>CM072997.1:139261235-141976235 GCA_037038555.1 Rhynchonycteris naso | reverse complement strand
CTGCCCCACTTTATAGTGTAGAAATCCAAACCTTTAATCCAGGGGTGCCAACACTTTTTCAGCTTGCAAGCTACTTATAAGATGACCAAGTCAAAATGATCTACCTACAATAAAAATGCAAAACATAAATTTATTTATTCTATATTATCATTATTGAAGTTACTATTATTACTATTTAATATTGTGAATTCTTCTTTCACCTTTCTCCTTCTCAGCTCTCTTTTCAGAGGAAAGTCAATGTCATAGTTTTTATGAACAGTCCGAAAAAGCCGCTCCTCATTTCCCTTCTTTGGAATAGCAATGGCACACAGACAGATGAGGCAAACGCACTTAGAATATGACATAGTGAAAAAAAATCCCCTCCTATTCTGTATGAAAGTGGTAGGTTTTAGGCTTCTTACTCGGACCAGCTACGGCACTCATTTTTATACCCTTTGTTGTATTTAGTTTAAATAAATTGAAGGCTAACTACACAGCAATGTAACTGAACAAGTTAGCGCGGTTTAATGCGCATGTGTAGGGTGTCAAAAGTTCAGACGTCAGATTGGCTACCCTGTATGCCAATCAAAAGACAAATGTCTTTTTAATGTCATGCGATCTACCCACACTTCCTTCGCAATCGACCAGTAGATTACGGATGTATTGAGCACCCCTGCTTTAATCCAATCTACAAACAAGGAAATCTCTGATACAAAGTCACTTATCTGAGGCATAATGGGAAGATTCCTCATGAGAGTGCACCACCCTACATCATCCAATCAGTCAATGGTGTGGGAAAAAGCTTACTCTTAAAACTTGTACATGGGCAGTGCCATCTTTAACAAAGTGAGCATAATATATTTTATCTGACCAACACTTGGTCTCTTCAAAGTTACTACAGAAAGTGAAGTTGTTGGCTGTAGGGAATTAATCGAATATGGTGAGCCCAGAACTGAGGCTTTGTAGGAAAGAGCTGTAGTTTGCTTTTCCAGTTTGCTCTTCTTAATCTAGGGTTTTGGTCTCTGGGACTATGGAACAGTCAGTGTAAATGTAGTCACACTTTTTAAAATTTATTTATAATTTATTTTTAAATTTATTGATTGATTTTAGAGAGAGAGAAAGGGAGAGAGACAGAAACATTGATCTGTACCTGTATGTACCCTGACTGGGAATCAAACCAGCAACCTCTGTACATTGGACGATGCTCTAACCAACTGACCTACCCAGCCAGGGAGCACTTTAGATTACAACAGCATACAGATGCAAAGAGAGTGCAGATGGGCAAAGGCATTCAGACCACTAGTTCCTAGAGCTTCACTGAAGAATCAGCGTGTCAGAATTGTTCCCACTGCAACTCTGAAGGCTGCGGTTGCTCCTTAGGTTTGAGGGTCTAGGAAAAAGGACTGTTGAATATTCCAGAATGTGTGCTTTATTAGGAATGTGCTGATTGTAACCATGTGTAATGTGACAGTTCTTTTACCTGATGAGAGGCCCTGGGAGAACAAAGACCTCAGGAAGTACATGTGCATTTGTTGTTCAAACTAATTAAGCAAATTCCCAACATTCTGTCATGCCCCAGCGTTGGGCCAAAATGCAGTCATCATGTGCCTTTTGACGTCTGGCCTGTATGTCTTTTTCCCAGCGAGACAGGCAGTTATTCTTGTAAAAATGCCCATATGTCCACATTATGAGGTATTCATATGTGGGGAAAATCTTAGTCTCATTTGTGTGGACCCCTCTGCCCAGTCATTCTCTCTGAGCCCCAAATGGTGCCTTGGCCTTCCCTTGATGGATTCATTGTTTTGATTTAAACCACTGTGGCAGAAAATCTGATGTCATCTGCAGCTGCTACACTGAGATTCAAAGAAGCCGTCATTAACCCTTACAAAGATCCGCATGAAGGCACTGGGGCCTTCCCAATATCCTACGTGTCAATGGCCATGGTGTGAGTCAGGTTTCTGTGTTGTATTTAACATTTTTGGGGCATTGGCAAAGGAGCTTTTGGCTCTTTCATACATTCAATACATGCACATTTATTAGACCCTTTCAAATGCACCAGGTGAGAGGGATCACCCCAAATACACCACTTTGCCATTAGGATTATTTTGAGCAGCAGGCAATTGAGAATCAATGTATGTAGGAAGAATTCTCTCCCCACCCCCTCTCTGCCTAAGTGTAGCATAATTTCTCATACTAGGAAGAGGAGAGCATCTTATCACTGGAGATGGAGAGTTGGCATTGAGACGAGTCTGCATAAACAAACCTTATTGAAGTAACCCTTATCTTCCATTAGCTCCCCTTATATTTCCTAGTCTCTTTCTCACAATTTATCATTCCCCTGAAGTCAAAATTTTTTTATTTGTTGTTAAAGTAATATATAAACCCCTGAGTCTCATCACTTCTTTGAGCTTTGCTTTTCTATGAACTCCTGTGCATATAAAACATTAATAAAATTTGTATTCCTTTCTTCCTGTGAATTTGCAGGTCCCTAGGTTATGAACCTAAGAAGGTAGAGGAAATGTTTTTCCTTCCTGACACAGGCAAGTAAGTGAGTTTGGTCATGTCCTTGGTCTCTCTAACCTCTAGGTCCCTTAAGGACACCAGCCGTTAGGAACACTTTTGGTTCAGGAGCACTCACTAGGAAAGGAATTCTGCTTTCAGAAAGATGTTGGGAACTTGCAAGGCTGCTGCTTGAGCCTCTGACAGATTTTTGAGTGGAAGGCTCCCTCTCAGATCCACAGCCCTGATACCCCTCAGAGAGCAGGAGAAGAGGGATTCTGGCATGGACAAGGATGCCTTGAGCAGTCTGTGTGGTAACAGGAATCTCATACAGTTGGAATAATATCTGGGACTCCGGATCCTCTTGGATGTCAGGATCAGTAAAATATTGATCTTTCATATGTAAGTTTTGGATATTCACAAGGGCCATTTATTTTGTATATGAAAGAAAACTCTGTAGTTTACCTCAGTTTTATGAATTAACATTTTATTTACTGAAGTGACAAATTCAGAAATCTGGATCCTTCTGAAGGTTTTAAGTTCAATTTAAGAATCTTATTCTAGTTATCATTGAAACATGCTTTCACAATCGTTTTAAAGTGGCTTTTGAGTCATGTTTGTTCTGTATCATAAGCTCAGTTAATTGAGACTCTGTATTTTAAACTGCATTTACACACTAAACATAGTATATTTCTTTATTTTCTTAAATTATTTGGCTAATCTTTTAACATTTAAGTAATTTTTATAAATCTAAAAAATTTATAAGTATGGTAGATCTTAAATACTCACCTTCTAATCTTGTTTAAATATAAGATTTCAACTTAAAATCATAAACCTAAATTAACTACTAAACTACACATTCTAAACTGCAGTTATAAAGCTAAACTGTTACTATAATTGGCCATATTATCTGAAACTGCAAAATTTTGAAATATTGCTATAGACTAAATGCTTGTGCTCCCACTACCCCCAAATTTATATGTTGCAATTGAAGTCTGATCTCCAATGTGAGGTATTTGGAGGTGGGGCCTTTGGGAGGTGATTAGGCCATGATGGTGAAACCCTCATGAATAGGACTAGTGTCCTTACAAAAGAGACTCCAGAGAGCTCTCTCACTCCTTCCATCATGAGAGGACACAGTAGAGGACAGACATCAATGGATCATGGCCAGTGGACTAAACCTGTTGATGCTTTGATCTTGGATGCCTCAGCTCTTAGACTGTGAAATAAATTTCTCTCGTTTATATGCTATGGTGTTATAGCAGCTCAGACAGAGTAAGACAAACACCAGATGATATGGCTCACAACTTAAAACCAAAATATTAGCAGTTTCTACACTAAATTCTAAATCTCTCTGGAATTGAAAGGCATTGACCCACTAAAGAAACAGTTGTGCACTGCAAGCCTTTTTGGGAAAATGTCCTCAGACACTTGATTAATGAAGACGAGAGAATTCAGTTGGAACACTGGGTACAATTCTGCTTGTGACCCTGATGGAACCTATGGAGACCTATTTATAGTACATGACAGAAACCCCACCACTGTGATCAAGTGACTGAGTTTTGTATTTCTTTGGCTCTTAAGGTAACAGAAATGTCTTTTTCATTTAATTCCAAAGGACCTTTGAACTAAAAGTAAACCTGCCTTCTTTTAAAAAAAATACTTATTTCTTAGGACCATACAAGTTCTAAATTATTAAAACAGTATCTGACTTCTTTATATCTCTGCTTTGCCTCATTATTTGATTGATAATTGTCTGAAAATGTGGCCACAGCTTTCATTCTCCTGTCACATCCCGGTTAAAAATGGAATATTTTGATGCATATAAAAGCAAGACCCTAACCTAGTACCTGGTACCCAGTAAATGCTCTATTGATGATGATTATTATTATTTGAGATTTACAACCAGGATCCCCAGACCATTAAGAGGATCCAGTGGTTTTACTAGGTTTTCAACAAAGGCGGAAAACTAGACAATGTATAAAAAAGAAAAGATAGCTCCTAAATGGGAGGTATAAACACTTGACAAGAGAAAGGGAATGTATAAGAGGGAGAACATCAGCAGAAAATAACCATATAGGAATATTTATATTCAGTAAAATATTTTCATCTTCCGTTTACACAAAAAACCCAGTGAAGCATCCAGTTGAATATACGAATGAGTCACTGCAGGGAGATGGTGATTCACAGAGAATTTCTTCATAAAGAAATAGAGCCTCGCCTATTCAAAAGCACTTCCATTTAATGCAACACTGCATTGAACAGGGCTCCTTTTCAAGGGGCTACTATTAAAGGCAAGATTATTATCTTCAGCATTTAGATGGCGTGCTGACTGGGGCCATAACACCAGGGCACTTAGACGCTCCCATTATCAATGTACAGTATGGTCTTTGGAAGTTTAAAAATAGCACTCACAACCTTTTGTGTCTTCCCTTGCTTGGGCTGTGACTGTGTGCTCTGGAGAATGCTGACACCCTGCAGGGAAGGCTGCTGTGTTGTGGAACCTTGCTAGCATGTGGACCTTAGGGGGTCCTGACTGTAGGACCACCCTGGATGTATGACCCTATCATAACAATGTCCTTTGAGACCACAGGTAAGCTAGAGTTTAAGAGAAAAGCAGTGTCCCTGGGAAATGGTTAACATTCCAACCATGACATTGGGTAAACCATTTATCTTCTCTTGGTTAGATAACCAGTTAGGGAAATTATGTGATATAGTTCTCTTTTAATAAAAAGTCTCAGCTCTGTTTAATGAATACATATCAAGCAACTAATATGTTTAAGACTTTATACCTGGTGCTAGGGAAGTAAAGATGAATATGACTTTCTCAGCCCTCTGGTGGGCTGGGGCTGGGGTAGGGATGTACAACAGCTCTTTCCAATGTGCTCCTTCAATTCTTATTCTCCAATGGGGTTTCAAATGCATATTCTTCTGGGGGCCAGGTCTGCCTTCTGAATGAGTTAACAGGCCTTCAGGGACCATAGCACATGGACAGAGTGTGCTCCATCTTTCATGGAGACAGTGGCTCAATTCCAGCTATTGCCAGTCAGGAGTCCAAGCCCAACATTGCCTGGACTTCCCCTTTCTGAATAAAAGTATGAGATATCAATTTTTCTGAGAAATAATCTCAATTTTTCAATGTTGGGATTTGTGTGGGCAGCACCAAATACATGTGCAAGCTTGGACTGGTGATTCCAAGCCAGAGCCCACCTCTCAAGTCAGCCCACCTCTCAGTGTAGACAATGATGAAGGATGGGCAGTTCTGCTTCAGTTTTTCCAGGTATTTAAGATCTTTCATTCTGACAGAATAGAATAATTTCATTCTTTCTAATAGAATAATCCCAAGGCTCTATCTTTTATTAGCACGTGTGCATGCGTGCAAAAGGGAGAGAAGGACAGGGAAAGACAAACGGGAAGGGAGAGAGATGAGAATCATCATCTCATAACTGTAGCATTTTAATTGATTGTCTTCTCATATGTGCCTTGACAAGGGGGCTCCAGCCAAGCCAGTGACCCCTTGCTCAAGCAAGTGACCTTGGACTCAAGCCAGCAACATTGGGCTTCAAGTCAGTGACCTTTGGGCTCAAGCCACTGACCATGGGGTCATGTCTATGATCCCACGCTCAAGCCAGAGACCCCACACTCAAGCTGGTGAGCCCGTGCTTAAGCCTGTGACCTCTGGGGTTTGAATCTGGGTCTTCAGCATCCCTGGTTGATGCTCTATGTGCTGCGCTACCACCTGGTCAGACTATACTGGATGATTTTTGAAGTGGTGTGTTGTTGGATACTTAGAAAGAGTTGAGTAGACAGTGGATGCTACTGAATGGGCATGCCATAGAGGGTCCACCAAGAAAACAATGCACAGAAGGAGATGGAAAAAGCCATGAGGAGTGACTGAGGGCCCACTCAATTCATAGAAGCAGAAGCAGAGGAGCTGAGACAGAACATTGAGTCACATAATGGTGGAGCCTGGGGCTTGAGGCAGCAGGTGCCTGCTCTCACCTGAGGGCAGCTGCCACAGTTGTTACTGAACCATCTGAGCTGCTGTGTGGTCCAAATAGGGCACAGAGTCTGTGGCCATGCATGGTCCAGTGTGTTAACCAACAGGCACATGTAGTTACTGAAACTTAACACAATGAAAGTGAAATGAAAAATTTAGTTGCTAAGTCAGGCTTGCCACATTAAGTGCTCAATGGACACAGGGGCCAAGCCTATCTTCTTTGCTATCAAGAAGAGTCTCCCTAGTACGGTGATGTAAAAGTCCCTTCAAATCTCATGTTCTATGAGAAATATCATACGGTATATTTGTTATGAGATGTTCTGGGCCCCAGCATTGTCCTTCCCCAAACCCTTCCATGTATTTTTTTTTAAATTAAAAATTGTGGTAAAATACAAATACATGTAACATAAAATTTGCCATCTTTACATTTTTAAGTGTACAGTTCAGTGGCATTAAGTATATTCACACTGTTGTACAACCATCACCACCATCCATCTCCAGAACTTTTTCATCTTTCCAAACTGAGGCTCCATTCCCATTAAACAATAGCTCCCCATTCCCCTGCCCCTCCCCCAGCCTAGGGCTACTGCCATTTTACTTTTTGGCTCTATGAATTTGTTCTAGGACCTCATATAAGTCAAACTATACTGTACTTGTCCATTTCTGACTGAATTATTTGCTTACTATAATGGTTTCAAGGTTCATTTATGTGGTAGCATGTGTCAGAATTTTTCTTCAAGGCTGAATAATAGATACTCTATTGTATAGGTATACTGGAGCTTATCCATTCACCCACCAGTGAATACTGGGTTGCCTCCTGCTCTTGGCTATCATGAATAATGCAGCTATGAACACGGGGGTAAATATATCTCTTTACGACTATGCTTTCGATTCTTTTGAGTATATTTCCAGAAATGGGATTGCTGATCATATGGTAGTTCTGTGTTTATTTTTTGAGTATCCTGCGCACTGTTTTCCACAGTGGTTGTACCATTTTACACAGAGCCCAAGATTCCAGTTCTTCTATATCCTCACAAACACTTGTTAGTTTCTGTATTTTTTCTTAATAATCGCTATCATAATGGGTACAATATGGTATCTCATTGTGATTTTGATTTGTGTTTTTCTGATGATCAGTGATGAATGATGTTAAGGACCTTTTTAGTTGCTTATTTGCCAAGGCGTTTTTGTGCAATATCAATGCTACTTTTAAGTTTAAGCAATTGCTTTTGATGTTTTGTTTTATTTTGTTTCTGTTTCTCTGGTTTGGGGGCTTTAATTCACCTTGAGGCTAGATTGTTCTTTGTTTTTTTAGAAAGCTATTTTGAAGGCCTTCATTTAAACATTGGTAAAGTAGTCATCCTCTTTAGACACACGAAGGTTTGAGACAAGCTGGGCTAAGGACCTAAAGGTTGTCTTCTTTGTAGAAGGAAATAAATTTCCACATTTTTTTTTTCCTTGGAAATTATTTCTTTTCCTTGATCTTGGGTAGGTTGGGGCTTGGACTTAAGGTGTGGGGGCAGATTAGGGGATAATTGACTCTTGAAAAATAAGCCTGATCCAAGATCTTGGCCCAGGGCCAGTGGACTTGAACAGCAGCCATATGGATTATCTAGTCTTAGGTTTCAGAGTTGCAGTATCTTTGGTCATGCCTTAGTCTTTCCTAAAATCTTAAATATTATAGTAGGTTATTAACTGACACTGAAGGGAATTAAGGGGAGGGTTTGTGCCCATGCTGTGGGTGAAGAAAAGGCAACAGCAGCTGCCTTGAGTTGGGGCAGCAAGAAGGGAAGACAAGTGGTCTGAGGCACTTTAGGGCCAGATGGTGGTTGATGTGGCAAGTGATAAACAGGACATATTTGTGGAACATGTGGGCAGTCCCTGAAGTTCCCCAGGGAGATGTGGGGAGGGAAATTTGGTAATGGCTCACTTTCCTGCAATCAAGTGCAATGAGGCTCATGCTGTGATGGTTAGGGTAAAAGATGGAAGTGTGACATTGCTTTGTAGTCACAGGTTGGTGAGGTTTCAGATACGTAGGTTCTACATCCTTTACATGATCACGTGTTAGGGCTGGTAGCTCTATAGCATTCTTCCTACTCATTCCTACCCTCTGCCAGTTCTAAATTTTTGTAGCTTGGGCACCTTAGTATCTCACCAAACATCATCCCTGAGAGTGGGAGTGGCCTTAAGTCTACCCAGTGAGTATTTTGTGTGTGATAATGCTGTGTATATCATTCTTTGAGGCCCTATAAGAGAGAGTATAGGGGGTGGAGAGCACAGAAGCACAGACAAGGCTGGAAAAAATATGTAAAAGAAGTTAAAAATAAAAGGTTATAAAGAGGGCTTTTCATTTATTTACTTGCCTTTTTTTTTTTTTTTAGCAAAAGAGACAGAGAGAGAGAGAGACAAACAGGGACAGACAGACAGAAAGGGAGAGAGATGAGAAGCATCAATTCTTTGTTGTGGCATCTTAGTTGTTCATTGATTGCTTTCTCATATGTGCCTTGACCTGGAGTTGGAAGGGGGCTACAGCTGAGCCAGTGATCTCTTGTTCAAGCCAGTGACCTTTGGGCTCAAGCCAGTGACCATGGTGTTATGTCTGTGATCCCAAGCTCAAACCAGCGACACCGCTCTCAAGCTCTCAAGCTGGTGACCTCAGGGTTTTGAACCTGAGTCCTCAGCATCCCAGGCTGACACTCTATCCACTGTGCCACTTCCTGGTCAGGCCATTTATTTACTTGTCTGTTGGTATTAAAAATGCTTTGTTTAAGGTTGAATTTGTTGGCAAATCTTCATTTTGGTCTGAGCCTGGAGTCGCTCATCTGTAAGTGGTTAAATCGGATCAGCTATTTTCAATCTGTCCTCCAAATTCTGGGGTTCTGAGGAGTTCCCTGGGAGCCTCAAAGGAGGAAGTTGAGCAAGTCTTTAACTGGAGGAACTTCAGGCTTCTGACTTTCATAAAGGGTTTCATTTTAATAGTGGGTTCCACAGCTAACAAAAGTTTGAAAGTCAGGCACCAGACACCCTCCAAGCTCATAACTGGACATACTACTTCTAGTGTACCATGAATTGATTTGTATGTTGTCTAAATGTTGCAATTATCATGTGAAAAAATTATTTTGTGTTTTCTATCTTTCCATGAATTGATTTGTAAAATGGTACTTTAAAAACCATAAACAAACATTTACAAATAAACCACAATCTGGCTTCCCTTTTATAGCATTAGTTTTTCTTCTTCTCTTCTATATTGGGATACTCAAAATTATCCCAGTTTCAAGGATTGTTTAGAAGGACTCACAAGACTCAGCATGTGGTCATACCCATGTCTATGATTTATTACAATAAGAAGATACTAAGCAAACTTAGTAAAAGAGAATAGGGCCTGGATTAAAGTCTGGGAGAAACCAGGCATGTCTTTTCTCCATGGAGTCATCTAGGATGTGCTTAATTTCTTCAGCAACAAGTTGTGACAGCGCCTGTGAAGTGGTGTCTATCAGGAAGCTCTTTAGAAACTCAGTGTTCAGGGGTTTTATTGAGAGTTGGTCACGTAAGCAATTTTTCATTGGTATGTTCTGAAATTCCTGACTCCCAGAGGGAAAGCATAAACTGCATTGTTTTCATAAATGGTTCAGGCATAATGAACCACTCTTATCAGGGAATGATGGGGATCTCCAAGTTCCCAGAGGCTAGCCAAGGGCCAGCCTTGCAGCAGGCTTTCTAAAGATAGCCATCAAGCTTGTGTCACTGACTCTTTTTATGTGCATATTCCTTCTATTTTTTTCTTGTCTTATCCTTTTCATCCATTTTCCTCTTTTTTTAAAAATTATTTTTAAAATAATATACTTACTGGAAGCTTCTAAAAATCAAAACTGAACTGGTTTCTCTCCATTTCTAAGATGCCCAGTCATACTGGATGTGTACAGTGCTATCACTTGAGGAGCACTACTCCCCTGGAGAAGAGTGGCTAAGAGGAGGGTTGTAGCAGCAAGACTATGCAGGAGCCTGATGCTGGGGTACAGATGTGACATACCATTGGGTGGTGAGGAAATGAAGAGGAGACTGTTTATTTATTTATTTATTTTACAGAGATAGAGAGAGAGAGGGATAGATAGGAACAGATATGAACAGAGAGAAATGAGAAGCGTCAATCATCAGTTTTTTGTTTTGACACCTTATTCATTGTTTGCTTTCTCATCTGTGCTTTGACCATGGGCCTTCAGCAGACTGAGTAACCCTTGCTTGAGGCAGCGACCTTGGACTCAAGCTGGTGAGCTTCTGCTCAAGCCAGATAAACCCATGCTCAAGCTGGTGACCTCGGGGTCTCAAACCTGGGCCTCTCTGCATCCCAGTCCGATGCTCTATCCACTGCTCCACCGCCTGGTCAGGTGCGAGAGGGGACAATTTTAAGAGCTGCTACTAAAAAAAAAAAAAAATGGATATTTCTTGGAAGATGCTTATGGGTTGTTTTTCCCCATAATTTACCATGCTTCTGAGATATATTTCTTGGCCTTAGATTGATGGTGTTCATAAAAGGTCAGTTCCTCTCCCTATACCAAATAATAATCTATATAATAAAATCTTTAACTCAAACAACTATTATCTTTTCTTTTTAATCTATGTCATAGTTTAATCTCTTCATATAGTTACTTTAAACATGGCTACTAATTTCTATGTACTTGGGAGTTAGGAATTGGTGTCTTATTAAATGCAGAAGAGCCTATCTTCATTTATGAGATAAAATTTAATTTTAATACAACCTTCATATTCAGAAGCTGACATAAAGGAACAGTCATGAAAAGGTATTGCTTTCATTTTATTCCTTATACTTTTTTTGATCAGTTGAATTTTTCCTGGCTGGAAATTATACACACACACACACACACACACACACACACACACACACACACACACAATTAAACTCAAACTGAAGGCAACTCAAGATAGGAAAGCAGGGAAACCTCCATTATAGAGTGGAAGAGCTCTTTGCTTTGAATTACTTCAGTAATTCTGATGTCTTGGTTAAGTTTAATTAGGGGCAGAGAGGACTGATAAGATATTGGAAAATCCCAGAGTCTGATCCCATGAATTTTACTAGTTAGAAAACATTTTTTATTGAGAGGGTCCCAGGCAAAGTAAACTGAGAACTGGAAGCACCTGGTTTTGATTGCTGGGGCTTGTCTGGGTGGCTGATTGTAGGAGGTGCTTTCCACAAAAGGCACACTGAAAAGGAGGAAAGGGGAAATGAGAGTGGAAAATCACATTAAAATCTAAATCAAGGAACTCAATTTAACAAATTATTCAGAAATTAGGAGCCTAAAAACAAAAACTTATTTCATAGTTATCATATTTTGATCCTTTAAGCTAACTGATTATACAAATACCCGAACCTTTTTGGGGGGCTGTTGACCCTCTCACTTCTATGGTATTTGTTTTAAACTCTCTTCTTATTTGAATTCAATAAAGTAAAATTATTTTGAGAATTTGAGAAACTGACCAATGCCTGATCAGGGGTTCTTAACCTTTTTTTCTAAAAATCCCATGGACTCTTTGTCAAGTGAATGAAATGTTTGCACCCCTTCTCAGAATAATGTCTTTAAGTGCATCAAATAAAGGATATTGAATTATAAAGGAATCTAATTATATTAAAGTATATTTATAAAAATATGTATTTTAATATTTTACTTATTGAGTTTTAGAGAGAAAGGGAGAGGGTGAGAGAGACAGAAAAACTGATTTGTTCCTGTATGTGCCCCAATTGGGGATTGAACCAGCGACCTTTGAGTATTGGGTCAATGCTCTAACCAACCAGACTATCTGGCCAGGGCTATAAAAATATTTTTAGAAACCAAATTTATGATATAGTAATATATGAGCTTCTTTCTTAGTACATCAAGCAACAAGATCTAGTGGCAGATCTAATAGCTACCATAATTTCAAAATAGTAATATGTATAAGTGATATTTTGTGATATCTAAAACAATAGTATGGCCAGATAACATGATATATAAAGAACCATAAAGACATAATATATAGAGAACCTTAAAGATCCCATAAAAAAACTGATAGAACTGAAAACTGAATTCAGTAAAGTAACAGTAACATGATAACAAAATAATATATCCAGAAATAAGTTTCATTTTTATATACCCATAATAAACTATTAGAAAGGGAAACTAAGAAAACAATCCCATTTACAACTGCATAAAAAATATAGAATAAAATTTACCAAGATGTAAAATACCTGTATTTGGAGAATTATAAGATTCTGAAGAAAGAAATTAAGGAAAATATAAATAAGTGGAAGCATATACCACGTTCATGGATAGGAAGACTTCACTTCATTATAATGTCTATACTACCCAAAGCAATCTATAGATTCAATATAATTTCTGTCAAGATTCTAATGGCATATTTTACAGAAATGGAACAAATATTTCAAAAATTTATAGAGAACCACAAAAGACCCAAAAATAGCCACAGCAATCTTGAGAAAGAAGAACAAAGTTGGAAGAATCATGCTACCTGATATCAAACTATACTACAAGGCAATAGTAATCAAATCAACATGGTACTGGCATGGAGATAGACATATAGATCAAAGGAACAGAATGAAGAGCCCAGAAATACACCCATGCATTTATAGTCAGTTAAATATTTGACAAAGGAGGCAAAAACATACAATGGGGTAAAGATAGTCTATTTAATAAACGGTGTTGGGAAAATTAGACATATATACAAAAATAAAAAAAATGAAACTAGACCATCTTTTGACACTGTACACAAGAATAAACTCAAAATGAATGAAAGACTTTTAAATATAAGACTGGAAACAAAAATCCTAGAAGAAAACACAGGTAGTACATTCTCAAATATTTCTCTTAGCAATATATTTTTTAGTGGATAAAATGTAGACCTGGAATGCTGAGGTAGCTGCCAGTTTGAAACCCTGAGCTTGACCAGTTAAGGTACATATTAGAAGCAACTACTATGAGTTGATCTTCTGCTCCTCACCCCTGTCCCCTTCTCTTTCTCCTCTTTCTAAAAAGAAATTAATATATCTCTCTGAGCAAGGGAGAGAAAAGAAAAAAGAAACAAATGGGGCTATAACACACAAACGTTTTTGTACAGCAAAGAAAACAACAAAATGAAAAGACAATCCACTGAATGGAAAAACATATTCATCAAGGATACATCTGGGAAGGGGTGAATATACAAAATTTATAAAGAACTTATACAACACAACAACAACAAAAAAAAAAAAAGAAAAGAAAGAAAAATAGTAAAACAACAATAAAACAACCCAATTAAAAAAATGGGCAAAGGATTTTAATAGACACTTTTCCAAAGAGGACATACAAATGGCCAACAAACATGAAAAGATGCTCTAAGCCACTAATCACCAGAAAAATGCAAATTAAAACCACAATGAAATATCACCTTATATCTATCAAAATGGCTACCATCAATAATCAACAAACAACAAATGCTGTCAAGGGTGTGGAGAAAAGGAAACCCTTGTGCATTGTTGGTGAGAACAATGATTGGTGCAGCCACTGTGGAAAGCAATATGGAATTACCTCAAAAAATTAAAAATGGAATTGCCTTATGATCCAGCAATTCCACTTCTGGGAATATATTCAAAAAACCCAAACACTAATTTGAAAGAATATATTCATCCCTGTGTTTATTGCAGTAATATTTACAATAGCCAAAATTTGGAAGCAGCCTAAGTGCCTATCAGTAGATGAGTGAATGAAAATACTGTGATACATTTACACAATGGAATACTATTTGTCTGCAAAAAAAGAAGAACATCTTACCTTTTTTGAAATAAGCCAGTCAGAGAAAGACGAATACCATATAATCTCACTAACATGTGGAATCTAATGAACAAAATAAAATAACAAATAAAACAGAAACAGAGTCATAGATATAGAGAACAGATTGACAGCTGTCAGAGGGGAGGGGGTTAGGGGACTGGGTGAAAAAGTTGAAGGGATTGAACAAAAAACAAAAAAATAATAAAACTCATAGACACAGACATTAGTATGGTGATTACCAGAGGAAAGGTGAGTGGGGGGAGGTAGAAAAGGGTAAAGGGGGGATAAATGGTGATGGAAGGAGATTTGACTTGGGGTGGTAAACACACAATACAGTGTATAGATGATACAGAAGTATAAACTTGAAACCTATGTAATGTTATTAACCAATGTCACCCCCAATAAATGCAATACAAATTTAAAGAACACAACTATATATGATATATATTTTTATTGGTGACAAAGTTGTAGTTAATGCTCATAGTACTGTGGTCTATTGCTTATATTCAAAATAGATGAAAATGCTAAATTTTAGTTAGAAGCTAGTGAGTATAAGAATAAATATTTCCCTCCTAATTTTCAAATTTTCTGAATTCTATCTATGGTCCCCTTGTGGGAGGTAGAGTCCAAGCATCACAGGTTAAGAAACTTTGCTTTAGAATATTGCAGAATCTTAGATTTGTAATCCCTGTTTTGATAAAGTTTCTATTTCTTTTAGAATTTTTCTAATTGAGTGTCTAAATGTGTGGGGATCCTATTTGTCTTAGCACAGAGCTCTCAAGGCATGACACTGGCTCACCTAGTAACCTGCAGCTTCAGCAGCATCAGCAGCATCAGCATGAACTGGTTAGAGATTCACATTCTTGCTCCCCATCCTAGACTTATTCAAGCAGAAGCTCAGGGGTGGGCCCAGCAACCCTCCAGGTGATTTTGATGCAGGCTCCAGTCGAAGACCCAGAACCTCAGTTACTGGGAAAAGGACAGCTCCGAAGCACAGTTGTAAATTCTAGTCATTCCCAAGTCTTGTTCTAAAGGATGACTCTCCTGAGGCGTCTGGTTATGATTGATGGCCGGATCTGTCAGATAGCAGCAGCATTTAAATCAATGCTCATCTGTCTTGTGGTATCATTCAGCATTCAAATATCACCTACTTATTTGAGAACTTATAAAGGAGGTAAGTTTTAGCAGAAAATATTCTTATTTGAGGAAGGAGAGTCTACACTAATCTGGGCCTCAGTTTTATTATCTCTAGAATAAACTTGGACTTCCTTTCTAGCTCTGGCAGTCTAGCAGCCATGAGAATGACTCAGAGCAACTATATCCCAGCAGTGGCAAGCGTTAGGATTTTCTGGTCGTCAGACTAAACAACCAAAACTTTGTCAGGCAGAGTGCCTCAAATTAGAAGTCTCTAGAAATTCTCCAGCTGGGGCCCTATAAATGAGACTGGGCAAAAACAGATTAACAAAAGAAAAACAAACAAGTTTATTAACATGTGTTTGCCACATGGACACTTGGGAGTACCCAGTGGCAAGTTACTCATAGGGGTAGTCAGAACTTGGTTTCTATGCCATCTTAAGCAGACACAAAGGAAAAGTGGGAGTTACTAGGTGGGAGAGACATGTTATGGAAAGGTGAGCAGAAAAAGTATGATAAACAAGTTAAGGTTTGTTGTTTAGTTAAGGTTTGTTGATCAGATTTAAGGTAGTGTCTTCTCCAATGATAAGAATTGTTAAGAGTGATACTGTTACACAAAAGTTTTCCTTTAAACATATAAATTTCCTTTACAAAAGGAAAACTGCATTTTTAGAGATTTTCTAGAGTCTGCTGCTAGAGCTCAAAGGTTTTGAGTTCAAAATAATCCATGTACCAAAAGGGTATATTTTAGAATAGCATGTTCTGGTACCCCTCAATTTGTCCCCAATGATTGCGGTGACCCCTACCCCCAGCCCAGCCTTGGTTGAGTGCATGCAATGAGTGCTTCATAAATATGGGAGATTTAAGTTAGAAAAAAACCCAATTGCTCAGACTCAGGAAGTAGCTTTGTCTTTAGGGCGGGTCAATGTTGCTACTTCACCAGAAGTCCTCATATTCTCGATGAGCAGTGCCATTTATTTCTCATACAGAAGCTCTTTTGATCTCATTATCACAACTTCACAAAGTAGGCAAAGAAGATTTAGTTACACCCATTTTACTGCATCGTGGCATCCTTTGGAAAGTGGCATCCTTTGGAAAGTTAAACATCCTTTGCCCAAATTCACATACTAGCCAATGAGGAAATTAGGAAGAAAACCCACTTGGCTAATGCCAAAGCACTTCCCGCTACTCCAAGTCCTTGTTCTGGGACTGGGAATAGGAAGGAGAAAAAATACACACCAAACTTTTAAAAAATGAAGCATGCCTTGGAGTTCCTGCTGTGAGTGGCCACAAAACCCTGGGCAGCTTCTCTTGCCTGATGTGATCAAATTTATTTTTAAAGATGCTGAGTTGATTAAAGTGTCAGGTTGGGATGGAGTGGGTGAGCAGGCACAATAAGACCTGTTTGGTTCCTATATTAATTTCCTGCTTATTATAGCTGTGGAAAGTCCAACTGACTGTGCTTCTGGGGAACTTTAGAAGACTACTGGTTATTCTTATCAAGGGGAATTGTGGCTTGGCTTCCATGGAAGGAAATCAATAGGAGGCTGAGGAATACTGTGGGCAGAGCTGGCTCTGCATGAGAGCCATGTGAACAAATCTTCAGCATCGTTACATGTATTACCTGCATTATCTGCATGCTCACAGGCAACAGTGTACTGTAGGCTGTACTGATATATTGCCTGTGCATTACTGTTAATTATTTAAAATGGTCATAACTACTATTAACATGTGACAGTGCCTCATTAGAATGTTTAATTGTGTCTGTCAGTAATGATATTATTATGTGTCTTTTAACAGAATAGGGCACATTAATTCTAGTTCCTTAAACTCTTTGCTACCAATTCTCCAGGTAGAGTCCTAAGCCCCAAGCAGTCAATTTATCTATTCTTTAATGTCTGAGTGGAATTGTACTTAAACCATTTTAGGAAGATGGAAGATGGTTATTTTATTACTAAACACACACACACACACACACACACACACACACACACACACACACACACACACACACACACACACACACCCTCTTCACTCCAGAAAGTCTACAGCCATTCTCTGGCAATTTGCTGCAGTGTTTTACAACTGACTCCCAGAAAGTTTCTGCCCAGCTCAAACTTGAATTATTTTAGATGTGCACAAAGCTGTTCCTTCTCTTCTTTTTCCAGAGCACAGCTGTTCTCAAACTTGAAGGATGTCCTTGTGGCATCTGGTTCCAGGTTCTTCAAGGGATGCTACTTCCCGATAATGGCCTTTAAAATACATATGTGGGGAGATGTTCTGATTTGTCATTGCCATCCCAATATCTGGGGTCTGACGGACATTTCCTAGGCTGAGGCTGGAGCTGCTAACACTGTTCCGTCCTACAAAAGTTGATCTGCCCCACACGCCGGGATCAAGAAACACTTCCCCATGCCTCTCTATCCATGGGCTCTGGGACACCTTGAGTTTTTTCAGTTCCCTAAAGCAGTTGGGTTTCCTTCCCAGAAGTGTTCTGAGCTTTGTGGGCAAACTCAGGGCAGGGGACTTCCTGCTTTTTCAGAAAGTGTTCCTGCCTTTTGCCAGGTGAGCTTGGGACTATGGGTCTCAGTTTCATGTCTTTTGAAGTTACAAAGGATCTCCTTTAAAAACACAACTCAACCCTATGTCCGGTGGTCTTGCCAATTTGGCTTGTAACTGGCGACAAGATATCATCACCTTGATTTCATAAATAGGAAAGTTGTAAAGTGAAGGCTCTTGCTCAGCCATCCCCTTTCCTCCTCCTACTGTCTGGTTCTGAGAAGGCCTAAGACTGCTCAAGTGAAGAAGACCATGGCTGAATGGGTCCAGGCTGGACACCTGAGTGCAAGGCCTGGCCTGTTATCTCAGGCTTACACAGCTTGGTTTAAACAAATGATCTTAACTATAGTCAGACCACTTTTTGAACATTTGTGCAGAGATGTTCCTGTGGGCTGTGGACCCTAGACTAAAAGATTATAGAGGTGCTGGCAGGGTCGGCATTTCAGATTAGGCTTGAGATGACCAAGCAGAGGAAACTTGTTTGGAGAGAAGGGAGCAGCAGAACTGCGAAGAGAGAAACAGAGTCAGAGACCGGTTGGGAGACAAGTGTGGCTTTACTTTCCAGTTCCCAGTCTGGGTCCCTGTGAGGCCTCATTGGACCTTAGTTGAATTATGTAAATGGCTGTGATGCACTGCTGAGTCCTTATGGCACTCTTTCCTTCCTTCTTCAGAGCCCACTTTGAAGCATGTCAGTTTGCAACCTCCTGTAGTCTGACTGAAGACCCTGCTCCAGAAAGGAGATGGAGCTTTATTTAATCCTATGGTCTTACTTCTGAAAAATGTTGCTTGTGTTCCTGAAGATATTTTGGGGGGTTCTTTTTTTTAATGGAAGAGGGCAGCCTGAGAGGATGTATCAGAGAAAGATTAGTTCTGATGCTTCATAAGTTGCTAGTCTTTATGTTTGCCTGGTGTTGCCTCTAAGCATCCATATCTCCCACCATGTAAGACTTCCAGTTGCCTCCCTGAAGCAATATCTCCTGTCTTCTGTGTTTTCTTCTCTTTAAAAACAGAAAACAAAACACCAGTGTTACTCTTAATATTGGAAGAGCTGTTTCTAAAAAGGATCTCGGTCCCTAGTCTCCCCGGTGCTATCACAATATAAATGCAGAACAGACACCTACTTGGAGAAGAAAGGAAAATATGCCTGTTATGTGTTTAAACACAGATGCACTTCAGATGTTGTTGTTATTATTATTTTACATTGATGGTCTTGCCAGCCATTATGGTGGAAAGTAATAACACCTGGTTTATATTATCCTGACTTATGTTTAAGACTAGTTCACAGGCATTTGGGCCGGGGATGTGTGCATGCTCAGGGAAGCAGTATCAGATCCTCACTGAAGATTTTTTGATTTATGTTTCCCATCTCTTTTTCCTTTCGCATTTCCTTAAAGTTGGTTTCTCCCTTCACAGCTGCTGTTGCTGCCAGCCCGGGTTGGTGTGGTCTTCTGTCACCAAAGGGACACACAGAGCCAGATGAGGTAGCCAGTGTCTCTAGCAGACTTCTCTAGGTTATTTTTCCCTATGTGCCATTTTGTTTAGTCTTTTAAGGTAATTAGTAATTGAGACTGGATATGAGTGTATGCAGTTGGGGAGTTTCCAGCTCTGACTTTTTCTCTGTCTTCCTTTCTTTGATGTTCTTGTCTACGTGCAAAACAAGAGAGCAGACTCCTGGGTTCTGAGGTGACTCCTGGGGACAAATCATTCATTTTTTTTTAATATATATATTTTATTATTATTAATTCTAATGGGGTGACACCAATAAATCAGGGTACATATGTACAATGAAAACATCTCCAAGTTATCTTATCATTCAATTGTGTTGCATACCCATCACCAAAAGTCAAATTGTCCTCTGTCACCTTCAATCTGGTTTTCCCTGTGTCCCTCCCATCCTCCCTATCCCACTCTTCCCTTCCTCCCCCCATCCCGTAACCACCACTCTCTTGTCCATGTCTCATATTCTCACTTTTATGTCCCACCTATGTATGAAATCATGCTGTTCTCAGTTTTTCTTTTTTTCTGATTTACTTATTTCACTCCGTATAATGTTATCAAGGTACATCCATTTTGTTATAAATGATCTGATGTCATCGTTTCTTATGGCTGAGTAGTTTTCCATAGTATATATGTAACATAGCTTTTTAATCCACTCGTCTTCTGACGGACACTTGGGCTGGTTCCAGATCTTCGCTATTGTGAACAATGCTGCCACGAACATGGGGGCGCATTTCTTCTTTTCGAACAGTGCAATGGTGTTCATAGGGTATATTCCTAAAAGTGGGATAGCTGGGTCAAAAGGCAGTTCGATTTTTAGTTTTCTGAGGAATCTCCAAACTGTTTTCCACAGTGGCTGCACCAGTCTGCATTCCCACCAGCAGTGCAGAAGGGTTCCCTTTTCTCCACATCCTCGCCAGCACTTATTCTGTGTTGTTTTGCTGATGAGTGCCATTCTGACTGGTGTGAGGTGATATCTCATTGTGGTTTTAATTTGCATTTCTCTAATGATTAGTGATGTTGAGCATTTTTTCATATGCCTATTGTCCATCTGTATGTCCTCTTTGGAGAAATTTCTATTCATTTCTTTAGCCCATTTTTTGATTGGGTTGTTTGTCTTCCTGGTGTTGAGTTTTATAAGTTCTTTATAATTTTTAGTTATTAACCCCTTATCAGATGTGCTGTCGAATATGTTCTCCCATTGTGTGGTTTGTCTTTTTATTCTGTTCCTATTGTCTTTAGCTGTGCAAAAACTTTTTAGTTTGATATAGTCCCATTTGTTTATCTTGCCTTTTATTTCAGTTGCCCGTGGAGATAAATCGGCAAATATACTGCTGCTACAGATGTCGGAGAGCTTGCTGCCTATGTTTTCTTCTAAGATGCTTATGGTTTCACGGCTTACATTTAAGTCTTTTATCCATTTTGAGTTTGTTTTTGTGAATGGTGTAAGTTGATGGTCTAGTTTCATTTTTTTGCAGGTAGATGTCCAATTTTCCCAACACCATTTGTTAAAGAGGCTGTCTTTACTCCATTGTATGTTCTTTCTTCCTTTGTCAAATATCAGTTGTCCATAAAGCTGTGGGTTTATTTCTGGGTCCTCTGTTCTGTTCCATTGATCTATGTGCCTGTTCTTATGCCAGTACCAGGCTGTCTTGAGTATAATGGCCTTATAGTAAACCTTGATATCTGGAAGAGTGATACCTCCTGCTTTATTTTTTCTTTTTAAGATTGCTGAGGCTATTCGTGTTCTTTTTTGGTTCCATATAAATTTTTGGAATATGTGTTCTATATCTTTGAAGTATGTCATTGGTATTTTAATTGGTATTGCATTGAATTTATAAATTGCTTTGGGTAATATAGACATTTTAATGATGTTTATTCTTCCTAGCCATGAGCACGGTATGTGCTTCCACTTGTTTGTATCTTCCTTGATTTCTTTTATCAATGTTCTATAATTTTCCGAGTACAAGTCCTTAACCTCCTTGGTTAAATTTACTCCTAGGTACTTTATTTTTTTGGCTGCAATAGTGAAGGGGATTGTTTCCTTAATTTCTTTTGCTGATATTTCATTGTTGGTGTATAGAAATGCCTCTGATTTCTGAGTATTAATTTTATATCCTGCCACCTTGCTGAATTTATTTATAAGGTCCAGTAGTTTTTTGACTGAGACTTTAGGATTTTCAATATACAATATGATATCATCTGCAAATAGTGACAGTTTTACTTCTTCTTTTCCAATTTGGATGCCTTTTATTTCTTCTTCTTGTCTGATTGCTGTAGCTAGGACTTCCAGAACTATGTTGAATAAGAGTGGTGAAAGTGGACAACCCTGCCTGGTTCCTGATCTTAAGGGGATTGCTTTTAATCTTTGTCCATTTAGTATGATGTTTGCTGTCGGGTTTTCGTAGATGGCCTTTATCATGTTAAGGAATGATCCCTGTATTCCCACTTTACTGAGAGTTTTGAGCATGAATGGGTGCTGGATTTTATCAAATGCCTTTTCTGCATCTATTGAAATTATCATGTGATTTTTGTCCTTCCTTTTGTTTATGTGGTGAATCACATTGATTGATTTGTGAATATTGAACCAGCCTTGCCTCTCCAGAATAAATCCCACTTGATCGTGGTGTATGATTTTTTTCATATATTGCTGGATCCCGTTGGCTAATATTTTGTTGAGAATTTTAGCGTCTAAATTCATCAGGGATATAGGCCTATAATTTTCTTTCTTTGTGTTGTCTTTGCCCGGTTTTGGGATCAGAATTATGCTCGCCTCATAAAAGGAGTTTGGAAGTCTTCCTTCCTCTTGAATTTTTTGAAATAGCTTGAGAAGGATAGGAGTTAGTTCTTCTTTGAATTTTTGATAGAATTCACTTGTGAAGCCATCAGGCCCAGGACTTTTCTTTTTTGGGAGTTTTTTGATAACTGTTTCGATCTCATTTGTTGTAATTGGTCTGTTTAGGTGTTCTGATTCTTCCAGATTGATTTTTGGAAGGTTATATGATTCAAGAAATTTGTCCATTTCACCAAGATTGTCTAATTTTTTGGCATATAGTTCTTCATAGTATTTTCTTACAATGCTTTGTATTTCTGTTGTGTCCGTTGTTATTTCTCCACTGTCCTTTCTAATTTTATTTATTTGAGTCCTCTCTCTTTTTTTCTTGGTGAGTCTAGTTAAAGGTTCATCAATCTTGTTTACCTTTTCAAAGAACCAGCTTCTTGTTTCATTGATCCTCTGTATTGTTTCCTTAGCCTCTATGCCATTTATTTCTGCTCTGACCTTTATTATTTCCTTTCTTCTACTTGTCTTGGGTTTTATTTGTTGTTGTTTTTCTAGTTCTTTTAAATGCAGGGTCAGGTTGCTTATTTGAGCTTTTTCTAGCTTCTTATGATATGCCTGTAGTGCAATAAACTTCCCTCTCAGAACTGCTTTTGCTGTGTCCCATAAATTTTGAGTTGATGTATGCTCATTATCATTTGTTTCTAGAAACTTTTTTATTTCTTCTTTGATCTCATTGTTAATCCATTCATTATTTAATAACATGCTATTTAGTTTCCAAGTGTTTGAGTATTTTTCAGTTTTTCTTTTGTGGTTAATTTCTAGTTTCATGGCATTGTGATCAGAGAAAATGCTTGATATGATTTCAATCTTCTTAAATTTATTGAGACCATTTTTGTGTCCTAACATGTGGTCTATCCTAGAAAACGTACCATGAGCGCTTGAGAAGAATGTATATTCTACTGCTTTAGGGTGAAAAGTTCTGAAGATATCTATTAAATCAAGTTGATCTAGTGTATCCTTTAAGTCTGCTGTTTCTTTATTGATTTTCTTTCTTGAGGATCTATCCAGTGTTGTTAGAGGTTTATTGAAATCCCCTACTATGATAGTATTGCTGTTAATCTCGCCCTTTATATCCATCAAAGTCTGCTTTATGTATGTCGGGGCTCCTATATTTGGTGCATAGATGTTTACAATAGTTATATCTTCCTGTTGAATTGTTCCCTTTATCATTATGTAGTGTCCTCCTTTATCTCTTACTACAGCCTTTGTTTTAAAGTCCATTTTGTCTGATATAAGTATTGCTACCCCTGCTTTTTTTTCATTTCCATTTGCATGAAATATTTTTTTCCATCCTTTTACCTTCAGTCTATGAGCATCTTTTGTTTTAAGGTGTGTCTCTTGTAGACAGCATATGTATGGGTCCTGTTTCTTTATCCATGCAGCTACCCTATGTCTTTTGATTGGATCATTTAATCCATTTACATTTAAGGTTATTATTGATATGTAGTTGTTTATTGCCATTTTATTCTTTAAAGCTGTATTCTTCTTTTGCTCTATTCATTTCTCCCTTTAAACTGTTCACAAGAGGCCCCTTAGTATCTCTTGCAGAGTTGGTTTGGTTTTTATGAATTCCTTGAGGCTTTCTTTTTCTGGGAAGCTCTTTATTTCTCCTTCAATTTTAAACGTTAGCCTTGCTGGATAAAGTAGTCTTGGTTGTAGGTTCTTGTTCTGCATTACTTTGATTATATTTTGCCATTCCCTTCTGCCCTCAAGTGTTTCTGTTGAGAAGTCCGATGTCAACCTTATGGGGGCTCCTTTGTAGGTGATAGCCTTTTTTTCCCTAGCAGCTTTAAAATTTTTTTCTTTATCCATTAGCTTTGGTATTTTAACTATGATGTGTCTTGGTGTAGATCTTTTTGGGTTTCTCTTTAATGGAGTTCTGTGTGCTTCTTGAATGTGTGGAGTGTTTTCCTGCCTTAATTTAGGAAAGTTTTCTGCTATGATTTGATTGAACAAAGTTTCCATTTCCTGTCCTCTCTCGTCTTCATCAGGCACCCCTATGATGCGAATGTTGTTTCTCTTCATGTTGTCACAAAGCTCCCTTAGAGTTTCCTCACATTTTTTAAGTCTCTTTTCCTTTTTCTTCTCTGCTTCTGTGCCTTTGTCTATTGTGTCCTCTAACTCGCTTATTCGATCCTCAGCGTCATCCATCCTGCTTTTAATTCCTTCCATTGTGGTCTTCAGTTCTGATACTGTATTTGTCATTTCTGTCTGATTCTTTTTTATTATTTCAATTTCATTTTTTATACTTGTTATCTCTTTATTTAGGTGTTCATAATGACTATCCATTGTTGCTCTAATTTCTTTGAAAATCCTAACTATCATTATTCTAAATTCTGCTTCAGGTAATTTGGTTATATCTGGTTCATTCAGGTCCTTCTCTGGGGATTTCTCTTGATTCATTTGGTTTGCATTCCTCTGCCTGCCCATTTTTTTCTGTGTATAAGCAAGTTGTGGCCACTGGAGTCCAGTAGGTGTTGCCTTTGTGTTCTCTAGGTGTGGTGTATTGCAGGTCCCCCACCCCCTCTGCCGGTGCCTAGGGTGGTTGGGTATGAGCGTTGCCAGAGCCGGCCCACTGTGGCTTTTGCTGTGATTTCTGCCTCTCCTCCGTGGGAGGGGCTGTCACTGAAGCCACAAGACTTAGTACCAAGGGTAGAGGTGAGCACCTTTGCTCAGCTGCGGACCCAGCCTATTTCCGGACTTCTGCCCAGAACCAGCAGTCGGAACCTGCTCGCTACAGTTCCGTGGGTTAGGCGGGGCTTTAGACGTGCTCTCAGCTGTAAGCTTTTGCCCGTCCGGAGATTTAGCCCCGCCCTCGAGGCCAGGGCCCTTCTGCGCAGGGTCGGATACCAAGGTTTATTGGGGCGCGCGTGTTTGCTGGCTTCCGCTCAGCTGCGTACTTCCGCTCGTCCCGGACTCTACCCTGTCCCCGCGTTCGGAGCCCGCTCGTGCACGTATGAATGCAATCCAAGGTTTCTCCGGCCGGGCGGGGATAGTAGTGTGAACCCAGCTGTGAGGTTCCACTGTCTCGGGGTCTACCCCGTTCCTGCGCTCGGAGCCCGCTCGCGCACGTATACTATCCAACCGCGGTTTCCCCGGCCCGAGGGGTGGGGGGCTGGTAGCGTCAGCTCAGCCGCGAGCCCCTGCCCATCCCTGGTCCTAGCCCGGTCCCCGCGGTCAGGGCCGGCTTGCACAGGGCCTGCCCATTCCTGGCCTCCCGCTTTGTCCCCGTAAGTGGGATTAAAGGCGGGCCCGCAGCTTCCGGACCGCTTTGCGCGTCCCCTCTGACCCTCTGGGCTAGACCGATCTCCCACCGGCTTGGCCTCTGCCCACGCCGACAGAACCGCGTTTCAGCATCCTGCCGCCCACCATGCCCTTAAGCAGCCCTCAGCAGAGTAGGATGGGACCTAATACTCCACACTGTAGGCCTGGGAGCTCCCTCACTTGTTTCACAGCTCAAAACTGTCCAAACGCCTCTTCTAGGCTCTGAGACTGCAGGCTGGGGCTTGGTTCCTGGGACCCAGGTCCCTACCTCTCCGCCAAACTTTCCTCCCGCCCCGCGGGTCTCTCCGGGCTGCCATTTGCTCCGGGGAGCTGGGCAGCCCTCTTCGCGTTTTCGCTATTCCTACCAGTCTCAATGTGGCTTCTTCTGTGTTCCTTGGTTGAAGAGTTCACTTAGTTTAGTTCATAGTTGGTTTATCCAGATGATGGTTCTTTAAATTGAGTTATAATCCACTTTGCTTCTGGGAGTTGGAAGTTGGTACGTCCCGCCTACTCCGTCGCCATCTTGCTTCCCCTCATTCATTTTTTTTTAAGGATCATTCTCCTTTTGCTGCTGGTTATGCCAATGGAGGGATTGTTGAGCCAATCGAGTTATTACCAGGTAGAAAGTCACAAAGGTTTTCTTGCTCTGAATAAGAAGGACAAGTTTTATGAGAACAAGAGTGTTCGGGGGAACATAAAAGTTTTGAGCTGGGTTGTATGGAAGTTTGTTAAAGTCTTCTATTAGTCTATTAGTCCTTTTTCCTTCCTTCCTTCCTTCTTTCCTTCCTTCCTTCCTTCCTTCCTTCCTTCCTTCCTTCCTTCCTTCCTTCTCTCCAAAGTACTCTATGGTTCAATTTACCAGGGTAATGATGGAGGAGTTCTGAGTGTGGCATCCACTGACAAACCTGTAGGTCCCTGGAATCTTTCCTGTAATAATAAATACTACTGCACTGAGGATGGCAAAACCATTGAATTTCACTGCCTGTCCCCCAGTGGGATCAGTGCAGAGACTTTGCTTCATGACTTCATCTTGAAGATCATCCTCTGAGGAGCTGATGCAATCCAATCTAACTCCCAACAGTGTGATTTATGTCACAGAATGCCGCGGTGTTATTTTGTGATGGGACTATATTTATGATGGCTAGCCAGAAGTTCCCTGCCCCTGCCTCTCTCCTGAAAAAACAGGAGCATTCACTGTCTGCCTTGGTTGTACAACTTTATATCTACATATCCAAGCTGGATGCAGAGTTTAGAACCTTAGGAATCCTTAAAAATAGCAGCAAAGGCTTTATTCGGTAATCTGTAGGAGAGATACTCAACATGTATAACCATATACTAAACAGCAAATAACTCCTATTAAATACTCTGTTCTCTCCAAAGTGCTCAACATCTTTCGCTGCTCTCTTACCCTCCCATCATCATCCCCACGCCACCCCTGAGTCTTCTGTAATTTTCAAATTCTTCACATCCTTTTTCCTTTTTCCTTCCTTCCTTCCTTCCTTCCTTCCTTCCTTCCTTCCTTCCTTCCTTCCCTCCCTGCTTCCTTCTTCCTTCTTTCCTTCCTTCCTTCCTTCCTTCCTTCCTTCCTTCCTTCCTTCCTTCCTTCCTTCCTTCCCTCCCTGCTTCCTTCTTCCTTCCTTCCTTCCTTCCTTCCTTCCTTCCTTCCTTCCTTCCTTCCTTCCCTGCTTCCTTCTTTCCTTCCTTCCTTCCTTCCTTCCTTCCTTCCTTCCTTCCTTCCTTCCTTCCTTCCTTCCTTCTCTCCAAAGTGCTCAACATCTTTGGCTGTTCTCTTACCCTCCCATCATCATCCCCACGCCACCCCTGAGTCTTCTGTAATTTTCAAATTCTTCACATCCTTTTTCCTTTTTCCTTCCTTCCTTCCTTCCTTCCTTCCTTCCTTCCTTCCTTCCTTCCTTCCCTCCCTGCTTCCTTCTTCCTTATTTCCTTCCTTCCTTCCTTCCTTCCTTCCTTCCTTCCTTCCTTCCTTCCTTCCTTCCCTCCCTCCCTGCTTCCTTCTTCCTTCCTTCCTTCCTTCCTTCCTTCCTTCCTTCCTTCCTTCCTTCCTTCCCTCCCTCCCTGCTTCCTTCTTCCTTCCTTCCTTCCTTCCTTCCTTCCTTCCTTCCTTCCTTCCTTCCTTCCTTCTCTCCAAAGTACTCAACATCATTGGCTGCTCTCTTACCCACTCTCCCATGATCAACCCCACACCACCCCTGATTCTTCTGTAATTTTCAAATTCTTCACATCTTCTTTCCTTCTTTCTTTCTTTCTTTCTTTCTTTCTTTCTTTCTTTCTTTCTTTCTTTCTCTCTCTCTTTCTTTCTAGATTTTATTTATTGATTTTGCAGGGGTGGGAGGAGCCAGAAGTATCAACTCACAATTGCTTCACTTTAGTTGTTTAATTGCTTGTCATATGTGTCCTGACTGGGCAAGCCCAGAATTTTGAACTGGTGACCTCAGTATTCCAGGTCAATGTTCTATCTAGTGGGCCACCACAGGCCAGTCAAATTCTTCACATTTTCATCATGCAGAGCAATTCAAGTGTGATCAAACTTACAGTCAAGTTTACAGACCCAAACCTATTGAAATGCACACAAAATAAAGGACTCTAAAGCATTGGGACCCACCCTTAGAAGGCAGATCAGCATTAGCGGTTATTGTTTGGAATCTTATTTCTCAACCCATGTTCTTAATCAATGGATTTCTTTATGGTAAGTATAAGGCTGTTCCAAAGAACAGCTGTTAAAGGAGGAAAATTTCCTTCATCTTATTACACTTGAAGCTGGAAAGCAAAACTAGTCATTAGAATGTTGCTCAGTATTCATTCAGGGAATCAGAGTGAAATACTATAGTTGGACTGCTCTTGGAGATTCCAGTTTAAGTGAAGGGCACTTTCTCTGCTACGCTAGAGTGTGCCATTCTAATGATGCTGTGACTGTGGCCAGATTCATTCTTCCTTTCCAGCTCTCCTTCTGGGTTCCATTTGGACTTTTTCCTCTCTACTTGATCTGTCATTACAACATTATCTATTACTTCAATACTTTCCCAATGTAGTACTCCTGAATTTTTATTGATTTTGTTGTGTATCATAATTGGTTGCTTTTTGATGACAGAGAAAGGCACCTTTACCTCATGAGTTAGGGTTTGCCACATCTCTCTTGTAGGACACATTCCTTCAGGAAGCATGGTTGATGGTTATTGGTCTGCTCATAGACTCATTAAAGCTGTTAGAACCAGGAAAAACATTTACAGCATTGCTACACCTTGTACTGAGGATGAAACTGAGACTCAGAGAATAAAATTACTTGTCCAAGTTCACATCGTTGGTGTTGGGTCAGCACTAATTTTGGGTCCTTTGATGTCTTGTTGCTGTGCTTTTAACTCATCTTACTGTCTACTTATTGGCCTAACTTGTGGTTGTTCTTTTCTCCACCATTTCTGTAATTAGACTGGAAGCACCTTGCTAACAAGAACTGTGTCTTCTCTAGGATATGGCTAGGTTCCTACTGGGCAGTCAATATTGTTTATCCATTTCAACAGACATTTTTAGAGTACTCATTATATTAGAGTGTAATATTTTACATATATCTGTAAATATTGTAAATATAGTACACACTATTAGTATATTATTAGTATAATCTATATAGTATATAAGATATACACATATAGTACATAATATATACATCTATAAGTATATACTTATATAAGTGCTGGGAATGTAGAAGAAGAAAATGACATACTTTCTTTCCTTTTTCTTTTTTGACAGAGACAGATACAGAGAGAGGGACAGATAGGAACAGACAGACAGGAAAGGAGAGAGATGAGAAGCATTAGTTCTTTGTGTGGCACCTTAGTTTTTCATTGATTGCTTTCTCATATGTGCCTTGACTGGGGGCTACAGCAGAGTGAGTGACCCCATGCTCAAGCCAGTGACCTTGGGTTCAAGCCAGTGACCTTCAGCTTCAAGCCAGTGACTTCTGGGGTCATGTCTATGATCCCATGCTCAAGCTGGTGATCTAGTGCTCAAGCCGGATGCACCCGTGCTCAAGCCAACGACCTCAGGGTTTTGAACCTGGGTCCTCTGTGTCCCAGTCTGATGTTCTAACTACTACATCACCACCTGATAAGGTCATACTTTTTTTTTCTTAAGCTCACCATCTTTAAGTGCTGCAATAATAGTACAGAGAAAGTATATATAAACATGAGGGAAAGACAGAGAAATTTCATCCAGGGACTCTGAAGCTGTATGAAGAAGAGTAGGTTGGGGCTGGACCTATAGAAGGACTTCTACTAGAGCAATAGGAGAAAGAAAGGCTTGTTAGTAGCAACTTGAGCAAACAGAGGAAAGAGAGCACAAAGGTATGAAAAGAATGGCCCATAGGCCACTGTGGCTGATATGTATGAGCTGCCAAGGGAAGACTGAAGGTAGACAAGGGGGACACTGTGGAGTGCTTTGAGCATTGTACTTGGAACATGCATGGAGCAATGCAATAATGTGTTCCTCTACCATCTGCCCAGGATATAACCTGGCTGAGAACAAACACACCATAAACAAGTGTTTGTAGAATAAACTTATAAGTATGCTGTGGTTACTCTGACTACAGAAATTATGGTATCCAGAGCATAAATTTTGGGTTAATTTCTACCTTTGCCAGGGAAGTAGCTGCAAATGGTGTCTCTTTAAAAAAAAAGTCCTTCCTCCACCTACTTTGAGAATGGAAGGAAATGAGAGAGATAGAGATAGAGATTGAGGCAGGGAGGGAGGAGAGTGAGAAGCATCAACTCATAGTTGCTTCACTTTTGTTTTTTTTTTTAAATTTTTAAAATTTTTTCATTTTAGAGAAGAGAGAGAGAGAGAGAGAGAGACGGGGGGAGGAGCAGGAAGCATCCATTTTCACATGTGCCCTGACTGGGCAAGCCCAGGGTTTTGAACTGGCAATTTCAGTGTTCCAGGACAACACTGTATCCGCGGCACCACCACAGGTCAGGTCTTCACTTTTGTTGTTTATTGATTGTTTCTCATACGTGGTGATTTGACCTGGAAGGGGGTGGGGCTCAAACCAAGGTACAAGCTGTGTAACCTGGAAAGCTTTTTTAACCTCTCTAGACTTTGTTTTCTTTACCTGTAAAATGTAGATGACAATCAACATTTCAAATATCTACAGCATTTCAAGTAATACAAGTATCTACCTTATATGTTTGTTATGTTGATTAAATTGAGTTAGTATATACAAAACACTAACAATCTAGAGTAGTTTTATAGTAAGCACTATATCTCTTAATCATCTGTATTATTTAATAATTATTACTGGCTTTGTATATGTCAAATAGGAAAAAGATCTGTCTCCTCAAGAATGTCTTTTACTATGTGCCTTCTGTCTGAAATTTGTTCATTAGGCTTTCTTAAAAAATTTAAAGGTTTTAAATGAAATACATATGTAGTTAGAAAGCCAACTGTAGGTATATCAGTCATTAACACTTCTGCTAAAATTCAGTTACCTAACGGAGCTCAGAGGAAATGAGCTGTATAGTGCCAAGTCAAGAGAACTAATAATAGTACAGTTAAATAAGTTAGTTATCTGGAGGGAAAGGAACTTCTGGAAAATAAATCTGCCTAGACTCTAGCAGTGTTTTAGAAACTTTATATTCTGGAAAGGTCCTTAAGGGGTTCCATTAATATTATATGACATTTTGTTTAAAAATAATTTAAGCTATTAAAAATATGTACTGGAAAACAAAGTATACACATCATCAAGTATTAAAAAATTGGAGATTACCAGCATTTTATCATTTGCTATCAAGTTAACCCATTTTTGTGTAGACCTAATAATATTGCTTGTTCTAAATTTTCTATTTAATTGAAAAAGTTCTGAGATTGTAAGGCACACGGGGAAGTAGTTGCAAATAATGTCTCCTTTTAAACAATTTCTTTCTCCCCCTACTTTAAGAAAGGAAGGGGAGGAAGAGAGTTAGGGAGGCAAGGAGGGAGGAAACAGAGTGAGAAGCATTAACTCATAGTTGCTTCATTTAGTTAGTTCATTCATTGCTTTTTATATGTGCCTTGACTGGGAAGGGGGTGGGGCTCAAACCAGCCAGTGACCCCTTGGGTTCAAGCCAGTAACACTGCGGTCATGTTGATGATCTTGTGCTCAAGTCAGAGACCCTGTGCTCAAGTTGGCAACCTCAGGGTTTTGAACCTGGGATGTCAGCATTCCCAGTCAACATCTATCCACTGTACCACCACCAGTCAGGCTAAACAAATCCTTTTTATTAAAAACATTTTTCAATATTTTGTAACTTAAACAAAATACAGAAATAAACTGAATGATAAAGTTGCCAGTGTTTTTTTATAACTCTCCATTTAAAACACCATTGTTCTTATTGACTTCATACTATGTAAATATCATTATTTTAAATTTGTGACTATAAAACAAATGTCTATTAATAAAATACCATTTTTATCACTTTCATGTGTTAAATTCTCTATATCATGATTTCATATGAAAAAAGGGCTCCACTATAAAAAAAATGTTTAAAACCTATCAATTGGAAAAGTAGCTTTGAACTTGGAGATAGAATAATGTGAGAAGAAAAATATCTGTGGTAAAGCTTGAACAACTGATTACAGGAGAGGCATGGAGCTGCTCTTCAGTCCAAAGATGGTGACTCACCATGGGTGTAGAACAGAGTAATGGGGTAGAACCACTGGGATAGTGTGACTTTCTTGTATCTCTGAATTTATCATTTGTGGTTTTGGCTTGTTGGACAGATAAAATATATTATGCTCACTTTATTAAAGATGGTGCTGCCCACATGGAAGCCCATTGCCCAGGTGATAATATTAGTTGCCCTTCTTGCTTGGGATGGGCATAATTATATTAATGTGTGTTGGGGGAGGGCTTTCGTGCCAAAAGGTTTAAAAAGGAGAGATCACATTGTTCCGAGGAAGAGTGATTACATTCTAGCAGGAGCCCATGCTGGAGGAGAGCAGAGAAAAGCCACGTGGAGGAGAGGAGAAGCAGGCAAAATGGTGGAGTGCTGAGGAAGAAGCCAGTTTGTGCAAAGAGAAGGAGATAGGGAACAGAGGTGAATAAGGCTGGTGAGCTAGAAACCTTTGATTCTAGGAATACTCGGACAAGTCAGTGGCTTTGGGAGCCCTGAATGGAAAGGGAAGTGTTTTCCCACTGTGTGTATTTTTTGCCCGCTGGATTCAAGCTAGGATTAAAGCAAATGGCCCACCAGTTCTTGGCTCCATTGTTTCATTACCGTCTGTCCGAATCTAATGCAAACCTGCATGGGCCAGGCGGCTGTAATGGTGGCCGTGGCTACTGGCTTTACATGGCTATTTCTAAACAACTCTAGAAGACCATGACATGTAGCATGTTGTAATTTTACTGAGGCATAAGTTTTAAAAATAATTCTGTACAAATGCATTAATCAGAAAATGATAAAATGTTATAAGATAGAAATTGAGGCATGAACTTAAATACAGTGTATCTGTAAAGTCATGGTGCACTTTTGAACAGTCACAGGGTAAAAAGTGCACCATGACTTTATAAACACACTGTACTTGTCAATAGGCTGGGGGTGGAGTATGGCTAGCAAGAAACTGCCTTCAGGAAGTACCCGACAGATGGATTAACAAGCTTTCCTTGGCCTCTCCATTCATCTTTGTTCTATATTGGTCTTGTATGTATTCTAACTCTTTTGTATTATAATAGAACCTCAATTTTTTTTTTGAAAAATAGTCTTAGAGTTCCTAGGAAAAATCGCTGATTGTGGGACTGTGACAAAAAATATACAAGGTGAACTGGAAGCACCTTGTAATGTTAGCAACAAAATGAAATGCCAAAACCCACCGCAATCATGGGGTGTGTCAAGGAGCCAAGGCTGCAACAATTTGGGCAACAAAAATAATAAAGTAGTATTGAATTATAACCCAAAATATAAAATAAGTATTCATAAGGCCATACTGATATAAACAAATGATTGAATACATCACCAAGTAGGGGTAAGAAAATAAATCTTCTGTTTATGAAATTCCAAATAATTCATATAAATACTCCGTCCTCTAGGAAGAAGCACATAATTCTTTACTCCTTAAACATGGACTGGGCATAGTGACTTCCTTCCAAAGATTATAGTATGGGAAGGGGAAGATACTAGTAAACTTACAGTGGAGAAACCTGACAAATAAGACCTTAGCCAGGCAATCAAGACCACCATCAACAGAGAGAAATCATGTTGATAGTTTATACCATGATATGATATGATGAAATGGTACTTCACCTCTCTGTTCTTTCTCCTCAAAACCCATAACTGTAGTCTAATCTTGAGAAAAATGGCAGACACATTCCAACAAAAGGATGTTTTACCAAATACCTGCCTGGTATTCTTCAAAACTATCTAGGTCATCAAGAACAAGGTAATTCTTGAGAAACTGTCACAAGATTATAAAGACTCCAAGAGGACTCTAAGGAGATATGACAACTAAATGTAATGTGACTTCTTGGATGGAATCCTGGCACAGAAGGAGAACATTTGGTAAAAACTAAGAAAATTTGGCCTGACCAGGCGGTGGTGCAGTGGATAGAGCGTCAGACTGGGATGCGGAAGACCCAGGTTCGAGATCCTGAGCTCGCCAACTTGAGCGCAGGCCCATCTGGCTTGAGCGCAGGCCCATCTGGCTTGAGCAAAAAGCTCGTCATCTGGGACCCAAGGTCGCTGGCTCCAGCAAGGGGTTGCTCGGTCTGCTGAAGGCACATGTGAGAAAGCAATCAATGAACAACTAAGGTGTTGCAACGGCAACGAAAAACTAATGATTGATGCTTCTCACCTCTCTCCGCTCCTGTCTGTCTGTCCCTATCTATCCCTCTCTCTGACTCTCTCTCTCTCGGTCCCTTTAAAAAAAATAAATAAAAATAAAAAAAAGAAACTAAGAAAATATGAATAAATATGGACTGTAGTTAATAATAATGAATCAATCTTGGTTCACTAATAGTAACAAATATACCATATGAATGCAAGATATTTATAATAAGGGAAACTGTGTGGGATGAGGGTGAGAATATATAGAAATATCTGTACTATTTACTAATTTTATTCTATTAATCTAAAATTGTTCTAAAAACTAAGTTTCTTAATTAAAATAAAAAAAAAGCCCCTAGAAAAAATTGCAACTGCTAGTGCTGTTGATGAATGGAATGGGTCTACGAAATGTGGTTCTTAAGGAATGTAGATAGTAGAAGATTCAGGGAAACATTACATCTGAGTATTTGTAAATATCTGGGAATATATCCCTTTTGAATTTCAAGGTGTAAGGCCAGGAGCCAAGGCCAAGATCACAGCCACCTGGCCAATGCAGGTTTGCATTAGATTGGTGTAAAGCCAGTAGCCAGGGCCACCATCACAGCAGCCTGGTCCATGCAGGTTCGCAATGGATTCGAACAGTCGGTAATGAAACAACGGAGTCAAAAACTGGTGAGCCATCAGCTTTAATTCTAGCTTGCACCCGGCGGGCAAGCAAAAACACACACTGGTCTCCCAAACCCACACATTCAGTGCTCACAAAGCTACTGACTTATCCGAGTTTCCTAGAATCAAAGGTTTCTAGCTCACCAGACTTATTCACTACTGTTTCCCATCTCCTCCAGCACAAAATCTTAACAAATTGGCTTCTGCCTCAGCACTCTGCCATCTTGGCTGCTTCTCCTGGCCTTCACGTGGCTTTCATCTGCTCTCCTCTCTAATATCTCAGGAACCAAGCGCCAAGAGAGATCAAGCTACTGGTCTCCCCCACTTTATACCGTAGAATCAAAACCTTTAATCCAATTATACAAACAAGGAAGTCTCTGTATAATGGGATTCCTCAGGAGAGTGCACCACCCTACATCATCCAATCAGTCAAGGGTGTGGAGAAGAATTTACTCTTAAAACCAAGCCTTAGGCCATAACGACCAGGCCTGCTTACATTACAGCCTTTCCCCCTCACCCATCCCAAGCATAAGGGCAAATAATATCACCTGGGTGATGGGCTTCCATTTGGGCAGTGCCATCTTTAACAAAGTGAGCATATTATATTTTATCTGCCCAACAATTGGGACAGTCGGTAATGAAACAACGGAGCCAAGAACTGGTGAGCCATCAGCTTTAATCCTAGTTTGCACCCGGCGGGCAAGTAAAAACACACACTGGGCTCATTCAGTGCTCACAAAGCTACTGACTTATCCAAGTTTCCTAGAATCAAAGGTTTCTAGCTCACCTGTCTTATTCACCTCTGTTCCCCATCTCCTTCTCTCCACAAACTGGCTTCTTCCTCAGCACTCTGCCATCTTGGCTACTTCTCCTGGCCTCCTCCATGTGGCCTTTATCTGCTCTTCTTTCTAATACTAACCTCAGGAACCAAGAGAGAGAGCAAGCTCCCTGTCTGCCCTACTTTATAGTGTAGAAATCCAAACCTTTAATCCAATCTACAAACAAGAAAGTCTCTGATTCAAAGTCATTTATCTGAGGCATAATGGGAGGATTCCTCATGAGAGTGCACCACCCCACATCATCCAATCAGTCAAGGGTGTGGGGAAAAGCTTAGTCTTAAAACTAAGCCTTCGGCTATAACAGTGGTTCTTAACCTGGGTTCTATTGAACCCTAGGGGTTCAATGAGTTGGTCTCAGGGGTTCGGAGAAGCCTCTGCCGCAGAGGCCAGAATAAAGTAATACCGTAATTTGTTGTGAGTTCATATACTTTGTTGGTTTTGTTCTTTGAGCAAGGTGATGTTCATGCATGGCTCATTTTGTGCACCAGTAAAAAAACATATACCTATGTCTTGAATTTGGAACAAAAAATCATATTTTATTTATCACTAAAGAAGGGTTCAGTGAATGCGCATATGAAACTGGTGGGTTTGGTATCTCAAAAAGGGTTAAGAACCACTGGGCTATAATGATCCTGCCTGCTTACAGCCTGTCTCCCCCCGCCCCAACAATAATATAATTACACCCATCCGAATCATAAGGGCAACTAATATCACCTGGGCAATGGGCTTCCCCGTGGGCATCACCATCTTTAACAAAGTGAGCATAATATATTTTATCTTCCCAACACAAGGGTTTGCTGTTTTCAGTGAAAGTTCAGTAACTTTGACTTTAGTGAGTCAACACTTACCAGTATCTTAATACCTTTCGTCATGAATACTGTGTTTTTTCTACATAGGTCCTTTCTGATTTGTCATGTCAGAGAGGAAAAACTTTTCTTCTACCCTTTATTGTTTAGTACATGGGTTTCTGCATATTAAACTGACAAAAGACAGATTAGAGATTAGCAAGAGAAAATAGATTTTTATTTCCATACAAAAGTGGCTTCCCAGAAAAATGGACTGAAGATGGTAGTGACAATTTGGGGCATCCATACTATGATAACAGGAGAAGAGGTTGAGGGAGAAGGCACTCATGGGAAAACAAATGACTTTTAGGAAAGATAAGAGAGCCCTTAGGAGAATAGATGGGAGATAAAAAAGTTTTTTGAAATGTTGCTTTAGGTGATTTCTTATCAGTGTTCCAGGCTTCTTATTGCTGATGATAGGAGTCAATTTTTGCCAGTTGTGAAACTCTGGAAAGGGATTTATGATAGTTGAATTCTTTGGGGAGTTTCACTTTAAGGCAGAGAAAAGGAATTTGGGAAATCAACAAAAAACTCCAAACCCCTTGTCACAGTTCTGTATTTTGGATCCCTTCAGTAGAACGCGAAGAATGAAGGTTTCTCAAATGTTAACACCACAACTTGTATTTCTCATGGTGAATGTTAACACCACTTAGACAGGGCTTTGGCAGGGTCCTCAGAGGGAATTGCAAGGTTGAAATAGATTGAGAATTAGAAATTTAGTTTAAGGCATGTCTTTCAGTGTGGAGGCTTGATTAGGATTGGGTAAGGATCTTGCTCCAACAATCTAGGATTGGTGGAAAGAGTAAGTTAGGATTTTAAGTTAGGATTTTGAGGTTCAAAATTTTAAGGCTCAGACTGCAAGTTTTCCACTGAAGAGTTAATGGGTGTAAAGCCAGTAGCCGGGGTCAGGATCACAGCCGCCTGATCCACGCAGGTTCGCATTGGATTCGGACAGATGGCAATGAAACACAGGAGCCACGAACTGGTGAGCCATCAACTTTAATTCTAGCTTGCACCCGGCGGGCAAGCAAAAACACACACTGGGTTCCAAAACCCACACATTCAGGGCTCACAAAGCTACTGACTTATCCGAGTTTCCTAGCATCAAAGGTTTCTAGCTCACCAGACTTATTCACTACTGTTTCCCATCTCCTCCAGCACAAACTCTTAACAAACTGGCTTCTTCATCAGCACTCTGCCATCTTGGCTGCTTCTCTCCTCCACGTGGCCTTAATCTGCTCTCCTCTCTAATACTAACCTCAGGAACTCAGGAACCAAGAGAGAGAGCTCAAGCTACTGTTCTCTCCCACTTTATAGCATAGATAATCCAAACCTTTAATCCAATTATACATACAAGAAAGTCTCTGATACAAAACCATCCATCTGAGGCATAATGGGATTCCTCCCTACATCACCACCCTACATCATCCAATCAGTCAAGGGTGTGGAGAAGAGCTTACTCTTAAAACAAAGCCTTAAACTATAACAACCCGGCCTGCTTACATTACAACTTTTCCCCCACAGCCATCACAAGCATAAGGGCAAATAATATCACCTAGGTGACGGGCTTCCATGTAGGCAGCACCATCTTTAACAAAGTGAGCATAATATATTTCATCTGCCCAACAATGGGTTTTTCAGTAACTTCCTGACTGGAGTCTGCAAGAATTGTGAAGTCATGCTAATGGAGACAATGGAATAGTAAAGTCAAATTGATGTAGGTTAGATTGGGTTGGGTAGCTTTAGTGCTCAATGTCCAGAGCTGTGTGTAGGGGTGTATGGCCAGTAGCCGCGGCCACTATTAGAGCCGCCTGGCCCATACAGGTTCTCATTGGATTCAAACAGTCGGTAATGAAACAACGGAGCCAAGAACTGGTGAGCCATCAGTTTTAATTCTAGCTTGCACCTAGCAGGCAAGCAAAAACACACACTGGGATCCAAAACCCACTCATTCAGTGCTCACAAAGCTACTGACTTATCCAAGTTTCCTAGAATCAAAGGTTTCTAGCTCACCAGACTTATTCATCTCTGTTCCCCATCTCCTTCTCCAGCACAAACTCTGCACTAACTGGCTTCTCCCTCAATGCTCCACCATCTTGGCTGCTTTTCCTCTCCTCCATGTGGCCTTTCTCTGCTTTCCTTTCTAATACTAATCCCAGGAACCAGGAGAGAACAAGCTCTGGTCTGTCCCACTTTATAATGTAGAAATCCAAACCCTTAATCCAATCTACAAACAAGAAAGTCTCTGATACAAAGTCACCCATCTGAGGCATAATGGGATTCCTCATGAGAGTGCACCACCCTACATCATCCAATCAGTCAAGGGTGTGGAGAAAAGCTTACTCTTAAAACTAAGCCTTAGGCTATAATGACCCGGCCTGCTTACATTACAGCCTTTCCCCCACACTCATCCCAAGCATAAGGGCAAATAATATCACCTGGGTGACGGGCTTCCATGTGGGCAGTACCATCTTTAACAAAGTGAGCATATTTTATCTGCCCAACAAGGGGTAAATGGTTTTGTTCTCAGCTTTCACTGCAAGGTTTAAAGAAACCCCCCCCCCCACAATTCATATATAGTATGCAAAAATGGGGTTCATGCTCACCACACTTCTTCCGCTTTCCCTTTGAACTTAATGGTCTATCAGGGCTTCCCTTCCAAGTCCTACTCCATTCTACACAATTCCCTCGGCAGTTTTATGGCAAGACCTTGAGACCCAGTAGCTTTTTAGCCTGTGGCTTTGTCTTCTTTTTTTTTTTTCAGGGACAGAGAGTCAGAGAGAGGGATAGATAGGGACAGACAGACACGAAGGAGATGAGAAGCACCAATCATCAGTTTTTCGTTGGGACATCTTAGTTGTTCATTGATTGCTTTCTCATATATGCCTTGACCGCGGGCCTTCAGCAGACCGAGTAACCCCTTGCTCGAGCCGACTTCCTTGGGTCCAAGCTGGTGAGGTTTTTTTTTTTTTTTGTTCAAGCCAGATGAGCCTGTCCTCAAGCTGGTGTTCTCGGAATCTCGAACCTGGGCCCTCCACATCCCACTCTGACACTCTATCCACTGCGCCACCGCCTGGTCAGGCATCTGTCTTCTGATTACTTATTTGGGGCAGACCTTGCAATGGGACAGATTCTTAGGCCACTATCTCTACTGTCTTATTTTTGTTTTTAATCAAAACAAATAATTCTTTCCCAGATGATAATGGCAATTTTTCAAAAGGAAGAAAGTTTATTTTGTTCAAATCTTATATCAGTCTAGTCATGGCTTATGGGAGAGCTATCCCACTGCTTGGTCCCCTAGGGATGGTTACCCTCTGCAAGTTTGGGAGCACAGAATGAGGACACGAGAGGACTTTGATACTCAGCAGCTGGAGGTGACTTGGTATTAGGCAGATAAAATATATTATGCTCACATTGTTAAAGATGGCGCTGCCCATCTGGAAGCCCGTCCCCCAGGTGATGATATTAGTTGCCCTTCTTGCATGAGATGGGTGTGATTATAGTAATGTATGTTGGAGGTATAGGATGTAAGCAGATAGGATCCTTATAGTCTAAGGCAGGGGTCCTCAAACTATGGCCTGCGGGCTGCAAGCGGCGCCTGAGGCCATTTATCTGGCCCTGCCGCACTTCTGGAAGGGGCACTTCTTTCATTGGTGGTCAGTGAGAGGAGCACAGGATGCATCCGCACCCACAGTTCCCATTGAAATACTGGTCAGTTTGTTGATTTAAATTTACTTGTTCTTTATTTTAAATATTGTATTTGTTCCCATTTTGTTTTTTACTTTAAAATAAGATATGTGCAGTATGCATAGGGATTTGTTCATAGTTCTTTTTATAGTCCGGCCCTCCAATGGTCTGAGGGACAGTGAACTGGCCCCCTGTGTAAAAAGTTTGGGGACCCCTGGTCTAAGGCTTAGCTTTAAGACTAAGCCTTTTCCACTCCTTTTGATGTAGAGTGGTACACTCTCATGAGGAATCTCATTATGCCTCAGATAAGTGACTTTGTATCAGAGACTTTCTTGTTTCTGTATTGGATTAAGGGTTTTGAATCTACACTATAAAGTGGGGCAGACCAGGAGCTTGCTCTCTCTCAGTTCCTAAGATTAGCATTAGAGAGGAGAGCAGAGAAAGGCCATGTGGAGGAGGCCAGGAGAAGCAGCCAAGATGGTGGAGTGGCTACTGGCTTTACACTTGGCCAATACTGATAGCTCTCTAGTTTAAAAGTAAACTGCTAAACTAAAGAGTTGGTTGGAGTATACTTTGGGAGACATATTCCCTTCTAAAGAGTGATTCAGTCAGCTCTATCTTGCCTGCTGTACAAGGCAATTTCTGAACAATACTTTAATTTAATTTTATTTAATAAAGTAGTATATTATATTTTGATATAGCATATATATAATTACCCACATGGCTGCTCTCTGGTCACCCTGGGTATGTTTTGGCCAATCTGAGTGTCCAAGGGGACCCAGGATATGCTGCCAGAGTTTTCCAGAAAGTTCCAGACAAAGCTTTTCATTCATGCCACCAGGCCCTGCTGTATTTCTTAAATTGCAGAACACCAAGTCTTCCCCCCTCTTACCTCCCCAACCCCCAACATTGTGCTTCCCTTCTCTTAGCCCATGACAACTGTCTGGCCAGTAGCCGCAGCCACCATCACAGCTGCCTGGCCCATGCAGGTACACATTTGATTTGGACAGACAAAAATGAAATAACAAAGCCAAGAACTAGTGGGCATTAGCTTTAATCCTAGCTTGCACCTGCTGGGCAAGAAATACATACAGTGGGAAAACACTTCCCTTTCCATTCAGGGCTCCCAAAGCCACTGACTCGTCCGAGTTTCCTAGAATCAAAGGTTTCTACCTCACTAGCCTTATTCACCTCTGTTTCCCGTCTCTTCCCTGCACAAACTGGCTTCTCCTTCAGCACTCTGCCATATTGCCTGCTTTTCCTATGCAATTCTAATTTCAGAAACTGATAGAGCGAGCCCCCGGTCTGCCCCATTTTATAGTGTAGAAATTAAAGTCTTTAAGCCTATATACAAACAAGGAATTCTCTGATACAAAGCCACTTATCTGAGGCATAATGGAATTCCTCATAAGAGTTCACCACCCCACATCATGCAACAGTCAAGGGTGTGGGAAAATGCTTAGTGTTGAGAAGATCTTAAGATTAAAAGGGTGGGAAAGGCTTAGTCTTAAAACTAAGCCTTAGGTTATAAGGACCCTGCCTGCTTACAGTCTGTCTCCCACACCCAATGTAAACTATAAGTGAGCAAACATATACATCATATTTGCAAACTTATTTGACCCACAGCAACCTAAATCTTCCTCTTGCCTCCTATATATTTCTTAAACCAGGACACCATATCTCTCTCCTAAGCAAGCTTTGCTTGGCCTGTAGGAGCAGCTGACAAAGAGCAGTAATTTCTTAACCTTTCAGCTCTACACTGTCTCTGTGTTTTGTGAGTGGCCGGTGCACCTGTTGCTATAAGCAGCACTTCCTTCACAAGCAATTTGAAAAGAGGGCAAGTTGTACACCCTTTTTTTAAGTGGATGTTAATAATTTAAGAAGAAATGAGGGGGGGGAGACAAGTTCTTTGGATGAATTCTGTAGCCTGACACCATGCTGACGTGAGAGCTAATACGGACGGGCCAGAGTTGTCCTCACTGGCATTACTGGGTCAGTGCAGAGTTGAGTTCACGCAAGACTGAGCGTGATGGAAGTTGGCTCTCTTCGCAGCTGGGGCTTCCCTCTCCTTGCTCTCTGTGGGCTGTTTTGGTTTATTTGTTCTGTGATTCTCTAAGCTTCTTTGTTCAACCCTGGCTGGTAAAGAGCCTGGAGGCTTGGTGAAAAGAGGCTCTCCCAACAAAACAAATTTTGGCAAAAGGAGACAAAAGGGCTCCCATATTTTTTAGGCTGTGTGTGTGTGTGGCAGGGGGTGGGGGCATCCATGTGGCCTCTGCGTTTTTCTTATCTTTTTAAACATCTAGTAAACTCGTGCTGGCAAGAAATGTTGGCCTGACAGGCTAGAGAGAGGAAATTCTCTGTTTAGCCTTGGACAAGTGGCCTGCTGGGCTGCCTGGTCAATGTGCCTCTGTGGTCAACAGACAGCCCCACCTCTCAAGGGAGAAAGGTGTCCCAACATTCTGTCCATTGAATTTAAGTGGGTCCATTTCCCTTCTGTCACCTCCATCCCCTCTGGCCTGCATTTGGCTCTGGTTGTGGGGCCTGGAGGCCTCTGTGAGCCCAAACCTGCTGTGGGGCACTGGGACCTGAAGCTGCTGCCCCGTGTGTGGTGCCTGGTGGGTATTTGGGAGCAGGCTGATGGTACCTGGGGTCTGGCTTTCCCGTACTAACTGCCCTGTACTGTTGTTGCCTTACTGGATAAGAAAACTTTTCCTCTATCCTGTTATATTCAGTATTTGGGGGTCTGCAAATTAAACTACCAAAAAACAGGTTAGCAAGAGAAGGAAAACTTAGATTTAATTATATATGTAAGCATCAGAATTCACAAAGAAATGTCAGTTAGGAGAGAGTTAGAATTTGGGGCTTATATACCATCTTAATAGAGGACAGGGCTGGGCAGAGGGGCACTTCTGAGAAAAAACAGACAACTTCTTGGAAGGGGTGTGGAGAGAGATCATTTATGGGAAAGCTAATGACTTCCTGGATGGACAAATGAGCCCTCAAGAGAATAGTTGGGAGATAGAATATTTTGTGACAAAGCCTGTCTAGGTATGATATAGACTTCTTTCCAGAGGAGATTAGAATTTCTCTAGGGAGGGAATTTATGACAATTGAGTTCCTTGGGAGGCTCTGCTTTTAGGAAAATAAATGATTTTAGGAACTCAAATGCCTTTAGCTCAAAGTAATTTTTTATGCCACAATGGCTGATTCGGTCTACCTTTACCTGTGTCCTTATCATAAGGTGACCAGATTTTAAAATTGGTAAAGTGGGACACCATTGATGGGGGGGCTTAATTAAAAATTTGGTCTATATGGAGCAAAAAAAATTTTCATAGAATGCAAAAATAATATTGTAATAGATTTTTAAAAATTGCAACATAAGTACAATTTACAAATATAATTTTAAAAATTATATATAGTATTTTATTCTTTGGCATATTTCTCATTTGAGTGAATTTTTTTAGTAGACTGCTGTTGTTTAAAAGGTCATGAAATTTTTCACAAGAATTTGTTAAATTATATTTGACACATAAAATGGCTTTCAAAGTGTCAACACTTAATTGTGATTTTTCTGATATCCACACTTTATTTACCATAGAAAAAACGCGTTCAGTTGCAGCATTAGTTCCTGGTAAAGACAGTGTGTATTCCGTAATCTTTAGTGCATTATTGTATGGAACATGGTTTGTTTCCAAATGATGAAATAGTTGTAACCATTTGTTCTCTTGTGATTTTTGCTGATGCCCAAGATTTAACCTTTTCCTTATCAATGTATTATTTTTAATAATGATACCTCATTAAAAAGATCATTTTCAGAAATATTACTATATGGGAAATTTTGAGTGAGTCAGAGGGATCAGGTTACACGGTCCCGAAACCGATGCCGAAGCTGCACGAGCCGGCGGGAGCAGGCAGGGCAGCGCCGCTGGCGTGCTCGCACACGAGCAAGCGGTCGGGCACACTCCCCGTCTGGACTCATCCTTGCTGCAGCTGCGCTCCTCTTGTCCAGCCCCACCGCCCACTAGAGACTGAGCGGCTTGCGCCTCGCGGAACCTGGAGCCCCACCCCAGCGTCCAGGACGTGGGCCTATGGGTAGTTAGGGGACTTGACAGCCATTGCCCCAGCAGGTACGTCCCGCCCGAAGTTGTTTGTTTCTGGGCCCTGCACGGGGCAGCCAGCTCTTGCAGCAGTGCGGGCGCTTCCAGGTCGAGGTGGGGCTCCCCGCCGAAAACCATATATTCCCTTCCCTTTCTGCCGCTGTTCTCTAGCTTTTCGTGCATTCTTTCCAAAAATCGGGACTTTTTAAAAACACCGCGGGACATGGGACAAATTGTTAAAAATCAGGACTGTCCTGCCAAAAGCAGGATGTCTGGTCACCTTAGCTTATCAAGACCTCTCTGTTGCCTGGGAAGAAGTCTTTGAGGATACCAGCCAGCCCCAAGCACAGGCCCTGGCTCCTCAAAGCCTTTTCAAAAAGATTTGGTGAATAAAACTATCTTATTTTGGGAAATAGCATTTAAATACAAATGGTCCTAACCAGTATGTGTCTTAGTTATGCAAGGCTTCCTTGTAAAGTGAGGAGAGGATGAGGGGATTTTGAGGAAGGTGAAGGGCATTTGGAGGGCAGGGTCTAGTCTCTTTTTGTAGGTCTTGGGTTGGGGTTTAAGAAGGGGTGGGCTCAGGTTGTATGCCTGTTTGATTTGTTAGCAGGTTATCTGAGGTACACCTCCCATTGTGATTCTAGGTGTGTTTCCTCTAACCTGATGTTTCTTGGCCAAGCACTCAGTGAACTGATCAGAGAGCAATCAGACCTTTGTCTTAGCTTGTATTGGGCACCAAGGAATTGTAAGGTTTTGAAACCAGGTGCTAAATTTCCTGTGTTTGGACATTCAGTTACCTCTGGAAGGCTGTGGTTTGAAATTTATTTCTTATCTGCCACTGGCCATACCCAGAAGATGAGTCCTCATTCTGCCAACTTTTCCTCTGGCTAAACCGCCTGCCATTGTCAACTTCTTGATAACATCTGCTTTCAGATATTTTGGAAAATGGGACTTTAATGGGGATGTTTCCTATCTTGCCCCAGTTGATATGTAATTGTTATTGACCTAAAGAGGTTTGTTCACTGGCACATATCAAAGCCCAATCAAACTCGAACAGGAGTTCGCAGTGGAAAAAGTAAAGGCTTATTTTTACGGACATGGTGCCATGCCTGGAGTCACAGGTGACTTTGTGCTCAAAGACCTCAATGGCTTCCAGGGGATAGGTTATATAGGAAAAAACTCATTAATCATGGTGGCTAAAGGAGTTGGGGTTGCGGACACTACTGACTGGTTAGCTCCAGGGTAGGAAGTAGTTGATCGTTGTATTATGTCCTGAGGTCAGCCATGGCATTGCTCTGTCTGGTTCTGTAAGGGTGTGGTTGGTAGGGTTTCACAGACTTGGGGCTGAAAAACAACTCAAGTCAAGATGTAATCTTCAGCTTAATCAAACTCTGTTTTTGTGGTCAACAGACTTGAGGCTTTGTTCCTCAGACAGTTTGATGCTGACCATATTCTGACATCCTAAGGCAGTGGTTCTTAACCTGGGTTCTATCGAACCCTAGGGGTTCGATGAGTCAGTCTGAGGGGTTCGGAGAAGCCTCTGCCTCGGAGGCCAGAAAAAAGTAATACCGTCATTTGTTGTGAGTTCATGCACTTTGTTGGTTTTGTTCTTTGAGCAATGTGATGTTCATGCACGGCTCATTTTGTGCACCAGTAAAAAAACATATACCTATGTCTTGAATTTGGAAAAAAAAATCACATTTTATTTATCACTAAAGAAGGGTTTTGTGAATGCACATATGAAACTGGTAGGTTCGGTACCTTAAAAAAGGTTAAGAACCACCGTCCTAAGGGTTTAATGATTAAGGCAGGCAGTGGGTGGACAAAAAGAAGAAAGGGTCATGTTAAAGAGATGGAGTTTCTGTGAGGTTATGTAATCAATAGATATACTATCAAAGAATTTACAGCTGCAAGGGCATGGAGGTCATCTTAGAGAGAGATTTCTGGGGTTAAAAGTAGCCAGTCCTTATCTTAAAGAGTACATTTAATTCTTTCTAAACAGCCCTTGCATTTTATAAGAAAACTAAACTTGATAGTGGGTATTGTAGGTGGCGTGAACCCCTCTTCTCTGTGTGTTGGGAATGGATTGCCTTTCCTCTGAGGACATTTAATGTCTTTCTTCCTGACTCTATGGACTACACATTTCCTGAAGATGAGGAGGTGGTTTTAGGTGGCACCTGTATTTGGTATTAAACAACATATTGAATGTAGTGAGAAAGCATTGCCATCTCAATTCTGTTTCATAACCATTTATTAAGTCAGAGTCTCAGTCTGGTCCTAAAATGTCTTGAACCCTTCCTTCCCTAACTCTAGCTCTCCTTCTATATTTTCTTTCTCTTGCTCTTCTTCATGATCAGTGTCAAGCAGACTTGCTGGAATCCATAATGTTGTATTCATTGTATTTACTCTCACGGATCCCTTCTGCTTTAGCAAGTGATACTGGTTTTCACTTCAAGGATGAGTGTCAAAATTTTATTTAACATAAGAATATTTAAAGATAAAACGTGAGTTGATTTTAAAGAAAGATATAAAGGGGCTGGTAGAACTTGGATGTGATATAAATTTTGAAGGTGCTGTGCTGGTGACTAGATGGAAAACAGTGGCTTAAATTGTTTCTATTCTTTTCTGATTGTAGTATCCTCTTATCTCCTAACCTCTCCTATTCTTGAAGGATTATTTTTTATGGCTACCAGCTTCTCTTCCACCATCAGTTGCTGCTGCTGGGAGACTTTCTTTCTTAAGAAGATGAGTTATTGCTTTATGAAAAATTTTCTCATTTTCATTTTGCAGCCAGTGCCCATTCTTTCTGTAGTATGTTGTGAAATGTAGACTGGTCACAGGGGCAGCCATATCTGTGGAGAAAGGCATGCTCTCTCTCTTTTATCTGGACATTTTTAACCCTTGTTTTGCACCTCCCCTTGAGCACTGATCATTTATCTGCTTATCCTCTTTCTTGGATAGCCAGGCCTTACAGGCTTGGGCCCGCTTTACTCATCTCTGCATCTTGCACAGAGCGCATGGGAGGTCGCTAGCAGTGGAGGCAAACCTAATGCGGCATTCCAGCAACAGTCAGATTCATTGGGTCAATAGCGACAGCCTCAGGCAATGAGCAATAGGTGAAGGTTAGAAAGCTAATTCCCCACAACCTCATCACCAGGTTGAAAGCCAAATCTTAACCTGACTGATGGTGGCACGGTGCATAGAGTGTTGACCTGGGATGCTGAGGACCCAGGTTTGAAACCCCATGGTCACTGGCTTGAACATGGGCTCATCTGGCTTGAATGTTGGCTCATCTGGCTTGAGTGTAGGCTCATCAGCTTGAGTGCAGGGTCACCAGCTTGAGCATGAGATCATAGATATAATCCCATGGTCACTGGCTTAAAGCCCAAGGTCGCTGTCTTGGCTGCAGCCCCCCCCCATCAAGGCATGATTAAGAAGCAATCAGTTAACAAGTAAATGATGAATTGATGTTTCTCATCTCTCTCTCTTCCTGTCTGTTTGTCTGTCTCTCTTGCTAAAAAAAAAAAAAGAAAGAAAAAGAAAAGAAAGAAAGAAAGCCACTCTTAGACCAAACATTTATTTGCAAGTTTCTATAGGCAGGCAAAGGGCTACACTCTGTGCTCAGGCATATAGACAAGCTCCTTTTATTATATGCCTTGTTTTTGGGTCAAGTGACAGTGTTCCTAGTGAATAGAGCAACACAGGCCAAAGCAGACTTGAAAACTCACCATACAGTTTCTAGCTATGAAGATTAGGGCCTCCAGGACTCTTATGCCTTATTCATATAGGGTGATAGTACCTGAGCAGTTTTTCTCTCAACTAATATACTGCACACTGAACACTTCACAAAAGAAAGACACAAATTAATCTTTCATGTTAATAATGACCTCACTTGTGTGCATTTTCATTAGGTTTTTTGATGTACGTATATAGTACCTTTGGTAGATTCTTGATTGGGGAAGTTCAAATGGTAACTAACCAAACCTAGATTACAATGAACATATACACACAAATATCCACAGTTAATATCAAAATGTTTAAGAGTAAATTATCACAAAGGCAGTATAATATTTTTGGATTTAAAATAATGTTGTCAGCAGAGGCCAATGTTTGAGTTTTTGCCTGTTCCACTTGCCTGAACCTGGAGGGAGGAGGAGTAGCAGCACTTCTGTGGGGCTTGGTGTCCTCACACTATTGCTATGATGACTTGTTCCAGCCCAGCCTGTCACAGACATGCTCTTCTCATGAATGTTTGGGTTGTTTTCTTATCTGTAAAATGGGGATTGTAAGCTCACTTACATTACAGGTGTTTTTCCCCTCTGAGAAGTGCACAATAACACGTTTTAAACTGCCTTGGGAGCTGTAAAAAGCTGTACAAATGTCAGACACTCTTGTTACCATGAAGGCCCAAGCAGAAGCAAGGAATGCGAGGAATTGTTTCTCACCTGGGATGGATAACTAAATCACCTGTACTTGTTAAAATCAAGGAGCAAATGTAAGTCCTGTGAATGTGATCAGAAATAGGACATTGGCTGGTTTAAATGAAGATCTCTGTTCTGCTCTGAGTTTTACATGCAGTTCCTGGGTTTAATAGGCAGTATTATAAAGCATAGAAGAAAGATTATACTGGGGAACAATTTTTTTTCCATTTTCTGTTGCATGAGGTTTTAGAACTTTTTCTATATATTTCTGCATCGCTGATTCCAAATATTAAATTTGTTTTTCAGTGCATCCTCTAATTTTTATGCAATTTTAATTTCTTTTTGTTACAGTTAATGGCATGCATTAGTTTTTAAATCGTAGTTAAAGGGTAATGACTCTTGGATTGAACATAACCACAAGGCAATTAATGTTTTACAAACATCAATTTTACATAATTGTAGTTGTTTTTAAATGTAAAAAATTATTATCTGATAAAAACACCCTCTTATTTTGTCTTAAGATTGAATTATGGCTTCTTTGAGTAGGCATAAATGTAAGAATAGTCCTGACACCTTCTATAATATATGTGGCTGTTATACACTTCAATGTCAAAGGTGCTATATTTCATCATATGTAACATGTGCATATATTGCCTATTTTCAAGTTCCCCTTGGTGATTAAGACAAGAATTGGGCTCCTCATATTGTGTGTCATAATTATGAGGAAACGCTTTGTGACTGGACAAAAGGAAAATGCAACGAAATGCCTTTTGGTATTCCCATGGTTTGGCGTGAACCTAAGGACCACAAAAGTGACTGTTATTTCTGTGTGATCCATACAAAGGGCATTGGTAAGAAAAAACGGAATATGATCGCATATCCTAATATTCCTTCAGCAATACGACCTATCCCACACTCTGAGACACTCCTGGTTCCAGTTTTCAATGGTTTTATATCTCCCAAGGACAAAGAAAGTGAACATGGTAATCAGTGTATTTTGATAAGATGCATGAGGAAATGGTTGTAGAATCTGAAGGGTCTTCTTCTGATGCCAAGCAGTCGTTAAACCCTCAGCAGTTTAGCCAACCTGAATTGAATGACTTAGTAAGAGATTTGGACCTATCAAAGAAAGAAGCTGAGTTGTTAGCCTCCAGGCTTCAAGAAAAGAATGTACTTCACTGGCCAGCTAAAGTATCCCATTTCAGGAAATGTGAACAAATTTTTGTGGACTTTCTTTCCGAAGACAAATACTTTGTTTACTGTCATGATATCAGTAGTCTTCTGAGCCAGCTAGGTGTTACCAGTTACAGTCCAACAGAATGATGGCTATTTCCTGACAGCTCTAAGCAGAGTCTGAAATGTGTTTTCCTACACAACGGCAATGTTTATGCAGCGGTTCCAATTGGTTATTCAACTCATCTGCAAGAATATTATAATAACATAAAAATTGTCCTCAACTTTCTGAAGTATGAGGAGCATAACTGGATCATTTGTGTGGATCTTAAAATGGTAAATTTCCTGCTAGGACATCAGAGAGGTTTCACGAAGTATCCTTGCTTTCTGTGTTTGTGGGACAGCAGAGCTTGTGAGAAACACTGGACAGAGAAGGAGTGGCCGAAATGTGAAGCTCTGAAAGTAGGGATGCAAAATATTGTGAATGAACCTGTAGTTAATCAAGATGGGATCATTTTTCCCCCACTTCACATCAAACTTGGCTTAATGAAGCAGTTTGTTCAGGCTTTGATAGAGAAAGTGAATGTTTTCAACATATTATTTCTACTTTTCCTGCCTTGTCTTTCAAGAAGATAAAAGCAGGTGTATTCGATTGACCTCCAATTTGAACCCTCATACGTGACGAAGGATTTGCCAGGAAGATGAATAAGGAGGAGAAAGCAACATGGCAGTCTTTTGTGGCAGTTACAGAGAACTTCCTTGGCAACAAAAAAGCAGAAAACTATGAACTTCTGGTTCAAAGGATGCTGTTGGCTTTCCACGACATTGGATGGAACATGAGTATTAAGATTCACTTTCTGAACGGTCACCTTGATAAGTTTCCTGAAAATCTTGAAGCTTTTAGTGATGAGCAGGGAGAATGCTTTCATCAAGATCTGAAGATGATGGAAGAGTGTTATCAGGGGTGATGGGACAGAAATATGATGGTAGACTACTGCTGGAGCATCAAATGAGATTGTCCTCAACAAATACACAAACGCAAGAGCTACAAATGCAAATTTTTTCCTGAATAGAATTTAAATAAGTTTTATGCAAATTTTATGATTATAATAAGTGTTTTAATATGTTCTATTTCAAAATTGTAGACAAATTCTGATGCAATCATATCTTTTAGTGTATTAGTGTAATTACTGCATTATGTAAATTATTATACTATTTCCACAAAGATGATGCCCAAGAAGACATTCTACTTCATATGTTAAACTAAATGGTGAAAATTTTATAAGATGAAAACCTAAAATCTTGAATTGCAAAAAAAACCCCCTGTAACTTACAGAGGAAAAACTAATGTCAGATTTGAGATCAATGTACTCGAATTAGGTATGAACAAGTGTTTTTGTGGATGCAACAAAAATTTTGTTCCCCAGTGTTATCTATTAAGGCTAGTATTGAAAACTTGGATAGCTGGTTTGTCAAAATTAAGGTCATAACTGTGTAGTCTGCCACAGTCTGAAATTTGCAGCTCTCACTTGGCTTAACCCATACCAACGTGTTCTCCTTTGCCTTAATTTCTTCCTGCTCACATGCTCGCTTAAGAAAACACACATCTGCCTGGCACACACAAACTGGGGACACTCCTATGGAATTAGATCCTCATTAGAAGACAAAGGGAGTAGAGGGAAAAGAGATGGAACATGTCAGAGTTCTTTTAGACCAATGCTTATTTTCCTGGCTGGTGAATGCTTTTCTTTTACCTTTTGACACAGTCCTTGTGGTCCCATTAAAATACATTTAGTTTCTCTCCTGACTCCATCTGCCAGCACACGGTGTCATTTGGAGAACTGCAGGCAGGTTTTACGTTCCAAGTAGGCTAAGGATTGGAACAGGATCATGTGTCTCCTGTTTTTATTTTCAAAAATATCCCATTTTATTGCTGAGTGTTGAGTTGCAGCTGGATAGAGAGGGGCGGGAGAGCAGACCTGTGGCTTGGTCTCAGGTCTCAGGGTTTCGTGTGATACCAGCACAGGTTTTCCAAAGAAGACTGAGGAATCACTTTTATTAGGAATCTTCTGGAGCAAAATGTTCTGATGGTGTTATTTTTGGAAATTCTGATTTAGCCTTGTTTAGATGACTCTCAGCATTCCTTCCATTTCTTTGAGTGGGTGATTCTTTGGCTGTAGCTTAGGTTCAAGTTCATAAGTGAATGTAAGTGTGCCTCAGCCTGATGCCGACTTTCTGCCAACAGTCGGAGCTGGAAAGAACTAAGGCGGTTGCATATTCAGGGTAAATATAGCTCACGCACAGTGAAAATGAGCTGTATCTACTCAGCTTCCTTTGACTGCAGTTCTTTGCCTAACAGTGGACAGCAGCAGCTGGGGTAAGTGATCCCACACTAGAGAGCCTCTTACATTCCCTTCTTTGTCACCAAGAGTGATATACAATCTCTTCCAGGAAACACCGTGAGCCCCCCGCAGCTGGCCTGGGTGTGTTCCCTGCTGGCCGGGAGGGTTATGCTATAGCTTTGGCAACCCAGCTCCAGTGGCCTGATGCTGGGCTCTGCCTGCTGCTGGGCAGAGTGGGCGGGAAGAATGACACTTCTCTCGCAGGGGAACTTCAAGAGCCCAGGAACTAGGTCAATTTCTGACTCAGGTGTTTGGGCTAGGGCTTGGGGAATCCTCCGAAAAAGTCTGTCATGTCAGGCTACTGAGCAAAACTGGAGGAAGAGTTTCTGAGAGGTGACTGGGCCTGGGGGTGGGGGCGGGGTGGATGAGAGGTTGGTCACAGAGGTCAGAAGCTGCAGCTCTGCCTACCCCAGAGTAGAGGAGGCTGACGTACTGCTTCCTCATGGCTCACAGAACTGTATATTTAATTCTAGTGCTCAACGCACAGCTAAGGCTCTGGGTCCCCAGGACCCCTTAAGGGTCCTGTGGATTCTCAACTTGGGTAATGCCGCTGGAACTTAAGCAGGATAATTCTCTGTTGCGGGGCTTTTCTGTGCACTGTCAGATGCTCAGCAGCATATTTGGTCTCTACCTCCTACATGTCAGCGGCATTCTCCACCCCATCATGACAACCAGAAATGTCTCCAGACATTGGCAAATGTCCCCTGGAGGGGAAAATTACCCTCAATCGAGAAGCACAGCATTTTACAGAGAACAATAAACACTGTCCACTCCCCCCACCAAACTTGTAAATTTATTGATACTGCTTAGGAAGAGTGTAGGTGGAAGTCAGATGATGTTTTTAATATTTGAATACCGGGTTCTGTTATTAAATTGAAGCTCGTGGAATTGTTTTTCTTTTTGGATGTCAACATGGCTGAATCATGACAATTTTGCATGGTTCAACCTAATACTAGCCTCTGAAATCAGATTTGTACAAAGCTTGGTCACATGAGGCCTCAGGACAGGGTCATGACCCATATTGTTTATTAAACAGTCGGAAAAGTATTCTCGGTAAGGAATTGCATTATTTGTGGCGGGTGGCAGGTGGTGGGGAGGGGATGGGGAGCAGGAGAATGAGCTGGAGTTAACCTGAGAATGGACCCGGAACATTTGAGAATATCTGATGAGAGAGTGGGGCCAGACAGGCTTACATGCCCCTGGCAGTGGGAAAGGGAGGATCCCATGGGGGTCAGAGTAGGAGGATCATTCTGGAGCTCTTGAGATATGAGGGGGCTTGGTGGGAGAATGGGATTTCTGGAAGGGAGGCTGATTTTAGGAGTCTTACAGCAAAGATGAACTGATGTCCTCCTTATTGCCCTTATGATTTATGGGTGGTGGTAAAGTGCAGGTGCAACTGTAGGGGCAATCAGGGACTTGCCCTTGAGACCTGTGAATGACTCAAGTTTACATTATTTCAGAAGAAAGAGACTAGCCGTGGCTGACTCTGCCCTGCACGTTCTCCCTTGGCTGGTTGTTGTCACAGGAGCCTGCCCATCTGGTTTGGTGGAAGTTATCACTCCCTGAGAAGGGCTTGGGCACCTTGTCTTGCCCATGGCACTGGCCTCTCGGGCATTGTCTCCTTTGCTTTCATGCTATTTTTGTGCATAGCTACCATGGCACCAAAAGCACTAGTTCCTCAAAAGAGGTGGGTGCTGGTTTTTTTTCTCCCTCACTTGTTCCTTTGTCCCTGCCTCTCGTCTCAGTTTTTCCTTTTGAAAATTGGTTCACTAAAAGCTGTTTTGGCCCTGGCCTGTTGGCTCAGTGGATAGAGTATTGGTCCAGCATGCAGACATTCCCGTTTGACCCTGGTCAGGGCACACATAAGAAGTGACCATCTGCTTCTCTTTCCCTCCCTCTCCACCTTCTGTCGCTCTTTCTCTCTCGCAGCCAGTGGCTTGGTTGGTCCCAGTGTCAGGCCCAGGTGCTTAGGATAGCTTGACTGATCTGAGCGTCAGCCTCAGGCACAGAGGATGGCTTGGAAGATTCAAGCATTGGCCCCAGACTGGAGTTGCTGGGTGGATCCTGGTTGGGGCCCATGTGGGAGTCTGTTTCTCTACCCCCTCTCCTCTCACTTAAAAAAAAAACACAACAAAAAAAGCTGTTTTTTAATTTTATTACAAAACTATTTATTTGCAGTTTGATCAGATAGACGTCTTGTTTGGGTCAGGAAGGTACAAGGTAGTAGCAACCTGGAGCTGGGGCAAGTGAGGTAGGGATCTTGGTGACTGTATGAGGAATGTGATGGCTCAAGTAAACCCAGTGCATCCCAAGACAGAAATCCTGCAAATTCATAGGACTCACATGAGTGGAGACCTCAGAGATGCTTATTTCTATAGCCCCGTTTCACAGATGAAGCAAGTAAGGTCCAGAACAACATCCTGACTTGCCCATACCACACAGTGAGTTTCAACATGGAGCACTTAAGTTATTTTTTTTGTCTAAACCCATGTTTTTTTTCTCTGACTTACTCCAGCATGGTGTGGCATGACCACGGTTGCAAAGCCCCTTGGACACGCGCTTGTCTCCTGCTGGCCTGGCGAGTGGCTTAGCATTAGGCTGCATCCTCCAGCCAGGAACTCATCAGGAGTGCAGCCAGGTACCCTAGCCCACTGCAGCGTCTCTCAGGATGACAAGCCCTGGCTCAGACTCAACAGACATCTACATCCATTTGTGCAGCATTTAGGTAGGAGGAAAGAAGCAAAATGAAGAAGAAAGCTACTCAGTAGGTGGTTCCTCACAACTCCCATAAGTGCTTCCCTAGTACCCACTTGGCCTTTTGGTCGATTTCTTTGGCTCCTTCTTTGGAAGCCCAAGCCCAAGAAGAAGGATCATGCACGTACATCTATCTCGGGACCGTTTACCATGAAGCTAAGGAAACTTGAGCTTCAGGGCCTTTCTCCTGGCATGGCCTCTTTTAAGACTCCATACCTAATTTGTATTTAAATTTTGTATACACTTTGCATTTTAAAAACTGTAGTTGCTTCAGGTTGTGCCAAATGTGGATCATTTCCATTTGCCTCTGTAGTAAGAAACCGCAGCCTTTGGTAGACCAGTATTTCATGTTTCCATGAAACCTGGCCGCCAAAAGGTACAAGACTCAGGAGGGTCTTGAGGCCTAGGTGGGTCGATGATGGGGGAGCAGAAAACATGCACTAACAGCATCATTTCTGTGTGGGACCTTCCCACCCCCTACCCATTTAAACAAACATCAGTTGTATCAGTGAAGGCAGTGCAAATCCACTTGAATTTGGCTTCCTTTTTTCCTTCTTTCAGTGGTGACATCTCAGGATGTGGGAATAAAACCCAACTGAGTGGGACATCCAGATGGAGCAGGGCCCAGGAAGAGGTTGGAGGCCATGCGAGGTCTTTGGGGATTATGGAAATACACAACACAGGACAGCTGCCAACGAGAGGGCTGTTGAGGGAGCTTCAAGGGCACCCAACGCCAGAGACTAGCTAAGCTTGGGCTGTCGTTACACAAGTCATGGGTGGAGCTTTGATGTTGCTTTATCTTCCTTTAGCACTTAGGGCCACAGGTTCCAAGGTCTTCTAAGGGAACAGAGGCCTAGCTAGGATTGCTTGGGAGCAATTTTGATCCATTTTCCCTCCCTTCCCTGGTTTGTGTGTGTGTGTGTAATTAGGCTGCTGGCCTGCTTACAAGGGGAGGAACTTCCTCCTCCCACTAGCTTTGTGGTAGCGTTAAGTGGACACTATTCTTCTGCACTTCCTGCCTTGAAAGTACCGACCAGGGTCACTTGCAGGACTGTTAAAAAGCTGCTGCCCCTCACCCTGGTGGCAAACAAGGCCATTCCAAGACCATCAATCAGCTTGGCTTGACAAGTGTTTTAGGACCTGCCGGGGTGAAAAATGGGAAGTGAGCGTAGGCGTGGCCCCTTACTCACCCAACCTCCAGATCTAATTTGTCCAGAGGCCCTGCGTCCTCGAAGCGAAGATTAACAGAACTGGTACGAAGAAGCTCAGACATCCCCATGTTGTCGTCTGTGTGGTGGCTGTGGTTACTTTTCTTTTCTCATTCATTCATCAAGTATTAATTGACTGCCAGCTTAAGACTGGATAAAAAGCTGCATTGTTAACCTATTTATTTCAATAGTTAACATAGTGTTGGATGTCAAAAATATTGCTTGATTCTGGAAAAAAGAAGGGACTTTTTCTTTTTGTTTTACTGCACCCTTTGGGGGTGGCTAAAATACAACTCAAGACTGTGGTTTTTTTCAATAGAGGATGCCATATATTGTATCGGTCCCCCACAGAAAAATGCAGTTTCTAGTTTTAAAAATGGAGAATATCAGGTTTTAGTTAGTGGCTCTGTTCTTGAGAAACGAACATTGAAAACCCAAACCTTTTGTCTTCTCGGCTTTTTAGCCACTGCTCCCTCAGAGGGCACTAGGAAGCCATGTGCATTCAGGACAGACACCCCCAGCCCTGGCACCTCTAGTACCTGCTGTCCTGGTCACTTCTGTGAAGGAGGAAAGAAGAGGTGACAGGTATAGAGGAATTATGGGTGAAAAAGTATTCTCTTCCTTTAAAGTTCTATTAGCCCTGAGAACTAGTTCTGTAATTTGTGAGCTCTGGCCCTGGGACAACCTGTGATGTTAATCCTCAAAGAGGGGACAGGAAATAAAGGGGAGGCCTTGGTGAGGTGGGGACTAGGGACTGGTGAATAAATAATGTCTTCTACATAAGTTTTTCAGAAGTCTGAAGCAGCTGTTGTGTTATTATACATATTTATTATAAGAGAGTTACATAATTTATAATAGCTTTTTGTCATCATGTGCTTTCTCCATCAAAGGAAATTAAAGTACAATTACTATCACATGGTAATCGAGGACATTATTTGACTTAAAAGAGATCTTCATGGTTGAAAAGTTCACTCATCTTTAGGAAATAAAATATGAATGTGCATTCTGGTTCACCCCCCACCCCCAATCCTGGGAGATAAAATAGAAAGCACAGAAGCTGCCTGTGCTGTACAAACCGCCTAATCTGCTTTTTACATTCAGATCGTTTGCCTTTCAACAGTGTATGCAAGCTCTGAGCTCATACAGACTCAAGATTATCAGCACAACTGCTTTCAGAAGATCTCTCTGAGCCAGAGGTAGTGAGGCTGGACTGTGAGGAGGAAAGAAAGAAGGAAAGTTAATCTTCCAACAGCTACTGGAGTGTAGAAAGGCTTCTCAGATCCCTCAGCACACTTCAACTGTTTGCCTTCTGGCCCAGTTGCCCTGGTTTAGTTGTTGGTTAAATATTTTCCTTTGGCATGATGGATTATGGACTTCTAAACATGGGCCCTTTCCCACCAGGGCCTACCCTGCTTTTTTTCCTGGGGTATAAGAGGCCTGTTTGAAGGGCCTTACCTGGCATGGATGCCAGGCAAACAGAAGCAGGGGCAAAAGCATCTCTATGTGCACACTGCTTGGGTTAAGTAGGCCTTTCATTGCAGTAGTCAACACCTTTTGTTGGTGCCAGACCCTTCAGGATTGATCCAGTATTGGCTGTACTTTGAGGTGGGCTGGATAAGGGTAAATGTGCCCAGAGCAGCTTCCAGAAGGGACATGCTGAACACTACTTCCTTTTGGTTCCTTCGTCCAGAAGATGTGCTAAGGAAAACAGAAGTTTGTTAGTCTCAATTTTGGTGATAAGTAGAATATATAACCAGAGACAGTAAAAACTCTTTAGGAAGTTCCCACTTAACACATCTGCTTCTATAAGTCTTCAAATTTTTATATCCTGCCCTTCATTTTCTATTTTCTTTTCATGAGTTGGTTCCTTTTGAAAAACAAAATCTTAATTCACACATAATTATATTTACTCAGACTTTACTTAATGTATGAACTTACAGGAACTGAGAGGGGACAGCTCTACTTGGAAATCCTAAATTCAATTCCATGTTCCAAGTAGGGTAGATTGGAAGCAGAAGCCTATTGGGTCTGGGGTGCAGTTTTCCAGTTGTGAAGATGCTTTTGTGAGCTGGTTGGTGACTGGTTGATTAAAATCAGCATGTTTAGTTACTGTCGCAAGAAATGAAGCTGAAATAAGGTGATGGAAACAATAAGGAAGAATTCGTAGCCCATTTTTTCTGTCCTTAAACTGTCTTCCTTTGCTGAAACTGTCAACATTCTGCCTCCGGACTAAAATTTTTTTTTTTTTTTTTTTTTTTTTTTACACGGACAGAGAGAGATTCAGAGAGAGGGATAGATAGGGACAGGCAGACAGGAATGGAGAGATGAGAAGCATCAATCATTAGTTTTTCGTTGCCCTCGCGACCCCTTAGTTGTTCATTGATTGCTTTCTCACCTGTGCCTTGACCGCGGGCCTTCAGCAGACCAAGCAACCCCTTGCTGGAGCTAGCGACCTTGGGTCCAAGCTGGTGAGCTTTTGCTCAAGCCAGATGGGCCTGCGCTCAAGCTCGGGGTCTCGAACCTGGGTCTTCCACATCCTAGTCCGACGCTCTATCCACCGCGCCACCGCCTGGTTAGGCCAGACTAAATTTAAATAACATATGACAAACTTCCAAGCAATTTTTCCTCTAAAACACCTGTCCTGATTCCATGGCTTTCTCCAATATTACCTACTGTAAGGGTTTTTTTGGCTTTGTTTTGTTTTTTAGAATGGCAAATAGAAGAACTACCAGGAGGAATTTTGTATAAATAAATGCTTATGCTCAAATTCTCTCATACTCTTTTTTTAAAATTAAGATATGATTGACATATAATGTTATATTAATTTGACAAAATGATCACCATGATAAATCTAGTTAATATTTGACAAACTCTCAAACTCTTGAACTTCTGTTTGAACTCCAAGACTTTAAAGTTCTATCATTATATTCACTTTGTTATTAAATTTGCAATGAAAATCAGTGAATCCCTTATAATGGGCTTGGCACTATCTCACATGCAGAGGCATGGAAAGATATGCATAGTCTCATCCTTAAGAAACTTACCATCTACTAGTTCAGGCAAGACTTATGAATGAGTCCATTAGAGAGCTATAGTTGATGGATCCTCGTCTAGTCTCTAATTTAGTGTCCTGTATGTGAAAAGAGCTCAGTTGCTATTAGTCAGACAAATAATGTGCTAAATTGTGTTCAGAAGATAGCGTGACAGGACCTCAGGGAGTGAAAAGACAATGTGGGTTACCAGTAGTTGGTGTAGTTTGTGTGCTTCAAGCGAGGGCAGGAGTCAGATAGGAAAGGGCAGTAGAAAGAGGTTGAATGGATTAGAATGAGGGTACTTTAGGTAGTTGAGACAACTAGAGAAAAGACATAGGGAGCAACGCCTTGGTTGGATCGAAGGATATGCAGTGAATGAGGACCAATAATAGATGAGAAGAGATTATAGTTGACCCTTGAACAACTCAAGAGTCAGGGATGCCCACTACTAATGCAGTAAAAAAAAAAATCCATGTATAACATTTTTTGCCTCAAACTTAACTACTAGTAGCCTACTATTGACTGGAAGCCTTACCAATAACATACAGCCAATTAACATATATTTGGTATGGTATATGTATTATATACTGTATTCTTAACAATAAAGTAAGCTAGAGAAACAAAATGTTATGAAAAATATAACAAAGAGAAAATACATTTGCTGTATTGTATGTATTTATTGAAAAAAATATATAAGTGGAGTGGTGCAGTTCAAAAGCATGTTTTTTAAGGGTCAACTGTAATTGCAGCAGGCATTGAAAATCAGCTAGAATTGAGACTTGGATTAAGACAAATTTATAAAGCTATGAGGGAGCTCTTCTGGCTTTGGAAGGAGCAACATAGTAAATTTCTTAGGATGAAACAAAACTCATTGCATTGAATCAAATATAACAAGGTGGGCAGTTCAAACATTTTAAAAAATGTTTATTTTATTGATTAGAGAGGAAGAAAGAGAGATAGGAACATCTACTCTTCCTGCGTGTGCCCTGACAGGGGATCCAACTGGCAACCTCTGTGCTTCAGGAAGATGCCCTAAGCAACTGTGCTATCTTGCCAGGGGAAAACATTTTTAAAAAATATTAAAAATGTTTTAATTTTGGTAAAATATACATAACATAAAATTTATCATACTAATGATTTTAAGTGTACAATTAAATAACATTAACTATATTCATGTAGTGCAATCATCATCAATCACATCTATCTCCAGAATTCTTTCTGCCTTCTCAAACTAAAACTCTATAATCATTAAATAAGAACTGCTATTCTACTTTTACTACTGTAAATACCTTATGTAAGTAGAACTAACACTATTTTACTACTCTAAATAACTTACATAAGTAGAACCATACAGTATTTGTCTTTTTTATTTATTATTATTATTAATTCTAATGGGGTGACACCAATAAATCAGGGTACATATGTACAATGAAAACATCTCCAGGTTATCTTATCATTCAATTGTGTTGCATACCCATCACCAAAAGTCAAATTGTCCTCTGTCACCTTCGATCTGGTTTTCCCTGTGTCCCTCCCCTCCTCCCTATCCCACTCTTCCCTCCCTCCCCCCATCTCATAACCACCACTCTCTTGTCCATGTCTCATATTCTCACTTTTATGTCCCACCTATGTATGGAATCATGCTGTTCTCAGTTTTTCTTTTTTTCTGATTTACTTATTTCACTCTGTATAATGTTATCAAGGTACATCCATTTTGTTATAAATGATCCGATGCAGTATTTGTCTTTTAATGACTGGCTTTTTTACTTAGCATAATGTCCTCAGGTTCTTTCACACTGTAGCATATATCAACATTTTCTCCTCCTTTAAGGCTGATTAAATAATTCCATTGTATGTATATACCATATTTTGTTTATTCATTCATCGATTAATGGACATTTGAGTCGCTTCCCACTTCTTAGCTATTGTGAAGAATGCTGCTGTGAGCATGGGTATTCAGGCATTTTTAAAGACTCTGCCTTCAATTCCTTTGGTTATATACCTAAAAGTGAAATTGCTGGATTATATGGTAATTCTTTCTTTTGAGGAACCACCATATTGATTTCCATAGAGACTGCATTTTACATTCCCATGTATAGTACACATGATGCTTCATAGTCTTTTCTTTTTTTTTTTTTTCTTTTTTACAGGGACAGGGAGAGAGTCAGAGAAAGGGATAGATAGGGACAGACAGACAGGAACGGAGAGAGGTGAGAAGCATCATTAGTTTATCATTGCCATTGTGACACCTTAGTTGTTCATTGATTGCTTTCTCACATGTATGTGCCGTGACTGTGGGCCTTCAGCAGACTGAGCCACCCCTTGCTGGAGCCAGCAACCTTGGGTCCAAGCTGGCGAGATTTTTGCTCAAGCCAGATGGGCTTGCGCTCAAGCTGGCGAGCTCGGGGGTCTCGAATCTGGGTCTTCCGCATCCCAGTCCGACCCTCTATCCACTGCACCACCACCTGGTCAGGCAAGATGCTTCATAGTCTTGCTAACACTTGTTATTTTCTGTTTGTTTTAAATTCTATTTTATAAATAGTAGCTGTCCCAGTGTGTATGAGGTCATATGTCATTGTGGTTTTGATTTGCAATTACCTGAAGCCTAGTGATACTGAGCATCTTTGTATATGCCTGTTAGCCTTTTGTATATCTTCTTTGGAGAAATGTCTATTCAAGTCTTTTGTTCATTTTTAAATTGTTATTTTTTGTTGTTATTGAGTTTTAGGAATTTTTAAAACATATTTTGGATATTAGTCCCTTATCAGGTATGTGATTTGCAAATACTCAAGTCCTCTGTCCATTTAAAAAAAAATTATTGAGAGGGAGAGGAAGAAAGAGAGAGAGAGTCAGAAACATAGATCTGTTCCTGTATGTGCCCTAACCAGGAATTTAACTGGCAACCTCTGTGTTTTAGGATGATGCTTTAACTAACCAAGCTCTCTGGCCAGGGCTCCTTTGTCCATTTCTGAATGAGGTTTCTGTCGTTATTGTTAAGTTCTAAGAGTTCTTTTTATAGAAACTAGAACCTTATCAAATATATAATTTGCAAATATTTTCTCCCATTCTGGGAGTTGCCTTTTTACTCTGTTGATAGAGTCTTTTGATGCAAAAATATATCCAATTTGTCTATTTTATTTTTCCTATGTCTTTGGTGTCATATTCAAGAATCACTGCTAAATTTAATGTCATGATTTTCTTCTGTTTTCTCCTTAGAATTTTATAGTTTTTAGGTCTCACATTTAGGTGTTTGATCTATTCTGAGTTAATTTTTATAGGGTATGTATAGGTAAGGATCAAACTTGATTCTTTTGCATCTTGATATACAGTTTTCCTAATACCAATTTTTGTATTTTCCCTATTGAATAGTTTTGGCATTCTTGCTGAAAATCACTTAACCACACACATGTATATATATAAAGCTTTATTTCTGGGCTATTTATTTTATTCTAGTAGTTTATATGTCTGTCTTTATGCTACTATCTCATTGTTTTGATTTTATAGCTTTTTGTATAAATTTTGAAATCAGGAATTGTGAGACCTTGAGCTTTGTTCTTTTTTTTCAAGAGTATTTTGACTAATTGGGGTCCCTTGAGATGCTGCATAAATTTTAGGAAGGAGTTTTCTATTTCTGTAAAAATTGTCATTGGGATTTGATATGCGTTGCATTCCATCTATAGATTGTTTTGGATAATATTGGTATCTTAACAGTATTAATTCTTACAATTCATAAACACAGGATATTTTCCCATTTATTTGTGTCTTATTTAATTTCTTTTAGGAACATTTTATAGTTTTTCAAGTATACAAGTCTTTCACCTTGTGGGCTAAAATGTTTCAGTCCTTTTGGTGCTATTGAAAATAGAACTGGTTTCTTAATAAAAGCAGACAGTTTTGCCTTTCATGATGATTCTTCATCCTCCATTCCATTCTCCCTTCCCAAAACCCGGCTGATACTAATTAAGATATGAGTATAGGCCACCCAGAGGGTCACCTTTACCCTAGGAAGTGTCTACAATTCTGAATCTTTGGAAGGAGGGAGTCAGGGCTGATTTAATGTGGACCTGACGTTGTTCCAGGTCTGAGCCTTACAGACATGTTATCTAATGTGCTTTATTCAGAGCACAAGTACAACATAACTTTCTTCCAAATACTGCTTCAAGCAAAGGAAAGAGAAATGTAACAGCTGTTGGGAGGCTATTCAATTTTTAAAGTCTGACTCTTGTAAAAATCAAGAGAGGTAAACCGTATGTCCTTAGTTGTGCCATCTCCTTATGTTAATTCTGCTCTGATTTTTCTCTTCTTTTAATTTGTTTCCCTTCTTCCTGTTATGTACCTGAGTCACGCTTTTCTCCAAGTTCCCTGTTTTCAGCCTCCTTAAGTAAATGTACCTATCCCACTGATTTCCTCAGCTCTTTGTTTGGCAAAAGCAGGCTAGTTCTTCCTGAAAAATTAACTATTGCAAAGCAAGAACAGGTGAAGTCTTTGCATTTTACAAGGTGACAACATATCACTCAGAGCACGGTGACATGAATCAACCTAATCTTGGTGACTTTAGCAGCTCACAGACTGGGAGAGAAAGTAATTTGGGCTTTACCTAGACCTGGACCTCATCTGACTGAACTGAGAAGCCAGGGTCAGATGACTTGAAGGCAAGATGACATGCTGGCCTTTGAGGCAAAGCAGCTGTACCACTAAAGGGGCCCCAGGAGTTGACCTCAGCCCTGCCTTTGAGTGGGTTGTCACAAGGTCTCAGGGAGCCTGGAGTTGTAATTGATATTGGTCTCTTAATGACCCATTTCTAACCTTCAAGTTTCCTACAGTCTTGACATTGGGAGAGGTTTACCCTTGAACTATGTGGTTGCACGAACCTCAGTGTGCTCCAGCACGAGTCTGTTAACTAAACTTCAGAAATGAGGGATATTTGTTTATAAGTCACTGAAACTGCTGGAAAGTGGAGGGCCCCAAACTGCTGGGACTGGCCAATTATTACAGCGTGGCTGCTGGAGAGGCTGGAGGCCTGCAGGCAACAGTCTCCAGTCACACCTATACACTTGGTCAGATGTTGCTTACATGACACTGTGGTGGGTAACAGGCCCCCATCTCCAGACCTCCTGGCGACTCCCTCCTTCTGTGGAGACCACTCAAGACCAGGGCTACACTAATCCTGGCTCCACAGTGGGAGGCAGGGCTTGGCAGTGAGCAGGATTTGGGATTCTGCTTTGTGTCCGGCTGTTCCACAGAGCTGTTTGCAACGTGAATTTGATACAAAGTCCGTAAACATTTCACTGTATAAGGCACATTTCATAAAAAAAGAAAAAAGAAGCACATTTTATCTCCTTTTCCAGAACCTCCGAGAGAGCCAGGCTTGGTGGCTTGCCAAACAGGCTCTCCTCCTTATGTCTGATCTAGTGTAAGTGTTGTTGGTTGCCATTCATCTATTGAACCTCACGTCCAGCACTCTGGACGCGAAGTGCAGGAGACTGTGTGTGTGGAGGGGAACGGAAGGAGAAAGATGGTGCCAGCAATTCCTCAGGCAGTGGGTGATGGGCTAAGTACACAGATTTAGGTAGACCAGAAGGAAAAAAAAACCCCACAAACACCCAAAACAAAGGCAAACACTTCTTTCCTTCTTCCTTCCATTCATGCACCTAATTGGTGTTGTTGGAGGCTAAAGATTGATTACTGTTTTGGGGCCTCTGATTATAAGCTGATATGTGTAGAATTCAGCTGTAAGATTAGCACTTTCCTTGTTGAATCAATGGAATCTCATATTATTAAACCTTCCCTCTCAATTCACCACCTGTTCCTCTCTTTTCCTGGACTAAGACCCTGAGCCCATTTCTTCTTTTATCTTTGTTGCCTGTTAATTCATATTCATTAAGATTTGGGGGCAAGGTTGCTCTGCTTCCTCTCTTTGGGTAGAGCAGGGTGTCCTGAAGATTTCAATATACACACTTTCGCCTGTACCTCCTGAACTTATTCTCTCTCACATGCATCTGACTCCTTTAATTTATAGCCTTGAACCACAAAGGATCTTTGCCAGCATTTGCATTTTGTTTCCAACCAGATTGTCAGCCTAGGTAAAATGAGTTCCAAGGATACTTCCAAGTAGCTCTAGAATTCTCTGATACTAAGTAGTCTAAATGCTGTGACTGAATCTTGGTGACTTCATCTTTATGTGCACCCAGACCTGTAATGGCATCTGGCATTAAATACAGTGTGTCCGTAAAGTCATGGTGCACTTTTGACCGGTCACAGGAAAGCAACAAAAGACGATAGAAATGTGAAATCTGCACCAAATAAAAGTAAAACTCTCCCAGTTTCATACCTATTCAGTGCAGTTCAATGTGGGCTCCATATGTTGCCCTACACACATCCACATGATAGTGAAGTTCTTGCCACACACGGGTAAGGACGTCTGGTGTAACAGAGTGAATAATGTCTGTGATTCTCTGTGTTAAGTGATTAATGTCATTGATACGTTCAATGTACACATGTTGCTTCTCATAACCCCAAAAGTAAAAGTCTAAGGGCGTCATATCCGGGGATCGTGGTGGCCATGGCTTGACAGAACCCCTGCCTATCAACCGCCGGAGGGATGTTCTATCCAGAAACTCACAAACAATGGTGGCATAGTGTGGAGGAGCGCCGTCCTGTTGAAAGATAACACCTTCTGGAAATTGTGGCACTGCATACAATTCCAACATGTCAAGATAGGTGTTTGCCATCACAGACTGCTCCATGAAATAAAATGGGCCTATCACCTTATCATGCATCAGGCCACACCACATGTTCACTTTAGGGGTGTTACGTTCGTACTCAATGTAGGCATGAGGATGTTCTGCAGCCCATATTCGGACGTTATGGTGATGAACATGTCCACAGATATGGAAGGTTGCCTCATCGCTAAACACAACCTTCTGCAAAAATCTTGTATCATTGCTGATCTCATGAAGCATATCTGTAGCAAACGTGCATCATGTGGGTCTGTCCACCGGTTTGATAGCATGCAACAGCCACAATTTGTACCCCGTAAAACAGAGATGTTTCTTTAACACCTTATGAACTGTAGTCTTGCTTAGGTGTAATTGTTGAGCACACGCACGCACAGATTTTTTAGGGCTCCTTAGGTAGCTACCCCGCATAGCCTCTACAGACTCATCACTGACTGATGGCCTACCAGGATGGGGTTTCCTCGCCAAACTGCCAGTTTCCTTCAACTGCTTACCCCACCGAATAATGTTATTCCTATGTGGTGGTGCTTCGTTATAAACGCGCAGATATTCACCTTGCCCTCTGGTCATGGATTCGAATTTAGCAAGCCACAGAACACACTGAACTTTCCTCTGTACCGTACACATCTCGACTGGCATGGCCGTGGGCTGCTCCGCTATATACACGGTGTTACGTCATCATCTGCGCATGCGCACATGCTGCCACATCATCCTACAGAAACTGGGAGGGTTTTCCTTTTATTTGGTGCAGATTTCACATTTCTATCATCTTTTGTTGCTTTCTTGTGACTGGTCAAAAGGGCACCATGACTTTACGGACACACTGTACATGTTTAAATTACCACCCTCTTGGGGCATTCAGAGTGATTGTCTTAAAAGTTCTCCTGTCAAGCACTGGGGTGGGCAGTAACATTCTCTCCAGAGTAAAGTCAGGAGGCAGATACCCCAGTGAGCAATGCCTCCTTCAAGCTCCTTCGTAATAGAAGAGTCCAACTGCCACTTCTTAACAACTGTGAAGCCATGATAATAGGCCTAATAAATTTTCCCTGCAGTTTCAGGAGGATGTGGTATCTTTCACTTCCTGTCCCAAACTGGTCTACATTGTTGCGCCATGGAACAGCTGCTTCCCATCAAGGCATAGCGGGTTCCAGCTGTGAAGGAGTGCCATTTGGTGTGCCACAGTGATGCAGGGACAACTTTCCGAGGTGGGATGGAGTAAGTCTCCACTCACACGCTGTCTGGACACTAAGTGTAAAGCAGGACATTTAAATGCTAGCCTGGGAAGAGACTGGACCCTCCATTCCAATTTCACAGGTGAAACATGGACTCCTATGGGGTGTCCTGCTGGCTGCAGGCTGACCCACTGTCATATGCCACTCATGCTTTCTTCTCACTTTGCTACTTTCATAAAGAGAGGGAAGGAATGGAGAGATAAAGGATAAATGAAGGAGGCTGGCAGAAAAAGGTCAGAAGCCCCCACTGTGCTCCCCTGGTACTCTGTTTATACCTGTTTTATTACTTTTTTGCTTGCACAGACATGTTGTCATTGGCGTTGCTGTAAAATAACAGGCCATTAATGAAACGGCTGGGGAGAAACCGCTGGGGGACTCAGAGGTGGTCCCTGCCAGGCCGGTGCTCACCCTTACCCGAATGCACTTTTCCTCCTTCATTCTTTAGCAGTGCCGTAAAGGGGGATCTTGTTTGTGTCGTGTTTACCTAGGAAGAGGACAAAAATACATGGATCAGGATTCAATCAATTTAGTTTTAACACTTTGAAAGTTTGAAATAATTTTGGATTTATAGAAAACTTGTCGAAATAACAGAAACAATTTTATAGACCCTCTACCCAGGTTTCCTGAATATTAAAGTTTCTCCCCAGCCACATCTGCTTCCTCATTCTCTCACAGTGGTGTCCTGGCTTAGAAGAGCCGATAGATTGCTAACATTGCTGGGGCTTTGTAAACTAGCCATTTGATTTAGCCATTGTCAGACATGAAATTATTTTAGCTTACAATTAAACTATGTAAAAAGTAAAGAGACAGATGCCAGTGACTAATGCCTCCTCCAAATTCCAAACTCAGATCAGTTCTCAATATTAAAATTTATCCCTTCTTAATTATTTTACTAATATTTATGCTCTGGAAGTGATGTCCTTCTATTCTATCCCTGACAGAAATACTATGTCATAGAGTGCTACTGAGCACCTCCTCCAGACTTGGTATTCAGTGAGGTCCCATGGAGGCAAATAGGGACTTGATTTATTGCTTTTGTTGGTTTAGACTTAAGAAAGTGATGAGATTGTGCTAATAATGAGGATTATAGTGTGTTATGTCTGCAGCTGTTATACTGTCAACAGGAACCTCAGGTTGGCTACAGATGTAAGAGTTTGGCAAAAATCACTGAAAGCATTTTGTGAGAACCAACTGGTTATATAGAATTTATAAAGAAATGTGTTGCATGTTTGTTTTGTAAATTGTGTACTGCACATTCTTCATGTCAGTCAAATTTATACTAAATTTACACATGTATACATATGTGCACATCTTTTTGGAGAACTGGTTATTAAACCCTTATAACATACTACTATATAGACATATCACTTTTTTCTAAGAGTAAGTTGCAAATACAGTGTGTCTGTAAAGTCATAGTGCACTTTTGACCGGTCACAGGACTGACATGCACCATGACTTTACAGACACTCTGTTATATTGCCCCTTTACCTCTAAATACCTCAGAATGTATTTCCTAAAAAAATAAAATGACATTCTCATAAACAACTGGAATAAGCCATCAAACACAGGAAGTAAACATTAATATAAGACTGTTATGTAATTACTTATCTTATTAGAAATTTGCCAACTGTCCTAATAAATGTCCTTTCTTATCCAGGATGTAAATCAGAATCACTCATTGTATTAAGTTCTAATGTCTCCACGTATCTTTTAATCTGAAATAATTTCTCATTACTCTAACACAGTGGTTCTTAACCTGGGTTCTATCGAACCCTAGGGGTTCGATGAGTCTGTCTCAGGGGTTCGGAGAAGCTTCTGCCGTGGAGGCCAGAATAAAGTAATACCGTAATCTGTTGTGGGTCCATGCACTTTGTTGGTTTCGTTCTTTGAGCAAAATGATGTTCATGCATGACTCATTTTGCGCACTAGTAAAAAAACATATACCTATGTCTTGAATTTGGAAAAAAAAATCATATTTTATCACTAAAGAAGGGTTCGGTGAATGCGCATATGAAACTGGTGGGTTCGGTACCTCAAAAAAGGTTAAGAACCACTGCTCTAACATTTTTGAATGTTCAGGACAGTTATTTTGTAGAATGTTTTTAAAGTTTTATTTGTTTGATGTTTTTTCATGCTTCTGTTTGGATTTTGCATAGTTGGTAGGTAGGAAAACCACAGATATGATGTTGTGTCTTCCTTAGTGTTATGATGCCAGTTTGTCTCATTGTCGGTGATAAACTTTAATCACTTTGTTAAGGTATTTGTCTACCAGGTTTCTCTACTATAAAGTTATTATTTTCATTTTGTAATTAATAAATATCTTGTGAGGAGAGAATTTGAGACTATACAAGTATCCATTTTCTCAAGAAACTTTTATTCATTGATGATTCTTGAGTGTGTTAATTGTTTTTATAATAGCAATCAAGTACTTATTTTCTAATTTATTAAAGAGATTTTATTTTTTATTGATTTTATGGGGGGGCGGTAAGTGAGAAGTATCAACTCATAGTTGCTTCTCTTTAGTTGTTCATTGATTGCTTCTTGTCGGCGCCTTGACCAGGCAAACCCAGGGTTATGAACTGCCAACCTCAACATTCCAGGTTGATGCTCTATCTTCTGCGCCACCACAGGTCAGGCTCTAATGTTTTATTCACATTATATATTAGCCTTTTCTTATAAGCATGAATTTCTCCCTTATTCCTTGTTATTTACTTGTTTATTTACCTCAGTATGAACTAGAGATTCTTTTTTTTATTCAAAAGGTTATTCCTTATTATGATTATTTACCCTAATGTTCAGATTGTCCCAGATTTGGCTAATGAAAGTCCCTTCCTACTGGTTCTTGTGTCTTTTTATATGTCTGTCTTATTGTGGTATAATTTACATACAGAAAAATTAAACTTTTTAAAGAGAATAGTTGCAGAAGTTTGGAGAAACTATATAGTTGTATAACTACCACCACAATCAAGATATAGAACATTTTCATCACCAAAGAAAGTTCTCTCCTGCCTGTTGGAATCACTCCTCTTTCTCAATGACCTGTTTTTGAATATCACTGCTCTGATTTTTGTTTCTAAAGTCTGCCTTTTCAGAATGTATTTTTGTTTGTCTTCTTTCACTTAGCATAATTATTTTGAGATTCATTAATGTGTTGCATGTATCATAGTTCACTCATGTTTATTGCTGAGTAACATTACATGGTATGAATACACCTCAGTTTTTTTTATCCATTCACCTGATGATAAACATTTGGCTTGTTTTCAGTTTTTGGCCAATAAAAATAAAGCTGCTCTAACATTTGTGTATAAGTCTTTGTGGACATATGCTTTCATTTCTTATGAGTAAATATTTTGTGATGACTGGATATATATATCTTTTTTTTTTTTCCTTTTCAGGTTAGAGGAGAGGAGGTAGAGAGACAGACTCCGGCATGCACCCTGACCGGATCCACCCAGCAACCCCTGTTTGGGGCCAATGCACAAATCAACTGAGCTGTCCTCAGCACCTGAGGCCGATGCTCAGAACTATCGAGCCACACTGTCTGAGAGAGGGGAAGAGGGAGAGAAGGGGCAGAGGGAGGGGAAGAGAAGCAGATGGTTGCTTCTTATGCATGTACTGACCAGAAATCAAACCTGGAATATCCACATGCTGGGCTGGATGATGCTGTATCCACTGAGTAAACTGGCCAGGGCCAGTAGTTATTAACTTAAAAAAAAAATCCAAACATTTTCCAAAGGGCTTGTACCATTTTGCATTTCTACATCAATGTAGGGGAGTTTTAGTTACTCTGAATCCTTGCCAATGCTTGGTATTGTCAGTCTTTTTTACTTTTAATCATTTTAATAAGTGTGCAGCAGCATCCCATTGTAGTTTTAACTTGCAATTTTTCCTGATGACTCATGATGTTGAATATGTTTTCGCTTCCAAAGTTGCCATTCAAATACCTTCTCTGATAACGTGTGAGTTCAAGTCTTTTGCCCATTAATAAAAATTGAGCTCTCTTCTTGTAATTGAGTTGTTAGAATTGTATTTTAGATTTAACTTCTTTATTTTTTGTTGTGTAGAAAAATAACATATTTGTGAATTTAAGTCAAGACTTAAACCAGGAGTCAGTAAACGTTTTCTGTAAAAAGCCAGATAGTAAATATTTTAGAGGCTATATGATCTCTGTTCCAACTACTCAGTGCAGCCCTTGTAGAGTGAAAGCAGCCATAGACAATATGCAAATGAATGAGTATGGCTGTGTTTTGATAAAACTTTATTTGCCAAACAAGCAGAAGGATGGATTTGGCCCATGGGTGATCATTTGCCAACCCTTGGTTTTAGGCTTCAGTTTCTAGCACTTGATAAGGTTGACTGACCATGGGTTCTTGCTGTGAAATGCAAGATTAAAATACAGAGCAAATGCTCATTAATGAGGACTACCTGGGGGCTGAGTCCGGTCCACTTTACCTAAAAGGCATAATTGTAGGATACAGAGAGAATTTCTGTCAGGCTACATGGTTTATAAGTTATTTTTGGCTACAAAATGTAGTTCTATGGCTGCACTTGTATTTGAAACAGGCCACTGGAAGAAAGTATCCTTGCTGGTTCATGGGCCCATGCTAAGGTGTGCATTGGAACTACTAGTGGAGTTTTTCCACGTGTGATCCTGGACTCTATCCCTTGCATCAGAATCTCTGGGATGGGATGGGTTTTATGTTTCTATTTTTTAAACATTTTCCAGGTGTTTTAGTTGGAGCCAGATGAGAGACTATCACTAAGTAATTAATAGTCTCAAGAACTTATCTTAATGAAGAGATAAGAAAAATCTCTAATTACTGCATTGATTTTATGTGAATAGAGACTTCTAAAGGGTTTGCAATATTTTAAAAGCTAATAGTTAATATACTCTTTACTAAGCCCTCTCTCTAAACTTGATTGCTACTACTGAGATTCTTATCAAACTATCTTTTTATGCATAGTGAAAAGCAAACTTCAGAACAGCCTCTGTTGAATTTTCAAAAATTACCAATTATTGGACTTTAAAGAGTCTAAAATATATTGTGGAAATTCAAGCCCATTACCATTTGTTCATAAGGGCAAGTGGCTCAATCAAAACAGTATCTTTGACGGATTAAATGTGTTTAAACAAATAGTTAACTGTAATACTAGGGATTAGTATTTTTGGAGGGTTCTATTATTTTTTAAAGCATGCACCATTTTATGTATTTATTTATTTTTATTATTATTATTATTTTTTACAAGGACAGAGAGAGAGTCAGAGAGAGGGATAGATAGGAACAGACAGACAGGAATGAAGAGAGATGAGAAGCATTAATCATCAATTTTTTGTTGCGGCATCTTAGTTGTTCATTGATTGTTTTCTCATATGTGTCTTGACCACGGGCCTTCATCAGACCGAGTAACCCCTTGCTCAAGCCAACGACCTTGAGTCCCAGCTGGTGAGCTTTGCTCAAACCAGATGAGCCCGCACTCAAGCTGGTGACCTTGGGGTCTTAAACCTAGGTCTTCCGCATCCCAGTCCAACGCTCTATCCACTGCGCCACTGCCTGGTCAGCCTGGAGGCTCTATTTTTGATAGAGCTTTAGTTGATAGTCTCTTGATAATTCCTGTTTTCCCCTGGCATGCCTCTATTTGCTTTGGAAATAGTCTTTTAGTATGTTGCATTTTAACATCACATTCGTAGTACAGAATAAAAATTCTGTTTGTAATGTTAGTCTATCAGGAAAGCTTGGGAAATGACAAAATAGCTGCTTGCCAATTGCTCTAGTCCTTAGATAAAGAGTCTAAAGATATTAGTTGTGATTTGTTGATGTAAGACTCTAAATTAGTTTCAAAAATCTTATCTATTGTTAAGTAAAAGTATCTAAAACTTTAGATGTCACTGAGACATTGTCTAACAAGCTCACCCAAGGGTTATTTAATTCTCTAGAGATTGTACTTTGGCTTGAATTACTATCTACTGTGGACTGAGGCTCAGATGCTGTGATGGTACATGGTAACTTAGAGACTTTTGTTCATTAGAGGTGCAAATGGTTTCTGATTAGTAGATAACCCCAGTGCTTATAGTTTTATTACCCTGTCGGTTGTTTATCATTTTGATCTTGAACTCAAAAATTTATTTTTGCCTACCTTTCCTAATGGACCATATAAACCTCTGTTCCTTAAATTTGCCTCTCAACCACCTTTACTATCCTGCTGAATTGAATTCATTTTAATGAATTACATACATTTTTGATACAAGCTTTATACGTGTAGAAGTTTCATGTTTTTAACTTTTTGAAAATTGTGTATCTTGTTTCTTTTTTCTTCAGTGTGATGTAAAATTAACTATGTTATTTTTGCATATAAATGAATTTTGGCTTGAAATACTGAAAATTTCAAATTGCAGTAGTCAATCATATGAATAAATATTTATTTGTATTTATATGAGTATATTTCACCTGTGAAGATGTTTTTCAAACTGATTATCAGCAAGACATTCAATGTAACTAGAAAAATAACTTATATTTATACTGCATGGTGAGGTACAGGGGATACTGAGGTAAGTGAGGCATGCCACTGCCTTTCTGGTGGGAAAGATAGATAAGCAATACTAGGTGCTGAGTGCAGAATCAGAGATTTGCACCAGGTGTATAGTCCAGGTCAATCTAACTCAGCCTGACTTTAAATTCTTTATGTGCTTTTTGTGGATAAAGGCTCTCTCACTGGCATGGAATGTTAGGGACAATTAGATGGAGGTTCAGCTCCATCCTCTATTAGCACTGGCTCCAGAAGTTTTTTGGGAAAAACATGAACTCTTCCCACAGCCAGGTTGGGAAATAAACAGACATGGCTGATGGACTGCAGAGCAGGATGAGCAATAGGATCTAGATTGCAAGTAGGGACAAATGATTATTGTTGCTAAAATAGATTGAAATCATTTTACTACATACCATACTTTGTTCTAAGTAATTAACATGTATAGACTCTTTTAATCTTCCTAAAACCTATAAAGAAGGACAGTTTTTCAGTTAGGAAACAGACACAGAGAATTGAAGTGACTTGTACAAAGTTACACAGCTGATAAGTGGCAGAGTTGGGATCGAGAGCCGAGCAGTCTGGAGCCAGGCTCTTAACCATTATACCATATGGCTCTCATTGAACTAGTTCCCTGTCGCAGTGCCGACAACCTGGGATGTGAGACTCGGTGGGGAAATAGAGCTCTTTATTACTGGGAACATAATAAACTCTTCCGGGGAAAGCAGTCTCAGAGAGTTGGATGGTAAAACTAAAAATCACTGTAACATGAGAGGTTCCTGCCCTGTATCAAAAGAACTGGACACTCAAAGAAGAAGGGGCTTCTCACTACTGAACAGAGAGAGACATAAATCCTGGACAGCAGCAGCAGAGGGACCAAACACAGGAGACAAGCATCTCTGTGGTCTGGGGTAGACCAAGTGACTTAAATGCAGTGGTGGCATCGTTAGATGGTGGTAGGAGGCCAGGAGATCAGCAGGTGCGAACTGCAGCCCAGACATCAGGATAGCTCATCCCCTTTCCTTCCTTTTTAAGACCTCTGAATTAGAGCATATCAAAGGAACAGGAAAATGCACAAGCCATGAGTGTTGCGTTCAATGAACATTTGCAGACTGACCCCAACCCATGACTGGCATCAAGAATCAAAATTAACTGGTGCCCCCAGAAGTACCACTTTTGCTCTCTTCCTGTCACCTTCCCCAAGGTCTCCATTATCTTGTCTTCTGAAGCGTTATATTCATATTGCTTGATTTTGACTGTTTTTCTCCCCTTTCTCCTAATTGCTTTATTGAGTTAAAATTTTTGTAAACTGATGAAATATGTGTATAAAAACCAGATATATAGTTTTTAATGAAATTTAAGCTGAAGGCTTTGATAAAGATTAGGTAAAGGCAGTTGATAAAAAATTGTGGTCAAAGTAAGTGTAGGTGAGACAAGCATAAACGATTGGGAAAAAGAATTAAAATCTACACTGAGATTGCTTTGCAAGTATACTTAAACTTTTCTTTGGCTTTTAAGAAGCCAAAAATAATGCATTATGTTTATGGTTGAAGCAAAATAAACAAAACAAAACAAAAACAAAGCAAAAAAACCCAAAACAAAACAACTTAGAACCTCAATGAGTGTCTCCACATTGAAAATGATAAAATATTTCGCCCAACACCAAAATATTGGTGTATGTGTGCATATTTTTAGGTTTTAATATAAAATAAAATGTTAATGTGTGTATCACTTTGAATGATCAAACACTTTAATGGACCTCTCTAGCTCTATTGAGATATAATTGATACATAACTTTATATTAATTTAAAGTGTACAATGTGATAATTTGGATGCATATATATTATTGAGAAACATTTACCACAATGAAGTTAGCACATCCTTCCTGTCAGATAAGTACCATTTTGTTTTTGCTATTATGGTTGAGACATTTAAAATCTACTCTCGTAGCGACTTCAAGTATGCAGTACCATGCTGTACATTAGATTCCGGGAAACAATTACTCTTACAACTGGAAGGTGTACCTTCTTTTAATTTTTTTAGTGAGAGGAGGGGAGATAGAGAGACAGACTCCCGCATGGGTCCCAGCTGGAATCCACCTGGCAACCCCTGTCTGGGGCTGATGCTCTGCCCATCTGGGACTGCTTGCAACTGAGCTATTTTTAGTGCCTGAGGTGGAGGCTCCACAGAGCCACCCTCAGCGACCAGGGTCAACGTGCTTGAATCAATTGAGCCAGGCTGCAGGAGAGGAAGAGAGAGAGAGAAAAAAAGGAAAAGAGAATGGAAAGGAGGGGAGAAGCAGATAGTTGGTTCTCTTTTGTGCCCTGATTGACAATCAAACCGGGGACTTACACACACTGGGTTGATGCTCTACCACTGAGCCAACTGGTCAGGGCCAGGAAGATGTACCATTTGACCAACATCTCCCCGTTTTCTCCTCCTTCTATCCTCTGGCAAACACTGCTGTACTCTCTGTTTCCATAGTTTGGCTTTTTTAGATTCCACATATTAGTGAGGTCATATAGTATCTGTCTTTCTCTGTCTGACTTACTTCACTTGGCATGATGTCCTCAAGGCCCATCTATGTTGTCCCAGATGACAAGATTTTTTTCTTTTTTTTATGACTGAATAATATTTCATTGTATATATGAACCACATTTTCTTTATCCATTCACTTGTCGATGGATACTTAAGTTGTTTCCATGTCTTGGCTATTGTAAGTAGTGCTTCAATGAACACAGAAGGTGCAGATATCTTTTTTTTTTTTTTTGAGAGACGAGAAAGGTAGGAATGGGGAGAGAGAGAGAGAGAAAGAGAGAGAGAGAGAGAGAGAGAGAGGAAGGAGAGAGATGAGAAGCATCAACTCATACTTGTTTTGCTTAATTGTTCATTGATTGCTTTTCATACGTGCCTTGAATGGGGGCTCAGGCCCAGCCAGTGACTCCTTGCTCAAGCTAGTAACTTTGGGCTCAAGCTAGTGACCTTGGGCTCAAGCCAGTGATATTGGGCTTTAAGCCAGCAACATTTAGGCTTAAGCCAGTGACTTTAGGATCATGTGATGATCCCATGATCAAGCTGGCAATCCTGTGCTCAAGTTGATGAGTTTGTGCTAAAGCTGGCAACCTCAGGGTTGCCAGGAACTCAGCATTCTGAGTTGATGCTCTATCCACTGTGCTACCACCTGGCCAGGCTACAGATATTTTTTTGAGATAGTGATTTTATTTCCCTTGGTTATATACCCAGAAATGCAACTGCGGGATTATATTGATTTTGATCTTTATATAAAAGAAATTGTTCTTGTATTGTCTTTTGTGTCTTAATTTTGTGCAGAAGTTTATGTTTGTGCTATTTATCCATAATGTTTTAGGTAGATGCTATTCATCCACTCCCATTGAGTGAATATACCATGACATTTTATCTGTTCTATTGTTGATTAGCATTAAGGCATAATTTCCAGTTTGGAATCTTGTCCCCTATGAGGACTCATAGAAGGGTACAGGAAGGGACAGGTTTGAGAACTATTTACTGGTGAAACAGGAGGAAAATTTTATGACAATCACCATAGGACTCACAGCAGGAGATTCTCAGAAATATTTTAAGAAGAAGACCACTAGAAAGCACAAACAAGGACCTGCAGTACTGAATGTGAGGTGTTGACTGTAAATTCGTCTTCATTTGTCATCACCACCTGGAGAAGCCTGCTACCTACATATGGGTTAAAAGGAATGGAAACAATACATATATGAAACACCTAACCTGGCATCAATAAATAAAATAAATTCATTTTTCAGGTTAGATGTTATTATGTAATTTACAACATATTTTTATTTTATTTATTTATTGATCTTATTGATTTTAGTGAGAGAGGTGGGGATGGGAGGAAGAGAGGGAGAGAGAGGAACATCAATCTGTTCCTGTATGTGCCCTGATCATGGATCAAACAGGCAACCTCTGTGTTCAAGACAATGCTCTTAACCAACTGAGCTATCCAGCCAGGGTGCTGTGTGTATTTTTCTGCACATGCTGAAGAGCCACTATTAACTTTATGAATCAATATATATGTGTAAAAAATGGGAAATGGTAACAAGAATAGAAAGGTATGTGAAAAATTGTAAGTCCAAGTGGATACTATTATCCTCACTGGCCTACAGTAGACTGAGAGGGCTTTGGGCATAGAATAGAGCCCAGAGGAATGCTATAGAAAGTTTCATCTAACACCTTCATTTTTAATTTACATTTTTTAAAATTCTTTTTTTATTTATTCATTTTAGAGAGGAGACACAGAATGAGAGAGAGAGAGAGAGAAAGAAAGAGAGGGGGGAGGAGCTGGAAGCATCAACTCTCATATGTGCCTTGACCAGACCAGTGCAGGGTTTTGAACTGGCGACCTCAGTGTTCCCAGGTCGACGCTTTATCCACTGCGCCACCACAGGTCAGGCTAACACCTTCATTTTTAAGATGAGAACACAGAGGCCTAAAGGGTTCTTTGACTTGTTTCTGGGAGCTTCTGAATGACAGTTTCAGCTTAGAAAGGCAGAACCAGGAGTACTGATCAACAAAGAAAAAGAAGCAAACTCAAAGATACAGGGATGAGGGCCAGGAAATTCATTGGTTCACAAAGTCAATTTGTTGAAGGTCAGGAGAGTGGCTTCAGAATCATTTGGAACTGGAATCTGGAATGTTCTAGGACTCTCCTCTTGTCTCTCAGTTGTACTTTTCCCCTCCTACAAACTTTCTTTGCATAGCTGGAGGTAGAGCTGTGGGTGGCATTTGGTATCTCATCTTCACTGTCACAGAAGCACTATCTCTCTTTCTCAGTCCCTAAAATCAGAGAAAGGCTCTGATTAGTCTGGTTGGGTCTTCCAATTTCCCTTTGGGCTTGGGAAGGGATGGTGGGGTGTGCTTTCATTGGCAGCTTCATTTAGAACTATTTTTCTTTTTCTTTTTGGTGGTGATGATGGGGAAACAATTTCCCCAAAGAAAGGGAGTAGTATTTCCAGAAGAAAAAAGGGGTGAAATCACTAGGTATTCACTGCTTTACCTAAGATGCTTCGGAATTTCAAGAAACTAATTCCAAGTTGAATTAACATAATAAAGGCAATTTGTTGACTCATATTACTTAAAAAGTTCAAAGTAGGTCTTGCTTCAGGAGCATTTTGATCATGTTCAAGCTCTTTTTGTGTGTGTGATTTTCTTTTGATAGATTTATTCCTGCTGTTTGTGTTGTTTTCATTCTCGGGCTAGCTTCCAGAGTAAGAAATAATTACTCATGTCTTTAGTTGAAGTCCTGAAATTCATTGTGAGTAGTCTGGGTTAGGTCACAATCCAAGCTTTTACCCCCTTTCCTTTCCTTTCCTTCCCTTCCCTTTCCTCCCCTCCCCTCCCCTCCCCTCCCCTCCCCTCTCCTCCCCTCCCCTCCCTTCCCCTCCTCTCCTCTCTTCTCTTCCCCTCCCCTCCCCTCCCCTTCCCTTCTCCTTCCCTCCCTTCTCTCTCTTTCTTTCTTTCTTTCTTTCTTTCTTTCTTTCTTTCTTTCTTTCTTTCTTTCTTTCTTTCTTTCTTCTTTGCAGTCAGGTGAGGAAGTACAGTAACTGGCCTTTCCTAAAACCCTTGATCTGGAGCTATGGTAGAATGGGTTTTCCTGGAAGTGTAAGCATGAACGCTAGGATGGGAGAGTACTAACAAAAACCCCTTTATCACTAAAAAATGATAAACAGAGGTCAAAGAAATTACCCCAAAATACCCACCTAGTAAATGTTGGTCATAAGATTTGAACTAAAACCTACCCGATCCCCAAGGTCATAATCATTAGAGTAGAATTTCTCTGATACAAAGCTTTTCCTGGTATCCCAAACATTGCAGCTTAAAACAATAACAAATTAATGCTCATCAGGCTTAGCTGAGCTCCTATGGTCAGTTCTATTCCATGAGGTATCTTCTGGGGCTGGAACATCCAAGATGGCTTTTTTATTTACATGGCTGGTGCCCCTGCTGGGATAACTGGGAGATTTGGATGCTGTTAGACATTTGTCTCTCCACCTGGGCTCACCACTAGGACATATGGATTTCTTCAGATGGTGGCCCAGGCCTCCAGGAACAAGTATTCCTTCCTAAAGGATAAGCCTCTATTTGTCTCGTCTTTGTCAATTTTCATTGGTCAAGGCAGGACAAATGGCAAAGCACAGCATCGACATGGGAGGAATCTACACAAGGTTGTGAATATTGGAAGGCTTGGGTCATTGAAGGCCACCCAGTGTAAGGACCACAGTGGCATACGTTTGTCTCCTTCCACCAATGTAGAAACTATTCTGCCATAAGGCAAAGAGCAGACACCTCATTTTTAACTTCTTTATTCCTTGAATGAAATTACTATTTCTAATGAGTAAAATCAAAGACGTGATGTTCCATTAGAGTTCCCACCAGGGGACCATCAGAAGGCCATCAGGCTGTGCGGCTCCACGACTGTCTCAGGGCAGGGTCTGCCGGCAGCACTGCAGCTAATGGCATTTGTGGTTTTCTTTACATCCCGGATTTTACAATATAAATTGTCCCAGATGTGTACTTTGGAGTATGAAGTTTTATTTTTATTTAGTTTTATTTTTTAAACGTAGGCTGAACTATAAAGTTATTTGACCTGGGTTTTTTCCCCTTAGGTTTTATTTTGAGGGTGTCATGTGTCTAAAACCGTGGTGGGATGTCATGTATTTCACCATCTCTTCAGGCACCCAAACCATATGCTTTCACTTCTGACATTCTACTAGGAAAGAAAGGAAAGTATCGAAGGGAGGAGGCCATTTGTTGCCCACACAGTGCTCCCTTATATGGCTGCCACGTGCTGTTCAATTAGTTAATGTAGAACTTCTGCTTTCCCAAGGACCTGGCTGGTATTTCTGCCTTGGACCGGTTATGGCTATTTCATTTCTTCTTTGGTAATTATAGCAACTTTAAAATTGGTATCTTTTCTCCTTGCCAAGTAGCTCAGTTGGTTGGAGCATCATCCCAGTGATCAACCATGACACCAAGGTTGTCAGGGCACATACAAGGAACAACCAATAAATGCATAAATAAGTGGAACAACAAATCTCTCTATCTCTCTCTCCCTCTTTCTTCCTCTCTCTAAAATCAATAAATAAAAATTTAAAATTGGCATCTTTTTCCTATACATTTTTCTTCATCTATTTCTTTTCTTTTCCCCTTCTAATGCAAATCAGCTTGAATATATTTAAGTTTCTAAACTGTAGGGTTAGGTTTGTCAAGCCTAATATTCTTAACATCAAGCTGATGTCACCTCCCAGGGCCAATACCTTTTTTGGGGGAAGGGGACATGGGAATATGTATTTTTATTTTTTATTTCTCTTTAAGGGATGTGACACAACAGTTTTCTTAATTCAATTCTTCTTTCCACATGTGGATGCTGTTTAAAGCTTAGTGTTTCATTACCTCCTCTCATTTCAAATTTTTGAGTTTTGCTGTTTTACCTTCCAGCTTGACATTTTTGGAGAAACTTATTCTATTGATTTATTCTCACTACTTTAGCTGGTTTTTCTCTTGTTTCATGGCTCATAAGAAGGAAACAATTCGAGAGCATGACATTTCTGGTGACTCAGGGGTAGATGTTTCAAAGTCAAATGATGGCTTCTTCTAGTAGATTTCCAGTCTATTTCCCCTTTTTGAGACAGTTAGGTTGGAGAATAACATAAAAATACATATAGCCCTTGGCATCTGTGGGTCTACAGAATGTGTTCCTGAGTGTCCATTAAGGACTGAGCCTACAACAACCTGTATGCTGCTACTGAACTTACAGTAGTGAGGTTGTTGGTTTCTGGCTCAGTGCAGCTGAGAACCATGTGAAGGGCAGAGGATCACATGATGGTGTGAAATTATTTAGGGCCCTGCTTCACTTGAAGTAAGATATGAACTCTCTCAGGGCAGAAAAAGATTTGAGATATCAAGTGTTTTCTTATTTATCAAATGATGCTTTCCTGTTAAATCATACTCTTTTCAACTTTGGTAGACTAACAATCCTGTTTGGACACTTAAGCTGAATCTTATACATCAGAGTTGATGAAATCTCTATCCTGGTCTGTCCTGGTTAGGAGTTGTGAGAGGTCCTGGCCAGGCTCATCTTTATAAGGACCATTTAGCACCTGTCCTTTAATGATTTGTGTTTCTATTCTGCTATGTAGACTTGCTGCTTTCCCACCCAAATGGATCTAGGTGGGGCCATCAGGTTGACTAACCAAGTATTGGTCAATGGCACATGGACAGAAGTGATGAAGCCACTTCTCAACCTGGCCCCTACACCCTTCTGAGTGGTCCTGCATGTGCTCGCTCTCTCCAGCAATGCTGGCTGATGTCACCTCTCAGGGTCAGCGTATGGGAGCTGTGTGGAAGATAGCAGAGCCTCTGTCAGATGGGTCCACAGTGGCTGTGTGAACTGAGCTCTGATTCCCCTGTTCCCCACCGCATCCCCTATTCCCTACCTCCAGTGTCTACCAATAACTTCATATTTTGTTCAGCCTTGAGAATTTGCAGTATACTAGTTATGACAGACGACATTAGCTGAACTAATACACAGGAGAATTCTTACCCTTCATGGGCTGCTGGTCATTACTTCCACTAGGCACACCTACGAGGAGAAGTCAGGAAACACAGAGAAGGCACTCTCACTGAGATTCTTCCTTGGTCTAAGCTGTTCTTTTCTTTCCAAACTTGCTAAAGCTTGTGAATAGAAATGATTGATACCCTTGTGAATTTCTTTTCTGCATTCTCCAAAACCAAGGGCTGATTTTTTCCAACCTGGACCTAGGACAGAATTGCTCTTTGATGATGATCTGCAGCTCTCTATGTTAGTGAGAGCATTTATTAAGCCCCTATTATCTGTCTATTTCTGGGCTGGGCACAAAGAATACAGTTTCTCTTTCCAAAGATTTTATAAATTAAATGGTACTGTAAAAGATCCTTTTGGAAATCAAACAAAGGATAAACAGGTTCTATAGAAATTCAGCAAAGGGAGAGATGCACATGTGGCAGGCTTGGTTGGAGATGCTACTAGTAAATAAAAGAATTCTACTTGACCTTGAGAGAGTCTAGGCACCTGAGTGTTAAGTAAGATGGGTCCTAATGCAAAGTCTCGTATGTCCTGCTTAGTGCCAAAGACCCAGTCCTTTTCTTTCTGGAGCAGGGGAATAAGGTTTGGCCAAGCAAACTGAGAATTTGTGGTGGTTGATTAGAGAGGGCCAGAGGGGTAAAGAAACTGACTGATTGACACTCTGTCTCACAGGGCTCCTGGGGGAGAAACACAGTATGGGAGGGAATCGCCCAAGGGCTGGTTTCTCTTTTCTAGGCCTGGAAGGCACATAATTTATTTAGAAAGGCCCTGTCCCTATATCCCTGGCATGCACTCCCCTTGATTGGTGGGGTACTCAAGTTGGCTTATATTAGCTTGAGAGGGTTGATTGACAAATTTTCAGAATTTTTGTGAGCCAGTTGTTAAACACATCTATTATTAGTATAAATTAACCTGTATATGCCTCAGATGAATTTACAATTTAATACATTAAATTAAATTAATTAAAACAAAGATAATCAATCCTCAAAACATATCACTTCCCTGGTATTTGCTACATTTTTCTATTATATATACTGTGGAGGTTACTTACAAATATTGTAGATGTATGGTGGTCTTAGGGGGTGAATTGTGTCCTCTCCTCATTCATATGTTAGAGTTCTAATCTCTAGTCTCAGAATGTGACCTGACATGGAAATAAGGTTGTTGCAGAATTAATTAGTTAAGATGAGTCACTGGGATGAGTTCCTCTTCCAATATGCCTGGAGTCTTCAGAAAAAATAGAAATTTGGACACAAACATGCATGCAGGAAGAACACCACCTGAGCAGGAATGCAGATTATTGGCAATGGTGTATTAGCCAAGGAACACCAAGGGTGGTCAGTTAGCTACTGGACGTAGGAAGGAAGGCTGGACAGATTTTCCCCTTACAGACCTCAGAAGGAGCCAACCCCGTTGACACTTTGATCTGGGACTTCCAGGCTCCAGAACCAAGAGAGAATGAGTCTCTGTTGTTTAAGCCCCCCACCCCTTTTGTGTTATTTCTTGATGCAGCTCAGGAAAAAGAAGCAGGTAGAGACAGTATGCTGTACAACGATGTGCTTCTCACATCCCCAGCCCCACTCCTCATCCTTTGACTTCCTGTTGAAAGCTTGAAATCAGCCACAGGGGGCTGATTTGTAAACCAATGCCACAAATCAGGGCTTGATTCACTGTTTAGGTGATTGTCTAGACAAGGGGTTGGCAAACAACAGCCCACTGTCCAAGTCTGGGCCCCTGTCTGTTTGTAAAAGTTTTATTGGAGCACAGCTGTGCTCATTTGTTAACAAGTTGTCCATGGCTGCTTTCACACTACAATGGTGGAATTGGGTAGTTAGTTGAGACAGAGACTATAGCTTACACAGTGGACAATATTTATTATCTAGTCCTTTAGAGTGGAAGTTTGCTGATCCTTGGCCTAGACATAAGAAAGTGATGGAAACAATGTTAAAAATACAGATAAAACTTTGTGTCAATTCCATTGTGATAGCACCAAATATTAAAAAAATATTCTTACATATTTGAAAACTATAATCTGGTTCTGCAAAGATGTTGCTCTTATCATGGACAAATGAGTGATGTTTTGACATAGATATTTGTTGGTTTGCTTTTTACTTACTTGTTTATTGTAAATAAAAATATTAGCCAACATTCAGGTCAGGACTATACTTGTTCATCAGTGGCAACCATAAATTGACTACAGATATGAGAGTTTGTCAAATCAATGGAAGTATCTCAGAGAACCAATAGGTTATGGGGAATTTATTTCTATGTGTTATATGTAGGCAAAGTTATACACACATGCATTTTACCCCCTCGAGAGCCAGCTGTTGAGCATTTACCAGCACACCACTTCTCCCAACCTCCATGCAACACCTGCAGCTGAGCAGAGGCCAGCCAGTCCATGGGTCTGTTGCAATATGACTTTGGCCTTGGCTTGGTTTCACCACTGTGTAGATGTGGCTCAGCTAAAAGAATACCTTTGGTTGGAGCAAGTGCAGTAGAAAAGCTCATGGCACCAAGGAACCTGGCCCAGCTAAATTCTGCTCTGGGTGAGGGAACAAGTGTTCGTGGGTGAAGGAGTCCTGCTGAAGGAGGGGCTCGCATGCTATCCCAGTTTGGGCTTGCTCCTATGAGCAGCAGAAGTCCTTGGCAAGGGAGCGACAGGGTGAAAGTGTTGATTTAAGAATATGGATTTAGTAACAACAGAAAGGACACACAGGGTAGTAAGGCAGGTTGAGCTGTTGCAATCTGTGCTTTAGAAAACAGCCTTGGAACAATGGTGGCTCTCTGTCTCAGGCATGTGTTCTGGCATTTGTAAGGAAGACTTGCAAAATGTTAAGAAATAGGGTCCTTGCCTGATTACAGAGGTCTCAATGGACCTCTAGAGCCTGCAAAAGAGAAAAAAAAAATAGGACAGCACTTCTGAGACACTTTGCCAAATGGCTGTCATGTGGCTTTCTACCATCGCTCTCCTGCTTTCTGGATGTGTAGTGGAAATGAAGAGATACTTTCTCAACAACAAACAGATACACATGGAGAGCTTGCTTTAAAGCTGAGACTATGCATTTGCACTGAGTTGGGAAGGCCGTTGGGCTCCATAAAGACTATATGGGTGGGGAGTTGAGGGTGGGATCCTACAGCACCGTGGGCCCACCCCCACTTCAGCCATTCCTGGCCTGTGAGGGTAGGTGCTGAGCCCATTCCTACCAGAGGAGCAAAGGCCCAAGAGCTGTCTGTGACTTTGCAAACCTCTCAATCCCCAGCAAGACAGTGACACCAGCCAGCATCGTCTCAGACCACCCCTTGCTCCAGGATCTTCTCCCTAGGCTGCTATTCCTTGCCTCTTAGTTCTGAGCCCAGGTTTCATTTTGGGCAGGAAGGATTTAAGGACTCTACTTTATGCTCGGACCTGTAGCCCCCAGACTTCAGTGTGCTGCCTGCCTGCTGAGTGGGGTCTAGTACTGGTTACTGGGCCTGTGCCCTTCTCCCAGTGCAGGGTGGGTCAGGCCTGTTCCTGGGAGACCTGCTCAGTGCCACAGACCCCCAAGGAGTGGGATGCAGGCCTGTTCATGCCATCTCCCTGTGGCCTTCAGAGATGGATTCCTGGCCCTGGCTCCCAGCCCCCGGGGCTTGGTTGCCTGCTGACAGAGACTTACATAACAGCCTAACTGCCTGTCTTCCCCCCATTCCCCAGTGTGACTGGTGCCAGGTTTTCCTTTTCTTCCCTTGGAATTGGACTTAAGGCATGCAGTTGAAAAGACAGTAACTTTGAAATTCCCCAGATTGGGACTTAACTGTATGATTTGTCACAAGGTAGCTGTGTGGTATTGGCAAATTATTTAACCTCTCTGAGCTACAGTTTCTTTATTTTGTGACGGAGACAGAGAGAGGGACAGATAGGGACAGACAGACAGGAAGAGAGATAGATGAGAAGCATTAGTTCATCATTGCAGTTCCTTAGTTGTTCATTGATTGCTTTCTAATATGTGCCTTGACCGGCGGCTACAGCAGACCAAGTGATCCTTTGATCAAGCCAGTGACCATGGGCTCAAGCTGGTGGGCCTTGCTCAAACCAGATAAGCTCGTGCTCAAGCCGGCGACCTTGGGGTTTTGAATCTGGATCCTCCATGTCCCAGTCCTGACGCCCTATCCACTGCACCATCGACTGGTCAGGCTACAGTTTTTTTTATCTGTAAAAAGGACATAAGGTGTGGGGTTGTTCTGAGGATTGAAAGAGAGAAAATATACGTAAAGGGTCTGGTATTTATTACTATCTCTTCAGATCCATTCACTCAGATGTTGTTCTGGTTCAGTCATTAGTGGCTGGGCCTGAGATTTAGCCTGTTTAACAAACTCCCAGGTGACACCGATGCTGCTGGGTCCCAGACCACACTAAGCATAGTGGGACGTGACATTGACCCCCTTTGAAGCTCTTGCAACCTCCAACTCCTGGTCTGCCCCTTCCTGCCTCTCTGTCTTGCCTGTCAGAGATATGTCCCCGACTTTCATAAACCAGGAGGACTACCAGGGAAGAACTCTTATCTTCGCAGAGGAAGAAAGAAATCCCAGCTGTGTGTAGCAGTGAATTTAAAATGAGCACAATGAAGAGGACAGATATAGTCACAGGTACTCAGCAGGAGCAGGTGTGTGAGTGCCGTGACGTCTATTTAGGATACCTTAAGAACTTTAGGGGTCTTTGGAATTTATGATGAATGAACCCTAGAGAGCTGGGAGGTGGAAAAATCTGGAGGGAGGTCAGGGTTCTATCCCTGCACTGATACAAAGTATGGAAAACTGCAGAACACCATGTGGAGGTGTGTGTATTTGTGGGCTCACCGGTTTTCACCCTGAAAATGCACCATTACTTCTCTTTAACTTTTCCCCCTACTGAATACTTTCATGTGAAGCCTTTGGTTGCATGCCTCTCCTTGATGCAAATGTCCAAGTCCCCTTCCTTCTCAAGGCCCAGCTCCAATGCCGCTTCTTTCGTTGGCCTGTGTTACCCGGCTGCTTGAAGGGTGATGGTTTCTCCAAGCCCTCCAGCTTGGGTGGAAGGTATGCTAGTGACAGGAGCCGCAGTGGCTGCCCCCACCACGGCTGTGCTTACTGCTGGACTGCAGCAGTGCTGGGCCCTCCTTCCGGTTGGGGGATGGGGACCAATAGAGAGGGACTCAGTGTTTGTGAATGGCTGTGGCAACCATGGAGACACCACTGCAACTACCAAAACAGAAGCTCCACCGCTGATCTGGCTGCTCTAACTCAGGGGTAGTTACTTTTTTATACCTACCGCCCACTTCTGTATCTCTGTTAGTAGTAACATTTTCTAACCGCCCACCCGTTCCACAGTAATGGTGATTTATAAAGTAAGGAAGTAACTTTATAAAATTTATAAAGCAGAGTTACAGCAAGTTAAAGCATACAATAATAATTACTTACCAAGTACTTTATGTCGGATTTTCACTAAGTTTGGCAGAATAAATCTTTTTTTTTGACACTTTAGTTGTTCATTGATTGCTTTCTCATATGTGCCCTGAGTGGGGGGCTACAGCAGACCGAGTGACCCCTTGCTGGAGCCAGTGACCTTGGACTCAAGCTGGCGAGTTTTTGCTCGAATCAGATGAGCCCGCGCTGGCAACCTCGGTGTCTCGAACCTGGGCCCTCTGCATCGCATCCCAGTCCAACGCTCTATCTACTGCGCCACTGCCTGGTCAGGCCAGAATAAATTTTTATAAAACAACTTACTATAGTTAAATCTCTCTTTCTATTTATACCTTTGGTTGCTCCGCTACTGCCCAGCATGAGAGCTGGAACACCCACTAGTGGGCAGTAGGAACTAGGTTGACTACCACTGCTCTAGATGCTTCTGTCTCCTTCAGGAAGGCCCCAGGAATGAAGACCCTATGTGGTTCTCTCCCAGTGCCACCCCCTCAGGGTCTGTGGGGTGTGGGTGGGAGATAACATTCTTCCTTCCCTCCAGACCAGGTCACACCCTGTGTTAGGACAGCAACAGAGCTTTCAATTGACTTGCTTTTTTTGATTTGTTTGCTTTGTTTTTGTTGTTTGTGATTTTAATTAATCCCCTCCTTCTCAGGAAGCCAGCAGTGGTCCAAAGAGGGCTGGCCTGGGAGAGCTGGTCTTCAGTCACTGTGTGACCCTATTCCAGTGGGAGAGGGTCTTTACAAAGGGACTACTAGTTGTTGGTGCTCAAATGGGCTATCACTTGCCCTTCCCAGGAAGCTTCTCAGTGTCTCTTGCAATTAGAGCAGATCCCTTGGCCCCTTGTAGGTGGTCCTCAGCTCAGGGACTCCCTCTCCCTCTCCACACCCTGACCATGTCCATCTTCTGGGCTTCTCTTGCCACGTGGATCATCTCTGTTCTCCAGTCCAGTCCTTTACACCCATGTGTAAAGCCAGTAGCCACGGCCACCATCACAGCCGCCTGGCCCATGCAGGTTTGCATTAGATTCGGACAGACGGTAATGAAACAATGGAGCCAAGAACTGGTGGGCCATTACCTTTAATCCTAGCTTGCACCCAGTGGGCAAGTAAAATCACACAGTGGGCTCCAAAACTCACTCATTCAGTGCTCACAAAGCTACTGACTTACCCGAGTTTTCCTAGAATCAAAGGTTTCTACCTCACCAGTCTTACTCACCTCTGTTTCCCATCTCCTTCTCTCTGCACAAACTGGCTTCTCTTTCAGCATTCTGACATCTTGGCTGCTTCTCCTGGCCTCCTCCACATGGCGTTACTCTGCTCTCCTTTTATATGCTCTTCCTCGAAGATAATCACTCTTCCCTGGAACAACGGGATCTCTCTTCCTTTTAAAACCTTTTGGTGCAAAAGCCCTCCCCCAACACATATTAACATAATCATACCCATCCCAAGCAAGAAAGGCAACTAATATTATCACCTGGGTGACGATCTTCCACTACGGGCAGCGCCATCTTTAACAAAGTGAGCATAATATATTTTATCTGTCCAACACACATGTATTATCTCCAAGACTAGAACGGGTTGTCCTTGAGGGCAGCATTTACACCTGACCTAGCTTTAGATCATTTGCATTAACTGTTCAAACATACCTACTGGTTGGTGACTGGAAAATTGGTATGCCTTTAAACCCTATCAGACATATTAAGCCAGTGTGGTTTAGATCTAGAGTTGTTATCCCTGTGTTATTCTTGTCTTGTTCCAGCTACTAGAGACCCTTGAATCTTTTTGTGCGGTTGTGATGGGCAGATATACCACATAGATCCTAGGAAAAATATCACTATGTTATTTTTCAAGTCAAAAGCCAAGTAGTTTTACTATATGGAAATACAAGATTTTTCTCAAACATTAAGACCAGAAAAGTAAAGTGGAATGCCAAACACTTGTTTTAAAATTCTTTAAACATTATAATTGATATTTCATGGTTTTCTTGTTTTGGAAGCAATTCTCTGCGAAGGCTCCTTCTGATCCTCTCTTCAGACTCCAGCTGGCCACAGTGGCTTGTGTCCAGAGAGTTATCCTGCCTGGGTCTGGGAGTTACTCTGTTTCTGCTTATCAATAGTGGGAGGAGCTGAGGAGGGCAGAAACGGGAAGTTTAGAGCAGTTAAAACATCAATGACTGTGGCAGGAAAAAGAAGGGTGAAGAGGAAGGACAGCAACAATAATAAGTGCAAGCATCTTTTGAATTCACTGCCTCCAACTCCCTCCCCACCCCCAGGCCGGCTCCCACAGGGATCATCACCAAGGGCTGGTGTAAATTCGCCTTGACTGGAAAGCCCTCAGCCCCTGCAAAGCTGTAAATCATGGGGCTGGAGTGCAGCAGCTGGAACTTAATGGGATTACCCTAGGTTGTGACCCTGTTGAACAAACTGACAGAGACCAGTCTCTGCACCCACTGCCAGAGACACTAAAATTGTCCTGCTCTTTTGTCAGCTGCAAAGTTTTCATAGCACATGGTGCTTGTGTGGTCTGAGTGCCTCCTGGAGTTCCTCATGCGGGGCACTTGACTGACCTGGAGGGAAGAGTGGCTTCCCGCACAGTCTGCTCCTGCTCCCCTCGAACTTTGTTTCCGTAGTGGGACTCAGGCAGCAGGTGAGTTGGTGGCTCTGTTTACATCCATGGAGCTCGCTGTCGCAGTTCCTTCCTGAGCACATTCCTCAGCGCATCTTAGACCCTCATTTTTTTTTTATTAACTTTAATGGGGTGACACCAATAAATCAGGGTACATATGTACAATGAAAACATTTCTAGATTATCTTATCATTCAATTGTGCTGCATACCCATTACCCAAAGTCAAATTGTCCTCTGTCACCTTCTATCTGGTTTTCCCTGTGACCCTCATTTTTAAATGGATCTCTAGTCATCTCTTCCTGGTTTACGTCACTGGAGAGCCCCTCTCAGTTCATGGCATTGAAGTTGGGGTGAATGCACGTGTCAGCGTTTATTATTTAGATTTTTGGTCTCCAAAATAGTTAATGTCTTCCACACACAGAAAAGAAAATATTTTTTGTTTTGCCTCTCTGAATTTGCCAGTTATTCTTGGCCAAGCAGCCCATTAAAGTTTAAATGCATCTCTGTCTTGTAAGGAATGGAGACCAGATACTTCCTGGGTCCCAGTATTACCCAGGCATACGTGGTTTCCACTGGAGACATACTGACTTTTATTTCTTATGCTGGAGTTTTTCCATAATGCTGTTTTATAGTCAGGGAAGACTAGCTTCCATGATCATATTACACTTAGATCCCTCTTGATGTATCTGCTGCTTATAGGCCAGTACAGTCGAGCACCTACTATGTACACATGCGCTGTCCTGCTGAATGACATACTCCTTATGCCTGAGTGGCTCATGGAGCAGCCAAGGAGAAAGTTATGTAAACTGTTCATTGCCATGTAATGTGATAAGTGCAGGGGTGTCTCTATTTGTAACATGAATGTTTCCAGACCCCGCCAGCCTGTGGGTACAGAGGAGGTCAAATTCACTGACAGAACTCAAATTTCACTGGTCTGTGCCCCTCCCCTAGAACGCAGACTCTCAGCCAATTATTTCTGTGAGTCCCAGAGGTCTCTCTCATGTTCTGTGACTTGGGCCCCTGTGATGTCCCTTACTTGCCCCTAGATCTGTTTGTGGACCTTATGTTTTTGCTGCTGCATGTCTTCTGTCAGAGTTCTGCCCACTGATGCTCTCCAGGATCCAGCCGACTAGTGCAGTGGTTGGCAAACTCATTAGTCAACAGAGCCAAATATCAACAGTACAACGATTAAAATTTCTTTTGAGAGCCCAATTTTTTAAACTTAAACTATATAGGTAGGTACATTCCTTATCGAGGTTGCGCCTGCACGTGGTATTTTGTGGAAGAGCCACACTCAAGGGGCCAAAGAGTCGCATGTGGTTCGCGAGCAGCAGTTTGCCGACCACTGGACTAGTGCAACACCCCTCTCAGGCTTTCCTGAGCCACACCACCTGCATCCTGGGCTCAGGAAGAGAGAACACTACTGTCTGGTTTGGATCACATTTTGTCACCTGGCCACAAAGCTATGTGGCTCATGCTTCTGTGTCCCACAACAGCTTTTGAGGTAATAGCTGCTTTGGTTTCTGCCTGCGGCATCTCCTTCTACAGATCTTGGGCCTAAAGCCATGGAACTAGGTCCAAGGACCAAAATCTCTGACAAGCACAATAGTCACCTCCCCACTGACATGACCCTCATTGCATCAACTGTACATATCTTTCTTCCCCTCCCTTCAGTCACTTCCTTTAAACAGATGGTCGTCAGTCCTCATGCACGCCCAGGCTAAAGTCTTCATACGTATGTCCATTTCTTCTTGCTCTTGCTATTTAATTTTGTGACCTCGTTACTTCTCCTGAAACCCTGTCATAGTTCCTTAATTGGCTTCATTGCCTCTGGCCTCTGCTCCCCTCCATCCTGTACCCAGAGTTGCTTCAGTAAATGACCATCCTTTGGTGGGGTCAGTGGGAACCTGCCTTCTCCAGAATTCCTCTTGTTGGAGCAAGGACTAACAAGACCAACTGCCATTGCATGGTTTTTAGGGCCACACTACAATCACATGGCTAGTTCCTGGCCTAGTAAACATTATTTTATATATGGTTTTGACTTTACCCACTTTCAAGCAGAATTTGAAATACTTTTCATTAATCCTTTGAGTTATTCCCAACCATTCATATCAAGGGAAATAAACATTTGAAATCCAATCTTTATTTGTTTCGCCTGGATATCTATGAAATTTGAAAGGATTAGCACTCTTATGGAGAAATTGAACCTTACCAAATTTCAAAAAGAAAGATTAGATTTAAGCCAATCCTAACTTTATTCACCGTGGGTTTTAAGGTCTATATCTGATATGGATTTCTGGAGAATGCCATCTCGTTCTGGTGTGTCATGTTTCTGTATTGGGGGAAACCACTGGGCAGACAGAATGGTGAAGTGCAAGAAGGTGACTGTTAATTAGGCACCATTGAATGAACTGTGATGTGAGAAATCAGCAAGCTGAGACTTCTTGAAGAGCTGGCATTTAACATTAACATCGGCCAGTACAAAAACTATGAAAGTAAGAACACTTAAAAAATATGTTGCTAAGACCATAAAGAGTCTTAAGTACTTCTTATGTGTTAAATTAACATTTAGGAAAATTTTATCATAATGAATGCAATTTAATTTCTTTCTGATTGTTTACACTTTGAAGGGAAGAATCAACTTCTTGAAACTCTAGTTCAGTGGTTCTTAACCTTTTTTGAGGTACCGAACCCACCGGTTTCATATGCGCATTCACTGAACCCTTCGTTAGTGAGTGATAAATAAAATATGATTTTTTTTCCCAAATTCAAGACATAGGTATATGTTTTTTTACTGGTGCACAAAATGAGCCGTGCATGAACATCACCTTGCTCAAAGAACAAAACCATCAAAGTGCATGAACTCACAATAAATTACGGTACTACTTTATTCTGGCCTCCGCGGCGGAGGCTTCTCCGAACCCCTGAGACTGACTCATCGAACCCCTAGGGTTCGATAGAACCCAGGTTAAGAACCACTGCTCTAGCTAATGTTCCACCAAATATGGGGACTCAGATATGGAGACTCAGGTGGGAGATACTGCAGGACTAGGTCTAGGGGAAACTTTGCCCATGGAGCTGGACAATATTTCTCCTGAGTCAGTCAACCCCAAATCGAGAGGAGGAAAATGTTTCCCTGGAACCTGTTAGGGTCCCTGGCTGGGTCTGATAATTAAATTGATAAACAGAAATTAAGAGGAAAAGAGCACACAAATCTGTTTAATCTAAGTGTTATGTGACACGAGGCCTTAAGAAAAGTAAGGCCTGAGGGACATGGTTGGGTGGAGAATGCACAGTAGTGGAGGCGACAGGTTAGGGTTATGACATGAGTGTACAAAACTGGGGAACTTAACAAGGCACATGTACTCAGCTTCTCACAGGACCCTCTCAGTATAGGGAGGGCACTCCCAAGAGGTCAGAGTGAGCTTCCTGCTTCAACTTTAAATATTCAATATACCAAGGTGCTATATTTTGGGATGGCATGTTCTAAATGGTGTCACCAAGAATATTGTTCAAAGAGAGGGAAGCCAGGGCCCTGGCCAGGTAGCTCATTTGGTTAGAATGTCATTGTGACGTGCTAAGGTTGCGGTTCAATCGATCAGGGGCCATAGAAGGATCAACAGATGAATGCATGAGTAGGTGAAACAACAAGTTGATGTTTCTCTTGCTTCCTTCCTCTATCTCTAAAATCAATAAATAAAGATTAAGGAAAAGAAATAACCTTATTTTAAAAAGTAAAAGAGAGGGAAGCTAGAATCTGGGTAAAAGAGGCAATCACCTCCATCCCCTTTATCAAATGAAGACAATGTCCTCATGTGATTCTCACAGTACTTAGTTGGAAGGTAAGGTTTGATTATAGAAAGAGATCCAAGCAGGCTGGATTAGACAAGGACGGGCAGGATTTAGACAGCATGCTCTCTGCGGGGTGGGATGAGAGTGATGGGTTTCTGAGATAGCGGGGTCAGGGCCTTGCTATTGAAGAAGGTATGTGCTGGGTGTGTTGGGGAATAGGAGCCTAGGCAAAGCATATTTCTAGGCAGAGTATAACTTTATTACAGAAGGCCTGAAAACCAAGAAGAGCAGCTTAGGTGAATAGTACAAGAAACTGAAAGCTATGGAAACGATAATGAGTAGATCTGGGGGAGGAAAAGCTAGTTTTGGGGGTGTTACAGTTTGAGATGTGAGAAGTATGCCTAGGTGAATATGGTCCCACTGGGAAAGACTCTGTGCGAAGGATAATTTACAGAGAAATAAGTGTTGAGCCTGAGGGACTCATGGGAAAGGTCAGAAAGTGATAGCAAAGATGCTACCAGGGTTTGGGCCAGTGGAGGCCAGGTGCCAAAGCTGTGATGGGGAGGTGGTCTGGAAGCAGGCTAATAAATATACTTTCCTTTTCTTTCTTTCTTTTTCTTTTGTGTGTGAAAGAGACACAGAGAGAGAGATACAGAAAGAAGGACAGATTGGGACAGAGAGGCAGGAAGGGAGATAGATGAGAAGCATTAATTCTTCATTGTGGCTCCTTAGTTGTTCATTGATTGCTTTCTTATATGTGCTTTGACTGGGAGGCTACAGTACAGTGAGTGGTCCTTTGCTCAAGCCAGTGACCTTGGGCTCAAGCTGGTGATCTTGGGCTTCAAGCTAGTGACCTTTGGGCTCAAGCCAGCGACCATGGGGTCATGTCTATGATCCCACGCTCAAGCTGGCAATCCCACACTCAAGCTGGTGAGCCTGTGCTCAAGCCAGCGACCTTGGGGTTTCGAACCTGGGTCCTCTGTGTCCCAGTCCAACACTCTATTCACTGTGTCACCTCCTGGTCAGGTTAATGAGTATACTTTGGTTATTTAGGAAAATGATAAAAAATCCAAGCAGGACTCATGGGCTACTACCTGAACCTGCAGAGGCAGAGATCTGCTCAGAGGTTATGATTCTGAAGAATATCAGGATTCTGAGACAGGTCTTGGAACTGGACATTGAGGAGGAAACTATGAAGGGAATAGAATGTTTCCAGCCAATGATTCCTTCATCCTGTAAGATGCCCTGCTGCCTACTGCTCAGGGCATGGCACCCATCCTGACTAGGACAGCAACAGTAGAAATTGGAGAGATTAGAATAATTTACTACATTATTTGACCTAGTTACTTTGGTCTCTAGTTTAGGGCACAATTTTAAGCACAGCGCCCTCTGTCAAGCTTAATGTCCATATTATTAATTGCTTAAGTGGATGCTTAAAATAGGACCCTATAATTAGGGTTGCCAGATTTAGCAAATAAAAATACAGGACAGCCAGTTAAATTTGAATTTTAGATAAACAATAGAAGAAATTTTAGCCTGACCAGGTGGTAGCACAGTGGATAGAGTGTTGAACGGGGACACAGAGGACCCAGGTTCAAAACCCCAAGGTGACCAGCTTGAGCACGGACTCATCCGGCTTGAGTGCGGGCTCACCAGCTGGAGTGTGGGGTCGCTGGCTTGAGCGTGGGATCATAAACATGACCCCATGATCATTGGTTCAAGCCCAAAGGTTGCTGGCTTGAGTTCAAGGTTGCTGGCTTGAGCAAAGGGTCACTTATTCTGCTGGAGCCCCACAGTGAAGGCACAAATGAGAAAGCAATCAATGAACAGCTAAGGAATCACAACAAAGAATTGATGCTTCTCATCTATCTCTCATCCTGTCTGTCTGTCTGTCTCTCGCTAAAAAAAGAAAAAGAAAAGAAGAAAAAATTTTAGTATACTATATCCCAGATTCTGTATGCTGTGTACTTATTTGAAATTCAAATTGAACTAGGTATCCTATATTTTATCTGGCTGTTCTATTCTCTGATGAATCTTCTGTCTTCATCACTACGGGGTTCATGATCATTCCTTTCTTTAGTTGAGAGGCCCCTTTCCTAAGACACAATTTATTCTCTTTTTTCCTTCCTTCTTATTGAAATTTAGAACCAACAAACAACTGTTGCACATGCACCTTGTTCCTAACAGGGCATGAGACATTTTCACACATACAATATCAATGGTTGCAACTTGTTCAGGGTATTCAGCACTTGAAAATCAGGTTTTTTATTGGCCCTGGCCAGTTGGCTCAGCATTAGAGCATCAACTTGGCATGTGACAGTCCCATGTTCGATTCCCTATCAGGGCACAGAGGAGAAGGAACTATCTGCATCTCCACCCCTCCTCCTTCTTTCTTTCTCTCTCTCTTACCCTTCTGTAGTCATAGCTCAAATGGTTTGAGCAAGTTGGCTCAGGTACTGAGGATGGCTCCATGGCTTCGTCTCAGGAGCTAAAATAACTCAGTTGCCGAACAATGGAACAGCAGTCCAGATGGGCAGAGTATCACCTGGTAGGGAGCTTGCCGGGTGGATCCCTATTAGGGCACATGCAGAAACCCGTCTGTCTGCCTCCCTGCCTCTTACTTAATTTAAAAAAAAAAAGAAAAAAGGAAAGAAAAAGAAAATCAGGTGTTCTTGGCAGAATATCTTTAACTTGAAATAATTTCACCAGCCACACCAGGGGTGCCCACACTTTTTCAGCTTGCAAGCTACTTATAAGATGACCAAGTCAAAATGATCTACCTACAATAAAAATGAAAAACATAAATTTATTTCTTCTATATTATCATTATTTAAGTTACTATTATTACCATTTAATATTGTGTATTCTTCTTTCACCTTTCTCCTTCTCAGCTCTCTTTTCGGAGGAAAGTCAATGTCATAGTTTTTATGAACAGTCCGGAAAAGCCGCTCCACATTTCCCTTCTTTGGAATAGCAATGGCACACAGACAGATGAGGCAAACGCACTTAGAATATGACATAGTGAAAAAAATCCCCTCCCATTCTGTATGAAAGTGGTAGGTTTTAGGCTTCTTACTCAGACCAGCTATGGCACTCATTTTTATACCCTTTGTTGTATTTAGTTTAAATAAATTGAAGGCTAACTACGCAGCAATGTAACTGAACAAGTTAGCGCGGTTTAACGTGCATGCGTAGGGTGTCAAAAGTTCAGACGTCAGATTAGCTACCCTGTATGCCAATCAAAAGACAAATGTCTTTTTTTAAAAAAAATGTTTTATTTATTTATTTTACAGGGACAGAGAGAGAGAGTCAGAGAGAGGGATAGATAGGGACAGGCAGGCAGGAACAGAGAGAGGTGAAAAGCATCAATCATTAGTTTTCCTTTGCTGTTGCAACACCATAGTTGTTCATTGATTGCTTTCTCACATGTGCCTTGACTGTGGGCCTTCAGCAGATGGAGCAGCCCCTTGCTGGAGCCAGCAACCTTGGGTCCAAGCTGGCGAGCTTTGGCTCAAGCCAGATGGACCGCACTCAAGCTGGCGAGCTTGGGGTCTCGAACCTGGGTCTTCCGCATCCCAGTTCGACACTCTATCCACTGCGACACCTCCTGGTCAGGCGACAAATGTCTTTTTAATGTCATGCGATCTACCCACACTTTCTTCGCAATCAACCAGTAGATCATGATGGACGTATTGAGCACCCCTGACCTAGACTATACAGCGGTATTAGCGGGGGTGTAAAAAAACACTGCAATAGAAACACACACATGTCCAAAGTAAAGCCATCATGTTTTTAAGGATTTCCACTGGGTATTGTGCAGGACAATTTATTTAGATATTTATTTTTATTCTCCCTGTTGTATTTTTACTTCCTCCACCTGAGAGCCAAACTTTTATGGAATGAGCCCAGAACACTATCTGTTGATATCCGGAAGGCAGTCTACCTAAGGTTTAGTGTTAAAGACCCTTAAGCAGTATGAAACTGAGTGTCTGGAAGAAGAAGAGGAAGAGGAAAGGGATGAAGAAAATGCATGAAGTGGAGAAGCCCGATGGGTGCAGAGTGCGAGCTTCTGTAAAATGAAGAGAAGGGGCTGGCCTTGGGGTTCACAAACACAGAAGATCCCAGACACCTCTGGTGCCAAATGCCTCCTTAGGATTGTGGCCAATGGCCTGTAGAGTAGGACGAAGGGTTTGATGAGTGGATTTGTGGACACAAGGACGACAGGGGGACATGTCTGAGTCTTTTCAGAGTAACTAGACCTTGCCACATAACCAGTGACAAAGACTCTTGACTAAACATTAGTCAGGCTCTTCTAAGTGAACTAGACTTTGACCTTGGGCTTCAATTATCCTTGTTGGGCCTACATGAACCTGTTTTAGCAAGAATCTTGCTAAGTCAGTGTAGAGAGAATTACTAGCTTCAGTATGTAATTATCTTCGATATCTAATCAATTTTCTTATTCCTCATGTTGGTATCTGATCCTCCTGGCCTGTCTTCAGGAAGAATCCTGTCAAGTTGGTTGAGCCAGAATCCTTTCTTACTCCTCATGTCTACTTTTAGTAATTTTCATCACCCTGCTCCTTTGCTGTGGATTCTTATATTCAGAACTCAGCTCAAAACGGCAAAACTCCATTTCCTTACTGCAATACTCCACTGCAGAAGCATCTTGAATCAAATCTTCCTGTGGTCTCTAACAGATGTCAGAATAACTCTTCTTTAATATCAGTACTCAGCAACAGCGGGAAAGAAAGGCATGCTGGCCATGATTGCGGCCTCCACAACACAGCCCCTAGCACCTTCCTTCCCTCCCTCTTCCTCTGTGTCCCGGTACCACGCAACCCTCACGATGCCACAGAGAGGGGAAAGGAGGCCCAAAGGTGACTGAGACTTCATTGTCCACCAGCCAGGCAAGTGAGGGCTGGAAATAGAGTAAATTTGATTCAAAAATAAAATAATTGTGTAATTCCTGCTTCTTAGTATTGCAGATAAACATGTCTTCAAAGTTTTTCTTTTTGTTCATTCTTTTAGCCAGAGAAGTCACAAAGAACTACAGGTTTAAGGAAAATCTGGAGGAAAACCTAAAGTTGAGAAAATTCTAGCCATTAAATCCTGCCCTTTGCCTCAAGTACCCTTACCTATACCCCAGGTTACAAAAAATTCACCATTTAAAAATTTTTTTTAGCAGTTGAACACATGTGTCATAGGAATACAGTCAGAAAATCTGTGTTATCTCACCATGTAAGGCTGTGCACAGGATGCTGACATTTAAAAACTCAGTGTCCAGCATAACACAATGACATTATTTATAGACCAACAAAGATTCTGGACAAATGTGATGCATAGGGAGAAATAAAAGAAGGAAGGAGCAAACCATAGAAATTCTAGGCTGAATTGAGAAGGAAAGCCCCTGGCAAAATTTGAGACACATTGAGCTTTTGTAGGGTTCCTGTGATTAGCAGGAAGTGGAGATGACTCACTGCATCCTGTCACCCTTGCCCCCAGCTCCCATTTACCCCCTCTAAGGGTTTTAAAGCCCTGATTTGTGTAGAAAAATGACACAACTTGTCAAAGAGTGACTGTGGTCTGTTTTCTATATCTGTATTTTAAAAAGCACAAAATGATTGTACTTCTCAATATGTAAAGCTGGCTGGCTACCCCAAAAATGACCTTGGCCTATAGGCCGATGACATGTGGCAGGAAGGCACCCAGGGAGAGTTTGCAAAAGCCTTTTCCTGTCTTTCTGGGGAGACCAAGATGGAGGGGGGGGGGCCTTGACCTCTAATTGTTGTCATGCATGTTATTGAAAAGAACTGTCCTCAGCTAAATATTCAAGAGTAATTTTAACTTTGTTTGGCTTTTCTATTTACCAGCCTTGTTAGGTCTTGAGTCTGGGATGGGGGGAGAAAGAGAGAAAGACAGAGAGAGAGAAAGAGACAGACACACAGAAAGAGACAGAGAGACAGAGACAGAGCTCTTCCAATATAATACAGATAAGATCAGCAAGAAAAAATTCGTTTTTTGTTTTTTTTTTTTTGCTCTTCTCCTAATTGCCACTTACTGGGTTTATTCCTCCCTTTGAAGGGCCTCCACTTCACTCTCACCACAAACTATTATGATTTAAAAATTAAAGTGAGATATCCTGGCTCATCTATTTCCTTTTAATAGGATGGACTATAGTAATCAATAGAGGAAATGTGGGAACGTGAACAGATATGTGGTCCCGTTTGAGAGTATTGAATTAAGTGATGTGTTCAAGATAGGAAGATGAGATCATTTAGAAATGAGGGTTTTTTTTCTAAATCTTTGGTCATTATCACTTGCATTTAGAAAACCAACTTGAAAAAAAATCAATCTGAAGTGGATTTTCCCCCTTAAATCTTTATCATTCCTTAGGTGACAGGATGCTATAGACACTAAACTTGGAATTGGCTTTTAAAAAGAAAAGAAAAAGAAGGTATAATCTGTTACCAAAATTTATGGTAACAACCACAAAACAAACAAAAAAACCACCCCATTTTTACGTGGCCTGCCACATAGGTTTCTACATTTTCTGTTTTCTGTCCACCCTGACATTTGTCTATTGGTTAGAAACTTTCAACAGTTACAAGTTCTCATGAAATACCACTGGTGAATAAATAAAGAATTTTGCTTAAGTTTAAGGGGTTTTCCTGGGAGATGATTTTGTGGCTCATCACTTTTCTACTTAGCCCATAGTTTTGATTTCTTTTGAAAACAACCCCTAAGTCTGGAACTTTCCATGTGAAGACTCCACATCAGTTTCAAGAAAGCTTAGAAGATGTAGCTGAGTAAAACCAATACTTATTATGAATAGGTACTGCTGTTTTTTCTCACTGGGAAGACCAGGGACATCAAGGATAAAATGACCTTTCATATGGTGGTGGTATTTCTCCATGTCTCAGCCTTTTCATCAGAATGATTGCGGCCAAAGGAGAAGGAGAAATGACTTTGTAGAAAACAGTGCCAGCGTCATAATTGACGTCCAGTCATCTCAGGAGTCTTTATGTAACTTCCCACAATTGCGTCAAAGGGCATGGGAATACACATTCACCTAACTCTTTCTCTCTTTGGATTGTGCAAGGAAACAAATCAGTTTAGTAATTTCTAGAGTTTGGGTTAATATCCCTGACTATACTGTCCCCATCCTTGAGCCTTAGAACCCACTCAAAGAAAGTGCCTTAGAACACTCAAATAGCTGGGATGTTGCAGAAATGGCCCCACAAACCTCAAAAAAAAAAAAAAGGGCTCAAAATATGAACATATGATTACCTCCTTCAAACACCCATTTGTTCCCAAGTGTTCTAGGCCTCATTGCGCAGAAGTCTGACACCCTCTCTTTCCCTTTGTTTTTTTCTAACTTAAGTGTAGTAGCAGCAGGCAGCCAAGTGAAAGGAAGGCCTAGGGATTTCAAAACAAAGGTAGAAGGCTGTTGATGGAAAGGAAGAGCTTCTTCCCTCTTTCAGTTTCCAAGGTGGTTTTAACTGTGAGAGTCCCCAGAGTTTTATGTCAGTGCTCAGTTCAATGCTAAAAGAAGTTGCATCAGGTATGGCAACTTTTGCTTGCTTTGTTTGTATTCTCTCTGGTGAATGAAATATTAATAAATGGCTCCCCGAGGAAGTTTGTGCAACCCACACTAGAAAACAAATTGAAATGTACAGTTCTGGGAATGGCGTAGATGTGATACCATATTTACTGATAGGTATCTACTCTCCTTTCAACAATTTCAGAAGAAAATCAAGAAAATTGTATTGCTGACATAATTTTTCCTTTTCCTTCACCCACAAACTCTTAGCTTTAAAATAGCAAATAAAACCATAGGTAGAGACTGACCTGTAGTGATGCAGTGGACAGAATGTTGACCTGAGATACTGAGATTCTAGGTTCAAAATCCCGAAGTCACCAGATTGAATGTGAGCTCATCTGACTTGAGTATGGGGTCACCAGCTTGAGCATGGGGTCACCAACTTGAGCATGGGGTTGCCAGCTTGAGTGTGAGATCATGGACATGATTCTATTGTTGCTGGTTTGAGCCCAAAGGTCACTGGCTTGATGCCCAAGGTCACTGGGTTGAGTGAAGGATCACTGGCTTGACTTGAGCCCCCCTGTCAAAGCATATATGAGAAGCAATCAGTGAACAACTAAGGTGCCCAACTATGAGTTGATGCTTCTCATCTTTCTCTCTTCCTGTTTCTCTTTCTCTCAAAACAAACAAACAAACAAACAAACAACCATAGGTAGATACTTTAGTGAGCAGATTATATCTTTCCAAGGAGACACAAAGAAATTAAGATGATAGTCAGCTGTTTGCCATTGAGTAGGGAAAATTATTATTCTAGCCACTTCCTCTGCTCCCAGTCAGCTGCCCTCATCCACAACTGGCCTGTCATTTTTGAGCTGGGGGGTCAAGAGATGGTGGACTTCCACGGGGACTTGCACTTTGGAACAGACACAGGCAGGACCATTTGTCTAGTATAGTTTGGGGTGGTGGTATTGGTCTAGTTTACTTGTACTTGATTATATGTGTGGAAGAGACAAAAGTGAAACTTAAAAGTTAAGAAACACCCAAGTGTAACAAGTTTTCTCTTTGCCTTTGTATTTTTCTCTCAAACATATGTGATCTCTGTAAGTTTCACTTAGAGAAAATTTCCTCTATACTGTAAATAGTAGGGAATAACTTGCAAAAGAAAGAAAATCCAAGATCTGCTGTATTTTATTGACTTGTACCTGGTCTTGTTCCAAAACTGTTGTTAGATGCATGCATGATTAACTACGCCACTGACTTCTGTGTTACTTACTCCAAGTCTTTTTTTATTGTTTCATTGATGACCTTGGCATATCCAAAGATCGATGAAGATGGATCCAAGTTCTTACTACTCAGCAAAGAGCCTCCACGCAAATGATAGTGGGCTAGAGAGCTATATTCCTGGCCATAGGCTGGCCTTTTCAGATAAGAGATGTCAAATGAGCTCATGTATGCCAGATACAGTAGTCCTAGTGCTCTCCATGGGGGCTGGACTTCCTTGCCATGTTGTTTATCAGTGAACCTTGGGGAACCAGATATGACAGAAAGAAAAGAAGAGTGGGAAGCCAATAGCAGGTCATGCACTGGATCTGACCAACTTCTAAGCTATTACTCAGTCTTGGGAATGGTATAAAGGGGTGGGTAATTCCAGGGTTGCACACACTCATCAGGGGCTCTGCTGGATGGTGCTTTGAGGGTGACCCTAATCCCAGATTATACCAAGGTACTTTAGTCTTGATATCCACTTTTCTAATTATTCTGAAATATGGCTGTAATCCATGACAACAAAGGCTATGTGAATATAAAAAATGTTTAAGGCTTGATGGTGCCTTTTTCCTATATTATGACTCAACCTCCCTTTATTCAAACAGTTATTTCATTTTTCTTTCATAATTTATCTAATAATCCCTTTCACAAAAAATTGCTTTGGGTGAAATAAGATAGTATTTTGGATTTCTGCCTTGTCTTTTCTTTCTCTTTAGTCATTTGTGCCTAAATGATGGTATTTTTTTAAGAGTACAGAGTGAAAAAGAAGTAAGTGGTCAAGAAGAAATGTTACTGAAACACTAAGATACCCAATAGTGTTTTTTTTTCTTTTCTTGCTAACATCTCTAAGAAGAATTTCCCTGCAGAGTTACAGTAACATAAATTGACAGAGTATATAAGTCTCCTTAGCAGTTTCTGTCACTAGACAGCCTTGGTGATCATTCTATTTTTTTTTTCCATAGACTACTTACCAGTCTCATTCCTGGTGTCATATGTAATAGAAAAAACAGCCACCTGTTAGAACCAGTTGAAGTGATAGACTAGCTTCTTGGCAGCAACATTTATTTATAGAAAAGGGGACAACATTGACCTAACATGAACAAGGCTCAGGGAAGGTTCCCAGGAAGGAGTAAGTTGACAGATGGCAAAATGGACTGAAGGTCCTATTTTCCACAGTGGTCTCCAAATGGCCAGAGGAGCTATGCCCAGGGCACCACACATGTGCACACACGTCACCTTGTTTACCTTCACCCTCACCTATCCAGTGGTAACTTTAGACTCCGATTTTCCCCCCTTACATTTGCAGGAAGAAGCTTAGTTTTGAGGAAACCAGGAAAAGCACCATTACACTGGGCTTCAATTAGCCTCTTGCTTTAAACAATTTGTTTCTGTTCTTGACCATAAGCCACACATCTCAAGTCTGAATTCAGGCTGGTGAAAGTATTTTGCAGGAGTTTCTATATATCTAAGGGTACAGGTTTTCTTTCATCATTATTCACCTTGTTTTTTTCATTCTTACTCACTTTCTTTGGTGTGCTCAACCAAAGGGTTTCTTAATCTACAAGGTGGACTCGTAAGGGAGAAGGTGCATTTTCTCCCTTCTCTTTTTAGACCTGTGGAAGTCTGGACTAATTAGACTACTGAGGAAGTGATGGGTAAAAGTCTCCCACATCTTTTTTCCTGGAGAGGTATCTTTAGACTATTTCCAGGGACAGAAGAGGCAGGTCTGTTGTGCTTTAAAGAGTGATATTTATATACATGGAACAAAGAACAAATTTTGCTATTTTTCACTGCATAAACAGGTGGTCTTATTGTGCAAGATTTCCTCAAATCTTTAATTGTTGATTACACATAACAATGTCTTCATTGTAGACAGAGTGGCAACACTTATAAAAATGGGATGGCATGAGATGACTGAGATGTTTTGGGATGGGAATGTAGTTGGTGTGCCTGGAACTTGCGGGGAGAGAGGAGAGAGAAGGCTTACATATGGTTTTGATGAGAAGGGCTTAAAGCCAAGCAAAGCAGTTTGGGCTTGTTCTTGCAGGCTAAAGGGGAGCTCCTGAAATATTTTAAGCAGGAACTAAATTCACATTTGAGAAATGTTTACAGGAGCAGTGTGGAGGATGGCAGCGAGGAACACAAGTGGTGTACAAAATGTTTAAATAGGGGGCTGTTGAAGTCATCTACAGGAGAAATGGTCAGGGTCTGAACCAAACATGTAGGAGAATATATGTAGAATGGAGTAGCACTGGTTTTTACCTTGCCTTAAAAATAGTCACTCTACCCTTCCTCTTTATGGCTAGTGAGATATAAGCCAAATGAAGTGACTTACTTGTACTTGGCTCTTCCCTCTTTATCTTTCTTTCTGCCTGGAACTTGGAAACAGCCATCTTGTATCCATGATGTGCTCTTAAGGATGGGAGCCTTATAAAAGGCATGACAGAGAAAAAGACAAGAGCCCAGGGGCTTGATGACATGGTGGGCCCAATGCACCAGCCTTGGATGGTTTGTCTCTGAACCTCATGCTATATGAGAAAAAATTTTTTCCTCTTGTTTAAGCCACTGTGATTTTCATGGTTTTCCATCCAACAGCCCAAAACATTTCCTAATAGAGAAAAATGTTGACAAACTGGGTATAGGGGGTCGAGCAGAAGGATGTGAGAAAGGACTCTGATTTATTGCTTGGCCAATGGGTAGAAAATGGGCTTATTACAGAGATAAGGAATGGAAGGGGAGTTTAGGAAGGAGTATGCATTTCATTTTGTGCATGTTGAGTTTGGGGAACCTTGACGATGGCTAATCTATGTTGAAGAAATAATGGGATATGGGCCTTGGCTAACGGTATACATCTAGGAACCATAGACTTTTAGGTAACAGTTGAAGTCATGGGAATGTTTTAGTCACTCTGGGAGAGCATAAGAGAAAAGGACCAAGGACAGAGCCCGAAGAGCCTGACCCATGAGATTGATATGCCCATGAGCAGAACAGAACAGGGAGAAGACCAAAAGAGTGTGGTATTATGATCATCAAGAACATTCAGAAGACAAAGTGGTTCCTAATGCCCAGTCAGAAAGTTCTTAAACACACACACACACACACACACACACACACACACACACACACACGTGCGCACGCATGCACACACATACACACACAAAGATTCAGAAGAAAAATGGTCAGAGGGTTCCTTCCTTCTACAAAAAGGCTATTCTCAGAATGATCTTTCCATAGAAGGTGGTTACAAGTTGTCACAAAACCTCTATACTTGTGATTCCTCTGGAGTCTTGCAATACTCTGTTATTTGTTTCAGTTTTAGGAAACCATTCCCTTCTCCACCAATTGATCAGTCTCCTCAAATGTGTCAAACAATGTATTTTATTTAAGATTAAAGTGACCCCAATTTATTAAATATTTATTTTAAATTATTTCATTATAAAGAGTTTTGAGGATCCCATTTAGCACATGGAGGTACAGCACAACTGAGATTTGATTCTGTACCCTGTTAATTAAATACATTATTGAGAGTTTCTTTGAAGAGCTTTGCTCTAAGAAAACAAGGCTTTCAAAGAAGGTTAACAAAGAAAGATAAGGTAGAGGAGCAGAATGCTTCTGTCTGCCTGAGTGCGTGTAGCAGTGGTGCAGAACATCCCTGCACTCGCTGTTGGGGTCCAGGTGCTCATGAACTCTTTGTTCTTTGCTAGATACTGAGCTGAGCTGTTCTGGGTTAGATCTGTCTTTTGTCTCTGAAGTTAATTAGTGTGGATGTTTAGGGTTGTTTTCTTAAACTTTTAATTTATTTTCTTAAACTAAGAAGTGAGGATTATGTCTTAAGGGGAATGTCCTCAGATTGCATCATCTATGAGTTCCGAGGAGCAGCGCTCTCTCTGGTCCATGTCTCTCAAGGATGCTCTGAAAACCCATTCTAGCTCTGGGCAGCTTTCTGCTCAGATGATTAAAATAATTATTTTCACATTTAAAGGCCAGTTAAGTGGGAAGCTGTGAGGTGAACTTACGGCTTTTTACTCTCTAATAGTCAGTGTGTCAGTGTCCTCCTTGGGGAACAAGTCATAGTCCTCATTTGTAGTATTTTAATTGGAAAGAAATCTTACTTGATAAACCCTGAGAAGGACCCCAGACACCACTTTGATAAGGAAGGCCCTGTCATGAAAGAGTCAGGGCTGTTCTTTTGCCCATTAGTCAGTTATAGAAGAATCAGCAGCAACAGGAGGGTCACATATCACTTGGAATGTTTACTGGGAACTATCTGGGTGTAAAGTTTCTCTTTGAAATGCCACACAATGACACATTAAAGATATGATACCAGCTTGCAAGTTGCTTAAACTCTTGGAGGAGACATTATAGTTTGAACTCATCACTTTTAGTTAAATATTTATAAGCATGTGCATATACAACACATATGCCATCACATGTATAGAGATGCCATAACACTCTGCTAGTGGCCACTTCCTCAGCCAGCTCAGCTTTCCAGAAAAAACTGGGGTCTCTGAACAGCATATTTATGTTTAAATTAAAAAAAAGTATGATTCTACAGGGCATATACTTTACTTGCATTGTTTCAAATTAATTTCCCTTTGTTTTGAATACATTCTAAAAAGCTTTTCCAGAATATGACAGGTTAGAGTTGAGATGGGCTGTCACAGACAATGGCCATAGACCACCTATAAGAAGTGATTTCTGAGAACTTGACATTAATGCAGTGGTTCTCAAACGTGTCAGGCACACATTGGCATTGCCTGGGCATCTTTTAATAATTTCTAAACCCAGGCCACATCCAAGATGGATTAAATTGAAATCTCCAGAGGTGGGACACAAGAATTGGTAGTTTGGGGAGGTACTTAAGTAATTCCAATGTGCCGACTAGTTTGGAAGTTACAGAATTGAAGGTTAAAAAAGAACAATGTATGTCTAATGGATAGTCTTCAGAGAGGTACCGGTATTTCTTTCTGCCAATGACTGGAAGGAAAACAGACACCACCACTAGTCAGAGGGTATCTCACATGGATGTCTCTCACCCCCTACCTGTATGACATCACTTTTCACTTTCCATAACTTCTCTCTCTCTCTCTTTTTTTTAAAGATTTTATGAGGGATGGGGAGCAAGAAGTATCAACTCATAGTTGCTTCACTTTAGTTGTTTGTTGATGGCTTGTCATATGTGCTTTAACAGGCAAACCCAAGATTTCAAACCAGTAACCTCAGCATTCCAGGTCTATGCTTTACCCACTGTGCTATCACAGGCCAGGCTCTACAACTTTACTCTTTTATTTTTACTTGTTTCAGTATCTAGAACCTTCTGCTGTCATATCCCACTTTTTGGGATTTAGAGTTCCTCGCTATAGAAATAGGGAAGACTCTGTCTCTTAATTAATTTCTAAGTCCTACAAATTGTATGGCGTCAGACTTTTGTTGAGTGCCCACACTTTCCTGCTTTTTTAGGCTTCTGCTATCGCAGCTGAGGGTAGGGTGAGCTCTGCCCCCATGCCTGAGTGTAAAAAAGGAGAGATGGGGGAAGACAGTGAGGGCCCAAGGTGTACCTCCTGGGTGTAGGGCTACGTGGGGAAGATGGAGGAGAAAAACGGGAGAAGAGAAGTCTCAATTTGCTCTGCCACAGACATTATTCAACAAAATATTCAACAAAAAATATTTACTAGAAAAATGTCTCTACTATAATGTGATTGTGTAAAACAGCAAACTATGACCTTTTATGTTAAATATATTTTATTTTTATTAAGTAAAACTCCCTAAAAATTATTTGGATAAAAGCCTAGAGAGAAGTACCCAAATATGTTAGTGGTGGTTGCTTTTTGGATGGTATGGCTATGAGTGATTAGAAATTTTTTTTTAAAATTCACAAGAAACATTGTTTTTCTAATAAAAATAAAGCTATTTTTTATAAACAGGATGTACAAGATGCTCACTGAAGTCAATGCAAATGTTTCAGATTTTGTTCATTCCTCTCTGTTCAAGAAGGTAGGAAGAGGATTATCTACTTTAGTAAGAGCAATCAACAAGGCAGTAGGCATAGTTAAGATGGAAATTTTTCATCCCCTACAGAAGGGCCAGGCTTATTGCTTGATCTACATAATGAATGCTTTCTCTTTGTTTAGTTTTCTTTATTTAAAATCTCTGTTATTTAGTACAGTGATGGGCACAAAACAAATAAGTCCTCAATAAATATTGATCTATTGAATGAAGTAAATAAAATACTGATTCTTAGAGGTAGAGCTTTGGTTATCTGGAAAAATCTGCCTATTCCCATAAATAATGTGATTTCTGTAAGAAAAAGGAGGGTCACAACAAGTCTATCATCAAAGGACAGTAGGTATGAGCTGTATGTTGAGTTCAGACTGAGAAAATGAAGGGAAACTTCAGGATGGGGTGAAACTTAAACATGATTTTGAAAACATGAAAAGAAGTTTTATAGAAAGAACGTGATGTTTTAGGCACATTGATTACCTTGTGCCAAGATCTGATGGCTAAAGAAAAGTGAGCATAGAGTGTGACCAGGTTGTTGACTGGAGCAGACGGTTGGGCAGGAGGAATCCCGGCAGGGTCAGTGCTCTATAGAACAAGCTTTTCTGGTGAGAAACCTGTAAATAAGGATATTAGATTTCCTTCTGATGTTTGCAAACACAGAGCTTTTACAAGGTTTTGTGGGAAGGTGTTTCTAAAGAGCTGCCCTGCTCTCTCATCTTTCATTTTATGGCAAAGAATGGAGGAGTTTCCTTCTTCCAAGGATAAGCTTCCCCTGGGGAGGCATGCAGGAGGAAGTGGGAGCACTCTGCCCAGCCAGTGTCCTCAGCCTTCTATCTGTCACCCAGTGTTTCAGGAAGCCTTAGAGAAGTGAATGTCACAGAACACACCTGTATAACAAAATGCCCCCTCTAAAGATGCCTTGATCATCTAGGAGAAGGCAGAATTCAATCCCCTCCATGATTTGTTAAAGGGTTTTTTATTATTATTTCCCAAAACCCCTTACTCTCCATGGAAATGCTGCTCTTCATTGACCTCTTCTCTGTTCCAGATCCTCATCTCATTTCTCTGCACCATTCTGCTTCTCTCATAGACCTCATTGCTTCCCTAGCACACTGCTGACAGCATCCTCATAGCTTCCCCTAGACCCCTTGTACTAATAGCTGCCACGTCTATCTACACCCTGGCTTCTCTCCTGAGCACAGACCTTTATTCCCAGGCACCTGATGGACAGACACATCCTGCTGGGTGTCTTTCAGGCAACTCTAACACAACATATCCAAAACTAAACTCATTTTCTTACCTGCCAGAACCTGCTCCTCTTTTGTTCCCAGTATCAGTTATGCCCACATAATTCAAACCGAACACATCTACTTGCCCTGGACTTCCTCTCACTTCCCATGTCTAGTCAATAACCATGCCTTGATCATTTTACTTGTGAAATGTCTGCTAGATCTCTTTACTTTCCTTTATTATTCTTGTGCTAATTTTATTCCTTAACTTCTTTCTTTTGCGCTGGTTTGTTAACTTTTAGTTGACTCTACTGTCTTAAATTCTATCACTTTCCCCTCCCCTCCCTGATCTTCTCCATCTCTCAAATATATCCCCCTCATTTTTGGCCAGTGGTCTTTCTTAAACAAATAGAATTATGTCAGTTTTCCTTGCCAAAGGATCAGGCACAAGCTCCTGAGTGTGGCTTACACAGGGTCTCAGTCTGGCCCTGGGTACCTTCCCAGCTTCATCTTACATCATCTGTGCATTTACCTCCCCCTTTATATAAGTCTTCATCCACACAGAAGTGTTTTCCACGCCACAAACACAACCTGGTTTTATTCTCTACTTTTGCAGCTACTTTGTCTGATATGGCCTTCCCTCGTGTATAAGATTATTTATTTATGTGGTTATCTCTCTTTTGCAATATTAATTCTGTAGAAGGTGGGATTTGAATTTTATTCGTCTTCATAGTCCTAGATCCTAGTACAGAGCCTGGTACAAGGTAAATCCTCAGTCAGTATTTGTTGAATGAGGTAATCAATATATTCTTCACTCTTCTACCATATAAAACATTTCCCCCTGCCCACAGAAAGATCCCATTTTCTTGATAACTTCATCCCTGAAGGTCAAACAATTAGTGGAATATTCTTAATGTTCCTTCCTTACACTTGTGTAGAAAGGTAGAAACTTCCTTGTCTCAGGAGTAAAGGTATAGGGAGAAATGCTTCTCTGGTGACATGTAACAGGTGTAGATGGTCTGATTGAGTGGGCCACATGGCTCAGCCCTTCTGCAGGCTCCTGTGGGGTTTGGCTGTCCTCAGGAAAGCCACGCCCTTCTGAGGACCTATGGTAAGTAGCTATTCCTGCAGAGACACCCACCCTTGTGCAAGCCTGTCTGTGACTGGGTGTGTGGGTTTAATGGTGGCTTTTTGCAGTGGGGAACGGGGGGTGGTGGTGGTGGTTCAGGGAAGATATTAAAAACCCATCTGTTTCCTGGTCTAAGCTTTAGATTCCAATCGGCTTTATCAGACCTAAAGTAAATACTTTCATCTCCATCTGCCTGACTCCTATGACTGTTTCTTGATTGGTCTCAACTTAAAGCTGGTGAGGTGGGAATTGGGGAGAGAATTGGGACAAGAATATTGTTTATTTGCTCCTCTTAAATCCCTGTAACTATTCTATTATTCTATGATGGTGAGATCAGGAGTCACTCAAATCCCAGCCATCTGGAGGAATCTGGAGCCACATATGACTTCTAAGAGAGGTTCTGCTTTATAGCAAAGGGGTGACTACGACAGAGCCTTGGATGTGGAAAATGCCTCATGTTATTTAAATGAATGAATAAAAAGTGTTGTGGGTAGCAAGTTATAGTTTAAAGTCAAGTAACCTGAGGCAAGAGAAGAATGGGTTTTCCATTTTCATCTATGAGATGGGCAAAGACCAGAAAGTTTAATAATCCATTGTATTGGAGAGGGTGAGGGAAAATAAACCATCTCATACATTGCTGGTAGGCATGTACTTTGTTAAAAAATAATCTATGTAGGGCAATTTAGGAGTATATGTTAAAAATACATATGCACATGACTTTTGACCCCGCAATTCTACTTCTGGGAATGCACCCTATAGATACACTAACGTGCAAAATGCCATTATGTATAAGGGTATATTTACTATCATATCACTTACAATAACACAAATTTAAAATATTCTAAAGTTTAACAGCTAGAGAACCTGTTAAATAAACAATGGTGCATACCAATTGATTATTTTTAGCTATAAAGGAAAATGAGGACATTCCTTATATACCACTATGGAATGATATTCAAGACTGTTACCAATATTGATAAATAAAAGCAATCAAAGTACACAACATACTTAATATTAAAAACAAAAAAGAACTAGGGAAAATGTATTTGTAATGTTTTTATTTGAAAAGATACAATAGAAACTGATTACATTGTTTGCCTCTGAGAAGGGAAACAAGATGCCTGGGTTGGGAGCGGGGACAAGGTTAGGTGGGAAACTGTTTTATACTTTTGAATTTTAATCAATGGGAACACTTAATTAAATCAAAAGATATATACACACATATACTTTGGCTTTTATTTTTAATTTGAAAGGAAACATTTTTATACATTGGGAAGAAAACTGTCATTAGTTTCCTTGGACAACTGTCTCAGGAGGGTAGTTGAAGAAGGCAGAATAATGCAGGCTAAAGGGATAATAATTGATTAGTATAGTACAGTGGTCAGTGTGCAGGTTTTGAGGTCAAACTACTTAGATTCAAATTAAGGTTTGGTGCCTTCTGTGTGACTGTGGGCAAGTTATCTTGTTAAGCTTTATTTTTTTTCAAATAAGAAATAATAATAGTATTCAACCTACAGGATTGCTGTGAGGAGGAAATGAAAGATTGTGTGTAAAACCTGCATAAAGGTGGGTTCCCATATGATTCTGTCTTAGCTTAGATCACATGCAAAGAAACAAGTCACCAGAGAAATGCAATCAAAAGCAATTTGAACGTTTCTTATAGTTTCATAAAGAAATTCCGAGAAGATAGTATATGCAGAATACACAGCTAAACTTAAAAAATATTGTCTGCCTTCAATGGGCTCACCCCACTAGTTTCAACAGACAGTAGCTATACTTGAAAACTTTCTTCATTCCAATCCCAATTGCCAGGAAAACCTCTCATGCTCCCTCTGCCATGCTTTCTTGGAGTTATTTTTTTTCTTGCCAAGCATTTACTTCATTTCAAATGTAAATCTCCTTACTTGTCAGTCTTGTAGTATTTCCCCCCAATCTCTGGGTTAAGGCGTATGGGCTGAGGATATGGGGAAATGCCAAGTGAACCAAATCAGAATTTTACTGGTGGAATTGGGGTGGTAAGATGTAGGAAGGGATGAAAAAAGGCTTTAAAATATCCTTATAATAATAATTTTTAGCTCCTGTTACACATGTAAGGAATTTATAACACTGCCTGGCATATTATAAGCACCCAATAAATCTTAGCTATTAATATTCTTCGTAATAATCACTCTCCCATAGCTTGATAGTAATAACAACACTACCATTTCCTGAGAGTCTACTATGTATCAAGTACTGTTCTAGAATTTTACTTGCTTTAACTCTTCCTATAAGCTTCACAACAACACTGTGAACATAGGTCTTTTACTGCTCTCATTTTACAGATGAGGAGACAGACATAGAGAAGTTTAATAACTTGGTCAGAGTGCCAAGGGTGGGAAGAGAAGGAGTTAGGACACAAAGCCAAGCAGTCTGACTTTAGTTACCGTGTTAACCACCAGGTAGCATTGCTTCCAAATCAGGTTTTCTGTTGTAGTGTAGTTATCAGGAATCCAGCCAATCTGATCCGTCTCTACTGGAAGTTTTCCAAGGGTTTTCTTCTGCCAGTTTTCATAGCCCTTAGTGGTCCCAACTGAGATATGAGAAAATAGTAAGGGGAGTGGGCAACCTCATGTTTCTGGGAAGACAGTGGCTGTTATTGTTGTTGTCTTAGTTCTTTGGATGCCAAAGGTTTCTGACTATGGACCAGAGAAAGGTCCATGCCAGTGAATTCTTAATAAATGCATTTGATGGTTCTCTCCATTGCCTCCCTAGTTGTCCATCTATCAAGGAAAGTAAAGCAAGTGCAAATCAGATCAATAAAAGTCTGTAACACAAGTCAACTCATTCTGGGGGATGTACTAGAATATTTGTTTCACAGTTGCTAGTGCAGCAGGAAGTGTACTCTCAACATATCAAAGTATTTTCATTCCTTGCTATCAGGTTGTCTTGGCACTGAATCTATCAAACCAGGGGAAGAGAGGAGACCACCCAGAATACAGTCTTGGCTTAGTTTTGAGTTTCATGTTAGATTTGTTATGTGAAAAGTGAGAGAGTCTTCAAATTCATGCTTTGCTGGGAGAGGAGTGTTTCCTAAATTCCAAAAAGCTTCCATCTGTATATCAAGAGTAAATCTGGGAGGCCTGAGATAAAGTGTTACTATTTGAGCTGTGAGGTAGAGGAGAGAGAATACGACATAAGGAAGGTCCCCATGCAGCTGGAAGTAGCAGATCCTTCTAGATCAGGGAGGTGTAGAGAAAGAGAAAGAGAGAGAAAGGGAACAGCTGGTATATTTTAGTTCTTTCCTCCACGTTAAGACCTTTTGGTGAAGGCAGGATTGGATGAGGTGACAAAGTGGTGGGTAGCAAACACACCCCAGATAAGCTGAGGGGAATTCTTCACAGAGGAGTGTGGACTCCCAAGCCACATTCAGAACTCGAAGAGAGGTCACCTCACATGGTATCGCAGGCTGAGTGGGGCAGCCTACAGAGAAGGAAAGGGCACGTGACGGGTTAGGTAAAAGAGCTTTGTGCTCTGGCCCCATGTGGCCGCCACTGTGTTTCAGCGGGGGATGTGGACAATGGCTGAAGGACTGGCTCTGTGAGCTTGCTGGCGGAGGTCACCAAGGTAAAGAAGAGGCTGGAAAGGTGATTGCTGGAGTTGAGGATCAGAAGAAAGTTGTGGCCAGACCATGGGGCCCTTGTGGGGCCAATGAGAACTGAGGTGGGGGTCTTGTCACAAGGGGTTGGCGAGGCTCAGGTCCCTGGGAGCAATGACTGTGTGGGTCTCGACACAACAGATGCGAGTCATGCTGGCCTCGGGCACTACAGCAACAACAGCAGGGATGGCAAAGGTCCACACCTTGACTCAGGTGGGAGAAGTTGCAACCAGAAGGGAGTGTGATCAGGAAGACACTATGCTTCCTTCTACACCTGGGAGAAGGGGTGTGAGAGTCCTTGTAAAACTGGGCAGTTACTGAAAGTGATTCAGTTTATGCCAATGAGACCATTTGAAGCTATGAGAAATTGGATTCTCCCCATATCCCTCTCAGCTCCCATCATAACCATCAGAATAAGAATTTCTGAGCAAGTTATAGAAAAATGTAAAGTGTGTGTGTGTGTACATATATCTAAGTGTTGACCTCAGGTGATTCTAGGGGAAAACCAATGTTAAGGGCTGAATTGATTGAATTGATTCTCCCCTCCCCCAATTTAAGTGTTGAAGTCCTAACCCCTACTGCTCAGAATGTGACCTTGTTTGGAGATAGGATATTTCAAGAGGTGGTTAAAATAAAATGAAGTCATATAGGTGGGCCCTAATTCAATATGACTACTGTCCTTATAAGAAGAGGAGATTAGAGCACAGACACACACAATGGATGACTATGTGAGGACACCAAGAGAAAATGGACACCTACTGAGAGAGGCCGCACTAGAAACTAACCCTGTCCACACCTTGATCTTGGACTTCTGGCTTCTAGAACTAGAAATAAATGTGAGAGAATACAATTTCTGTTGTTTAAGCTACCTAATCGATGGTATTTGGTTGTGGCAGCCCTCGCAGACTAATATAGCAAGCAAACTTTATCTGAATTATTAAACATTAGAATGAAGCCAACAGTTCCAGAGATCCAGAAGGAAGTTATGATGTGTTAGAGAACAGAAACGGAGGGCACACCGTCGTATGGAGGCGAGGGCTGGTGTACTGAGTAACAGTTTGTTTAGGGCTCAGAGAGAGCTCAAATACATACTACTTGATTAACTTAGCAAACTTCGAATTTTACCCCATGATTTCCCAAACCAATACAGGGCCAGGAAGCAATATAAAATAGTCCTCCCTTTCACACCTTTTCCTTCCATCTTTGGAGAGTAATGATAATTTATGCTAGGCAAAACCAGAGTGATGCTAATTTTAAAAGTGCTGTTACTTGCAACCTCATTGGGTTTGTTTGGGGAGAGTGGATGGGATTATGGTGGAGGAAGACCAAAATAACAGCTTTCGCCCATCCCCCAGTGGAAAGGAAATGGTGAAAAATGTGTGGCTAGGACCATTTCCTCCAGCTCCTGGGAAGCGATTTACTCCACAGTATCTTTATAAACAGTCTTGGTTTTATCTGTCCCTAAGATGCCTGTTGCTCTGTTCTCTTAGCACTGTGGCAAACACTACTAGACTAAAAATACAAAATGATTTATGATATCCATAAATCCACAGAGCCAAACATTATGATTAAATCTTGTATGTACAGCTAAGAAGTCAGAGGGGTTGGTAATCATTTAAAATGTACGGTTGTGATTTGTGTGTCAAAAATGCAGTTTTGCACCACCCGTGGCCGATGAGCATGCTTTAGTAAAACTGCATGCCCTGCTCACATATCATCCAGCAAGGCCCATCTGGGCTCTGTGTCCCTGGGCCTGCAGAGATGACACACGATGAGGCTCAGAAAATGTTCCTGTCACCTTAACATGTTTCTGCTCTGTTCCCCTTCGAGTTGGAAACCAAATGGATAAAGCAGGTATTGTTGTTGTACAGTGAATGTGGATCACATACCCGACAAGAGGTCATTTGTACTTTGTTCCAGAAGAAGTGACGTCTCCAGACACCTTTAATTAAAACTTCATCTGTTTTGTGATAATCCCCTTCCTTTGCTTTTTTCTCCTCACCCTTGTCATATCAGCAATTAAACTGTGCTACAATAGTGATGCTGCTACTAATTAATTTCTCCGTACAACAACGGAGGCCTTTGGCTAGTGGAGTGTATTAAAAATAAAAAAGACCCCAAATGCCAGCCTCCCATCTGTCCCTGATGCCCTGGGATTTCCTTTAGTCACATTCTCTTTCCACTCCTCACTGGAAGAGGTTGGGCGGACGGGCTTGTAAAACCACCTCTTTTCTCTTTAAATAGATAGAGCATACACTTTTTTTTTTTTCGTAGAAAGTATCAATTTGGCCTGACCAGGTGGTGGCACAGTGGATAGAGCGTTGGACTGGGATGCAGAGGACGCAGGTTCGAGACCCCGAGGTCGCCAGCTTGAGCGCAGGCCCATCTGGCTTGAGCCAAAGCTCGCCAGCTTGGACCCAAGGTAGCTGGCTCCAGCAAGGGGTGGCTTGGTCTGCTGAAGGCCCGTGGTCAAGGCACATGTGAGAAAGCAATCAATGAACAGCTAAGGTGTTGCAATGGAAAACTGATAATTGAGGCTTCTCATCTTTCTCCGTTCCTGTCTGTCTGTCCCTATCTATCCCTCTCCCTGACTCTCTCTCTGTCCCTGTAAAAAAAAAAAAAAAAAAATCAATTTGGTTCCTGAGAGTTATGCTGTATTTTGCTCCATTTATAAGCTGTGTGAGTAGATGGGCATGAACATAAATACGTTGTATTGGGTGCGGTTTGAGAAAGGGAGCAGGATTCTATCCACAACTTACTTTTTTCCCTGAAGGGTTGGGGTTAACTTGACCATCTTTACCAAGCAGAGCTGAGCTATGTGGTGCTAGACCATCAGAAGGCACAACAAGAAGAGTGAGAGCAACCCAGAGGGTTCCTGCTTTCCTACACTAATAAGCCCTGACCCTGGAAGCCAGTCTTTGAAATAAGGTGCACAGTCTGATACAGACCATGTGCACAATAAAGGTTCAGAGAGAGGCCAAAACTACTGGCAAAATAATTGGAAAATTCAAATATATTTAAAGAAGAAAATAAGAACCATCTGTATAATTTTACAGCCCAGAGCCTCTATATTATTATAGAGGATTTCCTTCATTTGTACATACAAATATGACAATATCATAAATACTTCTTTAAAGATTGTGTTAAATATGCAATTCTGTATTCCATTTTTTTTAGTTGCTATTATAGCATAAGTATAATGGTAGAAACTTTTAGTGATGCTTGTATTTGGCTCCCTTCACCTCCTGGGCACATAGTAGTAGGATTATACATTTTCACTCATTTTGCAAGTAGGTGGAGCTATGACTAATCCAGGCCAATCAGCTGTTAGTAAAAATAGGGTGTGTAGATTCTGGGCTGAACTTGTAATGCTTGCAGGTGGTGGTGGGGGCTATTCAGTTTCTTTTCCCTGTAGGACTGCCATACATTCCTCTGAGAATTTGGGGTCCTATGTGACTACACAGAGAGAGCCTCCCCCATCCCTTCCTGCCCATCTCATTAGGATGTGGAATTTGAGCAAGAAAAAAATTTTTTTCTTTTGTGCCAAACTCCTGAGGTTTTTAAATTGTTATTACATCATAACCTACCCTATCTCAATTAATACAATGTTTCCTCACGTTGGGAATTCTTTCAAATACTTGATTTCCAAGGGCAACAATATTTTCTTAGATGAATATTTAAAAAATTTATTTAGTCATCCTTCTATTGTTAGACATTACTTTGTTTTACACTTTTTTCTTTTTAAATAGCACAGCTGTGAAAACTCTCAAGTGCTTATCTGATGTATTCTCACGAGAAATTTTTATAAATGGAGTTGTGAGGTCAAAAATATAAATGTTTTCAAGGCTCTCGATACTAATTGACAAACTTTTCTCCAGAGACGTCTTTCAAGTTTACGCTTCCTTTGGCAGCATATGAGAATGCTCGTTTCAGAGAACTGTTGCCAAAACCATGTCTTAAAGTTGTGTGTGTGTGTGTGTGTGTGTGTGTGTGTATTTAAACAATTTTAAAGGAATAGTAATTGCCATTTAATTGAATAACAATGAGTTTGATCTTTCTTTAAATGCCCATTTGCCTATTTGTGTTTTGTGAATACTGTAAAGTAGAGCCTGACCTACTAGGGTTACTTTTATATTTTTCCTTACTGATCTTTTATTGATTGTAAGATTTTTACTGATTTAAACATTTTGACTTTTGAAATAGTTTCAAGGAGAAGAATGAGACAGATTTTTAAGGGATATCTCTAGGGAGTGTAAGGTCGGTGGATAATGGGGAAAGGTCATGTGAGGAACTCAGACCTGGGAACTTTGGCTAGAGCCGCCCACAACCAAGTGCACCAAAAGAAACTTCCCAGGAGTTCTTGGAAAAAGAGCGACTGTCCGTCAGCCAGTGAGATTTCGCCACTTCATATTAGCTCGCCCATCCTACAGACCCTTTAAATATCTCCTACGTGGATCATCTCATGCGACTTCTCTGGCCTGTGTCCCCCGGACCAGGGAACATCGTCCAGCGTGGTACTAAATAAAGCCTTTACTATTTCACACTTCGTGGCTACAGTCCCTTCCTTCTTCCTCAGTGGGGAAAAATACCTGACAGTGAGAATTAATTTTTTCCTTGGGAACACAGGGAAGAGAGGGGAAGCAGCCACCCCTGCGCCTGCCTCTCCTCAGTGATGCTCTCTGAGACGCCATGCTCCAGGCGGTAAGGGGTGATCCCCCAGCTGCTCCGCAGTGACTCACTGACACTGACAACAGTGAGTGGGGCAGAAGTGGGTCATGCAGTTCCCATTCACAGATCTCACCTGGCTTGCTGTGAACCCCGGTGTGTAGGAAGGTAAGTTTCAACATACAAGGCTCAACACCTTAAAAGTGAAGGAACATGTGATTGATTTCAGGGCACCTGCCAAAAAGAGGTCTTGGTCGGTGAATAGCTTCTGTCTAGAGAAGGTGAGACATGTGCAGGAGTGATGTCCTGGGCTGTGGGATAGGAAAGGAAAAGCAGTGCAGAAGGACAAAGTGCAGTGGATGCAGGGGAAGTGGGGAGACTGCTTCCACTCATGGCTGGGCTGTGAGGGAATGAGGACTTTGGGGTGGTAGCATAAAAGTTGGATAGAAATGTACTATTCTGAGACATGTATATATATACCAACATACCGGGCGAGGCAAAAGAAAGCTTACAATTGTTCATATGGAAAATAATACAATAATTAATAAATAATAATACAAGAACAAAGTTTTGCATAGTCACAGCTATAAACCTACTTTGTCTTCCCCTGTACATGTTATATATATATATATATATATATATATATACACACACACACACACACACACACACACACACACATATATATATACATATATATGTGTGTGTGTGTATATAATGGGACATTTAAAAAAATGACTTGTTGTTTTTCTGAAATTCAAGCTTAACTGGGCATTCTGCACTTGCTACATCTGGCAACCATGCTAGCAGTGGATGGGGTGCTGACTCTGGGTGGCTCATTTTCTTGGCCTCTTGATTCCTGGACAGGCATGGCTGGAGGAGAGTGGAAATGAGACCCTAGAGTGTGGGATGCCAGTTATCAGGTCTAAGGACTGTAAATGCTTAGAGATGTTGTGAGGATTAAATTAGATAACAAATATAAAATGACTTGACAAATGTGGTTTTTATTATTGTGAATCTTTCCTGGGTGTGGTGAATGATAATTTACCTTAGGACTGGAAAAACAACTGGCCCAAGGGTTACACAGAAAGGGATTATATATATATATATATTTCCATTGATTTAAGGGGGTGGAGGAAGAGAGAAATGCATCAACTCATTGTTCCACTTAGTTGTTCTATTTAGTTGTGTACTCATTGATTGCTTTTCATGCCTGCTCTGCCAGGGGTGGGACCTGTGATTTCTGGTGCCCTAGAATGATGCTTTTATCAATTGAACCACCTGGCTGGGGCCCCCCAAAATATATTTAAAAAATGTTTATTGTATTGGTTTGAGAGAGAGAGGGAGAAACAGGAATGTGTCAAAAATATTTATTTTAAAATTATTTTTTATTTAGAAAATTAAATTTAAATTTAGCAGCATGACATTGATCAATAAGGGTACATAGATTTCAGGTAAACATCTCCACATCTGAACAGTTGATTATGTTGTATACCCATAACCCAAAGTCAAATAACACCGAGGAACAATACTTTATTCATTTTCAGTTGCATGAGGTTTTAGAACTATCTATATACCTCTGCATTGCTGATTCCAAATCTGAAATCTGTTTTTTGGTGTATGCTCTAGTTTTTTAATGCAATTTTAATTTCTTTTTGTTAGAGTTAATGGCATGCATTGGTTTTTAAATTGGAGTTAAAGGGCAACAACTCTTGGATTGAACATAACCACAAGGCAATTAATGTTTTATAAACATTACCTTTACATAATTGCAGTTGTTTTTAAATGTAAAAAAATATTATCTGATAAAAATACCCTCTGTTTTTGCTTTTAGATCGAATCATGGCTTCTTTGAGTAGGTGTAAATGTAAGAATAGTTCTGACACCTTCTGTTATATATGTGGCTGTCACACACTTCAATGTCAAAGGCACAAGATTTTATCATTTGTGACGTGCATATATTGCCTATTTTCAAGGTCCCCTTGGAGATCAAGACAAGAATTGGGCTCCTCATATTGTGTGTCATAATTGTGAGGAAATGCTTTGTGACTGGACAAAAGGAAAACACAAAGGAATACCTTTTGGTATCCCCATGATTTGGTGTGAACCTAAGGACCACAGCAGTGACTATTATTTCTGTCTGATCCGTACCAAGGGCATCAGCAAGAAAAAACGACATATGATCGCATATCCTAATATTTCTTCAGCAATATGCTATCCCACACTCTGAGACACTCCCGGTTTCAGTTTTCAATGGTTTTATATCTTCTAAGGACAAAGAAAGTGAACACAGTGATCAAGTGTATTTTGATAAGATGCATGAGGAAACGGTTGTAGAATCTTGTTCTGATGCCAAGCAGTCATTAACCCCTCAGCAATTTAGCCAATCCAAATTGAATGACTTAGTAAGAGATTTGGGCCTATCAGAGAAAGCAGCTGAGTTGTTAGCCTCCAGGCTTCAAGAAAAGAATGTACTTCACCCGTCAGCTAAAGTATCCCATTTCAGGAAGCGTGAACAAATTTTTGTGGACTTTCTTTCCAAAGACAAATACTTTGTTTACTGTCATGATATCAGTAGTCTTCTGAGCCAGCTAGGTGTTACCACTTACAGTCCAACAGAATGGTGGCTATTTCTTGACAGCTCTAAATGGAGCCTGAAATGTATTCTCCTACACAATGATAATGTTCATGCAGTGGTTCCAAGTGGTTATTCCACTCATCTGCGAGAAGATAATAATGACATAAAAATTGTCCTTGGCTTTCTGAAGTATGAGGAGCATAACTGGATCATTTGTGTGGATCTTAAAATGGTAAATTTCCTGCTAGGACATCAGAGAGGTTTCACGAAGTATCCTTGCTTTCTGTGTTTGTGGGACAGCCAAGCTCGGGAGAAGCACTGGACATAGAAGGAGTGGCCGAAATGTGAAGCTCTAGAAGTACGGATGCAAAATATTGTGAATGAACCTATAGTTAATTGAGACGGGATCATTTTTCCCCCACTTCACATCAAACTTTGCTTAATGAAGCAGTTTGTTCAGGCTTTGATAGAGAAAGTGAATGCTTTCAACATATTATTTCTTCTTTTTCTGCCTTGTCTTCTGAGCAGATAAAAGCAGGTATATTCAATGGACCTCAGATTTGAACCCTCATACGTGACAAAGAATTTGCCAAGAAGATGAATAAGGAGAAGAAAGCAACATGGCAGTCTTTTGTGGCAGTTACAAAAACTTCCTTGGCAACAAAAAAGCAGAAAACTATGAACTTCTGGTTCAAAGGATGCTTTTGGCTTTCCACGACATTGGATGGAACATGAGCATTAAGATTCACTTCCTGAACAGTCACCTTGATAAGTTTCCTGAAAATCTTGGAGCTGTTAGTGATGAGCAGACTACTGCTGGAGCATCAAATGAGATTGTCTTCAACAAGTACACAAATGCAAGAGCTACAAATGCAAATTTTTGTCTGAATAGAATTTAAATAAGTTTTGCACAAATTTTATGATTACAATAAGTGTTTTAATATGTTCTATTTCAAAATTGTAGACAAATTCTGATGCAATCATATCTTTTAGTGTATTAGTGTATTTACAACATTATATAAATTATTATGTTTTCACAAAGATGATGCCCAAGAAGACATTCTACTTTATTATGTTAAACTAAATGTTGAAAATTTTACAATAAGATGAAAACCTAAATTTTTGAATTGCAGTAAAACTGTAGTTTACAGAGAAAAACTAATGTCACATTTTTGATCAGCACACTCGAAGTAGGTAAGAACAAGTTTTTTTTTGTGGATGCAACAAAAATTTTGTTTCCCAGTGTAATTTTTTGTCACCTATGTTTGTTCCTTTTTACACCCTCCTCTCTTCCCAATACCCGTCCCCCTGGTAACCACTGCACTCCTATCTGTGTCTATGAGTCTCAGTTTTGTGTCCCACCTGTGTGTGAAATCATACAGTTTTTACCTTTTTCTGATATACTTATTTCACTCACTATAAGTCTCTCAAGGTCTATCCATGTTGTCGTAAACAATACTATGTCATCTCCCTCAATAGAGGATTGAATAAAGAAGATGTGGTACATATATACACTGGAATACTACTCAGCCACAAAAATATTTTTTATTTCTCATTCTTGAATAAAGTTTTGTATGCAATGTATACAAATGGTGTTAGAATTCTTTCCTCTCATTAACCTAATTTTTTTTTTGTCACATACTATATGGCCTATTAGCTTACTTCGAAATCTGGGCCTCAGATTCCCTAGTTCCATTGTGTGCATTCAATTGTTGTACAATAAAGAACCAGGTTTCTGTAGCATCCCTTATTCAAATTCTGGGTCCCCTGAAGGGTCTCTGTTAGCTTTTGTTTTCTGGAACTCAAATGCTTAACCTTCCTTGAATTGTCTCCAGTTGTCTGTGGAGTTGGCATTATTCACTCCAGAAGGGCAGGGACCTTGTTTTGTTCTGCACTCCCCAGTCATTCAGCTTTGAGGCTGGCGAGTGGTTGGTGTTTGTTGTTCAACAAAAACTTGATTGATTGAGTGAGTCACCAAAGGAGCTGGGTTTTCTCCTTGGGACCTCTGCTTTTATTGTCAATGCAGGTTTTATAGACAGAATTTGTATAATGGATGCCTAAGTTTTTCAGTGTTTTAAGGCCTCTCCTACTATCATGTACTAATTTAGTTAACAAATAATTATTGAATGTGTCCTAGGTACCATGCACTGGGTTAGAACCTGGGATACAAAGATAGACAGTTCCTGCCTTCAAGGAGCTTGTAGTCAACTGGGGAGATGGAAATACAAGCAATTAAGTTGCAAAGAAATCAGGTTGGATGGAAGAATGGGCAAAGTAAGAGGAAGATGTAAAAAGCCAGGACTGGCTATAAATACCTGGGCATCCCAGTCAGGCTGGTAATTTGACAGCTTTCAAACTGATAGTCTTTCAAGGTATATTCAACCTAAAAACAGTGTAAATATAGTGAAAAAGTTTCTCTATTAATAAAAACTGTTTAGCCTTTTCTTCTTGATCAAAGTAAGAGATTTATGATGGATACTATATGAGAACAATTTAAGCTTTTTGGATGTGTAGTTTTTGAAACCAGGCAACTTTTGAAAGGCATATTAAAATGCTTGAGATTTACATAGTAATGTGACCCATCTATCCCTGGTGGATAAGGGTCTTTTCAAGTTTTAACAATGATTTCAGAAATGGCTTTTGTTGGTTGAGAGTGACTTCTCATGTCCAGAGCAAAAATGCTTATGGGAGATAGGTCAGTGAGCAAAGAGATCCATTCAAATCACCGTTTACTTCAGTAGTAATTATTAATTTATAATTTACCTGCTATAAAAAGTTGCCCGTGAAAATCTGAGCTAACTGGCATAAACCCCTCACATTTATTTCTGCGACGGTTTAGCAGTTTCACGTCTGTCGGTGGCCTGGGCAGATGCTGAGCTGCCCTGTTTTTTAACCTGGCTCCAGAAGCTGAAGCCCCAAAGTCAGTCTAAGGGAGAAAGGAAAAGTTCCTCAGGGGAGGAAGTATTAGAGCCCTGACTTAAAGACTGAATTCAATTTTCCTAAGGGACAAAGAAGGGTGAGGTGGAGAGAATAGCATTCTTAAGAAATTGCATGTGTGAAAGTGTGGGGACAGAAAAGACAGTGACCATGGGGATGAGTCCCAGCAGCTCAGCATTTATTTGTAGGTTCTTAGGTGGTTAGAGAGGTTAGAGGACAAGAGATGAGGAAGGACTGGAGGCTGGACTGGAGACCCAGAACACAACAGACTGAGAATGGTAATTTCACCCTTCAGTTTTGGCAACACAAAATGAACTAAAAACTTTTCTTTCTTTTTTTTTTTAATGCAGGGGAGTCTTGGGTTACGACAATCTTGACATATGATGTTTCAAGTTTATGATACTCACTCCCATAAAGACTTAAAAACCTTGAGATGAGAGTGTTTCGGCTTACGCTGTTAGCACCCTAGTTACAGACTATGTAGGCAAACTAGTTGGGTTGTGTGCTGCAGTGTGCAAGCCAACCACAGGAATAAAGGTAAGGAATTGTTTTTATGTTAATTTTTGGTCATTTTTTCTGTTACTATAGTACAGTATATTTATGTCCTTTTCCCTTTTCTGTGGCTTAGTTGTGTATTTATGTTCTAGATTATGATTTTACAACTGTATTAGGATAGGTAAGTGAGTTAGGCTAGGGTGTGTTTTGACTTACACCAAAATTTAGGTTACATCACTGTTGTAGGAATGGAACAGTGTCATAACCCGAGGACCCCCTGTATACATTATACACACAATCCCTTCCCCCACATTTTATTATGAAAATTAAAAGAAATGTAAAGACTAGTCCAGCGAACACTAACTAATATACCCACCATCTACATTTTACAATTAGCCTCTGGCTATATTTGCTTCTGCAGTTCCCAAAGTGTAGCCCCCAAGCCCTGGAGGTTGCATGACACTTTCAGATTGTTGAGGTCAGAACAATTTTTATAATAGTGTTAAAATGGGTTTGCACCTGTGAGACAGAAGTGGTAGGAGATAACACTCTGGTGCCTTAGTGTAAATGAGGTGGTGGCACCCACTGACCAGTAGTCATAGACTCTTTAACTGCCACTCACTCCTAGTATAAAAAAATGGCAGCTGCAATGAAGGGTGTCCTTGATGAAGAATTAGAAATTTGCAATTTTACTGAATCTTAATTCTTAAATACATATCTTTGAAATATCTTGAGGAGTGGAAGCAAGAAGTATGCATGAGGCCCTTGCAGAAATATAATGACCATGTTGAGGAAAAGCACTTTTGCGATTGTTTAAGTTGCCAGCTACCCTAGTGGCCTTTTTTCTCACAACACCAACTCTTGCCTGCGAGAATGACTGGATTTGTTTCCTAGGGCTGGCTTAATAAGTTACTATATCCTGGGTGGCTTAAAACAACAGAAATTTATTCTCTTACAGTGTCAGAGGCCAGAAGTCCAAAATTGTGGTGTTGGCAGGGCCACAATCTTTCTGGAGGAGAATTTCTCCTTTGCCTCCCTAGCTTCTGGTGGCACATCTTGACTGGCACACTTCGGAGTTCCTTGGCTTTTGGCAGCATCACTCCACTCTCTGCCTCCGTCTTCACATTGCAGTCTCCTCTTGGTGTCTCTATGCCTTCTCTTTTTTTGTTTAAAATTGCTCTCTTTCTTACAAGAGACTTGTCATTGAATTTAGCTTGGATAACCCTCTTCTCAAGATTTTTATCTTAACCACATATTTGCCATATAGGTAATATCTATAGGTTCCAGAGATTGGAAGTGAATATATCTTTGGTACAAGGAGGGCATTTTTTTCTGCCTACCACAATGGCTAACAGATAAACTATAGTAGGTCAGACTTGGGTACTAGCCAAACATTTTCTTGGAAATGAACAAAGTGAGACCATCACTTCAAGGAAAGCAACTGACATTTTTGTTACTAATTAGAAAATTCAAACTTTGAAGTAAAAGGTAAAATTCTTGAAAACATGTATCAATCACAGTGAGCTTGACAGTTCCTCAATACTTGAAGACTTTCTGATGCAATTGGTGGTGATATGAATGTATGGGGTCTTCAAATACATCTACTTTTTAATGAAATGTTTCAATATTTGAAAGTTCAGTATAACTTCATGAACCAATTGTTTCCCAGTGGTCAATGTTTAATGCAATAAAATTATAATTAGATAAAAGATCCATTCAAAGTACAAGACAGACCGATTAATTTTAATACAATAGAGAATGAGCTTGGCCTGTGGTGGTACAGTGGATGAAGTATAGACCTGAAACACTGAGGTTGCCGGTTCAAAAACCCGGACTTGCCTGGTCAAGTCACATATGGAATTATGCTTCCTGTTCCTCCCCCTTTCTCCCCGCGCCCCCCCCCCCCTCTCCTCTCTAAAATAAAAAATAATTTTAAAAAAGAGTGAGAATGGAAGTTTACTAATAAGGTCTCAGGTTCCACATTGTAGCTAATGTTTGAGAAACTATTACTTTTTCAGTTTTGGAGAGTCTGAAAAAGGAATGTCCATAATTATCTGAAAAGGCTATGAAAATTCTCTTCCCTGAGCCTAGTACAATATCTGTGAGGATGGATTTTCTTCCTATGCTTCGACCAAAACAACCTACCATAAAAGATTGAATGCAGAAGCAGAAACGAGAATTTCACTGTTTTCCAGTAAGCCACTCATTTAAAGAGATTTGTAAAAATATAAAGCATTTCTACCATTCTCATTATCCTTTCATTTTAAAAGATATAAAAAAGTTATTTTATATATTTTTAAAAATGATAACACATAATCTTTATAAAATAATTAATAAATATTTTAAATTTATATTATGGCAAACTGATAGCTACAACAACAACAACAACAAAAATGCTTGGGGTCATTAATAATTTTTTAGTCTGTAAAGGAATCCTAAGAAGATAGAGAGTTGCTGTTCTACTTTGGACAATGCAGTGGGAAGTTAATGATATGGGAGTTGATGGACTCTAAATAGTGGGGAGGGAATTCCATACATGCTAAACGGCAGGGACAATGAATGAGGACCAAAGAGCACACTTTATTTGGAAAAGGACAAAGCAGGCCAAGTGCAGGAACAGAAAATCACGGTTGTGATACAGGAAGAAATCAAAGTTTCCGGGTGGCATGGGCCAGGTGGGGAAGGGCTGTGGGATTCCTCCGAAGGCATTGGGAAAGCATGGCGACTTCTGTGAGTGCCCGTCAGATGGTGTTGCGCAGGAGGAGGAGCTGCGTCCCAGTGGCGGTCCTCTGGGCTGTGCGGCCATTTGAGCAGGAGGGAATGATGAGCTTCATGTCCAACTCAGTAGAGGGAAACAATAAGAAGATAAAAGACAGTTTGCAGAAAAACATCGGCTCTGCATGTTATCCAATGATAAAGGGAATGAGTGAAAGCCATGAGACACAGAGTTACAGTTAGGTACTGCCTAACAGCAGCAATATGACTTCTGAAGCTATCTATTCACCTGTCAGAAGCAAACATGTCCACTCATTTCCCACCCTTTTGTCTCCTTTAATTCTACAAACCAATTTTGTTAAATGCATACTGATCTGCAAAATTCTTGGATCGGACCCAAGTTCCATATTTTGGAATAATCAGAAAAATGTCATCCTTGATCTCTAAGCAGTGAGTACACCAGAACTAAAAATTTCTGCTGTGCTCCAGAGGGATGAGAAACCCAGGTCTGTCTACTGAGGGAGGGAGGAGTTTCTTTGGAAGAAAATACACACCAGAGGAAAAGAAGGGGTCCCCCAATCTTTCAGAGAGGTGGAGGTTATGGGCTTGATCTAGGGACATTGTTACCATTCAGAGGGGGACATGAGTGAGAAGCCCAGAATGTGTAGTGCCCTATTATTGTCCAATTCCCTACCAATGACTTGTGCCAAATTCTCCTTGAGGACTGGTCACCTCCTACATGCCATTTGTAGACTGTGATTTTTTTGAAAAAAAAAATTCCTTTTGGTTCCTATGTCAATACTTTCTCTTGGTTTTCTTGCTACCTCTCAATATTTTTTATCTCCCTCCATCAGTGATTTTTTTCCCCCTATGTATCCCTCAATCTTTTAATACTTCTCAGAGTTTTGCCCTTAGTTTTTCTTTCCTATACAGTCTACTGATCTCACCCACTTAAACTTATAATGACTAGGACACACATTTCACGTGGGTTGGAAATTACCTTCTCCATGGCTGTATCCTCAGTCCTTTGAAGAGTACTGGCACGCTGTGGGTTTTTAATAAATACTCTGTGAATGAATAAATTGCCATTCATAGGCAATATTTAAATATAATTCTAATAAGACCTGATTGCCTTGAGTCCAGTTTAACAAAGTAAACATTCAAAAGAAACATAAATTTGATGCTAGAAAAAAAAAGTATGTGTAAGTGCAAATAGGCAGAACCATTCTGGAAGGTGTTCTGTCAACTTTTAGTTAGAGTAACTAGGTGTACACACCATGACTCTGTAGTCACTTTCTTGGCTGGTATATTCTGTGGTGGGGGGCAGAGAGAACATAAAAGAAGATGTTCATTTTAGCATTATTTGTGGTAAAAGGAATTGGAGTTGATCTAGATCTCCTTCATGGGGGATGTTAAATAAATTGTGGCAGATACACACAGAGACACTGAAGGATTTAGAAGGAAATATGTAAAAACAGGGAATACATCAACTTGAAAATGTTGTGCTGTGGAACGAGGTAAAAAACAGAATGCTATCTGTTCTACAATGTCATACATTTAAATTAAAAATGTGTGCACAAGACTGCAGAAAATATTCTGTATCTTGATTTGGGTGCTGGTTACATTGGTGTATATGTGTGAATTCAATCAGCTATAAAGCTAGTTATTTTACTTTACTGTATGCAGGTATACCTCAATAAAAAAATCATGCACACAAAATGAGATATGTTATATAAGAACACTTACCAAAATAAAAAGCTGCTCTCCAAACACATTAGAAAATTGCCTGTGGTAGGGAGGATGGGGATAGAAGGAAATAAACAATTGAATGAAATAATTTTAAAACAGCAAACAAATACGGGGCTTTGTATAAACCTATGATGACATGTGCCATGAACAGAGGTGTCTGAGGTCCCTTTGTTTAATTTGTCTCCTTATCTATCAGTCTATCTGTGGAGTTATTTATACTCATGTATCATCTGACATGTTTACATGCATGGTTTTCAAAACGTTAACCACAGCTCTCCTATCTTCCTAAACTTCAGTTCTGTGTCCCCAGTTGCCTTCTAGGCATCTCTACCTGGATGCCTTTGTTTTTGTATCTTGAACACTAAAAGACAAAACAAAACCCTTTATATTCCTTCAGAGATGGTCTTTTCCAGCACATTGAAATCCTAGAGACAGAAAGAGTCTTGTGTATCTCTGCAAACATGTTAGATTGGAGCAGCATTTTGCATGAATAGCATTAGCATCACCTGGAAACTTAAGAGATCTGCAGACTATCTGGGCCCACCCCACACTTACTGTGTTATAGCTTTCATTTTAACTAGATCCAAGGTGATTTGATTGCCTATTAAAGCTTGAGAAACACTGCTCTGTTTTTTATTATTTTATTTTGTTAACCTCACCCTGACTATTGAGTAGAAGTAAATGGGGACCTCTTCTGGAAGTACCCAAGTGGGGTTAAATATGCTTTATTTTGGCTTTGTGTACTAGGGTCTGTTTGATGAAGAGCAAGACAGCCAGAATTCTAGCCTCTTCTTGGGTGAGTGACCTTGAAGGGGCCACTCCTCATTATGCATTTCAGTTGCACTCTGTATTAACAAAGCATTTCACCATCAATTTATTAGTGACTCTCTCTCAAACTCTCTGCATCACCTTTGCAAGCAATAAATTGTGATGAATTTTCTTTGCAATCCATAAGTAGTTGATAAATTGTAAACAAATGGGTTGAAAAGGTAACATAGTAGAAAAGTGTTTCAATCTTCATGTCTTCTCCATGCATCACTTAGGGAGAAAGCAAGTACTCACCCGCCAGATTGTGTATTTACAATACACAATCCTAAACAGAAGGAAAGAGAGAAGAACTTCATGTTACATAATTTAAGCTATTAGTTTAATAACTCTGGGTAGCTTTGCCAAGGAGGTCTGTCTGTCCAATGACACTGGCTGATCTAAAGTCTGATGTCAACAAAATTCAGCTAATGCCTTTTCACCTTCTGCGTGTACATTCACCATTCCTGAGCTACCATGCTCACACAGAGATTCAGTATGTTCTGCATTAATGTACGAGTCACCTCTGTCTGAGTTGGACATATTACAATGAATATGTAGTTTAATGTTTCTGCTGTAAAGATTGACTTTTGAAACAAGTTCCTTCTTGCCCCGTAAGAGCAAGAGGCAACTATAAAATGCCCTTTCCATCTGCATGTGTTCATCTCTGGAATCTTTTTAAGTTCTACCTCTCTATCTTGCCTCTATCTTGCCTCAGTGCTCTGCCTTCATGTTTTAGACTTCTCCTTGGTTCAAGAGGCTTCCTTTTTCAGAGACACAGCCTTCAGCTCCCTATTGGTTCATATTCACAGCATCTTCTATACACATACCCAACACATGTGCTCTCCACACATCCCAGCCCCAGAAAAACAGCCCAGGTAGGCAGCATGATCAGTCCAGACTCAACCTCTCTCCCAGCAACGGTCGGATACCCTCTATTTCATGCAGGTTATTGCCATACTTCTTAGGTTCACCCAAAATAAGATGCGGAATATATGATTTCATGGCCAACCTGTCAATTTCGGGGATGGTGAGGCTCTCAAAATCAATGTTTTGATTTTGTTTGACTCCCAGAATAAAAAGACTTCCATCAAGGCAAAATAAGAAAACAACAGCCGCTGGCCCACTGAGGAAGCTACATTATTTACCATAATATGTAGAAATAGGCTGTTATACAGGTATGGAAACAAAATTCAATAGCTAATAAAACTGGGGTGAGCGTGGATGAAGAAAATAAAAGAGAATGGGTCAGAAAGAGACATATTCTGGTGAGCAGCAGTGGAGAACCTGCTGACTCCTTGGAATTTCATGAGTGCTGTGCCCCCACTCAGTAGGGAAAAGCAATTATTTTAAGAAAATCTATTTGAGTCTAACATTGTCATTATCCTTTCAATGCTGCTGTTCCAACATTCAGTTAAAGTAAGTCTTTAAAAAATAAGAAATGCTCTTTTGCCAATACAATTTTGGAGAGGCAGATGCTATTAGTTCAGCTTGTGAAGGCTTTTTTTTTTTTGTCATTTAAAAAAAAGAACATTTTTGCAAGTGTAGTAGAGTGCAGTAACCAAGTCCAATCTAGGCACACACAGCCAAGGTACTGGTCTACGCACACACACACACACACACACCCTGCAACGCAAAATGAAGCTGCCTCTAAGATTTGAAAAAAAAAATCTGTTTTACATCAGTAGAGAATAAGTGGAAAATAACTGTGCTTTCCAAATAACAAGAGAAGAGATAACTTTTGGGAACTAATAAGTTTCTCTGTGTATAATAAATCAGTTGCCCTAAAAGTGGATTATTTCATTCTTCCCTTTCTCTGCATAGGGCAACTGCAGGTGCCCAATGTTTGTTAGCTCAAAAGGGCTTGACGTTTAGCTAATTAAAGGACTTTGAAGAGGGAGCTGGAGAAGCAGGAGTAGAAAACTGAATAGATTAAAATGTTTGGCCCAAGTTCAAACATTTATTAGTTGAAATCCAAAATTAACTCATAGACAACTCTTTCTGAATATATGTGGGTTTTGAAGACAGGTGTTCCTTTGTAAGTTTTGCTATGTATCTGCTGTTGACAGGACAGAAAAATCAGAAATAGTCCCTTACTAGCAACACGAAAATGCTCCCATTTAACATTAAATAGGACAAATGTAAGCAAAATGGAGAGATGATAAGAATTGCAAGAATACATTGCCCCCAAATTTTGAACAAACAAATCAATTCAAATTTGGGAGCATAAACTGAACTTGGCTTTGTTTTTTTATTCAGATAAAGATGACCACATTGCTATGAAGCATGTGAAAGGAATCCATGTGATCAGAGGCTAGACCTTTGAGATGGTTCCCAGACTGGAGCTTCGAGACATTTGTGTTGGGAAACCTTTCTCCTTACTGCAAAACACAGTGCAAAGGGCGGTTCCTCATCATTGCTCTGTACATGACCTTGAGTGACTCACTCTCTTTGGGCCTTAGATCCTCCAACCATATAATGAAGGGCTATAGTAAATGATCTCTGACACGTTCAAGCTTTTACGTTCTGTAAGACTATGAGACCAGTATGTGGTCCACTTGCTTATGGAAGTTTAAAGTCTAACAGGGAGATAATACAAGCACACAATACAATTTGTCAATGCAAGGCCATGTGTTTTGGGTAATTGAATAGTACAGGCTTTCATTTCTGTATGGCCAAGTTACTCTGCTTGTAAGGCAAATCTTCCCATGACCCCCATCCTCCTCTAAATGTGCATGTCTTTCCTCCCTCCTTCCTCTCATGACCAGGTTTCTAGAACAATTCACCTTCATGTACTGTCTCCATGACCTCATCTTCCATTAAATTTCCAGCCCACTGAAATTTGGCTTCCACCTCCACAGCTTCATGAAAACTATTTTCTACCAAGCTCACCATCAACCCTCAAGTTGTCAAATCCCATAGACTCTTCAGGCTCATCTTTTTTGACCTCTTGGCATTTTATACCATTGGTAGGTTGTTCTTCCTCCAAAGGTCTCCTTCCCTTATTGCCAAGATCCTGTTTTCTCTGGTTCTCCTCTTTCCTTATCAACAGCTTCTTTCCAGTTTCTTTTATGGGCACCCTTTTCCCGACCACCTCTTCAAATTCACGTGCCACCTCAAATGCTATTCTTGGCTCTGGCTGCATACTCTCTCTCTCTTTCTCTAGAGTCTAGAGAAATGCTTTTAACTCCATGATTGCAGCTGATGTGCCAGTCTGTCTCTCTAACTGAGACAGACTACCTATTATTTACTGGCTAATTTATCTGGACGTCTCATAAGTATACCAAAATTATACCCAAAATCCAACTTACCTTCCCCCTAAACATGTTTAACCCTCATAAAGTTAGTTTTGAACTGTTGCTCAAGGTAGAAATGGGAAGTTACCATAAATTCTTCCCAATCCTAGCTGGCTTTTTATCTAAGGTCGAAGTGATGATGAGGAATATTGGAGAATGAGTCAGTATATATAAACTAAAAACATACTTTTAATTATACATATCTTTAAAAATCATTTATTGAAATATGTTTTTCAAGGCATTAAAAATTCATCTATATACCAGAATGTAGGGCTTCCCCCTTTATTTTTCTTCATAGATGAGATTAAAACCAGAAGTAACCTTGCGGCACTTTTCATTTGAAGAAAGAATAAAATGACAGATTATTTTGCCAATAGTATGCTGTTAACATTGATCCAGTAGATATTTAAAAGGACTTTACTAGAGCACCATTATGAAACATTACCTGAGCTTCATGCCTTGAAATAAACTATGAGACCATTTCATAATAAGCCCCTTTTTTAACCTCAATAAATATACACCCTTGGATGGTGTCCAACACACCCTTTTTATAAAATTCTGCACTTCAGGGAACAATAATATGGTAAAGGCCAAGTAAAATTAGGAATTTCTTTTGCAACTAACACAATTCTAAAGATATTTCTAATATCCCCAAATAAGAAGGGATTCATTTCACACTGTACACTTTGGTTGTAATCTGGAACTCTTCTGTCACAAGAAATCGGAACCAAGCAGATTCTAGTTCCAAGCACAATTTGGCATTATTTTATTATATGTGGTCCAATTTCTTGCAGTGAAAGAAGTCCAATTTGTTTCCTATGAATCCAATTCAGAGTAATCTTTCCAAAGGACTTTGGCACCAGGGAGAACATTGAGGAACGCATGTGGCTAGGGGTGTTGTAAAAGGGTACTGAACCCATAACTGTAAATACTCTGTGGACTTGCAAATCACTTTTCATCACAACCTGACTTTCAGGTACCTTTTTAACTTTGGCAAAGTTCCTTTTCTGGGTATTTAAAAAACATAAACCAAAAACAAGATAACTTTTTCTTCCTATTTTTGATGTCAGCATAAAATATGTGCTATAGGAACATCTGAGGGAAATGCTAGGGAGCAAGTCTCCTTATGAGGATGTAAACAAAGACGTACTTCTAACAAATGTCAAATTTATGTTGTCAAGTCTGATGTGCAGTCCCACACAAAATGGATTTATTACATAGATTTCCATGGTAGTGATTCTCTGCGAGAAAGAGTGTATTTGGTTAGGAAAATAGTTTGCAATCGAAGTATTATTGCTTTGGGGGCAAGGAGCATGTCATTCAGACTAATACAGCAGCAAAACATGCTGATAAATTTTTTAGCTACCTCATTTTTAATAGAAAGTAGTGTGTGTTAGAGTATGAACTATGGTTTGCATTCTCACTATTAAAAACTTCAACATTAGACTTACGAAACTGAAAGAAAACATAAAAGTTTGGCAGAACCAAAGCAAAACCAAGGATTCATGGATCTTCTGGAAAATTAGCTTTCCCAATAGTGTCTGAGGTTTGCTTACCAGATATGAACCAGCAACAATGAAAATTACTTGCCAATTCTGGTTAAAAATTGCTGGTCTAAAACCCTAGGCATCCTTTATGAAATGACTTAAACTAGAGCAACCCATATCCCATGCTAACCTCCAATTAGTACATCTTTTTGCTTCCATAACTTTGTGGCAAAGGCATGGACTTTGTATTGAACAGAGCTGGGTTTAAATCCCTGCCCTCCTGTTACTACCTGGATGGTAATGGATAATCTACTTAATTTTTTTTTTTTATTCATTTTTTAGAGAGGAGACACACACACACACACACACACACACACACACACACACAGAAAGAGAGAGAGAGAGAGAGAGAGAGAGAGAGAGAGAGAGAGAGAGAGAAAGGGGGGAGGAGCTGGAAGCATCAACTCCCATATGTGCCTTGACCAGACAAGTGCAGGGTTTTGAACAGGCGACCTCAGTGTTCCCAGGTCGACGCTTTATCCACTGCGCCACCACAGGTCAGGCTACTTAATCTTTTAAAGCCTCAGTATTTTCATCTGTAGAAAGGGTATAAACAATAAATGTTATTATTGAAGGTTTCACATCATATTGTTTAGCAGGTTCTCAATTATGAGGAGCTGTTATTGCTGTGAGAATAGTAGTTAATTTGCTTCTCCATGTCAGGTGATGGTTACAGCTTCCTCCAAATGACCTGGCAGTGAGTATGAAGTGCAAAACCAGAATTTTGTCATGAAGACCAGCAACATTTTGACAGTCTATCGTCACTGCAGAACAACTCCCCTTAGGTACTGCTCCTGGAGGTCCCTTTCGGGTTCTATCCTGCTTTCCCCACCAGCGACCTTTGTGAGGCCACACATACAGAAGTAGGAGAAAAAGTTGTCTCTACAACCACTAAAGGGTGATGAGGTTCTATAGAAACTCTACTTTGGAGTGTGTGTGTGGTGGTGGACACCAGGGCTACTACTATTTGAAATATTAAAATGTGGTGATAAATAGCAGCTGCCTCTGACCCCCTGATGACCCGCCCCCTCTTCCTATTCTCCCCAACCCACCTCACTATGCCTACGTTTCAGTTCAGGCAGGCTATAGTTAGGATCCAGTTATTCCGTCAGCCACTCATTAGGTGTTGCTGTGTGTGGTGTTTCATAGATGTGCCTAACATTTGCTAGTAGTTGACTTTAAGAAAAGGAGATTTCCCTCAATAAGTTGGTAGGGTTCCTGCACCTTGAAAGATTTAAGAAAGACAATAGGTCTTTCAGAGAAGGAATTATGCCTCAAGACTATAGCATCAAATCCTGCCTGAGTTTTCAGGCTACTGGCCTGTCCTATAGAGTTCAGAATAGTCAACCCCTATCAATTGCAGAAGTCAGTTCCTAAACATGTCAATCGCTGTCTCTGTCTCCCTATTAGTTCTGTTTTTCTGGAGAACCCTGAACAATACACCCTTTTTGTTCCCCTTTCCAGAGATCTCTCCATGATCTGGAAGTGAAAGTGTTCAAGCTTGACCAGTCAGGAACCCTTTACTCTTCTGATAGTTCAGTTTCTAGGCTGCGCTGGTTGTTACCTGTTTGAACCCACTCTTGGCTAGACTCTGAGAGCACATAGCCTGGGAAGAAACACAGAGGGCAGAGCTTTTGGAAGATGAACTACCTTTTCCCTAAAGCCTTTCTTGGTGTCTGTCATCCCAGCCCTGGTATTTTTTTCCTTGCTGTGTCAAGGAGGTTTCAATTTCTTGCAAAAGAAATTGTGCTGCTGATAAACATTAGTTATGGAAAGGTTTTCTTTCAAACCCAAGGGAAGGAACAAGATAATTTCCCCTGGTTCAGGAAAGCCAGAGCAGAATAAAGCTTCTTGAAATATGAGCCTGATAAAAATAATATTGTCAGTATTAAATAAAAATAAGGACTTGGAGACACTTTCATTCAGACTCACTTGATCATATATAATAAAGCCAGGTGCGGGTGCTGGGAAAGGGATTGTAATATGCTGAATCAAACCTAGCTGAGCCCTTACTTTGTAAATTTAGCTTGAATACTGGAAGTGCCACTTGGGCAAGGACTGTGTTGTTGATCTCCAGGGCCTGGATGAACAGAGAAGGTTGCTGGGTCTCCAGTTGAAAATATTTCTCTAAGTCCAGGTAGACTTTATTCTCCCCCACCTGACAAACAAAAAACATCCCTAATTCCTGTTAAAAAAAGTTGGTCCCTAGAACATAGGACATTTATACAGATAAAATCCTCACAAGATTAGAGAATAGGGTAAAGAAGGACACATTTCTTGTAATGTTCAAATCACAATCATTCTGAGAATCCTATTACATTCAGATGGGGAGAATTCAGTGTTTCTTTAAGGGTTCCTCTTATAGTTTCTGGATATCCTGATGAATGCCATCTTGTTCCCCAAATTCATCCTGGTAGGGTCCTGTAATTTAAATCTGGTCTATGAATCAACCCTTGCTGGTTTTGCTGCTATGTTCTGCTAATCTCCCTTTCCTCAGCCATGGAATTTTCCAGGCCTCACATTCACTTGGTTTTCTTCACCCTAGCAGTGGGTCATCTCAGGTATTAGAGTCTCTGAACCTGGCTTCAGGTCCTTGCCTGGCTTCCAGCAGGTTTCCACATATATCTCTTACCTGCTGCAGATACAAGGGTATCTGTGGAGAGCTCTCCAGGCCCCATCACTGGCCCTTGGCCTTGTGGAGCAGAGATGGTCTTCCTCCCCTCTGACGGAGATTCCCTCCTTGATTAAACTTAATCAGGCTCCCGTTGAACCCTCTTCTCAACTAGGCTTGATCCTTGGCCTGCTGAGCCTGGTGTAGTGAGAGTATCCTCCCACCTGACACACACAATGACTACATAATTAAGTTCCTCTTAGTAATTTTCCATCCACTGACCCCCTCACTATGCCCAAGGGCTATAAATCTGCAGCTATCTCAGCTGTGTTTGGAGTTGAGCTCAGTCCTTTGCTGAAGTCTCTCTTCCCTACTGCAGTAGTTCAAATAAAATCTGTCTTGGCATTTTAAAACAAATGTTGGTGCAGTTTGTCTTTGGTACCTTCACCAACGTTCAAAGTTCACTGACTCTGGTTGATATTTATTTCCTTAAGAAGATAGTTCCACATTTACCCACAAGGTAAGTCTGTGTTTCAAATTCAGCCAACCATCTTAATGATGGCATTTTGTTCCACAAGCAATTCACAGTCTGGCCCCTCCCAAGACTCCAAAGGAGGGGCTGTTTAATCTGCCTTCTGCCCTGTATAGTGATTAGCACCCACAATCTTCACACGTCTCTTCCTTCCTCCTACTGTAGGGTCCAGCTCAACTCTTTTTCAGCCCTTGCCTGTCCTATTACAATGACTTCTAGACTGGTTGCCTTCTCATCTACCTCTTCAGGATGCCCTGTCTGAGACAAAGACCTCATGACTCCTCCAGGGTACTACTTAATGGCTCCCCATTTCTTACAGAGTTAAAACAAAGCTTCTAAGTGGTCTGTATTGGCCTTCTTCATCCAATTCCTGTTGGCTTTCAGCTTTACACTGCTAATAACAGTCCTAAGCCACTTGTCCTCACCACTGTCCTCCCCAGTACTCATTGTGCCTTGGTCACATGGCCTAGAATAGGTACTGTTGGTCAAATAAGTTTGTAAAATATTTGTATGTTTGCTCCCTTATAGTTTGCATTGGGGGCTGGGCAGTGCCAGGTATATGTGGTCTGTGAAATTGCAAATTACCTTCCTGCTTGGGAAGGATCATTATTTTGCTAATGTTTGCTGGAGTAGAGGTTTTCAAACCAGAAAGTTTTGAAAAAAGAGAGAAGAAGGAGAGGCAGTAAGAAGCCATGTTTTGCAGGGCAAGCAGAGAAAATGCAGAGTGATGAGAAAGAAGCCATGTTTGCAGAGAGGAGCAGAAGGAGCGGAGAGAGTGCAGAGTGCTGAAGAAGAAGCCACGTTGGCAGGGAAAGAGAAGGTGTGTAGATGGGGAACCAGGGCTGAGGGGCTTTGGGAGCCCTATTGAGGTTTGTGGAGGCTTTTGATTTTAGAAAGAACTGGAGAACATTCTCCTGGTTGTGGAACCAGAGAATGCATCAGTAGCTTTGGGAGCCCTGTGTGTTTGCTCGTTGGCCAGTGTGAGACTTTAATAAAGGAATGGCCCATCATTTTTTGGCTCCACTGTTTCTTTATTGTTTGCCCAAATTCAATGATAACCTGCATGTGCAAGGCCACAATGGCCATGACTACTGGCCATACAGGTACCATGAACCTACCCTTCTTTAAGAGGGAGGGAAGCTTGCAAAAGAAATATAAGACATTCTTTCTCTACCCTGGAGGTTCACAATGTGTATATTTTTGTGTGGGTGGGATATAATTGACTAAAGAAGAAAAAAGTGTTTGGTCATTGGGTCTGTGCTTGAAAATTTCAAATCAGTCCTAGTGAGATCTTCCTAGGCGAAAAAGTGTTGACCAGTATAAAGCTTGGAATTTATATGCAGCTTGAATTTTCAGTTTATTACTTTGAATTCTGATGTCTCATCTGCATTACTCATTTCCTATTTGCTTGTCTGTGGGTATTACCTGAAGACTTTGTGGGTTCTCTTCCTTAGAGAGGCAAAGGGTGAGCTGATCAATTCTTATCATGATTCTCCCTCCATTATTTCATATTTCTTCACAAGCTGGATGTGATAAGAAATTGACTGGTAGACAGTTAGTTACAATTTTAGACATCTCAGCATCAAGGCTATGGGGGGGGGCGCTTAATGTGTTCTTTCTCTCTTTTCTTCCACCTTCTAAATTCTTCTAGCTGGGCTAATAATCAAATTAACTGAGACAGATTAACAGGGAAAAAAAATTTTAACACTGTGCACAGAGAATTCACAGAAGCATGGACATTCCAAAGACAGTCAAATAAAATTGGAAATATATGTCATTATGAACATAGGAGAACAAGGGCATAGGAATCTGAGATTGCAAAGGAAGTAGACAATTTACAGGTAGTTGAGGAAAAGTGGGAACACACAGGGAAGGTAAATTTTTGTTAGGCAACTCGAAAACAATGAGACATTGTGGGTGGGTGGCGGGTGGCTAGTGAACAAGCCCCTGCTTGGGGCTCTCCTATCCACCACAGTTAGTTCAGATTAGGCTGTGGGGGCTCAAAAAGTATTAATACTTTTCCTCCCACCTTCTAAATTCTTCTAGGCTGGACTAGTAAGGAAATCAACAGAAACAGATTAACAGTAGAATATAAAAATTTTAATACATTTGCATAAGACATTCACTTAAGCATGAAATTCCAAAAACAATGAGGCAACATTGGGTATATAAGATATTTTGGACAGAGGAGAAGAAAGGGGGGGTTGATGAGTGTAAAGCCAGTAGCCGAGGCTACTATCACAGCAGCTCGACCCGTGCAGGTTCGCATTGGATTCAGACAGATGGCAATGAAACACGGGAGCCACGAACTGGTGAGCCATCAGCTTTAATTCTAGCTTGCACCCGGCGGGCAAGCAAAAACACATACGGGGCTCCAAAACCCTCACATTCAGTGCTCACAAAGCTACTGACTTATCCGAGTTTCCTAGAATCAAAGGTTTCTAGCTCACCAGACTTATTCACCTCTGTTTCCCATCTCCTCCAGCACAAACTCTTAACAAACTGGCTTCTTTCTCAGTACTCTGCCATCTTGGCTACTTCTCCTCCACATGGCCTTAATCTGCTCTCTTCTCTAATACCAACCTCAGGAACTCAGGAACCAAGAGAGAGAGCAAGCTCCCGGACTGCCCCAGTATATAGCATAGGAAATCCAAACCTTTAATCCAATTATACATAAAGAAAGTCTCTGATACGAAGCCACCCATCTGAGGCATAATGGGATTCCTCAAGAGAGTGCACCACCCTACATTATCCAATTAGTCAAGGGTATGGAGAAGAGCTTACTCTTAAACTAAGCCTTAGGCTATGACGACCCGGCCTGCCCACAGTCTGTTCCAGAATACACATTAATATCAACGAACTTCCATGTGGGCAGCGCCACCTTTAACAAAGTGAGCATAATATATTTTATCTGCCCAACAATGAGGATCTTGAGAATGGGAGGTTTACGGGTGGTTGAGGGTGAGAGGCAGAACCTACAAGGCAGCAGAACTTTTTGCACGTGACTCAGAAACAACAGAACACCGGCGTATCTACCTAATAGGTTCAGAGGCTTCCTGACTAACGCTATAGTAAAGATTCTTAAGGTGACCAAGCCAAGGATCCCTTCCCAAAGCAGGCTTCTCCATCTGAATCTCTCAGGCAGGGAAGGGGGGAGGGTCAAAGGTTCTTTCTGAGTCTTTTTTCCCTCCTTAATAACTAGCTTTAAGGCCAATAGTTCTGGCCGTAGCTGCCATCGCCATGCACATGCAGGTTTCTATTAGATTCCGTCAAACGGTAAAGAAACAGTGGAGCCAAAAGCTGGTGGGCTATTCCTTTATTCAAGTCTCATACCAGCTGATGAGAAACACACAGAGGGAAAAACACTTCCCTTCCACCTGATCAGAGCTCACAAAGCTACTGACACATTCGTCAGTTCCACAACCAGGAGAATCTTCTCCGGTTTTTCCTAGTATCAAAGGTTTCACCAATCTCAGTGGAGCTCCCAAAAGCCCTTTGCCCCTCACCTCTGGTTCCCCATCTGCTGACATTTCTTCTTACTCTGCAAAACTGGCTCCTCTCTCTTTCCCTGCCACCTTGGCTTTCTTTTCCTTCCCCTTCTCCTTCACTCCTTTTAAAATTTTTCTGGCGCAAAAACCTCTCCTCCAGCACACATTAGCAAGACAATGGCCCTTCCCAAGCAGGAAGGCAATTAGCAATTTCACAGATCACATACCTGGCGCTGCCCACTGCCATTTTTTAACACTAAAAGTGAGCAAACTAAAAAAAAATACAGATTTTACAAACTCATTTGCCCAACACCAGCTTAAAATCAATATCCCAAAAGGCAAAACTTTGGTCCCTTTCAGGGCCAACACATTTGGGGGCTAGATGAAATTGTGACCATTTGCATGTCTTCTAGTTTCTGACAGTCTTATGAACATCTACTTCCTGGTGCTGGGAAACTTTGATCCTATAGGAAGAGATGGGCACTTTGTGTTTTAAAGTTCATTTCTTCTCTTCACTCACTCCCCAGCCCAGTGCTTCCAGTGTCACGCTTCCAGTTCAACTGGGATACTTATGGGTGTCTTGCCCATCACCAGGTCCTTGTTCCTTCCCAGCCCGTAGCTTTAGGACATGTGCATTTTGTTTGCCCGAATCCTCTGTCTTCTGATCCATCCTTGTTTCTGGTTAGGTAACATAGTTAAAAACCCACTCTGTCTCAACCTTCCTTTATCTACGGGCAATTTTATTAAGACTTCATTGTGCCATGCGGACAGGATAAATATAAGTGAGACAAAGTTCTCACTCCTGAATCAAACAGTAGCTTTAAAAAATAAAAAAAATGAGATAATAAGAATTTGACAAAATGTACAAAGGAGAAAGCAATTTTCTCTCCCTGGGCTTCAGTGGAACCTTCTCTGAGGGGGCAACTTTTAGCCTGTGTTCTGATTGAAGATCATGCTGATTCTCACCCTCATACCAAGTCAGATTCTGGAAACATCTGTGCCATGCAGTTATTGGCATTGCCTAGGTGAGTGAAAGAAACATCCCTCTCCTCCCCTGGTTGTGTGGTTTCCAGGTCTGAGGGTGGCGAGAGGAAAATGAAGAAGCTCTAACCCAGCGATCCTGAAGTTTTCTTTCTTTCATGTATGTGATTTCTGGACAGAGCAGATGTTTCCATTTCAAGTGCCTAGCCTTCCCCCAGGACTGTTGTGACCTCCCCTGGGCACACTGGATGGGATCCTTTCCTACCCTCGGCACTTGGCATCCATGCACCTTTGTGCTTCTCTGGTGTGGAGACCCCATGTCTGGCTATTTGGCTTGAAGGAATTGGTTGGGAAAAGTTTCCCTTCTGCCCCTTTGGCTTATGATCTTCCTACCTAGGAAGACCTATAAAATGCAACAAATGCCTCATTAATTTAAATGAATCTCCCCATGTAACTGCTCATCTCTGACGGCCACAATTAACCTCGACTCTGCACTCCTTTCCTTTTTTGTTTGCCTGGCTGACTCTTTACCCATTTGCCCTATCTTAACTTCCACCCAGGAGTGTTGCAGGTGGTTCAGTAATATTCCAGGAGGGACTCTCAAGTTTACATTCCCTCCTCCACTCCCCCAGATTTTGGGCCCCCTCCCTCTTTCATTCTGTGCCTACTACTTCCAGACCATCTAATAATGCTTTAAACATGTTGAGTAATCAGACTTCCCCAGAAGGTCACTTTGACCTTGCAATTTTCTCCCCTACCTTCCTCTCTGGATGTGTGTGGGTCGGGCTGATGGAATGGGCTTCATCAGTTATGCATTTCCCACAGCAGGATGGAAGAAATTCAAGAGTTGATCTTTTCTTCACTGCTAACAAACTCTGTTTTGCTTGTGGCCTGCCCTGGATTTCTTTGTCTTGCACTAGTCCTGGGGCCAACTCCTTTATGTTTATTGAGTGGGGAAAGCTTGAACTTGTCACAAAGAACTGAACATTCCCTGTGGCCTAGCCCTAGAGGAACTGAAGGTTGCTTTTTTTTCAAATCTACTTTGTCTATCTTGTGTGTATTTGCACTTTGCCCTCTGACGGTTTCAAGGCCTTCTTCAGATTATCTATGGACCCCTGAGGGAAGGTCTCCTCACTCCAATGTTATTTTCTTCACTCCTGCATTCTTCTCAGCTTTGCCTGCAGTATGGGCTTTGGGGAGGGGGGAATCGCTGCTGAGAACTTGCAGATGTAATTTATATCTTGGATGATGGGAGGACCCAATGTGTGTGGGGGGTGCTTATTTCCTCAGGTGGGGAGAGACATAGTAATTATGAAAATGCAATGAGGTGTCCAGAGAAAAGCAATCAAGTGAGTGCAGATAGTGTGGGCCCTTGTGGAACCCGAGCAGTCTCTCTGCTCCCTGAGAGGCTTAGGGATGCTGCAATGATGATGGAACCTTGTTTCTTAACTCCTTGTGTGCTGGAAAGAACTAGTAGAGGATGGACTCTCCCCCAGGCACCTGCTGGCACGAAATGGGTTTCATGTTCATTCTTAAATTATAAGAAAATGGTCTAAGATATGTCACATGTTCAGATAGCTCTTCAAACTAGCTGAGGCATTCATTGTGTTGGTCACTTGCTTTTTCTTTCCTTTGGTCCTGATGTTTCCCTTCCCTCCTGTTGTCTCTTGCTTTTCTTTTCCGTTTCTTTTTACTCCCTCCCTTTGTCCCAAACCCAGCTCTGTTCTTCCCCACACTTTAGCTCCATCGACCCTCTGTTCCCCAGCCACTTGATCCTGCCTAGAAGTTGGGGGCGATATTCTGCAGTCAGAGCCAAGTGGATTATGGGCTCCCTGAATTTCTCTTTTTTTGACTTTCCGAACACAATTTTGAATCTCTCTCAGAATTGCTTTGGTGGGCCAATAAGCAGGGTTGCTGGATTTAGCAAATAAAAACGAAGGATGCCAGTTAAATTGAAATTTCAGATAAACAGCAAATAAAATTTTTAGTGTAACTATCCCCAATGCCATAATTGGGACATGTTTATACTAAAAAGTCATTCCTTGTTTACTTGCAATTCAAAGGTAACTGGGCATCCTGTATTTTTCCTGGTGACCCTGTGACAGAAGGCTTGCGGTTGGTGTGCTGATGGGCTGTCCTGTATCAATTGCCCTTTCCTTTCTCCATGTGATCCAGTCTTTTATTTTATTAATTTTAATTTTAATGGGGTGACATTGATAAGTCAGGGTACATATGTTCAGAGAAAACATCTACAGGTTATTTTGACATTTGATTATAATGCATACCCATCACCCAAAGTGATCCAGGCTTCTTGGCAGGGTACAATCTATTTCTTTTTAGAATTTTTCTTTTTCTAATTTTTAGCCTCAACACAGACAGCAGAGCCAACTGATTCTTAGCCCTCTGTGACCCAGCAAAGCCACGCATCTGGGTTTAGGGTGATGGACTCGGGTGCTACAGCACAGGAAGGACCCTCCACTCACTGAGTACCGATTTAGTGGTGGCCTTGTGAATAAGTCACTTCATACCATAGTCACAGCGCATCCTTGATGTAGTTACTTCAACCCCATTTAACACATAAGACTCAGAGTTTATATTACTTCCTAGAAGACAGACTAGATCTGAACCCCAGCTTGCATTTTGTTCTGAATCCATTGTTTCTCACTCTGTGGGGATACACAGCCACATCTCCTAAGGACAACTCTGTAAAGGAGATGACAATCCACTTGTTTCTCTTATGTACAGCTATTTTCCACTAGTCTTAAAATGGACTAGCTCTTGATTGCCTGGAGGAAATTTCGACTGATGAATCCTATTTGGAGACTATGTCTGTCTTAGATGGGAAATGAGTCCTGTGCTTCTGCATGGGGGCTATGTGTTTTGATCAGAAAAGCTAAGATGAACACCTAAGAAGCTCTCCAAGTTTTGGGAGAAGGCTCAGTGGGTTCCTGATCGGTGCCCTCTGGGAATATGCACCTGGGGAGAGGACTGCAGGAGAGAAGGGTCCCAGGGCCAGGTGCTTCTCTCTAGGCACTTCCTCTGAAGCTCTGCTCTCTGGGCTAGTTCTCCTTCCTCCACCCTTCTTTCCTTTCATTTCCCACATCCTCTTGCAATCTCTTTTAACTAGTCCTTCTCCTAGTAACGTCAGAAAAGTGTACTCTTAGACGCATGCTTATCTCATAATGTTGTTTTACCTTAATGCTGACAGCTCTCCCAGATACAAGAATTTAATACTATTTTACGTCTTCTATCTCTGGCAAGGTTAGGTCATGTCATTCTGTGACTGAAAACTGTATTGCATTTTCCTCATTTGTGCAAGTGCTACATTCCCATGAGCCATAAATACAGAGTGGCAGATTTCAATAGATAGGAAACTATTTAAAAGAGAGAAAGAAAAAGAAAGTGTTCAGTCTTTGACCTTATCATGGTGCAAGTTTGTTTTCCTGATGGGGAATTTTCCAAGAGCTCTTGGTGCTCTGACTTTCTTGAATAAATGTGGGGGAAAAGGCACGCTTCCCATGCCATATCCGTTCCCCTCTCTTCTGTGCCTCTGAGCTTCACTCCTGAATACACAAAACTGGTGTTTGCACTGCCTACACAAGAGGACTTGCCCTGTGGGGAGGATGCACAGTGAATCACCCTCTCACAGCCAGTTAACAGGCAGAGTCTTTCTCACCAGTCATTATGGTTGGTTTTGTTTTGAGTTGAGAAGGTGTTTTGGGGGGTGATAAATTGTGAGGTCAATTATCCTTCACTCTCTTTGCATGTGATTCCTCAGTCGGAAATTGGTGTTCTTAACAGTTGAACCTCTAGGGTCTCCGAAGCTTCGTAGCTGAAAATCTTGGTAGTCCTTTGCTTTGGAAAGGGGATGGGGTGGGGGGTGGAGAGAGAGAGAGAGAGAGAAAGAGAGATTCCACTTGTTTTCAGCTTTGGTGATAGGAAACTTGAAAGATGGGGAAGGGAACTTGGCTCCTCTTATTAAATATGCTTTTATATCAGAGAATTGAACATTCTTTTTTAAATGCTTTATTATTATTATTTATTATTATTATTTTTTTAAGTGAGAGGAGGGAAATAGAGAGACAGACTCCTGAATGCACCCCAGCTGGCATCCACTAGGCAACTCCTGTCTGAGGCCAATGCTTGAATCAACCAAGCTATTTTTAGCCCTTGAGGCTGGCGCTGGACCATCCTCAGCATGAGGGGCTGACACTCAGACCCACGAGGTGTCCTCAGTGCATGGGGTGCTGACACTTGAACTAATCAGGTCACTGGCTGTGGGAGGGGAAGAGACAGAGAAGGGGGAAAGGGAAGGGAAGAGAAGCAGATGGTTGTTTCTCCTGTGTCCCTGACTGAGAATCGAACCTGGGATGTACCTATGCCAGGCCAAGGTTCTATCCACTGACGTCACTGGTCAGGGCTTAACAAGGTTTTAAACTAAGAATTTAAAATAATATTTTCAAAACAGAGTGCATCAAGGTCATGACTGTATGATTATTTACAGTGATGTGTTCTTTTGTGTGCACACCCTCTTCTGAGAAGCACCAACACAAACACATTTGGGTCATATTGTGTCACTTTGAAAGTTCATGAGCAACAGCATTTCAAACAGAGTGAAAGACTCAGAACTCTTCATTTCATGGAAATTGTTAGTGGAAAACTTTATTCCCAACATCACATTGAATTTTACTGAGTGGCAGGTTAAGATAAAGTTATTTTTACGTGTACAAACTTATTTTCTAAGTTCTGCCTATAATTGTTTCCTGACATGGTGGTTCTGATTTCTTTAGGTGATCAGTTGTGAGGACTTGTTTGGCAACCTCTGTAAGAGAGAAAGCCATTCACCCAGATTTTAGGTGATTCCAGGTGATTGGTAAGGACTGCTGTGACTGGGGCCAAGAGCTGTCTGCATCCAGGAGTGTGGCTTTGGGTCTTTTTTTCACATAAAGGGTAGGGATTTTTCAAGTCATAAGGGCACAATGCTCAACAATCTGCTATGCTGACACTGGGTTTTGGCCAATTTCTATTTTATGTTTGGATGGGGAGGGGTAGAGTTGGGACAGTTTGACCTGGGGAATTTCTGACTTGTGAAGCCCAGAGATTTTAAAAGTAAGGCAGCAGGATAACATAGCAATGAAGCTGAGCTCTTGAAGCAAATCCTGATGTGAGTTCTGGCTCCACATTTATTAGCTCTATTGTTTTGGGCAGTATTCCTTTACTTTTACTTTCCTCATTTTTAAAATGGTCATAATAATGCTAACATTGATGGAGTTCTTTCTGCCTTCCATATATTTCTGAAAGCTTGCTGCTTTTTACCATTTTTTCTGTTACCACCTTGGTACAAGGCACCATCATAATCCCCCTGCATTATTCCACAGGTCTCCTAACTATCCCTCTTTCCCCATTCATACAAGGAGTAGACAGAGTGGTTTTTTAAACACATGATCTCAAACACCCCCCCCCCCATCCCTCTCGAGCCTTCCTTCCTTATTCAGAATACAGTCAAAGTCTTTGCTATGGCTTCAAACGCTGTACTTGATTTGCCTCCTGGTTATTTCTCTATCCTTACATTTAAATACTCTCACCTTGACCCAGCCATTACGACCTCTTTGCTAGCCTCACAACATAGTAAGTGTGTTCCTGGCTCAGGGAATTGTACTGGCCTGGAATGCTCTTCCCACATATCTATCCCCAGTGTGAACACCCCCATTTTCTGATCAATTGTCACCTGATCAGTAAAGCTCTTATCCAGTAAAGCTCTTATCTTATCTTAATTTTTTTTTGCTTAGTTTGCATTTCTAACCATTCTACATACTATGTACTTACTGTCTCTCTCCAGCCCTGGAATGCAAGTCCACAAGGGCAGGATCTTTGCCTATGTTTTTTATTTCTGTATCCCCGACACCTGAAACAGAGCCTGGTTGATTGACATCTGATAAATAAATGAATAGAACCTGCCTCACAGAGTTGTTTAAAAACTAAATGATATACAACTACTGAAAGGCTTGGCACAGTGCCTTACATGTGATAAAAATGTAATAAATGTTAGCCATTATTTTTACTGCAGAGTTTAGTAACAAGAAATCTACTTAGGAGTGGAAAATAGGAATTTAACTATAGCAAATTGGCAAAGCCAGCTGGTGGGGAAAAAGTCGCCCATACTTCTTTGTTGGGGCATGGGTTATCTTCATAGTTCTTCCCTTTACATCATCTCTTATTTGCCATTTAATGCCAATGCACAAGAGATAGAGAAGAATAATGAAATGAGCTCAAAGGACAGAGCAAAGCAGTTATGTCAAACAGCATGGGTATGTGGGCACAAGTGAGTGACCTTAAGCTGGCACAGCTGAGGTTATAGGTAGGCATCTTCTCTGAGGTTACAGGCTTGGAGTTTCCCTGAAAGGAGGCATTGATGTGGTGGGTCATGTATCCTGTTTCTAAGAACCATAAAAAACAGTGCTCATCTTTTGTATCAGCTACTTACTGCTGTGTACCAAAACATCCTCAAACTTTAGTGACCTAAAACAATAAGGATTTCTATTTCTCACAATGCTGTAGGTCAGCTAGGCAGTTCTGTTCCTCCTGATGTTAGCTGGAGACAGTTGTGGTGCACGTGTCTGGGACTTGGCCAGGGCTGGGGCATCCAGGAGGGCAGTCGTCTGGGGTTTGAGAGCTGGCTGTTTTGAGAGTGGCTTCTCCTCCCTGTGACCTCTCTCCAGGATGTCTCTCATCATTCAGCTGGTAGTCTAGCCTAAGCTTCTTTACCTGTTGGCTGGCTTCCAAGAGAGCAAAAGGAAGCAGTGAAGCCTAGATCTGATGCCACTCTGCTGCATTCTGTTGGTCAAAGCAAGTCACAAGAAGAGAACAGAAACAGGTGCCTCACTGTGAGGAGTGGTGTGTACATGCCCACATGGAGTTGAGGGGGTGGCTGGCTACCATCCTTGCGGATACTCTATGGTACCCTTTAACTTGCACCACATGAATGAAGGCTTTTGTCTTGGATTCCATCCCCCTCCCCCCGCCAATCTCTACTACCTATGGGGGACCCAGCCTTCAGAGTCCTGATGTTTCAAGGCCGACAGTTGCAGTACCCAGCTCTGTACAGAAGACCCTACTCCCTGATGTGAGGGATATGGTGTTTTTGTCCACTTAAAAAAGAAAATCATTGTTGATTAGAAGTCATCACTTTGTATGCTCTGTGGGTTTTCTTTAGATTTCACAAGCATTTACTGAGCCCCTCCTACATGTCAGACACTGGCCAGGCTCTTTAACATATTTATACCATTTCATTCTCATAGCAACCCTGGTGGGAGTTTTGATGATTCAAATGGAAATTATTTGCCCCATTTTTTGAATACAGAATGTCATTTACTCAGGGTCACATACCTAATAAAGGGCAGAGAGGAAAGTCAACTTAAATTTCTTGTACTATACATGGCATACATGCTGCACGACACCCATCAGCCTCTCTTCTATCTGTGTGAAGAAAGTTGCAAAGGGACAAAGATGAGGAAAGACAATGATGCTTCCTTTAGTGCACTTAGTTGAAATGAGTCATGAGTCCATTTAATACACAAGGAATGGGATCGGCAAATACATGGACATCGGAAGCAAGCTATTTGCTTGTTGGGAAGGAATTTGTTTTAGAGTTTATGGAAGTTATAAATGCATTATAAGTTTTGATTCTGAGGTATGTCAGTTAAAATTAGGTGTAGCAGCACGTAACAGAAAATCCCAAATAACAGTGAGTTAAATAGAACAGACACTGTTCTCCTTTCATGAAATGAACTCTGGAGGCAGGCATGGCAGAGCCAGGCGACACTTCCTAGTGATTAAATAATAATAACTAAAATTGCCAAATCATGGAAACACTTATTTAACTTCTCTAAGAAAGCTTCTTAATACTGAGTTAAGATGAAGAAATAGGATTTATTCATGAAAAAAAGGAAGGGGTATTTAAAATTATTGGTCAGGGACTTGTCAATTTTGTATGCAGATTATATAGTATCAAAGTTAACACATTCCCCAAGATAAATATTTTATTTTACCTTTATTCAGAGAAAAACTTCAAAAGGTATATGTATACAATCCAAGATAAATATTTTATTTTTTCTTTTTGCAAAGAAGAATTTTAAAACCAATGCATACACAATCTTTCCTTATATTAGGAAATTAAGACCAATTATAGAATAGAATTTGGATTGTTTTCTATAAGGTAAAATTCAAAATTTGATTAACAAAAGTATGTGTTTTATCATGATAAAATTCTTTAATTTATATATATACATATTTGCTCAGAATATTCTTGATAGAAACTAGCCATATAAAAATAAGCCAAACTATTTTATTATTGTTTTTCCATTTACAAATGTAAGAGCTCTATATCCCTGCAAAATAAATTTTAATTAAAAAAAAATCAGTCCTGTTTGGTTACTCCACCACCCTCCACAGATGCTCCACTCATGGGCCTTATAAGGTCCAAGGTTTTTTATCTATATTTAATCAGCAGAAAGGAAGAAAAGAGAAAGATGGGAACATTCTTTCCCTTTACATACTTCTCAGAAGTTGCACATGACATTTCTGCTTATATCCTATTCACCAGACATAGTCACAGACCATATTCAGCTGAAAGGCAGCTAAGAATTGGGGGTTCTCCTACTCAAGAAGGTAACACACACCAGGGGACAACTAGTTGTTCCTTATGCATCAGACGTGGTTTGTAAAGTGATATTTTAATCAGTGTGTGAAATTACCAATTGTAGATGAATAAAAAAGATATTAATTTTTTTCTAGGTGCTTGTTTTCTCTAATAGTAAGTAAGCTATACCAGTGTTATCTTTAAAACACAGTGTTTGCATTGGCTATTTAAATTTAGATGTGTTAACAAAGTGCTCTATTTTGTAAAATAGGAAAAGCCTGTGTCTCACCATTTCAGATAAACCATGTCGATAGCCTAAAACCACCCTGTTTAGGTCACACAGCCCAGCATGACACACTGCCACTAATGACAGCTTACCCTAACCCTGCCAATAAGTAGGAGGAAACAAGTAGGTTTATTTAGTACTGGATTTGTTAACCTAAACCTATGAAATAAGAATTGTAGTATATAATAATAGACTTTATGATAACCAGTATCTGTGCAAGGTAGGCAATATTTGAACAGAAATGATATTCTACCCTTTGCTTGTTGCTGTGATGATCAAGACAAAAGGATGAATAGATTAAGTATACTTATTTTAACTTTTTTTTATTTTTAAGTGAGAGAAGGGGAGATAGAGAGACAGAATCCCACATGTGCCCTGACTGGGATCCACCCAGCAACCCCTGTCTTGGGCCAATGCTCAAATGAGCTGAGCTTTCTGTAGTGCCTGAGGCTGCTGCTTAGATCAGTGGAGCTATCCTCAGCATCTGGGGCCGATGCTAGAACCAATTGAGCCACTGGCTGCAGGAAGGGAAAGGAGAGAGAAGGGGGAGAGAGCAGAGAAGAGAAGCAGATGGTCACTTCTCATGTGTGCCCTGACTGGGGACTGAATCCTGGATGTCCATGTGCCAGGCTGACACTCTAGCTATCGAGTCAACTGGTCAAGGAGATTAAGTATATTTGTGAAATAGATTTATTTTATACCTTTGATATATTTGGCTTTGTTTGGCTTCCATATGTCTACCATAGGCTTTGAGAGGATATACAAGAGTATAAGACACCTTACCTGTTTTTTGTCCATTAATGATACAAGTGAGATAAGATGATAGTTTAGCTAGAATTAGAAATAGAAGTAGGATTTGGATAGGGAGGAGAAAAGTAGAAGGGATGTGCTCAGGAAGAGCTTTGGGGTTGATCAACACATTCACACCTGCAGTCTGGAGAGGAGGCCAGCAGCCTGGCAGGAGTAGAAGGGAAGAGTAGGAGAGAAGGTTGATGAGTGAGGCCATGTCGAAGACCTCCAAAGTTAAGTATGTGAATTGGTATATTGTTCTGTCAGCAGTGAGGACCAATGGGCTACATGAGAGTAGGTGAATGATGAGGAAATAATAGGATGAGGCCTGGAGATGGGTAATTCTCCTGCTCCCACCTTTGATGAGGATGTGTAAAGGAGACAGAAGGGAAAGACTCAGCAATAAAACCAGGAGGGCAGAGTGCTAGGAAACAAAATGGGGGATGTCTGGGAAGTGAGGATGAGGGAGGTTATTACCAAATTCTGAAATGTTTCAGAGAATTAAAGGTGAATGAGAAGTGAGGAAAGGTTGTTATCAATGTGGTCAAGGATTAATGCTGACATTTGAGAGCTCAGTTTCAGTTGTCCCCTGGTGTGTGTTACCTTCTTGAGTAGGCAGTCAGACTACCTGAGAGTAAGAAATGAATGAGTATTGTACTATAGAAATGCAACAGGGGTGAGGTTACAGAGGTTGGACAGAGAGGAAGGTGGTGAAGCAGTTGGAAGGGAACTCCCCTACGTCCACACCCTGAGAGGGGAAAGTGCATGTTTCAAGGTTAGAAAGGCAGCAGCAATAGAAAGGTCAGGAGAAAGATGTGGAGAGGCAATGGTCATGGAAGTGCAGTCCTTCAGGTGTTAGAGGTCTCCACCTAACAGGAAGGCTAGTTGTCCTAACAGGAGGAAGTCTACACTTCTGGGGCTTGTAGAACGTGACAAGATGGTACGCAGCCTGGAGCCGGAGGCAAGGCTTAGAAGGTGTGCAGGGATCTCTGGAACTCCCATGGGGAGGCGAAAAGTGGAGCTGGGCAGGTGTCAGGGATGGTAAAGCCAAAGAGTGATTTCTATTGACTATATGTCTGGGATTGGGAGCAGGGCTGGCTGCATTACTGTTTCTCTGCCAGGGTGCTTGGGCCTCAGTAGAAACAGAGATGAGCCATGCAATGGCCTGCATCGGTGATTGGCCACTGGGCTTGACCAGGCTGTAGGGAGAGGGGCCTCTTGGTGATGCGGAGGTTCCCACTTTCATTTCTTCTTTAGAAAGTACTCCATAATGCATATTTAGTTATCATTTCAAAATGTCTCCTAGTGATCATTTTATTTCACAAGAACAGATGGTGAATGCAGGGTTCCCTTTGGTCTCTGGGCTCGCGAAGCTTATGGCACATGTTAAGTGCTTTGGAAGTACTAAGGCAGGGGTCCCCAAACTATGCCCTGCAGGCCGCATGCGGCCCCCTGAGGCCATTTATCCCACCCTGCCGCACTTCTGGAAGGGGCACCTCTTTCACTGGTGGTCAGTGAGAGGAGCACAGGATGCATCCGCATCCATAGTTCCCATTGAAATACTGGTCAGTTTGTTGATTTAAATTTACTTGTTCTTTATTTTAAATATTTTATTTGTTCCCGTTTTGTTTTTTTACTTTAAAATAACATATGTGCAGTGTGCATAGGGATTTGTTCATAGTTATTTTTATAGTCCGGCCCTCCAATGGTATGAGGAACAGTGAACTGTCCCCCTGTGTAAAATGTTTGGGGACCCCTGTACTAAGGTACTAAATGGGGCAATTAATAACTCGCTCCAACTTTAATTGTGTGTCTCATAATCTGTGTGTTTGGGAATTAGCTACAGCCTCTTTTTGTTCTTTCTTTTAAGTCAATTTGAAATCTTGACCTGAAGCAGCTCACGGGCATTTTTACATGATCAAGGTGTTACGGGTTTCAGAAATGAGCAAAGCTCATAAATACAGGAGATGCCTTTTAAAAGATAAGTGTCACCTGACCTGTGGTGTTGCAGTGGATAAAGCGTCGACCTGGGAACACTGAGGTAGCCAGTTCAAAACCCTGCACTGGTCTGGTCAAGGCACATATGGGAGTTGATGCTTCCAGCTCCTCCCCCCTTTCTCTCTCTCTCTCTCTCATTCTCACTCTGTGTCTCCTCTCTAAAATGAATAAATAGAAAGAAATTGAAAGGTAAGTGGTTAGAGCTTCTGTTTTCTGACCAGATGGGAGGGGATCACAGGTGAACGGTTGGCATGAGTATGGAGTCTGGGTGCTGTGCCTTCCGGTTTACTTTCAGGGGCAAACATGCAGCAGAGACACAGGAGAGCAAACAATGAAAGGTGGAACCTCCAGGTGAGTGCAAACACCTGCCCTTCCCTCCCTCATTCAGCTGTGCTCTTACCCACACAGAATGAAATAGAATGTTTGTTTCTCAGGTTCACCTTAGTTACTTTGCCACACTGAGCAAACCTGCCACAGGCAGGTGAGTCAGAGTTTGCTGGTTGCTCAATAGGAACCCTGAGCTCTGGAAACCAGCATGTGTGCCAAACCTGAGACAGCTCCACCTGAGATCCTCCCTGGATGCAGTCTGGCCTTGTGTCCCTTTCTCTTGCAGAGAGGTACTCCTAGGAGAAGGATCTTTGCTTGTTTGTGTTTTAGAAGGACACACTGATTACTAAATGGAACAGAAAGTGCTGGAGAGGGAGGTCCTGAATGTCCAAAGTGAGCTGTGGCAGTTTCCAGGGGGTCTTTGGCATGATGTACACCAGCACGTCGGTCCTCGGGATCTGGAGGTATCCCAAAGGTGAGGGCTGATGGAGTCTCATATTTCTCTGGGGCGTGTAACTCTCCAGTTGACACAGTGTGTTCAGTTTATACTGCCTCCAGGAATCTAGAGGTGGTTTACTCTGTGCAGCTAGAGGGTGGGTGTTAGAAACCTGAGCCTTTAGGGTTAGAAAATTTTTGATCTTTTTCTCTTAACTCCTGTGTTTGATCCTCTGAGAACTCAAGGTGGGTCCCTGAAAGGGCTGCCTTGACTGCTCTTGGAAAAGCAGGGTTTTTTAATTTTTTGCTCTTTCCCTGGAAGCCACAGGTTGAGATAAATAGCGCTGTGCAAGATAAGACACAGGGCTAGTTGTTAGTGTTACCCAAAGTTTGGCCTCCATCTGCGACCTTGAATACATCCCTTTCTCACTCACTCTGGAACAGGAATGTGGGCTGATGACTGTCTGGCTGCTGGATGGCGGAACTTATGGCGGCAAGGTGAGGCCGGTGGAGGTCACTTCTGTGAAGGACTTTGGACTCCTTACGCAGAAAAGCACAATAAACAATGTCTGGTGATCAATACAGGTGGTGCAATTGTTATTTAGGCTCCTGCTTCACAGTGCCTGAGCTTCAGTCCTGGGTCCCACGCCATGCATGCGACGGCACGCGGCCCACACACAGACTCTGTATTGGTGGCTCCCAGCATCTGACAGGCTCTGGGTTTTGTGTCGGTGGACATTCAATTTGATTTATCGTGATCTGGCTAAGGCCAGATGAAGTCAACTAGCCAACAGATAGGCAATTGTTTCTGAGATGGGGCTCAAAGGCCATTCTCTAACCACCTAATTACCCTCAGTTGTAGAAAAAGCAAAGCCTAGATTTGAATAGGGTATTTGCATGTTGTACAGCTTCCTTCTGCTCACGGTTTCCCAAAACTCTCAGAAGGCCCTGCTGCACAGGTCATCGGATGACAGGAGTCTCTTTTTGACTTTGGCAAGGAGAAGGAGGTTATTAAGAAAGCCAAACTTTCTGAAGTTTTGTTTTATTTGTGTTCTATGTTTAATAGCCATTGGGTCTGTTCTTCTGTGTTCTGATGCCTCAGCTATCAACTGGTATTGATAATGTTCAATTTTGACCTAGAAAAATATTAGGTTAAATAACTTTTGTTGTCTCCAGACCATCCTTGATTGGTACAAGAAGGGCCGTTTCTGGAGCAAGTTTCTGAGAGATTCCGTCTTCCTGTAGACTAGAATTCTTTTCATGGTCCTTTCTATAATCAGCATTACAGAGAGAGTGGAAATTGCAGACTGACTCCAAAGTCAACCCATTATCTGTCCTATTCTGAACAATAATAGTCACTTACTTTTCAGAGAAAAAGAATGCTGTGGCACTGAGGTCTTTTTCCCCCTGCAGTTCTGACAGTGAGGCTGTGCAGTTCTTGATCTCCCTAAAAACAGTGTTAATAACGCCCTGTCCTGATCTATTGTCCTTTGTTGATGATATGGGAACTGCTTCCTACAGTGATTCAGCCGCATCCCTGACACTACTTTTTGGGTGAAAAGAAGATGTTCTATTTCTATATCCCTTTGACATTTCTCCTCCTTCAAACTACTCCAAGCCTTTTCATTCTTTTGGCCACAAAAGCATTGGAAAGAGGAACCTATAATCATGGCCTTTACTTTTTCTCCTCCCATTCATTCATTACTTAATTTCACTCTGGCTTTTGCCCCATTACTACCTGAAACTGATCTGGCAAAGGTCAGTCAGCCAGGTCCTCATTGCTAATTCAGTAATTTGGTTATGGTCTATAATTTTTTGTGGGGAAATATTAATCTTCAGTTGAAATTTAGAATTTCCTTCAATTGAGTGTAGGAAGCAAATGACAAAAATACTAACAGTATCCATCAGTATTTCAACATCATGTTACAACTATTGTACATGTCTAGAAGCATTGTTTTCTTCTTTACTATTGGGAAATTACAATGCTTTATAGACTAACTGCTAGAACTTATTACTTAATAAATTAACAAAGAAGCATATATATGACTATAATATGCTTTAATATTTTGATAACCAATATAAGTAGTTTTATTTTTCATATGTATTGTATTTTGCATATGTAACTATTATTTTGAGAAAGGGCCTATAGATTTCACCAGACTGCTAAGAGGTTCATGGCACACAAAAAAGGGTAAATAACCTGGTTTTTAATCATTAGCTACATGTTTTCTCTAGAGCATTTCTATTATAATGAAAAGAGGTCCCTCCTAAAAGCTCTCTTCTCCTTTGCTCACACAATAGCACTCTTCCTCCATGTTTCTTATGACTCTTTCCCTGGATTTTAGTTCTTCCTTAGTTTATTTCTCACCTTGGAGATCTTTCCAGAATTCCACCCTCTCTCCCTCCCTCCTGTCTTCCTTCCACAAATATTTATCAAATGCCTACTTTTAAGTAACTGACAGTCCTCTGGGGGTACAGACAAGCAAGAAGGTCATTGTGGTATAGTCTGATGTGTGCTGCAGGGTTCTTGGAGAAACTTAGAAGAAAAACCCAAACCAGCCTTGGGAGAAAGGAAAGCCTTCTCATTGGAGGCAAACTTAAGCTAAGTCCTGGAAGACCATATGGAGTTAGCCATGCTTGGTGGTGGTGGGAATAGAGTAGCAGCTATAAAGGACTGATTGGACGATGAAGTTGAGGCTGAAAAGATAAGGACTGGCCATACTGTGGAGTTCATTTTAAACCATGCTGAGCATATCTACCAAGGGACTTTAAGAGAATTGCACGTTAGAAAGACTGCTCTGGTTTGGGGTGAAGAATGGATTGGAGGAGGAAAACCTAGAGGTGGGAGACAAGCTGAGAGGCTGAGAAATGCTAGCCTTTATTCCTCCTTGAATGAATTACACGTGTCCATCCCATGCGCATGCTTTCCTTCTCTCTAAAATGCTCCTGCTCAAAACCCAGTGGACTAGGGTGCTCAGTCTCTCAGGTAACATTCTTTCTTTACCATCCTTGACTTCCATGTTTTTGGAGGATTTTGTTATTCATTCATTTATTTATTTTTATTGATTGAGTCTTAGAGAAACAGAGACAGGAAGGGAGAGAGACACAGAGAGAAGCATTTATTTGTTGTTCCACTAAGTTGTGCATTCATTGGTTGCTTCCCCTATGTACTGCAACCAGCAATTAAACCCACAACCTTGGTGTTTTGGGATGATGCTCTAACAGACTGAGCTGATTCGCCAGGGAAAGATTTTATTTTTTATACATCTTTCATTTTTTAACTTCTTCTTGGAATTACTTGAGGGAAAGAACCAGGCCTTGTTCATCATTATATTCTTAGCACCTAGCATATTGCTGGGCCCATAGTAGATTGCTAAACTGAGCCAAAATAAGAGAAAGTACAAAGAGACTATAGAATTTGTTCATAGTTGTATAGCAGAGAGCCCACAAAACCCCTCAGAACTGTTCATAGAATTATGAAATCTCAGGGTGAGAAGATCAGCTGTCCTTTAGCTTTTAATTATAAGTACTTTGTTTTGATACAGGAGATGTCTGCTGCCTCGCTACTCCCGGCTACCACTAGCCCATCAGTAGCTGTTGCTAGAATTCAGAGGTTTTGAACAGGACTTTGAAGTGTTTTTACTATTAGTAAGTTGAATCTAATCGTCTTCTTTTGTTTTTAGTGGGACAGAGAGATTTTTCCCCCCTCAGGATGACAAAGTAGAGAGTTACAAAGTAAAGTGGGTCATATCTCAGCCAAGGGAAATAATTGGGTTGAAAGCCAGGACTTCCAAAAACTTGACCCCGTGGGGAGATGCATTTGCACGTGGCCCACTGGGGAGTGGGATGCAATGGCAACCCCAGTGGTAGAGTTTTGGCCATGAACCTGGACAAAGTCCTTGAGCTGCCTTGATAATTAGCAGAAGGTGACCACTCCCACAGCTCCAACTTAGATTTCAGATTCTTGCCAAAGGTTCTAGAAAAAAAAAATAGGGCATGGACTATATATATATATTTCCCTGCTGGCATTTGCTATCTTTCCCAACTTCCCTGATCAAAATGGAAAAAAATGTTAATAGGTTCAGGTTCATTGCTCTTTATGCAGGTGGCAGCCAGACACCAGAGAACCCTGGGAGTTGGAAAGAGTGTCATAAAGATTGCAGGTTATGCCTTAAACCTTCTGTGTCTGCAGGTCAAGTGGAGGAAGGGCTGCTTGCTGGCTGGGAGAAGTGATCATGTCATGGGCTCTTATTCTCTTGTAGGGAAAATGTTGATTAGTATCAGAACCAATCTTTTCCCCCTGTCTTCTAAAAGCAGGAATAAATGGTGGGGGCTGGAATTAACCATTGAGGAGACAAACAAAACAAGAACTAAAGGTCCTAAAATAAATACGTACTCTTGATGGTGACTGGGAAACCCCAATTTAAAATGTTTTATTTATTTATTTTACAGGGACAGAGAGAGAGTCAGAGAGAGGGATAGATAGGGACAGACAGACAGGAACAGAGAGAGGTGAGAAGCATCAATCATTAGTTTTTTGTTGCCGTTGTGACACCATAGTTGTTCATTGATTGCTTTCTCACATGTGCCTTGACCACAGGCCTTCAGCAGACTGAGCAACCCCTTGCTGGAGCCAGCAACCTTGGGTCCAAGCTGGCGAGCTTTTGCTCAAGCCAGATAGATGGGCCTGCGCTCAAGCTGGCAAGCTCAGGGTCTTGAACCTGGGTCTTCCACATCCCAGTTCGACGCTCTATCCACTGCGCCACCTCCTGGTCAGGCGAAACCCCAGTTTATATCTAACAAATACAGTTGATCCTTGAACACCATGGGTTTGAACTGGGCAGGTCAACTTATGCCATGGATGTTTTTCTTCTTGCGTATTTACAGTATTGGTGTTTTTCTCTTCCTTATAATTTTTGTAACATTTCTTTTTCTCTAGCTTACTTTATTGTAAGAATATAATATATTCAACATATATAATATGTGTTAATTGACTGTTTATATTATCAGTAAGACTTCTGGTCAATAGTAGGCTACTGATAATTATGTTTTTGGGGGTTGAAAAGTTATATGTGGATTTCTGACTGCACAGGGGGTGGCACCCTAGCCCCTGTGTTGTTCAAGGGTTAACTGTAATTCAATAATGTTTTCCTATAAACCTAAGGCAAAATCTTGCCATAGCAAGATTTTGGCAGGGTAAATCCATTTTGTTCTTGTCAGGACTAGCATTGGAAATTTCATCCAGTAAATTGGTGAGCCCTGAGAATTAGAATTGAGAGTTATAATTTTTGAGGAAGAATGAAAGAAAGAGATAAAAGTTGTACTTTAAAAAATTTTGGAATTAGTTTGGGCACCTGCAAATGGACTGAAAGTTTGTGTATCCCCCAGATTTATGTGTTGAAACCCTAATTCCACTGTGATGGAACAGGGGGTCCTTGGTTTATGACATAGTTCCATTCCTACAACAGTGACAAAACCCGAATTTTGATGTAAGTCAAAACATACCCTAGTCTAACACAAACACTTGCACTTTTAAGAGTCCATAATTCCCTCACTCATACACCATGTTTCTGCATATTCTTCCACCGCATACAACCAAACTAGTAAGTCCACGTAGTCCGTAAGTACGATGCTAATGACATAAGCCAAAACACTCATGTCTCCATTTTTAAAGGTTTTTATGGGAGTGAGCATTGTAAACTCAAAACCTATGTCAAGACTGTAGTAACCTGAGGCCCCCTGTATTTGGTTGTAGGGGCCTTTGGAGATAATTAGATCATAAGGATAGATCCCTTATGAGTGGGATTAGTGCTCGTATAAGAAGTTATTCCTGAGAGCTTTCTCACTCTTCTACCATGTAAGGATACAGGGGGAAGTAAGCAGTCTGCAACCTAGAAAAGCTCTTACCAGAACCTGACCTTGCTGTCACCATGATCTTAGACTTCCAGCCTCTGTAACTGCGATAAGTAAATTTCTATAGTTTATATGTTCCCACGTCTGTGAGACTTTGCTATAGCAGCCTGAACAGACTAAGACAGCACTGTGGTTCTTGCTTTTTAGCACTACAATGGAAACTCAGCCTCATAAGCTATGACTTCATTGAAAGGGATACAGTACTACATACTGATAGTGTTATAAACTAGTACAACTGTACAAACTATTGAAGGGATGCTTAGTTAGAATGGATGGATAGCTGCTAGGTAGCTAGCTAGCTAGCTAGGTAGATACTGAGTATAGTGTGGTTTCTTCAAACATAGAATGTTCTGTAACACTCCTTTGAGTTTGTTTGTGGCACTTTTGTGCTTTTCTGTATCATTTGGAATTGAGCATTGGGATGGGCACGGTGTACTAGAGATATTACAGAAAACTAGGAAAGAGAAAGTCAGTGCTGGTCTAAGGAATCAACAAAGGCAGATTCTCCAACACCTGTCCACATCTGCCAGCTTCATAAAACAGATGCTCTTAAAGGCAGTAAACTGTAGCCACATAAAACATTAGGGCCTGAGGAAGTGGAGGGAAGATCTAAAGCTGTGCTTAAGCACTAGACACAGGTGCCTATTTCAATTTAAATTAATTGAAATAAAAGAAAATTAAAAATATAATTTCTCAGATACACTAGATAGCCACATTTCAATGTTCTGTAAATTGAATCTTCACAGCACAGGTAAAGAACATTTCCATCATCACAGGAAGTTCTGTTGGACAGCACTAATCTGACTTCAGCAGGGATCAGCCAATTATGTCTCATGAACCAAATCCATTGTCTGTTTTCTATTGTCCATGAGCTAAGAATGGCTTTTACATTTTAAAATGGTTGAAAAAAAATTGAAAATCAATTTTCTTTCTTGTTACTTAAGTACTTACAAATATCTTTGGTTTTGTTTCTATAGGCCCGTAAAGCCTATAGTATTTACTATCTGAACTTATGCAGAAAATGTTTGCCAACCTCTGGTCTGAAGCATTTTCTAATGACGGTTAAAGTAACTGAGGCCTGGAGACAGGAAGTGACCCGTGGTAGATCAGTTTCTCCTCTGGCTTTTGTTTAACCTATTTCTTTACTGTGTTGGGACTCTTTTCTTCTGAGAGTCTCTGTTGCCATTCACCCAGCAGCTAAAACGGTTTCCCTTTTTAACAGGAAAGAGAGAGATTAACTCCCTGAAGAGACCTTGATCACCGTTCACTCACAAGCCTATCCCAGGGAGGGTCAGGAGAATCACCTGCTGGAGCCACATGTTCACAGGGGGTTTGATTATAGACGCCGGGGTTCTTGTCAAATGAGATTACAGACATAAATGCCCAGAGGGAGTGAAAAGTGGTTGTTATCCTACAATTTAAACTTCATGTTTCTCTCAGAACCATACGGCCTACAATAATCTGTGAGGTAATATTTTTTAATACCTTAATTATCTAATGAATAGGGCCAAGTGTATTGTACTCTATTGGTGCTGTGAGTTAAAGGAATTATTTTGTCAAATAAAAACACTAACAACACAGAGCAATCCCCTCTTATTGATGGTTCCACTTTCTGTGGTTTCAGTTACTTGCAGTAACTGTGGTCTGAAAACATGAAATGCAAAATTCCAGAAATACATTCATTAAGTTTTAAATTGCATGCCATTCTGAGTAGCATGATGAAATTTCATGCTGTCCCGCCCAAGATGTGAATCTGTCCAGTGTATTTATGCTGTATAGCCTACCTGCCTATTAGTCACATAGCAGAAGTCTTGGTTGGTTATCAGATCCACTGTCAGGGTATCACAGTGCTTGGGTTCCAAGAGCTCTTATTTTATTTCATAATGGCCCCAAAGCACAAAAGTAGTGACACTGACAATTTGGATATACCAGAGAGAGGGCATAAAGTGCTTCCTTTAAGTAAAAGGAGGAAAGTTCTCAGCTTAATAAGGAAATAAAAAAATGCTGAGGTTGCTAAGCTCTATAGTAAGAACAAAGCTTCTATCTGTAATATTGAGAAGGAGAAAGATATTCCTGGTAGTTTTGTTGTCGTGCCTCAAACCACGAAACGTATGGCCACAGTCTATGATAAGTGCTTAGTTAAGATGGGAAAAGCATTAAATTTGTGGGTAGAAGACTTCAGCAAGGGGTTCCCGAAATGAAGGACATTAAGCCATTTACTGCAAGTAAGGAGGATTACACAGATTCTGCAGTGGGTCAGCACTGTATCATCTCATGTCACCATCACTACAAAAACAAGGGAGTACAGTGCAATGAGGTATTTTGAGCGACAGAGAGAATGAGAGAGATAACACATTCACATAAATTTTATTATAGTGTGTTGTTATCATTATTTTATTTTATTATTAGTTATTGTTGTTAACTTCTTACTTTGCCCATTTATAAATTAAACTTTATTATAGGTATGTATATGTAGAAATATAGTATATATAAGATTTGGTACTATCCGTGATTTCAGGTATCCACTGGGGTCCTACAATGTATCCCCCCCTGTGGATAAAGGGGAGTTATGCTATGCTACAATTTTAATAACCCTGTTGGTCATTTATTTTTATTTTTGTCTTTAAAAGTATACTAAAATCCAAAAATAGAGAATGTGGCTTTAATGACCTTGAAGATGAACGACCTCAAATGCATTTAAACATCTAGTCTTGATCCCCTGCAGAATATCTGGGTCATAGGAAAGAGTGACAGTACAACCTACAGCCAATCCTCATTAGTCACAGATCCGTCTTTGCAAATTTGCATACTGGCTAAAATTTATAGGTAACTGTTAACATCAATAATTACAGTACTTTTCACAGTCGTTTGTGGACTTACACAGAGTGGTGAAAATTTTGAGTCACATTTCCAGTTGAGGTTGAACAAGGCCATGCTCTGCCTCTCATCCTGTGAACAAGTATCCTTTTCAAGGTCTATTGAGTGCCACATTTTCCACATTATAGTGCTTTTGATTGGTGATTTCACCATTTAAAACAGCCTCCCAAGAATAGTGCTGCAGTGCTGTGTAGTGTTCCTAAGTGCAGAGGCTATGACGTGTCTTAAGTGTGCGTGTAGAGACCTTTAATCAGGCATGTGTTATAGTGCTGTCTGTTGGCTGTGAGTTCAATGTTAATGAATCAACAGTATATATGAAATGAAGTGGCTTTAAACAAAAACACATAAAACAAGGTTATGGATTGATTGGCTTATAGACATGTGACCAGAGGCTTACAGGAACCTGCCCTGGAAATTCCCTAGGAGCAATGGCTCAGTGTTCACTGAGACTTTATGGAATGTAACTATGATGAATAATTACAGTCAACTCATTTTGATACACGAGATCTTGTGAACCCTTCACTGTGCCTCTTCCTGGGCAGCTCACCTGGGCTGGCCACAGGGTTTATACTGTACCTGGATGGGAAATAGTTTGATAGTTGACACAGTAATACATGTACATCCTCTTCACAAGGTTGCCTAGAACTCATTTCTCTAAATGACTGAAATTTCTGTCCATCATTATCTTAAGGTTGAGCTCTTACAGCCAATTCGCTGTATATTTTCATGAAAGTTTTTTATTCTTCTCATACCCCAGGCAGGTAGTAAAATAACATCGATAGTACTGACTTAATTCACAGACAAGTCTGATGGAAGATCAAGTTGATCAGGAAGAGCCTGTTGGATTCTTTTTCTTGAGCTTTATTCGCCACCTGGAAATTCTAGTGTGTTCCAGATATGTGTGGATTCATTGAACAGGGGGCAGATTAATTGATGTGAAGGTTCAGTAAAAATTACTTGGCTTTTCAGGAAGCCAGGACTATAGAAAACTATCTGACGCAAAGAAGATAAAAAGGCAGTCTATTGATTGTTCAGGATTTTTTTGTTCAGAATCCAACAGGTAGATGTCTGGTGAGACCATCATTGTACGTTAGGAGACTGCTTGTGGTTCAGATGGAGCAGCTGAGCACAGGTTAAGACTTTGATGATGTGTGCTAAGCAAGATTCTCTTTTTATTGTTATTTCTTTTCTTCTTTAAATGGGAAAAGTTTCCTTGGGCTTACTGAGAGCACTGGGGATTCTTTCTGAGCTCTTTAGAACATATATGAGAAATGAAGTCTGACTATTTTCTCCTACTTGGAAGTATTCCTGGAGTCTGCTCTGTCATGGCTTTAACTCATTAGTGTCAGAACCACCTTCAGATTGTGTACTGCTTACTGTGGCATCTTCTGAATTAGCATCAGGGACGACACATACTGAATTCTTTGGAGAGGGAGAGAGAGAGAGAAAGGGAGAGACAGAAAGAGAGAGACTGCATGAGACTGTGAAACTAACAAAGAACACCATGCAAATCCCAGACCAGTAGAGATCCAGCTCTCTGGAAAATGTCTCCTACATGAGCTCTACAACTCTAGGACCCACACTGGATTGCACCATCTGTCATGGCAAAAACAACACTCGCCACGTAAAGCTCATCATTCCCTGCCCCAAACTTCCTGGGCTCCTTTGTGTCCTATCATGGTAATAGACACCCCCGCCACTCCAGTTATCTAAGCCAGAAAGCTGTAAGTTATTTTAAACTTTCCTTCTTTCATCCTTCACATCTAATACATTCCTAAATTTTGTTTAAGGGTAGCCTACCCCACAGATAGGCCCACATTCATGAATTCCCTCTATCTAACCCCCTGCCAGTGCCTTACGTCCAACCTCTCACACCTTTCCATGCACTCTAAACCCTTTCTAAACCCTTTGAACATGTCCTTTGCCAGATTTGTCTCTTTTCTCATCAAAGTGGTTTCCTGGGGTCTCTTTTTGATTAAACCTTTCTGATGCTTCCTGATCACCTTCAGAATAAAAGCCGCTCTCCTATGTGTGACAGACAATGCTCTTGTAGGATGTGGGTCCTGTCTGTCAGCCGAGGCTTCCCTTCAGAACTTCTCGACTTGTTTGGTAAACTTCAGGTTTATTTGTCTTTGTCTGTTGCACTCCTTCTGTCCAGGATGCTCTCCCAGTTTTTCTTCTTGGGAAACTCCAACTTGGTCTTTGAGATCCAGATCCAGGGTTTCATTTCTCTCCCTATCATGATGATCAATATATTTAACAACTGGTTTGCCTGGGCTCTGAGCATTTAAAACAGCTGCCATGGAGAGCTCCTGGCATGGCCTTGCCTCAATGTAATCTGGGTTTACCTCACCCTAGCAGAGTTGGCCATCCCTTCTTTGTGTCATTACTATGCACGGTGTATGGACTAATGGGTGGAGGCACCCATTATAATCCTGTAGTAGTCATTCAACAAACATTTAAAAATTGCTTACTCTGTTGAGATCTTGCCTGGATTATGGGAAAATAAAAATAAATAAGACAGGATTTCTGCACTTGGGTGCTTTTAGTCCAGTCATGCAGCATTTTTTAAAATAGTGATTATCTTCTATAAGACTATGAGCTCCTTGGACAGTCAGGACAAGCTCTGTCATCTCAGAATCCTTGGTACCTACTTGGTGCTTGGCAGATAGCGTAGTCAGTATTTGTTGATTGAGGATTTCTGGCTGGGCTCCCCAGTGTCTGGACTCAAGAGTCAGAGTGTCAAAGTGTTAAAGTGATTCAAGGGGTGGATTGTTCACAGGGTGAAGGGCTTCTATTAAGAGGTGTTAGGTAATAATGTTTATTTATAAAGGTATAACCCAGAGAAACAGTTCATTTGTCTTCTGTGTTCCTTCTAATTCAGCTTTTTAATTCTTTTTATAATTCTTTTTTGAATGGAATAATGTCACCCACTCACTGGTTTTATATAGCTCCTATTGAAGTAGAATACAACAGAAATTGTGCCTATTAATTAAGAAGCCAGAGTATGGGCAGTGTTTGAACTGCTAATTAAAACTCTTACCAATAAGGCTGCATTAGCAGTTTTAAGCCTTTTTTTGAACCTAGGAGAGAAAAAGACTTTAGAAAAGACAATTGCCAAGAATGAAAGCATCTTGTCTTAAAAATTGTTTCATATACCTCTAATAAAATCACAGGGTTGAAGGCCTGACCTGTGGTGGCGCAGAGGATAAAAGCATCGACCTGGGAACACTGAGGTCGCCAGTTCAAATCCCTGCACTGGTCTGGTCAAGGCACATATGGGAGTTGATGCTTCTAGCTCCTCCCCCCTTTCTCTCTCTCTCTTACTCTGTGTCTCCTCTCTAAAATGAATAAAATAAAAATAAATTTAAAAAAATAAAAAAAATCACAGGGTCGAATATCTTCTTAGTGCTTCGAAGGTTGCTAGTGGGTTGAAGTTGTTAGTGGCTGGAAAGGACCTAGTGGCCTCCTAGGGTCAGTCCCTGGTGCCCTCACAAGATTGCTTCAGTTGTGGGTCTGTAGATAGCACAGCTGGTATGTAAGGGCCTAAAACTCCTTCCCTGCTCAGGCCGATAAGGAGAAAATGTCTCACCAATTTCTAGGAGCTACTGGGGCAAGTATAGCCTCTGAAGTTTGGGCTCATCCCCTACTAATCACCATCACTGTCCATGGGGAACTGAATCGATTCCACAGAGGGTAAATGGCAGAGGAGTTTCAAGCCTCCAGATCTATTCCCTGCTCTGCTTTCCTTCAGAGACTGGAATTCTCTGCCATGCCCACCAGTGCTGGTGCTTGCATAAGATGTGGCTTTCTGGGCATGGTGCCAATAGGGAGCTCACACAGGACTCCCTATTCAGCCCCAAACTGCATCCTGGGCAGCCCAGCAGGGCTCCCCTCGTGACTGGAGTCTGAGCTCATGTGGGCTCCCGTGAGCGGGCATGGGTGAGGGGCACGAGGCTGTGCCAACAAGTGGCCCCATTATATCCTGAACTGGGAGGCTGCCGAGAGCGGCTCTGTGACAACCGCTGTACAATGGAGGGGCCCAGGGCGGGCATGTAGGGTTTGATTCCACTGAACCAGGGGAAGAAGCCATGTGGTGAGCATGTGCTTGGGGCCACGTTTGGGTCCAAGGACTGGCAATGTGCTTTGAGTTTGGACTTTCTTTTTCAGAAGGTGGTTGATTCATGCAAAATGCTTAACAATGCCTGCAATGGTATGGGCAGGGATCAGATCCCCTTTGATGTGCAGGGTCTTTTTGGAGGTTCCAAAAAAGTAGTTTAAAGGTTTACTTTGGACACCACACCTCCAGCACATGTCAAAGTAAAGGCCTGGCTCCCCAGGCAGCATGCTGGAGAAAAAACATTTTGTGCTGGCTTCTTCCTCCCTGTTTTGTCTTGTGCCAAGCACAGATTTTCAGGCTTCACACTGTCCTGGTGGCAAAGAAGAGAGATTAAGCAAAGAAAAATAAACAGCTGTGAACTGTTTGAGGGTCCAGGGCAGCAAGGGTGCACTGGAGCTTTCCAGTCCTGCTGAAATGAGCAGTGAGTGCCAGGCTGATGTTTGCTTGCAGCGGCAGGCCCTCTTGTGCCTTGCAGCTTGGGGATATCTGAGAAAAATGCAATCCTAGACAGACAAAGAGCCATCTGGCCACCCCATGTGGGTCAGATTGCAGTTCTGTCTGTGTTTATCTTCCCTCTGTCTCTTCTCCTCCACTGGGCTGTGGAACTTAGGGACCAGCTTGGCCATGATCATGATCATGATCAGAGTATAGGGTGCTGGGTAGGAATCAGGATTGAGGAGACAAAAAAGGGAAGGGCAAGAGTATCCAGTTGGAGACTGCAGGGAAACCTCTCATCACCCTTCAGTGTTCTGAGGGTGTCCCTGCTCTTCTTTGTCCACAAGGTGTGGGCACAGGGACAGTGCCCCTGGCTCTGCTCATGAGCCGGAGGCTGGCAGGATGGAGAGTGTAGGATTTCTGCCTGCTTCTTGAAAGAAAGCAAAGCAGAACAGTACCCAATTGTGGAGCTGGCTGTGACCTTGAAGTCAGAGGTTTGGGGACGTATCCCCTTCTCTTTTTTCCTGTCTCATTTTCAGGAGCTTTTGAGTCCCCTGGAGGTGTCACTTCTCTGCTGTGTGGACTGCTGGCCTACCAGCCAGAGGTGGATGTTTCTGCCAGACCATAATGACTTTTTTCAGCTGAGGGGACCACTGGTGAAATCCAGACACCCCAATACTTTACTTTAGTAGAAAAAATATACAAATCAAATGACATCTCAGGCTCAGGGTGGGCCCAGAGAGCAGAATCTGGAGTGTCACTGGAGAAGGAGCAGACACCTGGCTCCCAGGGCCCTGCTATTGTGTTCTGGGAATGATAGCTCATTTTTCTCCCTGTACAATGCAAGCTATAGTCCCCAGCAGTCCCGTTCTCCTCCAAAAACTGACATCTCTGAAACAACACACATGCTGTCAGCATCCAAAGTGATTTCACACAACATATGGAAGTCTAATAAGGTCAACACTCCAACAGTTTGGCAAATTATAGGAATAGAGAACATTATATTATTATTATTTTTAATGCAATTTATCTCGGGCTTTTCTATCTCTTTCTAGTTCTCCAAAAGTTTTTCTGTTTTGCTTCTTTTCAACCTCAATCACAGGGTAAGTTCCACAAGGCCCCTCCCCCATTTGCAGTTGAAAATAATCGGTATGCACTCTCCCAGTCTTCATTAGGCTAGGACTGCTCCGATGCCCTGTTTGTAGGAAAGCTCAATGAATTATTCTTTTTCTTTCCTGGGTTCATGCCCTCAGAGATCCCTTCTGGTTTCAGAACATTCTTACACGTTTCTCTATCACTTCATGCTGTGTCTTTGCCAGTGTTCTCATGTTTTCTAAAATTGTTCCTTTCCAGAGGATATAGTCCTCCCAGGAATCACTTTCCTAGTTTTCACATGTCATGTTCTGGCAGCCCTTGCCTTCCTGTCACTCTAAGTTATTATTATTTTCATTTTGAAATACATGTTAGCATTTTGAAAGGCTCATTTCTGATTGAGCTAACAACTAATGATTGAGTCCTTTGGGTCAGGCAGCATGCTAGGCATTTTTAGTGTAGTAGTAACTTGCAGAGAAATCTAGCATTGCCATCTCATTTTTACACATGAAACTGCTGTCACTTGATGAGTTAGATGTCGTTGAGAAACTCTCCTAAAACAAAACAAGTTCTATCTTCTCTGTATCTCAAAACCATTCCCCTTATCATTAGCAGGTTGGAGAGTGCTCTCAACCTCACCTAACATTTAGAAATTGTTCTACTTCCTCCATATAAGTAGGTTGGAGATATAATTAATCCAAAGTAATAGATGCAACTCAATTTCATGTGTGTTTCATTTAATGTTGGTCAATATTGTTGATAGGTATTACTCTTGTCTTCAGTGAACAATGGAACAATTTGATTAGATTAAAAAACAGCTCTAAGACTCACTTGTAATAAGATGCCATGTAATGAGAATCAATGTATATTCCTTCTCATTTCATCAATCCATCTCCTGGTTGTGTTCAACCTGCTTATCTTTTCCTTTCTGGCTGTGGTGCTGGGGTGTCCAGGACGGGCTGCCAAGTGCCTTCCTCCGGCTCCTGGGAAGTGGTCATTTAGCGGGAGGCACAGCAGTGGCCAACACGCCCATGTGAGGTGGGCTCTTTGGGTGGTCAGGAGAGAGGCGCTGCATGATTATTTTCACCATCAATAGGCATGACTTGAACACATAACTGAAATAGTGTGGACCTACTTTTATGTGCCTTAGGATTGCAGAGGAGGAGGCTTATTGGAGGGGTTGGAAAGCCCAAGTAATAAATTCAAACAGACAAAGACATGGATAATCACATTGGGACTGTATCATAATTGGAAAATTTGAGATAGAGGAAAATGAAATGATTTGGGAAAGGAAAATCTTATTCAAATGCCATAGAATTTCACCTCAAACTGGGAGGCCCCCTGGGCCAGAAGAAGCATTGTTGATGAAGGTAAGAGGAATGAGTTATATGCTCACCACTGATGCCACTTGAGTGCAGAGTCACAATGCACAGTGCTGCTTTATGATCCTTTGGTGTCTCTCTGGCCCTCATGGTTAGATGACAAACTTCTTGAGGGCTAGTTAATGTCATAAATATCCATAGCGACAAATAGAGTGCTTTAAATAGAGCAACTTCTGAGAAATATTAACTGATTAATGAATTGGTTGACATAAACTTAAAAACTCACTTAAATAAGAGACTTGAGTTTCTTAGGTGTACGCCCTGCCACATACTACAAGACAAAAGCCCCCGTTGCTGTATTTGTTAAGGCACAGGCTAGACAAAAGCCCCCGTTGCTGTATTTGTTAAGGCACAGGCTAACATATTCAAACAGAAAGTTCCTAAAATATAGCAACGTAACTAGGATAGGGGTTTCTTCTTTTATGTAACAGTCCAGAGGTCAGCAGTCTGGGTCTGGAGGTGAAGCAGCAGCTGCAGCTGTAGTCAGCAGGAAGGAGGAAAAGAGCCAGGAGAGTGACCTAGAGGTGGCATATAACTTTCTGCTCACATCCCATTGGCTACAACATGATCACATGGCCACACCAAGTTGCACAGAAGGCTGGGAAATGTAGTCTTCAACTGAGGGGCAATGCCCAGGTACAATTTAGAACTTGCATTATTAAATATGGGGAGAATGAATTTGGTGGACAAGTTCCTCTGATATAGTCCCTAAACTAAATTTTCCTTAAGAGCCTTCCTTCTCCTCCCTTCTCCTCTTGCTCCCTTCTTCTACCCCTTCCTTCCTTATTTCCTTTACTCCTTCTCTCCCTCCCTCCTTCCTTTTTCTCTTTCCCTTTTCTTCCTTCTCTATTTTCCTTTCTGTTTGTCTTCCTCCCTTCCTTCCCTCAAAAGACATTAAGTTAACCCTTATTACTTACCAGATACTGTCTTAGGAGTTGGAAAAAATATCCATGAACCAAAATATTAAAATTCTAATAGAAGAGACAAATAATGAATGGCCAGTTGCTGGCAGACATTTTTGTTCTCTCTAGGCCAAATCTCTTCCTGGCCTTCCTTTGTGTGTGTCAGGGAAAGACTGTCCTCTATTCTTCTAGGCTTTTTTGGCTGCTCTACCAATTAAACAGACACGAGATAGATTAGCAAGAGAAAAATCAGAAATTTTAATTACATGTGTGCACACGGGAACCCCACATACATGAGAGGTTCAAAGATGGAAAATTAGAATGAGGTATATATGACATTCTGAGCTAAGGATGAAATAAGGCTCCTTAGAGTTTTAGAGGGCAGGACAGTAAGAAGAACAGATGTTCAGTAAATAGGAATTTGCTCTGCCTTACACATAGGCTGTAAAAAGTTATCTCTGGTGATAACTCTTATTATGGGCAAGGCCTCAAATTTAAATTTTTTATGGGAGAGGTAAACATTTTGTGTGAGACCAAAGGGTTTCGATTGCCTTCAGCTCAAAATAATTCATGTGCCCAGGTGGCACAGCTTGTGGAGGCCTGTTCTGAGCCCTTCTCTTGCTAGACCCATAATAGTGCAGCTCTAAGTGGCATGTGCTCAGTGATCAGTGGGGTAATTTGTTCTTTTTAAAGGAGGTCTCAGGGACCAGAAATACTGTTTGCTAAACATTATTTGCAAAGCATCTGTAGGCCTATCGTTGTTGATATAGAGCTCATCCAAAATCTGAATTCTCCTCCTCGGGAGGCATGTTAGACACAGAGAGGGAGTGAGATGTTGAAATCCTCTGAAGGACAGAGGCAAACCATCAGAAAGCAAAAAGGTTTCTGTCCCAGAGAACCAAATTCATCTTGGTTGGTTTTTGGGAAAACATTACCAATGGACATAGCATCAGGAAAAACATTTAAGCAATACATCGAGTTCAGTGCTTCATCCTCTTAGTTTTACCCATTTAAAAATTAGTTCATATAGAATTTCAGAAATATAAAATTACTCTTTATTCAACTTATGATTCCTAGACATGGATTGCAAATTGACCTGACCATGCTGAGATTTATCTGTGGTAAACTGAAAGAAGCTTTAGATTTTGATTCAGAAGATTTTAGTAAGAACCCCACTTGGTGTGTTTCTTTTTCTTTAAAAATACTTATCTATGAAAGGAAGATCATAGTAGCTAGTTCAGAGAGGTTGTGGGGATTTAATGTGATAGGAGTGAAAGCACTTGATCAACACTCAAGCATTGTACAGATGTTAGATTTTATTGTGACTATTACTATTACTAATTAATTATCAGTTTATTTTTAAATAAATTTGAATAGTAAGATATCAGCTTGGGTATTTTGAAACTCCACAACTCATTATACAAAACTATAAAAATAATTGAAATATTTGGATGGGGACTATAAAAATCCCTGCCCAGGCTCCTTTTGAGATAATAACACAAATTTTCTTAAGTATTAGAATTGTCTTTAGATATGTTCAGGGTTCATTTTCTTTCTTAAAGTATAAGACTTATTTAGTTGTTTTAGTAATTAAATACATTTTATAACTGCAAAAAACACCCACAAAAAACAACAAACAAAAAACTCTGTCCAGTGATGGTGAAAATACCAGGGAGGATTCCTGGCTAACAGTAACTGTGTGTGATGACTTCTTTCTCCTTCAATGAGAAGCCAACTTGTAGAGATCTTGTGTTTGGATGGTGATGTTTTAAAGCAAATTATCATATTGTCATGGGTTACTTACTTGGAGGAGTTGCCCAGAGCATTATTATGTTACCTATAGAATAATTTCAAGATAAAAGGAAATTCATGATCAATACAAAAATCAAAACAAAAGACCCTTCCTTTGAATGGTTCTTTTATGACTGTCATCTAGAGCTGGTGACACAGAGCAAAAAGAGTCTGAGCTCTGTGTGTGTCCCTGGACAAGGCTCATCGCTTCCTCATGTGATGTTCTTCATCTGCCAAGTGGGAAGCCCACTGGTGGATTCCTTCCTCACCAGGCTCTACATGGGATTTGAGGGCGGAGGTGGTTCAAAACCACCTGGTCTTGGGTTAGACACTCCCAGAGGAGTACACTTCTCTGAGGGCTAACAGAGGCACATTTCAAACACTGGAAGATATAAAAAAAGAGCTCCTTTGCAACGAACACCTTCTAGGAAGTAATACGGACTAAAAACCAATGATCCAAATCCTTACAGGTAAAAAGCCGTGCCCTGCAAGCCAGACGAGAACCCCTCCTGTCACTATAGTACAGGAAATAAGTGAAAGTGTCAAACCCTGGGTGAGGTGACCTCAAAGCCAAAGGATATCTGCATTTGTACTGGAATGAGAGACAGAGTAGAAGTTTGTCAATTACTAAGCTGAGTATAGTATTACCTCATAGAGTACCCAGTTTGTTTTCAAATAGCTGACCCATTAAGGTAAAATAAAATAAGAGCAGCTCTATTATCTTGTAAATTGGTCTGTTCTAATGATAGATGATGATAGAGAGTAATTGCTATAAGCTATAGATGTTTTTATTGTAAACACAGGACTAAGGTTTTCATAGGATTGCTAAATGAAGGTATCATTCTCATTATAGTGTCTGAACATCAAACCAGTACTACCTCTACTGAATGCCTCAGATTAGTCTAAACATTTGGAACCTTTAAAACTCAGCCGTAGTGACTGCTAACTAAGACCTGAATTGCAAAATAGGGGAGGAAGGGGAGAAAGAGGAGGATACTGCACTGGATGTAAGACCCATTCCTGCTTGTGGCACTAGCTCAATTGGTGGAAAGTGGGAGTTGTAGGAATCTGGAGAGAAATACCACAATCAGCTTAGTTCCTCAGGCAAAGACCAGGCTGGTTACAGTCTAGGTATTTTGTTTCTGACCTGATTGGTGAAGCAAACCACTTGCTCTTAGTATTAAGACTGGTTACAGTCTAGGTATTTTGTTTCTGACCTGATTGGTGAAGCAAACCACTTGCTCTTAGTATTAAGGTGACCAGATGTCCCGCTTTTGGTGGGACAGTCCCGATTTTTAAAAATTTGTCCCGTGTCCTGTGGTGTTTTAAAAAAGTCCCGATTTAAAAAAATATATTACAATACTATTTTTGCATTCTATGAATTTTTTTTTTTCTCCATATAGACCAAATTTTTAATCAAGAACACCCCCCCCACCCCCCCGGCAATGGTGTCCTGCTTAACCAATTTTAAAATCTGGTCACCTTATCTTAGTTCCAAGAAAACCCATTACTAAGCTGAGAGCCAACCCCTGGTGAGACTAAGTGAAAGTTGCACAGTGGCTGGTGAGACTGACCTTATTTCTTGCATTCCTGCTCCCCAACTTGCCTTCATTGAGTTCTACTCTGTCTCTCATTCCAGTACAAGAGCAGATATCCTCTGGCTTTGAGGTCACCTCACCTAGGGTTTGACACATTTTACTTATTTCTTGAAAATGTAAAACACTTGTGATAAAACATGGCCAAAGGGCAGAGGTACCATCAAGCTAAGTCTCACAAATGCATTTCCCAGCAAGTTTTGCCAATAAATAACAGTTTATCTCTGCCACCTCCATCCAGAGTGCCCATGGAGAAGGTCAGAGATGGATGGGAACTTACGATTCATTTTCTAGTCTACCTTCTCACATTTAAAGATGAGAAAAGGAAGACTCAATAGTTAAAGTGACTTGCTAAAGCCACAGATGGTCAGTGGCTGAGCTGATAGAAGAACTTTATTTCTTCTGTCTTCTGTGTGAATATCTTCCTGGAGCTCAGTCCCAGGATGCAGTTCAAATAGTCCCCTTGGATTTGTTAGGACTCCTAGCCTACAGGTCTTTCAAGGACATGTGCCTGGGATTGTGGCCTTTTTTTCTTGTCTTTTTTGAGATTGTCACTAAACCTGTTTCCTCAAACCCTCAAAATAAGAGTCCTTCATAAATGTATGAGCTTGGTCTGACATTCATATGAACTAATGGACGGAAAGTATCAGATGTAATTTTAAAGCAATCTGCCAGTATAAAATGTGCTTATATAAATGCCCACCACATAACATCATCAATCCACTTTCTACTTTTTTGTTGGCCTAGAGCAGCTTAATCCTTAGGTTGGCCTTAATTAATTTCAGGTGTTCAATTAATATGTTAATAATACTCTCATTCAGCCCTTAGCACTGAATGGTTTTACAATTTCTTGGACTTCACTTGCACTTTGTATTCTCAAGATCAGCAAGGCTTTTGTAGAGAGGGTATGTCTTTACCATGTTTTGAGAGTCCCCATGCCAGCAAAAGATAAACCAAAGGAGAGATCATTATTGTTTCAAATCAATTCCAGGGAACCATTAATAGGGAGCTTTGCTAGTGTATAGAGAATGGCTCAAATTACAAAAATTTAGGCAAACATTCAACTTTTGATGAATCCATCTATTGTTTAAAATGAGGAGAAACATGATTTTAGCCTTTTTACCTGCTACAGTGTGCTAATAATGACCAAAGGTTGCACAAACACTACATCTTTAAATCTCCTGATACAGAAAGTTAGTGAAAATACTTCATGCCATTTTCCATTGCTGTTCCCAGATCACATCTGTTTGGAACTGAACCATAGCATGTGTTCTGGGGAACCTGTATAAAATTAACGTTTATAGCTGCCTTACAAGCAGAATCTTTTATTGTCTACAACTTGGCTGGGATTCAGCAAGTTCCCAAAGTGATTTATTGTCATGTGTGCCTATTCTATGGCAGCTGATGAAACTGATATATTATTGAACATATGCAGTCATTCTGGCTAGAGAAAGCAGATCATCTGAGCCTTTTATCCGAAAGGATCGAAGAATTCACATTGTGGAAGAGAAAAAAAGTTGAGTATTATGTTTTAAGTGGAATAATTACTTGCAGGAGCAAAACATTTGTTACCGATCCAATAGTTCTTTTCTGTTTGCCAACATAGTAAAAACATTAGAATGTAGAATATATTCATTAACTAAATACTTAAGGTAATATTTCCCCAATAAATGTTGCATCACATTTTTATAATATCTGGAATGGTTAGTTTAGTTTATTAGACCATGATATTAAGAATAAAAGATTATGAATTTAAATTTCTTTCATGTTGCTTGATGCAAAAAAAAAAAAAAAAAAAAAAAAGGAACAACAAAAAACCCCTCTGTTTTAGTTTAACAGAGGGGTTTCTATAGTCCAACCAGTCATCCTTCAGATGGTCGCAAGAAGAATTCAGTGAAACGGTAGGTGAAACAATGGTGTCTCAAGAAAATGTTTTTCTATTTCTTGATGAATCAAAACTTGCATACATGAAAGTTAGCATCATCGACCAATTAACGTGAACAGAAATACCACATTTGATTAAATTAGAATATGTGAAAGAAAATGATTAACCATAATTCTCAGATCTGCATTTATAGCATATAAAATATTTAATTCTATAGCAAAAATCTGGAGTTTCTGGATTTAATGTGAACTTTTTCATCTGCTAATTGACACATTCATATCTCAATTTAAAATGGGTAGTCAAAGATCTGGAATTTGGAAATGAAGCCAGAAGACTCAAGATCTTATAAAGTTATATTAATCAGTGAGCAATTTAGATCTAGTCTTCTAGTTACAGTGTCAATTGAAAACATTTGATTTGTAGTGTCAGTAGAAAACAAAAAGAAATTCTACACTGTCTATAAGGTCATTTATAAGACAAAAGTGGGGGTTGTTTCTGCAAATGGAATTATAGTTATTTTTTCTCTTGAAAATATAGACACTTACTTTTTGGAACAGAATTTGGAGGCTGGTTTTGGGATTCTGCCTGGACTTCACTCATCCTTTTTATTTCAGAGGCATTTTTCCTTTAAATGCAACTGGTTTATGTCATTACCATTGCACTCATCTTCATAAGGAATTTGGGTATCAACAAATGTCCTTAACTTTCTGCAAATAGAAAAATAGAAACTAAACTTAAGAGACTTAGCAAAATTGACTACAAAAATAGTTAATCCTTAAAATTCTGGCATTATGTTTCTGTATATGAGCTAATCATGGAATCAAAGTGACTCCTAGTTGAGAAAGTGCCTTGGTAATATTCAGAGTTTGCGTTCCCTCACCTAATCTGTCAGGCTTGACAGTTGGGCAGAGTTTCATGTTTGTAAACTTATACCAGACAGGTGAGGTAGCTTCAGATAGTGAAATAATCTTTCATCATGGTGGACGGTTGCTAATGATGTCCGAGCTGTCTGGTCCCATACCAAAATGGATTATACTCTGCACACTCTTAACTACAGGCTGCAAGCAAACAATTCAAAGTTCATGTCTTACTGTCAGAAGTGTCGTCTTTGCTTATAAAGAAGGATATCATATTTTCAAGGGTCTTGGAAACAGTTGAATGTGGGTAATGCAATTGAGGATCTGGTAACTAATTACTAACAGCATTGTCACTATTTCATGTAAGTGTGAACAAGAATCATATGTTTCTTATAGTTCAGGCTTGTCGATGTACTTGGTATTACTGGTAAAAGTGTGATAAGGAGCATGGAGGATTGCTGTAGACCCCTCTTGATAGCAGTATTTTGTACCCATGCCCAGAGGCCCTGGGGTCAGTGGAAATTATTTAAATAAATGAAACAATTTAGTAGTGTGAGTGATTTAAAAGCACTATCACAGACTTGAATTAGGAGACCCTGTCATCGTAATCTGAAGCTAATGACACTGTGATTTGGTGTTGCAGGAAGCTGCTGCGACTATCAAATGGAGTAGTCTATATTTCACAATGTGTCTCTGCTTTCCCTGGAGCTTTAGGCTCACTGTGGAAATAAAATGAATAGATATTGGTGACTGTGGGAGAACTACATTAACTCAGAGACTCCAGGAAGAGATGGGGATGTTAATATTTATTCAAGATCAAATCAGCAGCTGTGGATAACTGTTTTTTTTTTTATTTTTATTTTAAAGAAATCTTTTATTTGAGAATCTTCAGAGGATTATTTAATGCCTAGGATAGAATGAAAAGAACCCACTCCCCTAACTGGATGATTATGGATTAAAAGAACCTGAGACCAAAGGCCAGAGGTTTGTGTGTTACCATATCAAAAAGGATGCTGAAGGTACAAAGGCAGAGTAAATTAAAGGGAAGAACTTAGAATCACAGAAATCTAAAATGTGAAGTTGAAGGGGTCTAAATCAGGGGTCCCCAAACATTTTACACAGGGGGCCAGTTCAGTGTCCCTCAGACCGTTGGAGGGCCAAACTATAAAAAAAAAAAAAATGAACAAATCCCTATACATACTGCACATATCTTATTTTAAAGGAAAAAAACAAAACGGGAACAAATACAATATTTAAAATAAAGAACAAGTAAATTTAAATCAACAAACTGACCAGTATTTCAGTTTGAACTATAGGTGCAGATGCATCTTGTGCTCCTCTCACTGACCACCAATGAAAGAGGTGCCCCTTCTGGAAGTGCGGCGGGGGCCAGATCAATGACCTCAGAGGGCTGGGCACATGTGGCCCATGGGTTGTAGTTTGGGGACCCCTGGTCTAAAGGTACTTATCTAATCTCTTGTCATTTTAATCAATGATGAAACAGAACCCCAATGACATTAGAATCTTGTGGTGGGAGAATGAGAGAATCAACCTCCCAACTCCCAATCCCATATTCTCTCCAGTACATCAATTCTTTAAGAAACTCTAAATCCTCATTCCCTAAGCCAAGGGTCGGGAACCATTCTGGTTTATATGAACACCACATATTTTAAAATGTAATTCCATGAGAGCCATACAATATGTCTAACACTAAATAGAAGTAAATGTGTGCATTTTATGTAAGACCAACACTTTTAAAGTACAATAAGTCTTTGAATTCTTTTTAATAATGTTGTTATGCTGTTGCTAACCAATGATGAATAAACTACTCTACTTCTTACCATTAATGCGACTTCTGGTGCTGCATGGTTTTGCTGATGGCTTTGTAGTCTGGTTGATACTTGGTGAGGTTAAGCTTCATGCAGGCATTGAGACTTCCATCCGTTAAATGTGATCATAGGTTGGTCTTAACATTTTTTAGGTGTGAGAAAGACTGCTCACATGCATATGTAGAGCCAAACATTGTCAGTACAGCAATACTCACATGCTGCAGCATGTGGTATGTGACGGGAAGCGCATTCCAAGTTTTGACAATCAGCTGGTCCGCGGGTTGAAGTGTTTTTATTTCTCCCCACTTGTGTTTGCTCACCAACTCTGCTTGCTGTTGTGCAAGTCTTTCCAAATCTTCATTCAGTGTCTTGAACTTATTCACCCACATGTCTGGTCCTTCAGGTCAGCAGCTTGTAGCTCAAAATCTCTGATGGAGACACCGGGGATGTAACTCAGGTCAGCGCTATCTACTGCACACTTATATGGATGGGTGATGAACTTAAAAAGACGAGTGTGCTTACAAAGTTCTCCAAAGTGTACTTTGAACAACTGCAGAAGATTAAATGTGCAGCCCACTAGCTGCTGGAGATCAAGATCTTAAGCAGAGTCACTTGCTGTGCATGCATCTTTAAACTCTCCCAGTTTTTCAAAGTGTGGTAAATGACCTGTTTCAATGTCAGTGATGAAGGGTTCCAGCTTGTTTTCAAATGTAAACACTGCTTGTTGAAGGGATAGGACTGTATTTCCAATGCCTTGCATTTTCACATTGAGCTGGTTCAGATGTTCAGTCATGTCTACGAGATAGCAGAACTTCAGGAGCGACTCAGTGTTAGCTAACTCAGGATGCTTGACATTTTTTATTTCAAGAAAAGTCCAGCTTTCACTCAGACAAGCCACGAAGTGACTGAGCACCTTCTCTTTTGACAACCAATGCATATAGCTGTGCAGAAGAAGACCAGAATAATTATTCCTAACTTCATCCAGCAGTGTTTTAAACTGGTGATCATTTAAAGCTCGGGTAACAATAAAGTAGACCACACAAATGATCAGCAACATCACCTCACCAAGCTGCTTGCCACACATCTGAGCACAAAGCAACCCCTGATGTAGGATGCAGTGAAAACTTAGGATGGGTCTATTTTCATGTTCACAAAGAAGCGCTACAAATCCTCTGTTTTTCCCCACCGTGCACAGAACACCATCAGTACACACCGAAATAAGTTTATCCATTGGTAGATTTTTTTCTTTAGCAAACCTAGTGAAAGACTTGAATAAATCCTCCCCTCTTGTTGTCTCTTTCATAGGCAAAACAGCAAGACTTTCCTCATGTAGTGTGTCACCGACAGCATACTTTGCAATCACGCTGAACTGTGTTAAATGGCTTACGTCTGTTGACTCATTCAAAGCGAGAAAAAAGAATGGTGCTGCATTTATGTCCTTCACTTGTGTTGCCTGAATTTGATTTGCCATCATGATGGTATGATCATGAACAGTTTTTGCCCACAGAGGCATGTCTTTTATTCATTTGATTATCTTGTCTTTATCTGAAAAGTCATCAAAAAGTTCATTGGCAACATCAAGCATGAATGTTTTGGCATATTTCCCATCTGTGAATGACTTTCTGTTTCTCACAATTGCTAAAGCACCAGCAAAGCTAGCCGAATTCCAGTCACCTTGTTGGGTCCAAACATGATGTTGCTGCTAACTAGCTTGCACTCTGTACAGCAGCTCCTGACATGCTCTCTTCCTGGTGTCCCCGCTGGATATTTCGATGCAAATGTAGTATGGCTTGTGTCTAAGTGCCGCTTTATATTTGACCGTTTCACCAATGCAATTTTATCATTGCATATTAGACACACTGCAGAACCTTCTCTCTCCACAAAGGCGAATTCCTCTGTCTATTCCTGCTGAAAAGTATGATACTCCTCATCTTTTTTTCTTTTAGCCATCTTCTTCATCAAAAAGGTTTCTGCAATTAGCTAGCTGACTCCTTGATTAAAAGGACGGAAGTTTACTTCCTGACCTCACAACAACCTGTGTATGTTACTCATTATCCAATAAAAATTTGGTGTTGTCCTGGAGGACAGCTGTGATTGGTTCCAGCCATCCACAACCATGAACATGAGCGGTAGAAAATAAATGGATTGTAATACATGAGAATGTTTTTTATTTTTAATGTTATTATTTTTTTATTAAATATTTGTCTGTGAGCCAGCTGCAGCTATCAAAAGAGCCACATCTGGCTCACGAGCCATAGTTTTCCAATCCCTGCTGTAGTATGGCTTGTGTCTAAGTGCCGCTTTATATTTGACCGTTTCACCAATGCAATTTTATCATTGCATATTAGACACACTGCAGAACCTTCTCTCTCCACAAAGGCGAATTCCTCTGTCTATTCCTGCTGAAAAGTATGATACTCCTCATCTTTTTTATATTAACGGTCAAATATTTTTATATTATATTAAACGGTCAAATATAATACAAGCTCATCCTTATCAAGACAGCATCCAACTACAATATTTTTTTTTTGTATTTTTCCAAAGTGCAAAGCTGGGGTTGGGCGGGGATGAGAGAGTCAGATAAACAGACTCCCACATGTGCCTGACCGGGATCCACCCAGCATGCCCACCAGGGAGTGATGCTCGGCCCCTCTGGGGCATTGCTCCACTGCAATCAGATCCATTCCAGTGCCTGAGTTGGAGGCCATGGAGCCATCCTTAGCACCCAGGCCAACTTTGCTCCAAAGGAGCCTTGGCTTTGGAAGAGGAAGAGAGAGACAAAGAGAAAGGAGTGGTGGGAAGGGCAGAGAAGCAGATGGATGCTTCTCTTGTGTGCCCTGGCTGGGAATCAAACCCGGGACTTCCACATGTGGGCTGACACTCTACTGCTGAACCAACAGGCCAGGGCCCATCCAACTACAATTTAATCATAGGGTAGATCTCTCTCTAGATAACTGGTCTTGTGCCTGACACTTCTCACTCTTCATTGCAAATTAGTAAATTTACTCTCTGGTATGAATCAATTGCATGTGCCTTTGAGAAGCTTGAGCCACTTCCTAGGATCATTGGACTGGAAATCAGAAAATCCAGACTCTGGTCTTCTCTGTTGTCTTACTTATAAAGTTAGAAGAGTAATTGAGGGATCTCAAAGCTTCTCATCTCAGCTCCAAATTACCAAAACTCTATTTAAACACATTTGAAGAGGAGATAATGAGAGCTATCCTGGACAGGATGATAATTGTGTCTTTATACATGCAAATATACATTGTGAATTCCAAACGGGAGGGTGGATATGAACTGCTAGTGGAGAAGAATAAACCTAGGTGGCTTGACAATACCAGCAAGCAAAGTTGAGAAAGACGTGGACAAAATATTTAGACAAAATATTTAGATAAAAGGAATGACCAATGAACCTGATAAACAGAGAATCTAGATTAAGCTCATTGAGCATCATTGGCTGAGGACATGATAGAAACCAGATCTTTGAGTTTCTCTAAGTGTGCTATAATAATGTCATAGGAAAAAATTATCCTATGCTCCCATACGTTTTTGAAATGTTGAGAAAACAAAACTAAAATTTTTTTTCTTTTTATGAAAGACTTCTTATGCGTTAGCATGATAAAATGCTCTGGGAGTCTCCAAGGTGCAGAGTTTCCCAGATTCACTTGGCCATGGATCACATTGTTTCCTGGCACATTCCCTGGGAAATGCTGCTCTAGAACAGATCTGGAGAGAGGGTAGAGGACAGTTCTGGGTGACACTTTAGAACCTCTGGAGGGCTGTGGGTCAAAAGCTGAAAGGTGAGAACTAAGTACCCAACAGGGGTCCTGCTCTAGGCAACAAAGTGGGCTAAGAGCACATTTCAGCCAGGAACTGGAAACTGTGATGTTGACCTTGAAGTGAGGGCTCAGGATAAATACAGGCCTTTTCAAAGGAGGGAGCAGGCAAGCAAGAGCTCTTGATTGTCTAATGTTTTCAGCTATACCAAACTTAAATGGTTACTAGTTATTTACTGGCCTGTAAATGGTATACACAGTAGAATACCCTCATGTCGAAGCAAAGATTAATTTTTATACGCTATTTGGGCAAAGATTAGTTTTTCAGTGCACAGTGTAAGTAAAAGGAGCAGGGTAGGGCCTAGAACAAAGTCTTAGATGAGGATGAGGGTGTGTGGAATCTCATTGCGTCAGACCCAGAGTTCTTAACAGGAGGTCCGAGGACATGTATCAGAGAATCAGAGATTCATGCGCATACTTTTGTGGTGATGTGCACATCTGCTGGATTTTTTTTTTTTTTTTGGAACAATGTAAATGGCTTTCATCAAATTCTCAAATAAGTCTACAACCTCAGAAACAGTCAACAATGCTCTACTGAGGCTCAAGGGAAGAAACTGAGGTTCTGATTGATGGGGAGCATATTTTCTTTTGTCTTTGATTGCCAACAGTCAGGTTCACCGGAGAGCTGATGGGCAATAGGTGAAATGGAGAATCTATTGGGGAGCCTTGACTACTGGGGTTTGGGTGGCTCTTGCCCATAGTCTGAAGGAGGCTTTGAAATACATATCATACTTCCTACTTCACAGGCAGAACTCAGATTAGATTATTCATTGTGACCCACAACTTGGACATTTGAACTAGAAGCCCTGAGTCTTGACTCCTATAAGAAATTACTCATAATTAATTTGTTACATGTTCCATACATCTTAAAAAAAATAACTGGAATGAATTTTGGTTTTAAACATGCCATAATCTCACAAGGTTTTCTGTGTTCAGTAGCATACTGTGGTTTACTATGACTATCACAAAGATTTTGAAATCAAAGGGTTTTCATTTTACCTTTTTAAATTTAATTCATTTTTTTCATTTTACCTTTTAGAAACCTGGTATAATATATCTGCATGATTACATTTTAATGAGCACTTTCATTGCCTATTTAAACATGCAAAGATATAAAACAAGCCAACCAAACAGGAAGACATACAGTCAAGGTGTTGGCTGGTGTGCTGTTACTGAGCATCATCTTGGGATAAACCTTGTGCCAGACTCAAGTTTCATAGTGTGAACTGGTTCAAAATAAATCCATTTGTATGCATAATATTTTACAGAAGGGTTAAGCTACCTTAGCAATTGTTGATAATTATGGATCTTTGCACAGCTCTGAGGATCTCAAAACATTCTTTGGGAGTAAATCAGCCATTCCACAAATTAAAAACAAATGTGTAAACAGTTTTATGGGGCTATTTTTACCAAGTCTAGGGTGGTTAAGTGATGACCCTTGGAAACCCAAAACCACATCAGAGTTCTGCCAGTGTGCATGTTGCTATGGGCAGGATGGGGGAAAGATGCATCCATGAGAATGGACTTAATTTGCAGGGAGGTTTAACTCTCTTTACAGCACAGCAAGAGGCAGTGATTTAGCTGGTGTGTGCTGCTATTCTGGAAGCCTCCACTTTTCAAAATTCTGAGTCAGGCTATTAACATCAGAAACAAAGGCAAAGGAATGAGAATTTGTCCTTCTGGACCCGACCTAGGAATCCCTGGCTTCCAACACCTTTCTAACCTTTGTGGGTTTAGCAGATTAGTCCTGATTTCTTCAGCCTTTTCAGTAATGGCTATTCCTTCTGCTCAGGCTAGTGGTCAGATTGCCATGACTATCCGAGCAATCGGTTCTCAAAACTAGGTTGATAATTGGTTTAAATACTTGTCTATGAGATTTCACAAAATATCTGCTATCTGATAAAAAGAAATGTTTACTGTTACATGACTTGCTCAACTATCAGCTAGTCAACTAAAACTAGGATTTATTGAAATGAAATACCTAAACCATCTTCTTAATTCACATTATAAAGTCTGGAGAAAAATCACATAGTTATCTATGTTGCTTTGAAAGAGAGCCTCATGCAAACTTACACATGTGGCTTTAAAGAAACACCACTTGTTAAGCTGCTGTTGGATGCTTTTCTTGTGATGCCTCTTGAAACAGAACTGTTCATGGAACAGAGCTAGCATATTTTTGGTGGAATTCAAAATTACTCTTTTTGCAAAGTAGGAAATATCCATCTTTATAATTAAACCATTAGAAGATCCACTGAAAATAAATTTTAAATAAAATCTTAGTTAATAATTGTAGATGTGCAGATATTCTGGGCCCTAGAAAAACAGTCAGAGATACTTGACCTCTGAACTCTTAATGCATAAACAATGCACCTCCGTCTCAATAACTGACATTGCTGATGGCAAGGGCCCCATATGATGACTTACTTTCCTTTCCAATCAAATTCCTCATAAAAAGGGGGTGGTGGTAGACAACAAAACAAGGGTGACAAGCCAGGGTTTTTGCCCATCCTCAACTCCTTGCAGACAAACAAGAGTGAAAACACAGACTTCCTGCTCTTTCTCTTTAAACCCATTAAGCTCTCACTGGTGAACAGGTCTGCTGTTGCTTTTGTGTAGTTCCCCTTCCCCCATTTGTTTAAAGTATTGCAAGTCCTACAACTGCTGGGGCCATCATTCTTCGGAATACAGCCCGCACAATGGCAGAATTACAATGGGAGCGGAGGCTGGCAGCACAGCCTTTGTGCCTCAGGAGAGTTCAGTGGATTTGTGAGGCTGAAACAGCCGTCCTCAGCCTGAGTACTGAGGGCTGACAGGTGGAGCAGGCTTTTTTGAGCTGATCTGCAGGAACACATTTTTTGCCCTTTCCAAGTGTCATAGAGTGTGGGTTAAAGAGGCTCTGGCAGAGTCCTCACTGGTTCCCAAACTTTTACCTTGAGCACTGTGCACACTGCTTGGAGACAGTGTGAAATACTACCTGCAATGATTTGCAGACCTCTGGGGTTTGTTGATGATCAGAACCTGCCTCCACCTCTTTTTGCTGCTGGTATACCCCTCCACCACACCTGCCTCTGCCCCAAGTACTGGGTGGTGCTTCTCAGGCTTGAATGACAGGAAAAGAGAGGGTTCTAGGAACCAGATAAGATATTTCATACGTACCTACGTGGCCATAATTGCAAGATCCTTGGCTCAAAAATCCGATGGCTCTTTCTTTCTTATCCACTGTATTCCGTAGGATCTGGGTTGGGTCACCAAGAATTTGTATTATCTATGTAAGTCACTTGCTGTGAGATAACAGAAAAAAATATACCGTGGTTTCTGCCCCTGGGTCCTGGCACATAGCTACTAAAACCCTTTTGATTTTCTGAATGACAAGAGTACTGGGACCATCTTTTGCTCTGATATTTGGTCTTTGACTTCTGTTTCTGACACAGAGTTCCTAAATCTCTTGGAATTTTTGTTGTTCTAATGAGCTGACTCTTAGTGGGCTCCTAGATGGGGGCTTGTAACCAGAAAGACCAAGTCACAATTACATGTTTGGAATTTTCCAGTCTCTTTTCCCTTCCCTACCATCATTCTCCACGGAGGAGAGAGAAAGGCTGGAAATGGAGTTAATGATCAATAATGCCTTTGGGATAAAGCTTCCATAAAAATTCCAAAAGTATAGGGTTCAGAGAGCTTCCAGCTTGGTGTACATTTGGAGGTGCTGGGATAATGATGCCCTTGGAGAAGGCATGGAAGCTTGGCACCCCTTCCCCATACCTGCCTTAAGCGTCTTTTCCATCTGAATGTTCATTATATACTTTTATAGTAAAGTCAAAAACAGTAAGTAAATACACCGTGTTCCTGAGTTCTGTGAGCTACTCTAACAAATTAATTGAACCTGAGCGGGGATGGTGGGAACGTCCAATTTATGGCTGACCATTCAGAAGCACAGGTGAAAACTTGGCCTGGAGAGCAGTCTTGTGGGATTGAGCCCTTCACCTGTGGGATATAACGCTCTCTACAGGTAGATGGTGTCAGAACTGAGTTGCACTGTAGGATACCCAGCTGGTGTTGCAGAATTGCTTGGTGTGGGAATCCCCTCTCCCTATGCACACACACATTTGGTGTCAGAAGTGCTGTGACTGTGATAATGGTGTGAAAGAAAAGGACATACAGAGGAAGAAAAGTGTAGGTTTTCTCTGCACTTAAATTCTCTTAGTTTCAGTTTCTTCCTCAGTAAAGTTAGAGTAGTTTAGTGGTTCTCAAAGCATGGTCCCCTGACCAGCAGCATTAGGGTTGTCTGGGAACTTGTTAGAAATGCAAATTCTCAACCCCCAACTGACACTTTCTCTGACTCAGACCCAATTGGGTTGGCCCAGCAGTGCATTATTTTAACAAGCTCTTCCAGAGATGCTGATGCATGTTGAAATTTGAGAGCCACTGGCATATGGTTCTAGCCCTGGCATTTTTTTTTTTTTTTTTACAGGGACAGAGAGAGAGAGTCATAGAGAGGGATAGATAGGGACATACAGACAGGAACAGAAAGAGGTGAGAAGCATCAATCATCAGTTTTTTGTTGCCATTGCGACACCATAGTTGTTCATTGATTGCCTTCTCACATGTGCCTTGACTGTGGGCCTTCAGCAGACTGAGCCACCCCTTGCTGGAGTCAGCGACCTTAGTTCCAAGCTGGCGAGCTTTTGCTCAAGCCAGATGAGCCCGCACTCAAGCTGGCGACTTGGGGATCTCGAACATGGGTCTTCCGCATCCCAGTCCGACACTCTATCCACTGCACCACTGCCTGGTCAGGCTAGCCCTGGCATTTATACAATTGTTAGTTTCTCTCATCAAGGCAGTTCAAACCCAAAAGCCCAAAGATGCATGATAACACTTCTGAGTAAGACTTTTCAAGTATATCAGCTGTGAGCATCCTTGCTGACCTATCAATGAAGAATTATAATCATGGGATAAAAGAAAAATTATAGGAAAGTGAACTAGGTTGGCAGGCTAAAAGCCTTTCCATTTCAAAGTTCTGTATTCCTCTTAATCAAATTGAAATGATTTCACAGGATAGTGATAAGGGCTTGACTCCTGTTGGGCCACTCTAGGCAATATAGACTTGGATGTGCCCATTCACTTGTTCTAAAAAGAGAACGGACCCCCCCACACACACACACACATACACTCAGGGATCAGTTCTTTGTTTGATAAAGATGCCTCAAAAACACTAATAAATGCTGTGCAGCTTCAACTGTTAAAGTAACTGCAATGTTACATCTTCAGGCTAAGAAGACAAGCCCTCTAAAGTGGATATCAGAGATATTACAGTAAAGTTCTGACCACAGGCCCTGTTGCATTTGTGACTTCTCCTGTCTCATGGACTTCCCTCCCTCACGCCCTCCTCCTTGCTTGTGTAACTCTTACTTATCTTTTGGGACTCAGCCAGGCATCAGTCTGTTCTGGGATGCTCTTCCTGAACTTCCACAATTGGATTAGGAGCCCCTCTTCAGTGTCCCCAGGGCCCTCTGTGCTTATCTGTATCATAGCTGTCAACACAGCATGTTATAATTGCTACTTGACTCATACATTTCCCCACTCAGCAGACCTCTGTGAGGACAGGGACCATTTCCCTCTTCACTTCCTTCATTTTCAGGATCTAGAACAGTGCCTGGCACATAGGAGAGCCTCAGTGATTATTTATTTACAGAAAGTGACTCTATGTCTCCTGGGATCCTCTGTGAGATTATTTCAGGGGTCGGGAACCTTTTTGGCTGAGAGAGCCAAGAATGCCACATATTTTAAAATGTAATTCCATGAGAGCCACACAATATGTTTAACAGTAAATGCAAGTAAATGTGTGCATTTTATGTAAGACCAAAACTTTTAAAATATAATAAGTCTCTGAATTCTTTTTAATAACGTTGTTATGCTGTTGCTAACCAATGATGAATAAACTACTTCTTACCATTAATGTGACTTTTGGTGCTGCATGGTTTTGCTGATGGCTTTGTAGTCTGGTTGATACATGGTGGGGTTAAGCTTCATGCAGGTGTTGAGACTTCCATGCATTAAATGTGATTGTAGGTTGGTCTTAACGTTCTTTAGATGTGAGAAAGACTGCTCACATGAATATGTATAGCCAAACATTGTCAGTATAGCAATACTCATACGCTGCAGTGTGTGGTATGTGACGAGAAGCACATTCCAAGTTTTGACAATCAGCTGGTCTGCGGGTTGAAGTATTTTCATTTCTCTTCACTTGTGTTTGCTAGCCAACTCTGCTTGCGGTGGTGCAAGTCTTTCCAAATCTTCATTCAATGACTTGAACTTATTCACCCACATGTCTGAGGCCTTCAGGTCAGCAGCTTATAGCTCAAAATCTCTGATGGAGACACTGGGGATGTAACTCAGGTCGGCACTGTCCACCGCACACTCATGTGGATGGGTGATGAACTTAAAAAGATGAGTGTGCTCATGAAATTCTCCAAAGCATGCTTTGAATGACTGCAGGAGATTAGATGTGAAGCCTGCTAGCTGCTGAATATCAAGGTGTTGAGCAGGGTCACTTGCTGTGCATGCATCTTTAAACTCTCCCAGTTTTTCAAAGTATAGTAAACAACCCATTTCAGTGTCAGCGATGACTAGTTCCAGCTTGTTTTCAAATGCAAACACTGCTTGTTGAAGGGATAAGACTGTATTTCCAAAGCCTTCCGTTTTCACATTGAGCTGGTTCAGATGTTTAGTCATGTCCACGAGATAGTAGAACTTCAGGAGCCACTCAGTGTTAGCTAACTCAGGATGCTCAATGTTTTTCATTTCAAGAAATGTCTGGATTTCGCTCAGATAAGCCGTGAAATGGCTGAGCACCTTCCCTCTTGACAACCAACACACATTGCTGTGCAGAAGCAGACCAGGATAATTATTCTTAACTTCATCTAGAAGTGTTTTAAACTGGTGATCATTTAAAGCTCAGGCAACAATAAAGTTGACTACCCAAATGACCAGTGACATCACCTCACCAAGGGGCTCACCACACATCTGAGCACAAAGCACCTTCTTATGTAGGATGCAGTGAAAACTTAGGATGTGTCTGTTTTCATGTTCACAAAGAAGTGCTACAAATCCTCTGTTTTTTCCCACCATGCACAGAATACCATCAGTACACTCCGAAATAAGTTTATCCATTGGTAGATTTTTTTCTTTAGCAAACTCAGTGAAAGACTTGAATAAATCCTTCTCTCTTGTTGTCTCTTTTATAGGCAAAACATCAAGACTTTTCTCACGTAGTGTGTCACCAAGAGCATACCTTGCAATCATGCTGAACTGGGATAAATGGCTTACGTAGTTGACTCATCGAAAGCGAGAGAAAAGAATGGTGCTGCATTTATGTCCTTCACTTGTGTTGCTTGAATTTGATTTGCCATCATGATGGTATGATTGTGAACAGTTTTTGCCGACAGAAGCATGTCTTTTATTTGTTTGATTATCTTGTCTTTATCTGAAAAGTCATCAAAAAGTTTATTAGCAACATCAAGCATGAATATTTTGGCATACACCCCATCTGTGAATAGCTTTCCGTTTCTCACAATTGCTAAAGCACCAGCAAAGGTAACCAAATTCCAGTCACCTTGTTGAGTCCAAACATGGAGTTGCTGCTGATTAGCTTGCACTCTGCATGGTAGCTCTTGACATGCTTTCTTTCTGCTGTCTCCCGTTGGATATTTCAATGGAAATGTAGTATGGCGTTTCTCAAAGTGCTGCTTTATAATTGACCATTTCTTCTATGCAATTTTATCATTGCATATTAGACACACTGCAGAACCTGCTCTCTACACAAAGGTGAATTCCTCTGTCCATTTCTGCTCAAAGGTACGATACTCCTCATCGTTTTTTCTTTTAGCCATCTTTTTCATCAAAAGGATTTCTGCAATTAGCTAGCTGACTACTTGATTAAAAGAAGGGAAGTTTACATCCTGACCTCACAATGCCTCGTGTACGTTATGCATTATCCAATAAAAATTTGGTGTTGTCCTGGAGGACAGGTGTGATTGACTCCAGCCACCTGCAACTATGAACATGAGCGGTAGGAAACAAATGAATTGTAATACATGAGAATGTTTTATATTTTTAACGTTATTATTTTTTTTTATTAAAGATTTGTCTGTGAGCCAGATGCAGCCATCAAAAGAGCCACATCTAGCTCATGACCCATAGGTTCCTGACCTCTGGATTATTTGTTCCTTCTTTTCACTCATTTGTTTATACATCCATCTAGTGTCCAAATAGTAGCCATTGCCCAGTAGGAGGACATGGTGTTGGCTGCTGCTTGGGTTGCAGGAAGATTCTTACTGCATCCTCCTCTCAAGGACCTGATTATCCAATGGCATCCCCTCCCTGTTTTTTTGTTTGTTTTTGTACCTCAGGTTCAGAAGGCCAGTTCACGGCAAACCATACTCATTGATTTCTTCAAGGTTCTTCTATTGATGGGTTGGATATTTTTCTTTTTCCCATTCTCCATCACCATTTTTATCCTTTCTATTGGCATCTAGTTTACCATGTTTGTGTGTTATTTTATTTGTCTGTATTCTTTTTTTTTTTTTTTTTTTTTTTACAGGGACAGAGAGAGAGTCAGAGAGAGGAATAGATAGGGACAGACAGACAGGAACAGAAAGAGGTGAGAAGCATCAATCATTCAATTTTCATTGCCATTACAACACCTTAGTTGTTCATTGATTGCTTTCTCACATGTGCTTGACCACAGGCCTTCAGCAGACCGAGCCACCCCTTGCTGGAGCCAGTGACCTTGGATCCAAGCTGGTGAGCTTTTGCTCAAGCCAGATGGGCCCACGCTCAAGCTGGCGAGCTCGGGGTCTCGATCCTGGTCTCCCGCATCCCAGTCCAATGCTTTATCCACTGTGCCACTGCCTGGTCAGGCAATTTTGTCTGTATTCTTATAAGACACATATTTCTGTGTTGCAAACATGTATTTTAAGTTTACGTGGATGGTATATAAGAAACCTCGTACTTCTTCTTCTCCACATTCTGTGCTAACAGGTGTCTTTGTTCTGTGTGTGACAGCCCTGTTCTGCTCACTTGTTCCCCCTGTGACAAGCACCTGGACAACCTCCTGCTTCCCATTACCACAAACACTGTGACAAACATCCTCAGACATGCTCCTTGTTGACTAATAGGAGGTTCTCTAAGGGTTCATGGTACACATAGGATTCAGGGGGCAAGATTGCTGGGTCACAGCATATATATGTTTTTACCTTGGCTGAACATGCTAGATTCTCTCCAGAATGGCTGCCAGGATCTTGTGGGTTGGCGGGAGTTTCTTACTTTAGATAGTGGTCCTTTGCTAGTTTTGACATTGCACATTTCTTCCTCCAATATATTTGTTAACTTTGCCCATGGCATCCTTTGTTCCAAAAAGAATTATTTTTTCCCTTTCCAATGAGTATGACAGAGGTTGGCTTTGGCGACCCTGCATAATCCTTTTACTATGAACAAAAGTGGGTAGTTTATCACCCTAACATAAGTTTTGCTGTTTTGAGATATAGCCACAGATAGCATCATACATACATAGATCTTAATATATATAAATTTGAGTAAATGGGTTAAGTTTTAATGCAGAGAAATTCCTATGTATTAACTATAAAACTATATACCATATTTTTCACTCAATAAGACACCAGACCGTAAGACAAATCTAGGGTTTTAAGGAGGAAAATAAGAAAAAAAATTGTGAACCAAATGGTGTGTTAAAATATTTGATAAACTACTGTATTTTTCACTCCATAGGACATAGGGCATTTTCCCCTCCACTTTTTTGGGGAAAAAAGTGCATCTTATGGAGTGAAAAATACGGTAAATGCCAGCCTATTTTGGAAATAAGGCCACAAGTGTTGTAAATAAAGTCATGCATATTTTGGCCCTGGCTGGGTAACTCAGTGGGTTAGAGCGTCACCCTGATATACCAGGGTTGCGGGTCTGTTCCTGGGTCAGGACACATACAAGAATCAACCAATGAGTGCATAAGTAAGTGGAACAACAAACTGAGGTTTCTCTCTCTCCCTTCCTCTTTCTCTAAAATCAAGGAAAAGATTTTTAAAGTAATATCACTCCAATAAATTTAATAAATAATGTAAAAAAAAAGTCATGCACATATGTGATAATCCCTATAATAGCCAAAACAAGAGAGAAGAGAAAGCAAAATTCATGAGAAAGTATTTGTGACTTTGGAGCTTAGGGCCTGAAACTCAGAAAAGCTGAGAGAAAGAACCAAATTGATTTTCCCAGGGCAGGCCTCTGTTTACATTCCTTCTGAGAAATCAGAAACAGCCCCCTTAAGGGTTCCTATTGGTTCCCCTATTTTCTCTTGGCTAGCAGGTAGCCTGTTAGAATTAGCAGATTCTAGGGGTGTATGTATAGAAATATTCAAATTCCTTGCTACACACTGAGCCCTTATGATGCAGCTGCAATCATCTCAATCTTACCTGCTCCTTCAAGCCCCTCCCCACTTTAGTATGATGGACAGCCACATCGAATTCCATGTTACAGTTCTGCTTAGCAAACCACATGTGAGCACAGGCTGCTGTCTCTCCATCCCCCCATCCCCTCCCCGGTTTATTGGAGGCAACTATTATATCAGGTACACACCTCAATTACTGCATACATTGCGATTTCTAGTACATGTTAGGTGTCTACCTGCCTCAGCTCCTGCTTAACTGAGACCTTCTGGAGAAAGGAATGGGGTCCTGTTCATTATGTGTCACCAACAAAATCTCAGACATATAGTGGAGACTCAAGAATTCTCTTGAATGTGAGGAAGATCTGCTTTCTTACACATTAAGGATTACAGTCCAATAGCCCAGATCCTGAAGCTTTTAAAATATCAGGTAACTCATCAGATGAGTAAATTCATGCTGTTGTGTTACTGATTTAGTGTGTCGAATCTTCCATGTGATAGTTGCATCAACAGAGGATTCATAATTTTATAGAGGGGTAATTACAATAATGGAAGTTACAGGTAGCAACATAGCAGCTATAAAGGATTGAGGAGATTTGGGGTCAGACAGTCCTTTCAATGCCACTCAAATGACCTCACCTAGGTAAATATCAGTATTTAGAAATATCTGGGATGCGTTTACAGAGGAAACCTTTCCTCCCAGGCTTTATGTTTGTATATTTCTCAGTAATGTGGACAGATAAGCATAAAGCACATAGACTTTCTGAGTAGCTATTTTGATATGGGTCAAATTTTATGATGATAACAGTACACTGATGCTTTTACCCTGAATCAGATGTGTTTGATGATATGCCTGATGCCTGTAGTTTACTATTAGAGGAAGTGGAAATCATAGAGGAGACGTAGGAACATTTCTCCCAAGAAGAGGAGTCCTTTCTTAGGATTCTCAATGGGCTTTCTTTCCTGACCTTTCTGCCCCCAGCCCTGAATGTCAGTGGAAGGGCCCCTTCTCCTCACATGCTGAAGTCAGATAGACAGATTGGACCCAGAGATGGAGTGCTTATTTGTTGGGCCTTTGGGAACCCAGGCAGCAGTCCCCTTCCATTTTGCTCTTCCATTCTGTTGGTCAAATAATTTTGTAAAATATGATATTTTATGTTTGCTCACTTATAGTTTGCATTGGGGGCTGGGCAGCGCCAGGTATACGTGGTCTGTGAAACTGCAAATTACCTTCCTGCTTGGGAAGGGTCATTGTTTTGCTAATGTTTGCTGGAGCAGAGGCTTTCTCCAGAAAGTTTTGAGAAGAGAGAGCAAGAGAGAAGAAGGAGAAGAGGCAGAAAGAAACCATGCTTGCTGAGTGAGAGCAGAGAGAATGCAGAGTGCTAAAGGTAAAGCCATGTTGGCAGGGAAAGAGAAGGTGTGTAGATGGGGAACCAGAGATGAGGGGCTTTGGGATCCCTACTGAGACTGGTGGGGCCTTTGATTCTAGGAGAAACCAGAGAATGTGTCAGGGCTTTGGGAGCTCTGAATGTGTGAAAAGGAAGTGTTTTCCCTGTGTGTTTGCTTGTCTATCGATGTGAGACTTTAATAAAGGAATGGCCCACTATTTTTTGGCTCCATTGTTTCTTTTCTGTCTGCCTGAGTTCAATGAGAACTTGCATGTGCATGGCCATGATGGCCGTGACTACTGGCCATATACATTCCTATTTGTATTGTTCTTCTTCAGCAGGGTGAGTTCATTATCACCTCAGTTCACATGGCAGATGTTGGGCAAATGAGTTTGTAAAATTTGTCTTTTCTGAGCTCACTTTTATTGTTAAAAATGGCTGCTGCCTATGTAAATTGTGCTGCCAGGTGAAACTGCTAGTTACCTTCCTGCTTGGGAAGAGGCTTTGTTATGCTAATGTTTGCTAGAGGAGGCGGTTCATGCCAAAAGTTTTAAGAAGAAAGGAGGAGAAGGAGGAGGCCATGTTTTTGCAAAGTTTGTGCACAGAGTAGAAGGGAGAAGGTGTGCAGATAGGGAACAGAGGTGAGGGCTCTTGCGAGCTCTGCTGAGACTGGTGGGGCCTTTGATTCTAGGAAAAAACAGAAAAGATTCTCCTGGTTGTGTAACTGGAGAACATATGAGTGGGTTTTGGTGCCCTGTGTGTTTTTACTTGCTGGCCGGTTGTGAGGTTAGAATAAAGGCATGGCCCACCAGTTTTTGACTCTGCTGTTTCTTTACCGTCTGTCCAAATCTAATGTGAACCTACACGTGCCTGGCTGTTATGGCTGCAGCTACTGGCCATACCAGCAGAAAACACAGCCACATCCTGGTGTCCATCCCTTGATTTCTATTCAAAGTCTTGGAGTCTGGAAATTGGCATTCTCACTGGCCTGGAGTAGGTCTGGTGCCTACTTTGGTCCCAGTCAGCTTGGCTGAGGCTAAAGAACCATGCTGAACACATGGGGCTACTGCAAGCTCCCTGTGACCAAGGCAGGAGGGTGGGGGGTAGACCCAGAAAAGAGGACTGAACATGCAGTCTAATAGGCATCTACTATCACAGTCATCTTCATATAATAAGAGTTTTCTAGGCACTAACCTAAGACTCACTTTTGAGAAATAACCAATTCTTTCTTATCCCAACATATACAAAGGAAGGAAGGAAGGAAGGAAGGAAGGAAGGAAAGGAAGGAGGGAGGGAGAGAGGGAGGGAGAAGAAAGGGAGGGAAAGAAAGAAAAGGACAGAAATAACGCACATTTCTGTCTCACGTTGGGGGTGCACAAGTGTGCCCATATCCAGAAATGCATATTGTCAGAGATACTAAAGTACAAACATATGCTCTCTTGAGGATCCAGCATATGATCTTTTCAACACACACACCCCCCACAAAAATTTCCCAAGGAAAGCAAATAATTTCAGGTTTTAGGAAAGAGCAGGGATCTGTTACGATACTAGTGTTCAACAAGTGTAACATTCTGGGCTCAAAGCAAATGCCAAGTGAAAAAAAAGTGCTAAAATGGTTTGATTGGGGTTTTAATGAGAAAATTTTCTCCTCTACTCCAGCTTCCATCCTCGTTCTCCACCCCCAGCTATTTCCTCCAGCCAGCCAAGCAAGAGCCCTGTGCAGGGGAAAACTGAGAGAATGTTAGCAATTCAACTTGAGCAATTAATTTGCGGCACTTTCTGCATCCTGCTTAGCAGGGCCTCTCTCTGTGCTGCTGAAAACACAATGTGCCCCTCTATTGTGAATGTGTAATGGTATGGTTTACAAATCCTCAGGGCTACAACATCCACTTCTTGGGCACACGTTGTGGAGGTTAGGGCATGTCTCTCTCCCCTTCACACTTGGAAGTGAGTAAATTCTTATGTGACAGTAAAATGTGAAACAGGAATTCCTCTTCAGAGAGAAAAGGCAAAACCCAGGAAATACAGGAAATGTGCAGACCCACTTATTTAGCATATGTAGATACTTCCTCTGCCTCCAGTTCCTCCCTGCAGAGGCTGCCATCACACCCTAGGTCTGCATGGAAGTTCTAGAAATTGAGCTGGCCATTAGTTTAATATGTATTGAGGTTGCCTGATGCTGGACCTCCGTGTAGGAGACCAGGAGAAATCTACCGGGCAGAGAGCCTTCCTGTGGAGCCCACAGTCGGGTTTTGGAGCCTAAGTGCCAATGTAAAGTGTGAACAGACTTAAGGGAAGACGTGAGGCTGAGGATAACTAAGTACTAAATAAGTAGCCCTGATAGCAACCTAATAGTGAGCACTATTTTTAGCCAAAGTTCAGCATTGAACAGGAAGAAAGGAGAAGAGAACTGGATTTTTTTCTTTGCTTAGTTGGGTGTGACTGTGTTTGCCTGGGAGCACACGTTGATTGAGAAGTAGTGATTCCTGTTGTGAAAACAGGGGCATATAAAGGGCCCAATGAAGAGTCGGTTTTTGAAAATCAGCTGAATTTCACTTAAACTTTAGAAGTTGTGTCACTAATTGAGTGATTCTAAAACCAGAGTTGCTTCTGAATATGGGAGGTTGGGAGTCTCTGGTTAAAGGAGGGGGAAACGGAAGAGAGTGACTGAAGGCACAGGAGCAGGCAACAGCTTAGTGAATGAAGGGAGCTAATATATACTGCAAGAGAAATGTTCTCCAGGTTTAGACGGAACCCAGCTCACAGGCAAATGCCTAGCGGCTTGGTAAAACTGTCAACAATCACATTCCCTTACTTCTGAGCCTCATTTGGAGGCCTTGGCCCTAGGATGTATTGTATTCTCACCACTTTCTCCTCTATTCCTGGAGATGTTTATCTAGAACAGTGGTTCTTAACCTGGGTTCTATCGAACCCTAGGGGTTCGATGAGTCGGTCTCAGGGGTTCGGAGAAGTCTCTGCCATGGAGGCCAGAATAAAGTAATACTGTAATTTGTTGTGAGTTCATGCACTTTGTTGGTTTTGTTCTTTGAGCAAGGTGATGTTCATGCACGGTTCATTTTGTGCACCAGTAAAAAAACATATACCTATGTCTTGAATTTGGGAAAAAATCATATTTTATTTATCACTAAAGAAGGGTTTGGTGAATGCGCATATGAAACTGGTGGGTTCGGTACCTCAAAAAAGGTTAAGAACCACTGATCTAGAGGACAGGGAGTCTTTCCTAGGTTGGTCTTGGGATGGCAGAGAGGAAGGACATTTTGGATCCCATAGTTTTCATAGTGTTGCTAGTGTCCGGAGAGGGATTCTATCTAGTAGGTTCAACTTCCCGGATCGTTTGCACTCACCCCACCTATCACAGGACTCTTTGATGTCAATACAAAACAAGCCAGAAAATGTAATCAAAGCCGGTGACATCTATTAAGGATGCTTAGAAGAGAGCCATTTGCAGCAGCTGTAATGACTTTTGCAATATGGAAGCCCAAAAAAGAATAAAAGGCTCCATCACACCATCATGCCAACATTCATTGTTTGGAAGGGTTAAGATCAAAGACATTTCTTATAAGGATGGCTTTTCTTCACATGAAGTAACATTGTGATGTCTCTAAGGAAAATCAGTGCGTGATTTGGCAACATGTTCATTGCAATTACCAAGGAATTAGGTTGGGGATTAGCGGAATGCTTCTGGGTGCAGATGAGTGTATTGAACTGGAATTGGGTGCCCAAATTTGTTCAGAACTGAAGCTCAGCCCCTGCCTATTCTTGTTCCCAACCTTCACTCTTTACAGCTGAAGTAGCATATTTGCAAGAAACTAGAAGAAATCAAAGTGTAGAACCCTTCTTTAGTTGAGTGATGGGATTTGCAGAGAGAAGGAATGGCTGTTCCATTTTGGGAGGCTTGAATAAGAGGACTATGAAAAAGATGGGAGGTTGAAGAAAGGGGGAGAGAGGTGAGAGAAAGAACTTGCAGAGGGGCATTCTGCCTCCAGACATTCTGGGAGGGAAGAACTCTTTCCCTTCTTAGTAAGAAAAAATGATTAAGTTAGACAAAGTTACAATTTCAGTTCCTGCTGCGCTACTCTTTTCACATTTAACTTATTCAGAAAATGTAATAATAAATAAGATGTCATTTCAATAGTAACAAAACAGCATAATATATAGAAATTTATTTAATCAAGATTACATCAGATCTCCATGGGGAAAAGCTTTAAGACTTTAATAAAAGACATAGAAAATGATATCAATAAATGTCATGTTCTTGGATGAACAATTTAATATCATGAAGATTACAATTCTTCCCAAGTTAATATATAATCTTAATGTACTCTCAATCAAAATTTCAATTGGATATTTTTCTTTAGGAACTCAATAAATTTATGAAAGAATAAAGATTCACTAATAGCTAAGTAAATACTAAGAAAGAAACACAAAAATAAAAAGGGAGACTTATCTATTCAGATATTAAAACATACAACAAAGCCATAGTGATTGAAATAGTCTTCAGAAACAGACATGTAGACCAAATGGAACAGAGTAGAAAACTCAAAGATAGACACGAGCTGCTTGAGTGGGAGAAGATATTTGCAATGTCTAAAACTGACAAAGGATTAATATGTATACTATTCTAAAGAGGCCTGCAGGTCAGCTCTAAGAGTAAAACAAACAAAAGATAGGAACAGGCATTTTAGGAAGGAGAACACATAAAAGGCGATAACCATATAAAGAAAGGCTCATATGTACCAACTAATAACCAGAGAGATGTAAATAAGGACAGTGCAATTTTGCTTTATACCAATTTAGGCTTGGGAAATATTAGAAAATTGAGTGATATCAACTGATGATGGAGAATGGGATTTGAGTTGTGTATTATCTCATATGCATTGCTGGTTGAGCCTAGACTGATGTGTAACTATTTTTATGAGTAATCTGGCACTACTTAGGTAAATTAAATATCTGCATAAACTGTAACCCAGATATTCCGTGACTAGATATATATCCCCAAGAAAACTTCACACTGATCTGGATGGGGAATTATAAAAGAATGTTCATATGAAGGTCCTGACATTCTGTTGTGTTGACCAAGAAACTCTTTGTCACCAGGAGAATCACCAGGCAAAATGGGGTAGGTGTACACCACCTATTTACGTGCTCTGTTGTAAGCAATGGATTGAATGAACGTTAACAACATGGATTCTCTTAAAAACATAAAGGGATTGAAAAAATAAGGAATAAAATGTGCAACAAACCATCTCTGCATGTTAAAAATGCATGCATATCAAAGAGCAATAAGAGCCATGTAAGAAAATGTAAAGACAGAAAGATGGATGTTAAACACATGAGAATAATTGCCTATGGGGAAGAGTTAATGGAGATTAAATGGGAACAAAAGGGATAGATAAGACACAAAACTAGAAAGGCAGACAGACAAGAGAAGGGCCCAATGATGATAGTGTGCCCAGAGCTATCAAATATGATTATAGCCATCAGTGCTCTACCTCTAATGTTAAAGAAAGGTTTCACTGACTCGCCAGTAAGAAATTCTTTAAGCATCCGTCAGAGTTAGGTGATGAAGACCAGTAGGTCAGGAAGTGTTTGGGGACAGGGGACCACCACCGCAATCATCTTTGGAGGCAAGGAAAGAGAATAGTCTGGGAAGCGGCAGGCACACCAGGGTGTAGAGCAGTAGGTGAGAAAAATTCCTTCCAACCATGAGGGGCAGTATAACTAAATTCCTTGAATGTTCTGCAGTTATTGCTGAGGCAGAAACAAGGCCACTCTTGTCTACTAGGTTAAAAAAATCAGAATATAGATAAGAGAGCAGAAAGTGCAAGCCGCAGGTGGGGGTCTTCAGTAGAGGCAGCGGGTAGAGGGAGCCAGGCAGCCAGGAGAAGCCATAGGAGGACACAGAGGCAGGGTGTGGTATGGAGACCACCAGTGATGGGAGATGAGCCCCAGAGAGGAAGAAAATGAGAGCATCCAAAAGCTGTAGGCTTGTGAAGGGCTGGACATGATGTTGTAGTCACTGAGCAAGTGGGACATGGTCCCTCCAGGCCTGGAATTCCTTGTCCTGCTTTCACTGTTTTGTCACATGAGATGTGAGCAATTCCCAGCAGACCTGACCCAAGTAATGTCCTAACTGGACACTCGTCATGCCTGACTGTGCAGCAGGACATTGCCCATGGGGCCTTGTGTCCTGGAGGGTCACTAAGAGGAATGCAGCAAATGTTTGTCTGTGAAATTGCATCTGCTCTGTCACCCCCTCTTGTGTACATTCATGAGTCTTGTGATGGCCCAGTCTCCTTATGGCTATTTTTATTATTTTTAAAAATTTATCAATTTTACAGAGGGGGCAGTGGGAAAGAAGAAGTAATTGTTTCACTCTAGCTGTTCTTTGGTTGCTTGCTGTACGTGCCTTGCCCAGACAAGCCCAGGGTTTTGAACTGGCGACCTCAGCATTTCAGGTTGGCATTCTATCCACTGCACAACCACAGGCTGGGTGAGCTCCTTATGGCTATTTTAAATCTTCCCCTAGAGTCCTCATCTGCTCAGCAAGTCTTCTCCTTTCTTTCCCGGAGGTCAGGGGCCTGTGCCCATCTCTGTCCCACCATTCCTTAGCACTCAACTCTTCTCCAGAATTCTCTGCTCTTCTCTAGACCTCCCCCTCTGCCACCCCACCTCCTTTTCCTTATACTTTCACATTCCTCTGCAGCTTGTGGGGAGATGACAACTATGGATTTAATTATAGTAACATCCTTCATGATGCTTTTGACCTTGGGAAAGCCTGGGAAAACCAAGGTTTATGACCTGTGTCATCCAGCACTAAAATTTCCAGGTTGTGTGGAAATGAACCATATTTAGGGACAGCCAGGGGGGAACATAGTGTGGACACTGCATTGCAGCTTGGGATCTGTCCTCCTGTTGTCTGCCTTGCCAGCTCTTGCCACACTAGCTTCAGGGAAACATAACTGTGTTGTCAAGTGCGAGAATTCTGCGTGTCTGGGTATACCCAGACTTTGTGTATTTTTTGTGTCTCCATGTTTCAAAAACATTTCACTTCAATAACAAAGAGGCTTGTTGTTGCTAGTAGGCTTCAGAAATATATCACTGATGGAGACAAGCTCCACCAAATGCCCTCTTGTTTTTGCCGATGTGAATCAGGATGACCTTTTCACCCTCTTCAAGAGGATATTTATAAGAACCAGACACAGCACACATGTTAGAGAGATAACATGAGGGGAGTCCAAGCACAGCTGGAAAGAAGCAGAAAGTGCTTCTCTCTCTAGAATGATGTTTGTGAAAACCCTTCTGTAGCTTTGCTTAGTGCGCCACACGAGCGCGTGCGCTCGCGCACGCACACACACACACACACACACACACACACAATCTTGTTTCTGTATTTCTCTTGCTGAGGTCACAAACTTAATCCCATGATCTTCAGGAGGGAGGAAGTGAGGATTAGCTGGGCCTGGTTAAGGGTGGGATTATTGTTATCAGCCTGAGGAAGGTGACCTGGCAGTGGGGGAGAGACGGAGTTAGATGTGTCTTTGTCAGCTCAGGCTGCCTTAACAAAGTGCCACAGACTCAGGGATTAGAAAACATATATTTGTTTCTTATGATCTGGAGGATGGCGTTCGAGATCAAGATGCCAACAAATTGGTTTCTGGTTGGTGAGATTTTCTTCTTGGTTTGTAGATGGCCGCTTTCTTAAAATTTCTTTTTATTTTATTCATTTTAGAGAGAAGACACAGAGTGAGAGAGAGAGAGAGAGAGAGAGAAAGGAGGGAGGAGCTGGAAGCATCAACTCCCATATGTGCCTTGACCAGACCAGTGCAGGGTTTTGAACTGGCGACCTCAGTGTTCCCAGGTTGACGCTTTATCCACTGCGCCACCACAGGTCAGGCTGTAGATGGCCGCTTTCTATCTTTGTCCTAACATGGCCTTTTGTTGGTGGTCAAGGGGTGGGTTTAAGTGGTGAGAGAGAGAGAGAGAGAAAGAGAGATGGGGGGGGGGATCTTTCTTTTCTTATAAAACTACTAACCCTATAACGAAGGTTTCAATTTTATAACTCATCTAAACCTAATCACAGCCCAAAGGTCCCACCTCCAAATACCATCACATTGCAGGTTAGGGTTTTAAATATGAATTCTGAAGAAATACACACACATTCACCCTATATTAATTACCCTGGTAGTGTGGAAAGTTCTTATTGCCTAGTCTGCCAATAGCTGCCTGTTCTGGCTCAGGTCCAGCTGCAGGAAACTCCCCTTTCTGGTGGGGCTAGCATCCCTGGGGAGGGTGATAGTCACATGAAATGAATGAAGAGGGAGGCAGGAATACTTTCTAAGAAAGCTAGCTGAAGGGCTCTACTGTTCTACAGAAAAGTACTGGCCCCCCAATTGTACTTCTACTTAAACATTTTTTAAATGAAGCTCTATTATATTAACTTAATATCTAATATAGCGTAATATGTAATATCATAAAGATTTTGAATGTCATATCATTTGGATTTTCAAACTCTAACTTTTTAATTTCATCAAAGTAATTTTCTTGGTGTCATCTGGAAAGTTATCTCTCCGTGTAAGCAAGTCCCTACTTCCCTTTTGTACCCATTTCCCCAGCCCCTCTAGCTGGTGGCACAAAGCACTGTGTGGAATTAGTTACTTCTTCACAATGCCCAGTTTGTTGTACATTATTTAATTTTTAATTTCTCTTTAGCATATACTTGTAAGTAAAAATACTGGACAGTGCTTTTAGCAACTTTTGCTTCCTGTAGCCTTGTGTTTTATAGAAGAGGTGAAGGAGGGTCGATCTGCTCCTGGAGGATCCTGGGGCGTGAGACGGTGGTGATGGAGGATGTACAGCGCCTCTGGCGGCTCAAGTTCTGTGGCAGCCAGCACACCACCAGCTCGATTACCTCTTCATGGAAGGCACTCACCCACTGAGGCTGGTTAATGTGAGGAAGGGAAGAAGGCCAGGGGCAAGGAGAGCTCTTTTTTTTTTTTTTTTAGCAGCTGTATAACAAGTCTGTTTTATTTTTCTTGGATTCATATAAACATTTCAAGTTGTTTATGACCCAGTGTCCACAGTGATCTCAGACCATGTCCCAGTAGCTTGAACTTGAGGAGCCAAGCCTCACCATTTCAAAACACAAAGTAGGTACTCGAGAGAGGCTGTCTGTAGTCCTTCCACTGTGTGCCACAGGCACGTGGTCTTTGCAGCATTATTGCCTCATTAGTTTTAAGTAGATGCAGGAATTTGTAGTTTTTAACACCCTTTTCTTTGGGGGTATCCTTTTTTCATTTTGTCTTCAAAGTTATTCACACAAAACAACAACAACAACAAAGTCATTCATCCCATCTACTTATAACAGATTCTCCCATGGAGGCATTTGGGGAGTCTTCCTTCAGCCTTGTACTGCTGAAAGAGGTAGTAAAAGTAAGCCTTTTCCTGTCTACATATTCAAATTTATAGAAGGAAAGTGCCAAATTATCCTTCGAATGTTGTAAGACCTGATTTGACTCCAAATTGTACTGTGAGAAGAAACAGATGGGGAAAGAAAAGAGGTCCTTTTTAAATGAAGTCCTTTTCTCTATGAAGAGGCTTCTACAGAAAATTGTCCCCCTCCCCCACCCATTCCCAAAGATGAGGCAAGCCCAGGAAAGCCCACCCAGCTTATTGGTGCAGACAGTCTGGTGGAGGGACAGATACACTGCCTGGTTGTGGCATCGTAATTGGTTTTGAAAACACACGGGCACGATGGCAGTGAGCCAAGTACTCCTGCCTCTGCACTGCCTTTCATTTCAGAAAGCTGATTCCTTACTTAAAATATTTCTCTTTTCCATATTGCCCAATCTTTTTCTGAAGAAGTGACATATCCCCAATGTTACTAAGGCTGGGTCCAAGCCACAGTCAACCCGTCCATTATGGAAAAAAGACTGAACTCAGCTCACTGATTTCGTAGCAAGATGGAACTGACCGACAATTTACTTGTCTTGCCTGGAGCTAACTCAGATATGAAGACTGAAATATCATCAGACTTTCAATATCACGATCCTGGATCTGAAGTCCAAGAAAAACAGAGAAAAATATCTTTTGAAGGCCAAGGAAACATATGAGGGTATGAGTGTGTGTGTCTTATTTGATGGTTGCATTGCAACAAATGAAGTAAAGGTAACTTTGGAGTTTTGCAACTGTGGGTGTTCAGGGCGAGCCACCCAAAATGTGCCTCAGTGATCTGAAGATTACTTTGAGCTAAAGGACATTTTGGCTTTAGGCTTAAAAGAAACTTTGGCACTTTCCTTTAACTACTAACTATAGGGCAAGACAAAGTTTTATTTACTAAATGTCGGCTCTTCTTATCATCCTGCAGGTCCCCTTTGTAGCCCCCAAGGTGCCTTACCTCATCCCTAGATCAGGATGTCTTTTATACCTCAATTCCCCTTTACATTTCTGAACCTCTCATGCATGTGGGGTCACTGACTTGTGTATGTGGGGTTCCCATACACGTGTATGTATTAAATTTGGTTGTTTTCTCTTTCTAATCTCATGTCTATTTGATTAGACCAATCAGAAGAACCTTGAGGGTAGAGGAAAGTTTCTTCCTCCCTACAGTTCCATCCTGAAACCTTCCCTCCACCCCCAAACATTTCCAATCCATGTGACATTAATGTTTCCTCTTTATGCGACAAGGGGAATCCAATGTAGGTGTGAGGCTTGCTTTCAGTCTTGGGGACTGAGATCATTGTGCTGGTAGAGACATGACACAATGTTGATGTTATACAAACACAGGAGAGTTTTATTATTGTGGTGGTGGCGGTGGTGGTGGTGGTGGTGGTGGTGGTGTGTGTGTGTGTGTGTGTGTGTGTGTATTTAGAGAAAGAAGAATAAGAGGCAGAATTCAGCCGCTACAGAATAGAAGTTTGGCCTTTGTTTTAGATTTTGCATTATGGAGAGTTGCATATAGCTATAAAGATGGACGTGATTGGCAAAACTGCAGACTAAGTAAAATCTGTGAAGGGTGTAGAATGCTTTATACATACTGCATATTGGCAATGTTTATTCACAGGATGCACATCCTAAATGAGTTTGGTCTCTCTCTCTCTCACTTAGTCACTCAATCAAGCTTATTCATTCTACTTTTATGTATACTTACCTCCTCCTCTGTCCCCTTTCAGAACTCTCACTTGAAGAGAGCAACCCACTGGAGATGTGTGAGCAGCGTAACTCTCAAGATCATATCTGTTTAGATCAGCGATTTCCAACCATTTTCATCTCACGGCACACATAAACTAATTACTAAAATTCTGCAGCATATCAAAAGATTATATATTTTTGTTAATCTGACAAAAAAAAAAAAGGTATAATTTTAACTTATTCACACCAGACAGCAATTGTTGTGTTGGCTGTTGTCATTTAAAAAAATTTTTGATAATTTAAGGGAAAAGTGGTCAGTGCCCCTGACTCAGTAGTCAGGTAGTACATGTTTTAAAAATCCTGGCTGTGCACCAGTGTGCTATGGCACACTGGTTGGAAATCGCTGGATTGGGTTAAAGAGCATGGCCATTCTCCAGTGTTGGCAATGAGATTATTTAACAAGAAATCCTTGTCAGTGTCAATGTAACACATGGGATGACATCACACTTGTGAAAAATGAAGTTATAAGTCAATAGTCCCCTATCAGCTTCAAAGTGGAAATGTTTTTACATAAAATACTTCTTATTCTTTGTTTGTTACTTCCTGATTGGAAATGACACCTGAAAAATTTCTCCTGCTAATTTCGTCTTGTAATTTTTCATGAGGCTGCTCATTAGAAAAACTTGGCTACATAGTTGCTACCCCCCCCTTCAAAAATTTTATTTATTAATTTTAGAGGGAGGAGAGAGACAGAGAACGGGAGTGGAGCAGAAAGCATCATTGCTTTCCATATGTGCCTTGAGCAGGCAAACCCTGGGTTTCAAATTGGTGACTTTATCATTCCAGGTTGATGCTTTATCCACTGCAATACCACAGGTCAGTCTTGATTGCTTTTTCTGAGCACCGGGACCATACATCAAGACCCCCCCTGCCCCTTTCAAATGAGGCATAGAAGGAGTTTCGCTTTGCTACAGAATTTAGCAATTTCAAAATATTTAAATTCTTCCTGCTGTTTATACTTTTCTGATTCAGGAGTGGCTGAATATATTGAGAATATACGTCCCTTCAGATTTTGCAAAACCTAACCTGTTATAGAAATTCTTGTGGATTTGTCACAGGTGACAATTATCCTGAAGAGTAAAGACTATAACTGCTATGAAATGAACTATTTAAAATGAATGTATCCGTTCCAGGGGCATTTCCCAGACTGGATATTAACATTTTAAAAATTTTGCAAGTCTTACTGTATCTTTAAATTCTGTGGGGATATATATATATATATCCTCCCACCTTCTAAGTTCCTCTGCCTGGGCTAATAATCAACAGAGACAGATAAACAGGAGGAAATCTAAATTTAATATATGCACATGGGAAATTCACAAAAAAACACGAACATTCCAGACAATGAGGTAAAATTGAGAATATGTGTCATTTTGGACAAAGGAGGAAAGCAGGGGTAGGAGTCTGAGATTGCAAAGGAAGTAGGCAATTTACAGGTAGTTGAGGAAAAGTGGAACACACAGGGAAGGTAAATTTTTGCTAGGCAACCCAGAAACAATGAGACACGTGGGGTGAGCTAGTAAACAGGCCCCTGTTTGCTGCCCTCCTGTCCACCAGAGTCAGTTCAAATTAGGCTGTCAAGGCTAACGTCCTAAGATTTCCTTCCTGGGTGGATCTTTCCCTTTATCTCTTAGGCAGGAAAGGGAAGAGAGTCCAAGGTCTTATCTGAGTCTTTTTTTTTTTTTTTTTTGCCCTTACTAACTATAATAGCTTATTATCAATATCCCAAAAAGCAGTTTTAGGGTGGCAAAAATGGGGTCCCCTTCAATTCTCTGTCCTGTCTTCCTCCCTGGGCCCAGGAGAAAGTCTGTGATTGAAAGAGGTCTACTTGTGAAGAAACATTTTGAATGTTCTACACATTCAGTTGCTTCTACACATTCAGTTGAATGTGCATAGGAATCATTTGAGCGTCTTGTCACCATGCTGATTCTGATCCCAAAGATTTGGGATGGAGCCCATGGTTCTGCATGTTTAACAGTTTCAGAGGATGGGCATATGCCACAGTTGGAGGCCCCTGGGACCCCCTCTCACCTCCTCCTCGGCTGTGGAGGGGATGGCGCATGGGATGAGCATGCTACAGCTTTCTGAAAATTTGTTCTGACTGCTTCCACCCTCACGGGCATTCTGTACATTTGCGTGTCCTCTTCACAAGTATTTAAAAAAATTAAATAACTGCTGTGCTCTTGCAGTAGCCAGCGGCATGGAAGATGGGGCCGAGACAGCTTACAGAGGAGAGTGGGATCAGGCAGATACAGAGAAAGATAAAGACAGATGAGGCTGACAGAGTCCCTCCTGTGATTCCTGTCACTCTCTATCTCTTGCATCCTCTCCTCTGTTTCAATTTCTTTTTCTTTTTTTTCCATCTTGTTTCTCCCATTGCTTTTCTGTCACTTGCAAGATAAAAGAATCATTTCACTTAAGTTCAGAGGCAAGTGGGGGCTTGTGAGAAAAGGGGACGGGACTGGGAGCCAGGAGAGCAATATCTGAGCCCTAGCTCTGCTCCTGGCTGTGGCTGGGCCGGTAATTTGGGATTTCTGGGCCTGTTTTATTTTTTGTAACACGAGCGAGTTTGGTTAGATGATCTTGAGACCCTTCCCAGCTCTGCAATTTACAATCCATGTCAATGTGCTTATCTGCCTCTTGGGGCAAATCTGTTCAACTTTCAATGTAAATGAGTTAACTGTAATGTCAGGGTTCCCAGAGTGCATAACTCACACTTACACCAGGCCTGTAGTTGGGTCCTCAGGAAGCTCTAGAGTAAGAGGTGTGTCCCCCAGCTCCACCCCAGCATCATTAGAGCATGCACATGGGAGGCTGTCTGAGCCACCATCCCCCCAAACCCCCAATTTCTCAGCCTTGCAAATCTGTTCTTCTGGAGGGCTGTCACAGCCTCTGCTATTCTGGCAATTGTAAAAGATGATGATGATTATTATTCATATTATTAAAGGACCAGATTCTTATCTTACTCCCACATGATCAGAAAACTCACTTGGAAACCCAGTTTTAGGTTGTAAAACCTGTTTAATAAATAATATCATTGCTATTTCTTGGGGAAAGGGGAGGAAAGAAGTGAGGGGAACATACTGGTTAAGGCAGTGGTTCTCAAACTTTCTGAAGTCAGGGCACATTTAAAATCCTACAAGTAATTGTAGGTGCACTATATGCAAATTTCTGAGAAATATATGTTATAATAATTAAGTCAAATAATAAAGAAATCCAAGCATGCTTTTATGATAATTAAATGAAATAAATACAACAAAATTAAATTTATTCTGACATTAAAAAACATTTTTATGTTACATTTTTTGAGTTATACTTTTTAGAATTCATAAGAAAGAGGGGTTAAAAATTTTAAAATGACATAAAAGTTATCTTTTTATATATATAGATACATTCTTCGTAAGATTTAGTAAATTTGGCAGGTCCCAGCATGAATGTTTTAAGTTTTTTCATTCTTGTGTTTATGAGAAACATGAGCCTTATGTATCCTAGAGATTTCTTCAATGTTTGGGCATATATTTGAAAGGCAAACTCTCATTTTCTCTTCAATACATTGAAGAATTCCTTTCTTTTTACTCTTAATTGTGTTGAGTGCAGAAAACCCCCACCATACATATCATCTTAACTTTACACCCAACAAAGGATAGAAGAAACTTGCCTCCAGTCTTTCCGGGGAACAAGGGGGGGCAGTGTAAACAATCCAGCACCACAGCTTAACAGCCTTTTGCAACCTAATCAGGCAAGTGAGGTGGAGGGTTGGGCAGACTGTCAGCTAATAGCCAATTCCCCACATCTCTTTCCCAAAAAAATCTAAACTCCAAAAACCCTGTTGGTTATTTAGTCCTCCAACAGGCACATATTTCTTTGGAATACCATAGGGCACACCTGGAAATCTTCTAGGGTGCACCAGTGTGCCCTGGCGCACACTTTGAGAACCACTAGGTTAAGGGAATGGAGTGTGGTGGAGGGAAGTTGGTTGACCCATTGAATTTCTTTTGTTTTTTCCTTAAGTTGTTTCATTTACAAGTGTAATAATCAACACGTAATCAGATATGAAAAAAACAAGCAGAAGGGAAAACAAAGAGAAGCCCATTTAGTACCAAAGAGGAGAAGGCCTGTCCTCAGCTCAGTAGGTGACTGGTAGAGGCACCAGGGTGTAAAAACAGAGTCATCATCTCCAAGAATAGCTTTTGCTGGTAGTCTGTAGAGAAAATAAAGCCAGTTGGTTGAGAAGTTGAAGTGATTGTGAACTACTTGATAATGATGTAGAGAATAGGGTATACCTAACATAGGTAGTGGTGTTTTGAGATTGCTTCTTAGGAATGGGTGACCAGTGCTTACAGGTTTTCATGGGCTTGGTCTTGTCAAATTCACAGGGTAGTGCCCACCCAGGTTCCTTAACTGATAAGGGCCCCTTCACTAGACTGCTCATAGTGAAGGACACATGTGAGGTGGAACAGCCTAAACCTGAAAGGACTAAACACATTGCCTTCTGATGTTCTAACAGCTGTCTAATATAGATGGCAGTCCTCCCCCATTGATTATGCAAAGCATTCGTGTGAGAATGGATATGAGGGTCATCACTCACCTTTACTGGACTTTAACCTTGATCTCTGAACCTCAAATTACTTTCACAAACGAAGAGTTGGTCAAACTAAACGTGCCAGTTGGGAAATCAGTTTTGTAGAATTGGCACTTCAGAGAACTTGAAGTACATTTGGGAGGTAAGAGGTAGTATAATACAAGCAAGGGGTAAAAACTGCTCTGTGATGTGGGCAGAGTATGGTGACATTGTTTGGATGTAGTTTTGTTGTGATTGTCTCTACTATGTACCTAGGAAATATGAGGGTTTTCTATGAGATCTCCTAAGCTAGCTGACTTGCTGATACTGCTTCTAATGGTCTTCAAATTGTCTTCAGATGTTGTCTATGTTTATTCATCTGATACAAGGAGACTTGAAAATTTGTTGGTTAAAAGCACTATCCTGCCTGACCAGGAGGTGGTGCAGTGGATAGAGTGTCGGACTGGGATGCAGAGGACCCAGGTTCAAAACCCCAAGGTTGCCGACTTGACCGTGGGCTCATCTGGCTTGAGTGTGGGCTCACCAACTTGAGGGCAAGGTTGCTGGCTTGAGAGTGGGATCATAGAGATGACCCCATGGCTGCTGGCTTGAGCCCAAAGGTCACTGGCTTGAACCCAAGATTTCTGGCTTGAGCAAGGGGTCCCTCACTCTGCTGTAGCCCCCCGGTCAAGACACATATGAGAAAGCAGTCAATGAACAACTAAGGTGCTGACAGAAAATTGATGCTTCTCATCTCTCTCCCTTCCTGTCTTTCTGGCCCTATCTGGCCCTATCTCTCTGTCTCTCTGTCTCTGTCTCTGTCACACACACACACACACACAAAAGCACCATCCTGATTTATTTCTTGGCTTATCTGCCTTTCCCACCATCTATTTAATAAAATGAATGAAATGTTAAGTTGCTGTTTCTTTCATGCTGATGCTTTAAATGTAAAAACAGTAGGTCAGTTTGAGCCAAGTGATAACACCGTTCATTTCTGCCAACATCTCTCCAGGCTGCACCTGGTCTTGATGTCCATTTACCGTGGCCTTTTGATGGGTCTGCCTGCTACTCTTACCCTATTCCAAAGAATTCTCCTCATGCAGCCAGAGAAACTGTTTTGAATTGCAGATGAAATAGTGGCATAACTCTGTTATAAATGACTTTAATGGGTTTACTTTGGGGTTCCTGGACCCACCTTCCAACATGTGTGTGGGAGGTCCCCACACCAACAGGCAATTCTCAGATGCCAGCAGGGTGTCTGAGAATTAAACTCAATTTTGATACTATCTACCTGGAGGTAGCCTCAGAATCCACAGTTTAAAGGGTTCAGTCTCACAATACTGATCCCCGACCCCCAACTTCAGATACCAGTCACAAGCCTAGGCTGGTACCTGTGCTTTTGACCAACTGGCTACAAATTGGAGGTTCCGACACCCTCCAACTCAGAGTGTCACTTGGAAGTCACAGTTGTTACCTGTACTTCTGACCAACATGCTATAGATCAGATGTTCCAATGACTCTTCCCCTTCAGGTTCAATTAATTTGCTATAGCAGCTCCCAGAACTCAGGAAAAAAACAATTTACTTACATTTATTGGTTTATTAAATAAGAATATGATCAAGAATACAGATGAACATCCAGAGGGAAGAGACGCTCACGGGCAGGTACAGGAAAGGGGCGTGGAGCCCCATGCTCTCTCCAGGCACACCACGGCCCCAGCACCTCCGTGTGCTCAGCAATCTGGAAGTTCTCCGCATTTCATACTTTGGGGATTCCATGGATGTTTCATCACAGAGGCATGATTGATCATTAGCTCTATTTTCAGCCCTTTCCCTTTTCAAGGCAGTGGGGGGTAGGGTTGACAGTTCCAAGTGTGTAATCATGTCTTGATCTTTCTTGTGACCAGTCCTTATCCAGGAGCTATCCAGAAGCCCACCCAGAGTCACTTCATTAGGACAAAAGACACTTTTATCACCCAGAAAATTACAAGGGTTTCAGGAGCAGAAGTCAAAGGCCAATATTAGAATAAGAGATACTCTTAGTGTTCTTATCACTTGGGAAATGACAAGGGTTTCAGGAGCCCTGCGCTAGTAACTGAGAGCAGAGACCAATACATATTTTATATTAGCTCACACTTCTCATGGACATTTTGAAATTTTTAATATTATAAATATCTATGAATTCATTGCCCACAAGAACTGGAATATTAACAAGAATGTTTGTCTATTTATGCGTTGAGTCCCATCCCATAATGCTACTAACTCACTGTTCTAAGCCTTATACAGTGTGTCTGTAAAGTCATGCTGCACTTTTGACCGGTCACAGGAAAGCAACAAAAGACGATAGAAATGTGAAATCTGCACCAAATAAAAGGAAAACCCTCCCAGTTTCTGTTGAATAATGTGGCAGCTTGTGCGCAATGCACAGATGATGAAGTAACACCGTGTATACAGCGGAGCAGCCCACGGCCATGCCAGTCGAGATGTGGACGGTACAGAGGAAAGTTCAGTGTGTTCTGTGGCTAGCAAAATTAGGATCTGACACCCTTAAACTTTTACTTTTGGGGTTATGTGAAGCAACATGTGTACATTGAACGTATCAATGACATTAATCACTTAAAACAGAGAATCTCAGAAGTTATTCACTCTGTTACACCACACATCCTTACCTGTGTGTGACAAGAACTTCACTATCGTTTGGATGTGTGTAGGGCAACAAATGGAGCCCACATCTAACTGCACTAAATAGGTATGAAACTGGGAGAGTTTTCCTTTTATTTGGTGCAGATTTCACATTTCTATCACCTTTTGTTGCTTTCCTGTGATTGGTCAAAAGTGCACCATGACTTTACGGACACTCTGTATTTAATTATTACTCTGCTTTTTTAAAGTAGGGGTTTATTAGCTAAATGTATTCCTTAAGAGTGTCCTGTTAAATTTTGGTTACCTTAAATATTATGAAAATTTTATTATTCTGTGTGTTATCATCTGGGACTTGCTTTTTTCACTTAATAATACAGCGTGTCTGTAAAGTCATGGTGCACTTTAGACTGTGTGACTAGTCAAAAGTGCACCATGACTTTAGGGACACACTGTATCTTGCTAATATTCAGCCATGCTGTTGTATGCAGGTGTAGTAGATTTATTTTAACTACTTTATATTCCATTGTGTAAATATGCCATACTTTGTTTCTCCAATGGATACGTGTTTTGAGTGCTTCCAGAATTTTGTTAATGGGGACAGTGCTGCTGAGAACATTCTTGCACAACTTCCCAGTGCTCCTGAAGTAAAGACAAAATTCATCATGCAGCCACCAAGTATCCTCAGAGTCTGGCCCCTACCAACTTTATACCCTCACCTTATTTCTCTTTTCCCCCCTTTTTGTGCTTCCTGTCACTCCACCCTAAGCAGAGGTGCAGTAGCAGGCAGAAGAAAGTAAGAAGGGTGTGTTGAAGAAATTGAAAATAAGTGATCTGTCTCTTTCTCTTCTTGCTTACTTCATAATTTCCTACAAATCCCAAATCAATCATTAATCTATACTTTGCATATCTTACTTGATATCTCAGAACAGAAAGTCAATTTACCTATTTTGTGCTTTTATAGCTCCATGTGCCTCTGCCTTAGAACAGTTGCTGGGTTATCATTTTCTGTTCTCTGCATTTGGATAGCTATTTGATTAATTCCTGCTCTCCGGCAGAGCAGACACAGTTGAACCCCCAGGACCTAGCACAGTGCCTGGCACATAATAGGAGCTCAGTATGTACTTTCAAATAAATGAAACAGTAATTCACAGAGAGTTAGGGGAGTGATTGGAAATACAGGGAGACCATGGAATAGGATCTAGTAGGCTTCTTCCTCAAACCTCTAGAGCAAGACTTGGTAAACTTTTTCTGTACACAGCCAGGTAGATTTTAAACTTTGCAGGCCATGTGGTTGGCTGACCCCTGCCCTGTACCCTTGATCATCCAGTGACATTGGATTAGGTCAGCCCTTAATCACTATTTGTACACAGGCAGCCACGGGAATGGAGAATGAGAAAAGGTCCAGAGATAGTGCCTTATTTAAAGAATTAAAAGATACTTTTTTAAAAAAGGTTTTCTTGAAAAGCTGCCAAATGATTCTTTTATCCCTCAGTCCTTCTTTTTGCCATCTTCTTTCTTTGATATTGTAGTGAAAACTTAGGCAGTTAAAAGTGCATCTTATGACAGCCATAGCATCACCCTAAACTGCATACGAGAGAAACTGCACGGCCACTCACCATACTGTTGCTCTCCTGGCTGAGTCATTTGGCAGGTGTGAGCTACTGACTGCTCCATCTGCTGACACTTCCACATATCAGGGCCCTGGCCAAGCTGACATAATATGGTCTGTCTACCTTTGCATGGGTGCAGGTGTGGGTTCACCACCATTACCATGAAACCAGGAAAACAAAGCAAACCAAGCAAACAAAGGCTTCTACTTCACAGTATTTGTTAATATAAAGGCATGTCGACACACTTCTTAACCTGTCAGCACACAAACCTTGGAAGGTAGCCCACACTGTCGGCAATGTTAACTTGATTTGTTCATTCAGGTGGGAATATTAATTTATTGGAGAAGATATGTATCAGCAGAACTCTGAAAAGAAAGTGGTAGTGTGTGGCCTGGCGTGCACTGTCATGGACTGGAGAGAGGAGTGCTGTGGTGAGGAGGCCAGGGCACCATTGCCCTCTGATGGCCTGCGCTGGCAGGTGGCAGATGCAGTTTCTTGTCTTGACTTCTGGTGTGGAAATCATTAGCACTATATACCCCTGTAGTCGGAAGGATGCTTGAAAGACCATCTAATGCTGACCTATGACTCAAAAACTCATCCAAGTCATTTTCTGGTCTCTACTTGAAGGCTGATAGTCTTTAGGTTCCAACTGACCTCTTTGGGTCAACCATCCCCAGATAGCTTCCCCTCACAGAGCAGCTGAGTGTAGACCCATTTCCTGGTGCAGTTCTTTTAGGGGCCATGTCTGGTGAGATGCTATATCATCCTGACCACAGGTAACAGCAGACCTTCTTCTATGCTGGCGACATCTTTTGCCTAAATTTCTGTACTTATTTGTGGCTCTGCTTTTACTCTTGTCTCAAATAACTCACCCTCAATATATATACCTGAGTGATCTTTTGATAGCAGAAATCATCATGTCACTCACTTGCTTAGAATCAATCCTCTAAGAGGTTATATTTAGAATTTAGAGTCAAATTTAATTCTTTCCCTGTGTTATGGGTTCAACTATGTCTTCCCCAAAAGATGTTGAAGTCCTAAGTACTGTGACTATGAACTTATTTGGAAATAGGGTCTTTGCAAATGATCAGGTTTAGGTCAGTAGGTGGGCACTAATCCAATATGACTCGTGTGCTTATAAAAAGGGAAGTTTGGATACAGAGGCAGAAATGCATGGAAGAAAGATGATGCAAAGACATAGGGAGAATGCCATCAGCAAGCCACCTGAGACCACTATAAGCAGCAAAGAGGCATGAAACAGATCCTCCCTCATGGCTCTCAACGGAAGCAACTCTGTCAGCACGTTGATTTTGGATTTCCAGCCTCCAGAACTGTGAGAGAATCAAGTTCTGTTCTTTAAGCCACCCAGTTTACTGTGCCTTGTTCCAACAGCCCCAGGAAACTAACACCACTGCTTAAAAAGCCTGTGTGATCTAGGCCCACCTTCCTCTCTGGCCCCCCTTGAAATACACATACTACTGACCTACTGTGCTTTATTGCTTCCCGACTGGAGCAACACTGTGTCTTCCCAAATGGCATTGGGAAAAGTGCACGTGTGTGTTGGGGGAAGTGGGGGTTGACAGTTAGAGGCTTTATTGGCATTGAATAGAGGGGGCATCAAGGATGCTAGAAATCCTCAAATGCATGGATGTGTTCCACAATATCTCCACTAGTGGTCCCAGTGAGAATTGCTGTACCACACTGGCCTTCATTCAATTCCATGGACCTGCCCTCATTCCCCCTGGCCTAGGGTCTTTGCACGAGTGGTTCCTTCTGCCTGGAATGCTCCCCACCAGCTTTGCCCATGGTTTAGCTTTCAAGTTAAATGCGATCTTCTCAGAGAGGCTTTCCCAGACTATAAATTCCCACTTGTTCATTTATTTTCACATCAGTTTTTAAAAATATTACTGCATAGATTACATTATCATTATTTGGTTTTTAAAAATTTTATTCATTTATTTGTTTTCCTCTTCCCATTAGAATATAAGCTCTGTAAGAGCAAGGACTGGATTTGTATACCCTGGGTCTAGAGCATAGCTTTGCATATGGTAGGTACTCATATAGAACTGTTGGTTGAATGAATAAATCATGAGTTCTGAAGCTGAGAATCATGAATACCAGCATGACCATCCTTGCTTTTAGGGGCTTATCTCTTTGTTGAAAAGATACAGAATGAATACTCAGCAAACTGCTACAAGGACTTTGAAACTGAGGCATTTGAAACAACTTACAGTAATGAAAACAGTGTTATGTTATTCAAGCCAGTTGTAGCTTTTATTTTATTTTTTCCCTTTGAAGTACTTTATTTCACTTAGATTGCTTTATAGTATGAAGTTTCATTTTTCTATTGAGCCACACATTCAGAACTTTGGAGGCAAGAGACAGTTCTCCACTGGGCAAGAGATGGTCTGCCTTGTAACTCTACCTCTCCTGATAATTTGCCGGGTGGCCTTTAGTGTTTTACTTAACCTTGCAAAGGCTTCAGTTATTCTATAGAAGACTTGATGAAAATGCGCTACACTGCAGGAGACTGGTGTTGGAAAAAAATGCATCACACACAGGAAAGCATGCTGAGGAACTCTCTGTCTTCTCTTCTTTTGCTTCATTTTGTTATTTTAACTTTCTGCCTGAGGTCCTTCCCTCCGACAGCCCCTCAGCTTTCCCATCACCTTTTCCTCATACCAGTTTCCCAAACTTTAGTCATTCACTCACCAAATTCACTATTTGTGGACTATTTGAGTACCAAGTACACTATTATTTACTTAATATTTTCTTTAAATTAACTTTATTTATTTATTTATTTATTCAGAGGGGGGGGGCAGAAAGAAAGGGAGAGAGATGAGAAGTGTTAACTCACAGTTGCAGCACTTTAGTTGTTTGTTGATTGCTTCCTATATGTGCCTTGTCTGAGGGGCTCCAGCTGAGCCAGTGACAGCTTGCTCAAGCCAGCAACCATGGGGTCATATCTTTGATCACAAACTTAAGCCAGCGACCCTGTGCTCAAGTTGGTGAGCCCGCCCTCACGTCGATGACCTTGGGGCTTCGAACTTGGGTCCTCACCATCCCAGGTCAATGCTCTACCCACTATGCCACCATCAGCCAGGCTAAATCAGCTCATTCTTTAATTTAAATGGATTTACTTGAAAAGGAAAAATGTGCATCAGTATATATAATGACAGTGTGACTGCACGATCATTAAAATTAAAAAATATGACAACAGTATTCATGCTTAAGCACCCTTTGCTCACTGCCACTTTCCCTAGCTCCCCAGATGAAATCCATGCCCCGTTTATGTATGCTTCCTTCCTCTTTTGTAACACCTTTCACACTGCTTGTAATGATCACTCCATATCTTCCTGATTAGACTGTAAACTCCATGAGGGCAACAGCAGAGCTTGTATAGCCACAGTGTAACATAGTGCCTGGAAGACAAAATATGTTCAAAAATGTCATCTACATACTGACCTAAGATTATCTCCAGACCACTAGTGGAAAACTACAGTGCATGACACCTTCTCTTTCTTTATTCTATCTCAGTACTTTCCAACGTGGGGACATTTGGGGTACCTGTGAGCATCCAGATCACCATGAACTCTTAGGAAGCTGTAGGATACAGAGTTAGAAATCTGTGTACTTTCTCTGTTGATCCAAATTAAGAATTGATATGTGTAGAGAGTTAAGAGATTAGGGCTCTGGAATTCTCAAAATGCAAGTTCTTGGGATGTGTAAGTAATGAGTAATACGCAACTTATTTTTCTATCCCAACAGACTCTTTCCCATATAAAAGTGTATTCCCACAGGGAATGGTTTGTTGTTGATGATGCCTGGGCAGTATTTGAATTTCCATGGAGTTCCCAAAGGTGGCCCTAAACCTTATTTGTACCTGTTGTTCCCTTGACCTCTCACATCTGGTTCTAAATTTCACAGGTTTCTGAACATCTGAGAAAGCGACTGTGCAGACATTGTTGGTATCTTGGCAGGTGTCTGGGTCTGCATGGGTTCTGAGTACTTGACAGTGGTTTTCTGGAAAAATGATATGCTCCTTATCTATTTGATAATTCCTTCCACATATCACAAGACTTTTCCATAAATTCCCATCAGTCTTGACAAAGTTATCTTGTAGACTTATGTAGTGATTATGATGGCTGCACAGAGCGGTTTGTCTTGTTCAGAACTAAATTAATAACACCACAATGGCACCTACCTTAGCTCCAAACTTTTAGAACTCTCCTAATATACTAATCAGCATGTCAATGAAATATTTCTTTTTTTCTGGATAAAGACAAGCCTTGTGAAATGGATTAGACATTCATATGCCATTGCATAATTCAGCATACCACTATGATGCATATGATTTGCATTAATAGCCTGCACTGGAAGCTGTTGCTCATACGTTTCTCTCATTAGGTCAAATATGGAAGATTCCAGACTGTCAATCAATTATAGTAATTTCCTTTTCCATATTTATTCCATCACTATCATTGACAGCGACCATTAAGTGACATTAATACAATGCAATATCATCTTGCATTTCTATAGAGAATCTCAGGGTGCCCAACAGTTCTTCTCTAGCCCAGAAACCACATTACTAAGAAAAACGTGCCCTTATTTGCTCAGTAGAAAATGGGCTGCCAACTCTCTTGGCAATTGGAAGAGTTTCCCAAAATCTCTGGAGATGTTCCTGATTTTGGGGCATTGGTGTTTATTTTTCTATTGTCTAAAAATACCCAAGGCACCTGACCTGTGGTGACGCTGTGGATAAAGCATTGACCTGGAATGCTGAGGTCGCCGGTTTGAAACCCCGGCCTTGCCTGGTCAAGGCACATATGGGAGTTGATGCTTCCTGCTCCACCCCCTGTTCTATCTCTTTCCTCTCTCTCTCTCTCTCTCTCTCTCTCTCTCCTCTTTATTTCTCTAATAAAAATGATTAATAAAAAATATCTAAAAATACCCAATGCTGTGACTGTGTTGAGCAGAGTGGCTTAGTGGGCAGTGATGACTTTCTAGGGAGCCCACTGGACCATACTCCCCACCTCCACTCAACTTTGATTTTGAATATGTTTATAGTGTAGAGTCAGTGGGAATCTTGGTGGAGGAATTCACATTCTTAGGAGGGGAGAAGATGCTCTATGCACCTCATTTGTGATAATTTCTACCACCACATGTTCCTACCCTACCTACTTTGCACCATCACTAAAGTGCCATAGGCCACCTTGGCTCAGCAGAAGGGGACAAAGCTCTCCTTGCCAGACAGATTATTTTTATGTGCTAAGTTGCCAGAGTTAGTATATCCTCCTCCTTCTGTCTTTTCCATAACCAGGGATTATTAGAGATTTGGTGCACAGAAGCCTTCTCTGTTGTCCAAATGATACCCACTGAATATATGGCAAGGGTCGGGAACGTTTTTTGGCTGAGAGAGCCATGAACGCCACATATTTTAAAATGTAATTCCGTGAGAGCCACACAATATGTTTAACACTAAATACAAGTAAATATGTCCATTTTATGTAAGACCAACACTTTTAAAGTACAATAAGTCTCTGAATTCCTTTTAATAACGTTATGCTGTTGCTAACCAATGATGAATAAACTACTTCTTAACATTAATGTGACTTCTGGTGCTGCATGATTTTGCTGATGGCTTTGTAGTCTGGTTGATACTTGGTGAGGTTAAGCTTCATGCAGGCGTTGACACTTCCATCCATTAAATGTGATCATAGGTTGGTCTTAACGTTCTTTTGATGTGAGAAAGACTGCTCACCTACATACATAGAGGCAAACATTGTCAGTACAGCAATACTCACTCGCTGCAGTGTGTGGTATGTGACAGGAAGTACGTTCCAAGTTTTGACAGTCAGCTGGTCTACAGGTTGAAGTTTTTTTATTTCTCCCCACTTGTGTTTGCTCTCCAACTCTGCTTGCTGTGATGCAAGTCTTTCCAAATCTTCATTCAGTGACTTGAACTTATTCACCCACATGTCTGAGGCCTTTAGGTCAGCAGCTTGTAGCTCAAAATCTCTGACGGAGACACCTGGGATGTAACTCAGGTCGGCACTGTCCACTACACACTCATGTGAATGGGTGATGAACTTAAAAAGACAAGTGCACTCACAAAATTCTCCAAAGCATGCTTTGAATTACTGCAGGAGATTAGATGTGAAGCCCACTAGCTGCTGGAGATCTAGATGTTGAGCAGGGTCACTTGCTGTGCATGCATCTTTAAACTCTCCCAGTTTTTCAAAGTGTAGTAAACGACCTGTTTCAATGTTGGCAATGAAGAGTTCCAGCTTGTTTTCAAATGCAAACACTGCTTGTTGAAGGGATAAGACTGTATTTGTAAACGACTTGCATTTTTACATTGAGCTGGTTCAGATGTTCAGTCATGTCCACGAGATAGTAGAACTTCAGGAGCCACTCAGTGTTAGCTAACTCAGTATGCTCAACATTTTTCATTTCAAGAAATGTCTGGATTTTGCTAAGACAAGCTGCGAAAGGCTGAGCACCTTCCCTCTTGACAACCAACACACATTACTGTGCAGAAGCAGACCAGGATAATTATTCCCAACTTTATCCAGCAGTGTTTTAAACTAGGTGATCATTTAAAACTCGGACAATGATAAAGTTGACCACCCAAATGACCAGCAACATCACCTCACCAAGCTGCTTGCCACATATCTGAGCACAAAGCGCCTCCTGATGTAGGATGCAATAAAAACTTAGGATGGGTCTTTTTCATGTTCACAAGGAAGTGCTATGAATCCTTTGTTTTTCCCCACCATGCACAGAGCAACATCAGTACACACCGAAATAAGTTTATCCATCAGTAGATTTTTTTCTTTAGCGAACTCAGTGAAAGACTTGAATAAATCCTCCCCTCTTGTTGTCTCTTTCATAGGCAAAACAGCAAGACTTTCCTCACATAGTGTGTCACTGACAGCATACCTTGCAATCACGCTGAACTGGGATAAATGGCTTACGTCTATTGACTCATCCAAAGCAAGAGAAAAGAATGATGCTGCATTTATGTCCTTCACTTGTGCTGACTCAATTTGATTTGCCATCTTGATGGTACGATTGTGAACAGTTCTTGCCAACAGAGGTACTTCTTTTATTTGTTTGATTATTTTGCCTTTATCCGAAAAGTCGTCAAAAAGTTCATTGGCAACATCAAGCATGAATGTTTTGGCATACTCCCCGTCTGTGAATGGCTTTCCGTTTCTCACAATTGTTAAAGTACCAGAAAAGCTAGCCGAATTCCAGTCACCTTGTGTCCAAACATGAAGTTGCTGCTGACTAACTTGCACTCTGCACAGTAACACTTGACATGCTCTCTTCCTGCTGTCCCCTATTGGATATTTCGATGCAAATGTAGTATGGCATGTGTTGAAGTGCTGCTTTATATTTGACCATTTCATTAATGCAATTTTATCATTGCATATTAGACACACTGAAGAACCTGCTCTCTCCACAAAGGTGAATTCCTTGGACCATTCCTGCTGAAAAGTACGATACTCCTCATCGTTTTTTCTTTTAGCTATCTTCTTCGTCAAAAGAATTTCTGCAATTAACTAGCTGATTACTTGATTAAAAGGAGGGAAGTTTACTTCCTGACCTCACAATGACCTGTGTACCTTATGCATTATCCAATAAAAGTTTGGTGTTGTCCCGGAGGACAGCTGTGATTGGCTCCAGCCACCCGCAACCATGAACATGAGTGGTAGGAAATGAATAGATTGTAATACATGAGAATGTTTTATATTTTTAACGTTATTATTTTTTTTATTAAAGATTTGTCTGTGAGCCAGATGCAGCCATCAAAAGAGCCACATCTGGCTCGCGAGCCATAGGTTTCCAACCCCTGATATATGGATTACCCCTTGGTCAGTTTTGGGTGGCATACCTGTAGGATTTCCAGACAAAATACTGATGGCTGGACCTTTTCCCCACCAATCTCTTCTAGCTCGGAAGGCCCAGTGGAAACCCAGGCCCTGTCCTTCGTGTCTCCCCAGACTTTGTGAGCTTTTAGAACCCAGGCAGTGTACAGATTGCCATCCAGACCGTGAACATCTTTCCGACTGGCATGAAGAGCTCAAGGTGCAGCTGAAGCAGCCCAAAGATGCCAATCATATGTACTGACAACTGGTGTTAGTGTCCACCAGGGAGACCAGAACTCGCACAGGGCAGGATGCTGAATGGGCCACTTTAAAAAACAAACCTCTCTTTCTCTATATAAATGAGAACTGTTGGAAGACACCTTTGACACGTCAGCTGATATCAATCAAGCTGAGAACTCCAGATACTCTCTGTGACTATAACATTTTTTCAGGAAAACTATAGCACCTATGGAGTTCAGAGGGCACATGTTTTGGGGAAAATACATACAACATAAAGAAGAAGATGATGAAGAAAAATGAGGGAAAAAACACACAAAAAAGGAAACTTTTAAAACAAAATAACTTGAGACCAGGTGGGGAGGCTGAAGGGCTGGGAATTGGAAAAGATGCTTACCAATCCCAGGGCTTCTCCAGCCATGGCCCCCTGAGGGCAGCTGGGGCAGGTATTGTGGTGGGACCTGGTCCCCAGGGGATGGCTGGGAGGGAGCACTGAGCATCTCTGTCATTGCTTTAGCTAGTTATGGACCAAAGGACCAAACTTTTCATTGCAGATGTGTAGCTCTATGTCAAATAGAGGGTGAACCAAGAAGAACCTCCTTCCTGCCTTTTGACTGTTCTTGTAACAGCTTACAGCTACTCAATGAAAAATGTGATAAAAAATTAAGAAAACAAATTAAAAAAACACAAAAAGGGGAAATAATGCTTAAATTAGCTTTTACAACAGCAAGAGAATAATAATTTGATACTTTGAGAGGAGCTTTGATTACCCTGATTCAAGTCTAAGACACTTTCCATTTGGTTTTCTGTATTATATGTCTGGATGGAGCTATTAAGATAAACATAATGGTGAATATTTGGGGAAAGCAACAAAAACATTAAAACTCATAAACCGTGAAGTGTGAGAAAACAAGAAGGAGATAAAAGGGACCTTGCAAGGCAAGAGAATCATTGTGAAAAGTCTGTAAATGCTTCTAACTCTTCTCCCTCTGAAAAATGTATTACTTGTATAGATTTTTAAAATGAGAAATTTAAAATACCTATACAATAGAAGAAAATTTTGAGGACAGCAAAATAAATAAATAAAACAGAAAAAGAAAACTTATAGAAGTTAGTATTGCTGCTAAAATCCCCGATGTTGTAGGACTGTACTTTTGTAGAGTTTAGACTGAGCATCAATGCCTTCTTCCCCTGAGTGTTGTCAAGTGACTACGCTGTTGACCCCGAGGGCCAGACCCGCCTGGCCCAGATCTATGAGTTCCTGGCTGCCCACCATTGGTGGAGGCCGTGCCCTGGGCCAGAAAGCCTGCTGCAGTTGCCCTCGCCTTGCTGTGCTCCCGGAGCTGCGAGCTCGCCCACCCTCTGCAAGCCCCGGATACCTTCTGCTTCACTCTTCCATGCTTGCTGCAGAGACTTCCCGGGCAAGGGACACCTGAGAACTTTTGTCTTAAATTAAAACAACTCAACATAAGGTGACCAACTTTTTTACAATGAAAAAGAGGACAAAAATGTATTGAAGAAAACAATATTGTAAGTAAAAGAAATATTTTATTCATTGCAACAATAATACACTAAAATATGATAGATGCATAATGAAAATATTTGTAATATTTTATATTGTAATTATGCTTACATGCCTATTAATTTTTAATAATAATTGTAAGAAAAAAGTACTTATTTAGATACAAATACATCACATCACACACAATGGATCGACTCTGCATTGATCAAATACAGACATTTACAGATTAGTCCTTCAATATCAAAAAGGAGGACATGTAGGGGGACACTTTTCGAGAGAGGATGGAACTTACAAAAAGGACCGTCCTCCCTACAGGAGGACAACTGGTCACCTTACTAAACAACAACAGAGTGTGCGTGCGTGTGCGCGTGTGCATCCACACCCACACACGAACCTTAAATAAGAGAGAGAAAAATAATCTTTGAAGAATTTCTGAAACTGTTTGCGAGGAATTTTGAAAATCAGGGATGTCAAAGTGCTGCTGGCTCGGTGTTTCTGTAAATAAATTTGCATATTTTATAGGACTTTTAATTGTAACGATAGAGAAAAACACAAGAAAAACATGATATTTATCTTTGGTAAATGACCTTGGAGCAGTTATAAAAGACATTGTCTTAAAAAGAACTTAGAATGATAAAAAAAATACTGATTTATTTAAGAACATATATATTTTAAAGTATGACATATTTATTATAATTTGCGCCATTGGGAAGACTTGCTCTTGCTTTCTGTCTGGATACCTTCCTCTCATTGACATCCAGTTCACCTGGAGGTCAGAGGGCTTGCGGACCTACCATGTTTTTCCTTTTTTGTTTTGTTTCTCTCAGGCCTCCTGCCTTTCCTTTCTATTTTGTTGGTTAATTATTATTTTAAAATTTGTCCAGATGTAAAAACAAAACCAGCTGCAGTTCAGGACAACTGCTTTTTTCACATTCAGCTGCCTAAAACTCCTTGTAACTTTCTGTAACTATTGGATAAGACTTTCTCTAGCTTAGCCCTAAATAAAACATAATTTAAAAAATACAGGGTGTCTAGTTATATTTGATTTTTAGATAAGCAAATAAGCAATGATTTTTTTAGTGTAAATATGCTCCATATATTATATGGGACATATAAATATTTTTATCATTTGTCTGAAATTCAAATTTAACTGGGCATCTTGTATTTTTATTTGCCATATCTGGCCACTCCACCCATCAGGTGAGCCAAAGCCCTAAAAAATCAAGCCAATCAAGCTACTGAGATCCTAGGAGAAATCAAGGTAAGACAGTATATCTACACCAAGCTGAGGTATTTGCAAGTGCAGTGCTCACAACTGTGGAAAAGGAGAAACAGGGTCCAAGCTGCAGAAAACAGAACAGGAAAAGAATGGCTCCCGATCAGAGACTATGGTGCTAGTGCAAAAAGGTAGGCTCTAGAACTACAGAAAAGCAAAAACAGTACTAAAAAGTTGTTTCTGGTGGTTTTCTTTACCCATAACCTTTGGTGATGGCTTCTTGCAGCCGAAACTCCTACTCCAGCCCTGGAGAAAGCTGGAGAGACTGGGAAACAAAGCTTTCTCACAGGCCAATGGCTGTGGGTCCAGCGCTCGCCTTAGTGTTTGATTGCTGGGGTAAAGTAAATGTTATTTTGCTAACGATCAAGGGAGAACATGGGAGAAACAGTTAATAGGTATCTCTGGATTGGATGACTGACAAATTTTTGAACAGGGAGTGCCCATGAAAGATATTTTACTATGCCTATTTTGGAGGTTTTGTATGGGAGACCATGGAAAATAAGCCCCCTTTGATAACTGGAAAAAATAAACTCTCTGCTCTGCTGGGGTTGTTCTTGCCTCAGTATCCACGTTGGATGGCACCTAACACTGCCATTCCTTATTGCCCAATTATCTAGCATCACATGGCTCGGGTGCTTCATGCACTCGTGATTATTGTAGCAAATTCTTATAGCTCTGTTTCTGCTGACAATGATCATAAACTGGAGGGAGAAAGTATGGAAAAAACAAGAGGTGGGATTGTGGCAGAAAGAATACATTAAAAAGAGTGGCTTAGAAAAAATAATAGATGAGCTGGGGGCAGAGGCGGATTTAACAGCCGGTGCCCTGGGCCCCGACTTCAGAAGGGCCCCACAAAACCTCAACTTTACACTTTTTACTAATGACAAGGGGCCCAATATTTTCTTCTGCAGTGGGGCCTCAACTGACCTTAATCCGTCTCTGGCTGGGGGAGCAGTGTATCAATTATTCCCCTGATCAACTGATATTTGTATGATTGTACTCGTATTATTGTTTCTGTTATCTGTCAGGCAATCTTTATCCTTGCTTAATGACTTTTCAAGCAGTTAAGACACTTTGACAGGAGAGTCCAGGAGCAAGGGCAGAGCCAGGATGGGAAAACAGGACTCTCCCGCCCCGGGACTTGCTCTACTTTCACTCTCCAGCCTGCAGTCTCCGTGTTGAAAAGCTGCTCTGAAAACTGCCTCTCCATTTTCACAGATGCGAGTGCTGATGAAACCAATGCAGGCGAGACTACTGCTTTCATGCATTGTATTTTATATATTTTACTGTTTGGTTAAAAAAGAAACTTTTTTAACAGTCTGGATTCAGCATAAATATTAACAAGAATCTAGTCTGGCTCTGTGTTAGAATTTATTAGCAAAGTGGTCAAAACACAGATTCACTTCCATCTTTTAACTTCTTAGAATGGCCAACACTTTGTAGGAAAACACTATTTGAGGCAGTGGCAAAGAGATTATCTGCTGATAATATTTAGCCATAATATTTTACAGAGAGAACTGTAGTCAGATGATATTCCATAGAGAGAAGCATCAACTGACAACAAAAACACATGTAATTATTTTAAAGTCACCTAGATTTGTTTCCGAGGATGACGGGAAGGCTTTTGAGATACTGGTACGGGAGAAGGATGTTAGAGCTGGAAAGAATCCTTGTGATACTTAAAGCTGCTTGAGGGTTTGGAGGGACTGAAGGAGACAACACCCACAAAATGAACCAGGTGATCACACCTCTCCCAGTAGAGCTTGTTTGAAAACCAAGAAAGAAAAAATGACTAAAGAATTTAAAATTTTAGTAAAAGAAGATACTCAGCCTACAATCTCCCCCTCTTTTTCCCCCTGTGCTTTGTTCTGCTTGAGTTCTTTGTATCTTAAATGAAATAATTAATAGTTAATGAAAAGGTATCTAGCACAGCCCACACTTGTACCCTTGCGCAGCCTTGAAGCAGGGCTCTGCACGTCTTTACATTTCCCTCAATGAAAAATTACTCCACAAGGTGGAGAATGCAGGTGATACTCAAGGTCAGATAAGAAAGATCGAAGAGGAAATTTATGTGTCACCATGCTCAGACTTTACATCCCAAATTGCCGTTAGAGTTCTCTTCCCAATTTTCCAATGCTATTCTCAGCTGTTGGTCTTTGGGTCTTTTAAATGTTCCACAAAGTAGCTTCTCAAATTCTCTGTTTTGGAGAATTCTTCCTCTCTACCCACCATGATACTTTGGCAGAAAAAAATGAGCTCACATGTCAGTTCTTGGCACCGGCCACCCACAGGTCTTGAACAATCAGGGTTATCTGAGCATTCTTCCTAAAAATGCATGTCTCTGCTTCTTGCAAGGGATTCATGTAAAACAGTTAAGAAAAACAAGATTTTCATTGTATGACTGCAGGAACATAATTTACCAAGGAACAATTATCTGGCAAAGTTGACCATGTGTTTTGCATTTCATAACTTTTAGGCTACTTGCTGATTGACTTCTTATCTAAGGTTAGAGGGTTGTGCTTGGTAGCTGTGGAGATAAATGGATTCCTGTCTTACCACATTTTCAGGATGACTTCAATTCTTCCCCCACTGTTAAGTGAGTGTTTCCAAAGAACGCTGAGTTGATATTCACCAGTAGCTGGGATAGAAACAGGTGTTTTGCTTTTTAACTTGCCCATCCATGAAGAGTGGCCAACTTCTTTCTCTTTTGTTAGTGGCTGCCCTCCTTGGGGCAGTGTCTCTTGCAGGGATCGCAGACTTGAGCTTTCACCCTCTGATAAGAATTCCTGTAGGACCACACTAAATCTCAGATTCTAAGATCTTAGAGTTACTATATTCAGGTAGCTCAGTCGGTTGGAGTGTTGTCCTGATACACCAAGGTTGTGTTTTCCATCACCAGTCAGGCCACATACAGGAGTGAACCAATGAATGCATAAATAAGTGGAACAACAAACCGATACCTCTGCCTCTTACTTGTTCACTCTAAAGTCAATAAAGAATTACTATATTAACTTCCAGATATTAATATTATTGGTTGCTGATGCTCTTGGGGACATTTTGATCTAGCATGTGGTCCAAAGCTTTGGGGAACTCCAAGGTTTGCTCAAAAGGTGGCTTATAAACTCCTTCCTTACAGTAATTCACTGTCCTGCAGTTTTTGTTACTATAGGAACAGTGGTCATTAAGTTCTTATTCTCTATAGTGAAAATCAGTCTGGATGTATACTTGATATGTATGTATTAGGCCATCAAAGCTACTTGTTAACTAAATCTGAAAAATTCAGGATATGTTGATTTTTGGGCCATGTAGGAAACACCATTCCAGAGGTCACTGTGTTTTGCCACTCATTATTTGTCTTCCCTGAAAACCTGTTTTCTGTCATCCTCCCAAGCCTGAGTGATCTCTTTTCTCCTTTGACTTACCTACCTATTCTTTGATCAGTTCATCATTGTTTGATCAGTATTCTGCTCATGCCCAAGAATTTTGCCTCTTCTTTCTTAATGAACTAATTTCTATGGTGTATTTTCCTTCCTAATATTTCTTTCTAGGTCAGACATTTCCCCTAGTTACCTTTCTTTCCTTTTTTTTTTTATTGCTGTTGTTTTTGTTTGTTTGTTTGATGAGTGTCACATCCTAAGCAATATCAGCTGCTATATCCACTTCCCCCACATCTGCCCTTCCCCCACTGGACCTTCCTGCAGCTATTGCTGCCACAATTGCTCCCGTCTTCCTGCTCACTGTGCTTCATTTCTATCCTTGTCATTCAGGAGTAACAGTTCAATGATCTTTCCCCTGCTCTGTCCACTGAGTTTGCTTACAATTTACAATCCAAACAGTTTCTGCTTGTCAGCCTGCCTGACTCTAACGTCTAGTATTTACTCTTCCTGTCCCTTCCTCCAACTACTCTGTCACCTTTTATCTCTGGAGTTGTCTGTATCCATCCCAAGTTGTTTCTGTCTCTTTCTCATTTCTTTCTCTTCTTTCTTTCTCCCTCATATTTTTTTTTGCTCTCTTGCTTTACATTTTAATTTTGAGTAATTAAATATTTGCAAAAGGTTACAATGATAGTAAAGATGTGGAGTGGTCTGGGATACCCTTCACCCAGTTTCCTTCATGCTCAGCTCTTACATAATCATAATACTATATCAAAACCTGGATATTAACATTGGTGCAATGTGTGAATAGAGTTCTATGCCATTCCATTACATGTGTACATTCCTATAAACTGCAAAATACAAAATGATTCCATCACCATAGAGATCTCACTCATGCTACCCCTTCATAATCATACTTACCCACCATTCTTAGCCCCATGGTAACCACTAATCTGTTCCCCAATTCTGTAACTTTCATTTTGAGAGTGCTATACAAATGCTATTGTATAGTCTATAACCTACTGAGACTGGCTTTTTCATTCACCAGAATGCCCCGAAGTCCATCCAAGTTGTTGCATGTACTGATAGTTGGCTCCTGTTTATTGCTGAGTAGTATTTTATGGCATGGATATACACTTACCTAGAAGAACATTTTGGTTTTCAGTTTTGGGCTTATAAATAAACTTTTCTCTATTTTTATATTTTTCTTCCAGGTTGCTACTTTCCAGCGTATATTTACAGACCAAGAAAATCTCTTGGGAGAGAAAGACTTAACACCTGGTTCTTTTGCCTAATTGAGGCTTAGGTTCAGCCCAGAGTGATTGACAATGTGGACAAACTCTTCAGAAACAGCCTTGGATTTATTTATTTATTTATTTATTTAATTACTTTTTTGTGGCAGAGACAGAGTCAGAGAGAGGGACAGATAGGGACAGACAGGAAGGGAGATTGCGGTGCCTTAGTTGCTCATTCATTGATTTCTAACATGTGCCTTGACCGCAGGCCTTCAGCAGACCGAGTAACTCCTTGCTCGAGCCAGCGACCTTGGGCTCAAGCTGCTGAGCCTTGCTTAAACCAGATGAACCCACACTCAAACTGGCGATCTCGGGGTCTCAAACCTGGGTTCTCCACATCCCAGTCCGACGCTCAATCCTCTGTGCCACCGCCTTGTCAGGCAGCCTTGGTTTTTTGTAATCTGAACTTAAACCTCCTGGTCCAGTTCTCGTTTGTTAGTAAATGCCCGCCTGGGGTGAATGTGCTGGATTTCACCTCCACAGAGGTGTTCCAATATAAATTTTGATCACAAACAAAAATCAGATTTAGTTGTTTTAAGTTACAATGTTAATCTGAAATGACTACATCATTACAAGGGCTTTCGTGCTTGTTCAGGAAAGCCTTTAAGTTATTTCTGGCAAAATGTATTGAAACTCATGGCCTTTAGAACTCAGTCCTCAGGGGAAACAGGACAAGCTGAGTGTTGACTGTTAAACTTGAGGGGGGGGTCACCAGTGGCCTTTGCTAAAGAAAAAAATTCACAGGTTCATTTTCCAAATGAGTTTCAGGTTCAGTATTTTGTTAGTCCTGTGCGTGTGTGAGAGGGAACTCCTGGGCACTGGTGGCCTAGTTTTATCTTGGTTCTAGTACATTACTGGATTTGCCTGACATTTCTGGTGTGCAGTAATGAAGGCTGACACAGAGTTTCCCTTCTGTGAGTAACTTGGCTTCATTTTTATGTTAGAAGATTTCACATATTTGCATAAAGTCCAAGTAGAGGTGATTGTATGGCAGAGAAACGAAAGTGTAAATACTAAAATGTTACGAAATACTTTACAGTCTTTCAGGGTTGAAAGAGGGCTTAATAGAAGTTTGGATTGGCACATCAACATTTACTTTCTTTTTTTTCTCTCTCCTTTAAGTTTCTTGTAAATTTGAATTCTAATAGTTAAAGCAACAATCAGAATCTTCTCTGTTTTATGAAGTTTTCAGGTCTTGGATTTGTTGGGGGCATTCAGTTTTAGTTAAAACCTTTGTGAAAGGAAGATCTCACCCCTGCCCTACCCACCCCTCCCTCCCCCACTGAATGTTCCTTAACACCTGTGAGATTATAATGCCTGGTAATTGTATAACCCATACCGGAAGACCCTGAAGCACCTTGTGCTCTAGCTGATGAATCCCTGACTGCCCTCCTGGCAGGCAGCAGAAGGAGCTGCAGAACGGCGGCTGCTGCTGTGCTGTGTGATAAGCACTGAGTCACAGGAATGAGCCACTAGCAGGTGGGAGGGCGCTTTCCACCCAGGTGTGCTCTCCGACCAGGACCAGCATTTTGACATTTGTTTTCACAATATCCCAAGGTGTCTTCAAGTGTCTCATTAGGTTACTATAAGAGTCACATTATCACTGTTGAATAAATTTTAACCAATAAGGTAAAAGGACAGAAACAAAACCATTTTGAGAAGGCTTTCTTTCTTTCTTTCTTTTTTTAGCATGTGTTACAGACTAGATCATTGTAGGGCAGTGTTGTAACTCAAGCACGTTTGAGATGTGGCTCTAAGTGAGGCTTTATGCAACTTCTGATGGGCCAAATCCCAAAACTAAGGCATTCAGGGTAGAAGGAAGGGAAAACCCGACAGTCTCTTTTCCAGAAGCAATTACCCGTTTGAGTTCTTGGCCTCCCCTTTTGTAATACTGCTAGTAATCAGAATTCTTTATTAATCAGTCTTTCTGCACGTTTGTGAGAATAGATACTGGCAATGGATACTGGCAATAATGACTCAGATGTGAAACTTTTTGAGCTGGCTCTGGATGATCGGAAACCAAATTTAACTGAACTTATGATGGGGTTGGTATTGACGCTATCCCACCGTATCTGAATCTCTTGAAAAGTAAGAATCTCTGTGAGTAGCCATGGTAGCATTCTAAGAAGAAAGGCAGTTTGTTCATGGGTGTTTCTGGATCACAGAATTCTCTGGTGCAGTCCTCCTGGGCAGTAAGGCTTCTCACCATCCAGCCATCTGGAGGCCTGCCAGGAACCAGCTCCCAGAACACAAAGCATTGCAGAAACAGTGGTGGGGATCTGAAGAGATAGTGCTCAGAGCTGAGAAGCTGGACAAAGCAGCAGAACTATCATTTACCTAGTGCCTGATGTGTGCTAAGTTCCATGGTTGGGGCTTTGACACCTGTTGTCTCCTTTGTCACTGAGAAATGCAGCTGACAAGTAACAGGAGCCTCACCAGGGGAGGTCTGGGGTAATTTGGTTCAGGAACAAAGTATTAGAAGATACTTGTATGGGTTAGGGTGATTGCATTGACAGTTAATAGAAATGTGACAGTGACCTAAGTGATAAGGACATATATTGGATCAGGAGAGGTCAATCCAGTGGTTTAATGATGATCATAGAATCCAGGTTATCTCCATTCTGTGTGTTCAGTGTTGACTTGATCCCAATACTGGCTCTCTTTGTGGGCCTAGGATGATTGCCTATAGTATTGTGCCAGTGCTCTCTCTCCTTCCTCTGCCAAGAGAGTGAGAGCTAGTGACAGAGAGCTGGTTTCCAGTACTACTTCTAGAAGAACAATGAACCTCCTTTCCTAGAAACCCATTAGTCCTTCTATCTCATTGGCCAGAGAGGGGTCACAATACCAATTTTCAACTATAATAAGGAGGCTGAAATTATCATTAAAAGTTTAGATAATAAGGTCACACTTTGGGATCTAAAAATAGGGTCAATTTGCTGCATGGGAGCAAAGTGTACTTAAATGAAAATCTTGCTTTTGGTAAGAAGGAACAAATCTTGAGCCATATAGAAGTGAAAATTGGTTCTGTGTTCGATTTATAAGGTAATGTTATTTAGAAAGAGAAATATCAAAAAGAGCAATTTCTGCTTTTTCAAAGGAAAACAGCAATGATCTGAAATGTTCTCTCAAACTTCACTCCTAAGCTCAGATGTATTTCAAATTGCTATTAGAAATCTAGACTTGTGACCCGGGAATCTTACAATCCAACATGTTCAAAATAGCACCCAACCCCAATTCATTCCACCTCATCAAACATTCTCTGACTGCTGGGACCTCTGGTTTGTGGGGTGATACCAACATGGGCATACCCAAGATATAAACTGGAAAGTTTTCTAGCAGTCTCTGGTGCCTCTACATGCTAGAGTTCTCAGAAGTTCTTTCACATAAAAGGACAAAGCTTAGTTGAAAAAGTGAAAGTTGATAGCAACAATTTGGCATCACTTTAAAGCATGTTTCAAGATGTCTACAATAACATGTCTTTAATGCAATTTCATTTCATTGAGACCAACTGTAGCATCCAGAATGTGTGACATCAAATAAACAAATGTTGTCCTTGTGGTTTCTTTTTCTTGAGGCAAACATTTTAGCAGTTGAAGTTAAAGGCACCCATCAGGCTGAATGGTGAGCCAAGGTTTATTTGGTGTCTTGGTAAGATGGCTTTGGGTGCACAGGATGATGAGTGTTGGTGAACTTCAGAAATTTTCTGCAGCTAAACTGGTTTCATCTGGTTGTGCCATGAATGCCACATAGTGTTCTGCACATCTGGAGGTATAAATATGGAACTTAAAAACTTTGCTGCCTGGCTTTAGTCAATCTAAATATGTATCCTTTCAGCCAAGTACTACCTCAGCCCATCAAACAGGTTTGACGTAGAAAAAAAATGAAGCTGAAGTGTGGCTTTATCATGTGCGCAGTCCAGACGGGCCTGTGTTTGGTTCAGTGCCGTGTTCATCCAGTAGGACTGCCATAACAAAGTACCATAGACTGGGGGGCTTAAACAACAGAAATTTGTTCTACAGTTCTAGAGGCTGGGAGTCTGAAATCAAAGTGTCTGAAGGCCCCAGGAGAGAATCTTCCTTTATCTCTTACAGCCTCTTGTGACTGCAGGAGCTCCCTCACTGTGACTGTTTTCCTCTAGTCTCTGCCTTCATCTTCATAAGTCCCTCTTTCTGTGTTTCCATACTTGTCATTGGTTTTAGGGCCCATTAGACAATCCAGGATAAGTTATCTTAAAATCCTTTACTTAACTATTATATCTACAAAGACTGTTTTCCCAAATAGGGCACATTCACAGGTTCTGGGACATGGACATATCTTTTGGGGGGCCACCACTGAGCACATTACAGTCACCATGTTCTTTAGATGATGGGCACCTATTGAAATATTTGACAAAAGTAGACTCACCTTTCATAAGTTCCTGGATGCCAAAAGATTGGTGCAACCATCAAAATGAACCACTTAAAGAAAGACGGATCCCTGACATCAGAAAGGATAAGCTATCTCACCCAAAATGACCTGAAGTCTTTGTTGTTTTACTTATTGTCTGATAAATGGTCCATATATGAGAAAGGACTTTTGAGATACACCAGTGAGTAACCATCTAAAGTATCAAGTTCTTTAGATGTATCTTCTAAACATTCTAAGCATTCCCTGACTCCGCTGCCACCTTCCCTTGCTGCCACTATCTTAGCAAATCTCCATCATTCCTCACCTGGATTGTGTCTCACTTTTCCCATGATCTTCTAGCTCCTTTCTCCATCCGGCTGCCTAATGAGCTTCATGCAGTTCTAATCTGGTATTACTTGCCCAGTGCTAGATGACTGTCATTGTCATTTATCCTTCTAGAATCATCCTTCTCCCTACTTTCTTTTTCCAAAGCTCCTTTGCCCTCTGGCTTCTTGCTGGGTTTGGCCAATAGGGGGCACTGATGAGATCAGGGAGTTGCAACAATGAGACGAGGCGTTGATCTCCTTAATTCACTGCACATTGGCTGCCTCTCTCCACTGATGCTCACAGCCGCCCTCACACAGCTCTCTCCACATGGCTCTCACTTCCAAGTTTCAGTTTCTGTTCTTGCCCTCACCCTTCCAGGTCTAAAAATGGCAACAGACCCCCTCCTCATTCCCTATACCCTGCCCACACCTTTGAACATAATCCTTCTGTAAACTTTTTTTAAATGACTGATTTTAGTGTGCCATATAGTTCTTGCTTGAACCATGAACTAATATGGTCGTGCGTAAAGCTTGTCACTGGCTCTATTTGCCCAGAGGACAAAGGCACCACTCACCTCAGGGGAACGTACTTCAGCCTTGCTATAGGCTTGTGGTTTTCTGAAGTAGTTGTGTTCCATTTCTTCCTGGGGATTTTGTAAGCGATGTTCTCTTTCTTGATTTGTCTGCCAGGACATTGTACTCTTCATTCTCAAGTATTTACTGGCTTTTCTGGGCAGGGTTAGCTGTTTCTTCCTCTGCTCTCAGATCACATTACACACACACCCATTGAGTATGGGTTCCTGAGTCTATTTTCCGATTAGTCCCTGGACCTCTTCCCTGCATGCACTGTATTCTGTTTTTCTTCACAGTGCCTGCTATTGTTTCTGATGGACTTAATAAACATTTTGAATTATTGCATTTTCTTTGTGGACTATATTATTTCTTGCTCTATTCATATAAATGACATTACTGCAATAAAATACCACCTTCTTCTAGGTAAGTATGCACATTGTTTTCTGTTTTGAAGAATATTACTTTGTTTTTTCTTCATGACAACTTCGAGAGATGGGTGGATGGGAGACAAATTCTTCTCTGTCAGCTACATTGTCAGCGGCAGAACTATGCCAAAGATGTAGAAGAGTATAGACCTCTTGATACAAATTTGTTGCTCTTTTTGTTAGAACATTCTGTCTCCTGAGGTGTTAGATTAAAACAACAATAGAACCAGGGGCAGGCTAGATGAAATGAGTACTACCCAAGGGCCACATCAGATGGAAAGCAACTCAAGTGCCACAGAGATAACTCCAAGTGATTATAAACACGTGTCACAAAGGCTGTTTAGAGAGCGCTCATGGTCAGAAGGCTCCTTAAACTGACTGGTCACATTCCTGGAAATTAACTTCCCATTGCCTATGAATTGTGTCTGATGTAGGCTCCAGGGACCATCAATGAAACATAATAGTTGGATTAAAATTAGGATGTGAACATCAAAAAGAAGTATTCTGTAAGCCTGGGGAAGGGCTGGCTACCAGTGGGGAAAAAACGGGTTATTTCTGTAATTCAAACCATACATATTTCACGAGAAAGTAATTTATAGGTAGCAGCACAAACAAAGATAAATTTGAGAGCATTTGGGACAGTTTCTATTATGTCCATAGAAAGCCTAAAGGTTCTTCCATCTGTCTTCCTTTGGGGATGGAGCATTAAGTTGAAAGGACTGCTGATAATATAGTTCACTTGTTGGAAACATTTGCCAAGATACAATCAGAGAACGTCAGCAGGAAAAGAGACCTTAAAGGTCATCCAATGCTAGGCTTTGGACATTTGGATTTTTTTCCAACAGGAAAGAAAAAATAAAATCTGAACACTCCAATCGGTTGAGAGTCAGGACAGACTACATTTTAGATGTGGTGACTAGGCACTAACCCATATGATCTTTGCAACAATAGAGTTAGGGCGTTCGTGTGATCCCCATAAATTTGTGTCATAACTTCATAATCATGGCAGACCTTCAATTAACTGAAACACTTGTTAGTTACTTGTATCTTTCCCCCTGTTCTCCATTTAAGATGAAGACATAAGTTAACAGAACATAAAGGAAATGAACATAAGAAATTTCTCTGCATCCAGCTTTATCTCTTAAAACTTCTACACTGTGTCCTCAACCTTAAAATGTTTATATTTTTTAACCCAATGATTTCCTTTTGGAAATTTATCTTAAGGATAAGAGTTGTAAATAAAGATCTGGAAAGACACCAAACTGCCTAATAAGAAGAAAAACATTAGTTAAATCCAGTTAATAGAATTCAATGCCATTATTTAAATCATGTGTTTGAAAAACACTTCGTAATGTGAAGGTGTTTATGATGTAAATTGTAAGAGCAAGATACAAAATTGTGCCTATGGTATAATCTGTTTGATTCTTTAAAAAACTGTTTCTCTCTGCCTAGATACATATATTTCTAAATAGAAAAATACCATAAGAAAAACCATCAAAACATTAATTATGGTTATCTCTGGGTGGTGGGATTATGGATATATTTTATTTTTCCTTTGTACTTAATTTATTTTTCAAACTTTGTGATTATAAATCAGAAAATGACTAATTTTTAAAGCAATATTGAAAATTCTTCACTGGCTTCTCTCATTTCCAAGATAAAATCCAGACTTTGTAGCACTGCAGGGGGCGGGGGTCTTTATGATCTGAGTTCTTACTTTCTCAGCTCCAGACTCCTCATGCTACTCCGTAGGTCCTGTTTTGCACCCAGTGTTGCTGGTGGGCTGAATTACTGGTAGTCTTCCCAAATGGACAATGCTTTCTGGAGGTCCCTTGCCTTGGCACATTGCTGTTCTTTTTTTTTTTTTTTTTTACAGGGACAGAGAGTCAGAGAGAGGGATAGATAGGGACAGACAGACAGGAATGGAGAGAGATGAGAAGCATCAATCATTAGTTTTTTGTTGCCATTGCGACACCTTAGTTGTTCATTGAATGCTTTCTCACATGTGCCTTCACCGCGGACCTTCAGCAGACCAAGCCACCCCTTGCTGGAGCCAGCGACCTTGGGTCCAAGCTGGTGAACTTTTGCTCAAGCCAGATGGGCCCGCGCTCAAGCTGGCGACGTTGGGGTCTCGAACCTGTGTCTTCCGCATCCCAGTCCGACACTATCCACTGCGCCACCGCCTGGTCAGGCTACACATTGCTGTTCTTTCTGCCTAGGACACTTTTCTCTCCTTGTCAGTATTTGCACAATCCAAAATGCAGCTCAGATCTCTTCTGTTTTGGAAAGCCTCCGTAATGGACATTGTGATGTGCAGCCCATCTCCCCTTTAGGCCTGAGGGTCTCATACTTCCACCACCAGAGTGTTGCCTGTTGCTGGCTCAAAGATGAATCCCTCCCCTGGACATCCCATGGCTCTGGGAGCAGCCCTGCCTGAGGTCATTTCCCTCTTGTGGGAGTACTCATATCTACTGAGAGGTCAATGCAGGGCACCAAGGCCTGGTCCCCTTGCCTCAACTAGTCATAGCTTCAACCTCCTTAGGTCATCAGCTGAGGCCTCTTTGGCAATTACGTCTTTCCTCTGCCCAGTCCTGCAGGAAGCCTCTCGCACACAAAATTGCCTCTGAGTCTATTTCTTGGGGAACCCAGGATCCTGCCTATGATCCCTTACCTCACTCCCTAGGTTAGAACTCCATCCTCTGGGTTCTCCCAATGCCCTGTAACTGTACTCTCGCACTTCTCTCATTGTATTGTAACAGACCACAGTTCTAGATCTTTCTCACCTGACTGGGATCTCCCTGAGGGTAGGAGGCAATCTCCTTTCTCTTTGTTTCCGTAGCACTGTCACATGGCCCATGGTATGTGATGAATGAGTACCTGTGCAAAAGAAGCAGAAAGGAGGGAGAATAATAGATGGAGAGACAGAATGAGCCAAATGAAATAACATAGGTTCTTCCACCTCCTTCCAATTGAAGTTACATTTCCCGTTGAGCCTTTCTGTGCACCCCAAAATGAACACAGCTGTGACTTTGAGGTCCTGTGCAGCTCTTCTCTGGGATACCTTGGGAAATTTCAGTCAGGAGGAGAAAGAAATCTACACTTTATTTTTCCTCTTGTCTTGTATTTGCAAGAGTAACTTTCCTTACTTCTCTCCTTCTTGCCTTAATCCTACTTTATCCTTTCATCTTCCTTCCCCCTCATTTTCAAACTAGATCTAAGGCAATAGCCAAAGGGGTTACAAGAAATCATGACCGAGGGCTATTCTGAGATCCTTACTCTTTTTTAAGAAGCTGCAGGGGGAAATGTTGGCTGCCCTTTCACATTCATACCATTCTCTAATGAATAACTCTTGGCAGAGGGGTGTTTTGGTCTCCTCTCCCTCAAGAATTATTCAGGTAAAGATTCCCTGAGAGAAAATGGAATTTGTCCCAGGTTTCAGAGTTGTCAGTGTAATCAAAAATGTGTTATTAAGCCCTGGCTATGTGCTCTCTAAATGGAGTCAGTAACACCTGGCCCTAAGCTTTCAGGTCCAGGGACCACCTACTGTCTTACTATCATGTAGTCCTTTCTTCGGTGAATTTCCTAGCGCCAAAAAATTCTGAAGGGTGACAGAAGGCTGCTCCACATTTATTCCATTTTTTAAAGAGAAACTATTTTGTCTTCATTTAGGACTACCTGAGTGCCTCTGTGAAGTGCACTTGAGTTATTCAGTGACTGTTGCCCATTTTACCTGCCATTTTACATATGTAGGACACATGCTATGATTCTCAGTGTGAAACTGGGGACAGAACACCTCTCAATCTTAAAAGTTGTCACTAATCCCGTAACTATAAAGCAGGACTACAGCATTGGTAGCTCTATGGGTGTGAGAGAGTTTAACCCTGCAGAGACTTAGCCCTGCTCATTGTAGATGTTACATGGAAACAGTCTCCACTGCACTTGTTTCTCGGGGGACATGCTTCCATTGGATAGGTCCCCTGGCCTCCTCCATGTCACTGGAGGAAAAGGAGAGTGGTCAGTCTGACAGAAGCAACTGGACATGCATGTCTCATCTTTTCTCTCCTCTCTCTGTGGGAATTGCGTGGAGAAAGTAAACGTTCTCTGCCCCTTCCAGCCTTAAGTTTTAAGAGGCATCTTCCCATGTGGCTAAGTTTCTTGTCTTCCAACACTGGTACAGCTCTGGCTGGGTGACCTCACCTACAATATTAACAAGCCCACAGATCCGAAGTCATAGTCTCAAACCAAGACTTTGTCAATTTTAAAAAATGGTGATGATGTTTTTACCTCTGTCAAATTCTTATGCCTTTTAATTGGTTTAGAACATGGGCAGGGAATAGGGATGCTCTTTATTGGGTTCCCTAAAACCTCAGCTTCAGGAAGGGCTCCTTTGCTTGGCCTTCAACCATATTTGGTGTGAATAAAGATCTACTCTGGCATACAGCTCAAAATTTGAAGAAAAGAGTTTGGAAAGGGAACATAGATAAACTTAAGAAACCAACTGGGCGAGAATATCCTGTCTACAGTCTAAGTGACTCAGAGGAATTTCCGACTCACATGGGCTTATGAAGAGAAAGGGGGAGTCTTCCTAATAAATCACTCTTTTGGTGACAGTCAAGATAGTCATGGAACAAATAAGCTTCTTACCAGGGTTCCTTCCTTTTCTCATAGACTCTCAAGTTTAAGTAATTGTGTGAGCAGGGGGATCTCAGTAGTTACTAGAATAATTTCTTTCTGCATACGGAAGTCCAGTTCATATATGACCTCTTCAGCCTAATGTAATCTCTCTTCTCCAAACTTCTGCACCCCTGCCTAGAACTGGCCTTTGAGACTTATTTTACCTGACTCGTCTAATTACTGGCTTAGTTGTTGTGGTATTTGTTCTTGCTTTATGCATTTTATCCCAAATTCCAAAGTTTTAAAGTTTAAGGACTTCAAACTTGAAAAATGTTTTTAAAGTTTGAGGACCATGTCTTACAACTCCTTGTATATTTCCTTACCCTCTAAGAGTCTAGAATAGATTTTACCTGCCTTTGGTAATGTGAAAATAAACAAACACCAACCAAATATGAACAATCAAAGGTTATATACTTGGAGCTTGCTCTAGCAAGGGAGTCAGCCACCATGACTTGTGTTTGGCAGAGACTCAACAGCAAGTAGAAGAGTGAGGGAGCTTTATAATGGGAAAATGGGCAAGCTTTTTAACTAATTATGTCTGTAAAGACCTTATTGCCAAACAAAGTCACATTCTGAAGTATTAGGGGCTGGAACTTCAAAATTCTTTTTGGGAGACATAGGTCAACTTGTGGAACATGCTATCATGAGCTACTTCTTCTCCATGGAACTCTGTAGTTGTGAGCTGCTGGCCTTCCCATCCCTCCCCAGCTATGCCAGCACACGGCTCATGACTAATCAGTGCTGAGCCAAGAACCCTGATGACTAGCCGTGCTGCAAACAGGAGTTTAGAGGGGTGATGAATAAGAATAAAAAGTTATTAAAAATAAAGCCACCCAATTCCTTTGTAAGAACACGTCACAGGGTATTTAGAATCATCATACCCAACCCACTGCTGCATGTTGGCGGAGCTGTTAAGTAAATTACAGACTCAGGTCTTTTTTTGGGAGCCTCTTATTCACAATTCTCTCCCACCCTCAGCCTTATTTTCCTAAGGGAATGAGCTCACCCACTTTCCTTTCAGCATTTAGCCTTGCCTATTTCTAAAGTTCATATTGTCCTGAAGTTCATAGCATCAGCTCAGTAACCTGTGTTAGTCATCTTTTGTCACTTTTCTTTTTTTTTACTCTTTCAGGAAGTAATGTTTTTGTTCAGGTAAAATAGTCATAGGAAGGCTGTTCTGCCTTTTTGATGATTCATTCCTTTGATTTTTGCCATTTTTAAATGTTAGAGGGGGAAAAAAGCTCTTTAGATAAGGGCCTTGGTGAATGGGCATACTCAGTGAGGGTGAGAGAATGCAGTCATAAGATACTTTCAACTCAGAGCAGTAGTCACTCATTTATCAGTCTTTCTGATTCTTCTGAGAAGTGGCATCACTATTCTCATGGCTCCTGGAATCCATGAGATTGACTCTCCTGCTTTTGAACAACATACCCATGTATTTCACTTCCTTCCTTTTGCTGTGAGTGAATCATGGCAAGATGGCTGACATATGAACATTCCACTCACTTCGCTTGCTTATCCAGGCCATAGTTTTAAATTGTGTCAGAACTTAGATAGACCTGAGCTTATTCATTTGAATGAGTCCCTAAAGGGTATTATGGGCTGCATTATGTTATCCCTAAATTTTTATGTTGAAATCGTAATCTGCAGTAACTCAGAATGTTAACTGTATTTGGAGATAGAGTCTTTGAAGAAGCAATCAAGTTAAAATGAAATCATTAAGGTGGGCCCTAATCCAATATGCCTGGTGTCCTTATAAGAAGAGATTAGAACTCAGACACACACAGAAGGAAGACCTTGTGAAGACACACTGAGAAGGTGGCCATCTGCAAGCCAAGGAAAGAGGCCTAAAAGAAACCAATCATGTCAACACCTTGACCTCAGACTTCTAGCTTACAGAACGAAAAGAAAATACACTTCTATTGGTTAAGTCACCCAGTTTGTGGTACTTTGTTACAGCATCTTTGTATTTTTTTTTTAATACATTCTGTATTAGGGAACTAATACAGAAGGGGACAGGTTAAGATATGTGAAGTAATCCTTTAAAGTTACTAAGTCTGGCAATGGAGCTCCAGGTTCAGACCCCAAAAATCCTTCTTCCTGGTCAACTGCTCATTCTGTTTCATGATATGATACTGTGTTTGTTATGGAAGAGATCACAGTAGGCTACTTCATTTATGAATTCATCTTAATTGGTGTCTTAGTTACAGTGTCATTTTTTTTTGCCATTTTCTGCAACGCCAAGGGAAAATTTTTCTAAGCTATTTTTTTTAACTGAAAAGATGACAAATGTTATCGACAATATCCAACCAGCGTATATTTTCATCTCTTTTCTTCTCGTCAAGATAAGCCAGAAGTATTTGTTGCCAGAAATGGAAAACAGCTTGCTCATCAACCAGATGATCACAGTGTTCAAAAGTTCCACTCACTTGCCATGTGTGAAAAGTTAAGAATTGAAAACAGAGAGGCTTATTCTGCTTAAACTGTGGGCTCTGTGAAGGAAGAAAAAGAGGTATTTGGATACAAGAAGAAGAGTTGTGGAAATGGTTTAATGGCAAAGTGAACAGGGTTTGTTCTTATTTTTTTGAAAGTTATAAAATTCAATTATACTTTTACTTATACTTTTACTGTCACCATATATGTGTCCCTCTTTACTCCCTCCTCCAATGCCCAAAGTCTTTTTAAATCGCTCTGGGTCCCTGGGTTGATTTGATAGTGGATATTGCTATCCATCAACTGGGTAAATAACAAGCCTAAAGTTACCAGTCACTGGAGGCTTACTTTGTGTTCTAGAACAAAGTCCAATGTCCTACACAAATGTGACTCTAGGGACTTCTACTGTTATCTGAAACAAAGTTTTCTAAGTATTTCAGTTAGATTTTTTATTTATTGTCTTGATTGAGATATCTCCATGAGTTATTAGTAGTCAGAGGTATGCAGTGGACCTGGGACTTCATTAGAAACAGTGAGCCTTCAGGTAACAGGCTTGAGTTGCTTTTTGACTCATAAGGAAATGAGGGCTTTTTGCTGAATTTTTGTGATATTTAAGTTAAATCGCCTAGTTATCACCACATTGTTAAGTTGTACTTCGTGTTTGCTGAGTAATTTCTGATAATTTTGATTAGTTTCTTTTTGTAATTAACTACTTAAGGGATTTTTTGGACAATTGAAAGAGCCATTTTAAGAAATAGAAATTTAGGCTTATAGAGGTCAAATGATTAAGTCAAAAATGACAGAAAGAAAGAAAGAAAGAAAGAAAGAAAGAAAGAAAGAAAGAAAGAAGGAAAGAAAGAAAAAAGAGGAAAGAAGGAAGGGAGGAAGGAAGGAAAGAAAGAAAGAAAGAAGGAAGAAAAAGAAAAGGAAAGAAAGAAAAGAAAGAACCCAAAGAGAAACCAGAGCTCACACTCATGGTTCTGATTACTGTTTTGCCGGGTCCTGAAAACACACATAATCACATTAGTCTTTATTTATGTTGTTGAAAATTCTCTGCATTTCAACTTAGATTTCCTCTTGTACCTGATTCTCAAGGTCTTGGAAGTTTACCTGAACTCAAGAAATTGTCTATCTAAGAGAAAGAAAATAACACCCGCCCTGATCCTTCTTTGTGAAGGCCCAGCTCCACATAAGGCAGAATCAGTAGGTTCTCAGAGGGAGACAATGCCACACTGAGTCCCACTTCCCATTGGTAAAATCATGACTGCCCATTTGTCCCAAAGGAGGGTGATTTCAGCAGCAGGGAATTCTGGCTGGCTGGGGGCAAGAGAATAAAAAGGAGGAGAGAGGAGAAGAGAGAGAAACTCAGGTGCATGTGGAGTTGGGCTGCTTTCCGTCCACTTTCTCCTTCCTTGTCTGAGTCAGCACTGTCCTACCCCCCACCCGCAGTGTCCCTCCCTGGGCCCCAGGTTTTGAATTGACTGAGAGCTCAGCAGTGAGCTGCAGCTCTTCTTCACATGAAAGGACGAGTCTGAAGGTACCTATTACAAGTCTGTATGTAGAGAAACAAAGGCCTGACTCTGACACCCTCCCACTAACTTGGGTTTTAATGGTAGGTTTAATTTCCTCACACTAGCTAAAAGAAAGGGAAAAAACTGAGCGGAAAGAGCCAGGGTGTGGGTGGGTAGTGCCAGTGGTGGGGAAACGACAGCTGTTGTATTCATGGTTAATCAGGTGTGTCTGTCTTTGTGTCGCATCTGTCTGCTACTGTTGCCAGGCCACATGTGAAAGGGAATGGAGGGGAAGGGGCCATTTATGTTCAAAGCCAGCTGCACTGACCTCTGCTTCGTTCTCCTCGGGGTAGGAGAGCTTGTCTATTTAACTTTCCCCATTATAGGAAGCTATAATTCTACTCTATTAGCCCACCCTAACCATTTTGGCCTGACAGACGCAAGCTGCATCCAGAATGCCGTAAATCGGCTCAGAGAGTGGCCTCTCCCTCCTCCCATGCTTTTCCTTTGGGATTCAGTTTGATTTGTCAAACATGGGAAACTAGAAAGAGAGAAATAATGAGAACGATCGGAGTCTGGGTTCACCTTCCATCTTACACTGACCTAGGCGCTGAGTGTCCATTTTTTTCTAATGAGCTCTAGGGGCTGTGTGGCCACCCTATACCATGACTAGGACACCCTTTTGCCTCCAGACCTGTTTGTCTCACGAGTCCCACACATGCGTGGCATTTGCATCAGACCTTAGTCTTCTTGCTAGCACCAAATCCTGCTGCTGCTTCCCTCCAGTCCAGGCCTCCCTTTCCACCCATATTGCCATATTGTTTTTCATACAAACAATAGCAGAACATGGGAGAGGCTTCCAGCTGATCCTGTAGCACTTTAGATGTTGTTAGCCCAGATCTGCAGACAGGCTCGTCTCTCTGGAACATGTAGAAATAGCTAAAATGGGATAACTCCCACTCCCCCTCTTCCCAGTGCATGAGGTTGTATTAAGGTATAGTGTCTACAAGTTCAGAGGTCTTCTCCTGCTGGAGGCACAAACTGACCCCTGCCTACCTGTGGTTACATGACTCCGTCTCCCCCCGTGGGAATGCTTTTTTTCTCTCCTTTCTGCTTTGGGCCAGCCCTTGTGTTTCTTAAAATAAATGGTAGTCATCAGCATTTTGAAAACCAAGGTACTCTGGCTTACATTTGACTTTCCTTGAGAATCAGCTATCATAGACTTATCACAGAGTTCAGCAGAAGTTGCCACTTGCAAGTCTATTTTGGTTTAAGCCACTTTGCAATATAGGCACTAACTTTCACCCTCTTGTGTTCATTCTTCTTGTGAGGAATCAACAGTCTAGCCCTACTGACACTGTTTTTTTGGTGTATGTGTATGTATTTGTGTGTGTGTGTGTGCATGTGCATGCATATGTATATGCATGTATCCTTTTAAAATCAAATGTGTTAATTTCCCAGGGTGTGAGCTATCATCAACACAGCTGAGTTTCCTCTGTCTGCAAGCCTGTACTGATTGCTGTGGCTGTATTATTGACCTTCAGCTTTGGGGTCAGGGAGCTTTTCTTTCCCTGATGCTGAAGGACTTTGTAAAACTATCCCACTGCCTTGTGCACTGCCCTATTTCTTCTGATATTCATGAATCTCCAAATTTCAATGAAGTCAATAGGCAAATATGAAGCTCTTAATAGAAGCCTAACAGCCAACTAGTTTCTGTGAGACTTTTGGGAATTCATCATCTTGTAAAAGACCAAGGATTGCATGAATAGAGCAAGAAAATACAAAGTAGGGCTAAACATAAAAAAAAAAAAAAAACCTTAAAAAATCAAAGATTGTCTTACAGAAAAGTGCACAAATTCTAAGTACACAGCTAGATGAATTATCACAAAGTGAACACATTTATGTACCTACTACCTGTATCAAGAAACAGAACACTACAGCTGGAACCTTCTTAATTCTACCTGTACGGGCACCTCGTTACATCCAAAACTAGTCTTCTATGATACAGTTTGGGGCTGAGACTTAGTTCTTAATTATATATCTAGATATACAGTATGTCTGTAGTCATGGTGCACTTCTGTCCTGTGACCGGACTTCTTAATTATATATCTAGATATATATTAACTTATAAGTTCAGAGATGGAAAGTTCCTGTTGAACGTAAGGGAGTGGCTCATGGTGGGATGTGAGTGTGATCTGGTTGAGTTTCTGAACTTGGACTGAGGTGGGCTAGATGTGTGGGGCTCTTGGATACAAAGGGGAACATAGAAGGCTCTGGGATCCTTTAAAAAAACTATGGTAAGGAGACGGCAAGATGGCGCTGGAGTAGGTGGACGTACCAACTTCCAACTCCCAGAACCAAAGTGGATTAAAACTTAATTTTAAGAATCATCATCTGGATAAACCAACTTTGAACTAAACTAAGTGGACTCTTCAACCAGGAACACTGAAGAAGCCATATTGAGACTGGTAGGAAAGTGAAAACGCAAAGAGGGTTGTCCAGCTAGCTCCCTGGAGCGAACGGCAGCACGGAGAGACCCGCGTGGCGGGAGGAGAGTTTGGCGAAGAGGGAGAAACCTGGGTCCCAGGAGCAAAGCCCCAGACTGCAGCCCCAGAGCCTAGAAGAGGCGTTTGGACAGTATTGAGCTGTGAAACAAGTGAGGATACTGTTTGTGAGAAAGAGACAGTTTTCTCAGACCCAGGATTCTATTTAAAGGGACAGCGCAGAAAACCTCTTTCACAACCACTCACCTGGGGCTCCGGGAAACATGGACAGAGGAGAGGACCAGAGCAGCCGGAAGAGAGTGTGGACTGGAAGGCACAGGGACAAACACTCTGAGGGACAACCACCCTAACCCCAAGGCAAAGTCACTTCCCTTATCAAAAATGAATATTTCCCCTGGAACTAGCAAAACCAGTAAAGGGAGACAGGACACCAGCCAAATAAGCTCTCCCTCGGCACTTAGAGCAGAGCTGCTTAGATGGAGGGAGCTTCCAGGACTACAGAATGGAGTGTTAGGGCCTGAGCTGCAGTACAGCCATCCACACTGCTGAGGGCTGGCTGGAGGGACGGTGGCAGCAGGACCCTGAAACGCAGTTCTATTGGTGGGGGTGGAGGCCCAGCTGGTGTGAGCTCGGTCTAGCCCAGCAGGGGTGGAGGGGACGCACGAAAGTGGTCTGGCAGCTGCAGGCCCGCCTATAGCCCCACCTGCAGGGGAAAAGCGGGAGGCCAGGAACGGGCAGAGATCTGCGACCCCGGACTCTGCGCAAGCCAGCCCTGACCATGGGGGCGGGGCTAGGACCAGGGACAGGTGGAGGATCATGGCTGAGTGCACATCAGCATCCCTGCCCGGCCCAAGAAACCGCAGTTTGCCATCCTGCATGTGTGAGTTGGCTCTGAACGCAGGGGTGGGGCTAGAGCCCCAGATGAGTGGAAGCTCGCAGCTGAGTGCACGCCAGCAGCCCCGCTTGGCCTGATAAACCGTGGTGTGCGATCCTGCACAGGCGGGCCCTGGCCTCGGGGGCGGGCTAGAGCTCCGGACGGGTGGAGGCTCACAGCTGAGTGCACGTCAGCAGCCCCGTCCAACCTGAGAAACTGTGGCGAGCAGGCTCTGACCGCAGGGGCTGGGCGGAAGCCCGGAAACAAGCTGGGTCCGCAGCTGAGCAAAGGTGCTCACCTCTACCCTTGGTGCTGAGGTTTGTGGCTTGAGTGCAGTGCGCAACCCAACCTGTGGGGGCGAGGCGAAGGTCCAGGAAGCCTGAGGCTGGTAGAGCTGGGCACCAGAACACAGCCCCTCCCGTGGAGGAGAGGCGGAAATCACAGCAACAGCCGCAGTGGGCCACAACTGGCAACGCCTATACACCACCGCCCTAGGCAGTGGCAGAGAGGGTAGTGGGCCTGCCGACAGACCACACCTAGAGAACACAAAGGCAACACTCATTGGACTCCAGTGGCCACAACCTTCTTATACATAGACAAAATGAGCAAGCAGAGAAATGTAACCCAAATGAATCAAGAGAAATTCCCAGAGAAGGACCTGAATGAACCAGATATAACCAAATTACCAGATGCAGAATTTAAAATAATGATAGTTAGGATGTTCAAAGAAATTAGAGCAACAATGCATAGTTATTACGAACACCCAAATAAGAGATAACAAGTATAAAAAAGGAAATTGAAATAATAAAAAGAATCAGACAGAAATGACAAATACAGTATCAGAACTGAAGACCACAATGGAAGGAATTAAAAGCAGGATGGATGAGGCTGAGGGTCAAATCAGCGAGTTAGAGGACACAATAAATAAATGCACAGGAGCAGAGCAGAAAAATGAAAAGAGACTCAAAACATCTGAGGAAACTCTAAGGGAGCTCTGGGACAACATTAAGAGAAATAACATTTGCATCATAGGGGTTCCTAAAGAAGAAGAGAGAGAACAAGAAATAGAAACTTTGTTCAATCAAATCATAGCAGAAAACTTCCCTAAATTAAGGCTGAAAAACATTTCACATGTTCAAGAAGCACACAGAACTCCATTAAAGAGAAACCCCAAAAATAGACACCAAGACACATCATAGTTAAAATACCAAAGCTAAGGGATAAAGAGAAAATTTTGAAAGCTGCTAGAGAAAAAAAAGGCTATCACCTACAAAGGAGCCCCCATAAGGATGACATCCGACTTCTCAACAGAAACACTTGAGGCCAGAAGGGAATGGCAAGATATATTCAAAGTAATGCAGAACAAGAACCTACAACCAACTACTCTATCCAGCAGGGCTAACGTTTAAAATTGAAGGAGAAATAAAGAGCTTCCCAGACAAAAAAAACCTCAGGGAATTCATTAAAACCAAACCAATTCTGCAAGAGATACTAAGGGGCCTATGTGAACAGTTAAATGGAGGAAAGAATATAGCCAAAGAAGAATACAGCTTTAAAGAATAAAATGGCAATAAACAATTACATATCAATAATAACCTTAAATGTAAATGGATTAAATGATTCAATCAAAAGACATAGGGTAGCTGCATGGATAAAGAAACAGGACCCATACATATGCTGTCTACAAGAGACACACCTTAAAACAAAAGATGCACATAGATTGAAGGTAAAAGGATGGAAAAAAATATTTCATGCAAATGAAAATGAAAAGAAAAGCCAGGGTAGCAATACTTATATCTGACAAAATGGACTTTAAAACAAAGGTTGTAGTAAGAGATAAAGAAGGAGACTACATAATGATAAAGGAAACAGTTCAACAGGAAGATATAACTATTATAAATATCTATGCACCAAAAACAGGAGCCCCGGCATACATAAAGCAGACTTTGATGGATATAAAGGGCGAGATTAACAGCAATATTATAATAGTAGGGGATTTCAATACCCCACTAACAACACGGGATAGATCCTCAAGAAAGAAAATTAATAAAGAAACAGAAGACTTAAAGGATACACTAGATCAACTCGATTTAATAGATATCTTCAGAACTTTTCACCCTAAAGAGGTAGAATTTATATTCTTCTCAAGCGCTCATGGTACGTGTTCTAGGATAGACCACATGTTAGGACACAAAAATGGTCTCAATAAATTTAAGAAGATTGAAATCATATCAAGCATTTTCTCTGATCACAATGCCATGAAACTATACATTAACCACAAAAGAAAAACTTAAAAATACTCAAACACTTGGAAACTAAATAGCATGTTATTAAATAATGAATGGATTAACAATGAGATTAAAGAAGAAATAAATAAGTTTCTAGAAACCAACGAGAATGAGCATACATCAACTCAAAATTTATGGGACACAGCAAAAGCAGTACTGGGAGGGAAGTTCATTGCACTACAGGCATATGAAAAGATGCTAGACAAAGCTCAAATAAGCAACCTGACCCTGCATCTAAAAGAACTAGAAAAACAACAGCAAATGAAGCCCAGGACCAGTAGAAGGAAGGAAATAATAAAGATCAGAGGAGAAATAAATGACATAGAGGCGAAGGAAACAATACAGAGGATCAATGAAACCAGGAGCTGGTTCTTTGAAAAGGTAAACAAGATTGATGAACCTTTATCTAGACGCACCAAAAAAAAAAAAAAAAAAAAAAAAAAGAGAGAGAGGACTCATATAAATAAAATTAGAAATGAGATTGGAGAAATAACAACTGACAAACAGAAATACAAAGTATTGTAAGAAAATACTATGAAGAACTCTATGCCAAAAAATTAGACAACCTAGGTGAAGTGGACAAATTTCTTGAATCATATAATCTTCTAAAAATCAACCTGGAAGAATCAGAACACCTAAACAGACCAATTACAACAAATGAGATAGAAACAGTTATCAAAAAAAACCCCAAAAAGAAAAGTCCTGGGCCTGATGGCTTCACAAGTGAATTCTAACTAAAATTCAAAGAAGAACTGACTCCTATCCTCCTCAAGCTATTTTAAAATATTCAAGAGGAAGGAAGACTTGCAAACTCCTTTTATGTGGCGAGCATAATTCTGATCCCAAAACCGGGCAAAGACAACACAAAGAAAGAAAATTATAGGCCAATATCCCTGATGAATTTAGACGCTAAAATTTTCAACAAAATATTAGCCAACCGGATCCAGCAATATATGAAAAAAATCATACACCATGATCAAGTGGGATTTATTCTGGAGAGCAAGGCTGGTTCAATATTCGCAAATCAATCAATGTGATTCATCACATAAACAAAAGGAAGGACAAAAATCACATGATAATTTCAAAAGATGCAGAAAAGGCATTTGATACAATCCAGCACACATTCATGCTCAAAACTCTCAGTAAAGTGGGAACACAGGGAACATTCCTTAACATAATAAAGGCCATTTACGACAAACCCACTGCAAACATCATATTAAATGAGCAAAAATTAAAAGCAATCCCCTTAAGATCAGGAACCAGGCAGGGGTGCTCCCTTTTACCACTCTTATTCAACATAGTTCTGGAAGTCCTAGCGACAGCAATTAGACAACAAGAAGAAATAAAAGGCATTTAAATTGGTAAAGAAGAAGTAAAACTGTCATTATTTTCAGATGATATGATATTGTATATAGAAAACCCTAAAGTCTCAGTCTAAAAACTACTGGACCTGATAAAGAATTCAGCAAGGTGGCAGGATATAAAATTAATACTCAGAAATCAGAGGCATTTTTATACACCAACAATGAACTGTCAGCAAAAGAAATTAAGGAAACAATCCCCTTCACTATTGCAACCAAAAAAATAAAGTACCTAGGAGTAAATTTAACCAAGGAGGTTAAGGACTTGTACTTGGAAAATTATAAAACATTGATAAAAGAAATCAAGGAAGATACAAACAAGTGGAAGCATATATCGTACTCATGGTTAGGAAGAATAAACATCATTAAAATGTCTATATTACCCAAAGCAATTTATAAATTCAATGCAATACCAATTAAAATACCAATGACATACTTCAAAGATATAGAACACATATTCCAAAAATTTATATGGAACCAAAAAAGAACACGAATAGCCTCAGCAATCTTAAAAAAAAAAAATAAAGCAGAAGGTATCACTCTTCCGGATATCAAGGTTTACTACAAGGCCATTGTACTCAAGACAGTCTGGAACTGGCATAAGAACAGGCATATAGATTAATGGAACAGAACAGAGAACCCAGAAATAAACACACATCTTTATGGACAACTGATATTTGACAAAGGAGGAAAGAACATACAATGGAGTAAAGACAGCCTCTTTAGCAAATGGTGTTGGGAAAATTGGACATCTACCTGCAAAAAAATGAAACTAGACCATCAACTTACACCATTCACAAAAACAAACTCAAAATGGATAAAAGACTTAAATGTAAGCCGTGAAACCATAAGCCTCTTAGAAGAAAACATAGGCAGCAAGCTCTCCGACATCTGTAGCAGCAGTATATTTGCCGATTTATCTCCACGGGCAACTGAAATAAAAGGCAAGATAAACAAATGGGACTATATCAAACTAAAAAGTTTTTGCACAGCTAAAGACAATAAGAACAGAATAAAAAGACAAACCACACAATGGGAGAACATATTCAACAACACATCTGATAAGGGGTTAATAACCAAAATTTATAAAGAACTTACAAAACTCAACACCAGGAAGACAAACAATCCAATCAAAAAATGAGCAAACGAAATGAATAGAAATTTCTCCAGAGAGGACATACAGATGGCCAATAGGCATATGAAAAAATGCTCAACATCACTAATCGTTAGTGAAATGCAAATTAAAACCACAATGACATATCACCTCACACCAGTCATAATGGTGCTCATCAGCAAAACAACACAGAATCAGTGCTGGCGAGGATGTGGAGAAAAGGGAACCCTCCTGCACTGCTGGTGGGAATGCAGACTGGTGCAGCCACTGTGGAAAACAGTTTGGAGATTCCTCAAAAAATTAAAAATTGAACTACTTTTTGACCCAGCTATCCCACTTTTAGGAATATACCCTAAGAACACCATAGCACTGCTTGAAAAGAAGAAATGCGCCCCCATGTTCGTGGCAGCATTGTTCACAATAGCGAAGATCTGGAAACAGCCCAAGTGTCCATCAGAGGACGAGTAGATTAAAAAGCTTTGGTACATATATACTATGGAATACTACTCAGCCATAAGAAATGATGACATCGGATCATTTACAAGAAATGGATGGACTTGATAACATTATAGGGAGTGAAATAAGTAAAACAGAAAAAAACTGAGAACAGCATGATTTCATACATAGGTGGGACATAGAAGCGAGACTATGAGACATGGACAAGAGTGTGGTGGTTACGGGGTTGTGGGAAGGAAGAGAAGGTGGGAGGGGGAGTGGAGGGGCACAAAGAAAACCAGATAGAAGGTGACAGAGGACAATTTAACTTTGGGTGCTGGGTATGCAACATAATTGAATGATAAGATAACCTGGAGATGTTTTCTTTGAACATATGTACTCTGATTTATTAATGCCACCCCATTAAAATTAATTAAAAAAAACTATGGTAAAATATACATAATATAAATTTTACCATCTTAATCATACTTTGTATACCTTAGTAGTGTTAAGTACATTCAGATAATTGTGCAATCAGTTTCCAGAACTCCTTATATCTTGCAAATTGAAACTCTATACCTATCAAACAATAACACCCAACTTCCCTTTCCCGCCAAGCCCCTGAAAAACACCATTCTACTTTCTGTCTCTTTAAACTTGACTGCTCAAGGTATCTCATATAAGTGAAATCATATAGCATTTCTTCTATTGTGACTGGCTGACTTCACTCTCCTCAAAATTCATATTCAAGGTTGTAGTGTATGTCAGAATTTCTTTCCCAATTGAAGCTATTTTGTTGTGTATGTGGACCACATTTTGTTTATCCATCGATCAGTGTACCAATGGACACTTGAGTTGATTCTCCCTTGTCTATTATAAATAATGCTGCTATGAAGATGAATATACAACTATCTCTTTGAGACCATACTTTCAATTCTTTCAGGTATATATTTAGAAGTAGGACTGCTAGATCATATGTTAGTTCCATTTTTAATTTTTTGAGGAATTGCCATCTTGTTTTTCATAGCAGTTATGCCATTCTGGCATTCTTTTCACCTGGGCTATTTCTTCCTGACCAGCCTCCTGGGTGGCAACAGTGGGAGCATGATGTATGAATTGAGGTTGTGGCCATTGGTAAGATGATAGTGTGAACTCTTTATGTGCCTGTACTGGGGAATTTAGAATAAATGAGGCAGGAAGGGCTGGAAACAAGGCAATCTATGGCAGATATTTGAAGACTCCAGTAAATTGAGTGGTAGTAACTTATTTTGCACAAAGATAAATGATTTTGCCTTAGTTTGTGGGAGAATAAAGAGCAAGGGGGCTCTTTCTTACCAGGTATCCAAAGGCCTAACACCTATTTAGTGTATCGTCTTCAAATTTGGAAGAAGACTTCAGGCATAACTGTCAAAATATTCATAGAACAGGCAATGAAAAAGAGGGAAGACCATATCAACCAACAAAACAATTGTGGAAGCCACACACTTTTTCTCAATAGATATTTAAAGGGTAGAGTGCTACCTAAAAAGAAAGGTAGTCCTTGGAAATACTGTGATGTGGTATGGGTTTAGTATTGGTCCCTAGTGGCAGAGTGCTCTTGTACTGAATATTCAGGGGCTTTCTCAAGCAATTTTAAGTATTTATTTTCTAAATCTTAATGCTTTATTGCTAGGACCAACCTGGCATTAACATTATTTGAAGTAGCATTATGTGGGTCACCAGGTAGGGATCTTTAGAACTATGGATTTGGGAAACTTACTATTATTGCTGAAAGAATATCCTACATCTCCTAAATCCCTTAGCTTTGGCCTTTTCCCATTTAATCACTGGGAAAAAACTCTGAGTCATGGCACATGTTTTTTTCTTGATTTTAAAAGTGATATATGGCTAGGCCTGGTTGGTGGCACACTGGATAGAACATTGTTCCAGAGTGCTGAGGTCGCTGACCCAATCCTGGGGTCACTGGCTCAATTCTGGGGATACTGGTTTGACCCTAAGTTTGCAGGTTCCAGCCCCAGTCAGGGCATGTATGAGAAGCAATTAGTGGATGCACAATTAAGTATAACAATGAATTGGTGCTTCTCTCTTTCTTTCCCTTCCCCCCCCCTTCTCTTAAAAAAAATTAAAAATAGAAATAAAATGATATATGACTATTTAAAATGTTTTTTTTTTTTTTTTTAAAAAGGGCCTTACCTCAAAGAGTAACCATTATTTAACAGTTCTTTTTTCTTCCAGGAAGTCTGTATACATTACATGGGCACACATAAACACATATACATATATATACACAATTGCTTAAGTAGCACAGTTTAGTTTCTACTACTTAGAACCCGAACACTACCAATTAATACAAACATGAGCCAAACACTACTAATTAATTCAAACATGAAGATAATACATTTATGAAACTCTTTACCATTATAAACTGCTTTCTAATATTGATGAACCTTATCAAATTTATTTCAAGTTGGTATTATTTTTATTTAACAGAAAAGAGACTGAAGAGATCAGGACACTTGTTCAAATTTATACAACATGTTGGAAATTGATTTGGGGCAAGAATCTAGGTTTTTGAAGTAAACTTGGTGTTCACCAGAGGAGAAGTAAACTCTCCTTAACTGGGAGATTTGCAGTGACTTTTGGAAACCAGATGTCACTTGCAGAAAGATTCAGAGAAGCTACTGATTCACCACCTTCCTAAAACTTACTAATCTTGGTTTCTCCATGGTGTTAAATTATAAACCTCTTCATTTTAGACTTGTGGGTACACTGAGTTCATATATATATATGATAAAATAAGAATTAAGGTTAGCCTGCAGAATATTTTTAGTATTCATGGATGTGTTGGCACCAACTTATCTATAAAGTTGTTTTGATAATGTACATGCCTTGACTTCTATTAGAGGGATTTATAAGAAGTATATAAAAAGTAAAATAAGTAGTCTTCTTGTCCAACTGAGTTTTAAGTCAAGTGGTGAAGAGGTCTTGATTTGCTTCTTTGATATAGAATAATAACTATCTTTTTCCTGCTGTGTTGATATTTTTAAAGTACATTAGCTAATTTAAGAACCACTTACCTAGAGATATGTTCTTTTCCTTATCAAGAACACACTGAGAACATGACCATAGATATTAAGTAGAAACAAAAGTGCTTCTGTGATTTTGTAGGTACATTCTTTTAATTTTGTTATCTCACAATAGCTATATAGAAAATTGTTGATGGTTCATGTTTTATTTCCTTTTGTTATAAAATTTTCATAGTTTGTAAACATAGAAGTTATGTGCTGTGTGTCCTTTATTTGCTACTCCTTGTGAGAAAGGTTGAGATAGAGAAAGAAGATTTGGTGCTGGCCATTGTTGGTGGGCAATAGCGCTGCTGTGAACTGGTAGATAGGACAGTGGAGGGAGAAATTTTTTCAGTACTATACTGATTAGGACTGGATTTGGCTTTATATGAGACAGAAATATAATAATGGCATACGGCAGATAAAAATTAACTTCCTCTTACATAAAAGGTGTTCAGAGTCGGCAACAGAGGGCTGGTATTGTTTTACCATGAGGTTTTCGGATACTCTAATTCCTTCTACTTTATTAGTCTGTCATTCTGAGGATGAAGCCTTGGTCTTTGTGATCCAAGATGGCTTCCAGAACTCCAGCCCAATGTTCCTTTTAAAGAGGAGAAACTTCCCAGAAATTTCATACACTACTTCTGCTTCTATTGGTTGTCCAAAACCTAGTCATGTGGCCACACTTAGCTATAAGGTAAGCTGGCCTATTTATTTTGGATGGCAATAAGCTGGAATAAAAATTGCAGTTCTGTATTAAAAAGGGGGGAAATGAATATTGAGAGAAAAACTGCATTTTTTTAAAAACACAGTTCACCAATTTTGCTCCCTAACCACTCATTCTACCTTTCTTCTACCTTCTTGTTACCTGGATTACAGCAATAAAGTCTGGAGCTTCAGAGTCACCTTGGACCAAGATGCAAATTTAGGAATGAAAGCTACACAGTAGAACAGTAAGATTCTAAGCACATGAGCCCCTGTCACTGTGGAGCTGTGGACAGAATACCTCTAGATCTCTATGTGAGAGAAACACACACTTGTTCTAGTGAAGCCATATTTGTAGGGGTTTTGATGGTTGCTGCTGAGCTTAATCTTAACTGATACAAATATAAGCACATAAAATACCTTTCTTTTCAAGGTTGTATCTTACTTTGCCTGCCATTGCTGATGGACTGACCATCCACCTACCCACCCTGACCAGGCATTAGGTGTACGAAGTTGGCTAGGATTTAGATCTCACCCATAGGATCTGACATTCCGGTGCGGTACCAATAAACTAATGCAGTAAAGCAACTCTCGTGACTTTCATAGAAATCTACATAAAGTAGATTGGAACCCAGAGAGATTTGAAATATTCTCCATTGCCATCTTTAGAGTGGGGGAAAAAAACTCCTATAAGTTAATTTGGGGTGTTGACTGTAGCTTTTTTTATTATTATTAACATTATTATTATTATGTTAATCATCTATAATTATTTCTTGGATAAGCAAAATTGGGTACTTTTTTATGTTGGGATGATGATGTTATCAGTTTAAACACTTATTTTCCCTTGAGAATACTGAGAGCTTATACTTAAAATCTAAGATAGATTGGTTACATATATTCTGCTCAAGAGGTAGAGAGCATTTAGGTGAGATAAAACATACTTTGCATGTGGGGTTTTAGGAAAGCTTCCTTCTTTTCTTCCTGTGATTGGCAGGCACTACGACAAATTATCACAGCACCAGTGTGCTCCAAACAGTTCGGATTTGATTTTTCACAGCAATTTCTGTTTTGTGACTAAGGAAACTGAAGTTGATTAGCATCTAGGCAATTTGCCCAGGGTCATGCCACTGGTATATAGTGGCATCAGGATTTGAATTGGGATCTGGGACTCTTTTTCTTGTGTGTGTCAGTACAACCTTACCGTGGGACTTATCCATGAAAGTGGAAAGAGGTGTAAGTTTAGCAAAAGTTTGAGAGGGAAAAGGTTAAGCTCCTTTGAAGTTTTCCTGCTCAGCTAGGAATACATTGCTGCAGCTACCAGGTAATTGGAGTGTCAATGTGCCGCTGTCAGGAGGGCTGGGTGAGTGCGTTCCTGTTGGCCCATCTGAGGCTGCTAAGTGAGCTGCACAGTCACAGTTTTCAGGTGAAGATACTCTCTGACAGCCAGGGAGTTCCTCTTTAGAAGCACCTCTACTAACATGCAAAATCAATGTCACTGAAGTTTTTGCTTATGTTACTGCCTCTGATACTGTTTGATCCTTAAATAAAAGAGACGTTTGTCATTTGATGGGACTAAGACTGGGAAAGATTACAAAAGTTTCCCCCAGCTTTATTGCACAAATATGTCTGTTTTCCTGGTGTGTTTTTGTTGCAAAGTCTAGGTTACCCAGAAGGCCTGCCCTAGTCTTTTGACTTTGGTGAATTACTGCTCCCGCTCCTGAGGAGTTGGCACAACAGACCTAGATCTTCCCCCAACTTTGGTAACGGAAAATGCTAGACCTCCTTGGCATCATTTTTATCTCGATCTTCCTCCTTTTTCTTTTTCTTTCTTTCTGACTCTTGTTCTTTCTTCTGCTGTGACAAGCCACCCTCATCCAGTCCTTACTCCATCTATCCTGGCTGCCACCCAGCCTCAAACCTCATACCTTTGAGCACCAGAAATGGTGAGTTAAATGGAAAAATTGTTCAATGGTTCTTTGGATTTTCAGCATCTTAACTCCCTGATTTTGATTCAACTCCTGCCCAGAGAGTTAGTTGGAAAGAAAGAGCCCAAGCCCTTGTTTGCTTAGTGACCAAATAAGTTTTGGTACTGGTTAACGGCATTGGAAATGAGTATCTTTAGTCAATTTTCAATTCCAGTCCTAGGGCATTCTTTTTCTAGAGGCTAATGTCTTTTACTCAAAGACACCTAACAGATGGATCACTTGTAAAACACGTATTTTATAGGAGATTCTAGAGGTCATCTCATATTATAAGCATTTAGAAAGATATCTTTTGTTTGTTGAGAGGGTAGGACTGCTGTTACAATATCTATCACAATGGGAGGCAGTCAAGAACTCTTTCAGTAAAAAATGTAATAGCTATTGATATTTTCTCTTCTTTTTTTTTTTTTTTTAAACAAGAGAGAGAGACAAAGAGGGACAGATAGGAAGGGAGAGAGATGAGAAGCATCAATTCTTCATTGAGGCATCTTAGTTGTTCATTGATTGCTTTCTCATATGTGCCTTGATAAGGGACTCCAGAAGAGTGAGTAGCCCTTTGCTCAAGCCAGTGACCTTGAACTCAAACCAGTGACTGTGGGTTTATGTCTATGATTCCATGCTCAAGCCAGCGATCCTGTGCTTAAGCTGGTGAGCCTGCACTTAAGCCGGATGAGTCCGTTCTCAAGCTGGCGACCTTGGGGTTTTGAATTTGGGTCCTCAGCATCCCAGTCCGACACTCTATCCACTGTGCCACTTCTTGGTCAGGCCCTTTGGGGGTATTTTTAAAATGCCTCCTCTTTTCCTTGCCTTAGGTATGTTCTTAAATACATATGAAGATGAGCCAGTGCTCTATAGAATCTCCTCCAATCACATGACTTGCTACTACTATTGAAAATATGTTATTCTTTACATGACATTTTAAACACTATCCCATTAAATAAGTGATGAATGTTTGTTATTAGCAAATTAGAAAGTATACTAAAGCCACAGAAAGTAAAAAATAAAAATTATTCATAATAATGATTAAGTTGTCGTGTATTTTATTGTTTCTTTTGAGGTTGATAGAGCTTTTTATTGGGTAATTATTCACTTGTTATTGTCACTGGAGATTATGGAATTTTTGTCAATGTGTTTTGAAAAATAGGTATCTTGATTCCTTCTGTAATGCTGGAATCTTCTATGAGTCAGTTAACAGTAGCATTTATTCTTTTTTGCTCAGTTGTCAGACATCAACACTTGTAGTAGTAGGCATCTTAGGGGGTCTGAAAAGTCAATGTCCTCAGTCATGATATCCACACTGGATGTAGAAAAGAATTTGTCAACTAATAATAGCTGAAATATCAAAGTTGGAATAATTTACTTTGTTGCTAAATTACAATACATTCCAGAGTGAGCTCCCATAATAATGTTGTTCTTATATTCTTGCATTTTAATATACTTCCTTGAGTGGGAGAGGAAGGGCTGGGTATACACCCGGCCCACAGACACACCTGTGGGGCCATATTGGTATGAACATCATATGGGTTGTGAGGTGGGTCAGAAGAAACCATAGAGGTCTGCTGTGAGAGGTCATGCCTCTACTACTCATGCCTTCCAAGGATATGGTTGGTTTCCACTGGAGAGTGACCTACTGGACCACTCTAGTTAATGGTGAGCAGGAAAAGATGGTGGCGGTGAAATATGGGTCAATGTACTTTAATCCCACAGTAATAATTTGAGTTTCTGAAGTTGATACTCAATTGATTATTATAATATATTGTACATATAAGTATTATTATATGTAAGTATATTATTATATATATAAGTATATTATATATAAGTGTATATAATTTGATTTTTTAAAGTTGATAACTGTACTCAATTGAGATTATTATTATATATGTAAGTATATTATATATATAAGTATATTATATATATAAGTACCATGTAAAGTGTACCTATATACGCTACTTCAGACATTGGTTATCAACTAAGTCAGAAAATTTTAGCAAGAAAGACCTCCTTCAGAGAAAATAGCAAAAAACTGTCCTTCTGATCCCTATAGCCATTTCTGATGGGAGCAAAGGCTGTTGTTTATCTTATGGCCTCAGCCACACTCCACAGAAAGGGTCGCCCTTGCCAGTTTCCGTGCTCTCTTTCCCTGGCTCCGTAGCTGTCATCGATTCATTCTCTCCCTCTCTGAGTGTGACAGAATCAACTCCTCTGTAGCTTTTTTTGTTTTGTATTGGGGGAAACTAAAAAACTCTTCCTCAAACTGAGCAATTTGTACTTAACTTGAGGACTTTCAAGCTTGACCATTCCATAATTTACCTGAACACAGGAGAACTGAACCATCACCTCACTCTAATTTGCTGACACAAAGATGGAATGTCACCCTTGGTGTGCTGGGGAAGGAACCCCAGCTTTTGTTTTTACTGCATACTCTTTCCACCTTTCCATGGGCTCAGGCAGTTGGCTTTCCTGTTTAAACTACCCTTTACAGTTTGTGAGCATTGAGAAGGAAAGTTGAAGTTCTTGTATGTGGACATTTCTTGTGTTTATTTCTGCCTATTGACACATGAGAAACTATGGAGAAAATGAGGCTAATGTCATAGGCTTGTGTAGAGGGCTGGGCTGGAGGAAGTTGGATTCTCTGTGTGGCTCTGTGAGTAAGGGGAACCCATGCCCTGAGTGCATGGGCTGGGGGAGATGGTGAGTGCTCTGGTAGAGGTAAGCGAGCCCACTCTTTGAAGCCATAAGGAGAAGAGAAGACCTTGGAGTGCCAGAGGCAATAGGTATGTATTTCATGCATACACAGGGAGGCAGCCGCACAAACACAATGGAACTGCGGCTGAGTGACTGAGGCCATCCTGAGACCATGGTGTTTCCTTCCACTCCCAAGTGCCTTGGCTGCTCTGTGGGGCCATTCTCCCTTCTCTGATGCAACTGCTGCTACCGACTGCACACTTTCCTGTCTCTTCTGCACCTCACAAACTTGTTTCCTTGTGTCTGCCAGGCTTCCTGGCTTCTGCCCACTGTTTCTTCTTGTCATGGCTCCTGGCTCACTCACTATGACACCAGCTATTTCAACTGCTGCTGCTGTCTGTGACTGACTCTAGAAATCCATCTTCCCCAGAGAAGGTCTGATCGGATCTGACTGGTTACTACACAGTGTGAAGTTTCCCCTTTGGCAGAGTTTATTGGCTTCATTGCCCCGTCTCATCAGAGGCCACTGGCCAGCTCTTGTTTGACTCAGGTGCTGCTCTTTGCATCAAAGGAGGAGATGGAAGCAGAGCCCTGTTAGATAATAATGACCTTTGAATAAGACATTTCCTGGAGACATCATAGAGAGACCGTTGTGCTCGGCACTTGTGTCTACAGATTTTGCTGAGTGGCTCCATTTAAAGGAAGAAATATTCACCTTTCTGGGGGCAATCCTGCAGAGGCAAAGAGCCTGGGCAATGGTCAGAGTAGGGACAGAGGATCCCTCCTTGCCCCATATTGTGGAGTTGAGATTGGGTATCTTGTTCTCCACCCATCATTCTAGGTTCTTTTTTTTCAGTTGTTAAAGTGGCCATAAAGAATGCTTTCCAGCATTCTTTAGAATGGAGGAACTTTAGACTATTAATCATGAATTTCTAATTTGTCCTGGATGTACATCTTTCCTCTTGTTCTTCTTGATACAGTACTTGTTAATTATTTTGCAGGAGTGGTATTGATTATGGAGATGAGGTCAACATGGTGCGGCCCAGAAACAGTATGTGAAGGTGTGGAAACAAGCCCAGAGGGGATTTCTACCCAATTTGGTTGAAATTGGAGGGAAGACTTTGGACATTCAGTGGCCTAAAGGTTACCTACATCTCCAAGGGACAGGGAGGTCTTACTTAACCTACTGCTGTCACATGAAGGGCAGTGTCTGGGTGTAAACATGAGGTCAGACACTAGAGGTACAGTACAAATGAATGTTTGGTTCAAGTGAGAGAGAAAACCAAAAGACCAGCATAGAGGGAACCAAGACGGAGCCTCCACGGTGGACACTCAGGCAGCCAGGAGGGCCCCAGAACTGCAGACATGTGGGTCAGAACTTCCTGTGGAGGAACGGTTTTGCCAATGGCTAGAAAGCATTCTTTATGGCCACTTTACCAACTGAGAAAAAAGAACCTAGAATGATGGAAGGAGAACAATATACCCAATCTCAATGCGAATCTCTTCCTCATAGAGCTGGCGCTGGTGTAGATGTGATTAAATGGCTGAGAAACATGCTCTGCAAGGGTTTCTCCTTCTCTCTTTTGGTTCAATGCCTTTACTTTCCCCTTCCCAAGGCCCTCTGTGAAAGACAGAGCCATTCTCAAAGAAGGCTTTATTAAAACCCAACCTTATTACATGCCATGAAAATGAATAAACAAAAACTAAGGTAGTAAGCTGTTGAGTGGATTTTTAAGACTGCATTGGTGTTGGTCACCTGCCTCCTCTTGGTTGTAATAGAAGACGGTCAACTTAAAAACTGTACATGATGATTTGAAAATTTACTCCATGCAGTGACTGATAATAGAAACTTTCAGGAATGAATAAAAATAGAGGGGAAAGAGATGGCAAGCCAGTGACTGGAAATATGTGGATGAGGTTTGGATGTTGAAAACAAAGATGACTAAAACTCTAATTGTTCACCTTCACCCAAGTGGTGCTCAGATGTCTGGATTTCCCATGTCTGTGTGATGGGAAGGGAAACAGAGGCACAGGGAAGTAATGGAGGCTGGCAAGCTCTCAAGTCCATCTTGGCATTATTATTTTAAAAGGTGCAGTGACCAGGGTACTGCTGATGGCTTATTCTGAACCAATCATTGGCAGGAAAATGAGTCCTGGCCACTCACACAGATCTGTCTCCAGTATCTAGCTGCAGCCTTGTCTCTTGCTGCACTTGTACTAGCTATTTGACCATTCCTAGAAAGATGCTGCTGTGTATAGTGGGACATTCCAAAAGGTAAACAAGACAGAAATTAATAAAAAAAGATGTTCTGTCTGACATGGGACTCTCCAAAAGAGAAGGCATTGCTTCGTGTTTTTCTGTTAGACTTTGCACAAGGTCTTTTCCCTGACTTAGAGTCTTTCATTAGGTTAAACCCTTTTCTAGATCTTTTGTTCTCTTAAGGATTTTCTTAAGAGTCACTTAGTGGTTCAGATTTTAATAGAAGGATGGTAGATGGGACTTAACTTCCTTTATGCTGAAGTTGAGGGTGAGGTGAGGACTGTGATCTCTCCTGTTCATTTGTGAGAGAGAAAAGAAAGGAACGGAGGGAGGGAGAGTAGAAAGAAGGGAGGGAGGGAGGGAGAGAGGAAGGAGAGTAATAAGGAAAGAAGGAACAAAGGAAGGAAAGAAAAAACTTATGTCAAATGTATATGATGCAGTCTTAGAGAAATAATCTAATGGGTCAGCACCAGTTTTAGCAGACAAGGGAATTTATAGTCTAGAATAGTGAGTTCTAAAATGCAGATGCACAATCAAAACGCTTGGAAGAACTTTAAAATATACTGGTCTCATTCCTAGAGATTCTGATTCAATTGGCATATTAGTTTCCAAAGGCTGACATAGCAAAGTACCACAGAATGGGAGCTTAAACACACAGAGGTGTATTCTTTCATAGTTTTGGAGTCTGGAAGTCAGAGATCAAGGTTTTGGCAGGATTGGTTTCTTTTGAGGCCTCTCTTCTTTGCTTGTTGATAGCTGTCATTTCCCTCTGTCTTCACATAGTATTTCTTCTGTACTTGTCTGTGTCCTAATCTCCACTTTTTCTTTATTTCTTTTTTTTTTTTTTTTTACAGAGACAGAGAGACAGTCAGAGAGAGGGATAGATAGGAACAGACAGACAGGAATGGAGAGAGATGAGAAGTATCAATCATCAGTTTTTTGTTGCATCACCTTAGTTGTTCATTGATTGCTTTCTCACATGTGCCTTGACCATGGGCCTTCAGCAGACCGAGCAAACCCTTGCTGGAGCCAGCGACCTTGGGCCCAAGCTGGCGAGCTTTTGCTCAAGCCAGATGGGCCTGTGCTCAAGCTGGCGACCTCGGGGTCTTGAACCTGAGTCCTCTGCATCCTAGTCCGACACTCTATCCACTGCGCCACTGCCTGGTCAGGCAATCTCTGCTTCTTATAAGTCATAGTAGATTAGGTCCCATTTAATGACTTTATCTTACCTTAATTACTACTTTAAAGACCCTATCTAAAGTTTGGTCACATTCTAAGGTATAGGGGGGTTAGGATTTCAACATATGAATTTGGGGGAACACAGAGCAGCCCATCATGGTTGGCCTGGGTGGAGCCTGGGCATCAGGACCCTTAAAGTCATCCCTGGAGACTTCTATTGCAGCTGAGGTCAAGAATCACTGTTCCAGATGGATCTCTCCTAGTCTCCAGAAACAGCTGTTTGGAGTATAATCCCTGGACAGTAGAGTTTTTTACTTTGTAAAAGTGCTGGGAAAGTGTGCAGAAAAGGCTGCTGTCAGCAGAACAATGTGAAGAGATTTTGATACGAAAGTGGCTGTGGGGAAACTTTGTGACAAGGTCTCTCACGCTGACCTTGTGGGAAGGAGCTCTGATTCACACACTGGGGTGAAGTAGCAGCGTGCTCACTACACTCCAAGGGAGCAAACTCTGAGGACAGTCAGCCTCTTTTACTCCACTGCCTAATTTTCTAAGCTTTGTGATCTGCAGTTTGGTTTCCTGAATTGACCTACCCTTAGGAAGGGAGCGCCCTGTGAAGGCAGCTGGTCTCAGTCCCTGGGCCAGGAATATGGTAGAACCTTACATAACCCTGCAGTTGAGCTGTGGAAAGAAACGCCTGCCTCATGTGAAAATAATTAATGAGAGGTGAACAATTAATGGGAGGAGAATGGGGCTGTGTTCCCAGGCTGAGCGGGAGCGAGTGGTGACTGGTGTGTGTGGGCTGAGGCGTGGTGATGCAGTGTTCATCCTGACTCATCTCCAGCTCACCCAGCGCATGACAGGCACATGCTGATGCCTCAGTAGCTTGTCCCATGGCAAAGATTATGTCTCTATGTGGGTCTTGCCCTGTAAACTCAGTTTTGGCATTTTAAAGGATTGGTAATTTTTTTCTCTTGAGAATTTTTTTTTTCGTGAATCTGTCTTTTGTTTTTGTTCATGTCTGATTGTTGTTTTGTGTCTCCTCTTACTCCCTGGTCAGTTATTCACAAGTAAGAGGAACAGTTCTTTCACTTTAGGTACTCAGGTTTCCTTCTCCACTTCCTTTGTCCTTAGCTTTTGCATTGAGAACAAATTCCATTGCTATCCCATTTCCAGCTTTGAATGAGTGTCAGGCACCGGCGTAAGGGCTTTCCTTACCTTGCCATATTAAATCCTCACATAGGACCGATGGAGTCAGTGTAATTATCACCCTCATTTTACAGAAAAGGGATTCAAGGCTCAGAATGGTGCAGTACTGCCTGGGAATACCCTGTGGTGTTAGAGTTGGATTCAAATTCACAGCATTCTGACTCCAAATCTTATTCTTAGCCATTGTGCATCTGAGCCATGTTGACATGTCATTGCTAATCTCATCCAGTCACATGGCTTTAAAATCTATCCATATGATGAATGAATCTCAAATCTACATCAATAAGGTAGACCTTCCCCTGACCTTCTGACTTGGGTATCCAACTGCATAACAACACCTCAAAACAAACATGCCCCAGTAAGAGCTTTGGTTAGCCCCTTCCCTTCATAGCCCCATATGAGTGTGCTTCTGCTCAGTCTTCTCTCCTCTCTGCAAATCTGTCTCCATTCAATTACTCAGGTCAGCGTGTGGGAGTCACCCTTGATTCCTCTCTTTCTTCCACAGCCCACAAGCAAGTCATCAGCAAATCCAGTGGGACTAACAATATCCAGAATCTAACCACCTCTTCCCACCTCCACTGTTATTGCTCTCCTACTGTCTACTCTCAACACAGCTGTCAGGATGACTCAACTGACGTCACTCCCTTATTCAGAGTCCTTTGGTGCCTCCCTGTGTCATCCAGAGGGTGTCAGTTATTGCCATTGTCTACCAACTCCAACTTTATCCTTCTACATTTGATTTTACGTTGCTGGGGTTGGGCCCCTGAAAACCACTGTTTTCCTTTGTCAGTGGGCTCCCTGTGGGCTCAGTCAGTAGGGAGTGCTAGAGGGAGACAACGCCTTTGGAGTAAGAAGAAGGGAGTTGGCCCTTCCTGTTTTGTTTTCTGTGGGTTCCCTATCAGCTTGTGGCTCTTGTGAGTGGCACCAGGCCCTCTTCTTTACCCTGGCAGTTTCTTCTGTGCAACAGTTAAATCTACTTTGCAACTTTTCCCACATTCAAACACCAGTGTCACTGTGCTTCCTCAGACTGCCATAGCCCCCTTTCAGTGGTCTAGATTCCACCCCTTTGTGAGATTCTAAATTTTAATTGTTCATGCTTTGTTTCTCCAGCCCTAAGGGTGAAGACAGCTTTCTGCAGTAGCTTTCTTTTTATTTTTTTTTACCCATTCAGTTACATGTTTAATGACTTTATTCTTAATTAACATTTCTTTATATTAAATTATCTCTGTTAAAATAACTGGTGTGGCTTCTGTCTCCCAACTGGGTCTTGATTGATATAGCAAAGTCCTTAAAATTGTTGATGAAACCTTACCATTATTAGCTCTAATAGTGGCAATAATAACAGCAATTCTGCATAGCTTCTCCTTTTCCTCCTTAGGGTCTCTCTGAAATGTCACCTGTCACCATCTGATTGTCTAAACACTTACTTGTTTACTTATTAATTGCCTATCTCTTCCTCACTAGAATATAAGATTCAAGCAAGCAGAGACGTTTTCTTCTTTAAGATTGCTACACCCCAGACTTTAGAACACATGCCTTGCACATAGTGAATGCTTGATAAATTATTGGTTGAGTAAATATATTAATTAAAGTCCTGGACTCTCAAAACTAAGATGAATGTTTCCTGGGCCCAGGTAGCTCTGCTGTCCTGCCTCAGGGGATGCTGGCCTCTTGGGAGAATGACTGTAGGTTCTTTATCCACTGGTTTGGGAGGGGAGCTGGATTGGTGGTGTCAGCAGCCATGGTGAGCATGACTTTTCTCTTTTTTTTCACTGTTTTCTCAACAGCTATTGCTAGATATGGAAAAAATTTACAAAATAAAGAAGCTACTGGGTCAATTGTATCTGTACTTTACCCTTTTCCCACTCTGACTGGCTTTTGAACTGATGGACATTGAGGGGATGTTTGGTTAGAATATGATCCTGAGGGCTTTATGGAACATTGTAAATGGTTACCAGTTCCTATGAGCTTAATTTATATTGAAAGAGCCTGTAGGGGACCCAAGATGGCAGTGGAGTAGGCAGACACACAGACTCCCAGCTCACACCACCAAACTGGATTACAAATTAATTTAGGAACATCCAGCATGAAAAAACCAACTCTGGACTACAAGAACTACTCTCAAAGTCCAAGGAGCAAAGAAGAAGCCACACCGAGCCTGGTGGGGAGCGCCGAGGAACAGTGAGCCTTCCCTGCTTACAGGAACAAAGGGGTGGGGGTGAGGCTGAGAACCCAGAAAGGCTCTCAATTTAAGAAAAACAGTAGAAAATATCACTCACAGCCATTTGCCTGGGGACCTGGGAATGAGGTGTGTTGAAAGAGGTGGCTTGTTTTTCAAAAGAAAGGGGGAGAGAGAGACAGCTGGCGATAAACAGTGAAATGCTTGGGAGCACCTGAGCAGTGGGACTAACCCAGTGTGGAAGCAGCCATACCTGGGGGAGGTGCTAGAGGCAGCCATTGCAAGGGGAGGGATTGATCCTTTCACAGAACACAAGATTAAAGTGGTTCCGGGTCAATCTTCTCAAGATATCTCTCCAGCTCCAATCAGCACAAAAAAGACACAGCTGAAAACAAGAAGTGGGGAGGAGGGGCAATAACTCAGGTCTCCATGGAGATCTGAGATACTACTGAAGTGGAAAAAGCACCCTGCCCCCAGAGAGAGTAACTAGCAGATCAGGTCTTCAGAGTCTTAGGTTACATCCACCTCATTCCTGGATACAGTTTTAAATAAGCCCCCTGCTGAGATTAGTAAACAAGACTTCCACTGAGTTAAGAAAACTGAGAAGAAAACAAACAAATCAAGACTTTAAAGGGGCTCTATTAGAAAAGCCAAATTCCACAGTGGATTAAAAACAACAGCCGAAGCCAACCCAAGAAGACCTAGAAATAACACAACTAAAAATTGGAGGCAGACAACACCAAGCCTAGACTCAACTAGCTCTACAAACAACATACCCAAACACACAGACATAATGAGAAGACAGAAAAGTGCAATCCAAATGAAACCACAAGAGAATCCTCCAGGAAATAAACTGAGTGATATGGAAATAATAGAACTCCCAGATGCAGAGTTTAGAATAATGATTGTTAGGATGCTTAGGGATCTTAGAACAACAATGGATGGTCATTATGAACACCTAAATAAAGAGATAGCAAGTATAAAAAAGGACATTGAAATATTTAAAAAGGATCAGTCAGAGATGACAAATACAATATCAGAAATGAAGACCACAATGGAAGGAATTAAAAGCAGGATGGATGAAGCTGAGGATCAAATCAGCGAGTTGGAAGACAAGATGAACAAAGGCATGGAAGCAGAGCAGAAAAAAGAAAAGAGACTCAAAAAGTCTGAAGAAACTCTAAGAGAGCTCTGTGACAACATGAAGAGAAATAACATCCTCATAATAGGGGTTCCTGAAGAAGAAGAGAAAGAACAAGGGATAGAAACTTTATTCAATCAAATCATAGCTGAAAACTCCCCTAAATTGATGCAAGAAAGGGTCTCACAAGTTTAAGAAGCACAGAGATCTCCATTAAAGAGAAACCCTAAAAAAACCTATACCAAGACACATCATAATTAAAATACCAAAGCTAACTGATAAAGAGAAAATATTAAAAGCTGCTAGAGAAAAAAAGGCTATCACCTACAAAGGAGCCCCATAAGGATGACATACGACTTCTTAACAGAAACACTCAAGGCTAGAAGGGAATGGCAAGAAATATTCAAAGAAATGCAGAACAAGAGCCAAGAGCCTACAACCAAGGCTACTTTATCCAGCAAGGCTATCATTTAAAATTGAAGGAGAAATAAAAAGCTTCCCAGACAAAAGAAAATGCAAGGAATTCATTACAATGAAACCAATGCTGCAGGAAATGTTAAGGGGCCTGTTGTAAACAGATCAAAGTGGGAAAAGAATATACCAAAAGAGGAATACACCTTTACAATATAAAATGGCAATAAACAACTACATATCAATAATAACCTTAAATGTAAATGAATTAAATGATCCAATCAAAAGACATAGGGTAGCTGCATGGATAAGAAAACAGCACCCATACATATGCTGTCTACAGGAGACACACCTTAAAACAAAAGATGCACATAGACTGAAGGTAAAAAAACGGAAAAAATATTTTATGCAAATGGAAATTTAAAAAAAGCTGCAGTAGCAATAATTATGTCTGACAAAATGGACTTTAAAACCAAGGCTATAGTAAGAGATAAAGAAGGTCACTACATAATGATAAAGGGAGCAATCCATCATGAAGATATAACCATTATAAATATCTATGCACCTAATACAGAAGCTCCTAAATATATAAAGCAGACTTTGATGGATTTAAAGAGAAAGATCAACAGCAATAATATAATAATAGGAGATTTCAATACCCCACTTACATCACTAGATAGATCCTCAAGAAAAAAAATTAACAAAGAAACAGCAGAATTAAAGGACATACTATATCAACTGGATTTAATAGATATCTTCAGAACCTTTCACCCTAAAGCAGCAAAATATACATTCTTTTCAAGTGCTCATGGTACATTCTCCAGGATAGATCCCATGTTAGGACACAAAAGCAATCTCAACAAATTTAAGAAGACTGAAATAATATCAAGCATTTTCTCTGATCACAATGGCATGAAACTAGAAATCAATCACAACAGAAAAACTGAATAATACTCAAACACATGGAAACTAAATAGTATGTTATTAAATAACGAATGGGTTAACAATGAAATCAAAGAAGAAATAAAAAATATTACTAGAAACGAATGATAATGAACATACAACAACTCAAAATTTATGGGACACAGCTAAAGCAGTTCTGAGAGGGAAGTTCATAGCACTACCGGCATTCCTTAAGAAGCTTGAAAAAGCTCAAATAAACAACCTAACCCTTCATCTAAAAGAACTTGAAAAAGAACAGCAAGTAAGGCTCTGAAGTAGTAGAAGAAAGGAAATAATAAAGATCAGAGCAGAAATAAATGACATAGAGGCTAAAGCAGTGGTACTTAACCTTTTTTGAGGTACCGAACCCATAGTTTCATATGCGCATTCACTGAACCCTTCTTTAGTGATTAATAAAATATGATTTTTTTTTCCAAATTTAAGACATAGGTATATGTTTTTTTACTGATGCACAAAATGAGCCATGCATGAACATCACCTTGCTCAAAGAACAAGACCAACAAAGTGCATGAACTCACAACAAATTACGGTATTACTTTATTCTGGCCTCCGCGGCCGAGGCTTCTCCGAACCCCTGAGACCGACTCATCGAACCCCTAGGGTTCGATAGAACCCAGGTTAAGAACCACTGAGCTAAAGAAACAATACAGAGGATCAATAAAACCAAGAGCTGGTTCTTTGAAAGGGTAAACAAGATTGATGAACCTTTAACGAGCCTCACCAAGAAAAGAAGAGAGAGGACTCAAATAAATAAAATTAGAAATGAGAGTGGAGAAAGAACAACCAACACAACAGAAATACAAAATATTGTAAGAAAATACTATGAAGAACTGTATGCCAAAAAATTAAACAACCTAGGTGATATGGACAAATTCCTTAAAACATACATTCTTCCAAAAATTAACCTAAAAGAATCAGAAAACCTAAACAGACCTATTACAACAAAAGAGATTGAAACAGTTATCTAAAAGCTCCCCCCAAAACAAAACCCCTGGGCCCAATGTATTCACTGGTGAATTCTACCAAATATTCAAAGAAGAACTAACTCCTATCCTTCTCAAGCTATTTCAAAAAATTCAAGAGGAAGGAACACTACCAAGTTCCTTTTATGAGGTGAGCATAATTCTGATTCCAAAACCAGGCAAAGATAACACAAAGAAAGAAAATTATAGGCCTATATCCCTGATGAATTTAGATGCTAAAATTCTCAACAAAATATTAGCCAACTGAATCCAGCAATACATAAAAAAATCATACATCATGATCAAGTGGGATTTGTTCTGGAGAGGCAAGGATGGTACAACATTCGTAAATCAATTAATGTGATTCACCACATAAACAAAAGGAAGGAGAAAAACCACATGATAATTTCAATAGATGCAGAAAAAGCATTTGATAAAATCCAACATCCATTCATGATAAAAACTCTAAGCAAAGTGGGAATGCAGGGAACATTCCTTAACATAATAAAGGCCATCTATGACAAACCCACAGCAAACATCATACTCAATGGACAAAAATTAAAAGCAATTTCTCTAAAATCAGGAACCAGGCAGGGGTGTCCCCTTTCACCACTCTTATTCAACATAGTACTGGAAGTCCTAGCTACAGCAATCAGACAAGAAGATAAAATAAAAGGCATTCAAATTAGGAAAGAAGAAGTAAAATTGTCATTATTTGCAGATGATATGATACTGTACATAGAAAACCCTAAAGGCTCAGTCAAAAAACTACTGGACCTAATAAATGAATTCAGCATGGTGGCAGGATATAAAATTAACACACAGAAATCAGAGGCATTTCTATACATGAACAATGAAATGTCAGAAAGAGAAATTAAGGAAACAATCCCCTTCACTATTGCAAAATAAATAAATAAATAAAGTACCTAGGAGTAAATTTAACCAAGGACGTTAAAGACTTGTACTTGTACTCAGAAAATTATAAAACATTGATAAAAGAAATTAAGGAAGACACAAACAAGTGGAAGCATATACCATGTTCATGGTTAGGAAGAATAAACATCATTAAAATGTCGATATTACCCAAAGCAATTTATAAATTCAATGCAATACCAATTAAAATACCAATGATATACTTCAAAGATATAGAACAAATATTCCAAAAATTTATATGGAACCAAAAAAGAACACGAATAGCTTCAGCAATATTGAAAAAGAAGAATAAAGTGGGTGGTATCACACTTCCTGATATCAAGTTTTACTACAAGGCCATTGTACTCAAAAGAGCTTGGTACTGCCATAAGATCAGGCATATAAATCAATGGAACAGAACAGAGAACCCAGAAATAAACCCACATCTTTATGGACAATTGATATTTGACAAAGGAGGTAAGAGCATACAGTGGAGTAAAGACAGTCTCTTTAACAAATAGTGTTGGGAAAAATGGACAGCTACCTGCAAAAAAATGAAACTAGACCACCAACTTACATCATGCACAAAAAAACCCTCAAAATGGATAAAGGACTTAAATGTAAGCTATGAAACCATAAGCATTCTAGAAGAAAACATAGGCAGTAAGCTCTCTGACATCTATTGAAGCAATATATTTGCTGATTTATCTCCACAGGCAAATGAAATGAAAGACAGGATGAACAAATGGGACTATATCAAACTAAAAAGCTTTTGCACAGCTAAAGACAATAAGAAAAGAATAAAAAGACAAACCACTCAATGGGAGAACATATTCAACAACACATCTGATAAAGGGTTAATAACCAAAATTTATAATGAACTTGTCAAACTCAATACCAGGAAGACAAACAATCCAATCAAAAAATGGGCACAGGAAATGAATAGACACTTCTCCAAACAGATGGCCAATAGGCATATGAAAAAATGCTCAACATCACTAATCATTAGAAAAATGCAAATTAAAACCACAATGAGATACCTACCACCTCACACCAGTCAGAATTGCGCTAATCAACAAAACAACACATTATAGGTGCTGGTGAGGGTGTGGAGAAAAGGGAACCGTCCTGCACTGCTGGTGGGAATGCAGACTGGTGCAGCCACTGTGGAAAACAGTATGGAGATTCCTCAAAAAATTAGAAATGGAACTTCCCTTTGACCCAGCTATCTCACTTATAGGAATATATCCCAAGGACACCATATCACCGACTGAAAAGAAGAAATGCACCCCCATATTTGTGGCAGCATTGTTCACAATAGCGAAGATCTGGAAACAGCCCAAGTGTCCATCAGTGGACAAGTCGATTAAAAAGCAGTGGTACATATATACAATGGAATACTATGGCACCATGAAAAGGAATAAAATATTACCTTTTGCAACAATATGGAGAGACCTGGAAACTATTATGTTGAGTGAAATAAGCAAGGCAGAAAATGAAAAATATTATATGACCTCACTCATTTGAGGAATCCAAGGAACATTGAGAACTGAGGAAAGGAATTGAGACAGAGGAGGGATCAAAGGGACCAGAGGAAAAGAGGATAGAGGGAAAGGGGATAATAGGATGGGATAAACCTGAAGGGAATGGGGGAAGGTACTGTAGGGAGTGGGGTAAGAGAGATGTTGAGGGAAATATGAGGGAGGGGGCATGCAGTCGGGGTCACCCTAGAATCTATGTAAACACAATTAATTAAATAAATTTTTTAAAAAAGAAAGAGCCTGTGAATGTTTGCTGTAGGCTTTTCATTGTCATCTGTCTGTAGACTGTGTTTGTGGATTGCCACCTCTCACTTCTAAGATGGAGCCTACCTACCTTCTTTATCCAGGAGGTTCAACAACATTTTCAGGCCAGGGAGCATCAAGAGAATTTCTTAACATTAGCAGTGAGTGGAGAACCAACTCAGAGGGTTGAAGGTTGAATCAACCCTAAATCCACTCACTGCAGACTACACCCTGCCTGGCTGGGTTGTGGGTAAACTCCCTGGATTACAATGGCAGCTGCTGGGTCTCACTGCTGCAATTCATCTGTTCAGTCTTGTTTGCCTTGGACCTCAGCCACCTGGCTTCAGAAGGTGCTGAGCTGGCCACTGTTCCTGGCCCAAGAACACAGGTGTGATTGGTGCCATGTTAAATGCTAGTGGTGATTATGGTTGCTGATCTGAAGGGAAGCGGAACACACTGACTTTCATCAGGTCAGCTGTGCTTGGCCACCTCCAGCTTTCTATTTGGGAAAATGAGGGCTGGATTCCTGGATCAGACAGACTGTTTTAAGGTGCTGTGCTTCTGGGCTCAGATAACTGAACAAGATGACCCTGTGAAATGGGTGTGGTCTGCGCTGTCACTGAACGTGGTGTCCTGTGAGAGTCCTAGGTAAAAAACACCCCTCCCTTTAAGGGTAGGGTTTACTCACTTTGTGCTCATGATTTTGCTCAGTTTAGAACTGCGGCTGCCTTCATTTACTGTGACATTTGAAACAAACCAGAAAAATATCTGAGTTATATTTTACCTTTTGAGATGTAGGTTGAAGGTAATTAAGAGGTACTTTCAGAATACCTAGCACTGTGCTGTGTACTAGGAAAAATTCAAAGACTTGGTTACTGTCCCCAGGAAGATCCCAATCTATTTGGGGGAATGTGAGGTACACATACTCATGGACACAATCAAACAAAACTATATAGAGGCATTAACATGTCTGAGTAGACAGGTGGGCTGTAGCGACTCAGAGAATAGATGATTGCAGACCTGCATTTGCTGGAGAAGATTTCATTGGAATTTTAAGTGGCCTTGGGAAGACTGTGGATCTAGATTAGTAAGGAGAAGGGAAAAGAAACCTAAGGCTCGGGGCCTGAGCAGGGGCTTGGTGACAAGAATATGTGCAGCATGCATGGTGATTACAAGTAGATGAGCTCTCTCCCAGGGAGTCATTGGAGAGAGAGCTGAGCAGATGGGCAAGGACAGAGCATTGGAGGACACCCAATTTGGTTGGGTAGACAGGATATGTGCATAAAAGATAAGTCAGAATGTTGTTTTGCAATTAAAATATTAAAGGAAGATTCAAAGTAAAAAAAAGACAACAAATACTTGGCAACTGGACCTTAAAAGACAAACGGAAGGTGCAAACGGAGTGCTTCGGAACTTCAGAGAGGGAAGCAACACTCAGGACAGGCTTTGTAAAGGAGTTCTGAGGGGAATAGGTTTTAGGAGAAGAAAGAGAAGAGGGAGAGGCAGGAGAAGGATGTATGGTGGGTAAAGTGAGAGCTCAAAGGCAAAACTAATGCTAGAATGTCTCTGATGACTTGGTAAAGAAGGATATGGATATTTGGCCAGGATGTGAAGTCAAGATGAGAAGGTTTGCACCAGCTCTAGTGGGGAAAGGAGCCAGGAAGCAGATGATGGGCAAATACCAGAATTAGTCAGTGCTTGCCAGGGCCAGGCTGTGTTGAAGTGGTGTGTGCCTGTGGTGGGCACACACCACTTCCCCTGCTGGCCAGGGACCCTTCCCTTCCCCACTTTGAGGGTCATGGGCCCTTGTCCAGGTATGTTCTATAATTCCAGATATTGAGGTTGGGGAAAGATGGGGCTGACTTGAGGGGAAGGCTGGAGAGGATGAAGTCTCAGTTACTGATAAAGGCAGCATTTATGCAGCTGAGTACAAAGTTCGGTAGGCTAGGGGGAGGGTTCTGGAAGAACGGAGGGAGATCCTGCCAGGTTAGAAGACCGGGGAAGGTAGAAGCAGTCTTGTGCTGATGTCCTGGGAGACATGTTGGCCAACACAGCAATGAACTGAGAGGAAGAAGATTAAGGGAAGCTAAAAAGAGATTAAGAAGAAATCAGAGCAGTAAGTGTTTTTCTTAATATGTCTCTACATAAAGGAAGTTAGGTTGAATTATGTTGTCAACAGTAACAGGAATAACATGACAATGAGAAGATAACTAACTTAGAAGAGCTTCAAACAAACCATTTCCGAATTTCTTTAGCTTTTCTTTGTTTTCTATTCAAATTTATTTTATCAAACACTCTTTGATTAATATTTATGATAGATTTTAGAGGTTGAAAGAGCAGGGATTAATTAACCAATCTCACTCCAATAAATTTAATTAAAAATAAAGGGAAGAACAGAGATTAGATTTAGTTTGGAAACTCAACTCCGTCGTTCCTAACTGAGATCTCGGGCTACTTGCTCAACCTTCCACTCTTGATTTTCTCACATGTGAAATGGGAATAACAAGACCTTTTCTTATGGGAATTACTACTATTTTAAAATGAGAATTTCAGAGACGTTTGTATGTTTCAGTGTGAGTTGTTTTTCAGCCCTCCCCATTCCACTACATTTCTTCTTTTTCTTCCTCACTCCTCACACCCTCCTCAAACAGGTCTACTTAGATTTGTGACTGAAAATATGAAGTTTGATCCAGGTAACCAGAAATAAGCCAGTATTTAAAACATTTTTTTAAATTAAAGTATAGTTGGCATACAGTATTATATTAGTTTCAGGTGTACAACATTGGGATTTGACATTTATATATCTTATGATGTGATTCCCACACAGTCTAGTCTGTCACTGTGCAGTCATTACAATATTATTGACTCCATTCCCTGATAAATTAGTATTATATATGTGTGTGTGTGTGTGTGTGTGTGTGTGTGTGTGTGTGTGTGTGTGTGTGTATGTATTTGGTTGGTGGCTAATGGTGGGGAACTCAGACCCCGGACTTTGGCTAGGGCTGCCCACATTCTTGCACGCCAAAAGAAAGTTCCCAGAGTACCTTGGGAGAAGATTGACTGTCAGCCAGTGAGATTTCACCATGTCATAAGTGCTCGCCCACCTTAGAGGACCCCTTTAAATACCTCTCATGCTGTCTAATTTGCGCTACTCCTACGGCATCTGAACCCCGGGACCGGAGGACATCCACGAGCGGGATACCCAGTACTTAATAAAGTCTTTTATTATTTCATACTTTGTGGCTCTTGGCCCTCCCTTCCTTCTTTCTTGGCGGTGAAAAATACCTTACGTTTTAGTGCTGAAACCCGGGACCCGGGAAGGAGTTAGAAGCCTGCTGGGGCTGCTCTTCTTCCCTTCCCCGCCAACAAAGAAGAAGGATCTCAGGATCTCCAACCACCTACCAACTTTGGTGCACAGTGCAGTAAGTCTTGTGCATCCAAACTTTCCTCAGTTCTTTCCACCGAGACTCCCTGTCTGAAACCGTAGCTACTTCAGGGAAGTCTTTTCTGTCCGAGTGTGTGTGTGCCCTGGAGATGTCCGAGCACATTCACTTTCCCTATCTGTCCGTGGCCAGAGGTTGAGTTTTGGGATGCCAATCCTCAACTCTGACCACCCCGAGAGCTGAGGACAGCCGTGGAGGTACAGGAATCCCAAAACACTCCAGGAGTTGCCTTATTCAAAATCTCTCCCTCCCTAAAGAAAAGGAAACTGTTCTTCTTCTCCACTGTGGCCAGGCCACAGAACCCACTGGATAATCGGACCAGGTAGCCTCCTGAAGGGACTTTCGGTTTTAATACCCTCACCAATTTAACTATCACAAAAAAAGCTGGGAGCTGATTGGAGATCCCTTTACATTCAGGGCCTCTAACTATTCACGTGCCCGTCCTTAATCTCTATGCTGCCTGTTACACTGCGCAGGCCTTTGTTTGGCCAGAGGAAACCCTCCACTTGTAATCTTTCCTTCTCCACGGACTCTCAACTTTCTCTCTCTCCTGCCTGACCCCTGAGGGCACCCCACTCTCTGGTCCCTCTACAGACCTCTTTTGCTCCAGTCTCTTCCCTCCAGAGAGTCCCCTCCCCCTCCCTTTGCTAAATCTTGTTTCTCATTCACTTGCAAATACCAGTCTCTCTCTTCCCCTGCTGGCCAGGGACCCTTCCCTTCCCCACTGTGTTCTTAAGTCCCTCCTCCATCAGGCTATTCTCTGCCTATCATTGGCTCTTACACCAGTTTGCAGGACGCCCAACCCCAACCTGCTTGCAGCAAGTTCTGACTCTGTCCTGCCTCTGGCTCCAGCATTTCCAGCTGGATCTGAGGGTCAGGCTCACTAGGAGCCCTTCTCCTCCTTTTATTCTCAACCCCAGACCCCTATCCAGGACTTGTTAACATGACATTTAAAGTTTTCAATGGTCATGGCTAGTAGGAACAGGTCAAGGCTGTTTGCCAGGCCCGCATGCAGCAGAAGGTAATGCTTCAAACCAAGGCACAGGAAGTGCCCAGCTCAAGTCTGGACCACAAAGAGGAATCCCACCAGCAGCTTGCTTTAAGTGTGGCAAGCAGGACCGACCACTGTGCCCGACAGGGCCCCTGCTTGCAGTTGCCCACTAAGCCCTGCCCTAACTCCACCGGTCACTGGTGGAGCAATTGCCCCTTTGGGCAGCAGGCTCATCCTCAACGCCTCTACGTGGAGGACAAGCCGCCCGAATGGGAGGACAATCCAGCCACGTGGGCCCACTGCTCAAACCCCTAGGACACGGCCTGGACTCAGAGAACCCAGGGTATGCTGCCACTAGTGGGTAAGTCCATCTCATTTCTTATAGACATGGGAGCTGCCTTCTTTGTTTTGTCACCACACTCTAGACCTCTAATTCCATCACAGGTCTCAGTTATGAGAATGGATGGGACCCTTCCTTTCCTCTTTGCACACCATCCCTGACATGCAGTTTAAATGGAATCCCCTTTTTTTGCACTTGTTCTTAGTTATGCCATCATGCCCTGAACCCCTTCTGGGTTGAGACATTCTAAACAGTCTTGGAGCCACTATCCAGCTGACAGCATCTTCCCACTTAGTCCTACCATTCCTCAATACCAAGGGCTCCCCCATAATCAATGCTACCCTCATTTCTAACCATGTCTCTCGCCTCAAGCTTGCCTCCCATGCAGGATTGCTGGCAGTTCAGAATCACTGAACTCTACTTGTAATGCGGCTTACCAAAAGGTTGGGCCCTGCAGACCCTCCTGTTGTATCCTGACCCTCCACACCAGGAACTTGCCGCCAGAGTGAGCTGAAGCAGGGAGCAATGCTGTTCCGTAAGACTGGCCTGATGAAGGAAGCTTCAATTTCCTCACCCATCTGCGAGCAAGAATCTCTCCTCCTACAACCTGCTTAACTCCTAATGGCAGCCACCCATTCTTACCTGGGCTGTCCCTATCCTAAATTTTCTAATTATCAGCGTATAACTCATATGTACTTCTCTTTTTAAAATTCTTACAGAACTGCATCTACAAGTTTTCTCAACTCATGGCCAAACAGATATTTCTCCTGACACCCCTCAAAGCCACCACCAGCTGACCTCCCCTCCCCACGATGCCCCTAACCAGCAGGAAGTAGCCAGATGAATACATGGCGCCCCAATTCTATTTAACAAAAAAGGCTGGAATGTAGGGTTGGTGGCTAATGGGGAAGGTCAGGTGGGGAACTCAGACCCCGGACTTTGGCTAGGGCCGCCCACATTCTTGCACGCCAAAAGAAAGTTCCCAGAGGACCTTGGGAGAAGATTGACTGTCCATCAGCCAGTGAGATTTCACCACGTCTTAACTGCTTGCCCACCCTAGAGGTCAGATCTCACTATTTATATAAAACATTTTGGTTTTCTGGTTATATCTTCTTTTTTTTTTGTATTGTATGTAGGGTAAAGTTTTAGTTTCTAGTCCCTTGATGACTTCTATTTCTTTGGCATTGAAGGTCTGTAATAGTCATGAGTTTGGCCAGGATTTTGTTTTCTCTAAGTTAATTTATCTAAAGCACAAATGAAGGCTTTATGGGCTGAGGTCAAGAAATCATATTTTTACTTGCCTAATACCTTTTGCCTAGAGATTTCAAATTCTTAGCCTATTGGCAGAGTAGTTGAGAAAACACAGATTTGTGTTAAGAAAGCAATCCTTACTCAAGTATTTTTATTGTGTGAATTTGACAAAGAAAACTACCTGTGTCATCTTCAATTTTTTAGCTTCTATGACTTACCTGGGAAGTTCCTTGCTTTATAAAGCAACTAAAATGAGGATGAAGTTTGTCATATAAAAATACTGTGGTATAAAACTATTCCAGAGATAGGCATTGCAAAACTGCCTATTGGAGTATAGTTTAGTGCTTATGTGTAAGAAAAAGAGGTAAAGTGTTGTTTATCACAAGTTCATTATCAGTGTCTCCTGCTATTTGATCTCTGGCCATCCAAATTTCTCCTCTCAGAATATAGGAAGTAAATTGATTCAGATAAATCCATTATTCTCTGTACTCTGAAATCTCAATTCTTATTTATCGAAACTCAGGAACAAAATAGGTTTTTCCTCTCCAAACTCACTGTCTAAATATTCACTATCAGAATTTATTAATCAAATATATTTGGATAATGAGTGGTACTTTTTCTTCTTCTTGCTTATTAGAAACCACTCATTTATTGAAAATAATTAGGAAAGTACAGAAAAGAGATAAAAATGATTCATTGTCAGAGGCAGAGTCCTGAGTGCTGATTTCCTGATAACAGTTTATGTCAGAATTACCCTTTCTTTGTTGCTTTCCATGTAAAGTTTTAAAAAACTGTTTGTGAATAGATCTGTATGTTGGTTGGTATGGCTGTATTTAGACAGCATGGGCATCAGGTTTTTCCTGTTGTCAGCCTTCTGTACTTGACTCTGGATTAGACCACTGCACCTTCTCTGGGTGGACTGCTCTGGTTGTTCTTCCCAGGCACCGGAGAATAGTTTACTAGCCTGTTTTATCAGGGTGACATTGGTAGCCACAGGACTCGTGAATGTGTGGGCCATCATTGACAGTAACTTATTTTCCTACTGAGAGAAAAGGAGAACACAAAATCTAAGCGTAAAGAAAGTCACAAATGAAAACAAGGCAGAACTGATGGCACCCATTGACTTAAAAAAATACATTTTCTCCTAAGCGCTCAAAAAAAATCACCACCACTGCTGTTTGGTGTCCAACTGAGTGTGTGAGCAAAACAAAGCCAGATGCATTTGTTAACTTCCAGGTTTTCTTAAGCAACACTGCCATGGTCAGTTGTCCTACGCCACTTATTTTCTCTAATGAGCTTCCTCAGTTTTTCTACATTTGCTTCTTGGGGCTATAGCTGCAAATGAAGGTGCAGAACATGGTGATTCTAGTCCATGGCTAGACCATGGTGCAAAGGTGCCTCTCAATTCCATATCTCTGCTTTTTCCTAGCCTCTGACCACAAATGTTTGTTGTAAGTATGACTCCTGCCACAGTAAACGTTTCTTTCATCTGGCTTTTTGCAAAATGGTATAAACTCTGATAGTTGCTCCATTGCTGGTTAGGACTTAGTCTGTTATCTATTTGGTACCTTTAAGGGAATTAGAGAAAGCACCCCTTCTGAGCTGATGAGCTTTGTGGGCCTGGGTGCTTAGAGAATCCTGTGTGAAGACAAGTCAATGTTCTCCAGCTGTGTGAAGCCCTGCTCAGGGTGAAATGAGGACTAGACTTGAACTCCTTTTGCAGTTCACAGACAGCAGTCATTCATGGTAGCCCCGTTAGGGCAAAAGAGAGGTTGGCAGAAGACATTCTGGATGAGTTCCTGATTATGCACACACACCTTTTTTGTATAGAGCTTTGAGTACCCTGCTTACATTTTCACCTCACTATTCCTATGCACTTAAGGCAAAGAGAAACCCAGTGAGAGAAATTACTTACCTGGGGTACGACGTAAGCCAGTGGTCCTGCCAAGACCAGAACTCGGTCTGTTAACTGGTTCTATAAATCCCCCAGTGGGACTTGACTGAGATTTAATTTAGTTTTTAAATCTTGGCAAACTGGATGCTGTGTGTTTGTGTAGACTTGCACCATTTAAAAGGTTCTTGGAGTTTAGATTTTGCATGTAATTTGCTACATTAGCTTTGGGCAAAAATATTTGCTTTTTGGTTCTTTGTGGTTTGAGTTCCTTCTCAGCATTAACCTGGCATGTTAGAGAGAGCTGTACTGTGGAACGCAGCAGGGGCCCAGAGTTCAGGGCAGGGTGAGCACAGGAAGGTTTATTACTAATGGCAGCTTTTCAGGCTGCAGGAGCTTATATAAGATTTTCCCGGTTTGCTTCGTTGTTTGTTTATGTATTTTGGACATTACACAGTTGAGATTAGAAAGCTGAAGAATTTCAGGTTTGGAATTGAAGAAAAAATTTGGATTAAGGTTGGGGAAAACTTTCTCCTGATACATTGCATTAATTAAGAACATCACTGTGATATTTGTTCTGCAAAGCAATGTTCACGCTCTCGTATTTATCCCAACACCTCAAAGTTTGGTTCATCTTTGAGGTAAACAGAATGAGGATGAATCATTCCCACCAATATTGGTCTGCCTTCTTGGGTTCTTTAGAGTGTTAAACACTTCATCATTGGAGAATGGATTATCTAGTAATTAGATCTACTCCCTATATATTCTTTTGTGACAATAAGCAAGAAGCAGGTATTATGCCCCAATTTTATGAGAGGGATAGCTGAGGTAGAGAAAAGAAGTTACTGATTTTGTCTTATAACGAATCTCAAAGCAATATGTGGGCATCCTGGGAATAGCCTACGAGGATAAATCCTGCAGTTGCAGTAATTTCCAGTAATGCCTTCCCTCCATCTCTGTCTCTCTATGAAGTTAAGGTTAATGCCCTTGTTTTGGTGTACTGTGAAAGTACTTTTCTTCTCTTCCTGCACCATTACCAGTCTCTCAACTGAATTTTCAATTCCAGTGTATATGCACCAGAATCACACCATATGGGAAGGTTAAAGTCAGCATGTAAGGCGAGAATCTATTTTATTTTTTAAAAACCATCTTTAAAAGATCTTGATTTTTCCACTTTGTGCAGCATATGTAGTATATATACAGCATTGGTATGTATAGTATATAGAAAAACATATATTTTTAAGACTTACCTAAGCAACAATTTAATTTTTCAGTGCCAAATCTTTAAACATGAACATCTTGGCAAGAGTCTCTGAGGGATAGGCAGGAATAAAGATTGATGTTGGGCTGAGGAGATTGTATCTCTTACACTCTGATCACTCTAGTCTAGGGCATTTACTCACTGAATAAAATGGTGGGTAAAATGGTCCACATTGGAAAATTTCCCCTCTTTCCTCCTCTCTCTCCTTACTTCTGCATGTGTACCCCTTTCTCTCTCTACTTTTTTTCCTAAATAGATATAGTTAAATTTGTATAAGTTAAATATACATGTGACATCATTTTACTGTAATTTTCATAAATACCATCTCTGAGTCAGTCAATGTCACTGTGAAATATAAGAAAAAGTAAAAAGAAAGGTTGTTGCTTCCTAGTGCTCATTAGCAGGAAAACACACTGTTGGATCTTATGTTTTTGTTGGAAGGATCAATTTATCATTGGAATATGGGTTTATTGCTGATATTAAACCGATAGTTTATAGGAGGATGTTGCATTGTTAGAAAAATAAGGATGTTTTGGGGGAAAGGGGAGAGAATGAACTGTACCAGGAAAGCACTAGTTATAAGGAAGTATTACACATGTTAGAAAGCATCTAGGAAAGAATTCTGGAATGTATATAACTGGGTGCTTTATGGCAGGGTCTCTGCTTCTAAATGCTATGCTATCAAGCCATTTCTCAGCAGCTTGCCTCTTAGTTTTCCCGAAGCATCAATACTGCTTTTTCTAGTCTCTGGGTTGCCTCATTATCCTTTCTGTGTTTTAGCTTTTCCAATACCTCTTACAACATGGTATGATGGCATCAGCTGGGGCGGGAACTTCAAAGTCACAGAGAAAGAGAAAACTCAATCTAGAAAAATCATCCAAGACCACTCTGGGTTGGTTAGTAGTCTATTTTCTCTCAGATCACTACCTCATATTCTACTGCCCTGTTTTGTATTGCATGGGGCTAACCCTGTAGATTATATGCCCTGACTCTCTTGCCAGATGTCTTAGAGCTAGGTTTGGCCAATGAGAGTCATCAGAAGGTAGGAGAAATGAAGAAGCCAAGATATTTCTTCCTCATGTTTTATGTTTGGAATGGTGTATTTGGGCGTAGCTGGGTCTCATCCGTGGTTGCAGGTCTTGCTGGACAACCTCTCTGGTTAGCTCTCCCCCACCCTGGGCACTGGTAACATTGTTTCCTCCCTTTATTTCTTTAGCCCTATAAGGGGGAGTGGCTCCCTCCTCTTGCTAGTCTCTGGGTTGCCTTACTGTCTTTTTTGTGTTTTAGCTCTTCCAATACCTTTGGGGAAAGATCCCCATGTTAAAATTTCTATATTAAACTACTTGGTGTGGATGATTTTTAAAAAATTTTAATTGTTGTTTGTTTGTTTTTTGTCTGTTTGCTTGTTTTTACAGACCCTAAGCCTATTCATGCTCTAACTTCCATTTTGAACCTTGTCTTGGGCCTGATGGGTTTGTCCTTTGGTCTGGCTTTAACCAGCCTGTTGCTCCTCACATATATCTTTCCATTGTTTTTCTGGCCTCAATTTTGATGTTTGGGTAATAGTTGGTGGCTTTAGCTCTCCCCACCTACATATTTCTGTGTCTGCTTGTACAAGACATTGTCTAAAATATAAGACACTGGATTTACAACCAGAAGGGTCCTTAGTTATTGAACCCAGCTCCCAATTTTTACTATTGAAGACACTGAAGCTTAGAATACTTAATGTCTTCCTCAAGGTCATCAAATTAATGGTGGGGAGTAAGAAGGGAAGGTTCACATTTATGTTTAGATAAACTTTTTATTAACTGTAGCATGTGACATGGATTGCAGAAAAGAAGATTAAAATATTTACTGCCTGATGACCCTCCTCATTGCTTGGCCCTTGCCTTCAAGCAGACATTGTATACTGAGTGGATAAAAATATTAATTAATTAATTCAACTCATTGATTGTTTGTCACTAAGGGCAAAGAACAACACTGCATGCTTTGGGAAGGACACATACCAAGAGCAAATGACCCCATCATCCAGAAATTTACTCTGTGAAGGAGTATGACATATAAACAGATGACTCACATGCAAGTCATATATGTTACACACCAGGTAGAAAACTCTGAGCTCTACAAGTGGGATGCAAATACAGTATTATTTGATGTGGGAGAGAGAGAAATTTGCTCTGGATGGGCAGTGTGAGTGAAAACTTGGTAGAGCAGGTAGCATTTAAAATGAACTGAAGAACACAGATAATATTTGACCACGTGGAGCTGATGAAACAGCCATTGAGGAGGAGCAATCACATGCAGGTAAGGAGACAGTGTGTGGGTCAGTGTAGCTGGAAAACTGATTGCTTTTAAGGGGAATAATATAATAACTACAACAATTGTAGCTTACCTTTAGTGGACTTTTTCTATGTACACAAACATTGTGCTACATGCTTTATGTGCTTTGTATCAACCTACAAGACAGGTATTGTTATTTCATTTTGCAGATGGGGAAACTGAGGTTCAGAGAGAATACTAACTTGTCCAAGGTCACCCACTAGCAAAAATGGATCTGGCTAATTCTAAATAGGTTGTTTACCCCTATGCCAAATGTCTGGGTCATAAAAAAAGGTAAGGAATTTGGCATGAATAGTAAATTTAGTACTGAGTTCTTAGAAAAGTCGTCATTATAAAAATGAAAAAGCCTGGATTCCTGGAAAAAATTACTGCTACCACATCCCCTCTAGAGCAGAGATATATAAACTTTTTTTGAGCACATAAGCTCAATAGAAGTATGTTTATTTATTCCTTTTTTTTTGACAGAGACAGAGACAGAAAGAGAGTCAGAGAGAGGAATAGATAGGCACAGACTGACAGGAATGGAGAGAGATGAGAAGCATCAACTTTTCATTGTGGCATTTTAGTTGTTCATTGATTGCTTTCTCATATGTGCCTTGACCATGGGTCTTCAGCAGACTGAGGTACTCCTTGCTCAAGCCAGCAACCTTGAACTCAAGGTTTGATGAAAGCTGGTGAGCTTTCATCAAACCAGAACCAGCTTTCATCAAACCAGAACCAGCTTTCATCAAACCAGATGAGCCGCGCTCAAGCTGGCGACCTGGGGGTCTTGAACTTGGGTCCTCTGCATCCCAGTCCGACGCTCTATCCACTGCGCCATTGCCTGGGCAGGCTCTTTATTTATTCTTATATGTGCGTATGTTTGTGAAGCCATGCATGTGTTGTGGCCCTAAATATTATGTATTTTATAAAACATACATAAAAATACTTTTGAAGTAGACAAAGATAAAAATATTTCAGAAACATGATTTTTATTTATTAATAATTTAAAAAACTATTTTGCCTTCAGAAAATATAGGCTTTCTCATATTTATCATTAAGCTTAAGTTTAGTGAAGTTTTATAAATTCTAACTGGGTTTCATATATATATATATATATATATATATATATATATATAAACTTTAAACCTAATCAGAAACATTGCAGATAGATGTTGGCTTTCTAGTTCTGTATGCTTTTCTTTAAATATCTTGCTAATTATGAAGATTTCATGCTATCACTAGCTAATATCTCAAGTCATGACTGAAACTTAATATAAGATACATCATTAATGATTGTGGCTAAGTTTAAAAAAATAATTTTGATTTTTTTATTCATTGACTTTCTGAAAGCAAACTCTTCAGTGATTTTTTTTTGTAATATGATTAATGAAGAGCTTGTCTAAGTAGAAGAAGAGATTTGTCTGTTGTCTCTGCCATTTTTTCATTGTTTGCTTGGGTTGTGTTATCTGTAGTACTTTCTATATGAGGTGATTTTTTTTTTATTTTTTAGCAAGCGACAAAGAGAAGGACAGATGGGGACAGACAGACAGGAAGGGAGAAAAATGAGAAGCATCAATTTTTCAGTGCGGTACCTTAGTTATTTATTGATTGCTTTCTTATATGTGCCTTGACCAGGGGGACTCCAGCTGAGCCAGTGACCCCTTGTTCAACCAGCAAACTTTTGGATCAAACCAGAGACCTTGGGCTCAAGCCAGCAATCTTTGGGATCAAGCCAATGACCATGTCTATGATCCCACGCTCAAACCAGCAACCCCATGCTCAAGCTGGTTAGCCTGCACTCAAGCCGGCAACCTTGGGGCTTTGAACCTGGGTCCTCAGCATTCTAAGCCGATGCTCTATTTCCTGTGCCACTGCCTGGCCAGGCTGAAGTTTCTTTATGTGAATCTCTTACAGTTATTTTCTCCAATGATCTGAAGTTTAATTCAGTTAAAATTCCATGTTGTAATGCATATATAGCTACTTAACCAGGCAAAAAAAAAAAAAAAAAAATTGCAAAATACTAAAAGTTCTAAGGAGCTGAATATAGATACTGCTTCCAACCTGCTTGTGAAACCACAGCTCTCTTGAGTGTTACAGATTGGGTGAAAGGGCTTGGTTCACCTGGACATAACGTGTTTTAGGCTTAATTAATTTATTTAAAATATAAAAACACAGGATAGCAACCTGATAGTTAAAATTCCTGCAGAATTCCATCACTGTTCAATCATCAGAACTGTACATCTTGCCCAGCCCTTCATATGACTTAGGCTTCTGGGGAGAAAGAATACGAAAGAAAAAAAGAGCAAAGGTAGTCCAATAATGTCATTTCCTCTAGAAAAGTCATAATACCTGAAAAAATTCTCCTGGAGTTCTTTTGGGTGCTGCTGCTCTAAGAGAAAGGTGTGTTTTACATGTATAAATATTCATTATTTTCACATATTAGGGCTGAAGAACTCAAATATTTAAATCTTATTTTTATTAAAACTTCCCTCTTTGGAATCCTTAAGGTGAATAACCCTAATATTTAAATTGGAACTAACTCCTTTCTTCATTCTACTAACCAAAGTGATACTGGGAAAATATGGGGATTATCTGTTTACCAAAGTGATATTGTTTATACACAAGCATGCTAACCCAAATGCGAGAGCGTCATGTATGAAATATCTGCCTCTTGTGTTATGGCCATCAAGTTCAATTCCTGCTGGGATGGTAGTTTTTTAAATTAAATTTCCATTAACTTCTTGCCTGTGTGTCATTAGACACTAATTCTTACATGCAGCAAAGATGAAAGAGTAAAAGGAAATATCTGATTTATGCATCGTGTTGCTTGACAAGTAAAATGTGACGACGACAACTTTTTAATGTGGGAGAAAGGGAAGCCAGCAAGGGGACAGGTCTTTTAGACCTGACACTGACCACAGCAAAGAGGGATGGCAGCTGTATCTCGGGAAGGTAATTTGGAAGATATTGATCATGTGGTGGAAGCATTCAGTTTGTGAAGGCTGGGATGTGGGAAAGAGCCAGGCAGAGAGAACAGGCTTCAGGAAGCCTGTAACGCCAGCAGGAGAAGTACACGAATAGCACTCTGTGAAGAGAGGAGAATGAGGGATGCTGGTCCATTGGAACAAGCAGGTGTGAAGAGAGAAAGGCAAACCTCTTTTACTGAAGAAAGGAAAAATAGGGATCTTAGAGGCAACCTATTTAATATATGCATTCCTACATGACCTAAAGTTCAAGCAACGATATATAAAATACCTGGAAGAACAAGTAGCTAAGAGGTACAAAAGGACAGTTCATGTATTTAAACATAGAAATGGAAAGGGTTCCCAGGGCACTGATAGAGACAGTGAGGAACAGAGGTTGCAACAACTGTTTTGCAAGAAGTGAAAAGATAAAAAGGCAGCAACCAACCAAGCAAAAATTGAAATGTATGTTTGCTAATTTCTGGTGTGGAGAAATAGTAATAATTGATGCTCAAGAAGGCTAGCTAGCTCAAGAAGACTTTTAAAGAAAGACCCATATTCTTTCAAGTTTGCATGGAAGTGAGAATGAATGGTTTTTAGGGTTCTGTTACACAAATCAAAGCCAATGAGATTAACAATGACAGAGAAAGAAAGAAAGAGAGAGAGAGAGAGAGAGAGAGAGAGAAAGAAAGAAAGGAGCAAAGGAGACTAAGGACAATTTATTCACTAGGGGCTTGTGTGGGTTTACATTGGGGGTGTCTAAAGGACTGGAAGATCAAAATTTTAAATTATTATGTGTTTCACTTGAGAACACAAAGTAAAACACAAATGATTACATGTACTTATTCAAATATGTATACACATACACACACACTTACACTCACATGCATAGTCTAATAGCGTATATGTATTTGTATATGGGTAGGGCCAACTTTTAAATATGCACAATAATGCCTAATATGTATTTAATATTTACTATTCCATACACTGTTTTGAACATTGTACATCTCGGTTACTCATCACAATTACAATATGAGGAAGGTACTCTGTCCCCTTCCCCAGTTTATAGATGAGAAACTAAAGCACAGAAGTTCAAGTCCAAGTTTATAAGGATGTTATATGGTAGGATTGGGAACCAAGCATTCCTACACTAGAAGCCATGTTTATTATTACGATTCTGTAGAATGGCAGTTAATACAAATTTTTTAAAAATTGCTTCAGGAAGAGGTTTAATGTTTGTATTTCAATATAGATAGCTTTGGCTGATGTTCAGAGAATATTTACCTCAACATAAAATAGTGGAGCCCTAATTGAAATAAAATAAAAAGGCTGAATTGATTCAGGAGGAACTTTTTTTAAACTGCTAGCAAGAAACGATCACATCTTAGAAGGATGCAGAACACCAATTTAAAGTAAATTACGCTTACCTAGGCAAGATTTCTGTTTAATTTTTTACTTTAGCTAGTGCCCACCCCTAGCACAGTTTGTGTGTGTTGTCCGTGGTGTTCTGGAGTCAACCCCATTACTTGGTCTATGCGCTGACAGTTTAAAACACCTTATGACCTTGGTCTGCGCACAGTTTTGCTTTTGCTTCCTCCACGAAGGCAGTGACATCTAGAAACCTCACCCACTATGTCATTGTGTAAGTTAGGAATACTTTTGGCCCCAAGTAACAGAAAATCCTGCTCACAGAAGCTTAAACAAATAGGGGTTTATTTTTCTCATATAGCGAGAAGCCAGAAGCATGGCAGCTGCTGGTATTGGTTTAGCTGCTCAACTTTATCAGAGTTGGAGTCCGCAGGGCTCTTGGCGTTGCCCTCATGTTTGCGATATGGCAGTTGCAGCTGCAAACATTCCAGGCAGGCAACATGGGGAACAGGCAGCACCAGCCATGTCTATTATCAGCAGATCTTCTTAACAGACCTTGTGCCCTCCCCTTCTCCCTCTACCCTCCTGGGACTTGGCTGGCACTGGGTTACCACCAGCTGTAAAGCAGGTTGCGAGAAGTATTTGGGTTGCACAGGAGTAGGAAGTTAGATACAGATGTAGAGTAGCTAATCTATGGAGTTTGCCCTAACATCTCAATAAACCTTCTATTTTAAGGACTGGCCTGAATTACAGACTTGTGCAATAGCTGATCAAATAACTTTCAAACTCATGATATAAAGCAAGTGGGGCTAAATCATCTATTTCTCTTTTACAACCCTTTGATAATATGCAGTTTGATCTCTTAAACATTTGGCCCTAAAATCTTATTGACAATATTCATTTTTATTGTTATGATGAAATGACTTCTTGAGCAAGGGTAAACTTTAATTCAGATTCAGTCTAAATGACCTCAAATTCCAAAATGTTGAATTTCAAACTAGTGAGATTTTACTATCCCCCACTTACTTGAACAACGTTTACTTCTGCATCTATGCTAACTTGAATGAGGTTTACAGAGCAGAGCTCAAATCAATTTACCGTTTTCATGGAACTTTAAAAAGGTTAGCATTAACTTTATTGTTATGTCTCATTTTTAATCACTAGCCTGCATTCTTGGAAATACAAGATGCATTTTAGAATTTTGCAGCCTAACTTCCAATAGGAAAATTAACATGTTTGGTAGTTACATTTCTGCAAAAATTTAATCTGTAAAATAATAATAAAAAAGTTAATATAAGTTGTGAAAAACAAACAATACTTTTTAAGGATAACTAATAATGGAGAGAAAGAGAGATGGAGAACATAGCATCCAACTGTTCTCTTTGGGAGACAGATTATGGACAAAAGGGCCACATGCTTGTCATCTATACTGAGACAGTTTGGGGGTGAAAGGGACACGATTAATGATTATGCCAGGATGTGAGGCAGAGATCGGCACAGTTTCAGGCAAAGCAGGATGGATAGTCACTGAAATTGGTCTTAGGTTTGAATTTAGGCTCAGAAATTATGGATTCATTAATCATGAGACACTAATCATTTGTATCATGTTTTTCTGAACAATTTCATTTTGTCCAGTTTTTTATTACATGTAATTTGAAAAGAGTTGATGAAGATTTTAAAAATATGCAAAATGTGAGACTTGTATTTTTAAAATATTCAGAAACTAAAAACTAATTTTTTTAAATTGGTGCTATAGTTTTAAGTAGCAAACTGCCAGTTGATGGCAGTTTTAGCATTTTATTTTTGTAGCTTATTTTTAATCATTTATTCAATTTGAGTAATACTTATTAAAGCCATGTTGTATATCAGATGTTTTATTACTGTGTCTCTTAATCCTTATAATGGCCCTGTGAAGTAAGTATTCTTGGTCTAATTTAAGAAAAATTACCTCTGTGAGGACAAGTCTCATGGCTGGTAAGTGGTAGAGCTTAGGTTCAAACGCAAGTCTAGTGCTTAATTCCCTCATTCTATGCTATTTTGAACATTAATACAGTTTATCTTTGCTCTGATAAGTATGTGCTTAAAATATGTGTTTCACTCTCAAGTGTGTTTTTGATTACATTGCTAATCAAAATTATTTTTATAAGAATGCACCTCTAATTTTATAATGGTATCAATGGGAAAATAAAAGAGGCTGTATGGAATTTTGCTTTTATGCCAATTTGATGGGAGAGATGCCAGAATTATAAACCTAAGATTTGAAGATGGGAGGGAAAGTCAGTAATGCCAAAGCACTGCTTTTATCAATCTAAGATACTTGAATGTAGAAAAGCACCTATATATTTCATAAGATTTCTAAAAACCCTGAACTTTGCCACAATACAGCTTCATTATAAAGTAGATGAGATATGAGACAAGAAACATCCTGTACCTACCAGAGGGTTTTAGTTCATTGTTCAAGTCTAAAACATTGCTATTGTTGTGTAACCTAATTTGCAAAGAAAGCACAATATAAAATTTAATGATAAAGATCTCATGTTTTTTTTCACATTTAAATATAAAATAATTTTTTTTTAAATTCCAGGTCAATTTATCCAGTACAGAATAAAGATGCCAGAAACGAATAGCAGCTGTTTAACCATGTACAACAACATTGCACAACTGTTCAGGACAGGAGGCACAGATAAATTATGCTGATAGGCTATGAAGTAGCAACATTATTTGTGCCTTTTCTTTTAGCCATCAGTCTTGAGTTCTCCATTACCCACTCCTTTAAAATGATTTAACTGAAAAAATGCAAAATAGCTCAATCCATTCGTTTTCCTTAAGTTCCCTTAAATAAAACACCAGAGCTGTAATTTGCTAATCATATTTCATCATTCATGACAATCACTGCATAGAGTTATGGTTGGTGAAATCTCTGAGCGTCTGTGTGGCTGCTATTGTGTGTGAAGGCCCATTTGGCAATGGAAAAATGTGTTGATCAAAAGCAATTCATAGTGTCACAGATTCCATACAGAAATGTAGGTCCTGGTACAGATTTATTTTTATACTATAGCTGCTCTCAATTTTCTATGACAACAATGACAACTATTGACCTAGATGTTCAAAACAGTGAATTAATCCTTCCAGTTGGGTGAAGGCCATGGGATTTGGGTAAAAAGGAAACTCTTCCTTTTATACAAGTCAGCATGGTGGCTCAAGTTTCAGTGGAAAATATCTCTGTTGGCTATTTAGCAATGGTCCAACCTACTGGCATGGTTGTTGAGCAGTCTGGATTCTTGGTACATGACTAATCTATCATGTTGGTGCTATAATTGAGTATCTCCAAATAATTCATTCACTTATTCAAAAAAAAAAATAATACTTATGAGCCAACACATTTTACTGAATGTTTTAAAAACACATAATGTGTTTTATTTAATCTCCCAATAACTTTAAAAGGTGGGTATTATTATTTCAATGTTATAAAAAAGGAACCTAAGGTTCAGAGAAGTTAAAGTCACGTGCTAAAGTCATACAACTAATAAATAGCTGGACGAAGTTTGCTTTCAGTTCACTGGTCTTCAAGTTCATTGTTGTCTTCTTTAGATTATATTGCCTTACAGTAGCTGGTGACACAAAGGAAAATCTTATGGATGGATAGATGCAGTTAGCATATATAAACCTCTATTTAATTAGCAGGCATGAAGAAGTATAAAGTCAATGATCCTTGGATCAACAAATAGTAGGTCATTCCAGAATTCTCATATAAAATGTGAACTCTTGCTGGTAGCTTGTCCAAACCTTCTCTTCCAGGGGTTTATGTTTGGCCTTCCCTAAGTGTCTAACAGTTAACTGGCACACCAAACCCCTTTGTCACCATTGTAGTGTGGGAGACTCACTTTTCAAATAAAGATGTTTACAGAGTATCTATTTTAGATCCTAACCTCACTGAGTAAACAACCATAAAGTTGGCTGGCTCAGTCTCTGTTTTAGATCTTTAGTCCCTCCTTCCTTCTATGACTATTTTCATGTAGTAGTAGGGTCCGTGAATGTAATGAATGAACCTCTCTGACAGAGAACTCCTTTCTGTAACATCTCTAGTATGACATCAGATTATGTTCCATAGCACCTGAGTGTGTGTCTCATTTCTATTCCTTACCAGCCCAGTAGTTTGGTCAGCCCATTTTCTCTTTCTAAGCTTGCTAAAAAATCGGCAGCCTTCTAGGTGTCATGTGAGAATGGATTGGGATGGTATAGATGAGAGCAGTCTGGAAGAATAAAATGCTCAATAAATTGAAAGTATTTAGGTGCCTGCCTCCTCCTTACAGGGCCAGCTGCCCTATGGACACTCACTTCCCACTGAATTGTCTAAAATAAATAAATGTGAAGTAATATCAAGATCTGAAACTATTCCAAAGATCTAATTTCAGTGATAGTGAAAATTCTTGCCCTGGTAGAATAAGGACTTCTCTTCTTTGCTCCCACAATAACTTTTATCTCTCTTCCTTATAGAACTTACCCCACAGAATCATGAATGTCTGTTTAAATGCCTGTTTTTTTCTCCTCAAGAACAGGCAGCCAATCTTCATCATCTTTTTATCTACAGTGCTCAACATTTAACCTGGCACACAACAAGCACTCAATAAATTTTTAACAATATGAGTAACATTTACTAAGCATTTACTCTATGCCACTGTTTTAACTATCTTACAAATATTGATTTAATCTTCAGAACAATGAAATTATCCATATTTTATCTACGAGGGAAGTGGGATGAGGTTCAGAAACATTAAATAACCTGTTGAGTCATGTAGCTCTAAGTGGTGGGTCTGGGCTGTCTGGGATATGACTCAAAACTGCTCTTAACCACTATACTCTCCTGACTTTAACACATTAACACTCATTGTTAAAGCTTGGACAATAAAGGAAAATATAGCTGAGAGATCAATATTATTTCCTTTATTATTTTACATATATCATAATTATACCACCTAAAGCAGTGGTTCTTAACCTGGGTTCTATCGAATCCTAGGGGTTCGATGAGTCAGTCTCAGGGGTTCGGAGAAGCCTCTGCCGCGGAGGCCAGAATAAAGTAATACCGTAATTTGTTGTGAGTTCCTGCATTTTGTTGGTTTTGTTCTTTGAGCAAGGTGATGTTCATGCACGGCTCATTTTGTGCACCAGTAACAAAGCATATACCTATGTCTTGAATTTGGAAAAAAAATCATATTTTATTTATCACTAAAGAAGGGTTCGGTGAATGTGCATATGAAACTGGTGGGTTTGGTACCTCAGAAAAGGTTAAGAACCACTGACCTAAAGGTAACTACACTTAACATTTTTCTTTATTCTGCGGGTGGTATTTTGTGTACTTAAGTTTATAGTGTAAATGAACCTATAGCTCTTTTTTTTTTTACTTTTACCATATTGTAATCATTTTCAATGATAAAAAATTTTTGCATAAATGGGTTGATTATTATTTAGCCAAACATTTTCCCATAATTGGGCGCTGTGTTTTTCTTCATTGTTTAGGTGCTTTTCTAATTAACAGTTCTGTGCATAAATCTTTTCTATAGATTTTATTTTTCTGTGGCTCACAAAAGGGAATATTGAGGTTTTTGATATACAGTGCCAAATTGCTTGCTGCAAAGATGGCACCAATTTACACTCTTACCAATAGGATATGAGGAGGTCTTTGACATTGGAGAGAAAGTTTTGAAGGAGAAGAGTGCAGAGATGGGATGAGTCTAAGGAGGGAAGAGACTGTACCAGGCAGCAGTGAGTTGCTTACTTCAGAGTGTTAAGCAGGGCTGATCTTTAACGTGTCTGCTCTTCATCCACTTAGAAGAAGTAGAATGAAACAAAAGCTTCCCAAAAGGAAAATGGAACTCCATAGTCTTAGGCTGCATCTCCTTTGTGTAAGGATCTGAACGGCTCCATTTTTATTAAGTGTGGCAGGTCCTTAGGCCTTACTTCATCAGCAGGATGATATTGTCCTAAATTTGACTAATGAATAATGAAATACATTTCAAAGGCCAAACAACTCAAAGAAAATATTCTTAGAATTGTCTCTTTCTCTGTGCATGTGTATGCACATGTGTATGTATGTACCGGGGTGTAGGTGGGATGGTGGTGGAGTGGGGCAGGTGTGTCAGTTTGAGAACAGTTGCCAGGAAGAGAAATCAACTAATCAAAAGATCGGCTTTACCATTTTTGAGGGTTTTCTGAGCTTATTTTGTTAGGTTTGGCACACCGCAGTGAATTTAGAGCAAAACGCTGAGGTCTTTTCATTAATACCTGAGAGGCTGTCTCTAGCCCATGGCACTTCAGTAGAGAAATTCTAAATATATAATTCACCAAGTGCATAACTGCATATCTTGTAAAATCCCAGTTTTAATTATCCAAGAAAAGCATTTACTTTTCTCTGCCTTTATCTTAGGCTTTAAATGGGTTCCTTGGCTTTCTTCATCTTTTTTCTCTTCTCTTCTTCTCTTCAACTCCCTAGCAATTATGTCTTGACTGCAAGGCACTCATATTTTTATTCAAGGACTCTATTTTTGTTGTCTATCTTCACAATATCTATATTCACTTGTTTATAGCTCTCTCTCTCTCTCTCTCCCTTACTCTCTCTTTTAATCCCAAAGATTAAGTGTGCTTTGCTTAATTGGGTTAGCAAGAAGAAAATGATCTTCATCAGTTTCAAAGAAGTGAATTTGGCCACGGTGGGAATGCCAGCCAGGGAAGCTACAGGTTATCTGCGGTAAAAAAAATGACATCCTTTAACAAAAAGAATAGGAATCCACTGGGGAGAATTGGTAGCATTTTTATTGGCTTAGTGAAAACTTTGCTTTTGGCAAGAAAGCATTATAATTAACACTTCAGAATCAGATAAACCTAAATCAAGGGCTGGCTCCACTTAATAGCTTATGAACTTGGCAATGATGTCTGAGTCTCAGTTGCTTTATTTGTGAAATGGGTATAATAATATTTACACCATAGGGTGGCTGAAAGGATTAATTAAGATAAATCATACAGACCACTCAGCACAAGGCCTGTACTATGTGGTCCATAAATGTTGACTATAATTATTTTAATTATTACTCTTATCATCATTATTATTTGTTTGACTCAAAATTTTTCACTTGCTCTATCTTATAGAAAGAACTTTTTGTTTTTTCTTCTAAATGTAGCCTCTATTGTTCTGATAATCCTAACAGATGAAAGGGAGGGGATATTCTTCCCTGGTAGCCAGTTAACTTTGTGATAAGAATTGCACATTTGTTGTATTTCTCCTCCTTTGCTCTTGTTTGGGAAAATGTTCTCTGTTTTTATGGCTCACCCAGTTGTGTTTGATTATGGGGTTAACAGATTTACAAATGGTTAAGGAAGAATATGAAGAATCCAGAAAATATTATTTATGAAGAAGAAAGCATCTCAGACATAAATATGTATCTGGCTTATAATATAATCGTTCAAACGAGGGCTCTGCACTGCTCCCTGATACAGGGCTAAGGGTTTGCTGATAGATTTTCCTCCCACACACACTCACCTATGATTCTTACTATAAAAACAGTAACATAATAATAATAATAATAATAATAATAATAATAATAATAATAAAAAGCCCTCCCTGAAGATGCAGCCTGTTCCAACAAGTTGTTGGGCATAAACAGCAATTCTGTGAAATGTAATTTGAGGCATAGATTTTCAAAACTGTCTGCCCCAAATCTACGGCATGCCTGATTCAAACCAGCTACTACGCCTTGATGCGTCTCTGGGTTTTCTTCCATTGCTTGAGCTCACTTGCACAGTGTTTTCTTTCCTTTCCTCCCATGATCAGTTTCCCACTTGTACAAAGTATCAAGTCTCCCCAAGGATGGCTTTTGAATACCTACCAAAGGGTTTTATTCTGTCATTTTAGGGGGTTGGGTAAAACACAAGAAGGTTTAAAATCAGCAAGTAAGGTGTGTGTGTGTGTGTGTGTGTGTGCGCGCGCGCGTGCGAGCCTGTGTTTTAATCCTTTAGAATCAAGATCTTAATTCTTAGTTATTCTGGGTCTTGATCATTTTCATAGATTGACAGCCCACCTTCTTGGTCTTTTTCTTCATGTAATGAACTGAGTAGAGAACAATAAACCCACGTGGTTAGCACCCAGAGTCCCAGGTTAAGTGTCTGTTTTCCATGTGGGCCACTAGGCTGGCTGGCTTCTGCCATTACAGCCAGAGAGACGCTGGTCAGAGGCAGGAAGGAGGAGAGTGTGAGTGGGCCCCCCGTAAAGTCACACCCCCCCGAACTCCAAGAAAGATTACAAAAAGTGCTTGTTCTTAGGTAGTACTGAAAGAAGTTTAATATGCAGCCTTTTGGTGGCATGGGAGGAAATCATTGTAATTTATATGAATTTGCTGCCAACTTTTGAATGCTTGGTGGTGGGGAGTGGTGGGTGAGTAGAGAGCACAATTCATCTTGTGGGTGAGAAACTCTTGGGAAAATTACTTGTTGGGACAGATTACATGAAAAGAGAAGACATTTCAGCCTAAATACTCACCAAGTATCATCAGTCAGAAGAGGCTAAACTGCTCTGCATAAAGAGAAAACAGGTTTAGGGGAGTTAATGTTACTCTTCTATTTGATAGTCAGAGGAGGGAAATTTGGAGAGAGACTGTCGGAAAAAGTAATACTCTCTAACCTTTACTGAGTGATTACTATGTCTCCAGGACCATTCTAAGAGGTTCCTGTGTGTTGATTCATTGTATGTTCACATTGTGATAAGTGTTATTATGTGTGTGTGTTTATGAAGGTAAAATTTATAAACATAAAATTCATAATGTAAAATTAACCATTGTAAAGTGAACAATCCAGTGATATTCAATACAGATTCTTCTTGACTTACAGGGGAGTTGTGTCCCAATAAACCCATTGTAAGTTGATAATGTCATAGATCGAAAATGCATTTAATACACCTACTAAATGTCATAGCTTAGCCTGGCCTACCTTATGCATACTCAGAACATTTATGTTAGCCTACAGTTGGGCAGAATCAATCATCTAACACAATGCATATACGGTAGAGTATTCATTGTTGACCCACATGACTGTGTGGCTGACTGGGAGCATCCCAAGAGAGTATCATACCGCATGTTGCTAGCCTGGGGAAAGATTGACATTCAAAGTACAGTTTCCACTGAATATGTATCACTTTTACACCATTGTAAAGTCAAAGTCCATAAGTTGAACCATCGTAAGTAGAGGACAGTCTATACATTCACAGTGTTGTGCAAACTACCACCTCTGTCTAGTTCCAGAATGTTTTTATCACCTTGAAAGTAGACCCTGTATCTACTGTATTAGTTTTCTAGGGTGGCTGTAACAAAGTACTCAAATTGGGTGGCTTAAAACAACAGAAATATATTGTTTCTTGGTTCTGCAGGCCAGAACTCAGTGTCTGCAGGACTGCACCCCGTCTGTGACTCTGAGGAGAATACTTTCTTGCCTCTGCTGGCTTTTGGTATAGTCAGCAATATTTGGTGCTCCTTGGCTTTTGGCTGAATCATTCTAATCTCTGCCTCCATCTTCCATTGGTGTTCTTCCTGAGTGCCTCCACTCTGTCTCTCCTCCATCTCCCTGTCTCTGTGCCCAAATGTTCCCTTTTTATAAGGTCACCAGTCAGATACTGGATTAGGTGCACACTAATCACTTTGTTTTAGCTTAATTAACTCTGTAAAATCTTATTTCCAAATAAGGTCACATTTTGCAGTACTTGAGGTTAAGGCTTCAGTATATTTTAGGGGGAAACACATGTATCAGTACTTCTTTTTTATGAGTGAGTAACACACTTGTTTTTCAAATGAAGAAATGAGGCACATAAAGGTGAAATAATGCATTCAAGTTTATACAAGTAGGAGTTCTGGGAGGTGAGAATGAACTTAGTAGACTGCTTGCAAAGCCTGTGTGTCCTCAGGGAATGTTGTTTCCCAGAGAAGTGAGTGTGGAGAATAATGAGCAGGAGAGAGAGCAGGGCCAGCGACCGACTGACCGGAGAGAAAGAGGGAGGTGCCGCATGCATAAGGGCTTCTTAATGGTGCTGGTATTCACAAACAGACCTATGAAAAGAAGCTCAACTGTACTAATCAGAGAAATGCAAATTAAAGCCACAGTGAGATATCCCCTCACACCTCTCAGAATGGTTATCTTCAGTAAAGCAACAAACAACAAATGTTGGCAAAGACGTGGAGAAAAGGGAACCCTCGTGCTCTGTTGGTGGGAATGCAGATTGGTGCAGCCACTGTGGGAAGCAGTAAAGAGTTGTCTCAAAAAGTTAAAAATGGAATTGCCTTATGACCCAGCAATTCCTCTTTTGGGAATATATTCAAAAAAACTCAAAACACTAATTCGAAAGAATATGTGCACCACTATGTTCATTGCAGCATTATTCACAATAGCCAAGGTTTGAAAGCAGCCCAAGTGTCTATCAGTAGAGAGTGGATTAAAAAGCTGTGGTACATATACACAATGGAATACTACTCAGCCATAAAAAAGAAAAAAATTTTACCCTTTACCACACCATGGATGGACCTGGAAATTATTATGTTAAGTGAAATAAGCTAGTCAGACAAAGACAAGTACTATGTGATTTCACTTATATGTGGAATCTAATGAACAAAATAAACTAACAAACAAAATAGAAACAGACCCTTACATAGAGAACAGACTGATAGCTGTCTGAGGGGAGGCAGGTTGCAGGGCTGGGTGAAAAAGAGGAAAAGGCTAAGCAAAAAAACCCTCAAAAACCAACTCAGAGACACAGACAATAACATGGTGATTACCAAAGGGAAAGGCGGTTAGAGGGAGGTAGAAGAGGGGATAGGTGGTATAAATGGTGACAGAAGGAGACTTGACCTGGAGTGGTGAACACACAGTACAATATACAGATGATGTCTATTGTAGAATTATACACCCGAAACCTATGTAATTTTATTAACCAATGTACCCCAATAAATTCAATAAGACAAGTAAAAAAGAAAAAAAATGGTGCTTAGTATTCAATTTTACATTGTTTTCTATTTGGTGCTAAGCAGCCACCTTACATTTCTCCCAACCTTCGGTAAGCTTTCCTCACTTCCCTGTTTTGTATTAAGTGCGCTTTGGGGAAAACAGGAAGGGCAGCATCCAGAGTGCAGATGGGAATTTGGAGTAAAGGATGACCTAGAAAATGTAAGCCCTGGGCACTTTGCAAATGCATGGGTATTTTACTAAGCTATTTTGTTGAAGAATTAAGGGAAAGAAGGATCTCACATGGGCTGTAGGATTTGGGGACAGGCCCATATAGCTTTATGTGATCAGCTTGATGTCAGCCATAATCTCTGATGTATCAAAATTCACCCCTTTCCCTCACCACTGAAACCCATCACATTCTCTTAACTCTGCCTGGATTAGTGAATATCAAAATGGTATGTGCCAGAGTGTGTAAGCATTATTCCTCCACTAGATCAGTTTTGGAACAGTCCAAAGCTTCAAAAATTGTTTAAGAGCCACTTTGCCAAGCCAGAGAGATGTGCTACTCCACATGCACGCCAAGACTGCATTGTCAGGACTGACAAGGGGTTCTTGCAGGTATAGTGATTTCCTAGGGTTGCTTCAAACAACACTATTCTGGAGGCTAGACAAAGTGTTGGCAAGATTGATTCCATCTGGAGGACTCTACAGGAGAGTTGGTTCCCACTGGACACAAGGGGTCAGGGACAATTAAGTATTCAACAGTGGAGAAGTATTCAATTTCCGCCTGTGCGTGATCCTGGAGCCACCAGGACGTGGGGTCATCACAATCAGAAGGAACATGAGATGTGTTGGGCTTAGTGGATGTAAAATGTGTGCTGGAAACATTTGGAGCAGTGTCTTCCGTGGAGATACTGATTTTAAACTAGAGTGTAGACAGAATGGTCTGAACGCTCTTGCAGCTGCTAGCCCAGTGGCCTGTCATCTACTACAGAGTATAAATCTATAATCTGTGTTTCATCTTGTTACATAATTGAAAGGGACCATAGTTCTGCCACCCTAAAGTTGCAGTTTGAGATACTGATTTTAAGCTGGTTATTAAAAAATGAAAGACTTGCCTGACCTGTGGTGGTGCAGTGAATAAAGCCTCAACCTAGAAAGCTGAGGTCGCTGGTTCAAAACCCTGGGCTTGCCTGGTCAAGGCACATATGGAAGTTGATGCTTCCTGCTCCTCCCCCATTCTCTCTTTCTCTCCCCACCCCCTCTAAAAAAATAAATAAATAAAATTGTGGTAAAAAACGAAAGACTCATAGAACCTTTGACCCTCTCCCTTTTCTTGCCTAAAAAGATTCAGATGGAAAAACCTGCTTCAGGAAGGGAAGTTTAGCACAATCACTTTAGCATTAGAAGGGAAGAATCCAGATTAACTAGATTTGACCCCAAACCCGGTCCTATTTTTTCTAAATTGCCTACTAAAAATTTACCTGCCAAGTGTGTTCTACTCTTCCTCAATTACCTGCAAACTGCCTATTCTCACCTTTGAAATCTAACATCCTGCCCACCTTTCTCCTTTGTCCAAAATGACATATAGACCCAATTTTACCTGTTTTTGGAAAGTTCCATGCTTATATAAATTCCCCATGTGCATGCATTAAAATTTGATTTTCTGCTGTTATTCTCTCTGCTAAATTGATTATTAGCCCAGATAGAAGAACTCAGAAAGTAAAAAGGTATTATTTTTTTTTCAGTCCCACGTGATAATACTGGTTTTGTTTTTTTTTTTCTATTGAGCTTCAAAAATAGTTTAGTGAAAAACTGAGTACTAGAATCCTTTGTTCAAGAATGTTGATGATAGCCTGACCTTTGGTGGTGCCCTGGATAAAGTGTCAACCTGGAACATTGAGGTCACCGGTTCAAAACCCTGGGCTTGCCCAGTCAAGGCACATACGGGAAGGCAAATACTACGAGTTGATGCTTCTCTGTTCTCCCCCACTTTCTCTCTCTTTCTCTTAATCTCCCCAAATCAATAAATAAAATCTAAAAAAGAAAAAAAAAAAAAGAATGTCAGTGATGAATGTGAAGCTTGCACAAATGTATCAACATTGCCTTGTACCCTGGGGGCTGTAGTAATATCACCAACACTGGTGAACCCAGAAAACCCAGATGTTTTATAAAAAGCATCACCATTCATTTAAAAAATCAGCTATGTTAAGACAATTATGCCCAACGATGATGATTTGACATGTTCAGTGTGTGTTCTGTACCACTATAAGGAAGTACGCCTTTTCAGTTAGGTAAAATAATTATTCTTGCAAGTGAATTTTGCTTAATTTTGATTCCATTTTTACTTGTGCACATAGAAAAAATAAAGTGATAGTTATTTGTAGGATGGCTCTCTTAGCAGAAGAATATCACAAATAGCTAGATGATGCAGTTTTATATAATTTTCTTCAAGAGAAAACCAGCTAATTTAAATAATGGCTTGATTTTTTCCCCCATCCAATTTATAGACTCAGAGTAAAGCTTTTGGAAATTCAGTCTGTCAAAGATATAGTATCTGACATTATTGTAATTTGTTATTTCACTTAAGAACCATTCCGCAATGGAGATGGTGCTGGTACGACATACACATAGATTTTAGCAGAGCACAGCATCATGGGAAAAATGGTATTACTAAATTCAGAGACCTGTGAAACAGAAAGAAATGTATTTGGAATTAGATGTAGTGCATTCATAGTTCATAACTGCATCCAAACAAGCTATGATAGTCATCCAACAGAACGGAAGGTATAGTTGACAGGCATAAATATTTTTATTTGTACACTAGGAAACTCAACTACAAAATACTTGGGGTAGAGAAGGTATTGAGTAAAAAAGGTGCTCTAGCCTGGCGGTTGACTCTTTTTTGCTTTAATGTACTTTTTTTAATTTTTAGAAATCATTTTATTATCTAAAACAACTTTTGACAGGAGCTATTTTATAGACTTATCATTATAATAAAACTAACCTGTCTGTATATAAATGCATACTTTAATTTTTTAAATTTTTATATATTTTTATTTCTTTTCTCCTCTTTAACTCTCACAATTGTCCCAATGTGGATAATAAGTGACATATTCATGTTTTGAGTGTTTTTATTTTTAAATTCTATTGCCTCATTTCTGACTTTGGATGATGTCTCACAGGCATTTATCCCTTCCAGATTCCTGAGTGCCAAGAAAAGACCATTAATTCCTCGATCAGAAAACAGATGTACCTTGAGTATATGATGAGTTCTCACTCCTTCCCCAGCTCCCTTTGACTTATCTTCCCCCACAAACATGCACTAACAGTGACTTCCATCTTTCATTTAAGCAACTGCATTCATTAAGTAAGCACTTTAAAAATTATTTATTTGACTCTAGCTGGTTGCTCAGTGGATAGAGTGTCAGCTTGGCATATGGATGTCCCAGATTTCATTCTTGGTCAGTACACACAGGAGAAGTGGCTATCTGCTTCTTCCCTCTTCCTCTCCCTCTTCTTTCCCTCTTCCCCTCCAGCAATCGGTGGCTTGATTGATTTGAGCATTGACCCCAGGTGCAGAGGATAGCCCTGTTGGAACGCATCAGCCTCAGGCACTAAAAATAGCTTGGTACTCGAGCATTGCCCAGAAGGGGTTGCCAGGTAGATCCCAGTTGGGGCACATGTAGGAGTATGCCTCTCTATCTTTCCTCCTTTCACCTAAAAAAATAGTTTATTTTATTTTGACAATTACATTTGCATTCATTATGTATCATTAACAAGTCATTTTATTATTTACTTATATTATAATATATAGTTCCTTTCTATGTAGAAAGAAAATGTAATTTTTTCAGTATTATCCTATACACAAACATAGCACTAATGAGTTCATTAGGAGTCAAATAATTAGGTAATTGGTGTTTTAAATGCTTTATATCATGCAGAAATCCACATGGGTTGTTTCCTAGGTAATTAAGGGATATAGGTGATAGAGGGAACACATTATTATTTTTTCCCTTTAGTGTAATAGAATATGGGTTCTTGCTGTTTAAAATTTCTTGTCCACTGGAATTTCAGGAAAAGATTAGACTCAGATAACAAGGGCCACCTATATTGATTGAGTGACTTTTTTATTTATTATTTTTTCCAGCTTTAACAATATAATTGACATATAATATTGTGCAAGTCTAAGATGTATAACATGTTGATTTGATATACTTGTACATTGCAAAATGATCACCACCATACCCTTAACATCAAGAGACTTTTAAAAATGCCAGGCACTCTAGTAGGCCCTGGGGGTTTAACAGTGAACACCAGACTAAGTTTTTTTCTGATAGAGCTTAGGAGGAGAAGGACACTAAATATATATAGTATGAAATGTGTTAGGAGGAGATGCCTGCTTAAAGAGAAAAATGAATCATGCTAAAGGGACAGACACAGGAGAAAGGTTCTATTTATTTGGTTAGAGGAAGTCTTTTTGGTGCAGTGGAGAGGCTGGAATGAAGTGCTGAAGCAACCATTTGGACTTCTTGGAGAAAGAGAATAGGTAAGGCTGAGGCAGGAAAAAGCCAGGTGTGATGAAAAGCAAAGGGGCCAGCATGGCTGGGGATGAGGAAGCCATGAGGTAGGGGAGGAAGATCAGAGAGGCCGAGAGCAGGAAGATCTTGGAGGACCTTGAAAGTCAGAGTCAATACTTTGGATTTTATCCTCAGTGAGATGGGAAGCCATGGAAAGTTTTAGCAGAGGAATACCATACTGTGGCTCGTGGGTTTGCAAAGGATCATTCTGGCTACGGTATAGAAAACATACTCAGTATGTGCATGCATGTGGGCGTGTGATAGAGAACAGAAGGGTGGAAACCAGGACACCAGTAGGAAGCTCCCGTGATGGTCCAGACAACACACAGGGAGGCTCATGTTGGGAGTGGTAAGAAATATTGGGTTCCAGAAATATTTTGAGGGCAAAGCTAATACGACTCATGCTGAATTGGAGGTGGGAGAAATGTGACGGCTTTCAGCCTGTGTATTAGGAAGAAAGAAGTTGACATTCATTGAGCTGGGGAAGAATGGGAGAGAAGCTGGCTTCAATGGGGTGGAGTGAGGGGTCATAGCTTTAGTTTCGAAACATTGAATTGAAAATAAATCTACAATACGACAGTCAAGTGGAGATGCAGCAGTTGATTGCTTATTGCTCTGAGCACTGTCACATCATCAGGAGATTGGAGCTGTAGATACTCATCTACCCCATAACAGGATTGCCAGGAGGGTCAAAAGACTTACCAGGTTAAAGTAGTTTGCCGGAGCTTGTGCTAGCCTCTCAAATGTTATTTTCATGAGTATCTTTGATGAATTCATATTTTCTGGGAAAACTCATGCAAAAAGAAGCACTATAGGCCATGGCTGGTTGGCTCAGGGATAGAGCATCAGCCTGGTGTGTGGAAGTCCTGGGTTAGATTCCTGGTCAGGGCATACAGAAGAAGTGCCCATCTGCTTCTCCATTCTTCCCCCTCTCCTTTCTCTCTCTCTCTCTCTCTCTTCCTCTACTGCAGCCAAGTCTCCATTGGATCAGAGTTAGCCTGGACACTGAGGATGGCTCAGGCACTAGAATGGCTCCAGTTGCAATGGAGCAATGACTCAGATGGGCCGAGCATCACCCCCTAGCGCAGTGGTTCTTAACTTTTTTTGAGGTACCGAACCCACCAGTTTCATATGTGCATTCACTGAACCCTTCTTTAGTGATAAATAAAATATGATTTTTTTTTCCAAATTTAGTTTTGCCAGTGCGAGACTAGAGTTGCTCAACTTGGCATTGCATATCATGCAGATAGGACACTGACTCCCATCCTGTTCTGTGATACATGTGAATCCATGTTGTACATATTTGTCCACTTTCTTTTTTTGCTCAATATATTTAGTATGGATTAAAATATTAAGAAAGAAACCACACAACGTACAACTATAACAGCCGTTGACTACTGCTTGCACTAAATTCCCCGCAGCACTGGTTGGTCAAGCAATGTAACGTGATCCTCTGCAGCAAGTGATGGCCAAGCGGGGTGTGTCATCACGACTTTACACAAGTGTGTCTTTACCTCAGCGGCAGAGGCTTCTCTGAACCCCTGAGACCGACTCATCAAACATCTAGGGTTCGATAGAACCCAGGTTAAGAACCACTGCCCTAGTGGGAGTGCCAGGTGGATCCTGTTGGCGTGCAGGTGGGAGTCTGTCTCATTGCCTCCTCGCTTCTCACTTTGGAAAATAAAATAAAATAAAAACGAGCACTGTATATAGCGAGGGGCAAAGTAGATGTATAGTTATGAAACAGAGTTTATTCTTGTAGTCTTATTAATTATTGTAGTATTTCCATACAAACAACTGTAAAACTACTTTTGCCCAACCCTTGAGTGCAATAGAGGCCCTGGAGTCACAGAGTTAGAGCCAAAATGATCTTCAATCTCCACTAATTCAAGCCCTCATGTTATGGAGGGGAAGGCCGGTGGACACCAGGGAACCTCATGCGAGCCCAAAATGCAGGTCTGGCACACGGCGCGACTGCCCCGAAATCTGTCATCCCTTTATAATGTGATACTTCCATGTAGCGTGGCATTCCCCTCCCCTCGCCCCGTGATCTCCCAATTTTGAAGAACATTTCTAAAAATCCAAGATGATTTCCTGTTTAAGAAGGCTTTTCACAATTTTAATCTTCAGAGAGCAGGAAGGCAACTGGACCCAAGGAGAATGTGTTTTGAGTTTGCTTATTGCTCTGAGCCCTGTCACATCATCAGGAGATTGGAGCTGTAGATACTCATCTACCCCATAACAGGATTGCCAGGAGGGTCAAAAGACTTACCAGGTTAAAGTAGTTTGCCGGAGCTTGTGCTAGCCTCTCAAATGTTATTGTCATGAGTATCTTTGATGAATTCATATTTTCTGGGAAAACTCATGCAAAAAGAAGCACCTCTTGTTTAAAAGAGTGAGATGTGGGAGGAGTGTCCTCTCAGTCACCCTTCAGGGCACCGGGCCTCATGTTACAGAACAGAAAGAGTTAGGCCACCTGGTGCTGGCAGAGTCAAACATTAAATGCCGAACATTGGATATTTTATTACGATGGTGCCACCTAGGAGAACTGAAAGCTAATGCTCAAAAGCCCAAATTCCCCCATCCAGGGTTTGGGGCAGGTGTTTAGGGGGAACAGGTATGTAGAAGCACTGGCTGGGCAAGTTTTAATTGGAGGAGCTTGGAGCTTGGCCATTTATGGTAAGGGGTGTGAACACAGGTTTTTTCTGGTCAATGAACCATTTGCTTCTGGTTCTGGTGTTCAGGTTCCTGTTATATCCTGGTCCTTTGGTTCTGTATGTGTGTTTGTGTGTGTGGATGTTGGGGAGAGGGTGGGGGACGAACTGATCCTGGTGCAGCTGGAAGTCAAAGTTCTCTCCTCTGTGCATGCTTCGGCTGCATGCCTGTGGTTTCGATCAGTTGTCTCTGAAAGCAGCTCAGCATCTCGTTGAACAGGACAGGACCATTGTGAGCGGGTTCTGGGGTTATACTCAGGAACATGGCTCTTTCCTTTTGTAGAAATATCACGTGTTCATGCTTCTTCGGTCACACGGGCCTGTTCAGCCAGAGGAAATGGAGGACAAAATAGATGTATCTACTTAAAGTTATTGCCCCTAGAAATGCAGATGTTTATAGGACTCTGCATCTTATTGTCATGGAAGAGGTTCCTTTCCAACCTTTCTTATCACATTCCCCCTCCTCCAAGTCCCCAACTTTCAGGTAATGCTGCTCAGATTACATATGTCTGATCTTTCCCATTCATTCTGAAATGCTGATTAATACATAATTTATTCTTGAGCCCTTTTGAGAGTGAAGTTTCTGCAGAAGGGCTTTGTGGCAGGCCTGGCTTTTTGCCATTAAGATTCCGGCAGCTGGGAGAGCTGTGGTATGCCCAGGGTCTCTCTCTCCTCCCAGAGTGGGCAGTTTTCACCAGCAGCTGAACCAAAAGAAATGACCAACCTCTCCCCTGGCCTGTGGGAATATGCACTCAGCCAATAAAGCTGGTGATCAAGAGGCTCTCCCACTGAAAGCTGCTGCCCTTTGTGGTTTAGCCCAGTGCACACTGAGGAGCAGGGAGGCTGCCGGGGAGTTTAGGCAGTGTCTGTTGGGTGGGAGAGGCAGGAGCGGCGAGAGGGGTTGGACTCTGCTCAGAGCCTGCACCCAGGTTCCCTACCCAGTATCCATTTTCCCCTTCTCCCTTGGTAACACGTTAATTTTGTTTGAGCAGGAATGTTGCAAGTTCCTAGTGAGCCAGTGGGGTGTAAGAGAAGCCTTCTAAATGTGGTTTTGGAGAAAGTTATTGATTTTTCTGATAAAACAGCACAGGGTCTGGAGTAGGAATTTTGATCATGAAAGTGAAAGTCCCATACTGAGGACTGCAAAGCAGAAGACACTGGAGCATGGGACAGCTGGCATCGTGATGTGCTATACCAGCTTTTCACTTGGGCCTATTGTTAGATGAGAAAAATCATCCCCTTGGACTGAGCTGGTGAATCAAAGCTTTGTTGTATGTGCTGAAAGCAGCCCTAACTGCTGAGTGCATCTCACCTTTTCAGGTGGAAGCTTGGCTCTGCGTCTTAACTGCTGTGGAGCCTTAGGACAGCATTAAACTCTCTGAGCCTCAGTTTCCCCATTTCTAAAATGGGGACAATAATACCTTCCCTACATGGATGGGTCCTAAGGGAATTCCAGGGATGCTGTAAGTCCTGTGTGTGTCTGGGATCTCTGCTGCTGTTATTGGTAGCCACTGGGCTCTGGCCCTCTTGGGAAGGGGAGGTAGTATGGTTTGACATGGTAGGTAAGCAAGGAAAGAGCATTTGGAGTGGGAGGGAATTTCCTCTCAGGTGCAATGAACAGGACAAGAGGTGAAAAATCTCCAAGAACAGACCCACATAGTCCAGCCACCAGGAGGCAGAACCCATGGGTATGAACTTGCCTGAGGCCAAGGCCTTTGCATCTAAGTTCCCTTAGGTGTCTCCTGCTGAATCAAGAAACAGGGCCTGGATGTGGATGGGCCCAGTGTGCAGGTGTGAATATCTGAGTGGCTATAGCTGGTGAGGAGTAAGGGCCCTGTGGCTACAGGTAGATCTTCACAAATATGAGGATTATGGAAGAACTGTGTGTGTGTGTGTATATATATATATATGCACACACCATGTCAGGCCAGGCCTTGGGCAGTGGTAGGTCAAGGAGTCATTTTTTTAAATGAAAATCTAATTATTTTTATTTTCGTTTTAAAAACCCTTTACTGCATGCCTGACCAGGTGGTTGCTCAGTGGGTAGAGTGTTGAACTGGGATACTGAGGACCCAAGTTTGAAACCTCAAGGTTGCCAGCTTGAGGACGGACTCATCTGGCTTGAGCATGGGCTCACCAGCTTAAGCGTGGGGTCGCTGGCTTGAGCCCAATGTTGCTGGTTTGAGCAAGGGGTCACTGGCTCAGCTGGACCCCCCCGCACACACACACACACATCAAGGTACGTATGAGAAGCAATCAATGAATAGCTAAAAGTAATGCTACTATGAGTTGATGTTTTCATCTCTCTCACTTCTCTTGCTAAATAAATAAATACATAAATAAATAAATAAACCCTTTACTTCCCCTAGGCATATACCCAAGAGGAGGATTAGAGGTAATAAAAACTTCCAAAATTGTTTGTGGTGATGGCTGCGGAACTCCATGAATATACAAGCCATTGAATTGCATACTTTAAATGCATGAATTGTATGGTATTTAAATTACGTCTCAATTAAGTTGTAAAGAAACATAATGCTTTGTTAGTTTGTTATTGCCAACAGGATAAATCTCCAGAATTGCCTTCTGTTGGCCATTCTGGTCTGACTGCCTGTTTGCCCAGGTGCATCTGTACCTCCAGCCACAGGGAATGTTTGTCTTCCACTGGCTGCATCCAATGGCTCATGCCTCTGTGTCATGGTGCTTGTTGGAGTCCTAGCTCTGGTTCTGTAAGGTGATGTTGCACTAACATCCTTCCCTAGTGCCTTCCTTGTGTTGATTGCCCATGTTATCCATTCATTTAGCTGTCGTCTTCCCTGCTAGACTAACTTGAAGGCAAGAACCATGTTGTATTTGACATTGTGTGTGTAGCTAATGGCATTCTAGGGGTTGTGGGGAGTGTGTGGGCAACTATCTGGGCAAGGAAGAGTTTTTATCTGGGCTCTGTTTAGAATTGCCTTCCCATGGCGATGATAAAAAGTAGACTGATAGTTTCATCATCATTTTTCTGTTTTCTACAGAAAATGCACCCCTTTGTTGGGTTGCACTGGGGCAACCACTCCCACCCTCCCTGCCTTGGTAAGTATTTAATGTAGTGCCTGGCATAGAGGAGGTAGTTCACAAACGAATCAGAGTGGCTGGATCCTGAGGCCAGGCAAAGGCTGAAGGGAAGGACTGCTCTGGAACCTTACCAGGCAAGGGGATGCTCAGCAGACCATGCCAGAGAGAGAGGTTCAGGACCTGTCATGGAGTCGGGGGCTCAAGGGAACTGGTAGACTCAGTGGAGTATTTAGCAACTCTGAAAAGAAGAAGTCAGATTAAAAGATGAATGGTGCCTATTGCTGTATCAAATGTTCCCCATGTGATTTTGCTTCAGCAGCTTGTCCAGTAGGTTTCTCCTTGTGTTTTCATTGGTCTTCCCTTCTGGACATATCTTCCCACTCATCAGCTATAAAGACTCATGTCGACAAAGCTGCTACCTCAGATCCTCTAAGAAAACCAACTAGCCTCATGTATCATAATCTTCAAAATTGAGCACCTACTATGTTTATGGCACAGACTAGATATTCTGAATGTATTATCTCATTCCATATGCTAATGAGTCCACAAGTGTATTAAATAGGGTAACATTAGGTGTTGTTATAAACAACCCTACAATCTTAGTGGGTTAACATATTAAAATTGTTTTTTGTTCATGTCACAGTCTAATGTGGCTTGTGTGTGTGTATGTGTATGTGTATGTGCACATGTGTATTTGTGTGTGTGTATATATATGTGTATTTGTCTGTGTGTGTATGTTTGTGTTGACCTAGGGAACTCTGTGTAGTCTCTTAGGGACACAGAATTCTTCATCTAGTGGTTCCAATTTCTGTAGAACCTTTGAGCCCCTGTGGGGCTTTTGCATCCTGCTGGCTAAGGGGGTGGGGAGATGATGCATGGGAGATTGTGAAAAAGGTCTCAGAGACTGGGTCTGGAAGTGGCGTTCAACCCTTCTCTCCATGTCTCATTAACCAGAGCTCATTCACGAGGGAACCACAGGCAGTGCTGGGAAATGTTGTTCAGCTGTGTCTAAGAAAGAGAATAATCTAGATTTGGTGAGCACATGGCATTGTGTCTGTAACAGAGAGATAGTTATTGTTGTTACTATTTTACAAATTGGCTAATATTAACTATCTTATAGACAATGAGGTTTTTCCCTGAGAGAAAGTTTGTCTTCTGCTGTTCTAAAGTTTTCTGAACCTCGCACAGGTTCTGACACATAGAAGTACCCAACATATGTCATGCTGGATTGACTTGGAGAAGCTGAATCTTGTAGCAGAGTGGTGAGTGATTCCCAGGTATGATCTCACGTCTCTGAGACGTTCTGGGTTTCCTGTAGCTGGCAGCCCTTCAGCTCTGGTTGGAAGTTGACAGCTGAAAACCTGGCTCCCAGCCCAGGCTAATGTTGCACAGTCAGACTTCCTTGCCAGGTGGGCAGACCTAGGTCCTGTGGGATGCTTCCTCTCTGTAGTTTCTTCAGCGGGGTAAGAAAAATCTAAGGATGCAGAAATAGAACGGAAGTGGCACGGAGGAGGAAAAGCAGGAAGGACTTGTTAAGCCTGATAGTTCTTTCTCTTTAAGGGGAAAGAATAGATGATTATCTGAAAGTAGAGGATTGTCTACTTGTGATGAACTGGTTGCTTTAGATGGACATCTCCCCCCTTCTTTATACCAGATAAGCTCAAGTTCAGGTTCAAGTGTGAGTCCTGCAGGGAGTTCTACCACCCCCCTCTAATTCCCCCTTTGCCCTATGCTAGATGTTATACATGATTCTTTAGGGGTATTCCATCTTCCTCCTCTTCTTGGATCCTTTCACTAGAGAGAATAGCCCGTGAAGTTTCACATTGTTCCTCACCCAAACCCTCAACTCAGAAATACCTAAATGGTCATTTCTTTCTTTTTCTCAATGTGTTTTCTTTTTCTCCAAATGAGCTAATCACTGATTGTCACTGTGGACCTCTGAGAATGGATAGAAATGAAGGTGAGACAGCTGAAAAGCTTACCAGAGGGGGAGAAGAGGGCCCCAGAGAACAAAAATCATCATAAACAAAGACTTGAGATACAGCTTAAACAGCCTCATCATTATTAATTTGGGAAGCTTAAAGAGGTTTGGCAACAAGGAAAGGGCAGTAAAAAAATTCTAATGATGAGCCTGCCAAACATGTGAAGGTTGTTCAATCCTCTGAGAGCCGAATGATTGCGGGTTTTTCACTTCTTTATTCTTCAGTGGGGGCCAGCAACAGTGCGTTGTGTAGGCCCCAAGCCCCAGGAGGCAGACAAGGGATAGCAGGACTGCAGCAGACGACCCCTTCCTGTGGGTTGTCCACAGCTTTAGAGGGCTCAGCAGTGCTGGGCTGTCTACTGAGCATGCATAAACAAATATGAAATTATTTCATAATGGGTCTGGCCTGAACAGGGACCAATCAGAATGAAAGTTGCCTATGAGACTGAATCAGGGTGCAGGCAAGCCCCCTGTGCCAGCCCTTGCCCAGTCAGTGAAGTTGCAAAGGTGTTGGGGTGGAATAAAGGTGAGGTGTGGAGGCAGCTGAGGCAGTAGGTGGGAGAAGGACGTTGGGAGTGTTTTTTTTTTTTTTTTTTTGACAACCAGTATGCAGTACTTCAATATTTTAGCCACCAGTCCAGCTGTCATGACTTGTCCCAGATGAATTCCTGCCTTGGGAACATCAGCCCCATAACTGGCACTGCTGAGGTGATTGAGCCATAATGTAGAACTGGAGGTTTTTGGGGAACCATTCCTGGGATCCGTTGGAGAAAGTTAATCAGGCACTGCAGACAACAATTCTCAAGAATGAAAGATTCAAGGATCACTGAGGCTGGGTGCCCTTGACCTACCTGACTTTCCTCAGTGTACTTTTGCTCAGGAGGCCTCCCCCTCCCCTCCATTCAGCCATCTGGGTCGCTTTATTGGGCTCTTGCTCGCAGTTCCTTGTGTAGGTCCCATGTATTTTAATCAAAGGCAAGGAAAAGGCAGCTCATGGATTGTCATTAGGACAATAGGATGTGAAATGACCACTGTTGTTTTCATTTCTTCAAGACAGCAGCCTGGTGGTGTATGTTGTCAGCTCATTAGAGGATGTCACTGAGAAATATAAAATAGCTCAACTCCAGCACTATCAGCTCCTCCCAGTTCCCTCAGCACAGAACATCAGAGCTGCAGGTTGCTAATCTGATCCCATCACTTGGGCAGTGGAGGTTTTTATTGAGGTCACTCAGATGAGGCTGCAGGGCTAAAAAAAATTAGGCAAAATTTTGAATATGGGGAGGGCAGACAGCAGGTAGGTTTCTACAATGATGTATATTATGAGTATATATAATTATATATAATATATATTATGATTATATATAATTATATATAATAATAAATATATTATATAAATATTATAAATATATATTTATATGATTATATAATATATAATTATAGATAATAAATATATATGATTATATATATAAAATTATATACATATATAATCCTTCTGAAAAGGATTTAAGAATATTCTCAATCTGACATGCTTTAGCATATAACCAAGATAAGTAGCTCCAATATACTACCAAAACCTTTAATAAAGGAGAAAGCATGGGATATTGATTTCCTACAAGACTTTAAACAATGACATATCTTCTGAGTTCCCAATATAATTTAAGTTACTCAATTTTATAATAAAGAAAGCAACCCCTTTATTGAGGCAGAGTGGTTTTGAATTGCCTCCCAATGGTTCTTACACTTTCCCCACCAACACCCTGTTGTTAGACGACCAGACCCTCAGTTCAGAGAGGTCTACCACAAGCTGAAACTTCTTTAAAGTCACATATTCTAAACTGAAAGGTAAATCTTGTATGCTACTCTGTAATTTATATTTGTTTTAATAGAAAATTATGTATCTAGTTTGTAATATAAAATGATCCTCACACCTCCCTAAGCCTTTGGTAGGTCACACTCTTCATGGCATACCTGGTGCCCTGCTGTCACATCTGACTTCAGAAAATGCCAGCTTGCCCTTCTCGTGGGGGCAGCCCTATCCTGGACCAACTGGAGGCCAGCAGGTGCAGACCAACTCTGGCATTTTCAGGACTTCTTGGTTCCCCAGATTTAGTCTAATTTGTCATTATATCTTCATTATCGGGCTTTTGGGATAGCCTGCTCCATTCCCAGGCCCACTGACTAAAAGGAAATTTAAAGATGAGGCTTGGGTGTATGTTGCCAGTTTTCAGAATTTTTCTTGTGCTTTAGGTTTGAGTTGGGGTAAAACCACTCTCTTGAGTCTAAGTGTTTCTATGTGTAAAATATAGTTCAAAAATTCCATCCTTAGAAATATTTTGAGGGTTATTTATGTCTTAAAATGCATGAGTTCCCCTAGGACCCAGAGAGTTATCCCTGACATCAGTAATGATAGTCACTGCTATAGTTGTATCCCTTTCAATATCTTAATGACCTTGAGTTCATAAATTATTCTAAGAAGAAACCTGATTGGTCACTTTTGGAGGAGTCTCAGAAACTACCTCATCATTTTGAAAACTGATAAATGAAAGAATTAAGTGTTTACTTCTACTATATGAATTCTACCTCAGGAAAGCCCAAAAGTTGATTAGGAAGTTTTTCGTTATACAAGTAGTTCAGCTAATAAATAAAAAACGAACAATAAAACTAGAACAAAACATTTTACAATCCCAAACAAAGAAATGGACCCAAGCTAGGGTTTCTCAATTTTTCACTGTTGAGATTTTGGGTCAGATACATTTTTGTGGAGAGGGGCTGTCCTGTGCGTTGCAGCAGCGTCTCTGGTATGTATCTACTAGATTTCAGTAACACTCCCCCACCCCCACAGTTGTGATAACCAAAAAAGTCTCCAGACATTACCAATGTTCCTTAAAGGGATGAAATCACCCAATTTGAAAACTAATACTCTAGTTCAGCAGTTTTCAAACTTTTACATCTCATGGCACACAAACTAATTACTAAAATTCTGCACACCAAAATATATATATTATGGTTTTTGCCAATCTGACAAAAAAGAAAGGTAAAATGTTCATTCATTCACACCAGGCAACTATTGTGTTTTTTAAATTTGACAAAATAAGAGAAAAGAGGTCAGGCCCTTCTGTTCTAAATGTCAGGTAGTGCATGTTTTAAAATTTCTTCAAAATTGCTGCTCTAGGCAATAATCATCATAAAGAGAGACTAGACTTTATATATCTCTCCTGATGGAAGTACACATTACTTACTGCCTTGGTAATTCTTGCCAAAACAAACCAAAAAACAAAACCAAAAAACCAATCTGAACGAAGCCTCTATTGCTAACTTCCACAGAAATATTAGACACACCCACACACACAAGCCAGCATCACAGGGTTGCAATCAGTACAATCCAGACTGTGTCAAATGCTAAGGACAAAGGACATGGCTAATTTAACAAAAAATTGCAAGGATTACTCAATGACAGAGGGGAAAACTATGCATTCAGAGAGTATTTTTATAGGGGCTTATCAACCAATGGTACCATGTGGACCTTATTTGGATCCCAATTTAAACAAACTGTTAAAAATTTATTAGCTTCATGAGGAAATTTAATGGTATTGAGAAACTGTCATTTTTTGGTATGATAATTATATTGTAGATATGTTTTTAAAATGTCTTTTATCTTTTAGAGATATGTGCTGAATGATTATAAATAAAATAATATGATGTCCAGGATTTGAGTTAAAATAACTCAGAAATGAGGTACATATAGATGAAATAAGATTGGCTACATATTTATAATGGTTGGATGTGGATGATGGGTACATAAAATGTATTGTGCTATTATCTACTTTACATATTTGACCATTTCTACAATAAAAAGTTTTTTAAAAGACATGGGTCCACAGAAGTCCCAACAGAAGAGAAGATGGCATTTAGTCCATCCTACCAGCTTTGTCCCGAGTCTGACTGGAGCACATAGACAGGCATGTCTACCTGAGGCTCGTGCCTACAAGTGGTGCTCAGAAGTGAGTGGAAATGAACAGAAGGGCCAGCCCCTGTACTCATGTTAATTAGGTATTAATTGTTCTTTGTAATAGATTAATTCATTCAAGGTTTTCATAAATCTATTAGCCCTTTAGTTAATAAAGAGCCTAATCATTCAGAACTAGAATGTCCTTTTCAGTAAATTGCAGAGCTGGGCTGAAATAAGCAATGATAGTTGCTTATGTTCTGGGCTTGAGGAAACTAGTGTGTCCTAACAGAAAGAAGGCAGAGGAAGTGGGGACACTCAGGGCTCCCTGCTGCAGAGGGGAGAAAAGACTAAGTGAATTGATAATGCATACGTACTGCCAGTGTGCATGCAGGCATGGTGAATGGCATTGTCTGTTGTCATGGACATGGTTTACAAAGTTAACCTATGCCTTGTCCCTTTCCTCCCCCAGCCCAATATTCTCCTTTATTCATCCCCTTCTCCCTCAAAAGTAGATGGGCCAGCTAATGCTTGTTGCCTCAGGGAAAGGATGTGGTAGAATAGAGAGCAATGGCCTGGGTTTTGTGCTGTGTTTCACCCTTAGGGAGAAATTTCAGATGAGTCTGGCTGCCTATATCCATCATTACCCTCAAATCTAAGTTGGTTTTCTATGGGGTTAAGAAAGGCATAAAGTGCCTCCCTCCCTCAAATCAGCTCAATACACCATTGATGGTTCTAGATTGTTCAACCAAACAGACAATCAATAAAGAAATATCAGCCTTAAATGAAACACTAGAATAAATGAACACAATAGACACCCACAGGATATTTCATCCCAGAACCTCAGAGTATACATTTTTCTACAGTGTAGATGGAACATTCTCAAGAATAGACCATATGTTGGGCCATAAAACTAACATCAACAAATTCAGAAAGACTAAAATTATACCAAGTACATTCTCTGATCATAAGGCTTTGAAATTAGAATTCAACTGTAAAAAAGAAGTAGCTAAACCCACAAAAATGTGGAAATTAAACAACATACTTCTAAAAAATGACTGGGTCAAAGAAGAAATAAAAGCAAAAATAAAAAAATATTACATACAAATGACAACACAATAGATTAAAATTCCTGGGATGCAGCAAAAGCAGTAATAAGAGGGAAGTTCATATCATTACAGGCTTATATCAAGAAACAAGAGAGATCCCAAGTAAAAAACTTAACATCACATCTTAAGAAAATAGAAAAAGAAGAACAAAGGCAACCCAAAACCAGCAGAAGAAAGGAAATAGTAAAAATTAGAACAGAAATAAATAAAATAGAAAAGAGAAAAACTATAGAAAAAATTAATACAACAAAGAGCTGGTTCTTTGAAAAGATCAATAAAATTGACAAACTCCTGGCAAGACTCACTAAGGGTAAAAGAGAAAGGGTTCATAAGAAAGGCATAAAGACAGTGGCTAAGTGAGGATTTTAAGAACAAAGCCACCCTGCATCCTATTTCAGGGGCTAGCTGCAGTGAGACCAGGCTGTGGCCTCAGCAGATATTGCAGAGACTTCCATGGTCTTCTGTGGCACAAGCCAGATCAGGGTCATTCCCCTGCCCTTTCCTTGTATGTGCAGAGACTCATAAGGAGAACCATGGACTAGGAAGTGCCTGGTGGACAGTGGTGAAGGCTCTTAGTGGACCTGTGGGCTGAGGGCTGCCTTAGCACACACCTGCCCAGGCAGATGGCTTCCAGGCTGGGGTACCAGCCTCTGTTATAAAATTCTGCCCTATATAACTGCCCCAGCCAGGGAGAAGAGTCTCTGGAATTTACTGAGACAGTTTCTGCCCCTCAGGCAGGATGGGGCTACAAGTAAACCTTTGGGGCTAAGGGTCATGCCCAACCCAGCAAAAGCACCTCAGATTAAGGTAGCAACAATAGCTAGTTGTATGAGACTAACTTTCTCTTTTATTTTCCTACTTTTTTTTCATCAACACCACCAAAGAATACTTTCCTTATGGTGCACATTCTATTTTTGTGTGCACATGAAAGTGTTTCAAGGGACACTGTACACAATTATATATACTATACCAAAATTGAGATTCCCTTTTTTATTATAAATAGCCCTTGTACATAAATACTCTGCACATCACTCCAGTTTTACAAGTTGTCAAATATTCTTGAAAGAGCTGTTTATCTTTGCAATTTTTCACTTACATTTCTCATTATCTCCTCAGTATGCTCACGTTGATCCCCATTGCTCTGTAGTAACGAACTAGCATTGACTTTTGAGGTACAAAGTTCAGGGATCTCCTTTGTAGTGATGTCCCCAAATGTCTTCTCTCTTGACTTCAGTGACCTTGGGCTCACTTTATTTTTCTCACACTTCATGACTCCTCCTTTGACAACACCTTTGTTTCCTTCTCTTTCCTCATGTTCTCTTTACCTTCTGTCATCAACCTGCCTACAGTTTGCTAAAAGTGTCCCCTGTCTCCTGCAGACAGATAATTGTCAGGTACCCTCGTACTTCCACTAGCTGAGGACTTGTCCGTAGCTCATTCTGAAAGCAACTCCCACCCAGTGCAACGGAGAAAAATTAGATCGACGTGGTTTGGTTTGGAAGGAAATGCTGAGTTTCAGGACACAAGCCTCCAAAAAAACTTAAGAATAACTCAAATCCTATATCCATATGTTCAAAGATCATCAAGAAGGGAATCTAAGCAGAGTTCATAGTCACTGGTTCTTTTCCAACTTGATTCTCTATCCCAACCTCCCTCAAAATTATTCAGAGACTCTTAACTCTCTAAATCCTAGAAAACTTTTTTATTCCTCCCTTTGCTCCTTGCTCTGGTTCAGTGGTTCTTAATCTTTTCTGAGGTACCGAACCCACCAGTTTCATATGCGCATTCACCGAACCCTTCTTTAGTGATAAATAATATATGATTTTTTTTTCCAAATTCAAGACATAGGTATATGTTTTTTTACTGGTGCACAAAATGAGCCATGCATGAACATCACCTTGCTCAAAGAACAAAACCAACAAAGTGCATGAACTCACAACAAATTATGGTATTACTTTATTCTGGCCTCCGCAGCAGAGGCTTCTCCGAACCCCTGAGACTGACTCATCGAACCCCAAGGGTTGGATAGAACCCAGGTTAAGAACCACTGCTCTGGTTATTTCCTCCTCCTGATTGCAGGATCCTTACTTTCTTGTACCCTCAGCTGTTCTCAGTACAGCTGCACTGGTAATAGAAGTTTCCTTGTGCTATGGTAGCAGCCCCTGAGAAGTGGAGAGGACAAGAACAAAGGAGTCAAGACAGACAACAAGCTCTGCTTTCCAGTATATACAATCTTCCTTACCACACACACTTTTTTCTTTTTCTATTTCTGGTCTCTATTTCTCCAATGAAACAATATCCATGTTAGTAACTGCTATAGACTGAATGTTTGAGCCCCCACACCTGTTATGTCAGAAGCTAAACCCAGTGTGATCTTTTTGGAGGTGGGGCCTTTGGGAGGCGATTAGGACACAAGGACAGAGCCATTATGGTGGGATTAGCGCCCTTATGAAAGAAACTTCAGAAAATCTCTTCCACCTTCTGCCATGTGAGGTTATACTGAGAACCATGAAGATGGTTCTCAGTAGACACCTAACCTTAGTTGGGCTGTTTCAGCTGATCTTCCTGACCCTCACCTCTCTTACCTCCAATCTAGATTCTGAGAAGCAAGTCTGGTCACCTCAATCTATTGCTTGACAATTGCACACGCTCCTCTTTGTGTGTATTCAGTTCAAATTCCTTTCTTAGGCATTCACAGCCCTTTACAGTGTACCCTCCCCCTTTATCATCAGTCTCTTCCGTGACTCTGCACTCTCTGGCTACATCACATGGTCCATTCACTGTCCCTCAATTTTCCCTGTGACATTCACACTTCAATATTTTATTCATGATAGTTCTATTACCTGGAACATCTTCCCGAATTTGTCTGATTGAGCAACTTTCACCCATTCCTCCAGGTCCAGCCTCACTGCCACCTCCTGCAGAGACCTCCCTGCTTGCTGTTCCTCAGGCCCAGGCTTAGGGTACACGTTCTCTGTGCTGTGCTCACAGGAAGTTACCTGTACCTTTATGATGTCACTTGGCACACTGTTTGTCTTTCTTACCACATTATAAACTCAAGAGCAGGGGTGTTACTCATTTGGAAAATCTGGTATCTAATCCATAGAAGTTGCTGCATCAATGATGCCTTATCCACATGGAACAAATTAGTGTTTGCTCATGTTCGGTGTGTCTCCTTATCATGTTATTGTGTGAAGCCTAGAGGAGCCTCTGATTTCTAATTATAAGGACTGAAGGTGAAAGAATTTCACTGTAAATTCAGGAATCTGGCCTACCAGCGAGGCTATCAGAATGAGAGAGAGGAAGAAATTTATTGGTGTAAAAAGATTTAGTTGAGTCAAAGCTAAGGTGACCAGACATCCCGCTTTTGGAGGGGCAGTCCCGATTTTTAACAATTTGTCCTGCGGCATTTTTAAAAAGTCCCGATTTTTGGAAAGAATGCACGAAAAGCTAGGGAATGGTGGGAGAACGGGAAGGGAATATACGGTTTTCAGCGGGGAGACCCCGCCTTGACCTGGAAGCACCTGCACTGCCGCAAGAGCTCGCTGCCCCGAGCAGGGCCCCAAACAAAGAACTTCGGGCAGGACGTACCTGCTGGGGAAGTGGCTGTCAAGTCCCCTAACTACCCACAGGCCCACGTCCTGGACGCTGGCATGTGGTTCCAGGCTCCTTGAACTGAAAGCTGCTCGGTCTCCAGCGGGCAGCAGGGCTGGATGCGGGGAGCACGGCCACCAAGTCCGCCAGCGGCGCTGCCTTGCCTGCTCCCGCCCGCTTGTGCAGCTCCAGCATTGGTTTCGGGACCGTGTAACCCGATCCCTCTGACTCACTCTAAATTTCCCATATAGTAATATTTCTGAAAATGATCTTTTTAATGAGGTATCATTATTAAAAAAATAGATTGATAAGGAAAAGATGAAATCTTGGGCATCAGCAAAAATCACAATAGAAAACAAATGGTTAGAAATATTTCATCATTTTGAAACAAACCATGTTCCACACAATAATGCACTAAAAATTGTGGAATACGCGTTGTCTTTACCAGGAATTAATGCTGCTACTAAATGTATTTTTTCTACAGAAAATAAAGTGTGGACATCAGAAAAATCACAATTAAGTGTTGAGACTTTGAAAGCCATTTTATGTGTGAAATATAATTTAACAAATTCTTGTGAAAAATTTCATGACCTTTTAAACAACGACAGCAATCTACTAAAACAAAATTCACTCAAATGAGAAATATGCCAAAGAATAAAATAATACTATACATAATTTTTAATCTATTATATTTATAAATTATACTTATGTTGAAATTTAAAATATATATTACAATATTATTTTTGCATTCTATGAAAAATTGTTTTGCCCCATATAGACCAAAATTTTTTTTAATTTTATTTTTCCAGGGACAGAGAGAGTCAGAGAGAGGGATAGATAGGGACAGACAGACAGGAACAGAAAGAGGTGAGAAGCATCAATCATTAGTTTTTCGTTGCCGTTGCGACACCTTAGTTGTTCATTGATTGCTTTCTCACATGTGCCTTGACTGCAGGCCTTCAGCAGACCAAGCAACCCCTTGCTGGAGCCAGTGATCTTGGGTCCAAGCTGGCGAGCTTTTGCTCAAGCCAGATGGGCCTGTGCTCAAGCTGGCTAGTTCAGTGTCTCGAACCTGCGTCTTCGCATCTCAGTCCGACGCTCTGTCCACTGCGCCACCTCCTGGTCAGGCTAGACCAAATTTTTAATCAAGAACCCCACCCCCACCCCACCCCAGTCAGTGGTGTCCTGCTTTACTAATTTTAAAATCTGGTCACCTTAGTCAAAGCTGCCGTGCAACACAGATTTACTCAGTTGTAAACAAGCCTGCTAAGTGTGAAAACAGATTTACAAAGCAGATACATGGGTGTATTGTCATTCAAGCTGTAAAATAAATCACCTTTGCATCTGTTCCCCTTTCCTCTTCAGGACCCTGACCTCTTAGACACAAAGGAAACAGCCATTACCAAGTCCTGTAGATCATTTTCCCTAAACTCTCTCTAATTTGACTACTTTTTTTCACCTTCCTTGACAATACTCTGCGCAGGCTGTTTTCATCTTGTTTCTAGATTATTGCAATCCCCCTGCTAGTTTTAGTCCTCAGTTTAGATAGCACTCAGTTTAGATAGCCCTTTTTCCCAACCTTTTCTCCGCCCCAAGACTGGGTTAGGTGACTTGCCTGCATGTTCCTCTGCATTATACTGTAACTGTCTTAACTTTTCTGTGTCCTCTATCAGACTTGAGTTTGCTCCATTGCCTGCACATAGGCAATATTCAATAAATTTTTGTTGCACAAAAGAATTACGAAGAAATGTATGAAAATATTTTGAACATATATCTTTTTTGCATCTTATCTGCTACCTGCATCAAAGCACATTTACATTTTGTTGTTAAAAAAAAGCAGGCTATTTCGTAAATTGAATTTAATTGAATTAGTAAACATATTTTTTATTTTATCTTTACCTTAGACTTTTCAATACAGATTAGAATTTGCCTAACCTGACATACATTTAGAGGTTTGTTTGAATCAGGCATAGTCTAGGCACTTGCACTGACTTTGCCTTTCTTATAGTTTTTCATCAAGTAATTGGAGATAGTAAATAGATCTGTTAGCAAGTAGTGCTGTAAAGAGTATGTTTTCATCTTGAAAGAATGTGTGTGTTTCTGTAAGCTCCTGAGTTTCTGCTAGAAAGAAATTTGTTCCTGGCAAGACTATATCAGGTGTTGCAAATGGTTTTGAAGTCTCCTAATCAATATACAAAACATCTGTTCATAACATCAAAGCTTTCAAAAGCAACCTTTAAATTTTATATTTTTTATAAAATGAAGTCATTTGACTTTTAATTTTGAGAGAGAGAGAGAGACAGGAAGGGAGAGAGATGAGAAGCATCAACTCATAGTTGCAGCACCTTAGTTGTTCATTGATTGTTTCTCATTTGTGCCTTGACTGGGAGGCTCCAGCTGAGCCAGTGACTTTGTTTCTCAAGTCAGTGACCTTGGACTCAAGCCAGTGAACATAGGGTCATGTCTACGATCCTAGACTCAAGCCAGAGACCTCAGGGTTTTGAAACTGGAACATCAGTATCCTAGGTTGACACTCTATCCACTGTGCCATCACCAGGTGAAGCTGGTCATTTGACATTTTTATACCTTATAATATAATCATGCTACTAATTCTAGTAATCATCTGTCACCATGCAAAAATGTCAAATCACTCTATTGTACATCTGAAATGGACATAACTAACATGATATTATATACCTACTATACTTAAAATAAGTTAAAAAATTTTAAAAATTGAAAAAATAAATATAGTCAAATGTTATATTTTTAACACCTGTACAAGTCATTCTCAACCACATTATCTCTTTCTATCCATGTGGATAATTTTCAGTAATTTGATTCTGCTTCCAAATTGAATGGGAAGTAGCTTCTTAAAATTAAAGATCTATTTGAAGGAAAAGATGTCATGAAAAAATAAGACTGAAGACAAGACAGAAGTTTTAAAGAAAGATATTCTTCTGTAGGAAAGTAAAAATCAAACACTGACTCTCCTTTCATTTAACCACAGGCAAAATCTGGATTCTTGATCCCATCAGAAAAGAGGGACTGTCGAAGATTCGTGCGATCAAGCTGTTCAGTCTCGCTTGCCCGGCAGCAGCTTCGAGTAGGACACCTAGAATAGAAATCTGTGGCCCTAGGAAATCAAGACATTGAACAGTGACAGCTATTGTGAGCTACTAAGAAACTGCAGATAGAAGGAGGAAATGACCCTCCCTCCTTTGTAAAGTCATGTAAAACAAACTGGAACAAGATGCTGTTTGTTCAGATGATGTGAGTGAGAAGCAGGTGCCACCATACATATAAGCTGAGTGAAATCTTTAAAGATTGCTCGGGGCAATGAAAGAGGAGAAAGAAGCTGGAGTAGCATCAACAAAGGGAGGGAAAGATGAGCCTGCGTAGAGTGACGAGAGGGGTCCATTCTATGGTGACACTGTCAGGTGCATGGAAGGGGATGGGGGGAGACAAAACTAAAAGTTGGATTGGTACCACTGGTCCCTTTTACCTCAGGAGGCCCTGACAACCAAGCTATCATTTCTTGTGGTGATAAGATAATAAAAGATTACAAAGAAACTGAAGCTGGGGCCACATTGGGTTCACCTCCTCTTTTTCTATAAGCTTTTCTAGTTGTGGTCAGAATGTGTAGTGTGTAGACCTAGATTCTGGGAAGAGCTGAACTGATTGTGTGTTAGGAAGAGAAGGAATTTTTGAGTGAGTGTTATAGGTCGTATCTCACTACAATTCATATGTTGAAGTCTTAACCCCTTGGTACTTATCTTAATTGGAGATAGAGATTTTATAGAGGTAATCAAGTTTAAACCAGGGCATTAGGGTAGGCCCTAATCTAACATAATTGGAGTCCTTATAAGAAGGGAAAATTTGGAAACACACACACACACACACACACACACACACACAAATAAGAGCAAGAAGATAGCCATCTATAAGTCAAGTAGAGAGGCATGCAACAGATCCTTTCCTCATGGCCCTCAAAAGGAAGCAACCCTGCTAACACCTGGATTTTGGGCTTCTAGCCTCCAGAACTGTGAGACAATACATTTTTGTTGTTCAACCCACCCAGTCCGTAGTATCTTGTTGCAGCAGCCATAGCAAACAAATATAGTTGGCCAGTGCTAGCATCCTCTTCTTTCTTTCAGGAGAGGGTAGGGAAGAGAAGGCAAAGATTCTCAAGACTCTGCAAAGCAAGGTGGATTCTTTTTGGTATAATACCTGGAAACCCCAACGGTGTTTACATAAATGAAACAACTGGCCCATATCTGAGCTGACTCAGTAATTTCTGTCTTCTGAACAAGCAGTGTTCATTGGCCCATGATAACTGTGCTTTTGCTGCATGATCTGTTGTAAACCAGCCAAATGATCTAGTAGACACGTGTCAGGGTCAATTCCATTCCTGTCTGCAGAAAAACTCCAGTGAGTTAGTCTGAGAGGTGGTGAGTGTGGAAAGTCTTTTTTCAGGTTCCTGTAAGTTCTGCAGCTGGGCTCTCTGTTGCTCTAGCCATCATCACTTCTAGTTATAGGAGTTGAGAAGGATTTAAGGTTTGGGCCAAAAATATTGCCTAAGATGCTCCTTTGGGCTGAATGGAACCTCTTCACTGGATTTCCCTTCATTCAAAGAGGACAAGTTGTTGGGAAGAGAGCAAGAATTCATTTTTCCTTTATAATTAAGTAATTTTTTGAAAGTGTTCTTTTTTTTTCTTCCTTCCTAAAAACATGCAGAAAATATGAACACTAATTAATATTCAATTATCCTAATAATGGATCAGTTTACTGAATGTGCCAAATTTACACTTACCAGAGAAGTGATCTGGCAACAGCATAATAAACTATTTGTAGGAGAAATAATAGAGAGTGGAGGAGAGTGAGCCAACACATCCTTAGAGAATACTCACATGTGTGAGCACACACACTGAATTTGTATGTGCCCCATACCCTCTTTCACTCTGTATCTACTGAAGCCTTCACTTTTCCTGTGGCTGCTTCTCTAAGCATATGTCTTACACTCAACATCTTCTCTAAGTCTCAGGTGCAATGGTATGTTTCCAGTTTCTGCTACTCAGTCAAGTCTCTCAGTGCTTGAGATCCTGAAAGGGCTATTGGAACAGTCAATCAAAGTGCAGTAATTGAAAAGGGAGAAAGTGATATAGGAGAACCAAAGGCAAAGGGACATACCTAAAGGCAATGAGCTCCCTACAGGTAGATGATTTGGACTCACGTCACGTTACTCACATATCCCCTTTTCATGGGCCTTCCAAATTATTTATACAAAAGACTTTTCAAACCATCAGGGAGAGAGAGGTCCCTGCAAGCCTAGCTTTTCTGAAAGGCAGTACAGTATTGACTTCGGAGTCAGGCCAGTGTGAGTTGCAATCCCAGATCCACCATTTACTAGCTTTGTGAACTTGAGCAAGTTATTTTTAACTTTTTGAGTCTCAGTATTCTAAACCTACAACCTTATCATTAACTTTTAACCCTAACTTTAAGATGGGCATAAAACTTATCAATAATAAAATGAAAAAATAAATTGTGACATATTCACATATTAGAATATTCTGCAGCTGTTAGGATGAGATCTACAACCTCATACAGTATATGATACGATTATACAGTGTAACTATATACTAATACAAACAACAGCAGTGACGAATGTCACAAGCATGACATTGAGAGAAAGAAGCCAGATACAAATGGTACATATTGCATAATACCCCTTATTTTAGGTTGAAATAGTGGTTGCCCTTGAGGGGTGTGATTGTGTATGGGTGGGAGAGGGCTGGAGGAGTTTTGTTTCTTGTTCTGGGTGGTGGTTACTTGGGTGCATTCAGTTTGTGAAATGCACTGAGTTCTATACTTAAAATGTATAATTTTCTGTATATATGTTATACTTTAATAAAAAGTTACTAACAAAAGCCCAGATCATAACAGTATCTTGTGCATAGAGATTGTGAGGATTAGATAAAATAATAAATGGAAAATGCCTAGTTATAGTAAGTGCTTGCTATATGTTAGAAATTTATTATTGTTATCATTCTCATTATCCTGATGAAGACATTGGTAACAAATTTAGTTGTTGTTGCATCTGGGTATGCTTGTGACACTACAGGGTTTCTAAATAGGAAGGCCCGGTTCTTTATTAGAAGCAAACAACACCATGGTATAGTGTCTCATTCAGAGGCATGCATTTCAGCAGAAAAATAAAGAAAAAAATCAGCCTTGAGTACTCTGAATTGGGGTAAGATAGTTCTCTAAGTATTTTTTTAAAAACCGATTAACAAAACAAAATAAAACCCACCTTATGTCCTCTGAGCGTGCAAAAATAACTTGGCAGAAAAGAGTAGGCCATTTTCTGCTGTTCTCAGACTGGTTTCTACTTCCTCTGGTTTCCTCCTTTGATAAAAATAGCAGTTTAATCTATTGACAGATAAAAGCCTTTCAAAGCACTAACTCCTTTTGGAGCTATTGCTCTTCATTGTTGATTTTCCATAATACAGATGTTTTTGGCATAATGTATCCTCCCAAATGTCCTCTGTCAGCTAAGTAAGGAAGACAAACAGCATCCTGATCCTGAAAACGGGGCCTCTCCATAAACCAGCTGACATAAGCTCAATTGAGCTTCACCCCACATAAGGATTTTAATAAACAAACTTCGCCGGTCAGCACATTGCTCTAGCATATTTAAATATATCACATGCTTTCTGCTCCTCTTCACAGTTCTGCAGCTTTTGCATAAAACAAGTTCCGGGTTAACAGAATGTAGTGAGTCTCAATGGGAGAGGAAATCCCTCTTCCCTCCATGCCATGAGATAGCCATGGAGTGAGAGCATTACACAGCAAAGTGGCAGCGGGAAACCAAGGTCAAGTCCGAGTGCTCAGAATGGCAATTCTGCAGCTGAGTCAGCATAAAGAAGCCTGAGAGTACAAGTGGTCCATTCCTGACCCACTGGGTCTCCCCAAGTGTGCCTCCACCTAGTTCTCCTCATCTTTTTTTTTTTTTTTTTTGCATGCTGTGTTGAAACCTCATCGGCCTCTCTGGCATTTCATGTATCTATTGAGTCTGTTCTGGCTCTTGAGTCAGATTCCCTTCATTCCAGTTCTGGCTTGGCAATCCAGATCTCTGCAAATTTAACGTCTTACTGAACTTTCCTTTGCCTTGGATCTCTCATCTGAAAGCTGAGGATCATAGTGGATCTACTTCCTAAGGCTCTTAAAAGGATTAAATGTGACCATGTGTGCAGAACTCTCAGAACAGCCTTTGGTTGGCTCATAGTGCTCACAGCGCACAGCTCAGTAGATGATGGTGATTATTCAGTTCCTTTCAATTCCACCTCCATCTCTGTGCACTCACCCCACACAAACTAGCAAAGAAAACCCACCATCCAGAGAGAGGCTAGCTAACTGGATTCAGGGAGTTTTAAAATGAAAAGATAATTCCTAAATTAAAAGCAGAGTTTAGGAGCTGGTGATTTTCTCAACCTTGGCAGCACTATTTGAAATTTGGGGCCAGGTAATTATTGTGGTGAGAGGCTGTCCTGTGTAGGGTGTTTAGCAGCATCCCTGAGTTGTACCTATTACCTGCCAGTAACGCTCCCCAACACTCAAGCTGTGACAATCAAAATAAGTTTAGGCATTGCCAAATGTCTCCTGGAGCCAAAAGTGTCATCTGTGGTTGAGAAACACTACGCTGAAACAAGACTCCTCGAACAAGAGAGGCATAACAAATGAGCTATGAAAAGAGAGGGCTGAATCAGTTAGCAAAAATCAAGGTCCTTTCTTACTTTACCATGGAGTTCAGAAATCAGATGGGGGTGGAAGTCTGATTCCAGACCCTACTGACACCTATGCTGGTCTCCAGGCAGTTTACTGGTCCATCAGCCAGTGTCTTCCTGAAAACTTTCGTTTCACAGGAGTGCGCAAAAGCAGAACAATAGAAGAGGAAGGTTTCCATTCCCAAACGCCTGTAAAAATGTATGATGCTAAGTGAAATAAGTTAGACATAAAAACCCAAAACAAAACAAGAACTATGTTATTTCACTCATATGTGGGATATAAAACAAAGCAACAAATGAACAAATAAACAAATCTCATAGACACAGGTAACAGTCACCAGAAGGGCAAGGAGGTGTATGCGTGTGTCTGTTGGGGGCAGGGTAGAAGAGGCTAAAGGAGGTGAAATGTATGGCAACAGAAGGAGATTGACTTTGGGTGATGAATACACAATGCAATACAGATCATGTATTATAGAACTGTACACTTGAAAGTTATTTAATGTTATTAACTAATGTTACCCCAATACATTTATTATAAGTTTTTTAAAAGTTTAATTCTCTACCATACCTCTGCTTTTCAATTTAGTCTTGGAAGATATATTTACCGGATTTCATCAAAGTCCCTTAGTTTTTTGTTATTTTCCTTCACCAGCTTAAATCTAGTGTTTAACCACACCAGGCTGTCCTATTTCCAGCTTTGTCTCAATTGTGTTAAGTTCATGAGAATTACACTGAAGTGCTTTTATTTTTCCATTTTCCCACTTATTTTTATAAACCATAGGGGAAAAATGCAATAAAAATTTCCAAGTAATTGCAGAAACATTGCTGAGCAGATAAAATCGGCAACGCTGCCAAAACTCATCTCTTGGCTGACAGCACCACCATAGCTCAAAATGTTCATTTTCAGATGATTTATAGGGATATGAACTTGGCATACAAAAACTGGCTGAGAGGTGTCAATGTACAATGTGTGAATGGATGGGTTGTGGAGAAGTTTTCAATTTATGCAAGTTGAAACTACTAGGAATTGTGAGAAGGTGAGTTATGGGCACTAGGTCATAAGAACTTTAAGAAGAAAGGACTTTCAAAAAATTTTTCAGAATCCTTTGTAGGGTCAATGCAATAAACACTTATTAAATTCTAATTTAATGAGAATTTAATGAGTAATGGGTGGAATAACTTAATAGTTTCTTTAAAACAAGTATGCAAAACTTCAGGATCCCTAAATTTTTAGATTCAAAAGTATTTTGTACTGGTTACGAAATACTGTACATGTATTGTATGTAGATGAAGCAATACAGATATCTACTGATAAATAGATAGATCAGTTTATCTCAACATACATTCATTGTGAAATGTAAATCTTTATATATTAATTTTATTTGTTGTGTTCATTTAGGTACTCAGTTTCTCCTGGTTGTTAAGAATAGAAATGAGCTTGAACTGGTTTGAGCACAGATGCAATGTAGGGAGGATATTGGAATGTTGCAGAGTCTAAGGGTTGTAGGGCCCCTTGAGAATCTATAATGAGGACTTGGAAGGGCCAGGAAGAATTCAGGGAGGACTTTCTTTGTGTCCCTGTTCTTTGTTTTTCTCTGGCATCTGTTCCATTCTTCTCGTTCTGCAAAAATGCAGAAAGATGGTCTCAGAGCTGCTTAATTTACCTCACCTCCAGTATCCATCCAGCCCAGTTAGCCTAGCTATCTGGGTCTCATTTCCAAATTCCAGGAAAGACAGTATGATTGGTCCAGCTTGGGTCAATGTTCATCCCTGCTCTAATCAACTATAATCAGTCTAATGGCAGGTTGAGAGGAGACATGAGATTCAAGCATGTTTTGGGGTTTAATTGTGTGGCTTTGGGGTGTGATTTTCAGGAGATTAAACTGTTAAGGATGGGTAACCTCAAACATGTATCACATGTATGTTTTTAATGTATTGTACTGAAAATAGTAAGCAAATGTCTAGCAACATTTTCTAGTTCAATTGCCTTTTTCTTGCTACAACAAAGTAGTAGGTTTTAAATGCATTTATTGACTAATGGGTTAATTTGAGGTCCAACCAATTATAAAATGAAAGAAACCTGTGAGGTTTCACATTTCAGACCTGTGAGTTTGATCATAGTGCGGACTTGGCCTTCTGGACCATGAAAATGTAATTTGTCTTTGAAAATGAAGGAAGGTATTTATGAGTTTTCCAGGGCTGCTGTAACAAACACTGTAAACTTGGGGGACTTAAAACAGCACAAATTGATTTTCTCATAGCTCTGGAGGCCAGAAGGATAAAGGCAAGGTGTGAGCTGGGGTTGGTACTTCCATAGAAGGTCCTGGGGGAAAGAATTCTTCCTTGTCTCCCCAAGTTCTGGTGGCTCCAGGCTTTCTGTGGCTGCATTGGCATGATTCCAATCTTCCATCTTTCATGACCTTTTCTTCTCCATGTATCTCCTCTCTGTGTCTCTTATAAAGATACTTGTCACTAGATGTAGGGCCCGCCTGGATAATTCAGCACGATTTCATCGCCAGATTCTTAACTTAATTACATCTGCAAGACCCATTCTCCAAGTAAGGGCACATTCACAGGGCCCAAGACGTATTTTATGGAGCCTCCACGCAAACTGTTGTGTGTAAGGTGGAAATGCACTGACCAGTCGGTTTTCTTGTACCTTGCTAACTGTGCCACATCTTGCTAGGGACAGTGCTCTCCAGGAGGTGGCAGCTGCACTGGTGGACCTGAGATTTGGAACCCAAGAGCAGGATGGAAAGTGGTGAAGTACCATAGACACAGTCTGAGGCAGTAGGGTCCCAGAGGCTGGTTACACTAGGTTAATGACCAGTGCATCTTGATTTTCCTAAATGAGAACAATAGACTGAGTTCACCACCTGCATTTCTCCCTGTTCTTTGAAGGGTGATGGAGTTTCTTGCTTTTTCTGGTAGACCGAATTGGGAAGGAGAAATAAATTGGAACCAATTTTTGTGGTAAACTCACTTGTATAATGTAACCCAGTGTTTGGCTGAGGTCACACTGATTTTAAGAGCTAGGTAAGGTCAGCATAAATCATCTTTTTTTGGTGAAAGTATAATCTGAGAGACCCTAGACATTAGCCAGGTCAGCTACCTCTTCATAATACTTCTCAACTGGATGAGGAGGTATATGGGGCTATCTATCTCCTTTGTGGTATTGAGCATATTATGACAATTATGACTATTATTGTTTTTATTTATCAAAGTATTACACTGATGATTCAACATTGGTTATTTTTTAAAGCAATGATTGGAACCCGCACCCTATTGGTTTCCAACGGCCACTTCCCTCAGGCTGAAAAGTTTCCTTATGGGGCCAGAGCCTCCAAAGCATGGCTTCTAGAAAAACTTTGCAGTTGTACTTTTGACTTTATTTAGATAGCCAATGGATCTTAGCCAATTTTCTTAGAAACTCTCTTCTAGGACATACTTCATTTTTCAAAGACAATGACAGGGCCCTAAAGGGAAGGGTGGTTGTAGGATGGTTATCTGGGTCTTATTTACAGAGTCATAACCATGAAACAATTCAGAAGAAAAGTCATTTTACTATAAGATATGACATTAACAAAAATAAAGAGCAAATGAATTACTCTAGCAAACAAAATTGAGTTTCCTCTCTTTCTTTCTTTCTTTCTTTCTTTCTTTCTTTCTTTCTTTCTTTCTTTCTTTCTTTCTTTCTTTCTTTCTTCTATCTTCTTTCTTCTTTCTTCTTTCTTTTGTGTGTGACAGAGACAGAGAGAGAAACAGATAGGAACAGATAGACAGGAAGGGAGAGAGATGAGAAGCATCAAATCTTCGTTGCAGCTCCTTAGTTATTCATTGATTGCTTTCTCATATGTGCCTTGATGGGGGTAAGGGGGCTACAGCAGAGTGAGGGACCCCTTGCTCAAGTCAGCAACCTTGGGCTTCAAGCCAGTGACCATTGGACTCAAGTCAGTGACCATAGGGTCATGTCTATGATCCCACGCTCAGGCCAGTGACCCCACACTCAAACCAGTGAGCCTATGTTCAAGCTGGATGAGCCCATGCTCAAGCCGGTGACCTCAGGGTTTCAAACCTGGGTCCTCTATATTCCAGTTCGACGCTTTCTCCACTGCGCCACTGCCTGGTCAGGCTCTTTCAGTCTTTTTCCTTCCTTCCTTCCTTCCTTCCTTCCTTCCTTCCTTCCTTCCTTCCTTCCTTCTTTCCTTCCTTTCTCTCTCTTTCTAATATAGAATGTGTCACAAATTTGCATGTCATCCTTGTGCAGGGACCATGCCAAACTCCTTCATATCATTCTAATTTTACTGCATGTGCTGCCTAATGGGCACTGAGGTTTACTTCTGAATCACAGTATTCCACCCAATTTGCACATTGTCTACTTGCCTGTCTCCTTTGTATCTGGATGAATCATATTATCTGCAATTTGTCTTCTAAATTGTAGAAGGCTTTGCTACAGAAAGAAATCTCTGCTATGAGCTAAGAATCCTCTAGAATCACTTGACAAGATATTTGTTTGATTTCTGTCTACCTGGTGTTCTTATGATCTTGAGTAAAATTTTATTCCCCATCCCAGATCCCCATCCCCTGGCCTTAGGAATTTAGGAGCAGATTCTAGTAGTCTCTGTTTTGAAGTGGAGAGAAGTGCTTGCTTTGCTATCCTGTCTGTAACCCAGACCATCTCCTATCTAGAATGCTAAACATGCAAGGTTTTACAGGAGAGCTCAGTTGTGGCCCCGCACAACCAAAGTATTAAAGTGCTTAAACAATTCAACAGTGTAAGTGAGTTTGCTTCTTGGCATTCGTCCAAGTTGTTGATTCATGCATAAAGATGTAGAGGTCTGTCCAGGGTACCGGTGCTCCTGTCCATGTGCGAGCCTTTCTGACCCTGGTGATCTCTGCTCAGTCTCCAGAAATGTCTTGCTCCAGTGTGCTGTTATTACCACATGTCTGCCCTTACTTTTAATATGTAGACAGACATCTCTGTGACCTAGGAAAATTTCTCAGGGAGAAAATCTCCCTGTTTCCCTTGACACTCCCATTCTTCCATCAGTTTTCATTTTTCTGGCTAAGCAGATTCATTGGAATGTGAACAGAAAGGGAATGAGACCGCTTGGAATATGGGAGTTATCAAGAAAACAGCTGGGAGTCCTTGGGGGATGGGACTCTTCCAGTATGTTTTTTTCACGTTGAAATGTAAGGACCTGCTTGCTTTCCTGTTGGATTAACCAGATGAAGAACTTCCAGAGGATAGAAACCATGCCTTATTTGTATCTTTAATGCCAAACTAATACCCAGCACCCAGTGCACAAATATTATTCAGCAATTGAGTCATTCAATATCTGACTTAGGGAGAACAACATTACTGGAAGTGGGTATAGTGTATTGAAGGATGGATTCCAAAAATATGTATATATGTTCATACCCTAACTTCGAGAATCTGTGAATATAACCTTATTTGGGAAATGGATCTTTCAGATGTAATTAAGTTCAAGATTTCAACATGAAATTACTCTGGATTATCTAGACATGCCCTCAATCCAATGACAAGTGTCCTTAAAGGGACAGTAGGAGAACACACAGAGAGAAGAAGAGATGGCCGTCTAAAGAGGGAGGTAGGGATTGGAGTCATACAGTCACAAGCCAAGGAGTGCCTGGAGTTATTAGAATCTGGAATAAGTGTGACCCTGCCAACACCTTGCTTTTGTATTTGTGGCTTCTGGGATGGTAAAATAATAAATTTCTATTGTTTTATTTTATTTTATTTTTTAATTTTAACAAAAGAGAGAGAGAGAGAAAGAAAGAGAGAGAGAGAGAAACAGGGACAGACAGGCACAAAGATGAGAAGCATCAATTCTTTGTTGCAGCACTTTAGTTGTTCATTGATTGCTTTCTCATACATGCCTCAACCAGGGCAGGGGTTTCCAACCAAGCCAGTGACCCCCTCCCTTGCTCAAGCCTGCAGCCATGGGGTCATGTCTATAATCCCATGCTCAAGCCGGATGAGGCAGTGCTCAACCAGCAACCTCAAGGTTTTGAACCTGGGTCTTCAGCGTCCCCAGTCAACATTCTATTCACTGCACCACTACCTGGTCAGGCAATTTTCTATTGTTTTAAGCACCCAAGTTTATGGTAATTTGTTATGGCAGCCCAAAGAAACTAATACAGAGAATAATCTAACTTCAAGAAAAGCCATTAATATCAACACACAGAACTTGGCTCATCGTACTGAAAAGAAGAGACAGAAGGAAGGCTAGGTTGGCAGAGCCTAGGGAATAGGGACTGAATTGTCAAGAGAGGACAAGAAATGGGGAGATGATCTTAATTTCTAGGGCCCTTGATGAACTGAAAGGTGTTTCAACCTAGGGTGAGGAGTTGGAGTCGCAGGAGCCTATCATTTATTACAATTGCGTAATTAAGAAATTGACAAGAAAAGTAGTTCAAGGCTTTGCATACGAAGAAATAAAAGTACCTTAGTGAAAAGCAGTGGGGGAATGGGGAGGGCTGCCATTTCTCTAAGTCACAACCTTTGAGAAATTATCTTTTGTCGTTAATGGGGGTTGAAATAAAAGGTCCGAGACAGGCCCATTTTTGCCCTTGCAAGTAAACAATGATCAGCTGGCATGCCCTGCCTGTTCCCTGCAGTGTTCTGCACTGCCTGCTGCCCGGCTGAGTTCACTCTGACCCGACTCATGGTGAGGCTCACATGGCACTTTGAAAAGCCCAGCATCTTCCTTCAGGACAAGAGTGCATACAGCCAGGAAGTGTCAGAGAAGTCCTCAGGACCAGATCCAGGTCAGAGAGTGCAGCCAGTGCTTCTAGTTACTAAAGACAAACATGAGGCATTTGAATTTTAGGCAAGGTGAGGTGATCAAAGGTGTACTGGTCTTACCATCAGTTACTTGGGTGGTTGTCCCAGCCCACCTAAAAGTAGTTCAGTTGCTTTGCAAAATAAATTTGATGTCCTCATCTTTACTATAAGAAGGTGGGTTAGATCACTTTCAAGTTCTATAATCCTAAGAGTCTATGATTGCTACCTGGATATTCAATGAAATGGATTTATTCTGTGGAAGGATGTTTTTACTGAGATATTTAAACCAACATGAAATGTTTTCTGTTATACATCCTTTCTACCAAATACAGGACAGAATAAATTAGAATATCCATGAAAAGTTTTTTCTTAAAAAAAAAGACAGCAGTTGCCTGACCTGTGGTGGTGCAGTGGATAAAAGCGTCGACCTGGGAACATTGAGATCGCCAGTTCAAATCCCTGCACTGGTCTGGTTAAGGCACATATGAGAGTTGATGCTTCCAGCTCCTCCCCCCTTTCTCTCTTTCTCTTTCTCTCACTCTGTGTCTTCACTCTAAAATGAATAAAATAAAATAATAATAAAAAAAGACAACAGTAGTCTCCCCTTATCCATTGGGGCTATATTCCAGGACCTCCCTGTGAGTATCTCCAACCTCGAATAGTACTAAACCCTATATTTACTATTTTTTTCCCCTACACATACATACCTGTGATAAAGTTTTTAATGGTTTTTCTTCTTAATTACTCATCTTGCTCTGTAGCTGTAACTTTTGCATTTTGAGGTACAACAACAAACTAGCACAAATTTCATATTCCTTCTTCACAATTTCATGAATAGAAAGTTCATTCTTATTCTAGATTTTAGTAACCCCAACATAAAGCTTTTTTGTTCCCTTTTCTTATTAAGTCAAAAACTTTTACCTTTTCACTGAAAGAAAAAGCACTTGACAATTTTCTTTAGCATATTCAAATTGCCAGCATTATCACTACTCTCATAACTTGGGGCCATTATTAAGTAAAATAAGGGTCATTTGAACACAAGCTCTTTGATTCCTGCCAGAGGATTTTACAGTCAAGATGACTATTAAGTGATTAACAAGGTGGGCAGTGTTAGCAACCACAAATATTGAGGCAAGACCCTCTACCAGCAAAAAGATTATGACTCACTGAAGTCCCAAATTATGGTTAGCATTTTTCAGCAATAAGGTATTTTTTAATAAAAGTGTGTACATTGCCTGACCTGTGGTGGCGCAGTGGATAAAGCGTCAACCTGGAAACACTGAGGTCACCAGTTCAAAACCCTGCACTGGTCTGGTCAAGGCACATATGGGAGTTGATACATCCAGCTCCTCCCCCTTTCTCTCTCTCTCTCTCTCTCTCTCTCTCTCTCTCTCTCTCGTGTCTCCTCTCTAAACTGAATAAATAAAAAAAAAATAAAAAAAAGTGTGTACATTGTTTTTTACAGATAGTGCTATTGCACACTTAACAGACTACAGTATAGTGTATACATAACTTATATTTTATTATTATTATATTTTAAATTTAACCTTTATATGCATTGGAAAACCAAAAAGTTTATGAGACTTTCTTTATTGATATTTGCTTTATTATTGTGGTCTGGAGCTAAGCTCTCAATATGTTCACGAGATACCTGTAGACGTTTGATGAATGAATGTTGAATAAGTAGCTGAAGGCTGATACAACATCTAAGGCTGATACCTCTTCTCACCAAAATTAAAATAATAAAATAAAATATGCATGAAATGTTTATTTCTAAAAGAAGACTACATGATTATAGTATGACACAATATGGGCATTCAATGAATGAATGTTGAAGAAAAGAATGAATAAAGGTCATAAAAGGATTTTTACTACTTAATGTCCCAAATCTCATTTCAGTCAGTGATATGTACAATGACAAAAATTTATTTTGTTTATATCTATCCTCTTTAAGTTAGAAGTTACTTGTGGTGAGGCTCGTGTAACTCTTTTCTTGTCCTTCCTATCAGCTTAGGCAGTGTTTTAACACTGGTGGTCCACATGTGTTGATGACTCACCAAGTATTGATTTCCATCATCTGTGTTATGGACTGTCTAGAAAACCAATGAGAAAAGGCTGGCTCTATTCTATTTTGGGACTATTGTGTTTTGCTTGTCAATGTTTATCACCTTCCTTCTTTGGACTATGATAACAGCTGACCCAATTATTCATGTCTTGTTTCTTTATTCCTCGGAAAGTGATGAGAATGACAAATCATTTCCAAACTCTTTTTATTGCTTGTATGAAAGATATTTATCTCACTTGTAAGAACAGACAAAAATTATGACAATATGCATCTTTTGGAAGGAGATTGCCAGTCTTTTCTTAGAAGAAACATAAGTCAGAGAGAAAATGCTTACAATGATGGAAGAAGGCCAGGACAGGTAGCAGCAAAACCCCCACCCACCTGGCCTGATGTGGGATGGTACATGGAAGAAGCTGGCTTGAAGCCAGGTCTGCCTTGCTTTGATTGTAGCCCATGTCATTTCTGTGTAAAATTCTCAACAATCACATTTACAAGTCATTTAACAGACGCTATTATCACTCCGACATTTGGGTGCTCATCAAATTTCTCCTCCTGTGACAGGCCCTGAATAAGCAGTAAGATTTAATGTGATTGGTTTTGGCAGGCCACATCTCCCCATCTTCCTGGCATTCCCCTCCATGCCCTTCATCATCACCGAGACCGACTGGAGGGACACCTGTTATTGAGGATGCCACCAAATTATGTACAGGACTGACACACACCCACACTCACACTCACACATGCTCACACATACTTTAATTATGCTCCTGGAGAAACAAAAACAAAGACAACAAAATGGTGCTTTTGGCTGAGTGAGATGAAGCTTTCACTTCTTCAAATTCTCTATATTTGTTTAATGAACTGGAAATAACCACACTCTACATAGTAAGGAACATGAAGAAATTTACATCTTGTTCAGACTGGTGGACATATATTTGGGTCAATGAAATCTATGTGGGGAACAGAAAGTTTGAAAATTCGTTCATTCATTTCTTCACATTCATTCATTCATTTACCTGAAAAATACTATGGGTATTCCCAGATACTATGGGTATTTGGAGATGTTAAATAACAGTTTCTGCCTTTTCTCCCTTTATTCTCCTTTTGTACACAATAAAAAGAATGAAGCTGAGGTGCATGGAAATAACTGCAACACGTAAGAAATTCTATAGTCTAGAAATGACTCAAAATCATCAGGGCATAGGAGAAGCAGCCATTTGTAGAGCATGAGGTCACATTTGATATTAAAGAGTTTAGAGGCATTTATTTATCTGCGTATATATTAACTTGGCTCTCTGTCATTTGTCCCTTTCTTTCTGAATGTCATGTCAACTTGTCAAGATCAAGAGCTGTGTGTTGAACTTCTGTATATAGCAAAAGCCTGGCCCAGTGCCTGGTGCATATTAACCACTTACCATATTTTAGCTGAATAAATAAACAAATCTATAAATGGCAGGTACTGAGATTCTTGATGTAGCACACATTGGCAAGTGAAGGTCAAAATATTATTTTGGCCTTAGATGACAGCAGGCAGGGGAATGTGGCAAATAACCAGAGTACATGATGACTAAGGTGTCCAGATGCTGTTGACGTGGGGCCTGTTGGAAGGTGACCCCAGATCTATCTACAGGTGCAGAATCAACTGTTGACTATTCACCTGTGGATAATAGAAGACCACTATTAATTTACCCTGCTGACTGGGAAGGGGAACTTCTACTTGGAACCTCTGCCTGAAGGGTGGTCCCTGGGGAATCTGGTTGGTGGGCCCCTCTCTGTCTCTGTCTGTCTCTCTCTAGGTCTCAGACAATATGTGGATAACTAGGGACCAGCCATATTGTGGTATGGATCAGAATGATTAAAAAAAGGTAACAATAACAAATGATTATTTCTAAGTTTTCCTTTCTTCTGCATTGCCCATTCATCTGCAGATCATGATCTAATAAATAGAGAAGGTTCAGGAGGGCCAGACACATGGTGTTTGCTCATTCAGCCTTATTTCTTTGTCAACTTGCCAAGAAAGAGAATTTTTGGAGGGTCAGTCTGAAGCTCTCTACCAGTGCGAGGTAGTTAGATTTGCCTGGGACTTGAATCAGGTGGCTTGGGAGACAACATGTTACTGCAAGGAGGGGCCAGGCAAGGAATCAGAAACCTTATTTCTCATTCAAGCTCTACCTTGACCAGTGAGCGACTTTCAGCAAGTTATTTAAGTTCTCTGGAATACAGTTTTTGAAATCTGTTTCCAAAATCTGGCACTCAAAATCATTACTTATTTTTATTTACCAGACAGTTAGAATATATACTCAACAGATATGTATAACAAATACAATTTGCCAAGTAAGAATAAAGAATACTGTTTTTCAAAAACTCTGGGTCTGTGAATATTTTTGTAGACTGCACATTATTTCAACTGTCCCCACATTTAGCAGTATCTCTGGAGCGTGTGTTGTTTTTAAAAGGACACATATTAAATATTGATGTTCTATAGCTATGGTGAAAGTTAGGTGACTTGTCCCAGAGCCTGCTTTTTCTACAAACGGAGGATCCAGGAAACTAGATGGCTGATTTCAGAGATGCAGAGAGGTGACGACCTTATTTATTCATGAGCCAATACCTTTCATTATACAATTGGATTTAGAACTAAAATGCAAGTATGCACTTATAACACTGGAGCGAAATAAATGCAGATTATTTTAACTCATACTAAAGTATAAATGACTGATACCAGACTCTATCCTCAGAGTGTGTTTTAAGTAATAATAGGATAAAAAACAAAACACGAAAAGTGATGGGAACTGCAAGGGTGTCAAAGGTATGGGAAGAAAGATAAGAACATAGAAAGGGGAGAAGAGAGTTTCCAAGGATAAACTTCTTTATTCACTACTTGTTCCCTAAGGTTACACAGAAACTAGTGGTTTAGGATCCAATTTCAGAGAATATCATAATCCTCGTGATTTATGACTCAGACTAATTTTCAAGACCAGAACACCACTTCTGCAAAATCACTAAAGCTTCCCAAGCAAAGCTCAGGATCTTGAGGGATTCTATGAAACTGAAATAATTTTCTTTTATTTTATTTTTTAACATCATGCATTGTTCCTTAAATATAAAATACATATCCACACTGTAGAACATTTAGATGCCACAATAAATATAAGTTTAAAAAAATCCTCAAGTTCACCACTGCTAACGTTGCCACCATTGTAGCTCTTTCCTTTCCTTTCTTTTCTTCTTTTCTCTTCTCTTTCTTTTCTTTCTTTTCCTTTTCTGTCTTTTCCTTTCCTTTTCTTTTCTTAAGCTTTCAGGGGTTTTCAAGACAGCATCCATGACAGTTTAGACTGAGGAGAAATGAGGTCTCTGGACATGCTACGTCAGTAGAAAAGAGGACCAATTTTCTAGAGGAAAAGAAATCTGTGTATTCAGTGAGGTGTGTATGCATTAGGCAGAAGGCTAGGCAAGTTCACTTACCATTTTTTTTCATCCTATATTCCTAGGAAGTAGGTTACCTGTAGAATCCATTTGCTGCGTTCATATAGAAACTGATTTTTAAATTAGGTGAAAACTGTGGGCAGTGTAAATCAGAGAAACTCTGTGTGTGTGTGGTGGTGTGTGTGTGAGTGTGTGTGTTCATGTACCTGCTTAAAGATCAAGTAACCAATTTAGGAGTGCAGTGGGTTGAGAACAGTCTTTTATCTGCTTCTACTCCTGTTTCCATCTTTATGACTTACAAATGAAGCCTTCCTTCATAAACTAAATCAGGTTGTGTGTGAAAAATCCACAAGATTGGGGGTGATTTTTCTGCATGGCATGCTCAGCCCCAGAGAAACTGGAAGATGGGTGGCTGTGCCCACCAGCCTCCAGGTCAGGCCTCATTTGCCTGGCAGTTTCAGAAGGGGGACGAGGGGGATAATAAATATCATCTGCTGAAACGGAGTCCTGGGACTGCACTGACCACAGGAGTTGCGGTCCCCAGGACACTGGGACCGCTCACAAAGCAGGCATTTATGAAGTGGTTGGCTTTGCATGAATCATTTTCCTAGCCATTCACCAACAGTAACAATCCCTTCAATTAAAGTCCAGCCCTGGTGTTTATTGGAACTGACATCTGCAGAGCAAAGTGTGACTGTGTTAATATGGAATATGCAGAGGGACCTAAAGACCTCTCCTGCCTGGCGCCTTCCTTCACTTTGGAGGAAGAAAAAGGGACTGTCTTGTTCAGGAGTTCTTACTTTGTATTCTTAGTCTGGGGTCTTGTGTAGCTGGTTCGTCAGCTGAGGTATTCTCATTCGCTTCTCCTCTGGGGTGGGTAGTTCTGCTGTGGGAAGTTATGCTGTGTGTCCATGGGGTTCCAAGGGGCCTCAAACAGCCCAGGTGGTGACAGGCTGCGGGAGGCTGATGGCTGGGGCTGAAATGGATGCAGAGCTCACTGGGAGGCCTGGTAAAAGCTTGGCAAATTCTCTCAATGTAGAGACAAAAATTGGGGGGGGGGCAAATTTCAGACTCTCAGTTCAATGGGTCTTATTCAGTACCATAAAAAATAAAAGCCTTGTGGGAGAAGGTAGACAGTGGAGCTTTCAGTTCCAGGAGGCAGGGAAAACACCTATTCTTTCATAGTAGTTCTATGTCATGAATATCACGGCTCTAAATAAATGTGTGATGGTCGGCTGGCTGATGGTTTGATTAGATACTTGCCCTTTTAATTCTCAGCTTGTTAAACTGCCTGATTGCACAGTTATTCAGTCTCTCACATCCCAGTTCTCTCGGTACTTTGAAAGTATCCAGGAGCACAGAGGATTGCACATGTGCCGGGCAGACATCACTCATGTCGCCTTCCTGGAGCTGTGGAAGGTGCTGCTGCAACCCCCGTGGATCCATCACAGGTTTTGCTACGTATTTACACATCTCAGCAAATCTTCACTAGTTGTTACTGTCATTTATTGCTTTCAAAGCATTTTTGTTTGTTTGTTTTTGTTTTTGCTTGCTTTTAGAAAGTAGACAATTTAAAAGTTGCACCCTTTCTAGATACACACTATGCTAGATACCAAAATGATTAAGAGTTTTCTCTTACCACCAGAAAAGAGGATTCAACATAAGCATGTCCACAAACAACTGGAAGGCAGGATTAAGACAGGCTGGTGCTGAAAGAGACATATAAATAAGGTAATGAGGATTCCAAGAAAAGAACTTTACCGCAGCTTGGTCAACCAGCAAAGGCTTCCTTGGGCATTTTCAGTAAGTTCTGAAAGATGGCAGAACTTTGTAAGGTAAAGAGGGCATCCTTGCCAGAGGGAACAGGGAATTCTCTAAGGCTGTGTGTTCTGGGAAGAGCGAGGAGTCTACTTAGGGATGAGGCATATAATTGGACAGGAGAAGTGGGCGGGACCAGGAACCAAGCACACTGTCAGCCAGGGTGGTAAGTCTGTTGTCATTTTGGCAGACATGGGAACCAACTGTTGAATTATTCTGGGGGAGAAGGGAACAGACTAGGGTGGGGCAAATGAACACACAGAGTATAAATTTAAGGAGATGGTTACTTCCAGGTGGGTGCCTTTCCCTGTAGCCCCTGAAAGTGACACCTCCTTACTGTAGTTCCAGCCTGGGCAGGGGGATGGGGCAGCAGGTGGGCCACAGGGTTACAATTAGGGCTGTATGTTAGCAGATGACTGAAAACTGTTTAGTATAGATTGGCAAAAATAGGTAGGGTGGAGTGAGACTGGGCAGACATTATAAGAGTTCACTCAGACATAGAGGACATGGGACATGGAACATGGGGAACAGGATGAGAGCTCCTTTCTATGAGCTCATACATCTAGCGACTGGTGATGAGAACTGATGGTCAGCACTCCCACTTGGGGGTGATCATCATGGGCCAGGAATGGGTCTAAATGCTTTTTGCATATTACTTTAATAATGACAAAGGTAACTTGGGGCCCAGAGAGCTGAATTCTAGTCTTGTGGTGCTCTAATTAGTAGTGGGAGCCTCTTTGTCCTGAGCTGCTCTGCCTATAAAAGGATTGGATTATGGTGGGCAGTTCTAGAACCCATTGGAACCCTAAAATGCCACATAACTCCTGACTTACATTTGTATCAGCTCACCCAGTGACAGAACCCAGACTGTGGGGATCTCAATCCTGGGTCATTCAAGGTCTGCCCACTCAGACGCCTTGGGATGTGAACCCCTCTGTCTGCACTCTTGTCTCACTGTTTTACTTGTGACTGCTTCTAACATTTTTACATTGCAGGTCCCCCTTGAAGACTTAGAGTCCAATAGTATGATGGACTTTTGCCTTTCCTTTCCGATCCTCTCTCCACTTTCATCCAATGCCCCAACCTGGGCCACACGCCCCACCCTCCCTTCCTGTTGCAGTGGTTCATTAACAGAACTCCCCGTCCCTTGCAAAGCCCTGACAACAGAGCTGTCCCATGAGAAAAAACAGTGGATTTAATAACCTCCCCCTCAAATGGCCCCAAAGCCCTTCTAGTGGTTTTTGTGGGGAAATGGCTAAACACAGGACAGTTTCCTGGTGCAGAAGGTAAGGCAGGGAGAGAATAAACTTCCCAAGAACCTGGGCATCAGGGACCAAATTTAAAAAGCAGCACCGCTTATTCAAAATCAGATAAGTGTCAGTGAGATGTTTGTCAAACAAATTTGTCATTATTTGTCACAATTTGAGGAAGTATCAGTCAGTAGTCACACATGAGCGTGTAACAGAGTTATTTATAGCTGCCAGGCTACAGATTTAACTACTGCAGAACCAAGGTTCGATGTTATAAACAGCTTTATTTATAATGATTGTGTGCTATAAATAGTTTGGTTTGCTGGGTGCGGGCGAGCAGCTCCCGTGGTGCTGTCAGAGAGGGCCGGCTGGGAGGAGTGTGCCTGCAGCGCGGGGAGCCTCCTGTTTTCCCCCCTTCTTGGCGCACCCTCTCTGTGAATCCTCGAACAGGCTGTTTCATCCTCTTCCTCCAGCTCCCTTTCGGAACCAGTAGTTGTGCTGACCCGTGTTGCCAGGAACCAGTGTAGGTTACTCAGCTAATTAACACCTGCCCCAAGATCTCCCGAGAAAGGGGGCGGTGTGGGAGTGCTGCCCTCTTTGTGCTTATTCACGGAAGATGAGCTAATCCCAGTCTCCCACGCTGGAGGGTGGAGGGAGATATCCTGTTATTCTCCAGAACAAGCAAAGCTTTAAAGGTTCGTCATGGCTTCAGATTTAATTTGACCAATAGCGGTAGTCTCTCCTAAAAACAAGTGGTTGTCAGAAATGGAGAAATTTACTAGTCTCTCGTGTCAGCAGAACCTTGTCTAGGAAGTGAAGGGAGCAGGAGAGAGGAAGGGGAATATGTATACATAAATTTAACACGTTACATACATAGGAATGTCAGATTAAACACTGATCATTATACTGTTTGGCACAGGGGCAATCATTTTACTATCCAGTGGTCAACTTTCACACCCTACCCTCCAAAATACTAATTCATTTGTCATATTAAAATTTCTGGTTTTATCTATATTCTCTGCTCAACTCCCAAAGCCTTATGCTCAGTTTTAACAGTGTTAGACTAAATCTTATTTTGCTTTTATTTAAAAAAAAAACAACAACAAAAACGAACGTGTGGCTATGAAAAAAATTGATTGCATCTTAATTTGCAAAATTAGTTCTGGTTCATTTTATTGCTGTAATTTAATACTCATAATGATTTTCTGACACATATGTTTTAGCAGCAAGATCTACTTTCTGTTCATTTTTCATTTCTGTGCAGCTGAAGTATACTAGGCAGGAGGGTACAAATCAGAGAGAGGGCTCCCTGCAAGAAACTGACATCATGCTGCCACCTTGGCAGTTTCTCAGACACGCACAGCACCCCTGGATAAGCTGGCAATACTTTTTTTAAAAATACTTTATTTATTTATTTCAGAGAGAAGATAGAGATAGAGAGAAAGGCAAGGGAAGGAGCAGGAAACATCAACTCATAGTAGTTTTTTCTCACATGTGCCTCAACTTGGCAAGCCCAGGGTTTTGAACTCATGACCTCAGGAGTCTAGGTCCACTGCACCACCACAGGTCAAGCATAGACAATACTTTTTGAAAACGGGATTACATTTTTTCATTATGTTGTCATCAACATCTTGGTTGTCTTCATCATCGCCATTGCAGTTCTTTGTCTAAGGGCGCTGCAAGATGTGTACTGTTTGAACTCTCTTACTGTAGCTGCAGTGTGGAGAGCCTGCCTAAGTAAGCCAACAATTCCACTGCTGAAGTTGCGGGTCATGAATGTCTTGGACCCAATGCCACGGGACCCATAGGGGGTGCTCCTTGTCCTGATCTGGGGGTCTGGAAAAGGTAGTGTCCAGGTTGAATCCTATAAGAGGTTCTTAGGGTAGTGGCTGTGTCTTTGTGTTTTTGTACAAACAGCTCCTAGAATGGTGGGCACAAATATTTGTAGAGAGAGTGAGTGAAAGTTTACTCTCATTTGGAATTTGACTATCCCTTTGGGAACACTTCTGCTATGCATTTGTAACATACAAATAAACTCAAAATGGTTAAAAAATTAAAAATTAAAGAGAAGAGAGATTGCTTGGGTGTGCGCACTGGTGTGGGATGAGGAGGCCCTTCTGAGTGAGGCACTGGCATTCCTAATCACAATGGTAAACTCTTGACTGAATTATGGCGCAAGGTCCAAGGCCAAGATGTAGGGACTGAAACAGAACAACGTGCTTGTGCAGGTGAATGATTTCAATAGCTTGACAGAAATCTCCAACTTTGCCTCCATATTTATGTTGGGAAGTACCTTTCTTCACCTGTGGGGCTAAGACCTCATCTGTCATGGTTTCCAATTCTGTGCTCATGGAGGAGGTGGACCTGAGCCAACGGGAAGGAGGCAAATACGAAGAGGTGGATGCTGCTCCTAGTTTCTCCCTTATCCACTTTCATTTCTTCTCCAACAGGATTTCAGGCTATACTTACCTCTCTGATTTTCACCATTTGGAAGAAAGAGATGCTCAATGTTTATTTTAAAATTTAAAAAAAGACAAATGTTTTTCATATTGCTTATTGGGTGAAGGGGTTTTGTTAATATTAGCATTACCAAGCATGTGATTTCAGAGAAGTTTCTTGGAACTGGGACTGTGTTTGGACAGTCAGTAATGGCTCCCATCTTAACACTGTTATAACCATAGATCTTAGACCTCGATGTTTCCATTCCAAAAAATGAAGAGTACAACAAATTTTGTAATATAATATGTAAGTCTGATAGGCAGCTTTTACCTAATATTTTTGTTTATTGATATTTCTAAGAATTTTCCCTAGTGCCGAGTACCAGTTGAGAAGAAGATATGGTGTAGGTGCTTAGGCTCTCTGGTTACTAATTCTTAGAATTGTGAATGTTTAGAGCTTCAAAACACCATAACTTCTCTTACTCCATTTCTATTCTTTCACTGATAAAGAAAAGTAAGCCTGAAGTACTAAAGTGATTGGCCACAGCCATGTGATTTCTACACTGGGATAGAACAAGTGTCTAGGAGAGCTAATAAATATTTATTCAAAACAGATAGATAACTCAGTAAAAAGGTACAGCATAGGGGTTAAAGATGTGGGTTCTGCAGTTAGATGAGCCTAGGTGTGAATCCTGGTTCTGTCACTGTGAGGCCAGGGAATATTGTTTCTCTTCTTTGAGCCTCAGTTTTCTCTTCAGTAAAGTGGGAACAATCATGATTCAGTAAGGGAGGAGTTGGGAAGATTATGCAGGTCAGGTATTTTGCCAAAGCTCTTAGAACACAGAACATCTCTGACATCTAATGGAAACAACAGTGAAAACCAAACCAAAAAGCAAACAAACAAAACAACCGTTTCTCCCTACCTCACCCCAACAAACTAGGCTCCTTGTTCTTTTGGCCTGGCAGGATGTCACAGGATGTTCCTGATGAAGTTATTTCCTTCTGCACATCCTTTGTACATGCTAATATTCCTGGGTGATGATAGACATGCTTGTTTCTCTTAAGAAACACATGAGCTCTGTTTCTCAGAAGGCTTTGGGCATAAAAACACAGACTGGTGAGTGGGTAGGCATGAGGTCAGTGAGAGAAGTGCCCTGGATCAGCCATCCCCATGAACAAGAGGAATCTGAATGTTTAGTTGGCCCAACAGGAAGCCCAAAGCAGGAAGGTGAGGGTCTGGGACAGTTGATCCCATGTGGAAACCCAGACTATACTTACTATAGGTACAGCTGTGTTCTGGGTATTACTGGCTTTGGTCAGCAATAGTAACTCAAGGTGGGAGTGCTCTCTACCAATGGGAGCCCTGCCCCTGAGAGGGGCACAGGTCAGTGGCTTTGAGGAACTGAAATATACGCGCGAGAGAGTCAATTATAGAAGACTATGTCTCTTTTGGTAAATCAAGCATGTGAGGTCCTAGAACATTTGAATTTGGAGCAGTCATCTAATCACACAATCTGTGATTTCACTCACATACTGGGAAATACTGTTTGCACATAAAATTATCCAATTTAATCCCCCTATAACCTTGCAAAGTTTTTATGGTACTTTCCAGATTGGCAAAATGGAAGCCTAGAGAGATTTAAATCACACGCTCAAAACCACAGATAACAAAATGAAGCTTATATAAAAAACAAATCTTGTTGATTGCAAAGTTCATTCTGTCTATGTCTACTGACCCAGCTAAATTTTACTTGAATGCATTTTCCACTCTCTCTCCCTCCCTGCTTTAGTTTGCCGAAGGAGGTGTGGCCGTATTGCTGTGTGGCTGGGAGAAGCGGCAATGTTTGGGTAAGTGAGCCGTTTCTGGAGGCAGAATGCACATATTTCTGTCCTGCCTACACCACTTACTGGCTCTGAGACCTTGGGCAAGGGAACTAACTCCTTTATACCTCAGGCTCCTCATCTGCAAGGTGAGATGTATTAGTCTAGGTTCTCCAGAGAAACAGAATCAACAAGGGGTGTGTGTGTGTGTGTGTGTGTGTGTGTGTGTGTGTGTGTGTGTGTATGAAGAGATTTATTTTAAAGAATTGGCTCAAGCCTTTGTGGAAGCTGGCCAGTCTGAAATCTATAGTGCAGGCCAGCAGGCTAGAGATTATGGAGGGGCAATGTTGCAGGTTGAGTCTTAAGGTTGTTTGGAGCCAGAAATCTCTTTTCCTTGGAGGACTTCTGTCCTTTTTCCCTAAGACCTTCATCTGATTGAATAAGGCCCACCTATATTATGGAGGGTAATCTATTTTACTCAAAGACAATTGATTTAAATGTTAAACTTATCTAAAAAGTTCTCTCGCAACCATATCCAGACCTGAGTCTGATCAAATGTCCGGGTACCGTGGCCTAGCTGGGTTGACACATGAAATGAACCATCACGTGGGGCTAACAAGATCGACCTCATAAGGTCGATGCAATGAGTTCAATGAGCTGATATGGATATATATATGGCTTAGAACTTGCTGGCACAGGTAAGTTTTGGCTAAGTGTTACTGTTACTGTAGGCAGCTAGTTAGATATTAACAAAGAGAAGGGAGCCAGACATCTAATTAAGCCAGATTAACTAGGAAGCTACAGCTTCACAGCCACATCCTTTGTGCCAAACAGAAGCTAATCCCTGAGCAGGCAGGAAAGACCAGCTTTCCAATCCCTCCGGTGAACAACTAGTCTGTTCCCTCAAATTACTGGGGAGAAAGACAGAACAATGAGGGGAAAACTCCTTCACAGGGTCCATGTGCAGCAGAAGCCAAAATGGCACAGGGGGAGGTCCTTCTACTGAGCATATGTGCAGTAAAAGCCGGACAACAAGGCAAAACTATGAGGAATGCCCAGTCAGAGCCAAAATGGTAACCATTGAAGTGAGGAGTCTAGCCTGGGAAACTCTGTGGAAAGGATCAGACAGGATAAGGACACACGACCCTGGAAGATCCAGGAAAGGGAGTGAATAGGAAGGAGGCCCAGCATGTACCCGTGAAGAATTATGAGGACGATTGCTTAGCTTGAAAGAAAATTTACCCCTTCCCAAACCTGAGGAAATATCGCCAAAGCTTAACAAAAGGCCCAGGGTTCCTGCTCTCTCCATAGAAGCTGTGCCCGCCCGGGTGTGTCAGCTGCATGGGCTGTGCGTTCAGGAAGCCTGCCAGACAGAAACAGAAACTGAGCTGGACTGCTAGAGCCCTCTGTGCCAGGGTAATGGCACAGCAGGTCTGGGTCCAAGACCTCCTCCTGGGCTTGTGAGGACGAGTGTGGCCCTGTGGTTCCAGAGGCTGGATTTCTGCAGTGAGATGAAGCCAAACCACCTGGTTGCGCATGAGCCAGTGCGGCAACCTCTTCAGGGACACTTATGCATATGCCCTGTGCGCCCCTCCAATAAATCTTGCCACCCTTGCTCAAATCTTTCTGCAAGTGTGAGTCCCTGAAATGCTTTTCTTACAACTTCTCAAGGACCCGCCTTTGTCCCAGTCCACATTGGGCAGCATCGCTGTCATTATTTCCGGATATGGACATGCTCTCTCTCCTTTGGCTTGGAGACATCATTTCTGTCAGTGGGCCAATGCTCCTGCAGTCAACAGCTTCTACTTCACTTCCATTTACTTCTCGTGGCAGCGAGAGTCCGCATGCCTCCTGTGTGGCCACCGTGTCTGGGAGGACACTGACCTCTCCTGATCCCCAGGCTGCATTAGTGTACTGACCGCCCTCAGTGAAGGCCCGAGAGGGAAACCAGAGCAAAGGCGGGCTGGCTGAGATGGGGCGGCTGAGGACAGCCGACTGCAATCACAAGACAAGAATTCCCCCGGGAGAATCTCTGTTGTTGTTTATACTTGTGGCAAGAAGCAAACACATTGCTCTTTAATTTTTCTTGGCAGGGTCTGCTGTGCTGAGCTCCTGCCAGCCTGTGCACTACGCCCGAGTCGCCCCCTGCCCCCAGCCTCAGGTGGATGGCCTCCCAGCCAATGCCTTTTCTGGAAAAATGAAAAAGACACAGCCCCTGCCGCAAGACTCCCATTACGTCCAGCCTCTGCTCTCGCTATCTCTTCCACCCAGCTGCACCTGCGGTGGCCTTTCCCGACCTGGAAAAGGGAGACACCTTTGGTAGTCAGGCGTGCCTTGCCAGCCGAGCACACACACGCTCTGTTTGGAGACAGGAGAATTTTCCTTTTGCTTTGGTTTCTGACTGGGGGTGGGAATTAAAACTGGGATAAATGCAAAAGATCCTGGCAACAATGGGCACTGAAACTCCGGGGGTAGAGGTGGAAGATGGGAGGGGTCGGCAGGACCAGTGAAGAAGTAAATGCAGCTTTCATCTCCAAGTCTGATCCATTTCTGAACCCTGATGGGCAAGGTCATGAATTTTAAAACGTGTCTCTCCAGCCGACAGTTCCAGTCATAAAAGCAGCACTCTCTGAAGCTATTGGTGGTGTGAGAGACCGGAGATAGAGGGAGCCCCAGGGCTGTCAGAAAGGGGTAATTAGACCCAGTCTGAACACACTGTCCGGGGCAGGCGTTTGAGGCTAAGGCCTCCTCTCTGCCAGCTCGGGAACTTTTCACAAGGTCTGGCACCAACTGATAACTTTCAGAGACAGCTGTGGCACTACTGGTTGCTTGTGTCACTCAGAAGGTACTTGGCCACCTGTGGCAGTCCTTGTTCACCTGCTGGGCGGACTGTAAGCCCCTGCTGGTAGGGGTCACTTTCTCACAAGGGCTTTGAGAGCTGTCCCAGAAGAAGACATTTAATGGTGGGCTGCTCCAGTTTTCTCTGAGGAGGGTCAGAGGCTGCAGGTTGCACGTTGGGTCCTTGTTGGAGTTGCTTGTTTAGCTGTGGGAGGGATGTGAAGATAGCTGTTTTCTTTTGTGGGCTGGACTAGGTGATGGTGACTATCATCCTTGGAGCCCTGGGGGAATTGTCAGTGTATCTTACTTTATGAAAAGTGCAGTCTTGAGAAATGGAGTCTGTATGTTTTTTTAAAAAATGTGTCGCTATATCTAAAATAGAAGATATGCTCATGTTTTTGGAAAGAACCCTGAAGAAGTACAATCGTGACTTATCTGTAAATGGAGAGTTGGGAATAGTGAGTTTCTGAAAGCAGGAAGGTGGTAATGGAAACAGATTGCAGACATTTCTGGAGCCACAAAGTAGCCACGGGCAATCTCCTGACAGTCTTTTGGATGGCAGAGCCAGGGAAACAGACGTGGGTGTCCTTGGGAAAAGGGACACTAGCCAATCTTGTAGAGACCCTGGGGCTTCAGCAGCCCCAGGAGAGCCCCACCCTTCTTGGCTGCTCTGTGTCCTGCTTGGTCATGTCTTCCACCCCTCAGGGACAGGGAAGCCCTTTCTAGGGGCCGGAGGTGGGTAGAAGGGAATCACCCGTTTCAGCACTGAGACTCCTGGGTCCCCCAGTTTGGGGGAGACTTGGAGAGGGTGTGTTGAACAAAGCAGTCTCTCTTTCGTTTAAGAAAAAAATATTTTTATTGTGATAAAATATATATAACATAAAATTTATTATTTTATTCTTCTTAAGTAGACAGTTCATGGCATTAATTCACTTGTGCAACCATCACCACCATCCATATCCTGAACTTCTTCATCATTTCAAATTGAAACTCTATGCCCTTCCCCTTGTTCCCCTTCCTCCCAGCCCCTGGCAATCTTTCTACTTTCTGTCTCTGTGAATGTGACTACTCTATGTTCCTCATATGAGCAGAATCAGAGAGCATTTGTCCTTTTCTTATTTCACTTTACATAATATCTTCAAAGTTAATCCATGTTGTACCTGTATCAGAGTTTATTTTTATTGTAGTAAAATATACACAACATAAAACATAATAGTTATCATTTTAACCATTCATTAGTATATAATTCAGTGGCTTTAAATGCATTCACAGCATTGTGTAACCATCAACACTGCTACACCCTAAACTTTTCCATCATCTTCCACCTAAACTTTATGCACATGAAACGCTAACTTCCTGTTCTCCCAGCCCCTGGTGACCACGGTCCTATTTTCTGTCTTTATGAATTTTCCCATTCTAGGTACCTCATATTAGCAGAATCATACAACATCTTGCTTATTCAAGGGACAGATTTCTTTAGAACATAGATTTGCAAAGACTCCTCAAAGAGAAGAGAAGCAAATGGCCTGGACGTGGCTATATTGGGTAAGGGCTCCTCAGAAGCAGCAAAGAAAACCCAAAACAAAACAAAACAGAAAAAGCAGAATCACAAAGCAGCCTGGACAAGACCCCACCCCAGCCTGGACAGGACCACACCCCACTCCATGCCAGCCGGGCCAAGACAGTGCTTTGTTGGACATGGCCTGGCCCAACTTTGACAGGGCTGTACCACCAAGGGAGACCTTGAAATTCTCAAATCACAGGGCTTCGCCCGTTTTGATTTCATCAATAGTGAGCAATGTTCTGAAAATCTGACTCTTCACTGAAGCCTCCCTGTAGGAGGGAAAACATGGCACAGGACACCATGAGTGTCTCTTTGGCTTTGCACTTGCACTCATCTTGGTAAGAGAGAGGAATGGTCAAAGAAAGAAGGTAAAAGTTGTCTGTGAGTTTGTAGACCAGCTCTTCCATTTACAAAATGTCAGTCCTGAAGCATATTCATGTCCTGGGAGGCTCAGTTTCCACTTGTGAAAAATAGAAATGAGAAGAGCCCCTGTCTAATAGTGGTAGTGAGATGAATAAGGAAAAAAATACATAACTCAGAAAAGCACCCCGTTTCCTATACATTTTATTAACATGACTCACCATCTTTGAGTCCAAACAACTTTAAGACATTGAAATTGAGTTTGGGGGTATACATGCTTGTGGGTTGGGCATTTCTGTGAATTTGCTGGGATGAATGATACCTCGTGAATATTGAAAAATCAGTCATTTCTCTCCCTGTTGACATCTGAATTTCACCATTCATTTTTCTTTCTAAGCATTGGTGGAAATAGAGAATTTGGAAGTGTGAGCTCATTTGTGGGGAATACATACTCAACTGCAATGTTAATTTAGTTGGTCATATGTCAAGGACTGCACATTGGTAGATAGGAGACCTGGTAAAAAGGTATAGATGAAACAATTTAAAATTGTCCACATATCGGTAAATTCACCTGCAGTAGGATCCACAAGGTGTGGGACAGGTCTGGTGAAGCCCTGAAGTTTGAACACATGTGTCTGTCCCAGACATCTTCTTTGGGTGTCTACAGAATTCTGCTCAAGGTGATGCTGGCTGCCATTACAGCTGATGGTAGGATCCCTGCAGTGGTCCTCATAACTGAGAATGAGTCTCCTTCCTTGGGATTTGCTCTGCAAAGACTCAGCATATACTCAGGAGGGGAAGTCTCCTTGTAGACCCAGGGACATCACACCCTTGACTCCTGCCTCTCCTTTGGAGTGGAAGCCCACCTACTGGTTTTATTATTTCTCAAAAGCCTCCTGGTCTCATTCTGCTACCTCACTCAGGTTACCCAAAGGCTCTTATTAATAGCAGCTTCTTAAAAGCCAATCTCAAACCCAAAGAGTTGTGATCTTGATCTCAGGTTCTCCAACTAGCACATGCATTTGCTCAACCTCTGGCTCCACTTAGCAATGGGTGGGTCCGGGTGGTTGGTGAGCTCCCATCTGCCCACAGATCCTAATTGAGTGGATTAATTAATGATTATAGAGTACTTTGAAGGTTGGAGGGCTAATTATTTAGCCAGTTTCCTCCCTTTCCCCAAGTCCCCATGACTACCTTTTGTCTCATTCCCTCATGGGGCATTCTTTGAAGTGAATAGGAGAGGATGAATCAGAGGTCAGTTAATAGAGCTGGGCATTCCAGATGGCTGGACTGGAAAGCCCTGTCTGGAAGCTGCTCCACTGCAGAAGCTGGGATTGTCTACAAGAACTGCAGTACCAGATGTGGCCAAAGTTCCAGAATTCTGGCTTTGCAGACTCCTAACAGGGCATAACAGACAGTCTTCAATCACTAGGGTGTAGCCCAATGCCCTTGTATATTTTGATGTGAAATACTTTATTTATAAATTCATTCTCTCTCTCTCTCTCCCTCTTATTTCTCTTTTCCAGGATCATGAATCCATGGGAAGAACAACATGCCCTTATTCCTGAATGAGCACCAGATGGGAGACAGCTAACTCTAAGGTTTACTGTGGGACCAGTGAGTTTAGGGTGCCTTGTATAGTGAAGAGGTCATTGTTTCTCAGCTTCCTTCTCTCCCAAAAAACTAAGATTCTGAAATAAAGCATACTTTTCTATAATTTAAAATCCTAAATTCTGTATACCTTTTTAAGGTAAAGAAACCCAAGAATAAAATGAATATTGCAGGTAGCGGAAGTATGCTTATATATTCCCTACTTGAGCCTAAAAGTGAGTCTTTGGTGAGTCTATGTGTATATTAAAGGAAGAGAAGTTTGGGGCTGAAAAATCCTGAGTTACTTTAATTCATGCACTCATTTATAGATTCATCTGCACTCACACTGTTTACTGAGAAGCTACTCTGTTTGTGGAGATGTTAGATACAAAAGAAGACAATACCCAGTTCTAAAGGCATGTCCAGTGTAGTAGGGAGAAAAATATGAGAACATGGCAAAAACTTTTAGTGACTATTTTGTATTTTGCTCTATTTTTTTGTTCCCTCAGATCAACAGGTAGATAGGTCTTTGCCTGTCCTTGCCTTAGGATATTTTCAAGGCAAAAAACAGCAGCTGCTTAAAATCAAATGTTTTTGCAAAACTCTAAGCTCTTTGAAAAAAAGGATACTAAGGGTCCCAAGGGTAGAGCTGAGAGAGAAGAGGCCTTTGAGGGCAGCATCAGGAAATAGATGACTGTAGGGGTAAGAGACTGGATGAGAGAGGTTTTGAGGGTGATGGAAAAGGAAAGAGAGAAAGAGAGGGAGGCGAGAAAATGTGGAAAGATCATGAAGATGTCAGTCTAGCAGACCTAAAGACACTGGTTAGGTACAGGAGCCCCAGCCACAATCCTCACTCTCCAAATGAGTTGCTGCTGGCCTTGGAGGTCATGTGGATTGGCATGATGGGGTATTCTGGGGACCAGGAAGGGCTGACCAGTGGGTGAAGTGTTCCCAATGCGTTAGTGATTGAGGAGGTTTGGTCATAGCACAACTCGCTGGAGCAGGTGGACCCAGTAATGAGTGTGTTGGAATTCTACTACCCCAGTAGGATGAAACTCAGAGTGGGACCAAGATGGTTTAAAATAAAAATAACATATTTGGACGGTGGCCAGTTAGCTCAATTAGTTGGAGCATCGTCCTGAAACACCGAGGTTGCAGTTTGATCCCCAGTTAGGGTGCACGTGGGAAAGGACCAATGAATGCACAGCTAAGTGAAACCACAGCTGAATGCTTCTCCCTTTCTCCTCTTTCTCTTCCTTTGTCTGCTTTTTAAAAATAAATCTATAAAGAAATAACATATTCTGCACACTGAAGTGATAGAATCTGTTACTAAACCCATGATACAACTATAACACAATTAAAAGAGGGGATGGATGGAGATACCTAAAGTCATCAGATTCATAGAGATTGAAGGTAGAATGGGGGCTGCCACAGGCTGGGAGAGAGGAGGGAGTGGGGAGTTGCTGTTTAATAGGCACAGACTTTCTGCTTTGCAAAATGAAGAGATCTGGAGATCAGTTGCAGACAATGTAAATGTATTTAATGTTGTTGAATTGTACACTAAAAAGTGGTTAAATGGAAATGTCACTTAATTCTTGTTAGGATACTATTAAAAATAAAATATTAAATGTTGGTGAGGATGTATAGAAAAGAGAACACTTAAACACTGTTGGTGAGAATGTACGTTGCTACAGCCTTAATGAAAAACAGTATGGAGTTTCTTAAAAAACCTAAGAAATAGAACCACGACAGGACCCAGAAATCCCTCTTTTGGGTAGATACCCAAAGGTAATTAAATCAGTGCCTTGAAGAGATAGCTGTGCTCCCAAATTTATTAAAGCATTATTTACAATATCCAAGATATGGGCCCTGGCTGGATAGCTCGGTTGGTTAGAGCATCATCCCGAAGTACAGAGGTTGCTCGTTTGATTCCCAGTCAGGGCACATAGAGGAACTGATGATGTTCCTGTCTCTCTCCTGCTCTGTTCCTCCCTCTCTCCATCATTAATAAAAGAAATATTAAAAAAATATTATCCAAGACATGGCAGCAAGTTTCTGTTGATGGATGAATGAACAAAATATAATGTAGATATAAAATCCCAATGTGTTTAATATATGTGGAGTATTATTCAACCTTACGAAAAGAGAGCCTGTCATTTGCAACAATGTGGATGAAACTGGAGAGGATTATGCCAAGTGAAATAAACCTGACACAGAAAAAAAAATTAGGTACAATCCCATTTATATATGGAATCTGAAGAAGTGGAATACATAGACTCAGAAAGTAGCATGGCGGTTACCAAGAAAGGGAGGTAAGGAAAACAGGGGGATGTTGGTCAAGGGTATAACATGGCAGTTATGTGGGAATGCATAAGCCTAAAGATATAATGCACAGCATCATGACTATAGTGAATAATATTGTACTGAATACTGCAAATTTACTGAGAGTAGATTTCAGTTGCTCTTGTCACATAAAAGGTAATTATGTTAATTAGCTTGACTATAGTAATCATTTCCCTCTGTATATGTATATCAAATCATCATGTCATACACCTTAAATAGAAACATATTTTTTATTAAAAAATAAAACTAAGAAATGGCTAAGATGAAAACTTTTATGGTACCTTATCACTGAATGCCAGGAGCAAAGATGGAGGTTGATCTAAGTCAGCATGGGGGAATTCAGGGAGGGCAACACAGCAGGAGCCAAGTGACTAAGACCTGAAGCAGGAGTGGGTAGAAAAGAGGTGGAGGGGATGGTGGAAGTGGACAGGGTTGGATTGGGGAGGATGGAGAAGGAGCAAGGGAAACACACACACACACACACACACACACACACACACACACACACACACACACACCTCTGGATTAGGGGGAGCAGAGCACAGAGCAGCCTGGGGACAAGTAGGACATTGTGGCTGCAGCGTAGAGTATAAGCTGTGTTATTGGGGGTGGTGGTGGCCTAGTTTAGATTTTATCTGGTAGGTGATGGGAGCCATGGAGTATTTTTGGCAGGAGGGTGACACAGTCAGATTGGTGTTCTAGAGAGATCATTGTGGCTACCATGTGAAGGATGGAGTTGAGCCCAGAGGCAGAGCCCTACCTGGGTCCTTGCTTCACCTATTCTACCATAGCTGAAGAAGAAGGGCAGCTTCTGCCTGTGTAGGAAGCCTCTGTTCTTCCAGCTGCCTGGGAGCATTATAGTTGACATCACCGTCCCTCTCTGCACACTCCATTGGCAACTCAGCCATCTGTGCACATCATCTCCTATGTGCTTGGCCATTTTTGTCATTTTAAGAGTCTCTACTTTGATCTCATAAATTTAATGAAAGGAAAGAGCAAGCAATACACACAGACTTTCCTCCAAGATTTACCATTCCTCACAGCCTCCTTTCTTCACTTTCTTTTTTATGGGCACAGACCTATTTCCATGCCCTTAAATCCACAAAATGCTCTCTTTATTGTACTTAAACTGCATTGACTTACATTCTCATCAATGAATGGTTTCTGGCTTGCTGAACCACCTATTGCTGTTTATGGAGGCAGAATAGTGCCTCCCCTGGGGCAGAGCAGGCTCAAAATTCTCAGTGACTGGGTTGAAGGCCCAGCTATGACACTACAACTTGGACAAGTTATGTAGTCTCATTACATGGGCACATTAATAGGCACATTACCTCACTGGGTTATTATAAGAATTAAATTGGTTAATATTTGAAAAGTACTTAGAACAATGCCTGGCACAGTTGGTGCTGTATAAATGTTTGGTAAGTAAACATTTGCTTCAACAAATAATTATAGAAATTAAATGATATGCTTTTCTTAGAGTGCTTAGCATAGTATTTAGTAAACAGTAAGCACACAATAAATGTTAATGGTTGCTGTGACTATCATGATGTTTAGAATTGTGTTGGAACTCGCCCTGTGAGAGCTGGGATGGAGGAGGGGAGAAGGAGTTCGCGCTAGAGGTCATATGTGTGCAGCTGCATTGTGAGGAAAACCAGGCCTGTGGGCCCAGATTGTCCCCACAGTCCCCACACTTGTCTGCCTCTAGGCTTTCCAACATCTCATCCATCCTCCATGGAGCTGCTGCCCCGGCGCATTTCTGACTAAATGTGGATCTAATCAGGTGACTACCTCACTTACTTAAAAAACTGCTGTTGATTCTTGTTATGGGTTCAACTGTGTCTCCTTGAAAAGATAGGTTGAAGTCTTAACTCCTAAACCTTCAGAGTGTAACTTTACTTGAAATAGCATTGTTGCAGACATAACTAGTTAAGATGAGGTTATTTGTTATGTTGGAGTGTGCAATATGACTGGTGTCCTTACAAAAACATGGCCACATGATGAAGACACAGAGCTCCAGGGAAAATGCCAAGATGAAGTCAGAGACTGGAGTGACCAATGCACCTACAAACGGAGATAGGCCAAGGACTGCTGCTGTCACCAAAGATGTGAGGGAGCTGTGGAGTGGATTTTCCCTCACAGCCTGTGCAGAAACACCCACACCTGCTGACACCTTGATTCTAGAAGTGAGACAATATATTTCTGTTGTTTGAAGCCACCCGGTTTGTGGCGCTTTGTTTTAGCAGCTCTGCAACACTGATACAATCTTTCCTGCCTGTGAACATCAGCTGAACATTTTAGCACAATACTTGAGACCCGCTATCCTGTTAAAGCACACAGACAGACGGGGCTTTCGCCACACACTAAGCCACCCCACACTACTTGTCATCCCACAAATAAACAGGAACAAAAAAATAATTTGTCTTAGAAAAAAATTATTTGAATTTATAATTATCCGATCTGCTCAGACCCTGGTGTCCAAAGGCCCTCTGTGGTTGTTGAGCGCCTGTGCCCCGGAAGACAGTTGTAGCAACAGTAAGAGAGAGTACAGAAGAGAATGAGTGAGGAAGTGAAGCATCTCTGAGGGTGAAGGAAGTGTGTGATGGAACAAGCCTGGGGACATCTGCAGGGCCAGGATGCAGGCCTTGGAGGCTGTGCAATCCAAGGCAGGAATAACCTGGGTTAGTTTCCAAGGGGCTTGAGAGGGGAGGACAAAAATGTTGAAAAGAAATGCTGCCTGCTAGTGATGTGAATGATCTCTGTTCTCTTTTCCTATAAAACACTTGATAAACTCAAATCTCCCCTCCCTCCTTATTCTCCTTCCTTTCCAGCTCTCCTCCCTGCCTTCCCCTCCCCCTTCTTTCAATGGGCAGCCATGATGTACCTGCCTACAGATGGCTCAAGGTGAAATTGGAGGCTGGCTGATCCCAGCCATATGACTCAGGGGCTGAGTGTTCCAAGTCCATTCTACATTCCATCATTCATACTGTTCCCAATGCCTGTCACACCCCTTCCCTTTTCTCTGCCAGGCAAAACCCAACCCCCTCATCTTTCAAGTGTCCTCACTTTTGGGAAGGTTTTCGTGACCCCCCTGAACTTCCTACTTCTAGGCAGAAATACAATTGATCACCACCTCTGAATTCCCATAGATCCCTCTGTGGTAATGCTTATCTCATCCTCTTTGTGGCTGAAGTCTATGTCCTAATTTCTCTGTGACCTCTCCCCTGTCCCTGCACTCACACAGAGCCGGTTTGTGGCGCTTGGTGGGCACCGAATTACTGGCATGGACTGAGCTGGTGAACAAAGAGATGGCGTGTGGGGTGACAGGATAAGACAGGGAAATGACAATAAGTACAAAGAAGTAAATAAGATTAAAATATGAGGGCTTTGATCAGGGAGAGAGGAGTTCAATGATGGCCTTCTTGTAAGCACCATTCAGAGAAGTCTAATTTCTACAATTAAAATCCAAATAAGCAGGAGAGTGAATGGTTAGCCAACTGGTGGATGAAATTGTAGAGATGGAAAGGAAGCCCAGAGCAAAGACAAGATGAAGAATAAGGAGTAGAGCTATATTTGTACTAGAATCACCAAAAAGGACAGAGCTGGAGAAGGGAGAAATGCGGCAGGAAAAAGATAGAATAAAAGGTGATAATGGAGTTAATAAAAGTTGGGTGTGGGAATCCTGGGGCTGGAGGAAAACTAACAAAATCTACGCATTAACTCCAGTATAAAATAAGTGGAGTGTTTGTATCAAACTGGGTCTAAAATCCGAAGAGTTCTATGTGTGGCTGTCAACCTTTGAGGCATAACACTGCTGAGCAGAATAGAAAATTAAAGTAGGAGACAGACAGGATTGGCCTGGAAAAAACTAGAAACACATCCCAGAAGCTCGTGGTTGTTTCTGTGGGGAGGGAGGAAACGGTGGATAATAATATACTGTAGAGATAAATTAATAATACTAAGCTATCTCGCCAGGGTGTTATAAGTGTTAATTAATTAATTATTGTTTGCAAAGCACTTTGAAGGTGGAAAGGCTCTATAATTATTATGAATAAAATGTCAGAGATAATAATCCAGCAGAATGCAGTGACCTCATCAGCACCTCATTTGCATGGCACGAAGCAGGAGCAGATTCGAGGATTCTCTGCCAAGGAGGAGACCTGCTGGGGACGACAGATGCATGTCTCACTGCCCTGCCTTCTCCTTGCCACCTCTCCCATCAGCCCAGAGCTGTGGCCTCTGCTCCCTTGGCAGCAGGTTCACATGAGACCATGTGAGGCGATATTTTTATGAGTCTGAAACCTGCATATGTAATCAGCTGATGGCTGGGCCACTTTCTGACGTGGAGTATTTGAATGTCGTTGGCCTGAGGAGCTTTGGTTACACTGAGCAGCTTTCAGCATGGCTGCTGGCTTCGTTTTAGAGAAGATGACAGATATGGGGTTTGAGTCTGCTTTCTGCGAGTGGGATAGGCAAGGACTGTTAGGGAAAGACAGTAGGGACTCTGTGGGACAATGGTATGCCTGCTGCATGTCTCCTCGGGTGTCGGGGAACTGGCCATAAACAAACTATGTCCCTGGCTCGTGGAGCAGACGTTCTGAGTGAAGGATACACAGTAAACAACAAACAGGCCCCCCAGTGTACATGTCATGTGTTAGGTGGCAGGAAGGCAAAGGTGGGCAGAGTGCACAGAAACGCTGTGCAGGCGAGGCACCTCCGGTTCTAGTGTGAGTGCCTGTGGGCTGGGTGTCAGTCTCCACAGTGTTAACCCTGCAGAAAAGACGTCTGTGAACAGTTGCTTTCCACCTAGTTCCCACCCCCTCCACCTCAGGCCTGGATGACGAGGGAAAAGAACTGCGAAGTATTTACAAACTTTTGCCCCTGTGTCAGGGACAGACAGTCCTGCCAAGATTCCCTTCCAACCCACATGGGAGAGAGAGAGAACAGGGTTTTAACATGGGGGAAGCATTATCAGAGCCACATGCATGGGAGAGAGCACAGACGTGACTCAAATCCATATAGCTCCCATTGATTGATACCAGAAAAACAGAAGAACAAAAAACGAGTGCTTTTACCTGCTTGAGACAGGAAGTCTCACCTGGTTTGTCTCACATAAACCTTGTGAAAGTTCCCAAAGTGATTCCAAAGCTAAATATTGACAACCGAAGGGTCAAAAGGCCCACAATACTGCCCTGCACAGTCAGAAGATCAGAACTTTTTATCTAGCCTGGAATGTCCTCAGGAGATGCTCTGAGGACAGAAGGGTGGGATGGCAGTGGCCTTTCTATTCAAAGAAGATATCATCATTTTATCCTTAACCCCCACACCATTTATTAATCTCCTTAAACCTGAACTGAACGAGTATGGAATATTTCGGTTATGAGGAAATATCATGTCTATACGAACAATTGGTTCCTGACTCCAACCTGCTGTTCCTGTGATCTTAGGAAACCCACACCCAGCTGCAGGCCACATTTTGCTAAATAGTGATGCTCAAACATCAGGATGCCACGATGGTCTATTTTTAGACAGCTTGCAAAGTCTCACTCCCAAAGTTTCAGATTCCGACGATCTCAAGTGGGTCCCAGGCATCTGCATTTCTAACAACTTCCCAGGTGATACTGATGCTGCTGGTCCCAGACCCACACTGTGAAAGCCACTGTTTAGAGAACTAACAAACTTGCCTTTGGAGAGAGATGAGAACTACCGCAATGGGGTAAAGGTAGTGAATACAGATAAAGGAGATAGAGGTTAGGGCAGGTGAAGAGAGGCATCTAGATAAAGAGATGTCAGAGCCATGGACTGGATGAGGCCCTGGCATAACTTGGAGCTGGCAAGGGGGATGGTTCTAGGTGGGGAATCTAACTCTGCTCCCCACTCCCACTCTGGGTGTGCCTGGTGCCACTCACCTTCCTCTCCCCCGCCCCTGCCCCACCCTCTAGGAGCCGTACCTGCAGGGGCAGGGATACACTATTCATTCTCCAGCCTCCAGAAATGTCAAGTTTTTCCTTTTCCTGCACATTGTAGGTATTTCAGGGTTGGTAGGTGAACTTGTTTCTTAGGGCTGCTGTAGCAAGGTATCATAATATGAATGATTCAAACAACACTCATTTATTGTCTCATAGTTCTAGAGGCTGGAAGTTCAAAACCAAGGAGTGGGCAGGGCCAGCCCCTCCTGAGGCTGTGAGGGAGACTCTGTGTCAGACCTCTCTCTCGCTTCCTGTGGCCTCAGGCATTCCTTGCTTTGTTGATGACTTCCTCCCTGTGTCTTCACTTTACCTTGTGTCTGTTTCTGTGTCTGAATATCTCATTTACCCACCACATCAGGTCTAAATGTCTAATGTCTCATTTTTTATAAGAACACCCTTCATATTGGATCAGGTCCCACCCTACTGATCTCATTTTAATTTGATCATCTGCAAAGATCCTACTGCCAAATAAGGCTGCATACATAGGTACTGGGAGAAGACTTCAGCATCTTTTGGGAAACACAATTTAATCCCTAACGATAGGTTTTCTTCTCCTCCACGATGGGTATTGGTTGTGCCCTTGGTGGCCTGATTTCTACCTGGATATGAGGAGGTTGTGGCAAAATACTCCCTACCCTAAAAGTAGAACCCCTCTCTCAGTATCTACAAGGCCTGTGTTGAAGACCTGTGTAGCCAAAACTGATTGATTGCTGGGAGGCAGAACCCATGCTATTACTTTTTCTTTCCATCCCAATCCCAGCTCCTACAGCTTGGTGCTGCTGAGTCCAACAGAATTGGCTATCGGGGTCCATGTGACAACTTACCCTTTGTACAGAGATGAAAGGCTGGACTTTTAGGTCGTGGAGGAAGAGCCTGGTTTGGAGTTAGCAGACAGGTGGGAATTGGCCCCCTTTCTTCTTTTCTCAGTTGAGTGTGACAATATTTACCACCCAGAGTTGTCAGTGTTAAATGAAATAGTCTGCAGAAAGCATCTGGAACCGGGGTGCGCTCGATCCAGGTGGTTGTTATTAATAATTGGAAGCTCAGAGAAAATCTTACCAAAAAAATTGCCCTCGAGTAATGAGCCATTTATTTGCACTGAGAGTTTGCTAAGTGCCTCCTGACTTCTCTTCTCCTGCCATCCCCCACCGTGGCTGGGAACCCTACATGTCACAGGCTTTGAACTGGGACATCAAAGAGGAGCCAGCTCTGTTCTTCAAACAGGTTTATAAAGAGATTTTGATACAAGACAACAATACTTGTCAGCAGTGCCCAGTTATCGTCCTTCCCTTTGTAGTTTTATTAGGAAATAATTTCCCAGCTGGTGAGGCTCCTGCTGGCACGCCTTGTTTCTCTGTTTGCATTGAAGCTGCCCACCAGAGGAGCTGACTCATGTGCTCCATCAATTCTGCCAGCTGGGGGCCCAGAGAAAGACATCTCCAGAAGGGTCTCCAAAGCCGATTTACCATCTGCCCCTCCCCTACCCCTCCCCCTTTTTGTAGCAAAAAAAATGCAATTTGTTTAACCTCTGGGGATGTTTAAAATCTCAGCTTCTTAATTGCCCCTCCCCCACTTATTATTTTCTTAAGAGGGAGGAGAAAGAGGAAACCATGGCCAGATAATAAAAGAACCATTGAAGCCTTTCTTTCTATCATGCCCTCATTCCAGGCTGGCAATAAGAAGCCCTAATAGGTTAAAACTAAGGAGCCAGCTCACTGCGGGGAGCAAAGCAGTAGCTTTTGGCAGGGGCTAGCTCCTCCAAGCAGAGGTCGGGCAAGGTTTTCCAAAAGTGATTATTCCTTGGTGCTGTTGTTTCCCCGTAACTCGGAACAACGTGACAAGGCATCTACCACATGGCAAACACTGTGAAGTTTCTGAGATTCAGACTTGAGTAACACTGGGTCCCTCCGGCCGTGGCTCCCAGCATGGCTGGGTGAGCTGGATTGAGAAACAGACTTTTCAGGGACTCTTCCTCAAAGGGCTTGGTGCCATGGCAGAGGACTTCCCCTGGGCTTCCAGGGCACCCCACTCCAGGACCACCTGCCAGGGCGACTAGAGGTAGCTCTTGACTGTCATCTTGAGGGAGAGGCAGGGCCCAGCGAGGGTGATTGGTGGTGGTGGTTTAAGAATGGCACCAGTGGGTTGCATTTCCATACTAAGGAGAAGGGACAGATGGGGAGGGGGGGATAAGGGGTTTGGGGGAGGAGACATAGGCTGGAGGAAATAGCTGACAGAGTATCATGCTGGGAGAGGAGGGACAGACAGAATTGGGGTGGAAGGAGACATTTAGCCACAGACGTAAAGATGCTTCACTTCCTTTTTTATGAACTTGGGGAAGAATCATGAGAGAGGATGTCAACCATTTGGAAGGAGGGAGAGCAGAGGATATGCCCTTTATCCTCTCTGGGAAGTGGGAATTAAGGGGCTCTACTGGGAAAGGGCCAGGGTAAGTTGCTTTTGTGAAACTTAGAAAGTTAGAGGCAGAAGTTTCTTCAATATAATTTTGTTCAAAGCCCTCGTTTTATACAACGAGGCTCAGAGGAATTGAAAAATTTCCTAACATACCGTTGATGAGTGATGGAGCAGGGATATGGACCCAGGCTGCTGGCTCCCAGGTCAGGGACCCCTGCTCTGCAGGGGGCTCACTGCATTCCTGAGGATGTTTCACTGTTCTGTATCCACTGTGCAGGATGAAGCTGCACTGGAAGGCTGGGCCAGGTCCTCTGGATTCCTGACCAGCCAGGAATGAGGTTGATTTCAATGCCTTTGGTCTGTTTAAAGAAGAGGGGTCAGTGCACAGGGGAGCCTAGAGTGACAAGGGTCATTGAGAGTCACCCCAGACCACTGCACAATGAGCAGAGTGCTCCAGGGATGGGAGGGGCAGCCCATGCCACCCTCAGACTTTATTTTGCTGACTCAGGATTACTCACCTTCCCATCAACAATTTCCTGTCGTTGCCAAAGGAAATAATAGATGCATCCACTGAAAAGCCAAAGAATAAGAACTGTCCTAAAAACTAACAGTTTCTGAGCAGAAAGTTCCAGAGCACAAGAGGACAGTCTTTTGGTTACTGCCCATAGATCCATGCCAATGTTACTAAACCCATTTTACAGATGGGGAAACCTAAATGTAAAGATGGGTGATTTACAAAGATTCATCCAAAAGCAATAAAATAACAACAACAAAAAACCTCATAGTTTAATGTTTGTTACTTTTTCTTAAATCTTCCTCCTGCTGCTTACTTCAGATTTCCATGGAATGTGCAGGGAGCATTGACCAGGACTTGAAGAAAAGATCACAGGCCTTTTGTTGTGAAGTCTGGCTGGGATCTGATGGATCTCAATCCCAGCCACTTATGTAATTTTTTGAGGCAATCAGTAAAAAAATGAAGCTATAATAAAAATGGTTGTAATATATTTTATATGTTTGCATTTAGGGGATGGTGAACTATGGCTTGCAGACCAGATTTGGCCTGCAGCTGGTTTTTGAACAGCCTATGAGCTAATAATGGTTTTTACATTTTAAAAGGATCATAAAAAACAAAGTAGAGTATTCTACAGAAATTGTTTGTGTCCACAAAGTCTAACATGTTTACAAACTGGGTCTTACAGAAAAAGTTTGCTGATCCCGGATAACTAATGAAGCTCTTATTACAAAAAGACACTGATGGAGAATTGCACTGTGAAGAAGATAACCATAAAATCTATTAAAATATTTACTTATTTTATATACCAAGAGTGGTATGGCCACGTAATGAGATATAAATTCCAAGTTGTTTGACCAACACTATTTTTTATTTCTTCGTATGTCAGCTAATCTCATTATGTTTACTTGGACAATCCAAGTGAACCACGGAGAGCTTTGGGATTCCGAAGCTTGCCCACACAGCCCTCCTGAGCCCTGGTCTAGGGTAACAAGCGCTGGGGTTTCTTTGAGATGGGGAGGAAAGGCTGTAGGGTCTGCCACTTGGGTATTTTCTCTGCAAACATTTGGCATCTTAGTTTCCCTGGCCTGTGGTATGAAGTTCAACTGTCTATGGGATGAGAGTCTTTGCTTCGCCCTGGGGTGGCTGAGCCACAGAGCAACATATATGGGCAGGTCTGTCAGGCGGGCCTACAACTGATCGACACGCTGACACCCTGACAAGCATGTGCATCAAGCCTCAGGATGTCCATTGTAAATTAACTGGAAAGCTCTGTATGTCACAGCTGATGGGGAGAGCTGTGTTCCTGAATTGTCAAGCCTGCTGGGCAGAGGCCAAAAATATGTTCTGCAACCTCCCCAGGGAGATGGTCAGGTGAGCTAACACCTGGACACCCAGCAGCTGGTCAGGAGGGACCTAGGCATAAGCACACAGCATCAGGGTCATGTGCAGGCCACTGGGTCAGGGAGGGTACATGCCTAGCTTTCTTCTTCTGGGAGTCTGCAGGGCAGAGCAGAGGAGGTAAAAACATAGAAATCACACTGAACAGTGTTCAAATCCTACCTGTAACATTATTTAGTCCTATGGCCTTGGAAAAATGACTTAATGTTTTAGATCGTCAGCGTCTTCATCTGTAAAATGCAGTCATAATAGTCCTACCTCAGGGAGTTACTGGGAGGCAAGAGTTATGGGATGCAAAGAAATCAGATGAGGAGGTAAAGCCAGAGCCATCGGGGTCTTTGTTCTAGTGCATCCTCTAAACATTGGGCTTATTTCTGCATTAATGCTTCTCTTAAAGGTCTGAAGGTCTGATGGTAGCCTACATTGAGGGGAGAGGGAGAGAAAGAGAGGGAGAACTTGAGTGATTTGCAGTGTAGAAATGGCACAGAAAAGATCAATTCTGGAGGGGAGGACTGTGACTAAACAACCAAAGTTAATGAGTGCTTCTTAACAAATGATAAGAATCAGAGAGAAACAGCTGGCAGGTGCTTCAGTGACCATGCAGTCCAACTATGCTTAGACATTTAAGAGGGTATATTGCTCAGTGGTTGTCTCCTTAGGCAGACAGGCCTGGGCTCAAACCCCAACTCTGTCATTAGCTGCCTGTGATTGGGCAGGTGATTGGAGTTCTCTAAGCCTCAACTTCCTTGGCTGTAAATTGGAATACTAATAATAGTAGCAACCAACAAGGTTGTTGTGAACATTAATTTTTGGCTTCAAGGCCACAGTACATGTGAAGTTGAGGATCAGGTGCCTGCATGTGCCAGGCATGACTCTACAGGGGAGTATTGGGTTGTGGGACTCCACTGGTGTCCCCATGATCCAGGTCTCCACTTAATGGTGCTATATGGAGACCCAAACAAGGTTTCTCTTTGTGCACAGCCAGCAGACCCTCGGAAATTGAGTTCCATTAAATAGCTGAGTTACAACAACTCAGAACTACCTAGTCCACGTCACTAAAGTCAAATCCAGGCAGTTAATTTCCTGTTTCTCTTGCAGGTTGATTTCCCGTGCTTTGGGGTGGGGTAAAGTCAGTTTTGAAAACAGCCCTTGAAATAGGTGTCTCAAAACCCTGGAGCATCAGTATGAGCCTATTAAATTTTAACAGCTCTGTTGGCAGGTAAAGCACATTTATAGACTTAAAAAAATAGCCATGCTGTTTGCCTTTCAGACTGCTAGGGCCATTCTGAAGAGATTTCATGCATAAGGTTTGAGGGGTAGATTATGTTTCTCTAATTTGCTCTCGTCGTGCTGTCCTTCTGTGCAGCAAAAATTGCAGAATTGTTTATCTGCCTCTAGCTACAGCTGGTCTTGCTAAATTCATTGCTCCTCTTCAACCAAAGATATCTATTTTTAGTTGTCAACACCTCAAAGGGATTATGCTACCTCTGGGATTTTTCTATTCTAACTTTGACCAAATATTAAAATGTTCAAAAGCTGTTGATTAAAATAAAGTCAATTCTGAGATACTATAGGGTGGTATTCTGGCACCAAGTAAGGCTGTTTGATTGTGCAAATAAATATCCCAAGTCCAGAACTTTTACTGAGGAAAAGGGGTCTAGAATAGAAGACATAGAGATTAAAACAAAGTCTAGCTTTCTGAGGCAGAAGGAGACATAGAAGAGAATATGCTGAAAATAAAAGACTGTTTTCAGGGAGTCTAGGTTAGACAGGAGGGAAGGAATGCCCAGGGTAATCTACAATATTTGGCAGAATGACTTTCTGGTGTAAAGTGTTTCAGTGCATTCCAAAGTCAGAGTGGGGGTCGGGTAAAGATGTGCGAACCATAAAATGTTGGGACTTAAGAGAACAGCATCCTAGGAGACCTAAATTGTTTCATCTCTCATACTGACCTGTGGTTTTCAGACAGTGAGGCAGAAGGAATGAACCATCTGAATACCAGCTGAAGAATGCAACATGCTGTAGAATCAAAATGATTTCAGAACTTCAGAAATTGTGTTTGGCCTTGACTCTTTTATTTTGTGGAAATTCAGTTCAAAGTATCAGCAATTTTTTCCTATGGCTAATGTCGTTGATTTACAAAGAATTCTTCTCCCAGGCAAGCAAATAAAGATATAAAACCCCATAATTAAATGCTTATTCTGACCACAAAGTTAAACTCTCTTAAACTATCTCTTTTATGCACATAGACACATCTCTCAGCATCCGCTGAACTTGTACAATAGACTTTCGCCCTCTCTCCCTTCCTAGTCCTGCTGTCAAACCAGGATCCCTGTCAGAAGACAAGCTGCAGTGGTAGGAATTCTGAGTCAACTTTTTTTACTTCAGGAATGCCTGTGATTCATAAAGTAGACTTGTAACCTCCTCTCCTCTCTTGCCCATGCCAGGTGTATCCATTAAAACTAAAACTGTAACATGGCCAGTGTGAGCAAATGATGAGGTTAGGGACTAGGACTTCCTTTCTGACTCCACTTTTTGGAGTCAAGGTGCAACACTGTCTCCTTCATGTATGTGACTCTGGGGGTTGTAAAGGTTCCAGCTCTGTGAGATGAGAGGGAGATAGGTAGCTGCCCTGATGTGCTCTTCTAGATGGCAGATGGGCAACCTCTTGGATTTCTGGCTGCTTTCCAGGGATTGCTGACCTTAAATTTGCCCACAGACCTCAAACCTGGTGGCAATAGGCTGAATAATGGGCCCCAAAGATTCTAATTGTCAGAACCTGTGAATGCTATCTAACATGGCAATATTTAGAAGATGTGATTACATTAAAGACCTTGAGATAGTGAGATCAATCTGGATTATCTGAGAGGGTCCTAACACTAGTCACATTTATAAGAGAGAGGCAGAAAGACATTTGACTACAGAAGAGAAGTCAGTGTGTTAATGACATCAGAGATTAGAGTGAGACAGCCACAAGCCAAGGAATGCTGGCAGCCACCAGAAGCTGAAAGAGGCAGGTGCAGGTTCTCTCCTAGAACCTCCAGACAGATCCAGCCCTGACAATACCTTGATTTTAACCTCATCAAATTCCTTTCAGACTCTGGGCCCCCAAATTATAAGAGAATCCATTTCTGTTGTTTAAAGTCATTAAGTTTGTCTTAATTTGTTATAGCAGTAATAGGCTACCAATGCATTGTTCCTGTCAGATTTGCTGAGTTAGGAACCACGTCTCTGTGGTTCTCATCTGGTTGCTACTGGCACACTGAGGAGCTGCCTGCCTCGTGTAGAATACAGTGTGATCTTGGGGAGATAAAAGCAGAGGTTCTCAACTGATACACTCAAGCCATCTTTCAGAGCAGAGTTCTGCTGAGAATAATTGCAAAGCAGAGTAGATGATGGCCCCTCCAATAGAATAAATGAGTATCTGTGCTCTGATGTACTTATGCTGGCCCATGTAAAAGACTAAGTTGTTCAAAAACACTAGAAAAATATCTAATTTTAAAACTAATAATATCAGGGAATTCTTCCAAAGTATAAAAACAAAAGCCCCAGAGTTTCTCAGATAGTTTGTCAGTAAGTTTGAGTCAGCTACATTTGAAGATGTTCATAAACTGCTGATCCTGTCCAGGGAGATGCTTGGATTTTTCTGGGAGTGTCTCAGCTTGTGGAGGAAAGGAGCTGCTCATAGGTGTTGCTATGGTGCCTCTCTTATACAGTCATTTTTGCTTTTTCTCCTGTTCCACACTTACTCTCCAACATCCTGGAACACTGTCTGGCTCTGTGCTTCATGATGAAAAACTGGCCCACGTAGCTGACAAACCAGCTAATCTGTGTAGTTGAGTGAAGACTACTGTCCTATCTCCCCACCTCGGCAGCTCCTGTCTCAGCACGTTAACCTGTACTTTACACTTGCCTTTCAGAGGGAGGTTATCAATCTTGCTTATCAGAGTCTCTGAATTTCAGAGTTGGAACGGATCCTTATTAAGCACATCGATTCCAACTCCAGCAAAATAACTAACATTGGGAGGTCAATGGAGTGGAGACAAGCAGTTGGAACTTTCATTTTTTGGAGCAAATTCTCCATGACAGCCTCTCCAGCACTCCTTTCTCTCTGTTCCTGCAGAAGAAGGAAGCAGCCTTGGATGACTGTCATAACACTGGGGAACATTTCTTTTTCATTTTCTGTTGCATGAGGTATTAGAACTGTTTCTATATATTTCTGCATCACTGATTCCAAATCTGAAATCCATTTTTGGTGCATGCTCTAGTTTTCATGCAGTTTTATTTTTTTTTGTTACAGTTAATGGCATGCATTGGTTTTAAAATTGGAGTTAAAAGGGCAACGACTCTTGGATTGAACATAACACAAAGCAATTAATGTTTTACAAACATCACTTTTACCTAATTGTAGTTGTTTTTAAATGTAAATAAAATTATTATCTGATATAAAACACCCTCTTCTTTTGTTTTAAGATTGAATCATGGCTTCTTTCAGTAGGCGTAAATGTAAGAATAGTCCCGACACCTTCTGTTATATATGTGGCTGTTACACACTTCAACGTCAAAGGCGCAATATTTCATCATTTGTGACACGTGCATATATTGCCTATTTTCAAGTTCCCCTTGACGATCAAAACAAGAATTGAGCTCCTCATACTGTGTGTCATAATTGTGAGGAAATGCTTTGTGACTGGACAAAAGAAAAATGCAAAGAAATGCCTTTTGGTATTCCCATGGTTTGGCGTGAACCTAAGGACCACAGCAGTGACTGTTATTTCTGTCTGATCCATACAAAGGGCATTAGCAAGAAAAAACGGCATATGATCGCATATCCTAATATCCCTTTAGCAATACAACCTATCCCACACTCTGAGACACTCCCGGTTCCAGTTTTCAATGGTTTCATATCTTCTAAGGACAAAGAAAGTGAACATGGTGATCAAGTGTATTTTGATAAGATGCATGAGGAAATGGTTGTAGAATCTGAAGGATCTTCCTCTGATGCCAAGCAGTCATTAAGCCCTCAGCAGTTTAGCCAACCCGAATTGAATGACTTAGTAAGAGATTTGTGCCTATCAAAGAAAGCAGCTGAGTTATTAGCCTCCAGGCTTCAAGAAAAGAATGTACTTCACTGATCAGCTAAAGTATCTCATTTCAGGAAGCGTGAAAAAAATTTTTGGACTATTTTTCCGAAGACAAACACTGTTTACTATCATGATATCAGTAGTCTTTTCAGCCAGCTAGATGTTACCACTTACAGTCCAACAGAATGGCGGTTATTTCTGGACAGCTCTAAGCAGAGTCTGAAATATGTTCTCCTACACAATGGTAATGTTTATGCAGCAGTTCCAATTGGTTATTCAACTCATCTGCAAGAAGATTATAATGACATAAAAACTGTCCTTGACTTTCTGAAGTATGAGGAGCATAACTGGATTATTTGTGTGGTTCTTAAAATGGTAAATTTCCTGCTAGGACAACAGAGAGGTTACACGAAGTATCCTTGCTTTCTGTGTTTGTGGGACAGCCGAGCCCGGGAGAAACACTGGACACAGAAGGAGTGGCTGAAACATGAAGCTCTGGAAGTAGTGATGCAAAATATTGTGAATGAACCTGTAGTTAAGACAGGATCATTTTCCCCCCACTTCACATCAAACTTGGTTTAATGAAGCAGTTTGTTCAGGCTTTGAATAGAGAAAGTGAATGCTTTCAACATATGATTTCTGCTTTTCCTGCCTTGTCTTTCAAGAAGATAAAAGCAGGTGTAATCGATGGGCCTCCAATTTGAACCCTCATATGTGACAAAGACTTTGCCAGGAATATGAATAAGGAGGAGAAAGCAGCATAGCAGTCTTTTGTGGCTGTTACAAAGAACTTCCTTGGCAACAAAAAAGCAGAAAACTATGAACTGCTGGTTCAAAGGATGCTATTGGCTTTCTGCAACATTGGATGGAACATGAGCGTTAAGATTCACTTCCTGAACAGTCACCTTGGTAAGTTTCCCAAAAATCTTGGAGCTTTTAATAATGAACAGGGAGAACACTTTCATCAAGATCTGAAGATAATGGAAGAGCATTATCAGGGGTGATGGTACAGAAATATGATGGCAGACTACTGCTGGAGCATCAAATGAGATTGTCCTCAACAAGTACACAAACACAAGAGCTACAAATGCAAATTTTTGCCTGAATAGAATTTAAATAAGTTTTGCGCAAATTTTATGATTAAAATAAGTGTTTTAATATGTTCTATTTCAAAATTTTAGACAAATTCTGATGCAATCATATCTTGTAGTGTATTAGTGTATTCATTGCATTATATAAATTATTATATTTTCACAAAGATGATGCCCAAGACTTTCTACTTCATTATGTTAAACTAAACATTGAAAATTTTACAATAAGATGAAAACCTAAAATCTTGAATTTCAAAATACCTGTAGCTTACAAAAAGAAAATAAAACTAATGTCAGATTTGAGATCAGCACACTCGAATTAGGTAAGAACAAGTGTTTTTGTGGATGCAACAAAAATTTTGTTCCTCAGTATAATCTGTCTTCTTTAGCTTGCGCTTGGCAGATCCATGGTTGGGACCCACAGGAAAACCTGGATGCTCACAGCACTTGGGGCAAAACAGCTAAACTGCAACAACAGTTCACTGAGATTCTGGGTTATTTAAGAAAAGAACAAGCAGTCTCGTGAACCAGAAAGGTCCATTTAACCAACTTAGAAGATGGGCATTTTCAATGAGAGCATTAACCTTCTCCAGTCTGGCTGTCATTTCCAAATGACAGCTGCGTGCATGGCATTTCCAAGAAGTTTTTCATCTTTAAGAGAAGAGGGGGAAGCCAGGGTCACATCTAATATATTAAAAGCAGAAAGGAAACCTTTAAGCAATTTGGTACCCTTTGACCTGTAGGCCTACCCCCAACCCCCACTGAGATGGTACATATTTTAAAAGCCTAACTTAGATGTTTTGAAAGAACAGGTTCAAAACAGCTAGCCGAGACTTGCTTTAGAGTATCAGAACTGCTTGCCCTGGTGGGTAGGCAGTGGATAGATTTTTTTGGGAGTTGGGCCTTGAATCATTTAGAATTCTTTTGGTTGCAAGTGACAGGAAGCCAAATTTGTGTTTCCTTCATTATGTGTCTCATGTATCTGAACACTCCCATGAAAGATGTAGCTTATAGACACAGGTGAACACAGGCTCTGTGATGCAGCAGATGGTCCAGTTGACCTCTCTCCTTCTCTGTATGGACTTGATTTTCATGCAGGCTTTCCCTTTCTGCCAGCAACTGGGAAATATTTCCAGGTTTAGGTCATTGAGATTCTACTTCCTTGTCAGCTAACATAAAAGTTTGGGAATTAGAGCCCCTTAGTCCTAAGTGGCCTAATTTGTCATATCTGGGACAATTACTATGAAGGTTCATGGGAATCACCTGTGAATTTTGTTATAAGGCCACACAGTGACTCAGGGGTCAGGCAGGACCTGAGATTCTGCATTTCCAGTAAGTTCCTAGGTGATGCTCATGCTGCTAGTGCAGGACCACACTCGGAGCAGTAAGAATGCAGACTAGGCTCGTTGGGTTAATCTAGGTGTATTTCCCATCCCTGTAGCCTGAGGGTGGACTCAGGTTCCACCGAAGACAAGAGCTGAGAGTTGGGATAAGGAGTAGAGGGAGCATTCCCTTAAAGCAAAATAATATTGCTGCCTCACGAAGGACAGGTTGTATTCTGGTGGCAGAACAAGTTTCCACTGTGGGCTCCCTGGGCTTTTCTGTCAGCTGCAACATACAACTCAGCCAGTGACGTTTGGGATGTCTGAGTTGTGTCCGTGCCTCAGTAGTACCCCTTGAAGCAATGAAAGAAATGACTCATAGATGAAAGAAAAATGATAAACGGTCTTAAAAAATGTGCTCATGATTATCATCATTACTGTTCATTATTAACTGAGGTAGGACTGGCATGATCTTGACAGGGGTAGAGATTTTGTTTAAGTACCAGCCCAGAGAAACCAGGAAAGAACACCAAAGGAGAAGCATGAATTATAAATAGAAATCCTGCCATAGGAAACTGATGGAAGCAAACTCCTGGGAACGCAGACGGGGTCTGGAGGCGAAGGGCTCCAGAACTGCAGAGTGGCTTTAATGTGCAACACAGGAGCGTCTGTACAGCCCGTGGCGGTACTTGTTGGGGACCCGCGTTTTCGTGCTGACCATGACAGACAATCAACACAAAGGAACCACGACTTGGCGAACCCTAGGAGAAATTTATATTTCTTTGGTGCCTATTATATTTCATTTTAGTTAGGTGGACCTGGGGTCCTATATAATTAGTTGGCAATCTATGATAATGAGAGACAGTATTCCGGAGAACATTTATTTAGAACGTGGCATTTAAGAGGATTAGTTGTATAATTTAGATATTGGAATATCAACATGTAATAAATAACAAAAAACATGATAATCCCAGCTGGATGGCAGTCCTGCTGGTCGTAGAATGTTCTAGTTCAGTTACCAGATGGGAAGCTGTGATTAGGCTTGTTCTCTGGTGATTTAGAAATGAAGGCATCATCACTTTTGGCCTCTCATCACCTTCCCTATGCTTTTATTTCTCAGTTTCCTGATGCCTTTTGGCTGTGGCAAGCAATCTCCCTTCCTTTCTCCCTCTCTCTGCCTTTCTCTCCTGCTTTCCGCAACCCTGTTCTTATCTCTCCTGAAGCCTAAGCTGTTAGTATTTTGCTGCTGGGAATCCTGGCATTGTGCAAGTCCCTTACATGTATCTTATCAGGTGAGCCCTGTGCTGTCTCTTAAATCCCCACTGTAGAAGGGTGTCAAGATGTTAGCTACAGCGGACGAGTTGTCAAGCAAGTGTCTAATGCTGTAGCTATGCATTTGGAGTGGTCCGTTTCTGTCCCCCAAATACATCCTGGTTTCCATAGGAGACAAGTGAAGCCGAAGTCATTTTTTCTTGTTTGGATTCAGTCAGGCAGGTGGCTCTAGAGCCTTCCTCTCATAGGTTGTGAGAGTGCGGAGACCGGAGCTGGGGGACCAGTGTCAGGTGCTGCCCTCTGACTCTCTTCAGCGGTGGTGCTTCCTGCTCCTGCTTGCATCTCAGGGAGACCCCAACTATTTTTCTATTAAAAAATCTCTTTCTTTACAGATGTTTCTCCTGACTTCCTCCTTTCTGTCCTCATCAGGTATTTTAAATGATCAAATTCTTGCCCAACATTAAGTCCAACAGGAGATACCAATCCCCTATGCTCCTCTGGGGGTGACAGGTGAGCCCCAGAAAACTATCAGAGAACAGCCAGAGTGCTCTGCTCTGTGGCATTAATTGTAAGTACGGCTGGCCTTCAAAAATGGGGGAGGAGTGTGGTCCCAGAGACAGGTGAAGAGACATCCACCCTGCAGCATGGTATTCCGATGTTCACTCACCACGGCATTTAACATTAACATCGACAGTAAACTCCCCGGGGCCTGGACAGTGTTTGCCCCTTTCACCTCTTCATTTACAGAGCCCAGGGCAGTGCCTGCCACATGTACGTGTTCAAAACACAGAGACTGAAATAGTTTGTTGGTTCTTTGCCCGGCAGATGCACAAGAATGAGCGTCAGCTCTTCTGCTTTTACTATAGCAATATATTATAATGAAATTGGTTTAAAAATTTTTAATTACTCCAGAATCTAGTAAATAAAAAAGGAGGAGGTGGGTTAACAGAAATACTGAGATACTAAAGGATCTGAAAATGCTATATAATTAAAAATTAAATAACATATTTTTTTCTCAAGTAAATTTCTTTTTGAAATACAACAAATAGAGCACACAATACACAATATTATTGTATGCACATCTTCATGAATTTTCACAAAGGGAAAATAGCTGTGTATTTGGAACTTCCCCTGCAAAGATAGCTCTGATCCTGACTTCCATTATGCTAGATTAGTTTTGCCTACTTTTAAACATTGTATAAATGAATTCATACAATGTGTTTTCTTTTGTGCTTAGCTTTTTATTCATGCCATTATATTTAGTAGTAGTTCATTCTTCTTCATCACTGTATAGTGTTTCATTGTATGAATATGCTACTATTTAACTGTCTACTATTGATAGCATTTGTTTCATTTTCAGTTTTTGCCTATTAACAATAGCACTTCTATGGACATTTCTGAATGTCTTTTGGTGCTCATACATTGAGTCTATATCTTGGGAGTACAAATGGAGGACTGCAGGCTGTGTGCATTTTCAGTGTCAGTAAATATTGCCAGTCTTCTGATTGCTATGCCAGTTTGCACACCTACCAGCATTTAGCAAAAGTTCCAGTTCTCCCATTTTCTTGCTAACAAATTAGTCTTTTTAATTGAGCTATTCCATTGGGTATGCAATGGCATCTTTTTGTGGTTTTGATTTGCATTTTCCAGACATCTGATGAAGCCGGACACTTTTTAAATGCCTCTTGGCCATTTGCGTTACTCTTTTATGACATGTCTGTTTATGTCTCTCTATGTTATTTTGCATATATTTTTGGCATGTAGTGATTGTTCATTTTTTTGAAAGTTGGAAGGAAAAAGAATTGCTATTGAGGGACTTTAGACATTATAACCTTGGCTTTGTTACTTAAAAATACTTTTTTTGTAGTACTAAAGACATTTCTTCAGATGAAGTCTTAGGGAGAAACTAACATGCAAAGTAGGTCAAAGCAGAGAAGTTCTTATATGGGGAGGAGGGTCTTAGATCTTCATCCACCTGTGACCCCTAATGGGTTCTGCTGAACCTGAAAACATTGCTTTATAGCAAAGATAGTTTTTAAGAACCAATAAAAAAAACCCAGTAAAAGTCCTCGTAAATGCTTTATAAAATCTTTTCTAGCACTAAACAATAAAGATAACAGGAGAGATAAGCATAGAAAAGGCATTTTCACAATGGCAATAGGTTATAGCGGACATTATGCTATTACTTTGCATTTATACTCGCTTGCTCAGTAGAGACTTTTTTAATCTCTTCTCCTTACAGTGACAAGATGCTTTCAAATTTATTTTGATTCATTGCAGAAACTATGCGTGCCAAGAGATAATGTGTGTGTGTGTGTACTCCAACACTCCTTTCATCTGAAGGCTCAATGCTTTTCTGACTTTATAACTTAGACTTGGCTATTCTCATATCCTGAATCCTTCCCTGGTCTCACAGAGACAAAAGTATTTGGATATTTCAAGTGGAAAAATTCCCCGTAAGCTTTATTTAGCAGCTGGGTAGAGATTATTTTTGTTTGTTTGTTTGCTTTTAATACCAGAACTCAACAGTCATTAGACAGAAGAACAATTTACTAGTTCCTCTTACACTCCCTTCATCTCCCTGCCTCAGTAGACCCCAAAGGGCAGTGCTGGGGCTCCGGCTTCCTTCTCTTACCTTCCCTTTATCTCTCCCAGAGCTTCAGGCCCAGACTTCTACTTCTTCACTACCATCTGCTTTACCTTCCTGTTCTTTTTCTCCATCCCCAGTTTCCTTTTGTTCTAATTATCCTCAACAGAAGTGACTTGCAATCTGTAGATGGAAGAAGCTAAAGGAAATATGATTTAGCAAAGCAAAGAGGCTCGAAGGTAGGACCAGACTATTGCAGTCTTTCTAAAAGTGGGCTAGCTGAAATGCCAGTTGTGGTACCTGGCATGGTGTCTGGTAGTACATGTGATGAAAAAATCTTTAACAAATGTGGGTAGTTATATATTCAAGTGTATTAATATATTTCTTCTATTTGTGGTAAGATATACTAGTTTTTCAGCTTGATAAAAGGTCTTTTAAATATTTAAATTTAATAATGACTGTGCTTCTCTGGCAAAACTTGTAAATTAGTGGCATTTGAGAAATAGTTGGAAGTTCGTGCTCAATAAATCAAAACAGTAATTTTATTAAGGACTTCCTTCTTCCACCAGATCTAGATAAGCAGAAGTGAGTACACACTATGACGAATCTTGTTCCCTCAGTGTAATAATGACCAGGCAGTGGTGCAGTGGATAGAGCATCTGCCTGGCACACGGAGGACCCAGGTTTGAAAGCCCAAGGTCACTGGCTTAAGCACGGGCTCATCAGCTTGAGCACGGGATCTCTGGCTTGAGAGTGGGATCATAGACATAACCTCATAGTCGCTGGCTTGTGTCCAAAGGTCGCTAGCTTGAGTCCAAGGTCGCTGGCTTGAGCAAAAGGTCCCTGGCTCAGCTGGAGCCCCCCTGTCATGGGCATATGAGAAAGCAATTGATGAACAACTAAGGTGCTGCAACAAAGAATTGATGCTTCTCATCTCTCTCCCTTCCTGCCTGTCAGTCCATGTATGTCTCTCCATATATATATATATATATATTTATATATATATACATATAAAACAGTCTTTAAGAATGGTTTATAAAGTATAGTCCATGGGTCCCTGGGGGTAACCAAGACACTTTCAATGTGCCCATGAAGTCAAAACTGTTTTCATATAATACTAAGGGATTTTTGGTTCATTTTTGTGTGTGTGTGTATTTGTTTTTTGCTTTTCCAATATGGTTACATTGACACTGTTAATGCAAAAGCAAAGGTGGGTAAATGCTGCTTTCTTAGCATGGGATGCGGCAGCATACTAGGTCCCCTTGAGTGGTTGTAGACCTCATCACATTGGCAGAAAGAAGAAAAGCCAGCATTGCTTAGAAGTGGCTTTGATATGGCAGTAGAATTATTAATTTTATTAAATTTCAACACTTTACATCTTTGTAGTATTCTGTGTGACAAAATGGGAATTATGAATCAGACAGTCTGCTGTATACCAAGCACCATGGTTGTCTCACAAAAAAGTATGCGTTTTGAGTTGAACTAGCCCTTTTTATCCTGGAACACTATTTTTATTTGAAAGAGCAAATGACAAACTATGGTTCATTAGACTTGGGTATTACGAAGATATTTTCTCAAAAATGTACAAAGTGGGCTTATTACTTCAAGGAAAATAACTGATAGTATTTACAGCCAATGTTAAAATTTGAAATTTTTTTCTTTTTTAAGTGAAAGAAGGGGAGATAGATAGACTCCCACATGTGCCCCAACCAAAATCCACCTGGCAACCCCTGTTTGGGGCCAATGCTTGAGTCAATTGAGTTATTTTTAGCACCTGAAGCTGACATTTGGACTAACTGAGCCACTGGCTGCAGGAGAGGAAGAAGGAGAGAAGGGGTAGAGAGAGGGGAAGAGAAGCAGATGGTTGCTTCCCTTGTGTGCCCAGAGTAGGAATCGAACCTGGGACATCCATATACCAGGCTGGTGCTTTATCTACTTAGCCATCCAGACAGGGCAAAATTTGAACTTTTGAGTGCAAAGTAGAATTTTGGAAAACTTGTATTCTCTACCGTGAAACCATATGACTGCTTCTTAATACCTAAAACCTCATGATGAGATTGGTTGTGATACTTACAAATGTGATTTTTTTGTTATTTTATAAGAAATGTGTTAACATTTGGAAAATCAATGTGTCTCAGTGAATCAGTGTTTTTGTTTCAAATGTCCAATGTGTGATGTTACAAATCATGTATTAATAAAAGATCCCTTTTAAGTGTAAGTAAGATAGACCAGTGGATTGTAATATAAGAGAATATAACAGGAAGCCCTTGATATCATTTCAGATTCAACCCAAAGTCAACCTTTAAGAAACTATCATTGTTTGCCTAAACTGTGGTGGTTCAGTGGATAGAGCATTGAGCACTGAGGTTCCTGGCTCGGGACCCAGAGGTTGCAAGCTTGAGCACAGGATCACTGACATGGTCCCAAGGTCACTGACTTGAACCCAGAGGTAGCTGGCTTAAGCCCAAGGTCATTGGTTTGAGAAAGTGTTCACTGGCTCGGTTTGAGCTCTCCCATCAAGGCATGTATGAGAAGAAATCAATGAACAACTAAAGTGCAGCAATTATGAGTTAATGCTTCTCATCTCTGTCCTGCTTCCTTTCCTTTCTCTCTTTCTCATAAAGAAATTAAATATATATATATATATATATATATATATATATATATATATGAAGCTACCATTGTCAGGATTTGGTGTGGTACAAAAAAGAATATTTACAATTACATTAAAAGGCTATTAAAATACTTTTCTTTGTTATAGCAATATACCTGGGTGACTCTATAAGGCCAGATTTTTTTCATACACTTCCACCAAAACAACATATTATAAAGTTTGAATGCAGAAGCAGATATGAGAATACAACTATTGTCGATTAAGCCAGAAACATTAAAAAGATTTCTAAAAATGTAAAACATTGCTATTCTACTTACTATTTTTTTGTTTTTGCAAAACAGTATTTTTTACTTTTCATAAAAATAATTGTAAACATATAATGAATGACTGTATTGTTTTTAAAAGAACAAATACATGTTTAAAAATTTCTCAGTTTTAATAATTTTATGTTTAAAACACTCAATAAGATGGGTATAGAAAGAAAATATCTCAACATAATAAAGGCCATTTATGATTAACCATCAGCTAACATCATATTAAATAGCATAAAACTGAGGACTTTTCCCCTTAAATCAGGAACAAGACAGGGTTGTCCACTCTCTCCACTCTTATTCAATGTAGTGCTGGAAGTTCTAGCCAGAGCAATCAGACAAGAAAAAGAAATAAAAGGCATTCATATAGAAAAAGAAGTAAAGATTTCACTTTTTTGCAGATGACATGATCCTGTACATCAAAAACCCCAAAGACTCCACAAAAAGATTACTAGAAACAATAAACCAATATAGTAAGGTCACAGGATACAAAATTAATATACAAAAGTCCATTGCCTTCCTATATGCCAACAATGAAACATCAGAAAACAAACTAAAAAAAAAAATCTCGTTCATGGTTGCAACAACAACAACAAAAAATACTTAGGAATAAACATAACAAAGAATGTAAAGGACCTATATAATAAAAACTACAAAGTTTTGTTAAGGGAAATAGAAAAAGATACAATGAAATGGAAAAATATTCCTTGTTCTTGGATAGGAAGAATAAATATAGTCAAAATGACCATATTACCCAAAGCAATATACAAATTCAATGCAATTCCCATCAAAATTCCAATGGCATTTTTTAAAGAAATGGAACAAAAAATCATCAGATTTATATGGAACTATAAAAAACCCTGAATAGCCAAAGGAAAAAGAATGAAGCTGGGGGCATTCCAATACCTGACTTCAAATTATATTATAGAGCCACAACAATCAAAACAGCATGGTATTGGCAGAAAAATAGACACTAAGACCAGTGGAACAGAATAGAAATCCAAGAAATAAAACCACATATATATGGTCAAATAGTTTTTTAAAAAGGGGCCAACAACACACAATGGAGAAAAGAAAACCTCTTCAACAAATGGTGCTGGGAAAACTGGAAAGCCACATGCAAAAGAATGAAACTTGACTACAGTTTGTCCCCTTGTACTAAGATTAATTCAAAATGAATCAAAGACCTAAATATAAGACCTGAAACAATAAAGTACATAGAAGAAAACATAGGTACTAAACTCATGGACCTTGGTTATAAAGAGCACTTTATGAATTTGACTCCAAAGGCAAGGGAAGTGAAGGCAAAGATAAATGAATGGGAATACATCAGACTAAGAAGCTTCTGCACAGCAAGAGAGACTGACAACAAAACAAACAGACAGCCAACTAAATGGGAGATATTTTCAAACAGCAGCTCAGATAAGGGCGTAATATCCAAAATATACAAAGAACTCATAAAGCTCAACAACAAACAAACAACCCAATAAAAAAATGGGAAGAAGACATGAACAGACATTTCTCCCAGGAAGAAATACAAATGGCCAACAGATATATGAAAAGATGCTCATCTTCATTAGCTATTAGAGAAATGCAAATCAAAACTACAATGAGATACCACCTCACACCTGTTAGATTAGCTATTATCAACAAGACAGATCATAACAAGTGTTGGAGAGGCTGTGGAGAAAAAGGAACCCTCATCCACTGTTGGTGGGAATGTAAAGTAGTACAACCATTATGGAAGAAAGTATGGTGGTTCCTCAAAAAATTAAAAGTAGAGCTACCATATGACCCAGCAATCCCTCTACTGGGTATATACCCCCAAAACTCAAAAACATTGGTACTTAAAGACACGTGCAGCCCCATGTTCATCGCAGCATTGTTCACAGTGGCCAGGACATGGAAACAACCAAAAAGCCCTTCAATAGATGACTGGATAAAGAAGATGTGGTACATATATACTATGGAATACTACTCAGCCATAAGAAATGATGACATCGGATCATTTACAACAACATGGATGGAACTTGATAACATTATACAGAGTGAAATAAGTAAATCAGAAAAAAACAAGAACTGTATGATTCCATACATAGGAGGGACATAAAAATGAGACTATGAGACATGGACAGGAGTGTGGTGGTTACGGGAAGGGGGGGAGGGAGAAGAGAGAAGGGGAGGGGGAAAGGGAGGGGCACAAAGAAAACCAGATAGAAGATGACAGAAGACAATCTAACTTAGAGTGATGGGTATGCAACATAATTAAATGTCGGGATAACCTGGAGATGTTTCCTCTGAACATATGTACCCTGATTTATTAATGTCACCCCATTAAAATTAAAAAAAATTTCTCAGTTTATATTTCTAACATGATACATGAGTAGATATGACCTAAAAAAACAAAAGAAGCTCTTTAGGGTCCTCAATAATTTTTTATTTTTAATTCAGTGAGTGAAGGGGAAGCAGAGACAGACCCCAAAATGTGCCCTGACTGGGATCCACCCAGCAAACCCATTAGGGGACAATGCTCTGCCCATCTGGGGTGTTGCTCAGTTGCTCAGCAACCGAAATCGTCTTAGCACCTGAGGTGGAGACTAGGAGACTATGGAGCCATCCTTAGCATTTGAGGTCAATTCACTTCATTCGAGCCATGGCTGCAGAAGGTGAAGAAAGAGAAAAAGAGAGAGAGACAGAGAGAGAAATGAGATGGGGATGGGTGGAGAAGCAGATAGGTACTTCTCCTGTGTTCCCTGGCTGGGACATCCACACGGTGGGCCAATGCTCTACCACTGAGCCAACCGGCCAGGGCCAATAATTTTAAAAAGTGTAACAGGGTCTGACACCAAAAATATGAGAACCAGTGTTCTACAAAACTGTTCTTGTTCTGCTTGATGAAAACATTCCACTTCTCAAGTGACCATGGACTAATGAATATGTGTATCTATGTATGTGTGTGTGTGTGGTGATGGGGGTGAATCATAAATATTTTAAGAGAATGGAATATAATGATTTTTGTAAGGGGGGGGGTGGCTAAATCAACCCATTTCAGAGAAAAGATTACTAATGATTTATGAAAATGTGATTGATTTTGGATGAAACTGATAGCTGAGATAGAAAAAAAGAGAGAATGTGAATATTGATTCCAAAATTTAAAAAGAAAATTATGAAAGACATGAATCATCTTCCTCTTCACAATATATTGGGTCCAAGATGACCCTTATGATCTCCATCTCTGGTTTTTACACCACTGTGTAACCTCCTTCTCTCAACAGAATAGAGCAAAAGGGATGGGATGTCCCTGCTGAGATTAGATCACAAAAAATATGTGACATCTGCCTTGCTCATCCTCTCTTACTCTTATTGGCTGGTTCTGAGGGAAGCCAGCTACCAAGGTATGAGCTGCCCTGTGAGAGGCCCACGTGGCAAGGAATGAGTAGGTACCCAGTGAACAGTAACATGAGAAACTGAATCCTGACAACGATCACATGAGTGAGCTTGGAAGTTCATTTCCCTCTTTTAGGGCCTTCAGATATGACACAATCCCTACCTGACACCTTGATTGCTACATTATGAGGGGCAGAGGCACCAGCTAAGCCATGTCTGGCTTTCTGGCCCACAGAAATTGTGAAATAATACATGTTTGCTGTTTTAAGCTGCTAAATTATGGAGTAATTTGTTACACAGCAATTGATAACACATGTACATATGCATATTCATGAAAAAAACTGGCATATAATTTTAAGAGACTTTGAGAAATCCCTGAAGCCCATTAATGGATAGTGCCTGGACCTTGTTAATAACCCCTACTCTAGGAAAATGTGAAAAGACAGCAAAGAAAGAACAAAAATAAGAACAGAGAGTAATTAGTGGAAGGGAAAATCTAGGCAGTATAATTAGAGATAGTTACATCAGGGAACTAAAACAAGAACCCAGTACCTTAATGAGAAAAGTTTTCACTAAGACTTTGCTGTGGAGAGTTCCCCAAGGATAGCAGCCAAATTGGTGAGGCAAGCACTTACATCACAAAATAAAATTGGCTGGATCTGTAACTAAGACAAGGGAAGACCAATGCTTTGTATTTAGGCATGAGCGAAGGAAGTTTTCAAGCCAGACTATGGGTACAAGTGCAGAATAACAAACTGAGGACCCTAACAGTATGATCAATGGACAAAAAAAATGTGAATGCCGTGGAAAGTTGAAAAAAGTCCTGTAATGGCCTGTGTAATTAGGAAGTCCAGAGGTTGAGCTGGCCTCAGGCATAACGATATCCAAAGATTTAGATGATGACATCAGTTCTCTTATCTTTTTTGGTGACCTTCAAATGGAAGTCCAATTTTGGTTGTGAGGTGCATCTCTCTCTTCTGCAGAGAGCGATCCAGGTTTTATAAAGCAACAGAGACTTACACTCAAAGAAAAGGATTGTCTTCTCTCAGTGTCTACATGTGAAATCTAAGGCAGGTCTCTGATGGTCCTACCTGGGAAGCCTTTATCCCCCAGATACCCCAGCAGCATATGGAGCAGCAGAAGGATAATTACCTAGAGGAAAAGGGGGTCCTCTTGTCAGAGAGGGAGAAACAATGATAATATGACATATGTCTACTGGAGTGAGTGACAATAACCAGAGGCTGGGAAGATTGTTTAATATTTAAAATTATGCCAACTAATACAATAACTTGAGTCATAAGTTATTAAGCCATGTAGTGTTTGTCTCAGCAGCCCCTCATTATGGGAAATTTTTGTTGTGTATTTGAATTGACTTGGGATGATGGAGCCTAATGAACAGAGTTCTGTCTGGCAGGGGTGGCACTGGAGAAGGGGTTTGGGGATGACACCATGAATTCAGAGGCTCAGATTTTTAAGGAAAATTTCAGCCCTTCCCCCTCATGCGTCAGCAGCTGTTGTTTTTCTTCTAGGACACCAAGTCACTCACCATGCCCATATCCATTTGAATAAAGTCTGAACAACGACTGACTGTGAGAGAGAGGCTTAGCTGCCAGACACTCTGATGTGACCCAGCTGAATTTCTATTGCTCTCTAGAGTCCCAGGGTTAGAACTTGGCTTATCTGGGGACTCCCAATTTTTATAATTGGGAATTTGCTCCCAAATGGCAGAGACTTAATTCCTAAATACACAAAAAGAGATAGTGCCTGTTATTCAGTTGAAATATTCTTCAGTTGTAAATAAAGAATTATGATCTACTAAATTAGGAATCATTGTGAAAAAAAAAAGACAGTTCAGCTGAGACCAACAGTCATGTACAACTTGGCAGGGGAGAAATCTTTGGTGGCCCATCTTTCTTCCCAGTTTGCCTCCAAAATATATGCCACAGTGGGGTTTGGTTGAACATGGGAAAATGCTAAATAATATGTTAAACAATCAACATATAATAAGGTAACAAATTTCTAACTTTTGTAAAGTTTTTCAAATGTCAAGTGTCACCACCATGATATGTGAACAATAAAAATGTTAATAGAGTTAACTTAAAAGATTACATTGTACTGAATTCACATGTACTTCAAGAAATAAAAATAAGACTTTTAATTAGAAAAGATACGTTCTTCATTACATTCAATGCTCTTCTCCTAAAACCAGCCCTTTCAGTAAGTGTGTGACATTTTACTACTAGCCTTATTTATGGGTACACTGCCTTTACCTTGCTGGCAAAGGCACATTGTAAGGACACACTGTTTTATTTTTTTCTTAACACTAGAATTAAGCAGAAGCCCTTGTGTATCCCTGATCCAAATTTGAAGACTAATTGTAGTGCTTCCAGCTTGACATGTTTATCTTGAGAATCGTGCAAGTTATTAACAATGTCTTTCATTAACATCTTTCATTTAAGCTCTGTCCTTTCTTCAGTACCTGTATGCCACACTCTGCTTCTGTTTTTTTTTTTTTTTTTACCAATAGTCTGCCAGCTTTATGGTTCATAAAATAAATGTTTTGAATACCCATCATATTTGTGTTTCATGCCCTTACATTTTCCATGCATGAGTATTTTCAAAATTACAAGGGAAAAGGCAAGAAAAGGGATATTTTCCCCCAACAATCACACTTCCAAAGCTAGAAAGATTTATTTTCAATCATCTGAACTATTCCCTCTGATTTCTGAAATTTACTGCCTTGAAGATTGTCTCCAACACTGACTTTTGAGAAGATAGATAAAGAAAAATTCACATATCCCTAAAATGTTCTATTGGTGACTTTTCTGGCAGTTAATTTTAGATCAATACTGATTGATTGAGTCAAAAATGTGCTATCACATTGTCAGGCAGTAAAGATACAGATACAATTTCTGCTTTCTGGAACATTGTAGTCTATAGACCCAGGATTAGGGAAAGAGTCTGAAGGAACTAACACTGACTGATTGTCTAACCCTAGGGCAGTGGTTCTTAACCTGGGTTCTATCGAACCCTAGGGGTTCGATGAGTCGGTCTCAGGGGTTCAGAGAAGCCTCTGCCGCAGAGGCCAGAATAGAGTAATACTGTAATTTGTTGTGAGTTCATGCACTTTGTTGGTTTTGTTCTTTGAGCAAGGTGATGTTCATTCACGGCTCATTTTGTGCACCAGTAAAAAAACATATACCTATGTCTTGAATTTGGAAAAAAAAATTCATATTTTATTTATCACTAAAGAAGGGTTCGGGTGAATGCGCATATGAAACTGGTGGGTTCGGTACCTCAAAAAAGGTTAAGAACCACTGCCCTAGGGAGACATTCTTTCAAGTATTCATGTGTATTATTTCATACCACCTCCAGAAACATACTGACCTTGGACATCACTGTTCTCAACTTAAAGTCTCAGAGATACTAAGTATTTTCCCAGGCCACAGAACTAATATGTTGTGAATAAGAATTCAAATCAGGTTTGATTTCAAGCTTATTTTTACTGTTTTATACTGTTCTTCAGTGCTGTTTAGTTTGCCCTATAACAGTGATGGGCAGTCTTTTGAGCTTGATGTGTCAAAATTCGCCAAAACACTGAGCATAACTCAGGTGGTGTGTCACTTTGAGAAAAATGTCCTAACCAGAAGTCCCAGAACTAGAGACTCTGTGCTGGAGTTCTGTTGTTTTGGCCTCTAGACCTCTGGCACAGAGTGTCTACACTACAGCAAAGGTTTTATCCTCAGCTTCTGTACCTGGCAGGAGCCAAGGATGAAACATCCTTCTCGGCATGCGGCCCCATACTTCTCTGGTATGCGGCCGCATGCGACTGTGTGTCTTCGAAAATCGCTATGCGTGTCAGTGCTGACACGCGTGTCATAGGTTCGCCATCACGGCCCTATAAGTAAGTTCTAGGAATTCTATTTCTCTCTCAACGCTTAAGCCAAAAGCTGACAATGTTAAGAATGGTTGGGAAAGTGTGCTTTTTGAAAGCCTAAGAACTGATCAATTCTTATAGGCTGTGAATTTCAGATCTCATGTGAACCTATTAGGATTTCAGTTTAGTTAAAGCTGACTTTCTATTTTTGAAGAAACAAATTACAATGATAGCATGCAGACATGTGGATTTTAGCAAGGTATCTTTTTAAAGGAGATTATGATAAAATTGAGAGAGCTTGTTAGCAATAAATAGCTTTTTGCAAGGTAATATTTGGAAGCATTAAAAAATCAGGAGTTAAAGACATAGGTGCTGGAAAAATTTTTCATATACTCCACAAATCTTAAGTCACATCTGGATTTGCCCAGCATGATCAGCAAAATCTTTATTCAAGCCTGGTTTATCCAATAGAGTCAGTCAAATTAAAGGGCTCAATCACATACCTTAAAATTAGCATTACAGAAACTATTTCTAAATTGGGGAAGGCAAACAGAACTAGGGCAGTATTTAAAACAGTTCATATAAGGCATTGTTTGATTTGAATATCTACTAATCAGCAATTTGTATTAGTGAACACAAACCTAACATTCATTATTTAAACACACAGGAATAGTTGTATTACTACAAGTACATAGCACAATGAGCAATTGGTCTATTTATGAATAATATATTAGTTAGTGAGCATTTAGTTTTATTTATCAGTTAGGCTTAGGAGTACTGGTCTGTCCTCTGGACCCAGCCTGCAGCTAGCATTCATCCATAACTGTCACAGTGTCAATGAGAAGTGTGTCCAGGCTGCAGGATGGAGCTTGTGTTTGTTTAAGAAAGAGCCTGATGACATCACGTTGGCCTTGCACCCCAGAAGGCTCAAGAACTGGTGAGAGGGCATTCTCTCAGCCCGGTTCATGCAGACCTACTGTGAGGATTTCTGTCTTCAGGTCTGATTTTGAGGTGAACCAAGTTGCAGAATTCAAGGGGAGGCTTTAGATTTTTTTGCTTTCCACATTGGTTGCTTAGCCACATACAGTGTATTTGATTAATGTCTGAGAGCTCTAATTAGTTATGGCTAATCGGGTCCACATACACCAGCATATTGATTCTTGTCTCCAGAAAACTAATCTAATTGTGCTCCTTATCATTAGCAAATGGTAGGTGTATTGAAATGATGACCCATCTGTATGTCAGAAAGGCTACTCCATTATGACAGTTTTGGAATGGGGGCAGGGTGAATGGAGGCTTACCTAAAAAGAGCTGTCCAGTGGTATTAGGAACAAAATCCTATTTTAACACTTTGAGACTATTTCTTTTTAACTTCTCCAGAAGGGGAAAACCAGCATAAGAATCAAATGTGTTGTTTAGACTACAGAGGAGGAAGAAAAGCAGAGACTTTGCTGGTCCCTTTTGGTCTCTGAAACAGTTATCTACTGATCTGTGCCTGCCTTCTTGCTGCTCTCCAAGTAACAGCACCCATACTACAACAGCTAAGACCCCTGCACTGCTCCCTTTGGTGGGTCCCTAGTTATTGGGGATTATAATAAAAAAATGCCCTCTTCCCCAAAACAATATTAATAATATTGCTATGGCACTTAAAAATTTATACAGTGAAACCAGCTCAACTTTCTAGGCTTTATTTCTTTTCTAAAAATTGCAAACATATTTTCAGTGGAACTTTTAAATCAAAAGCACCATCTAGTAAACACAGTATGCTTTGTTTCTCTAAACACAACAGTGTTTTTTTTATTCCTCCCCCCAAAAACATATTGAAATCTAAAATCTGATCATTTTGAAATTTTCTTTGGAAAAGCCTAAAGGAGCCATAACTTCAGCTGCAGTGGAACAATCCTCTGATAGCCATGTACGCTTAGCGCTACCCAGTCCTTTGGAGCCAGGACTACCTGTTGCCACCGTTGTGCCATGGTTCTGACTAACATCAAGTCCTGTGAGAACACTTTGCACACTGCATCACAATTATTTCTTTGTCTGTCTCTGCAACTAGGCTGCAAGGTCCTGGAGGGCAGACACTCTACCTGATTCTTTAGTGCAAAGGCTCAATGTCTTAGGTGTTTGTCACCAAGCAGTGAGGTCACCTTTCTATTTAATACTATAGATTGCATAAGTGGGTAAGAGCCCTGTCACATCAGCAGCAGCCTCACCCCACCTCCCGAGGTGCTCTGGCCTCTCCAGGGCCCTCAGGGTGTTCCATGTTTATGGTGCTCAGTTAAGGTGAGTCTGTGGTGCTGCCTTTGTCGCCTTTGTTGGGATCTTCACTGAGTTCCCGCTGTTGTGTCCCAGCAGATTCAGGACCATCTAGTCTGGTTAGAACAGTGCTGCTACTGTGGCAGGCAGTCAGGCACGAGTAGAGCAAGGACTGTAGGCCAGGCGCAGGTCACCAGGATGGAAAGCTCCAGGCCTACAATAGGTAAAACTGGAAAGACAAAGATCTCGCCCCTGGGTAACCTTTCCTCCACTATCATATTGCCTTCTAAAAAGTTTGAAGAAATGTTTTAGACCCCCTGAATTCATATCTCTGGTCACGTGGTCCAGACCCTCCTCTGACCTTTTCATCCCTGGCATGTTGCTAGTCATGTGAGTTAGACCCCTTTTGTGGGGGATTGAACATGGGGCCAGAATATCTCTTAAGCATTAACCCCTAGGGTAACATGTAGGCCTCAGCTGTGTTTCAGCTCCAGGCCCAGAAAAGCAGCCAAACCAGACAAGCGATGACATAGCTGAGTTAGGACCAGCTGTATTGGCTAATGACTCCTTTCCCTGGGGCTGACCAATCAGTAGAGACCACAACCCTAGAAGCACACACTTGGACAGCTAATGAATATTCTATTGAGATCCTCCCCAGGACCTCCCCTAAGATCTCCATGGTAAAAGACTTTAGGAGAGAGGACTCAAGCCTTTCCCTTCCCCCTTCCCTACTCTTCCCCTGCAGGCATGTATCTCCAAACATCTGAGGTTCCTAATTCAACTTACAACCAGGGGAGCAGTGAGCAGCAGCTGCTCATCTCGGGCTAACCCCCTGAATGGTCTCCAAGGCACCCATTTCTCTGACTCTCCAGTGAGCTGACAGCAGCCCCACCTCAGCTCTCCTGTTGCTTCTTCTATTCTAGGCCCTTTCTTGTTTCACTGTCCCCCAGCTTTAATAAACTTACTCTCAAAATCACCTGGACTCAGCTGTGAGATTTTTCCAGCGCAGAGTTGAAAACCCACACACTACCAGCTAGCCCTAGGCAGACCTGAAGGGCCAGGTCCCCTGTCCAGTAACACTACCACTATTACAGCATGGGGGTATTGTGGCAAGTCTTCCCCTCTCCCCTTAAATGGGGGACATTGTGGCAGAAGTGAGGAGTAGAGTGGTATAAAAATGGAATAAATCTCAGAGTCAGATGAGAGCTAGGCTTGCAGGCATGGCAAGGAGTTTGGCTTTTAGTCCAAATGCAGCAGGAAATATGACTCAAAGAGAGCTGTGACTTGATAAAAGGTATGTAAAAGATGACTCTGGCTGCTGAAAAAGTAGTGGAGCAGCAGTTCAGCAATATGTGAAGCAGAGCCGCTGCTGGGAGATGACCACAGCAGCCTCGCAGGCCAGTGGTGGAAGCAGAGATGGAAAACAGTGGGTGTGTGCGTCGCATATAGAACCAGTGCAACCTTCCGAGCAGTTATGAATACGAAAGAAAAGGGAGGAATTCTCTGTAAACCCCAATTTTCAATTGAGCAGATGAGTGGGTGGAGGCACCATTTCCTTCGAAGGGGAAAACTGGTGGAGAATAGGCTTGGGCCAAATCAAGTCTTCTTTTTTGATGTTTGATTTGAGTTGCCTATTGGGTATCTGTGGGGCAGCTGTGTTAGGCTTGCTCACTGGTTTATCAGCTGCAAGCAGTTTGCCTGATTGGTGTGTGAGCACGTGGCAGCACCACGTGTGTATAGCTTATGTAAAGCTATGGGTGCTTATGCTCAAGGGGAGTGAGGATGGTAGACTGCCTGCCCGCCACTGTGAGGGGCCATTTTGCTGTTTCTTTGCCTGAGAAGCAGTTTCCCCTGCCTGTGTGCTTGTCCGCCATTGTGAGACTTTCAATGGAACGGCCCCAGGCTTTTCAGTCCGCAGTTACTCTACCATCTGCCCGAACCCAATGTGGACCTGCCTGGCCTCAGCCACTGGCATTACAGTTATCCACGTGGCCATGTTAAGAAGGCAGTGCACATGCAAGTTTTGAGTTTCAATGAAAAGGGCTATGCTATAAATTTAGGAGTCAGCAACATACAGATGGTGAGAGAGAGAGGAGAAAAGTTTGCATTCAAGCACTGAGATAATTGAACTTGAGTGGATAATAAGGACCAGAAAAGAAGTCTGGACATGAGCATCTAGTGATGGAGGAGAAGCACCCAAGAAGAGGAGTTTTAGAACTTGGGGGGGTGGGGTGGTGGGGATTGCATTTTAAGAGAGAGGAAGTAGTCAAGTGGGATATGGGAAACTTGAATGAGAAGACAGAGAAATGGTCATTGTTTTCCTCTTCAGCCCAGTTTGGGACTACCTCCCATGCACTAACTTTGTATTCTAAGGTAGTAGAAATAGCCCTAACACACAGTACTTCAACATTGCTGAATTTCCCAATGTGTGTTTTATTTGGTGTTAAGTAACACAGTGTGCAGGACACCCACATCTCAGCACAGTCTGGACTACAAAGAGCCTTCCCTTCTTTCATACCTAATGTTAGGATCATGCCTGAGTGTCCTTCCCTCCTCAAGAGAAACAAAGATTTCCTGGCACAAGATATAGTAGAGCCATGGAGAGAAAAGCATATTCCTGCCACTCAGTATCTGAAAAAATAAAAAGAATGACAACAAAAGAAAAACCTTCAACTAAAGCTTTGGCTCAACCACAGGTAAAATTTTACAATTACAGAAGGCTTTTGTTCTCATTTTAAAACACGGTATTATGCTCACTTCCCAGCTTTAGCTCTGAATAATGAGCATGTGTTTGCTTTGCATTCGGGTAATTAGAGTCCACCCAGGTTGTTTATTCCAAACATGAGAACAATCAGATCCGAAAGTGACTGAATTCATGTCTCTGGCTCTTTTGCCGAGTTTCAAATTGACAGTTTCTGTAGCTATAAGCCATGTTATTTCCTAAGATAGTGCCTGAAATTTAGTATGTAATCAGTAGCTATTTGTTGAATGACTGAATGAACAAGGAGGGCAAGTGATAAAGTGGGGGAAATACTTGATTTAATTAGAAGGTCTGGATTCTTGGGAAGGTCATTTATACTCTCTGCACCTGAACATTCTCAATGTGCCATCTTAAAACCCAGGAGTTTTAAAGTGATGTGCTGAGAAAGCATGGTTCAACAGGCAAAAATAATTAAAACAAATCTCATTAGTTTTTCATATCTCTCAAATGAATTTAAGGGAGATACAAATGCATGGTCTATAACATACATTAGAACCCTCTTTCCTCACTCCCTGCAGCTGCTCCAGCATCTCACTCTCCTTCTCAGCCTCTTCCCGCAGGAACTTCTCTTCCATTCTCCTGACTGTAGCTGACGAATTTTTCTTTCCTCTCAATTTATCTATCCTTAGCACTTCAGTTTGTGCATTTTTTTCCAGAAAGAATTCTGCATCTGTAGGAAGTGAAAGTAAAGGAGGCTTTAGGCTTGTGAATATAGGGTTAGTTTGGGCAATCTGGAAGAGGAGGTAGGTCTTAGACAATTCTCACCTTAATAGTGTTTGCACCATTACAGATGCAAAATGGGAGAAGTCATGCCTGCTCTCCAGGATTGTTGGGAGCATGACATGAGATGAGTACAGGTCATTATTAACTCTGCACAGTGTATGGTGTCATCTTTCCCAGACATATAAGCATTATTTAGTATCCTAGTGAAAACTCTTTGATCTCATGCTCACAAAAGATGTTTTATTTTTATAATAAATATGCATCTGCTTTTTTTAAAAAATGTTTTAACAATTTAAAAGTAAACTGATAGTCTTATAAAAAAGATCCAACCCAAGTATCCAGAAGAAGCTTCAGATGCATAGTGAACAAGTTTTTCAGTGTTTGCCATGCACATGGCACAGTTTAGAGTAGTGAACATCTGTGTTTTCACCTTATGTTTAAAGGTACTTTTAGTTTTCAAGTGAATGTGTTGAGTATACATAATACCTTCACTGAGCAATTGATGTAAAGGGCTAATTTCAAGCATTGTTTCTTAAGTAAAATTCAATGATAAAAATCTGGGAATGCTATTCTTTAGATTCAAAAGTGAGATTTGTGTGTGGCGAGGGAGGGAGTTCGTTGGTTTTTTAAATCACCAATTTCATGAGTATTGTTTATTCTCATAATAAAATAGAAAATCTGTTCAATTCTGTGTTAGTTCTTTATTGTTGCACAATAAATTACTCTACAACATGCTTAAAAGAACAAGCATTTGTTTATCCACAGTTTCTGTGGGTCGGGTGTACGGTAGTGGCTAAGCTGGGTAGTTCTGGTTTGAAGTCTCTTATTGAGTTCAGACTATCAGCTGGGGTTTCTATCATATTAAGACTTGGCTGGGGTGGAGGGGGTCTGTTTCTAGGATGGCTCACTCTTATATGGCTGCTAGCAGGAGGCCCCAGTTTCTCACAATGTGGACCTTTCAGGGATGCTTGCATGTCTTCATGACATAGCAGCTGGCTTCTCCCAGAAGGAGTGATCTGAGAGAGAATAAGGGAGAAGCCACTCTGTCTTTCATATCTTAATTTTAGAGGTCATGTACTGTCACTTCTACACATTCTATTTGCTAGAAGTAAGTCACTAAGCACAGCCCACACTGAAGGGAAGGACTATTAGACTACACTTTTTGAAGGGATGAGTAGCAAAAATATTTGTGAATGCATTGTAAAACCAATACAAGTTATTTAGCATAAATTGCATTTTATTGTTTATACTCCAAACAAAATATAAGCTTTTCACAATAGGGGTCACTACTTATACTATTGAGTTTTCAGGACACATTACATAAATCTTTTTATTGGTCATGAAGAGACTGAGTTCAGAAGCATAAGTAGCTTCTTTCAAGTATAGATAAGGTCAGTGTCCAAATTTAGACTTGCATCCAGGTTTTCTGATATATAATTATAATTATGTATGTAGTCATCTTACATCCAAATAATGATAGCAAAAAAGGGCTCTTTTGATATACTGTAATTTACTTTCCCAACTTTTGTCTACTTACATGATTTCAAACATCTGGGTTTAAATTGGAAACATCTCATCAAAAATCCAGATGTTTCCAAATATAGTGAAAATAAAACAAACAAACAAACAAAAAAACCTATCCAAATATTCAAATCCTTTGGTGAATAAATAATTCTGTATGCTGAATGGATATTCTGTTAAAGACTTTACTCCCCTTCCCAATGTATATTATTTTATGTGAAAGTAAAGTTCCTAATGTAATCAAATGTTAAATTGGAAGTTTGGACCAAGGCCACAAGACATGGTGGATATCAGACTACCAAGTGAGGTGTGAGACCGGGCACTAAGATGCGAATGCTAAAAGAAAATATCTAGAAACTGATTGCACAACTTCTGCATTCCTCCTCCAGGGTCCCCTTGCCCAGATTAGTCAGGGGATATAAGGAGGGCTTTAGAGTAAGGCAATCAAACAAGGAGGAGCTTCTGGGGGTCACTTAAGGTCTGCAAAGTATCCTTTCATGCAGAAGGCACAAGGAACTGATCCCTGGCCCCTAACTATATGACTTTACCTAAGTCCTAAGAGAACTAAAAGTTCTATGGAGATTTCCTGCAGGAACAGTAAAATCATTACCCCACAGAAAGAGTTTAAAGGGCTTGTGGAAAATAAAAGTAAAGAAGGTTTTATGATTAACTACCCCTCATGCATTTTCTGTGTTTAATATAAGGCTCCATTAAAATATATCATAGACATTTCCTGCCTTTGAAACAGCACATAGTGTGCTATTGAGAAAGAGTTAAGTTAGCTTTAATGTTATCAGTGGTTAATACAATAACAAAGAAACAAACAAACTTGAACTCATATACTACAATATTAAAAAAAAAAAGATCAATACAGCAATGTCTCCAGGGTTTATGGAGATGTATGAGGTATTTATCTAAAACTTAAAATTCTTATAAATTATTTCCAATATTTCTGCTACCTCATCTGGTTTCTATATTATCAGTAGTCACTTCTCACTGTTGTCTATATGCCTCTCTATTTTTTTCTCTTCTAATTGAAAGTTGGTGGGGACATAACCTTGTTGGAATTTAAAATTAAATAGAACCATGACTTTCTTTCTTCTTTCTTTCTTTCATTTCTTTCTTAATTTTTTTTTCTTGCTCACCAAAGTTCTTCAGGGAAAGTTGATGGAGAACTGACTTTTGTATGCAAAGTTTTGACTCAACTTATGATGTATTAGGTAAGCAACTACATTAAGTAGTCACTGATATTCAGTATTTGTTGAACAATTTTGCCTTTATTTTTAATAGGATTTTTCTCTACATGTTTTTAATCAATTAATTGATTCATTATGTGTATATTTTGTGCCTACAATGTGCTAGATGCTGAACTTGGATCAACTAACACTGATATGAATTGAGCTAGTTAGTCAACTAGTCCTATTAGAGTTCCTGTGCTCAATCATAGACGTTGTGCCTTGTAACTCAGACTAAGAAGTGGATTTTCCCTGTCTTTTGAGAATGGAAAATCTCCTATGCCACTTAAACAGATGAAGAAGCAATGGATTAAGTACCTGATGGAGAACAAATTCTAATCCCACAGACAAAAGAGAATATTTTTGGTGGCCTGTTAGTAATAAAACTAAACATGTTAATATAAGGTCTTAATTTTCCCAATTGCTCTAATAACTACCTTCTTATTGTACTTTCCCAACAACCTTCTGAGTGATAAGACAACCACTCTGAACTCTGTTACAAATGATGTTAAGGATCTTAATAGCTGAAAGCTAATGAGCCAGTCAAGAATAGAGCCCATCTTTATTCTTTGAAATCCAGTCTTTCTCTCTTAAAGCAGGGTTCTAGACATCACTTCTTTGTGCCTTAATTTCTGCTTACATAGTATTGGGTTGATTTTGATTCAACATGGATTATGTAGTTGGAGATGTGACTGAATATCCTTATGGTCAAATGATTTTCCAGAGCTTAAAATGTATCATCAGTGCCTCTGTTTTGGAGCCTACATATTTCTGACCTCTGCTTAATAAAAGAGTTGAGATACAAGAAATGGAACTAGATTTTTGTGCATTGAGTCCTTGGCATAGTTCCTTGGCAACAAAACTCTGCCCTTCATATACCAGGAAGCTGAGGGACATACCTCTTGCCAAGAGTTCAATGCTTTAGGAAGAGTTACTCCTCATCTGGGTCATTGTAGATGCCTCTGCTGAAGCAACAGAGAGGAATTGAGCTCAGCAAGGGCTCCTAACTCCCCTAGCTTCAGAAATTCTGGCTTCCATGGCAGAGTAAAGTCACAGAGGAAAGAAAATTTGCCAAATAAACTGTGGTCCATCCTGACAACTGAACAATATTCAGGGCTAAAAAGAAAAAAGTTATCAAGCTATGAAAAGACACAGAGGAAACTTAATTGCATATTACTAAACTAAAAGAAGCCAATCTGAAAAGGATGCGTACTGTAGGATTCCAACTCTATGACATTCTGGAAAAGACCAAACTACGGAACCAGTAAAAAGATCAGTGTTTGCCAGAGGTTGGGGGCATAGACATGAACAGGTTGTTGCAGGAGAGCAAAACCTTGGAGGATTGACACTCAATTTACAAGAGGAAAAAAGAGAATTTATTACACTGGCGGAGCACATGGGGCTATAGCTCGAAAGATACGTACTCCCCAAAATTAGATTTCTTGCATCTTTTTTTTATTAATTTTAATGGGGTGATACCAATAAATCAGGGTACATATGTTCAAAGAAAACATCTCCAGGTTATCTTATCATTCAATTATGTTGCATACCCAGCACCCAAAGTTAAATTGTCCTCTGTCACCTTCTATCTGGTTTTCCCAGTGCCCCTCCCCTCCTCCCTATCCCACCCTCTCCTCCTTCCCCACACCCCGTAAACACCACACTCTTGTCCATGTCTCATAGTCTCACTTTTATGTCCCACGTATGTATGAAATCATGCTGTTCTCAGTTTTTTTCTGTTTTACTTATTTCACTCTATATAATGTTATCAAGGTCCATCCATTTGTTGTAAATGATCCGATGTCATCATTTCTTATGGCTGAGTAGTATTTCATAGTATATATGTACCAAAGCTTTTTAATCTACTCGTCCTCTGATGGACACTTGGGCTGTTTCCAGATCTTCCCTATTGTGAACAATGCTGCCACAAACATGGGGCCGCATTTCTTCTTTTCGAACAGTGCTATGGTGTTCTTAGGGTATATTCCTATATGGGAAAGATGGGTCAAAAGGCAGTTCAATTTTTAATTTTTTGAGGAATCTCCATACTGTTTTCCACAGTGGCTGCACCAGTCTGCATTCCCACCAGCAGTGCAGGAGGGTTCCCTTTTCTCCACATCCTCACCAGCACTTATTCTGTGTTGTTTTGCTGATGAGCACCATTCTGACTGGTGTGAGGTGATATCTCATTGTGGTTTTAATTTGCATTTCTCTAATGATTAGTGATGTTGAGCATTTTTTCATATGCCTATTGGCCATCTGTATGTCCTCTTTGGAGAAATTTCTATTCATTTCTTTTGCCCATTTTTTGATTGGATTGTTTGTCTTCCTGGTGTTGAGTTTTATAAGTTCTTTATAAATTTTGGTAATTAACCCCTTATCAGAAGTGCTGTCGAATATGTTCTCCAATTGTGTGGTTTGTCTTTTTATTCTGTTCTTATTCTCTTTTGCTGTGCAAAAACTTTTTAGTTTGATATAGTCCCATTTGTTTATCTTGCCTTTTATTTCATTTGCCTGTGGAGATAAATCAGCAAATATATTGCTGCTACAGATGTCGGAAAGCTTGCTGCCTATGTTTTCTTCTAAGATGCTTATTATTTCACAGCTTACGTTTAAGTCTTTTATCCATTTTGAGTTTGTTTTTTGAATGGTGTAAGTTGATGGTCTAGTTTCATTTTTTTGCAGGTAGATGTCCAATTTTCCCAACACCATTTGTTAAAGAGGCTGTCTTTACTCCATTGTATGTTCTTTTCTCCTTTGTCAAATATCAGTTGTCCATAAAGCTGTGGGTTTATTTCTGGGTCCTCTGTTCTGTTCCATTGATCTATGTGCCTGTTCTTATGCCAGTACCAAGCTGTCTTGAGTACAATGGCGTTGTAGTAAACCTTGATATCCAGAAGAGTGATACTTCCTGCTTTATTTTTTCTTTTTAAGATTGCTGAGGCTATTCGTGTTCTGTTTTGGTTCCATATAAATTTTTGGAATATGTGTTCTATATCTTTGAAGTATGTCATTGGTATTTTAATTGGTATTGCATTAAATTTATAAATTACTTTGGGTAATAGAGACATTTTAATGATGTTTATTCTTCCTAGCCATGAGCACGGTATATGCTTCCACTTGTTTGTATCTTCCTTGATTTCTTTTATCAATGTGTTATAATTTTCCAAGTATAAGTTATTAACCTCCTTGGTTAAATTTACTCCTAGGTACTTTATTTTTTTTGGTTGCAATAGTGAAGGGAATCGGTTTCTTAATTTCTTTTGCTGACAGTTCATTGTTTGTATATAGAAATGCCTCTGATTTCTGAGTATTAATTTTATATCCTGCCACCTTGCTGAATTCATTTATCAGGTCCAGTAGTTTTTTGACTGAGACTTTAGGGTTTTCTATATACAATATCATATCATCTGCAAATAGTGACAGTTTTACTTCTTCTTTTCCAATTTGGATGCCTTTTATTTCTTCTTCTTGTCTGATTGCTGTAGCTAGGATTTCCAGAACTATGTTGAATAACAGTGGTGAAAGGGGGCACCCCTGCCTGGTTCCTGAGCTTAAGGAGATTGCTTTTAATTTTTGTCCATTTAGTATGATGTTTGCTGTGGGTTTGTCGTAGATGGCCTTTATCATATTAAGGAATGTTCCCTGTATTCCCACTTTACTGAGAGTTTTGAGCATGAATGGGTGCTGGATTTTATCATATGCCTTTTCTGCATCTATTGAAATTATGTAATTTTTGTCCTTCCTTTTGTTTATGTGATGAATCACATTGATTGATTTGCGAATATTGAACCGGCCTTGCCTCTCCAGAATAAATTTCACTTGATTATGGTGTATGATTTTTTTCATATATTCCTGGATCCGGTTGGCTAATATTTTGTTGAGAATATTAGCATCTAAATTCATCAGGGATATAGGCCTATAATTTTTTTTCTTTGTGTTTCTTTGCCCGGTTTTGAGATCAGAATTATGCTCGCCTCATAAAAGGAGTTTGGAAGTCTTCCTTCCTCTTGAATTTTTGAAATAGCTTGAGGAGGATAGGAGTTAGTTCTTCTTTGAATTTTTGGTAGAATTCACTTGTGAAGCCATCAGGCCCAGGACTTTTGTTTTTTGGGAGATTTTTGATAACTGTTTCGATCTCATTTGTTGTTATTGGTCTGTCTAGGTGTTCTGATTCTTCCAGATTGATTTTTGAAAGATTATATGATTCAAGAAATTTGTCCGTTTCACCTAGGTTGTCTAATTTTTTGGCATATAGTTCTTCATAGTATTTTCTTACAATGCTTTGTATTTCTGTTGTGTCAGTTGTTATTTCTCCACTCTCATTTCTAATTTTATTTATTTGAGTCCTCTCTCTTTTTTTCTTGGTGAGTCTAGTTAAAGGCTCATCAATCTTGTTTACCTTTTCAAAGAACCAGCTCTTGGTTTCATTGATCCTCTGTATGGTTTCCTTAGCCTCTATGTCATTTATTTCTGCTCTGATCTTTATTATTTCCTTCCTTCTACTGGTCCTGGGCTTTATTTGCTGTTGTTTTTCTAGTTCTTTTAGATGCTTATTTGAGCTTTTTCTAGCTTCTTTTGGTATGGCTGTAGTGCAATGAACTTCCCTCTCAGTACTGTGTCCCATAAATTTTGAGTTGATGTATGCTCATTCTCATTGGTTTCTAGAAACTTTTTTATTTCTTCTTTGATCTCATTGTTAATCCATTCATTATTTAATAACATGCTATTTAGTTTCAAGTGTTTGAGTGTTTTTCAGTTTTGTTTTTTTTTATTTCTTGCATCTTATATACCCTTTATAGAACATAAGTTCACATTCATGGTTCTCATGATTTCTTTGTTATTAATTACATGATTTCAGGATGGGAGGATAATGATTTTAAATGTAATCCTTACAGGATGCCAGAGGATAATCATTTGTAAATTGCCCATTAAGGAGAAAGAAAGAGGGAGAAGAAAGGGCTACTCAAGTCTCCCTTTCCCTCCTATATTTCTGGTTGCTTCTTTCACCCAGGTGTATAGAAGGGAGGGGATCCAAGCCTCCTTCTTCCTTTTATTCAAAACTTTCTAAATATGATATCCTCTGTATTTATATTATAACAGCCCTTCCTAAGCAGGAATATGATTGGCCATTTTGAGATTTTGTAAATTACACACACAAAAATTATATATACAAACTCTCTCTGAATGCTTGGCCTAAATTATAAAATATCCTTGATGCCTCCTATTCAAAGGGGGGTCTCCTTCCTCAACGTGAAGCCCAGAGGATTTTTAGGGCAGTGAAGCTATTTTGTATGATGTCACAATGATGGATGCGTGTCATCATACTTCACCCAAACCCATAGAATGTACAACAGCAAGAGTGTGAACCCTAATGCAAATTACAGACATATGGACTGTGGTGATATTAAAATGTCAGTGTTGGCTCACCAGTTTTAATAAATGCACCACAGAGGTGGGGGATGTTGATAATGGGGAAGGCTGTGCATGTGTGGGAGCAAGGGAAAGATGGGAACCTCTGTGCCTTCCTCTTAATTTTGCTGTGACCCTAAAATTGTTCTAAAAATATAAAGTCTTTACAAAGAGAGAGAGAAGAGTTGCTTGCCCTAACGGTGCCCCCATTTCTGAAGCTCAGATTTCACGTAGGAAGCTGCTGGGTTCCCCTTTCTGGTCAGCAAAGGAAGTCAGAGATTAGCAAGCCATTGAGTCTGAAACACATTTGGATTTGCAGCCAACTCCGGCATTTCCCTCATTGCACATATTGTGTTGGGACAATGATCTGATCAAATGTTTCTTAATTTTATTGTGGACTTTCTCTCTAATGAGTCCCTTTCTCCTAGATCTAAATAAAGAAAATACTAAAAACATGACACACACTACAGATGGGTCATCCACATCTGGGCTTTTCATTTTAAAGGCAGGGATGGGGTGGGAAGGACAGTAAAGCAAGACATGGCTGGCTTCTGTCATAAAAAGGATGAGTGGAGGAGGGGGTAAAGAGAGGAGGGAGTGAGATTGAATCATCAACCATTGTTATTGAATGACAGATGTATCCATTGGGACTAATTACAATAATGATCCTAGCCCATGACTGACTTAGAGTTTAAGTGCTCCTCTCTATGCCAAATTCTCAAATTTGGGCACCTGGATTGCACCTATGAATTTGGCATTTACCAAAGAAACCATGTGCAGATGGATATTTGCATGTGAAAACCAGTTAATTGTGTGTGTGTGTGTGTGTGTGTGTGTGTGTGTGTGTGTGCGCGCGCAGGAGCTTCTGTGCTCCTTATTATTGGCCTCTCCTCGAGATGTTGGGAGCAGTTTCTGGTCCTTTGGAAAACTAGCCTACAATTCACTGGTGCAGATTTGAGGTCTGTGCGTGGAAGAGATATGTGCCTAAGGTTTCGGGGAGGTAGCTCTGATGAGTCGTTATGTGTGTGCTGGCCATCTGTGATGTGCCCAGCACCGCCCAGCATAGTAAGAGCTCAGACTGTGCCATCAAATGAACCTGGATTCAAAGTCAGCTCTACTACGGCATTCATCAGGGCAAATTGATGGCAGAGCATGGAGTTTGTTCGAGAAGATGCAAATAATTGAATATGCTTGAGTGCTGGGTCTGCATGGTGGTGTAGACGTGTGTAGGTCTGTAGGGAAACTGAGACTTGTAGGAGTGAAGTTAAATCTGTGCACAGTAGGATTGGAACTAGCACGGCCCTTTGAGCTGTCCTGTGCTCTGTCACCTCTGCAGGGTACTCAGTGGGTACTTGGTGAAGGCAGTGGGATCCAAAGGATAGAGATGTTCCTCTGTTCACATTTTTCTGCATAAAGGTTTTCCTCTTTTGTGTATGAGCCACAGTGGGTCCTGGGGAGAAGAAATCTTTAAGTCCAGCTTTAGAGGCATGTGTACAATTTCCCCAGCCAGTACTTCCCCTAGTCGGCACTGAAGATCACAAAAACCGTGAAATGACAGATGGAGTGTGTAAATCTCCTACTTTGAATTTGTCAGTGCTTTCGGCTGACTTCTTTGCCGGGAGCTCTCCTGTTTTCCTCTTCATTTATGTGTGTCCTGTGCTTTCTTCAAACGCAGATCAAGGTGTACCTTACTCTGGAAAAACTACCCCATGAGAGAGGTACTAATCCTATCCCAATTGTATGCACAAGGAACTGAGTCACAGAGCAGTTGAGTAAATGATCAAAGATCATAGAACCAGCTGTGATCTGAATACTGGCAGACTGTCTCCAAAAACCAGTGCTCCTAACCATCACACCATGCAACCACTAAGTTAGAATAGTCTCACTTTTATATTTAAATAAGCTCTAAGACCTCCAGTGATCTTAAATTCTGCTGTGGAGCTAGACACTCAATGCATATGAGAAATTTTCCATGAAGAAGATGAGTTTGTTCCAGCCCTGGATGGATCACTACCAGCTGTAGGTCTAAGGGTGCATTTTGATGGTTTCATAACATTACTAGAGGCATTCAGTCAACAGCTAAGTGGCATGGGGGACTGTGGGTCTTGCCACATTTTGATGCCGTCATCAAGCTACAGGCAATCTACCAGCCAAAGCAGTTTCTGTTTGAGGAGTAGCAAAGCCCAAGGGGACATTATTCAGGCTGTGGTATGAGAGATGTTGCAGAACCATATGCTCTGCTGCCAATTTTGGTGCAACTCCAGAATGTATTTTCAACTGCAGCTTCAGGGTTTTTCCTAAAATCCTACTGTCTCTCACTGTCCCCTCCCTCTCCCCCACCCCCACCACAGCACACTCCAGGAAATCAATCGACTGCCCTTGCCTTCAGAAGCTGCCACTGTCCTTTAGAGTTTGTTTCCTTAATACCCTCCAAAGACAAACGTAAAAGACCTTTTTGTTTTTAAAGTTTTTACTGCTGATCACAAAGGGAAAACAGAAAATCAGGAAAACAACAGAGATAAAGAAGCAGTATGTAGTTCAGCACCTTACAAAGTCTTTATTGTCTCAGCCCTTGGATATAGTTTTAAGCTCCATCTAGGATCATAAATGGGAGCCCCCAAGGTACCTGGTCCTCTTCTGAAGGTTGAGGTCCCCAAACCTCACTGTCTTCTGATTTTTCTCTTTGTCACATTATAGGGACCATTTCCTTCATGTGATCTATTCCCAGCCTGAACATGTATCCTCTCTTGGTTTCCAGTAGGTGTTTGACTTCTGAAGACCTCTAGAGTGAGTTACAATGACTGGTTTAATTGGCTGTTGGCTCCAGGAGTTTTTTGCTGGACTCACATGAGGCCCGTATGGGCAGGAACCATCTTTCTGCTCTTTTGCTTACCTGTTTGTTGATGGCTTCCTTGCCCAGAGTCTGTGCTTGCTGTCTACATGAGCAATGTATAAATAGTTTATGACTTGACTTGGGGATTTACCATTGAAAGGCACCTAATTCTCTGGTGACAGATTTACACTTTTATCTTTACCATGAACCAAGGGCCTTTAGGGAGTTGTATTTTTGTATTGAAAAAATTATCTAGTAGACAGATGTTAGCAAAATACAGGACTAGGTGAGTAGGTTGAGCTAGCCTGGCTGGGGTGAATGTCTTCTTATGAGTAGCTTACTAAGATATGCTGACTTGGGTAATGAAATAAGGAATTTCTGGAGTCCAAGGAAACCCAAAGATGAGTGAGGAGGTGCAGGAAGAGAACACCAAAATGTTTTTAATGTATCCCATGTACTTTGATGATTTGCTGTCAGAATAGCAGAGAGGCAAGAAAGAAGAAAGTAGGGTTAAAAGGTTGAGGGAAGGGGCAGCCGGATTGGAGAGGCAAGGCTGAGGACCAAGCCCCAGACATGGGTTGGGAAAGGCAGCATGTAATGAGGCACGATAAAGGGGAAAATTATTAAAATATGACCCAGACTGAAAGCATGTCAAGTGAAAGCCAAGAGCCATGTGAAGCAAGTAAGAAACATCAACCCCAAGATTCGTTCTCCCTTCAGTATGGGTGGCCTTTCCTGTTCCCTTGTCCGCATTTCCTCAGTCACTTGTGAATGATGAGGCGGCTGACAGAGGCAATAAGTCCCCCAACCCTCAGGATTGTTGCACCAGTTTCCAGCTAACAGATTCCTTCCTGATATGGAGCAGAGGGTTGTAGAACTGTTTCCAGCAGACCACTAGGAGCTAGTAGTTATGGGAAAGCTGCTCTGGAAAGATAAAGATTTAGAGCAGATTATGATAATAATTATCACCATTTTGGCAATCCTGGAAGACTGCACATATAAGACACTAAAAATCTCATGGTGCTGGTGATTCATTTTATGGGAATTGGGCACTGATTCAGAAGACAGTGATTCTGGGCATTTTGCAATCAATTCTAAGACAACAATTTAAGATATGTGCCCACTGAAAATATGCCAAGATTATAGTAAATGAAATAATAATAATAATAATGCTATTGTAATTTGAATTTCTTATCTGCTTAGCACAGGGTCTTTAGTCCATGAAGTACATTAACATCATCTATTGTACAGATGATAACATAGTAATGCAATAATATGACAAGAGCCACTTTGTAGATGTCTCATTTGTATTATTAAATGTCCATTAAATATAAGTAAAACTAGTTAACTGTTTCTCTAGTGCCTTTGTCCTTAAAATAGTCCATATTTTAAATTAATCCAGTTCTGCTTCATTAGGATCAACATCTTCCCTCAGGTCCTTCCTGGAAGGATTCTGATGCATGGTCTAGGTCTGCCATTGGCTTGTCCTCTCCTCAGCCCATCTCCTTCTTTTCAACCCGGAGAACCTGTCTCTTATTCTAAGATCCAAATTAGTCTTCATTTTGCTGTGGGTGTCTTGGACCTCATTACCTGCTTTGGATGTGTGGTTCATCTCTGACTGGCCATTGGACTCTCTTCCCTGAGTATTTCAACCTAGACTCCCTGGATCTTCATCTCAAATACTCTTAATACTTCTTCTTGCCAAATCAAAGAGCTGGCACCTACTTCTCTCAGACCAAGATGGTTTCTGACTTTGGAACCCGTGGGGAGGTCCATGGAAGTGGCTTTTTAAAATATTTATTTTGTAAAATTATGGTATGTATATAGTTTAAAATTCAAATATAACTCTGTTGTTAATAAGATTCAACCCTACTCTCCACCCTCAATTCTTGATATCTTGCAGAAAACATTTCCCACTCTTTTAGATGTTCCTTTTTCTATATTTCAAGCAAAATGTTTATGCCTCTATAATCCGATTTTCAGTTTTCTATACTACTTATTGACTTTCTTTCTTCTATGAAAAAGTTATCTATCTTTTTGTACTCACAACACACACACACACACATACTCACACACAACACCTCTCTCCCTCGTCTAATTTTCCTGATTTAATTATGTATCAGATTACTACTGTATAACAAATTTCTATAGAAGTCAGTGCCACGGGTAATAAGCATATATTATCCTGTGGTTTCATGGGTTAGGAATGTAGGGGTTCCAAAGCTAAAGTATCTGATTTCAAGTTCACTTGTGTGGACGATTATTGGGTGTTGGTTTTCAGCCAGAAGCCTCATTCTTTTCTATTTTGGCCTTTCTACATGTTTGCTTGAGTGTCCTCATGACATGACAAGTAGCTTTCCCCAAAAATGAATGCTCCAAGAAAGTGACAACCTAAACCCTAATATCTCTTGTGACCTAGCCCCAGAAGTCACACTCCATCACTTCTACTACCTTCTGTTCATTAAAAGTGAATCACAAAAATGAAGGCACTTAGGCTTTTTTGAGATAAAGAATATAAAAAAATTTGTGTGCACATTTTAAAATCACCACAAATTTCTTCAAAAGTTTTGATTAAATGATACAAGGGTGGGCAAACATAGGCTTACAGTTGTGAGTATGTGAAACAGAGTTCATTTTTATTTTTAGGTGAAACAGACTTTCACATGAGCCCCAACCAGGATCCACCTGGCAACCCCATCTTGGGCTGATGCTCAAGTATCAAGCTATTTTTAGTGCCTGAGGCTGACACACTTGGACCAACTGAGCTATCCTCAGCACCTGGGGCTAGGCTTGAACCAACTGAGCCATTGCTGCAGGAAGGGAAGAGAGAGAGAAGGGGGAGAAGAAAGAGAGGGAGAAGCAGATGGTTACTTTTCCTGTCTTCCCTGACCAGGAATCAAATCCGGGACATCCATATGCCAAACCAATGCTCTATTAACTGAGCCACCAGCCAGAACCAAGTTTATTCTTTTATTCTTTATTAATTATTGTATTATTTCCCATATGAACAACTATAAACATACTTTTTCCCACCCCTTGTATTATTTGATTATATTATTATGCCATTATATTAATTTTGTATTTTTGCTGTAAAATATTATCAAAACAGTGGCTTAAAACAATACAGATTTACTTTCTTACAGTTCTAGAAGTCAGAGGTCTGAGAAGTCTGGAATGGATCCTTCTAGGCTCTAATTGAGGTATTAGCAGGGTAGCATTCCTTCTGGAAACTCCAGGGAAGAATACGTTTCTTGCCTTTTCCAGCTTTTAGAAGCACCCGCAGCCCTCAAAGTGTAGCCTCTTTGAGTCTTTCTCACCTCTATCACTCTGACTTCTGCTTTCCTCTTATGCTTCCTTTTCTGACTCTGACCCTGCCGCCTTCTTCTCTCCCTTGTGGTTACTTTGGGACCAGCCATATCCTCCAGGACAATTTCCTCACCTTAATATTAATTTCATTCCTTTTGCCATGCAGATAGCATTCATAGGCTGCAAAGATTAGGACATGAACTTCTTTGGTGGCCATTATTCTCCCCACTACAATTATGTAAATACTGCTCTCCATATACTGTAATGTATGTTATAATAAATCATTGTTATAGTTTCTTTCTGTACAACTTTTAATTTTTTTTAGAATGTATAACTGCTATTTTCTCACTGTTTGTTTATTATTTTTTAAAATCTATCATTGACCTGGCTGGTTTACTCAGTGGATAGAGCATCAGCTTGGCATGCAGACATTCTGGGTTTGATTCCCAGTCATGGCATACATGAGAAGGGACCTTTCCCTCTCCCCCTTCTCTCTCTCTTCAAGATCTGATCTCAAGGTCACTCATATGGACAACTATTTGGTATTGGTTGTTGGCCAGAAGCTTCATCTTTCTCTATTTGAACAAGAGAGAAAGAGTGGCTTGATTAATTTGAGCATGGCCCTGGGTGCTGAGGATAGCTTGGTTGGTCTGAGCATCAACCCCAAATGGGGGTTGCGGGTAGATCCTGGTTGGGGCACATGTGGGAGTCTGTCTAACTATCTTCCTTTCTCTCAAAAAAAAAAAAGAAAAATAAGGCACCAAATTTCCGGCTGAAAGCTCTGTTTGCATGAGTGGGGCTTGTTAACTGTTGGGTTTCATTCTGGGGAATCAACAAAAGTCAGCCTCTAAAGCTCTTTTCTTGCAGCCTGGTCAGTTTCCGTCATGAGTGATTTTTTAGTTTACTATTGTCCAGCAGAACCTGTGTGGTAATGTAAATGTTCAGTATCAGAGCTGTCCAAATTGGTAGCCACTAGTCACATGTGGCTATCGGATACCAGCAATGTGACTACAATGACTTAAAAAAGTAAATTTTTAATTTTATTTAATTTTACTTAATTTAAACATAAACAGACACTGTGGCTAGTGGCTACCATATCAAACAGCTCATTATCATCTTGTAGCTCACTGCCAATCTTCTACCACTCAAGGTGGAGGAAAACAGGTCTTTCACTGTTCAGAATGCAGACTTCCACCAAAATTTCCTTTTTGCAATAAAGATCTCATTCTGCCTTTAGCTCTTTGCAGTCCAAAATCTATCTTGTATAATCTCTCTAAACTTTCAGTTTTTTTAGGCAATGGGGGAGGAATAATCATATGATTGTATAAGTAGGGGACAGTCTCCCAATCAGTCCTGCTGTTTTCCTTGCCTTTAAAAGGACCTGTAACTGAAACACCTAGGTTTACCTAGAACCCTTCGGGGCAAACAGCTAGTTTTAGTGGCTTGCTCTGCTGCAGGCTTGTGTGTCAGTTTTCCCTGGATCACAGTCAGCTGTAACCTACCTTCCCGCTTTCAGTTTTTGTTGACATCAATTATACGCTGTCATCTCCGTCCAAGTCTCTTTAGCCATATGGGTTTGAGCCACATATTATTTCTTGCCTGCATTTTAGTGAGGTTTCAGCAGGGAGAGTAGAATGGGTGTGTCAACACCTCCATACTGCTGGCTGATTACTTGGTCCAACTTTTCTGCCAAAAGCATGGGGTTGTTTATTTTCCCTACAGATGTTTTTGTGATGTTCTAAGATGGAGCTATTGCACTGGTTGCCATTACATTATTTATTTTAGCAAGTTGTGAGATATCTGGTGATGTAGCCGGAATTTATTGCTCTATTTTTATGGCACAATCTTCAAACTTCATCTAGTAGCTCTAGCAAGATAGTCTAGGGTATTTGTTTAAGCCAAACGTCTCAGTTTTACTTGCCTGCTCACGTAAGTGAAACCATGGTTATGAAAACACCTAGTTTGACTACAGAAAACTGAATTGCTTCCAAAATCTTCTTTTTCGAAAAAAAAATTTTTTTTTGAGAATCCCTAGGGGTGTTCACATTGTCCAGAAATCAGTTCTAGTCATCTATGAATTTGTCTCTGACCAAGCCAAGACCAACCACACAATAGTTCCAAGCAAGAAATTTCCACTAGGATGTCACTCAGCAGTTAGCAACCTTCTCCCACTGCTGGTGCAGCTAGAGGTGACATTGTTGGTAAGCAACAGGCTTGCCCTTTCCCATGGGCAAAGAAACTGGGATATCTTCTTTAGCCTCAACATCAGTCACACTTAGGAGGTAAGAGACAAGTTCCAGGTAGGAGAGCGCTTGGGACCAGAAATTCTTGGATCTTTCTGTGTTAGGCCTTACCTGGTACCCTGGTGTGGCTGAGATTTGACTTTCCAGGTCAAGCCCTAACAGATCTGTAATAATGGGGCTCCCATCAGGCAGTGACCCCCACACGTTCTCAGATCTTCGTAGTAAGATAGAATATTTCCTCCCTAGTTCTATATTCCATCAGCAGAAATTTTGCAGTAAAAATGCTTGGCTGAATGTGGTCTGGCTCTATCCACTCATAATTCTGCCTCCACCCCAGCATTTACCCTTCTTTCCCCCTTTATTATGTATTCCCTCTCTGAGACTCATTGCTCTTTCATCTTGGACTGCTGCTGATCGTCAGACATGCTTCTATATTCCAGAAATCCAAGGGATAATAGAGTTAGACCCATTTTGTCAGGTGGAGCTCCTTAACAGTTTTATATGGATATCTAAGTACAAATAGATCAGGAGAGAAGCCCTCTCCTCCAGCCCCTCTGTCTCATCTCCACAGCTAGCAATACCCCACTGCCAAGTCCCACTGACTAAGTGGAGGGTATTTTTGTCTAAAGCAATGGTCCCCAAAGTGAACTTCATAAGATGATATGGGAATAAAAGAATAGAATTTCCATTTATTTTTATTTTTTATGTACTTATTATACTCTGTCTTTATCATTATTTTTTATTTTTTAATTTATTTATTTTATTAATTTTTAATATTAATGGGATGACATTGATCAATCAGGGTACATATGTTCAGAGAAAACATCTGCAGGTTATTTTGACATTTGATTATAATGCATACCCATCACCCAAAGTCAAATTGTCTTATATCATCTTCTATCTGGTTTACTTTGTGCCCCCACCACCACCGCCGGTAGCCAGCACACTTTTGTCTGTCTCTGAGTCTCATTTTTATGTCCCATCTATGTATGGAATCATTTATTCTTAGTTTTTTCTAATTTACTTATTTCACTCCGTATAATGTTATCAAGGTTCATCCATGTTGTTGTAAATGCTCCGATGTCATCATTTCTTATGGCTGAGTAGTATTCCATAGTATATATGTACCAAAGCTTTTTAATCCACTTGTCTTCTGACGGACACTTGGGCTGTTTCCAGATCTTCGCTATTGTGAACAATGCTGCCACGAACATGGGGGCGCATTTCTTCTTTTCAAACAGTGCTATGGTGTTCTTAGGGTATATTCCTATAAGTGGGATAGCTGGGTCAAAAGGCAGTTCAATTTTTAAATTTTTAAATTTTTTAAATTTTATCTATTTATTTATTATTTTATTATTATTATTTTTTAACAGGGACAGAGAGAGAGTCAGAGAGAGGGACAGATAGGGACAGACAGACAGGAGTGGAGAGAGGTGAGAAGCATCAATCATTAGTTTTTCTTTGCCATTGAGACACCTTAGTTGTTCATTGATTGCTTTCTCACATGTGACTTGACCGCGGGCCTTCAGCGGACCAAAGCAACCCCTTGCTGGAGCCAGCGACCTTGGGTCCAAGGTGGCGAGCCTTCGCTCAAGCCAGATGGGCCCGCGCTCAAGCTGGCAAGCTCAGGGTCTCGAACCGGGGTCCTCCGCATCCCAGTCCGACGCTCTATCCACTGCGCCACCACCCAGTCAGGCCAATTTTTAATTTTTTGAGAAATCTCCATACTGTTTCCCACAGTGGCTGCACCAGTCTGCATTCCCACCACCAGTGCAGGAGGGTTCCCTTTTCTCCACATTCTCGCCAGCACTTACTCTGAGTTGTTTTGTTGATGAGGGCCATTCTGACTGGTGTGAGGTGGTATCTCATTGTGGTTTTAATTTGCATTTCTCTAATGATTAGTGATGTTGAGCATTTTTTCATATGCCTATTGGCCATCTGTTTGGAGAAGTGTCTATTCATTTCTTTTGCCCATTTTTTGATTGGATTGTTTGTCTTCCTGGTGTTGAGTTTTATAAGTTCTTTATAAATTTTAGTTATTAACCCCTTATCAGACGTTATCTAGGAACATTTTCAAATATGTTCTCCCTTTGTGTAGTTTGTCTTTTTATTCTGTTCTTATTGTCTTTAGCTGTGCAAAAGCTTTTTAGTTTGATATAGTCCCATTTGTTTATCTTGCCTTTTATTTCATTTGCCTGTGGAGATAAATCGGCAAATATATTGCTGCGCCAGATGTCGGAGAGCTTACTGCCTATGTTTTCTTCTAAGATGCTTATGGTTTCACGGCTTACATTTAAGTCTTTTATCCATTTTGAGTTTGTTTTTGTGAATGGTATAAGTTGATGGTCTAGTTTCATTATTTTGCAGGTAGCTAGCTGTCCAGTTTTCCCAACACCATTTGTTAAAGAGGCTGTCTTTACTCCATTGTATGCTCTTTCTTCCTTTGTCAAATATCAGTTGTCCATAAAGCTGTGGGTTTATTTCTGGGTTCTTTTTTCTGGTCCATTGATCTATGTGCCTGTTCTTATGCCAGTACCAGGCTGTCTTGAGTACAGTGGCCTTGTAGTATAACTTGATATTAGGAAGCGTGATACCTCCCGTTTTATTCTTCTTTTTCAATATTGCTGAGGCTATTTGTGTTCTTTTTCGGTTCCATATAAATTTTTGGAATGTATGTTCCATATCTTTGAAGTATACCATTGGTATTTTAATTGATATTGCATTGAATTTATAAATTGCTTTGGGTAATATAGACATTTTAATGATGTTTATTCTTCCCAACCATGAGCACGGTATATGCTTCCACTTGTTTGTATCTTCCTTGATTTCTTTTATCAATGTTTTATAGTTTTCCAAGTACTAGTCTTTAATCTCCTGGGTTAAATTTACTCCTAGGTACTTTATTTTTTTTTGTTGCAATAGTAAAGAGGAAGGTTTCCTTAATTTCTCTTTCTGACATTTCATTGTTGGTGTATAAAAAATGCCTCTGATTTCTAAGTATTAATTTTATATCCTGCCACCTTGCTGAATTCATTTTTCAGGTTCAGTAGTTTTTTGACTGAGACTTTAGGGTTTTCTATATACAATATCATATCATCTGCAAATAATTATAGTTTTACTTCTTCTTTTCCAATTTGGATGCATTTTTTTCTTCTTCTTGTCTGATTGCTATAGTTAGGACTTCCAGACTATGTTGAATAAGAGTGGTAAAAGGGGGCACCCCTGCCTGGTTCCTGATCTTAAGGGTATTGCTTTTAATTTTTGCTCCCTGAGTATGATGTTGGCTGTGGGTTTGTCATAGATGGCCTTTATCATGTTAAGATATGTTCCCTGTATTCTCAGTTTGTTGAGAGTTTTGATCATGAATGGATTCAGGATTTTATCAAATGCTTTTTTTGCATCTATTGAAATTATCATATGATTTTTGTCCTTCCTTTTGTTTATGTGATGAATCACATTGATTGATTTGCGAATATTGAACCAGCCTTGCCTCCCCAGAATAAATCTCACCTGATAATGGTGTATGATTTTTTTTTATATATTTCTGGATCTGGTTGGCTAATATTTTATTGAGGATTTTAGCATCTAAATTCATCAGGGATATTGGCCTATAATTTTCTTTCTTTGTGTTGTCTTTGCCTGGTTTCAAAATCAAAATTATGCTCACTTCATAAAAGGAACTTGGAAGTCTTCCTTCCTCTTGAATTTTTTGAAATAGCTTGAGAAGAATAGGAGTTAGTTCTTCTTTGAAATTTTGATAGAATTCACTTGTGAAGCCATCAGGCCCAGGACTTTTCTTTGTTGAGAGTTTTTTGATAACTGTTTCAATCTCCTTTGTTGTAATCGGTCTGTTTAGAATTTCTGATTCTTCCTGATCGATTTTTGGAAGATTGTATGTTTCAAGGAATTTGTCTATTTCATATAGGTTGTTTATTTTTTTGGCATAACATTCTTCATAGTATTTTCGTACAATATTTTGTATTTCTGTTGTGTCTGTTGTTATTTATCCACTCTCTTTTCTAATTTTATTTATTTGAGTCCTCTTTCTTTTTTTCTTGGTGAGTCTAGTTAAAGGTTCATCGATCTTTTTTACCTTTCAAAGAACCAGTTCCTGGTTTCATTGATCCTCTGTATTGTTTCTTTAGTCTATTTATTTCCGCTCTAATCTTTATTATTTTCTTCCTTCTACTAGTCCTTGGCTTTATTTGCTGTTGTTTTTCTAATTCTTTTAGATGCAGGGTCAGCTTGCTTATTTGAGCTTTTTCTAGCTTTTCTTGGTATGCCTGTAGTGCAATGAACTTCCCTCTCAGTACTGTTTTTGCTGTGTCCCATAAATTATGAGTTGATGTATGCTCATTATCCATCATTTCTAGGAATTTTTTAATTTCTTCTTTGATCTCATTGTTAATCCATTCATTATTTAATTACATGCTATTTAGTTTCCAAGTATTTGAGTGTTTTGCAGTTTTTCTTTTGTGGTTAATTTCTAGTTTCATGCCATTGTGATCAGAGAAAATGCTTGATATGATTTCAATCTTCTTAAATTTGTTGAAACTGCTTTTGTGTCCTAACATGTAGTGTATCCTAGAGAATGTATCATGAGCGCTTGAAAGAATGTATATTCTACTGCTTTAGGGTAAAAATTTCTAAAGATATCTATTAAATCGAGTTGATCTAGTGTATCCTTTAAGTCTGCTGTTTCTTTGTTAATTTTCTTTAGAGGATCTATCCAGTGATGTTATTGGGGTATTGAAATCCCCTACTATTATAGTATTGCTGTTAATCTCACTTTTTATATCCATCAAAGTCTGCTTTATGTATGTCGGGGCTCCTATGTTCAGTGCGTTGATATTTATAATGGTTATATCTTCTTGTTGAATTGTTTCCTTTATCATTATGTAGTGTCCTTCTTTATCTCTTACTATAGCCTTTGTTTTAAAGTTCATTTTGTCAGATATAAGTATTGCTAATCCAGCTTTTTTTTCATTTTCATTTGCATGAGATATTTTTCTTCATCCTTTTACCTTCAGTCTATGTGCTTCTTTTGTTTTAAGGTGTGTCTCTTGTAGACAGCATATGCATGGATCCTGTTTTCTTATCCATGCAGCTACCCTCTGTCTTTTGATTGGGTCATTTAATCCATTTACATTTAAGGTTATTATTGATATGTAGTTGTTTATTGCCATTTTATTCTTTAAAGCTGTATTCCTCTTTTGATGTATTCTTTTCTCCCTTTGATCTGTTCACAACAAACCCCTTAGCATTTCTTGCAGGATTGGCTTGGTTTTAATAAATTCCTTGAGTTTTTTTTTGTCTGGGAAGCTTTTTATTTCTCCTTCAATTTTAAATGTTAGCCTTGCTGGATAAAGTAGTCTTGGTTATAGGTTCTTGTTCTGCATTTCTTTGAATATGTCTTGCCATTCCCTTCTGGCCTCAAGTGTTTCTGTTGAGAAGTCAGATGTCATCCTTATGGGGTTCCTTTGTAGGAGATAGCCTTTTTTTCTCTAGCAGCTTTTAATATTTTCTCTTTATCACTTAGCCTTGGTATTTTAACTATGATGTGTCTTGATGTAGATTTCTTTGGGTTTTTCTTTATTGGAGTTCTCTGTGCTTCTTGAACATGTGAGTCATTTTCCAGCCTTAATTTAAGAAAGTTTTCAGTTATGATTTGGTTGAACAAAGTTTCTATCCCTTGTTCTTTCTCTTCTTCTTCAGGAACTCTTATGATATGGATGTATTTCTCTTCTTATTGTCACAGAGCTCCCTTAGAGATTCCTCAGTCTTTTTGAGTCCCTTTTCTTTTTTCTTCTCTGCTTCTGTGTTTTTGTTTATTTTGTCCTCTAACTCGCTGATTCAATCCTCAGTTTCATCCATCCTGTTTTTAATTCCTTCCATTGTGTTCTTCAATTCTGATATTGTATTTGACATTGCTGTCTGATTTTTTTTTATTATTTTAATTTCCTTTTATATACTGGTTATCTCCTTATTTACGTGTTCATAATGACTATCCATTGAGCATCCTATTATTATTTTAAATTCTGCATCCAGTAATTTGGTTATATGTGGTTCATTCAGGTTCTTCTCTGGGGATTTCTCTTGATTCATTTGGGTTGCATTTCTCTGCCTGTCCATTTTGTCTGTGTATAAGAAGGGTATAGCCACTGGATTTCAATGGGTGTTGCCTCTGTGTTCCCTAGGTGTGGTCTGTCTGCAGGCTTGCCACCCCTTCTGCTGCTGCCTGGGACCGTTGGGTATGGGCATTGCCGGCACCGGCCCACTGTGGCTGTTACTATGGTTTTTGCCTCTCCTCTGCGAAAGTGGCTATGTTCTTGTACTGGCTCTACAAGCCTCAGCCTATCTGGGCCTTAGCCTTGTCCCCACAGGGGTTGAGCACCACACTCAAGCCACAAGCCTCGGCACCAAGGGCAAGGGTTAGCACCTTTGCTCAGCTGCGGTTCCCGCCTGTTCTCAGGCTTTTGCCCAGCCCCTGTCGTCAGGGCCAGCTTGCGCAGGATTGCAAACCTCAGCTCCTCAGGCAGTTGGGGCTGCTGGCGCATGCTCAGCTGCGAGCCTCCGTCTGTCCCGGGCTTTTGCCCCACCCCCGTGGTCAGGGCCGGCTCTTGCAGGGTCACAGTATTGGAGGCCAGGTGATGCTGTGTGTCCGCGTGACCCTGCTCAGCAGCAGATCTCCACCAGTCCCAGGCTCCCGCTTTTCCCCCACAGGTGGGGCTGCAGGCGGGTCTGCAGCTGCCTGACCACTTTTACGCGTCCCCTCCGCCCCTGCTGGGCTAGACCAAGCTCACGCCAGCTGGTTGGACCTCCGCCCCTGCCTCCAGAACTGCGTTTTTTTTTTCCAGGTTTTTTTTTTATTATTTTTTTATTATTTTTTAATTTTATTCATTTTAGAGAGGAGACACAGAGTGAGAGAGAGAGAGAGAAAGAGAGAAAGGGGGGAGGAGCTGGAAGCCTCAACTCCCATATGTGCCTTGACCAGACCAGTGCAGGGTTTTGAACTGGCGACCTCAGTGTTCCCAGGTCGACGCTTTATCTACTGTGCCACCACAGGTCAGGCCAGAACTGCGTTTTTGCATCCCGCTGCCACCATCCCTCCAGCAAGCCCTCAGCAGTGTGGGTGGGGGCGCTGCAGCTCAGACCCTAACACTCCATACTGTAGTCCTGGAAGCTCCCTCCTTCTAAGCGGCAGTGCTCTGAGTGCCGTGAGGGAGCTTGTTTGGCTTGTGTCCTGCTTCCCTTTGCTGGTATTGCTAGTTCTAGGAGAAATATTTGTTTCCGATTTGGAAAGTGACTCAGCCCAGGGTTTAGGGTGACTGTCCCTTAGAGTGTTTCTCCCTGTGCCTTCCGGACCATACTCTCTTCCCGCTGCTCTGGGCCTCTCCTCTCTCCCCATCCCCCGGAGCCCCGGGTGAGTGGTTGTGAGAGAGGTTTTTCTTTACCGTCCCTTTAAGAAGAATCCTGGGTCTGAGAAAACTCTCTCTTTCTCACAAACAGTATCCTAACTTGTTTCACAGCTCAATACTGTCCATATGCTTCTTCTAGGCTCTGGGACTGCAGGCTGGGGCTTTGTTCCTGGGACCCAGGTCCCACCCTCTTCGCTAAACTTTCTTCCCACCACGCGAGTCTCACTGGGATGCCATTTGCTCCGGGCAGCTGGGCAGCCCTTTCCACATTTTCACTTTTCCTACCAGTCTCAATGTGACTTCTTCAGTGTTCCTTGGTTGAAGAGTCCACTTAGTTTAGTTCAAAGCTGGTTTATCCAAATGATGGTTCTTAAAATTAAGTTATAAACCACTTTGGTTCCAAGAGTTGAATGTTGGTACGTCTGCCTACTCCATCGCCATCTTGCCATTGTCCATTTATTTTTAAACTTACGTTTAAAAAATTTTTTGCACACATGTGTTGACAAACATATATAAATGTTACAATGCATGGTCAAATATTTCTCCTATTGTGGTATAGTTTTATCAAAGTAGGCAAATTAGTAGCACTCACAATAGGGACTTGTTGTACCTAGAGGCCCCAGACACCTCACTATGTTAGTGTACTTAATAACCTACATTGGAAAGTTCAAAAGTACATTCTTTTGGTGGATATTATGCCTATTTACCCTTTTTTTATTTATGAATAAGGTGGCAAAACTATTTTGCTTTCAACTTTCAGAAAATTTACACAATGTCTATCTACCAAGACTTTTAGGTCCATACAACATTAAAATTTAAAACATATAACATTTGCACTTATATTATTACTATTAGTACTTAAATCTTGTTGCCTACATTGAGATAAATTTTCTGTATTTTTTCACCCTGTGAAGCAACTGAACTGTTTCTATATGTTTTCTATAATTACTATGTGGTTAATTTTTTTTTCAGTTTTCTGAAAGCCTAGATGTTTACAGTTTACTCTTTGAATTAAAGCTTAAAAAAAAATTGAGAAGACCCTGAAAAATGAGTGCATTCATCACAGTGAACTGAACTGTATTTATCTATATCAAGATCTGCTCAGGCACTGTTGGTAGGGACTGCGGACTTATCAGACTTTGGGGCTAGCTTATGGAGATCGATGCACGAGAGGTCACTCTGAAGCATGCAAGAAAAATGATAAATAGCACAAACACTAAGCCACAGTATCAATGTGACAGGAGAATGTCTGTGGAAAGAATGGGAAGGGGTTGACTTTGTTAATTGCATAATATTTCTAAAGTTAATGTCTTCTGTACCATCAAGAACTAAATTCAGGGTTTCCTCTGTCTGAAGTGGTATGTTCCATTTCTTACCAGCTCCCAGACAGCCCCCAAGAATCCCTACCCCTTGACACTTACACGTGGCTTGTCCCCTCCCACGTGGGACCAGGGGTGATCTGTGCGAGCAAGACAGAATATGGAAAAAGTGATAGATAGTGCGTCACTTCCAAGATCACATCTTAAAAGACACTATGCCTTTTGTTTTGTTTATTCTTCCTCATTTTTTTCCTCTCTCAGGCCAACCTTTCCAGGAGAACTGGGATGCCATGTCACGAGCAGCCTTGTGTTGCAGTTGTGCTGATGACAGGATATACAGAAGTAAGACACATGCCCTCTTTTTAAAATAATTTAATCTCATAAGAGAGGTGAAATGTTCTCAAGAAAATGCAATGCACTATACTAGAGACAGCACTGAAACGGGCAAACTGTCCTTGGGGTCTATGGAAACCATGCTTCAACTCTGCTTCACTGAAAAACTGCCTTTGAAATGGGTGAAGATGAACACTGGTGCACTCAAGGCAAATGGGGGAATGGAAGAGGGTGCTCTTTGAAGCAGACAGTTGGGTATGTAAAGGCAGGGAATTGAATTTAATAAGTATTTATTGGGAGAATAAGAGTTGGTTAAAATTTTCTTTCATGGATCCCATTAAGAAAATAAAAGACATGTGAGAGAAAATGTCTGCCCTCTGAATTCATGTATCTTATCAAGAGTTGAAGCTATGAGATTTGAAACTCTTAGATCTGTGCTGTTCAGTATCATAGCCCCTGGAGACAAGCTGCTATTCTGTTCTGGAAATGCACTAGTCCTACCTGAATGTGATGCAAGTATAACATACATACTCAAACTTGAAGACTTAACCAAAAAAAAAAAAAAAGTAAACTATTCCATTAATAACTTTTTTTACATTGATTGCATGTTGAAATGATATTTTTGATAAGTTGGGTTACATGGAACACATTATTAAAATTGATTTCACGTGTTTCTTTGTGCATTCTTAAAAGGGGAGCTAAGTTTAATTTGTCTGTGATCTGTCTTTGTGGTTCCTATTGTCTCCATCTCAGTCAGCTCTGGTTTGGGGGCTGCTTCTGCAATAGCCTGCGGGGCTCTGACATCAGCACTGTGGGTGAGAAAGAAGGAATGGGATAAGAGGTGCCGAGAGGACCACAGCTAATGAGCTTTACCCCACACTCACCCTGTGCTGATAGGGTCTAGTGCAAGGCCTGGGGAAAGCTTAGCTAGATATGAGCTGGTACCAAGGTTCAAAATCCAGAGGAAGGTTGTGGGAGGGCTGAGCAGCTCTAAGACGTGTAGTGTTGACATGCGTTCTTGGAGAATAGTGTGTGATAATGCTTTAATTATACCCTCCCCCATCTGGAGCTTTTTAGGTCAGTATTCTCTGGAGCAACTGCTTCTGTTTTGCTTCTAATATTATAGCATGGATGGGAGGAGAGAGGAAGGGAGGGGAGGGTGGGGAGAAGAGGAGAGAGGGATACATATCTGACAATAGGGAAAAGGTCTGTCTTTTTCAGAAGAGTTGTCTCTTTCTGGACATATTCCATTTGCTCTTCTGCAGGTTCTGAGATTTCTAGCAAGTCTCTATCACTGTATGATTTAAGATTCTTGCAAGGTAAATTCTGGGGCAACCCATACCTTGCTTATCTTTTTGACTTAGGAGAGACAGTACTGAGCTTTACTGGGTTGTCAGGGAGGAGAGTATCTTTCTAAACCTGAGGACCCTATCCACTGGCCCATACCTCAGGGATCGACAAGGTCAATTATTAGAGGTCATCCGCATCCTGGACCATGCTCTGCAATGGGGCCTTGATTCTATTCCACCTCTGGCATAGTTTGCTGTGGGACATTGCTAAAGCATCTTTCTGTATTTTTCTACCCTTATCGATTAACCAATTTCCGATAGCTGAGTACTCTGCAGACTTACTTCAGAACTTTTTAAGTGTAGTATCAATAAGAATATTATGCTTTTCGAGTAGAAAGCACTTTGAAGGAGAATAATCAATGATATTCTAGTACCTCTCCGTGAAACTGAAATATTAACATAAGAGGACATTGCTCAATTCTGGGAATGTTGCAAGGGGTAGAAATGAACTCTGGGTCACAGAATCCCTCACACCCCCTCCAGGTCACTCCAGTTAAAGAATATGTGGTCTGACTCGGCTCCACACAGCTCATCTAGGTGGGCTGTCCCTCCCACTGTGAACACATGATGTAGAGCTTTAGGGAATACCTGTTTTAGGTTGTTAGGGCTGCTGTGACAAAGTATCGCTTGTTGGGTGGCTTAAACAACACAAATCTATTGTCTCACAGTTCTGGAGACTGGAAGGCTGAAATCAAGGTGAGGACAGGGTTGGTCCCTCTGAGGGATGGAAGTAAAGAATCCTCCAGCCTCTCTCCTAGCTTTGGTGGTTTGACATTCCTTGCCCGGTGGACACATCACTCAGATCTCTGCCTTTGTCTTCACGTGAGGTTCTCCCTGTGTTCAGGTCTCTGTGTTCAAATTCTCCCTTTTTATGAAGCACCAATCATATTGTATTCTACAGCACCCTAATGACTTCATTTTAACTTGATTACCTTATAAAGATGACCTATCTCCTAATAAGGTCACATTCTGAGGAACTGGGGTTGACGGTTTTAACATACCAATTTTCAGGGGACGCAACTCAACCCATCATAACTTCTATTCTAGGTAAGTATTGACTCTTATTTTGCCTTGTGTTATTTTTGTGCACCTGTAGTAGGTTTGATTAAGCTCCCTCTGTTGAAGGATAAGTGTGAGCAGTTCTGGGTTCTGCTTCCTTAAGCACATTCTACTGTGATTCCATTGCATTTCATTTATTAAAAGGCCTCATTTGGACTTTGATTCTGGTGGTGTGGTTGATTCCTACAGGATTCTCCCCAGTGAAACAACTAAAACATTGGTCAAAAATATTTAAGAAAAATAAAGAAAGACACATCTTTTTAAATGCACTACTGAGCTGGACAGAAAGAAAGAAATCAATTTTATTTCTAAATAAACTATTTTGTTTTAGAATAATTTTAAATTTACAGGAATTTTCAAAGTAGTAAAGAGTTGCAGTTGCCGTTTTCCTTAAGGTTATTATCTTACATTCCTGTGGTTCACTTGTCAAAACTAAGATAATGACATCCATCCATTACTATCTGCTAAACTTTAGGCTTTACACAAGCTCACTAGTTTTTCCCATCCCAGAATCCAGTCCAGGGTACCACAGTGCATTTAGTTGTCATGCCATGTTAGTTTCCTCTTATCTTTCCTGACCTTGACGGTTTTAAAGAATACCTATCAGGTGGTTTGTAAAATGTCCTTTAATTTGTTTTCCTAGGGTTGTAGTGTTTTAAACAAAGTAAATAAGGAACACTAGAAAATAAGTGAATACTGAATCTCCCCAGGAGTTACTGCTAAACCTTATAAACCTGAGCTCTTATTTTTTGATGGCTTCACAGGTGTGTGAGGCAGAACATAAAATCTAGGGCTTTCCCAAGGTGAGGAATGTAATAGCAAAACAGCATTCACTCATTCCCTGCCTCTACCCCCCACGTGTTAAGCTGGGAATCCAAGGAACTGGAGCCCCCATTAGATTAATTCAAAATAGTCTTCACTACCTTGAAAGGGACAACTAGAAAATATGTTTGCCATAACCCTAAGTGCGAGGTGGAGGGAAAAAAAAGTTCCCCATGAGATGTGTAACCAAAAGTCAACCTTTATGTGAGTTTTCAGTCTGAATTCAGACTATCTGTGTGGGCTGAAAAAATTTCACTCACACACAAATGTTATTTCAATAAATCCTGAGTTAAAATCACCACTAGGTATATTCAGTATTATATACAATATTTACTAGTATTTATTTAGTGTTATATTTAATATTTATATAGTATAATATTTATATAATATACAGTATATACAGGGGTGTGCAAATGTAGGTTTACAGTTGTGAGTATGTAAAATAGTTTATTCTTTTGTCATTATTTATTAATTATTGTATTGTATGATCACTGTAAACCTACTTTTGTCAACCCTGTATATTATTTATATAGCAGAGTCAAAAAACAAACAAGAAAATTATGATAGGTGAAATTTTTAAAAATTAATGACTAAACAGACTGAAGAAATGGAGAAATTTAAACCAAAAGATTTTTCCCAACAAATCATTTAGTCTGTGGTTCTATAAGATGAACATTAGGAAAATAAAAGAGAGGTTAAGTGAAAATAAGAGCAACATGAGCGAATCAGCCAGTACTGTCTAAGAGAGCCTTCTCCGATAATGGACATGTCCTAAGTAGCCAATGGGCAGGTGACTACTATGCTGGCCAGCACAGGCTTTACCTTGTGTCACCAGTATGCCAGAAGATGGAGTAGGGAAGAGATTGATCCAAAGAGATAATCGCTGAGACTTTTCCATTATTGAAAGACACCAATATTTAATCTAGAAATCCCCCAAAGTTAAGCAAAACAAATAAAAAGAAATACATACCACAATCTACCATAGGCAAACTGCAAGATACCAAAGGGAAAAAAGAAGGCTTGTGCAGAGTAAGTAGCCAGCGAGAAAAGCCAGGTCACCCACAGAGGAACCCTGATGGGGCTGATGGCTCCTTCTCCTCAGCGCTGGAGGAAACCACTGGACATAAAAGTGTGATTCTCAGTGCATGCAGAGAAAACTCCTCAATTTACAGCACTTTCTCCAGCAAAACCACCTTTTAAGAATGAGGATAAAATGAAGACATTTACAGACAAGCCACATCTGACAGAGTTTGCCATAGAAAGATCTCCACCAAAGGAAATTCTGAAAGGTGATTTTAAGCAGAAGAAAAATTATTCCAGGTGAGAGATAAAAGTAGAAATGACAAGCAAAGATGCTGGTCAGTATACACAAAGACTTCAAAACCATAAAAATGATGTCTAGTTTATGTGAAAAACTAGGAAAACAAAATTAAAATATTATAGAACAACAGCATATAAGATAGAAGTGTGATCAGAGAGAGTTAGATATATAAGGCCCTTATCTTATTTGCACTGAAGAACAGACCACTGCTTTCAACTTTCAAACATCTATAGGCTAGAAGTAGAATAGATAAAGAAAAAAATATACCAGCCCATTCAGAATCAGGGATATAGAGGATTGGGACAACACAATTAGTGACCTTGATTAAACGGAGCTACTAAAAACATGGTTCCCAACTGTAAGAGAAAATAACTTGTTTTCAAATACATGGAATATTACTGCAGATTGCTTAAATGCTAGGCCCCCAAACTGGATTTCAAAAGGTTGCATTCTCCCATATTGTGGTCTCAGACACAAATAAGTTTAGAAATAATATGCTGAATAATATGCAGAATAACTACATTCATTTGGAAATTAAACATATCCACCTAACATATAAGCATGCTTCCAAAAATACTTATGGGTCAAAAAAATACTAATAAAAATTTTTAAATATCCAGGACTGAATAATTAACACACTGTAAATCAGAATTTGGGAGTGCAATTAAACCAGTACTTAGAAAGTTAATATTTACATTAGAAAAGCAGGAAGTAACAAAATTATTGAGCTAAGCATCAAACTTAAGAAATAAGAAAAAGAACAACAGAATGAAACTTGCAAAACAGTAGAAAGAAAAGAATAGATATCTATTAATATAACATGGCATGGTTATAATCTTCATTTCTTCAAACAATATTTATTGAGCACTTGGTATGTACTAGAAAAACAAATAAAGTCCTTCAACACTCAAGCTTCCCTTCTGATGGAAGAGCAGACAGTATGGAAAGGAAGAAAGAAGAACGAAAGAAATAGCATAATAGCATAATTTCAAGTAGTAAGAAGCACATCAGAGCTGAAGGATGTGCAACGGAATAAAGGAATAGAGGGTGGGTTAGAGGTGGGAAGTTGGTGGTGGCTATTTTAGACTTCGGGATTTCTTCCAAGAACAGAAACTCATGTAGCCATTAGGAAACAGAAAAAGCCTACATTCTGAATAATAGAATAACAGTGGGCCCTCTGCATGTGACCATTTGTGGCTGGGTCAGGGCTGTGGGTCAGGAAGTTGCCAATATGGGCTTCAGGATGAGACAGGTAGATAATTTCTCTCCCCAGGACATTGGCTCCAGAAACTCCTTCAGAGCCCTTTGCGGGATTCTCTCTCTGCTCTAGACCCATTGTCCCCCCACTGTCCTGACCTCTTGGCCTCCCACCAGCCTTCTTTGGAAGACCTCCATGCTCTGACTATTGTCCCTCCACCTACCTCTGTCAGGCCGTGTCCTGCTCCTCTAGGAGCCTTGTGGAAGGGACAGAACATCAGGTGGCAGTCACCTGACACACACAGTGAGATCTAAGGTTCGCTGTGTGACAATGGCTAAGTTGCTTGCTAGCCCTCTATTCCCTCATCTATCAAACACGTGGGTCTGCTGTGAGCCCACAGTGCTGGAAACTTAATTGGCGCTAAAAACAACCTGAAAACACAGCAATGTGAGAAAATGTGTGTCCTTCCCATCGCACAGTGCGCTCCCACGCCTTTACCCCCAGGAATGCAGTCTTGTCAGCCTTTCAGCCAATTGGGAGGCAGCCCATGGTATGTGCAGTGATGGGCTGGTAGTCCACTCTCTGAAAAATGAAACACACACACACACACACACACACACACACACACACACACACACACACACACAAAATCAATTTCTCTCTTTCTCTCTCCTTGATTTGTAGCATTTGTTGACTTCATGGTGTAAACCCTTCCCCAGAGCTGAGTTCAAGAACCAGTATGATATACCTGAACATGGAGCTAGGAATACAGGTGCACAGGCACCCGAGAGCCCCTGTGAGTGGGTCTCCGCAAACCCCAGGGCTATACCATAGGAATGCAGTTTGGTCTGCGGTGAGGTGGCAGAAGGGTGGGTAGATAGTGCGTTACTCCTCACCCCTATAGCTTCTTGTCTGACTGAATGACTCTCTTCTTCTGCTGGGGTACAAAAGAAGATGTGAGACTGCAAAAGAAGAACAAAAGAGTCAGAGATCTGCTCTCCTGGACCATAATAGGGCCATCTCCAAGAGTCTGCATGAGCTGTTCAAGAAATAGGAGTTGAAATAAATAAAAAGATGAACAAATTAACCTGCCTCTGAGTGAATCAACTTCTCCCCCAATACATCACTGTGCTGAAGCTTGTGTTTCCTTCCAGAGTGCAGGGATGTGCTTCCAGAAACTTACAAGAAGCAGTAGCCATGCTGATCAAGAGCATAGTCCTGGGTGGAGACTGCCTGGATCTCAGTACAAGGTCACCACTTATTATTTTTCTGGACTCAGATAAGTGACTTAAATCACTCTCTGGTTCAACGTCCTCATCTATAAAATGGGGGCAAAATACTTATGTCACAGGGCTGTTGTGAGGGTTAAACTATCATCTATGAAGTTTCCAGAATGGTGCCAGCCACATAATGACTTCATCGTCATCACTGTCATCATCACCACTTGAAATTATTACTCTTATTTGCTGGTTTTCTCCTTTCTATATGCTGTAAATGGACGCTGTAATTAGCTTGCACAAGTTACAGTTTGTTGTCATGTTTGCCTGCCTTAAAAAAGGCAGAAATCAGCTTTAAAATAACTTCTTAAGTTCAACAAATATTCCTTAAATATAAATTCTCCTTTCTGGAGCTCAGGTTTGGCCATCATAGCGCAATGTTCCAATCATTTGATACGAGCATTTGGGTGGTGAATGAGTGATCAACATTAACTTAATGCACAGAGCATTGAGTTCAGCATCATTTAATACATGTGCAGACATGCCCATTCCTTGTGGTAGTGGGGATCTAGGGGATAATATGGATAAATTAAATGCACCAATAATCCCCAGACCTTATTTGGTCAGTACTTCACTATCTTTCTCCTGCTAGGCTTTATGATTTTTCCTAACCTAGAACTCCAGACGTGTGGTGTAATGGCTGGCTTTGTCGGTCCTCCTCTCATCCTGCTGCTTTGTATTGGGGTTGCTCTGACAAGCAGCAGGCAGCCAGGAGGGTCCCCACCTGGCACAAAGAGAACTTGGACAATTGAAGCTTAACTGACCTCTGAAAAAAAACCTGTTTTATTACCAAGAGACCTGGAGAACACTCTCATATAAGTAAAACATGCAGCTAGATCCTGTTCATGTTTATGACATGTAGAGACCTGGTGATACCAGAAATAGTAAGTGCCATTTGCATGGACTAGAGGGAGCCAAGCACAGATAAACTATTTCTTACATTTCACAAGCTGGCAGGTTTGGAATAGCATGGGGAGGTAGAGTTATCTCCCTTCTCTACCTCAAAGGCACTGCAATCAGGGCTTAAACTTAAGCTCGTTTGTTCAGCAAAATATTTGCTAAACCAGATAGTTTCAGGCACTGAGGATAGTGGAATGAATAAGAAAGATAAACTGCCTGCCCTTATAGCGGTTACTTTCTAGAGGCAGAGAATATAACAAGTAACAGATCAATATAGAATATGATCTCAGATGATAGATTAATGAAGAAAAGGAAAGCAAGACAAAAGGGAGAGAAAAGGCATATGAGGAATTATTTAGAAGTAGTGGTGATAGAAAGTTCTGAAACCTGGAGACCTGTGACAGTGAGGAAGCAAGTCATGTGATAAGGTGGGTAAGAGAGAATAGCAAATGCAAAGGCCCTAAGGCACAAAAGAGCTCAGTGTGCTGAAGACATAATGAAAAGATCAGCATGACTGGAGAAGAATGAATGAGCAGAGAGTGTCTGGTGCTTTAGGCCAGAGGAACTGGAGGTACAGGCAGGGTCCAGAACATGCCAGATGGGTGGGTATAAGAGACAGTTTGGATTTTCTTCTAAGTGTGACTGAAAGGTTTAGGGAGTGATGAGCTCTGATACATATTTTAAGAAACTCCCTTTGGTTGCTGAGTAGAGAATAAGACAAGAGGAGAGCAAAGTAAAATTAGGGAGATAAATTACTTGGTTATTTTGTGTCCAGAATTTATTTTAATTAGATTTTGTAAAAGACAAGTGCAGAAATGACTGTCTTAAAAGAAAAAGTTTATATTCACTATCTCTTTTTATTTCTTCAAGGAGTTGAAGATTTATTACAACAGCAATAGGGTACAGCTAAAGGATTTAAAAAAAAATTTTATTGAAAAAGTTAGATTTAATGAGGTGACATTGACCAATGACAGTATATAGGTTTCAGGTAAACATTTCTATAGCATTTAAACTGTTAATTATTTTGTTTGCCCATCACCCACAGTCAGATCATTTCCCATCACTGTATATTTGTCCCTCTTTACTCACAGTTTCTTGAAATGAGAGGCACAGCATACTATGCAGGCGGCATGAGGATATACCAAAGTTGGTCAGGAGGCGCAAGGAATTGGGGAAATGTGGGCATAACCTGCATTATGGTTTTCACAGGGAGAATGGGAAAGGCAGATAAGCAGCCTTAGGATTGGCTGGTTTAAATAATTTTTATTAACTCTGGGGCCTAGGGTCTGCCCCTGTTGTCTGGGACCTGGCCCTACGATAATTAGGGTGATGGATCCAGGACCACGGTATAAGAACACAATAAAAGATGTAGATGAGGTAGAACACAATAAAAGATGAGGATCTGAGCTCTGGGTTGGTTGATTTGCACTTGAACATTGTACTTTATTGGGAGTTGCTTACTATCCCTAGGAATTGGCTCATCCTGAGAGGAAAGTCTCTCCAGTGTCAGCAAGCCCCTAGGTGTCAAAGCATCAGAACTCAGAAAATAAAAGACACAGTTAACACAGTGGGACATGATGGTTTTTAAACACCCTGCCAGGAAAAAGGCAAATGAATAATAATGTAAAGTAATAAGGCCAGAGCTGAGCCATTGTTTATCAAGGATCGAGACAGAGGCATGTATATAAAAGTACCACTCCTGCGTTTGAATTTCTAGTCTGTAGGAGATCATTTGATACTTGCAGTGCAAGTGTTTTCTTCAGAGACTTTGCAGGGAAAATGGCCAGCATCTAGTTGGTGGAGAGGAATCAAGCTGTTGTTAAAACCAACACTTCCTCCCCTACCATATGTTCCCATAAGAGCTACTGCTTCCACTTCCTTCCTGCCTCTTTTCATCAAAGAGCCCTCAGACACTTGAACTTTCAGTGAAAGTTTCTACTGATGCTTGGCGGAAGCCTGAGGCACCAGAACTTCAACCTGCAAGAAGAAATTGGCCTCTGTTAATGTCAGGGTGTGGGGGCTCTGAGGAGGAAGGCTTCAAGAGCACACTGTGAAAGAAACCTGAGCAAGACTGGGGGAGAAGAAGATGTCCACATGGGCTTCCTGAGGAGACTGAGAGAAGGAACGTTTGTCCCATTTGTGGTATAAGAGAGAATAGCTAAGCTGAGACACAGTTCTCATCCCTATCCAACCCCATTTCTGTGGTACTAACTGGAACCCTTTAATAAAAGATCAACTTAAACCTCTATTGGCATTCACCATATATTTATTCTGAGCCACACTGGCATGGTGAAATTGGGAAAGGGGTAGCCCCTACTCCAAAGTCACCTGGTAGGCAACTGATTGTCCCACTTTCGATTGCTGGGTGGGAGGAGTAGTCATCAATGGGTGATCACTCTCTTATCCAAGAAGAGATGATAAGACTTTGTTCTGATTTCTCACCTACCCCACACCCTCACTATATCTAGAAATACTTCACACCTTCCCCCAGCAACAGAAGTGTGCCTAATGCTCTTTCCAAGTCTATTCTATATTCTTAGTCATAATATATCAGGACCTAAATGTCCTCTAAAGTTATCCAGTTTTATCGATGCCTGATTTTCCTGTACAGCATCCCTTGTAGTGTGCACCCAGCTTCTGCTGTAATATAACCAGCGATGGAGGGCTCATCTTCTACAGGAAGCTGGTTCTATTTTCAAATAGCTTATTGCTAATATTTGGTTCTACATCTGTAAAGTCTTTCAGACTCCCCAAAGCTTCCAGGTGCTTGTTCTAGTTTAATCACTTTGAAATACACAAGATAAGTTTAATTCCCTTTCCATAAGACAGCCTTTCAATTATTTGAAGACAGGCCTCTTGTCACTATTACTCTGTCTTTTCTTAATAAGCAAGATGATTCATATACGTATATATAATATATATTATATATTATTATTATTATTATTATTATTTTGAACAGCGTAGTTGTATGTTTCTTTCATTTTGCTGATTCTTCCTGAAATACATTCCAGATTTTACACCTCACTTTTAATATGTAGAACCCAGGAATGAATGCAAACTTTCAGGTGTGATCTGGTGAAACAGAGCACAAAGTGTGCATGTCCTCCTTCACTTTGCTTATTTTGTAGTTGGTCACTTTGTTTATTTACAACCATATTGCTTTTGAAACTTTTATCTATTTTAGGGAAAGAGAGAGAAAAAGAGAGAGAAACAGCAAATTGTTGTTTCACTGGCTAATTCCTGCATGTGCCTTGAGCAGGGATCGAACCCACAACCCTGGCTCATCGGGATGACACTCCAACCAACTGGGATACCCAGCCATTCCCATATTGCTTTTAGTTAACATTAAATTGATTGTTTACTAAGACTCTGAAAGCTCTTTAAAAATGTCATCTGCATTCATGTCAAATTTCTCCATTATGTGTACTGTAAGATTTTAGGGCTCAAGTGCTGGTTCGGGACAATTAACTTTATTAAATCTAATTATTTTTAGATTTTGCTTATCAGTCCAGTCCATCAAAAACTTTTTAGACTCTGATTCTACTATAGAATATCACCGTTATCATAGCAATTTATGTCTCCTGACGAAGAGATAAGCACGTCCTTTGCGTGTTCATCTAAGTCACTGGTAAAAACATTGAGCCTGCACAGAGCTATGAACTATTTCTTCGGCAGATCACCAGGAGTCTAGGAAGCCCTCACCAGGTATGACATCACTCCATTAATGACTATTCTTTGAATATGACTTCTAAATAGTTTATACCCACTAAAATGTTTTCACATCTAACCCTCTTTTCTCTATCTTAACCACCGGTATGTTATTAGAGACATAACCAGTAGTTTTTGCTCAAGTTTAGATGCCTTAATGGAAATATGTGTACACTGTCTTTGTCTGCCAGCCCCCCACTGAGAAATGGAAGTGGGCTGGACTTGTTCTTGTGAACCCATGCTGAGTCCTATAATCACTTCTTTGTCATTTGGGTGCTTATTACAACATGGCTTTAGTAATACATTCTGGAATCTTGTCTGAGATCCATATCAAGTCCAGTCATCCGTAGGTTACAGAATCTATTTTTTATTTATTTTAGAAAATTCAAAAGATATTTACTCATTTCTGGCCTTCTAAGTTCTCTTGACTTTCTCTCAAACACCATGCCTATCCTGTCTTTGCTCTCCTACTAGCCCCAAATACAGCTGAAAAGTATTTTGTTTTTGTTTTTGTCTTTTTATTTGTTGGCCAGCCTTAGGACATTTTGATAAAATTCTGTCTGTGTCATTTTCTTATACACTTCTTTGGTTTGTGTCCTTCCCATCCTGTTCTTTAAAATTTGAGCTTCCAGAACAGTGGTTTGCAACCGTAACTGAATATTGAGGTCACTTGGGGTGATTTTAAAAATTACTCAGGCTGGCTTCTCACCCTAGAAAAATTAAATCAAATATTCAGGAAACAATGGCAGCATTTGCATTTTTATTCTCAAAGTGTCCTAATGAACAGCCAATGTTGAAACTAAAATGGAGTGACATAATAGTTCTGTTAGTTTCCGTGGGTTTTTTTTTTGGTTTTAAAAATAGTTTTATTTATTGTTTTTTAGAGAGAGGCTGAAAGAGAGAGAGACTTTGATTTGTTGCTTCACTTATTCACACCATCATTGGTTGATTCCTGTATGTGCCCTCACCGGGAATCGAATCCACAATTTCAGCATGTTGGGATGATGCTCTAACTAACTGAACAACACCATTTATTAAAGAGACTGTCTTTACTTCACTGTATGCTCTTACCTCCTTTGTTGAATATCAATTGTCCATAAAGATGTGGGTTTATTTCTGGGTTCTCTGCTCTGTTCCATTGATCTATATGCCTGTTCTTATTCCAGTACCAAGCTGTTTTGAGTACAATGGCCTTGTAGTAAAACTTGATTTCAGGAAGTGTGATACCATTCACTTTATTCTTCATTTTTAAGATTGCTGAAGCTATCCGTGTTTTTTTCTTGTTCCATATAAATTTTTGGAATATTTGTTCTACATCTTTGAAGTATGCCATTGGTATTTTCATAGGAATTGCATTGATTTTATAGATTGCTTTGGGTAGTATAGACATTATAATGATGTTTATTCTTCCTATACATGAACACGGTATATGCATCCACTTGTTTGTATCTTTCTTGATTTCTTTTTTTAATGTTTTATAATTATCCGAGTGCAAGTCTTTTACCTCCTTGGTTAAATTTACTCTTTTTTTAAAATTTATTTTATTTTTATTTTATTCATTTTAGAGAGGAGACACAGAGTGAGAGAGGGGGGGGGGGAGGAGCTGGAAGCATCAACTCCCATATGTGCCTTGACCAGACCAGTGCAGGGTTTTGAACTGGCAACCTCAGTGTTCCCAGGTCGACACTTTATCCACTGCGCCACCACAGGTCAGGCAAATTTACTCTTAAGTACTTTATTATTTTGTTGAAATAGTGAAGGGGACTGTTTCCTTAATTTCTCTTTCTGACAGTTTATTGTTAGTATATAAAAATGCCAGTGATTTCTGGATATTAATTTTATATTCTGACATCTTGCTGAATTTATTTATCAGGTTTAGTAGTTTTTTGACAGAGACTTTAGAGTTTTCTATGTACAGTATCATGTCATCAGCAAATAATGGTAGTTTTACTTCTTTGGATGCCTTTTTTCCAATTTGGATGCCTTTTATTTCTTCTGCTTGTCTGATTGATGTGGCTAGGACTTCCAGTACTATGTTGAATAAGAGTGGGGAAAGGAGCATCCCTGCATTGTTCCTGATCTTAAGGGGATTGCTTTTAATTTTTTCCCATTGAGTATGATGTTTGCTGTGGGTTTGTCATAGATAGCCTTCATTATGCTGAGGTACGTTCCCTGTATTCCCACTTTGCTGAGAGTTTTGATCATAAATGGGTATTAAATTATATCAAATGCTTTTTCTGCATCTATTGATATAATGTTTTTTATCCTTCCTTTGTTTATTGATGAATCACATTTATTGATTTGCAGATATTGTACCAGCCTTGTCCCCTCCCACCTCCAGAATAAATCCCACTTGATCATGATGTATGATTGTTTTCATGTATTGCTGGGTCCAGTTTGCTAATATTTTGTTGAGAATTTTAGCATCTATGTTTATCAGGGATATTGGCCTATAATTTTCTTTCTTTGTAGTGTCTTTACCTGGTTTTTGAATGAGAATAATACTCATCTCATAAAAGAAAGTTGGAAGTCTTTCCTCCTCTTAAATTTTTTGAAATAGCTTGAGAAAGATAAATGCTAGTTCTTCTTCAAATGTTTGGTAAAATTTGTCAATGAAGCCATCCGATCCAGGACTTGTTTGCTAGAAGTTTTTTGATAACTGTTTCAATTTCATTTGTTGTAATCGGTCTGTTTAGGTTTTCTGATTCTTCCAGATTCAATTTTGGAAAATTGTATGTTTCTAAGAGTTTATCCATTTTGCCTAGGTTGTCCAATTCTATGACATATAGATCTTCATAGTATTTTCTTACAATCCTTTGTATTTCTGCAGTGTCGGTTGTTACTTCTCCACTTACATTTGTAATTTTATTTATTTGCGTCCTCTCTTTTTTTCTTGATGAGTCTGGTTAAAGGTTCATTAATCTTGTTTACCTTTTCAAAGAACCAGCTCTTGGTTTCATTGATCTTTTGTACTGTCGTTTTAGCCTGTATGTCATTTATTTCTTCTCTGATCTTTATTATTTTCTTCCTTTGGGCTTTATTTGTTGTTCTTTTTCTAGTTGTTTTAGGTGCTGGGTTAAGTTGTTTATTTGAGCTTTTTCTTGCTACTTAATGTATGCTATAAACTTTCCTCTCAGAACTGCTTTTGCTGTGTCTCATAAATTTTGAGTTGTTGTATGTTCATTTTCATTTGTTTTAAGGAAATTGTTTTATTTCTTCCTTGATCTCATTATTAACCCAATCATTATTTAATTTCTTTTTATTTAATTCATTTTAGAGAGGAGACACAGAGTGTGTGTGTGTGAGAGAGAGAGAGAGAGAGAGAGAAAGAGAGGAAGAGGGGAGGAGCTGGAAGCATCAACTCCCATATGTGCCTTGACCAGACCAGTGCAGGGTTTTGAACTGGTGACCTCAGTGTTCCCAGGTCGACGCTTTTATCCACTGCACTACCACAGGTCAGGCCTAACCCAATCATTATTTAATAACATGCTAGGTAGCCTCCAAATGTTTGAATGTTTTTCAGTTTTTCTATTGTACCTGATTTCTAGTCTTATGCCATTATGATCAGAGAAGAAGATGCTTCATATGATTTTAATCTTAAATTTATTGAGACTTGTTTTGTGTCTTAACATGCTGTCTATTTTAGAGAATGTACCATGAGCACTTGAAAAGAATGTATATTCTGCTGCTTTTGGGTGAAAGGTTCTGAAGGTATCAATTAAATCCAGTTGATCTAGTGTGTCATTTAAGGCTGCTGTATCTTTGTTAATTTTCTTTCTAGAGGATCTATCCTTGATGTTAGTGGGGTATTGAAATCCCTTACTATTATAGTATTGCTGTTGACCTCGCCCTTAATATCCATCAAAATCTGCTTTATATATTTAGGTGCTCCTATATTGGGTGCATAAATATTTACAATGGTTAAATCGTCCTATTAAATTGCTCCCTTTATCATTATGTAGTGACCCTCTTTATTCCTTACTATAGCCTTTGTTTTAAAGTCTATTTTGTCAGATATTAGTATTGCTACCCCAGCTTTCTTTTTTTCATATCCATTTGCATGAAATACTTTTTTCCATCCTTCACTTTCAGTCCATGTTTATCTTTTGTTCTGAGGTGGTTATCTTGGAGACAACATATGTATGGGTCCTGTTTTCTTATTCATGCAGCTACCCTATGTCTTTTTATTGGAGCATTTAATCCATTTACATTTAAGGTTATTATTAATATGTACTTATCTGTTACCATTTTATTCTTTAAATCTGCTTTCCTCTTTCTCACGATTTCTTTTTTCCTTTGTTCTTTTTACAGCAGGCCGTTTAACACTTCTTACAGTACTGGTGCGGTTGTAATGAATTCCTTGAGTCTTTCTTTTGTCTGGAAAGCTTTTTATTTCTCCTTCAATTTTAAATGATAGTCTCGCTGGATAAAGTACTCTTGGTTGTAGGTTCTTGTTTTGTATTGCTTTGAATATTTCTTGCTAATCTCTTCTGGCCTCAAGTGTTTCTGTTGAGAAGTCGGATGTCATCGTTATGGAGGCTCCTCTGTAGGTAATTAACTGCTTTTCTCTTTCAGCCTTTACTATTCTTTCCTTGTCTCTTAACTTTGGCATTTTAATTATGATGTGTCTTGGTGTAAGCCTCCTTGGGTTCCTCTTTAATGGGACTCTCTGTGCTTCTTAAACTTGTGTGACTCTTTCCTTCATCAGTTTAGAGAAATTTTCCACAATGATTTCTTCAAACAGGTTCTCTATCCATTGTTCATTCTCTTCTCCTTCAGGAACCTCTATGATATGAATATTGTTTCTCTTCATGTTGTCACTGGGGTGTCTTATAGTTTCCTCAGTCTTTTTGGGCCTCTTTTCATTTTGCTGCTCTGCTTCTGTGTTTTCATTTATCTTGTTCTCTAAATCGCTGATTTTAACCTCTGCTTCATCCAGCCTATTGATTCCTTCTAGTGCAGTCTTTATTTCTGCTATTGTATGTCATTCCTGACTGGTTCTTTTTTATAATTTCAATGTCTTTTTTGATGCTTGCTACCTCTTTATTTAGGTACTCATTATAACTATCCACTGTTGCTCTAAGAACCTTAAGCATCCTAAAAATCATTATTTTAAACTCTACATCTGGTAGTTTGGTTACTTTCATTTCATTTAGTTCTTTTTTCTGGGGATTTCTCTTGTTGGTTCATTTGGGTCACATTTCTTTGTCTGCCCATTTTATCTGTGTATTCGATAGTGCTGTCTGACTTTGAAATTTGTTGTGGTGTCCTTATGAGGAAGATGGGCTCAGTAGTACTGACCTCCAGGACATCTGTTTTTCTTGCTCCACCTGTTTGCCAAGAATTCCTTCTTAGGAATGCATGAAGGTAGTATTTTCCCTCCTGTTATTTGTGAGTATTGAATGCAGTTGGTCCTTTCATGGGTACTGTTATCTCTTCAGGATAGCTGGCTCTAAGGGTCAACCTTGATCATGTGTATTACACACAGTGTCTAGTGCCCGCTAGACTCCACCTTTGGGCATGCTGCTTGTATAGCTACCTGAGTCTAGTGTTGGTACTGTCTGCCATCCACTACCAGTTGTGTTGGTTCTAGACCTTCTTGGTTTGGCACAAACTATTGTTTGTAACATGCTGTGGGCTACCTGTCTGTAGCTACTACTTTTTTCACTGTGTCTGCATTTTCTGTGCCTGTGTAGTGTGGGCCAACCTGTGTATAAGGATCAGCTTCCTCCTGCTTTGAGATGACAGCAGCTCTGTAAAAGCCCCAAGATCCAGAAGATTTGCCTTCACTTTTTAGCTGCTCCATCTCTTCTTGCAGCTTCCTGGTCTTCCCACAGAGTCTTCTGTAGAAAGAGTTTAATGTGGGCTCAGACTGGCCTCACTCAACCAACCCTTCTGTAGATTGCAAGTTTGTTGGGTTAGGGCATCTGAGGCTGGGAATCCACTGTTGGGGTACCTCCTACTTCAGGGGTCTCTTGGTTAGGAGCTCAATACAGGAAATGTGGCCCCCTATTCCAGAGCCTAATCCCTCAGCCACTGCTGGATACTCAAATTTTTACCAACAGGGTGAGCAGCAAGTTCAGATTGAGTGGGCCAACAGTCCCCTCTGCAGGAGTTCTTACAGCTGGTGAGACCCTGATCTCAGGGAGGAATATTGAGAGAGTCCTCTCCTGAGGCTGACTGTGCCCCTCCCAATAGTGGCTAAGCCCCTCAACCACATCCAACAATAGGCTCACAATGACCCACACTTTAAATGTCCATGCTCCAAGCCTCTCTCCCTTCCCCCTGTGGAATCCAGCACTCAGGCTAGCTGACTGTGAAGCTCCACCCTATACAATGCTCATGAGCCACTGTGCCAGTGCTGATCACAGAGAGAACTCACCTCAGCGGGGTCAGATGTGAGGAGCCCTTCCTTAGGACACACTACTAGCAAGTGTTGTTGGGTCCTGAACCAATTTTCTCCACAGCTGGCTACTGGGTATGCCAGCCCTGGGCCTCCCTGGCAGGAATCTGGCACAAACCAGTGGGAGACACTGCTCGTGACTGGCCCTCAGAAAACTTCTTGGAGCCACAAGCATACCAGAGTTTGTGGCTGCCTCTGCTGGGCCCAGGTACTCATGGAAATATCTGCTGCACACCTAGGCTGGCTCTTTCCCACACTGGGCCTAAGGGAAGATCCACTTAAAAGGTCAACTTTCCCTGAGTCTCACCTCCTGCAGCCTCTGTCTGCTGGCTGCTTGTTGGGCTCAGTCACTGAAAAACCCTCTAGAGCAGGGGTAGTCAACCTTTCTATACCTACCACCCACTTTTGTATTTCTGTTAGTAGTAAAATTTTCTAACCGCACACTGGTTCCATAGTAATGGTGATTTATAAAGTAGGGAAGTAACTTTACTTTATAAAATTTATAAAGTAGAATTACAGCAAGTTAAAACATATAATAACAATTACTTACTAAGTACTTTATGTCAGATTTTCACTAAGTTTGGCAGAATAAATCTTTATAAAACAACTTACTATAGTTAAATCTATATTTTTATTTATACTTTGGTTGCTCCACTACTGCCCACCATGAAAGCTGGAACGCTCACTAGTGGGCGGTAGGGACCAGGTTGACTACCACAGCTCTAGAGCTTGTGGTAATTCAGGGATTAGGAAGGGTGGTGGGTGTAGCTCTGCCCCTGGGCCCCAGGTGTCAGTCTGTTTGGACTTTTTTCAGAGACCTCAGTAGGGCTTGGCTCCAGGAATCTGGTGGGCATGGGCTCTGAGACCCAGACTTGTGGTCTGCCAGCAGTCAGGACAATTTCTACTGAGTCTCCTGTGAGGTGGAAACACCAGACATAGACTCGGGAGCATGTGGGGCAAAGCTCTGGCCTCAACACCAGAAAACAGTCACTGATGTGCCCCTGATTCCTGGCTTCTAAGAACAACCCAGTCCCCATGCTTGGGGCAGAAGAGACTCCCGAGGGCAGAGCAGTTGCTTTTCCCCAGGCTGATGCCACTCAGAGGGGATGCTCCACTCAGAGGTGGATTTAACGGCAAGTGCACGGGGTGCACACCCTGGGCCCTGACTTCTGAAGGGCCCCACAAGCCCCCAACTTTACACTTTTTTCTAATGACACCAAGTTTGGTTTCATATGTGCAATTTTAACATTAACAGTACATAATATTTTTTATTTATTTAAAAATATGGTTAATGTGTATTTTTATTTTCCTTGTCTTTCTCTCTTTTTTAAGGGGCCCAATATTTTTTTCTGCACCTGGGGCCTCAACTGACCTTAATCCACCTCTGGCTCCACCAAAGAAAGATGGTGACTTCTGTATTGGAGCATGACTCAGCACAGGGGATCTGGTGGCTGTCCCCACAGTGTCTCTCCCTGGGCCTCCATCTTCACACTTTCCTCACACAACTAGTCCTCCCAGCTCTCCCTCACTGGAACTCTGGGTAAGTGGCTGTGAACAAGATTTTCTGTGTGGGTCCTTTAAGAAGGAGCCTGCATCTCTGAGAGTTCCATCTCTTTCTCGCAGACAAAAACCCCGGCTCTTTTCACCACCAAATGCCATGTTGGGCACCTCTTCTAGGCAGTGGAACTGTATCAGGCCCAGGGCTAAGGACCCACACTGTGGGGCAGCTGTGTTAGATTGGCTCACTTGTACCAGCTATAAGCTTTGTCTGATTGGTGCGTGGCTGCAGCTGCATAGCAGCGCCCCGTGTGTATGGCCTATATAAGGCTATGGGTGCTTGTGCTCGAGAGAGATGGGGGGTTGCGGATGCGTGGATTGCCTGCCCACCATTGTGAGGGGTTATTTTGCTGTTTGTTTGCCTGAGGGGTGGTTTTCCCTGCCAGTATGCTTGTCTGCTATTGTGAGGCTTTATTAAATGGAATGGCCCAATCCTTTTGGTCTCAGCAGTTTCTATATTGTATGCTCAAATCCAGTGTGGACCTGCCTGGCCTCGGCCACCAGCATTACACACAGCTCTTAGGGCGAACCTCCCAGCAGTGAGAGACCCTCTGAACCCTCAGCTGCCACTCGCTCCTGGGAGCAGGGCAGCCCTTTCCGCATCTCCGCCCTTCCTATCGGTCTCAGTATGGCTTCTTCAGTGATCCTTGGTTATAGATTCCTGTTAGTTTAGTCCAAAGTTGGTTTTTCAAGATGATTGTTCTTAAATTGTAATCCAGTTTAGTCCTGGGAGGTGGCAGTTGGAATGTCCACCTACTCTTTCGCCTTCTTGGAATCAGCCCCTTTGTTATTTGTTTTAGATGTTCTTTCTTCTTATCATTTGCCTCAGCTGAATCTGCAATGTGAGATTTAAATGTTTGAGGAGTTTCTGAAACATCTTGAGTACAATAAACCTTCCTTCTTTATGCCCCAGAATGATACTTTTATTTACCTTTGAGTTTTATCTCTGAATTATGCTCTCTTCACGTCTTCTGGCTCACAGCATGTGAACTCAGTGACATTTTCCCTAAGACTCCTTTCTCATCCTTTTTTGTAAACATTATTATAGTAGGTCAGAATTAATTCTGGGAGAGTAATTTTTACATTTGTGTGCTTGATCTTGTTAGCAACTGAGCAATGCAAGTTTTATGCTGCCAAATGGGGCTTCTAATAAATGTTTATATAGTCGAAACTCCCCATCATTACCAAATATGCCTATATGGCATTTAAAAAAACTTTTTAGAAAGCTATCATTTTTTTTATTCACCTGGTCCAGTAGCCCAGCCTCTATGTTACAGATTCATACACATAGTTGATTCTCAGAACTACTTGGACAGTTGTAAAAATACAAATTTTAAGATCCAACTCATGAATTTATGGTTAAGTGAGAGGAGGGGAGATAGAGAGACAGACTCTCGCATGCATCCAGACCAGGCTTCACCCAGCAACTCCTGTCTGGGACCAATGCTTGAATCAACTGAGCTATCCTTAGTGGCCAGGGCTGACACTCGAACCACCTCAGCCACTGGCTGTGAGAGGGAAAGAGGGAGGGAAGGGGTAAGGGAAGAGAAGCAGATGGTTGCTTCTCCTGTGTGCCCTGACCGAGAAGTGAAGCCGGGACATCCGTATGCTGGGTTGAAGCTCCACTGAGCCAACTGGCCAGAGCCAAGAAATTATATCTTAAAGGTTCCTTAAATAATTCTGATGATTGGATAGATTTAAGACACACTGATCTGTACCACACAATCTCCCTTCTATTCCTGTCCCTTTATCTCTTCGCTCATCAGCTCACATCCCTCTACAGGTTCGTGGCTTTCCACAAAGATGTCTATCTTCTTGACATGGCACTCTCATCAATCTCCTCTTTGAACAGGCCTATTTGTCTTGAACAGAACATATGCTTCCATCAACATATTTCAATTTTGTGTCTCTTCCTTCCCAAGCTTGGTGAAACAAGTTCATGTTTATTGCCCTATGCTGTAAGATTTATTTTAAATTATCTCCAATTCATTTTGTTATACTCTGCTGACTGGCATAAAGTAAGATTTCTAAGATTATAACAATTTTTTTCTGCCTCCCACCCCCACTCAATTGCTTTCTGGTTAAAAGAAATAAGCAGACACTTTACTAATTTTAATTTATTTTTTTTCTGTGTTATATCTTCTAATTTTCACAGCAATTAATTTTATAGATTTAGCCAGGCATTTTTATTTCTTCTGATCTATAGTTAGTGTTTAATATATTCTTTTTCCCCTTTCAGTCTTTCCTTTAAAAATACTTTTATTGTGAAAATACTAAAAAAACAAGTTAAAAATTAGGGAGACTAATTCAGTGAAATTTCATGTATATCACTTGGCTTCAATGGTAGGTCAGTTGGTTCCTCTGGGGAGTAGATGTTGAGGTGGAGTTAGGAGAGCTAAAGCCTTATTGGGAAGCTGTACCCATGGAAGAAAATGAGAAGAAGCAGAAATGGGCAGAAGGAGCCATTAGATTGTGATGCATATCTGACAAAGTTTATCACAGTTCAACAAGAAAGTTCAGGACCAAGATCTTTGGAGGAGTCCTATACTGGCAGAAATGGTTGAGCCCTTGGACCACAGTCTTACTTACTCATTGGCTGTGGCCACTCTGATAAGACTGATGTCTGATGTACCTGAAGGAATAAATAGCTAGAAGATGTCAAAGCTGGATAAAGAATTCCTTGGTAAACATATTTTCCTTAAGCCAAGGTTGCTGCACTTTTCCATTTACAATCACAGTTGAGCCAGAATGGACCAAGGGGTACTCAGGTAGTCCTGCTTCTATTGTACAATGATGGCAGCTTGATTTCCTCCTGCTGATTAACCCTTTGAGTAGTGAGTTGTTTTCATGCTCGCTGACCCCCAGGAGCGAGTATTTTTTTTTCAAATAATGAAATTAGTTCCAGTAACAGTTTTATTAACTTAAAATCATGTTTGTTTGACAACCAATTTATGGAAACAAGAAGAACATACATTTGCCTTTTTTAAATGCTGCCTTACACATTTTTAAAATAAAAGTGTTTGTTGTGATCATACTCTGGATGGTCAGGAGGCATGAGGACGTACATGAACATTTGTACTACTCAAAGGGTTAAGATCAATTACCAGTAGCAAGATGGTGACTGCTTTTCTTGTCTGCTGGTCTCTGGGCACAGGAGTTCAAAGTATCCAGGCAGTAGCCTTAGCTTGTGGTTAAATAGGACTCTTTGGGAACCATGCCTTTCACCCTGAAAAGCCCAGAATTCCATGGACATGCCTTTCACCCTTAAAAGCCCAGAATTCCATGGACATGAGGCACAAAGATTCTCAGTGAGTTATTGGGAATGATGGTAAGTGGACCATTTCTCGTTGCATCCCTTGTTTTCCAGATCTACAATATTGTTCTTATTGAGGATATAGAGTCATACAGAGGTATCTGATTCATACAGCAACTGCATCCTAGATGATCTTTGCTTCCTGTCTTTGCAGATGGCACTTCAGATGCTTCTTCAGAGGCCATTCCAAACAGTTTCTTAGGGGTCAGATCTGTGAATGAAGTAGAGTTACATTACCACCCCTGTACATTTAGATATTTAACAAGGGCACTAATCTGACATTGCCCCTTCCCAATGGCAAGATGATGATTATTTTTGGTTTTACTCTCTGGCCCAGGGGTGGTAGGAAGGGCAACTACAGAGGCTTCTGTTTTTCCCACTATGCTAGATATTACTTCAGACCAAGATTATCCTATTTCTATGTCAATGGGTATACATTTTGGGACTGGAGAACTGGCTACTGGTTTGTTCTTGGACCCAAGGGACTTAATAAAAGTTGAACTTGGCCAAGATCCTGTTTATTACCTAGCCCTATATGTGCTTACTATAACAGGGGGCTAGGTCTCTGAATATAAATTTCAGCTCTGATTTTCTATATAATTGTCCTCAAAATGTTTAAGTATTTCTCTTTCCTTAGCACACAGTCACCCAAGTACATGACCCTAGGCTCCTTTGGGTAAAAACCAGGGAACTTGCTATACTATGTAATTACCATGGCGTCACAGGGTCCCTCCTCTGGGGGACCCAGCTACCTTTGCAATCAACCAATTGTGGCTCATTATAGGAGTCCCATGTTAGGTTTAAATAGGTAAACCCTTGGACCACTGTCTTTCTCAGCATCCGCTGGTGCCACCACGAGAAGAGTGGCCTTGGTTCAAAAGCTGAGGTAGACCTAAAGAAGTTACCATCTGAAGACTCTCTCTAACCACCCTCTTTGCAGCTAGGCCAAGAGTCCTATCTTAGCAGCAATCAGCAAATCTCTGTGTCTGCCCTAAAAATATTATAAACATTTTGCCAGCCTTGAATTATTAAAACACTCTTGATCTGGTCAGTGAGGGACTGGAAAAATTCTTTGTCCTCATGAAATGCATTCTGTACTCAGCCAAGATGCCATCATTGTGGTATCTTAGACCATGGTCCAACAGTCTAGGTCTTATCCCAGAACCCTCTGCAGAGCCTGCCTATCAGCTTCTCGTCCTCCCTCCTCACCCTAAATCCTGGCGGTTGATGTGAAGGAACAATGAGAACACCACCTGGAAGCCCTGGCTGGATAGCTCAGTTGGTTGGGACATCTTCCTGAAGTGCTGAGGTTGCTGGTTTTATCCACAGTCAGGGCTCATACAGGAACAGATCTATGTTTCTACTTCTTTCTAAACAACAACAAACAAATAAATAAAAACACCACCTGGGCTTCAAATCCTTCAGTTCTTGCTTCAAATTTTATAACCCTTAAAAATATATTTCTGGTTACTTCAAGTGACATTATATATACCCCTAGGAATAGTAGAGGCAGAAGTGGTTTGTAAATTTAATAAATCTTGGAGGGCTCTTGGTTTCTCCACATAATTGATCCAAGAAATTCAGTCATGGCCATCCTACAAGAAATTTTCTTCATTGCTCAAGAGAGTCTCAATAACAAAGCATGCCCCTTTTGTCTTACGCTATTAGGGAATTCCCCTATATTATCAAGGATTGGTCAGACTCCTCATCATTCCACTCTTTTTTTCTTGGAAGTTTGGGTCGCACCTTCACTGAACGAGTCTCATATTACCTGCAAAGTGCTAAGGATGAAAACTTTCCTCTCTCAGGCATTTTCTCTTTATGTCATATTTCCTTAATCTCTTTCTCTTGACTCCAGTTTAAAAATTTCCCCCATATTTTGAACTTCTTGCTTTTCACTATCCCTTGCACTTTCCCTAAGAGTACCCCTAACTAATATGTAGCATACAAGAAAACCAATCTTACACCTTTCCCCTGGTTCTGGACAGTGAAGAATGATTTGCTTTTGCAATGAGTACTGTCTTCTCTCCCAGTCATCTTCTATGCAGTCCTGTTTGCAGAGAGACTTCCTGCTGGCTGCCACTCTTCCTGGTTAGGCGTGAGACTCCACAGGAAAGGATACCCGTCCTAGACTCTGCAAGACCTTGATCTCAGGGCTACTATTTACAGTTACCCCATCGTCTGACACCTCTCAGAATTGACCTGGTCAGAGGGAATCACTGGGTGATCCTGCATCATTGAATTACTGGCAATTATAAGTGTTTGCTTAATGTTTATTGAATTGTCAATAATTAATACTCCTGTGTTATAGCCACCAGACTGCAAAATGCAAAGGACCCAGAGGGAAATCTCTAAGGATTGTAGTAATTCATTCACCTTCTCCTACACGCTGCCTCTGCTTGGTGTCAGATTCAATCTCTGTCTCCCAGGGTTTAGGCCAGCAAGAACAATTCTTCTAAATTGACTATCTCCACATGCAAAATGGGATCAACATTTTCGTCTGAGTTGAACAATCAATTCTTACAAAAAAAGTAAAACAATCAGTTCGACTCTTTTTCTTCTCACTTAATTGTTGAACTGAATTGACTGATCAAATAGTGACAGATTCTAAAGTAACGAAAAATACCTTTGGCACCTAGTCACATAATGCAGGGAGCTCTTCTCCGGCAGTCCTGACAGATTCTTTATTATCCTGCCTAGTCTACAGGATATTTGAATACATCTGGTGATGGGGAAAGCTGTAGTGACACTCTACTGAGTCCATTTATTAATAATTCATCTGGGTTCAGTTGCCTTGAACTTGGTATGGAGACGTTTAATGGGCACACACTTTAGTTTCATTAAAAAGTGTTTTTTTCTGCTTAGTATCTTAGAACAGAGTTCAGAAACTATAACTTCACACCTATCTAGGGCATGTCCTTCTGGGTCCACAATTTTTCTCTGGATTACTCGTCCTAGTACTCCATGGCCCCCCTAAACCCCCATCTCAACGATTCTTAGGATTTTTTCAATGTTTCCCAGAACCATCTGGACTCCAAGCATATAAAGGCCTATTGAGAATCACCAAATGCTCTCTACAATTTAAATCTTCCTATGAGAAAGGGAGGCCCAAGGAATGACACTATCTTCATGTTTTAAAGGGGATGATGCGGCTCTATGTGATGGCATCATTGAACCACCATCATCAGCAATGACAGACTATTTCATTTGTCCACCCATTCATTCTCTGTCTTAGAATTTAAGGCAACACAACATATATGATGCTTATAATAAGAAAAGAGAAATTAAAAGTGTTTGTAAAAAATAAAAAAATGATGGGACTAAAATCCAAACAGGTCGAAGGCTAAGAAAAAAATCACATAGAACAATACTCTATATTCTGCTTATAATTAAACTGTAAGTTTCTTTCTAAGCTTTTCTGTAGATGCTTCATTGATAATTAACAGGGCTCATGAGTGTTAATGAGTACTTATTTCATACCAAGTGCTTTCTAGACATCATGTTAGGCAATGAATGGCATTTGAGGTATGAGTCAATTTTCAAAACAAAGGTTTAAAATTTTCAACCATTTGATTGGCAACAATAAAGTAGAACACTAACATTTGGGGCAAGGTGTGGGAATGGACACTCACAGGCTTAGTTGTTCATACTGGGAAGTCCTGCAGCCTTGCATAAAAAATGCACACATTCTTTGGTCCAGGAAGTTCATTTCTAAAAGTGGATCCTCAAGAAATGCTGGACAATGGTACAAAGATACATGTCAAATAATATTTATTGATGTCTTTAACAGTGAAAGTTGAAAACACTCTAAATCAGTGGTTCTTAACCTGGGTTCTATAGAACCCTAGGGGTTCGATGAGTCGGTCTCAGGGGTTCGGAGAAGCCTCTGCCGCAGAGGCCAGAATAAAGTAATACCATAAGTTGTTGTGAGCTCATGCACTTTGTTGGTTTTGTTCTTTGAGCAAGGTGATGTTCATGCACGGCCCATTTTGTGCACCAGTAAAAAAACATATACCTATGTCTTGAATTTGGAAAAAAAAAATCATATTTTATTTATCACTAAAGAAGGGTTCGGTGAATGCACATATGAAACTTGTGGGTTCGGTACCTCAAAAAAGGTTAAGAACCACTGGTCTAAATGGATGTATCAAGTAGAAAACTATGTGGCAACTGACAATGAAATGTAGCTATATCTACACTGAGCTGGGCACACACCCATGATATACATCTGTTTTAATGGTTACCAGATTAAGTTTAGTGCAATTACTTTTTCATAAAATAAGGGAAAAAATATTTGTAAAAGTATCTCAAAGAATATACATCTAAAAGTCAATAGTAGCTATTTTCAGATGGTGAACTTTTAAAATAATTTTGATTTTTCTTTATATTTTTCTGTATTGTCCTGATTATGTTATAGTGAGAATCTACACTACTTTTATTATCAGAAACAAAAAGAAAACCTTGTTTCCAGCTCAGAGAGGTGATAAAATTTATCTAGCTGAGCCTCCTTACTTTAAAGATGAGGAAGTTGTGGTCTAGAAAGCTGGAGATAATGCTCCTATTAAATTTCTGTAAAACGCTCTAATACAATTTTGATGTCTATGTAGTACTGAAAAGGTATGCATTCAAGGGGAAATCTGCACCAAGCTCTTCAAAATTCACATAACCACAGATGATACTCACTTTGACTTTGGGCTTGACATGGAGAGGGACTTGAGAGAGCTGATGGAGTGTCAGTGATCATGGGCAGCTTAGTATCAGTCCAGGAACTAACAAGCACAACCATGTAGTTTCCCACCACAGGGGCCACTCCTACTTCTGAATCCCTCGAGGGTCACTGCTTTTTCCACCTGTTTGGAATGTGATCCCTAATTCCAAGTTGCTATTTATTTCTGGGTGATGCTGAAATGGAGGCTGAAAGGGGACCACACCCTGCTTTAGTATCCCCATGTCCTCACTAAAGTATCAATGCTCATGCAGAACAACAGTGATAGACAGAACTCTGAACTATAAAACAGACAACCTGAAAACAAAAAACCTGTCCTAAATTGAAAATAAAAAAGTTAGCGAGATGTCCTTATGTACTGCCGTCTATTGGGCAGTCAGCTTCCAGGAACTGTCGTGACCACTCAGACTCGAGAAATTGTTTGGATTCTATAAAAATGAGTTGGGTTGGGGAGGTGGGGGAGAAGGGACTGTTCTTAGGCTCCCATAAACCTCGGCTTGGAAACACAGGCAATTCTTTTTTTATTTTTGTAATATTGGTGTATTGTTTATTGAGATAACCATTCCATTCTCCTCTCCTTTCAAAAATATGTCTCCATAAAGCATTTATAACTAAATAAACCATTCTAGGTGTGCTGGTACAGTCACTGGGCTCCAATGGCGTACTTTCTTCTACCTGGGCTTGGCCTCGGGAAGCCTAAGGTTAAAGGGAGTTTAGGAAGGTAATTAGCAATGACCTCTGCTAACATGAATGTGCTGAGAAGTTGACTGGTCATCTCTGAAATTGTAGGGTGGGACCAAAGGTACAGGCTTGATAGACTGGGATGGGTTAGAACCCAAATATAACATCTGGCTCCTGGGGGAATGTGGGAAACCCACACAGACTGTTGCTTTTTCATGTTCTAGAAGGTCCGTGCAAGTTGGGTCTATCTATGTGCAATATCCAGAGTTATAAAAAATCTGAAAAACCTCAGAGTTTCTCCAGACCTTTGCAGACCTGTATCTATGCTTTCGCTTCCCACTCCCAAGAACAGATGAATCCTGGGCAGGGTGGGCTGAAGCCAGTTTGGTATCTATTCCACCATTGCTTTGACAAATATCCCCATAGGTTATTTTTAACTGTGAGGGCTAAGATCAGGTCTGTTTCTATCAAATTCCCAATCATGCAGTCCCTGACATCATAAGTACTATTTCTTTTTCCTGTGCAGAGCTTTTTAGTTTGATGTAGTTGTATTGATTATGTTTTATTTTGTTGCTCGTTCTTTTAGTGTCATATCAAAAAAAAATCATTACCAAGATCCATATTAAGGAGCTTTTTTCTATCTCTTCTGCTAGGAGTTTCATGGTTTCAGGTCCTACAGTTACTTCTATGATCCATTTTGAATTAATTTTTGTGAGTGGAGTAAAATAGGGGGATAGTTTCATTCTTTTACAGGCGAATATTCAATTTTACCATCACTGTTTATTGAAGAGACTGTCCTTACTCCATTGAATATTCTTGGTTCCCTCCTCAAATATTAGTTGATAGTATATGCTGATATTTGTTTTTGATCTCTCCGTTCTGTTCCATTGGTCTATGTGTCTGTTTTTATACCAGTACCCTAAGAAGTGGATATTAACCAAAGGATTGCAAAAATGAATTCATAGTTGTTAAAATACTGTAAGTGCACAGTGGAGAGATATAGAGCACCATGGGTTATACGACCAGGGTACTGGCCTTTCCATGGAGGTCTAGAAAAGGACTGGGTGCCAGTGCTTCTTCCCCTTAGTTCAAGGAGCTGATTCCAGTTAAAATCGACAAGGCACTCAGGCAGTGGTGGCACTCAGGAATGAGGGAGACTTCTTGGGTGCTCACCCTGAGCCAGAAACTTCACATACCTTGTTTACTTGGGCCTCAAAAGCCCTGTGGGGTGGGGCCCATTATAACTCATTGACAAATAAAAGCCTGAGCCCCAGAGGAGTGACATGCCCATGGCCACATGCCTTGTGAGTAACAGGGACGGTTTAAGCTCAGAGCATTATAGCTAGTGGGGTCCCGGACTCCTGGTAAATGGGAGGCCCTGGGGAGCCATTGTTCTTTTGGAGTTTTAGGAAGGACATAGAAGCCTGAGGGTAGGAGAAGAGAACAGAGCTCCCTAAAAAGTAGGGGAAGAGAAAGGAGGCAGAACTGGGACCTGGTTCATTTCAAGGAAATTACCGACTGATTGCGTAGTAGGGTCAACCCTGCCTATATAACTAACCATCTGTCTGAGGGCAAAATGAAAGAGTCAAAAGCTCTTTCCATGGGTGGAACATGCTGTGACTATTACAAGGGTGAGAGTAAACATATTTACCCGCTGGTGGACACAAACACTGACTAAGTGAGGTCCTCTGGGTTTTGGGGAAGGAGGGGGCACCCAGCGCTGTGGCCCTTGGGAGGAGAAGCACTGGAGACGGAGATAAGGGACAATATCCATTTACCAAATGGCACAAAAATATTTCAAATTTTTACAACTGTACCTAAATCCATCTGTTAAAAACTATTTTAATAACAGCTCTGCCAGAGGTAAAGAATGAAAACCAACAAATACATCAATGTTTCTTGGGTGGAATCTGGCCTGAAATCTTATTTACTCCATAGTAATAAAAAGAAATATGGGCCAATCCTCAAAGTGGGGGGAAAGTCTGTTTTCTTTTTAAAACAGACCACACACCCTGGCATCTGGCGCACCCGTGGCCCACAGTTCCCACCTGGCAATAGTCATCCGGAGCTGAGTTGAAGCTACCTCCTGTATACAGGACAGGCTTCCCAGGGTGACCATGATGGCCAAGCGTGGTGGCCTTTCTGACTGTTTTTCATGATCAGAAATAATTTCTTCATGCCTATGTCTATTTTTAAGTAGAAAACAAAAGAGGGGAAAGAGCAGGGTGTCTCAGGAAATGTAGGAAGAGCATATTTCTTTATAGAATCAAACCCTTCCTACTCATTTTCAATATTACAATTTGGGCCTATGTCAAAACAACAGGCCTGTCCTACTCATCCACCTGTTCCCTGCCTGGCTACTGTGGTGCTGAGTCTGTGGCCTGTCATATACCAAGTTCCTGATGGTTCTTTTGATGCCCCCTCTGTGGCCCAGTCTGGACAAAACAAGAAATGTGAATCTGCATTTTAATACCATGATTCTCATGCAGGTGGCCAGGTTGGTCAACTCTTTCTGTAAAGGGCCAGAGAGTAAATATTTGAGGCTTTGTGGACCATAGGGTTTTTATTCTAGTTATAGAGCTGCCATAGGTGCTGCACAAATGAGCCTGGCTCTCTTCCAATGACACTTGTTTTTCCACAATGAGAGTCTGCAGGCAGGCAGACTTTGGCCCCGGGGTTGTAGTTTTCCAACACCTATAGAGGATAAGACAAGGTAACTTGACAGTACTAGGTACATGATAGTGCCTTAGCCCAAGCTCCCCCAAATGCAAGACATGAGACAAAGATTGTCATGCCACAGGAGTGCTTTATTTAGCCATGGATCCCAGGAAACAGGGAAGAAACAGGGCAGTATAAGGAAGAAAGGAGAGTCCATTCAAAGACGGATCACTAATTTGGCTACCACTACAGTTACGGGAGGCTTACTCGCATGACCCTTTGAGAAGCCTGATAGAATGTATCTCAAAGCTACTCACTCAAGCGGTGTCCATTGATCAGACAACTCATATATCCCATTGGCCAAGGTTTGCCCCATGAGTTTTCAGCTCTCTTGCACCTCTTGGTTGTACCTGTGGGTATAGCGGGAACTCTGCAGGTGTCCCAGAGCCAGAGAAGCCCAGGGATGAGAAGCATGTGGTGCACGCCTCATGTGAGCTGCGATGAGGCTGTGCTGGCAGGAAACCTACACAGATGGCTCGTTATTGAGGAAGTAACAAGGATTCAGAGGTGAGGCCAAAAGGATGTGAAGCAGGACACAAGCAGGGTTTGATTCAGTGACCAGTCACTTATCCTGGATTTGAATTCATTTAGTTCATTCAATTAATGATTAGTATTTTAGTTTATTATTCTCAGAAGGGAACCTAAGAGGACAGTAATGACATCAGGCTTGTCATGCCAGAAAATGGTGTCAAGCTTCAAGGCCTCATGGAAATCTCAGCTGTAGAGTTGACTACTTTGTGTCACAAAGCACTAGCTGATTAAAACACATAGACAGTTCATGTCTTCTCTTTCAATTCTGTTGTGTTGTTCATTTACATAAACATTTATTAAGCATAATCACTGCAACAATCCTGTTTAACAGTTCTCATTGCTCCCATTTCACAGATAAAGCCAGAGCACAGAGAAGTGAAATGGCTTGCACAATTTAACAAATTTATTGACTCTTTATGTGCTAGGTCCTTTAGTTACTAACAGAGGAAGATTTTAAATCCAGGCCTTCTGACTTATATTCCTGTTACCTCTCTTGTAGATCTCGAAGGCAATGGAGAGACCATTCACTTCAATCTTTCACCCAGTGAAATAATTTTTCTTTGTGGCCCCTCCTGTTGAAGAGAATGACAACTTACCTGCCACCTTATTTTTTCTAAAAATGTATCAAGTGTCCACTTATATTCTTTATCAACCACTGATTAGAACTGATCTGGACGTAGAAGAGATTGAGGTGCTGAGGGGGAACCATGCACCCAGTCTTTGACATGGTGCATGTAGAGTCCTTATAAGGGCCATTGTGTGGAGACAAAGCCTGGGGAGCTGCAAAGGAGGTAAAAGAGGTGTCGGTAGTGAGGAGAGTTGTGCAATGGCCTCAGAGAGTCAGACGGCCTTTGATAACCGTTGTCTCTTTGAAGGGCAAATCACCTCTTTGAAAGTCACCTCTTTTGAATTTGGAATGGTCCCTGAGAAGAGAATTCTGCTGGAGTCACTGACTTGAGCACTCTGAGCCACACTGAACAGTAGATGGGGGAGCAAAAGGGCAGCTGGAGGGGACCGCTATCTGTGCGCAAACTAATGCCGACCTTGTTGGGATAATGTGCACGCTTCAGTGTTCGCAGCTGTGGAGTCTCTAGGGAGTTGTCTGGCTACATGTGATTTTACATATCTGACAGCTAAGTCAGAGATCCAAATGCCAAATCCGGTGCTCAGGAACATTATGTGGATTTGTGACTCTCCCGAGGGGACATTGGATCCATAAAGCAATGAATGGATTACAATGAGGCATAAATACAGCATTTTCATCTGTGACATACAATCCCGCTCCTCCATTTCTTACATTGTTATGTGAAGGAAAGCTATACCCACTCTTTCGGGTCTGCTCTCAGAAATTAAATTTTTTTTTTTTTTAAAAAAAAGGTGCTTTAAGAAAAAAAGTAATTGCAATCCATCAGGAATAAACTAAGAATGAAATATAATAAATGTGATTATTCCACTGAGGTAATCTGCAATATAAGGTAAACTCTAGGATCACACACGTTGTAAGGAAGCAGCAACGTCAGACCAGTGTGTCAGCCTCATCACCAGCTAGCTGCGAGGCTTTGAGCAAGTCACTTCATTTCTCTGGCCTATTTCCTCATTTGTCCAGTGAATGTCAAAGTTCTGGGCACACATTCTCATGGGGTGGCCAAAATGATCCACTGTGTGGTGCAGGAGGGACAGAATAGATATCTTTAAATTTTAAAATATTCTAATTGCAACTATGCTTTTACAGTGTACCCTATCTACTAGAGCATTGGCAAAGGTCTCCACCGGTTTACCCAGGAAGGAACGGGCACATGCTGAAGGGGTGTACTAAAAATGCTTTATTCCACCAGCAGTGCAGGAGGATTCCCCTTTCTCCACATCCTCGCCAGCACCTATAATGTGTTGTTCTAGTGCAGCCACTGTGGAAAACAGTATGGAGATTCCTCAAAAAATTAGAAATGGAACTGCCCTTTGACCCAGCTATCCCACTTATAGGAATATATCCCAAGGACACCATTTCACCGACTGAAAAAAAGAAATGCACCCCCATGTTTATGGCACCATTGTTCACAATAGCGAAGATCTGGAAATAGCCCAAGTGCAAGTGTCCATCAGTGGACAAGTGGATTAAAAAGCAGTGGTACATATATACAGTGGAATAATATGGGGCCACGAAAAAGAAGGAAAGATTACCTTTTGCAACAATATGGAGGGACCTGGAAACTATTATTTTGAGTGAAATAAGCCAGGCAGAAAAAGAAAAATATTATATTACCTCACTCATTTGAGGAATTCAAGGAACATTGAAGACTGAGGAAAGGAATTGAGACAGAGGAGGGATCAAAGGGACCAGAGGAAAAGAGGACAGAGGGAAAGGGGATAATAGGATGGGATAAACCTGAAGGGAAGGGGGGAGGGCGCTGTAGAGAGGGGAGTAAGGGAGATGTTGAGGGGAATATGGGGGAGGGGGGATGCAGTCAGGGTCACCCTAGAATCTATGTAAAAACAATTAATTAAATAAAAAGAATTAAAAAATTAAAAGAAAATAAAAATGCTTTATTGAGAGAAGCACATGGACAGAATGGAAGCTGCTGATTTAACCCATCCTCATTCCACTGAAGGTGGGAAAGCCCCTTTGGCTCTAACAGTCCACGATTCTCTGTATTTGAGAAGCATCCTCAGTTGTTTTCCTTAGATTCCTCCAGTAAGGCTGAGTGTGTCAGCTGTTCAAGGGGCATGGTTTGTGCCCATCTGTGTTGGGCTGCAAATGCATTGGCTCAGAAACTGCAAGATGCAGCTAATGGGCCTGAAGTGCTGCGCTTTGCACGGTCAGGCGCAGCACTGCTCTGCCCTTGCAAATCATAAAATCCCTCATATTTGCTTCACACTGTCGAGTTCACAAATCAATATCAAAAGTAATTTTATGTGTATGTACTGAGAGAAACAAGGCAGATATTATTTTTCTATTTTACATGTGAGGAAAGAGATTCAGTAAGGCCGAAGAACTTACCCAGTTAATATTTGACAGGTCCACTGCCCAAAGCCTCATTCTCCTGATAAGGATTCCCAGACTCTCTGCACTTATAATCAAGTGCAAATGTGCTCCCTGGATCCCAGGGAGAATTAGGTGACAGTGTGTGAATGGGCCAGAGTAAAGGCAACTGCCAGCTTTTTAGAAAACAACATAGAGCTCAAGGCCCACTGTTGGCAGATCAATAGCATCATTCTTGTGTACACAAGACCTCACATTATTCAGGGAGGCCTGGCAGAGGGAGAAAAGCAGACGCATGGGCTCCTCACGCCCCAGCTGTCATGGCTTGCTCTGTTGCAGTTCCTGACAAGTGCAGTTGTGACAGTCTTTCTACACGATTGTAGGGAACAGCTTGATAGGAACAGGAGCAAAAAGCCTGTTTACAGAGGTGTGAGGGAGCAAAGAATATACTGGCCCCCCTGTGCCCCACCAGGAACTGAGACCTGACACCCAGGAGAGAAGCTTTTCCCTTTGCTCTTCTTTATTTAAGCATATGATAATGACCAGCAGAAACATTTTATCCTTTTTACCCTAAAGTGGCATCACTATGGTTAAGACCCGTAATACTGTTTTGCTAACCGTGATGGTGCTGATGGTTGTAGGTTGTAACAGAATATAAATGGTTATTTGTCTGTTTCTTCCTCTAGATTGCAAATCTCTTAAAAGGCAGAAGTTTATTTTCTATATCCTGTCTCGTCTATTTCTTTATCCCTGAGACTGTCCCTCACAGAGTCTAATCCAAAGGAGATAGGCAATATTTGTCTATACTGATTGAATAAATTGTAACCCACACATTGGGTGTCCATCTGGAAAGCCTCTCTTTTTGCCAAGCATTAGCCTTACAGCAGGACTCAAAACCTCCTAAAAGTCACCGTACAGGATTACTTTAATTAATACTTGATGTGATATATGTCACCAGTAGGATATATAACATATATAAATACATAATACAAATGTATGGTATAGAAATATGTATTATTAATATATATTATTCTTTGTATTACTTCCTATGTTTTAAAAATACATACCTAGATAATTTTAAGAATGCACCGTGTTAAATGTATAAGTAAAATATGTACTAGTCTCCTCCTCCCAATTCAGCTGCATGAAAGCAATTGTGATGAATGACTCTTCTTTCAGGAGACACAGGGAGTTTTCCTTGAAATTATTTTAGACGAACTCTGATCATTTCATTTTCCTGTTCAAAAACATACGCTGGTTTCTGAGTGCCGCTTGACCAAGCCTGGATTCCGCAGCACCGCGTTCGAAGCGCTCTGCAAGTCGGCTTGGGACCACCGCCCAGGCGGCCCGTTAGTCTCCTGCCCTTGAGCTCTCCACGTTCCATTATGACTGGAGTGGATGCGTTTTCCAGGTGCACCCCCACACCCTCCACTTCGTGCTTCTGCCAATTACATCTTTACTTCCTGAGAACCCTTTGCCTCATTCTTGCAATTTGACGTTATACACCAAAGCCTTAATAATATGCCTATTCTCTGACACAGCAATTATTCTAGAAAAAAAAATTGCGATATGCACAAAGATTAAGCTTTAGAATGTTCCCTGTAACATTGTCTCTAATGTTAACATATTTAAAATAACCTCTTACAAGGAAGACTTAAATATATCTGTGTCTCATGCACACAGCACATAAAAGCAAAAGCTCTGGAGCCAAAAGTCAGACTATCCAGGTCAGGTCACAATTTTGGAACATTCTGGCACATTCCTACTCTGTGTTCTTAGCCTTTCTGTGCCTACGTATTTGAATCTGTGAAATAAGAATAATCTAGTACCCCCTTTACGGAGTTGTTAGGGCAAGTAAACGTGTTAATATTTGTTGAAGTACTTAACCAATATCTGGCACATTGTAAGTTTGTTTATAAATGGCTAGTTCTGGACATATTTCATCTGCAAACTCTTGAAGCAAAAGAATGTCACAGTATACGTTTGTGTCCTAAACCTGTGAATGGTACTTACTATTTAAACCCAGTATGGTACTTGGCACAATTCAGGGCTTACAACATGTGTGTTGAATGTTAGAATCAATACAGTTCTCTCTGAGTGTTTTTAAATTTTGGATTTGAAAGTAGTGAATAAATTTTAAGGGGTCAACTAGAAAAAATAAGAGCTGGAAAGCGAGTATTATAAGGAAAATAAACAGGAATAGTTTATAATAGAAAACCAAGTCATTTCAGAAGAAGTATGGAGTAGGGACTAGAAGTAAATGGATTCTGGAGTCAGCAGCTCTGACTCTGTCACTCACTGGTTGGGTGGCCTTAGACCGATTTTCCCATACTCCAGTTCAGGTTTCATCTTCTGTTAAACGACAATAACATCCACCTTTATAAGAATTTAGAAATAATAGTAATATTGTGTCACCACATCCCGGGCACTGGTCAGATTTCTCTTCACATTATCTATCATAGGGTATTGTCAGGGGCTGAAATGTGTCTCCCAAACAGATATGTTGAAGTCCTATCCCCAGGTACCTGTAAATTGGCCTGCTTTTGAAAATCAAGTTATTGCTAATATAATTAAGTTAAGATGAGATCAGGCTGGAGCAGGGTGGGCCTTTCTTCCAATAGGATTGGTGTTCTTACAAAAAGAGGAGATTAAGATATAGACACAGAGAGAATGTCATGTGATGACAAGGGACGATTGAGTGATGCATCTATAAGCCAGGAGACATCAAGGATTGATGGCACACACCAGAAACTGAACGAGACAGAAAGGGTCTTCCCTGGAGCCTTCAGAGTGAGGATGGCCTGGCTGACAGCTTGATCTTGGCCTTCCAGCCTTCAAAACTGTAAGAGAAGACATTTCTGCTATTTTAAGTCTCCAAAGTTTAAATCACAACATTTGTGGTAAGTTGTTACACAGCCTTAGGAAACTGATACAGGTATCATTTTGACAGAGGAAGACAACAGAGGTACAGGATAAGTAAGAAGCCTGACAGAACTCTTGGGATTGGAAATGAGAGCTGATTCTGGACTCCGTGCTCCTAATTATTAGATGATGTTCAGCTGGGTTCTGGGTAACTGCATTATTTTAGAGGGGCAAGCACAAAAGTCTTTATTTTCAACATTTACATTTTGATGTACTGCACCATATTCCATTCCTAAGTGGCATTATTCTGTGGCATGGTTATCTGAATTTTGTCCTCATTAGTACAGCTGAGTCTATGTTCAAATCATGCAATTTTCACAAGCTTCACCTAGCAAGGCCCCCAAGCCCAGCTGGGGACAATAGACCGGTGAGGGCGTTCTCCTTCTGTGTCTCCTGGGGAGAATGTTCAAAAAGAGTGTGCCTCCCAGACAATCGCAGAAGCAAGCTGCTGGCTGCAGAACATGTTATAACCACTTTTAGAGGACTCTGCAGATGGGAACAGAGAACAAGTGAATAAATGAAATCTGAATTACCCCTCAATTCCATTTTGTCCAAAAGCTTTACCTTCCTCTTCCATCAAAGTGATTTTCCTAATTGCAAACATTAGAAAGATTTTTTCAGACTTGTACACCATCTTTATTTATTTCGTCTGTCTCCCCCGCTTGCTCTGAAAAATGCAGAGAAATGGATGCCTGGGGAAGGAGACGAGACAAGCAAAGGCAATTCAAGACTGGATTTCCAGTCTGGGCATAACCAAGGCTTTGTTTCAGTAGCCATACCTTATAAGACACAGAAGTTTACTGGGTAGCTACCATCTACCTCCCTGGTTCTCTTTACCTTGTGACCTGCAGCTGTACCAAGAGCCTCCGACCTGCTTTCTCACAGACTGTGTAGCAAACCAATCCATGCAGGAGCACTGGCTCTTGGTTTTCAGATGCAGGGCAAAGAGAAAACTATTCATCAACTTCTGTGGGCTCCAGGCTGTAGCAGGTTGTTATTCAAGTTGATAAAAAGCTTTCATCCTTGGGGGAAAACTCTTCTGTCCTGGCAGCCATGACCCTTAGTCAGAATGTAAGCTGAGCCCAGGCACACCTGGACACCTGACAGATGAGCCAGGCGCAGAAAAGCCTCCGCTGACAAGCTTATTGGACAGCAGACACCTGCAGAGGGGCCCACAACTTTTTTCATGAGGGCTGCTTCACTGGCAGTCTTGATCCAACAGGTCTGTGCACATGGTCAAGGGGAGATTACCTGGAGATTCACAGAGGAGTTGGATTATGCCAAGCCTGAACATCATGCTTGTAAGGAAATACAGTAGCCCATTCACAACACAGTCTCTGTTCGATGAAATTCATTGTACACCTCTCACTGGTTTTGTTCTGAATCAAATCCTCTTTCTCTTAGTGAGATAAGGGTGAGGGCAAAGGCAGTTCAGCTTTATTAAGCCTACTGTGTACCTGCCTGCATCAGATGAGGCCCTTTCAATTGAGCATCCTGTTTAATCTTCCCCAAAACCCAGGTGATGTAAGTGTGGTTACTGTTTTATCCTGATTTTATATACAAGAGGGGGTAAGGGGTAAGTCACTTTGCAAGACTGCACACTAATTAGTGGCTAGACAGGATTTGGAAAGAGTTGTCCCATGGTTCTATGTCCACTGGCAGCTATTCACAAACAAAGCAACTTCAGAAACCCAAGGCCCAGGCATTTGGGCCGATTCACTCTGTTTTGGGTCCTTCATTAGTGGGCTCATATTGTTATGTATCAACTCCATGGAGAGTTAACCTGTAGGCAGATGTTCAGAACTGCCTGGGATGACCTGAGTAGATGCAGACGAGATTGCCTTCAGACTCAAGTATGGCCAAAACTATGGGCAAGTGGTCCCATTGTATCAATTTAGGACAGTGGTTCTCAAACTTTCTGAAGTCAGAGCGCATTTAAAATTCTACAAATAATTGTAGGCACACTATATACAAATTTCTGAGAAATATGTTAAATAATTAAGTCAAATATTAAAGAAAAAAATACAAAGTCCAAGCATGCTTTTATGGTAATTAAACAAAATAAATACAACAAAATTAAATTTATTCTGATATTAAAGAACATTTTTATATTATATTTTTTGAATTATGCTTTTTAGAATTTGTAAAAGAGAAGGGTTAAAAAATAAAAAAGACAAAATAGTTATCTTTTTACATATATAGATACATTCTTAGTATGATTTAGTAAATTTGGCATGTCCCAGCACAAATGTGTTAAGTTTTTTCATTCTTGTGTTTATGAGAAACATGAGCCTGATGTGTCCTAGCGATTTTTTCAATGTTTGGGCATATATATGAAAGGCAAACTCTCATTTCCTCATCAAGACATTGAAGAATTTCTCTTTTTTTACTCTTAATTGTGTTGAGGGTAGAAAATCCTAATTCACATAAATAGGATGTTGAAAATTGTAGTAAAATGTTCAAAGCTTTTTTAGATATTGCCACACATTCTTCTTTTATAGAAATTCAAAAGGCTTCCAGAGACAATTCCTTATGTTTAATAATCAATCCAGAACCCCCACCATACATATCATCTTAACTTGACACCAAAGGATAGAAGAAACTTGCCTCCAGTCTTTCCGGGGAACATGGGGGGTAGTGTAAACAATCCAGCACCACAGCACAATAACCTTTTGCAACCTAATCAGGCAAGTGAGGTGGGGGGTTGGGCAGACTGTCAGCTTACAGCCAATTCCCCATACCTCTGTCCCCCAAAAATCTAAACTCCAAAACCCTGTTGGTTTTTTGGTCCCCAACAGGCACATATTTATCTGAAATACCATAGGGCGCACCTGGAAATCTTCTAGGGTGCACCAGTGCGCCCTGGTGCACAATTTGAGAACCACTGATTTAGGGGCACATCAGTTTATACTTTTATACAGTGGTCCTCAACTGGGGGCAATTTTGTCACCCAGGAAACATTTGGCAATCTGGACATCAGGAAACATTTTCGATTGTCATTACCTAGAGTGGGTGTGCTACTGGCATCTGCTGGACAAGAGTGCCGCTGGGCATCTTAGAATGCACCAAACAGTCCCACAGAAAAGAATGATCTGGAACAAAATGTCAGTAGTGCTAAGGTTAATTCTGCTTTGAAATCATATCCTACCATATAGGGGAGGTTCTTAGCACAGTGGCTGGCATGCAGCTATCAACAAATGTTAGCTTATTTATCATCAAGCACTAACACATGATGCTGAGTTGGCAATCGTTGTTAGGTGACCCTGGGGTCCTGCGAGGAGGAATTAGATACTGTCCTCTCAGAGACTGTACAGGCCACTAGAGCCAGCATGCACCAGAATCTGGCCACCAGCTGCCCTCCGAGCATTAGTTCACTCATTAGCATGTATAACTCCTTATAAATTGATACATTTATCAAAGGGGTTTGTTCTTGCTTTTTAGAGGAGACAAGGATTGTGACTAGCAGTGGGTGGCATGAACATGAAAAAAAAAACTATATTTATTGAGTCTGAACTCTAAGACTTGGGCAGGTAGGCACAGGGGTCAGGGGCTCTAAAGGCAGCATTACTGAAGGAAAAGAACACAACTGGTAGAATCGGAAATGGTTTTTGCGTTGCAGCTCAACTCCTTCTCGGAGCTACTGTTTCTTTTTTCTTTTTCACAGGAACAGAGAGAGACTCAGAGAGAGGGATAGGTAGGGACAGACAGACAGGAACGGAGAGAGATGAGAAGCATCAATCATTAGTTTTTCATTGCCATTGTGACACCATAGTTATTCATTGATTGCTTCCTCACATGGAGCTACTGTTTCTTAAAGTGTAAATCAAGAGGACTAATTCTTACTTTCAAGGGTTGGTGTGAGAAATAGTTGAAATAATGACTGTAAAATGCTTAATACAGCAGGTAGCATAATAGACACTTAGATGGGCCTATGATTAGGGAGAGACTAGCACAGACTGGCCTTGGGGGATTACTGAGGTCTGGCCTGTTTGTTGTAATAGTGAACTGAATGCTGTTTGGAGGGCTTCACCCACCTTTCTGCTGAACCTGCACTCCCAGGTACGTGCCTGGGCAGTCTGAATGGTCACATGGTTGATACGGAGTCTCTAGGGCCTCCTGGGATGCTCAGTAGGAGAGTTGAACCAGTCCTTGCTGCGGCAGGTCCTAAGGATTGGAAAAATAGCTAAAGGGCCTGAGGGAGTGTATGGGAGAATGTGGTGCCTCCTGTCACCTAGCCAGGGAGGTAGCTATAACGCAAAAGATGATGTGTGACTCTCAGTTCCGCCCACATACTAGTTACGTGATCCTGGTTGAGTCAGTTATGCTGCTTGAACTTCAATTTCCTTCCCCCTAAAATGGGTCATATAACTCTTTGGTACTTGTCGGAGGAATAAATGATAATGGTGATGATAAAACATAATCAATGCGAATACAACTGGCTATAGTGAAAACTTTATAAAAGTTAATATATTTGTCTTTGTTTTATTTTATCCTAAGGAACAAATAAATTCCCCAGGCAACTGAGGATCTGAGGATCTGCCTTAATTGTTGTAGAACAACAATGGAACATTGATCCTACAAACACTGCCTTGTGTGGCTGCCATGAAGGGCCAAGATGTAGAATTCATGGACTTCCTGCTTTGTTTAGACTTCTTGTATCTGGGGATATTTATTAAACAAAGACAGTTAATGTTCTTTCCTCACCTACTACATCCTTTAAGTATTCTATGTCTAAATTTCAACTCATATGTTTTCTCACTATAAAATAGAGTTAACTCTTGAACAATACAGGGAGGAACTGTGCAGGTTCACTTATATGTGGATGTTTCTCAATAAACACCTGTACTGTTTCCAGGTGTGGTTTGGAATCTGTGGAATGGATGTAGAAGTCCAAATGTATGCATTGATCCATGCTGTTTTATACAGGGAACTTGAGCATCCACAGATTTTGATACTTACAGGGTGTCTTGGAACAAATCTCTAGTGGATACTGAGGGACAACTATGTCTTGGGGAGTTAAAAGTTATACATGGATTTTCAATTCTTCAGAGAATTGTTGCCTCTAACCCCGTGTTGTTCAAGGGTCAACAGTACTATTTATTTAACAGAATTAAGTGTGCCTACATAGCTCTTTTCTTCTCTAAGCCTCAGGGGCCACGTGATATTTGGCTTTGAATTTCTAGACTTTAACAAAGAGTCTGAAATCAGGTAGGCAAACTTGGCAAACATGGATGAACAAATATGCGTGGTTTTTGTGGTAACAAACTTTCCTCCCCTCTCCTCCACCAAATCCCCACCTTGTAAAGCTCTATGAAGATGCCTGAAGAAGTGGCCAGTTGGACACTCACGCCTCCTCACAGCATTTTTGGGAACCTCTGACCTCTACAGTCCATTCAACAAAATGCTGATCACAAGCACACCTTGCCATTTTCACAAGGGGGATGAAACTGGAACTTATTTTTCTTCTCTTCTCCTGAGTGTTTCCTGGGCAGACAGGTGCTCTGCTTTCAATAGATGCATTTTTTGTCCACCAGCCAGCACAGGCTGTTGTCCAAATGAAATGTCCCACAATGCCTCTGACTCCAAGGACTTGTCAGGGTAACCTGGCCCAGACATTTCAGTCCTATTCAACTGAGAGCTGTATGCTGACTTCAATGATTCTTCAATTGGTTTTGTTTATTTACTCTTTGTTTCATGTTCCTTTATGCTTTCAGTTTTTAGGGCATTGTTCCTGATTGAGGGTAAACTCTTAGAAGGCATTCACTAAACTTCTGCCTTCCTCAGGGTAGAACACAGGCCTAGACAAACAGCAAGTGCTCTAGCAAGTGTGGTTGAATCCAATGGAATTGAGCAAACCCTTCCCTTTCTAATCCAGCGAGCTCCAAGTTAAGCCTGACCACTCAGGCCAGGATGGAGCAAAAACAGTTCTGAGTGGGGTTTTTTTTTAAAAAGAAAAAATAAATATGCAAGTAAACTGAAAAGTAGAAGAGGATAGTGAGCATAGGACAAAAGCAGCACACTGACAGGCACCCCACTTGCTCCTTCAGGTCCCTATGAAAAGAAACCAAAGCCATAGGATTCACTTCAATTGCTCTCCTGGCCTGAAATGGCCCCTTCCCCAGGCCAGTAGAAAAATTCAATTAAAGAGTCCATCTGAGAGGCAGCATCTGAACAGGAATGACTGTGGGGAGGACCACATTTTCATCAAAAAGAGCCCCTTTCCTTCCAGCCTGCCCTCTCCTGCCTACACACCCCTCTCCCTTATTCGGCCCAGCCCTTACCTCACAACTGCAATTCTCCCCAATTAGAGCAGCTCAGGAAGGCAGCTTTTCATGCGCCCCTTTCAGACACATGCACAGTAAAGCCTTGCTACATCCCACAGACCCTGGGCTTGTTGGGTAAGAGCAGGAAAACCCACAAGAGAACCCACAGTGGCTGAGGATTGCTAAACCTCTGGCCCAGTTAACCCCATGTGTCAGCTGGCTCAGGGGCCTCCCAACCACAGGGCGTGTGTTCCACAGGCTCCTCCAAACCAAAAGGCAGGAAGGATGCAACTAGAAAAATATATATACACAAGTCATGATCAGGCTATCTTCCTGGCCTTCAGTGAGAAGCAAAGAGAGAGGCAGAGGGACGGGTTAAATGGAGTGACCTCCAGAATGAGCCTTTGCTCTCCTGAGCCTTCTCATACATGGGGCTACCTCCCTGCATTAATGTGTGCTTTGGATAATGGGAGTGGGCCACACTGCTGGCTGCTGGGATGGTGGGCTCGGTGGCCAAGGGGCATACCCTCTGGCTTAGTGCTGCTCTGCTAGAATTCACTGAGGCTATCTGAGCATGAAGCATAGTTCTTCCAGGGACCTGGGATCTCTTTCTTCATCCCACATTTCCTCCAAAGTAAGCGACACTCATTACAGTGTCTAGAGGGCAAGACTGAGCACTGATCCTACAAAGGCCCCTCAGCCCTCACCCAGTGTCCTCTTGTCCCCTGGAAGGACTTCTTGTGTACCTTGTGTTCTGGGCTTTCTTTCCTGCTTCTCTCTGCAACTTTAGAATTATTTCCGACTAGACAACACAGGGAGGAGGCCAGCTCACCACCTTCCTCTCTCAATTCAAGTGAGAGGAAGTAGAGGTGTTTTGGTATGAGAGAGAGTTGACTTATCAATGCAGTCCCTACATGAGGCCAAGTGCTTCCTAGGGCTGCCTCAGACTGGGGGCTTAAACACCAGGGAGGCATTTTCTCACAGGTCTGGAGGCTGAAAGCCTGAGATCAAGGTGCTAGCAGGGTTGATTTCTTCCCAGGCTTTCCTCCTTTGCCCGTAGATGACTATCTTCTCCCTGTGCTCTCATGTGGTCTTTCTTTTGTGTGTGTCTGTGCTCCCATCTCCTCCTCATAGAAGAAGACCACTCATCCTACTGACTTTAAATACTCTGTTGCTAAAGACGGTCACATTCTGAGGTACTAGGAACAAAGTTTTTACCATAAGAATGGGGGAGGGGCACCATTCTGCCCATAACAGTAGGCTTTGGTAGTTATGCCTAAAAATGGACCTGTTATTGACTAATTTATTTGTTTCACCTCAGGACTTGTAGGACTTTGAGGAGATTTTAACTTTACAAAGGATCAAAACCTTTTCAGGAAAGACCTTCAATATGTGGTACTAGTATATTTCTATTTCATTAAGCATAAAATAGAGTTTGAAGACCTTTAACTATATATAAAATTGAATTGGAGAGCTTCTATTACACAAGCAGCATTAAATTGATCAAGACAGAGTCTGGAAAATTCATTTCTTATCCTGAGGTGGTTAATGCATCTCCCACAATTTGTATGTAGAAACAGAGCAGGCGGCCTTGCCACCCTCTCCAGGTTCACACTTGTCAGCCCCCGCCTCCAGTCTCACCAGATCTCCGTCATTCTTCAAAGGTAGCCTCGTTCCACATTCCTCTCTCTGAGCCTTTTGCACAGGCTATTTTCTCTCCGTGAAACCCCTCTGCCTTTTTAAACTACAGAGTATCATGGAAGGAAAAAAGAGAACAAATTAGTTGCATAAACATTCTTTGACTTCTTTACTGGGAGAAATGGTGTTAGTACAAATTCAAGTCATTGGGTGTTACTAATTCAGTTTCCTTCCCCTGTCACTGTTCCCTCTGCCCTGCTCCCAGTCACAAACAACTTGCTTGATTAGTGGAGAGACAAAAAACTTCACTGCCATGCAGTAGTGCACATATAGTGGTGTGTGTGTGTCTGTGTGTGTGTGTGTGTGTGTGTGTCTGTGTGTGTGTGTGTGTGTTTGTCTGTCTGTCTGTCTGTCTTACTCACTGCTCCCTGGGAGCAGCTCTCCTAGGGAGTCTGGGTAAAGCTCTTTTGCTTCCAACTTCTTTTAAGAATCAAAGGCACACAAACCTTAGATCAAATTTAGCACACTTGTCTGTTTGTCTGCTCTACTCTCACTTAGATGTTGGATTGGACAGACTGGAACCCCTTCATTCTTCTGAGAGTGTCAGTGGCCTAGGGTCCCAGGAAATGCCTAGCCCATAATTTCACATGTGAGATGCTCTGTTTTGGGTAAGGAACTTAAGCAACTAGGCCTCTGATGACCATGAGCTTCAGCGTCTTGTTCACCCTCCTCTTTCTACACCCTGGGCCTCAGGCTCCCTGGAGCTTGGATCTTCCTTGAGACAGGGCTGTAGAATGGCTAAATGCTTAGGCTCTCTTTCAGATTGTGTAGCTTCAACCTGATTCTGCACTTTTCGATTATATGACCTTACTCATTCACTTAGTCTCTCTGGACATCAGTTACTCAATAAAATGGAGATAATGAGAATCAACTTCATGTAAGGACTAGAATTGGGCCTGGAATCAAGCATGTGTTCTATGTGTTCTTGTTGTTAAAGGTAAAATAATACTGGGAACTCCTAAATCTCAAATGACTTCGAAACCTTAGAATTTTAGCAAATCAAGATCGGAATGTTTGGCATTGTATCAGAAAAAAAAAAGCAGCATTCAAAGCTCTCTAATGTCATGTTCAATTCATCTGCCTTCAAGTAAAGCAAATGAGGCATCCCTTTTCTCCTGTGATATCAGACAGCTGTCTCCTGCTCTGCTTTTAGGACTTATCAGGTGCTCCACACACAGCAGGGGGCCTAGCTGTGCTCCCCTGAGATTTAGTTTGGTTATTTGCTGAGTTGGTCAGTCAAGAATCCTCTGGAAATTTGTTTGCGTAACTGACCTACCCAGGGCATTTGGGGGGAGAGGGAGAGGAGGGGGGAGAAGGGAAACTATGTGTGGTTGTGTGATTTGTAGAGACAGGACAACTGGGCAAAAGCATGGCATTTGTGTCTTACTATGACAAATTGGCTGATTTGGGGACTTGACTGTGAGGGGCATAGAAGCTAAAGGAACTGTTTTCACACAAGACTTTATGCTTTGGGCCTGGAAACAGCCAGAAGTTTGGAAGGAAACTCTTCCAATGGTTTTGCATAGATGCCATATTGCAATGGCTGCTCAAAGATGAGCAGCTATGAGAGCATGCGGAGACTGAAGCCTAGACACAGACGTTGGTCATCTGATGATGGCTACAGTGTGGTGAGGGTAGGGACTATCCCTCAACACATTTCATAAGGCACCATTGTGCAGAGCCTGGGAGACGAGGAAAGTAGACAGGTAAGTTAATAGGGGACTCCCAGGGGTATATGGAGAGCAAGAAGAAGTCTTGGATAAAAACCTCTCAGGTCTGGCATTTCTGACTAAACAGGTCAGAATTTTTGGTTAGCAAAATTTAATATGGCGTATTTGAACCTAGAAGCTATAGAATCCTAAGGACACTTGAGTTATATACATTTCTGGTAACATGATATTCTCCCTCCTACTCTACCTTAGAGATATGTCCAGGATAGAGCTGCCTGCTATGGCTGAGTCTAGAATAAAAAGGAATAAGGGAATGTTAGCTGCTTATGTCATTACCCTAAGAATGAGATTCACAGGTGCTTCTTTGTCTGTATTTCTGTGACCCTGACCTTCCGCGTCCATTGCTCTGTTCTTTCTAATCTTCCCTCCTCCTTCCTCTAAAATTTGAACAAAGGACATATCAAAGGTAAGGAGAAGGTACCGCCATTTAGGACCAAAGTTTTGCTTCATCAAAATGAGACACAGAGCTCATATTCATTTACTTCTAGCATTTTGGGTTATCCACAAAATAGCTTAAAATGCTGTAGGTGATAAACATACACTAATAAACGCAGAATATATTTAACCTATAGTTTTGTAACCTTGTATTCAACCTCCATTCACCAACTCTACACTTGACTTTTAAGTCATTCATTTCAGGAAATACATAGTGAGCACCTGCTGGATGCCAGGAACTGTGATAAGCTGGCTTTTTTAACAAGCCATTTATTTAACTAAGCTGAGTTTCTTCATCATTAGCTGCCATCTCATTCTATCCTGCAGAGGCATTAATATGTGCAGCATGACAGAGAGGTAAGTATTAAATTATAAAACAGAGAAAAAATATAGGTATGTAAAAAGGAAACCTGGATTACCTGTGGTAAATTCATGGGCTCTTGACTAAATGAGAATCTTAAGAGTGAGAATTGACTGTGATTTTCTTTTTTTTAAATTGATGTCTAATTTGCATATAGTGAAAGGTAAAGATCTTCAGGTAGAATGACATGAGTTTTGACAAATGACATGCCCATGTCACCCATACCCCTACCGAGCTATAGAACACTTTGTCACTCCAGAAATTTTTGTCTGCCCTTTCTCAATCAACAACCGCTCACATTTTTTATATTTCAATTGAGAAATATCCTAGACACTTGAAGGTGCTCTAAGGTTGTATGCTTTTGTTTGATTGTGCTCAATAGCTGTATAGCACCTATTTTGGGTATTCTGAATGAGATTTTCACTAAGTGCCATTAGACCTTTCTTCTTAGGAAGGGAATTCATAAAACTGACCTATTGGGGACATAGGAGGACATTTTCTCTTTTTGGGTTCATTCAGCAATAATTCCTCAGCTGGACTCTTTCATAAAGAAATAAATGCACTTGGTCACTGCTAAATGCTTGCCTTGGGCATTCTTCTATGTGAAAAGGGTGAAAAATTAACAGGCTGCTATTGGGAGCCAGCTCCCCACATTTCTCTCACATTTCTGAACATCTTACAAACAGAGACACTCACAGATTTTATTCCAGGTCATCATTTCAAAGGTATTTGCATAGCAGACAGCCTTAAAGACAGAGGTAATATCTCATTCCAAAACAAATGCCAGATTTGTCCATCTACAATAGACAATGTCTTTCTCCAGGGTAGAGGTCAAGTTGTTGGCATCCTATTATCAAAGATATGGGTTTCCTAAGTTGAAGTTCTTCTTCTGGCATGTGCTGGCATCCCCTGACCTTCTGCACATTATCCTGTGACAATTGGGGCTCAGGGGACCAGAACCAGAGCAAGATAATGATGATCCTCTGAATACTGGTATTGCTCTGAGAAAGAAACTGTTCTTTATCTGACTCAGGGGTCTCATGTCTTCTGCCAGAATCCAGGAAACAGTTGCAGGCTACCTGGTTAGCTTGTAGGTAGAGTGAAATCTCAGACTCCTTGCAATTCCTGACAGTGACAAGCCAAAACTGTGTGGTTGGTGTGATCTGTTCTAGTTAAATCATAAGTCTGTTTAAACATTTGGGGAGAGAGGATGACTCCCGGATTAAAAACATTTACTTCGAGTTCAAGTCTTAGCACAGGTGTGCATGTTCTTCCTTCTAAAGCAGAATGAGGCCGCGAAGATAGAGGTACAGGGCCTGGGTGGGTTCCTACTAACCCATGCTCCACCTCCCCCTGATTTGCCCACCATCATTTTGCTTTACTTCTGTGAGTCGATCAAACTTGGCATCCCCTCACTGTGTTCTCCTTTCACTAGGTCCCCTGGTAAGGCAGATCAGAAAACTGTGAGCTTGAAAAAGTACTGCTTTGCCTGGCCTGTGGTGGTTCAGTGGATGAAGCACCGACCTGGAGCGCTGAGGTCGCCGTTTCAAAACACAGGCTTCCCTGGTCAAGGCACATATGGGAGTTAATGCTTCCTGCCCCAATCCCTTCTCTCTCTACTCTCTAGGATGAATAATAAAATCCTACAAAAAAAAAAAAAAAAAAAAAAAAGCACTGCGTTGAGGCCATGAGTTGAATTTTTATTTTGTACTACAATTTTTGTAGCTTTATTGTTTTATAGACTTGTAAACATGACACATGATGATTGTAAAAAACTAAGATTTAGAAAAATCACAGAAAGAAAAATAGAATGTTTATAATCCTACCCCATGGGAAACACTGTTAACATTTGGGTTACATCTTTCCAGACATACTTCTATGCATACAAGTGCTATATTTTTCACCTTTTTTTCTCCCTTAAACAGAACTTTCTTTTTCCATATAACAGTATTTCCTACTCCACAGTTAAAACATGTAACATCATTTTATGTAATCTTATAATATAAATGTATATTATTCTTATTTATTTAACCAGTATCTTTTCAGTAGTCATGTAGGCTGTTCATCATTTTTCACTATTACAAACAATGCTTTTATTATGACCTCTCTCTGTTTCTGACTGTATCTATCTATCTATCTATCTATCTATCTATCTATCTATCATCTATCTATCTATCTATCTCTATGCACACTAGTTTGAAACTATCCTTAGAATTAATTCACAGGAATGGAACCTACTCCTAGAGCTCAAGCAGCCTACAAACCCCTACCATCACCAAGATGTCAAATAGGCATGGTCTTTTTCCCTGTGACACACAGCCCTTTCGTACATATTGTCATTTTTTGTTAAAATTTTTAAAATTAGGCTCTTTAAGACTACATAATGCATTCATTTTAATTAGATGTTACCAGTGCAAAACTATCACAGCAAGAGACGAGTAAAAGAATGAAAAGTTAAACGTGTGTGTTTAGGAAATGTTTGCACATTAATCTGCACCCAAGCTATATTAATAAAATTATAGAACACTTTTTTGTTAATGATAACAGACTAAACTCATGCAAATACTTGTCCTCCATCATTAAAATGAAAAAAAAAGTTTTAAAACAATAAAGCCATATGAGCATTGGGAAAGAGAAAAGGGTACACTCAAATAGAATGTAGTAGATAGAATTAAATCTGAGTTTCTCAGATGCAGCACTATTGACAATTGGGAATAGACAATTATTGTCATAGGGACTGTCCGATGCACTGTAAGATATTTATTAGCATGGCCTTTACTCACTAGGTAACAGTAACATGCCCTTAAGTCATGACAACTAAATCTCTTCAAACATTGCTACCTTTGGGGCAAATTGCCCCTAGTTGAGAACCACTTGATTTGGTGGATTAGGAGAATTGGAGCCCAAAACACTCACAAGAGGAGGCTGCTTCAGAGGTCAGAGCCTTGGAAATGTCTGAGTCAGGGGTAGATGGAGCAGGAGTAGGCTGTGGTGGTGACATACTGAGTCGGCAATGGAAGAATATCTGACTGCAGAAGAATCACTGGAACAGTCACAGCTTCTCCCTTCTGGTCCACAGAGGCTAGCTATCTTCAAGGGGTTTGCTCCCAAACCACAGCTCGTACAGCTACCATTTAAATAAATTGAAGAATCTGGAGGACAAGCTTCTAGTTTATATGTTGAGGCTGGAGAAAAAAGAAGAGACTAAAATGTTGACAACAACATGGAAGCAAAGAAACCAGAAAGACAGCTGTGCTCAGAAGGAAAATAAAGATGCCATCACAAAGCCCTCTTTTCTTGGAAATGGTAAAGACTCTGGACTTTGAGCCAACTCCCCACCATGGATTGTTCACTCCACCCACAGCATTGCAGTCTGAGCAAAGGCTTATGGAGAAAAGGAAGCTCAAATGGCTGCAGAAGAAATGTAATCTAACTACTGATACTGCTGTACTTATTAATTTATTCACAAATAGGAGTGATTAACAAGGATTATCAGATATTTAATAAAATCAACAGGAACAAAAGAGAAGAAAGACAAACAAAAATCAATACCAATAAAAATATTTTCACCTATTAATAACCAGGTAAATAAATGCAGATTAAAACATCTCATTTTTACCTAATAGAGAGGCAAAAAATAAAAAGAATGATAATATCCAGTGTTGGTAAAGCTGTAAGAAAATGGGCACTCTGATATATTGTCAGTGAAGGGACAAAGCCTTTAGGAAGTTAATTTGGAAATACCTATCAGAAATAAAAGTACACAAACTCCTTGACTCAGAAATTCTTCTTCTAAAAGCTTTTCCTACAGAAATATTTGTGTACACATTCAAATATTAATGTACAAGTATGTTTGTAAAAGCACTACATGTCATATAAAAAAATAAGGTGCTGCGCAGCAAAAGAAACTGACAACAAAACAAATAGGCAGCCAACTAAATAGGAGATGCTTTTTTGCAACCAAGAGCTTAGATCCAAAATAGATAAAGAACTCACAAAGCTCAGCAACAAACAGGCAAACAATTCAATTAGCCTTGAATTTGTGGTTTATGACCAGGTGGTGGTGCAGTGGATAGAGCATCAAAATGGGACACAGAAGACCCAGGTTCAAAACCCTGAGGTCGCTGACTTGAGCGTGGGATCATAGACATAACCCCATGGTTGCTGGTTTGAAGCCTAAGGTCGTTGGCTTGAGCTCAGGGTTGCTGGCATGTGCAAGGGGTCACTCACTTTGCTGTAGCCCCCCGGTAAGGGCACATATGAGAGAGCCATCAATGACTAACTAAAGAGACTAAGGTGCCACAATAAAGAATTGATTCTTCTCATCTCTCTCCCTTCCTGTCCGTTTGTCCCTGTCTGTCTCTCTTTCTGTCTCTGTCACAAAAATAAATAAATAAATAAAAATGGGAAGAGGACTTGAACAAACACTTCTCCCAATAGGACATACAAATGGCCAACAAATATATGAAAAGATGCTCATCTTCACTAGCTATTTGAGAAATGCAAATCAAAACTACAATGAGATACCACCTCACACCTGTTAGATGAGCTATTATCAACAAAACAGGTAATAACAAGTGTTGGAGAGGCTGTGGGGAAAAAGAAACCCTCATCCACTGTTGGTGGGAATGTAAAGTACTACAACCATTATGGAAGAAAGTATGGTGGTTCCTCAAAAATTAAGAATAGAACTACCATATGACCCAGCAATCCCTCTATGGGATATCTACCCCCAAAACTCAAAAACATTAGTATGTAAAGACACATGCACCCCCCTGTTCATCACAGCATTATTCACAGTGGCCAAGACATGGAAACAACCAAAGTGTTCCTTGATAGAAGATTGTATAAAGAAGATGTGGTACATATATACAATGGAATACTACTCAGCCATAAGAAATGGTGATATATTGCCATTTACAACAACATGGATGGACCTTGAAAACATTATACTGATTGAAATAAGTAAATCAGAAAAAGCTAAGAACTGTATGATTTTACACATAGGTGAGATATAAAACTGAGATTCATGGACATAGATAAAAGTGAAGTGGTTACCAAGGGGAGGAGGAGGGGAATGGGGGGAAGAGGGACATGGGGGAGAAAACGGGGGAGGGAAGAAGGTGTAAAGAGGGACAAATATAAGGTGAGGAAAAATGATTTAACAACACAATCAACAGTTCAAATGCTATAGAAATGTTTACCTGAAATTATGTACTCTTATTGATCAATGTCACCATGTTAAATTTAATTTTATTTTCTTTCTTTCTTTCTTTCTTTCTTTCTTTCTTTCTTTCTTTCTTTCTTTCATTTCTTTCTTTTATTCAGTGAGAAGAGGGGAGGCAGAGACAGACTCCCAGATGTGCCCAGAATGGGATCCACCTGGCAAGCCAACTAGGGGGTGATGCTCTGCCTATCTGGGGTACTGCTCCATTGCTCAGCAACTGAGCTCTTCTTAGCACCTGAGGCAGAAACCATAGAGCCATCCTTAGTGCCTGGGGCCAACTCACTCCAATTGAGCCATGGCTGAAGGAGGGGAAGAGAGAGAGAGAGAGAGAAACAAAAGGGGGAGGGGTGGGGAAACAGATGGGTGCTTCTCGTGTGTGCCCTGACTAGAAATGAAATCGAACCCGGGACATTCACATGCCAGGCCAACACTCTATACCTGGGCAAACCGTCCAGGACCAAATTGAATTTTCTAAATAAAATTTAAAAACAAATAAGGTACTACTCAAGTGGCTCACTAGAGGAATAACTATGATGTAATGATTATATAGAATATTATGCAGCCCATTAGTAGGATGAAACAGACCTGAATGTATCGATAAGGAAAGCTGTCAATTATCAAGGGAAAGGAGTAAAGCTCTGAATAATATGCATATTCTGGGGTCATTTATTACTAAGAAAAATCCCTGCATGGTCTTATGTGCACACATGCACATGGCATGCAGAGATGCACAGGGGTCTGGCAGGGAGGAGTAACAGGGAGAGGTCATTTTCATCAGGGCCATTTGATACCTTGTAAGCATGGGAACTTTTACAAAGAAAAGTACACAAGGAATGCTAAATCTTACAGAGTTCATAAAGGTCATATCTACTCCGTTTATTTAAGACAAGAAAACTGAGCTCTCAGTCTGAATCATGAATGTCAATGTTCTGTTTCCTAATCTTATATTCTTTCCATTCATCTTGGTCCTTTTAAACTTCTAAAACTTTCACTGTTTATTGTAAGCCATTCATCACAGCTGTTATCTTCATCGTAATTTTGCTTCTTTAACAACCACTGTAGCTATTGTTTTATTTAATACATTTTATAAAATAAGCATGATTTTTACATGAGATTTCAGGTATTATAAAAAAATTCCTTTGAAAATTTGTTTATCCAAGCATAACATTTTTACATTATTTTTAATCACGGATCCCTTGTAACAGAACAAACCACTCATTCATTTTGGTGATAATATTCAGAGTGAAAGGGGGACAGCAGGAGTACTGGGTGGCAACGGGGGACAGAGTCCTGTCCTAGATGCTCTGGGGGAGACCCTTGTTGTTTGCAAAGACCACATTTCAGCAAGGATGAGTGACATGTGTACTTGAGAGAAAAATGCAATGATTCTTATAAACGTAAGGATGATCAAGGGCAAACAAATATAACCCTGTCTGAGGATGTAAGAAAAAAATGGTGGCAAAGGTGGAGATTTCATTTCAAGGGTGTAAGCTATTCAGAATTGACTTCTAGGTAGGTTAGATTCAGTTCAAGCCAGACTTTGAAGGGATAGAAGCAACTTCAGGATGACAGATGCTCTTTCTTTCCTGGAAGAATGTCAGGTGACTTGAACAGAATCTCAGATCAGACTTCTTTTGCCTCATCTTCACTACCTCAATATGGTTGGTACCAAGAACCTCGTGAATCTGAGCAGAAACAAACAACATTTTGGAGATGTGAAAAATTAGCAAATGATCCTTTTCCTAAGACATTGACTAACATTTTTTTCAAGGCTACAAATGGATCCTGTTTAGCCTTGAAAAAATTACTCAATACCTTAAAATAGAACCAATTTCACATAATCACTTAGAATTTGACCTAATACTTGTATTAGTATTGACCTAATGTCTAATACTTATTTACTACCTTTGATCTATCTTTAGAATAACATGTTTATTTTCAAATATGAGCCATCCTGTTCAGGGTTTGGTATAAATGTAGATAAAATGTGTTCACAGAAATGTGTTTTAGCCTGACCAGTTGTGGCACAGTGGATAGAGCATTGACCTAAAACACTGAAGTCCCCAGTTGGAAATCCTAGGTAAGTGGCTCATTGGCTAGCTAGCTTGAGTGCAGGGTCACTGCTTTGAATGAGAAATCACACTCATGAGCATGGGATCATCAACACAGTCCCTAGGTTGTCATCTTGAGCCAAGGTCACCAGCTTGAGCAAGGGGTCACTAGCTCATTTGAGCCCAAGGTCGCCAATCAGATCCCTGCACAAGGCACGTACAAGAATCACTCAATGCATAACTAAGTGGAGCAACAAGTTGATGCTTCTCTCTCTCTCTCTCTCTTTCTCTCTCTTTCTTTCTCCCTTCCTTTCTCTCTCTCGCTCTCAAAAAAAATATACATGTTTTATGTTGCTTAGAGCTGGTAATTTCTCTAAGAGGGGGTCAGTACAATCCACAGTTGTCAAAATATCATCAAGGCCCTGGCTGGTTGGCTCAGCGGTAGAGCGTTGGCTTGGCGTGTGGAAGTTCCAGGTTTGATTCCTGGCCAGGGCATACAGAAGAAGCACCCATCTGCCTCTTCTCCCTTCCCCCTCTCCTTTTTCTCTATCTCTCTCTTCCCCTCCTGCAGCCAAGGCTTCATTGGAGCAAAACTGGCTGAGGTGCTGAGGATGGTTCCATGGCCTCCGCCTCAGGTGCTATAATGGCTCCGATTGCAGCAGAGCAACACCCCAGAGGGGCTGAGCATCGCCCCCAGGTGGGCATGCCAGGTGGATCCCAATGGGGCGCATGCGGGAGTCTGTCAGCCACTCCCTGCTTCTCACTTAGGAAAACTACAAAACAAACAAACAACAACACATATATATATATTACCAAAATGCTTCATAGGGAAAAATGTCATGTCATGTCCTTTATATTCTTTACATTACATGAAAGAGCTATCATGATACTTTCTTCAAAGGAAAAAGGCTCTGGTCCCCTGCAGACATGCAGTTTATTTGGGGTACAGAATATTTGCTAATAGGCACTCGATGCTCTCAGAAGTGCTATCTGGGTTGGCAGGAGGAGAGGAAAAAGATGGCAGTGCTGACATCATCAGCTAATAAGGCCAGGCAGCAGCCTAGACCTCTAGATCAATAGGGATGCATACAGCTGCAGGATGCAATCAGACCGCGGTGTCTGCTCTGATTCCTCTTCCTGCCTGCTCATTGCCCATTGCTGTGCTTATGAGGGTCAAAGGAGAGAGCTTGCCTAGGTTTCAGATGCATTAGCTCTTGTCCCTATAGAAGTGACTATGTTGTGAACCTCAAATGAACAAATGAAAAACATGGGCCTCCACCCTAATCCAGATGACATTTTCATCAGAGTGCTCCCACCAGCCTTGCTTTTGTTGGGAGTCGGTGTACACTCTGGGCCAGCTGCATGGCCCAGACCCTGAGCAGCCACAAAGGACTCTGGGCTTGGTTTCATATTCTGCTGTCTCCAACTTGAAATCCTTACTAATTCTTTAACAAGGAGTCCTGCATTATGACCTTGTGGAAACTGGGTTCTGAAATGATGCAGCCAGTTCTGTCTATATACTCTCGGATTCTTCACTGTGGTTGGAAAATGTGTGTGTTTGGAGGCTTTTGATGATGCTTCAGGTCAGAGCTTGCTCAGGATGTTAATGGGAAAGAAAAAGATTCTGGTTCTTCCACCAACACTCACCTTCATGTCAAAAGAGAATTCTCCAAACAGAGCTTTTTGCACTGTCTACCAAGGAAAAGCATTTAACAGGAGCTTCTGAGAGGCCTGGAGGGCCACAGAAGCCTTGGGACCAGGGGACTCTGGTCCCCTGAACTCCAGAGCCTGCCAGACATGGTATTTCAAAAATAGACAATATCCACCAATCTAGACGATTTGCTCTATCTAATTGAATTTGCTTTAAAAGCTTCTGGGTTTATAAACTGAGATTTAAAATAAACAAACACCACATCTCTCACCTTTTAGTCTGCAAAGACATCCTTAGCTATAAATTAGCTACTATTCAATCAGGCAGACGAGACACAGGACATTGCAAGAGCTGTGAACTCTACTCATTTACTATTTAGCGGTGCTCACTTAGAAACTTAATTAAGACCTTTTATCCACCAATAGTGTTACCTTGTCATTCCTGATCCCAGGTTGAAGAATATCAATCTCATGTGCCTTTGTAGTCCTGAACACCTCAGGGCATGGGCTATCAGAACCAGCTGTTGGGCAGGACTGAAATAGTTCATAAATTAAAAGTGAATAGTCAAAACTCTTAAAAAGATTTTACAATAATTGAAATTTTCATCAAAGTAATATGTGTACATAATTTACAAGGTCAAAGATTACTACAAGGCATAGAAAGAGAAAATGCATCCCTTTCTTTTGTCTTCCATACTTCTCAATCCCATATCCCTGAGGTAACCAATTTTAATTCTCTTAGTGTTATTTGCAGTATTTACCTCCACTTTTCTAATTAACATGCTTATTATTTATTTCTTTTTCTAATTTGCATATTATCCATTGACTTCTCTCATAAAAGATAAATAAGAAATTGTATGTTAAACTTCTCATAGATACCCACAGTCAAACACACCTGTACCGTCTGTCCCTATGTCCTCCAGTCACAGTTATATGATAATATATGGCCAAATTATGATTAGGTATTTGCATTAGAATGACTAGAAATTTTATTCACAATGGAGATATATAATCACAATATATACTTTTTCTTCTACAACCTTGTTTTTCTTGAAGTTAATGATTGATTTCTTTATAGTTTAATTTTCTGTGTTCCTATAACTAAAACCTATTTCAGATTTCTCAACAAAAGAGATCCTTTGGTTTTCTTGGAGCTGCCCCACCCCCCGCCCCTGGAGCCTTTTACCCTCTGACTTGCTGCACAGCTACCATTCAGGTGTCTGTCTTTATGTCCTTCAGAAGAATTTCATCACCCCTCTCCTTTCAGGGGACTACCTGTTTCCAGACCCATGTCTTCCTTTGTTAGTCTATTCTCTTATTTTGGGAAAACATATTCAGCAAAGCATTGAAGGTAAAATTTCAAACACTGCATATTTGAAAATGTCTTTATTTAACCCTCACACTTACTCAATTATTTGGCTGGAAGAGAATTTTTGGTTGGATGATTTTCTTCTCATAATTTCCAAGGCACTGCCACCCCATTTTTAACTTCCAGCATTGCTGCTGAGAAGTTCATCAGGGGTCTTTTCTTTCTCTCTTTTTCTTTCTTTCTTTCTTTCTTTCTTTCTTTCTTTCTTTCTTTCTTTCTTTCTTTATTTCTTTCTTTCTTTCTATCGTTCTTTCTTTCTTTTTCACTTTCCTTCCTTCCTTCCTTCCTTCCTTCCTTCCTTCCTTCCTTCCTTCCTTCCTTCACTTTTTTGAGAGAGGCAGGGAGAGAGTGAGACAGGAACATGGAGCTGCTCCTGCAACCTAATCAGACAATTGAACCAGCAATCTCTGCGCTCCTGGATGATGTTACAATCAACCAAGCTATCCGGCCAGGGCTTAATTTTTATTGATTTTTAGAAAGACAGAGAGAGAAAGGGAGAGAGAGGGAGAAGGAAAGCATTTGTTGTTCCACTAGTCATGTTGCTTTTGGTTGCTTCCTGTGTATGCCCTGATGGGGATTAAACCATGCCCCTCACTCCTCGTTGTTTCAAGACAGCGCTCTCAATCAACTGCGTTAACTGGCCAGGGCCATGAGTCTTCATTTCCAATTCCTTATTACTTGCTTCAGAAAGCTTTTGGGAACTTCAGAATGTTCTGATTCCCTTGTTTCTGTCCAGCATCTCATCTTAACCTCCTTCGGGTCTGCTGTCCCCAAACCCAAGCCTCCTTTGAATCTCTCTCTCTCCCCCTCTCCCTCTCTCTCTCTTTCTTTTTACAAGAAGGGGCAGGGTAGTCACCTGGACTCTGTAGGACTTCCTATTAGTCTTCCTTCTCACATCCTGATTGCAGACTTCTTGCCTCCAGAACTGTGAGACAATAAGTTTCTGTTCTTCAAGCCACCAAGTTTATGGTACTTTCTCACAGTAGCCCTAGGCAACTAATGCACCATGTGAAATTTAACCTGTTCGAAATATTTATTCATAAGAATTATGTCTGTGTTCATAATAACTTTAACCAAATTCTGTTTTTAAAAAATTTTAAACATTAACGAGAGCATACCAATGAGGATTCATGGGCAAACACTTCAGCCTGTCTATTCTCAGAGCTTAGTCACCAGAATCCTGTGCATAAATCCTGCCCAACTGAAGTTCCTCTGAAATGGTGACCCCCAAACAATGGAGGCTTCCACATGGAATTGGGCAAGGTGCTACAGGATGTACCATTCAGTGAGCCCAAGGGCAGCTGGGGAGGGTGGGGCACAGTGCAGAAGCTCAGGTGGCTAACATGAGGCTTTTTAGGACAGCAGGTAATGGGAGCATGGCAAGATGAAGACTGTCCATTGGGAGAAGTCAAAAAAAGATCCTGTGGTAGCACACACATGTGAAAATGGACACAAGAATATGAGACAGCAAAGGAGACTGAGAAGCAGCTAGCAGAAAGGTGGCAAAAAAGAACAGGGAAAATAAAACTCAGAAGCTAAGAGAGAGAAGGGGGTTCATGGCCAGGGCATCAGCAGGGTCCTATGCCCCAGAGATGTCAGGCGATGAAGACCAGAACAAGGTACTAAATGTGTGCACAGGGAGCCACTAACCTTTAGAAAGGCAATCCCTGTGCCATAGGAGCTGGTATAAGGATGGAACAGTGATGAACCAGAGGTTGCAAAGAAGAGAGAATCTGAGTAGATATTTTGACACGACCTCATGGTACAAGGAATAAGAGAAATAAGATGGGAGTTTGAACTAGGGAGGGTTTGTTTCTCATTGTTTATTAGTTTATTTTTAAGGATGAGGAAAGAAACATTTGTGTTTGAGGAGAGGAATTTGTGGAGGGGTAGGGACTGAAGCCGATGAGAGAAGAGGTTGTTGGAAAGGGAAGTCTGGAAGGAGGGGAGAATCTGAGATCCATAGTGGAAACACATGGCCATTGAGCTGAGAAGGAAGTGCATGTGAGTCCAGACTTGTCGGCAGGGCCTGGGTGGGGTCCAGGAATGGGCAGGAAACTGAAAGCACCCTGGACTTTATTTTGATAGAAAAGTAGGAAGAAAAGTCATAGGAGTCCTATTTTCTTCCAACACTGACTTAGCATAAGCTGCTGCCACCGTTTTCCAACATCAGTGCAGGAGAAACAAAGAGGAAGACAGCAGGAAACAATAAAATTAAATTTATTAATAAAAGTAAATTTTTAAAAATCAACATTTTCCTTAAAAAGCTCCAAATTTCTAATGGGTCAAAGAAGAAATAATAATGGAACATTTAAAAATACTCAGGACTGCATAATACTAAAAACACTGAATATTAAAACTTGTGGAACACAATGAAAGTGGAATCACAGTAAAGTCAAAGCATTCGATGCTTCTAGTAGAAAAGAAGAAAGGCTGAAAATGAAGGCCCTAAGTTGTTCAACTTAAAATTTTATAACAAAAGAATAAACCCAAAGACGGCAAAAGAAATAAGATTATAAAAATGAGACTAGGAAGGAACAAAGTAGAAAATAAAATTCAATAGAGAAGAGTAATAAAACCTAAAGTTGATTTTCTGGAAAGGTGAACAAAATAGATTAATCCCTGGCAAGACTAATAGAAAAGAAAAGAAAACAGAAGGTGCAAATATTAAGCCCATAATGAATAGGGACATAAGGACAAATAAGATCCAAAAAAATGGAGACGTTACGAATACTATCAACAAGTTTATGCTAACAAATTGAAAATGTAGACAAGATGGACTAAACACTCTTTTTAGGAATATAGATAATGTATAAAAACTGTGTTTTTACAAAGTAATGCAATGACAAATGGAAGTCTTAGTATAGCAGTAGCCCATGGTGATGAAGGTCAGGGAACCAGACGGGAGAGGAAGGAGGACATGGTAAATATATATTACTGTCAGCATTTTTGATGTTGGACGAGAGGTTTAAGGGAGTCTATATTCTAATTAGTTACAAAAGAGGGCCAATGGGTAGAGTGTTTCAAGAACCAAGAATTATAATAAATTCATTTTTGTCTACTTGGTGCTCACAAGAAAATTCAAGTAAGTATACAGTCCTTCCATCAGACCTGGGGAGAATGGCTAGCTGCAGTGAGGAAGCAAAATAAACATCTAGGGTAAAGCCAGAGAAGAAGATGGACATGTGTTGAGTGACTGTTCTGTGACAAGCAGGACAGTTTGCAGTGTGGCAGAATGCTGTACTGGAGGGTAGACTTCCATTTCCTCCTCTGTTCAGGTTAGTGGGATATGAGAAAGTAACCTTCACCGCAGTTCAGAAGGGAAGTGATGGCTGAAGCAGTGAATGGAGCTGCCTGTGGGAGCCCACTGGTGTCCAGAAAAGGGTGTGTAACCAGTCCTATGTGTTTAAGGCTCTGATATTAGTATGCTAGGGCTTTCACAGCAAAGGATCATTGCCTTGGTGACTTAAACAACAGAAATTTATTTCTCCACACTTCTCAAGGCTGGAAGTCCAAGGTTAAGCAAGGTGTTAGAAGTGTTGGTTTCTCCTGTGGACTCTCTCTTTGGCTTGCAGGTGGCCACCTTACCTCTGTGTCCTCACACGGTCTTTCCTCTGTGTGTCCACACTCCCAGTGTCTTTCTCTGTGTCCAAATTTCCTTTCCTTATCAGGACTCCAGACTGATTGGATACGGACTCACTCTAAAGGTCTCATTTTAACTTAATCATTTTTAAAGATCTTATTTTCAAAAATAGTGACATTCTGAGGTAGTGGGGTTAGGGTTTCAACATCTGAACTTTAGAGGGACACAATTCAACCCCTAACCTATCCCAAGGAGAAGCTTTCAGACCCCAGGAGAAGACTGGGAAGAAAGATGGTTTGGGGTACCCCATGTCTGTTAGTTAGTACATGCCAGGCAGTTCTGACCAAGTACTCGAGGATTAGCATGCCACCCAGAAGGTGAACAAGAGTGAGTGATTATGTGAACAAGAAGTGTCTGGAGTGAAGGAACCAGCCACTGGACCAGCCCTCCAGCTCACTAATCCTTTGTCATCAGTGCTCCCATCATAGTGACAGTAACAGAAAACAAATCCTAATCCCCCAGGCGCTAAATGGACAGAGGCTGGTGGTTCTAGCATAGAGGGTAGGGGCATGCTGGCTACACCTGAAAGCACACAAGTGACAAACACAGTGAACTCATCAGGTAGTTATTATGGTCCAGAGTGGGCCATTACGATAACTGAGTCTCAGCGAGGTCATGCAAATTTTCAGCGACCCAGACTTAGTAAGTGAAGGAAACAGAATTCAGTGTAAATCAGCCCGAATCTAAATCTATATACTTTCCATGGTATGCATAGAGGCAGTGATTTACATATTACATAAATTAATCTTAGACTATACAATGGTGAATTTTGTGTCAACATGATTGCACCACTGGAGGTCGGATAGTTGGTTAACTGTTATTTTGGGCATATGTGAAGAAGTTTCTGGGTGAGATTAACATTTGAATCAGTAGACAGAATAAAGCAGATTGCCCTCTGCAATGCTAGTGGTTCTCACCCAGTCCAGTGAAGGCCTGAATAGAACAGAAAGGCCGAGTGAGGAAGAATTCTTTTCCTGTCTGTCTGTGAGCTGGGACACCAGTCTTCTGCTTTGGACTCATACACACAAACTATGACTTTAGTTCTCATGGGTCTCTAGCTTTCCAACTGCAGATCGTGGAACTTCTCAGCCTCCATAATTGCATGTGCCAATTCCTAACAATGATAAATAAATATATACATATAAAGCTTTATTTCTCTGGGGAGCCTAGACTAATACAGACTCCCAAACATTTTACAAACATGTTCCCACATAGGTAGGTTAATAGGCTATTTACAAATTATTCTTGTTAGCCCAATAAAAAATTTAAAAACTTGCCTGACCTGTGGTGGCACAGTGGATAAAGCGTCGACCTGGGAACATTGAGGTCGACAGTTCAAAACCCTGCACTGGCCTGGTCAAGGCACATATGGGAGTTGATGCTTCCAGCTCCTCCCCCCTTTCTCTCTCTCTCTCTCTCTCTCTCTCTCTCACTCTCACTCTGTGTCTCCTCTCTAAAATGAATAAATAAAAATAAATTAAAAATTTTAAAACTTAATTTGATTAACTTCAACTTATTAAATCTAATTGAAAATAACAATGTTGCTCTTTAAAACTGTTTTCTACTTCAAACTTTCATGATTTAAGATTGGCTTACCTCTAAACAAAGCTGAATGAAGGAGCTTTTTCCTTTTTAATTCTTACTATCAAATTTGTGCTTTTCAGGTAGAAAGATGAGACTGATGTTGCTGAGCAACTACTTAGTGCCAGATAGTTGTATGAAGTCCTTCTGTGTTACCTGTGGCGTGATCTTCACAAGCATCACCTTCTTTACTGTCTTTCTCATTGGCATCCAAAGAGCGGGCAGTTGCAGAGGAAACCAGCTCCTTGGCCAGGAGTTTGCTCCAGTTGGTCCGAACTTTATAACTCCACAGAGTATCTTTAGCAGACAAAGGGCTAGATTCCAAATAGGGCTGGATCCAGATGAACGTCTAGGATGTTAACAATTGGACACGTAGGAAAGAGGAGCAGGCCACATGCAAGGAATCTTGGCCAAGCCATTTCTCCCAGATGCTCCCTTCTCCATTCTGCCGAGTTATCTGGTTTGGAAAGCAGCACCCCCATGAAGGACCCCTAACTTCAGATGACACCCCAATAACCGCCTGAGCCCTGTGGTTGTCAAAACCCTGAGGTGTGCATTCAGCCTTAATCACAGCTCTCCTTGGTAGTACTTAAAAGTGTACTTGATGAATTTAACAAGAAACACATGTTTTCATTTAAATTACAATTAGCAATTAGAAAGTTAAGTGTGCCCTAGATAGAATATATAATCATTGTCGAGTTTGTGGCATTGCTACTTTACTGTTGCTATTTTCCTTTTATGTTTTACTTTATGATTTTAGAGTAAATTTATGCAGAAACAGTAAGAGAAGCCCAAACTAGATTGAGTCGCTGGGTTGGAGTTATTTGGCTTCTGAAACAAGGTCACCAGTCTAGGCCTACTGCAGACCCGTTGTCCAGCCTAATTCTCTTTGTTTTAACAAATGTGAGAAGAGAAGACATTTTACTTGCCCTCTTAGCAATTTAAGTGAAATGATTTGTCAGTGATGGTTCCAGTGTAAATTCTATAGTTCTGAGCTCTATCTGCCTATTGCTTGGTATGATTTCCTGGAAATGCAGAGAAGAAAAAGCAAGCTATCTTCTCCTTCAGGTCTTAGGGAATGTTCCAGAGAGAAATTAATATTCACTTCTGCTTATTTTACTTAAAAAAAGAGAGAAAGAAAGAAAGGAGGCCAAGAAAATGTGCCAATACATACAATTTGGGGGCCAAATCAGGTGCATTCCGGATGGCGGGGAACCTGGCTAATGGAATTGCCGGGGGAATCCTCAGGGCTGGACAGCCATAGCACAACCATTTTTGATTCATAAAAGGTTTCTGTAGCCAAGCAAGCTGGCGATCTTAACAAAGCCATCTAATGAGAGAGTAGTTCCCGGTGAGGAACCCCTCCCTCCAAATAAAATGAAAGGAGAGACACATGGTTTATGGTGAAGTGACCATTGGGACTGGGTACAGTACAGACCATAGCCAAGATAAGTAATTGTAGGTGGCTTGGAGGCCTGAATATATAACTCCTTGGCACTGACTAGCAGACGTCTTCAAACTTTTTATAAAAACGGCCCACTTTTGCAGTGCTGGTCTACCTGGTCCTGCTGCCCACTAGTGGGCGTTCCAGCTTTCAGAGTGGACCAATCGCGGTGCCGTTTGGTTGCTCCACTACTGCCCATCATGAAAGCTGGAACGCCTACTAGTGGGAGGTACGGACAGGGTTGACCAGCACTGCAAAAGTGGGCCGTTTTCATAAAAAGTTTGAAGACGTCTGCAGGAACCGCAGCAGTTTCTAAATTTTAGCAAACCAGACACAGAGGTGAGGGGAGATTGCTCCTCACAGAGACTGTCAGGAATCTAAGACTTTGGCAGTGTTTGCAGCAGCTGGCAAAGAGTAGACAGCCACTGGTAGTCACGGGAGAGAATCACTTTTGCATTTCTTTAAAGGGGAGGCAAGTCACATAGGCTGGTTTCCACAGAGCAACATAGAACCCGTCACTCAAAACAACCCAAATGGATAGTCTGTCCTTTTTTCCCAGTAAATGTTCCCAGGTGAAAAAATAAATAAATAAAGTTCCCCTGTTTATTGTTGCAGGACAAAATGGGCTCACAAGCCATTACTGCTATGGAAGTGTCCCCTCCACTTGTCCAGTCAACTTCCTAGGGAGGACAGAGCTAGGTTCTACGCTCTCCTCTGCGCTGTTTTTCATCTCGTGGAATTCTTTGTCTCCGGAGTCAGAGACAGGGAGTAAATTTTCCTGCACACACTGACAGGCCCCGTGGAACATGTGCATAACGACGTAATTTCTTTTGTTCATTACGGCTGCGGCAGAGCGCAAGGCTCTATGTCACTCACACAGACTGGTCTGCTCTCCTAAATTACAGGCGCGCCCTCTGCCTAAAGGGCCCGTGGTTTTTGGCGAGGGCTGGCGCACCATCTCTGAGATGTCTTTGCTTCTTCGTTTCAGTGATTTCTCGGTCATAAAAGTTATGGCATATCAGATGGAAAAAGGATGGAGGAGGCCTCAAGTAAATACTTTCCAACAAGCTCGAGACAAATCTTGTAACAGAGCCACGGAGGCTTCAGTGGAAATTCTAAAAGCTTCCGCAGACCCGAGAACCCAGAGGCAGGCCACCTCTCCACAGACACCAGCCCTCATGGCCACACCAAGCATTTTATTTCACGTGTAGTGACGGAATCTTCATCTTGTTCACTTGCTAAACTGTCCAGCTCTGTGGTGATCTGTGTTCCTAACGATGCATCTTCCCTTTGATTTGTTGAAAACATAACATATAAATAGAAACATTCCGTAAGTGCAAAACAAACAAACAAAAACTACAAAACAAGGACCACACGTTTTTGGACAAAAGCATGAGCCATGTAGGAGCTCCTTCATATGATCCACATCCATCATGGCCTCACATACCATTTACTTCCCCCTCTTGCTCTCATTTATCTTTTTCTTAGTATTTGGCATAAAAAACACCGGCCTGGAAGCAAAGCTGTAATTTCAAACAGTTGATCTACAGTTCAGGCTGCTCTCTGAAGGGTTTCCCAGAGCTGGGCTGCTGAACGATGGATAGTCCCAGGAAGGTGAATGTTTGCTGAAGAGGGAGCAGGACTTTGGGAGCTGGGAAAGATGTGATGTGTTAGTCAGGGTTTACCAAAGAAACAGGATGAGAGAGAGAGAGAGAGAGAGAGAGAGAGAGAGAGAGAGAGAGAGAGAGACTATAAAAAAGCTGCTCAGAAATTGGAAGATGGGCAAGCCCCAAGGTCTGCAAGGTGAGTTGGTGAGCTGGGACCCCAGGAGAGCCCATGGTATTGTTCTAGTTGGAAGGCCAGAAGGCTAAGGACCCAGGAAAGGCCAGTTTCCATTTGAGTTTGAAGACAGAAAGAAAGCTGATGTCCCTGTCCTGAAGGCAGTCAGCCAGGCAAAAATAATTTCTTCTCACTCGGGCGAGGGTCTGTTTATTCCCTTCAGGCCTTTACCTGATTGGATATAACTTACCTATCAGACAGAGCTATTTGCTTTACTCAGAGTCTACCAATTCAGAAGCTAATCTCATCCCAGAACCCTTTAATAGAAACATATGGAAAAATGTTTGATGAAATATCTGGGCACCCAGTGATCCAGGGAAATGAAATATAAAAACCATCACAGGAGTGGTGTAAAATTAAGCCCCAGGGAACATGCTCTGTGTCTTATTTACCTGAAAAACCTGAGAACAGAATCAACGGCAGGAAAAATTGGGAAGACTGTTGTCTACCTAGAGATATTAGTGGATGAGAAATCATTCTGCCCACCGACGGAACTCCATGTGCACCAGAAATATCAAAGCTCTTCCATCATTAAAGATTCATTTTAGTATGAAATTTTTTGAACTGCTGGATTATTTGTTCTTATGGTCTCGGAATTTCAGAACAGAGTAGAAATGGACCAAAAAGGAAGGCTGGGAACAGATGAGTCTTGCTTCTTTGTCTAAGGCAGGGGTCGGGAACCATTTTGGCTGAGAGAGCCATGAATGCCACATATTTTAAAATGTAATTCTGTGAGAGCCATACAATTTAGTTTAACACTAAATACAAGTAAATGTGTGCATTTTATGTAAGACCAACACTGTTAAAGTATAATAAATCTCTGAATTCATTTTAATAAGATTGTTATACTGTTGCTAACAAATGATGAATAAAGTACTTCTTACCATTAATGAGACTTCTGGTGCTGCATGGTTTTGCTAATGGCTTTATAGTCTGATTGATACGTGGTGACGTTAAGCTTCATGCAGGTGTTGAGACTTCATCCGTTAAACATGATTGTAGGTTGGTCATAATGTTCTTTCAATGTGAGAAAGACTCCTCACATGCATATGTAAAGCCAAACATTGTAGGTATAGCAATACTCACATGCTGCAGTGTGTGGTATGTGATGGGAAGCACATTCCAAGTTTTGACAATCTGCTGGTCCACGGATTAAAGTTTTTTCATTTCTCCCCACTTGTGTTTGCTCGCCAACTCTGCTTGCTGTTGTGCAAGTCTTTCTAGATCTTCATTCAGTGACTTGAACTTATTCACCCACATGTCTGAGGCCTTCAGGTCAGCAGCTTGTAGCTCAAAATCTCTGATGGAGACACTGGGGATGTAACTCAGGTCGGCACTGTCCACTGCACACTCATGTGGATGGGTGAGGAACTTAAAAAGATGAGTGTGCTCATGAAATTCTCCAAAGCATGCTTTGAATGACTGCAGGAGATTAGATGTGAAGCCCACTAGCTGCTGAATATCAAAGTGTTGAGCAGGGTCACTTGCTGTGCAAGCATCTTTAAACTCTCTCAGTTTTTCAAAGTGTAGTAAACGACCTGTTTTGATGTTGGTGATGAAGAGTTAAAGCTTGTTTTCAAATGCAAACACTGCTTGCTGAAGGGATAAGACTGTATTTCCAATGCCTTGCATTTTCACATTGAGCTGGTTCAGATGTTCAGTCATGTCCATGAGACAATAGAACTTCAGGAGCCACTCAGTGTTAGCTAACTCAGGATGCTCAACATTTTTCATTTCAAGAAAAGTCCTGATTTCGCTCAGACAAGCCACGAAACAGCTGAGCACCTTCCCACTTGACAAACAACGCACATTGCTGTGCAGAAGCAGACCAGGATAATTATTCCCAACTTCATCCAGCAGTGTTTTAAACTGGCGATCATTTAAAGCTTGGGCAACAATAAAGTTGACACTCGAATGACCAGTGACATCACCTCGCCAAACTGCTCGCCACACATCTGAGCACACAGCACCTCCTGATGTAGAATGCAGTGAAAACTTAGGATGGGTCTCTTTTCATGTTCACAAAGAAGTACTACAAATCCTGTTTTTTCCCACCATGCACAGAGCACCGTCAATACACACCGAAATAAGTTTATTGATAGGTAGATTTTATTCTTTAGCGAACTCAGTGAAAGACTGAAATAAATCCTCTTCTCTTATTGTCTCTTTCATAGGCAAAACAGCAAGATTTTCCTCACGTAGTGTGTCACCAACAGCGTACCTTGCAATCACGCTGAACTGGGATAAGTGGCTTACATTTGTTGACTCATCCAAAGCAAGAGAAAATAATGGTGCTGCATTTATGTCCTTCACTTGTGCTGCCTCAATTTGATTTGCCATCATGATGGTTTGATCGTGAACAGTTCTTGCCGACAGAGGCATGCCTTTTATTCGTTTGATTATTTTGTCTTTATCCGAAAAGTCATCAAAAAGTTCATTGCAACATCAAGCATGAATGTTTTGGCATACTCCCCATCTGTGAATGGCTTTCCATTTCTCACAATTGCTAAAGCACCCGCAAAGCTAGATGAAATCCAGCCACCTTGTTGGGTCCAAACACAGAGTTACTGCTGACTAGCTTGCACTCTGCACAGTAGCTCTTGACATGCTTTCTTCCTGCTGTCTCCCGCTGGATATTTTGATACAAATGATGTGTGTCGAAGTGCTGCTTTATATTTGACCGTTTCATCGATGCAATTTTATCATTGCATATTAGACACACTGCAGAACCTGCTCTCTCCACAAAGGCTAATTCGTCTGTCCATTCTTGCTGAAAAGTACAATAGTCCTCATCATTTTTTCTTTTAGACATCTTCTTTGTCAAAAGGGTTTCTGCAATTAGCTAGCTGACTACTTGATGAAAAGGAGGGAAATTTACTTCTTGACCTCACAACAACATGTGTACGTTATGCATTATCCAATAAAAGTTTGGTGTTGTCCCGGACGACAGCTGTGATTGGCTCCAGCCACCCACAACCATGAACATGAGCAGCAGGAAATAAATGGATTGTAATACATGAGAATGTTTTATATTTTTAACATTATTACTTTTTAAATTAAAGATTTGTCTGTGATCCAGATGCAGCCATCAAAAGAGCCACATTTGGCTTGTGAGCCATAGGTTCCCAACCCCAGATCTATGGAGATCACTTTCTTCAGTGTTGTTGGCTGGAGTGTGATGTGGCTGCTTCATATCAACTGGGCAATGCTGTGATGCCATGGAGACCTTCATCCAGGCAGCCTGGCCCCATGAAGCACAAATATCTGCTCTGCTAGGTAGGTACCCAGCTGGAGCCAAATAAAGGCTTGCCACAGAGCAAAGCCCCAGTAAGCCACCATTGACATGATGTTGCCTTTCCCTTTTCTTTCCCCATTCTCTTCCCAGTTTCCAGATACTCATCTTAAGATCAGTCCTGCCTTCCTATTCAACACAAAGATTCAATCACCTAGCGAAGCCTTGCCTTGCTAAACAAAAGTCTGGCTATTATCTTTAAGTGCAGCTCCTGAAACCCATGAAAATCCATTGATTCCTCTTGGGGCAAGGATTCCAGAACTCAAGATCTCAGAGACTTACAAAGATTCACCAGTATGGGTATGTGGGGTCAGGGGTGGGGGAGGGTGATCTAGAGAAATAAGAACAAAAATAATTATCTTTCTTTTTTAAATTGTAGAGGTAGAGATAAATAATAATTACTATTATATAAATATATTATTATTATTTCTCAAGCTCATCCTATGAAATCTTCCATATATCAGATATAATATATGATGCTTTTATATGTTTTTCATTGAGTTCTCATAACTCTGTAAGACAAATATTTACTTCTTTTTACAAATTAGGCTAGGGAGAAACATTACTCTTTAGGTGCTGTGCTGAGTACTTCAGATGTTTTCTCATTAAAATTTTATAGCCCTGTATCATATACCAAATGATACCCACTTTATAGACAGGAAAACTGAGGCAGTGGTTTAGTCCTATTTAGGAATAATGCAAAAAGCTGTATATTTGGTGAATGACAAGGAAAAGGGCTCTTCAGTATTGGGTTTCAAGACCAAGGCCACAACATCTGACTTTTGGAATGTCAGATCTAGGCTAACGTTCCTGGATCTCCCATGCTCCCCCTGGGTATTCTTCTGGAAGTTTCTCAGAACCAATAGTTCTGGTGTCTTCCAGTGTGAACGCTCAGGCTTTTGGGTGTTATTTGAAAGGAAGGAAGGAAAGTAAGAGGGGAGGGAGGAATAACTTCATAACCAGAGACACAGAGCTTATTAAGTAGACCCAAGTCTAAGACAAATGAATATGAAATGAGAAATTTATTTTTAGTTCTCACTTTTGCCTGCTGGACTGCTCTACTCTCCCTGAGGTGTAGCAATGGTAATATTATATTTAAAGAGACTGCATAATTTCTTTTCATCGTCCTTGAACACTCTGTATCAAATGTCTATGTGGATGTGCCAGTTGCTGTGGAAAATTATGATATCTGCTGACTGATGAACTCATAACATGTGTGTGAGGCTGGACCTTTGGGTGCCTGGGTGCAAAGCTACAAGTTTTGAAATAATAAGTGCTTTGGAATTCCTTTCCCAGTACACCAAGCCGAGCCATCTGTCCCTTGCCAACCCAAAGGCACACAAAACAGTGCACATCCCCTTCCCCACTCAGCGAGCCCCACTTCTTCCCTCCCCCACTTCAGATCCAAAGCATAACACTGGGCTATTTGTTTCCCCAAAACCACAGCGTGAACTTTTCCAGCAATGGCAGGAAAAGGTTTCTCATTCTCTGCCTCCTCCACCTCATTCCCTTCTCCAATTAATACTGAAGGTTTCAATTATCCTGGAAACCTGAGCTCTGGTATGTTATTAGAATACTGTTTCAGGAAAATGCATTCCCAAGCCCCAGGTCCTATGGAGATTTTTCTGTACTACAGAAGCCACTGGAGCGGACAGTTCTCTGAGATACTTATGAGGGAGTGGTTTGTTTTCCTCATTTTCTAAGAAGGAGCAGACTCCCAATATGATAGGGTCAGGGATATCTGGTGGTTAGCAAGTGCCAGGAACTTGATATTCCTTCTTGGTGCTTAAAGCCATGAACATCAGAAAATCTGCTTTACCTGGCTGTCACCTGACACTCTTCACCTTCAACCAGTAAGTGTGCTGCCGTGGGGGTGTGTCTTTGCAAAATTAGACTTTTGTTTTTGTTTCTCTCTCTTCTTAATCCATATTATAAATTTCTTAAGGGAAAGATCAAATCATCTATTTTTAAGAGTAATCAAGAACTAAGCCTGAGAGATATGAACTGAAAGAAACCACAAATCCCAAACTGGAAAGGACTGCACTCATTTGTTTGATGTGGAATTTGAGTGAACACTTGCAACAGGTTTGCTTAATAGTCAACACTCAGCACTACACAAGCATAAGGTTTGTTTTTTGTTTTATCAAATAGCTGATATCAGCTTTGCTTCTCAAGCCTCATTATTATGGGTTGACCAAGAAAAATGGAAATTTTTCCAGTTCATATAATAATCTTTTTATATGGACTTCAGACCTATCCAGTAACTTTCCAGTCCCTCCTGGTAAATCAATCAATCAGTTTTCTCAACTCAAAAGTAAACTTATCACTGTGCTACCCAGCCTTCAGGATGACCCCCAATGCTTCTCACCTCCTGGCATTCACCCTCTGGTATAGTTCCCTTCCACATGATGGCAGGTCTGGTCTCTGTAACCAGTAAAATATGGCAAAAGTCCTGATAGGGGACCTCTGAGGTTAAACCACTTAAAACACTACTGCTGGGGGGAAGCAAGATGGCGACGGAGTAGGCGGATGTACCAACTTCCAACTCCCAGAACCAAAGTAGATTATAACTCAATTTAAAGAACCATCATCTGGATAAACCAACTATGAACTAAACTAATGGACTCTTCAACCAAGGAACACAGAAGAAGCCACATTGAGACTGGTAGGAATAGCAAAGATGTGAAGAGGGCTGCCCAGCTCCCCGGAGCAAACGGCAGCCCAGAGAGACCCGCGTGGCGGGAGGAGAGTTTGGCGGAGAGGGAGGGACCTGGGTCCCAGGAACCAAGCCCCAGACTGCAGTCCCAGAGCCTAGAAGAGGCATTTGGACAGTTTTGAGCTGTGAAACAAGTGAGGGAGCTCCCAGGCCTACAGTGTGGAGTATTAGGTCCCTTCCTACTCTGCTGAGGGTTGCTGAAGGGTTTGGGGCGGCAGGACGCTGAAATGCGGTTCTGTCGGCGTGGGCAGAAGCCAAGCCGGTGTGGGTGTTAGCTCGGTCTAGCCCAGCAGGGTCGGAGGGGACGCGCGAAAGCGGTCCGGAAGATGTGGGCCCGCCTTTAATCCCACTTACAGGGACAAAGCAGGAGGCCAGGAACGGGCAGAAATCTGCTCTGCGACCCTGCGCAAGCCGGCCCTGACCACGGGGACCGGGCTAGGACCAGGGACGAGCAGGGGTTTGCGGCTGAGTTCACGCTACCAGCCCCGCCCGGGCGGAGAACCCGCGGTTTACCATTATACGTGCGCGAGCGGGCTCCGAATGTGGGGGCGGGGTAGAGTCCGGGACGAGCGGAAGTATGCAGCTAAGCGGAAGCCAGCAAACACGCCTGGCCCAATAAACCTGGGTTTGCCACCCTGAGCAGAAGGGCCCTGGCCTCGAGGGTGGGGCTAAAGCTCCAGACGGGCAAAGGCTCACAGCTGAGAGCACGTCAAAAGCCCCGCCCAACCCACGAAACTGTGGCGAGCAGGCTCTGACTGCAGGTTCTGGGCGGAAGTCAGGAAAAAGGCTGGGTCAGCAGCTGAGCAAAGGTACTCACCTCTACCCTTGATGCTAAGGCTTGTGGCTTGAGTGACAGCCCCTCCCACGAAGAAGAGGCAGAAATCACAGCAAAAGCCACAGTGGGCCGGAGCTGGCAACCCTCATACCCAACCACCCTAGGCAGTGGCAGAGGGGGAGGAGGCCTGCAGACAGACCACACCTAGAGAACACAAAGGCAACACCTACTGGACTCCAGTGTCCACAGCTTGCTTATACACAGAAAAAATGGGAAGGCAGAGGAATGCAAACCAAATGAATCAAGAGAAATCCCCAGAGAAGGACCTGAATGAACCAGATATAACCAAATTACCAGAAGCAGAATTTAAAATAATGATAGTTAGGATGTTCAAAGAAATTAGAGCAACAATGGATAGTCATTATGAACACCTAAATAAAGAGATAACAAGTATAAAAAACGAAATTGAAATAATAAAAAAGAATCAGACAGAAATGACAAACACAGTATCAGAACTGAAGACCACAATGGAAGGAATTAAAAGCAGGATGAATCACGCTGAGGATAGAATCAGCGAGTTAGAGGGCACAATAAACAAAGGCACAGGAGCAGAGAAGAAAAAGGAAAAGAGACTCAAAAAATGTGAGGAAACTCTAAGGGAGCTCTGTGACAACATGAAGAGAAACAACATTCGCATCATAGGGGTGCCTGAAGAAGAAGAGAGAGGACAGGAAATGGAAACTGTGTTCCATCAAATCATAGCAGAAAACTTTCCTAAATTAAGGCTGGGAAACACTCCACATTTTCAAGAAGCACACAGAACTCCATTACAGAGAAAACCCAAAAGAACTACACCAAGACACATCATAGTTAAAATACAAAAGCAAATGGATAAAGAAAATATCTTAAAAGCTGCTAGGGAAAAAAAGGCTATCATCTACAAAGGAGCCCCCATAGGATGACATTGGACTTCTCAACAGAAACACTTGAGGCCAGAAGGGAATGGCAAGATATACTCAAAGTAATGCAGAATAAGAACCTACAACCAATACTGCTCTATCCAGCAAGGCTAACATTTAAAATTGAAGGAGAAATAAAGAGCTTCCCAGAAAAAGAAAGCCTGAAGGAATTCATAAAAACCAAACCAATTCTGCAAGAGATACTAAGGGGCCTGCTGTGAACAGTTCAAAGGGAGGAAAGAATATAGCAAAAGAAGAATACAGCTTTAAAGAATAAAATGGCAATAAACAACTACATATCAATAATAACCTTAAATGTAAATGGATTAAATGATCCAATCAAAAGAAATAGGGTAGCTGCGCAGATAAAGAAACAGGATCCATACATATGCTGTCTACAAGAGACACAACTTAAAACAAAAGATGCACATAGACTGAAGGTAAAAGGATGGAAAAAAATATTTCATGCAATGGAAATGAAAAAAAAGCAGGGGTAGCAATACTTATATCTGACAAAATGGACTTTAAAACAAAGGCTGTAGTAAGAGATAAAGAAGGACACTACATAATGATAAAGGGGACAATTCAACAGGAAGATATAACTATTATAAATATCTATGCACCAAATATAGGAGCCCCGACATACATAAAGCAGACTTTGATGGATATAAAGGGCAAGATTAACAGCAATACTATCATAGTAGGGGATTTCAATACCCCTCTAACAACACTGGATAGATCCACAAGAAAGAAAATCAATAAAGAAACAGCAGACTTAAAGGAGACACTAGATCAACTTTATTTAATAGATATCTTCAGAACTTTTCACCCTAAAGCAGTAGAATATACATTCTTCTCAAGCACTCATGGTACGTTTTCTAGGATAGACCACATGTTAGGACACAAAAATGGTCTCAATAAATTTAAGAAGATTGAAATCATATCAAGCATTGTCTCTGATCACAATGCCATGAAACTAGAAATTAACCACAAAAGAAAAACTGAAAAATACTCAAACACTTGAAAACTAAATAGCATGTTATTAAATAATGAATGGATTAACAATGAGATCAAAGAAGAAATAAAAAAGTTTCTAGAAACAAATGATAATGAGCATACATCAACTCAAAATTTATGGGACAGAGCAAAAGCAGTTCTGAGAGGGACGTTTATTGCACTACAGGCATATCATAAGAAGCTAGAAAAAGCTCAAATAAGCAACCTGACCCTGCATCTAAAAGAACTAGAAAAACAACAACAAATAAAACCCAAGACAAGTAGAAGGAAGGAAATAATAAAGATCAGAGGAGAAATAAATGATATAGAGGCGAAGGAAACAATACAGAGGATCAATGAAACCAGAAGCTGGTTCTTTGAAAAGGTATACAAGATTGATGAAGCTTTAACTAGATTCACCAAGAAAAAAAGAGAGAGGACTCTAATAAATAAAATTAGAAAGGACAGTGGAGAAATAACAACTGACACAACAGAAATACAAAGCATTGTAAGAAAATACTATGAAGACCTATATGCCAAAAAATTAGACAATCTTGGTGAAATGGACAAATTTCTTGAATCATATAACCTTCCAAAAATCAATCTGGAAGAATCAGAACACCTAAACAGACCAATTACAACAAATGAGATTGAAACAGTTATCAAAAAACTCCCAAAAAAGAAAAGTCCTGGGCCTGATGGCTTCACAATTGAATTCTATCAAAAATTCAAAGAAAAACTAACTTCTATCCTCCTCAAGCTATTTCAAAAAATTCAAGAGGAAGGAAGATTTCCAAACTCCTTTTATGAGGCGAGCATAATTCTGATCCCAAAACCAGGCAAAGACAACACAAAGAAAGAAAATTATAGGCCTATGTCCCTGATGAATTTAGACACTAAAATTCTCAACAAAATATCAGCCAACTGGATCCAGCAATATATGAAAAAAATTATACACCATGATCAAGTGGGATTTATTCTGGAGAGGCAAGGCTGGTTCAATATTTGCAAATCAATCAATGTGATTCATCACATAAACAAAAGGAAGGACAAAAATCACATGATAATTTCAATAGATGCAGAAAAGGCATTTGATAAAATCCAGCACCCATTCATGCTCAAAACTCTCAGTAAAGTGGGAATACAGGGATCATTTCTTAACATGATAAAGGCCATCTACGATAAACCGACAGCAACCATCATACTAAACGGACAAAAATTAAAAGCAATCTCCTTAAGATCAGGAACCAGGCAGGGATGCCCCCTTTCACCACTCTTATTCAACATAGTTCTGGAAGTCTTAGCTACAGCAATCAGACAAGAAGAAGAAATAAAAGGCATACAAATTGGAAAAGAAGAAGTAAAACTGTCACTATTTGCAGATGATATGATATTGTATATTAAAAACCCTAAAGTCTCAGTCAAAAAATTACTGGACCTCATAAATGGATTCAGCAAGGTGGCAGGATATCAAATTAATACTCAGAAATCAGAGGCATTTCTATATACCAACAATGAAATATCAGCAAAAGAAATTAAGGAAACAATCCCCTTCACTATTGCAGCCAAAAAAATAAAGTACCTAGGAGTAAATTTAACCAAGGAGGTTAAGGACTTGTACTCGGAAAATTATAGAACATTGATAAAAGAAATCAAGGAAGATAAAAATAAGTGGAAGCATATACCGTGCTTCATGGCTAGAAAGAATAAACATCATTAAAATGTCTATATTACCCAAAGCAATTTATAAATTCAATGCAATACCAATTAAAATACCAATGACATACTTCAAAGATATAGAACACATTTCCAAAAATTTATATGGAACCAAAAAAGAACACGAATAGCCTCAGCAATCTTAAAAAGAAAAAATAAAGCAGAAGGTATCACTCTTCCAGATATCAAGGTTTACTATAAGGCCATTTTACTCAAGACAGCCTGGTACTGGCATAAGAACAGGCACATAGATCAATGGAACAGAGCAGAGGACCCAGAAATAAGCCCACAGCTTTATGGACAACTGATATTTGACAAAGGAGAAAAGAACATACAATGGAGTAAAGACAGCCTCTTTAACAAATGGTGTTGGGAAAATTGGACATCTACCTGCAAAAATATGAAACTAGACCATCAACTTACACCATTCACAAAAACAAACTCAAAATGTAAAAGACTTAGATGTAAGCCATGAAACCATAAGCATCTTAGAAGAAAACATAGGCAGCAAGCTCTCCGACATCTGTAGCAGCAATATATTTGCCTATTTATCTCCACGGGCAACTGAAATAAAAGGCAAGATAAACAAATGGGACTATATCAAACTAAAAAGATTTTGCACAGCTAAAGACAATAGGAACAGAATAAAAAGACAAACCACACAATGAGGGAACATATTCGACAGCACATCTGATAAGGGGTTAATAACTAAAATTTATAAAGAACTTATGAAACTCAACACCAGGAAGACAAACAACCCAATCAATAAATGGGCAAAAGAAATGAATAGAAATTTCTCCAAAGAGGACATACAGATGGCCAATAGGCATATGAAAAAATGCTCAACATCACTAATCATTAGAGAAATGCAAATTAAAACCACAATGAGATACCACCTCACACCAGTCAGAATGGCACTCATCAGCAAAACAACACAGAATAAGTGCTGGCGAGGATGTGGAGAAAAGGGAACCCTTCTGCACTGCTGGTGGGAATGCAAACTGGTGCAGCCACTGTGGAAAACAGTTTGGAGATTCCTCAAAAAATTAAAAATCGAACCTTTTGACCGAGCTATCCCAGTTATAGGAATATACCCTAAGAACACCATAGCACTGTTCGAAAAGAAGAAATGCGCCCCCATGTTCGTGGCAGCATTGTTCATAATAGCGAAGATTTGGAAACAGCCCAAGTGTCCGTCCAAGGACGAGTGGATTAAAAAGCTTTGCTACATATATACTATGGAATACTACTCAGCCATAAGAAACGATGACATCGGATCATTTATAACAAAATGGATGTATCTTGATAACATTATACGGAGTGAAATAAGTAAATCAGAAAAAAAAGAAAAACTGAGAACAGCATGATTTCATACATAGGTGGAACATAAAAGTGAGAATATGAGACATGGACAAGAGAGTGGTGGTTATGGGATGGGGGGAGGGAAGGAAGAGTGGGATAGAGAGGATGGGAGGGACACAGGGAAAACCAGATAGAAGGTGACAGATGACAATTTGACTTTTGGTGACGGGTATGCAACACAATTGAATGATAAGATAACCTGGAGATGTTTTCATTGTACATATGTACCCTGATTTATTGGTGTCACCCCGTTAGAATTAATAATAATAAAATATATTTAAAAAAAAAAAACACTGCTGCTTCTACCTTGCTGTTTTGGATCACTTTTACCTGGAGGAAATGCTCCTACTTCACTGTGCTTGTCACTTTGTCACCTGAACTGTGAAGCAGAGTCCCTCAGGGAACCCCCACAATCCTTTTTTCTTCAAACGCTCAGATGAGTCTGGTGTCAGACTCCATCTGCTCCTCCTGTGGTTTTTCTCTCTTCCCTCTTATACTCACGGACATGTTCTTCTTACGGGTACCCTTTCCCTTATTAAGACAATCTAACACTCACCAAGTTTCCCACAGTCTAGTGGCCCATCAGGGCCCACAGGATGATTTTGCTCTCATTCTAAGCTTACCCAGAACCCCTTGCTAAATTTATAGATAAAGTAGTTTGGATATGCTTATGAAACCTTTTCAGTTGGCCATCCCCTGCCCTAAAGGGAAATTCTCACAGGTGCAGGTTTCCCCCACCACAGTATATGCTTTTCAGGTCTGAGCATTTTAAATTGATTATGCACAAATGGCTGGTGTGTCTGATAAAATCGATTAGAAGGAGGAGCTTGTGGTGGGAAGAGCAGAGGCAGGAACCAGGAAAGAGAGTCTTTGCAACCTGGTTGTATTGGTTTGCTAGGGCTGTCATAACAAAATCCCACAGACTGGGGACTTAAATGGTAGAATTTTATTTTCTCACACTTCTAGAGGCTCCAAGTCCAAGGCCACGGTGTCAATAGGGCTAGCTTCTCTCTTTGCTTGTAGGTAACTGTCTTTTCCCTGTGTATTCACACAGCCTTTCCTTTGTGTGTCTGTGTCCTCATCTCCTCTTCTTGTAAGGACACTGGTTACACTGGATTAGGGCTGACACATCCGACTTTATTTTTACTTAAGTGCCTTTTAAAAGGCTCTGTGTCTAAATACAGTTGCATTCAGATGTACTGGGAGTTAGGACTTGAAATATAAACTTGGGGGAATACAACTCAGTCCATAACACTGGCCTTGGGGGGAGTTGGAGGTGGGGTAGGCAATGAAGTAGGCCTTTATGTGAGACCCTGAGGTTTGCTGGGCTGAGGAGACCACTATGGGGTAAGCGGTGGGCTGAGTTTGGTGGAGTGTTCTGCCATCCTCCACTGTGATTCCCTGCCAGTTTATCATGGGCAGAACTAAAAGCATACAACTATATGTCCCAAGGGAGAGTTTGAAAAATCCCCTGTGGAATCATGAACTCTTATTAATTAAAGGCTTTCCAAAGATTTATCACTCTTGATCAAACAGATGACTCTCTCTTTGTGACCACTGTGAGCCCTGAGGGATGGGAACTAACTGGTGAATTTATACAACCTCAAGACTCAGGGTCAGGAAGGCACGAAGTGTCCGGACAGGTACAGAACATGAAAAGCTCTTCATGGTGATGATGTCACTGAAACTGAAGGATTTTTGCAGTGAGTGAGAAATGGTAAGTAAAATTATACGTGGACAACGTTCTCATTTAAGGACTGATAAATGCCAACTCTAACCCACTGATTTATTGTACTATCTTTATTTTATTATTTTACTTAAAACACTGTAAGGTTAAGTAGGTTTACTTGGGGCCCAAATCCTAAACTCTATTTTCTCTATGAAGACTTAATTCAAAAATTGCACATGCCCATGTGTAGCTATGGCTGAGATAGGACTGTATGGTGCATTTGAGTCCCAAGCCCAAGATGTTGTTTTGGGGAAGAGTCACAAACTTGAGATATACAGTCTCTTTCCTGGTTTATGGCTCAATTCTTAAGATACACATATTTCATTTTAATTTTAAGATCAGTGTAAAAATATCTTTCAAGTACATTCAGTACTTTAAAGGAATAGACTAGTACTACTATTAGCAGTATGAAATATTTGTGAGAACGTGCTGCTATCACGGTTTGGTGTATACCAACCCAGTATTCACTCATCACTCATCCATTTAAAGAATTTTTATTAAGTACCTTCTACATACCTGGCACTGCATCCCCAGCCATGAACATGGGCCTGTGCCCACGGGATTCATGGTGTTTATTGCTCAGAGTGAAATAATGGGGAGAAGAAGCGACAGGGAGATGGAGATGAGAGCAGTAATTGAATCATGCAACAGAATGAGTTAACACGTAAGAGTGAGAGGTTTCAATTTATGTTTTCAAAAATCATTTGAACTTCTGTATGGACAAATGATTGCATGAGGCCGATGTTGAGCAGAGGAGTGAGTTAGGAAGCTGCAGTGATCCAGGTGAGAGATGATAGAGTCTGAAGTAGAGTGGGGGAGATAGATGAGTTGAGGAGTGGACAGAAGATAGGGAAGAAATGGGTTTGGCATCAAAATGAGAATATTACTCATAAGCAGGAAGACTTACTTGGGAAAGAGAAGACAGGACCGTGGCACATGGCTTACACTTAACAGGGAAAACTTATCTCAGGCTGTGAAGGATTATAGCAAAGGTTACTGTGTTCTGAAAGGGACTACAGAGAGAAAATGGGCATATCTTTCCTGAAGGCACCAGAAGGGCTAGAAAGTCAGTTATGTGTTGACTGATTTAGGGTGGTCATGCATGGAAATGGGAGCCAGAACAAAAAACCTGAAGTTATACCAAGCATTCCTTCCAACCTGTGTACATTCCAATCTTGTGTGTACTGGCTGAGCCACTAGCCTCACATGGCCATTTAAATCTAAAATTATTAAATTGCACTTGAAAATTAGTTCTTCAGTCACACTAGCCACATTTCAAGTTCTTAAGTGCCACATGTGGCTAATAGCTACTCACTGGTTAGCACAGCTGTAGTATGTTTCCATCACTATAGAAAGTTCTATTGGACAGTGCTGCTGTAGAAAGTTTTCATTCTGTTGGATCAAATATCTCTGGCAATACTTCTAGGCACTATCTGACCATCCCAGCTTCATTCTGCCAGTTCTTTTATGCTGATCCTTTTGTTCTGGGTGCTGATGTGATTTTAAATGCCAAACCCCAAAGCCATAGTATTAGGAGGTGGGGCTTTGGGTGATTAGGTCATGAGGATAGAGCCCTCATAAGTGGAATTAGTGTCCTTCTAAAAAAAATGTGCCCTATCAGAAAGCTCTCTCACCCCTTCCACCATGTGAGGACACAGCAAAAAAAGTAGCCATCTATGAACCAAAAAGTGCAATCTCAAAAGACAACAAATCTCCCAAGGCCTTGATCTTGGACTTCCAGCTTTCAGAGCCGAGAAATAAATTTCAGCATATGGTATCTGTTAGAGCAGTGTGTATGAATTCATACAGGGGTCCTGGCCAGCTCTCTTAAACTTCCCACCTTTGAACATGCTTAGTGCCTGGCTTGCTCTCACCAGAGATGTGGACCCTAGATCCTCTGTACTCCAAGTCCCATGCCACACACCTGCCCTATCTACCCCCATACCAAGAATCAGCTCTCATATCACCTGGGCTCAGCTGTGCCCCAACCCCCACCCCGTTCCTAAATCTAACTGGATGCATATTCTAGAAGAGGCTATGACCAGGAGGCAGAGAGCCCAGACTAAGAGTGGGAATCACACGCTGGTGTTCAGTCTCCAGAGACACTGGCTGGGTTTCTTAAGGGTGAGTGTTAACATGGTCATTGAAGGCAGCAGCCCATAGATAAAAATAGACAGGGAGGAAATGTCATTCCCTAGTTAGGGGACGGGAACCTTTTTGGCTGAGAGAGCCATGAACACCACATATTTTAAAATGTAATTCTGTGAGAGCCATACAATATGTTTAACACTAAATACAAGTAAATGTGTGCATTTTGTGTAAGACCAACACTTTTAAAGTACAATAAGTCTCTGAATTCTTTTAATAATGTTGTTATGCTGTTACTAACAAATGATGAATAAAGTACTTCTTACCGTTAATGCAATTTCTGGTGCTGCATGGTATTGCTGATGGCTTTGTAGTCTGGTTGATACGTGGTGACGTTAAGCTTCATGCAGGCGTTGAGATTTCCATCCATTAAACGTGATCATAGGTTGGTCTTAACATTCTTTCAATGTGAGAAAGACTGCTCACGTGCATACGTAAAGCCAAACATTGTTGGTACAGCAATACTCACATGCTGCAGTGTGTGGTATGTGATGGGAAGCGCGTTCCAAGTTTTGACAATCAGCTGGTCCACGGATTAAAGTTTTTTCATTTCTCCCCACTTGTGTTTGCTCGCCAACTCTGCTTGCTGTTGTGCAAGTCTTTCTAGATCTTCATTCAGTGACTTGAACTTATTCACCCACATGTCTGAGGCCTTCAGGTCAGCAGCTTGTGGCTCAAAATCTCTGATGGAAACACTGAGGATGTAACTCAGGTCGGTGCTGTCCACTGTACACTCGTGTGGATGGGTGAGGAACTTAAAAAGATGAGTGTGCTCATGAAATTCTCCAAAGCATGCTTTGAATGACTGCAGGAGATTAGATGTGAAGCCCGCTAGCTGCTGAATATCAAGATGTTGAGCAGAGTCACTTGCTTTGCATGCATCTTTAAACTCTCCCAGTTTTTCAAAGTGTAGTAAACGACCTGTTTTGATGTTGGTGATGAAGAGTTAAAGCTTGTTTTCAAATGCAAACACTGCTTGCTGAAGGGATAAGATTGTATTTCCAATGCCTTGCATTTTCACATTGAGCTGGTTCAGATGTTCAGTCATGTCCACAAGATAATAGGACTTCAGGAGCCACTCACTCAGTGTTAGCAAACTCAGGATGCTTGACATTTTTCATTTCAAGAAAACTCCAGATTTCGCTCAGACAAGCAGCAATACAGCTGAGCACCTTTCTTCTTGACAACCAACACACATTGCTGTGCAGAATCAGACCAGGATAATTATTCCCAACTTCATCCAGCAGTGTTTTAAACTGGCGATCATTTAAAGCTTGGGCAACAATAAAGTTGACACTCTAATGACAAGTGACATCACCTCGCCAAGCTGCTCGCCACACATCTGAGTACAAAGCACCTCCTGATGTAGGATGCAGTGAAAAATTAGGATGGGTCTCTTTTCATGTTCAAAAAAAAGTGCTAAAAATTCTCTGTTTTTCCCCACCATGCATGGAGCACCATCAGTACACACCGAAATAAGTTTTTCCATTGGTAGATTTTTTTTCTTTTGCGAACTCAGTGAAAGACTGAAATAAATCCTCCTCTCTTGTTGTCTCTTTCATAGGCAAAACAGCAAGACTTTCCTCATGTAGCGTGTCACAGACAGCGTACCTTGCAATCATGCTGAACTGGGATAAATGGCTTACATCTGTTGACTCATCCAAAGCGAGAGAAAATAATGGTGCTGCATTTATGTCCTTCACTTGTGTTGCCTCAATTTGATTTGCTATCATGGTGATTTGATCGTGAACAGTTCTTGCGGACAGAGGCATGTCTTTTATTCATTTGATTATCTTGTCTTTATTTGAAAAGTCATCAAAAAGTTCATTGGCAACATCAGGCATGAATGTTTTGGCATACTCACCATCTGTGAATGGCTTCTCGTTTCTCACAATTGCTAAAGCACCCACAAAGCTAGCCAAATTTCAGTCACCTTGTTGGGTCCAAACACAGAGTTGCTGCTGACTAGCTTGCACTCTGCACAGTAGCTCTTGACATGCTTTCTTCCTGCTGTCCCCCACTGGATATTTTAATGCAAATGTATGGTGTGTGTCAAAGTGCTGCTTTATATTTGACCGTTTCATTGATGCAATTTTATCATTGCATATTAGACACACTGTAGAACCTGCTCTCTCCACAAAGGCGAATTGATCTGTCCATTCCTGCTGAAAAGTACGATACTCCTCATCTTTTTTTCTTCTAGCCATCTTCTTTGTCAAAAGGGTTTCTGCAATTAGCTAGCTGACTACTTGATGAAAAGGAGGGAAATTTACTTCTTGACCTCACAACAACATGTGTATGTTATGCATTATCCAATAAAAGTTTGGTGTTGTCCCAGAGGACAGCTGTGATTGGCTCCACCCACCCACAACCATGAACATAAGCGGTACGAAACAAATGGATTGTAATACATGAGAATGTGTTATATTTTTAATGTTATTATTTTTTTAATTAAAGATTTGTCTGTGAGCCAGATGCAGCCATCAAAAGAGCCACATCTGTCTCGCGAGCTATAGGTTTCTGACTTCTGCCCTAGTTTGTAAAGAAGTCAGGGTCTCTGAAGAGGAACAATAAATAAGAGAAAAGGTGCAAGAATTCCATGCTCTCCCTGTACTTCAGAGAGCAGGTTTCATATATATTTCAACACCCGGCATCCTCAAGAATGAAGCAGACATGCACGTGCCTGCAAAACCAAAACACAGCTGGTAGGTCTAATTTTAGGTCCCTAAGCATTGGCAGTGTCCTTCTATCCAGTGAGCACCGTCTGATCTCCCAGAGCCTGTGCCAAGAGCTGGACTCAGCTGAACTCACTGACGTGTGTGAGTAGTGGGGTGGCCCCTTTCTGAGCCTATGCTTCCCATGAGGGGGCAAGAGGCTCTACCTCCCCAGGTGTGGCCTCTTATGACCAGGGGAAAATGCCACTTTTCTTACAGGCCTGCTCCTGGGCCTCCGTTTGTTTTGGACACCTCTGAGAAAGCAGTCTGAAAGGGAGTCTTAGAAAAAAAAATAACACCAGACTTGTCTGGTGAGCTGAGTGAGGACATTCAGAGAAATAATGTTTGCCTGGAATAAGAGTTCCATGAAACGTTGTACTCTGTTTTGCCTGAATAATTGGAGAAACAGGAGCCTGGCTGACAGAAGTTTCTGGAATCGTGCTGCTTGAGTTTGACTCTGGCTCTGTCATTATATTAGTTATATGACATTGGAACCTCTTGGTGTCTTAGTTTTCTCATTTGTAAAATGATGTCAATAACAGTATGGTATCTACCTTATTGTACCATGATGGCGAACCTATGACACGCATGTCAGCACTGACATGCGTAGCCATTTTTGATGACATGCGGCTGCATACCAGAGAAGTATGGGGCTGCATGCTGAGAAGGAAGTTTCATCCTCGGCTCCTGCATGGTCAGGTGCAGTAGCCAAGGATAAAACATTTGCTGTAGTGTAGACACTCTGTGCCGGAGGTCTGTAGGCCAAAACAACAGAACTCCAGCACAGAGCGTCTAGTTCTGGGACTTCGGTTAGGCTGTTTTTCTCGAAGTGACACACCACCCGAGTTATGCTCGGTTTTTTGACAAATTTTGACACACGAAGCTCAAAAGATTACCCGTTGCTGTTATAGTACAACCTTGAAGGCTTGTTGTGGAGGGTAAATTAGATGATACATGTGACATTAGAATACTGCCTGGCATGTAGCAAACATTTATTTCGTAATTGTTAGCTATTATAATTAACTGATTATTCTGATTTGAGGCACTTGGCATTGATAATATACCAACACAGCAAAGGATAGTGGTGAAATGTGTTTGCTGGGATCAAAGCCCTGTTCTACCACTACTCAGCTCTGTGAAGTTGAACAAGTTAGTTAAGCTCTTTGTGTCAGTATTTTCACTGACAAAATTAATAATATGGGCATATTATTAGTACCTTCTCCAGGCAATAGTTAGGAAGATTAAAGGAGCTAATATATGTAAAACATTCAGAAGAACTTCTGGTATTACAGACTAGGAACTTGATAAAAGCTAGCTGCTATTATTATTACTGTATAGATTCTCAACTTTCAAAGGCAAAGAATGTAGTAAAGTTCACTAAGGGTTAAAATGAAACTAAATCTCATTTACTCTTGCTTTGAGCAATTAGAGGGAACTGTGGGATCTTACAGGTACCAATAGAGCTCATCCACAAATATCTGTAGAACATGTATGATGTGTCCAGAACTAGTCATTGGGGTAAACATTCAGTTGCATTGTGTTGGCAACTTGCTGGGTAATGAAGTTTTTTATGTTGCTGCCAACACAGAGTTCAATCTAGTCCTGTGTTGTTTGTTTAGACAAAGCATTCTTGATGCTACAACTATCACGTTGTCGCTAAAACATTACCAGCCTCAAAATCAAGAACAAAAGAAAGAAAACTTTGTCTTAGACCTTTGAACATCCCTAGTGTGATTCCAAGTGCGGACTAGGGCCAGCACATGGAGAAAGAATCAAGACAAAGCCTGATGGTGTTTCTAGGGCCTCCCTTTCCCACCATTATGCCTCTTCCCATCACATTGCTGGCCTGTTGTACTGCAGAGATGACAAAGGAAGTCAGGAGACTGGAGGGGTGAATGATGATGGTGACCCTCAACCTCCTGTGTCATCCCTAACTTAGGGTCTGTCTACCCTCAGGAAGCCTCACTGTGGCAGGTAATGCAGTAATAAGACCGAGGAGGCTACAAGGGCCTTCTTTCCCTTAGCACACACAACTGCATCACCCTGCCCCATGCCATGCTGGAGCCTGGAGGCATGATGCCACCCTCACACGGGCCTGTGACACCCACTCTGCGAAGAAGTGAAACTAAAAGCAAAAACACACATTTGTGTATTCTCTGCAGGATCCTTGTCAGCTCCCAGCTCCAGCTGCCCTGTCCCAATCACACACTTCCTTCTCTCCAGCACTCTCCTTTCTCTGGGAGCAGAGCCCCCTGTAGGGAGGACCTCCAGCTTGGCCCCATCACCTGGGCAGAATGCCTGAGGGAGAGGAGGAGGAAAAGGGAGGCTTGCCAGGTAAACAGCATGAATGAAGACGCTGGCACTTCTCATGCAAACAGGACTCTGGAGAGCCCAGTCTCAGTCCTCTCTCTGTCGTTTCTTTCAGCTTTTCTCCCCATCAAGGCCAGACCTACTTCTTCCTGTGGCCAGCAGAGCCTTCACATCTCCTGGGGGCCTCAGCTCCAAAGAGCAGGCAGGACTCAATTGTCAGAAAGTAGTCTCCAGGCACAGGGACCTGTTAGATTCCCGCCCACCCTCTGCAGGAGTTAGGGATACAGGGCATGGACCTGGGATTTACTTTCTGACTCAGAATGGAAAAGAAAGGCCATTTCTCAGGCTCAGGAATGACAGGAATAGCAGCCCTTCACTCTTCTTCCTTGGTTGCTTTCAATTTAAGTCAATTAGACAGAAAATAAGACTGTAGAACCTATAGCAAACACACCTGCGTTCTTATTTGTTTTTATTTATTTATTTGCCTTTTTTATCCCCACCCCCCAGCACCTTGTTCTTGAAACTTGTCTGGTTCAACATTTCACCGGTTTGGTTAAGTATCTTGTAAGGAAATCATTTATAATAAAGCTGGGATGCTTGGGTTTATCATTTCTAAGTGCGGGTCAGGGTTTAGTTCGCTATGTTAAACTCTTCATGCTGCATGTGATTTGTCAAGCTTTGTCAGGAACAAAAAGTTCCGGGATGTGCAAAGCAGGACTGCTTGGTTTCCATGGAGATACTGCTAGTTAGGCTATGGAAATCCTGAAAAGGCCAGAGGATGAGTGACAATACAAGGATTTAGCGGCTGATCTGAAGAGCCAGACTGAATTAATGAGATATTTCACAGAGCGTTATTAGCAAGGCTAGCACCGTATGGCTCTTCGGCCCTCATCTGCTCTGCTGCAATCTTGGGAAACAGAAATGGAGAGATTTAATTGCTGTTTTTTAAACCCTTTAAGATTATTTTAACCTATAACATTTTAAGGTTGTAATAAAAAAAAGGGTGTTTTTCTTTTCTTTTTTTTTTTGCCATCACTCAGTTACTGTTATTACTGTGTTTTTGGTGGCAGTTGCCCTTTCTCTGCATGGAGATGGGAAATTCAATAGTACTTATTACATTGAGCAGTTAATTCCCACATACCGTGAACACATTACTGTTCAAAGTAGGTTATCTGGAGTTTCATTTAGAGCCGAGGGAGGGCTACCATGTCACTGGCTTTATATATCCTAGGGCTATATTAATTATTTATTATAGACTGCTGATGTAAACTGTTAGCTCTGGCAGGTCACAATTTGTACACGTATCTATCCGGCGCTGAAGTTTTGGGGAGTCTGAATGTGGATTTCTGAAAAGGAGCAATTTGTTGCTCTTCAATTCCACTTGCAGCCAGTGCATTTAACACCGAGAGGAAAGAAGCTTAGAAAAAGGACCTTCTCGACCATCATTAGGTAGCAATTTCATCTGAAGTTTGGGAGGCATGCTGGCTTCTCCTTCATTCTTTGGAAGGACTGAGCATAGCAATGATGAGTATGATTAGCCGGGTTGCCTTTTCATTTTCAACATGTTCCCTGCACCAATTCTATAAAATGTCAGTGTCCACCACCTCTTGAAATCAGACAGTCTGGTGCAGGGAAGCAGTGGGCCAGGCGCTGCTCTTTCCTGCTGGTTTGCAGAAGGGCACGTGCCCATATGTTTCTGGGCGATGGAAAACCGTCCTGTGGCTGCTGAGTAATCACAACAAAAGCACATGCAGCCGCATTCCCCAGATTCCTGTACAGTAGACTAATCCACTTAATCCCACTGTTAGCTTCCCAGACAGAATTTCACAGTCTCTTTTGATTTAGTGGTTTGTAAAAATCTCTGATTAAGTGCCTTTGCCCTTCTGTTATTGTCTCTCTATTCCCTAAATGATTTTGTGAGGAAGAAATTAGGCAAGTTGAAATAGGGGTCAACATGCCCTCTTTCTTTCCTCTCTGGTTTTTCTTTACTATTGCTATTGTTGAATTTTAAGCTTTTTTTTTTTTATTGACTCTCCTATCATATGAAAATATTTTATTTTTTAAATTATCAGAGGTGCGCCCTGGCCAGTTGACTCAGTGGTAGAGCATCAGCCTGGCATGTGGAAGTCCTGGGTTTGATCCTCAGCCAGGGTACACAGGAGAAGTGCCCATCTGCTTCTCCACCCTTCCCTCTCTCCTTTCTTTCTCCCTCTTCCCCTCCCACAGCCAAGACTTCATTGGAGCAGAGTTGGCCCAGACGCTGAGGACGGCTCCATGACCTCTGCCCCAGGCACTAGAATGACTGCAGTTGCAATGGAGCAAAGCTCCAGGTGGGTAGAACATCACCGCCCTATCGGGCATGCCGGGTGGATTCTGGTTGGGAGCATGTGGAAGTCTGTCCCTCTGCTTCCCCACTTCTCACTTCAGATAAATAAATAAATAAATAAATAAATAAATAAATAAATAAATAAATAAATAAATAAAATGCAGGGTCCTACCATCTAAGCCAGAGGTCCCCAAACTATGGCCCGCGGGCCAAATTGCGGCCACCTGAGGTCATTTATCCGGCCCCCACCGCACTTTTGGAAGGGGCACCTCTTTCATTGGTGGTCAGTGTATGGAGTACTGTATGTGGTAGCCCTCCAGCAGTCTGAGGGACAGTGAACTGGCCCCCTGTGTAAAAAGTTTGGGGACTTGTAAAGCCAATAGTCGCGGCCACTATCAGAGCCCCCCGACCCACGCAGGTTCGCATTGGATTCGGACAGTTGGCAATGAAACACAGGAGCCACAAACTGGTGAGCCATCAGCTTTAATTCTAGCTTGCACCCGACGGGCAAGCAAAAACACACACTGGGCTCCAAAACCCACACATTCAGTGCTCACAAAGCTACTGACTTATCCGAGTTTCCTAGCATCAAAGCTTTCCAGCTCACCAGACTTATTTACCTCTGTTTCCCATCTCCTCCTGCACAAACTCTTAACAAACTGGCTTCTTCCTCAGCACTCTGCCATCTCGGCTGCTTCTCCTGGCCTTCACGTGGCCTTACTCTGCTCTCCTCTCTAATACCAACCTCAGGAACTCAGGAACCAAGAGAGAGAGAGATCAAGCTCCCAGACTGCCCCAGTTTATAGCCTAGAAAATCCAAACCTTTAATCCAATTATACATACAAGAAAGTCTCTGATACAAAGCCACCTATCTGAGGCATAATGGAATTCCTCAGGAGAGTGCACCACCCTACATCATCCAATAAATCAAGGGTGTGGAGAAGAGCTTACTCTTAAACTAAGCCTTAGGCTATAACGACCCGGCCTGCCCACAGCCTGTTCCAGAACACACTTTAATATCAACGAACTTCCATGTGGGCAGCGCCATCTTTAACAAAGTGAGCATAATATATTTTATCTGCCCAACAGGACTCCTGATCTAAGCTGATCTCCAATTTAGGTGTGTCCAGATTTGTATGCTACCAGTTTCAATTGGCATCGAAGAATCTACTACTTTGTGTGTGTTTAGAGTGGGGGTGATGAGGTCAGATAGACTTGGCCTTGAAACCTGGTTCTGTCATTTGCTGGCTGTGTGGTTGTATGCAAGCCACCTAACCTCTCTGGTCTTAATTTCTTCAGCTGAAAGTAAAAATTAAATGTCATAGCATATATAAAGTGCCTATGTACCTACACACAGTAAATACTCAGCAAATTATGACAATAATAGCTACCATTCCTTTACATGAGTGTACATATTTTGCACAACAGTGATTTGTTTGTGGGCATTTTATTAAGCCATTTGATGTGTCTTTTTCTCTTATGTCTACTTACAATACACTTTTTGAAGTTAAGAGCCCAACATTTCTTTTTTATTTTGCAATTGATAATTGCATTTAGTTTGTGTTATCATCTGTCTGATTCTCTGCCTCTTAAAATGCTACTGAAAACATCTGGGGAAATTTACTTTAGATAAAGTAGTATAAATTATAGAATAACAAATATTCAAATGAAAAGCTGCCAGTTATATTGAGGTTCTTACTGAAATTTTAATTCAGTAGAAAAACCATTGAACTTGTGTCCATTCACAAAAAGAAATTTGAAATAAAAACAAAAGCCAAATAAAAAGGGGGTATTGCTGTGTTTTGTTTGTTTATTTTGTTTCATTATGCTTTTTATTTTTCATGGAATTCTCTTCAAGGCCTTTCAGACTAAAGAAAACATTTCTACTGGCTCTGGGAGAGAATGTCTTATTTTTCCATATCTTCTAGAGAAGGAGAGTTTGAAGATGCTTTTACAGACACTGGTGAGTATAAACTGAGTCCTATCATAAGCATAGCTATGCTCAAATTCACTCCAATTCTACAAATAAAGCTCCAATCTCTCATCAAGGCTGGTTGGTAAAGAAGTTAAAAACCTCACTCTGATACCTGGGAGTAGGAAACATAACAGTTTTTATTCTTTTTTTTTTCTTCTCCTTAATACAAAGTTTGGTTTTTAAAATTAATTAACTAATTTTAATTTATTGTTTTAACATAGATTCAAGTGTCCCACTGAATCATTACCCTTTTACCCATGTCCCTATTTATACCCATTTTGCCTCCCGCCCCCAACCCTTCCCCCCTTCCCTCTGGGATTTGCTGTCCTGTTATCTGTATCTCTATGTTATGTATATATTGCACTAATCCCTTCACCTTCTTTGATCTCATCCCCTCATTCTTTCCCTCTGACAGCTATCCCTCTGGTCCCTGTGACCCCGCCACTGCCTCTATTTCATTCCTCAGTTCACTTTGTTGCTTAGATTTCACATATAAGTGAGATCATATGATATTTGTCTTTCTTTGCTTGGCTTAATTAACTTAGCATAATAGTCTCCAGGTCCATCCATGCCATCGCAAAAGGTAAGATTTCCTTCTTTTTCAAGGCTGCATAGTATTCTATTGTGTATATGTACCACAGCTTTTTAATCCACTCATCCACTGACAGACACTTGGGCTGTTTCTAGATCTTGGCTATTATAAACAATGCTGCCATAATCATGGGGGTGCTTTTCTTCTTTTGAATCAGTGATTTGGTATTCTTAGGATATATTCTTAATAATGGCATAGCTGGGTCAAAAGGCAGCTCTATTTTTAACTTTTTGAGGAAATGCCATACTGTTTTCCACAGTGGCTGCCCCAGTCTGCATTCCCACCAGCAGTGCAGGAAGGTTCCCTTTTCTCCACACTCTCGCCAGCATTTATGTTATGGTATGTTGATTTGTTAATGAGCACCATTCTGACATATATGAGGTGGTATCTCATTGTGGTTTTAATTTGTACTTCTCTGATGATCAGTGATGTTGAACATTTTTTTATATGCCTATTGGCCATCTGTATGTCCTCTTTGGAGAAGAGCCTGTTCAGTTCTTTTGCCCATTTTTATTTTTAAATTGGATTGTTTACCTTCCTGGTGTTGAGTTTTAGAAGTTCTTTATAAATTTTGGTTATTAACCCTTTATCGGACATATTGGCAAGTATATTCTCCCACTGTGTGGATTGTCTTTGTATTTGGTTAATGGTGTCTTTTGCTGTACTAAAAGCTTTTGTTTGATATAGTCCCATTTGTGTATTTTGTTCTTTATTTCACTTGCTTGTGGAGATATATTGGCAAAAATATTGCTATGCGAAATATCAAAGATTTCCTTCCAAGATGTTTATGGTTTCACAACTTACATTTAAGTCTTTAATCCATTTTAAGTTTATTCTTTTGAATGGTATAATTTGGTGGTCTAGTGTCATTTTTTTGCATGTACCTGTTCAATTTTCTCAACACCATTTATTAAAGAGACTGTCTTTACTCCACTGTATGCACTTACCTTCTTTGTCAAATATCAATTGACCATAAAGGTGTGGGTTTATTTCTGGATTCTCTGTGCTATTACATTGATCTATATGCCTGTTCTTATGCCAGTACCATGCTGTTTTGATTACAATGAACTTGTAGTATAACTTGATATCAGAAAGTGTGTTATCTTCCACTTTATTCTTTATTTTCAAGATTGCTGAGGATACTCATGTTCTTTTTAGGTTCCATATAAATTTTTGAAATATTTGTTCTATATCTTTGAAGTATGCCATTGGTGTTTTGATAGGAATTGCATTGAATTTATAAATGCTTTGGGTAATATAGACATTTTAATGATGTTTATTCTTCCTATTCATGAACATAGTATATGCTTCCACTTGTTTGTATCTTCCTTGATTTCTTTTATCAATGTTTTATAATTTTCTGAGTACAAATCCTTTACCTCCTTGGTTAAATTTACTCCTACATACTTTATTGCAATAGTGAAGGGGATTGTTTCTTTAATTTCTATTTCCGACAGTTTATTGTTGGTGTATAAAAATGCCACTGATTTCTGAATATTGGTTTTATATCCTGCCACCTTGCCAGATTCATTTATTAGGTTTGGTAGTATTTTTGACTGAGACTTTAGGGTTTTTTATGTACAGCATCATGTCATCAGCAAATAATGATAATTTTACTTCTTTTCCAGTTTGGATGCCTTTTATTTCTTCTTCTTGTCTGATTGCTGTGGCTAAGACTTCCAGAACTATTTTGAATAAGAGTGGTGAAAGGGGCACCGCTGCCTGGTTCCTGATCTTAAGGAAATTGTGTTTAATTTTTGCCCATTGAGTATGATGTAGGCTGTCAGTTTGACATAAATGGCCTTTATTATGTTGAGGTATGTTCCCTGTATTCCCACTTTGCTGAGAGTTTTTATCATAAATGGGTGCTGGATTTTATTAAATGCTTTTTCTGCATCTATTGATATAGTCATGTGATTTTTATCCTTCCTTTTATTTATGTGGTGAATCACATTGATTGATTTGCAAATATTGTACCAGCCTTGCCTCCCAAGAATAAATCCCACTTGATCATGACATATGATTTTTTTAATGTATTGCTGGATCCAGTTTGCTAATATTTTGTTGAGAATTTTAGGGTCTAAGTTCATCAGGGATATTGGCCTATAGTTTTCTTTCTTGGTAGTGTCTTTACCTGGTTTTGGAATAAGGATAATGCTTGCCTCATAAAAAAAAGGAGCTTGGAAGTCTTCTCTTCTCTTGAATTTCTTGAAATAGCTTATGAAGAATAGATGTTAGTTCTTCTTTGAATGTTTGGTAACATTTGCCTGTAAAGCCATCTGGTCCAGGTCTTTTGACTGGAGTTCTTTGATAACTGTTTCAATTTCATTTGTTATAGGTCTGTTTAGGTTTTCTGATTCTTGATTTAGTTTTGAAAGATTGTATAATTCTAGGAATTTATCCATTTCACCTAGGTTATCCAATTTTTTGGCATATAGATCTTCATAGTATTTTTTTACAATCCTTTGTATTTCTGTGGTGTCAGGTGTTAGTTACTTCTCCACTTTCATTTCTAATATTATTTATTTGAGTGCTCTCTCTTTTTTTCTTAATGAATCTGGTTAAAGATCCATCAATCTTGTTTACTTTTTTGAAGAACCAGCTCTTGGTTTCATTGATCTTTTGTATTGTATTTTTAGCTTCTATGTCATTTATTTCCACTCTGGCCTTTATTATTTCCTTCCTTCCACTTCCTCTGAGCTTTATTTGTTCTTTTTCTAGTTCTTTTAGATGCAGGGTTAAGTTGTTTATTTGAGCTTTTTCTTGCTTCTTAAAGGAATGCCTGTAATGCTATAAACTCCCTCTCAGGACTGCTTTTGCTGTGTCCCATAAATTTTGAGTTGTATGTTCATTTCCATTTGTTTCAAGAAAATGTTTTATTTCTTTCTTGATTTCATTGTTAACTCATTCATTATTTAATAACATGCTAGGTAACTTCCAACTGCTTGAATGTTTTTCAGTTTTTCTATTGTAGTTGATTTCTAGTTTTATGCCCTTGTGATCAGAGAAGATGCTTGATATGATTTCAATCTTTTTCAATTTATTAAGACTAGTTTTATGTTCTAACATTTGGTCTATACTAGAGAATGTACCATGAGCACTTGAAAAGAATGTATATTCTGCTGCTTTGGGGTGAAAGGTTCTGAAGATATCAATTAAATCCAGTTGATCTAATTTGTCACTTAAAGGCTGCTATTTTTTTGTTAATTTTCTTTCTTAAGAATCTATCCATTGATGTTAGTGGGGCATTAAAATTCCCTACTATTATGGTATTGCTGTTCATCTCACCCTTAATGTCCATCAAAATCTACTTTATATACTTAGGTGCTCCTATATTAGGTGCATAATAGTTTTTTATTCTTTAAAATAATATTACATGTAGCTCCAGGCTCCTGCTTATGACTTTGACTGGAGGGAGCCCCAGGACTATCAGTACATGTCTGCTGGGCTCTAGGTTCTGTCACTAACTCACTGCCAGATCTCAGCAAGTTACTGACCTGTTCTTTCCTTCAGCCTTTTTATTAGTAAAATGGAGATGTTAGAGCGTCTCTTGTCTATGAAAGGTTGTTGTGGGCATTAAATGAAACCATATGTGTATTTAGAACAATGCCTGTTTCATATCAAGTATTTAGAAAGAAAGTATCATTCTGATAATAATTTTAATGATTATTATTATGAATTGAGAGTCTTATTTGATACCAGTGATAGCATGATTCTTAGTCTGTAATTATGACCCTTCCTCACCAATTCACTTGTTCTTGTCTTTGATGCTTTATCCTGTGTTGGTCCTCTACCACCAGTTGTGCACCTGTGTGCTCTGGTCATGTTACAGAGTGGTTGCCTAGGTCTAACTCAGTGCTGGTGGAACCTTGTCTGAAAAGATACTTGCAATACAGAGCCAGAAAAATAATTTCTATCCAGAATGTATAAAGAACACTTTAAATTTATTTTTAGTTTTTTAAAAATAAAGTGGACACACAATAATAAATGGGTAAAAACTTGAGCTGGCATTTTAAAAAAATGATACAGCTAGTGCTCGACTTACGACCACGATTGGTTCCGACAGACCAGTCGTAAGTTGAGTAGACTATATGTTCAGTACTGTGAAATGATGTTATAAAAATCTTTAAGTCATTTTTTATCATAATTTTTTTATTATTGTTATATATCATAATTATCTTTGTTCATTTTATGCCATTTGTATAATCTCTACACCATTTTGTTTCTTATTTTTACATTCATCAGGTTTAAGTAAAACACTGCATTACCAGTACAACTGGCTTAATATTTGCAAAACATACAAAATTACAAAATACAGGTGCATACAAAAACTACTCCAGCCTGACCTGTGGTGGCGCAGTGGATAAAGCATCAACCTGGGAACACTGAGGTTGCCAGTTCAGAACCCTGAAGTGGTCTGGTCAAGGCACATATGGGAGTTGATGCTTCCAGCTCCTCCCCCCTTTCTCTCTTTCTCTCTCTCTCTCACTGTGTGTCTCCTCTCTAAAATGAATAAAATAAAAAAAAAGAAATTAAAAAAAAAAGCAAACATTTAAAAAAAAAAACTACTCCAGACGCAGAGCAGTTGTGGCTAGCAATTGTGGTCATAAAGTCGAATAGTCATAAGTTGCATAGGTCATAAGTCAATCAATATCTATATAAAAACATATATATATATATATATATATATATATATATATATATATATCTCAAAACCATTAGAAATCTGGGAAATAAAAATATAAAAATAACAATGAGGAATCACTACATATGGATCAGAGAGGCTAAAAGTTTAGAAATAAATAAACAGAAACAAGTATTTGAGAGAATGTGGAGAAATGGCAACTCCATATATTGCTAACGGGAGTTCAAATAGATCCAAATGCTTTGGAAAACTGGCATGATTTACTAAAGATGAATTTACATCAACCTTGTAACTCAACAATTCCATCTATATAAATATATATTCAACAAAAACTTGTGTATCAATTGGTATGTTCACAGCAGCATTATTCGTAAAAATCCCAAACTAAGAAGAATTCCAAAAGCCTATCGAAAGTAAAATGGATATATTTGTATGGCATATTACCACTAGAAAATATACATATTATGCAGCAATGAAAAAGGGAAAACTCTTCTATAAAATATCATGGATGAATCTCACAAATATAAAATAACATTGATCAAAAACAAAACAAAACAAAATAACAGACACAGAGCCCAGGCCAGGTAGTTCATTTGGTTAGCACATCCTTCCAATATGCCAATGTTGCAGGTTCAAACTGGTCAGGACACACACAAAAATCAACCAATGAATGCATGAATGGGTGGAGCAACAAATCAGTGTTTCTTTCTCTCTCTTTATCCCTTCCTCCCTCTCTAAAATCATTCAATAAACAAAATTAAAAATAAAAAACAGAAACAAAAAGTAGTTGTATATTATATCATTTATATGAAATTCAAAAATTAGAAATAATGGTCTTGACAATTCAAGTCAGAACAATACTTATTATGGGGTGGTTAATAACCAGTAGTTATTGAAAGGTTCTGGTATGCTAGCAATGTGCTGTATCTTTACCTGGGTAGTAAGTCCATGGGTGTGTTCACTTCGTGAAAATTCATTAAGTAAAGAAAAGGTTTAAGAGCTAATTGCTTATGGATCTCACTTTCATGCTTGGCAGAATGGCTAAAAAGTTTCATGATCCAACCATGTGTTATATGTTCTTCTGCATGTAAGATGCTGCTATTCTGCAACAGATGCTAAGAGCTTTAAACCCTATTTCTGTTTGCAACTGTTAATATTACCCTGCTCCAACTCCTGCAGCTGCACACTATACAAGTTTTTGCATTAATTTTGGGCCTGGGCATCCTTTTGCATAGCTTTAGCAGTGTGAGGCTATCAACCAACATTAATGAAATACAACATGAAGGCCAACTTAAAAGTATTACTTCTCTCTTGTTCATATGACAGTGGTAAGGAGCTACCGCCCTCAACAGATATCTTCCTGGTGAGGGTGGGAAAAAAGCCACCAGTAGTATTTCTGGCTTTCATTGGATTCTGTTCCAATGTGTAATAATAAAAACCAATCTTTGTTGTGTTTATCTATGCTCCAGGTACTAGTCTAAGTACTTGAAAAGTATAAACTTTTTTTATAACAACTGTACGGGGTAGTGCTATGGACTGCATGTTTGTGTCCCCCCTAAATTCATATGTTAAAATCCTAACCCCCAGTGTGATGGTGCTAACAGGTGGGGCCTTTGGGAGGTGATTAGGTCATGAGGCCAGAGCCCTCTTGATGAGATTAGTGCCCTTGTAAGAGACATCAGGAAGCTGCTTCCTCTCTCTCTCTCTCTCTCTCTCTCTCTCTCTCTCTCTCTCTTGCCATGAACCAGCATGGCTAGTAATCCCAGGTCCTGAGTGGGAACAATGCAGAATTAAGAAAATAGGCTTAAATAAATAAAAGGATGGGCTCTGCAATTGCTAATGGGGAGAAGTGAGCATGCTCCATGACTGCTTTTTACTTTATTTATAGGGCAGAGTGAACCATTAGCAAATCAATGAGATCTCTGATCATATTTCCAAGGCAATCCAAGAATTTTACCAAGTGCAGAAAACCCCCACCATACATAACAATCTTAACTTTACACAAAACAAAGGATAGAAGAAACTTGCCTCCAGTCTTTCTGGGGAACATGGGGGGTAGTGTAAACAATCCAGCGCCACAGCTTAACAGACTTTTGCAACCTAATCAGGCAAGTGAGGTGGGGGATAGGCAGACTGTCAGCTTACAGCCAGTTCCCCACACCTCTGTCCCCCAAAAATCTAAACTGCAAAAACCCTTGTTGGCTTTTCGGTCCCCAGTACTCTTTCTCTGCCCTCCAACATGAGAGGATACAGCAAGAAGGTAGCCATCTGCAGACCAGGGAGAATCTCTCACAAGATCCCAACCACACTATTCTCAGACTTCCAGCCTCCATGACTGTGAGAAATGTCTACTGTTAAAGCCATCTACTTTACTGTATTTTGTTATAGCACCCTAACTGACAGGCAGGAAATACTATGTGTCCCATGTTACCTATGAGAAAACAGAGTCAGAGGGCAGATGAGTCATCTGACAAAGGTCATACAAATGGGAAGCCAGCTAGTGGAGCTCTGGAAAAAGCCCTTGTCTTTACACACACATTATACAAGACACAAACAACAAATGTCATGCTCCGGTCTTGGTGTCTTCAGTGTTGGGGAAGTCCGAAGGGGCCTGCAGTGTGAAGACCTTCCTGCACACCAACTCCTTGTAAGAGGTTGACTGTGCAGCAAAGGAAGCCCTGCGATTCAGTGCTTGGGGCCAAGGACAGGAAGGACTGTCCCTTATTTATCTGGTTAGTGGAGTTGTAGATTTTGTTTGTTTGTGGAAAAAATAAAAAGCATCACAGAGGCCCTGACCAGTTAGGAGCATCATCCCAAAATGACAAGGTTGCGGGTTTGTTCCCTAGTCAGGGTACACACAGAAAGCAACCAATGAATGCACAACTAAGTGGAACAACAAGTGAATGTTTCCCTACTCCCTCCCCTCTCTCTCCCTTCTTCTCTCTAGAAATCAATCAGTCTAAAAAAATAAAAAAATTAAGCCCTGGCCAGATATCTCAGTTGGTTGGAGCATTGTTCCGGAATGGAGGTTGCTGGTTTGATCCCTGGTCAGGACACATACAAGAGCAGCTCAATGTTTTTGTCTCTGTCTCCCTGCTTCCCCCACAGGAAAAAAAAAAAAAAGCATTACAGAGAATTGTAAACATCGGTAAATTAAGGTTGGGGCAACAATAATAAACTTTTTTAAAAAGGAAGCCCTGCTTTTCTGATTGCCCCTGATCCTCCCGCTCCCCACCCCACCCCCATGTCTTGTGTCAGAACAGCCATTTAGCCAAGCTCTCAGTAGTAAACTTAATAAAGATTGATATCAGCAACAAATTCTGTCAACTTCTATGTTGCAAAACTTAGTCACTGTATAAAATGGACCAAGGAAAATAAATAACCCGAGGAATGATGGAGTGTGTAAATATTGATGTGGACGCTGGATGCAGGGAAGTTTGACGAAGCAGAAGAGAGCTCAGCAATGCCGAGTCCCTGTACCTTGGCTGAGCAGAAAGATCTACTCACACGGGTTTTAATTCTCTGGCATTATTTTCAAAGTGAGAGTGTATGTTGGTTAACCTGTAAATTCTTGGATGTCAAAAGATCTTTCTAAAAAAAAACATTTCTTTTTTTAAAAAAATTGGACAAAAATTATGATCACAAAAATAGTACTATATACAGAAACAATTAATATATAATAGAAAAAATAGAACAATAAAGGAAATCCATAACTCTATCACCCAAAATACTAGCTCTGAGCATTTTTCAGAGTTTTTCTTATATGCACCTAATTTTAATTATTTTATTGGTATAAACTTCTAGATATGTTATTATTGAATCAAACATATGAATGTGTAAGCCTTCTAATTCATAATTCTAAATTCTTAATTTAAACAAAAAAAAATCAACAGTCCTGTTGGAGTCGATTTTGTTTATTGATAGAAAAAATAAAAAACATAACAGAGAAGTGTAAACATCGCTAAACTAAGGTTGGAACAAGAATGACAAACTTTTTATAAAAAGGAAGGCTCCTTTTTCTTATTGCCCAGTGATCTTCTTGCTTTCTGGAGAATTTTTCTACCTTTGAGAAATTGCATGGTTTTACTGAAAGTATAACATTTCATCCCTCATTGCTCGTTAGGGTAAATGCTGCAGCACTGACCAGAGGACAGGTACGAGAACAGTTATACTAGAGTTAGAATTACCTGCCCTGGCAATTTATCTGTCTTAGTCTATTTGGGATCCTGGAACAGAATACCATAGACTTCTCACAGCTCTGGAGGCTGGGACATCCAGTGGTAAGGTTCTGGCAGATTGGGTATCTATTGAGGGCCTACTTGCTGGTTCACAGATGTCAGTTTTTTCACTATAATTTCACATGATGAAAGGACAGGCGAATGTTCTGGGTCATTTTTATAAAAATACTTATCTCATTCGTGAGGGCTCCTCCTTCCTGACTTACCTCCCAAAGATTCTACCTCCTAATACCATCAAACTGGGAATTAGATTCCAACTTGTGAATTTGGGGAAATACAAGCATTCAGCCTATAGCATCACTACATTTAAAACCATGGCCTAATGTTGTGGTCCTTAAAGCGCTAGATCTCAGACATTTCAGTGTGCATCAGAACCACTAAGGGCTGTTCACAGACTGCTGGGCCCTGCCCCCAGACTTTCAGTAGGTCTTGGTAGGGCCTGAGAATCTACATTTCTTACAGCATCCTAAGGGCTGCTCATTCGGGACCACACTTAGATGAGAACCATTGCCTTAGATGATGTTGCCTCCTACTCACCTCTCTCAGAGTAGCTTGGATGATCATTTAGTTGAGTGATTAAGAGCAAGGAAGCTAAATGATAAATAGAACAACTATATAGATTGTGATAATTATGACATAGAATTACAACTGTGTTTTATTCATGGGACATTTTTTTTCCCAAGAGTATTATTGGAGTCCTCATACTTAGGATTGGCATAAACAGACAACAAACTTTTTTGCCAATCTAAATCATATATTAACGCTGATAATTAAATTGTTCATTGTGTTTGCTTCAGGAGCTCTTCTGACTAATATTTTTATGATGTGCATAAATAGCACTGGTGGATGGCTTAAAGTCTTCCAAGATGTATATTGTAGGCCCCCAAATAAAATATATAGTCCTTGAGTCAAAGATCTTATTTTCTATAACTCCAGAGCACTTGGCATCTGGCCAGAGTTCAGTACATATTGTTGATCAATTCAAGGTAAGGGAGTCAATCTGCAAGGTGCATTAGAGCCACCAGAATATGAAGCAAGGAAATTTTAGGAAGGATGAGAGGGGCAATAGACTATTACATGGCCTTGCGTGACTCTGAACTTGGCCACGTGACTTGCTTTGGTTGATGGAACAGCGGCAAATGTGATGGAACTGAGGCTTGATAAGCACTTGTCATTGGGGCTTGTCCTTTTAAAATTCTTCCTCTTGAAATCCATCTGCTATGCTAGGACTAAATAAAGAAGTTTGGGCTAAATCACTGAGTGATGAGCAACCCTATGGAGAAGCACTTCAGAGGATGAGGTCACCCAGAATGTTCCAGCCCCCCGCCCCTCTCAAAACTACCAACAGCTCCTTGTCAACTGCAGGCTCATAAGAAATGATGGGGGCTGGTTGTTACAAAATAAAAACTAAAAAAAAAAAAAAAAAATTCAGTAATCACATGTGAAATTTCCCTCAGGTCATTTCTGCTTTGGGGATACCCGTACAATATTAGCCCTTTGTTGAAATCTGAGAAAAAAACTAAATATCAGGAAAATTTCATTCACGTATTTGTTTACTCAACAGGCTCTTGTTGCCTTTCTGTTTCAAGCCAGGTTCTGTGATAACAGAGACAATGGGGAAGGAGGGAGAGACAAGGGAGACAACAAGCCAGGTTCTCTGATAACAGAGACAATGGGGAAGGAGGGAGAGACAAGGGAGACAACAATCCCGATGCATGTGGGCGTGGTAAGTGCTGAAAAGGGCTGTTTGAAGTGTAGGGCAGGCTGGAGGGGAAGGGTGGAGCTCAGGTAACTTCCCAAGACACGCAATCCCAGAGGGAAAGATTTGGTTGGCTAAAGACATCTATGGAACCCTGACTTGAGGTGATTTAATTCCAGGTATCTTTATGAAACTCAGGATAAAAAATAAAAATTAGAAACAAAAAACAAAAAAATACGTGGAGAGGTAGACAAGGAGGAGAGACAGGTTTTTGTTACTTATTTAAAGACTTCAATTATAGCTCTTCACAAGCTATCAGGAATTCTTCCTGGCTTCCTTAAAGCACAACCCAGACATGTGGCTAAGAAACTGTTTCCTTCAATCACCATGACAGAATGCCTGGTGACAATGTAGTGCATCCTCCCTATCCTACCCCCAACACAAAGTCAGGGCTCGGATTCACACATCCTCATCCCTGCTCCTGGGAATTACTAGGAGAAAAGCTTGGCATGTGTGGGAGTCACCATTAAGAAACTGTCCCAGAAGAAAAAAGCTAAGTAATGACGTACTACTGAACTGTGTTTCCTAATTCCAACGGAGGGTGATTCTGGCATTGAGCCAGGAGACAGAAAAAGCATAAAGGAAGAACTAATTTGGGGCTGGTGAAGTGGGTGTTCTCTAGCTTATTTAAACAAAGAGACATAGAGCTCAAACAGGGAGAAGATACCTGACTATCTGAGGGAGTGAAGCAAGATGTCAACAATGAAGTTAACAATGTTCAGGCATAAAAGGATACTTAAAAAAAAAAAACTTTTTTCATTGATTGTTAGAGAAAGATTTATAAATTCATTGGTTGATTCTTGTATGTGTTCTGACCAGGGATCAAAGCCACAACCTTGGCATATAGGAACAATGTTTTAACCAGTTGAGTACTTGGCCAGGGCTGAAAGGAGATGTTTTGAGATCAGCAAAGCCCTGAGGCAGATTTAACTGCGGGCGCATTGGGCATGCGCCCTTGCCCCGACTTCTGAAGAACTCCACAAAACCCCAACTATACACTTTTTTCTAATGACACCAAGTTTGTTTCATATGTCCAATTTTAACATTGATAGTACATACTATTTTTTATTTAAAAATATGGTTAACATTAAGGTGACTAACTTTTTTACAATGAAAAGGAGGACATGCCTGACCTGTGGTGGCAAAGTGGATAAAGCGTCGACCTGGGAACACTGAGGTTGCCAGTTCAAAACCCTGCACTGGTCTGGTCAAGGCACATATGGGAGTTGATGCTTCCAGCTCCTCCCCCCTTTCTCTCTCTCTCTCTCTCTCTCACTCTGTGTCTCCTCTCTAAAATGAATAAAATAAAAAAAAAGAAAAGGAGGACAAAAATAAATTGAAGAAAACAATATTGTAAATAAAAGAAACATTTTATTCACTGCAACAAAAATACACTATAATATGATAAATGCATAATAAAAACATTTGTAATATTTTATATTGTAATTATGCTTACATGCCTACTAATTTTTAATAATAACTGTAAGAGAAAAGTACTCATTTAGATACAAATACGTCACATCAAATGCAATGGATCGACTCTGTATAGATCAAATACGGACATTTACAGATTAGTCTTCCAATATAAAAAAGGAGGACATGTAGGAGGACACTTTTCAAGGGACGATGGAACTTACAAAAGAAGGACTGTCCTCCGTAAAAGAGGATGATTGGTCACCTTATTAACATGTATTTTTATTTTCTCTGTCTCTATCTTTTCTTTAAGGGGCCCAATATTTTCTTCTGCACCCGGGGCCTCAACAGACCTTAATCTGCCTCTAGAAAGAACAATAGAAGCCATAGAAAGAACAATTTTTGGAGGACTGAGTGGGTTCACCTTATACTAAGTATTTTATTTCCATTTAAATCAAAATTTTGGAGGTAGAAATTGAGGTTATTGTCTTAGCTTCATATTAAAAAACAACAACAACAAAAAGAACCACAATCCAACCCGTCAAAGACCTTTGGGGACTCTAGGGAAAGAAGTAAAACAGACAGCTAATAGACCGATAGAAGGACCTTCACTGAGCATGCATTTACTGAGTGCTTATTATGAGGCGGGCACTGTGCTGGCTTTAGAGGCTCATTGAGGAGGGCAACCAACAGATTTTCTGCTCTCAGGGATCATCCGTTCTCTTTGCCATATAATGTGCCCAAGGTATGGAGGTGCACATGGGAAGGTGAGAGGGTGGCTGTGGTGCAGTGAAAAGCTTACAGAAACCATCTCAGAACTCCTCTCAGCAGCTCACTTGCTCTGTGACTTTGGACTTAACCCCTAAAGCTCTTTTTCCTACCTGCAAATTGGTGATAATAATACAGACCTTGAGGAATCATGTTGAGGGGTCAATGAGGCAATGTCAGGTAGAACAGTTTTCTGGAGGGTAGAGGCGGGCAGGCTTTGAAGAGGAGACAGGCTTTATGCTTTGGTCAAATGGGGATAGAGACCCCTGTGTGTGGTAGCTCTCAGGGTATATGATCGCTTATGGATAAACATGTGGGAACTGGAAAGACAGGGAAAACCAGCCAGAAAATTAAAGGAAAGAATCAGGGAGAACAAGTATGCTGTTTGCTTCCAGCATAATTTTGTAGAGTCTGGAATTCATTGCTTCTCCCTCAATGTGATTTTGTGATTCATCCTTCTCTCGACATGATGTAAGGCGTTCTGTGATGTTTATTGCACTGTATTTCAGGGATGGTGTACGGAGCTATGTTTAATGTCAGAAATCTTGGAAAATAGTCCTTGGTTTAATTTTAGCTCTTTCTATAAACAGTGACTTAATTTGAAGAAGGCTCAGTCTGGCCAAGCACCACTGCCCCTACATTTGCTCCTCTTCTTCACCTTCTTCCTCTGGTCTCGACTTTATCTCACGTATGAACTTTGCAAAAAAGCATGGGGTGATCTGTGTGCTCACCTAACTTGAGAAGAGAAAAAGTGTGTCAGCAAAGCAATCCAGCCAAGTCATGAACCTCTGCAGGAGGAAGCCACCTCCTCCTTTCTCACTGTGAATTGTTATCACAGCAGGGCGATGGAGGTACAGGCACAGACCCTCCGCACAATGCAAACAACAGACTGTCTGAATAAGAGCACCCTACTTCTCCTCCCAGCCCCAGCTAGAGCTGTATTCTTTTCCCTTACACAGTAGTTCAAGTTCTCTCTTTATTCGCTATGTAAATTAAGTGAACTAGGAGAGCTGCTTATGGCCCAGTCCCTCTGGTTGTTATGGCTTTTCCCTTCTTCACTCCACCCACCATCAAGAAGGCTGAGCCCCACCTGAATTTATAGGTGGACCCCATATTGGAAGCAGAAGAATAGGAGCCACCCTCTAATTGCTGAGGCACAAACCAAGGATCTGAACTTCCTGCCTATGAGAGATGAATTCCAGTTACTTAACCCAGGGATTGGGTAGGAGTGGGTCAGGGGTGAGGGGAGAGTCAGTCATGAGTGGGCATGGTGGTATGAAGGGAGGGGCTGACAGCAGGAGTTAAAATGCCCCGCCAGGTCTTGGGAAGCACTAGCTTAGGTCAGGGGTCAGCAAAATTTTCCCATAAAGGGCCAGATAGTAAATAATATGTTCTCTTTGGGAGCCATTCAGTCTCTGTCTGTGTTCCAGTAAAAAATGGTTACAACAGGCCACTGGCTGGATTTGGCCCATGGGCCATAATCTCCGGAGCTCTGATCTAGAAGAATGCTGTTTCCCTCTTGTCCTTTCCACATGTCTGTCTGGTTAGCCATATCTCAGGGAGGAGACCAGTTAGCCTCCCTGCTCCCCAAACCTTTCTGTGACTGCTTTCTCCATTCTGCCGTTCCTTCAGTGCAAGCCCCAAGTGCTGGAATGGGCCATTTACCTTAACAGGGTGGCTTTCTAAATGGAAGCCAGCAGGGGAGGGACTTCAGGTGTCATGATTTTGTTGGTAAGTTTCCCCCACCAGTCACAGGAACAAGACAGTCTGATGATATAGCAGGTGCTGACCCTCACCCCACCCCTTGTCAGTTCAGAAGAGGTGTAATGACATTCCTTAAACAATTTGGTTTAGAATCATAAAATTCTATTATTTTTCACTCTTTTTCTCTTTCCAGTTTTGTTATAATCTGAGTGTTAACACTTTATTCTCTCTATGTCTTAGCTTTCTATCACTTATACATTCCTCACCCTTTCAGGAAGTGTCCTCAATCTAAGATTCCAATCCATAGTTCATTCCTTAGCTGCCTCAATTCCACCACTACCTCCTTCCACGGTGAACCTGAACCCAACAAGAGAGCAGGAATAGTGGGCAAGGGCCAGATTCAGAGATAGACTGCTTGTCTTCAGATTCTAGCTCTGTTTGTAATTACAGGCAGGTTACTTAACCTCTCTGTGCCTCAATATCCTCATCTGTAAAATGGGCTTAAAGAATAGCAGCTGTCTCTTGTTGTGAGATATAAATGCATGACTTAGGACAGCAGTGTAGCTGAACCTGTATTATTTTCATATCCAGTGCTTCAACTTTTTTCTTCACAATGCTTTATGTTGATAATACCTTCCTATATTTCATCACTTATATTTATCATGATCAGGTTAAACCCCAACCCTTCTAATACTTCTGCATCAGAAGGTATTTGCTGTGCAGTTTGCAGGCTTTTTCAGGGGCTATCTGTACTGGAATGAGCTCACCGTTCCCTGGGAGCAGCAGCTGCAGTCTTCCAGTGCTGTGTGACTTTAGAAAGAAGGCAAGGTATGAGCCCTGAGTATGTGCCCCGACACCCCAGGACCGCTGTCCAACCTTCCACCAGAACCTCTCTGGTTATGTTTGACTTTGAACACTTAGAGTGAATCTGCACCGGGAGGTGGCAGTCTTCAGGCAGCTGCCCCCACCCTGAGCGGTGGGGGTGGCAGGGAGGGACAGTGTGAGGGCAGCTGCTCAGACATCATAACTCCCCATTTCGCCAGGGCTTCTTCTGCACAGATGTTAGCACTGTTTGCATCCCTAAGCTCTCAGAGAGTGGGCACCAGGGCTGAGCTGCTGCAGCCAACTCCTGTGAAGTAAGGGCAGCCAGGGCTAATCCTCAGGCTACTGGAGATGGGAGTGGGGTGGGGGACTGGAGCAGATTTCAAAGCTTTCTTGCAATTTTTTCTGCCTCTGCCACTTCTGGCCACTGTTCCAGCACCCGGACTTTAGCCACCTGCCTCCCACATGCACACCAAATGAAGACAAGCTTCTGTCACCTGGTGACTATGGAAGGTCTCTGTTCCTGGAACCCATCTTTCCTCTGTGTTTATGGTTTCTTGAGGATTGATTTTGATGGTGGCAAGAGCCTGCACACTGTGCTAATTCTGTTTTAGGAAGAACCAGGAAATAGAATCGTAAAATCCAAGAAAACTGCGATGCTATCAAGTATGACTCTGTCTTAGGTATGACTCTCCCGTGCTGGTCCAAGTAAGACACCTTTTGCACTCATACAATCTGATGTCTTCTGGGCTCCACAACAGGAAATACAAACATGAGGAGATGGACCTGTTCATTTTAAAAACACTTCTTACTGAAAAAACAAACACACACACACCTATGTAAAAGTGCACAAATCACTTTTCATAGACAGCACATACCCAAATAATATGGACCCAAATTTAGAAACTTGACTAGTAGACTTGTTAATTTTAATGTCACTAATGGTTAGACAATCTTTTCTTCCTATAATTTCCACCAACTGTTTCAGCACTATAGAGTTTAACAAAATAAATGCTATATTTTCTTACATTTAAGCATTTGAAGTGATATATTTGTCTCCCCATGAGTTCCTTTCTCCCTGTTATATAATCTTACTTAGTCCAACCAATCTTGCTATGACAAGATAGTATTATGATGAAGGAAGGAGATGTCAGTGTTAGAAGGCCTCAGTTAGACAAAAAGATATTGGGAGAAAAGGTGCTTATGGACAGAGAGTGACTCTTTCGTCTAGTTAGTAGCAACATAAGCAGAACAGAAACAGGATGGTGTCTGACAGCAAAAGAAATGAGTGCCTTTCTGCTGTGTCATAGCAGGAGTTCAGTGACTTTGGGCCTCCCAGGTGGATGGGGATGGGGTGGAGAGGAGAGAAAGCAAGGCCAGCTGCTGTCCAGACAGACATCTTTCTGGAACCTGATGCAAGGCCACTGAAGCCCAAGAAAGCAAGCAGGTATAATCAGAACTGGTAGCAGGTATGGCAGCTCAGCCCAGGATGAGCCAAGCAAGGGTTTCGGCTGCTTCCCAAATGGGCAGCCACTCATCTGGGGGACAAAAAGATATGCAGGTGACTGCATTCCTCACCCGACAGCCCAGGAGAGGGTGTAAGGCATTTGGTGTTGGGAGTGACACAGGCGAAATGTGCAGAACGGGGTACCCAAGCAATGAATACTCGTTGTGAAAACACAATCTATACGCTTGTGTGGGCAACATGCAACCTGATTTGGGACCTTCTGCCAACCCCTGGGCTCTGCAGTGGGCCCTAGATCCATTGGAAGGGACTGGCTAGATGGGTATGCAAATGGGGACATAAGAAGCCAGGAAACAGTCTTCTTAGCCTTTCTAGGCATGGGCTTAAAAAGAAAAGCATGAAATTGTCTGCTCTACAAGAGCCATAGAAAATCTGAAGCCCTGGCTGGTTGGCTCCATGGTAGAGCATCAACCTGACATATGGAAGTCCCAGGTTCAATTTCCAGTCAGGGCACACGGGAGAAGTACCCATCTGTTTCTCCACCCCTCCTCTTCCCCACCCCCACCCCGCACAGCCATGACTCAAATGGTTTGAGCAAGTTGGCCCTGGGCACTGAGGATGGCATCATGGCCTCGCCTCAGGTGGTAAAGTAGCTTAGTTGCCAAGCAATGGAGCAGCAGCCCTAGATGGACCGAACATAACCCAGTAGGGGGCTTGCTGAGTTGGGGCACATGTGGGAGTCTGTCTCTCTGCCTTCCCTCCTGTCACTTAATAAAAAAAAAAAGAAAAGAAAAGAAAATCTGGGCCATCTTCTTTTTCTTGTCCTCTTCCTCCTTCTTTTTAAAATACTGAGTCAATTTAATACAAGCTATACAAACAGGGAAAAATGAGTTCTCTAAGTTGTGTGTTCCCAATTACCCATTATATTTATGTAGATGTTTGATTTTTTTAATGCTATTTCTTCTTACATTTAATTGCTGCTTTTTCTATGTGCAGGGAATGACTGAACATAATAATGGTGAGATCAGTCTGTCCCATGCACAGAAACTACCCTATGTTTGCTAGTAGGTTGTGTGTAGCTTCTCTTCTGTATATACTCCTGGCCTTTGGTCTCCTGAGTCAGAGCTGCTTTTGCAGAGAAGGAACTCACCCATTTCCCATTGCTGCGTGCTGAACTGGCTGTGTGTGGCTGTTCCGCCACATCTCACAGCCAGACCATACACCTTAAAGCAGGCATGGCCAACATACTGCTCGCAGGCTGAATCTGGCTCACATAATGAGTTTATACAGCCCGTGATTAAATTTTTAATATTCTCCGCTACTTTAAAATCTCAGCTACTCAGAAACGGAAGCGTCTTTGATTATTATTGGAAATCGAGATATTTAAGAAGATAGTGATATGCGGAAAAGAATTCAGTGTGTGACTAATCTAAGGTTAACTTCCAATAATTGGTCGAATGGATTCGCAATACTTCTTTATTTTTTTAAAAAATATTCCATTATAAAGATTTACAACTTTTGTACTCATCTGTACTCAATATGAACAGTTTGACGTTTAGCGGTGATGTGAAACCCACATTCTTTTAGGCAGAGTTTGCCAGTGCGCACCCAAGGTCAAACAATTCATTATTTTTGTGGTCAAGTGTGCTGAATCAAGTGGCATTGTAGCATAGACAATAGCTGCAGTTGATAACTGAAAACATGTCCAGGCTGTTTGTAAAACGAAGTAATTGTTTTATTTGTGATATAACCCCTTCAAGCTTATTCTATTAATTAAAGATTGTTTCGAATGATTGTGATACAGTTTGGATATTTATACGGTATGTAATTATATTTTTATTAAAATAATATTGTATATTAAAGCGTTTTTCACTCACATTTATTCATAAGCAAGTTAGATAATAAAATTTTGTTTACTTAAACAAATCGTTTTTGTATTTAACATTTTTTTAATTTTAATATTTCATCCAGCCCGTGAAAAAGTTTTCTTTCTAATCCACCCGGGGGCAAAGCTGTTGGCCACGCCTGCTGAAGTATCAAGCGTACTGGCTGTGGGGCATCCAAAAAGACTGCCAGGGAAATACTGCTGGCTAAACAAAGACAGGTATTTTTGACTTGTTGTAATAAGAGGAATATCTCTCTGGTAGAATCTAGTAACATCTCAGAAGGGAGAAGTCAGGGGTGAATTCATCAGGATTTTAGAGCCTACGCTGGGTGATTTTAAGGTGGGTCCTATAAGGCTGAGAACTGGTTAGGAGTGGGCAGAATTTATGACACAGTATCTGTGGATTGATCAGCACACAGGTGAGAATCTACCAGTGAGCTCTGATCAGTGACCTGCTAGTCTTCTTAAGTGAGCTATTTCAGTAGTTTTGCCATTTGATTTTTCAGGAGCAAGTATTTATTGGTTCAAGTAGTTAAGCTATTTTTGCCTCAGCTGAGCACTTTTCAGCTCAAAACCAGGAAACTATACTTTATTGCAGGATTGTTTAGCTCAGTAACAGGAAAATAGTTCATTTTGATGCTTATGGGCTTGCAAAATTTGCTTATACTACAATTTATACCTGCAGAGAAAATACAGTTTTAGTATTTTTCTTATAACTGATCTGCTTTTCTGGGTGAGCTGGTTAGTGGGGAAATAACAAAATCAGTAATGCAGTCATTTGAATGGCCCTTCAGCTAATAGTCAGCCTCTCTGAGTAAAAATGCTCAATCTCTCTCATTTTTCACACTCCCACTTTTCTTTCTTGCTCCTCTTCAAGATTGCTTCCGGGTATGTAAGAAAGGGATGGGACTTGTGTGCTTTCTTGGACAGCTCCAGGATATTTGGATCTTGTGACCTCCAGAACAATGACCCTGAGCCACCTGCTTGCTACCTACCCTGTTGAACTTTACAGGTAAGGTTGATGGACCAGGATAACACTTGTTCTGAGCCTCTGTCTTGGTTCAGGCTGGCAGTTCTCTCTCAGTGAATTAACCTTCTCTCTACATTGGCTGTTTTAACACTTAGAACTCGTATTCTTCATTCTATTTTCCAGGATAGGTGGCCCACACTGTGTCTTAATCTGTTGGAGTCACTATATCAAAATACCACAGACTGGTGGCTTATGAACAACAGAAATTTATTTCTTATAGCCCTGGAGGGTGGAAGGCCAAAATCAGGGTGCCAACAGGGCTGGATTCTGATGAGAGCCCTCTCCTGGGTTGCAGACTATCGACTTCTCACTGTGTCTTCACATGCTATAAAGGGCAAGGGATCTCTGTGGGGTCTTTTTAATAAGGGCACCAATCCCATTTATAAGGGCTCCACCCTCAGGATCTAAGCACCTCTCAAAAGCCCCACCCGCTATTTCCATTGCATTGCCCATTAGGACTTAAATATATGCATTTTAGGGGGCCACAAACATTCAGACCAATGCACCTGTCATAAGGCCCCAGGTTAGACTGACTGGCTCCATTTTAAGTGTCTCTACTATGGAAATGAAAGGCCAACTAAATGAGAAATGCAAAGCCTATTTATTTTGAGCTTGCTGTAGCAAGGAAGCCAGCCACTATCACTTGCATTTTTGGCAGTCTCAAAGACAGGCAGGGGAGTCGGAAGGCTTTACAGTGGAAGAAGGGGGAGGCTTCAGAAGAGTCATGATTGGAAGAGGCTGTTGGCATGGAGAAGCTATAGTTAGGATAACTAGAGGTGGGGTTTGCCACATGATTGGTTAGAGGTGTATACTTAGCTTTCTCTGATTGGTTCTAAGTTCAAAACAGAGACAAAAATTAGAGAAGCTGTCAATAATTAATCAAGCCTTGACCATTTGGGGCTAATAGTCACAGAAGTTATTGTTTAGTTTCCTGGTTGTCATTAGAGATAGCAGTCAGACTTCCTGCAAGACTGATTTATAGCAGGCTGCTTTTCTAGGCTGATTATTATGGATAAAGGGCTGGTTTTCTGGAGGGACTGCTACAGATGGTGGGTCAGAGTTCCATTTTTAAGTGTGGCCACTGTCTATTGGTATATTCTGTCTCTCACTGGGGGTTGACATAATCTCCCAGAAGTGCAAAATAGAGCCTGTCTTCAACCCCACCCTATCCCTTTAACGAGGGATAGAGCCCACCCTATCCTTTTAACAAGTATGGGCTCTTGTATTTTCTCTCAGCGCCCCCTGGCCCGTAGTATGCATCAACACTTTTTGGATATTCTTAACTCAACTCCTCCCCTCCACTCTCCTCATTCTTTTTCTCATGATCTCCTGGGACAAAAAAAGGCAGGGCTTTCCTACCTTCCCCTATGACATCTCCCCCTTTTATAGAATAACAAGCCTCAAAGCCTATATGTACCTATGAAGGAATAACTTTTCTACTTATAAAAGAAATCTAAGGTCTTGGGTGCCTCTGGTTCATGCTTAATAGGCCAAAGGAGGAAATGATCTCAGAATAAAAAGTCTTCTTGCAACACTATTAGCTTGCTTCAAATCCGAATTTGAATATCAAAAGCTGAATATCAATTCTTTTTTTCTCTTTACATACCATGTATGACACACACACAGACCTTTGGGCAGATGACCCTATGACCAATTAGGAAGAGAGACCTATACTGGCAAACTGAAAAAGAATATCACAATTTTTCTTAATATACCTCCTATTACAGATGACATTCTTCATTATGTTCCTACAGAATTCTTTTGTCCTGCTTGCTTCCACTGGCTTGTTTTGGGAGGAACAGATGTTAACAGGGAGAAATGAAGCCTTTTTCTTGAGCCTTGGTGTAGAAATGATCTCTTCCTTTTTATTTTAAGTGTTGAAATATAAAGTCTCTTTTATCTTCTCAGTACAGGGCTCCATCTTCTCAAAAAGGTCTCTACTGGCGTTTTTATTTCTTCCTCATTCCTGGATCTCCCACCCCCACTTGTTTGAATCTTAATGAAATATAGATCTGCATCCAACCACTTTTAAGGATCTTGTTCTTAGGGCTCCCCACTTACCTCCCCTTTACTGTAAGCTCTCTCTAAAATTTGTGTGTGCATCTAATAATTGGACCTCTATCGCTTCCTTGTTTTGATCACTCTCAAAGACTGCATATAAGAATAATTTTATATCTGACTTTGGCTATTACTTCATTTCCTCCAGTTCTAACCCATTATTTTACATTTTTATAGGCTCATTATGACTCATTGGGCAGCCGAAAAAACATAATGAATCCAAGATGATTGCACATGGCGGTGCTCCACAAATAGATATTAAACAGCTCATGGAATCTATAAATGTCCCAACTATCCTGGGTGCATTATAAAACTATGAATCAATAACTCAGGCAAGTTATTTTATATTCTCTAAAATTTTTGCTTTCTGGATTTTTGTCCTTCTGGAAACAGAAGTTATATACATATTTGGAAAAGAAAGCTGAGAGAGAAAGAGAGAGAATACAAAGAAAAATACAGAAATTATTTTAATATTTTAAGCCTTTTTCTCACAGCTTTTCAGCAGTTGTCCACATAAAGAAAAACCATGTTAGGCACAAAATAGGCACTCAAAAACTATTCATTAAGTGAGAAAATAAGCTGTATGACTATTTGGGATTGAATTTACAAACACTGGCTTTGAAAATAACCTTTATTGAATATTTATTCTGTGCCTGGAACAATGCATGCATCCACTCATTAGTTCTTAAATATGAGGAAGAAACTAATATTTTCCCTATTAGCTGAGTAATAAAAACAGAAGCCACTAAAGGAAGAGCAATACACAAGCTAAATATTTGATAAAAGCTAATAATCAGCAGGAATTCATTAGTACATTGAAAAAAAAATATGAATGAAGAGTGAATTGAATTTCAATTCCCCTTTAGGATTTCTTTTGTTGACAAAATTATATTACCATCTATCAACTTACCCCAAAGCCTGGGAATCACTCTGGACTTACCAGTTCCCTACCAAATTCTCACTATTCCTCCATAATTCTCATATACACCCACTCATAACCCATCACTGTAGACAAATTCCAAATTGTCACTGATTCTTGCCTTGGTCATTGAATAAACTTGCCAACCAATCTTCCTGCTTCAGTCCTGCTTTCTTCCACACTGTTTGTTCTTCTAAAATACAAACCTAATTGTGTTACTCCTTTGCTTAAAAAGTCTTTCAATATTTCTTATTGTCTTTGGGGTAGAATCCAAACTCACTAACATATAAACCAAAATTCCTACAGAGATGTATAAAAAGAGAGACTTTGTTCAGGTGAAACAGTTTGCAGATTCTGGAAATACAGCCTCTACTGCAGTGGTTCTTAACCTGGGTTCTATCGAACCCTAGGGGTTTGATGAGTCAGTCTCAGGGGTTCGGAGAAGCTTCTGCCGTGGAGGCCAGGATAAAGTAATACCGTAATTTGTTGTGAGTTCATGCACTTTGTTGGTTTTGTTCTTTGAGCAAGGTGATGTTTATGTACTGCTCATTTTGTGCACCAGTAAAAAAACATATACCTATGTCTTGAATTTGGAAAAAGAAATCATATTTTATTTATCACTAAAGTAGGGTTCAGTGAATACACATATGAAACTGGTGGGTTCGTTACCTCAAAAAAGGTTAAGAACCACTGCTCTAGTGGAAACTGAAAGTGTGCTCCGCTGAGACAAAGGGTACCAATTAAATCTATTTTATATAAATGTTTTGATTGATCTGAAAGTTCAGTCTGATTGATTGATATTAATGCATTCTGACTGGTTGTTACAGAGCAGTTCCAATTGGATGAGGCAGGTCTCAATCTACTGATCAAAAGGTGAAACCAGGTCTTCCCTGCAGTATTTGACTCAGATGGATGAATGAGCAGGGTGTAGTGTGAGAAGCCAAGAGTTCAGTCTGAGGTTCTTCTTAGTGAGGAGCCCCTGCCAGCAAATGGCTACTAGACTTATTATTCATAAAATTTGAGCTATCAGTTGATCATAGAGAATCCATCTCATCAGATAAATTCCTTCTCAAGTTCACGCTTTTCTTAGGGTTCACAAACACAATATATAGAGTTCTTCATGACTTTGCCCTTTCGTCCACCTCCAGCTTCACCTTGACCATCCCCTCTCCTCACTGATTCTTCCCTCCAGTCATATTGAATGTTGTCCTATTGGACCTTCCCCCAGAAAACCCTCATGTCTCTGAACATCCACCTTTTACTCTCTTACATTATCTCTCCCTCTCGTCATTTCTTTAGTGGCCTAGTTGCAAGACATCTGTCAAGACCTAGCTTTGTTTTGCTTGGGACTCGTTTTTGTTCATCTGTTCTGCCCTTTGCCTTTCTCCATCTCACTATTCCCCTGATTACCTCCAGTGTACACACGCCTCAAAAGTAGGGGTTTTGCTTGTATTAACCAGGGTCCCAACAGGAAACAGATGGAACCTTCTGAACAGTCTAAATTTGAAGAGGATTTATTTATAAGGGACTTTAGAAATTGTGGGTAGATATAAGTATAACTGTAAGAACTGATGGTAGAAACTAGGTCAGTAGCAGCCACAGAGCTGCCATCATCCCTAGATCAGAAGGTTGGTTAGTTTGGATGAGTAATGACTTTCAATTGAGTTATCCTCCCAAGGCGGATACTTATTTAATGCTCTAAACTCCCATCTCTCTCCATCTAAAATCCCAAAATGGTCCTTATTGGTGGAAACCAACAAGAAGTCAGAGGGCCTGGCACCTTGTTGCCTTCCAGGGAAGAGTGAAAGGTAGTAGAGGAGGAAAGAATTGTCCTTCGGCCTTTTACATTCTGTGGCTGGACCTGAGAATTACACTGATAAAGGACAGCATAGAAAAGAAATGAAGACTCAAAGAAGTAGATAGGCCTGGCAGCTTGAATACCATTTCCACAAAGAATGATAAATGGAGGATATGTGACAATACAAGGGAAAAAGAATCTGGGCTGGGGTGGTAAATTATGGAACAGTGGTTAGAAAATATGTGGGGAAAGAAATGAAAAGAAAGGTTATATTAGTAGATTTGCTTGTACAGATTGATCTTGGAATCATCTCCACATTTGGGGTGATAAGAGCATTTACCTCCTCCTTTAGAAAGTGGACCTTTCTCATGTGAAATTTGTGTTCTACTTTTAAGGTAGAAAGGGTAGACAAGAGAACCCTTCTGAAGTTGCTGTTTCTCAAGTGCTGTTAGCTCAAAAAAATGGGTATGCCAAACTGACATATTTTGGGGTAGCATGTTCTGATCCCCTTCAGTGGTGGAGGGGCAAGAGTGGATCAAGAGGGACACTGTGCCTTTCTCACGTGTCCCTCAGCCTCCCATGCACACCACTGGGACCCCACACCTCCCACTGAGTTCACTGTTTAATTGCTTGTTGGTTACTTGGAAGGGAGTTGGGACTTTTATCTTTTTACCCAGTGCCCATCACAGTGACTGGCATGGAATACACATTCAATTAGTGTTCTCTAAAATGAAGTAACAAAATTTTCAGTGTTTATAGTGTCAGAATTGTTAGAAACCTTAGAGATAATTTAGTCCATGCTTCTTATTTCTGTCAACATAAGGAATGCCCAAATCGGCAAGAATTTTTATGAGTTTATTTGAGCCAAACTGATGACAACTGCCAGGAAGCAAAATCTCAATGGATTGAGGAAATGCTCCAGAAAATGACAGTTTCACCAGTTATTTTATACATCACAATCGAAGGGGAAGAAGTAAGGGGGTTACATGAAATCCATTGGTGATAGATTAGAGAGGCGGGATAAAGCAAAGCAAAGGGATCTTTGGGACTGGATAAAATATAAGCCAAATTGACACATACTTCTTTTACATAAGCAGGTACAGGATAGTTAACAGTTAACACGGTGATAACAACGGAGGGGGGTGTGGTCAGTGCTCTAGTGGAGTGGCTGTGCTATAAAGTGAGGGGACACAGGGCAGAGGGTACCCTGACAATCCAAAGGCATGTTATCTTAGATGGGTAAGCTCAGTTAAGGTACAGATTGATCTTTGTGAGCAAAGGCACCACCAGCCCAGGACCTGACTACCTGCCATGAACTGCCTTTAGTTAGAAAGTTTTCATTTCAGACCATCCTGTGTGGTTACTTTAAGCCTCTGAGTTTGTAAGGTTGCCATGCTGACCTCCCTTGAGCCCATCAGGTTTAGTATGTGGCCCCTTTTTTATTCACATTTCCAAGATGAAAAAGAAAAAAGAAAGAAAGATAAAATAAAATTAATTTGAACCAAAAACAAACAAGAAGGCCCAGAGGTAAATAGACTTGTCCAAAGGTTGCAATTAGTAAGTAGTAAATTCAGGACTAAGCCTTAATTCTCCTAATTCCAAGTTTTCCTCTACTGCTTAATTTTAACTGCAATTTCAGGTTATTCATTAGAAAGAGAATTCACATGAGTTTCCTATAAGTCAAGTGTCTTATATTTTGGCAACAAGAAAAAGACAGCTAGAAGAGTTGGATCTGCCTGCTTTGAGCCCTTTGCCAAAAGCAATCTCTGAGCTTTCTTGGTATTCAACACTTTGAAACCTAGCAAAGTGCCAGGAGCTGGAGTCGTGAAATGAAGTGGGCTCTGGAATAAGGCGTTCACGCAACTACCTCTGGGAGTGGGTGGTTAGGGTGGTTTTACTTTAACATCCTATTAGCACATTATCTTTTGTTTCCAAAGCCTTCCTTGGTTCCAAACCTATGTGTGGTGAAGATGTGTGAGAGGGAGATTGGATAAGATGTTCCTTAGTTGGGAAGCAAAGCTGTTGGTGTCTCCTCACTGGATGATTCAGTGATTGGCTGCTGCTGCTGCTGCAACTGCCACTGTTTTCTTTCTGAGAAAAGAAGCCATTGCTTTGGAAGTGATTGCATGCCAGGAACAAAAGATTTGAACACATACTATACTGGCTCAGAGTCATCTGTTTTCCCGCCCTCAGGGATCTGCGTGTACTTTGAGGGCAGAGGTTCTGCCTTTTGTCTAAGTAACTCACAGACCCTAGTCAAGTGTCTATGCATAGTTGGTGCCTAAAGAAAGAAGAAAATACAGAGTGGCCTTAGGATGTGGATTTAGTAGTGAGGGGCTAGGTCCTAAGACCTGGCATTCTCCTTAGTACCCATGTGTCCCCTCACATCTCTACCAGAGGTAATTGTATCACTGCAATGTGATGATGAGTCAGGAAGATCATGTACTTGAAACTCCTTGTGACATGGACTGTAAAGTTAGATACAGCTTAATTTTCCAGAAACTATTGGGTAGTTGTATGACTTTGGACAAGTTAAACCACCTCATTGGTAAAATGAGGAGTTTAGAAACTAAGACTTATACTGTCCTTTTCTTTTTTCCTGAAATTCTCTTAAATTTCCCTACTGTCAAACACCTCAGTTTTCTTCTTTGGTGGATAGAAGCCAGTCTGTGAAGCTCCCACTCAAAAGGATAAAGGGTTAGCTATGGATTTATATCATAACTAATTTTGCAACGGCCAAAAGGAAAACAACACTGATTCCTTTTAGTTTCTCAGAGGAGAGGATAGGTAATGTTTGAAAATCACTTTCCTTCTTACATTTTCAAAAAAAAAAAAAAGGAAAAAGAAAAGTGAAAGAACCATCACATTCTGTGCATAACTTTTCTACTTATAGACAGAATTTTTAACATATTTTTTTCTTTTCTGGAGTTGTAAGGGAGAATTCCCATAGCTGGAGGAGTGTGGAAATCAGGGGACTGTGGGAGGATGCAATAGTGACTGTGGGATTATACTTAATTTATTAGAATGCCTGGTTTGTAAAAACCATTTTGCCAGAAACGAGCTTTCTGGGAAGGAGAAGGCAGCAGGGATATGGATGGGGGTGGAGGAAGGTGGGAGTAAGAAGAGCCCAGAGAGAAGGAAGTCTTATTTGTTGCTAAATGTTGAATTCCACATAAGAATGTGTCATGAGCCCATTCCAGAAAATTAAAATGCAAATTGAGGGAATACAAATCTATTAGGCACAGATATTATGTCTTGGCATTATTATTGTTTCATTTTTGCACTAATTGTGAATATTCTCCAATGACTTAAGAAAGCTTTGGGAAACTTCTTTTGAGTTTTTCTTCCTTCTTATTTTTTAAATCTTTGTTCTCAAATGATATGGCAGCAATATAATAACATTGCACGTTATTCCTCTCTGCCAATACTGTGAATTATTTCAGAAACTAACCTACATTAGTTAAGGTAGCTGCTATAAGAGATAAATTCAAACTCTAGTGACTTAACACAACAGAAGCTTATTTTACATTCATAGAACAGTCCAATGGAGGTGTTCCTGATGGACACATAACTTTCATCAGTGCAGTAATGCAAGGATTGAAGTGCCTTGGGTCTCACAACTTTGCTGTCTCATAGGAAGTCCTTGATATCTAAACATGGAAGAGAAAATGAGGGTGGAGAGGCTACAACTTCTTAATTGCCTTGGCTCAGAGCAACAAACACTAATTCTATACATATCGTATTGGCCCAACCCCGATACGCCGGGGTGCTAGGAACAGAGGATCTGAGAGAATAGCTCCTTCCAGGCAACAACACTTGACTCAGGAAGAAGGAGCATGACTCTTCACAAACAATCATTACTGCTCTACCCACTTGCCTTCATCATGTTTAGACTTTGAGAAAAATGGCAGCACCTCCTTGTCCATGGAGTATAAATTTTCCCTTAAAGATTTCTAAAGAAAACCGTAATACATCTCCTCTTTGAAACCCACAAGGGAAGTTCCCACACAAACACTGCCAGCTTCACTACACATCTGCCTCCAGGCTTGCCAGATTCTTCTCCACCTCTGCGTGGTCCGTGGTTCCTGTCAGGTACCAACACCCAACCCCTGCAGTTTCTTTTTGCATTTATTATGCATCTGCTGGCTTTTATCTCAGGGAGCTCCTCTCTCCGAGATATTTTTTTGAAAAGCTTTGACTCTATCAAAGGCATTCTAAGCATACCCAACCAGTAAGGGAGGGATAACTTCTCTTTAAGATATCTCATGACAGAGTTCTCAAGTCATACCTATGACATCTCTGTGTCCACAAGCACCAGCAACCAAAAGATTTTCCTTCTTCCGTAAAAACCAGAGAATGTTAGTCAACTTGCTCTTTAGAGGTGCAGAAACTGATGTCTAGGGGGGTTAAGTAGAACATTCTCTGATGTTTCACAGCTAGTTTGTGAAAAACCAGGTTGAGGACTCAGGAGTGCTGATGAGGTGTGATGGAAAGAAGTCAGGGAAAGCTCTCGACAGTTAGACTGAGGAAGTCAGAGTGGATATCACAGGCTGAAAAGCCACTGAGTCTTCTCTCCAGAGCCAGGGTCAGAAGGAAACAGTTTATTGCAGTAAACTCCTTCAGTGGTCACAAAAGTCAACAACACGGACTGACTACAACCAGATCAATCCAAGATTGAGAAAAAATTGACCATCGAACACCACAAAGCTCATGATACCATCATTGTAATAAAAACTGATACCACAAGTAGAAGGCAGGCCAAGGGAGGCGAATGCCATGACATTATTAGGGACAAGACCCTTCCCAGCTGGAAAGTAAAGACTGAATCTGGCACTGAGAAATTCAGAAATGGGGAACACGTAAAGTCCTAGGAGCAACTGACCACCTGCACAACTTGATATATATATATACATACACACACACACACACACACACGCATATAATATGTGATATTTGGGGGGCACTTTGCATTTTCTTTTCCCATCTGAATCCTTTTATTACTTGAAACAGGAATATCATTTCAGGTTCCCAAAATTCTTTTATTAGGGCATGACATTTGGTGGGGGAATAGTCTGTTGTTGGTTCCTTTTTCTTTTCTTTTTACAAAACTAGTGCTGACATTTTATATTATATAATAAAATATAAATTTATATTATAAATTTATAATAGCATAGAAATACCTAGAAATAGATTTATCAAGTCTATACAAGGCATTAAAGTAAAAAAAATATATGTTTTATTGAGAGGAATTCAAGAAGAACTAAATAAATTTAAAAATATATCACATTCATGAATGGGAACGCTAATCATTGTAAATAAGTAAAATCTCAGCCAATCCAAGTCCCAGGAAGTTGTTTTGAGGAAACTGTCAGTTCACTGTAAAATTTATATAAAGATGCAAAGTTTCAAGAATAGTGGAGACAATTTTGAAGAAAAATAAAATGGGGGGATACCATGATGTGCTATAAAAAGGGACCAATTTAAACAGAGTGTCATTGGTCATGGCTAGAAAAATGGACCAATGGAACAAGATAGAAAATCCAGAAACAGACAGATGCATGTATATGAATGTGATATATGACACTACAGAGGGAAAGGACAATATTTTTAATATATGATATTGACTTAAGTGAATATACATATAGAAAAAAACTAAGTTTGGGCTGTACCACATACCACATGGAAATGCCAATACCAAATGTGATAGGCAAAATAAAGTTTCTAGAACAGTGCTTGGCAAATATTTTCTGTGAAGAACCAGATAGTAAACATTTTGGGCTTTGCAGGCCATACTGTCTGCTGTTATAGAGCAAAAACAGCCATAAAAATATGTAAATGAGCAAAAGTGACAGTGTCCCACTAAAACTTTCTTTGCAAAGGCAAGATTGGACCACCATCTGTAGTTTGCCAACCTTTGTCCTAGAAGATAACATTGGAGAATATACTATGATCTTGGGTAGGAAAAAGAATATTCTTAAATAAGTACTAAAACTATGAATCATAAAGAAAAACATATATTGTATTTCTTTAAATTTGAAACATTCTGTTTATCAGAAACAAAGAAAAACACCACTAAAAGAGTGAAGAGACAATCTATAGGTGGGAGAAGTGATTTGCAATATACATGACTCATCTCCAGAATATATAAGAACTATAAATCAATATGAGAAAGATAAATAATGAGATGACATAATCAGACACTTCACAATAGAAGGTAGCCAGATTTACAATAAACATTTTAGAGCATACTCAACCTCATTAGCCATTAGGGAATGACAGTTAAAACCACAGTGATATACTACCACACACATACCAGAATGATCATAATTTTAAAAACTGACAACACCAAATGTTAGCAAGGATTTTGAGCATTCACACTACTGGTGGAAGTGTAAATTGGCACACTCATTTTGAAAAACTTCTTGGCAAGTTCCTCTAAGCCAAATGTATGAATAATCTCTGTCTCAGCAATTTTACTCCTAGGCTATGCCTCCCCAGAAATGTGTGCCAAAAGACATACAAGAATGTTCATGGCAGAATTATTCATTATAGCCCCAAACTGTAAATAACCTAAATGTCTAAGATGGATAAATATATCATGGTATATTTAGAGAATGGAATACTATATGATAATGAAAATAAATGAACTGTTATACCCAAATACATGAAAAACTTTCAAATATAATGTTAAGTAGAAGTAGCCAAATCTGAAAGAATATATAATGTTTAATTCTATTTATGTGTGGACCAAACACAGATAAAACTAACTTTTGGTGTTGTAAGTCAGAATAGTGTTTACATCCGGAGAGAAGAGAGAGGGTAATAATTGAAGGGAGAAAACCTTCAGGGGATATTTTGGGTAGTAATAATATTTTATTCTTTGACCTGGTAGGTACTTACACAGGTATTTTCATTTTGTGAAAGGTCATTTTGCCGTAAACCTTGAACTGTGTGCTTTTCTGTGTATATGCAATACTTCACTCAAAAGATTTTTAAAGTCTACTGCAAGAAAAAAATCCAACAACTTCTTTTCTAACTATGTGTTTCAACCCCAAAAGTAGGTAGGGCAAGACACAGTAGCTGTACAGGTAAGATTGAAAAGAAGCTGGACAAAGAAATATGACCTGGAAATGTCCACAAAGCAAAGACTCAGATGCCTCCAATATAGTAAACGTAAAAGGTTATCTGGTCTAGTGGTTACCTCACAGAAGAAATCGTTTCTGGATACATGCAGAGGGGTTCATCTCAGAATTTTCAGGTCAAGAGAACGAGGTCATAAAGTCAGAACTGTAATGCAATTCTGTTCTTCTAGCAACTGCCCCACATTGGTCTCCTTCTTTTCTACCACTGTCCATGGCTAAGTCTTGTAGGCAGAGGTTTTACTCACAGGACAGGTGGTCTATACCAACTAGTTTAGCCTTAGTTTTCCCTATAGACAAGATGGAGTGATTGGATGTATTTGGGGTTCTCTTGTATTCTAATATGCAGTAGCTGAGAACTCTATTCTTGAGTCCTGGAACTTTAATCTTCATAAAATAAAGGAAATGTTTATCTCCCTAATCAGAAAAGAAGAATAATTATTTCATCTCCTTCATATTTTTCTCTTCTAATCTTTGAAATCTTAGATCGCTAAGTTACACCTCCTAAATTCATGTTGTCTAGATATTCCACAGGGGCTAGAACCACATCGGTGTTGAGAACTTATTTGGATGGACGTACAATTGCTCTTCTGTGAGTGTCCAGTGGAATCTAACCTCAGTGCCCTGTTTTCATAAGCTTTGGAGGTTGAGAGAATGCCAACAGGATGGCAAGCAGCAAAAGCTTCAAACATGACCCCTTTTGTGTAGCTTAATAAGAAAACCACAGGCTTTAAAGTCAGACAGATCTAAGCTCAAACATGTGGCCCAACAATCACTAGATGCTTAACCATGGAAAAATATATAATTTCTCTTAAATTTAGTTTCTTCAATTACATAAAGTAAATAGGTGCTGTATGTAAAACATATGACAATATATAGAGCTCTGAGTACAATGACTGACCCAGAGTTATAATAATAATAACAATAATAATAATAATTAATAACAATAATAGTTAAATAACACTTATTGTGTACCAGGCATCATTGTATGTGCTTTATATATGTTAACTCAGTTGCTTGTCAAAACAATTCTATGAGACAGGTCTTCTTAATATTACAAATTTTTGAATGGAGAACCAGTACACAGAAAGGCTGACGAACTTGCCTTAGGTCAGATAGCTTCAAATGGCCAAGTGAGGATGCAGACCCAGGCAGGCTGGCCATAGAGTCCATGTTCGTATCTATAACACCAGACTGGCTACTTGCTCTCAAAGTAGAGGCAATAAATATAACTTACATTTTTGTCAGAAATTTTAATGGTACAGTATATCTAATTTTTACTATTAGAAAGTGGGAAAGAAAGGAGATCCCTATCTGTTTTCCTCCATTTAACAGCTCCTTCTATATTCTGTTTCCACCACCTCAGTGAAAAGTTAGCTCCCATTTCACTGACAAGCACACAGTAAGCGCCGAATATGTGCCAAGCACTGTGCTAGGTGATGGGGAAAAAAAGGTACCTTTTTTGCTGCTTCCCCACTCAGCTCACTCAACCCAGGTCACATAGAAGCTCCGTGGCTTAAATACTCAAGATCAGCTTTGGACAATAAATGGACTGCTGTTCAGAGAGCCCTGCCTCCTCAGTCAGCTTTCAGAGAGGCCGTGTGAATCCAGAACCAAACCCAAACCTGAGTAATGCCAAGTGAGCCTTCTCCAACCTGGGTGTGCTCTGCTGCTCTGCGCCCAAAACAGCAAGCACGTATGGGGTCAAGATGGCGATAGAGTAAGCAGATGTACCAACTTCCAACTCCCAGAACCGAAGTGGATTATAACTTGATTTTAAGAACCATCATCTGGATAAACCAACATTGAACTGGACTGATAGGACTCTTCAAATAGGGAACACTGAAGAAGCAACATTGAGACTGGTAGGAAAAGCTAAAACGTGGAAAGGGCTGCCCAGCTCCCTGGAGCGAAAGGCAGCCGGGAGAGACTCACGTGGAAGGGAGGCTAGCGGAAGGGTAGGGACCAGTGTCCCAAGAACAAAGCCCCAGACTACAGCCTCAGAGACTAGAATAAAATTATGGACAGTATTTGGCTGTGAAACAAGTTAGGATACTGTTTGTGAGAAAGAGACAGTTTTCTCAGACCCGGGAAGAATTCTTCTTAAAGGGACGGTGCAGAAAACCTCCCTCAAAACCACTCACTCGGGACTCCAGGAGACAGGGAGAGAGGAGAGGACTGGAGCAGCGGGAAGAGAGTGTGGTTTGTAAGGCACAGGGAGAAAAGCTTTGAGGGAAAGCCACCCTAAACCCTGGGCTGAGTCACTCCACAAATCTGAAACAATATTTCCCCTAGAACCAGCAAGGGGAAGCAGGACACCAGCCAAACAGGCTCCTCTGCGGCAATCAGAGCACAGTCACTTAGAATGAAGGAGCTTTCGCCTGACCAGGCGGTGGCGCAGTGGATAGAGCGTCAGACTGGAATGCGGAAGACCCAGGTTCAAGACCCGGAGCTTGCCAGCTTGAGCGCAGGCCCATCTGGCTTGAGCAAAAAGCTTGTAAGCTTGAACCCAAGGTCGCTGGCTCCAGCAAGAGGTTGCTTGGTCTGCTGAAGACCCGTGGTCAAGGCACATGTGAGAAAGCAATCAATGAACAACTAAGGTGTTGTAATGGAAATGAAAAAATAATGACTGATGCTTCTCACCTCTCTTCGTTCCTGTCTGTCTGTCCCTATCTGTCCCTCTCTCTGACACTGTCTCTCTCTGTCCCTGTAAAAAATAAAAAAATAAAAATAAAAATAAAGAAAAGAAGAAAGGAGCTTTCAGGACTACAGTATGGAGTGTTAGGGTCTGAGCTGCAGCGCCCCCACCCACACTGCTGAGGGCTTGTGGAGGGCAAGTGGCAGGGGGACGCAGAAGCGTGGTTCTGTTGGCAGGGGCAGAGTCTGAGCCAGCTGCCATGAGCTCAGTCTAGACCAGCGGGGGGAAGGGGACACAGGAAAATGGTCTGGTGGCTACAGGCCAGCCTGCGACCCCACTGGTGGGGGAAAAGCAGGAGCACAGAATGGGCAGAGATCTGCTGCTGGGCAGGGGCGAGCGAGCCAGCAGCCTCTCCCAGCCTCCTAGGCTTGAAGCCCTGCATGAACCTGCTCTGCCTGCAGGGTGGGGTAGAAGCCTGGGCTCGCAGTTGAGCGTGCACCAGCAGCCTGTCCAAGGAGCTGAGGTTGGCGGTGGCAGGGCTGAAGCCCAGCTCGTGGCTGAGCATGTAGCAGCAGCCCTCCCAGCTGAGGAGCCGAGGTTGGCGGGGACGGGGGCGGGGCGGAAGCCAAGCGTGCAGATGAGAGGGACCAGCAGCCGAGCAAAAGTGCTCACCTTTGCCCTCAGTGCCCAGGCCTGTGGCCTGAATGTGGTGCGCAATCCCACCCATGGGAAAGAGGCGAAAGCCGAGACCAACTGAGGCTTATTGAACCTGGCACAAAAACACAGCCCTTCCCACAGAGGCTGGCGCCGGCAACACCAGTACCCAACCGCCCTCGGCGACAGCAGAGGGGGTGGTGGGCTTGCAGACAGACCACACCTAGGGAACACAGAGACAACACCCATTGGACTCCAGTAGCCAAACGCTTCTTACACACAGACAAAATGGGCAGGCAGAGAAATGCAACCCAAATGAATCAAGAGAAACCCCCAGAAAAGGGCCTGAATGAATCAGATATAACCAAACTACCTAATGCAGAATTTAAAATAATGACAGTTAAGATGTTCAAAGAGCTTAGAGCAACAATGGATAGTCATTACAAACACCTAAATAAAGAGATAGCAAGTTTAAAAAAGGAAATCGAAATAAGAAAAGAATCAAACAGAAATGACAAACACAGTATCAGAACTGAAGACCACAATGGAAGGAATTAAAAGCAGGATGGATGAAGCTGAGGATGGAATCAGCGTGTTAGAGGACAAAATAAACAAAGGCACTGAAGCAGAGCAGAAAAAAGAAAAGACACTCAAAAAAACTAACAAAACTCTAAGGGAGCTCTGTGACAACATGGAAAGAAATAACATCCGCATCATAGGGGTTCCTGAAGAAGAGAAAGAACAAAGGATAGAAACTCTGTTCAATCAAATCATAGCAGAACACTTCCCTAAATTAAGACTGGAAAATGTTTGACACGTTCAAGAAGCACAGAGAACTCCATGAAAGAGAAACCCAAAGAAATCTACACCAAGACACATCATAGTTAAAATACCAAAGCTAATGAATAAAGAGAAAATTTTAAAAGCTGCTAGAGAAAAAGACTATCACCTACAAAGGAGCCCCCATAAGGATGACATCCAACTTCTCAACAGAAACACTTGAGGCCAGAAGGGAATGGCAAGATATAATCAAAGTAATGCAGAACAAGAACCTACAACCAAGACTACTTTATCCAGCAAGGCTAACGTTTAAAATTGAAGGAGAAATAAAGAGCTTTCCATACAAAAAAACCTCAAGGAATTCATTAAAACCAAACCAATTCCACAAGAGATGCCAAGGGGCCTGTTGTGAACAGTTCAAAAGGAGAAAAGAATATAGCAAAAGAAGAATACAACTTTAAAGAATAAAATGGCAATGAACAACTACATATCAATAATAACCTTAAATGTAAATGGATTAAATGATCCAATCAAAAGACATAGGGTAGCTGCGTTGATAAAGAAACAGGACCCATATATATACTGTCTACAAGAGACACACCTTAAAATAAAAGATGCAGATGGACTGAAGGTAAAAGAATAAAAAGAAAACTACTTCATGCAAATGGAAATGAAAAAAGAGCCTGGGTAGCAATACTTACATCTGACAAAATGGACTTTAAAACAAAGGCTGTAGTAGGAGATAAAGAAGGACACTACATAATGATAAAGGGAACAATTCAACAGGAAGATATAACCATTATAAATATCTACGTACCGAACTTAGGAGCCCCAACATACATAAAGGAGACTTTGATGGATAAAAAGGGCGATATTAACAGCACTACTATAATAGTAGGGAATTTCAATACCCCACTAACATCACTGGATAGATCCTCAAGAAAGAAAATTAACAAAGAAACAGCAGACTTAAAGGATACACTACAGCAAATCAATTTAACAGATATCTTCAGAACTTTTCAACCTAAAGCAGTAGAATATACATTCTCTTCAAGCACTCATGGTACATTCTCTAGGATAGGCCACTGTTAGCACACAAAAGTGGTCTCAACAAATTTAAAAAGATTGAAATCATATCAATCATTTTCTTTGATCACAATGGCATGAAACTAGAAATTAACCACAAAAGAAAAACTGAAAAATACTCAAACACTTAGAAACTAAATAGCATGTTATTGAATAACGAATGGAATAACAATGAGATCAAAGAAGGCATAAAAAAGTTTCTAGAAACCACTGATAATGAGCATACATCAACTCAAAATTTATGGGACACAGCAAAAGCAGTACTGAGAGGGAAGTTCATAGCACTACAGGCATACCATGGGAAGCTAGTAAAAGCTCAAATAAGAAACTTGACCCTGCATCTAAAAGAACTAGAGAAACAACAGCAAATAAAGCCCAGGACTAATAGAAGGAAGAAAATAATAAAGATCAGAGCGGAAATAAATGACATAGAGGATAAGGAAACAATACAGAGGATCAATGAAACCAGGAGCTGGTTCTTTAAAAAGGTAAACAAGATTGATGAACCTTTAACTAGACTCACCAAGAAAAAAAGAGAGAGGACTCAAATAAATAAAATTAGAAATGAGAGTGGAGAAATAACAACCGACACAACAGAAATACAAAGTATTGTAAGAAAATACTATGAAGAACGTTATGCCAAAAAATTAGACAACCTTGTTGAAATGGACAAATTTCTTCAATTATATAATCTTCCAAAAATCAATCTGGAACAATCAAAACACCTAGACAGACCAATTACAACAAATGAGATCAAAACAGTTATCAAAAAACTCCCAGCAAAGAAAAGTCCTGGGCCTGATGGCTTCACAAGTGAATTCTACCAAAAATTCAAAGAACTAACTCTTATCCTTCTCAAAATATTTCAAAACTTCAAGAGGAAGGAAGACTTCCAAACTTCTTTTATGAGGCGAGCATCATTCTGATCCCAAAACCAGGCAAAGACAACACAGAGAAAGAAAATTATAGGCCTATATCCCTGATGAATTTAGATGCTAAAATTCTCAACAAAATATTAGCCAACTGGATCCAGCAATATATAAAAAAAATCATACACCATGATCAAGTGGGATTTATTCTGGAGAGGCAAGGCTGGTTCAATATTCGCAAATCAATCAATGTGATTCATCACATAAACAAAAGGAAGGACAAAAATCACATGAGAATTTCAATAGATGCAGAAAAGGCATTTGATAAAATCCAGCACCCATTCATGCTAAAAACGCTCAGTAAAGTGGGAATATAGGGAACATACCTTAACATGATGAAGGCCATCTATGACAAACACACAGCAAACATCTTACTAAATGAGCAAAAATTAAAAGCAATTCCCTTAAGATCAGGAACCAGGCAGGGGTGCCCCCTTTCACCACTCTTATTCAACATAGTTCTGGAAGTCCTAGCCACAGTGATCAGACAAGAAGAAGAAATAAAAGGCATCCAAATTGGAAAAGAAGAAGTAAAACTGTCATTATTTGCAGATGATATGATATTATATATAGAAAACCCTAAAGTCTCAGTCAAAAAACTACTGGAGCTGATAAGTGAATTCATCAAGGTAGCAGGATATAAAATTAATACTCAGAAATCAGAGACATTTTTATACACCAACAATGAAATGTCAGCAAAAGAAATTAAGGAAACAATCCCCTTTACTATTGCAACAAAAAAAAATAAAGTACCTAGGAGTAAATTTAACCAAGGAGTTTAAGGACTTGTACTCGGAAAATTATAAAACATTGATAAAAGAAATCAAGGAAGATACAAACAAGTGGAAGCATATACCATGCTCATGGTTAGGAAGAATAAACATCATTAAAATGTCTATATTACCCAAAGCAATTTATAAATTCAATGCAATACCAATTAAAATATCAATGACATACTTCAAAGATATAGAACACATATTCCAAATTTTATATGAAACCAAAAAAGAACACGAATAGCCTCAGCAATATTGAAAAAGAAGAATAAAGCAGGAGGTATCACACTTCCTGATATCAAGTTATACTACGAGGCCATTGTACTCAAGACAGCCTGGCCTGACCTGTGGTGGCGCAGTGGATAAAGCGTCGACCTGGGAATACTGAGATTGCCAGTTCAAAACCATGCACTGGTCTGGTCAAGGCACATATGGGAGTTGATGCTTCCAGCTCCTCCCCCCTTTCTCTCTTTCTCTATCTCTCTCTCTCACTCTGTGTCTCCTCTCTAAAATGAATAAATAAATAAATTAAAAAAAAAAAGACAGCCTGATACTGGCATAAGAACAGGCATATAGATCAATGGACCAGAACAGAGAACCCAGAAATAAACCGACACCTTTATGGACAACTGATATTTGACAAAGGATGAAAGAGCATACAATGGAGTAAAGACAGCCTCCTCTTTAACAAATGGTGTTGGGAAAATAGGTCATCAACCTGAAAAGAAATGAAACTAGACCATCAACTTACATCATTCACAAAAACAAACTCAAAATGGATAAAAGACTTAAATGTAAGCCGTGAAATCATAAGCATCTTAGAAGAAGACATAGGCAGCAAGCTCTCTGACATCTGTAGCAGCAATATATTTGCCGATTTATCTCCACAGGCAACTGAAATAAAAGGCAAGATAAACAAATGGGACTATATCAAACTAAAAAGTTTTTGCACAGCTAAAGACAATAAGAACAGAATAAAAAGACAAACCACACAATGTGAGAACATATTCAACAGCATGTCTGATAAGGGGTTAATAACCAAAATTTATAAAGAACTTATAAAACTCAACACCAGAAAGACAAACAATCCAATCAAAAAATGGGCAAAAGAAATGAATAGAAATTTCTCCAAAGAGGACATACAGATGGCCAATAGGCATATGAAAAAATGCTCAATATCACTAATCATTAGAGAAATGCAAATTAAAACTACAATGAGATATAACCTCACACCAGTCAGAATGGTTCTCATCAACAAACCAGCACAGAATAAGTGCTGGTGAGGATGTGGAGAAAAGGGAACCCTCCTGCACTGCTGGTGGGAATGCAGACTGGTGCATCCACTATGGAAAACAATATGGAGATTCCTCAAAAATTTATAAATCGCACTGCCTTTTGACCCAGCTATCCCACTTATAGGAATATACCCTAAGAACACCATAGCACTGTTCGAAAAGAAGAAATGCGCCCCCATGTTTGTGGCAGCATTGTTCACAATAGCGAAGATCTGGAAACAGCCCAAGAATCCATCAGAGGACGAGTGGATTAAAAAGCAGTGGTACATATATACTATGGAATACTACTCGGCCATAAGAAATGATGAAATCGGATCATTTACAACAAAATGGATAGACCTTGATAACATTATACTGAGTGAAGTAAGTAAATCAGAAAAAACTAAGGACTATATGAGTGCATACATAGATGGGACATAAAAATGAGACTCAGAGACATGGACAAGAGTTTACTGGCTACCCGGGAGGAAGGGGAGGTGAGGGAGAGGGGATGGAGAGGGGAGGGGCACAAATAAAACCAGATATAAGGTGACAGAGGACAATTTGACTTTGGGTGATGGGTACGCAATATAATCAAATGTCAAAATAACCTGGAAATATTTTCTCTGAACATATGTGCCCTGATTTATCAATGTCACCCCATTAAAATTAATAAAAATAAAAAATAAAATATAAACAGCAAGCACATTGTTCCAAACTCCTGGACATATTTGCCAGCTGCAGCTCCTGACCTTCCAGAAATCACTTTGCTTTTGTATAGCAGGCTTTGGTTTTAACTCCCTTCCTCTTGTTTTTCATCAAAAATTAATGAAAACACTATTGCAAGCACAGAATCTACTCACTGTGATTGGAACAACAGAAAGAGAAAAAAAGTCAAAGTATAATCCATTGTTTCCCATACCTGGGTTGGCAGAGTCCTCAAGAGTTTTGTTGAGGTTGGAATTCAAGAAAATCCCTCCTAGAACCCAAATACTCCTGTGGAGGGTAGCCATGCACCCCTGGGCTTCCCAGTCTGCAGGCCAAGGGGAAAAGCCAGGCCCTGACGGCATCCCTGGCACAATTTGAATAACTTATTACAAACACAATGCAATATTTCTTTTAATGGAGAAGAGGAAAGATAGAGAGACAGACTCCTGCATGTGCCCTCCACCCCCAGCCACCGGCACCCCCACAGTGGTGTCTGGAGCTGATGCTTGAATCCACTGAGCCAGCCTCAGCTCCTGAGCCAATCACTAGAATCATTCGAACCACTGGCTTGTGTGAGGGGAAGAAGGAGAGAAAGAGGCGAGAGAGGGGAGAGAAGTAGATGGTCACTTCTCATGTGTGCCTTGACCGGGGATCAAACCCGGGATGTCCACATGCTGGCCTGACGCTTTATCCTCTGAGCCAACTGGGCAAGTCCACAAGACAAATTTTGCTCATGGCTTTCTTCATTCCCTTCCTTTAGTCCTCCTCTCTACTTCCCACGTAGCTTCTTCTTTTCCTAGGAATACATCAGCCCTAGGAATAGAACTTTCTATGACCTGTTCCTGTCTATCATTATGAAGGCATCAGGTTCCAATATATGAAGCTCAATATAAGAACTGGGACTTGGAGAGTTCCTCTGACACCTCTCTTCCTGTTTCTTCATCCTCCCCCTCCCCCTCACAAGCCCTGATGTAAGTGGAGTGTATTGATATGGAATAACTCGAAGATGCAAGCCAAGCTTCCATCTTCAGAATTTTTCCAGTGATGGGCCAAGAGCAACAGTGATCACAACAAACCTAAAACTGCTTACTGATCTGTGGGAAGTTTCCTGGGGTGCATGCCATGTTGAAACCAATGTTGGTATTTCATCTACACTAGATGCTCTTGGAGCTTATGTAAAGGGAGGAAGGCCAAGCTTGTGGAACTGTAGTTCTCCCAATCTGCACTCTCACTTCCCTCATTGCTCCCTACCCACTGCTGCCTACACTGCCCTGCCCAGCAGCAGAAGTTAATTTCAAAGCACAAAGGGCTGGGATGGAGTAGACAGTTACAGCTCTCAGCAGGGGAATGTAAGGGGTTACCGCACAGCTTTCTGGAGCTACAAAAGCTGGACTTCCCAAGAGTCAGGGAATCTACAGTCCTTCCAGAAAACACCAGGATCTGGGGAGACAATAAGAAAGGAACTAAAATGATACTTGAAGAGGTTTCCAAAGTTGGTATTTACGCATAATGTCTCCATTGGCTATGATTTTTGTTGGGTTATAAGGAGAGGAAACATGGGGTGACTGTGTGGTTAGAAGCTTTGGCCAAGGCCTAGTCTGACTCAGGGCCATGGAGGCAGAATCCCGCAGGGCCTTGGTGCTGAACCTGAGGTGTGCTTTCCCCGGAGACCCTGTGGAGTGGGAACATAGCTGTCCATATGCCTGTGCAGCAGGGGACAGGTTCTTTAATGCTGAGAATCTTTATGAGATGACCTAGTAGGCCTGACGCCTGAACTTTGAAGAGATGAGAAGGTATCTGAGCTGAGGGGTTTAATTCTGAGTCTTACAGCAAATATTGGCTCTTGTGCTTTGTCTTATGTCTTAGGTTGGGGTCCCCAGTAGCGGACCCTACATGATTCATTTAAGGAATGCTTTCAGGAGAAATCAGCAGGGGTGTTGTATGTTGGCTGCTGAGAGGGAGAATGCCAGGTAAGGTGCAGCATCCTGCAAAGCCCCGGGTAGGGAAGCAGTGAGGTGTGACTTAACTGCTCACTCCAGAGCTTCCTGTGATGCTCTCTGGGTCCTGATGAGGGGCTAGAGAAGCTGGAGTATTCATACCCCCCTCCCATCTATCATTCACTGGTTAAGTACTTTTATCCTGGAAGAAAACATATCCCCATGCTTGCCTTCTATAAGCAGGCAAAGTCATACCAGGACCCTCAGGTGGCCCTCTGACAGAGATGCAGGTGCTGCTGGCACACCTGAAGTTGGTGTGCATGAAATGATAAAGGGGTCCCAAAGAGTGTGGGCAGAGCACTGACTGCATCAGGTATACCTTGTCTGGACCCAATAGCCCTAAGCTGGCATGTCAGCCCTTGGGGTCAGGTAAACACAGAGTAGGTACTATTATTTGTAAGAGAAACTCTGCAAAAGCAGTGCATGGTGGCCACTGTGGATGCCCCAGACCCTGCCATTGACCCCATTGTTACTGCCAACCAGGGAACCTCTGGGTCCATACCTTTCATCTTACTCTGTTCTGGTTTATACACATACCTGCATGACTATATGGAGTCACCTCCCCACGGTGGTGCCCTGGGTGGAGAACAGGCACGTTTTCTCTTCTATTTCCAGAAAGAATGCCTATAGCCAGATACCAAAAACAAGTGTATCCTAAATTTCTTGGCCATCTTTCATTCTGGAGCTCCTGCAATGAAGTGGGAACCATTTGGATTAGAGAAGTCTAGCCAGCCTGTTCGTGTGACCTGAAGATGCAACTTGAGCTCACAATTGTCAGCACTGAAAGTAGGGACTTCTGACGTCACAGACCTTGTTGCATCACAGCAAAAAAGAGCTTTTGAAGCCTGAAGCTCAGCTGTTGGCCCCTCAAGTGTGGCATGCCTGGTGCTGGTGGCCTGTGGAGAAACAGACATTAGATGAGAAGGCAGATCCGGGATCAGTTTGTGCAGCATTCGGAGACTGTAGGAAGTGAGAGAGATGAGGCAACCACCTGGAAATAGAGGCACCCAAGCAACTGGTTTTGTGCAGGTGCAAATCCTGCTAGCTCTGCCATGCTACCACGGAGCCTCCAGATCCCCATCAAACCTCTTCCTCAGACTAAAAATAATTGCTCACGTATAAACAAACGAAAATATATTTTTAATATGTCTCAGAAAACCACCTTCCCGTTGGGTTTCAAGGCTCTCTCTCTGAAGTCAACTGGCAGATCGAGAAAGCAACTGCAACTGCTTGAAACTTTCCACCACAGACAGGCAACTCTGACCCCAGGTGACATCTGATTGTGGGTGCCAAAGTGACTTGTGTTGAGAGATTAGGATCTCTAACTGCTTTGTGGTTTCAGAAGGCAAGAGAAGCCAGAACCTACAATAGGGGTGAAAGCTTAACAATTCAGGGTGGATAGCTCCCAGAGAGCCAACTATTTTAAGGCTCACATGTGTGGCTTCCTGAGGAAAGTCTTACAAGTAGGCCGTTGAAACATTGGCCAGCAGAAACAAAGGAAACCCATCACTCAGTAGGGGCACTAGCTGTCAGGCAGTCTCCAGACGGGGATGGTACTTCACCCTTTGAGGGCAGGCAGAGCTAGAAGAACTCACCAACTGACACCAATATGAAAGAATTTGACATTATTTTAAAAATGTATTGCTTTTAAAGGCTTATATAAGACAGAGGGTCCCTAAGGAACAGCTTATATCTAATAAAAGAACACTCATTTCCACCATTAGACAACTCTTACCTCTTCTTGGCACTTATCATTCCGTGAAAGAAAGAGATTTGGTCAAATAAGGATTTGCATCGAGACGACATTGTGTGCTTGAGTGGTCCACACCCCCAGGAAGCAAGGAGAGGAATATTACAAAAATGTGTGGGGTAGAGAAACAGAGATAGAGAGGAGCTAAGACATGTGCCCAAAGGCAGCTGGCTCAGAGATGTTAAGTGGCAAAGGCATTTTGCTGGGCACCAAAATTAGGTCACTTGACTATTTGGGGCTGCGTTGGGGATAACCTGTAACACTTCCTGTTCTGACAAAATGGCGGAAGCTCAGTCCAACAAAATAAACAAGAAGTATGCTCAGGAGGACAGCACTTTGACTTCTCAAGTCCAAGTCCATTCTCTGCCTCCTACCTCTATCCTTAGAACTATTGGGGAGGTTCCTCCACCTGGGAGTTTTAGCCTCACCATTTCATGTAATTTATCTGATTGTGGGTAAAAGAGGAATTTCTCTCACAGTGTCAACATCATCCCCCTTCTTCTCCCCCTACAGAGAGAGCAGGGAGGAGGTGAGACCAGGCCTGTCCAGAGATGGAGTTTTGAGACATGAGGTAATGTTGGTCCTCATCTATGGCAGCAACCAAGGGGAGCTTGGCAGGGGCTGTAAGGGAGGAGAGTGCTGGCTTTGAGATTTTCTTTATGTTTGGTCTGGATGTATTCCAAATACAAATTAAACTCAAATGAAAACTTTAGGAATGTTGTATTACCAAAGGGTGCCTGTGGGTGTTTTTCAGGGGTGGGGGTGGTAAAGATAGGGGAAAAGGGATTATAGGCAAGGGGAAATGGAAGCAGCTGCAATACAGCTAAACAACTAAACCTAAACTATGGCATTCAGAGTAGAGTATCCAGACCTCACAATCCTGCTAAGAGGAGGAATCTTTATTACCCAGATTCTTAGACTTCGCGTTTCAGTTGCCTACCAGTCCCAGGAGTGTGACTGGAACACCTGAGTTCTACTCATTCATTTGCCATTAATGGGGTTGCTAAACCTTTCTTATCTCTTACTTCTCTGACCTTCAACTTCTTCAACTGCAAATTAGGGGATGAGTCAGTTAGCATGCATCTTTCCATTCAAAGAGTCCGCTTCTAGTGTGGTCAATGGAGCAGGTGATTTCTAAATATCAGTCACCCATGCTTCCAAGATGCATTGGAAAACATTGAGTGGCTCAATGCATTTTATCTCTGTCTTTTTCAAAGGATGTTTCTTATTTCAGGCAACTGCCTCTGCGATGAGAGTATGTATGTGTATGTGGAAGCATATGTTTGCAAAACAGATGAAACATTTGCGTATAATAGCATTTTCACAGCAGTTAGTATAAACAGGGCGAAACTTATCTTCTGCAAGTGATTAGGAGTGGCTTTTAGTGGGTGTCTGTGAAATGACAGATTATGCCATTTTTAGGGGAAAAAGTGTGTAGGAAAAAACCCCTACAGGCAATAATATTTTGACCTTAAGGAGGAAAATATGCTAGTTTGTTTATAGAAAATAGACTTCACTCCAAAGTTTACATTCAGAAGAACCTTTGTTGTTTGTTCATAAATAAATTGAGAACAGAATTGTTGATTACTGGGGTTAATGTTCTTTTACTAAAGTGAAAATATTGTATGTAATTAGGTTAAGAAGAGATTTCAGGAGAAAGGGTGATGATTTGAATAATCGTGGAGTCGATAAGGGTGCATTTTGATTTTATTAGCCAGCTATTAGAGCAGTCTATGGCATTTCATGTGTGACACACAGTGCTAGGATGTTGCTGTAGAAAGTCATTTGTGTCCGCTGTCTGGACTAATTGAGCAACAATAATAAAACGTTTTTAGATAAACAATGGGTGGCGGAGCTCCATCAGTCCCTGCAGGGAGTGTGGTTATGCCTTTCAAAGAGCAACTAGCTTAGCTCACATGCCATAGTCATTTCACAGAGGAAAGTCAGGTCGTTTAAATCAACTAAATTGAATGCAGTTTTGAAATGGAAATCAGTAATCCCGGTTTGAAGCTAGCTGCCTCCTTGTCAATGGAAAGCTAGAGGCACAGATTGCCATTTGGTTCTCTCCCAAATTTCATTCAAAGGCAGGAGGCCCCAAAGCAACATAGATTGCAAGTTAGCAATACAAGGGAATAAAATATCACATGTCATATGTTTTGTGTAGTGTGTGGGTGCCGAACAGGCTGATGTGAAAATATCATCGTAAACTCAGCTGCCCACTTCAACTCCTTCCCTCCTGTGCGGCAACAAAATGGGCTCAAGACAGATGGACAGCCAGAAGGCTGCAAGGAGGATGGAAGTAGGTGACTTGCTGCTGCCCTTACCCAACAGGAAGGCGTTTCTCTTCAGGAATATGAATGTTTACCTACCTTCTCTCTCCCCCTCTAAACGTGTTCCCTTCTTCCTTGTGCCTCCATGCCCTTTAGAATAAAGCATGTCTAGAGATGCATCTCAACTTTGTGTGGAGATTAAGATCTGTGGTTGCAGCCTTAGAAGAGAAAGGCACACGCAGGTTGGTCTCCTTAAAGGCATTTTATCTCAACAGAAGCTCACAGAACCACCAGGCTTTTGTAGTTACCAAGAGGGGTGACCTAGGGGGAGCTTAACATCTCCCTTTCCTCAGCTATCAGACTTCCCCAAGCTGACTCAAACAACCACAGACTCTAGGTAAAACAGTGTGCTTGCTTGGCAAAAACAGTTTCAAGATATGTTTGCTATGCACCCCACAAACTAAATTGCATCCTCCCAACTGTAACATTTTGCTGTCACTACTGAGCTTTTAAGAAGTTGGATGCTGTTCACTGGCCTTTTCATTTAACAATTGTTGCTTCAGCACCTGCTCAGCTCCAGGTCCTCTGCTGGTTGCTGAGGAGACATCCTGTCAAAAGACCAGTCTGCAAACCTTGAAGTCTTGTGGAGACACAGAGAGGAAGACAGTATAGTATAATAGAATATTGCTCTGTGAAGCATGTTCAATAGGTCACGAGGGGTTGTCTCTGTATCTTAGCTCGGACTTCTATAACAAAATATTATAGTCTGGGGTAGTTTAAACCACAGATACTTATTTCTCACAGTTCAGGAGGCTGGATGTTCAAGACCAAAATGCTAATAAATTCAGCTGTTGGTGAGATTCAGTTCTAGGTTGGCTTCTCACTCACATGGCAGAAAGAAAGAGTTCTGGTGTCTCTTCTTTTTCTTACAAGGGCACTAATCCCATCCTGGGGGCTCCATTCTATTGACCACATCTTAACCTAATTACTTCCCAAAGGTTTCACTACTACATTGAGGGTTAAGGCTTCAATGTATGAATTTCCAGGAGGGACATAACAATATTCACCCCAAACCAACCTCTAGTGTACCCAAGCCCAGATCAGATAGTTCTTTTTTAGAATTCCTCTCTGTGCCACTCAGCCCTGACTTTCTAGTCAATACCGTTTCCGTTTCCTACCTTCTATGCCAGAGCAAATTTCATTGCTTCTAGATTGCTGACAACACAAAGTCATCTCTGTTCATTCCTCTGATCCAAAACCACTGTTTACCACTGATGACTCCTTTGCATTTTGCCCCACTGATACATCACTGCCCAGGACAAACAGCCAAGAAGTTTTCTTTACCTTCTCCAATAAATGTCTCTTTTTGACTTTCCCCCATCTTAGATACATTATAATGCTGTTGGGCAGATAAAATATATTATGCTCACTTTGTTAAAGATGGCACTGCCCAGGTGGAAGCCCATCACCCAGGTGATAATATTAATTGCCCTTCTTGCTTGGGATGGGCATGATTATATTAATGTGTGTTGGGGGAGGACTTTAAAGGGAGAGATTACATTGTTCCGGGGAAGAGTGATTCCGTTCTAGGAAGAGCCCATGGAAGGAGAACAGAGAAAGGCCACTTGGAGGAGAGGAGAAGCAGCCAAGATGGCGGGGTGCTGAAGAAGAAGCCAGTTTGTGCAGATTTTGTACAGGGAGAAGGAGATGAGGAACAGAGGTGAATAAGGCTGGTGAGGTAGAAAACTCTGATTCTAGGAAATTCGGATAAGTCAGTGGCTTTGGGAGCCTTGAATGGAAAGGGAAGTGTTTTCCCACTGTGTGTATTTCTTGCCAGCCGGGTGCAACCTAGGATTAAATATAATGGCCCACCAGTTCTTGGCTTCGTTGTTTCATTACTGACTGTCCGAATCAAATGCAAACCTGCATGGACCAGGTGGCTGTGATGGTGGCCGCAGCTACTGGCTTTACAAATACTTACTCAAAAAGTATCTGTGATGGCTAATTCTATGTGTCAACTTGTCTAGGCTCTGGTGACCTGTTGTTTGGTCAAACACCAGTCTAGATGTTACTATGAAGGTATTTTGTAGGTGTGATTAACAATTAAATCAGTAAATTTTGAGTGAAGCAGATTACCCTTAATAATATGAATTATCTCAGAGGACAGAGTATGGAGCTAAAGAGAATTATTCTGAAGCCTTAAAATGTAATAGACTTTATTATGCTAGCTTTCAAACCTGTTTGGGTCCCATGACCCTGTTTGCCTTCTGATTTCTTCCTTTTGAAATAGGAATGTCTATCCTACAACTGTCCCACTATTATATTTTGGAAGCATGAGACAATCATACTGTGAGTCTCACCCATACCTGATGTAGATGAGATTTAGGACTTAGAGTTGATGTTGGAGATTTAAGACTTAGAGTTGGGGGTGGCTATTGGGATGGGGTGAATGTACTTTGCATGTGAGATGGACATGAATTTGGGGAGCCAAAGGGTGGACTATTATGTGTTGAAATGTATTCTACCGATTTCAAATGCTGATGCCCTAACCTCAGAATGTGGCTATAATTGGAAATAGGTTCACTGCTGCAAATATAATTAGGTAAGGTGAGGTCAGCCTGGAATACGGTGGCCCCCTAACCCAATATGACTAGTGGGAGGTGGTTATTTGGACATACATACCTGGAATACCATGTGAAGACTAGAGCTATGCTGCCACAATCCAGGAACCTACTGGTAGTTAAGAGAGAGAGGCCTGGGACAGATTTTCCCCTAATGCCTTCAGAGGAAGCACTGCTGAGATCTTGACCTCAAATTTCTAATCTCTAAAACTGTGAGACAGATTCCTGTTGTTAAGTCACCTATGGGCAGTACATTGTTACAGTAGCCCTAGCAAACTCATTGTGCCCTTCCTGGAAGCCCATCTTTTTAAATATCCCATGTTGCATAGAGCTGACAAGGTGGGCCTGCCTTGAGATGCCATGTCTCTGGCCTCAGTGGTTTCTCCTCCCCGCCACAATATGGACAGGATGCAGCCACATTGCGATAAATCTGGTCGCACTCTTACAAAATTAAGACAATAAGCATAAGTGGCTTATGCACATTACCATCCGAGATATAAGAAACACATTCCTATTGGAACACACATTAGTATTTTAAAAAAGTGAAAGGAGAGATCACAGCCTCAAAAGTTAACTTTGTCCTCACTGAAAATGCTGACAACAGTTAGGTCCATGTTGCTCAAGAAGACCCGGGTGCTTCTTGAGGTAACTAGCTCTGAAAAGAAAGAGCCACTTTGTCTCTTTCTTCAAAGGAATGGTTGTAATAAATTAGGAACATCGAGTAAGACAAGAAGCACCAGTTTGGGAGGTTAGGACCCAGGTTCACATTCTGTTTGGTGCTTCAACCAGCCAGTGATCATAGAAAATGACTCTGAATAAGCAAGCTCTCTGAACATTGTCTTTCTTATCTGTCACAGAAAGTAAATAAGCCTCACTTTGGGATGTACAGACTTTCCCTTCGAGTCACCTATTCTCTCAGACCTCTCACTCTTGAAAGGGAAGGAGTATTTTATCATAAAATATTCAAATTCTGCCAGGAGAAGCCATCATTATTAGAATGAGGAAGGTTTGCTTTATCAGTGATCCACTCCAAGGAATGTGAAACACTTCAGACTGTGGGGACCCACCATGGCCTCCTGTTGGGGTTAGCAATGCCTGTCTCTTCCCAGAAGAACATCTATGTCTCAAGGAGCCCTGAGCTTAATCGAGTTGTGGGGCCTTTTTGAAGGAGCAGAAACCCTAAATACAAATCCAGAAATAGGACAGGACCTTGAAAGGATGAATCCAACCCGTGTCCACTTGGGGACACCAGGAGAACAGCGCCAGGACCTTGGGCAACTGGACAGAGAAGGGGAAAAGGAGGGAGATTAAAATAATGACCAAAAGGACACAACCATTCTAAAGCTGATTCAGCACAACCAAAGTGTCAATGAATATCTGCATTCAGGTATTCACAACTACTAGCAAAATTAAATTCCTTGTTTTGTTTCTGGTTTTTGCTTTTTCCTGCTGACTGACCAGAACCGAATGCCTGCTCCAGCTGAAAATATTTTGTCTGCTTATCTATTTCTTTCTTAACGTGATGCTTAAAGGTGGGTTTGGTGTATAAAACTCCCACATGTGGTCAGGCCTGCACTTATGAGCCCTTCCCTGCTGGTCATAGTAAACCTGGCTGACCTACCAGATCCTGTTTGCATAAACCTCAGGGGCAGTTCCTCCCGGACAGGAAGGAACCAAACGCTGAAACCTTGACCTGCAACAACATCGGGTGTGGGAAGGAAAGAGCAATTCAGACATTGATTCAGCACATATTTATTGAAACCTGCATACGTCCACAATCACATACCTGAAGCCCTTGGGGCCAGATGTATTTCAGAATTCAGAATATTTTAGATTTTGGAGAGACAATATGAATATGGTATGCATAAACCAAATATTATATATCATCCCAGAGGGGTCTGAGGCAACACCATGTGAATCAAACACAGTATTTCTACAGTCCCGTATCCATAAAATATATGAATATTCACACTAAGTGGGATAAATGGAGCCTTATAGCACTTCACTCCACGGGGTTATTTTTATAACCAAAACTGTTATTAAAATCTGTTTTCAGAGACTTTTTGGATTTAAGAATTATGGATTCAGGACTGTGGACCTGGGCCAGGTGCCAGGTGGTATTCGAAGCACTGGGGAAACATAGACCAGGTTCCTGAAGGGGCTGGAGGGTTCTGAATAAGGAATGGTTTCCAACCTGGCCACATCAGATACAGGTTTAGGCCCCACAGGGAGAAGGCAGATTTTAAAGAGAAGAAAACAAAACAAAACAATAGATACAGTGTTCTATTAAAAGCCCTATACAGTGGGGCATAAGCTTGATTTAAATGCTAAAAAAGAAAAAGGTTCTCCAACAGAAAGTCACACAGAAAATTCAGGATTCCGTCTCCACCCATTCCGGTCAGCAAGAGAAGGCCCAGTGGCTTGCGGATTCTGAGGGCCAAGGGTGTTAGTAGAAAACTTTTTGTCTACCCATAGAGGTCTGAATGGTCAGAGACTGCAAGTTAACTGACAGTAGACAGATTAACAGGAAAAAAGAAAGATTTGTTTACACAGCATAGGGTAGTTTTCCCTGAGAACTGAGGAACTCAATGAATACCCAGAGGTAAAGGCTTATGCACCAACTTAATAAAAAGTGTGTGAGGGGGCACTTAGGGCTTCAATAAGAAAGCATGGAAGGTTCTGATGGGTTTTACTTGATGCTAATGGGAATGGGTGGTCTGGCTCCTACCTGGAATTTACAGGAAACTGTCTTGGGGGTGGGGGTGGGGCAGCTATACTTTTCAGAAGGCTTTGCTTTAGTCAGGTGAGGGACATTCAGACAAGGTTTCAAGCATTTTCACTTCAAAATAATCTTTATGCCAAAACTGTGATGCCTTTTACACATACACACACATATATGTATACATATACATATATAAAATGTATATTGTATAAATATTTGTATGTATATTCAGATAGAGAGATAGATTTAAAGAAAGAAAGAAATGCTTCTATCAGTCAGTCTTATGACAATTCTAACAGATGGGTTATAGGTCTACATTGAGTCAACCTCTGATGGATGTTTTTGATCATGATTGATCATTTTTAAAATCTGCATCTGTTTCTTCTCTCATTCCCCTGTACTCTCCCAGGATCCAGGCTTGCTCTCTGGGGCCTGCAGGACAAGGACTGGGGAACAAAGGGAGTGGAGGAGCAGATATGGTTTGGAGTGATTGGCTGAGGGTCTTCCGTGCGATGATGGGCCACGCTAGGCGCCTAGGTCCACTGTGAACACTGCTGGAAATATGTTACACATGCACCAGGTCTTTACCCTCCAGGCAGGTTTCCTGGAGAACCTCAGAAATGCCAGCACGGGAGATAGGACTTTCTAGTCTGCAGCTATGAAGATGAGTTCCGGCTCTCACTGGGGTCCCACAACCTGGAAACTCGGGGTTCAGGCTCCCTGGTGCTGATCCCTACAGAATCTCAGGACTCACATCCTCTTCCTACCTTGTATCCTCCCTGTTGACCCCCACAATAATTCCAGAGGTGGTTCTGGATATTTCCAGGAAGTCGTTTAAGGACATTTCTCTCTCCATTCTCTGGTCCTTAGGAACAGCATGTGTGAATCCCCCGCAAGGTCCCCACCACCCTGTGCCTCTGCCTCTCACCAGAGGTCACTTGTCTCATTTCAGCTGCATAGAATTTCCCATAACACCCATATCACCAGTCTCACCCGCTGGGGGCTCCCAGTGTTTAGTAGGGATTTCACCAGGAAAGGGCACAGTTCTGCCCGGAGGCTGACTTGTTACTGAAGAAAAGGTGAAGAAAGTTCTGAAGAACGGCTCTGTCTGGGAAGGGAAAAGCAGCTCTGGTCACACTTGTGGCAAAGCCTCTTGGAAGTGTTTTGGTTCTCTTGGTAGACTGCTCCTGCTACTGTTTACCCAGCACAATGAAGTGCTTTGAATAGATGTCTTGGCTGACATGGATTCCCTTGCTTTGTGAATAGGGCGATTACTAAACAATGAAGCTATTACATAAGGAGCAGGGAGCTGGCTGGAGCCAACAAATCTTGTACTCTAGGTTTACAGAGCTATAATTATCCAAAGTTTTAAAACACAATGGTATCTGCTGAAAGGGAACATCTGGGAGGGAATCAAGCCATCCCAATTAAATGAATCATGCACATCCCATGGATTGCATGACTCCACGTTAATGGAGTGGCGATTTTTTTCAATGTCACTCAAGTTAACAAATGTGCTGAAAGGTTTAAGCAGAACAAATGCACGGGAAGGGGGGAAATCAGATCAAGAGGAGAGATCTGTTTTATAAGATCAACTACAAATTGGCTGGAGAAAGCATTCCGTGATGCTGTTGTGAACACTAATCAGGAGAAAGAAATGCTTTATGAGGTTGTTCCCATATGAAAATAAAAGCTTTTCCAGTTGCCATTTCATTTAAAAATAAACTCTTTTAACCTCCAGGGGACTCTCCGTGAAAGAGTGGGGTGGGGCCTCAGTGAGGAGGGCTGAGTCACGGGAGTGTTCTGAATTTGTATGGCCCAGGGGTACGCCATGAGGATTAGTGAAAATCAGTTGTTAGGAGATTTGGGAGCCTTTGTCCTAAAAATAGATTTGGCCCAGATGGTAGCATTGGACTCTATGAGAATGAAGGTTTACAGTCTTCCAAATGATCTTTTCCAAAACCAAGTGTGGTCAATGTGCTGCTAAGCACTTTTTGAGTTCTGCAACCTAAATGAAGGTGTCTACACTCCTTTGTCCTCATGTTGGGGCAGTTCTTTCAGGTAAAAAATGAAAAGAATAGTTATGAGAACAACAACAGAAATAGTATAGAGAGGAGAGCAGAGTAAGGCCACATGGAGGCCAGGAGAAGCAGCCAAGATGGTGGAATGCTGAGGAAGAAGCCAGTTTGTGCAGAGTTTGTGTAGAGAGAAGGAGATGGGAAACAGAGGTGAATAAGTCTGGTGAGCTAGAAAGCTTTGATGCTAGGAAACTCGGATAAGTCAGTAGCTTTGTGAGCACTGAGTGAGTGGGTTTTGGAGCCCAGTGTGTGTTTTTGCTTGCCCGCGGGGTGCAAGCTAGAATTAAAGCTGATGGCTCACCAGTTCTTGGCTCCTGTGTTTCATTACCGACTATCCGAATCTAATGCGAACCTGCATGGGCCAGGCAACTGTGATCCTGACCCTGGCTACTGGCTTTACATCAGTCCTGCTGTGTCATCAGTGAATAATGACCCAAATCAGTTTCTGACTTCAGAACTGAGCCAAGCTTCTGTGTGTCCCTGCTGACACACCCATAAGCAGATGGGAAAGAAGGACAATAGAAAGAACAGTCCCCACCACACATCCCCAACTCTCCAGCTGAAACTTTCACTCCATTAAAGCTAACATTTTCTTTAAAATTTTTTAATTGATTGATTGATTGGTTTTAGAGAGAGAAGAAGGGGGAGGGAAACATTGATTTGTTGTTTTACTTATTTATGCATTCATTGGTTGTATGTGCCTTGACTGAGGACCAAACCCATAGCTTTGGTGTATGGAGATGATGCTATCTCTAACTGAGCTACCCAACCATGGCTAAAGCTAACATTTTCTTAGGTATAAGATGATAAATAAGAGAGTCTTTCAGTCTATTTCTGTTGTTGTTAACAATCCACCCCTATGCTCACTTTACTACCCACAATCTACACTACCAGCATCCCTGTACAAGGAAATTAAGTACATTACACAAATTACAGCAATAGCACAAATCATACAGTTTCAACAATTACAAAGGTACTTTTCACCAGTCTCTAAACACTTTGCCAAAAGTGCAAAATGTCCTCAACCTTCTTTCTAGCCATGGGAAAAGCTTCCCGGGGCAGGAGGGCCTCCAGCAAAGCCATTCCACCCCCATCAGGATATTTCACATTGTCCAAAATCCATAAGTCCATTCAACAAAGGAGCCAGTGCTCACTCTGGTCGTAGTCCAGGAAATCAGTCCATGCACATGAGGTGTTAGCCTTCCCCCTCATTCCTGCCATCATGGCAGGTCTCACACTGTCCTAAAGAAAAGCATGTGTCAATGGCAGTCAGCATTTCCATCTCTGCTCTGGGGAGCATGATGGCATCCAACTCCATGTCCCAAAATCGCAGACCTACCAGCGGTGTAGTAGGAGCTCCTTGCTGCTGGGCTCTCACCTTCTGGAGACTGCGGATTGCAACTCCAGCTTGATTCTCCTTATTCTCCAAAGAGGAACTGAAAACATAAGCTCCTGCTGCTGGGCTCGAGCCCTGGGCTGCTGTCGCCTTCTGCTCAGCAGGTCTTGCAGCTCCAGCTCCGGCCTCAGTCTCGGCCTCCTGCCTCTGCTGGCTCTCCACAATGTCCAGAGCAATATGTAACTCATGAACCTGTGATTCCTTCTCCAGCATCTGCTCCATTTCCAGGGGAATCTCGTGAACCTGGTCGGCCTCATCCTCCAGCACTTCCTCCAGCTCCAGGGTCAGCATCTCTTTCTCCCACATTTCCTCCAGCTCCTTCCACTGCTCGGTTTGCAGGTCACGGGCAGCCTCTTCCATAGAGCTCTCGGTTTCCTCACATATGGCTGTAAAAGTCAGCCAGACAACAGTCCCTCAAAAAATAGCCATAGGGAAACATAACAGCAGCCAGTCCTCTACCATGCACCTCAAGGGTGCCGGCTCCATACTGATCTGTATGGAATCCTGCCACAGACTACGCCAAATGTAAAGCCAGTAGTCGTGGCCACTATCACAGCCGCCTGGCCAATGCAGGTTCCTCTCTAATACTAACCTCAGGAACCGAGAGAGCAAGCTACTGGTCTGCCCCACTTTATAGTGTAGAAATCCAAACCCTTAATCCAATCTACAAACAAGAAAGTCTCTGATACAAAGTCACCCATCTGAGGCATAATGGGAGGATTCCTCAGGAGAGTGCACCACCCTACATCATCCAATCAGTCAAGGGTGTGGGGAAAAGCTTACTCTTAAAACTAAGCCTTAGGCTATAACAACCCAGCCTGCCCACAGCCTGTCCCAGAACACACATTAATATCAACAAACTTCCAGGTGGGCAGCGCCATCTTTAACAAAGTGAGCGTAATATATTTTATCTGCCCAACAACTGACAATATGCAAATCAGGAAGGTTGTCAGTTCCCCAGCTTTTCTCTAGTTGCCCTCTTTGCTCTTTTGCCAAGACCCATTTCAGTTGGTCCCCACCTTACCTAACTGCCCTGTTGATCACCTCTTCTGATGGTCTTATCCATAAGCACAACCAGAACATGCTGACCGAGCACTTGTCAGCTTTCATTTACTCCATCGGATGAAAGTTTGTATCTATTTATCAACTTTCCCATAGGTATTTGTATCTTCATTACTGCAAAAGAGGATATTATAGAAACAAGAAAAAATTAATAATTAAAAACAGCTATCAGTTAACCTACCACCCTAATACTGTCTGAGCCAGCCCTGGGTCCTTTTGTCCTCTGAACCATCACTTGACTTCTATCCTTCTTTAAAGAGAAATTTACCTATTTCTTTTTTTTTTTTTTTACGGAAACAGAGAGAGGGGGATAGATAGGGACAGACAGACAGGAACGGAGAGAGATAAGAAACATCATCAGTTTTTCATTGCGACACCTTAGTTGTTCATTGATTACTTTCTCATATGTGTCTTGACCACGGGCCTTCAGCAGACTGTCCACCAATGACAGTTCTCCTGTGGAGCATAAACAATCTTATAGCACACAGACATCAGACAAGGCCACTCTGAGGCCATGATGGATCAGGACAAAAGCAACACTATACCAGTATCATGCTTGCATCCAGACAAAATGTGAACATTGTCCAAACCACAAAACTAATCCAACACGTTCCTATCCTAAATAATACAAGTAGCTGCTGCTTCTTTACCAGTTCTAGCTTTAGCCTCACTCTGCTCTTCCCTCCTGCTGGAAAAGATTTATTCACAGAGTCAACTTTGCTTCCCAACAGCATTCAGTCCAGAGCAGGGCCTGCTTCCTTTTACTTCCCCCAAACACATAACACAAGCCAAAATCTTATCAAAAGTCCTGTCTGACACTCCTACTGTGCCTCCCCGTGGTTCTCCATGAGCATTAAGCCCAACGTGGTCAACTCCAGGTGTATTGTGTGTCCCTGGTGATCACTATACTGCCTGGAGGGCATTGTCAAAGGTGTAACCATTTTAATGCTTTTATTGTTTTTTTAAAATGTTACCTATTTTAGAGAGAAGAGAGAAAGAAAGGGGGTAGGGGGAAGAGCAGAAAGCATCAACTCATAGTAGTTGTTTCTCATATGTGCCTGGACCAGGCAAGCCCAGGTTTCAAACTTGCAACCTCTGCATTCCATGTCAATGCTTTATCCATTGTGCCACCACAGGTCAGGAACATTTTTATATATTTTTTTTTTTTTTTTTTTTTTTTTTTTTTTTTTTTTTTATATATATATTTTATTTTTATTAATTCTAATGGGGTGACATCAATAAATCAGGGTACATATGTACAATGAAAACATCTCCAGGTTATCTTATCATTCAATTGTGTTGCATACCCATCACCAAAAGTCAAATTGTCCTCTGTCACCTTCAATCTGGTTTTCCCTGCGTCCCTCCCCTCCTCCCTATCCCACTCTTCCCTCCCTCCCCCCATCCCATAACCACCACTCTCTTGTCCATGTCCATACCCTCACTTTCATGTCCCACCTATATATGTAATCGTGCTGTTCTCAGTTTTTCTTTTTTTCTGATTTACTTATTTCACTCCGTATAATGTTATCAAGGTACATCCATTTTGTTATAAATGATCCGATGTCATCGTTTCTTATGGCTGAGTAGTATTCCATAGTATATATGTACCAAAGCTTTTTAATCCACTCGTCTTCTGACGGACACTTGGGCTGTTTCCAGATCTTCCCTATTGTGAACAATGCTGCCACGAACATGGGGGCGCATTTCTTCTTTTCGAACAGTGCTATGGTGTTCTTAGGGTATATTCCTAAAAGTGGGATAGCTGGGACAAAAGGCAGTTCGATTTTTAATTTTCTGAGGAATCTCCAAACTGTTTTCCACAGTGGCTGCACCAGTCTGCATTCCCACCAGCAGTGCAGAAGGGTTCCCTTTTCTCCACATCCTCGCCAGCACTTATTCTGTGTTGTTTTGCTGATAAGTGCCATTCTGACTGGTGTGAGGTGATATCTCATTGTGGTTTTAATTTGCATTTCTCTAATGATTAGTGATGTTGAGCATTTTTTCATATGCCTATTGGCCATCTGTATGTCTTCTTTGGAAAAATTTCTATTCATTTCTTTTGCCCATTTTTTGATTGGGTTGTTTGTCTTCCTGGTGTTGAGTTTTATAAGTTCTTTATAAATTTTAGTTATTAACCCCTTATCAGTTGTGCTGTCGAATATGTTCTCCCATTGTGTGGTTTGTCTTTTTATTCTGTTCCTATTGTCTTTAGCTGTGCAAAAACTTTTTAGTTTGATATAGTCCCATTTGTTTATCTTGCCTTTTATTTCAGTTGCCCATGAAGATAAATCGGCAAATATACCGCTGCTACAGATGTCGGAGAGCTTGCTGCCTATGTTTTCTTCTAAGATGCTTATGGTTTCACGGCTTACATTTAAGTCTTTTATCCATTTTGAGTTTGCTTTTGTGAATGGTGTAAGTTGATAGTCTAGTTTCATTTTTTTGCAGGTAGATGTCCAATTTTCCCAACACCATTTGTTAAAGAGGCTGTCTTTACTCCATTGTATGTTCTTTCCTCCTTTGTCAAATATCAGTTGTCCATAAAGCTGTGGGTTTATTTCTGGGTCCTCTGTTCTGAGGAACATTTTTATATTTTTAAAGAAGTATTTAACAGTGTTTATTGGCCCTGTCTGGGTAGCTCATTTGGTTAAAACGTTTTCTTGATTTGCCAAGATGCATGTTCGATCCCCAGTCAGGGCACATACAAGAATCAACCGATGAATGCATATAAGTGGAACAACAAATTGATATCTCTCTCTCAGTACCTCTCTTTCCTTCTCTTTCTCTCTAAAATCAATAAATTTTTTAAAAAATTTAAAATTGTTATGAGCTGAATGTTTATATACTCTCAAATTTGTATATTGAAGCCCTACTCCCTAATGTGATGGCATTTGGAGGGGGCACCTTGGAGAAGTAATTAGGTTTATGTGAAGTTATAAGGGTAAAACCATTATGATAGAATTTATGTCCTTATAAGAAGAGGAAGACAGAGAGATCTTACTCTCTCCATGCAAATGTATCCAGGAAGGCTACATAAGGACACAAGGATTTCCTTAGATGAGTCTCATGAGCATGGCTGGGTCCCCAAGACCCCAGAGACTTGTTCTTCATTCTGGCTGCACAGCTGTCTCAAAGAGCAGAAGCCAGGGCATAGGCCTGCAGTCTCTGGACAACCAGACCCTGCTCCTCTCTCACCACTGGTTCCGAAACACCCATAGTGCCCATCATCTGAACACACTTGTGAAGTGCTTTACAAAATGGCTTGTCCAGAACAGCAAATACTGGGTACCATATTGTATTGAAGAAGAAAAGACTCAATAATGACAAATATTCAAGAAGGCCATGAAATTTTTCTTTGGAAAGTTGTCATGTGTTGAAAGGGGTGAACAGGGTCTATGAGACAAAACAGAAAACTGGAAACATCTGAGAAGATTGTTTGTGACAAGTCTCCAAAGCTGATTTTGGACACATGCAGGTGATGTAACCATTATACAGGCCCTCAGACTTACCCCAGGGATTTGACTTGGCAAGGCTGATATAATGGTGCCTCAACATCACTGCACTTAGTCTGCTCTGAAATGCTCTGGGGTCTAGTCAGTGTGTAATTAGACATTTGCTTCTTCCCCATTTTGGTCAAGTAGAAAACCACATTTAGGCAAATAAGTCTTGAGTTTCTTACAGGCCTCCATGAGCTTCCACTCATTGTTACTCTCTAGTCTGGAGATTCAGATGAGTACCATGTGGTACCTTTGCTTTCTCTCTCAATAGCAGGGACTTTACTTTTTTATTCTATCCTTGAACATTTTTGTTTGAGTGTAACACATTTACTGATATTGTCAACTTGGTTCATTGAAGAATATAAACTTAGGGCCTATGTTCTCCCAAAGACTGAGCAGAACCCTCTTCCTGTGAACATTTTCAATAGATTGTTGTCAAAGTTGGGAAGTAGAAACTTCAAGGGAAATAGCATCAAGGCAAATTTTTTCTTTCTTCTTTTACTTTTGTTGGTGGAAACATTTCTAACAAAAAAGGGAGTTTTCTTTCATTTTTACCAGATCCAGAGGTGCTATGGTACTTTTGTTACCAATTCTTTACTCATAACTTATTTTAGTAACAAGGGACCTCATAGTAACAGTTATTGGAAAACAAAAGCTGGTGACTTTCTAAAAGAAGTGACAGATGCTCTCAAGAGAGTTACCTCATGGGCATGCTTCTCTGTCTAAAGCTTCTAATTGTATTTTTGAGTTTTCCCTCCTTTTATGCCTGAATTATCTTTACCTTTACTGGCCATCAATTGTGAAAGAAAGAGGCAAATAATCAGAAGATGCCTAAAGTATTTCTATGATGGGTCCAGAGATTCAAGTCTTCCCTTCTTCCATCCATATTTGATCCCAATTCACATTTTTAGAGAAAATGATTTCAGGTTACAGTAACCTACTAGCATATAATGCCCAGGCTATTGATGAAGTATAAGCAACTGCTGTGGTAACTGCCATAGTGGTATTTCTAAATTGCATGCACACCAATATCTCTTGAGAGGTAGAGCCAAACAAGCATTTGAAGCCTACAAGTGAAGAGGAAAAACCCACTCTTCCATGGATTTTACTATTTCAAAGGTATTGACTCACCTCTCTGAAGGATGAATAAAAATTAGAAAAGAAAAGATGAATACAAAAAATTATGGTAATTGATTGGATAAAGTCTAAGGAGGACAAGTCAAGGATTCTGTGTCTCAGGTGATTCCAAAAACAGATAAAAGTCTACAGATCAATTTCAAAGATATTTGTTCAACCTTCTTCCAATTTAGCTCCACCATGGCTTTCTACATGGCCCTTAGGGACTCAAGTTTTACTTATATTTCACAGAGGAGGCCGAAATTGAGTCTTCCTTACAACCAAAATGGAACATGTAACCCAGGGGTCCCCAAACTTTTTACACAGGGGGCCAGTTCACTGTCCCTCAGACCGTTGGAGGGCCGCCACATACAGTACTCCATACACTGACCACCAATGAAAGAGGTGCCCCTTCCGAAAGTATGGCGGGCCGGATAAATGGCCTTGGGTGGCCACAATTTGGCCCCCGGCTGTAGTTTGGGAACCTCTGTTTGTAACCTATTCAAATTCCTTACTTAGGGAAATGACTTTTTGTTTGTTTGTTTTGCTTTTACCTCATGCTAAGTTTAAATATTGTCTGTGGGGCTACAATTAACCCCTGAAAAGCAGAAATCTAAGGAGGTGTGTGTGTGAGTGTTTATGGGGTAGTCTAGGAAGCATGTTTCTAGGGTTAAATTACAAAATACCTTTAATTTGGTAATAATTTTCACACTTGCTAAATTCTGGATGAATCTAAACTATTTTGCCTAAGAGTTTATTTTCCTCAGTATTCTTCTTTAGAAGATTTTGAAGATAAAGTAGGGTTTGAACTAGCTCACTAACTACTATGCAGTAATAATCTTTTATTTAGAATGTAAAATAATGGCTATTTGCATCAGAATTTACTTGATCATTAAAATATTCCACATCTATTCTATATGCAATGAAAATTTTTTGCATTGTTTTATTTTATTTGGGGGCATCTCCTGTCATGTGTTTTGGCCATATGCATATAGTTACAGAGTTACTGTCTCTCAGGATGTTCTTTACTTTTCTGAGCTGGTGAAACCTAGGGGAATCACTAAAATCAAGTCTACTCATCTATTTGGATGTGTTTCACAGGGAATCCTTTGTATCAACTGAATCACTCACATCAAAATATCCATGGGAAGTTCACATAACCTCATTTCCCTCTGTTAATGTTACTGAGTGAAGCACAAGACAGAAATATATTTAGATGATATATGGTTTCCTCTCAATCAGAGCTGGCCTAGAGTACAGAAACAGAGCCTCTGGGGACAAAGCAAGACACTCATAAAATCTGGCCACTGGAAGACACACAATGGGGATCTTATTCTTAATTTAGTTTCTAAGTAAAGGTTTTCCTGGTGACTTTGTTTTTCTGGAGCAATCACACTGCCCACTAATGGATTAGTACTGTACCCTGGTACCATAAGTTCCCACTTCACTTTGCCCTTGATTTTCTTTCGGGATATCTGGACTTTTCTTCTCATTACACATTTTCTCCATAATACTTTATAATAGCAATGATAAATATTGCCTGACCTGGAAGTGGCGCAGTGGATAGAGCATCGAACTGGGATGCGGAGGACCCAGGTTCGAGACCCCGAGCTCACCAGCTTGAGCGCAGGCCCATCTGGCTTGAGCTAAAGCTCACCAGCTTGGACCCAAGGTCACTGGCTCCAGCAAGGGGTGGCTCAGTCTACTGAAGGCCTGCAGTCAAGGCACATGTGAGAAAGCAATCAATGAACAACTAGGGTGTTGCAACGGCAATGAAAAACTAATGATTGATGCTTCTCACCTCTCTCCATTCCTGTCTGTCTGTCCCTATCTATCTCTCTCTCTGACTCTCTCTCTGTTCCTGTAAAAATAAATAAATAAATAAATAAAACTTCCTTCCTCTGAAAACTCGATAACCATTAGGCTAGAAGAAGAGCTCCTGTTTAGTACAAATTGAAATAGTCTCCATGTGGTATTGTGCCTAGCAATAATCCCAAACATGAACTCATAGTGAGGACAACCCAAGGACGGACAACCCAAGGACAGAAAACCCAAGGACTCTTCTGCTTAGGAAACCACCCAGCTGTGGTGATGCTAGCACCATTTTTAGTGCCCATCTCATGAAATGCGGAAAGTTCTCTGATAGGAGAATTGTAAAAAAAAGGGAAGAAGGAGTGGTGGTGTGTGGAAGGATAGGAACAGTGGGAAGATGACTTTTTAAAGACTCAGATTTCTTCTTGCTCTCATCTGCTGTTGATCTAGAAGAACAGTGTCTAAGAAGCACTAACCTAATTCCACAGATGCCCCAGGGGTACCAAAACATCAACTTTCTTCTGTCAAGAAAGGTCCTTAAATTACCCACAAATAGCAGTATGTATGCTTTGCATATATTGCACCATCTTTCAACAGAGCCAGTGCAGACAGCTTTTTCTATTACTGGAGCGCATCTCTATTTCTTTCATTAGGCTCTAGATAAAGTAGTTAGTGTGCAGTTAAGGATCATGCTGTGTGAAAAATATGGATGTGGTGGTTCTCAAATGGGTATAAGTTGAATGTGAATGTGATATGTCTCTACTGTAACAGAAAAAGGTATGGGAACTCTTGCTCTTAGTCCTGAAGAACCCTGGCAAAGTATTTGTGATATTCTACGTTTTTTTACATGGCCACAAGGTTCGATGACAGGCAGAACTACACTTCCCTCCTTCCCCAGGAAATGCCTTAGATTCACTCTATTGTTAAATCTGTTTGATTCTAAAGATCTATTGATTTACTCATGGCTCTCCTTTTCCCTCTCTTATTCCAATGTCTTCCCATTCTCATTATTTTCCCAGAAAAAGTCAACATTTGAGAACATAGTCAGTCAGATCAAGCTTGGATTTCCACTGTAATCCTGAGACTTCCTACATGAGCACTTTATATCTCAAAGAAGGGAGTCTGGAAGATAAGACAGGGATATCTCAGAGAGGTCTCTGCTGATGTCTACTCAGACTTTATGTAAAAATATTCTCCCTGCCCTCATTTCTTCCCTTTCTAAACACACAGACATTCAGCAAGATAAACATTATTTTCACTTATTGTTGTCACACACAGAATGGAGACAGCATGGCCTATCTATGTTTCTCCCACCAAATCTGGGGAGACAAAATATAGGCTAGATACTTATAATATGTTTTGCATATTGTGATTTGTCAATAATATTGATTGAACTAAATTAGATAAGAATAAATTGTACTTATATTTTCTTTTGCCAATATGCTTAAAAGTAGAATTTTGTTTTATTTTCCCTGTTATTTCTCAACATCTACAAATCCAAATTTTGTATATAACTCCAGCATATATTTAGTATTGATATAAAGAGCTATTGTGTTGAAAAGATTGTCACAGCTTTCTGATCAATTCCAAGGCTGATATAATTATTAAACCTAAAAGAGTAAATACAGACGGCTGATAAGAATCAAACTTGGAGGTTGAAAGACTTTTACCCAGCCCAGATCCTGTTTTCAATCAAGATTTGGCATATTCTTTTAGGGAATTCCCAACTAAGATAATATGGAATCAAAGCCAGATGAGTGAAGCAAATAGAAAGCTATGGGAAAGCAAAAGAAAAAATGATTATGTTTGTGAGGAAGTTCTGAGAAAACTTTTGCAGACAAGATAACATCAGAGCAAAGGGCATAGTTTTGTCTTAGCATAGTACCTAGAACCAAGTTTAACAATTAGTAAATTCTCATAAGTAAGTGTTACAATTAAAGTTATAAGCTTGGAAAACATCCATAGTTAGAGGGCAAGAAGAGGACTTCAAAGAGGTAAAAAAGGGAAAAGGACAGAATATCATGCAAAATATGAAGACATGTCAAAGAGAACGTGGTGGGCAATATTTTCTAATGCTGTAGAATGATACTAGTCATAGTGTAGCCTGAGACTAGTGTAAGGACCACCTGAGAAATTACTAGAAATGCAAGATTTTGTACAAACCCCTGATTTACTGAATCAGAATCTTTTGGAGTGGGAGTCCAGAAATCTGTATTGAATAAACTCTCAAAGAAATCTTCTTTATGCAAACTAGAGCTTATAAAACAACATTTTAGCCTAATTCTGAAAGATGAGTTACTATTGGTATTACTAAGTTTTCTGATTTTGAGATTTCAAGAATTTGGTTCTGGAGTCTTCCCAGAATTAAATTGCAAGAAAATTATTATATTAAGTTGCTAAAGTTTAAATTATATTTAAACTATTAAAGGTAAACAGTTTATACCATGCATTATTTCTTAAAATATTTTTGATAAGGCCTCCCTTTAATCAAAATGAGAAGGAAAACAGGACTAATATTACTCAGCTAACCATACCTAAAGATCACTCAGATTTTATTAGACAACTCAGCTTACCTTGTTAGCTATAGTCTAAAAGAAAATAATAAAATATTTTGAATTGAACAAAAATAAAAATACAACATCTCTAAATTTTTTAGATGAAAATGAACCAGTGCTTGGAGAACGATTCATGACATTGAACAATATATCAGAAACAAAAAACCACTTCAATTCAAAAATCTAACTTTTCACATTAAGAAACTAGAAGGAGACTTGACTTGGGGTGGTGAACACAAAATACAGTATACAGATTTTGATAAAATTGTACACATGAAACCTATATAATTTTATTAACCAATGTCATTCCAATAAATTTAATAATTTTTTTTAAACGGAGAAACTAGAAAAAAAGCAAAAAACAAAACAAAAAACCCAAAGGAAACACAAAAAAAGATACAATAAAGTTAAGGATAAGAATAGAAATCAGTGAAATTTATATATTTTTTAAAATTAATGAAATAAACATTTTTTTAAAAGATCAATAAATCTGATAAATCTCTAATCAATCTGACAAAGGAATAAAAGAGAGAAGACACAAATTACTGTTATTGGAATAAAAGATGGCACATAATTACAGAACTCATAGATATTAAAAAGATAAAGGGGGCCCTGGTCAGTTGGCTCAGTGGTACAGCGCCAGCCAGTGTGTGGAAGTCCTGGGTTTGATTCCCAGCCAGGGCACACAGGAGAAGCACCCATCTGCTTCTTCACCCTTCTCCCTCTCCTTCCTCTCTATCTCTCTCTTCCCCTCCCACAGCCAAGGCTCCATTGGAGCAAAGTTGGCCCTGGCACTGAGGATAGCTCCATGACCTCCGCCTCAGGTGCTAGAATGGCAAAGGCTCCAGTTGCAGTGGAGCAATGCCCCAGATGGGCAGAGCATTGTCCTCTGGTGGGCATGCTGGGTAGATGCCAGTTGGGTACATGCAGAAGTCTGTCTGCCTCCCCACTTCACTTCAGAAAAATACAAAAAAAACCCCAAAAACACTAAAGGGGCTCTGGCCAGTTGGCTCAGTGGTAAAGTGTCAGCCAAGTGTGTGAATGTACTGGGTTCAATTTCTGGTCAGAGCACACAAGAGAAGGGGTGATCTGTTTTTCCAACCCCCCGCCACACACACACACACACACACCTCTCTCTCTCTCTCTCTCTCTCTCTCTCTCTTCTTTTCTCTCTCTTGCACTCTCCCACTCTCTTTCCTTCCCACAGCCATGGTTTAATTGGTTTGAGCGCATCAGCCCTGGGGTATTAAGGATGGCTCTGTGGAGACTCCGCCTCAGGCACTAAAAATAACTCAGTTTCAAGCATGGCCCCAGATTGGCAGTGCATCGACCCCAGACATGGGTTGGCCAGACAATCGTGGAGGGGAGGGGGGGATGCAGGAGTCTGTCTCTCTATCTCCCCTCCTCTTACTTGGAAAAGATAGATAAATAAATAAACAAACAAACAAACAAATAAATAAATATTACAAGGAACTTTGCAAATATAAATTCAACAACTTTGATACAATGGACCAAATATTTGAAAGACATAAACTACAAAATTCAGCCAAGAAGAAAAGGATACTCAAATAGTGAAAGAACCAAAATTCTCTACCCTGAAGCTGCCTTTTTGGATATGGATTTTAAGCTTTTTATAAAGAAACAAAAACTCAGAAAGAACCTTTATGCCTCTTCCTCCTTTCCTGCCCAAGAGATGCAAACAGGAATATGCTTCAGGAAGGAGATCTTAGGATACTGCCATGGTCTAGTTTGAATTAAGTATGGCAAACAGGAGGGCTTCGGGTGTTGTCTGTTAGCTGGATACCGGCTGTGTCCCATTGTTTCTAAGTAACCTGGCTAGGATTTTCTTGCTATTGTGTATTCCCCCACTCTTCCACAACTACCTATAAATCCCCCATTCTGGCTTTTGAAATCTAAGAGTCCAGTCTTCTCCCTTTTCCTTTGTCCAAAGTGTCTTACACACCCAGTATTGCCTCACTGTCTTTGGAACTTTCTTGGAATAATTATGCCTATGTGAAATCCCCAAGAACATGTATTGAACTCTGATTTTCTCCTGTCGGTCTGTCTCTTGTCGATTTGATTATTAGCCCAGCCAGAAGAACTTAGAAGGTGGGAGGAAAATTATTAATATTTTTTAACTCCCACAATGGCTTCATAATATTTAAAGAAATTAAGTTCCTAGTTTAAAATTTTTCAACAAAAAAAATTTTCAGACCTATGGAATTTTGCTCAGTAATTCTGTCAAATATTTAAGAATTAAATAATACCAATTCTATGTGAACTTCTCCTGAAAATTAAAGAGTACATTCTAAATTCCAAGTCATTCTTTTGTGTTATTTTTAATAAGAATTTTTCAATTACTCATCTAGCATTTATTAATTTTTTTATTGATTGATTTTTTTTGAGACAGAGAAACATTGATTTGTTATTTCACTTATATATGCATTCATTGGTTGATTCTTGTATGTGCCCTGATGGGGGATTGAACCCTCAACCTTGGTGTATCTGAACTGAATCAGGATGATGCTCTAACCAACTGAGCTACCCAGCTAGAGCCCAAGTCATTCTTTTAGGTCAGCAATACACTGATATAGAAAACAAAGATGGGAAGGAACACTACCAAGTTCCTTTTATGAGGAGAGCATAATTTTGATTCTAAAACCAGGCAAAGACAACACAAAGAAAGAAAATTAAAGGCCAATATCCCTGATGAATTTAGATGCTAAAATTCTCAACAAAATATTAACAAACTGGATACAGAAATACATGAAAAAAATCATACATCATGATCAAGTGGGATTTATTCTGGGGAGGCAAGGATGGTACAACATTCGTAAATCAATTAATGTGATTCACCACATAAACAAAAGGAAGGAGAAAAACCACATGATAATTTCAATAGATGCAGAAAAAGCATTTGATAAAATCCAGCGCCCATTTATGATAAAAAAACTCTTAGCAAAGTGGGAATACAGGAAACATACCTCAACATGATAAAGGCAGTTTATGACAGACCCACAGCCAACATCATAATCAATGGACAAAAAATAAAAGCAATTCCCCCAAAATTAGGAAGAAGGCAGGGGTGCCCCCTTTCACCACTCTTATTCAACATAGTACTGCACGTCCTAGCTACAGCAATTAGACAACAAGAAGAAATAAAAAGCATCCAAATTGGAAAAGAAGAAGTAAAACTATCATTATTTGCAGATGATATGATATTGTGCATAGAAAACCTTAAGGCTCAGTCAAAAAACTACTGGACCTAATAAATGAATTAAGCAAGGTGGCAGAAATCAACACACAGAAATCAGAGGCATTTCTATACATGAACAATGAAATGTCAGAAAGAGAAATTAAGGAAACAATCCCCTTCACTATTGCAGCCAAAAAAATAAAGTACCTAGGAATAAATTTAACCAAGGAGGTTAAAGACTTGTACTCAGAAAATTATAAAACATTGATAAAAGAAATCAAGAAAGACACAAATAAGTGGAAGCATATACTATGCTCATGGTTAGGAAGAATAAAGATCATTAAAATGTCTATATTACCCAAAGCAACTCATAAATTTAATGCAATACCAATTAAAATACCAATGACAAACTTCAAAGATATAGAACAAATATTCCAAAAATTTATATGGAACCAAAAAAGAACACGAATAACCTCAGCAATATTGAAAAAGAAGAATAAAGTGGGAGGTATCACACTTCCTGATATCAAGTTATACTACAAGGCCATTGTACTCAGGACAGCCTGGTACTGGCATAAGAACAGGCATATAGATCAATGGAACAGAATAGAGAACCCAGAAATAAACCCACATCTTTATAGACAATTGATATTTGACAAAGGAGGTAAGAGTGTACAGTGGAGTAAAGACAGTCTCTTTAACAAATGGTGTTGGGAAAACTGGAGAGCTACCTGCAAAAAAATAAAACTAGACCACCAACTTACACCATGCACAAAAATAAACTTGTAATGGATAAAGAACTTAAATGTATGCCGTGAAACCATAAGCATTCTAAAAGAAAACATAGGCAGTAAGTTCTCCGACATCTATCAAAGCAATATATTTGCTGATGTATCTCCACAGGCAAATGAAATAAAAGACAGGATAAACAAATGGGACAATATCAAACTAAAAAGATTTTGCACAGCTAAAGACAATATGAACAGAATAAAAAGACAAACCACACAATGGGAGAACATATTCGACAACACATCTGATAAAGGGTTAATAACCAAAATTTATAAAGAACTTGTAAAACTCAACACCAGGAAGACAAACAATCCAACCAAAAAATGGGCACAAGAAATGAATAGACACTTCTCCAAAGAGGACATACAGATGGCCAATAGGCATATGAAAAAGTGCTCAACATCACTAATCATTATAGAAATGCAAATTAAAACCACAATGAGATACCAGCTCACACCAGTCAGAATGGCGCTCATCAACAAAACAACACATTATAGGTGCTGGCAAGGATGTGGAGAAAGGGAACCCTCCTGCACTGCTGGTGGGAATGCAGACTGGTGCAGCCACTGTGAAAAACAGTATGGAGATTCCTCAAAAAATTAGAAATGGAACTGCCCTTTGACTTAGCTATTCCACTTATAGAAATATATCCCAAGGACACCATACCGACTGAAAAAAAGAAATGCATCTCCATGTTTATGACAGCATTGTTCACAATAGCGAAGAGCTGGAAACAGCCCAAGTGTCCATCAGTGGACGAGTGGATTAAAAAGTAGTGGTACATATATACAATGGAATACTATGGTGCCATGAAAAAGAAGGAAATATTACCTTTTGCAACAATATGGAGGGACCTGGAAACTATTATGTTGAGTGAAATAAGCCAGGCAGAAAAAGAAAATTATATGACCTCACTCATTTGAGGAATCCAAGAAACAATGAAGACAGAGGAAAGGATCAATGAGACAGAGGAAGGATCAAAGGGACCTGAGGAAAAGAGGACAGAGGGAAAGGGGATGATAGGATGAGATAAACCTGAAGGGAAGGGGGGAGGGTGCTGTTGGGAGGGGGTAAGGGAGATGTGAAGGGGAATATGGGGGAGGAGGGATGCATTTGGGGTTACCCTAGAATCTATGTAAACACAATTAATTAAATATATTAAAAAAAACAAAGATGGTAAAAAGAATGAAGACAACTGTAGAAGACTATCTCCTATAGACATGGATTTTAAAAAGTCTTTTAAAAATGCTAGCAAATGAAATCTAAATATACATATAAATTATAATCAAGTGAAGTATTCTGGTATTCCAAAACTTGCTTACTATTATAAAACCAATCAATGCAATCTATTGTATTAATAGATCAAAAAAAGAACAGCCACATTATCATCTTATTGATGTAGAAAAGTTTTTGAAAAAACTCAACATCCAAAAATTTTCAGCAAAACAGGAAGAGATGTTTCTTACCTTCATAAAGTGCTTTTTCTTAAAACTAGAAGTAAAATTAGGATATCCACTCTAACCACTTGTATTCTGCATCATATAAGAAGTCCTAGCTAGGGTATTCATGCAAGAAAAATAAATGAAATTTCTCTTTCTACATAGAAGAATTTATGGAATTTACCAAAAGCTCTTAAAATTAGTAAGTTAATTTTACAAGTTTGCAAGATAAAATATCCATACACAACAATCAATTATATTTCTGTAGACAAACAATCAACAACTGGAAACTGAAATTAAAGCAATACCATTTATAAAACTCACCAAAAATGAAATATTTAGGTAAAAATCTAACAAAACACATGCAGAATCTGCATGCTTAAAACTATAAAATGCTAGTGAAAGACACCAAAACAGACCTAAGTAAATAGAGAGACACACTATGTTCACAGGACAGAAACTCAGTCTAGTTGAACTGTCAACCCTCTACCACTTAATCTATAGACTTAATGTAATCTCTAGCACACTTTGTTTTGATTTGTTGGAAGGTACAAAAATATTCTAAAATTTATATGGAAAGACAAAGAAACTAGAATAGCAAAATGATTTGAAAAAAGAAACACAAAAGAATAAAGTTGGCAGACTCACCCTACCTGATTTCAAACACCGACTGTGCCTAGTGTCTTGCAAATATTGCTTGCTATGTGCTGATGCTGGAAACAAAGTAAAAATTTCAGTTACCTGTGCCCCAAAGCAGCTCAGTTTGCTGTATACTCACCCTCAGTTTCACACTGTCATTCCCTTCCTTTTGTGTTCACAAATACTTTTGTGTCTCTGCTACCCAACAGGCAAAATTAAAAACCATATAGATGTGTTTGAAAGTTTTAGAAAGATTTATGCCTTAGGTAGGTACCATTTTATTTGAGCTATTGCTTACAAGGTTTGCCTGCTCTGGGCACTAGAATCTTGACCAAATTTTCACTGGACACTCTGAATTTCGTTTCAACAATGTATTAATTCAGTACTACTGAGAACATTTTTCTACATTTGCTTTTGGATGGGAATATGATATTATCTCTTCCTTCAAAGAGTGCCCAAGTGAGTGAGGAAATCCAACTACAAATAAAAAGATTAGTGAAAAAAATTAGATAGCACTGGAGAACAGGACTAAGATCAGTAATAGAAGCCCTTAACTTTGTCATGCTAAAATGTTGTAACTTTATTATATAGGTGATGGTAAACTATTGAAAATTTGAAACAAGGTAGAGCTCTCATTGAAGCTTTGATTCTGTGGGTAGTTGTGTTAGGCTTGCTCGCGGGGTTACCAGATGCAAGCACTTTGCTTTTTTAATGTGTGAGCACCTGGCAGAGGCACGTGTGCATAGCCTATATAAGACTATATAGGTGCTTGTGCTTGAGAGAGAAGAGAGATGAGAGATGGGGATTTTGGATGTGTGGACTGCCTGCCTACCACTGTGAGGGGCCATTTTGCTGTTGTTTGCCTGAGAGGCAGTTTCCCCTGCCTGTGTGCTTGTCAGCTGTTGTGAGACTTTATTAAATGGAATGGCCCAGCCTGACCAGGTGGTGGCACAGTGGATAGAGCGTCGGACTGGGATGTGGAAGACCCAGGTTCGAGACCCCGAGCTCGCCAGCTTGAGCGCGGGCCCATCTGGCTTGAGCAAAAGCTCATCAGCTTGGACCCAAGGTCGCTGGCTCCAGCAAGGGGTTGCTCGGTCTGCTGAAGGCCCGCGGTCAAGGCACATGTGAGAAAGCAATCAATGAACAACTAAGGTGTTGCAACGGCAATGAAAAACTAATGATTGATGCTTCTCACCTCTCTTCGTTCCTGTCTGTCTGTCCCTATCTATCCCTCTCTCTGACTCTCTCTCTGTCCCTGTAAAAAATAAAATAAAATTATTAAATGGAATGGCCCAACCCTTTCCACTTCTGCAGTTTTTCTACCATCTGCCTGAATCCAATGTGAACCTGCCTGGCCTCGGCCACCAGCATTGCATCTGGTGCAGCAAGCAGGGTTCGGAGCAGATGGGTGTGGAGCCACCAACATCCTTGAAGGGTGGGGTAGAGGAGTGGTTGCTGTTCTCCAGCCTATGGTTCCCTGTGGTTGTCCTTTTGGGGACTGTGGGCTAGGTGATTTTTATAGCCCTGTGAGAGGGAATCAAGAGCTCTGTGCAAGAGGTGGCCTGAGGTCAAGAGCTCCAGGGTGAATTGTGGACCCAGTGGCAGCAACGGCTTGAACTGAAGTGAGCGCTGAAGAAGGAGGCCAAACAGGTTCGTGAGTTGCAGTTTGCCCTGGAGGTTGAACGTGGACAGTGGCAGTTGTTGAAGGATCAACTGTGGGTTCAGGAGCACGAGAGTCAGCTTCAGGTCAAGAGCCAACAGCCACAAAAGCCAAAGCAGGCATAGAAGATGGAGCTGCATTCCTGCCAGTGGAGTGGCTCAGAGTTGGCAGAAGCAGGCGTTTCCAACTCTTCTGAAGGGGAGGCTCAGGCTGCAACTGCCATTTGCAGGCTTGGAGCCCAGGCAGTAGTCACCAAGAAGGTAAAGACCAAGCAGCCAAGAGTCCCTCAGGGGCAGCCACAGCCTCCTCCCCAGGTAATGGAGCACTCTGTGGTCTGGCCCTATACCTAGGCAGAGCTGATAGAGTTGGGGGTGAAATTCAGGCAGAAAACCACTGAACCCCTGATAGGCTTGCTGCAATTATGGGGCACAGGGGTGGATGGCATCATGCTCTCTGGAACAGAGGTGGAAAGGTTGACCACTGTTGCCATGCACTCCTCCTTGGGGCAGCATCTTCAGAACTGCCGTGACAGCAGGGATGAGGGGGGAGGCCTGAGGCCCTATGGGAACCTAGTTGCCTGTAATGGACCTTTTCCTTGGTGGTTTACACAGACAGCTGAGCTATCTATCATGGACTAACTCCTGGACTGCAACTAGAGGGGGGCACCAGATCCCTTGTTGGATGGACATGCCGCCTTTGGACAGTACGAGAGACGCTGATGGGGTGGGGGCAGCTCTGGAAGACACCCTTCTGCACCAGGAAGCGGCTCTCACCAGTTGCAGAGATGCACCAAGGACATTTTTTGTTTCAGTTGATGTGGCCCTGGACTGTTCAGGCCCCCCACCTAAGATGGGTGGCCTTGTTGGCACCGTGGGATAGGGAGCTGGAGGTGGGCCTCCAGTTAATTCCCTGGGCAGAGTGCTCAAGGAGACATTGTGAAGGGTACCTTTGTAATTGTCATTTTTGGAATGTATGTAATGTACCTATCCGTGAGGCAAGCAACCCTAAAGGGGTGGAATGTGCAGCGGCTGTGTTAGGCTTGCTTGTGGGGTTACCGGCTACAAGCACTTTGCTTGGTTAGTGCGTGAGCACATGGCAGACACATGTGCATAGCCTGTGTAAGGTTATGGGTGCTTGCATTTGAGAGAGAAAAGAGATGGGGGCTGCGGATGCACAGTTGTTTGCCCACCACTGTGAGGGGCCATTTTGCAGTTTCTTTGTCTGAGAGGCGGTTCCCCTGCCTATGTGCTTGTCCAACATTGTGAGACTTTATTAAACGGAATGGCCCAATCCTTTCTGGCTCTGCAGAGTACCATCTACCTAACTCTAATGTGAACCTGCCTGGCCTCGGCCACCAGCATTATAGATTCCTTTCTTCACTCACTCATTCACTAAATGGTTATCTTCTACTCAACATTAGGTGTGACCAGGCAGTGATGCAGTGGATGGAGCGTCGGATTGGGATGCGGAAGACCCAGGTTCGAGACCCTGAGCTCGCCAGCTTGAGCGCAGGCCCATCTGGCTTGAGCAAAAGCTCGCCAGCTTGGACCCAAGGTCACTGGCTTGAGCAAGGGGTTGCTCGGTCTGCTGAAGGCCCGCGGTCAAGGCAAATGTGAGAAAGCAATCAATGAACAACTAAGGTGTCGCAACGACAATGAAAAACTAATGATTGATGCTTCTTACCTCTCTCAGTTCCTGTCTGTCTGTCCCTATCCCTCTCTCTGACTCTCTATCTCTGTCCCTGTAAAAAACAACAACTACAAACAAAAAAACCACAAAAAAATAAAAACAAAAAAATAAATAAAAAACGGATTCAGAGAATAGAAAGGTGACTCAGCCATGAATCTGCCTCCTGCACGCTCACAATACCAAAGAAACCAAGTGAAGCAGGATATTATTTTGAAGAAATAATCCAGGAGATTCTTTTATCTTTTTTTATTACCTCTCTCCACTCCCCCTCCATTCAACGTGCTTCATGTTAATGTCCTCAGGTGAGAAAGGTGGCTGGTTGAAAGCTGAAAAAGGCTGCTGTACTTCATGGCTTTTGTTTTCAAAAGTCTAAGCTCCAGAGTGGGAAGAATATTATAGCGATAGACAAATACTGATGGTCAGATGGAGGCTTGAGCTAAAAGGTAAATGTTTTCTCCCCCCAGCCTCTCTCCACCAGACTAGAACCCTCCTCATATTGCAGAGGAAGTGGGGGACTGGAAGAGACTAAGGTCTGTGAGTTTCATAGCAGCTGGAAGCCACACCTGACTCCCAGGCAGGCGCCCTGCTGCTTCAGTGCAATGACTGCAGAAAGAAATGGATGCATAAGTCTGGGCGGCAGATGAGGCCAGAAGTGTGTTTTCAAAGATATTGATATCCCAAGCATGGCACAAAAGCAGCAGAATGCCAGTGCAGACCAAGGGGCTATATGGAGACAGTGGTACTCAGGGAATGCTGCGTGAATAGAAGGCTCCATTTCCATCCCCACCCAGCACTGTGCAGCTGCAGACCCAGGGCACAGTCAAGGATGGGGAGAGCTGATCCCAAAGGGACTGGGCTTAAATTTTTTTGCTAGCCTGGCAAAGTAACATTTGCCGTCAGAAAAAGTGTGCTGTGTTCTAATGAATACAGTGATATGTCCTACACAGCTAAGTAGGTAGACTGAGATTTAGTCCTGCTACACACATCAAATTAGCCTGTGGCAGGAGAGGTAACATACTCAGCTAGGTCATAGCTGTGGCTTAACAGGGAAAAGTGAGAGATCCAGGAGTGGCTAAAGTCTGCGCTGAGCTTTGAAGAGTAACATGGGAGTAGGTGAGTTGGGAGGAGTTTTCAGATAATTAAAAAGTTGATGCAAAAGGAAGTTTGAGAAGTTTGGTTTTGTTTTCATCTTGTTATATTTTGGAGACATCTGGGAAAATAAGTTGGAAAATTAGACACAGAAACCAATACAAAGAACCTTGTTTCTAAGGGTAAGAATTTTGTACTTGATTGAAGAATGTTAAGCAGAAAAGTGACATAATTAGAATGTCATAAGAAAGACAAGAAAAGATTTAAATGATCGTGATTTGTACTATGTGATATAAAACCACATATTTATTAGCCATATATATATATACATACACATATATATATATATATATATATATATATATATATACTGATATTCAATAAAGCAATCTGTTCTGTTCACTGTTTTAGCTTCTTACACAGTTCCTGAAATAACAATGTGCCTAATATTTGTTAAAATGAATAGAAAAGATGTTATCTGTCTTAGATACAAAATGTGTCTTAATTATTCAACATTGTATTCTAAATGCCAAGTATAGCATTTGGAACATAGGTACTTAGAAATATTTGAATAAAGGAAGAATTTATTTTGTAAATGTGAAAAAATACTGAAGATATAAAGCACATCAATTAATATGAAGATACAATCATTGTAGACTTCTCATGTGAACCTCATTGGTTTTGATAGGGATCAGGTGAAACCGTTAATGAGGTAGGACTAATATAAACATCTCCACTTTGCTCTGAGTCCTCAGACCATGGTCAACTTGACTGTGGTCATTTCCTTTACTGAATATCAGTTTGTGTCTCCTGGTACTTCACCACATAGTGGTGTAATGCTGGTGGCCGAGGCCAGGAAGGTTCCCATTGAATTCGGGCAGATAGTAGAGTAACTGAGGAACCAGAAGCGTCAGGTCATACCCCGTATTGTAGGCTCCTGAGGACAGGCGAGCGAATAAACAACAAAAGGGAAAGAGCTAATAAACAAAGGAAAATCAATCTGCTATTCACAGTAAGGGCAAGGGAACAATGAAAACCGCACCTCCCAGTGATGAGAGAAACTCCGCCCAGGGGAAGCACCCACAGCCTTATGTAGGCTATGCACACGTGCCTGTGCCGTGTGCATAGCCTAATCAAGCAAAGTGCTTGCAGCCGGTAAACCCGCAATCAAGCCTAACACAGCTGCCCCACATCCCACCCTTTTAGGGTTTCTAGCCTCACAGTCTACGCGACAGGTTTCTTCCGTGATGGTCCCTGTGTGAGGAGTGAGGTACATTATAAAAACAAAAACAGTACAGACTACAACATAATTACAGACACAACTATGGGTGAAATGATAGAGTGGTCAGCATTACCAAGGGAGGCAAATCTTTCCCTTCTGGCAGAATCCAGGCCAGAGTTCTGTCTGCAGACAGCACAGTAGCAGGTACCAGAGGCCGCCCCGGGCAGGCATTCCAAACCTTATTGTGCTGCTCACCAGGATCTGCTGGTTCTGTGTGCAGCAGAATGGGAGAACTCATTATGGGCCATAGGGAAAATGCAGAGGTGCCCTTCATCATGCTGTCCCCCCGCCAAGCACTCAAGGGATAATACACTCCTACCTTAGGTGGCCAGGTGCTGGTTGCCCAGGGAGTTAACTGGAGGTCCACCTCTAGCTCCCTACCCCATGGTGCCAACAAGACCACCCATTGTAGGTGGGGGGCCTGCGCAGTCCAGGCCATGTCCATTGAAGCCGTTGGCCTTTAAGGAGGGCTGTTGAGGCAGGCAAAAGCACATTACCCTGCTGTCCAAAGCCTGGCCTGAGCAAAGCGTCCTTGGTGCGTATCTGCAACTGGATGGGAGCAGCTGCCCGGTGCAGGAGGGCCTCCACTGGAGCTGCCCCCTTCCCCGCCCCCTGTCGAGGTCTCTCATTCAAAATCCGGAGTACTGTCCACAAGCGGTGTGTCCATCCAGTAAGGGAGCTGGTGCCCTCTTGTCGCAGCCCCTGCTTTAACAGTCCATTATACTGCTCAAGGATACCAGCAGCCTGTGGGTGGTAGGCGACATGGTACTTACAGTCCATTTCTGGGTCTTAAGTCCATTGTTTCACTATAGAACCCGTGAAATGGATACCATTGTATTTTCAAGGACCATGGCAGCATGTACGCAGCACTTAGATGGTCCAGAGCCTATATGACTGCCCTTTGGTCTGGGTTATGGGCAGGGATAAGCTGCAAGCAGACTGGTGACAGTATCTACACATGTGACTGCAAACTGGTACCGATCTGACTTTGGTAAGGGTCTGATGATGTCTATTTGCCACCGTGTCAGTGGAACACAACCTCTCTGGATCTGTCCAGGCGATGCCAGTTATTTCCGAGGGTGCTTCTTGGAACACACTACACATTGGCTGCAAGCTGCAAGTACCTCTGCATAGGACACGGGCAAGTTCTGTGCCTTAATAGTAGCACATATAGTTTTGTGTCCCACATGGAGCAGAAACCACTGGAGCCACTATGCCACGTCACCTGCAGGCACAGTCTCCAACCATTGCACCCTTGCCAAAGTGTCTGCCTCATCATTCCCAGGATGGGCTAGAGGGACATGCCCTGTGACATGGTATACTGTCACCTGCTTCTGGTGTTCTATTTCCCATAAGTCCTGCCACATGGCCTAACCCCATAGCGGACGGTCCATTACCATCCACTGGTTAGTGTGCCAAGTAGAAATCCAAAGGGTCAGTCCACAATAGACAGCCCAGCTGCTGGTGCAAACCACCAGAAGTGAAGATTCATTATGGGAAACTAGCTATATAGCTCTTAATTCTACCCATTAGCTGCTTTGGCCTGTACCCCTGTCCATCCAAATAGCCTCAGGGCCGGATGAAAGGCTATGGCCGTCCACTTGGCAGGTCGACCCCTGCGGGAACCATCAGTATACCAGGCATCCTCGGGGATGGGCACCCACCCCTCCTGGTAGGGACTGACTTTAGGTTCTGCCTCCTGAGCTCCAGCTGCACCTGACTCTAAGGTCACATAGGTGACTGGACCCAAGACTTCCTGCAGTTCTGCTCTCAATTGGGCTGGTGCTAAGAGCAGAGCATTGTTGCAAGTTTGCACCCCACTTGGCCAGGGTGGAGGTTAGGGCCGTACCACTGTGAGATTTGGTTGCCCAGTCTCACCCATCCTGCAATAGGGTATGTGGTCTTGACCGTAACTGGAGTTGTGGTCGTAATACTCTCAGTGGCCAGGAGGGCAGCATACACAGCTGCCAGCTGCTTCTCCACTAATGAGTAACAAACTTCAGCATTTTTCCACACTTGGGACAAAAATCCAATAGGTTGCCATAGGTGCTCTGTCCTTTGCCACAAGCCTCATCCAAACCCCTCAGAGGTTACATGGACATCAAGCTTACTGGGCCTGGCAGGATCAAACACATTCAAGGCTTGTGCCACTTTGACAGCTCTCATAGCTTCTGCAAATGCACCTTGTGTCTGCTCAGTTCAATCTCAACGAACCTCTTTCTGAATAAGGTGAGATAAAGGATGCAGTAACTTAGCTAAATGGGGTATGAATGCTCACCAATACCCCAAAAGACCTAGGAATTCCTGTAACTGCTTTACCGTAGTGAGCACGAGGTATGCTTGGATATCTATAAACTGCATCAGGAATAACCTTTGTCTTAACCAGACAGACAACTCCCAAGAACTTAACAGATAACCCAGGTGCTTGTAATTTGCCCTTGTTGACCGCCCAGCCACACACTTTCATATGGGATAGCAGAGTAGGGACTGCCTGCTCCAATTCTGGATGAGAGTCACTAGTTAGCATAATGTCATTGATATGACACATACGATCTGCCAGGTCAGCAGCCACCAGCCTATGACACAAAGTGGGGCTATGCAAATAGCCCTGTGGTAATACTGCCAAGTCTGGTACAAAAGCATTAGTGGAGACTTTTCAGGTTGGTGCAGACATTTCCATGATTGGAGAATTTAGTTTTGGCTTTTGTTCTGCTTATCTGGAGGCAGAGAAAGTGGTTGTGATCACAAACACAATGATGATGAGCAGTATGCCTGGGAGTCTTCTGCTGGGGATTTTTTCACTATGCAAGCTGACCATGGTAAGCCCATTGCCAAGGGTTCCAAAGTGATCCTCCACCTTAAAGAAGACCAGACAGAGTACTAAGAAGTGAGGCAGATCAAAGAAGGGGTGAAGAAGCACTCACAGTTCATAAATTATCCCATTACCTTTTATTTGGAGGAGGAACAAGAGAAAGAAATCAGTGATAATGAAATAGAAGAAGATAAAGGGGAGATAGAAGAGGAAAACAAAGATGATGTAAAGAAAGCCAAGATTAAAAATGTGGGCTCAGATGAAAAGGATGATAGTACTAAGGATAAGAAAAAGAAAACAAAGAAGATTAAAAAGAAATAGATTGATCAGGAAAAACTGAACAAGACCAACTTTATTTGGACCAGAAACCTTGATGACTGTGCCCAGGAAGAATGTGGAGAGTTCTTTTAAGATCCATACCAATGACTGAGAAGACCACTTGATAGTGAAGCACTTCTCTGTAAAATATCAGTTGTAATTCAGGGCATTGCCATCCATCCCTGATGGGTTCCTTTTGATCTCTTCGAGAACAAGAAAAAAAAACACATCAAACTTGACATCTTCCATGTATTCATCATGGACAGCTGTAATAAGTTGATACTAGAACATCTCAAATTCATTCATGACGTGTTTAACTCTGAGGACCTCCCCCTAAACATCTTCATAGAAATGTTCTAGCAAAGCAAAATCTTGAAGGACATTCATAAAATCATTGTTAAGAAGTGCCTTGAGCTCTTCTTAACAAGAACTATAAGAAATTCTATAAAGCATTCTCTAAAAACCTAAAGCTTGGAATATGTGAGGACTACTATTTGGCGATGTCTTTCTGGGCTTCTGCACTATCACACCTCCCAGTATGAAGATAAAGTGACTCCTCTTTTGGAATATGTCTCTCATATAAAGAAGATCTAGAAGTCTATCTATTACATCACTGATGAGAGCAAAGAGCAAGTTGCCAACTCTGCTTTTGTAGTGAGTGCTGAAGCTGGGCATCAAAGTAGTATACAGTGTGTCCGTAAAGTCATGGTGCACTGCTTTCCTGTGACCGGTCAAAAGTGCACCATGACTTTACAGACACACTGTATATGACAGAGCCTATTGATGAGTATTGTGTACAGCAGCTCAAGGAAGTTGATGGAAAGAGCTTGGTCTCAATTACCAAGGAGGGCCTGGAGCTATCTGAGGATGGAGAAGAAGGAAACAGAAGAGAGCAAGACTAAGTTTGAGAACCTCTGCAAACTCATGAAAGAAATCTTGGATAAAAAGGTTGAGAAGGTGACAATCTCCAACAAGCTTTTTTCTTCACCCTGATGCATTGTGACTAGCACCTACAGTTGGACAGCTCACATGGAGTGCATCCTGAAATCCCAGTCACTTTGGGACAACTCTGTGATCAGCTACATAATGCTCAAAAAGCACCTGGAGATCAATCCTGACCACCCATAGTGGAGACTGAGGCAGAAGGCAGAGGCAGACAAGAATGACAAGGCTGTCAAGGAGCTTGGCTGATGCTGTTTGAAACTGTAGTGCTCTTCTCTGGCTGCTCACTTGAGATCCCCAGACCCACTCCAACCACATCTACAGCTTGATCAAGCTAAACCTAGGCACTGATGCAGATAAAGTGGCAACAGAAGAACCCAATCCTGCTGTTCCTGATGAGAATCCTTCCACCCCTTCCCTGCCTTTGAGGGAAATGAGGATGCCTCTTACACAGAAAATATAGATTAGGAGTTTCTGCCTGTAGACCTTGTGCCCTCTGTGTAGTGTCTCCATAGCTCCCCCAGCAGCCCTGGGTGGCCCTCGCCCATCTGGTCTCCTCTGCTGATGGTTAGTGGGCTTTTTTTCACCTGTCTTCCTGCCTAAGGCAGGTTATAAGGGCTTTAACTCTTCTCACATTTGATATTGGTTTGAACATTGTGTATTGTGTGTGTGTGTGTGTGTGTAGGGGTGTTTGTTTTTCTCTGAAATTGACATACGCAAAATAAAGAAGATGCAGTTTAAGGAAAACATTTTATCTTTCTTAGTTTTGGTAAGTCAGTCAGTTACCATTTGTGCATACGCTTTCCAGCTTCTAAAATGTTATTACTCTTTTCTTCTCTCGTTATCTTTGTCCTTCTGGGTTTATACAAGCAAAAAATATCCTTCACTGTTACTTTAGTGGGGCTTAGGATAGAGTTAATGTGTATGTTCAGTCTAACATCTTTGCCAGTGAGTCTCTTCTGTCGTTTTTACAATGCCATTTATAAAATTGTTGTGATTTTTTAGGCTCTATTAACAGAAGGAAACCATCTGAAATAAGGAAAATGATGGTGGTGAGTGAAGTCTGGAGTACTATTTTCAGTTTTGAGTACAACTCTTAAAACTAGGAAAACTGAAATATTTTAGAGGACAGTGAGTAGGATATTAATGGAACAATTGAAAGGACTAGAAATGTTTGTAACAGAGAACAAAAATTTCCAGAAGTTGACTTCAAATATTTGAAAAGCTGATGTTCACTTATTCATTCATCCATCTGATTCTGCCATGTGCTAGGGAACATTCTTCCAGCATGAGGACAGAGTAGTAAACATGACCAACTCCCAGTTCCTGTAGGGCTTACATCAGGGGAGAAGAGTGATTTGCTCTGGCTGGCTCACTGTAGAAATAGGACAAGTGAATAAAAAACCATCAGGAGGGAGGCTCACAGCTGAGTGCACGTCAGCAGCCCCGTCCAACCCAAGAAACTGTGGTGAGCAGGCTCTGACTGCAGGGGCTGGGCAGAAGCCTGGGAATAGGCTGGGCCCGCAGCTGAGCAAAGGTGTTCACCTCTACCCTTGGTACTGAGGCTTGTGGCTTAAGAGAAGTGTGCAACCCAACATGTGGGGGTGAGGCAAAGGCCCAGGCAGGCTGAGGCTTATAAGGCCAGGCACCAGAACACAGCCCCTCCTGTGGAAGAGAGGCAGAAATCACAGCAACAGCCACAGTGGGCCGGCACTGGCAACGCCCATACCCAACCGCCCTAGGGAGCGGCAGAGGGGGTGGCAGGCCTGCAGACAGACCACACCTAGAGAACACAAAGGCAACACCTATTGGACGCCAGTAGCCACAACCTCCTTATACACAGAAAATATGGGCAGGCAGAGGAATGCAATCCAAATGAATCAAGAGAAATCCCCAGAGAAGGAAGTGAATAAATCAGATATAACCAAATTACCAGATGCAGAATTTAAAATAATGATAGTTAGGATGTTCAAAAAAATTAGAGCAACAATGGATAGTCATTACGAACACCTAAATAAAGAGATAACAAGTATAAAAAAGGAAATTGAAATAATAAAAAAGAATCAGACAGAAATGACAAATACAGTATCAGAACTGAAGACCACAATGGAAGGAATGAAAAGCAGAATGGATGAGGCTGAGGGTCGAATCAGCGAGTTAGAGGACACAATAAACAAAGAAACAGAAGCAGAGCAGAAAAAAGAAAAGACACTCAAAAAATGTGAGGAAACTCTAAGGGAGCTCTGTGACAACATGAAGAGAAATAACATCCGCATCATAGGGGTTCCTGAAGAAGAAGAGAGAGAACAAGAAATAGAAATTTTGTTCAATCAAACCATAACAGAAAACTTCCCTAAATTAAGGCTGGAAAACATTTCACACATTCAAGAAGCACAGAGAACTCCATGAAAGAGAAACCCAAAGAAATCTACACCAAGACACATCATAGTTAAAATACCAAAGCTAAGGGATAAAGAAAAAATTTTAAAAGCTGCTAGAGAAAAAAAGGCTATCACCTACAAAGGAGCCCCCATAAGGATGACATCCAACTTCTCAACAGAAACACTTGAGGCCAGAAGGGAATGGCAAGATATAATCAAAGTAATGCAGAACAAGAGCCTACAACCAAGACTACTCTATCCAGCAAGGCTAACGTTTAAAATTGAAGGAGAAATAAAGAGCTTCCCAGACATAAAAAAGCCTCAAGAAATTCATTAAAACCAAACTAATTCTGCAAGAGATACTAAGGAGCCTGCTCTGAACAGTTCAAAGGGAGGAAAGAATATAGCAAAAGAAGAATATAGCTTTAAAGAATAAAATGGCAATAAACAACTACATATCAATAATAACCTTAAATGTAAATGGATTAAATGATCCAATCAAAAGACATAGGGTAGCTGCACGGATAAAGAAACAGGACCCATACATATGCTGTCTACAAGAGACACACCTTAAAACAAAAGATGCACATAGACTGAAGGTAAAAGGATGGAAAAAATATTTCATGCAAATGAAAATGAAAATAAAGCCGGGGTAGCAATACTTATATTTGACAAAATGGACTTTAAAACAAAGGCTATAGTAAGAGATAAAGAAGGACACTACATAATGATTAAAGGGAACAATTCAACAGGAAGATATAACTGTTATAAATATCTACGCACCAAATATAGAAGCCCCGACATACATAAAGCAGACTTTGATGGATATAAAGGGCGAGATTAACAGCAATACTATCATAGTAGGGGATTTCAATACCCCACTAACTTCACTGGATAGATCCTCAAGAAAGAAAATTAATAAAGAAACAGAAGACTTAAAGGATACACTAGATCAACTTGATTTAATAGATATCTTCAGAACTTTTCACCCTAAAGCAGTAGAATATACATTCTTCTCAAGCACTCATGGTACGTTTTCTAGGATAGACCACATGTTAGGACACAAAAATTGTCTCAACAAATTTAAGAAGATTGAAATCATATCAAGCATTGTCTCTGATCACAATGCCATGAAACTAGAAATTAACCACAAAAGAAAAACTGAAAAATACTCAAACACTTGGAAAATAAATATCATGTTATTAAATAATGAATGGATTAACAATGAGATCAAAGAATAAAAACGTTTCTAGAAACGAATGATAATGAGCATACATCAACTCAAAATTTATGGGACACAGCAAAAGCAGTACTGGGAGGGAAGTTCATTGCACTACAGGCATATGAAAAGAAGCTATAAAAGCTCAAATAAGCAACCTGACCCTGTATCTAAAAGAACTAGGAAAACAACAGCAAATGAAGCCCAGGACCAGTAGAAGGAAGGAAATAATAAAGATCAGAGCAGAGATAAATTCTAAGGAAACAATACAGAGGATCAATGAAACCAGGAGCTGGTTCTTTGAAAAGGTAAACAAGATTGATGAACCTTTAACTAGACTCACCAAGAAAAAAAGAGAGAGGACTCAAATAAATAAAATTAGAAAGGACAGTGGAGAAATAACAACTGACACAACAGAAATACAAAGTATTGTAAGAAAATACTATGAAGAACTCTATGCCAAAAAATTAGACAACCTAGGTGAAATGGACAAATTTCTTGAATCATATAATCTTCCAAAAATCAATCTGGAAGAATCAGAACACCTAAACAGACTAATTGCAACAAATGAGATCAAAACAGTTATCAAAAAACTCCCAAAAAAGAAAAGTCCTGGGCCTGATGGCTTCACAATTGAATTCTACCAAAAATTCAAAGAAGAACTAACTCCTATTCTCCTCAAGCTATTTCAAAAAATTCAAGAGAAGAAAGACTTCCAAACTCCTATTATGAGGCAAGCATAATTCTGATCCCCAAACCAGGCAAAGACAGCACAAAGAAAGAAAATTATAGGCCTATATTCCTTATGAATTTAGACGCTAAAATTCTCAACAAAATATCAGCCAACTGGATCCAGCAATATATGAAAAAAATTATACACCATGATCAAGTGGAATTTATTCTGGAGGGGCAAGGCTGGTTCAATATTTGCAAATCAATCAATGTGATTCATCACATAAACAAAAAGAAGGACAAAAATCACATGATAATTTCAATAGATGCAGAAAAGGCATTTGATAAAATCCAGCACCCATTCATGCTCAAAACTCTCAGTAAAGTGGGAACACAGGGAACATTCCTTAACATGATAAAGGCCATCTATGACAAACCCACAGCAAATATCATACTAAATGGACAAAAATTGAAAGCAATCCCCTTAATATCAGGAACCAGGCAGTGGTGCCCCCTCTCACCACTCTTATTCAACATAGTTCTGGAAGTCCTAGCTACAGCAATCAGACAAGAAGAAGAAATAAAAGGCATCCAAATTGGAAAAGAAGAAGTAAAACTGTCACTATTTGCAGATGATATGATATTGTATATAGAAAACCCTAAAGTCTCAGTCATAAAACTACTGGACCTGATAAATGAATTTAGCAAGGTGGCAGGATATAAAATTAATACTCAGAAATCAGAGGCATTTTTATATACCGACAATGAACTGTCAGCAAAAGAAATTAAGGAAACAATCCATCCCCTTCACTATTGCAACCAAAAACTAAAGTACCTAGGAGTAAATTTAACCAAGAGGTTAAGGATTTATACTCAGAAAATTATAAAACATTGATAAAAGAAATCAAGGATAATACAAACAAGTGGAAGCATATACCGTGCTCATGATTAGGAAGAATAAATATCATTAAAATGTCTATATTACCCAAAGCAATTTATAAATTCAATCCAATACCAATTAAAATTCCAATGACATACTTCAAAGATATAGAACACTTATTCCAAAAATTTATACGGAACCAAAAAAGAACACGAATAGCCTCAGCAATATTAAAAGGAAAAAATAAAGCAGGAGTTATCACTCTTCCAGATATCAAGGTTTACTACGAGGCCATTGTACTCAAGACAGTCTGGTACTGGCATAAGAACAGGCACACAGATCAATGGAACAGAACAGAGGACCCAGAAATAAACCCACAGCTTTATGGACAACTGATATTTGACAAAGGAGGAAAGAACATACAATGGAGTAAAGACAGCCTCTTTAACAAATGGTGTTGGGAAAATAGGTCATCAACCTGAAAAGAAATGAAACTAGACCATCAACTTACACCATTCACAAAAACAAACTCAAAATGGATAAAAGACTTAAATGTAAGCCATGAAACCATAAGCATCTTAGAAGAAAAAAGGCAGCAAGCTCTCCAACATCTGTAGCAGCAATATATTTGCCGATTTATCTCCATGGGCAAATGAAATAAAAGGCAAGATAAACAAATGGGACTATATCAAACTAAAAAGTTTTTGCACAGCTAAAGACAATAAGGACAAAATAAAAAGACAAATCACACAATGGGAGAACATATTCGACAACATGTCTGATAAGTGATTAATAACCAAAATTTATAAAGAACTTATAAAACTCAACACCAGGAAGACCAACAATCCAATCAAAAAATGAGCAAACAAAATGAATAGAAATTTCTCCAGAAAGGACATACAGATGGCCAATAGGCATATGAAAAAATGTTCAACATCACTAATCATTAGAGAAATGCAAATTAAAACCACAATGAGCTATCACCTCATGTTTGTATCGCTAGCTGCTGGATATCAAGATGTTGAGCAGGGTCACTTGCTGTGCATACATCATTAAACTCTCCCAGTTTTTCAAAGTGCAGTAAATGACCTGTTTCAATGTTGGTGATGAAGAGTTCCAGCTTGTTTTCAAATGCAAACACTGCTTGTTGAAGGGATAAGACTGTTTTTCCAATGCCTTGCATTTTCACATTGAGCTGGTTCAGATTTTCATTCATGTCCACGAGATAGAACTTCAGGAGCCACTCAGTGTTAGCTAACTCAGAATGCTCGATGTTTTTCATTTCAAGAAAAGTCTGGATTTCCCTCAGACAAGCCACTAAACGGCTGAGCACCTTCTCTCTTGACAACCAACGCACATTGCTATGCAGAAGCAGACCAGGATAATTATTTTCAACTTCATCCAGCAATGTTTTAAACTGTTGATCGTTTAAAGCTCACGCAACAATAAAGTTGACACTCGAATGACCAGCAACATCACCTCACCAAACTGCTCGCCACACATCTGAGCACAAAGCGCCTCCTGATGTAAGTTGCAGTGAAAACTTAGGATGGGTCTCTTTATGTTCACGAAAAAGCGCTAAGAATCCTCTGTTTTTCCCCACCATGCACAGAGCACCATCAGTACACTCCGAAATAAGTTTATCCATCGGTAGATTTTTTTCTTTAGTGAACTCAGTGAAAGACTTGAATAAATCCTCCCCTCTTGTTGTCTCTTTCATAGGCAAAACAGCAAGACTTTTCTCACATAGTGTGTCACCGACAGCATACCTTGCAATCACGCTGAACTGGGATAAATGGTGTGCATCTGTTGACTCATCCAAAGTGAGAGAAAAGAATGGTGCTGCATTTATGTCCTTCACTTGTGCTGCCTCAATTTGATTTACCATCGTGGTGGTACGATCATGAACAGTTCTTGCCTACAGAGGCATGTCTTTTATTCATTTGATTATCGTGTCTTTATCCGAAAAGTCATAAAAAAGTTCATTGGCAACATCAGGCATGAATGTTTTGGCATACTCCCCATCTGTGAATAGCTTTCTGTTTCTCAGAATTGCTAAAGCACTCACAAAGCTAGCCGAATTCCGGTCACCTTGTTGGGTCCAAACACGGAGTTGCTGCTGACTAGCTTGCACTCTGCACAGTAGCTCTTGACATGCTTTCTTCCTGCTGTCCCCCACTGGATATTTCGATACAAATGATGTGTGTCGAAGTGCTGCTTTATATTTGACCGTTTCATCGATGCAATTTTATCATTGCATATTAGACACACTGCAGAACCTGCTCTCTCCACAAAGGCGAATTCCTCTGTTCATTCCTGCTGAAAAGTACAATACTCCTCATCTTTTATTCTTTTAGCCATCTTCTTCATCAAAAGGATTTTTGTAATTAGCTAGCTGACTACTTGATGAAAAGGAGGAAAGTTTACTTTCTGACCTCACAACAACCCGTGTACATTAATTAGCATTATCCAATAAGAATTTGGTGTTATCCCAGAGGACAGCTGTGATTGGCTCCAGCCACCCACAACCATGAATATGAGTGGTAGGAAATGAATGGATTGTAATACATGAGAATGTTTTATATTTTTAACGTTATTATATTTTTAATTAAGATTTGTCTGTGAGCCAGATGCAGCCATCAAAAGAGCCACATCTGGTTCACGAGCCATAGGTTCCGAACCCCTGGCTTAGAAGATTATCTGTAGACCATAGTAAGTGCTAAGTAAGCATTAGCTTTTATTATTCATTTTTAAACATTTTTTCTATATTGAATAAATTTAAACCTAACTAGAAGTTGCAAAAATAGTACAATGAACATTATATAGTCTTTAACTGAATTTTCAAGGTATTAACATATGCTACTTGGCTTTATCTTCTCTGAGAGTGCTTTGTTTATTTCTGTGTTGTTGGACCATATGAGTATTAGATGCAGCTTCATCTTTACATACCTTACTCCTCCATACTTCTATATATAATTTCTCACATAACCATAATTAAATTACTCTACTCATGAGATGTAATATTGGCACAAACTTATTTTCTTAGGTTATATTTAGTTCTCCCTAATTGTCCCAGTAATGCCCTTTAGTTTTTTTTAATATCATAATCCAATAAAAAATCAGGTGTTAGATTTAATTGTGATTTCTCTTTAGCCTCTTTTAAAAATGTTTTTAATATTGCCTGAGCAGGCAGTGGCGCTGTGGATAAAGTATCAGATTGAGATGCAGAGGATGAGTTTAAAGCCCCAAGGTCTGCTAGAGTGTGGATTCACCAGCTTGAGCACGAGCTGGCTTGAGCATGGGATCAACATGATCCTATGGTCACTGGTTTGAACCCAAAGGTCACTGGCTTGAAACCCAAGGTCGCTGGCTTGAGCAAGGGGTCACTCACTCTGCTGTAGCGCCCCCCGGTCAAGGCACATATGAGAAAGCAATCAATGAACAACTAAAATGCCGCATTGAGGAATTGATGCTTCTCATCTCTCTCCCTTCCTGTCTGTCTGTCCCTATCTGTTCCTTTCTCTGTGTCTCTCTCTGTCACAAAAAAATAAAAAGTTTTTTTTTATTTTATTGATTTCAGAGAGGAAGGGAATTCAGAGAGAGAGAGAAACAGCTATTTGTTCCACTTATTTATGCATTCATTGGTTAATTCTTATATGTGCTCTGACCAGGCATGGAACCTAAAATCTTGATGTACTGGGATGATTCTCTAAGCAATTGAATTACCTGGTCAAAACTTCTCTCTTTAACCTTTTTAATCTAGAACTGTACATACAACAAGCCTTTTTTTTCCTTTATGACATGGGCATTTTTGAGATGTTCAAGCTAATTTTTTGCATAATGTCCCTCAACTTAGATTTGTCTGATTTTCCTCATGATTAGAATAAAGTTTAACATTTCTGATAGAAATACTATATAGTGATGTGGTTTTTTCAGAACATCACCTTAAGAGATACATGATGTCTGTCTGTCCCATTATTTTCATTTTATTAAGGTGGTGCCTGCCACCTTCTCCCTTGGTTATTAGTAAGTCATCTGTGGTGTCATATTCTGAGACTGTGCACATTTTCTAGACAGTCTTTCCTCCAGTGACATTGGTATCCATTGATGATTTTATTATCTCACAATGGGCATGCATGGTCAACAAGATGAACAAAGAAGATAACTGGTTCAGGAAAAAGTTTGCTTTAGGGTACCATGGGGGCCTATTACAAGTAGTTAGCTCCACTTAGTAAAAAAATCTTAAGCTTTGGTATAAATACATATATCTCTGACAGTTACTAGCTGAATGACACTGAGTAAATCTCCTTAAATTTAATCCTTTTAAAATGGGAATTATAACTTCTGCCTTACAGAGTTCATTTGTGTATTGTACAAAGGGAAACTTGTTGATGCTGTTGTTGATGATGATGATGATGATGATGGCTGTATTATTATTATAAGATGAAGGTGATTAAATCGCAAAGATCATTAAATTAATGAATATGATACATTTAATCTGATGTTGACTAAGATATACAACAGGTCATTGAAATTAAGGCAATGTCTTCTGAGTATGAACAAATTGGGAAGGATAAGAGTAGTCAGAGGGAAGTAGAAGAGGTTGATCTTTGTTATATTCAGCCACTGTCATAATTAATGATGATACATCCAGTCTGAAATGCATTGCAAAGGTGGTAAGATGCTATGTTGGACTGTTTGTGTAACAATCACCTGAAAAGACTTTTAAATTGTAAGTTCCTAAACTAAGCTGCCCTTCAAAGATTCTGATTCAATACGTCTTGGGTGAGGTTTAGGCCCACTGCTAGGGTAGACAAAGTGTTATATGAATCTAAAAGGTTAGCTCAGACCTTGGGCAGGTGGCTTAGTTGGTTAGAGTATCATCCCAATACACCAAGGTTGCAGATTTGATCTGAGTTCGGAGCACAAACAAGAATCAACCAATAAATTCTCAAGTGGAACAACAAGTCAATGCTTCTCTCCCTCTCTCTCTCTCTAAAATCAATAAATAGTAATTTTTTTTAAAAAAATGTCAGTTCAAGGGAGGAAGTTAATTTGTGTGTCATCAGATTATAGACAGTAATTGTATACTTGCATGTGATAGCACTGATTTGAATCCTGGTTTACAGTAAGAATAATAAATCACTAAGCTATTTTATGGATAGGTTAAAGGCATTCAACATGTACATTGTTGAGAGAATTGACACAGGAACAGCCAGAAAGGTTTGCAGCCAACTCTGAGAGTTGTACTTCAGATTTGTGCTGTCCAAATAGGAAGGCACTAGCCCCACAAAGGAAACAATAGTTAATGTACTTTCATATACTTCTATGAGTACTCAGAGTAAAATTTAAAATATTTTAAGGAAAACAAAGCTTGAATTGAATTCAAATTAAATTTTAAATAGATTGAAATTATATAAAATTAAAAATTTAGCTTCTCAAGTAAACTGCCTTATTTCAAGTGCTCAGTAGCCACACATGGCTAGTGGCTATTACAGTAGGACAGTATAGATATAGAATGTTTCCATCATTGCAGAAAGTTCTATTAGCACTGTGAGGAGGTGTTGATAACCTGCCAAAAACCCATACATAGTAAAAATATTTGTTACTGGTTTCACTCTAAAGACTAGGTAAGACTTGATGTCTAGTGTATTAAAGACTATTTTAGTTGGTCTTAGTGCTAACTGAAGGAATAAAAGACTGTAGCAAGACAGGAGATGTTTGATGAAGAAATGGCATCCATATATACCCATTCCCCCTCTTTGGTGTGGTGAGGGTGAGTTTCTAAACCCTTTGCCTCCCACACCCCCACCAGAAGCAGCTACCTAAAATATCCTCTCTTTAGGGACTATTCTATGAGCCTTGTTGGATCCTACTCTCCTTGACCTCGCGTTCCCATTCCCCAGGCAGACCACTGCCAAGATGGGTTGGCAGAGCCCAGGTGTGATCCCAGGCAGCTGCATTTCCTCTCTGTGTGTGCTATGTCGGTCCTCTCTAAGTATAATTTGCATCCATCTGCTCCCCTTGCCTTCCATGCTGCAGAGTTAGGTGTTGCTTTATCCCCTGGAGGAAGCCCATATTGTTCTATTCCTACCACAGAAAAAACAAATCAGGAGCAATAAGGAAAAACATGGAATATAAGCATGTGTTTCCAGGTCATCAACATGCAAGCAAACGTGCATGAAAATGAGTGTTAAGTTACTGCATGATTCAGTGTTTGCATGACTATCAAGTCATTTCCCATAGGCAGCCCAACAGCCAACACAAGGTAATGAATTTTTATTATAACCATGTATGATGGTTGAAACAACAAACTAATGATCAAAGAAAAGAAAAAATAATAATGGTGATAGCAATAATGAGAGTGTAATAATTAATGGCCAAGGCATTTATAACAGGGGTCAATTGGCTAATGTAGTTGGTTGGGGCAGTTAGAACAAGTCTGATTTTCTCATTTTAACATTTGTGGTTTCTGCTGCCTATATTTATAAAAACCTTTTTGCAGCTATGAAAATAGACCCAGCTTAATGATCAAAATAGAAACAAGTTGTATGGATAGTAAGTTATTGTTGGGCAGATAAAATATATTATGCTCACTTTGTTAAAGATGGTGCTGCCCACGTGCAAGTCCATTGATATTAATGTGTGTTGGGAAACAGGCTGTGGGCAGGTAGGGTCGTTATAGCCTAAGGCTTAGTTTAAAGAGTAAATTTTTCCCCACACCCTTGACTGATTGGATGATGTGGGATGGTGCACTCTCATGAGGAATCCTCCCATTGTGCCTCAAATGAGTGACTTTGTATCAGAGACTTCCTTGTTTGTAGATTGGATTAAAGGTTTGGATTTCTACACTATAAAGTGGGGCAGACAGAGTGGGAGCTTACTCTCTCTTGGTTCCTGAGGTTAGCATTAGAGAGGAAAGCAGAGAAAGTCCATATGGAGGAGGCCAGGAGAAGCAGCCAAGATTGCGGAGTGCTGAGGAGAAGCCAGTTTGTGCAGAGTTTGTGCTGGAGAAGGAGATGGGAAACAGAGGTGAATAAGTCTGGTGAGCTAGAAACCTTTGATTCTAGGAAACTCGGATATGTCAGTAACTTTGTGAGCACTGAATGAGTGGGTTTTGGAGCCCAGTGTGTATTTTTACTTGCCTGCCAGGTGCAAGCTAGGATTAAAGATGATGGCCCACCAGTTCTTGGCTCCATTGTTTCATTACCGTCTGTCCGAATCTAATGCAAACCTGCATTGGCCAGGTGGCTGTGATGGTGACCGCGAATACTGGCTTTACAGTTATGTTATTATTTTTTTATATTAGGTTTTGGAGACTTTTTAAAATTTGTCTGGACTGTTTGGCAGAAATTATTAAACCAGAAAAAGACTCCAGCTTTTGGAATATTATGTTCAGTTTTGAATTATAATCTGCATTTCCAATTTTCTCATTCATGCATACATGTCTTTAGCTTTGCTTTAGTTCTCTGTGAAACTCAAGGTGGATTGTACTTTCACAGGAACCGAACCATTTGGCAACAAGACCATTTAAAAGATTAATAGGTACTTTAAAAATTTATATTATCGCTTTTTATCCCCCTTTACTATTTTCCTCTTTTGATATACATGTATTTTTTTCTTAGTTGTCATCAAACCTATTTCAGTATCTGAGGGAAAGAAGAAATGATCTGCTTCTCACAATGTAAAAGTGCATGGCCTCAGGTTGTCCAGAAGAGGATTCTGAAAACCATAAATAGAGCTGAATGTTTAGCTAGCTCTTTTTCTCAAAAGTTGTCTCCAGTTCATGCTCATTTTCTTTCTAGAGTGCTGTTATCTCCTTTTAGGCAAATATCCCCTAGCACTTCTCAGCCAGAACAAATATTTACAGTCAAGCCCTAAACTCCAGAAAATGGCTTTTATAGGCGTGCTGGAGGTGGGTGAGGGTTTTTAAAAGGAAAGGCTGACTTTGTCTTGGCTTTAGAAACACAAACGGAGCCACCACAATAAATCATTCAGAGGCACTCAAACGGATGTTTATTAGAAGCAGTTTATTCTTGCTAAGCTAAGGTAGAGGGTTAAGAGGCTATGGGGGCTGTGATCCCACATAACTAATGCGCACGCTTTTCACAGACAGAAGGGCTGTGCTTTAGTCATAGTGGTAAATCTGTAGTGACAGACGTTTGTTCTATATTTGTGAATGACCTGATTTGGCATGCATGCAGCTCGTTCTACTGACAATAATGGTAACATGGTGTGAGAGGAAGGGAGGGAAGAAAGGAGAAGGAATTAGGGGAGGAGGTGCGGTAGAGAAACCCAGGCAGACAAAAAAAGGAGAAGGGGAAAGGATGATGAAACGGTGGAAGATCAGGAGCATCTAAAGGTGGCGCAAAGGGAACCTGCCTTTAGTAGGTCATTATTTTAATTTGGGAGAAATTCTAATTGATTCGGAGGTAATTGCCTTTTTTTCCTCCATGTTTCTTCCCCTCCCTCTCCCTCTTCTCCCCTGCAATCTCTGGGGAAGACAGATATTCAGACAGCTGTCAGCTAGTGCAGGATGCTTCTGCATTCCTTGTAATTTGCAAAACTTGCCTGGCCCTCCACCCTTTGCTGCAATTCTGCAACCCCTTCAGCTGAGAAAGAGATTGGCCCAAAGTCATGAAAAGAACAAAGCTGTCAACAATTAGAAGAGAAGTATTGTTCTGCCCTCTGCTACCTTCCCTCCCCTCAAGCTATTCCTTTTTAAAGTAACATATAATTCATGGCAGGAGCAATTAGGACACCTCTGATGAGAGTGGTGGGTGGAGCACTGGATGAGAGACCAGAATTCTGTGTGCTGTTACAGACTTGTTGTGTGATCATAGACAAGTCCCTGACCATCTCTGGGCCTGTTCCCTAACCTGTAAATGAAACAATTCAATAGAAGATCTCTAGGGACCTTTTAATATGAAAAATCACAGTTCTCATGGTAAGTACGTAGATATGTAAGTAGCCCTAGTGACACATCCTCAGGCACCTTTCCTGACCTGCCTATCCAAAATGTTTCCTTACCCCATCACCCTCGAACATAGTACTTGCCATCATCTGTTGATGTCTTTATAACTATTTGCTTAAGTGACTAGGGAAGTAAGCTCTATGCAAATAGAAATAAAGTTTATCTTATTCACCACTTTATCTTTAGTGAAGAATATTTATATATTCTTTATATTATTTATATTCCATTATAAAATAAATGCTTGCGAAGTATTGAATGACTCTATCCCGCTTTTTTTCTGTGTTGAACTTTTTCACTTTGCAGTGGTAGTGAGTGGGCATTTATAAGAAATACCAAGCAAGGGAGGGGTCAGGATACTTTGAGGCCCACAAGCAGGCTCTACTGAGAAATGGAGCATGGTGGTCACCATGTATGTTTTATGCCCAACCGCCACTCCGATGATACAGCACTTACTCTGTCCCTGTCTGCTCTGCTCAGGCATTCTGGCTGTCTGCTCCAGGGCTTTGCCATTTCAGTGAGACAGCTCACTGCTCACCACTTCCTTTGTTGTGGATGCTTCAGCATCACCAACTCTCCGTGGGGTCTGAGGTCAAACTCCACTAGAAAGAAGTCATTGGTTAGCCTAATCACTGAGAACCCATCTGGGGTTCTCAGAACGGCCCTGATACCAGCAAAAAGGGAGCACATCAGAAGCAACTGTGTAGCTTTTTAAAAGTATACTTCCTGGGGACCCACTGATAGGTAATTAATTAAAACCTCCATCTGGTGTTGAATTGGACATCTGGTATTTTGAAAAGTCTCCCCAGCTGATTCTTTTGTGCACCTCTGGACCAGAGACACTGCTTTTGCGCCAAGAGCTCATCCTTGGTTCAATCATGTTACTGAACTAAAAGGGTTCATCTAAATCAAATGCAAACAGGAGTTTCCAGCAAAGAAAGTAAAGGTTTATTTAAGGAAATGGCAACAAACCTGGTCATAAGTGAGCTATTGCTCTGAGACCTGGATCCCTGATGGCTTCTAGAGGATGGGTTATATAGGAAAAATATTATTTATCAACGGGGAGTTTGAGTCATGGTCTCAATTAATTGGTTGGCACTAGAGTAAGGGCAGTGATGGGATTCAGCTGGTTCGCACTGGTTCGGTAGAATCAATAACCTAATTTTTTGTTGAGTTCAGTGAACTGGTTGTTAAAAAGGCACTTGTAATTGGGGTTCTTTCTAAGGTGGGTGCCTGGGGAGCCACCCAATGTGGAATCACAAGTCTATATTCCTTACTCTTTTTTAACATTCATCTGTGCAACAGCATATTCTAAGTGCCCATAGTAATGTTAAATAACAGTTTTATTGTTTTTTGTCAGGTATTATTTAATATTTTTTCATTATTATTTTAAAACTCTTTCTTATAACATAATCTAGTTTTGTGTACCTCTTTTATAGTTCTTATTTAAGTATTAAATGCATGAAATAATAAACTACCTTTTGGTATATCATTTTTTTATACTTAAAACAATCATTACATTAGAGAACAAATTGTTAAATTATTTGAGTCCCACCACTGGGCAAGGGGGTAGGTGATCATTGCATTCAGTCCTGATATCAGTGATGGCATTGTTCTGTCTGGTTTCACAAGGAGGTGGTCAGTCTGATTGTTCACATTTCTGGGTTTGGAGCTGAAACACAACTGAGTCCTGGATGTTACCTTAAGTTTCACTAAAACTGTGCCTCTGTGGTCAACAGACCCAAGGCTTTATTTCTATGATACTGAGTAAGACCTCACTGTCCAGAAAGCTTCATGATTAAGGGAGCAAACATGCAAGGGAGGGAGATGTGAATGAGTCAGGGCGCTCCTAACCTAGACAAGACCAGTTTGAATAAAAAGGAAAGAAAGAAAAGGTCCTATTAAATAAACAAAGTTTCTGCATGGCTACAATTTGTTATTCCCAGGGAGGTGGAATCTTGGGTGAAAAGCATGGCAAACACTCAGAACCTAGGGAGTCCTTTCATATGCCCTGTCTACCTTTCCATCAACCTGTTCATCCTTTCTGCTACCCATCCATATACTTACAATCCTAGCAACTGTATTTAGCTATTGAATCTTCATTGTGATAATAACTCTCCTTTTTCTTCAGAAACACTTATGAGGAATGATTAAGATTGTAAGGTATTTTTCCCCGCCGAGAAAGAAGGGGGGCGAGAGCCACAAAGTGTGAAATAATAAAAGGCTTTATTAAGTATCGCGCATCCTGCCCGACAGTCCTCCAGTCCTGGAGTTTAGAGGCTGGAGGAGTCATGGAATTAGACTGCATGAGAGGTATTTAAAGGGGTCCTTTAGGGTCATCGAGCTAATATGACATGGTGAAATCTCACTGGCTGACAGACAGTCGCTCTTCTCCCAAGGTCCTCTGGGAAGGCTCTTTTTGGTGCGCAAAAATGTGGGCAGTCCTAGCCAAAAGTCCAAGGTCTGAGTTCCTCATGTGACCTTCCCCATTAGCCACCAATCCTACAAAGACAAATTAAAGTGGTTCTAAAAACTGCGAACAGCTGCAGTAATAGAGAACATAATGTACATAGCTCTGGACTCCAGTTCAGGATTAGAATTTAGCTTTGTAAAATAATAATTTTTTAATTCTGTATACTTTCTCAATAACACTATCTCCAACGTAGTTGTACCTAGAAAGGAGTTTATTCTTTCCTAGGTCACATGAGGTCAGCCTACTAAATGACTTATGAAATAAAAGTGCTGCTCATTTTCTTTTGCAAAAAGAAGGCAAGAAAAACAAACATGAAGAAGGAGGAGAAGAAAAAGAAATACAAGGAAGAGGAGGAAAAAAACATCAAGCAGGCCAATTTCTATGTGTGACTGACATTAGGAGGTTCTTGAGAAAGGATGGGCTAGCAGGAAGTGTGTAGGCCTGGGTAGTAATTTATCTAACAATGTTTCCTGAGCTCTAATTTGTATGATGTGTAAAAGAAATAGAAGATACAGCCTTGCCTTCACTGGGATGGAAATCCAATAGGGAAGACACATGGAAAGAGTCTAAAATATTAAATAATATAGTATTTATTAAGAATATAATAAGTGACAGGTTCCCTTTCATCTGAAATAAAGGAGTTGATTAAATACTAGATCTCTGTATCAGATTTAGCTAACCTTTGGTCCAACTTCCTTCTCCTTTGTCTACCTCTACTTGATTATCCAGGTTCCCTTACAGCTAAGATAGCCACATGAAACAGAAGAAGTCTGCTGGTATTTCCTCTACTCTTTTGTACTACGTTGAAGAGTGTCTCAAAATAATTCATATCCACCTGTAAATGTAGCCTTGTTGAAAATAAGATCTTTGCAGATGATATTAAGTCAAAATAAGGTCCTAATCTAATATCACTAGTGTCTTTATAAGAGGAGGGAAATTTGGACACAGAGGTGTAGACACAGAAAAAAGAAGGCATTTAAAGATGGAGGCAGAGATTGGAGTGATGAATGTACTTCAGGAATGCCAAAATTGGTGGTAACACCAGAAGCTGGAAGAAGCAAGGTAGGATTCTTTCCTAGAAACTTCAGAGGGAGGATGCCCTACCCATACTTTGATTTTGAATTTCCAGCCTCCAGAGCTACAAGAGAAAAACTGTACATTGTTTTAGGCACCCAGTTTGTGACACTTTGTTATAGCAGCCCTAGGAAACTCCTCCTTTCTTCTTCCTAGAATGAGGATAGGTTGCCTTGAGGGACAGCAGACATCTTATGAGTATGAGGACAGAAACCATATTCTAAGTAAGGATGGTAGACCAGGAATACAGTACATGCTGCTTCCTTTGGGCAAGTTCCTCAGACTTTAGATAAATAAATCTTAGGTGTTTCAGTTATTGTCACTCAAGTTTTTGTTAAGGATGGCATATTTCTGACTAATGCCCTCTGGTGAAGAGAAAATGACATGAGAGTAATTTGAGTTCATGTCTCAGTCATGTTATTATGTAGATGGGTAGCCCTGGGTAATTCATAAAAACTTTATAAACTTCATTTTATTCCTTTTTAAAATAGAAACAATAATATCTACTTGCGTTTTAAATGAAGTAGTTCATAAGAAAGCCAGGGGTCATCAACACAGAAGGGAAAGATAATAGTACAAATTACCAAGACTGGAATCCCAAGGGACCTGGATTCTGTCTGTTTTGACTATCGATATACATGCAATATAAAGAATGTTTTCCTCAGCTCTGCCCTTGCTGGGAGCACCCCAATTTTTTTATAGCAGTAAGCAGCTTTTGGCAGCCCTGGTAAACTTACTATATAAATTGTAAAGAATCATATCAACATTGGATGTTAATTATAAATTAAGGATCTGCACCACACAAATTATACAAAAAATGTTATAAGGTAAAGGACTCCACATGCTCTCACCCAACTAAAGTGAGCAGAGGTCATTTTTTCAAGTTCTTTCTGGGACAGTCCCACCCCACCAACTTCTCTAACCTAGCCTTTCTTACCCAGAGTGTGTTTGTCTGTAGCATTCCAGAATGCTTCCTTTGATGACACTGCAAAACAAAATTTTTGTTGCATCCACAAAAAAACTTGTTCTTACCTAATTCGAGTGTGCTGATCTTAAATCTGACATTAGTTTTTCTCTGTAAGATACAGATATTTTGCAATTCAAGATTTTAGGTTTTCATCTTATTGTAAAATTTTCAACATTTAGTTTAACATAATGAAGTAGAATGTCTTCTTGGGCATTATCTTTGTGAAAATATAATAATTTATGTAATGCAATAAATACACTAACACACTAAAAGATATGATTGCATCAGAATTTGTCTACAATTTTGAAATAGAACATATTAAAACACTTATTTTCATCATAAAGTGTGCGCAAAATTTATTTAAATTCTATTCAGGCAAAATTTTGCGTTTGTAGCTCTTGCGTTTGTGTACTTGTTGAGGACAATCTCGTTTGATGCTCCAGCAGCAGTCTGCTCATGACTAACAGCTCCAAGATTTTCAGGAAACTTATCAAGGTGACTGTTCAAGACGTGAATCTTAATACTCATGCTACATCCAATGTCGTGGAAAGCCAACAGCAGCAGCATCCTTTGAACCAGAAGTTCATAGTTTTCTGCTTTTTTGTTGCCAAGGAAGTTCTTTGTAACTGCCACAAAAGACTGCCATGCTGCTTTCTCTTCCTTATTCATCTTCCTGGCAAAGTCTTCATCACATATGAGGGTTCAAATTTGAGGTTCATCGAATACACCTGTTTTTATCTTCTCAAAAGACAAGGCAGGAAAAGCAGAAATAATACATTGAAAGCATTCACTTTCTCTATTCAAAGCCTGAACAAACTGCTTCATTAAGCCAAGTTTGATGTGAAGTGGGGAAAAAAAAATGATCCTGTCTTGATTAACTACAGGTTCATTCACAATATTTTGCACCCCTACTTCCAGAGCTTCACGTTTTGGCCACTCCTTTTGTGTCTAGTGTTTCTCCCGAGCTCAGCTGTCCCACAAACACAGAAAGCAAGGATACTTCATGAAACCTCTCTGTTATCCTAAAACAAATTTACCATTTTAAGATCCACACAAATGATCTAATCATGTTCCTCATACTTTAAAAAGTTGAGGACAATTTTTATGTCATTATAATCTTCTTGCAGATGAGTTGAATAACCAACTGGAACCGCTGCATAAACATTACCATTGTGTAGGAGAACATATTTCAGTCTCCGTTTAGAGCTGTCAAGAAATAACCGTCATTCTGTTGGACTGTAAGTGGTAACACCTAGCTGGCTCAGAAGACTACTGATATGACAGTAAACAAAGTATTTGTCTTCGGAAAATAAAGCCCACAATATACGGAGTGAAATAAGTAAAACAGAAAAAAACTGAGAACAGCATGATTTCATACATAGGTGGGACGTAAAAGTGAGACTATGAGACATGGACAAGAGTGTGGTGGTTGCGGGTGGGGGGAAGGAGGAGAGGGTGGGAGAGGGGGGAGGGGAGGGGCACAAAGAAAACCAAATAGAAGGTGACAGAGGACAATTTGACTTTGGGTGATAGGTATGCAACATAATTGAATGATAAGATAACCTGGAGATGTTTTCTTTGAACATATGTACCCTGATTTATTAATGTCACCCCATTAAAATTAATTTTAAAAAAAGTTTGTTCACACTTCCTGAAATGGGATACTTTAGCTGACCGGTAAAGTACATTCTTTTCTTGAAGCCTGGAGGCTAACAACTCAGCTGCTTTCTTTGATAGGTCCAAATCTCTTACTAAGTCATTCAATTTGGGTTGGCTAAACTGCTGAGGGCTTAATGACTGCGTGGCATCAGAAGAAGACCCTTCAGATTCTACAACCATTTCCTTATGCACCTTATCAAAATACACTTGATCACCATGTTCACTTTCTTCATCCTTAGAAGAAATAAAACCATTGTAAACTGAAATTGGGAGTGTCTCAGAGTGTGGGATAGATCATATTGCTGAAGGAATATTAGTATATGTGATGGTATGCTGTTTTTTCTTGCTAATGCCCTTTGTATGGATCAGACAGAAAGAACAGTCACTGCTGTGGTCCTTAGGTTCACGCCTAACCGTGGGAATACCAAAAGGCATTCCTTTGTGTTTTCCTTTCGTCCAGTCACAAAGGATTTCCTCACAATTATGACACACAATATGAGGAGCCTAATTCTTGTCTTGATCCCCAAGGAGAACTTGAAAATAGGTCATATATGCATGATTCACAAATGAAAAAATATTGCGCCTTTGACGTTGAAGTGTGTAACGGCCACATACATAACAGAAGGTGTCAGGACTCTTCTTACATTTACGCCTACTTGAAGAAGCATGATTCAATCTTAAAACAAAATAAGAGGGTGTTTTTATCAGATAATAATATTTTACATTTAAAAACAACTACAACTATGTAAAAGTGATGTTTGTAAAACATTAATTGCCTTGTGGTTATGTTAAATCCAAGAGTCATTGCCCTTTAACTCCAATTTAAAAACCAATGCATGCCATTAACTGTAACAAAAGAAATTAAAATTGCACAAAAACTAGAGCATACTCCAGAAAACAAATTTTAGATTTGGAATCAGCAATGCAGAAATATATAGAAACAGTTCTAAAACCTCATGCAACAGAAAGTGAAAAAAAAACGTTCCCCAGTATAATAAGGAAACAGACAACATGAGCTAGTAGTCTGTAGTGTGTCAACACTTCCCAGTCAAAAATTACAGCAGAAAAAAGAGGGTGGAAACTTGTTCCAAAAGCCCATGGCCTGATGTAATTAAATGGCAAATTTTAAGGGAGACCACAGAAGCACACCAAGGCCTCATGGGGATCTAAAGTAGCAGCTGGACTTTCTCAGAAGGACATGCTCAACAGACTGTATCTTCACCCCCCTCCCGCTTGGCAGAAAGGCCCCTCCAGGAGGAGGCTCTGCTTCCTGAAGGACTGACGCTACCCAGCTTGCCCTGCGTCCAGGTACAGGCCCGTGTATGGCCTGGTGTCCCCGTTGCACTTGTGTCTTTTTCCTCTCAGGACTCAATCTAAATCACCTGTTCGGAGGTTCAAGTCTAAATATAGGCAGACCCAGGTCTGTCTGACCCTCTCCCTTCCATCCCTCTACACCCTCTCACCACTTTAGAGCTAAGCAAATACAGTTTTCCAAATATAGTTTTCCAGCCAGTGTGTTAGGCTTTCTAATGAGCGATGGTAATTGCTTCTGCTATTTTCCAAAATGAAAATTAACCTCGGAAGAGCAGCTGTTTTGTTGTAATGTTCTGTTCCCTCCAATTACATCCTCCATTCCTACAAGGCTGGCCTTCATCTGTGAGCAGGGCCCGTGGGACGAGGCAGGAGGAATGTGCCGACAGAAGGGAAACTGAATAAGCTATTGTGTACTTTATTATATTTAAGGGAATAGGGAAGGAGGAGCAGGAAGGAGAAAGGTCTGTGTTTACTTTTTGATTTCTAATACATTCGACTATGTGTTGTATTTATGGATCCATCTGAAAAGATAACCCGGTGTTTAAGGGACAGAGCAAAGATGCTTCCACCTTCCCTCTTTTATCAAGAGTCATTCCAAAACAATAAAGAGGACACACACACAAAAAAAAAACACAAAGCCCATATTCTTCAAGGGCAGGAGACCTCTGTAATCTGGAACCACAGTATAGAAAGATGAGAAACAGATGGAGGAATGGTAACCCACTTAGGAGATCTATGGAAAGTCAAACCTAACTGTCTGGAGGTGATATCATATCAAATCAAGCCGATTCAATCTGCACAACACAGAAGTGTCCAGGAGTAGGGAGGTCCACGTGGTGCCATGGACAGGCATGATCATGGCACCGCAAACAAGTGGTAAAAAGGACAGTAATACCAGCAACCATTTGTGAAGTGCTTCTTGGCCCTTTACACACATTCTCTACTGCAATCCTCATAATTACAGCCAAAGGTACTATTTTCTCCATTTTATAGATGCAAAAACTAAGGTTCAGAGGAATAAAGTATTTTGTCCTGGATAACAAGAGAAAGATACTAAACCAATGTACTGTTGATCCTTGAACTGCACAGGTCCATTTCTACGCAGAAATTTTTCAGTTGACAATTTGAGGCAACTCGCAGACAAATCATATAACCTAAAACAGATGATGTAAGCTTATAGTATCAATACAGTACAGTATTGAAAATGCATTTACTCTTCCTTATGATTTGCTTTTCTCTAGTTTACTTTATTGTAAAAATACAGTACATAATAGATATAACAAACAAAATATGTGTTAATCAACTGTTTATGTTATCAGTAAGTTTTCTGGTCAACAACAGACTATTACTAGTTAAGTTTTTGGGGAGTCAAAAGTTATGCATGGATATTCGACAATGCAGGAGTTGGTCCCCATTTCATTCAAGGGTCAACTGTATTTTTAGTTTCAAAGCCTTACCACTAGCCTCCACCATCACTCTGTGTGAAACCAAGCCATGAGTACCAGCTGCACCTATGTTGATTACATGGGCAGATTGTCACATGGTTGGCAGGCCAGTGCTGGGTAGGGCTGCTACTATCTGGTCTGGCATCAGGCTTTACTGCATGGCTCAAGCTGCTTGTTGTTTTGAAAATTCCTATACAAACAAAAGTGTAACCATTTCCCCTCTTGCCATCCTCAACAGGATGGAGCCCAAAGAAGCCCTCCTGCTGGGATAAAGTTATACCTGGAAAGTGAGGCCTCTGAGGTCCACTGTAGCTGAGGGTGCACCAAACACACTGGCCTGTGTCCTGAGAGGGAGGGTGGGGCATCGATGGAACTACTCATCCTTCCCTACACTTGCCAGTTTGCGGCTGCCCTGCTGCCCGTACTGCACCACCTAGAGCAGGTACATACCCCACTGCTGCTTCCTGCCCCCATAGGTTGCCACGAGCCCAAAAACCTGGGTAAATCAAGGTCATGAAGAAACAAAGCATCCATTGTCAACACTGTAAAATAAAGTCTGTGGTGTTTATTCTCTAGCTAATTTATTTTCTGTTTCTGGCTTGAAAATCAACCATTAGATACTTGAAAATCTACTATGTACATCATCCCCATGTTAAGTGCTTTAGAGGTGAAATAGACAAAAAGTATCATGTCTGCTCTAAAGAATCCATAACCTCTCAGAGAGTTATAGCATCAGTCCCTGAAAAAGCATCTGAAGGTCTGAGGTGTGGGTGATGAAGGTACTCAAGGTTATTGAAATCCTTCTCATTGTTTGTTTTTACTTTTTGGTGTGGTTGTTGTCACAGGCTTTATTGGTGTTATTTCTGAAACCAGTTGCCAAAACCCACAGCCGTGTTATGCCTAGTGCAATAGGACTTCCTACCCAAACCTGAAGCCTCTCATTCTTAAGCATAGTATGATTATTTTCAAGGTTCCTAGTTCAATTACAGCTAAAGAATGAACTATTTAATATCTACCTGTCACATTTGGAAAGTTTCCATATGCACCCTGAAATGAAAACCTGTGGGAGTAGAGCTGGAGCCTCCAGTTGTTGAGTGCATTGACGAGGAGCTGCTCTTGATTAAAACTCTTATTGCACATTGATTGATCCATACTTGTGTTTAAAAGGTCTCAGAATGAGGCCAGGACCTGGGGTTCAGGCCTGCCGGACACATCAAGACAACTGAAGTTTATTTGCACAGGGGCTGAGAAGCCTCCTGGGAAAGCATTAAGAGAGAAATAAACCAAACTCAACAAATTTGATGCAGTAAAAAGTCTTAATTATTCTAGGAAAGGGGAAGTTCTCTCAAAAGTGTGATCTCTGTGACATAGTTGTGTCTCCTGGCCTAATACCCATTGGTCACCTGTTTGTGTACTATGAAGAAATAGCAATGGGAGAGGGGGCATAAGTAAAAATGAAAAGAGCTGTTTCTTGAAAATCTTAAAATCCTAAGACCTAAAGGAAACTGTTTTAAATGCAAGAAGGCATTCTTTCTGCCCTGCTGCAAGGTATTGCCAGCAAGTGCTGGTGGCTTTGGGGATGCTGCTGCCCAGGCCTTGAGGCTGAGCAGCACCACTACCTCCAGGAGGTGCTATTTGCAATGGAGCAGCCATACCACCCACCTACCTGCTCAGTAGAGCAGTGATGGTATGAAACCATCAACCAGCAAGAGACAACCTGGCCTGGTAGGGCAGTGGACATGATGGCCAGCAGCAGGGCTTTTGGTGTCTAGCAGGAGACAATGGAGCCAAATGAAGCAGCAAGGGAGGCACAGCAGTATCTGCCAGAGTATAAATGAGACCATCTACTGGCCCTTTCTGGGGGTGGGGGTGCAGAAGAGGGGACTGCAGAGAGGCAGGGGTAGGGGTGGGGAGGAAATTCTTGGAAGCAGTGTGCATGGGGCTACCATTCTGTGTTAGGTTTGTGAAAAGCTAGGGGCATTTAATCTCATTCCTAGTCATAGATTTGAAGGTACTTGGGGAACAAGGAATCTCATATATATGCATAATGTACATACTTACATGTGTATTCTATTAAAGACATTTACTATGGATGGAAATGCTCACATGTACCAAAGCTGTGCTTGTATATGAATTACTAATTGTTAAAATGAGGTGGGGGTGGGTAACAGTTGTGTGAGAGGCTCTAAATTGGTGAATCTTAGGGTCTAAGTCAGTGAATCTTAGGGTTTCAACATCTGGTTTCAGCCAGAGAGCTCTGCTCTACATGTGATATGCTTTGTGTTTCTGCCTAAGATTTCTTTAAGGAAAGGGTACCATGGCTGAAAAAAAAGTTTTTTGAAAACTCACTTGATATAATCTAACCTTATCAATTTATAAATGAGGAAATGGGACAGAGAGATGTTAAATGACTCAACTAAGGTTGTGAAGACAAAAGTAATGAATTAAGGGTTCTAGTCCAATATTTTTGTTTTATTTAATTTTTTTATTATACCATATAGAGAAAGAAAGTATATATACTAGAACAACAAAATCTGGATATTGTACAGAACACTGTGTGTTTTTCATTTTAAATGGTTAGAGTTTTGCAAACTGGCCTTTAATTCTTTTAGCTATAATTTTATAGCAAGAAAAATATTAGCTATGGGAGGGGGCAGTAATGTAGATTAAATTAATACAGTTTAGTATCAAATGACCACAGTTAATACATTTTTAGACTCAACTTTAAAGTTAAATTTAGAGTCTACTAGACATGTTATACTAATCAAGAAATATAGAACAAAATGAGATGGTTGTGTTTTAGAATGGGCTTCAAAAGGCATTGGACCAATTTTCTAAGCACAGAAAGAGACAAAAGAGATAACAAGAAAGTTTGAGAAAAAGTTCATCAGCAATTGTTAAGAGAATAGAATTATTCATTGAAGAAGAGAAAACAAAAGAGGTTAACCATTTCTAGGGGCATAAAGAATCTCTGAACTAAAGTGCACTATTTTCCTCCTCCACAAGGAAGACAGAATAGGGCAGACCGTTAGAAACACTATGAGAGACTGAGTTGATTGAGTCAGCAGAATTCCGATGGTGATTCATTCCTTTGAGAGTCTCTAGGCTTTGCAGAGTTGTAAAGCTTTGTCCAGGGAGGAAATGGTGGCTAGTAACTCCTGGTCTCTGTTACTATTTCAGAAAATATCAAGCATTACCATATGGTGAAAACTAAAGACAATTCACTGAGGAGGTCTATGGATAGAGAGGAAGAGACTGGGGGTACCACTTCTGTATGTATGCTAAGATGGTTACTTGGTATGCCTGCTCACACTGCAGGGCTGGCTTCCTGACCAGGTCTGCATGTTCTTCAGTACTCTGTCCCTGCCCCTCCTGCTACCCAATTAGAGATTTCCAGCTGCTGGGTGTTTTTACGACTTAAATCTATGAAATTAGAAATAAGACAAGACAGTTAAAAAAAACTTTGGGACTTCTGGTCAAGATGGCAGAGCAGGTAAATGTTGTGGTAACTTCCCACAAACACATCTAAATTATGAATAAATTATAGAAAATTACCATTAAGAACCTCTTGAAGACCAGATAAACAGAATTTCTATAAATAAAGACATAAAGAAGAAACCACATTCAGATTGGTAGGAGGGACAGAGACCTAAGATGGGTTGGTCAACACACCCACTTGTGGCAGTTAATAATTAGGAAGGTGGATATCTTAGCTGTGAGGGTCCCCACTGGGAAGCAAGAGGATTCAGCCTCACAGAGGGCTCCTGAAGCCAGAGAATCAGTGCCAGGACAAGGAGTCCCCACCACAGCTGGTTGTGAAAATCAGCAGGAACACAGTTTGGGTGAGACAGAGAGTTGCTGTAGACCTAGGCATCTTCTTAATGAGCCTGAACATAGACTCACTTGCTCACAAACACTTACCCTAAGCTCCAGGGAAGGGGCAGCAGCTCAAAAAGGGACATTCTGGGAGAAACGGAATTGTCTGGCTTCGGGGAGAGGGCTGGAGAAACAGCTTTCTCTGAGACTCAAGTTGAGACAAGTGTCATTGTTCATTTGTTGAGCCCTCTTCCCCCACAGCCTGCAGGCAAAGGTGGGTGTCAAATTTGAATCTCTATTAACCTGGCAAACACTGCTTTTCCCCACCCAAGTGATACTCAGACCCTGCTCCACCAAGTCACAGATCTATTCTGAACCCCTTTCAGAGGATAATGCACATAAGCAGCTGGTCTGGTCCTACAGTATGGACTATCCTAAAATCTCTCAAAGGTCCACAAACCCCAAACAAGCAGCACTGACCTCAGCATGCCCCAAGCCTGGCAATAGTGGCAACTGGCCTTGGTTGACAACGTTACCAGTCCCAGGCATTTCCAAACCCAGCACAGGAAAGTACCAACCGCAGAAATCCTGTTGTTCCTACATGGTGGTACTGAGTCCAATACAAGTAGCAACTGACCTTGGCCTGCACTGGGACACCTCCCAAGAGACTCCAGAAGCAATATATCTGGTGGCCAGTTTCAGACCACACCAGAACCCCACACAATTAACACCACATAGGACAAACTGAAACAATGGACTTGGCAGACACCAGAGCTCCCTGAAGCAAATCCTGCTCTGTGGGATCAGTATCTCTACTTGTCTTCGATATCCATGACCAGTCCTCACAGCCAGTCAGCCTTAAGGTCAACACCCACTAATGTGCCAGCAACAATCAAGGCTAAACTACAACAAGAGAGCACACACAACCCACACAAAAGTCACCCTTGAAGTGTCCAGCTCACACAAATAAGAAGATTGTGTCACAGGACACCTACTATATAAGGCCACTCTGCTAAGACCAGGGGACATAGCAGTTCTACCTAATACATAGAAACAAACACAGGGAGGCTGACAAAACGAGGAGAGAAAGAGCATGTCACAAATGAAAGAATAGAACGAAACTCCAGAAAAAGAACTAAACAAAATGGAGGTAAGTAATCTACCAGATGCAGCATTCTTATTTGAAGAATAAAGAGAAAACTTCCCTAACGTGGTTAGAGAAGAAGACACACAAGTCTAGGAAGTGCAAAGAGTCCCAAACAAGATGAATCCACCAAAGAGGCCCACACCAAGACATATCATAATTAAAATGCTAAAGGTTAAAGACAGAGAGAATCTTAAAAGCAGCAAAAGAAAAGCAGTCAGTTACCTATAAGGTAACTCCCAAAAGACTGTCAGCTGATTTATCAACAAACACTTCACAAGCTAGAATGAACTGGCACAAAATATTTAAAGTGATGTAAAGCAAGGACTTACAACCAAGACAACTCTACCAAACAAGGCTATCTTTTAGAATCATAGGACAGATAAAGAGCTTCCCAGACAAGAAAAGTTTGCAGGAGCTCATCACCACCAAACCAGTATTGCAAGAAATGTTAAAAGGTCTTCTTTAATAATAAGAAGGAAAAAAATATATAAATTAGAAAAAATTCTCATTGACAAAATCAACCAATGCTAAAGTTAGTGTAAAGGTTAAAAGGCAAAAGTAGGAAGATTATGTGTAATTACAACAGTAAATTAAGAGATACACACACAGAAGTAAAACAATAATGACAAAAACCTAAACATGGACAGGGTGAATAAAAAATGTAGTAGGGTTTTTAGAATGTGTTCAAACTTAAGTGATCATCATCTTAAAATAAATTGTTATAAACACAGCCTGGTATATATGAAACACATAGTATCTACAAATAAAAAACTAGAAGAGATACAAAAAAATAAAGAGAAAGAAATTCAAATACTACAGAAATTCACTAACATACAAGAGAAGAGAACAAGATAATAAGGAACAGAGAACTACAAAAACTGTCAGAAACTGATTAATAAAATGGCAATAACTATATACCTATCAAAAGTTACTTTGGCCTGACCTGTGGTGGCGCAGTGGATAAAGTGTCGACCTGGGAACACTGAGGTCGCCAGTTCAAAACCCTGCACTGGCCTGGTCAAGGCACATATGGGAGTTGATGCTTCCAGCTCCTCCCCCCTTTCTCTCTCTCTCTCTCTCTCTCTCTCTCTCTCTCTCTCTCTGTCTCCTCTCTAAAATGAATAAATAAAAAATTTTTTTTTAAATATTATAAAAAATAGTTACTTTGAATATATATGGATTAAGTATTCTAATCTAAAGGCAAATGAATAAAGAAGATGTGTTACATATATACAATGGAATATTACTCAGCCATAAAAAAATGAAACCTTACCATTTGTGACAACATGGATGATTTAAAGGGTATTATGCTAAGTGAAATAAGTCAAAGAGAAAATGACAAATACCATATGATTTCACATATATGTGCAATTTGAAAAACAAAGTAGAAACAAATTTGCAGGCACAGAGAACAAACTGATGGTTTCCAGATGGAGAAAGAGTTTTGTGCAAGATGGGTGAAAAGGTGAAGAGATTAAGAAGTTCAAATAGGCAGTTACAAAATGGTCACAGGGATGTAAAGTATAGTACAAGGAATATAGTCAGTAATATTGTGATAACTGTGTATGGTATAATGTGGTACTAGATTTATCAGACGGTCACTTTATAAATGTCTAACCATGATGCTGTACATCTGAAGCTAATACAATATTGAATATCAAGTGGAACTAAATCTTTTAATTAAAAATTTAGAAAATAAAAATACTTTGGTTGTCCAATTTATTTCACTTAGCATAATACCTAGTTCACTTGGCATAACACTATTATGCTAAGTGAAGTAAGTCAATTCGAGAAAAATAAATACTGTATGATTTTACTGCCATGTGGAATCTAAAAAAATAAGCTGACAAACAAAATAAAACTACAAACTCATAGATACAGAGAACAAATTGATGGTTGCCAGAGGGGAGGGCTGGGAGGTTGGGCAGAAAAGGTGAAGGGGAATGAGAGGTACAAACTGTCAGTCATAAACCAAGTCACAGGGATGTAGTCGATAATGTTGTAATAACTTTGTGTGGTGACAGATGGTTATTAGACTTCTCGTAGTGATCACTTCATAGGGATATAAATGTCAAATCACTGTGTTGTACACCAGGAACTATAATATTGTATGTCAACTATAATTTTAAAATTTAGGGACTTGGGACAGTGGCAGTCATGGCACCACCCATGAGGAACTGCATCCCCGGCAAATGTCTATGTAACTTGGAGGAGGGCAGTCTAGGCAGCCGCACCTATACCCAGCGCACTACATCCTCCATCACTCACTGGCTGCATGATGAAGAGCAGCCAGAATGCGCACTTCCTGTTATGTCTGTGATAAGAGACAGAGTTCCACTTACTGCCAGCTATGAGGGCTACAGTAACCTGTAGCATCAATTCATGCTTTGCCAGAGTACACATCCTATATATGGAGTCCACACTACTTAAGAACTCTATTAGAGGAACTATCCACAAGAAAGATGTCCAAGCTACTGAAAAAGACAAGGTTGAAATGTATAAGAGTTTTCACCCAATGACGTAGTCTTGGCCACAGTGATCTATCTCCCTTGGTGATGCCACAGTCCGACTACCTCCAGATCACTGCCGAAATGAACAAGGGCTAGTGGTGGTCCACTGTGAATTGGGTGCCCAGATGGTTCTCATCAGCTGGTGTGAGATGCAGTGCCCTAGACCCACCCTAAAGGATTCCAGAGAGTGGCCCAAGCGCAGCCAGAATTCTTGCAGACCTAAGGAACTTACTCTGCAAGTGAAAAGTTTATTCTTGTGAAACTTTCAGTGGATTTTATTCTCTTGAGTGATAGATTTCTCTTTTGGAGGCTCCATAACAAACTGTATAGTGCTAGAAATAGCCTATTTCTTCTGACCATCTTATAAATAAGTATTTTTTTCTGTGACAAAGAAAACATTTTTATTAAAAGGATTTTATGGTAAATATAACCAATAAAAAGACTTTGGGTACATATAATATCTTAATTTCTTAATATGTTGCAATAAACATCTGAAACAGGATAGAGTCCGGGATACAATTAGCACAAATACTGCCCAGTGTCACCTTTTTGTCTTTCTTATCAGAGAAGGAATTTAAAGCTGGAGGCAGGGAGGCATAAGCAAATGGGAGGTGGATACAGTAAGAGGATATGCCTGAGATGGGGTGGTGATAAGGCAGGTACACACACGGAAACTGATTCAGATGGTACGGACGAGAATTCCTAGTCTGACCCTTAGCACTTGGGCAGTGTCCCTAACAGGAAAACAGGACACAATCTGCTTGTCCATCTACTAAGCTCCTTTTCCTGAGTCCAGGTATAATGTTGAAATATCCTATCTGTGTCTCACCTTGCAGCCCCTAGTCCCAGTGGTAGTAGATATCTGTAACAAGAGGAAAAAAAAGTCAGAAATGCAGTCATTGTTCACTTTACTTTGAATGGATCCAGAAGATGTATTGAAACCCTATAGAATAAAAGGGTTATTTATAATTGGTGAAAGATTTTCACTCGATTAACCTGAAGACATTGGCATAATTAGAAAGTCAAAGCCAAGATTTTAGAAAGGTGCTATTGCAAGTTGTTAATTATGAAAACAATCTGACTCAACAATAAAACTTCCACTTACTAGCTTGCCAAATGCCCTAAGACTCTTGAATGACTTGGTGTCAGGTGTCACATTCACTTTTCGAAAGAAGGAAATGAGCAGCTGAGACTGTTTCCCCCGGACAGACCCTGACGAATTCTCCTGTTGTTCACACCTTTCTCAGCACCAGCAAAGTCATTAGCTGGAAAACCAGCTTGAGCTGGTGAGGCACTGTGTTGCAAATTCCAAGGGTGTAGCTAGCAGGAGTGGATATTAATAATTTGCAATGCCTGGTGTGACTCAGGTCTCAACAGACCAGCTGTTTAATTTGCAGCCATGCCCCTTTTCTCTGCTGTGCCCTGGTCCCACCTGTCCCTTCCGGGATCTCACATGCTTCTTCACGGCTGTAAGACACACCTCTGTCTTCAAGCCTCCAGAAGTAGGAGACACCTGGGGGCAGCACAAACCCCTTTGAGTGTAAGTTGTTGAATCAGCCTGCTTTGACTGATTTTCTGTCACAAGTCGCTGTTGAGAGCAGCCATGCCCAAAAATAACTCAGTCTGTGAAATGACAACTTCTACAGATTTACTTGGGGAAGTCATCAGAAAGCATCGCCATGCTCTCCCACTCTGGCATGTGGATAGGGCTTAAGAGACATTTTGTATATTGCTAAATTTGGAGAGTCTGGCTAATTATAGCAATTTTTCTATGGGTTTTTAAAATTTGACATTTTAGTGAGTGACCTGAACAATTATTTCACTTGCTATTAATGTGAGAGGAAAAGAGAGATCTTAGGTTAAAGATGGAGCAGAAACCATGATGGTGAACAAAAGAATTATAATAGTACAAAATGCTTTTCTTAAAAATGTAAGCTACTAAAATAAGGAAGAAAAATTGTTTAAGTTTCTAAAATAAGGAAGAATTCTGGTTATTTAAAGGCTAATTAAAACTTGACTCCCTTCAAATGAGATGTCGTTCCTAGTACATGGCATCCTCCTTTTGGACCTTTTCTCTCTCACTCTCTCAGTAAGGGTTCACCACTCCCACCTCATATTGCTCCTTTCCCCAAACTCCTCAAATAGCTCAAGCCTTTACTGCTCAACCCAGGCCTCCTACCCTACACCTCTTCTCACCTCCTTGCTGAATTCTATTGCACTTAGAAACATCCTTTCTAACACACATCACACCAGCCAGGTGGTTTCTTTCAGCTCTGCCCCACATCTCAGTTCTACAAAGATTCATGGACCAGAGGAGCAGAGCCATCCTTCTGGACAGATGGAAAAGGGATGAGGCTATGAATAATTATGGATTGATTTTTTTTTCCATCGCACATTAAAAGGCCTAGGATAGTGCCTGTTCCCTAGTAAAGGAAATGTTCCATTTAAAAAGTCATTAATATCTAGCTGAGAGACACGTAGAATCAACCTGTAGTATCACCAGGCTGGCCATCAACATCATCATTACTGAAATATTCTCCACTGACACAGATTTTCAGTGGTCTGGTCTCCTTCTTTCCTTCTCTCCTCCTTCCCTTGCTCATTCCTTCCCTCTTTTTTATCTTCTTGTCACTATCTTAATCTGTTCAGACTGCTATAATAAACTACCACAGACTGGGTAGCTTTTAACCAATAGAATTTTATTGCTCAGTCTGGAGAATGGGAAATCCAATGTTAAGGTGCCAGCAGATTCCCTGTCTGTGAGAGCCTGCTTCCTGGTTCACAGACAGCTGTCTTTTCACTGTGTCCCACATGATGGATAAAATAAGGGAGCTCTCTGAAGTCTCTTTCATAAGGGCACTAATCCCATTGATAAAGGCTCCACCCTCAGGACCTAACTACCTTCCAAAGGCCCCATCTCTTAATATCAACACATTGGGGTTAGGACTTCAATATATAAATTCTGGAGGAACACAGGCAATCAGTCACCTTCAAGGACATTCAAGGATAAAGATGTTGGACGAGGGCAGGGTTTCCAAACAGTGTGATTTGTCTGATTGGTTTTAAAAATAGTCATAACTTAGGCATCTTCAAATGTGAGGAAAGAAAATAGTGCTTGGTATTGTTTGCATACATACCAGGTCTTACTGTGTGTCCCAGAGACGCGCTGACCCCCTCACTCCTTACAATAGTCATATGAGCATGTATGCAGTTACAATGGAGTTGAATGATACGTGCATTTGACTTAGTCAGTCTAGACAAATTCAACTGTGCATACTTCATATGAGAAAGAGAGAATAAATTTAACATAATCAGTACAAATGATTTTGCTCCCAATTCCGCTCAGTAAACCTCGGCCCCAGAGTGCACAGGAGTTGTGAGCTCCCTCAGACTATCTGTTCCTGTGGTGCCCCTATTGTGTCAACATTACGCAATCCCAAAAATGATTCTGTTAATTCCATTTACAGCACAATTTTTGTTTTCATCCAAAATGGCCCATACATTAAGGCCAAGAATTTCTTCTGTTTAACTGTTGTAGAAAAATCTGGCCATGTTAGACTCACTGAGAGATAATTTGGGAGAGAAATTTTGCAGGCATTTTGAAGCATTGTCAAGACTAAGTTTTGATATGTTCTGTCACATATGTTTAGTTTTGTCTCATATCTGAGACTCTGTCTCCACTTTACAGATGGGAAAATTGTGGCTTGGAGAAGTTAAGTAACTTGCCTCAGGCACCTGGGGGCCGAGATGAAACCTGAGCCAATTCAGTCTTGTTTCCATAGTATGCGCTCGTCAGACTCTGCCTGAACCCAGCTCCATGCTCCCCTTGAATCTCAGTTTCAAATGGTCATCTGTGTCTTTGTCATTTCCTGGCTGTCTGCATTGTCCCTCTTTTCCCTTGTCTCTAAAGCCTTAGTTCGGAACTATTTGACAATCGCCAGGGTCCAGGGTGGATGTTCAGCCAGCCCACACGGGCACTGCCGTACTGGTTCTTTTGGATTGTCACTTATTCTATGACCACAACACCATTCCAACTGGCCAGACATCCATCCTGGCACCATAACTTACTGACTGTTGTGTGTTTAGAATATTACTCTGGCTACACCTCTCACAAGACTGTAAAGCAATCCTTTAGACTACCAAAGTAATATCCTAAGTAATTTTACAAAGTTTTTGCCACAAAAGTCATTGGCAGACACTGACATCTTTGTTTTTCAGAGCCAAGAACTGATGTTCAAAGAGCATGCTTGCCCGAGGCCATAGGAGGTAAGGTCGGGACCTGCGTGGTCCTGAGTGCACCATCCCATGCTGGCTTTTATGCACAGGCCAGGAGTACCCACAGCCAGCTGCCTCGGCCTTTGCTGAGGACTTAGGGTGACAATCGAAGCAACCCTCTTCATGAGAATGACCAGTTGCAGGTGAGCCCTGTGAGAACAAATAAAAATTTTCTTGTCTTCATTCAGAAATATGTGGCATAGCCATAAGGTCTTGTTGGGGTCCCGAGTCACCAATGGCATCAGAACCCCTTTGGGGGCTGTGTGTCTGCCCTGTTCTGATCAATCCTACTGCGCTTACTAATTACACTGGCATGTAGGTGGCCCAAACCCTTCCCTTGCAGGAGGACTTCCCAGAGAGGAGCAAGGTCTCCAGCCATTATGTCTGATATCACCCTGTAGAATATTAAAACTGACTCAAGATTGTGTTGAAAAATGTTTTTCTTTCCAGTATGCTAATAAGAACAAGATCATATCAGTGAATGTGCATGGCGTGCTCCATGGCAGGATTTTTCTGCAGCTGAGTCTTTTAATGAGCTGCTCTGTAATGAGGACAAGATCTGCACACACTATCTGTGTGATAGTCAAAGTTTAAAGACCTTTATTTTCCCCTGCTCTCACCCTCTTCTAAGCTCAGCTTTAATTCTTTTAAACAGTAACATTAATTGGCTGTTAAGTAAAACAGGAGAGAACACAATAGATTTATGATATTTTGAGAAACTCGACCAGTTCACAAGCAGTCAGAGAAACAAGCACAGCTTTATGAGGTAATTATGATTTAGTGCTTTCTCTCGCCTTGTTGAGCCTGTGGCCTCTAAAATGGATCTGGGATAAACGTCAAAGTCAGGATTTACAGTCAAACCTTTTCAACATATAATACGCAAGAAAAGTTCGTTTGTTTATTTTACCAAGCAATATTCCTGTCTACATTTCTGTGCTGTTAGGTTTGTAGGGTCCCCGCCTCACCTTTGAAATGGCATCTATATATAAATTATCACTCTGATAAGGCCGCTGTACCATCAAAAAGTGATTTTTTTGCAAGCAATCACAAGAGAGTGTGTCAATTTAAATAATTTCTTTCTTTTCCTTTTACCTCTTTTCCTCCCCTCACCCATTCCAGGAAAACTGTTATCACCTCAGATTTTCTGCCCTTTCTGAAATGAGCAGCAACCCACCACGCATGACGAGCATGCCCCAATCTCTCTTTGAAAAGAGAAGTGTGTTCAGCTATTGCCTTCAGGGAAAGCAGACCCTGGGGATGTTTGGATCCCCATGGTTTCAAACTTGGCTCCCCACTCACATGAGATCTTAGGCAGTTACCTTTCCTCTGGGAGCCTCCCTTCACTCTCTTAATTTAGAAAATAAGACAGCTTTTAATTTAGAAAATAAGACAGATGATGGTTTCTACTCTAAAATGCTAGCATATTCTGTGTATGGCCCAATGGTAATATAGTAGGCCACCTTGCTGTATGTTGTTGAAGGGGAGATGCCATCCCAAAATGTGTCGTGTCAGTTCCTCTCCAAAGAACTCAATTGTCATAAATCCCCTTGCTAGGAGTGATTCTAATCTCTTCTGGGAGATGAGAAGTGTGCACCACACTCAGACAGACATGGCATAAAACTACTGTATATCCCATGTATTTTCCTAAGTGCCCCTTGCCCCTTCCATTCTCTGATTAAAATAGTATATAACCTCCAAATTCTAACCACCTCTTTGAGTCACTTTTTTTTTTTTTTGGACAGAGACAGAGAGAGAGTCAGAGGGAGGGACAGATAGGGACAGACAGACAGGAAGGGAGAGAGATGGGAAGCATCAATTCTTCGTTGTGGCTCCTTAGTTGTTCTTTGATTGCTTTCTTATATGTGCCTTGACCAGGGGGCTACAGCAGAGCAAGTGACCCCTTGCCCAAGCCAGCGACCTTTGGGCTAAAACCAGCGACCATGGGATCATATCTATGATCCCATGCTCAAGCCAGCGACCTCGTGCTCAAGCTGCTGAGCCCACACTCAAGTCAGCGATCTCAGGGTTTCAAAACTGGGTCTTCTGTGTCCCCAATGCTCTATCCACTGTGCTACCACCAGGTCAGGCTGAGTCACATTTTTCTGAAAACTCCCAAGTAGGTATGTGAATAAAAATCTATCTTTTCTCTTGTTGGTCTATCTTTTGTTGGTTCAGTTGGCAGGACTCTAACAACAGAACATAAAAGGGTAGAAGAAAACAATTATTTCCTCCCTGACGTACGTGTGTGTGTGTGTGTGTGTGTGTGTGTGTGTGTGTGTGTGTGTATGTGTATGCATGTGGAGGCTACAGAGGAGGGGGAGGGGATTATGCTAGGAGTAGTACTTTTCTTTAAACAATTTTAGCTTAGTGAGAGAAAGTTCATTCACTGTGGTTGTTATCTTTACCAGGAATCTCTCCGCAGCATCCTTGAAAGTACAGCCCTTCCTTCCCAGGGTAAGGATGGAAGCATGGCAGGCACTAGCTTCTTTTTTATTTTTGGAGGAGGGGATTTAGGGGTTGGGAGAAGGGATAGATGCTAATTCTGGGCCAGCAGTTTTTCAGTATGGGCTTAGACCACATCTACTTAATGATAAAGGATCGGGGGAGCTTTCTTTATTTTTATTTTTTTATATCTTACTGAACAATTTTTGGTGGTCATACCTGGCAAGTTGGGAGGAGGAAAGTTGCATCTCTGACCTATTTCCTGGATGTCTTCATGGTTGGAGACCATTCAGTGACTCAGACAAGAGTCTAGAAATAGCCCCAAACATTTTATTAGATTATGTATTCTGTACAATATATTACACATTATATACAGCACCATCGACTGTGTAATGCACCTAAGTGTCATCATATATTAGATACAGCTTTATAATATGACATGGTTTATTGCAGCTACAATTTATTGAATATTAACTATGTGCCAGGCATGCTATTAAGCATTTTTCTTATGTTTTCTCATTTAGTTTAGATGATGTAGTTTATATAAATGGTAATTCCAAATAACATTTGGTGTTAATAATTTCCTCCAAGCATTTCTCCTGTCTTCAGGATAAAGAAGTTAAGACACATGGAAAAAAACCCAACAGCAGGATGTCCTTGCAAATAAATGAGAATAATCAAGTAGGGATCATTAGATGTTCTAACCCTTCTTCCCCCACCCCTACCAATGCTAACCAAACACACACACACACACACACACCTTTAAAGGTCTAGTATAGAATAATTCAAGGGTCCCATTATGTTCTAAAATCTTCCTAGCTGGGATAATTGGCTTTGGAACCTCTCTTATCCCCACGACTCTCTCTCATATGCCAATATCTCTAACACATAGATAATTTATGAAAACAGAGTACACACTTTTTAATAATTAAGTGATAGGTAATAAGAGCTTTCAAAAAAAGCTGTAAGAGCTTGTAAAAGGACTGGAGACTATGATGGTCAGTCATCCACATATTTGTCTGGAACAACTCAATAAAAACCTTCATCTTGTACCCCATTACCCACAACTGTAGGCCCCTCAAAGTCTGCTTTGTTTGCTACCAGAGGTCTTTTCCAGCAGGCGTTTGGGAGCCAGTCATTCGAAGGGAGAACCAGATGCCTGTCCCAAGCTCAATCACCCAGCATCACCCACTCTATTCTTTCCAAATTACAGCATAAACAATAACACAGGTACAATTAGCCAGGGCACTAATTACGGAGCACAAATGTATAAAGGATATAGAATGATAAATGGCAAACACAGAACATGTTGTGTCATATCAAGTAATCTCTCTAGCTGCTGAGCCCAGGGACAAAGGGAGAATTGTGCCCTATTTGTCTAACATGCTCTCTATCACAAATTGGAAATCCTTCCTAATTAAGATATTGTTGAATGTCCTTTTTTAGCAGATTTTAACAATGTTAATTAGGAGGTTAGAGTGATCATTGTTCATTTAGCAAACAATTAGGGTGATGTGCACTGTAGCTTTGGAAGTCTTTCTGAGCTAACCAGAAGTTTTCTTTCTGCAGGGAGGGAAGCTGAGGAGTGGAGGGAACAGGCTGAGAGAAAGGGCAATGCTACTCTGAACAGTTTTAGGCTGCGAGCCAAGGCGAAGCATGAGGAAATGTTAGCGGTGGGCCTGGCAGTTCTTAGAAAGCAGTGTTGGCCTTGACCTTGAGCTACAGTATTTGTAGCTGTAAAGTCTATCTCCATCCACGATGGTTCTTGTCTTTATAACTCAGGAGAGTGTGGCCAGAGAAAGCAAAGCCTTCAGGCCTCTTCATCATCTGGTCAAATAAGGGTACAGACGCACTCAGAACATGGTATCTCAAAGTATGGCACCTTGGCACATTGTAGTTTGAGCTGAAGGAGTTTCAGGAGACAGCAGAGGCAGGAAGGTCACTCTGACCTTCTCATACCCTTCTCCCCTGAAACAGGCCCCCGTGTGAGAAGTGCCTTCCCCATACCAAGAGGAGAGGATCATCCTTGTCTCCAAGATGGAGGGTCACTGAAAGGAATCCAGACACACAGGTCTTGCTGGCTGTCCACCAGTTCACTGAACTGACCTTAGACCCTATGTCCCACCACACTTATCCACGACTGCCCACTCTCCACTAAACCCCATATAACAATACTCAGGTTTGTCTCTTCAGGTTCTCGTTTTCTTATAAAGGTTTCTGAATCACATGAAACTTATATAAATAAATGTGTCTGCTTTTCTCCCATTAATTTCTCTTTTGTCAGTTTAATTCTCAGACCCAGCTAAGGACCCCAAGAGAGACGACAAAATCTTTTTCCTCCCCTCCAGGGTCTTCCTAAAGAAAGGAAAACAATGTCCTGCCATCATTTTTTAGTGCTCTATTATTTTAGTACCTGATGAGTCTGAGCCCTTCTTGATGTAGCCCCAACACCTTCCACATTTGCACCCCTAACACTCATGATATAAGACAGTTGGCAGGTTTTTTCCTTCTGTTTTTAAGGGTAGCAGAACATGCCACCCCAAAATATGAGTATGGGAATTCAGGACAAGCCACCCCCAAATGTGCTGCCTGAGTATATTGATGATTTTGAGCTGCAGGCACTTGAAAAACAGCAAATGCAGCAGAGGCTTCCTCTCAACTCCCTTATCTGCCTAAAGGCACATCTTCCAAATGGAATCAATTGACATAAGTCCCCATTCCTTCCCTCCTTGGGGGTTTCATCAACCAGGAAAACTGATTGTTTTCACAGGAAATGAGACTATAAGTCAATATCACACCCAGACAAACTGTCACAAGCTATCATACTTTACATGTATTCTTCTAAAGGTCCATTCATCTTTCCTAAAAATCCCTTTTTCCCCCCTAAGAGGCCTGTATCCCTCCTCCCCTTTCCCTATTTAGCTGGCATTTAAGCCTGAATTCTAAGCCACTCAGAGAGTTACTTATTTTGTCTTAGCATCTCCTATGTTTACATGAGGTATCCATGTTAATAAACTTCTGCTTGTTTTTCTCTTATTACTCTGTCTTTTATTACAGGGGTCCCAGCTAAGAACTCAAAGGGTAGAGAAACACTTACTTCTTTCTCCTCTATACTATCTTCCCCCTTTATAAAAAATCAAATCCCGCTTGATAGTGGGGTCAACAAGCTTGGAAGTAAAGGAGGAAGGAAGGAAGGAAGGAAGGAAGGAAGGAAGGAAGGAAGGAAGGAAGGAAGGAAGGAAGGAAGGAAGGAAGGAAGGAAAGAAGGAGGACTCTATGATTTGCTACTTTGACATGACGAATATGAAAGCGAAGTGTATTTGGAGAGGAGGCAAGAACTGGCTGTTTGAAAACTATCAGAGTACTTGAGTTGCTTTGAGAATCTGATTCTTTCTTGGCAAAGGTGCTTGTGGAGAAGGAGGGCAGGCATCACAGCAAGAGAAATATTGATTAGAAATTGAATGCAAAGACTCTGAATTCTATTTTTGGCTTCATCAATGATTTATTGATACAAACTCAAAGTCACTGAAAAAAAAGTCACACCTTCTTAGAGATGGTACCAGGTACCTTATTGTACTGATTTTCTAACTATGCATGCTCAATTCTAAGGGATAAGACATCTAAAATATTTCCAGCAGCTACCCTGGGCCAGGCACTGTGTTAAATACTTTACGTAAATTTAATCACAGCTAGCACTTAGCTTCAATCTAAATGGCTCTGAGGCCCATTTAAGTGGCTCTCAAGTCTCTTTTATCCTTGGGGGACCCCATCTGCTTGGGGATAAAAAGCTTTTTTATGTTCTATAAGCTCAAAGACCACCCACCCCAACAATTTGTGCTTTGTCAAAAAACAACAACAAAAAAAAACCTCTATCCAATTAGCAGACACAATTTTAATGAAATACTGATGAAATAAATTATTAATGCATGTCAGAAATCAAATATAAATCAGGTCATCTTGTAAACTGTTACTACGTCTATAATCTGCTTTCAAGTACTTTAGTATAGCTAATGTAACATCACATATGTGTTAGCTTAACTCACAGCGTAAGTGTAGGAGTTGTTCTAATAGGAATTTACTTTTTAGGGGTGGGAAGTCAGAGTTCTCATTGGGAAGTCCAACTATAGTATATACCCCCTTATCCGTGAGGGATATGTTCCAAGACCCCCAGTGGATGCCTGAAACTGTTAGATAGTACCAAATCCTATATAAACTCTATTTTTTCCTATACAAACATACCTATGATAAAGTTTAATTTATGAATTAGGCACAGTAAGAGATTAACAACAATAATTAGTAATAAAATAGAATAATTATAACAATATACTGTGATAAAACTTATGTGAATGTGGTCTCTCTCTCTGTGATATCTGAGATGGCTATTGAGTGAATAAGGGGTGGGAGCAGTATGGTATGGATACACAGGACAAAGGGACAATTTACATCCTAGGCAGAATTTCATCACACCACGCAGAATGACATGCAATTTAAAAAATTGTTCATTTTGGGAATTTTCCATTTTATATTTTCAGACCATGGTTGACTATGGATAACTGAAAGCTCAAAAAGGGCAATGCAGATAAGGGAGAAACTATTGTAAAACAAACTTACTTCCATTATTTTATCTTGATCAATACCTGACAGTTTTCTAAAGAGCATGGCCCAGGTCGGAAATGGGTCTTCACTGGTCAAGTCAGTGGCTTGTTCAATCGCATGCTGGCTGTTACAAATGGGATCTCCTTGGTAAAGCTTGATTGGAGAGTCATATAACAGTAAGTGTAGGGATGAACGCAGTTTTCTGACTCTTTGCACTGGCATGAATACAAATTGATGTGTGCCTTTGTCTCCTAGCCTGCCAGGTTTGTTCGTTCCCCATTAACATAGTCAGTGCCTGGCAGAGGTGTTGTTCCCAAAACACATCCATAGAACAAATGAGGAAAACTGCTCTGTCACAATTGAGGTAAATTCATCTAGGGCAGAAAACCTGTATATCTTTTTCAAGACCCAATAAAATAAACTTGACAGGTGTGTATTTTACTTTTTAAATTTCCAGACCGGACTATCATGAGTTGATACATGTTTTAGTTTGAACTCTTCAAAAACACTATAAAACCATTTACTTCCACTTAGAACTCTTGGTCATCCTAAAGCAGGTCAACTTTTCCAGCTGTCTCTAGCCAGGAACAGCAAAAGGAGACCATACACTCATCCAAACTTAGGCACACAATACACAAAGGGAGTGAAGAGAATATTCAGGCTATGAAATTCTGATGGCTCATTACCATGATAAAGGTTGTAACAACTTGGACAGAAAGCTGAACAAAAGGCGTCCACCATTCTATTTGCAATTCTAGGATTGTATTTGTAATCTCTCTTTGCAGGAGAAAGAGACTGCCAGTAAAAGGCTGAATGAAGCACAATAGCAAGGGAGAACCCACAATGCCTAAAGAGACCAAAGGGATCAGCGAAATATTCTTACACATGAGACTGCTCTGTGTGTGGACCTTCTCTGTGTATGTACACATTTGACAAGACTAAATTACTGTCATGGGTAAGAGTTTAACATTATTGACCTATACGATGGCTTTTAAAAATATATGCAACATGGCTGGAATGCCAATTTGACGTGAAGAAGTGTTTAAGGAACATGAATGGGCTGAGCTGCAGTATTTCTATGGAGCAGAGAGAGCTTGTTTAATTTGTTCACTTTAAAGAGTCTGAGAGTCAGCTAACACTGTAACCTGCTAAGTGAGGCACCATGAATGTGATTAATAATGCAGACGGGGACGGTGCAATAGTTATTGTGCTCTATAGGTTTTGGTGTCAGGGAAGCATTAATTGTTCCAAAAGTCACTGATAATTTTGGTTAACAAGTGATACAATGTAACAGGTCAGTCTGCTGTTCCTTGGGGCTCCCTTTGCCCATAGCTGCTAGACTCTGCAAATTCTGATTCATTGCCATCTGATCCCCTTTTGCTAGCCATCTATTTGCTAACTTTTGTTGGGAAGTGTGTGGTGGCAAGGACCATTCAGAAAAGGCTCACCAACTTTGGAATCAGAGGAACAAAGCCATTGCTTTTGCTTAACTAAAAAATAATAAAACCCACAATGTCTTCTATTGTCCCACTGCAGATCAGGCTTTTAATTGGTGCTTTTGCATCGGTATTTAAAAAGGTGTGCGATGACAGCTTAGAAGTAAGGTATCATAGAGCAGAAGTGATTTCACTTCCAGGTTAATCTTGCCTTGAAATTTTTGTGTGTGCTGTGACTTCCCGACTCCTAGGAAATGTGTGTGGTTGCCATTGATGGAAGGCACACAGGGCTGTTCTTAGATTACAGGAGTGCGGTTAATATGCTGCACTAACTATATTCTCTGATGCATTGATCTTCTTCTTTCCTCCCCTCTGGCCCCTGATGGACATTAACAAAGTTGGCTTCTAACCATACTGCTCATTCAGCTTCCTTTGGTTTCCATCATATTAGGTGCCCATAAATACAAATGTCAGCTTGTCAATCCCATTTATGATTACAAAGTGAACACCTGAGGATGAAACAGACAATTAACATTGAGCAAATTCAATGCAACAAACATTTATTGAACCTCTGACTGTGATTAGTCAAAAGTGCTGAGTCATCAACAAAAGCACCGCACCGTGGTGACTTTTACTACAAAGTCAAGGTGATTCTTCTAGTTAGCCCCGTGGGTATGTGCTTTTGTCTGCCAGTAAAGTCTGGAAAGTTTGGTGTTGATGATATCTAGCTGTGAGAATTGGGAGTCCTGTAGTTCATTTCAGCTCAGGTGAGTGCCACCCCTCAGTCTCTTAACTTGCATTGAGACTGACTCTGAAGTTTATATGATTAAAATTGATGGAATGCTATAATGCAGATGATTGTAGAGAGTATTTCTCTATTACAAAAGTATTAACTGTATGGATTCCAGAACTGGGCATTTATGGAACTGGGCATTTATTCTATCTTTGTTCTTCATTCACCCAGTCTGCCAGTTCTCAAACAATAAGTATCATCAAGTCTTTTTATATACATGAAATGGAGGAAAAAAAACCCTTTCTCCAAACCACTTAGGTTCTCTAGTTGGGACTTTGTGAATTAGACCATCAAAAAACAGATTAATAAGATAAAAGCACAAAAATTTATTTAATATAAGTTTTATGTGACACAGGAATCTTCATAAGGAGATGATGACCCAAAGAAATTGTTAAAACTGAGTGTTTTTATACTAAATTTGATGAAGAGCAGATAATTGTGGGAAAAAACACATAATAGGACAAGAGTATAAGCTACAAGTTGTAAACTGAGGGCAATTTAGTAAGGACTTTCATTTAGATTATTTTCAGGGTGCATCTATCCTTGGGGATAAGGCTGTTCTTTCACTCCAGGTATAGAGAAAGCACTTTTCCCATGAGGGTCTGATGACATACTTCAGGGTAGAAGAGAGAGGCCAGAGACTCCTTCCAGCATTTGCTGTTTCTATGACCTTCAACTTAAAATACTCAATATGCCAAGTTGCCATGTTTTGGAGCAATGTTTTCTGCACCCCTCAGCTTATATGCATACATATATATGTATATGCTTTAATAAGTCATTTGTTTCTTAAATCTCTTTACTCTTAGATAAGATAATATCCATTTTATAGTAAAATGATGCATCGATGAAGGGAAGAGATACACTTGATTTTAAAAAATGTCTATAAAGAGAATTTTCTTCAAAGCCAGAAGGATAGAATGGAGTTGTTTTTTTCTTATTATTAATATCCCAGGATTCACAACATTTTTCTTATAAGCTTAATTCTTAATGTAGAAAATTCAGAGGTGTTTATTAGCATATAAAACCAATATAAGATGATAAACATGTGTTTTTAAAATAATAGCATTTGTATTCATTGGTGTGTTTTTCTGAAAAGTAGCTTATCAAATAAACATCAAAGGCCTTTTAAAAATGTTCACTTCCTAAAAGTTTATCCCTTCCTAAAAGTTTATCAGAGGGAAATAATTGGATAAATAGACAAAATTGAATGACTAAAGACATCAGTGTAGACTTGTCTATAGCGGGACACCTCATATGTCCATCAATAAGAGAATTGGTTGGATAAGCAATGGTGTATTCACACATTGTTATAATTGAGAATGCTGTTATTGTAGAAGTATTTATTACCTTGGAATAATTCACATAGTATGCAATCAAGTGCAAGTACTCTCTGTAGTATGACTCCATTGTTGTAAGAAAAAGCATTGGAAAGTTGCACATAAAAAATTAATAGCGATACTCCTGAAAACAAATGGTGAAAAAGAAATATTTTTAAAATCCTGAAACAAGCAAAAATGGAAACACAGCATGCCAAAATTTATGAGAAACAAACAAGGCAGTCCTAAGAGGGAAGTTTCTAATGATTAATATTTAAATTAAGAAAAGAGATAACAAATATCAGAGTAGTAATAAGTAAAGAATAGAAAACAAATAGAAAAGATCAACTAGACCAAGAGCTTATTTTTTGAAAAGATAAACAAAATTGATAAATCTTTTGCTATTCTTACCAAGAGAGAGAAACCTCAAATAAATAAAATTATAAATCAAAGAGTAAACATCACAACAGACATCACAGAAATAGAAAAGATTCTAAGAGGCTACTATAAACAATTATATGCTAACAAATTAGATAATTTAAAAGAAATAGATAAAAATTTTAAAAACATACAATCTACCAAGATAGGATCATGAAAAAATAGAAAATCTGAGCAGACCAGTAACAATTAAAGAGATTGAATCAGTAATCAAAAACTTTTCAAGAAAGAAAGCCCAGGACCAGAGAGTTTTCCTGGTGAATTCTACCAAACATTTAAAGAAGAATTAATGCCAATATTTCTTTAACTCTTCCAAAAAATGCAAGAGAAGGGGACTCTCTCAAACTTATTTTACAAGGCCAGCATTTCCTGATACCAAAGCCAGATAAGGATACTATAAGAAATGAAAACGACCAACCAATATTCCTGATGAATATAAATGCAAAATTTTCAACAAAATACTAGCAAACTGAATTAAACAGCATATTATAGGGATTACACACCATAGTCAAGTGGGATTTACCCCTTAAATTGAAGGATAGTTCAACATACACAAATCAATAATGTGATACACTACATTAATAAAATAAAAGATAAAATTCATGTGATCATCTCATCTCAATAGAAGCAGAAAAATGTTATTTGACAAAATTCAAAATCCTTTCATGATAAAAACTCTCAACATACTGTGTGTAGAAAGAACATACCTCAATATAATAAAGGCTATATACAACAAGCCCACAGCTAACATCAATGTTCAAAGGTTGTAACTTTCCTCATAAGATCAGGAATAAGGTACCTACTCTCACCGTTACTATTCAACCTTGTACTAGAAGTCCTAGCCAGAGCAACAAGGCAAAATAAATAAATAAATAAATTACAGGCATCCAAATCAGAAAGGAAGAAGTACAATTATCTTTGTTCACAGATGACATAATCTTGTACACAGAAAATCCTATGACTTCACCAAAAAACTGTTACAAACTAATTTTTGAATTTTGCAGAATACAATATCATCATACAAAAAAGATTGCACTTTTACATACTAAAAATAACTATTTGAAAAAGAAATAAAGAAGGTAATCTCATTTATAATAACATCAAAAACAATAAAATACTTAGGAATAAATTTAACATGGGAGGTAAAAAATTTATACACTGAAAACTGTAAGACATTGTCAAAAGTGATTGAAGAAGACACAAATAAGTGAAAAGATGATTTGCTTAAGAAATTGTGATGCCCTAGGGAAAGCACATTGGTAATGAAGGTATCACAGGAGTGGCATTGGTTGGCAGAGCACTGATGTACCCTGCTCCACCCATCTATTTGAGGAGAGATCACCTGCCTGGCTACATGTACTTGGTGGTCTGGCTATTGCAGAGTTAAAGGGGCCAAATAAGAGCTGCATTTGACAGGCTGATGCCACCTGGCTTTCATCGATGAAAATCTTGGTGCTGACAAGACCTGTGGTTTCTTCACTGGTGGTGTAGATCAAGAGACATCCTTAATGTGCATTCTCTGCATGGCTACCACCCAATTGCCCTTAGGAAAAGACACAAAAGGTTTTAAATCTACCTTTCATGACACCTTTGTTAAAGGAGGCAGTTATGAGAGCTGCAGTTGTGATCAGCCTAGTAAGCACTAACCAAACAAAAGAAGCTGAAGCCTTGTGAGGTCAACGATGGTGTTTCACTCTCCATTGTGTCCCCAGCATCTGGAACAGTGCGCAGCATCTTCTGGGCTTTGAGTGAACTATTGTTGAATAGATGGATGAAAGAATGAATGAATGGGAACACTTCAGGTGTGAGGGAAGTCAGCACTGGTTCAGAGATGGAAATCCAACTTCAGAGGCTGTCAGGCAATGTCATGCAAGGATATAGGTCCAGCTGCTTTAATTAGCACTCACCATTTCATTCACAGCTCTATGCAGCAGACTGCTACAGCCACATTGTTTTCTCATCATAACTGTATCACATATATCACCTCTGATGATCCCTGCTTTCTACTCATATGAGTCACTCTCTATATAAACCACAAGTAAAGCAATTGAGGGAAAATCAGCAGTGACATAGCAGACTTTTTTACACTTTAGTTTCATGTTGTTAAGAAGCCTAGCAGAGGAATGTATAAAAGTGGGGGGGGGGGGCGGTAATTGAAGCAGATCCAATGAATACTGTTTCTGTGTTTGTGAGTATGTATGTGCACGCACACACCGGTGAGCATGCCTTCTTAAATAAGATTATTTAAGAGACGGCAATTGGCAAAAGAGAAATACACATTTTTAATGGATTCTCCAATAAGCAAAAGCAAACATGAGATAAAACCAGTGTGTGCTCATCTGTTCCTATGCTTTACTGCCTGGTGTCTTCCCAATTCACTGTCTGCAAAAAGCCCTTGAGAAATGTTCTATTTAACAAAACATCCAAAATCTGACTTTGCCACACATTCATAGAAAGGCAATTTCCTTTATGTGTTCCCTAACTGCAAACCCATATTTCTCTAGGCCTTCAACTTTCCTTACATTTTTTTAAGCTATATTTCTTCAACTTCTTTTCCTCCCACCCAGGTGTTATAAGATCCTGTTGCTATTATCAATCATACTCCAATTTTCTAAAATAAAAATGAGGACATAGTCAGAAGAGTGTAAATGCTGCCATGGGACCTTGTAATTGGCTCCTTTAGAAAGTAGAGGGCCAGATGAAGTTAGAATAGAAGAGATTTATTAGTGTAAGAGCCCTAGCCAGGTAGCTCAGTTGGAGTATCATCTCAATATGCCAAGATTGCAGGTTCAATCCCTGGTATGGGAACATACAAGAATTGACTAATGAATGCATAAATAAGTGGGGCAACAAATGGATCATGCATTCTCTCTCTCTCTCTCCCCCTTTCTCTCTCTAAAATCAATAGATTATTTTTTAAAATGCTCTAAAAGATAAAAGAGAGACGGGGCCAGTGGTGAAAGCCTTCAGACCGGAGGTCTAATATTTATGAAAGAATCAGGGTTCAATAGGAAGTTGTGTGTGTGTGTGTGTGTGTGTGTGTGTGTGTGTGTGTGTATGTGTGTGTGTGTGTGTGTAGTATATATATTTAGAGAGAAACTTATCTCAGGTAATTGGCCCCTGTGATATGCAGTTTTGGAGGCTAACTAATTTAACATCTGTAGGACAGGCTGACAGGCTGGAAACTCAGGCTGGATTGATGCTTCAGTCTTGAGGCAGAATTCCTTCTTCTCCGGGAAACCTGTTTTTGCTTCTAAGGTCCTCAACTGATAAGGCCCATCCACATTATGGACGATAATCTCACTTACTTGAAGTCAATTCATTGTGGATTGTTAACGACTTCTACAAAGTGCCTTCACAGTACCACCTAGATTAGTGTTTGATTAGATAATGTGATACTAGGGTCTAGCAAAATTGACATGTAAAACTAACCATCATGAGGGAGAAAGAAGAAAACTTGAGTAAAAAGAGTCTCTATGTAAAGGTTAGCTCTGAGAAAGTCTCAGCTAGCTCAATGGGAATCTCTGGGGCAGAGTCCACACCAGCCAAAAACCTAGACTGCCACCATGCTTGGCCATTGGCTGGAAACTGCCCAGGAAGAGCATGGCCTCAACTCAAACATAGTGGCATGTGCCAAAGGTTCTGCAGTTGGAGGCTATCAACTGACTGTACCCTTGACCAGAGAAGAGAAAGAGATACAGAACATACAGTCATTGGACATTCCCATCTTCCACCCTCTTCTCATACCTTATTCAGACACCTAAATTCTCCCTTTCATCTTGTCCATGAAACAGCATTGACAGTCTGGTCTTTTATTTTTCTTCCTCTTAATTCTTGTCCAGTGTTTCCTCCAGGTCTCTCCTCTTCCACTTTCTTCTTCATTTCCCCCCAATTATCTCCCAGCTTTCTTGTGCTGTTTATAAAGTCTGCTGTGCCACCTCCCTTTCCTGACCTTCCAAGAGGAGCAGTGCTCCTGGGCTGGCTGGTGTGTGCTCTTAGCATCCCTCTCAGCAGTGGTAAAGAGGGGCAGGCTGGCACTAACCCAAATGCATGCTTAAATAATGGGCACGCCAGTGCTGGAAAATTAAAACACAGCATGAAATTGCTGAATTCACAATTTTATTGTCACTGATTGCCTGGTGGCTCTGCATATTGAGAAAATCTTCACAGCTTCTTTTATTTTCCATGGCTTGGTTAATGTGCAGATAATTTTAGTGGTAAGCTTTTTATTCCCCCTCCATCTTTTTGTTCCTTCCTTCCCCTCCCAATCAGGCAAAACAGAGAAGAATAAATTCACACTTGTCACAAAAAGCACTTCATTTTTCAGCTAATTGGTTACCTTTAATAGAAGAGTATTTTGTAACTAAAAGATTCTTACAAATCATCTATCCTGGCCTCATTCACACTTTGCAGATAAAGAAGGTGATTTGTTAAAGGTCACATATGAAAGTTGTGGGGAAAAGAGCTAAAGTCAAGTTCTCGACCCCCCAGCGCAGTGGGTGTCATGTCTCCCTTCTGAGGGGTTAAATGAAGAAGTAGATAAAATGGATGCCATTGTTTCCCATTTATAGGTAAGGAATCTGAGTATCAGTTGTCTCCAAAAAGGGCATAACCAGGTCTCCTGACCTATTTTTTTTTTTTTTTTTTACTATTTTTAGCACATGGTTGTCTTTGCTCAATATCAGAGTAGTTAGCTTCCCTGTGTGAATTAGAGGTGGAGCCTGACCTCTTCCTTACACATAGAAATATAGCACGCATGGAATTTATCTGTCATGGAATAACACTGACAGGAAATAGCATCTATCATTTGTGCAGTGATTCACAGTTGTCAACATCACCCTGTACTGGTCATTACAGGTGGTCTCCATAGTCGCTCCAGGAGGAGGTGAGGCCATGTTTCCATTTTTATGGTAAAGGAATCAAAGTCTCAGAAAGTAAATTATTTGCCCAAATTACTTATTAAGTGAGGTCAGAACTGGAAGCATGCATCCTCTGACATCCAGGGCTCTTTATATCCATCAACCAGCTTGTGACTGCTGGAGGTTTCTGATAGAATAGTCTTCTATACACAGTCATGAAATGACAGGAACAGCCTGCTTCATAGTTAGCCACTTTCTATCCTCAATGCCATTTTTCTTGTTCATGCTATTGTCATTTTGACTTCAATCCACATAACAGTTTCCTAACTAGCCTTCTTGCCTCCACCCTTGCTGCCTGCCAGTCCACATGCCATGCTGTTATGTGTGGCAGCCAGAGTGACCTTCCTAAAACAATCATCCCTGCACTCTCAAATATGCATGTGTTTATAAGATACATTCAGTGTTACCATATCAAGTGCAGTGTGAAACATACACAGAACTAGAAAAATTTTAAGAGTGCATTAATTAAAGGAACTAATATTTTCTTGTTATTCTGTTTTAGAGAAATTACTCAAAAGTGCAAGTCTGATCCCTTTCTTGCTAATCATCAACACAAAACCCAAACCGAATATGAAGGTCTTCAGGATGTGACCCCAACCTTCTCTCAATCTTAATCTCTTGCTATTTCACACCTGAATTCCACACTCCAAGCAAATAAAGACTTCCAATTTCCCTGCTCTTACTCAGCTGTCAGTGGGCTTCCTTCTCTGCTATCATTTCCTCCTGGAACACAATTACCCTCCCTCTGTTTTTTTCCTTTTTCTTCCTCTTTTTGCTAGCTAATACCTACTGGACCCTCCCTCAGGTCTTGAATTAAGCTTAACTTCCTGTGGAAGGCCATCCTGCCTCCGCTGAGAAGAGCTCAGGGGCTTCTGAGTGCCCTTTAGTAGCACTTACCACACTGGAAAGTCATTTTCATTTTCTATTTATTTGCCTTTATTTCCCAGTAGACCATGAGCTTCTTGAAGGCAAAGCATGGGGTTTGGTGACCATTTACTCTCCAGCGCTATCAAGGTGCTGAGTGTGTCACAACTATTTGTTAAAGAATCAATGAATATCTGCTCTTGGTTCCGATGTTTCTGTTCAGTGGAAAATAGAGAATACAACCAGCCCATCAATCACGTCATTCTCATGGGGTATGATATTTTTGATACCCACTTTCTCTTTTAAACTTCCCAGGGGGAATTTTTCCCTTATGTGGGAAAAAAAGTGTGGATACTCAATATGCTATGACTTTATGTTCCCTCTTAGGCAATAGAAAAATCACACAATTCTTTTAAGCTCAGCCATGTTCCAAATTACTTAGTAATTAATGGTGTGCTGTCCAATACACCAAGCACTTGAGGATTCACAGAAAGATGGTGAGGGAGGAAAAATTTAGGGTCCCTGCCTGAGTCTCTACAGTAATCTGATAAAGAAAGAATGATAGAAGAAAAGTGAAAATTTATTTACTGTAAGTTTTATATGACATGGAGCCTTCATGGGGCAAGAAAAACCCAAAGAAAGAGTTAGACCCGAATGTTTAGTGTGAGGTTTGATGGAGAATAGGCAGTTGTGAAGCAGTATGACCGGACAGATAGTATGAGGTCAGGGCAATGAACTGGGGAAAACTTAGCAAGGCCTGTGTGTTCAGATATATTTTCAGTGTCTCCATGTTTTTGGAAGCAAGGGTGATCCTCTCTTTTGAGAGGCACCTGTCACCTGAGGATTTTATGACCTGTTTTAGGAAAGAAAGGTAGGGCAAAGGTCAGAGTGACCTTCTTGCCTCTGCCGTTTTCTCAAACTATCAATTTAACATATATCCAGCTGCCGTATTTGAGGGTAATATGTCCTGAACTCAAGTGAGATATAATATCTCCTTCTCTACCAACTGTGAACTGACTCTCTTTGAGAAAATGGTATGCTTGCCTTTTTACCTTTTTTGGTCTATCTTCTTCCCATCTACTGGCTATAAATTCTAACCCTTTAGGGTAGAAAAGAAAGGAAAGGGAGATGGTAAAGTTCTTAATTGACAGATATTTGCCATACAGTGGAATCATGGTCTCTGGACCTTACAGATGTTTCAAGTTGATTTTTTCTTGTGGGCACTTTCATTGCTCTGTCTTCTTGCCTCTTAAAGTTTTGCTGTACTCTTTCCCAAAGAGCCCCAGGCTAATATCACCAAACTGGGTGACTCTTAGTCCCTAGGATGCAAGCAACTTTGAGTGCAATGACACAGCCCTCTTCTGGTGACTATAGGGTCACTAAAGCTCTCCCAAGGACGCATCTGGAATGAATACTCTGAAGTTCCCAGTTGCAGAGGATGTGTACCTAGCTCTCTGAGTGGTTTGTTGAAGTCCCTTTCACTGGTGTGAAGGAAGCTCAATGAGAGAAAGATGGTCTAAGGGGGAGGACTGTAAAGCTAGGATGCAGTTTTGACTCTAGCTCCTCCATGAAAATAGACACAAGTACTGAACTTGCCTGGGTGCTAGGGATAAAAAGATTATACCCAGGAGTTGGGGTCCCCAGGGGCTCACCAGAAAGGGGTTGGCATAGGTACCCTTAGTGCCTGTATTTAACACATGATTATGCAATTCCATGGAAAGGAGATTACAACAGAAAATCCTGAGACCTCAGTCTGAATTTCCTTTCTTGATTGCTGAAAACATTGGGTTAAAAAAGTGAAGAAAAGTGAATGGAGGCCTTCTATATCAGGTTTTCTCTAGAATTGCCCTTTCTGAATTGTCGATAATTTCTCTGCATTTCCAAATCAGGGATCGAGATGAGCAGGCTATGATCTGCATTCCATTTATCAATGCTCTATCTCTTGCTTATTTAAAAGGTGAAATTTTCCATAGTGATCCGATTGACTTTTAAACATTCAGTTAATGAATTTTAAAAATACAAAGTCATCTTAAAGTGAGTGATCTGTCCCCTAATGCTGGCATTTATTATTCCATTCCTCAGAATGTGTTGCAAGATAGCTATTTTATGTGGAACCCCTCTAAGGTACTATAGCAAGATGAGACTTCCTGCGGCCTTTTAGAGTAGAAAAATAATTTTTTTCATGGGACATCGCTTAATGGGCAGTTTTAAAAGACCCAAATGAAGTCATAAAATGCATGCATGTCTCTAACAGTATGTTCTTGAGACTATCATCAAAAGGCCTTACTATAATACTTGCAGTCTAGAAGAGGAAAAATGAAGGCATTTTCTCCTTTCAAAGTCTTTGTTTTCAACTTAGTGGGATTCTAATACAAAAAAGTCTGATGAGATGAACCATTTGAATAACAATGCCAGGTCTGACACAAAAATTCACCAACACAAGGAAATGACCACTTAATCTGAAAACTCAGGGTAGCCATGCTGCCCTCAGCTTTGACTATTGAGCTAACAAATTAAAGAGAGGGAAGACCTGCAGTAAGAGGTGAGGCAAGAATGTGTCACGGGGATTCCTAGACACAGTGTAAAATTCTGGGCTTTGATGGTAGTCAGAATTTTTACTCCTTAAGGAAGTGTTTTGGAGCTCTAAATGCAATTCCTTTGTTTTCTTTGAGGAGAAGGTGTGTGTGTGTGTGTGTGTGTGTGTGTGTGTGTGTGTGTGTGTGTGTGTGTGTATTTAAAGCTAAATGGCATTTTAGGGCTTAAGTGCTCAAGTCCACAAAAAGTGAATAGACCATATGGTCTGTTGTAGAATAAGTAATTACAGACTTATTAAAAATACATGTTAATTTTACTTACTGACACTCCATGATAATGGCTTCCTCAGGATCTAATTCATTCTGCCGAATATACTTATCTATTTCTGGTGCAGGAAACTCTCATCTTGATCAAATGGCTTGAGCGAGATTTAAGCTGACCCAGTCCTACACCAAAGAAAAACCATTACTTTTCAGTGATGTAGACAATTTAGGATTATTTTCTCTGTTTCCCTTTAAATTCTCATTTCAAGCCAGAGGCAGATAAAGCCTTAAATTGAAGAGGGGTAGCAGAAGCCAATAATTTCACAGAGGGTAAGACATAAATTTCTTTGAGTTGCTTCTTTAAAGAATGTAATACTCATATAGGTTAACCAGCTCAGAGTAAATCATTGATACTTGAAAATGGGTTTGCAAATTTTATTCCAATCTGATTTGGAGAAAGTAGCTTTGCCATTTCTTCCAGCTGCTAATAACCAAGTTATTTATCAGTGCTTCTCAAATTTTAATATGTTTATAAATCAGGGCAGGGTGAGGGGGGATCTTGTAAAATGCAGATTCTCAGTCAGTAGGTCTGGGGTGGGGTCTGCGCTCCTGCTTTTCTAACAAGCTTCCTGGTGGTGCTGATGTGCTGGTCCAGGGACCAGTCTGTGTAGTAAGCACTTTACTGACTGATAAGATGCTCTAGCATTGCTATGCATACTCAAGCTTGTGAATGGACTAAGTGACTATGTTAGTAGTGTGGGGGTTAAAAAATGTTAATACATTTTCCCCACTTTCTAAACTCTTCTGATTGGGTCAGTAACCAAATTAACAGAGACAGATTAGTGGGAGAAAATCAAAGTTTAATACATGTGCATTGGTAATTCACTAAGATGTGATCATTCCATGAAAATGACAAAGACAGTGTGGCAACATTGGCTATAGAGACATTTTTGGACAAAGGGGAAAAGGGCAGAGAGATTTACAAGTAGTTAAGAAAGAGTGGGGGACACACATGGCAGGAAAATTCTTGCCAGGTGACTCACAATGAGACACCACCCTGAAGCCCTCCTGTTTACCATACTTAATTCAAAGTAGGCCAAGGCAGCATCCTAAGATCTTCCTGAAGCAGGTTTTTCTGTCTGAATCTCTTGGGCAGTAAAGGAGGAAAAAGATCAAAGGTTCTTTCTGTTTTTTTTTTCTAATAAATAGCTTAAAATTAATATATTAAAAAAGCAGTTTCAGGGTTGAGAATTTAGGTCCCTTTAGTAGGTTATTGGTTGAATGTAGATTATAACTCAAGCCTTAATTCAAAATATTAATCTTTGTTTTCTTAGACTTTTTTTCATTAAGCATTGAAGTTTCTGTAGAGTTGGTTAATTGCACAGAATATCCTGGCAATCCGTGGAGTAACATTCTGGAGCAGAAAGACAAAATACATTTCTCTCTAATAACCTAGGCATGCCAGTCATTAATCTAAGGTCAATAAATAACCAAAGCCTTGTTGCCTCTGAGTACATAAAATTCAAATTAAAGCATGCTTCTTTTTTTTAATGGAAATATATTAATTATTTTAATGATGACAAATAATATATCAAACAAGAAATAATCTCATGTGTATTCTTTCCAAAGGCAATTTAAATTTGTATTTCAGCAAAATATGACACATTATGGACATCTAAATAGGTGAAGCATTAGATACAATCCCTGAAACACCAAGGCTAGTAACATGCACCAGGTGCACAGTGTCTGCTTTGATGAGCAACTCACTATTTGCTCTGGTCGTGTTACATATTTTACATATCGCAATGGTCAGGGTTCTTGAATTCAAGCAAAAGACACTAACTTATTTACTCTGAGCTGAAAAGGAACGCATTGGAGCAGTATCAGAAGGTCACTGAACTGAAGACCAGAAAACTGAGCTTTGAAAATGGGCAGAAACCAAGGAAGCCTGGACAGTGGGGACACAGGTTGGACCTCTGGTTAGAATTTGTTTCCAGCCTCACTGAGCATTGTTACTGAAACCCCAATATTTTTTCTGGAATCCACCTGCCTGAGCACATGGGCCCAAAGAAATGCACAAGCAGGACTTAGAAGTATGGAAAGAAAAAGATAGTTTAATACTGAAATGGTCAATTGGAGATGGAAAGTTTGTATGTTTAAAGACCCAACTCCCTGCTGCTGTGTAGGTTACAGATTATATAGGGAAAAATTACAAGATACCATGGGTTAAGGGTTCAGTCATGCTGCAAGCAGATGGGTCAGAGGTGAGATAAAGGTAACAGATCATTTCTTTAGGTCTTGAAAACAACCTGAGGTCTTTTACAGTATCCCTCTGTCCTATTTTATGAGAAAGTAGCCAGGGGGTTTTTCTACCTCAGGGCTCAGGAGATGTTATCCTTTAGCTTGCCAGAGGTCCAGACCAGGAGACCATTAGTCAGGTCCTGGTTACTGTCTTCTGCTGTCTCATGGGTTGCTGATTATCTGGGGAAAAGGTGAGATCTCTAAAGGTTATATGTACATATTTTCATCACCATCAGATTCTGGACCTTCAGAACTGGTTCTACAGCTTTATTCCAGATAGAAGAACCTGAGGGATGAAATGGTGAGTCCTGCTGTGGTATCAGAACCCACACAATGAAGGCTTCCCACAAGGTAATTAATTACAAACCGAACAAAGTTTATTACTTTTCAATATCTTGTTTAACCCTCATAACAAACTGATGATGAGGCTTAGGACATGCTACCACAAAATATGTTACCTTGGCAGACTGAATACTTAAAGTTGAAGGAATTCAAGAAATGGTAAGTTTAGGACAGTGGTTCTTAACCTTTTTTGAGGTACTGAACCCACCAGTTTCATATGCGCATTCACCGAACCCTTCTTTAGTGATAAATATGATTTTTTTTCCAAATTCAAGACATAGGTATATGTTTTTTTACTGGTGCACAAAATGAGCCGTGCATGAGCATCACCTTGCTCAAAGAACAAAACCAACAAAGTGCATGAACTTACAACAAATTACGGTATTACTTTATCCTGGCCTCCGTGGCAGAGGCTTCTCCAAACCCCTGAGACAGACTCATTGAACCTCTAGAATTCGATAGAACCCAGCTTAAGAACCACTGGTTTAGGAAAACTTTCTGAACCTCTCCTGAAGCAGGTCATAGAACTGTTATGTGAGAGGCGCCCTTCTCATAGCTGGAGTGGAGACTCCTTCCCTCCAAAGAGGAATGGTCACAGAGAGGAAGCTGGGTGCATAGGCCTTGCCCTTAGCAGTCTCCCCAATTCACTGTGTTGATCTCACACCCTCCCACCTAGCTCACTTACCCGCCATAGTACATCCTTCTTCAAACCTAGCATGACAGGTTTAACCATTTCTATGTCTCTTCATTTCCTCATGAAGGCTCTTATGCCTCCTATGTAGAACTTACATTAAACACATGTGTATGCTTTTCTCTTGTTAATTTCTTCTTCTTCTTCTTCTCCTTCTCCTTCTTTTTCTTCTTCTTCTTTTAGGGGGGTACCACTTCAGAACTTAGAAGATTAGGAACTTAGAAGGAAAAAGACATTTGTCTTCTCCTAAACTAGAAAGGCTGACATAATTATTGCCATTTTCAAGAAGAGGACGCTGGGTCCCAGAGGTGAAGTGACTTGCCTGGGAAGAGAAAGGAGACCTTACACCCTCTCACCCCAAAGCCTAGCTTCCCCAGACTCCCTGCCTTTGAACTTTACTTCTCACTCCAGGTGGAGGAAACCACGTATCATTTATCTGTGTATGTTTGGGGTCACAATCTTATTAGTGTTCTGAAGAGTAGGAGGAGAAAAACCCAAACAAAATTAAGAAACTGATCCTCCTCCCCCAGTTGCTGTCAATCTCTTCATCTCTGAAAGAAGCTAGAGAGGGGATAATTAAAGCTGCAACTTAACATGCACACCACCCCTTCCTCTGCTTCTTCCCCCAATCTATCTTCACACAACATTGTATAACTAATTCACATACAGAATTTGAGCAACAGCGTTAGCCTTCAGACCCACCTCCAACCTGTGAGTGTTCACCTGCAACTTCACCTTATGGATCTATTCCCAGGTGAGAGTTCTCAATATATAAAATATGTCCCTTTGCCAAGATAGGATACAGCATGGTATTCAGACGTTTGGCTCTGGAGAGAATGGCTTCGCATTCTAATGGAAATTCTGGTCCAGACTTTACCTGGCGGGTAGGCTTTGTTTTAAGAAGGTCACAAAACTAAGACAGAAGATGGTTGTGATAAGCTGAAGTCCGTGGCTCTGGGCCAGCCAAGACATCCATCAAGACACCTTAGAGAGGTTAGAAAAAAGAAATACTTAGTATGTTTCCTAAAGTCTGGAAATGAAATCCCCCCCATCCCATTACTTTCACAGTGGTCTAGATTTCTCTTTCTCTCCCAACTTTATTCCCACATTTATAGGGAAAAAATGCTTAGATCAGCACAAAAGATTAATACATCAGCAATTCTGTTATTGTATATATTGATTCTCAAGGGGCCAGAACAGAACCTCAAAAGTCAGTGTAAGTAGAAAATTCATGTAGCCAATACTCCACCAGCTGTATTTACAAGGTATTTGGAGTGTCCCAGAAGGGTTGTCATTTAAAATCTATCAAAGCTTTAGGTTTTTCTCTCCCCCAATCCCCGCAAAAAAATGTTAGCAATTGTTCATTTTGCAACTTCCTGTAGGATTTGAACGCTTCTCATGAATGGTCCCAAGAAGTAAAATAGTGACTGTTCCACCTATAACAGAAATGCTTGGAGTCAAGGAGACAAAAAGCTTATGATATTTTCATTTTGCACCCATTATTTTAACACTCAGAATGTTTGTGTTCTGGCCCATGGTATAACCAGTTACTTTTAGTCACACGTATAGCAAGTTTTCTCATCATCGGTCTGCATGCTACATTTTAAGGACCAAAACATTGAATCCAAGTTTTTAAATTTGTCCCTTTCCTTTTTCTGAATTGTTTTATTATTTAGAATGGTCTCTTATAGCAAGTCCCAAGAAACAGGCTTGCTGAATGATGCAAAACCAAGCCAGGCTATTTAAAAAACGAATCTGCTCATTCCGATTGATTCATTCATCAAAAAAAAAAAACAAACAAACATTTATGTAGTGCTCACTCTGTGCCAGATTTTGTTTCAAGGTCTGGAGATAGAGAAATATCATTTAAAAAAAGCTCACCATCCTGAGGCTATGTCAGAGAGGTCAACCTGATCACAGAACAGAATGGCAAGTGTTATAAAAATAGCAACTGTTCTTGAGCCTTTACTATTCTGGTACTACATGTGTTGATGCATACTACCCTTCATCCTCCCGTCCCTCTCCACTAAGTTGTATTTTCCCCTTTGTTTTAGGAAATAGACTGAGAGATGTTCATAAACTTGCCTGAGGTTACATTGCTATAAATATTAGCACTGGGATCTAAACTGAGGCTTTGCAGGCTCTGAAATTCCTGGTTTTTGCACATGGCTCCTATGTGAGCTGAGAGAGCCAAGCTAACTGATCCAGGCCCAGTGAGGGCTCCAGCCCAGTTTTTCATCAAAAGGTGCCCAGACTCCTGAGTTGTAAGAAAAGGAAGGTGACAATGCCACCTTTCTTTGGTTGCTATAGAAAAGTAATAACCAGGTCAGGGAGGAAACAGTGGCAATAATCAGGTGGCAGCTGCAGTCAGTAGAAAAAGTGACAGCTTCTCTTGGCCATATTGGGTCTGAGAGAAAAGTTGTCTGGGGTAATGACATCCACCGAACTGTCTAGACACACCTAACTTCAGCTTTGTCACTTTGAACACGCACATTTCTTTCCTAAGGCTCTAGCCAACTTACTACTCATGTGGCTGAAGACAGCTGCTAAGAACCAGAAAGCTTAAACAGAGTGAAAGCTTGTTGTTTTGAAGGACAGAAGACTGAGTCTCATTTGAAATGATTTTTTGAAAAAAACATTCTAACTCTAGAATTTGCTAAAAAGAAATAGGGGAAATTATGTTATAGTATTACTCTTTCTTTCAGTTTGCTATCAACTCAGAAATGGAGTACTAATAAACAAAATTAGCTAAATGAATTTAAGATTACAGTTTATACAAACACTTATATGTGCAACTCTCATAAATTAGTACAGATTTCTAAATTACAATCCTTCATTCAAACTTCTTACCCAATAAAATCACTGCATTTTAATTAATATGAACTCCAAAATGCTAGGTCCAACTATGGAAAGTTTACTGCACAGCAAATCATGAGGCAAGTTGTTGCAATGTGATACTTATATTAAGAATCAGCTCTCAGAAAAGTGGTATCAAAAACATTAGAAGCCACTCAAAGTGGTGGGAGTTAGTGCATGTATATATACATATATGTTGTGTTGTGTCAGAAACCTTATAATTGCCTTGGAACTGTTTAGCTTTTTATTAACTGGTCACTGAGTGCCTACCATGTGACCAGATCTGTACAAATAGGAGCACAACCCAGGGATTAAGATGTGCATGTGCTAAGGGTATGACATGGCTCTCATACATAAGTATTGTGTGTGTGATAAATACAGCACACACGATTTCCATTCTCCTGCGGCCCTATTTCCATGGAGAGGGAGTTGAGTACTTTGGTAGATAAACTTTCTACTGAAAGAAAGGTGACAGTGGCTGAGAATTGTCACAGCCTCTCTCCAGCACCCAATTTATAGGGGAAACACCAAGGACAGAGTAGTCAGGCTTTCATAAACAGACTGACCTTTCTCTTGCTCATAGGGCAAAATTTTAAAACGTTCAACGGCAAAAATTAAATGTACCTGAGTAATTTAATTGAATTTTTCCTTGATTTTCTGAGGCAAAGAGAAGGGCCTTGGGGTAGAGTGAAGGGCTTGCAGGATACGCCCATTCTCCCTTAATTATTTAGGAGTGTTCTGGAGAGTTATCTAGGAGTTCATTAAAATTCACACCCTGATGTTTACCCCATTTCCATTTAATTTGTCCCTCTCAGAGCCCTCCTGAGGCTCAACCCCTCCTGCCACCAATATCTGGGCTAGAGGTTCCCCAGGCCCACTGCACTGGCTCAGGTACCTGGGCGCAACCCCTTTCTCCCCTCTGACCTAGAACTGTGACTGCCCCTGGATGTTAGCGGGAGTCCTTCCTGAGGGGCTAACCCAGGGAGCTGGTCCCTGCTGCTCCTCCACCCCCTCCCACTATTCCACGGCTCCCTTTTTAATGACCATTTTCTAATTAAGCCTAAGTCGTGACAGATGGCATTGTGGGCTGATTAATACACACTTTGGGAGCATCCTACAGCATCTGAGATGTACGTTCATAAGAATGGGTTCCAGTTTCAGCTGAAATGGCTCCCTGTGATCACTAATAAACTGGAATAAGAAGAACATATGAGGTGGGAGAGGGAGAGGGGGTGCACCAATGCTCCATATGCTGGAACACTTCTTTTTAAGTACTTTATTTTAATTATGTTAATTTTTAAACTAGTCTCAATCCACAATTTAAAGGTAAGGAGAGCTGAGGGGTGGCAAAAGAGGTCTTGCACATCCCTACTCTACTGACCACTGCCTCCTGCCCAGTTTCTTTCTCCAGTGATCTTGAACTGCTTAAGGAGGCAAAAGCTTTTCACCAGAAAAAGTAAATCAAGGAACACCCTCCAAACTGCTCATTGGGATTTTTCTAACAATGAATAGAACTATGCCTTTATCTCAGCCACGACTCTCACTGACTGACTTTGATAGGTGTTTTCATACTTTCCAATTTGATGCCAAAAGTTGCCAATACCTTTTAGTCTCTTATTTACAATAGGCACTCTGTGCAGCTGCATAGAGGAGCTAATTTCCCCTGGAGATTTCATGGTTCTCAGCTCCCCTGCCTATGCTACCACCTCTTCACCATGCACATACACACACATTTCCCCCACACTGGCAACAGGATTCATTTATATTTCCAGTGTATAACTTAACTCATCAATTCTCAAAAGGAACACTGATAAAACACCTATTAATGTCAAATTTAGAACTGGGCTCTGCCTCAGAGATAATAAAAATCTACACGTAGCAAGAGAGCTGTCACCAGCCAATTTTAGATTAAATTCTCTAACCTCATTTTGCTCATTTCTAAAATGGATATCTGCTAAAACCCATCTGAGAAGGTTGCTCTTATTAGTAAATATAACAATGCATGAGAAATAAAAATCCTTACATATGTCTGGCCCCTTTATTGACTCATTAAGATGATTTCTGAATAAAATACTCTATAGAGTTTTCTGGGCAGCCTCTTGAAACTCACAGTTGCCTCCTATTTGTGAAAATACCTTTCTCCTTTTTAACACTACCCCCTACTTTCCTCCTCCCCATTTGTAACAGAGCTATATTATCTTAGTCCTTATGATTTTGTTTCCTCTTCCTCCTTCTCCTTCATCTTTATCCTTTTATTATTATTACTGTTATTACACTGGGGAACAATTTCTTTTTCGTTTTCTGTTGCATAAGGTTTTAGAACTGTTTATATATATTTCTGCATCGGTGATTTCAAATCTAAAATCTGTTTTTTGTTGTATGCTCTAGTTTTTATGCAATTTTAATTTTTTGTTACAGTTAATGGCATGCATTGATTTTTAAATTGGAGTTAAAGGACAACGACCCTTGGATTGAACATAACCACAAGGCAATTAATGTTTTACAAACATCACTTTTACATAATTGTAGTTGTTTTTAAATGTAAAATATTATTATCTGATAAAAGCACCCCCTTCTTTTGTTTTAAGATTGAATCATGGCTTCTTCAAGTAGGCGTAAATGTAAGAACAGTCCTGACACCTTCTGTTATATATGTGGCTGTTACACACTTCAACATCAAAGGCACAATATTTTATCATTTGTGACACGTGCATATATTGCCTATTTTCAAGTTCCCCTTGGTGATCAAGACAAGAATTGGGCTCCTCATACTGTGTGTCATAATTGTGAGGAAATACTTCATGACTGGACAAAAGGAAAATGCAAAGAAATGCCTTTTGGTTTTCCCATGGTTTGGCATGAACCTAAGGACCACAGCATGACTGTTATTTCTGTCTGATCCATACATTGGCAAGAAAAAACGGCATATGATCACATATACTAATATTCCTTCAGCAATACGACCTATCCCACACTCTGAGACACTCTTGGTTTCAGTTTACAATGGTTTTATTTCTTCTAAGGATGAAGAAAGTGAACATGGTGATCAAGTGTATTTTGGTAAGATGCATGAGGAAATGGTTGTAGAATCTGAAGGGTCTTCTTCGATGCCAAGCAGTCATTAAGCCCTCAGCAGTTTAGCCAACCTGAATTGAATGACTTAGTAAGAGATTTGAGTCTATCAAAGAGAGCAGCTGAGTTATTAGCCTTCAGGCTTCAAGAAAAGAATGTACTTCACCAGTCAGCTAAAGTATCCCATTTCAGGAAGCATGAACAAATTTTTGTGGACTTTTTTTCCGAAGACAAACACTTTGTTTACTGCCATGATATTAGTAGTCTTCTCAGCCAGGTAGGTGTTACCACTTACAGTCCAACAGAATGGCAGCTATTTCTTGACTGCTCTAAATGGAGTCTGAAATGTGTTCTCCTACACAATGGTAATGTTTATGCAGCAGTTCCAATTGGTTATTCAACTCATCTGCGAGAAGATTATAATGACATAAAAATTGTCCTCAACTTACTGATGTATGAGGAGCATAACTGGATCATTTGTGTGGATCTTAAAATGGTAAATTTCCTGCTAGGACAACAGAGAGGTTTCACAAAGTATCCTTGCTTTCTGTGTTTGTGAGACAGCCGAGCTTGGTAGAAACACTGGACACAGAAATGTGAAGCTCTGGAAGTAGGGATGCAAAATATTGTGAATGAACCTGTAGTTAATCGAGACAGGATCATTTTTCTCCCACTTCACATCAAACTTTGCTTAATGAAGCAGTTTGTTCAGGCTTTGAATAGAGAAAGTAAATGCTTTCAACATATTATTTCTGCTTTTCCTGCCTTGTCTTTCGAGAAGAAAAAAGCAGATGTATTCGATGGACTCAAATTTGAACCCTCATATGTGACGAAGAATTTGCCAGGAAGATGAATAAGGAGGAGAAAGCAGCATGGCAGTCTTTTGTGGCAGTTACAAAGAACTTCTTTGGCAACAAAATAGCAGAAAACTATGAACTTCTGGTTCAAAGGATGCTGTTGGCTTTCCACAGCATTGGATGGAACATGAGTGTTAAGATTCACTTCCTGAACAGTCACCTTGATAAGTTTCCCAAAAATCTTGGAGCTGTTAGTGATGAGCAGACTACTACTGGAGCATCAAACGAGATTGTCCTCAACAAGTACACAAACGCAAGAGCTACAAACGCAAAATTTTGCCTAAATAGAATTTAAATAAGTTTTGCGCAAACTTTATGATGAAAATAAGTGTTTTAATATGTTCTATTTCAAAATTGTAGACAAATTCTGATGCAGTCATATCTTTTAGTGTATTAGTGTATTTACTGCATTATATAATTATATTTTCAAAAAGATGATGCCCAAGAAGACATTCTACTTCATTATGTTAAACTAAATGTTGAAAATTTTACAATAAGATGAAAACCTAAAATCTTGAATTGCAAAAAAAAACTGTAGCTTATAGAGAAAAACTAATGTCATATTTGAGATTAGCACACTCGAATTAGGTAAGAACAAGTGTTTTTGTGGATGCAACAAAAATTTTGTTCCCCAGTGTTATTATTTATTATTATTAACCAAAGCTCAAACATCACAGACTGTCTTTTACACAGAGACCTAGGAAAGACAAAGAAATTGGAGGAGATTGAAACCTGAGAGGCAGCTGACAGTCAAGGGCACAAGTTATCAGACTGGTGGCCAAGTCATTAAAAGTGGATACCTTTAAGATAAAGACTACTTAAACTTTCTTTGGACAATTTAGTAACAATAAAAGTGGTACGTTATTTCTTCCCTGGCTTTCAGCCAGACCAGCGCCAGGAAGTTTGGTCAGTCTCTCTGACTGAACTTAGCATCCAGAAATCAAGAGCTAAGCCTTTTCAACCATAAGAATAGTTTCCCTCTGCCCACTAAATATTTGCAAAAGAAAGGAGAGAGTGAGAAGCATAGGTATTTGAAAATTATAAAATAAATCATGCAGTCTTCTTCCGGTCATCAACCATTCCAACATTTTAAGATCCTCCTGATCACCTGAAGCCACCTCTTACTTGTCCCTCCTTTTTCCATTCATAGGGTAACTATGTGCTATTTGTTCCCTATGCCAGTGTCCCCTGTTCCAGGGGTGGGATGGGCAGCCTTGCTGCTCTCAACAGGCCATTTGCATATTGGGCTGCATGTAATAATGGGGGAGGGGTGCCTTTATCTAATTTACACAAAGGCTTTTTGGTATGAGCTGGAATCAGCCCACTCTTCCTCCATATTCCAGGAAGAAAACAGCATTATGAAAACCACTTTCTCCTTCCTTGTTCCTGGCCATGTTTAAATTGTATGGATATTCCTCCCCCTCCCCACCCCCTCCAGGCAGCACATGTAGTGGAGAAAACATAACTGTTAGATTTAGACTGAACTGGGCTTAAATTTGACAACGTGCCACTTTCCATTCAGTTGACCTCGCATAAATAACATACCTTGCCTGAGTGTAATGTTTGCATCCGTAAAATGGGCACACTGTTCTTGAGGACATTTTGAAGGATTAGAAATAGTATAATTTCTATATGTGATACAGAATGAATATAGCCTTTTACAGTCAGCAAACCACCAGGTGCAGAAAGTTACTTTTCTGAAAGTCTATAAGAAAAAGAAGAAATTTGTGTCCGACCTCTACCTTAAACAAACTATTCCAACTTGAGTGGATTTTTAAAACTTGTTGTACTTCATGTTAAATCTGATTATATTAAAGTACAGGTTTACCAAACAAAATTAGATTGCATCCTTTTTTTTAATTTTTTTTTTACAATAATGCAAGCAGTCCTCCTACTTGAAAGGAGTCAATTTTCAGTTTTGTTTGTTGCTTTCCAAGGGAAACATACAGCTTATAATTAAGTATACCTCTGGATTTTGGATGTGCTCATGCCTCTTACAGAACTGAACATTACTAACAATGATAAAGGTAAAGCGTCTACAAGTGACAAATGAGTCAGAGGTGTAGAAACCAACTGATTAAGTCATATATCACCAGGAGAACTTAGGGTATAGAATGAGAAAAACAAGTCAATACCTCAAATTTTCAAAATGGCCTTCAGGATTCATTTGTCTAGCGAGGGAAATGAAAAGGAGAACTCAGTTAAATTGCTGAAATGTTATAGAGCTGAGAAGAACCTAATGATCATATGGTCCAAACCCCTGGCTGGACATGTGGGGAAACTGAGGCCCAGGGAGACAACAGCTTACTTATGTGCCAACATTAATGCCACAACCCAGGTTTGCTGACAATGGCCATGGGAGAAATTTCCATTTTATTCACAGCAATATGAGGTATTTTCCTAGAGACCCACACAGTTTTGATGGTACAGGAACAGAATCTCAGGTCTAGAACTTCTTGGCCTGCTCTTGTTCAGAAGAGGCAGTGTGGTATAATGAGGGGGGAGACCTTACCTGAGAGGAGGATTCTTTCTGTGGCTCACCATGTTTCTGCTAGTATGGTGCTTGGCACAGAGTAGAAATTCAGTAAATCTTTATTGGATGAACAAATTTTGAGCATGCACTTTCAAACCTTATTAGTTTAAGACAGTGGTTCTTAACCTCTTTTGAGGTACCAAACCCACCAGTTTCATATGCGCATTCACCAAACCCTTCTTTAGTGATAAATAAAATATGATTTTTTTTCCAAATTCAAGACATAGGTATATGGTTTTTTACTGGTGCACAAAATGAGCCGTGCATGAACATCACCTTGCTCAAAGAACAAAACCAACAAAGTGGATGAACTCACAACAAATTACGGTATTACTTTATTCTGGCTTCTGGGGCAGAGGCTTCTCCGAACCCCTGAGACCAACTCATCAAACCCCTAGGGTTCGATAGAACCCAGGTTACGAACCACTGGTTTAGAAAATGCAATGATGAATATGGACTATTGCAGATCAGCAAGACAAGAGAGAAAATAAGGGGGATAATACACATATAAGTAGACAGGGAAGGGGTTCAGCAGCCAGCACGAATGGTTTTCAATCTTGGCCCTCGCCCCCAACCACTAGATGACCCAGAACAATGACCCTTTCTGAATTGGTTTTTTCTCAACTGTAAAATGGGATAACAATGTGTATTTTACATGGTTTTGTGAAGGCTTTACATGATCTTTTACTCATTGCTTGGCATCGTACCTGACATAGATTAGGAGCATGAGAAGTAATAACTGAGACCAGAAGAAAAGAAGATATTATGGCAATAAGTGTCCTGTTGGATTTAAAGAACGGTGTTCACAGAAGTAGTGGTCTTATAACATCACGTTCCAACACACTGGGCACATCTCCACATCAGATCGAATGCGAGCACCCCACTTCCCCGCCTCTGGTCTCGGACAGACTTCACTTACTTCACAGTCCCTCTCTCACAGTCATCATGACTGCATTTGCGGGTTTGGGGGCTCCATCTGATTGGGTCTCTGAATGTACAACATAATCATCACTATCAGGGAAACTGAGACAAAGCCACGGGTCGCCCCCCTTCCCTGTTCTGGGGGAACAGTTGTGGTCCAGTCTTGATCTAAAAGAGACTCTTCCCCAAGGCACTAGCAGTCACATGTCTCTACTAGGAACTCAGGCCAGGAGAGGCTCAGGGAAAAGTCTACAACATGGGGTCCTGATCAGAGGGCAAGCCTACTGGGGCAAACCTCCGAGCAACTCAGTATCATTTTCTGGTGTGACCAGGGTAACACCTGCACCACCAGCCCCACCACAACTTATTACTTTCACACCCTCAAGCAACTGCATACTGCTTGAATTGTTTCCCTGTCTGAAAACATAGGTTCAAGCAAGCTATTTAAAAACAAAGCAGAGAGAGCCGTTCATGATGGTAAGAGAGCCCACAGTGATAGCAGGTTAGGAGTTTAAGCTTGTGTAGCATGGCTCTGAGCTGGAGAAGCCAGCCACTCTGATGAACCTGCTCAGGAAAGATGCAGACCAGAGCTAGAAACACTCCACAGCTGACCTGAGACACCATGATGCCTTTGTGTTCCCTCCTCTGCATGGCCTTTCACAGTTTACAAAGCACTTTTGTGGACCCAGGCTCTTTTGCACCTTAAGAGAGTGTGAAGCAGCGTTGATCCAAGATGGAGGCGTGGGAGTCTCCATAATTCATCTTTTCCTGTGGACACAGCAAATCTACAGCTACACGCAGAACAACTCCCTCTGAAAGAAACCTGGAAACTAGTGGAGTGACTCCTACATGTTGGGTGAAAAGGAAAATGCCAACATTGTAATGGGTAGGAAAGGCTTGCCATAAAACCACCGCCAGCATGACAACATACAAGCAGGGGCACTCACAACTTCCAGTTTATCCCGAGTTACAGGATTTGGACCCGGCATCTAGACTTCTAAGACTTCCACTTGAGGGGAGGGCCCCCCCTTCCCAAACACCTTGCTCTGAAAGACAGTGGGGCTTATGTCCATGAGACCACAAAACTATAGCAAACATCACAGAATTAAGAACTAGCGAAGCTGGAATTTAAATCCAGGTCTGACAGACTGCCTGGTTCACGTCCTCATCACAGTACTGGGCTTTCTTCATTACCCAGGACTTAATTTTTATTCTCAGCAACGTAAGACAGCTGTAGTATAGCGGATTGAATGATGGTTCCCCAAATATTGTGTCCACTGGAACCTGTTAATATGACCTTATTGGAAACAAGGGTGTTGGCAGATGCAGTGAATTTAAAGATCTTGAGATGAGATCATCCTGAATTCTCCTGAGAGTCCTAGATCCAAAGACAAATGTCCTAACAAGAGAAAAGCAGATGGTGATTTGAGACCAACAGAAGGGGTGAAGACACACAGAGAAGGTAGTGTGGAGATGAAGACAAAGATTGGAAAGATGCAGCCACAAGTCAAGGAGTGCCTGGAGCCACCAGAAGCTGGAAGAGACAAGGAAGGAGTCTCCCCTAGAGCCTCCAGATGGAATGCAGCCCTGCTGACCTGATTCAGACTTCTGGGCTCCCTCACCGTGAGAGAATCAATTTCAGTTGCTTTAAGCCACCCAGTTTGTGGTAATCTGTTACAGCAGCCACAGGAAATTTATACACATGAGAAAGCTCAGGGTTTCTACCCCCTGTTTTGTACATGCTCAGGTCTTGCTTGGCTTTGTCAGTGGCAAGGCCGGAATGCAGGCCCACAGGACTACCAGCTTCTAGACTCAGGCTGACCCCTGAGCAAGCCCCATGATATCAGGTGTTGCCTGGAGAGCAAGCTCTGTGCAGAAAGGGCTGCAAAAGGGCGAAGTGGCTCATTGATGGCTCTGGCCTAGGGCTGCCCTGTGTGGCTGAGACTGGACAGACCTGGAATGCTCATAGCTGCACAAACCTCAGGACTGCTGACCAGAGGAAGGAGCCTATGGCAAGTTGGGGAGAGAGAGAGCTCGGGGCAGTCAGCAAAACCTTCTGGATCATTCTCAGGAATTGCAGAGCTGCTTCTCCTCCTGGGGTTTGCACTCTGGACAGGCCCTCGCTGCTGCTGCTGCTGCTGCTGCTGCTGCTGCTGCTGCTGCTGCTGCTGCTGCTGCTGGGATTTCCCAGCAGCAGAGCGAGGCTTTCTCTGTAAAACATCTCAGAAACCAGGGGGCTGCCTGGGTTGCCAGGAGCATCTTGTTGGAAAGATCCACAGCTCTTGGCAGAGAAGCACTGGAAACGCCTGTGGGAACCAGGGCCTCAAAGCCAGGGCTCTGTTATTTCTCAAAACCCACAAGGGAGCCCTGTTTCCAGACACAGTGCTTAAGAGCTGGCTGCAGCTGCACGTGGCCCCTTCCCCAGCAATCCTGGGGCTGGGTCCCCAAGTTTCTCTATAATGTTTGATCTTTACATGACTAATGGTCCTAAGCCTTTCTTCTGTGCACTGATCAGCACAGGCATCCCTCTTGTAGGCGGGCTCATCTCCTCTTTTGAATGCTCCCCCCCCACCCCCCGTGTGCTCCTCATTCAGGCACACGGCCGCCCTGGCAGTAACAAGGTGGTCTGGGGAAGAGCTATGGTTTAATAAAGCCCGGCCCGGCGTCCTCCTGTTGTCCACACTCGGGGCTCTAATAAAGCCCTTCCATCATTCCAAGGCTGCTGTTTCCAACCCGGTGCCGTGAATGGCTTTCCCAACTGACAGGATGCTTTATCTGGAGACACAGCTGAGAGTGGCCACACGTCCCAGCCACCCTGAGTGGGGTAGGAGGGGTCAGGAGTGGGATTGTATTGTAAGAACCCAGCCCCAACCTAATCAGGTGACAGGACTTCCTGGGAATCATAAAGGTTCCAGAAGTTTCTAGGGTGGCTCCTGTCCAAGTTCACTCCCAGTTAGAAGTCCAGGCTGGCTTCATCACTACCTTTGAGACATAGCTAACTTGTTTCTCCAACATTCTTTCTGGGTAGAGAAACAGTCTTTCACACTCCCATCTGACCATGTAGTAGGCTGGAACAGAGCCCCTCAGAGCCCTTACTCTCCAAACCCCACTGCTTCTCGCACTTTATAGGATGTGAGCCAAGAGCTTTCATCACCCTTGTATGTATTTACTCAGTGAGTTGCTTGTGCTATTACGATGTGTGTTTTTGTAAAGTGTTTTTATAAAGTGTTACTTATTTTAATTACAAAGTCATCCATCACGTTGGTTAAAAATTCAAGTGTTCATGAAATGAATGCCTTAGAGACTGGAAGGGCCCTATATAATCGCACCCTCCGGAGGTCTGGGTAATGCATGCATGTGAGGTTTGTATTTTAATTTTTTGTCTTAGTCATGGGGAGAACAAAGGGAGGAAAAATCGACAAGAAACCCACAGCAGGATCAGGTCCTGCTCCTCAGCACATGGGGCAGAACCTATTCTCTACAAAGGGGAGGGTCCTGACATCTGTAAATACTTTCTCCCCCCAGGTAACTCCATCTGCTTTCACTTGACAGGGCTCCCGTGATTCTTGGCAGGTGTGAATGAAGGTCAGTGTAGTGTTAGGGTGTGTGCTCAAACTGGGGTGCTATGGGCTGAATTATATTCCCTCAAGTTTATATGTTGGGGCCCTAACACTGATGTGACTGTATTTGGAGATATAACCTTTATAGAAGTAATTAAGGTTAGATGAAGGCATATTGGACCAGCGTCCTTACAGGAAGATACACTAAAGATCTTGCTCACTCTCTTTCGACTATAAGCACCCAGGGAGAAGCAACCACCTGTAAACCAGGAAGAAGGCTCTCACTAAAACCCAGCCATGCTGGCACCCTGCTCTCGGAGTTCCAGCCACTGGTACTGGGAAAAATCAATGTCTTTTGTTTGAGCTAGGCTGTCTATGGTATATTGTCACAGCAGCCGAGCTGACTAAGACAGAGCAGGGAAAGGGTGCTACGCTCACACTAGTGTCCCCCAACCCAGCCCCTGTCCATTATTGTCCACTCACATTTCTTTCCTTGCTGTCATCACTGGGACTCTGAAAATGGAACTGAGGGATAGGAGTGGCCTCTTACAGACATGTGTGTCTCTGTGTTCCATCCCCTCCTCCCAGTGGGGGGTGTGCTTCTGCTGTCTCTACCACAACACAGGGGCCAGATGGTCCACAAATGACACTGAACTTGACTCCATCAGAAGACTAAGCTTACACTAGACACCTCTAAATTGTATCCACAGTGGGTTTCATGTTCTCAGCTGGCTTAGCTCAGATATAAATTCACTCAGCAATGCCAACACCCATAATGGCCTTAATTTAAAGATTAAAAGTTCTCCTTCTACTTTGAAAATTCCAAGCCTGTTCTAAGACTTTTTTTTTTTTTTTTTTTACAGGGACAAAGAGAGGGACATATAGGGACAGACAGACAGGAACAGAGAGAGATGAGAAGTGTCAGTCATCAGTTTTTCGTTGCCGTCGCGACACCTTAGTTGTTCATTGATTGCTTTCTCACATGTGCCTTGACCGCGGGCCTTCAGCAGACCGAGTAACCCCTTGCTCGAGGCAGCGACCTTGGGTCCAAGATGGCGAGCTTTTGCTCAAGCCAGATGGGCCCACGCTCAAGCTGGTGACCTTGGGGTCTCGAACCTGGGTCTTCCACATCCTAGTCCGACGTTCTATCCACTGCGCCACCGCCTGGTCAGGCTCTAAGACTAAATTATTGAATTATTAATTATTTTACCTTCCACCTCCCTCTGGTCCCCACAGGATTGTTTTGTGGATTCCAGGTTTGGTCTGTCAACTCTGGATCATACAGACCCTATATCCAGTTCCTATAACATAAAGCTCACATGAAATTTTCTTAAAAAAGGAAATGAACTAAAACCCAGGAAGCAGATAGAGTTGAAAGAAAAAGTTTTACTCTTTCTTGTCAATCTTTACTAACCACATCACCACAAATGCAGGGTGTCTTCTCAAAGTGTCCATGAGTGGGGGAAGGGAAGCACGAGGAAGCTGAGTAACAGCAAGGACTGGCCTCTACATTGATGCTTCTCAGGCTTTTCTGCTGTAACCCACAGAAAGTAGATTTTATATCACCATCCAGTAGTGTGCACTCATGTATACATACACAGACACATGAAACAACTGCTCTCCCACATATTAACTACCTTTATTGTCTGGGATGCATTCTGACATTACCTACTCTCCTCTAGTATAGTGTAGTTGATTTCATTGAAGATGTTGGTTGGAACTAAATTGATGTGATGGTTAATTTTATGTCAACTTGATGGGGCTAAGGGGTGCCTAGGCAGCTAGTAACACACTATTTCTGGGTGTGTCTGTGAGGTATCTCAGTAAGAAATTAGCATTTGATTTAGTGAAAAAGCACCTGCACCAATGCGTGTGGGCATTAACCGACCGGTTGAAAGCCCAAATAGAACAAAAGGTGGAGGAAGGGAAAATTCACTCTCTTTGTTGAACTGGGACACCCATCTTATCCTGCCCTTGGACATTGGTGCAACTTAGTCCTGGGGAGCTTTGGACTCAGGCATAACACCATTGGCTCCCCTGGTTCTCAGGCATTTGGACTCAGACTATATAAATTACACTATTGCTTTCCTGGGTCTCCGGCTTGTAGGCGACAGGTTATAGGATTTCTTGGCTTCCATAACTGCATGAGCCAATTCCTGTAATAAATGCTCTCTTATATATCTCTACACCCTGATTCCATGGTCACTGGCTATTCCCAAAGTCACTGGCTTCAGCAAGGGGTCACTGGCTCAGCTGGAGTTCTACCTGGTCAAGCCACATATGAGAAGCAATGTGCGACTAAAGTGTGACACTATGAGTTGATGCTCCTCATCTCTCTCCCTTCCTGTTTCTCTCTCCCACTAAAGAAATAAAAATAAAAAATAACAATAATAATGATGACGATGGAAATTACAATACCTGCCCACCCTATCTCACAGGTTGGTTAAGAGGCATGATGAGTACATTTAAAAATAAGGAAAGAGGCATTTAGCCACTCACAGACAGGCATATTTTCCATACAAAGGTTTTATTATTTATCATTATTGTCTGTCTTTCCTGGGTATTCCATTGTGAAGATTTGTGGTTGGCACTTCATCTTCTCTCCTTCCTTTTTAGAGGATAAAATTCATTTTTAACTACTTTTTGAAAGCCAATTTATGCTTTAGCCATTTGATTAATAGGAGTGGGGAAGACCAGCTTTCCAATCAAAGCACTTTTGAATAATTTAATGCCTGATATTAAAAAAGGGGTGTTGCTGCCTGCCACGGTTTACTCAACATTGTGGAACAAACACAAGTTGCCATTCCACCCTGACAGATGCCTGGCCCATCCTCCCCACCTCTGTTCTCTTCCTCATGCTCAGTCTGCGCTCTGCTAGCCCACAGATGGCCGGGCAGTGTGGGCATAAAAGTGAGACAACAGCCAGGGCCACCCCAGAGCCTCTGCCCTGCCTGGGGCTCAGGTCACAGACCCCCGGGAAGGGACATCTTTTTCTAAGTGGTCCACCTAAAGTAGGTGCCATTTTTCAAATGGGCACAAAGTCACCCTATAGACTAGTAGAGGCCCTGCTACTAAGTGAAAAACTTTGAGTAAATGCAAGTCCAGTCAGTGTCTCTGAAGTAGTGGAAGTCAAAGTGTCTACAATAGGAGAGTAGGAGGCTCAGGTTTCTTTTTTTCAGAAGATAAAGATAACATTAGTGTAACAGAGTGATGGGGTGCAAGAAGCTTCTATTGTCAACATGTTCTTCTTCCCTCCCCTGAGCCTCCTTCTCTAGTTGCCCACCATGCTCTCTTCAGCCTGGCAATCCCAGGAACATCTGAGATACGGTGTAAATAAGCCCGTCAACTCTGGCCAGCATTCTGACCACAAGGTTAGGAGACAGAAATGTACTCAACAGGAAATCACATAGAACAAACAATAAGGCAAGCAAAAAAGTGCAAGACCCAAAGTAGCCTCTTTAGCCCACGTTCTAGTTTCCAATGTTTTGCAGGCACTCACGATGGCTGAGACCCAGGATTGGGTCACTCAGGCCCCTCTGGCATGGCCCCTGGCCCACACTGTCTCCAGCTGCACTGTTAGACTCTGTCCGGCTCCTCTGAGATCTTTGTCTCTTCTGTTTTATTTGCTCTCTGGTCTTTTATAGTCTTCCATTATTTTAAAATGTAGATTTTATTATTATTCAGGTCGGTGAGGCCAACAGATCTGAAGACTGCCATAGAAAAAATAGCTTGTTATCCATAGCTCCCAAGAGGGTAGCACAGGGCATGCTTTGGCACGGGCCTGGAGGAGACACAGGGAAGTGCCAAGGTCTGTCAGGCGGTGGACAGAGCAAGAGAAAAACATGGGCCAAAGCCCTTATTGTGGTTTTTGTGAGCAGGTCTAGGATTGACTAGTTTGAATGATTTCTACATACTCAGAGGCCTGGTATCTGACTGTCTTATTTTAAACTGCTATAACACCTGCTGGGTGTATCTGTTTACAACTGTATTTAGCAACTGTTTTTTAATGGACCTGCCTTTACCTTGATTGAGAGTAGAAGCCATTTCTTGTTGACTTTGGTAACTGCAGCACTCTTCACAATACCTGGCATGCAGTCAGGACTCAATATAAGTAGTTAAAACAAATGTTGATTAAGTAATATGTCATATGTGTCATATGGTATCAGGCTAAGTTTCTATTTTGATCAATCATCTAGCTTTATCATTGAAAGTAAAGTGTTTCAGAAAAAACACCTGGCTCAAGGTTGTACAATGGAGTGTACGAGGTGATTGCAGAACCCACGTCTGTTGGAGAATATAGATTGGAGTGACATTAAAAGATGACCACTATGGTAATTTATTTAAGTAGTTTGATGGTGTTTGAGCCAAAAATTTTTAGAATATGCAAGTTCTGTCCTCAAGTAGTCTTACCTTTCTACAAGGCATGGAAAAGTGCCATGCAAAGCTAGGCACCACTTTCTTTTTAGCTGAGATTCTAGCCCCCAAACCGCAGTGTACCTCTATGGGCTGGGCCAGATCCTGTCTAAGTGCACTCTGCCTAGAATCACAGCAGACAAAGACCTGTGTCATTGTTTCTTTCTTTAAGCCTAAGTCTAAACTTCTAGACCATAGCACTCTGAAGAGGAGAAAGGCCAATCCAAACTTCCAGAGAGAGCCAGAAAGCAAGGAGAACCCTGGCCACCACTTGAATTGGACCCAGGTTTTTCTAGGTGAGCCATGGGTCTGCTCCATGGGAGAAGAAAGAACATCTAAATTGAATGTAAGAGAGGGATCATTCCAGAAAAGTCCAGAGACAAGTCTATCTTTTAACATGCAATGCCTTCATCCATTTCTCCCACCCCCATGTCAGCCAATGAAATATTACAAAATGTGACCAATGACAGTAACACCTTCTTTTGAGAGTGAAGTTCTCTCTACCAAACACCCAACCCAAGGAAAGCAAGGACAAGAAAGCGAGGCTTGAGCCCTTATTTTCTAGAAGCCAACGATCCAGTGTTTCTCCCACCCCCACCCCCAACGAGCCCCACCACATTACCTCAGGTTAGGAGTTTTCATTTCACTTCTGCTATAACTTTACCCTTTGAAATCAGATTATCTCATTGATCAAAACAAGTGACAGTGTTAAGGTTTTCATCTCCATAAAGAACACAACATATGTGGGTGAAAGCTGAGTGTAAGAATTAACTATAATGCATAGAACATGGTTTGAGATTCTAAAGCAACTACTTATTCTGTGAAACAGAAAATATCCTTAGGTCTCGAAAATGTCAGCTCTAGCCTATGTCTGCGAATCCACACTTTGTGGAAAACACATCTGTCCGTAATTCCCAAAGGCGTTGGAAAGATATAGTTCCCTTAGTTTAGATCAGTGGTTCTTAACCTGGGTTCTATCGAACCCTAGGGGTTCGATGAGTCGGTCTCAGGGGTTCGGAGAAGCCTCTGCCGCGGAGGCCAGAATAAAGTAATACCGTAATTTGTTGTGAGTTCATGCACTTTGTTGGTCTTGTTCTTTGAGCAAGATGATGTTCATGCATGGCTCATTTTGTGCACCAGTAAAAAAAACATATACCTATGTCTTGAATTTGGGGGAAAAATCATATTTTATTTATCACTAAAGAAGGGTTTGGTGAATGCGCATATGAAACTGGTGGGTTCCGTACCTCAAAAGGTTAAGAACCACTGGTTTAGATAGAGCACTTGTTTTTTGTTTGGTTAGCTGGGTTTTATCTGTTTGTTTATTTTACAAATTTAACTTCCAGTAATTTTCTTTCATTGTAAAGCCTCCTACCCTCTCTCCAGGAATGACTACCAGACTTTCCCAGAAAACCTTTTTCATTTTACTAACTGCATCATACTCAATTTGTAGAGCTAGGCCAGTCTCCTTCACCCAACTGTTTCCTTTCCTCTTTTCTGACTCTGATCTTCTCACTGATGTCTATACTGTTAGCCCACCAGAGAAAGCTGAGTAACTAATTCCAGATTTCACTCTGTACTTATGCCCCATATAAATTGAGTCTCTTTTTGCTTTCTTCTTGAAGCAGATGCTTCTAAACACAGAGATAATTTGGGGGGTGGGGGTGGGGGGGTTGTTTGGAATCATCTAGTCAAGAGCAGTTCTCTGCACAGAATGAGCATTAAATAAATATTAACTTACGGTGAAAGCAAATCAAGATACACTTATAGCTGGTAGAATATGAACATTAAGTTTCTTCTCTACCTTTTCTAAATATTAAAACCTTAATTGCTTAGGTTATTTTTTACCCATATAATAGTTATATTCTAGGACTCTTTCCTTAAGCAATATATTTTAAAGCTTACTTTCTTCAGATGTTGGAAGCTATTGGATATGTGAAAACATATATGACCTTGATCTGGTTACACAGACTATTATAATAAGAAGGCAAGTATTCTGTCCAATACAAATGCATATTAATTTTGTATTATGTGAAGATATTTAAGTATGGGTCCATGTACACATACATCAATTAAGTAAATACTTAAATTAAAAATGGCAAGCTGGAAAAATTCTGAGTGCAAAGGTGTGATTCCTTTGTGTAAGGTATTTTTCCCCACTGAAGAAGAAGGAAGGGCGTAGCCACGAAGTGTGGAATAAGAAAAGCTTTATTTAGTACAGTGCTTCCCGGACTATGTTCTCTGGTCCTGGGGTCAGGGGCCAGAGAAGTCACATAGAGGAAACCACGTGAGGGAAATTTAAAGGGTCTGTAGGGTGGGCAAGTTGATATGACATGGCAAAATCTCACTGACTGACGGACAGTAGCTCTTTTCCAAGGACTCCTGGGAAGTTTCTTTTGGAGCGCATGGGTGTGGGAGGTTCCAGCCAGAGTTCCCGGGTCTGGTTCCTCACTTGAACTTCCCCCATTGCCCACCACCTTGCACTTTGAAAATAACCCATTTAGAAAAGAGTTTGGCCTTTAATTGGCTAAATTAAACAAGGTGCAATTACTACTAACTTGCTCCCCAAAGATTAGCCTAATCATGTCATGTTTAACTTGGCTGGTTAAATTGCAAATAGTGGTCTCCTTTTCTGATTTGGTTCATTTGGTTAGTATAAGGCCTTTCTATGACTGACTAAGCCTCCCCCCGCCCCCCCCGATTTAGCCCTTTTTGTGAACGGAAACTTCATAGATTAGAAAATGTTGTACCTTTATTTTGTTAACTCCAGGCAAACAGCAAAATGTATGTGTGGCTGTTGTTTTTTAAAGAATTTCTGATACAGCTTTATTAGTGCATAGTTATACAAATGTCAAAGGTTCATCATAAAATTCATGTATGTATGTCAAATCTTTTTATAAACTGATGTCTCAAAATACTCTTCCAGATTTTTGTTTTGTTTACTTTAATGGTGAAGAAGAACAATGTTGGTTTTTTGTTTTGTTCTGTTTTTTTGTAACAACTTTAATGTCCTCTGTACTGAGGGATGAATAGTTTAACGTATATATTCAGTGTTGAATTAGCCAGCTCAGGGATCCCACACAGATCCACCAGTGCATGGGGAAGGATGGTTAAATATTTATCTCAATTTCTGTCGAAGAGCACCACAATTCAGATAAGGCCAATTTCTTTGTTCAGGATGGTTAGGTTCATGCATGGTAGATAAAAATAGCATCTAATTTTAGATGAAATACCATAGAATACATAAACCTAAAAAAATTAGAAAAACTTTTTCTCTGGTAGAGAAATGTACATACACATGTATGTACATTAAGCATTCATTTATTTACTGGAAAACAATAACATTTAAGAAGTGATTAAACTTCTCTCTCTTTGTCTCTGTCTCTGTCTCTATGTCTCTCTTTCTCTCTCTCAAAATAAAGTGGTTAAATGTGCTAGGTTCTATATTGGGCACCAGATATGCAGAAATTGTTAAGACACAAACTTTGCCTTTAAGAAGCCTATGGTATGTACTATGTTTTCATTGTGTTATTTGCAAGTGAACAAGTCAGGAACAAAATGTCTTCAGATTCCATGTTTTAGCTTTTTATGCCACTTTTTAATTTATAACTTAAGATCAGTTTTCCATCAGCATCTTTCTCTTGTATATCACTATGTTTTCTGTTTCTTCTCTCTCCTCAGTAACATTTCCTTTCCCACTTCACGTTCCACTAATCTCATGGTCTCTCCAACCTCAGAATTAACTCTTAGGAAAGAGCTAATTAGTCTATCTTGTTCTAGAAAATCATCTAATAAGAACTGCCTGGATTACCTCTCCATGGTAGTTCATCTCAAGGCAGGGCCAGAAAAGCCATATGCTTATGAAAGAGAGAATTTTCAGATACCTTCAGGTATGTTATTTACTTAAGAATAAACTACCTTGCCAAGATGGTGACAAGAGTAGGTGAACGTTCCAATTGCCATCTCCCAGGACCAAACTGGATTACAATTTAAGAACAAGCATCTTGAAAAACCAATTTTGGATTAAACAAAGAGGAGTCTATAACCAAGGATCACAAAGGAAGCTACATCGAGATGTGTAAGAAGGATAGAGATGCAGAAAGGGCTGCCCCACTCCCAGTGGCTGGGGGTCTGGAGGGACTGTCATTGTGGGAAAGGTCTCCTGAGATGTGTGGGTCCTAAGTTCTAGGCCTGGGACCCCAGTATAGAGCTCCAGAGCCTAGAAGAGGTACCCACACAGCATTTGGAAGTGAGAAGAGCAAGTGTTTCTGTCTGTGAGAAAGAGATAGAGATCTCAGAGATGGAGAGGCAGGCTCTGTCTTTAAGGGCCCGTGTAGAAAATCTCATTCACAGCCACTTTCCCAGGGCTCTGGTGGAGGGAGAGCTGAGAGGACTGGAGTTGCATGAGGAGAGTATAAAGTTGGATGCCCAGGGAGAGACACTTTGGGGGACGGCCACCAGAACCCCTATGCTGAGTCATTCTCCAATACTGCAGTCACCATCTTTCTTGGGTGGAGCAATCCCCTCTGAATGGCACCAGCCTGGGGAAAAGCAAGTGCTCTGCCCTCAGGAGTCTCTCCTGTCCCAATCATAGGTACTGGGTCATGCTGAGAAGCCAGGAAACAGGGGGTGCATCAGTGACTCAGTCTTCAGGCACTGAGGCTGGAGCTTCCCTTTGCACGCTCCTGAGTCTAAGACTGGTGCTTCCACCTCAAGGGAGACTCAGTAGAAACTGTTCAGATTGTGGGCAGACCACACCTCTGGGTCTCAGAGGCCACCCCACCAGACTGCTGGGGCCGCACCCTACTGAGGTCTCTGATAAATGTCTGGACAAATTGACACCCGGTGCTGTGGGGAGGGAACCACACCCTTCCTAATCTCTGAATTGTCACAGACTCTAGACCAGTAGTTCTTAACCTGGGTTCTATCGAACCCTAGGGGTTTGATGAGTAGGTCTCAGGGGTTCGGAGAAGCCTCTGCCGTGGAGGTCAGAATAAAGTAATACCGTAATTTGTTGTGAGTTCATGCACTTTGTTGGTTTTGTTCTTTGAGCAAGGTGATGTTCATGCACGGCTCATTTTGTGCACCAGTAAAAAAACATATACCTATGTCTTGAATTTGGGGAAAAAATCATATTTTATTTATCACTAAAGAAGGGTTTGGTGAATGCGCATATGAAACTGGTGGGTTCGGTACCTCAAAAAAGGTTAAGAACCACTGGTCTAGACTCTAATAGAGTTTTTTTCAGTGGCCAAGCCTAACAAGCAACCAGCAGACAGATGCTGCAAGAGGCAGGATTTTGGCTTTTTAAGTGGATCTTTCCCCAGGCTCAGAGTGGGTAAAAGCCAACCTAGGTGTGCAGCTTGGTATTTCCGGGTGCACCTGGGCCCAGCAGAGGCAGCCACAAGCTCTGGATTGTTTGTAACTCCAAGAAGGTTCCTGAGGGTCAATCATGGGCACTGTCTCCCAGAAAAGCCCAGGGCTGGGACATCTAGTGGACAGCTGCAGACAGCATCAGTTCAGGACCTAACAACCCTTGCTAGAGTGGTATCCTAAGGAAGGTCTCCTCACACTTGTCCCAACTGAGGTGAGTTCCACTCTCTGTGATCAGCACCAGCACAGCGGCTCATGTGCATTGGATAGGGTGGAGCTTAACAGTCAGCCAACCTGTGTGCTGTATATCCTACTCTGCTGGGCTGGATTCCACAGGGGGGAGAAAGAGAGGCTTGGAGCATGGACGTTTAAAGTGTGGGTCCCAGAGAGCCTATTGTTGGATGTGTTTGAGGGACTTAGCCACCACTGGGAGAGGCACAGTTCACCCCTGGAGAGGATTCTCTCAGTATTCTTCCCTGAGACCAGGGTCTCACCAGCTGTAAGAACTTCTGTAGAGGGGACTGTTGGCCCCACTTGATCTGAACCTGCTACTCACTTTGCTGGGGAGAAATAAAATTTGAGTATCCAGCAGTGGCTGAGGAACTAGGCTCTGGAATAGGAGCTACAATCTAAGTACTAAGCTCCTGATCAAGGGACTCCTAAAGTAGGGGGTCCCACACACATTGTATTCCCAAACTCAGCTACCCTAACCCAACAAACTTGCAACCTATAGAGGAGTTGGTTGTGTGAGGCCAGTCTGAGCCTACAATACACAGTCTTTCTTCACAAGACTCTGTGGAAAGACCAGGCAGCTACAAGAGGAGGTGGAGCACTGAAAACTGAAGGCAAATCTTACGAAGCTTGGGGCTTTTATAGAGTTGATGTCATCTCTAAGCAGAAGGAAACTGATACTTATACACAGATTAGTGCCTCCCATACTACCCAGGCACAGAAAATGCAGGCACAAACAGTGAACAGAGCAGTAGTTCCAGACAGGTAGCCCACAGCACATTACAAACAATGACTGATGCAATCCATGAAGACCTAGAACTAACACAACCAGTAGTGAGTGGTGGACAGCACTGACCCTGGACTCAGCTAACTATGCAAGCAGCACACCCAAAAGAGGAGTCCAGCAGGCGCCAGACACTGTGGAGAATAAATACACCCAACAAGATACTGGACAGTGTGTAATACACATGATCAAGTTTGACCCTTAGAGCTGGCCTTTCTGAAGGGGTACTGCAACCACAAAAGGACCAACCGCACTCCATACTCACATACAACAGGAGGGAAAATACTACCTTCAAGAAGCATTTCTAAAAGCAAGGAAAATAGGTGGCCTGGAGGTCAATACCACCAAGCTTATCTTCCTCATAAAGATACCCTAAAAATTTCAAAGTCAGACAGCACTACCTAATACACCAATAAAATAGGCGGACAGAGAAATATGACCCAAATAAATCAACAGGAGAAATCCCCAGAAAAAGAACTAAATGAAATGGAACTAACTAAACTACTAGACTCAGAGTTTAAATAATGATTTTTAAGATTCTCAAGGATCTTAGAGCAACAATGAATGGTCATAATGAATACCTAAATAAAGAGATAGCAGGCATCAAAAAACACAGAGAAATAATAAAAAAGATCAAGTCAAAAATGACAAATACAATATCAGAAATGAAGACTACACTAGAATGAAAAGTATAGTGTAGGCTGGGTGAAGCAAAGTATATAATCAGTAGTTTAGAGGACAAGATAAAAGAAAGCACAGAAGCAAAACAGCAAAACGAAAAGAGGCTTAAAAAGATTGAGGAAACTCTAAGAGACATCTATGACAACATGATCAGAAACAACATCATAGGGGTTTTTGAAGGAGAAGAGAACAAACAAGGGATAGAAAACCTGTTTGAACAAATCATAGCTGAAAATTTCCCTAAATTGATAAAGGAAAAAGTCACACAAGGTCAAGAAGCAGAGTCCCATTAAAGAGGAACCCAAAGAGGCCTACACCAAGACGCACTATAATGGAAATGCCAAAGTTAAGAGACAAAGAAAGAATACTAAAAGCAGCAGGAAAAAAGCAGATAGCTACTTACAGAGGAGCCTCCATAAGGATGACATCTGACTTCTCAACAGAAACACTTGAGGACAGAAGGGATTGGCAAGAAATATTCAAATTAATACAAAAGAAGAACCTACAACCAAGACTACTTTATCCAGCAAGGTCATCATTTAAAATTGAAGGAGAAATAAAATACTTCCCAGACTAAAAAAGACTCAGGAATTTACTTCAACTAAATCAGTACTGCAAGAAATGTTAAGGGGCCTGCTTAAAAGAGCAAAGGAAAAAAGAAATAGAGAGAAAGAGGATTGTAGATTTAAAGAATAAAATGGCAATAAATACATATCTATAATAAACTTAAATGTAAATGGATTAAATGCTCCAATCTAAAGACATAGGGTAGCTGCATGGATATGAAAACAGGACCTGTACATATGCTGTCTACAAGAGACACACCTCAGAACAAAAGATAAACATAAACTGAAAGTGAAGGGATGGAAAAAAGTATTTCATGCAAATGGAAACGGAAAAAAAAGCTGGGGTAGCCATACTTATAGCTGACAAAATAGACTTAAAAACAAAGGCTATAGTAAAAGATAAAGAAAGCCATTACATAATAATAGAGAAAATCCAAAAGGAGGATATAACCATTGTAAATATTTATGTGCCTAATATAGGAGCACCTAAATATATAAAGCAGACTTTGATGGACATAAAAGGCGAGATTAATAGCAATACTATAATAATAGGGGATTTTAATACCCCACTAACATCAATGGATAGATTCCCCAGACAGAAAATTAACAAAGAAACAGTGGCCTTAAATGACACACTAGATCAACTGGATTTAATTGATTTCTTAAAAACCTTTCACCCAAAACAGCAGAATATAAATTCTTTTCAAGTGATCATGGGCATTCTCTATTCTAGACAACATCTTAAGACACAAAACCAGTCTCAATAATTTTAAGGAGATGAAATCATATCAGGCACCTTCTCTGATAAAAATGACATGAAACTAAAAATCAATTAAAACAGAAAAACTAAAAAACATTCTTAAACTTGGAGGCTAAATAGTATGTTATTAAATAAGAATAGATTAACAATGAGATAAAAAAAGAAATAAAAAATTTCCTTGAGCCTGACCAGATGGTGGCACAGTGGATAGAGCATCAAACTGGGATGCGGAAGACCCAGGTTCAAGACCCAGAGGTTGCCAGCTTGAGCGCAGGCCCACCTGGCTTGAGCAAAAGCTCATCAGCTTGAACCCAAGGTCTCTGGCTCCAGCAAGGGCTTGCTCGGTGTGCTGAAGGCCCGCAGTCAAGGCACATGTGAGAAAGCAATCAATGAACAACAAAGATGTCGCAACAAAAAACTGATGATTGATGCTTTTCATCTCTCTCCAGTTCTGTCTGTCCCTATCTATTCCTTTCTTTGACTCTCTCTCTGTCCCTTAAAAAAATATTTCCTTGAAATAAATGAAAATGAACATATAACAACTCAAAATCTATGAGACACAGTTAAAACAGTCTTGAGAGAAAAGTTTATAGCATTAAAAGCATGCCTTAAGAAGCAAGAAAAGCTTGCCTGACCAGGCGGTGTCACAGTGAATAGAATGTCAGACTGGGATGTGGAAGACCCAGGTTCGAGACCCCAAGGTTTCCAGCTTGAGCGCAGGCCCATCTGGCTTGAGCAAAAGCTTGCTAGCCTGAACCCAAGGTCACTGGCTCGAGCAAGGGGTTGCTTGGTCTGCTGAAGGCCCGTGGTCAAGGCACATATGAGAAAACAATCAATGAACAACTAAAGCAGGGGTCCCCAAACTACGGCCCGCAGGCCACATGCGGCCCCCTGAGGCCATTTATCCTGCCCCCGCTGCACTTCCGGAAGGGGCACCTCTTTCATTGGTGGTCAATGAGAGGAGCACAGGATGCATCTGCACCCATAGTTCCCTTGAAATACTGGTCAGTTTGTTGATTTAAATTTACTTGTTCTTTATTTTAAATATTATATTTGTTCCCATTTTGTTTTTACTTTAAAATAAGATATGTGCAGTGTGCTTAAGGATTTGTTCATAGTTTTTTTTTATAGCCCAGTCCTCCAACGTTCTGAGGGACAGTGAACTGGCCCCCTGTTTAAAATGTTTGGGTACCCCTGAACTAAGGTGTTGCAACAAAAAACTGATAATTGATGATTCTCATCTCTCTCCATTCCTGTCTCTCTGTCCCTACCTATCCTTCTCTCTGACTCTCTCTCTGTCCCTGTAAAAAAAAAACAAAGAAGCAAGAGAAGCTTAAAGAAACAACTTAACCCTGCACCTAAAAGAACAACCACAAAGAAAAGAACAACAAATAAAGCCCAAAGAAAGTAGAAGGAAAGAAATAATAAAGATCAGAAAAGAAATAAATGACATAGAGACTAAAAAAAAATACAAAAGATCAATGAAACCAAGAGCTTGTTCTTTGAAAAGGTAAACAAGACTGATGAACCTTTAACCAGACTCATCAGAAAAGAATGACAGAGTACTCAAATAAATAAAAACTCTCAGTGAAGTGGGAATACAGGGAACATACCTCAACATGATAAAGGCCATTTATGAAAAACCCGCAGCCAACATCATACTCAATGGGCAAAAATTAAAAGGAATCCCCTTAAGATCAAGAACAAGGCAAGGGTGCCCCCTTTCACCACTCTTATTTAACATAGTTCTGGAAGTCTAGCCACAGCAATTAGACAAGAAAAAGAAATAAAAGTCATCCAAATTGGAAAAGAAGAAGTAAAACTATCATTGTTTGCCGATGATATCATACTGTACATAGAAAACCCTAAAGTCTCAGTCAAAAAACTACTAGACCTGATAAATGAATTTGGGAAGGTGGCAGGATATAAAATTAACATTCAGAAATTAGTGGCATTTTTATACACCAACAATAAACTGTGAAAGTAAAATTAAGGAAAAAATTCCCCTTCACTATTGCAACAAAATAACAAAGTACCTAGGAGTAAATTTAACCAAGGAGGTAAAAGACTTATACTCAGAAAATTATAAAACATTGATAAAAGAAATCAAGGAAGATACAAACAAGTGGAAGCATATACTATGTTCATGGATAGGAAGAATAAATATCATTAAAATGTCTATGCTACCCAAAGCAATCTATAAATTCAATACAATGTCTATTAAAATACTTTGAAGTAGTGGCTCTTAACCTTTTTTGAGGTACCAAACCCACCAGTTTCATATGCGCATTCACTGAACTCTTCTTTAGTGATAAATAAAATACGATTTTTTTTCTAAATTCAAGACATAGGTATATGTTATTTTATTGGTGCACAAAATGAACCATGCATGAAAATCACCTTGCTCAAAGAACAAAACCAACAAAGTGCATGAACTCATAACAAATTATGGTATTACTTTATTCTGGCCTTCGTGGCAGAGGCTTCTCCGAATCCCTAAGACTGACTCATCAAACCCCTAGGGTTCAATAGAACCCAGGTTAAGAACCACTGCTTTAAAGATATAGAACAAATATTCTAAAATCTTATATGGAACAACAACAACAAAAAACCCCACAAATAGCCTCAGCAATCTTGAAAATAAAGAATAAAGTGATAGGTATCACACTTCTTGATATTAAATTATACTACCAGGCCATTGTACTCAAAACAGCTTGGTACTGGCATAAGAACAGGCATACAGATCAATGGAACAGAACAGAGAACCTTAAATAAACCCATGCCTTTATGAACAATTGATATTTCATAAAGGAGGTAAGAGCATACAATGGAATAAAGACAGTATCTTTAATAAATGGTGTTGGGAAAATTGGACAGGTACATGCTAAAAAAAATGAAACTAGACCACCAACTTACACCATTCACAAAAATAAACTCAAAGTGGATAAAAGACTTAAATGTAAACCGTGAAACCATACACATCTTGGAAGAAAACATAGGCAGTAAACTGATGTCTCCCATAGCAATATTTTTGCCTATTTATCTCCATGGGCAAGTGAAATAAAAAACTAAATAAACAAAAGGGACTATATCAAATTAAAAAGCTTTTGCACAGCAAAAGTCACCATTAATAAAATAAAAAGACAACCCACACAATGGGATAACATATTCACCAATACGTCTGATAAAGGGTTAATAACCAAAATTTATAAAGAACTTCTAAAACTCAACACTAGGAAGATAAAGAATCTAATTTAAAAATGGGCAAAGGAACTGAATAAACACTGTCCAAAGAGACCATACAGATAGCCAATAGGCATATGAAAAAATAGTCAACATCACTAATCATCAAAGAAATGCAAATTAAAACCACAATACAATATCACCTCACACCTGTCAGAATGGCTTTCATTAACAAATCAACACACAGTAAGTGCTGGCGAGGGTGGGGAGAAAAGGGAACCCTCCTGCACTGCTGGTGGGAATGCAGACTAGTGCAGCCACTGTGGAAAACATTTGTTCCCTCAAAAAATTAAAAATGGAACTGGCTTTTGACCCAGTTATCCTACTTTAAAAAATATATCCTAAGAATACCAAATCACTGATTCAAAAGAAGATATACACCCCCATGTTTATTGCAGCATTGTTTACAATAGCCAAGATTAGGAAACAGCCCAAGTGTCTGTTGGTGGACTAGTGGATTAAAAAGCTGTGGTACATATACAGAATGGAATACTATATAGCTGTGAAAAAGAAGGAAATCTTACCTTTTGTGACAGCATGGATGGACCTGGAGATTATTATGCTAAGTGAAATAAGCCAGGCAGAGAAAGACAAATATCATATGATCTCACTTATATGTGGAATCTAAGGAACAAAGTGAACTGAGGAATAAAAGAGAGGCAGAGGTGGGGTCACAGGGACCAGAGGGACAGCAGTCAGAGAGAGAGAGAAAGGGGATGAGGGGATGGGATCAGAGTAGGTGAAGTGAATAGTGAAATTTCATAGATAGATAGATAGATAGATAGATAGATAGATAGATAGATCTAGATAGATAGATAGATAGATAGATAGATAGATAGATAGATAGATAGATAGATAGATATGACACACAGATACAGATAACGGGACAGCAAATCCCAGAGTCATAGGGAGGGGGACAAAAGGGGTATAATGGGGGGCATGTGGTTGGGGGTTTGAGAGTTTTATATTGGATGGGATATTTCAATCCATGTTAACGCAATAAATTAAAATTAATTTAAAGAATTTTTTAAAAAGAATAAACTACCTTCACCAAATCATTTTTATGTGAATTTATAGCTTAAATTCAAACATTTCTTTATTTTTTTTGACAAGGACAGAAGGAGACAGAAAGAGGGACAGATAGGGACAGAGACAGGAAGGGGGAGCGTTGAGAAGCATCAATCCTTTGTTGTTCATTGATTGCTTTCTCATATGTGCCTTGACTGGGGAGCTACAGTAGACAGAGTGACCCCTTGCTCAAGCCAGCAACCTTGGGCTCAAGCTGGTGAGCTTCACTCGAACCATATGAACCCACGCTCAAGCTGGCGACCTCAGGGTTTCAAACCCGGGTCCTCCACATCTCAGTCTGACATTCTATCCGCTGCTCAACCACCTGGTCAGGCCAAACACTTTCCAAATTTTCTATTCTACCAGGTCAGGACCTGCTTTCAGGACAGAAAGTGTGTTGGGGATGTGGAAGGTTGGGGGGATACTCTTAGATACCCAGGTCTGCAGATTGGGCATTGAGATAGTCCAGTCTGTTTATCTATTAATAAAAGTAATATTCTCATGTGGCTTTGTCTGATGTTTCATTTTTGAAGGATCCAGGCTTATGGCTTAAACTGATAAATTCTCTGCATCTACATATACTCTATTGTAAAGTTGTGACTTTCAGATACATGAACAATAAAATGAATGAAGCTGTGTGTATAATGTCTCTTAGCCACACTGATAATTATACATACCAACAAGTGAGCCAACAAGTAAAAGCAGCCACTACATAATGAGCGGAGCCTGTGGACCAGAAAACCCATTGTTACAGGAGTGTCAGTGATACAGCCTTTATGCCATAAAGAATAGTTTACAATTAAAACAGAATGCTTTCTTCTGGGATTCAGGAGAAGGCATCTGTGTGACAGTAATGCCTGACACCACAAGTACTTCTAGTTGATTTTTGAACAGTCTTACCAGAAACTTACTACGTAAGTAGGTAAAGAAAGAAATAATCTCTTTGAAGTTTAAGGAGAAGATGCCATGCCCCCTCCAAATATACCCCACATGAACACATGAGCCACATATCCCACACATCTGTACACACTCACAAGAACATATATTTGAGCTGTGGCTCCTGAGAAACTTGACAAAGCTTAGTCAGAAGATCTCTTCCTATATTTATCTTGATAGACCCCAAAGCAATAATAGAGGGGGTTGGCTTAGCATCTAAACTATAAATTTGTAATTAGTTCCAAAAGAAAATGATATTCAAATTAAGAATATGCTTGGGAGAGAGAAAGAGAAATCTATTTAGAATGTCTGCATGAGTTTATAAAATTGTATGTGGAATTCTGGGAATCTTGAGTCCTGGGTTTTAGCTTTGGCCAATAACTAATCTGTATATATTTAACAAGTTATTTAAGCTCTTTGTCCTTCAGTTTCCTCACATTTATAATGAAGAATTTTAGTAAAATATTTTTATCTAAAATTCTTCCTGCAGAGGCTGTGTGCAACTATATGTAGAAAAATAAATTCCAAAGACAAATATTAGGGCAACTGAAATTTCTTTCCCATGAACATTCAGTTTATTGGGTAATAAATAAAAGAAGAGAACAAGATTATTCTGCAAAATGCAGCCTGTCATTTTGAATGATTCTGACCCATATTTCATCAAGCATTTCCTTCTGGTGGTAGAACTAATTCTTAGATTTAGAAGGCACTCACAACACAATGCTTCAACTTCATCAAATGTCTTAAGCTGCCATCTGTGTAGAAAGGAATCTAGGAGTAGAACCAACCACACAGACAGATGCTACAAGTCCCTGCTAATCATTGTATGCATGAGACTTGATTACATCCCTTTCCTGGATTTCCAAGTGGGTCAACCATACAGCATGAGCTAAGGCATTGTTGGACACGAGGAACATGCCATTGGATGGATGAAAGCCAAGTGGTGCTAATTTAGAGCCCTAAGTACATGCTCAAGCATTTATTACATGATGTGAAACAACTTTGAAGCACAGAACTCCTTGGAAAGCCAAAAAACATATTCAATTACCTTTTGCCTGAAGTTATCTGACCCAACTCATACTGGAACTCTCTACCTTCCTCTCTCCTATTCGTGTGGTTGCTGCTTTTTCACCCAGGCCTTTATTCCCCACCCCTCAGTAGAACAAAAAGTCTAAAATTGTAATTTTGTCATCACAGCATATGTTGACTATGTGTTCTGAATAAAAATGAAATCCATATATATGAAAGAAAGACACACTGTCAACAGCACGTTGAAACATTCTTCAAGGTGATTCCAAATATGTGTATATACAATTTGGCTCACTCTCAACTAAACCATTCCTTTTGGGAAAAACCTTTTGAGACATTCTAATATAACAATTCTGGTACTATTAATTTGGGGAATTATTTGAGAATCAGTCCTCCTTAATTAGCTTGGCTAATTATAATTTTTATATATAAGAGTAAGAATATTTCACCTTGACATTGGTTTTTGTAGGTTGTGTAGGTTCAAATGAATAATCAGGGCATTTTATGTAATTTAAGGTCATGCACTATCTGAAGAAAGAAGAATTTAGGGTTTTCTTTCTCTAAAAACTATGTTGACACCAATCATCCATTTATTTCACATCTCTCTAGCTTTATGTGCCAGGCACTGTGCTAGGCACTGAGCAGACAGAGACAAATGAAACTGCCTGCCTCTGTGAGTCTTCTTTGCATGGACATTTTGGTAACAGGCAACGTGTTGTTGAGAAGGATGACCTGAGAAGCTATATTTCGTAATGCCTTCTCCAAATTTTAGTGCCACTGAAATTCTGTGTAATGGAAATGAAAACTCCATTTTATCAGAAATTACCAGTATGGCAAAAAATAGAACAGGTGGAGCAAACTGTTTAGATTTAATAAGTAAATTTCTTTAATCTTTGTTATTTTTACAGTGAAAATTCTTCTCTGAGCTTTCATTTTGTGACAGAGAAATGTTATCTAATAAAATAATCAAATTGAAGCTACATGCCCTAAGAAATAGAATGGCATAATAAAAAAAAAAGGCAATAGCTCATTCCTTTAATGCTGGCATGAAAAATTATCCTTGAACTTTCTGAGCCTCATTTTTCTCTTCAGTAAAACTCTAGAAAGGTTGCTGTCCCACCTTGGAATCCAGTAGCACTTATAATTAGTCTTTTTTTCAGGACAGTCTAAATTTGTGAGGGCAGAGACCAGATTTGTCTGTTTCTCCATGTTGTGCTATGGGACACGCACAAATATTTGTTGAAAGACAGTATACATTTGTTAAAAATTCTTATGAGGTTGCGATGAGAAAGCATATGATAAATTGACCATTGTGAAACATTATTTTGAAATTAAGAACTCTCTTTGAGATTTGGAGATTTTGCAGTTTGGGCAAATGCTTGACCTCTATTTAGGGATAACTTAGTGACTTACTAGGATGACCTTTGGACCCAAAATTGGATAACACAATCTGGCAAACTGCACCAGCAGTCTTCCAGTCTTGCCCTGAGATGATTTGCAGTCATTTTAAAACAAGGTTTTAAAGTGCAACTTCATGCAAATGGGCAACAAGATAGGATTTTACAATGTCCAATTGCAGGGGTGTGCATGTACCCCAGGAGCTTTGCCGAGTCTGACTTTGCAACAAACTGTCTTTATGTAATAAATAGTCAGGGTATCAATCCACACAAACCCAAATTAAGAAAAGTTTTGGACAGTTTCCACAGAACACTATCCCGGGGAGTCACAAGGCTTGAACCAGTCATTAATCCCCCCTGTTGCTCTTTAGGAGAAATCAACCTTTTCCTGACCACTTAGGACAGCATTTCTTCACCCAAGTCCACTGTGGTTGGTTTCCTCCAAGTGGGGTGCTCATCACTGTCCCCCAGCACCCTTCAAGCAAAGGACCCTGTATTAAACACTCACATCTCTAACCAAGCTCAGTATTTCAAGGAAAAGCATTTTCTTGAAAGTTCCCTTCCAAACAACTGCCCTGGCAAATCACCTGTGCTATCTCTGGTCCCACTGTGTGCCTTCTCCCCCAACCCTAGAGGGCGCCTCGTGTTTGTGAGTCACCATTAGCCAGAGGCTTTTGCCCAATGACTTAGCCAGTTCCCAGACTTGATCTTCTCTCTACCAATTCCAGGGTTAGTCCCTGCCAACTCCATCTCCCAGTGTCTTCCAGACAGTGACTTGAGGAGGCACCCTCTGAGTTCTCATCACGGAGTATCTGAGGCCTGGCTCCTGACAGTTCCACATCACACCCAGAGCAAACCGTGCAGAACAGCAGCGTGGTAACTGCACCGTCTGGCATCATGGCTGAAATGTTTCATTAATTTCCCTTCAGGGACATTGTACATATATTTTCATACTCTTGTGTAGAAAAAATATTGCCCTATTGAAAACCCTAAAGAGAGACAGCTAACAGTGAAGAACATTTACCATCAGCATATATGTTCCATAGGCTTATGATGTATCCGACAAAACCAGCCACAGATATCTTATGCTGGGCACATATAACTTCCTGGGAAACCAGTATTGCCCTGCTTGCACCTGGATCCTGCTAAGTGTTCCTGATTGACAACTGTACCCAGATGTCACAGTGAACCATTGATATTCAGTTTCCTTCTTCTTTCCAGAGGAGAAAGACTTGGTGCAAGTGTCATGATTCCTCAGGAAAGCCCAATAAAGCTAAAGAATCTAGGGGCTGAGTAGTGTAGGATTGGGGTGACATGTGTGTGGAGGACTTCTCAGTAACTGTGTGTTCACATGTACACATGTGTGTAGTGCACATGTGTGTATGTGTGCATGTGGGGGGGTGAGTAAGGGATGTTCTGAATTCTGGTAGAGAAGGATTAATTCTTCTAAAGTGCTAGGGAACACAGAAGACATATATGATAGTAATAGCTAGGGAAACATAACACTTTTAAAAACGTTTCTGAAGGCTGACAGAGGCTGGGATGGTCCCCTCACTTCCATCTCAGCTCCTGCTCTCGTTGTCATATGTAGGTCCTACTGGAAGGGAGTGGTGTACCTCCTCTTGCCCAGCAGCCTTGGACAGCCCCTTGTCGCCATCGTGCTGGGAAGATGTGAGGAGACAGCCTGGCCTCCTGAGTCAGGGTTGGAGAAGCTCCCTGCCCTGTACCAATCACAACTGCCCACATGGACAGGGAAGGGCTTTGGTGTACCCACAGCCTGGGTCAGGAGCCAATGCTGACAAACACCCAGCAGCTGGGTGAGTAAAAGGGGGACTTGGGAAATGAACTGAGGCACCACCATGAGGAAGTTGAAGCTGACATTCTGCTGGAGCAAAATGACATTTTATCAACTACCAGAAAAATGAGCTGCTACTGCTTGGTCCTTAGGGGCCTGTATGGTATTTATTTTTATTTTTAAATAATTCCAGGCTTAAAGAAAAGTTGTAATGCAACAAAAAGTTCCCATAAGAAATTCACTCAGATTCCTAAAATGTTAGTAATTTGCCTTTCCCCATTTGTTTGTCATTCTCTCTGGATGGATGAATAGATAATAGATGATAGATAGATAGATGATAGATAGATAGATAAGATAGAAGATAGATAAGTAGATATAGGTATATATGAATCCTATATACTTTTGCTATTATATCTTATAAGGTATATAATTTTCTTTTATAACTGTTTAAATTGCAAGAATTATGACCCTTTACCCCAAAATCATTTGGATAATATTGTCTAATTGGTAGACCTTGTCCAATTTTTTTTTTTTAATTATCCTAATAGTGTCCTTTATAACAAAATAAGAAAGTTTTTTTGCTGGTTCAGGGTTTGGTCAAGGATCATGTGGGCATGTAGTTGTCTTTTTAGTCACCTTTAAACTGAAATAGTTCTAAAATCTTTCTTGATCTTCTATGACCTTGATGTTGTTGTAGAATGTACCTGGGTTTGGATTTGTCTCATGTTTCCCATGAATAGGTTAGATTATGTGCTTTTGGCAGGAATGAACAGAATGAATATGTCCGCATCATACACTGTATCAGAAGGCACATGATACAAATTTGTCTGATTAGTGGTGAGCCTAACTGTGGTCACTTGGTTAACAGTCCATCTGGTGGGCTTCTCCACCTACAAGTTACTGTTTCCCTCTTTGTAATTAATAATAACTTCGTGGGGAGACATTTTACAATTAAGTCAAAATCTTATTTGTCATGAAGTTCTCACCCACCAGTTTTAGCATCCATTGACGTTTCTTGCTTGAATCAATTGTAATTGTGATGTTTACCAAATGATAATTTTCCAATTTCACCATTCCCTCTGCATTTATTACAGGGCATTCCACTTTCCTTTTAAATTTTTAAGTTTAATTAGTGTGGACTCATGGATTCTTATTTTATTCAATGGATAATCTTTTAATGTGAAATTTATTCTTAAACAGTGATAGTAATATGTTAGGATATGACAGGCCATGCAGAAGTATTGTCTGCCTTTTTCAATAGCCCCTGGAATACATTTTCTTAGAGAATATTGGGAAATGAAACTTTCTAGTGAGATACAGGTTTGGGATCATGGTCAATAAAGAAGATTGACTTGGGCCTGACCAGGCGGTGGCACAGTGGATAGAGCGTCAAACTGGGATGTGGAGGACCCAGGTTCGAGAACCCAGGTCACCAGCTCGAGCGAGGGCTCATCTGGTTTGAGCAAAAGCTCACCAGCTTGGACCCAAAGTCGCTGGCTCCATCAAGGGGTTACTCAGTCTGCTGAAGGCCCGCGGTCAAGGCACATATGAGAAAGCAATCAATGAACAACTAAGGTGTTGCAACGGCAACAAAAAACTGATAATTGATGCTTCTCATCTCTCTCCGTTCCTGTCTGTCTGTCTCTATCTATCCCTTTCTCTGACTCTCTCTCTGTCCCTGTAAAAAAAAAAAAGAAGATTGACTTGGGGGTGCCTAGTCTGTGTTTATTCATTGGAGGTGGTGCTAAGGAATAACAGCTCTCCTAGAGATCCAATATTTTGGGCTTTCATATGGTCACTGTTACTGATGGCATGGTATGCTGGCCAACTTGTAGTCTATGAAGATCAAATCAGCAAAAACTTATTTTGGAGTTCATTTGACCTTAATAAAAGGCAAGTTGACTGTTCATGAACCATAAGTGGAAGATTACCAATGCTCAGGGAGAGGAGCCTTCTGAAGAATTCTAGATTCTAGAACCCTCTCAGCACAAGTCCCTTCCATGTTTCCCTCCCATGGTTTTCATTTCAGTATGCCTCCTGTTCATCTGTTCTTTTTCATCAGTCTCTGAATTTTATTATAACTTTTCTTATTCATTGGCTTGTAGCTGAAATACACAAGGACGTGGCTTTATCCAGAGGGTTGTGTCACAGATGTAAAGATTTTACTTGCTGAACTCTGCTGAGAGGTATCTGTTCATGGTCATTTGTGAGTTATCATTTGGAAGAACTATAAAGGGTCTTGTATTGATCAAGACTTCATTTACAAGCAACAGAAATCAACTCTAGTTTAAACACAAGAAATATAAAGAATCATCAGAACAAACCCAAGGACAGAAAGGTCAACAGGAGAGAGTTTATATCAGACTGAAGACCTGTCCAGAGCATCTGTGTTTATAGTCTCTGTCTCTGTTTTGACATCAACTTTCATTATTTTCTTTTTCCTTCCTACTGACTTTCCCTGCCCCTCTGGTCCATGTAGAAGAATATGGCTGCCCCTTTGCCTACAGAGTTTATAGTTAAAGTCCAGAAACTGAGAAATCTTTTTCTATTTATTAGGCAAATATCCAATTGATGTGCCAATTTTCCTTCATTTATGTCTTAAATTACACTATTAATAAGTCATTATTTTGTATTAGAAATTCTTCCACAAGCATACAGAATAAGATAGTAAACAATTTTAAAGTAAATTGTTGGGGGAAAAAACAAAGGAAATAAAACTCTATACATAATCTATCCTCTAATGATAGTAATTTAACTACTTTGATGTACATTCTTCTACCCTTAACTGTATGTGTGCATGTCTCTCTGAGAGTCTGTGTGTGTTCATTAACAACATGGATACAATATTATCCACATATTGTTTATAACTTGCTTTTCCACTTAATTATCAGTATGTTACCTTGCCATTAGCATTTGTTCTAAAACACAATTTTTAATAGTTGTATGGTCTTCCTTCATATGGCTGTACTATAATTTAACCAATTTTCTATGTATTAGACACTGTTCAGGGTGTCCATTCAGCGCACAAGCCAATCCAGAAAACTAATTGCTCCAAAGCCATGACATAGCTTTGACTCTATTCCTCTTATGAAAACTGATCAGTCTGGGGTGGACCCATGATAAAAGTTAGGCCAAGGAAATTCTCTCTCCCAGGAATTTGGAATTGGGCCTATAGACTCCTAGTTTATTGTGGGATTATGTACAAATTTTGGTAGCTATGGTGTAGCCATATCTTCTCATGGGGAAGAAGAAGCAGAAATAAACAGCTGACTAAACAATTGAATAAAGCAGGGACAAGAGATGGAAGGAAAGTAACTTTTTAGATTCTCTTCAATTTTTATTTTCAGGTTTTAGACCTGGGGTGGGTTGAATAGTGTCACCCCAAATTCACATCCATCTAGAACCTTACAATAGGGTTTTTGCCCATGTAATTAGTTAAGAATCTCAAGATAACATCATTCTGGATTTAATGTGGGCCTTAAATCCAATGATTTGTGTCCTTATAAAAAGAGACTGAAAAGAGATCCATGTGAAGACGGAGGTGGATTAGACTTATGTTGCCACAAGCCAAGGGACACCTTGGAGCCACCAGAAGCTGGAAAGGCAAGCAGGGGTTCACCTTTGGAGCCCCCAAGGGGACTATGACCCTAATGACACTTTATCTCAGACTCTGGCTTCCAGAAGTATGAGAGAAGAAAATCTCTATTGTTTTAAGCCATGTAGTTTATGGTAATTTGTTATGGCAACCACGGGAAGCTAATACAAGTCCCTTCCCGAGGTCCAGTTACATTATTAATCTTCAACTCAGCCAAGACAGGGCCCCTGTCTTGGCAGCCGTGTTTTGGAGTACCTGTCTTGGGATCCCTGCTATACCCCACTTCCATCCAAGCCCTTCCCAGAGGGAATAATGGATGTGCCCACCTGAAACCCATACTCTTCACTTCTAAACAACACTCCAGAAAACCAGGACCTCTACATTCTCAGCCCAAATGTCCCAAGCCCACTTGAGGGCCTGTATGGACCCCTTCCCTGGGTCTGTCCGCTCAAAAGCATTTCCCTGTGTTGGTATATTCACCCCTAGATCCAAAGAGTAGGTAGGCTAGAGTGCTTGTTTTCAGGGAGTGAGGATGGACTTGAATGGGTGGGTTAGTGAGTTCACACATGTGTGATGTGTAAGCAAGGTCCTTCAAAATACAGAGTACAGCAGAAGGTGGAAAGAGAACGCCAGGGGTCAGGGACCTGAGGTGACAGTGTGGTTTTCTGTGTGCTGCATTTTCTGGCACAAAACCTGAGAAGTCTAGCACTGCGGATTGCTTTTAAGGTATACTTGTCAAGGTAGAACTGTTTGTTAGCATGCTATATAACACTTAAATATGTAGACATCTGGAATGTGGACCTTTATTTGTCCTTTGCCCCAAGCCACTAATGTCAAAAGCAAGCTACCTACTTGTGTTTCTAACCACAGTCCCATGACACAGGTTTATCTTTGAATCACCAGTCCTCTTCCTTTCTGAAGGCTGACTTGTCTTGCCTTTTTTCCTCTATGGAATTTTAGTGCACTCTTTAAAAAAAAAGAGAAATTAGGTCATTTTCCATTTTTGGTTATAATAAATTACACTGGAGTGAACCTAACTAAGTACATACATTTTTGTGCATATCCCCAATTATTTCATTAACATAAAGTACAATACTAGAACGGGAATGACTAAGTCAAGGGGTATACAGATTACAACTAGTGCACCAAGCTCTCCCCCACAGGAGATGTGAGAGAGAATGCCCCTTCTCTCCCTCCCTCTCAACAATGAAAAACTGTCTTCCAAGGGGTTTTTCTTTGAATTTCAGATGCATTAAATTCTTAGTGTAAATGAGTTCATCTGATTTTGTGCTCAATAGAAGATTCTAGAAAATATAACGTCAGGGGTTTGATTGGGGTTATGCAAGATTTGCTGAAAGCGTTTTTTTTTTTAACTTTTTATTTTAATTTCTTTTTATTTTATTCATTTTAAAGAGGAGACACAGAGTGAGAGAGTGAGAGAGAGAGAAAGAGAGAAAGGGGGGAGGAGCTGGAAGGAAGCATCAACTCCCATATGTGCCTTGACCAGACCAGCGCAGGGTCTTGAACTGGCGACCTCAGTGTTCCCAGGTCGACGCTTTATCCACTGCGCCACCACAGGTCAGGCAAGATTTGCTGAAAGGTTTTAAAAGGTGTACACAGAAGTTCACAGGAAGTGATGCTGAGGACGGAGAAGACACAGTTTTTTTCATCTCCCAGCCTTGCTCAGCGCCATATCTGGCCCTCCATTGTGAGGATGTCAGAGTTCCCACTCTCTGCTCATGTGTTACTAAAGGTCTCTTTCAAACAACACTTTGGAGCAAGCATGCCAGTAACTCCTCTGTGTGACTGATACATCTTATTTGTGTTTTCTGGAGAGGCAGAAGGGATATAGGTGGGGAAACAATGGAAGAGCACTGGTAACTTCCTGGCTCTGCAGGTCAGAAGCACCGGTCTGGTCACTCACTGCCAGGGAAAGGAGGGAAGAGCAAGGGCCAGGCCACAAATTGTACAGTCAAGGGGTGATATCACGGTCACCATCTGGGAGGACTGTGACTCTTTTGAAAAGGTTTGACAAGAATTTTTAAAGTATACAGGTTAGGAGGGGGAAAGAGCTATTAGTTGAAGACCGAGGGGAGTTGAAAACCTAGCATATAAATCATGAAGTCTTTTCTTATCAGTTAAATTAAAACTCACCTTTATATCCTTCCCAAGTTGTCTGACACGTGCACACATGCACACAATGCACATGCACTCACACACACAAATGGACCATACACCATTCTTCAGCCTCTGCCTGTGGAAACAAAATCAATATTGTGTTGTACATAAAGCAACTATTTAATTTTAAATTGCATTTTATAGTCCATTTACCCCAATAGAGTAGCCCAAAGTCAGTCACTTCTCTGTTCATTTCCAAGCAGCAGCTCACTCTTCATAGTTCTCCCTGTCTCTGTGGAACTTGTGAAGGGGGCTTTGAACTAGACAAGAAAAGTTTCAAGTGGGAAGCTTCAGCTCTGAGACCCCAGATGAAATAAAAGAGTGTGTGGGTGCGCATATACACACACACACACACACACACGCACACATGCACACATGCACACACTCCACTTCTGAGGCTACTAGTTCTTTTCTTCCTTCCTTCTTCATGCTACAGTGAACTGTACAAAAATACTAAAGCTATATGCTAGCTTGGCACTGTGAGTGTGGGTGTGCGTGTGTGTGTGTGTGCGTGCGCGCATGCGTATGTCCATGTGGTTCTGCATTAGGCGGTTGTGATGTTAACCCTGCAGATATATATATTTCCAGCATTGTCATAAAGCCCATTTTCTCCCATAGGGGCTCATGTTTCATTTGAGTAACCTTCCTTCCCTCAGCCGGCTGATTCAGTCCTTGCATGGTGCATCACAGTATAGCTCCTTCTTCTGTAAGGAAAAAATGATGTCCACAAAACAGTGACTGTGCCGAGCTAAAACAGGCATCAAAAATACCTGTTGTCTGAAGCACCTATGTTTACAGGTATCTAAGAGATTTTGTTCATGGATACTACATGTGACAGTCACAAGCTCAGTCCATAAATGCATGTAGATAAGAAATTTAGTTTCCTTTCATTTTCTTTAACTTTATTTGTATTCAGAGCCTCGCCTGTACAAATACTTGGAACATATTTTTGGTCAGTTCAGGGTCCCTCATTCCTTCTGAGGGTGAATGTACATTCCAGGGTGACAGTGTTCTCCCACCAAGGTGTCAGGCAGAGTAAGGGTTCCCATTGCTCTGGATTCATGTTGACATCCACTTGAAATGCCCACTGACTGGCCTGGCCCCATAGCTATCTGTATGGAGGCTGCATTCTCCCTGTTACCCCACTGCTCTGTCTTCTCCCATTCACAGGCTTGTTCTGTGACACAGGCTTGCTCCTGTGACACTGAAAACTCGGGAATTCCAGCCACCTCCCCGCCTCTCCCAGGTCCGTGGCGTTCTTTGGCTGCTCCCACCCTGCGAGGCTGCAGGTGCTCCAACTAGAGACTCTCCACAGACCTCGCTGCTCTGGAGTCCCTCTGCCTTGCCAGGTCCCCTGAGAGGGAGGAACAGGTTCTCTGACCCATCCCTCAGGCTCACCTGAGGCTTAGGGCTTTCTTAGCAGATACAAGGCCCTTTCTGAGTGGCCCACCTCCCTTATGACTCAGGTTTACCTTCAGCCTGGGGAATTGTTTCAGATATATAGAAGCTGTAGTGCATCCTCTGACAGATCACAGGGACCCTTCGACTGTCCCTTCAGATCCATCCCCTGGCTCTACATGCACTTGCATTTCATGCCACTCTCTCCTGAGTCCCTCCCTGGGGCTGTTGGAGGTGCTTTGTCTTTGTGTCATTCACGTACATGCAGAGCCTGAAGTGTCTGGGAGCTTATATCCAACCCTCCCACTCCCAGGGTGATCTTTAGCCACAGATTGATGGGTGAAGATGTGTAAAAGCCCAGCTCTCTAATCTCAAGTTGGCACAAACTCCAAAACATAATTTATGCTTAGTGCTCCCTGTGGGATCAGGCAAGGGTATCAATCACACTCCCCCTGGGCATCTTCCTTTATGGAGTGGACACTGTGAGGTTTCACCCAGCCCCCTTTAGGGCTGAAGGACCTCTCTCCAGACACTGGGGGTACTGTGGACAGAGCACCCTCAGCTGGGAACCCTTGTGGGAATTTTCTCAGTTGAAAAGAGTTGCCTCGACCTAAAGTCATGCCCCTTCTCAGGGCAGCCTTTATCCAATGACTGGTGGGTGAAGGCATATACAGACCCAAACACCTTGTCCCTGCTTGGAACACTGTTGAGGGTCATTCACCTTCAGAGCTCTTCCTATGATGAGCTGAGGCCTTCACTGAGATTGTAACACAACCCAGCTTCGCCTACCCAGTCCTGCTGGAGTCCCTTCCTCTTCGCAGGTGGTCACACTGACTGTGTTCCCCAGTGAACTTCCTGCACAAACCAACAGAGTGGCGCAGTGGCCAGGAACCTGAGCTCTGGAGACACACAGCTGGATTAGTGTGTCAGCCCTGCTACTGGCTGACTGTCTCAGTCCACCAGGGCTGCTGTAACAAAGTGGACCAGGTGACTTATAAACAAGACATTCATCTTTCCCAGTGTGGGGGCGGGAAAGTGCAAGGTCACATGCCTGCAGAGTTCAGTGTCTGGTGAGGGCCTGTTTCCCAGATGGTCACCTTTTTGCTGTAACCTCATATGGCAGGAGTGAGAGATCTTTACTGAGTGTATTTGGTAAGGACATTAACCTTATTCATGAGGGCTCTACTCTCAGGATTAATCACCTTTCAAGGCCCCACCCCCTAATACCATCACCTGGGGGGGGGGGGGTAGAATCCCACCGTATAAATGGGGGGGGGGCACCAGAGGCACCATTTGAGGCCAATTGCTCCATTTCTCTAGACATAGGTTTTCTCATCGGTGAAGTAGAGATGATAATACTAGTATCCATTTTACTGGGTTTTAATAAAAATTAAAAGAGATAAAAACATGCTTTCAGTAGTGCCTGGCACTTGGAAACTTTTCAGTAAATGCTAGCTAGCTATGTTAAGATGCATATAAAGTCACTGCACTTCTTTCTGAGGACAAGTCTTCTGAAATTCAGAGGCTTGGAAAATACTTCAAGCTTCTCTGATGTGGTTGCTTCTTGAGATAATAAATGTAGAACAGTCTAGCTTGAAAGGGAAAAAAAAAGAAAACCACGGGTAAAGAAAGAATCAGAGAGAAAAGGGGAAAATTAGTTCATATTTAAAAGTTTTTACCCTTCCATGTACATTTTATTTTAATATACTTTTTAAATTATTATTATTATTTTTAGATTTCTTTTACTCATTTTAGAGAAGAAAGGAGAAAGAGAAAGAGAGAGAAGGGGTTAGGAGTAGAAAGCATCAACTCCCACATGTGCCTTGACCAGACAAGCCCAGGGTTTTGAACCGGCGACCTCAGCGTTCAAGGTCGATGCTTTATCTACTGCACCACCACAGGTCAGGACCATGTATATTCTTAGGACCTTCTGCCTTGGACTAAGCTGATGCATGCACCATGGAAAGCCATTTAGCTATCTTGAGATAAGATACTTTAAAATCAGAAATGATAATGTTTGATGACCATTTTCAGATATGGTTTCTCTTGTGTTGTTTGGTCAAACTTAGAGCTAGTTTCCAGTTAAACTAGCCTCATTTTGAACAGGATTACAGAAAAAAGACACCATCAAATTATTCAAATAGTTTTATTTGGTGGGAGGAGAGAAGCAAGCAGGGGCTAGTTCTGATAATGAAACCTACCCAAAACAAGATGTTTTTGAGGTAGAAGGCTGTCGTAGACTCTACAGATGTCAACAACAAGGCTTTTTTTTTCTCTCTCTCTCTCTCATGGAAACTATATACACACTCATACCTTAGCCCTAGACTCATGAGGAATCCTTTCTCTCTGGTATGAAACAACAGCTATAGGAATTCTCTGCTGATTGAAAAATAGGTCTAAGAAACTCATCTCTTCTAACCTTCTTAGCTATGAAAATCAGCTAGTTTTAAAGCCAGCAACTTTGAGAAAGTAACACCGTATTGATAATAGCACTGGAAGTGCAGCTTGGATTTGAAATAAAATATTTCTAATTCCTCTCTGGGGGCAGTGAGCATAGCACAATGAAGCGGCAGGCTTTGGCTCCCCCGAGGTATTTTTCTCATTCTCCCTGGCATGGATAAAATCTTAACTGTACTTAAGAAATGGTGTTAAATGTGTTAGTTGACTGAATCTGGCATTAATAATGCAATTTAGCAAAGTTTTATATTGACAGCATGACATTTTTAAAGGGCCCTTTCTGATTAACAAGGCTCAGAATCGCTCCCTTGATTATGCCTGCAGAGTGAGTATAAAATGCTACAGGCTCTGGACGCAATGAATTGAGGCTCTGTTAGCATTAGACGCATTTTGCTTTCTTAGTGGCCATTTTGGGGGAGGACCAGGCTGGGGCTACATTTTTTTAGGACAGAAGAAAATCTGTTTTCTCATTTGGGAAAACTTTCTGTGAGAAAAATTCCTCAAAAGGGAAGAGGAGTGTCTGTATATTGCAAGCCCAAACTGAAGAAGGGGTTCTCACGCATGCTCAGATGTTACCTTCCATTTCCTTGTCTGGATAAAGCCAAGATATGGAGCTGGGGGTGGGTGTGGAGAGGGATAAAAATTTCTCTTTCCAAAGAGCAAATTGACAACTCTTTATTTTTCTTAGCTTCATTACTGCTACTGTTGCTATTACATTAAACACATCCTGAATATTCGATACCTATCCAACAGTCTTCTTTGGATCTCACAGAGAAATGAAGGGAGGTATGTCAGTGTCTGCCCCAAAAGAAACAAATGCAACACAGAGTGGGCTACAAATTGTCCCATCTGGGTCACAGTAGAGCCAAGTATAAGCATCCACTCTCTTAAAGATGATGAAATTAGCATGTTAAATCGCTGAGCATCCACCCATGTAGTAGACACTATGGTAGTGTGCTTCCTACTTTTATTTTTATTGTGGTAGAATATACATAACATAAAACACACCATTTAAAGCATGCAGTTTGGCGGCAGTAAGTACATCACAGGGTTGTGCAACCATCATCACCATCCAGCTCCAGAACTCTTTATCTTCCTATTCTGAAAATCTATACCATTAAACAATAGCTCCCCATTCCCCTGCCTTCTCAGCCCCTGGCAATCACCATTCTACTGTCAGCCTGTATCAATTCAACTAGAGACATCATGTAAGTGGAATTATATACAGTGTTTCCCCCTTTGCATCTGGTTTATTTTGCTCAAGTAATATTCTCAAAGCTCATGTTGGGAAAAAAATATTAAAGCCAGTGCAAATCAACATGTTGCAGCATGTGTCAGCATGACATTCCTTTTTAAGGCTGAGCACTATTCCATTGTATGGCTATACCAGTTTATCTACTCAGCCACTCATGAACATTTGGTTTGCTTTTGACCAATGCAAATAACACTGTGGTGAACAGAGATGTGCAAGTGCAGGCCACCTGACTCACACTTGATTTCTAGGATATCCCTGGAGCAGAAGTATTGTCTTCATTTTACCGATGATAAAACTGGCACTCAGAGAAGTGACCTGCCTAAGACTCATGAGTGGCGATGCTGGGATGTGACACAATATCCGTCTGCCTCCTCCCACCTCCATTCCTCTGTTCAGTTCAACCATGTGCTATGTCCACCCTTGCATCAGTACTTCTAATAGACAGCAATGTCTTCTGGGACACTCTCTCTTCATCATCAATTGTGACATGTTTGCCTTTTTTTTTACAGGGACAGAGAGAGAGTCAGAGAGAGGGATAGATAGGGACAGACAGACAGGAATGGAGAGAGGTGAGAAGCATCAATCATTAGTTTTTCGTTGCCCTTGTGACACCATAGTTGTTCATTGATTGCTTTCTCACATGTGCCTTGACCACGGGCCTTCAGCAGACCGAGCAACCCCTTGCTGGAGCCAGCGACCTTGGGTCCAAGCTGATGAGCTTTTTGCTCAAGCCAGATGGGCTCGCTCTCAAGCTGGCGAGCTCGGGGTCTCGAACCTGGGTCTTTCGCATCCCAGTCCGACGCTCTATCCACTGCGCCACCGCCTGGTCAGGCACATGTTTGCCTTTTTCATGGATTTATCAGAACCTGGAGAGAATCGAATAGCAGATCCTCAGAGAGTTCAGAGATGCCAGGTGCCCTTCTTTCACATGCAGGGAGGAGTTGAGGAGCTGGGGAACTTAAGAGATAGTTGCTGTGTGTGCTGGTCACTGAGAACCCTCTGACGAGAGGGGCCAGAAGGGTTCTGCTCTCATAGCTGCATGGTCCAGGGAAGAGGGATCTGACTCAGCAGGTGGCACAAGTGTCTAATTCTCATCCCTGCACTTCAGGCCACCAAAGCCTTGGGGAAAAAAATATTGAAGCCAGTGCAAATCAACAATAACAAAAACAAAACAAAAAAGCCCTGTGATATTTCTGACACATAAGATTACATTTTAACCTCCAGGCCTTGGGCTTCTTACTGGTATTTCAAATAGTGCTATTTTTTACCCAAACAGAAAGTGTGATGTGTCTAATTACTGGTGGACAAGTCAAAAATGACCCGATTTGCAGAATCTGATTGCATGGTTTTTGTTTTGAACTAAGGAAAAGAAAGGAGGTTAGCAGGTGCCCAAGGTATTGAGACGAGAGTCAGTGTGTCAGCAGTGCTGCCTGGCCTGCCTCACACAGCCTGGCACTTAGGTAGTTACGTCAGTAGCCATGGCCTTTAACTCACAGTCAAAAGTTAAGTGAGAAGCAGCTGTTCTTTTGAAGAGGCACAGAGCACACGTCATCCTGGGGTCCATGGTCACAGGTGACAGGAGAAGGCAGAGGGAAAGAGATTACACTTTCGCATCCCAAGCCACAGACCTCTGGGAACATCAGGCAGTGTGGACCTTTTCCAGCAGCACGGCGCAGTGTGAGGCAGTTCTCAGCCATCTCTGGGGGCAGAGGCTGTCACCAAGTGGGGGTGCCTAGAGAGGAAGAAAATGGCTAGATGACAATAGCTGACAGATGGGGTCTCTGGGTGACACTGTTGGTAATACTACATGAGTGAGGGAACAAGAGTCAGAGAAATCAAGGCTGCTGTCTTGTTCCTTTGGACCCCTAGTCCCCACAGTTCACAGTGAGGCTTCTAGAAATTAGATGACCTTTGAGACTCCTCCCACCTCTAACGCTGACTCTAAGCGTATTAGCAGTGCACTACAGAATCAAACAAATACTCTGAACCCACCTGGGGAGGCAGGAAATCAGTCAGAGCACAAGCCATAAACACCATGACAATGTCAGTGCCTTGAAAACAAGTTTTACAACATGTTGTTTCTGACGAGCCCAGGACACATGGCTTCTTGCTGCTGATTATAGGACTACTGTGAGACCCCAGGGCCCAGGCACAGCGTCTGAGCTCAGCAGCCCCTTCATCCAATCCCTCAGGCACCTCATCTCTCAGTGTCAAAGCCCTGCCTGGCGGCCTGTCACAGTTAGAGGACCCATAAGCATTTCCATTCTAAATACACCTTTTAGAAGAACTTATTGTTTGTCCATTAAAATAAACTGAAGCCTTGCAGGAACACAGGACCTTAGCATATAAACAATTTGTTGGAGGTAGAGGGGGTTATTTTGAAAGGGTGGGGGTGGGATGCGCATGTGTGTATAATATAAGGCTAGGTTCAAGCCTGATTTATTTGTAAGCTCACATGAAACACCATCAAAAGAAGACTCAACAATCAATATACTTTTTTTTTCTAGAAACAATAGCAAATAATGGTCCAGAAGTACAAGTCCAACAGAAAGAAACTTCTGGGCACCTTTCCTTTTTCCAAGTACCAAAGCCAAGCTCTGTCTGTGGTTCCCACCCTACATGGCAAAGCTGCTGAAGATGAAACCTGTCCCGGGCACTTTCTCGGGGAGGGGGGTATAAAGTGGGCTAATATCCCCCAGCTCTGGCGACAGGGCAGCACCCTAACAGTAAGGCCACCATTAGCACAAACTTTTCCATCAGAAACTCCTGCCAGCCATCCCCTTCCTCTTCTGTGGTTATTACTGGGAGGAGGGCTCAGACTCAGACCATAAATCACCCTTAACACCAGAGAACAGGCTTTTAATGTCTGTGTTTCCAAGTGATTTTAGGGGTTGGTGTGGACTGGCCTTTTTTGTTTGATTTTGAAACTGAGTAATGTGACTTTACTACTGCGGAGCTAAGAAGGAGACTGCTGCTTGGAATTCCCAAAGATTGTTGTCAGTACAAAGTCTTAACCTAAGTTGGCAGGACCAAGAGCTGAGATGTAAAGGAAAGAAATCCCAGTGGAAATGAAGCCAGAGGCAACTCACATAGGGCTGGGAGAAGCAATAACAACTAACACGTAGCTTTTTCTTCCGGTAGGTGCCAGGCCCTTTCTAGGAGCATCATATGTGTTAACACACTCAATCCTACCCAAGCCTTGTGAGCCAGGGCCCACTACTCCCCCACCTTCACTGGGAAGGAGCCCGAGGTCCTGAGAGACAGCGATGTCAGGCCCAAGTACTTGAACATCACACTCCCCACCCAGCAAGCCCTGGCCTTTTCACAAGAAAAGAAGCAGCTGTATCTACCTGTTCCTTTCCACCACTTCCTGGACTCTTTTTCAGAGACTCAACAGTCTCTACAGAGAGGGTTGGGTCCACCCCAGCCTCCCACTCTCCAGAGTAGGAGGGGATCAGCAGGCAGTCTCCCGGGTCTTAAAGGCACACGCATCCTTAGCCAGTGAGATGCTGTGGTGCTGGGGTGTTGACTAAGTTGGTTTAAAAACACACTAGACAAACTTGGGCCTGCCTCTTTTTCTCAGATCTCCTTTAAAACTGAGATATATTTAGTAGTTTTGAATAAGGGATAGAAATGGACTCCTGGCATGGTCTTCCCATGGTTTTTATTTTGTTTTATTTTGTTTGTTTTTGACAGAGACACACAGAGAGAGGAATAGATAGGGACAGACAGACAGGAAGAGAGAGAGATGAGAAGCATCAATTCTTCATTGGGGCACCTTAGTTGTTCATTGATTGCTTTCTCATATGTGCCTTTAAGGGGGGCGTTATAGCAGAGTGAGTGACCCTTTACTCAAGCCAGCAACCTTGGGCTCAAGCCAAAGACTTTGGGTTTCAAGCCAGTGATCTTTGGGCTCAAGCTAGCGACCATGGGGTCATGTCTATAATCCCACACTCAAGCCAGTGATCCCACACTCAAGCCCAATGAGCCCATGATCAAGCTGGCAACCTCAGGGTTTCGAACCTGGGTCCTCTGCGTCCCAGTCCAATGCTTTATCTACCACACCACTGCCTGGTCAGGCTGTTTTGCTTTGTTTTTTGAGGGGAATATAGATTGTTATAACAATCTTAGATCTTGAACTTCTGTGCCATGTGGAACAGAGCAAATTTAGCAAAGTGGGTAAAAGAAAAGGGGATAAAAATTATGTCCAAAACTTTGGTTAAAGAAGTTTCTTAAAATCATGAGCTACCCAGGGAAACTGTAGCCTGAGCAGAGTTTAAGAAAAGGCTGGTATGGGACTATTTTTTATCTTGAAAAGAAGTTGTTCACTTCCTTGAGCACTACAAGGAGGTGTGTGTGTGTGTGAGTGTGTGTGTATTAGTGTGCACGTGTGGTGGCACAGGGTGTGTGTCATCTAACACTGTGGCCATTAGGACTGAGAGCTCATCTTGTCTTGGACCACAAGGTGACCTGTCCACAGTCTACCTCACACAGCCTGTTGGTGGCACAGTGGGGCCTGGTACCCAGCTCTCCCACCTCAATCCAGAACACTCTAACTGCACCTGTGCCTTTGATAAAGAGAGAAGAGGAGGCAGAGTTGGTCCAACTGTCAGGTGAGACTAGCCCAGGAGAAAATTAACATGAGTTGGTAAGTCTCTGAAGTCGGAGCTTTCCACAGTTTTCCAGCAAATTCTAATCCTCATATAGGACACACACTTGTTACTTTTGGCAAATAGAGAAACATAAAGAGGGTGTCATGTTTCACTCAACCTGAACCTTCATCATTACCTAGAATGAACCACTCACCATTCTCCCTTGTTACTTAGAACACTCTTTTTGTTGGTGTTGGTGTTGTTTTTATCATTTTATTTAAACAATTTAAATGGGTGACATTGATCAACTAGAGTACAGATTTAGAGAAGACATCTCCTGATCATTTTGACATTTGATTATGTTGTATACCCATCACCCAAAGTCAAATTGTCCTCTGTCACCTTTTATTTCGTTTTCTTAATGCCCCTCCCCTTCCCCCACTCCCTTCCTTTCCTTCTGGTATATACTGCACTCTTATCTATGTGCATGAGTCTCAATTTTGTGTCCCATCTATGTATGAAATCATACAGTTCTTAGTTCTTTCTAATTTACATATTTCACCCAATATAATGTTATCAAGGTCCATCCATGTTGTCGTAAATGATCCTATGTCATCATTTCTTATGGCTGAGTAGTATTCCATAGTATATATGTACCATATCTTCTTTATCCAATCACCTACTGAAGGGCTTTTGGGGTGTTTCCATGGCTTGGCCACCGTGAACAATGCTGTGATGAACATGGAGCTGCATGTATCTTTCTGTACCAATGTTTTTGAGTTTTGGGGGTATTTATCCAATAGAGGGATTGCTGGGTCATATGGTAGTTCTGTTCTTAATTTTTTGAGGAACCACCATACTTTCTTTCAGAATGGTTGTACTACTTTACATTCCCACCAACAGTGAATAAGGATTCTTTTTCCTCCACAGCCTCTCCAGCACTGTCTTGTTCATAATAGCTAATCTAACAGGTGTGAGGTGGTATCTCATTGTAGGTTTGACTTGCATTTCTCTAATAGCTAGTGAAGATGAGCATCTTTTCATATATCTGTTGGCCATTTATATTTCTTCTTGGGAGAAGTGTCTGTTCATGTCCTTTTCTAAATTTTTATTAGATTGTTTGCTTGTTTGTTGTTGAGTTTTGTAAGTTCTTTGTATATTTTGGTATTCTGGGTATTAGGCCCTTATCTGAGCTGTTATTTGAAAATATCATCTTTCATTTAGTTGGCTGTCTGTTTTGTTCTCAGTTTCTTTTGCTGTACAAAAGATTCTTAGTCTGTTGTAGTTCTATTTGTTTATGTTTGCTTTTACTTCTCTTGCCTTTGGAGTCAAATTGATAAAATGTTCTTTATGGCCAAGGTCCATGAGTTTAGTATGTTTTCTTCTATGTAATTTGTTGTTTCAGGTCTTATATTTAGGTCTTTGATCCATTTTGAATTAATTTTGGTACAAGGAGACAAACTATAGTCAAGTTTCATTCTTTTGCACATGGCTCTCCAATTTTCCCAGCACCATTTATTGAAGAGGCTTTCTTTTCTCCATTGTGTGTTTTTGGCTCTTTTATCAAAGATGATTTGACCATATATATGTGGTTTTATCTCTGGGCTCTATATTGTTTTATTCGTGTGAGTGTCTGTTTTTCTCCAATACCATACTGTTTTAATTATCATGGCCCTGTTGTATAATTTGAAGTCAGGTATTGTAATGCCCCCAGCTTCATTTTTTTTTCCTTAGAATTACTTTGGCTATTCAGGGTTTTTTATGGTTTTATATAAACTTGATGATTTTTTTTGTTTCATTTCTTTAAAAAATGACATTGGAATTTTAATTGGAATTACATTAAATTTGTATATTGCTTTGGGTAATATGGTCATTTTAACTATATTTATTCTTCCTATCCAAGAGCAAGGAATATTTTTCCATTTAATTATATCTTTTTCGATTTCCCTTTGTAGTTTTTATTATATAGGTACTTCACATTCTTTGTCATGTTTATTCCTAGGTATTTGTTGTTGTTGTTGCAACCATAAAAGGAATTATTTTTCTGAGTTCATTTTCTGAAGTTTCATTGTTGGCATATAAGAAAGCAATAGACTTCTGTATATTAATTTTGTATCCTGCGAACTTACTGTATTGGTTTATTGTTTCTAATAGCCTTTTTGTGGAGACTCTGGGGTTTTCTATCTACAGCAGTGGTTCTTAACCTGAGTTCTATCGAACCCTAGAGGTTTGATGAGTCAGTCTCGGGTTTGGAGAAGCCTCTGCTGCGGAGGCCAGAATAAAGTAATACCGTAATTTGTTGTGAGTTCATGCACTTTGTTGGTTTTGTTCTTTGAGCAAGGTGATGTCCATGCACGGCTCATTTTGTGCACCAGTAAAAAAACATATACCTATGTCTTGAATTTGGAAAAAAAAAATCATATTTTATTTCTCACTAAAGAAGGGTTTGGTGAATGCGCATATGAAACTGGTGGGTTTGGTACCTCAAAAAAGGTTAAGAACCACTAATCTACAGGAAGTGAAACCTTGACTTCTTCTTTCCCAATATAAATGCCTTTTATTTCTTTCTCTTGTCTGATTGCTCTGGCTAGAACTTCCAGCACTACGTTGAATAGAAGTGGAGAGAATGGGCAACCTTGTCTTGTTCCTGATTTTAGAGGAAAATTTTTCAGTTTTTTGCCATTTAATATGATGTTAGCTGATGGTTTGTCATAAATGGCCTTTATATAGATATTTTTCTTCTATAACCATTTTGTTGAGTGTTTTAAACATAAAATGATGTTGTATTTTATCAAATGCCTTTTCTGTATCTATTGATAGGATCATGTGGTTTTCACAACATTCTTGTTTTTAAAAGAAGTTTAATTTGGAGAAAATGATATCAATAAATATTGCCCAGGCCATGTTCCAATGGTGCCTGAAGTCCTACTCCTTCCCAGCTCCGTAGAGCTCAGGAATGAATATACCCTCTCACCCTTCCACCCCTCACCCCAGGGATCACCCAGAGTCCCCGGAGAGGGAGCAGAGAAACTGCTCAGCCTTGGCACCCCTGGCTCTAACACTAAACCCCTCTCTTACATATTGCTGGTTTGGATAAACCTGACCTTAGAACTCAGCATCTTCCCCCAGTTCACGTTTTTTTAGTTATTCTTAAACGCCTGCATCTGTACTTTTTAAGTTTCTCTGTCTTGATGTGGGGGACGGGGGGGGGGGGGGGTTCATATCATATTAGAGACCACTAGCACCCATGCAGTTTTTCTAAAGCAGAAAACAGAAATCTCCTTCCTACAGGTTTTGCCTCTCTATTCTGTCCTGCTTCCCCTTGAAAGTCTAGTCGCCTGTGTCCTTTTCAGGAGAATTGTTTCCCAAGGAAGCACTGTAAGGAGGTTTGGTGGCTGCTCACCATTTTTCCTCTGGGTGCGTCCTGCCCGAGTGAGGAAGGTTAGGAGGCATCCCAGCAGTGGGGTGAGGCAGGCCAGGGACTGATTTCCACATCAGTAAATAGAATCTATGTGGGCCTGTTAATCATCCTCTCCTCAGTTTCCTCATTTAAAGATGTTATTTATTAATTTTAGAGAGAGGAGAGAGAGAGAGAGAGAATGGTGAGGGGAAGGAGCAGGAAGCATCAACCCTTAGTAGCTGCTTCTTGTATGTGTCTCGACCAGGCAAGCCTGGGATTTCAAACCGACGACCTCAGCATTCCAGGTTGGTGCTTTATTCACTGTGTCACCACAGGTCAGGCCTTGATTTCATCATTTAAAAGTTAGATACAGTGGCCCTGGCCAGTTGGCTCAGCGGTAGAGTGTCGCCCAGCGTGTGGAAGTCCTGGGTTCAATTCCGGGACAGGGCACACAGGAGAAGCGCCCATCTGCTTCTCCACCCTTAGCCCTCTCCTTCCTCTCTATCTCTCTCTTCCCCTCCTGGAGCCAAGACTCCACTGGAGCAAAGTTGGCCCGGGCACTGAGGATGGCTCCATGGCCTCAACCTCAGGTGCTAGAATGGCTCCGATTGCAGCAAAGCGACACCCCAAAGGGGCCGAGCATCGCCCCCTGGTGGGCATGCCAGTGGATCCCGGTCAGGCACATGTGGGAGTCTGTTTGTCTGTCCCCCCCACCCCCCACCCCGGCTTCTCACTTAGAAAAAATACAAAAAAAAAGTCTGATACAGTGTCCACTGCATTAGGGCATCTGTGAGGATTCAATAAGATGATGCATATAAGCTGACTGTTGTAACAGATACTAATAGATCCTCAGGAAATGTTGGTTGCAGTGGTGGGATTCAGCCAGTTTGCACTGGTTCAGCAGAACCAATACCTAATTTTTTATTAGAAGAACTAGAACTGGTTGTTAAAATGTCACTTGTAAACAGGATTCTCTTTAAGGTGGGCACGTGGGCAGCCACCTAATGTGAAAATCACAAATTTACATTCCTTATTCTTTTTTAACATTCACCTGTGCGACAGCATATTCTGGGTACTCATAATAATTCTGTCCATAGGTGAAAAAAATTGCAAGTGAGGAGGCCAACCAATAAGCAATATGGAAATATCTTAAATAATACTTTTATGTTTTTTTGTCAAGTATTATTTAATATTCTTTCATTAATATTTTAGAACTCTTATAATCTAGCTTTTTATACCTCTTTTTTTGTTCTTATTTAAGCATTAAATGCATGAAATAATAAACTACCTTTCAGTATATCATTTTTCGTACTTAAAATGGTCATTAAGGCAGAGAACCAGTTGTTAAATTATTTTAACTCCACCACTGGTTGGCTGTGTTAGTAACCTAAAGCAGAGGGATGGGGCAAGGCTGATTTCAGGGTTTAGGATTCTCATTATCTCTCTTTCTTTTTTCATCAGTCACAATAAACAATTTTTCTTGCCCCAAAGAGAGACTGAAGGCCAGTTGCCATAACCATTTCCTATTCCCCTGAATTTGCAAATGCTACCAACTTTCTCCATTTTTGTATTTGAAGTGCTAAGTAACTAGCCCCTCCAATTTTGCAGGTAAAGAAAGACAAGACCACCGTGGAAGGCTCTGGACAGTGTGCTGACCCCAGCACACCCACAAACAAGAGCTCAGAGCAAACATGTGATGGGCGTCCAAGGTTCTTCACTGGATCACATACTCTTCAGAGAGACCTGAAATGCAGGCTTCCACAGGGCTGAGGTCTTGCCTACTTGGGCCACCAATGCATACAGAGCTCCCAGGAAAGTGCCTGGCAGATGGCAGGTCCTCAGCAATATGTGTTGAAGGACTAAAAAGCTGCTGACTGAATGAACACTTCAGGGGCAGAATGGCTTGAAGGCAGCAGGTTTCTGATCCGAAGCAATAAGGCTTCTTGAAAGTCACATACTATGCCCCACCCTGTCCCCTTATCCCTGAAGTAGAGAAAATTCCCTCAGTGTGGGAATAGTCTCACGGATTAGGAAAGTACAAGTGAACTATGTGGCATGGGAAGAAGAAACCAGGGTGGCTTGGCACCTTTATAGAGTATTCCTGAGGACCCGGAGTCAGTAGGCCCCCTCTGGGGAAAGAAAAGCCATCCTCATGTTGGTGATTTCAAAGATGCTGCACATCTTTCAACCTCTGCCCCCACTACATCCCTCCAACACAGAAAAGAAAACCTACAGGTCCATGATTCTTGGCCCCAACCAGTTTCACAAGAAAGAACATGTTCTTGTAACGAAACAACTCATCCTCCTACTGGTGGCCCTGTGACAAAAGATCCACAAGTGGCAAAACACTGTCTGCATTCTTGCCAGGCTGGACTCACAGTCAGTTACCTAGACATTACCTTCCATCTCAGCTCCTTCTCTCTCTTTCCAGTGTGAGTGGTTCCAGGCCAGAGCTCCCAAGGAGGGCCATATGTGCCCTTGGTGAGGACTGTTTGGCCAAGTCATGGACTTTGAACCCGCAGAACAATTTGGCCAACTCCCAGTAGGATATCTTACTTCTAGAAAAATATGCCTTGCACAATCGAACGAGTTCTACTGTATCAACAATCACAGTCTGTTTGCACTAGTATGGCTTCAATAGAACTTGTATCAGTATAAAGATTACTTTAGCTTTTAAATGCTAATTATATCAACATAAACTTAATTTATAGTGATAATCACAGTCCTAATGTGCTGCTGCCAAACATCCCCACTGATGCTTTGAGGCACCATGTAAACGCAGCCATTAGCAATCATGTAAATGCTCCCATCACTCATTATGATACCGGCTAAAGAACTTCTCTAATTGAGTTTTTCCGCAAAGTCCGTAGTCGGCAAGAACAACACAATGAGACAATGCCCATCAATTTATTGCAACAAACTCAGTTTCTTACAACAGCCCATGCTGAGAAATGCAAACTTGCAAAGAAAGATCTCAATCTGGCAGAACCATATTCTCAGTTTGAACTTAGTTTTGTCACATTATATCAATTGAATCACAACACTGTCACTCAGACTAATGCCAAAAACACTTAGTTCAGATGACATGCTACTTCTATCACTCCATGTCAAGGTTGAAAAAAAGAAAATGTTACTGCATCTTGTAAATTGATAACAGTTTTTTTAATTCAAAGCACTCAAAGTGCTTTAATTATCTCAATTATTGCTCCTTTTTCTGTGGCGGTTTAGTGAGTATTTGTTGTGTATGCCACCCAGTACCCACTTTCTTATCTTGAAGCAATAATAGCACCCTAATTTTATTTGGGAAACCCCACCCAACACTTTCACTTTATTGTTCTCATAAAGAAGGCCATCTCAGACTCTGTCTGGGTGGGAATCATGAGATCTAGGATCATCCAATCAGCATATTCTGCCCACATGCTGTCCACAGTGAAGGGCTCAGGGGTGAGCACATGACCCAAGTTTGACCAGTCAAAGTTAATGCCACTCAGGTCCAGGAATCATACTTTCTCTTTTCTCCACTAGAAATAAAACTCAGAGGAAAGCCCTGTGAGGCCACAGCCCAACCCACTGACCACTCCAGGGAGATCCCAAATACAAATGCAGCAGCTCTGAGGAGGACACAGCTAAACTGAGAGAAGGAGAAAACAAGTGCCCAGGACATTCAAGCTTCTGAAACCAACCCTTTTCCTGGGCTTTTCAATTACACAAGTCAAGAATCTTTTTTTTTTTTGCTTAATCTTGTTGAGCTGTTCACTGTCATTTGCAGCCAAAATATCCTCATTGATACAGGCAGTAGGAGGACATAGGGTGTGATTGTATCCATTTCTAAGATAAATAAATGTGAGCATGAAGAAATGGCATCTGGACAGTAATAGAGCCATGTAAATTAAATACAGAAAGCTGAGCAGATCCTAAATATTCCAAAACCAAAGCACCCAGCAAATACAAGAGTTTTTAACACAGTTTAAACATCAAAAATTAGAGTTGCAGGTACAAAAACCCATGTCTTTTTCTTTTCAAATATTTCTGATTCTCCAGTTGGCTCAGTGCAGAAAAAAAAAGCGAAATCTCTGGCGAGGCAAACAGAAGCTTCCAGAAAGATGTAGGGAATTCACTAGGGTTGGCAAGGAGGGGGAGCTTATGCCGAGTCAGTGAAATGATCAATTCCAAATTCAGAAAAGTTGGTGAGGGACTAAATTCAAATGTGAGAAGCTAGGTATGTAACATCCTCTTGTACTTGGGAATCTGGTTTAGTGTGCACAGCTGAGAAAGTGTGAGGAAAATCAAATCCTCGGGGCTTTTGAAGATGCGGTTTTTCATCTCTGACTCACATTCCCAGCACCCCACCTACTACTCTCTGTGGTGCTGGGGCATGTTATCTGTCACAGTCCCCCCCAATTAGCACTTTGAATGCAAGCACAACAATGAAGACCCTGCCCTCATCTGCCAGGGGCGGGTGGGCTCCTGCAATTAAGCTAAAGTTCAGGTTTTGGCTAATAACAGGAGAATAATGTGACAGTGAAGGGAATGCTTACTCATTAACTCATGCTAATGGGCACAATAGCCAAGCAGCCACCAGCCACCCTCATGAGAGCCAGCCAGGCTTGCCATGTCACTCTGATCTCAGAGTGTTTGCAGGTTTACTTCACAACATTACTGAGCTCTGGCAGTTATCTAATAGGGAGCAGTTTTAAGGGAAAAGAAAAGAATAATCTTGTTTTAAGTGCCAGTCTTAGGTCTCAATATTTTATGAAATAGTCATTAATTTTCAGTACAGGGCTGATGGTGATATCATGAGGCCATCGTGTTTATGCAGAAAACATTCCCTGCATATCCCTGAGAGTTTGGTGGATGTAAGGAAAACAATTATCTTTTATTTATGTAAGGCAAACACTAATTATCACACCCGTCCGATTTGTCTAAGAAGATAGGTCACTGCCATAAAACGGGGACAGACTGACAATGACATTGTGTATTAAAATAATGTGAAGCTATTTTGCTTGTTGCAGAAATCAGAGAATCCATTTATTAATCATTCCTTGAACACAAATTTACTGAGTACCTACTAAGTGCCACCCTGGGATAGGTGCTGCCTGTTTCAGAGTCAACAGCAGAAACAACCTTTCGTTCTGGGAGTTTGCATACTTTTGACCACAGGGAATCAGGTCTCCAGAGACCCAGGTACATCCTGTATACAGTAAAGGTGTTGTGGAACAGTCTCAGCCAACCAGCGAGGTCCACTCTTTCTTGCATTGGTGTAACCCAATTTTAGGCATTGTGGACCTATAAACATGTTGACACTTGTGTGCACATTATGTTTGAAAGTTTGGGAATCTTACGGATTAACCTGCAGGCATTGATGCAGACTTTGTTCTTTTTAGGTCAGTCGGATAAAGCAGGCACATGGACCCTATTCTCGTTGTCTCAGTTAAAACTTCACCTTTGTCCTAACCAACGCTTCACCCAGCACTGCTTAGCTGCCTTGCAGGTCCGCTGTGGGAAACAAATAAAGCAGGTGATGCGTGGATCAGATGGTTTTTGTCAGGACTATAAGAGAAACAGCTTAAAACAGATACTCTCAACATGATGGGTCAGTTGTCAAAAATGATAATGTCTTTGAAAATCCACTGAAGAGTTTTAAGGGCTACACAGCTCTGGGCAGATCAGGGTCATCTGTCGTGGGGGTCATTTTGGTTGGACTCTATGACAACAGCGGCAGATGTGAGCCTAAATTGATGCTTCCATTTTAACTATTAATAACATGAAGGCAAGTCCCAACTCCTCTCCAGAGCACCATTTATTCAAAATTAATTTATTAAAAATGCATTCCAGTCATTAGTGCTAAGCAGATTTATGAAAAGCAGATCATCCAGGATTCATAAATGTGCAAGCCCTGACGTGTATGTCCACGCCACATTTCCTATCACTTATGTAGACTCCTGGCCCTGTGTGTCAATATTTGTGGATGACCACTTTGGAAGTTATTTATTTCTCGTGGTCCATTTCTCATGGTGACACAGATTTCCAGCCTCATCTGACAGGTGGTAGTTGACACCAATCTATATTAACTTCAGTTTATGCTGAAAATATTCCAGTAAATGAAGGCAATGTTTACATTACAGTCTGGATGTGTGTAGAATGCTAGGGGGAGTCTTAAAATTTCTCATCTTTTAAAACTGATGAGCTCTTTGGCTTTTAGTCTTTTGACTGGCTTTCTATTTGTTGTTTAGATTGTTAGCTGATTTCGTGACAACTGATAACATCAGTCAACATATATTTATGTTGGTAACATATATATATATTTTTTCTTTTTTAAAGAAAGAGATATGAAGGGAGAGAAGGAGGGAGGAGAGAGATGAGAAGCATCAACTTGTAGTTTTTTCACTTTAATTGTTTATTGATTGCCTCTCATTTGTGCCTTGACAGGGGGCTCAAGCTGAACCAGTGACCTCTTGCTCAAGCCAACAACCTTGGGTTCAAGCCAGTGACCTTGGGCTTTAGTCAATGACATTTGATTTCAAACCAGTGACCTTGGGATCATGTCAATGATCCAGCACTCAAGCTAGTGAGCCTACGCTTAAGCCGTCAAACCTACTCTCTAGCTGGCGACTCAGGATTTCGAACTGAGGCCCTCAGAGTCCCGGGTAGATGCTGTATCCACTGTGCCACCATGGTCAGGCACAAGATATATGTTTTAAAGAAAGATCTTTAATAAGAACTCAGGTAAAGTCTTGTGTAATTTCTCTATATGTCAGCAGTGAGGAAATGTATGGTGCCACTGAGAAAGCAGAGGAGAAAAATATAAAAACCTTTTTATTTAGAAGTATAATCATAAAAATTTAATTTAAGGGGCACCCCTTTAGGCTGGAACTGTGTTTTCCTTAAAATTATATAATTTCTTGACTTAAATATTAGGAAACATGTAAGCCAGTATCTAATTTTCTACAGAAAATCATGTCCACCTATTCCTCATTGAATTTTTGAGCAAAGGAAGTTGAAACATGTGGCTTACGGTTCCTTAGTTCTAGTGGCGCGACTCAGCCCCAGATCTTTCTGTAATGTCATGGCCTCCTGGCTTCCTGCTTATCATTCTTCGTGAGCCTAAACATTCTATTTCCTTTGTTCACTGCTTATCAACGGGGAAGAGAGAAATGCAGAACTATAGAGTTAAAAGGACGCATTTACTGATACACACTGTATAAAGACTTATTTACCTAGTCCCCATGAAGTGCCAAGCACTACATTAGCTACTGTGGAAGCTAATATGAGTTAGTCATTTTCTTGCCTAAAGTTTTCATAATTTGGGGTGTGTATGTGTGAGTGTATGCACGTGCGTGTGTGCTTCGGTGCAGGGCTGAGACAGTTGCCAAGGGAAAAAAACAATCTATTATGTTCCTTAAGTTTTATAAGAACTATGATACCAGATTTGTCCTGGGACAGGAGGACCCAGGAGAGAAAGGGCTCCACACTGTGGTCTGTGACCGAGGCTACAGAGTCACTGGGAAGTCTTATTTTTAAGAAGTCTAGTTTCCAGAGTATCCCCCAGAGCCACTGCATTGAAATTTCCAAGATCAGGACCCAAAGTTGCATTTTTAAAATGATTTCTACATTGTTCTTCTGATCAGCCAAGTTTGCCAACTATTTATTGTTCTAGTCTGTCCAGGGTAGAGGGGGTTGGTCAGCATTGATTTACAAGAATGGCTTCTCTCGCACTAAAACTTGGAAGCAGAAGTACTTTACAGCATTCAGGGAGGATATGGCTTAGTCAGAGCACCTCGGCCTGCCATTGTTTCCACGAAGCCATCTCTGAGCTCCCTCGCAAAACAGAATTAATGGGTAACTATATCCAACACTGAGGTAGTCAAGTTGCATGTTCCTGTGATCAGGGACCCATGCTGTCAGCAGACTAATGCCTCTTGGGGCAGAGTTCATGTGACCAAAGTGCAAGGTGGCCAATATCTTCCTAATATTGATCTTAGTGGGATTGGACATAGTTTGCCCTGAAACCCAAAGCAATTCCAAAGTGATTGTTTGCATTCCATTGCTAAGAACATTTTACCATAAAATGATAAAACAAAGAACCATAGGTCAGTTTTTCTTTAAGTTAAATTTACTTAATTTTTAAAACTGTGAATAGGGGAATCTCTATTGTTTAGATCAGTGGTTCTTAACCTGGGTTCTATCGAACCCTAGGGGTTCGATGAGTCGGTCTCAGGAGTTCAGAGAAGCCTCTGCCACGGAGGCCAGAATAAAGTAATACCGTAATTTGTTGTGAGTTCATGCACTTTGTTGGTTTTGTTCTTTGAGCAAGGTGATGTTCATGCACGGCTCATTTTGTGCACCAGTAAAAAAACATATACCTATGTCTTGAATTTGGAAAAAAATCATATTTTATTTATCACTAAAGAAGGGTTCAGTGAATGTGCATATGAAACTGGTGAGTTCGGTACCTCAAAAAAGGTTAAAAACCACTGGTTTAGAGTATGCAAATAGTAATTAATAACTTTTTTAAAATGTCCTTACTTGGAAAAATTAAAAGCTATAGCACATATGTTGGTCTCTAAAAATTATAAAAGGTTTCTCTGGTCTCTGACACCTAGAAGTCTGGGAGAAGCCACACCAAGCCTTCTAACCAAATTCTCTTCTCACTCACCTTTAGCTCTTGCAGCTGCTAAAATTATACTGCAGATAACCCTGATGCTTCTTTTTAGGGTACTATCTTAACAAATTTTTATAACTGGTCAACTTATTTTATTAATAGTATTACTATTACCATACTTACTGAAATTGGTCTGAAATGCAGGCATATCTGAAATGACTTATTTAATCTTTCGCTAAGAGACACTGGCTGGTTGGCTCAGCAGCAGAACATCGGCCTGGGGTGTGGAAATCCTGGATTCAATTCCCCGTCAAGGCACACAGGAAAAGCGACCATCTGCTTCTCCCCCTAGCCCCTTTCCTTTCTCTAACTTCCTCTCCCACAGCCATGGCTCAGATGGTTTGAACAAGTTGGCCCTGGGTGCTGAGGATGGCTCCATGGCCTCTTCTCAGGCTAAAATAGCTCAGTTGCCAAGCAGCAGAGCATTGTCTGGTAGGGGGCTTGCCAGGTGGATCTCATCAGGACACATGCAGGACTCTGTCTCTCTGCCTCCCTGCCTCTCATTTAATAATCTTTTGTTAGATACACAAACCATTTATTTGAACCCCTAAAAACACTGAACAGAATTTTAGAGATATTTCCTCACCCATTGAGGTCAAAAGCTGTTGTTCTTTTCCCCCAGAACAGTTTCCTCTGGAGAGTTTTCTTTTGTTCAGTCATAATATTTGATGCTATCCACCACTCCAGAATGTTAGATCAGTGAGAAGTACTTGTCTCCCCCATGACGAAGGACTCAATTTATGTGAGTATGAATAAGATTTATGGTGTGTAATAAACATTACTAAAACGTGACAAAAGAGTGAAGATTTAAAGACACTTACTAATTTAAGATGACATTTTAAACACTCGCAGTCCTTAGAGCAATACATATTTCAGGTCTTTATACAGGTTTCTAGGCAGAATGCCTGTTAGAAAATGAGAATCATCTGTGTGCTTTTCTCCCTTTCCGCATGCCCCCACCCCATTTATTGCTCCCAGTAGCTGCCCTGTCCATCAATGTTTAGTGGTGCCTTTATGCTCAGCACCTTGATGTTAAACAAATTAGAATCTTAACATATGAGGTGTGACTATGAGGTCTAAAAGGAAACAGGGAAGAAATAAAAACAAAACATATATATATTTAAAAATAAAAAAGGCTGGCCAGGACTTCAGTTACGGATGCCCCTTTAGAACTCTAAGTTTTAAGGGATTGAAATTGATACCATGCCAGGCTTTTGAAAAATGCTGCCAATGCTATTTTTCCTCTTACGTGGGAAATTATACAAGTAAGTCTACTGAGAAAACATGTCATGGGCTTGGAAAGTTGGTGCCTGGCCAATTTTCGCACATCTGGTTCGCCGGGCAGTCTCCACTCATCAGCTAATGGGGACTTACATGAGCCCAGCTTAGTCTGAGGCCAAGACCTTGATCACATTTGATCTCACCTGGATGCTGGCCCTCAGCTCCAGCCTGGCCCTCTCCATTCAGGGCCTATTTATTTCCATCACAAAATGGTCTCGTGTTGCTAAATGATCTCTAATTTTTTTTAAGAGCGGACAGTAGAGCTTCTTGCTGGTTTTCAGTAAATGTACTTTATTTGGCCTCCCTAATTTGTTCCCAGTTGAATCTGATTGCATTTACTTGGGCAAAAGGGAGGGGCTGTGGTTACCCAGAAAACCCTGGACTTGAAGTCGTCCTAATGATCTCATGGGGTGCTGTGTATAATGCAAACCCCAGAGCCCCTCCACTCTGTGTGGATTCCAGTCTTGCTGACTGACATGGACTTAAGCACTCAGGGCTGTGTTTCAGGGTGTGATTTACTCTCTCCTTTTAATTACCCTGGAGACAGCAAGCTAAGAATATTTGAGGCTTGGTTTTTCAGGGTAAAGAGTATTCCCTGGGACAGGTCACACACTGCACCTTGCCCCTTTGGGACCTGCGCTAACTCAGGGAGGAACTCGTGACAGGTTCCAGGCTGGGCCTATCTCTGCGCTTTCAAGTAATTTGAAAAATATCTGTCTAGTAGAGAAATTGCAGTACTGAATTATGATCAGTCACAGAAGAGAATTTAACTCATTCTGAGGTAGCCCATAATGTTCAACTACCCATATTACAGCGAGCTATTTTTCTCTTTTCTTACAGGGTGGCAGCCAGCACCCTATGCATAGAGGGACTTAGTGTGGCTCACCTTCTTGCATCAATAGCATCTGCACTAGGGGACATCCAGGTAGTGCCACACCTTTATGAGCAAATGAAAGCTGAGTCTGGGCGCAACCACCAGCTCCTGTAATAAAAATGGGCATGGTGCAAACTTGGAGGCATCAGAAGCAGGTCAGGGCTGAAGAGCTTGCAAAAGCTAATTTCTTGCAGCTGGGGGCATACCCACCTCTGTGAACCATTTATACTGAGTGAACTCATTTTCTTTTATCTTTCTAGATCCTGTAGCTGACCTATTGTCATCTAGATGCATGTCTAGAATTATATTTCCGCCAGTGGGGATGGAGTTGTGTCTTGTGAGGCCTGCCTTTTCTTGGAGCAGAGAGGCTCGGGGCGTCCAACATCATCACAGCCCCACTCTCAGATCTGATCTAGCCATGCCACTGGAGGGGTCTTTTTCTTGAAATTGGTAATTTCCTTATTGTACAGGTAGTTTTGTGTTATGCTCTAGTACGTATGTAGTACCAGTCCACCATGTATCAGTTACTAACAAAGCAAACCCTTCATTGAAGAAAACTTCGGCCATTGAAGAAGCTTAGGGCTAGCTCACCCTTTGCCAAGTTCTCAGAAAAGTCACTCTTCATCTCCTAATATTGCCATCAGTATTTGCAGGCAGTTATAGAGTGGTTAGCAACTCAGACATTATCATTACAAAGCAAACTGTGTGGCTAAGTAATTTTTTTAAGGTAACTACTATCTCTGAATCTCTAGATATTAATAACATCCTCTGATGAGGATGTTGAGTCCGTTTCCAAAGTCCTTTTCATACTAAAAAAAAAATCCTGTGATTTAACACTAGTAATGGTTGGTGGGCAACTCAGAGAATTCTGTACAATGAACAGCATCTGTTTATCTCAATGTTTGGGAAATTTCCCTCTGTTTTTAAATCATGCTGATCATTGCTCAATGACTGTTAGTTACACACATCTGATTACGCTTTTCCTTTGTTCATTCAAAATGTTGACTGGCTCCTTCTATTTTTCTCTCAAAGCAAATCAGGCTATTCAGACTTGTTCTTAAACGGAGGTGCAAAACCTTATTCTCAAAGCAAACATAGTAAGAACTATCAAGAAGAAATTGTGAAAGCCAACACTCAGATTAATAGATGCAATTTAATTAGGAAATTTTTCTAGAAATCAGAGCCCCTAAAGCTCAGATGGCACCAGACTGCGGACTGAGGGAACCCAGAACATGTCGAGTCAGGTCCCTGTCCCCGTGTCTAACAGCTGCTTAAAATGTTAACTCCTGCAAGTATTTAGGAGTGAAATAATATCTTCAACAAACAATAAAAACCACCAAAGTAGAGGAGAAAAGGAGATGAAATAGGTACAATATTGATAATTATTGAAATTGAGTGGTGGATTATGAGTACATGGAGAAATTATTCTCTATACTTATACATATAGTTTAAATGTTCTAATATAAAACATTAAAATTTAATTCAATCTTATTGCAGGTCCTACTCAAAAACTAAGTTAGAGGCTGCAGAAGGAAGGGTGGAAGGCTCTGGAATCAATCTGGCTGAAGTCCTTGAAGGCTCCCACAAGCGAGGATGCTGAATGCCCATCTTTCTTCCATTAACTGCTTTGGAAATTCCAGAACAGTCCCCTAATGACTTTACTGACGTCAGGTTCCTCCTCGGAGACACGGAGTCATGACTGCATCTCATCTAATGGCAGACTGTAACCCCTGATGAAATTAATTAAATGAGACCCAGAAAATTCTTCTTTCCTGCTTTATATAAGTTTACTTGACCTGACCTTCCCCAACTGGGTTACAGTTTGTGTGCATGTTGTGGGTTTTGCCATGAATGTTTCTAATACGGGTTTTGAAGGTTCTTAGCAAAGTTAATAGGATGAAGAATGAAGAAGACTTATTACTGAACACTCTGTGGCTTCCTGTCTCCTTAAGTAGACTGTGAACTACTCATCTCCACGCCCCTGACCTAACGTGGGGCCTGCTTCTTGGCAGTGGCAGAGAGAATGCTGCTTGCATGGAATTATAATGACACTAAGGAATGAAGTTTACCAGATGTTCCTAAAGGGAACTACAACTTCAACACAGCAGTTCAGTTAAAGTGTATATACTTCAGAGTCAGACAGGCTCAAGTTCAAATCCTGCTTTACCACAAGCGAGCCCGGTGGCCCCGGGTCTATGACTGGTCTCTGTGTCAAAGTAAAGAGGTCGGTACCTTTGCTGAGCTTCATCCCTGGGGGACTGTGGTGTAACCATGAACCAGAATAGGAATTTTCTTTGGAAAAAAGTTACATTTTGATGCATTATGTAATTGTAAATACTGAAATGGCATAGATATTTTAAATAATGTAAGCAATTTGTTTCAAAGCAACATATGTCAAAATATTTTTAACCAAAAGTCTTATAGCTATTGAAGTTTAGAAACCTCAAAATTGTTTAAAAGTAAAGATTAACTAATCATTTCTTTCCACCTCAGTTTAAAATAGAAAGGTACATTAGAGAGCTGATGTTAGTTAGGATTGCAGAGTCTGATGACAGAAATAGTGAGCAGTTTTGAGATCTCTGGTCAGCATGAATTGTAAAAATAATGCTATATTATTCTGATCAAATATATATCTTTCAGCTACCTCTCCTATACCAAACGAAAGCTCTAGATGCCCATCTTTTTGGCTGAAGAAAGAAAAATAAAGCAGGATTGATTTCCTATTCCACTGCCCTGCCAGGATTTCCTTGGGTCAACATAAGCACTCTCCATGGAGGAAGGGATCCTCCAGCCCTTCAGATTGGCCTGAGGGTTAAAGCCATTGCCGTGGTCTGTGTCCACCCGAAGGCTCAAGACCTTCTGGGCCTCAGTTGGCCCTAGGAGAGCCCGGAGTGGTTTACAGTGTTCTGCAGAAGTCATCAGCATGCAAGAAGGGGCCTCAGAGAGACTGAGCCTCTTGCTTTCTGTTCCCATCTGTGAAATAAATGAAGCAGATCCAGACTGCTGTTGGCCATGAAACAAGACTGCTAAATGTGACCTCTTTGTAGGAGAAATGAGGATACAGGAGAAGTAGAGGTCTGAGCTCGCAGCTGTAAGGGGTAAAATGACCTGGAACACGGCTTGATGACTGTGGCTCAAAGCTGCTGTGTGTGCCCCAGGACTGTCTTGCTTCAAAGGTGGGCTATGCCCCTCCCAGCCCCAGGCCAGTCACTGTGGAAGAGGGTGGAAGCAGTCTGACTCAGGCCAGCAGCTCCAAGTCATTTGGAGAGAGGAGCAGTGTTGTGAATGAGCTTTTCCCACTTTTACAACCTCCCAACCAGACCTGTGAGCACCCACTCTTGAGCCTCAGGCCATGAGTGCAACAGACACAGAGGAAGTCTGAGGCCAGCAGGACCTTCACCAGAGCAGGCAATGACCCCTGTCTCAAGTTCTTCCTCTTCAATACCTTGATAGTCTTTATATCTGACCACAGGCATGCATTTATCTGTGAATCAAAGATTTATTCCTTACTCTCTCACTGATTTAGTAAGCACTGTGTATGTGACAGGCACCGGGTCAGGCTCTGGGAGAACAGTAGCGCCTGAGATGTCGCTATAATGCTCCTGTGTGTTTTTATTTAGGTATGTTTTTGGTTTGGTTTGGTTTGGTTTCAAGTCTTTGTTTCAGTGCCCAGTGAGATGTCGCTTTGCCTTCCTGGTCTTTCCAGGCCAGGAATTTTGTCTGTGGGTTTGTTTGCTTCAGTTCTTTGTTCCAGTGCCCAGGATAGTAGCTGACCCTTCGTGCTTGTGCAGTGTGTCCCTGTTACCACTAGTAAAAACGTCCAGAGCCATCCACAAGGACCAGTGGACCCAGAACAAGTGACGCCTCACGAGTGTTTCTCTGTCTCCTCCCTTCTCTCAGAAGGCAACATCGAATTAAAATGGACACCAAGAAAACCTTGGGAAAGAAACAGAAGGACATTTCCCAGAAGGGCAACTGGCAGCCCGAGGTTCGGCTGGAGGGAGCATGGGGGTGGGGGGTGGAAGGCAAGAAGATGTAATTGATGGGCTGGTGGGCAAAGGTCTTATTCTGGGTGTGGGACCTTCTAAAAACTTTGAACAGCATCTTCTAAAAGAACCTCCCTGCCCTCTTCTCCATTCCCCTCACTCCAAAGTACTTCTAGTTACTTGATTAAAACCATCACAGGGCACCCAGTGTCACCAGGCCAGGACTGATCATGCTTACACACTTATTGTATGTGGACATGCTTGGGTTCCTCCGGCTCCCCTTCTCCCAAAAGCCTACAGAGGCCAGGAGGCCCTTTGCTCTCTGCCACCAGCAACAGGGAATCTTTACTATCCTGTTCTCCAGGTGAGAGCTTCTGGCAGAAAACCAGATATGGAGATTAAAACTGTATCATAGAACCTACATCTCTCACTGGCAAAAACCAGAGAGAGGTAAGTGACAGGGCAGGGTGGAGAGAGGAAACCCACTGGACAGGTAGGCGAAAGTGGCTTTGAGTCACGGAGCGGTTGAGCTCTCTCCTACCTTTCTCTCTTTCAGCACAGTTCCCCACCCCCAATTCACAGGGAGTTCCTGAAGATTTGAAAAGCATTTCAACAATTTCTGCCTTAATCATTCATCTATAAAATGGGTATAGTAATAACACCTACCTTATAAGTTTATTGCAAAGATTAGAGCTAATACCCGTAAAGCTTAGAATTGTGGCAAAGATAGAGTAAGCATTTATACAAATGTTTGCTATTTTAACAGTCAGGTCTGGGCAGGACACAGATGGTACATAAAGTTTAACTAAAGAGCTATCGAGTGTCAGTACTACTTACAAAGATGATGGCAGGTTTTAGGAGTTAATGAGGGAGGGAGAAATGACCAAAGACATCAACGGTCTGAGGCTGGAGCTGTGGAAGATGGGAGTTAGAAACTAAGGAAATGAACACACTGACCTTTCTCTTCTCCCCTGGCCCCTCTGATCTCCTGCCTATGTTTCCATCTCCCAAACCCACTAGAAGCAGAGGGCACATCCAGGTGATGCAGTCTCTGTGGTCAGATCTGGGGCTCCAGAACATGAATCTGATGAACAAGAATAACTAGCACAGCAGTCTTAGTAGTTATGTTGGGATTAGTATTAATAGTAGTATTAACCAGTATAAATTATTATTATTTACCTTGGGCATCTCTAATAACAGGACCTGTTTCTTTTGTTAATAGATTTGAGTTCTGTTCTTAAATGGCTTTATGTCTTGTTTCATTTTATTTTTGTAATGGGACCTGAATTTCTGTTTAAAGAATAAATTGATATCACAGTTGTCATATGAGCAGCTGTCCTCCTTGAGTTCAAGAGCACCCAGAGTCCAATGAGATTGAAATTTGGTCCCGATTTGGAATATTAAGCACTCCTTTGCTTGGAGCCCATCTCCTATCCTCAGAAGCCTCAATTTCCCTTAACATAAAAAGAAAGTAAGATTTCTATCTCTTACAGCAGAGTTGTGAAGAGAATACCCTGCCAGAACTCTATAGATACAAGGAGTTGCAAGTAAAAACAATTCTAAATTTTTTCTTAATAATATACATGAGTTCTGACTTCACAAGCATGGCATATTGTGGCTACCCTGTTTTAAAAAGAATCTGCTGATAATTTTTCACAACTTATTTATTCTTGGCGTCTATTTCCTTTCCAAGGAAGAAAAGTGGATAAAAGAATTATGCCTTTTTTTTCTTTATATTATTCTCAAAGATCATTTCACACAAAGAATATATTTAGGGGGTTTGCCTTCTAATTAAAAAAAATTAAAATTATTTCCCATACACTTTTTAACCATTTTGTTCACTTAAATGTGTATATTTCTACTCTAACTGAAATTCCTAAATAGTTACATTCAGAACCGTCAAAATTGTAAAGCTGTTGATGGGCACAGCATTGGGGTTTCCATGGCAACCACTTTCATTGCCTAGGCAATCCTGGTCTGCTAATATCACTACTGAACTGGCTCAACTCTTTAAAACTTGGTGGATCCCAAAAATGTGCAAGTATGTCCTGCAAGCTAAATGGGCTTTTATTTTTAATGGCTGGTGCCGAGTTTGGATCCACCAGGACTTGGGAAGTGGCAGCTCTGTTTTGAGGTTCTTCATTGTGTAGGGGCTGAGAAATTTGACAAGCATGCTAATACTACCAGATCCTAATTGGATTGTGACTTTTCCTGTGAAGAGTTCCCAACTAACATTACCGTCAGTCATTGTGGCTGGGATGGAAGTGAAGAGAAGGGACAGACTCTTACTTAGTTTGCTGCTGAGATAACAAGATGCTTTTGAATATAAGTCAAAATTAAATATAGACTGTAACTCTGTTTTTTCTCTCTCTCTTTTTTTTTCTTTCTTTCTCTCTTCTCCTTTTTTCTCTTCTCTGAAGAGACAAGAGATGCTGGAAACTGAAATGTGATGATTTGTTCATTTTGGATGTCTGTTTGAATGTGGTGTGTCATTCCTAAACTACGTCTTATTAAACTGTTTATGGGGAAATTACATTAAACATAAATCATTTCTTGATAAACAGTTTTATTTGTGCATGATCAAAAATTACCCAGAAAGAGAGAGATCATTTAGTTTATTTTTTCCCCCTATCATTGGAACTCAAGCTTCTTCTAACTACATCTGGAGGAGCATTTAGACAGGGTGGTCCATTTTAATGCAGCCACGTTAAATGTACTTTGCATTAAATGAGCTTGCTGTTAGATGAGTTTGGCTGCCTCTAAAATACATCGCAAATGCAAATCCGATGATAAATAAAGCTTTGGCTACATCATGGAAATGGGAAGCATTTCAAAAAATTATGTTAGCGCTGACTGCTAAGTGAAATGGCATCCTTTGAATGCTCCTCACATTTTAAACATTTAAATGTATGCAATTGAATCAAATATACAGTGTGTCCATAAAGTCATGGTGCACTTTTGACCGGTCACAGGAAAGCAACAAAAGACGATTGAAATGTGAAATCTGCACCAAATAAAAGGAAAACTCTCCCAGTTTCATACCTATTCAGTGCAGTTCGATGTGGGGTCCATTTGTTGCCCTACACACATCCAAACGATAGTGAAGTTCTTGCCACACATGGGTAAGGATGTCTGGTGTAACAGAGTGAATAACATCTGTGATTCTCTGTGTTAAGTGATGAATGTCATTGATATGTTCAATGTACACATGTTGCTTCACATAACCCCAAAAGTAAAAGTCTAAGGGCATCAGATCCGAGGATCGTGGTGGCCATGGCTTGACAGAACCCCTGCCTATCCACCGCCGGGGGAATGTTCTATCCAGAAACTCAGGAAGTAGTGTGGAAGAGCACCATCCAGTTGAAAGATGACACCTTCTGGAAATTGTGGCACTGCATACAATTCCAACATGTCAAGATAGGTGTTTGCCATCACAGACTGCTCCGTGAAAAAAAATGGGCCTATCACCTTATCATGCATCAGGCCACACCACACGTTCACTTTAGGGGTGTTCCGTTCGTACTCAACGTAGGCATGAGGACGTTCAGCAGCCCATAGGACGTTATGGTGATGAACATGTCCACAGATATGAAAGGTCATCTCCATATCGCTAGACACAATCTTCTGCAAAAATCTTGCATCATTGTTGATCTCGTGAAGCATATCTGTAGCAAATGTGCATCGTGTGGATCTATCCGCCGGTTTGATAGCGTGCAACAGCCGCAATTTGTACCCCGTAAAACAGAGACGTTTCTTTAACACCTTATGAACTGTAGTCTTGCTTAGGTGTAATTGTCGAGCACACGCACGCACAGATTTTTTAGGGCTCCTTAGGTAGCTACCCAGCATAGCCTCTACAGACTCGTCACTGACTGATGGCCTACCAGAACGGGGTTTCTCCACCAAACTACCGGTTTCCTTCAACTGCTTACCCCACCGAGTAATGTTATTCCTATGTGGTGGCGCTTTGTTGTAAACTCGCCAATATTCACGTTGCCCTCTGGTCACGGATTCGAATTTAGCGAGCCACAGAACACACCAAACTTTCCTATGTACCGTCCACATCTCAACTGGCATGGCGGTGGGCTGCTTCGCTGTTTACACAGTGTTACGTCATCATCTGCACATGTGCACAAGCTGCCACATCATCCTACAGAAACTAGGAGGGTTTTTCTTTTATTTGGTGAAGATTTCATATTTCTATTGTCTTTTGTTGCTTTCCTGTGACCGGTCAAATGTGCACCATGACTTTACGGACACACTGTATGTCCATTTGATATGTGGCAATTCCTAAGTAACACAAAATAAGATGAGGTGCAAGCTTTCCCTCACAACTTCACACCAGTAAAAATGCAAGGGTATTAGAAGTCAAGGAAATAAGGAAGCAGCTCTGCAGACTTATTTGAGGAGTCATTTTGAAGTAACTAGCAGACAGAATGGGAGCTGCTACATGCCAAGCATTCTGTGTCTCCTTGGGACCACAAGCTGCTGAGCTGTGCCCACTCCTGGCTCTTAAGATAAGACTGAGGTAATGAAAAGGATAGCATATTAGGTATGAGTAGAAATAATTTAATGGGTTTTCAAAGCAAACATTTCAGTATTTATACATACCAAAAAAGAGTTATAGTCCCTTCAAAATATTAGCCTTGTTGGTAGTCAATCTAATTATTACAATGGTGCTGCTATTGTTTAATTCCTTTTAATGCTAATTTTTTGAAATTGTCTTCAGATACTGTAAGACATCTGTTGCACGTATTTATAATTATTTACCAAAATCCATTCTTTCTTCACTTGGAGAAGTATAGAAGCTGAGTATGTGACCTCCACAGTAATCAAATGCCCCCTGGGCACATGGCTACCCTGCTGATGACTACCAGGCATGGTCACATGAAAAAGTTCTCAGTGGAAAATAGAAATGCTGTGGGGTCATTTCCAGACCTTGATTTAAAATATTTTGCACAAACTCTACTTGACATACGTCATCCTTCAGGAACCAAAGGAACCCGACATTGACCCATGCCTTCAGAGATGGCACTGCAGCATAATGGGTCCCTGAATGACTGTGTGGAGTATACTGAGTATAGTGCCAACTAACTGCATTCTCTTTTATTGAACTTTTTAGAAAAACTATATATACAGTGTGTCCGTAACGTCATGGTGCACTTTTGACCATGTGACTAGTCAAAAGTGCACCATGACTTTACGAACACACTGTATTATATAGATAGATAGATAGATAGATAGATAGATAGATAGATAGATAGATTAGATAGATAGATAGATGACAGATAGATAGATTTCTTTTTAAAATATCACTGCTTCGGTGGGTCTTTGGTTATAAGTTCTCCAAAATGTTGACACTGAAAATAGTTCTAATAATGAGTAACAAAACTCCTTAATTAAGTAAGTCCTTGCATGGATGTTTAGGAAGAAGTTTTATTAGTTTACAATTGTTCTTGTATTAGGTTCACCAAAGGACTGAACTGGAAGAGCACAGAAAGTGCATGGAAGGCAATGACAGGCCAACAGATAAAAGAAATACTGGGGAAAGCACTACCAAAATTAATCAGCCCTGGCCAGATAGCTTGGTTGGTTAGAGCATTGTTCCAATATGCAAAAGTTGAGGGTTCGATCACTGTTCAGGGCACATACAGAAACAGATTAATGTTTCTGTCTCTCTTTTTCTCTCAAATCAAATAAATTTTAAAACATTAATCAGGACATGGTTCCCTACCTTTTTTCTTACATTGACCTCACTTTAGCATTCTTCTCTATATAACAGAATTCTGCATAACTGAGAAGCTTCTGGGAAGGACATTTTGTGAGGTTTTGTTGTCAAAATACTAAACTATCAGAAGGATCTCATTGGGTCCATGTTTCAGTTATGTGTTACTGTGTAACAAACTGTCCTAAACATATAGCTTTAATACAAAAAAATGTATAAATTCTCACAATACTGAAGGTTGACTGGAATCATTTAGGAGTTCTTTCTCTCTACCTGCTGTAGCTGAGTAACTGACATGGCTATGTTCAGCCAGGAGATTGGCGGGAGAAGGAGCATCTAAGACAGCTTCTCCTCCTCCAAACCCGCTCTCAATATAGTCTCTGGTCATGCAAACATTCAACATTCAAAGTCAAAGCATGGCTGCTGACTTCCAAACTAAATGGTTCCAAGAGAGAAAAAATGGTAGTTATCAGTTCTCTTAAGCAGGGGTCCCCAAATTTTTTACACAGGGGGCCAGTTCACTGTCCCTCAGACCGTTGGAGGGCTGGACTATAAAAAAAAACTATGAACAAATCCCTATGCACACTGCACATATCTTATTTTAAAGTAAAAAAACAAAACGAGAACAAATACAATATTTAAAATAAAGAACAAGTAAATTTAAATCAACAAACTGACCAGTGTTTCAATGGGAACTATGGGTGCGGATGCATCCTGTGCTCCTCTCACTGACCACCAATGAAAGAGGTGCCCCTTCCGGAAGTACGGCGGGGGCTGGATAAATGGCCTCAGGGGGCCGCATGCGGCCCACGGAGCCGTAGTTTGGGGACCCCTGTCTTAAGGGTTGGGCTCAGAAGTTGTAGAATGCCACTTTCTTTGCATTCTGTTAGTCATAGCACATCATGTGGTCAACCCACATTCGAGGGAGGGAAATAGATCCATATCTGGAGGTTGGGGACAGCTTGCACCTTCAAGAGTGAGGAAAGGTGTTGGGTATCCCTAGTTGAAACCTACCTCCTTATAGACAACTGTGATATAATAAAAAATATAACCAGTATTTGTCCCCAGTTTCTGGCACAGTTTCAAAAGCCCATGGGAGACCTTAGGTGATCCAAGTGTCTTATTATTTATAATCAGCACCTTTCTGTCATACCTAGGTTTATGCTAATGAAGTGACTCATTTTAGGGCTCTTAAATAGCTTCAGGTTGGGGGTGGAGGGCTGATGGCCAGAACTAACCACATGATTAGAGGATTGGAATTTCAGCCCAAACCTCTGACCCCATGAAGGAACAAGATTGAAAATTGAGCTTAGTCACATAATCAATGACTTAATCAATTATGCTGGTATAATGAAATCTTGATTTAAAGAAAGAAAATACTGCAACAAGGAGGCTCAGAGAGCATCCAAGTTTCTGAATACATTGATGTGCTGGGAGAGGATACACCTGTATTCTGAATAAAGAGCATGGACTCTGAGTCACCCTCCACTCCCCAAACCCTGCACTATGTCTCTCTTTGTTTGGATATTCATTTGTATCTTTTACAATAAAACGGTCATTATAAGTTCAGCACTTCCTGTGTTCTGTGAGTCGTTCTACTGAATTCTCAAACCAGAGGAGGTGTGGGAAACCCCAAATTTGTAGCCAAGTCAAAGAGAATTGTAGGTAGCCTGGAACCCCACCCGTAACTGGCATTTGAAGGAAGTTCAGTCTTGTTGGGAACCTTTACCTTGAACTTAGGAGATCTGATGCAAACTCTGGGTAGCATCAGAAATGAATTGAATGATGGCTACCCAGTGGTGCTGGAGAATTGGTGTAAGATTTAACAAGTCACCTTGTTGCTGAAACAAAGGTCCCAGGATTCAGAGGGCTTGTGTTAAATTGCTCATAATGGTACTGTTCATGTGACCTCTCATAAAGATTTAATTTTCTCATTGTTTAATAATGAATGGCAAAAGAAAAATACCTCCATTCAAGTCTAATATGAAGTTTAAATATATTGGGAAAACACTTATGAACTGAGGAACATAAAGCAAATATTAGCTACTACTATGGCTCAGGTTCTAATGCATAATTAAAAATCTTATTTATAACCCAACAAGAGCTTTGTGGCCAGATTTTTATCCTTTTTCAAGTCAAGTGAGAGAAATAATAAATGTAGGTTCCCAAAGCTAAAGATATAAATTTTGTTCTCTGTGTCTTTTTTGTGCATGTCTGGGATTTCCTTTTTCTTTTTCTTTTTTTGTTTTTTGACCAAGTTATTTTCCATTCAGTTCTGAGCAGAAACTTGACAATTTGTTCTCATGAATCATCTTCCTATGGCACTATTCCACACCCAGCAGAAAAATTATGTGAGGCTACGATCTTTACTGGCCTGCACTCAAAGAAAACATGAAACACTGAACTCCATGTGGTCTTTGAGTCATTCCTCAGATGCTGCCTTCTCTTGGCTCTGGAATCAAAGTTGGTATCGCGGGAATGCCAGCTGGATGCTATGGAGACAGTCACTCTCCAGACTCGGCAGAAAGATGGAATGTAGTGATGAGAGTCCATGAAAGACGTCTCTTGCAGCATCTGCTGCACCTACTCATGAAAATGAGGCTCGATCTCCAAAACAACAGTAGAAGGAGACTTTGATCAATTCAATGCTCTTGTTAGAAGAGGACTACTTTTGCAGATCAACTGTATTCAGTTCAAACATGATCAAGGACAGGTAAGATTTTACAAGATAGAATATATTGTGAATAGACTGTGTACTCAGGATTACAGGGATTAGGAAAGAGAAGAAAACATCCAAAAACTAAATTCAAACATCTACTGAGTACTTTTTTTTTCTCCAGCACTGGGGATGAAAGAAATACTATAGTCTCCGACTTCAAATTCTCTATGTATACACACATTATAGAAGAGACAATATGCAATGAGCTTATCAGTGCTTTACATTATCATCAAGGCCTTACAAAGGACATCCCAAAATAGTTTTTCAAAATTCCATGCACTGGCTTCTCTTCACAGATCTTGAGACCTTGGACGCTGGACGTAACTTGACAAAAACTGACTAAGATAGATTGGTATGCACAGAAAACCATTTCTCTCTTGTTAAATGACCTGGCCTCATCATGAAGCTGTAAAAAGAAAGCTTCCCGATGATTTGTCTCCATCAAAAAACATATAAAAAACAATGAGATTTAAGAAAAAAAAAGTTAAATTATTTTGTTCTGTAAGTTTCAGATGGGGTTGTATATTTCCCTAAAGGGTCAAAAATAGAACTTTTATTAAATGGCAAGTTATACAAAAACCAGCACAGGCCCCAGTTGTCTTTCAAAAGTTCTGATTTACTACATATACCTCCCTTGAGAAAAGCCTTTTTTAAAATGTTCGTTTCCATTTTAAGAGACTCAGGGCTTTGATCTGTTGGGAGCATTCTTTTTATCTCCCTGACTGGGCCTGTCGACTACTCCAGGCAGAACTGGAGCCTTGCTCTCGGGCCTGTAATTTTCCACGGCATTCCCTGGCACCTGCACAGCAGCTGTCACATGTGCAGTCACCCTAGTTAATTGCCTAGTTAATTAGGGGGATCAGAACTGGTGAGTACCTACTCCAGGGGACATGAAGCCACATTCTTTCATCACACCTCAATGAATGCTTTGCTTCAGGATGTAGGACCAAGGCGAGATGGACTTTGGGCATCTTTATACCCAGTGGAAGCTGTCAGGTCCTCCCTGAAATTATTCAGAATCTTATAATAAATGTAATCCCATTACTCCAATCAAGTCAATTTGAGGCCATTGTAGTCTGTCATATCCTTTAGTAAGGTCCGTCTGTTTAGTTAGCAATTTATTTATTTTATTTTGCGTGGGTGATACCAAGATGTGTCTGGAGCCATGCATTTTCTATCAAGACAGGTTGGAAGATAAAGGGTGACATGGGTCACTTTTAGTATCAAACCTGTTGCCTTGCTTTGTTTTCAAATGATGTCACTCTTCTGCCTGCCAGCACACCTCTGGCCCCCACTGTACCTTAGTGCAAATTAGAGAACACCTTTCCTCAGTGGGCAAATTCAGGTCCCTGACAGGGTGTCCATCTCAGAGACCTCCTCAGCCCTGAGTTTGGGCTCCCACTCACCTTACAACTGTTGGTACAGTGGCGCCTGCCATTTTGATTCCCCTGCCCACATCTGTGCAGAACATCTGTACACCCACATATGCATGCACACACACACACACATGCACACACACACACACACACACACTGACATCGTTGTAGTATCATCAGACATTCCTTGCAGTGCTAAAAAGTTAGCTCATTATTCTTCTACCTCTTCCCTTTCTCCTGCCTTTCCTCTTCTCCTCTTTCCTCTGTCCCATTCTCACTCTTCTGCAATAACACATGGAAAGGGCACATAGGCTTTAAATCCAGCCAACCGAAAGCTTCACCTCCAATGATTCAGGGCTGGCCCCATTCAGAGGTAATTTCCACTTTGCATTTTATCATCAAACTGTTGCATTCAAGTCTATTCCATCCATATGCTAAGCAGTTGTTAGTAGAAACCGGATTCTGGGGGTGCGGAGACAGAATGAGCAATTGACAGAGTTGAACCCACCTACCATGGGCTCCCGCTGCCATCCCTCACCAGTGAATAACACATACAGGCTGGAAAAAAAAAACACTCTCCCATTTTCTTGTAGCACATTTTTTGTTTGTTTCTTTGTCAGATTACATGTTCAATCAATTGTGACAAGCCACTGCACTAGAAATGGCATCACGGAATCCAGTGTAAGCCCTGGGCTCTCCAGGCAGAAAGGACACCAGCACCAACTGTTCTCGAAAGACTGCTTCCCACTGTGGAGGGGAAAAGCAATAACAAGGGAGGGGGGTTCTTTCCCACCGACCTTCTATGGCTGGGAGGGGAAAAAACTGTGTTCCCCAAGAGAATGTGGTTTATTTAATTTAATTTAATTTTATTTATTTTATTTATTTTTGTAGCTGCAGGCAGCATGTGAATAAGTGGGTATTACGATCCTGGTACATCTCTAATTAATAAGATCAATTGCCACTGTATTTTCTTTTACAAACTCATTTAGATATGTCAGGGTTGCAATTATTTTGAGAATGATCTGGCTTTATGCTTATTCATCTTTCCTCCTCCTTAAGGAGAAAATAAAACTGTCAGCTTAAATGCCCTTTGAAGTCTGTTTTAGATCCCTGATTGAAAATTAAAAACAAACTCTCTAGCCTAGTGCCATTTACAGGGACAAAGTTCCTGTCCTTACATTTGTGTGTATGTGTGTGTGTGTGTGTGTGTGTGTGTGTGTGTGTGTTAATTTTATTTTTAAAGGATCCCGTGTTGGCTTTCTACTAACATGTGGTGCCCCTTTGCTCTATTCTCATAGATCTGCAAGAATTCTGAAGTCTTTTAAAACTAAGAAGCACATGCAGTCATTTTGCTCACATGCTGTGTTTTGATTCAGAGAAAGAACTATCTCCAAGTGGACATTATGATGCTTCTTATAAACCCTGGAGGATCGTTTAGGCAGCTTTGCCCGCCACTTTCACGCGTCCTGCTTTCATTACCCCCAACCGAATATGTAAAAGAATCCCATCCTCACTCCTAGGGACCCAGATGTCATTTCTCCAAGTCCGTGTACCCAGTCCCAACAGCTCCACTGCAGAAAGGCCCAGAGCCTGTTGCCTGTCTGCTGGTTCTGCTGCTCTGTGAGAAGCTTCCAGGGGGAAGACAGATAAACTCAGTCGCCCCCGCAGCACCCCAGGGATGCTTCCCGACTCTACATCTGGGGAGGGGGGTCCAAACTGCCACCAAGGAGACTTACACCTTTGTTAGCATGAGGCTAACAAATGAGAGCACCTGCGCCCACTGCGGCCCCTCTTCTTGTCTTCCATCTGGGTTGTCTTTAAGGTGTTAGCATTATCCCTCTGTTGACAAATGAATGCTTTTCTGGAAAATGAGGCATTTCCAGAAGCGGGCCCACGCTGGCCGGCGTGCAGTAAGCGCGCCGCAGTGCTCTGGCTCCCTCGATTCATTATTTGAACAGGAGAGGCCTGGAGGTTTTGCACGAGCATTACACTCAACGTGATGATAAATGTAGTCTGTCCGGGGTGGTAATAAGGGAATTTCTAGCCAGGTTCTGTCTAGACCACGGCTTGTTATAGAGTGGAATCCACAAAGGGGGGTGTGGCAGGGGGATATAGAGCCTGCTCCTCGGAGAAATTGTCCTTAGGGAGCTCTAGGCACATTTCAAGACGGCACGTTCCTCCGGCCTCTGTGAATAACATTAGCCTGTCTTTCAGCAAGCTCGGGGAAGCTTATAAACCGAACACGATTTTTGTTGTCTGTAGCCCTGCATTAAGCTCAGTACTGTCAACTCTAATTATTCCCATTAAGGCCTGAAAGTTTTAGAGATTAATTAAGCAGAGAGCAAAAGCTTATGCAGAACAGCAATATTTTCCCCTCAAGGATTAGCCCGTCATTCTGGAGGGGGGTTTTCCTTGAGCATTGCCCATTACTTTATAGACAGTAAAGTGTGGAGCTTATATAATATGGATTAAAAATAGCCTACATTTCACACGTGCTATTCAGCCATGAAAATAGGTCCTGGCCCTTGTGCCCAGAACCCAGGAAGGCTCACTAATGAGAACCAGGCAGTGGGGCTAATGAGAAATTCAATATGTGCTGTCTTTCCCTCCTGTTTCCTTTCAATTTACTTTCCACAGGATTCGATGTGTGTAGGAGGAGTCTGACTCCACACTGGTATTCTTCTCTTTACTTGATGGAGACCTTAGAGACTATATCATTCTATCCCCTCCTGATACAGATGTGGAAACTGGAATTCAGTGACTTATTTAAAGGGTTATAGTTATTAACAAAGTTCCTTTAAGAGAAGCTCCTTCTGGAAGCATTGACAATCATCAGGTATATTAGAATGGTGAGGGTCCTTAGATCTTAGGGTTTGATGTCACCCCACCCTCAGCAGAAATGAGACGGTCCCACAATAAAGAACGTATAATGGTTTGGATCTAATTCGCCAGCAAGCCCCATGGAACTCTGGGACACCAGGAAGTGCCAGTAGTTTTCCTGTTTGCTAAATTATTTCAAAGCTTCCTAAAGAAATGGGGAAAAGTGGATGGTTAGTTATACCCTGGCACCAGCAGATGTAAAAAGGAGAGACAAATGTGTGTTATAACCCTTGCCTTTGTCCATTAGCACAAGTTTGCAGCCAGACAAATGTCCAGGGGTCTATTTCTGCTGTTCCTCTCTCACACTTCTCAAAAGGCACCACTTCAACTTGATAACTTGACATGAAGCATTCCTGCTTCCCACACTTCCAAATTTATTTATTCACTTATCTCTTTAGATTGGACCCATGATGCATGCCTAGAACTGGGCTGGACCAGTGCCAGAACATTAAGGCTTGTCTGTGCTAAGTTATGGCTTCTACCCAATAGACATGGGAAAGCCTTCCCCTCAGCATTCCTCCTTCAGGCATACTCCAAGGACTGTCAGTGTCCTGAAGGTGGTTCACAGACATATTAGAATACCACTTAGAGGGACAAGCTTGCCTGCCATATTTCTGGGGAACCAAGAAGACTGGTGTGATAGCAGAAAGGAGAAGAACAAATCTCCACCAGCACTGGCCATGGGGGCCAAGGGAGCAGTGACTACCACTTCCTGAATGAACGATCCTTTGTGTTCATCAAGAGCTATCGTTACCTCCATGATTTCCCAGAGCATTTTGTGTTCATCTCTGTGCAAACTGTGAGTCCCAGAGGGTCTCATTGTCTCATTTATCTTTGCTTCCCTGTGACCTATGCTGTGCACTGAATGTTTGTTTCCTTGCAAAATTTATATGTTGAAGCCCTCACCCCCTAGTGTGACGGTATTTGGAGGTGGAGCCTTTGGGAGGTAATTGGGGTGAGATGAGATCATAAGGGTAGGGTCCTCATGATGGGGTTAGTGTCCTTAATAAAAGAGGATGAGACAGGAGATCTCTCCTTATTTTTCTGTCTTTACTTACCAAGAAGAGGTTATGTGAGGTCATAACCTTGAAGAGGGTTCTCACCAGAAACTTACTCAGCTGGCACCTCAGACTTACCAGAGTGTGAAAAATAAAAGTTGTTTACCCACCAGTCTGTGGTAATTTATTGCAGCAGCCCAAACTTACTAAGACAGGCTGGCCCAGTGATTGTTACATAATAGATGCTCAGCAAACCTGTTGACAGACTGAAGTCTCTCCCACCTGCAAACAAATAATGTTCCAACAATTAGTCTGAAAACACATTTTCGGTAACTACTGTAGGAAAAACAATATGCTGAGTAGTGTGAAATGAGAACTTCTTTGCTGACCCAAACTAAGGTTCAAGTAGCTCAGCACATTATTAGATTTTTTCAAATGGATATGTGTCATTATGCATGTAAGTCTAATTATTTTCCCAGTGTTACACTGAATAACCTGAGAGAAGAAATCAATTACAAACTTTATGTTACTCATAATTTGAAGTCTTTATATCTCAAAATTTAGATTATAAATCAACTATTTATTATGAATGATGGGGAGGATGCTTTTTCAATTTTGAAGAAAATTACATGTAAGCAACAGTAACTAATATGTGTTATTTCTGTATCTTTTTAATGTTGCAAGCATATCAGGTGGAAGAGAAATATTCATAAATAATAGAACTAATTGACAAGTCTTACATTATTTCCAAATCTACTAACAGAAACTTGATTTAGTACTTCTGACTCAACTCTTCCAAAAGCAAAGCCACATGCAGTGAGGCAGGAGTGAGAAAAGGACACAATATAAAAGGATATAATGAATACAGGGTGAAGAATAGTAATATCATTTTCCCTTTTGCTGGTTAATCACAATAACTACTTAGATGCTAGAAACTTACTCCGTCTTGTCTTTTTTAATTTCTTTTAATTAGTTCTGTTCAGTGATCATCCTTATACGTGCAAGACGTGCTCAGAAGGACTTAGCCAATGACACTATAGGTTTGCCCAATTTAGCAAAACAGTGCTTTAAGGCTGCTTTCCACTTCTAAAGTGTGTAGAGAACCACATGAACTTTATCAACAGACAAATTGCATCTTATTTCATCCATTCTTGAACACCTACGTTTCAGGCTGCCATTGCTAAGGAGCTAGGATGTGACAGGGTTCTGCAGCTTAAAGATCAGAGGGACCAGGAAGCTTGGAGCAGCAGCCAGTGGGAATCTGGGCATTTAAATGCCAGGGACACTTTTCCCTCATTGATAAAGTAACATCTGGGATAAAGGCTGGTACCTGCCGCCACTTTCTCAGTTCATACCATCCTCCCCTCCTGCCTCCACAGACTCAACCATGGACCAGCAGCTGGGTAAGTGAGGAAAGCAGGAGAAGGTGTCCCATCAAAGTGCTCAGTGGGTGCCTACTGCTCAGTTTCACTCATCATTGTCATGAAGAGGGAGACACATCTGATCTTCCTAAGGCTCTCAGAGGATGCCAATTATCTGGATTTATGTGAAGTCACCAATTTTTTAATGATTGATAACTAGTACAGGTTTATGAAATACACTGTGCAGTGAAAGTGGATGCCTCTGTGGCCTTCTAGGCTACACCTCCAGTTTGAGGGAAACCCAACAGGTGTTCCTCTCCTGACCACCACCCTGAATCATTTCATAGACTCACTGAGCTCTGAGTTTGGGACACCAGCTCGGCACCAGGCACTGTTCTGTGTGAGCATTTGGCAGGGATTGCTGCCGTCCATGGGCCACATTCACTGTGGAGAAACAGACTGTGAACAAAACGAGTAAGAGAAATATTCAGTATATGAGAAGTGCAAGAGAAGAAAAGAAAACTGGGTAAGAACCACAGGGAGTAAAGGTTGGGGTCCTCTTTTGAAGAGGGAAATTGGAGAAAGCTTCAGTGAGCAGGCAATGTGTTAGCAGAGACCTGTGGAGGTGAGAGAGTGAGCCTGTAGATAACTGGGGTAGAACATTTTAGAGAGAGAACAAACAGTGAATGTATAGACCCTGAGATATGTAGCAAAAGGATCAGGCCAGCAGGAGAGGTATGAGTGAGTGAGTAGAAAGTAGTAGGAGAGGAAGAAGAGAGATGGGGTGAGGGTAGCTCAACCAGCAGCCACTGTGAGACATGAAGCTATGAGAGGGCTTTGAATAGAGGGGGCCTTGATCTTGTTTTTCTACCAGTTTGCCCTGGCCATTAAGCTCAGAGTTGACTGAAGGGAGACAGAATGAGCAAGGAGGCTGTTACAGTAGCCCAGGTAGAAAATGACAGTGGCTCAGCCTAAAAGAATAGTATGGACAAGGAGAGAAATGGTTGCATCAGTTGAAGGAGACTATTTGATAGAAAATGCTTAGAAATTCCAAGTGTGAAATAAACCACCTCCTGGTTGTTTTTTTTTTTGGGGGGGGGGGGTCTTATTTATTTATTTATTTATTTATCACACGATGAAAATAAAATGTAGCATCTTTTTTTATTTTAAAATTTTATTTAGAAAATTAACTTTAACAGGGTGACATTGATCAATAAAAGTACATAGGTTTCAGGTGAACATTTCTATAACATTTGAACTGTTGATTACGTTGTATACCCATCACCCAAAGTCAAATTATTTTCTGTTACCTTATATTTGTCCCTCTTTACACCTTTCCCCCATCCTCTCTCTCTCCCCATTCACTCAAGTCACCTTTCCCCTCCTCCACATTCCCTTCCCCCTAGTAACCACTTTACTTTTATCTATGTAGCATCATTTTAAAAAGATTTTTCGAGAGAAATGGTGCCGTGAGGGAAGCTCCCTATACCTTTCCCTGAAATTTCAACAAATTCAACAACTAGAGACAGAAAAACAATCCCAGGAGCATCTGAAATACACATACATCAAACAAAGGTACTATTGGGCAAAAAGGTGTCTGAATATACAAACCACTCTGAAGGAAATAGGATGGAGAACGGAGTATTTAGTTTTCTTCACTGACCTGAGGAAACTTTTTTTCACTTGGAACTGAGAGGAAAGGAGGGCTATGGCAGAGACATTTAAGCTGAGGAGAGAGTGTGCCCGCAGACCAGCTCACATGGAGCTAACACCAGCAACAAACCCTAGCAGAGGTGGGCAAGTGGCTTGCCTGGATTTGTTTACTCCCAGTCTCTGGGATCAGTGAGCGCGGGCAGTGTATGACTGGTTTCTCCTAGTACCTTGGGTGAGGGCACCCGCATTTCTGGATGGAGGGGCTGGGTTGGAGACTGTCAGCAGAGGCCCCCTGCGGGGGCTGTAGCCAGAGTCTTTGTATAGCCCCTGCTCCCCGAACAACAGTGCACAGGGATTGTACAAAAGCCAGCTTCCCTAGGCCCGGACCCAGGAGGGGCACCTCCACAAACCATACAGGCTAACAAAGTACAGTCCTGGGGAAGAAAACTACAGAAGTGCTGGGGAGGAAGGGTACACAGGCAGCTTGCAGACAGCCTCTGGAGAGCAGACCCGCGGATCCCTGAAAGGAGCCTAACCCGCAGTCTGCTCACTGCCTGGCTGGCTTACACTGGCAACAGCTCTGGTTAAAAAGGTCTTCTTTCCCTGGTCTGCAATTTAAGAGAACCCAGAGGAGGGACTTGATAGTTCGTAGGGCCTCTCGCCAGCAGATAGTGGCTGGGGCAACTTCCTGCCAGCTGACACAGGTTAAAAAACACATTCTTACAGAACAGACCTCAAAGAACACTGCAGAAATTGGGCGGGCTGGACTGTAGGCTTCCCAAAGAGGGAGAAGCCTGTGAAGAGCAGACCCACCGAGCTAAGGCAAATTTAACTAGACATAACCGGGAAACCTTAGAAAGGAGCCTGACCAGAAGTTAGCTCACGCCCCCCCCCCCCCCGGCCTGCTTAAGCTGGTGGCTCTGGCTGGCAGAGCTTTCATAGCCAGGACTGTGCTTTAAAAGGACCTGGAAGAGGGACTTGGAAGCTTTTAAGACCTCTTGTTCTGCAGGCAGTGACTGGGGCATCTTCCTGCCAGCTGATACAGGTTACAAAGTACAAAAAACCTAGGGAGAGTAATCCCGTAAAGAGCTGAGGCATACTAGACATACCTGGAGGCTCGTAGAAAGATACCTGAGTAGCATTTGGCTCCCTTCCCTGCCTAATTACACTAGTGGCTTGGATTGGCAAAACCTTACCCAGAACCCTGCACTGAGTGGGGATCGAGGGGGGATTTGGCAGCTCTTAGAGCCTCTTGTTCTTCAGGCAGTGGCAGCAGCAACTTCACAGCTGGGTCCCCAGGATGCTGGTTCAGGAAGGAGAGACTTGAGGAGAGGCTCCGGGAAAATGGACTCTCCCATTGTCAAGCCTGCAAACACTAACAAGCCCTGCCTACCAACGGGACTGAGGCCTAGTTTATGTCATCACCATAGTGACACAACAGCAAATCTCTGCCTAAGAGAGCCACAGAGGCAGAACCTGGGGCACAGTGCCACCAGCCAAAAAGAGAGAGAAAGAAGAAAAAGAAAGTAGATAACCTCTCAAAACCAGGAACAATTCACAGTCTTTATAACTTTTTCCATTTTTTTCTTTCATTTTGTATCTTTTTTTCATCCACCTTGGTCCTTTTTATCCTCTTTCTATTTTATTCTTTTCTTTTCTTTTTGAACTTCATTACCCATAGGTGTTACATTTTCCATTCTTTTTTTTTTTTCCTCTATGAAGGTTACATTCCAACAACCTTAATTCTCTCCTTTTTTTCTTTCTTTTTTTTAATCTTTTTTCTTCCTCTTTTTTGGTTTCTTTTCTCTTTCACTTTTTGTGTCATTAGATCCTCACTCATAAATTATTTTATTTTGGATTCAAATTTTTTCTATGTGGCATTTTGTGTGCTTTTTACTTAGCTTTTTATCTCATTAGCATTCCCCTCAACTCTGGCTCTCCATTCTATGTAGTTTTTGTTCCACTTAATACAATAGAATTTGCATTTTTCACTGTATTTTTTATTTTTTTAACTTTTATTTTTTTCTTCTTTTCTCTTTAACTATTTCTCTCATTTGACCATCATTTACAAACAAATTATTTTATTCTTGATCCAATTATTTTTCGTGTATCATTTTGTAAGTTCTTACTTCATTTTTTGCCTCTTTGTCACTTCTCCCCAACTCAGGCCCTCTGTTCTATGTAGTTTTTGTTCTATATAACACAATATAATTTTCAGTTTTTTACGGTATTTTCTCAAAAAATTTTTTTAATTTATTTATTTTTTATATTTTTTCTTTATTATTTATCAACTCTTATTAGTGTCATTAACAACACCACTCTGAAATTCCATTAAGAAAAATGAATTCAAATATTATGGATACAAAAGATAAAGATGCAGCTCAGATAGATGAGGAACAATTTATAGAAAAAAATTCAATAGCTTGTAAACCTTGGAGTTAAATGACTGAGAATTTAAAATTGAAATTCTAAATATACTCAGGGATATACAAGAAAGCACAAAAAGGCAATTTAGGGAGCTCAAAAACAATTCAATGAACAGAATACATCACCAAGGAAATTGAAACTATAAAACAAATGAAACAGAGATGAAAAACCAATTCATGAACTGTAAAACGAGGTAATAAGCTTAACTAATAGAACAGATCAGATAGAGGAGAGAATTAGTGATATAAAAAATAGGCAACTAGAGGCACTACAGAGAGAAAAGGAGAGAGACTCACGAATTTAAGAAAATGAGAAAGCTCTACAGGAATTGTCTGACTCCATCAAAAAGGACAACATAAGAATAATAGGTATATCAGAAAGAGAAAAGAGAGAAAATGGAATGGAGAACATATTCAAACAAATAATACATGAGAATTTCCCAAGCCTGTGGAAAGAACTAAAGCCTCGAATTCAAGAAGCAAACAGAGAACTGAGTTATCTTAACCCTAGCAAAACTACTCCAAGGCACATCATAATAAAATTGGCACAAACCAATGACAAAGAAAAAATTCTCAAGGCAGCCAGGGAAAAGAGGAATACAACATATAAAGGAAGGCCCATTAGATTATGATCAGATTTTTCAGCAGAAACTCTACAAGCTAGAAGAAAGTTGACCTCAATATTTAAAGTTCTGAAAGAGAGGAACTTCCAGCCAAGAATACTATACCCATCAAAGCTATTTTTCAAATACAAAGGAGAAATAAAAACATTCACAGATACAGAAAAGATAAGGGAATTTATCACCAGAAAATCCCCACTTCAGGAAATACTAAAGGGGGTTTTCCTACCAGATACAAAGAACAAGACAAAACAAAACCACAAGTAAAAGCTTCACCAAGAAAACAATAAAATCAAATTTAATCTGTGACAACAAAAACAAAAAGGGGAGAGGGCAAAGATTAACAGTAGCAAAGGAGGGAGGAGTGCAGAAGTACTCATGAGATAATGTACTCAATAAACATGATAGGTGCCCTTTCCATTATTTAATGCTAACCAACCCTGAAAAAATTACCACAGAAACACATGGATTGAAAAAGGAAGTGACAGAGGAAAGAAGTATAGATTACAATGAAACAAAAGACAAATGATAAAAAAAGAGAGAAGAATCCAACAAGATACAACACTATCAGAAAACAATATATAAAGTGGCAATAGGAAACCCTCAGTGTCAATAATTACACTAAATGTAAATGGACTGAACTCACCAATAAAAAGACACAAAGTAGCAGAATGGATTAAAAAAGAAAATCCAACTGTATGCTGCCTACAAGAAACACATCTAAGCTACAAATTCAAAGTGAAAGGCTAGAAAACAATACTCCAAGAAAATAACATCCAAAGAAAAAAGCAGGTGTAGCAATACTCATATCTAACAATGCTGATTTCAAGATAGCAAAGGTAATCAGAGACAAAAATGGTCATTTCATAATGATAAAAGGGACATTGAATCAAGAAGATATAACACTTCTTAATATATATGCACTAAACCAAGGAACACCCAAATATATAAGATAGCTACTGAATGACCTAAAATCAAAAACTGACAAAAATACAATTATACTTGGAGACCTCAATATACCGCTGACAGCTCTAGATCGTTCATTCAAACAGGAAATCAATAAAGAAATATTGGCCTTAAACAAAACACTAGAACAATTGGATATCATAAGCATCTACAGGACATTTCATACCAAAGTGCCAGAGTATACATTTTTCTCTAGTGTACATGGAACCTTCTCAAGAATTAACCATATGTTGGGCCACAATAATAACATCAACAAATTCAGAAATACTGATATCATACCAAGCATATTCTCTGATAATAAAGCCTTGAAACTAGAACTCAACTGCAAAATGGAGGTAAACAAACCCACAAAAATGTGGAAACTAAACAACATACTTTTAAAAAATGAGTGGGTCAAAGAAGAAATAAAAGCAGAGTTCAAAAGTTACATACAGACAAACAAAAATAAAAATATGACATATCAGAATCTCTGGGATGCAACAAAAGCAGTAATAAGCGGGAAGGTCATATTACTACAGGCCTATATGTACAAACAAGAGAGAGCCCAAGTAAATCACTTAACTTCACATCTTAAGGAACTAGAAAAAGAAGAACAAAGACAACCCAAAACCAGCCGAAGAAAGGAAATAATAAAAGTTAGAGCAGAAATAAATAAAATAGAGAACAGAAATACTGTAGAAAAAATTAATAAAACAAAGATCTGGTTCTTTGAAAAGATCAACAAAATTGACAAACCCTTGGCAAAACTCACTAAGGAAAAAAGAGAAAGGACTCATATAAACAACACCCAAAATAAAAGAGGAGAAATCACCACAGATATCATAGATATATAAAGAATTACTGTAGAATACTATGAAAAACTATATGCTACCAAATTTAACAATAAAGAAGAAATGGATAAATTCCAAGAACAATACAATCTTTCTAGACTGAATCATGAAGAAGCAGAAAGCATAAATAGACCCATAAGCAGGGAGGAAATAGAAACAACTATCAAAAACCTCCACCAAAATAGAAGTCCAGGGCCAGACAGCTATACTAGTGAATTCTATCAAACATTCAAAGAAGACTTGGTTCCTATTCTGCTAAAAGTCTTCCAAAAAATTAAAGAAGAAGCAATACTTCCAAACACATTTTATGAGGCCAAAATACAGATGCTAATATACTAAACAAAATACTAGAAAATCAAATACTACAACAATTAAAAAAATAATACTTTATGATCAAGTGGGATTCATCCCAGAATCACAAGGATGGTTCAACATACATAAAACAGTTAATGTAATATATCATATCAACAAAACAAAGGACAAAAACTATATGATCCTATCAATAAATGCAGAAAAGGCATTCAATAAAATACAACACCATTTCATGTTTAAAACACTTCACAAAATGGGTATTGAAGAAAAATATCTCAACATAATAAAGGCCATTTATGATAAACCATCAGCTAACATCATATTAAATGGCATAAAACTGAAGACTTTTCCTCTAAAATCAGGAATAAGACAAGGTTGTTTACTCTCTGCACTCTTATTTACCAAAGTGCTGGAAGTTCTAGCCAGAGCAATCAGACAAGAAAAAGAAATAAAAAGCATTCATATTGGAAAAGAAGAAGTAAAGGTTTTCCTTTTTGCAGATGATATAATTCTATATATTAAAAACCCCAAAGACTCCACAAAAAGACTACTAGAAACAAAAAACCAATACAGTAAGATCTCAGGATACGAAATTAATATACAAAAGTCCATTGCCTTCCTATATACCAACAATAAAACATCAGAACACAAGCTCAAAAAAATAATCCCTTTGTGGTTGCAAAAAAACCCCCCAAAATCTAGAAATAAACATAACAAAGAATGTAAAGGACCTATATAATGAAAACTACAAAGCATTGTTAAGGAAAATCGAAAAAGATACAATGAAATGGAAAAATATTTCTTGTTCCTAGATAGGAAGAATAAACATAGTCAAAATGACTATATTACCCAAAGCGATATACAAATTTAATACAGTTCCCATCAAAATTCCAATCTTATTTTTTAAATAAATGGAACAAAAATTATCTCATAGAGCCATGACAATCAAAACAGTATGGTATTGGCAGAAAAATATGTGCTCAGACCAATGAAACAGAATAGAAAACCCAGAAATAAAACCACATATATATGGGTTTTTTGATAAAGGGGCCAACAACACACAATGGAGAAAAGAAAGCCTCTTCGACAAAAGGTCCTGGGAAAACTGGAAAGCCACATGCAAAGAATGAAACAACTACAGTTTGAACCCTTGTACTAAAATTAATTCAAAATGGATCAAAGACCTAAATATAAGACCTGAAACTATAAATTACATAAAAGAAAACATAGGTACTAAACTCATGGACCTTGGTTATAAAGAGCACTTTATGAATTTGACTCCAAAGGCAAGGGAAGTGAAGGCAAAGATAAGTGAATGGGACCACATCAGACTAAGAAGCTTTTGCTCAGCAAGAGAAACTGACAAGAAAATAAACAGACAGCCAACTAAATGGGAGATGATATTTTCAAACAACAGCTCAGATAAGGGCCTAATATCCAAAATATACAAAGAACTCATAAAACTCAACAACAAACAAACAATCAAATAAAAAATTGGGAAGCAGACATGAACAGACACTTCTCCCAGGAAGAAATACAAATGGCCAACAGATATATGAAAAGATGTTCATCTTCATTAGCTATTAGAGAAATGCAAATCAAAACTACAATGAGATACCACCTCACACCTGTTAGATTAGCTATTATCAACAAGACAGGTAATAACAAGTGTTGGAGAGGCTGTGGGGAAAAAGAAACCCTCATCCACTGTTGGTGGGAATGTAAAGTAGTATGACCATTATGGAAGAAAGTATGGTGGTTCCTCAAAAAACTAAAAATAGAACTACCATAAGACCCAGCAATCCCTCTTCTGGGTATATACCCCCCAAACTCAAAAACATTGGTATGTAAAGACACATGCAGCCCCATGTTCATCCCAGCGTTGTTCACAGTGGCCAAGTCATGGAAACAACCAAAAAGCCCTCAATAGATGACTGGATAAAGAAGAAGTGGTACATATATACTATGGGATACTACTCAGCCATAAGAAATGACATAGGATCATTTACAACAACATGGATGGACCTTGATAACATTATACAGAGTGAAATAAGTAAATCAGAAAAAAAATAAGAACTACATGATTTCATACATAGGTAGGACATAAAAATGAGACTCAGAGACATGAACAAGAGTTGGTTATGGGGGGGAGGAGAGGGATGGGGTGGGGGGAGCGACCCAAAGAAAACCAGATAGAAGGTGAAGGAAGACAATCTGGCTTTGGGTGATGGGTATGTAACATAATCAAATATCATAATAACCTGGAGATGTTTTCTCTGAACATATGTACCCTGATTTATCAATGTCACGCCATTAAAAAAGAAAAATATTTTTTCAAATTGAAAAATCTCAATTCTCCACTTAGCTGCCTTAAAAACATTTATCTGCCTATATAGTCTAGCAACCTCTTTTTCACAGAGGCCTCTATGTAGGAGAGTGACAGAAGAATATGTTACAAGATACATAAAGTAGAAGGGACAGCTCTGGAAATAAGCACTGGCTCATGCACCCAGAAGCTAAAACAAATCAAAATCAACTGTACCCCCAACATTTGTCTATTTTTTAATAAACTTAACATTTTTGTTTCTGTCATTGCATTTACTTTTTAGCAAATTACCACTTTAGAGATGGCCTGCAGTCTGATGAAGGAGAAAGAAGGGAAAGAGGAGGAAGAGGAAGAGTAGAAAAAAATGAGGAGGAGGTGAGGGAGGGGAAGGAGGAGGAAGATTCTGGGAACCCACGTCCTTGGGACCACTTCTGGCTAATGCCTCTAACTCTGCCAGTGGCTGTGGGTATAAAGAACAGAAACAGCCAATTTGAGCCATTAAAACCTCAAAATGTCTCCAATCAGTTACAAACTTAACGCCTGATATATGTGCCATGTGCTACAGCATTTCCTGTTAATTACAATTTATCCCATAACAGTGAGTGATAGGACATGTTCAAAATTCCAAATATTCCTGGGAGTATTAGAAAGAATGAGGGAATATGCTAGTTGGCTTGGGCTGCCAATAATAAAGCCCCACAGGCTGTGAGGCTTAAACAACAGCCATTGTTTCTCATAGTACCAGAGTCTAGGAGTCCATGATCAAGGTGCTAGCAAATACAGCTTGTAGTGAGAACGCTCTGCTTGGCTTATAGCACGCTGCCTTCTCACTGCATCCTCGCATGGCCTTTCCCTGTGTATCACAAAGGGAGAGAGATCTCTGGTGTCTCTTCCTCTTCTTATAAGAACACTGGTCCTATGGGATTGGAGCCCCATCTTTATGACCTCACATAACCTTAATTACTTCATCACAAGCCCTATCTCCAAACATAGTCACATTGGGGGTTAGGGCTTCAACATATGAGCTTTAGGAGACACGGTTCAATTCATAACAAGGAGGAAAGGCAATAGTACTGCTTCTCCCATTGAGACCAGAATGACCAGGTACATTACCTGGGCAGGTGACATCTCCTCCCCACCCATAGCAGAGGCTCAGGTGCCCCATTAAAAAGGTGAGTACATGTCTTCTTTCAACTCAGGGGATTCCTCTGTGCTCCACCTTCTACTCACATCCTCTCCAGCTTCCAGTCTGGCCTTGCTCAGCCAGCAGCACCATGTCTGGGTTCTCTAACTTTTTTGATAGGCCCTTGGTGCTCTGCTCATGTCCCCTCTATAGTCCCCTCTACATCTGGAGGCTGCTTACTGCAAACCCTGTGACTTTGCTTTCTTCTGGCTCTGTGAACCCACCAAGAAACATGCAGGGAGAGCCCCAAGAAGCACCTGTCAGTCATTGATGAGCAGGGAGTTGTTAACTGTGCCCAGCTTCCTCACCCTTCAGCTGGGGTCAGTCTGAGGCATGATCTAAGGAGTTTCCTGGTGGGGTCGAGCTCCAGTTGTTCACAGAGGCAAATGGCTCAATAAAGCCCCCTATTGGTTTCCTTTTCTTTTGTCTCCCCTCCCACTCCTCTAGCCATGCCCCAAGTAAACTATCTGCACCTGAAGTCTTGCCTCAGCATCTGCATCCAGAGAGACCTGGACCAAAACACTCTTCCGACTGATGGCAAAGCTCTATGACCAACCCTGCCTCTGACTTGTGCCTCCCCAACCTTCACTGGCAGGTTTCCTGACTCTACACTATCCCCACGTGGCACTTCCAGTCCAGGTCAGGATCTTATGACAGATCCCCAACCCAGCCACACCATCATATCCTTCTTACTGAGATAGGGTATGTGGCCCAACAGCTATAACCAAGGGCTACAGGGACTATTACGGAGATAAGAACAATCCCCAAAGGATTTATAGCTTAGAACCTGCAGAAGACCAGCTCAATCCAACATAGTGACTAACTCCACTTTGCAGTAACCCCAAGCCTCATTATACACTCATTGTAATGCATTAGCATACTAAACCACACTCCAAGTCACCATGATGGGAAACAAAAAGCCCAGAGGAGGATGCATCATAATCAAAGAAGCTCTTTGGAGAAATCTCCACCCCTTTCCTAGAAAAATTCTGAATATCCCTCTCCTATATTGAATGCTCTACCCCTCCATTAAGTGAGCCTTAATAACAGAAGTAAATCTTTGTGCGGAGGGGCTTCTCTATCCGTGGACCAGTCACTCTCTGTCTCACTGCTTCCCTAATAAACTCCCTTTTACTTTAAACTCTAGACAGGCTGGCATTTGTGTTCTTTCCTGCTTATAGCCAAGAACCCAGAGTAAGTTGCAGACTTTCAGATCCATGGATCCCTGGAATGCCTGAATCATTATGGGGGAGTATGTAGGGATCAGACATTAGTCCTTCATCACCCATCCTCCCCAGGGCTCATACTTGACTCCATCTCTTCAGCCTGTTTACCAGCTGCTGCAAGCAAGCGGGAGACACTCCTGGGCCTCAGCCCAGACTTACCAACCTCGCCGGCTGGCCACTGCTGGGGTGAGCAAGGAGCCCAAGTCCGGAGATTTGAGTTTCAACAAGACCAAGAGCATGGCTGTTGAGCTCTACATGAAGCTGGAAGACCTGGGAGCAGAGGTCCAAAGGTGGCAAAAAGTTCCCTCAAAAATGACAAGGTGGAGTCTTGAAGTCAATTATTATTTTAATGTCTAAGGCAATGCAACCTTCCTATGAGTGGACCAGCAGGTAATGCCTGGGCAGACTGCTGATAGTTAAAGTTGTTTTAGTCCTCCCTCTAGTGGTTGCCATGACAACACCTTCACCCTAACCCTGACAGGTGGGTTCCGAACCCTGAGGTAAATTCTAGCCCACACCATCTGGCACACTATCCATTGTGGAAGCATCCAGAGGTTTCTAGAAACACCCTTGGGTTTTTCTAGAGTCCCATTCTTCACACTTCCTCTCTGACAGAAACCAACCTCAACAAACAAGGAGGCACTGCATTTCAGCAGTGGGAGCCCTTCTACATTTCCATTCCTGACACCAAGGGGGCCCATCCCCTCAGAATTTCTGGCTCGGCTCTTTGGTGATGATCAGCCTGACCCAGGAGAACATGGCCCTAGATCCTTCTACCAAGTGCTTTATTCTTTTAGAGTCTGATCCACAGCAAAATAAGTTCTAGGAGAGCCAGGATGGGTTTTGTGTTCAGTACTGTCTCTCCAATGCTGGCAACACTCTGCATAGAACAGATGCTTAATAAAACTTGCTGTCTGAATGAATCAGTAAGGTTTAAAGTAGTGGCTGGGCCAGTCCCTGAGGCCTGTCACCATTGACGGCTCCACCCACTTCATGTTGCCTACTCAGGCTGGCCAAACACTCCTCAGTTTTCTCTTGTGTAAAGTGGGACCCAATGGAGGTTGTGAAATGGATGGGAGTGCTGTGATTGGATTTCAAGGAAGAAAGCCAAATTGGGAAGAATCAAGGGGTTGAACTGAATCAAGGAAAAAAGACAGGAGAGGTGGATTCATGAACCATGATGAGGGAAGCCATGATGAAGATGGAAAGGTGTGACCTGAATGTCAGAAAAGAAGACGGGACAAGGTGACCACCGGATATGGGGGTGAGAGAGAGGACAGAGTTATGGGTTGTTCCAGATTTCCCTGGCTCGAGATTAGAAGACAACACCAGTAACTGAAATCAGAAAGATGCTAAAAATAGTTTAAAGAGCACTTAGTTTTAAAGTGCAAGGCTCAGCAATGGTATAGCCGGACTCCCTCTGTAACAAGTCATAAATATCTCATGTATTTCTGAGAGATTTGATGGAGACCTACATGTGGCCATTGTGGCTAAATCAGGCCATGAAATGTATACCCTATTGATATATAATTCATAAAGTGTGTACCTGGTTTTCAACTTATTTCTAGAAATATGCATGACAGAATGCTCATGAAACAGAACTAGAGATTACATCAGGTTTGTTGTCTTCTATCAGTTGTTATGGAGCCATGCGAACCAGAACAGCCTCTGCTCTGAAAGCAATAGTTGCCACATTCTGCATGCATGCTGACGAGGATGCTATTCTAAGACACTAAATTCCAGCTCATTGTTCTATCCCATTTTCCATTCAGAGGCACAGCAAGAGGTACTGTATTTGGCCTGTGTGAATAAAGCTGCACATGCTCTAGAGTGGGCCTCAGTCTTGCTCTTTCATTCTCCCTCACTTTCTTTTCCCACTCTTGGAGTCTTTCAACTTTCTTCTCCTTTTCATTTTGGTTTCTAACTTTTTAAAATCACACAGTGTGACTTTATGTAAAGGTAAATTGTGCTTTGGAAATGGCTATTTCCACAACATGTGGAGATGGGACATAGATTGGACAGGTCCAAACAAATCCTAATCCTGATGCTGTAGACAGGATGTAAAGAAAGAATAAAGGCAGAAGGAAGGATGGCAGGTCTAGAGGGATCCACTGGACTAATTCACTGGACAAGCTCCAATCATGCTGGGAATAGAATAAAATTGCAGCAAGAACAAGTGAGTCCTGGTCCTCAAGGTTAGAGTCCAGTGGGCCATGCTAGACCTGATGGTACCTCCCTGAAAAGAAATTGTTGTTACTGCTGTGTCTGAGATGGGCAAGCTCACGTGTGGAGCAATGACTACGCTTCCAGCATATGAACCTTATTAGTGGCCAAATTCTCTGGTCTGCAGTCTCTACCCTCTTTATCACGACTGCCTTCTGGCTGAACAGGGGATGGTTCTGTCAAATATTTTACATGATTCTTATCACCTAGTAAGGAGGGAACAAAATTTTTTTGAGAACCAGAAATCCAGTTTAATGCCAGTTTCTAGCTTCCTTTAAGTTCAAGATTGAGGTTGCCTGGAATAACTTAGATATTTGGCCTATTATTTAATACCCCTTTTGATGAGACAGTGTGTCTTTAACTCTAAACATCTTATTATGCCAATGAAATGGAGCTGCAGCTCTTAACCCAGTATAGAAAATGGCAGATACAACATTTAAGAAGGCTCAAGGATACCATGTAAGGTTTGGGTTATTAGCCCCTCCTTTTGTCCAGTATCTGCCTTCCTCTAATTACTGTGTCAGTTTTGCACACTGTGACATAATGCCATACCCCAATCCCAGAAATGGAGGGCTGGCGGTAATATCAGTAAGTGGTTCCAGAAGCATTTGTACCAGATTTGCCAGGCAAGGAGGGCAGTGGGAAGTACAGACTTCATGGTGAAGAGGTTGGCACCTTTGACATTCAAATGTATTACCTGGCCCTAGCTGGTTGACCTAGCAGGTTGACATCAGCCTGGCATGTGAACATCCCAGGTTTGATTGCTGATCAGGGCACATAGGAGAAGTGACCATCTGCTTCTCTTCCCCACTCTCTCCCCCTTCTCTCCCTCTTCCCCTCCCACACCAGCTTGATCATTTCAAGTGTCAGCCCTAGGCACTGAGGATAGCTCGGTTGATCCGAACATTGATGCCAGATAGGGGTTGCCGAATGGATACAGTCTGGTTGCATGTAGGAGTCTGTCTCTCTATCTCCTTTCTTCTCACTTAAAAAAAATGTATTTCCTTAAAACTTGAGAAATTCCAGTCCAGCTTCTTCTAGGCAGGAAAGAGGTAGAGGATGGGAGTGGTTCAGATCTCCAGGCAGCCGGTGTGAACTGAGTCAGTTGTGGGCAGAACACGATGAGAAATCACACTCCCAAGCCCCCACCACTCAATGCTGTTCACTGGGAATGTCAGCACACACCACTCTGCCTTGGACTGTCCCCAGTTGAATGACTGCCTTGATCAAAAGCATCATGCCGCCTGCTGGAGGGACAAGAGGCAAAGCCACAAGTAGTGAAGAGCTCTAAAGAAAGTAGTCAACATAAACCAGAGTGGAATCTTCTCAAGCGTATAATCTGGGAAAAGCCCAGGTCAGCCACACCTAGCCACAGGGTTGTGGAGGGGAAAGAGCATATAAGAAAGCAGGTCAGCTCCTGCTCCATGCTGGGGAGAGCCTGCATCAGGCTTAGAGCTGACCTTAGATTAACCTGCAGAAAATGTTTATGGAATGAACAGGCCTTGAGTGAAGCTGACCCAGGTTTTCATGTAGGCCCCCAACTTTGTGCGGCCTTGGGAAAATCACCAAATCTCTCTGAGTCTCACTTTCCTCAGAAGTAACAACTGCTTCAGAGGCTCACTATGATGAGATGCTATGTGTGTACAAGCTCACCTAACACAATGCCTGACACCTGGTAGGCTCTCAGTTAATGTTGGCTTTCTTGTTTCATTTTGCATCCCACTCACATATTTTATGAAAGCAGTTTGAGGCAGGGATTTATGCCAAGGAGACCTTCGTTTCTAGGTTAAATGTATTAAGCACACATCTGAATCCTACCCAGCCACTTAAAAGTAAGGATGGAAATAGTTAATTCCACAGACTTCCATTCATTGCAAAGACATGACTCTGATCTCCAGGTTTACCAGCACTTATCCAGGTGACGCAGATCAAGCCTCCGAGCCTTGATGCTCTGTGCTAAGCAACGCCTCCCTTTTACCTGCCACTGCTTCCCTGTGCACCACTTGGTCCTACATGGTTTACCTCTCATTCCCTCTTTGAGTCTTGCCTTCCAGGATTTGGTCTTTGCTCAGATGCCCTCTCACCCTTGTTCCTCCTGTAAACCATGGCTCCTCCCCCTGAATAGAAAAATGTCCAAAATCTTTCTCTCCCAGGAGACTTTTCCACAGTGATGCTGTCCATCAGTGAAGGCTTAAAACTATATTTCATATAGTCTACATGTGTATGCAAACCCTTTGACTGCCTTCTTTTCTTACATTTTAGTCTTCCCCAAGTTTACAATATATACAGTTAACCCTTGAACAATGTGTGGTGAGGGGCACCAAGCCCCTGCGCAGTCAAAAATTCATGTATAAATTTTGACTCTCCCAAAACTTAACTATTAATAACCTATGTTGACCAAAAGCCTTACCAATAACATAAACACTCAATGGAAACATATTTTGTATGTTTATATATCTATTCTTACAATAAAGTAAGCTAGAGGAAAAAATGTTATTTTTAAATCATAAGGAAGAGAAAATACACTTACAATACTGTATATATTTATTGAAAAAAATCCATGTATACGTGGATCTGTGTAGTTCAAACCCATACTGTTCAAGGGTCAACTATATACCCCCTATGGTTCAATCACTAAGCACCTAGTACACACTTCAGACAGTCTGTGACTCTTTTATATTTGGATACTTCTTATGTAGAAGTGAATCCTTAGAAAAGGGAAAAGCTAAATGTGAATTAAGGGGAAGAAGTTGTCAAATTGGTTTCAGAGAAAACATCTAGGATAAAAACAAGCACCCTTCTCCCACTCCTTTTCCAGCCCTGCAGCTCTTCAAGCTCTGAGCTCCACAGCAGGTCCAGTTTTGCCTCCCTGAAGTAAAAGATGGGGTGGGGGGCTGTCTCTGGGAGCCTCAGAAGGCAGGTGGCAGGCCCTCCCTCCACCCCACGCTCCCGCCTATAGGTGTGGACTGCCCCTCAGTTCTGCAAGGAAGGGAGCTCTGTGTCAGAAGAAGCACTTCCTCCTCTGGCATCTTAGTTCCCAGGGATTGAAGACAAGCAGCCCAAGGAACTCCAAACCTGGCCCAAGCTCTGGCATCCTCCAGCTCCACCTGAGGAGACACATCCGTTTGCACAGAACCATAGCTCCACAGCCAATTAGAAAATCGAGTGTCCTGGCATGGGAACGCACACCAAGCAGGAAGTCCATTTATCTAACGTTAGGTTGTGCCATGTGAACTAGATCTGAAATGGAAAAGGTGGCCTTCGGCCTTGTTTCTGCCACCATTGTTACAGTATTCAGTGATGACGCAGCACTGGGCCTCTACCATGGTGGATCAAAGGGTTTCATCTCCCTACTGTCAACAAAGGTGTAGAGGGACATAGTGGGTTGGAGGGTAACCCCCCAGCAGGACACGTGTCTGTGTTCTAATCCCCAGGACCTATAAGTGTGACCTTATTTAGAAAAGGGGTCTTTGCAGATTTGATTAAATTAAGGGTCTTGAGATGAGACCATCTTTGATTATCCTAAGGGTCAACAGGTCAAATGGGTCCCAGATCAAATGACAAGTGTCTCTTAAAAGAGACACACAGAGAGAAGAGGAGAAGGCCAAGAAGACAGAGGCAGAGAATACAATGACGCTGCCACTAATTTGGGAATTTGGGAGCCATCTAATGCTAGAAGAGGTGAGAAGGAGTTTCCCTTGGATCCTTAAGGCAAGCATGGCCCTGGGAAACTTGCTGTGGTCACTGCAGGAAACTAATATGAGGGGGTAGGCACCAATTTGCCACTCAAGTGTTTGGCCTTCCTCATTCCCCTTTAAGTCTACACAAGCACTGCTTTCTTCAGTCTCCTCCACTCTGTCCAGCTACAGGGGTCTCCAAGTCCCCACATGAGTTAGGAGAACCAGGGACAGCTGGAGGTTGAGTCACTCAATTCTCTGGGCATGTAGTTAAAGTAGGAAACCATCCTTCCGGAGGGACCTGCATACCCAGCCCAAGACCTGCCCTAGCATCAGGCATAGGAAAGAGCAAACAAGCAGACAAATGTGCTCTTTTCTCCCCTCAGCTGCCTTTCCCCACAGGTGACAAGCCCTTGCTCTGTCTGGGCACTCATGTTGAAGTAATAGCATCAACAGGGCCACTGCAAAGGCTGTAGGTATGTGCACTGCATATGGCACCTGGCAGGAGGGTCTTCAGAGGCTGAATTCCAGCCACACCCTATTCACCACAAATAGACTCAGGCCTGCCTGCGTTTTGACAGACCAGGGGAGGGGGCCACTCTTCTCAGTTTGCCCACTCAGAAGGTATGTTAAAGGCATAAAGACATACTTTTAGGTGGTGAAGTTCTGGAAATAGGTTGTGGTGACAGTTCTACAACCTTGTGAATATAATTGATGCCACCGAGCAATACACTTAAAAATGGTTAGAGTGGCAGCCTTAGCTGGATTGCTCAGTTGATTAGAGCATTGTCCCGAAGCACAGAGATTGTGGGTTTGATCCCTGGTCAGAGCATATACAGATAGATGTTCCTGTCTCTCTCTTTCTCTCTCCCTTTATTCCCCTCTAAAATCAATAAAAATAAACATTTAAAAAATGGTTACAGTAGAAAATTTTATGTTGGTGTATTTTAGTATAATTTAGGAAACAATAATGTAACATCAAAAACCATTGTATTCTAAATTTAAATGAACAAACTGTGCAGTCTGTGAATTATATACCAATAAGGTCATTTTTTTTTTTTTTTTTTTGCCTGACCAGGCGGTGGCGCAGTGGATAGAGCGTCGGACTGGGATGTGGAAGCTCGCCAGCTTGGACCCAAGGTCGCTGGCTCCAGCAAGGGGTTGCTTGGTTTGCTGAAGGCCCCGTGGTCAGGGCACATATGAAAAAGCAATCAATGGACAACTATAGTGTTGCAACGGCAACGAAAAGCTAATGATTGATGCTTCTCATCTCTCTTTGTTCCTGTCTGTCTGTCCCTATCTATCCCTCTCTCTGTCTCTGAAATAAAATAAAATAAAAATTTTTAAAAAAGGTCATTTTTTAAAATGCAAACAAAAAATACATTTTGAAAAATCCCCAAAATTAAGGCTCTAGTTAATCTGTTTTTGCAAAAAACTTTTTTAAAGAAACTGCCTGTGCTAGCAGAGTCCCTCAAAACCAGCCATGCACTGTCTTTAGCGGGCTCCCTTCTCATGGCGATTTCCTTTGCCCTCAGGTTGGTGACTTTGATGCCGGAAATGGTGTTAGGCTGCAGGTGAAACCCTGGATTTGGAACTCTGATTCCATGGCCACCTGACTCATCTGTCAGGCTAACCATCTTTCAGGACTCTGACTTCAAAGGTCAAATTTCCTGTCTTCTCTATGCCCTAACACCCCATGTGCAGGTTCTTCCTTTGCCTTCATTCTCTTAATTAGCACAGCCTGTATTTTCTAAGCAATCTCTCTATCTTGGTTTTACCTTAAGCCTTTAGCTTTCCACTACATCACACCTTTGATGAACTGAGAGCTACAAACAGGATCATAAAGTGTTTTGACTGAAGAACTCATTCAATAGCAGTAATTTTCAGTGTACTCTGTATGTGTGTACCCAAGAAATCCAGGTAGATAAACAGAAACAATCTGTCAGTTCAACTCCTTGGACTGCCCTGAGAAAGATAATCTAGAATTACTGACACATGGTATTTGTGGTAAGGCATTGTATAAGAGGGTCAGAAGTACACAGCAGCGCTGAAAGAATTAGGCTGTGAAACACCTGGCTTGTAATTCAGTACCTCTTGTTCGTGGGGAGGTACCCTGTCCAGATCAGGGTATATATGCCGATTAGATTTATTACTAATGTAAATATTCTGTCCTTTTCTCAGCCGGACGTGTGCTTTGCCCACATAAGACAGTCAGCAGAGTGGCAGAGAAGGACTGAAGTCTGGAAAAGGAGAAATTTGGGTAAAGAAAAGAAGGAAAATGGAAACAGTCTTGAAGCAATAACATTGTACCACACATAAGAGGTAGTGTCTGGGAAGATGTTAAGAGATTTAGAAAAAGAGGTTAGACACTGTAAGAGCAGCTGTTAACATATTCTGTCTTATTCGAATTTTTAGGAAGGCAGTAATTTGCACACTGCACCTGTATTAATCAGATACTTGATGGAGCAAAGGCATTCCTTCCTTTCTTCCTTCGAATTATCTAGAATGGCACTGAGGGATTTGACTCTGATGTTCAAACAAATAGCGGGGAGGAGAGTCTGAAGTCACCACTCAATGAAATAATTTGGCACTTCTATTAGAAAATCATTATATCTACCAAAGGAAAAGCTCATTTGACTGCAAACACAGAAATATCAAGCAAGTCATTTCAAAGGCTGCATAGGAAAGATTAGTCAAGTACGTATGTGTCCCTAAAGAAAGACAAGCTGAACAGGTAAATCTAACTCGATTATTCAGAGTTGTACATGGATTAAACATCCTTGCTTCTGTTTGTTATTCTGAACACCTGCCTGCTGGCACTGTTGGCTGGTTATGCAAAAGCTATTCTGAACTAGCAAACACTTACTTTCCAGGGGTTTTTGTATCTCAGAGGGCCAGTGTGACTTGGTTTTGGCCAAGGAAACACAAGAAAGTTTGCTGAGGATGAGTACTAGGGTACAGAAGAAGACTTTCTCTCCTGATAAAAGAAAGATACAGGTAAGGAAAGAGAATGAGCTATATTATACTATCTCTTCCTCTCGTTTCTGCCCTGCATGTGGTCTTGATGCTCTGAGCTTCAGTAGCCAATTTGATGTAAGGACAAAGACACAAAGCCACCAACCAAGGATTTCAGAGTGAACAGAGAGAAAACGCCTGGCTCCTTGAAGACTCAACTGACACCAGCCTCCCCTTACCTCTAGATTTCTTGCAGAAAGAGAAAATGCCCATCGATTTAACTGTTGGCTGGGACTTTCGTTAGTGGCATCCGAGAGCATTCTTGACATACCATGTACCAGGGGCCCCACTCAGCCTAAAACAGAGCTAGAACCTGGGTGTCTGATGAACTAGGGTCACAAGTGCCTGCAGGCATCTGTTTGCATTTAGAGAAGGCTGATGATAGGCACCTAGGGGCAAAGACAGAAATGAGAGGAACAGCATAGAATGGAGACATGGTCTATGGAGAGAGGCATTCCTTCCTTTCTTCCTTCAAATCATCTAGAATGGCACTGGGGGAATTGACTCTGATGTTCAAACAAATAGCGGCCATGGTCTATGGAGCAAAGGCATTCCTCCCTTTCTTCCTATTATATACTAAGTCCATGGCCAGTAAGCATAAAGAGCATTTTAAAAATCAAGGGGTTTTGGAAGAATGTGGCAGAACTGCTTTGGGGCCTCAGTTATAAAGTAGAGGACATATCAGGGGGCAGCTACCTACTCCCCATGTCTGTGAGAAACTCAATCTGGCTTAGGCTGTCAGGGTGGTAGTAAATGCAGCACCATTTGGTCACCAGGAGGACAGACAGCTTTACAAGTCTCAGGAGATGGTACCTTGAGTGGAGAATGGCCACAATACAGCACTGCTCTCCTGGGCCCTCAAAAACACTGGACGTTCATTTGCAAGGGAGCAGACTGGAAGACTACAGGTGAGAGGGGGCTGCTTAGAAACACTAGGAGCAATATCTCTGAGTCACGGTTGTGTAGGCTCAGCTCTTAGTAGACTGACATGTGGTTTTTCAAGATGTACAATTTACACTGTATGACACTACAAATATAGAAAATGAGAATTTCAATTGTACCACACACCCTCACCAACACTTATTATTATCAGTCTTTTTATTTATTTCATTTTTTAAAAGATTTTTTTTTTAATTTTAGATTAGTTGGCTTCTTTTTAATATTGAAACTTCTGGCCCTGGCCAGTTAGCTCAGTGCATGAAGCATCATCCCACTGTATGGACATCTAGGGTTCAATTCCTGGTCAGGGCACACAAGAGACCATCTGCTTCTCTCCCCCTTCTCTTTCTCTTCCCCTCCCGAAGCCAGTGGCTCAAGTGGTTTGAGCATCAGCCCTGGGCACTGAGGATAGTTTAGCTGATTCATCCACCCCAGATGGGGGTAGCCCGGTGGATCCCAATCAGGGCGCATGTGGGAGTCTGTCTCTCTATCTCCCCTCCTCTCATTTAAAAAAAATAAAAAGTCCAACTTCTAATCTATGAATACAGTTTGTTCTTTCTTCATTTAGAACTTCAATTTCTCTCACACTGTTTTCTTGCACACATTTTTTATTAGATTGATTCTTGATATTTGATGTTTTGAAATGCTACTGTAAATGGTATGGATTTATTTCCTTTGTAATTGTTGCTAGTATATAGAAATACATTTGCTATATACTAACATTGCATTCAGGGATGTTGCTAAATTAATTATTATAATAGATCTTCTATATTATTTTTTGTCTTTTCTAAATGAATAATTGTGTCATCTACAAATACCAATAGTATTATATCTCCATTTTGAAATCTCATTGCTTTTATTTCTTTTTTCTTGCTTGAAATTTTACAGTAACAAAGAAAATCCAGTATCTTTTCTCATTTATAATGTCAATGGATGGTTTTCATCATCTTATCAGTAAGTATGATGTTTGCAGATTCTTTTCTTTTTTTTAAGTGAGAGGAGGGGAAATATGAGACAAACTCCCACCTATGCCCATCCGGGATGCACCCGGCAACCTCCATCTGGGACCAACGCTCCAATCAACCGAGCTATCTTCAGTGCCCAAGGCAGACACTTGAACCAATCAAGCCACTGGCTGCAGTAAGGGAAGAGAGAAAAGGAAGAGAGGGCGGAGGAGAGAAGCAGATGGTCACTTCTCATGTGTGCCCTGATCTGGGATTGAACTTGGGACTTCTGCACACCAGGCTGATGCTCTATCCACTGAACCAGCTGGCCAGGGCCATTTGCAGCAGATATTTTGTAGATGCCCTTTCTGAGATTAAGGAATTGTCTTCTATTTCTATTTTGATAAATAAGGATTTTACCAGAAATGCATATTGAATTTTATCAAATGCTTTTTCTACATCTATTTAGATTGTCACACCTCCTGTATTCTATTTCTATTACTCTATATTTATTCAATTTCTAATTCTTCTTTATCTTATTAATGTGATAAATTACAATTGCTGTCTTTCAATTGTTAAATGGTTCCTATATCTCTGGAATTTAGCCAAATTGGTTGTGATTTGTTCTTTTTATACTTCACTGGATTTGACTTGCAAATATTTTGATAAAGAATTTTATATTTATATTCATGAGATTCACCTGTAACTTTTCTGTCTTATGATGTCTTTGCATTATTTGAAATTATATCTGGCTTTATAAAACAAGTTTTAAAATGTCTTGTTTTTGTAATTCTCTGGAAGAATTGTAAAAGATCAGTGTGATTTATTTATTTACTTTTATTTTTTTACAGGGACAGAAAGAGAGAGTCAGAGAGAGGGATAGATAGGGACAGACAGACAGGAATGGAGAGAGATGAGAAGCATCAATCATCAGTTTTTCGTTGCAACACCTTGACCGCGGGCCTTCAGCAGACTGAGTAACCCCTTGCTCAAGCCAGTGACCTTGGGTCCAAGCTGGCAAGCTTTTTGTTCAAGCCAGATGGGCCCGCGCTCAAGCTGGCGACCTTGGAGTCTCGAACCTGGGTCCTCCACATCCCAGTCCGACACTCTATTCACTGAGCCACCTCCTGGTCAGGCCAGTGTGATTTATTAAAGTTAGGAAAAATTTAATGGTGAAACCATCTGGACCTGGAGTTGTCTTGAGGGAAAGATTTTTAATAATGGATCCAATTTTAATGGATATTGAATTATTTGGAATTCTTATTTCTCTCTGTATTCATTTTGACTAGAAAAGCTTTTATAAATTATCAAATGTATTGGCATAAAGTTATTCATAATGTCTTTTTTAATGTAAGAAAATCTCTAATAACATGCATTTTTCATTACTAATGTTGATATTTTGTAAATTTGTATTCTTTCTCTCTCTCTCTCTCTCTCTCACACACACACACACATACACACATACGTAGTGTTTCATTTTCCTAGGGATTTATTTATTTTCTTATTCTTTAAAAATCTTTTGTTTTTGTTCCTTTTCTGAATTACACATTTGTCATCTATTTCATTAAATCTTCATCTCTATTATGTCAAGGTCTAATTGTGTTTTATTTTCTTAACTTCTTCATACGAGTACTTAAATCATTATTTTTCAACCTTTTTTTCTTTTCTAATATATGAATTTGAGGTTACACATTTCCTGTAAACACACACATTAAAAGATAAAATTTTACTATCTCATTTATTTTTATTATTGATTTCTAACTTAATTTTACTCTCTCCAAAGACTATAATTTCAATCTTTTAAAATTTCTTGAAACTTGTTTCATGACTCGGCACATAAACATTTTTGAAAGTGTTTCATATGCACTAGAAAAGAACGCATGTTATGCCCTTGTTAGGTGAAGCTTTTCCACATGTAAATAGGTCATATTTTTGGACCTGTTGCTCAGACGATCTGTAGACATACTGACTTTTGATTTACTTATACTGTTAAAATCTCCCACTATAATTATGAAATTATAAAGACATTTTGTTATCTCTGACCTCCATCATTTCTTTAGAGAATTCACCAGTGTTAGTCTTAGTTTGCTCCTTTGAAAGTAACATGTCTTTTTGTCTTCTTAATTGGATACTTTGAAGATTTTCTTTGTCTTTGTTCTCGGTCCTGATACATAAGACCATGATATACCATTATTTGTCTTGTATTTATCCTATGGGGTTTACTAGTCTTCTATATTCTTGTCTGGGTATCCATTTTTCAGCTTAGGGAAATTCTTGACTATTATCTCTTCTGATTCTCCTTCTGTTTTATTCTCTTTCTCCTCTCCTCCTGGGATTAACTATAATTTGGGACTTCAATTCCATGATCAGTAGGTGTTTTTCCTATGCCCCTCAGTTTATACTTGAAGAAGATCCAGCTGCCTTAAGTGAACAATGCCTGTTGACACACTTGTAGTCCATTTACCGTGTACATACCTTGGATAGTTATTCCATAGAGTTTCTCTCTACTTCATCCAATTTCTTGATCTTTCTCCTTAAACACATTCTGAGACGTTTCCTTATGTCAAAGACAGCAACCATTCTGCTCTCTCTTTCAGTGACCTCACAACCCGCTTTTATGGTGGTTTCCAAAATGGCACCCTCAATGGCCAAGGAGGGTCCTACCTAGGTCAGGGCTTTGCTCACCAGCTTTGGGCTGTCTAAGTAGCATGCCAGGAAAAAGCAATGTTAACTCATGGGGAGGATAATATAATGCAACTCTGGAGTTAAATAACGGACCCTTTATCTTTATGGGAAGATAAGACTGCCATAATCCTTTCTGGTCTTCAAGAACATTTCAGCTTCATCTTTAAATGATGCAAAAAATGATTTGATTTAAAGAAAAAAACAACAAAAAAAACACTTTGTCCTAACTACCCCCAGCCCCAAACAAAAGAAAAAAGTAAATCCCATGTAGTTTGTAAATAGTCCGCTGTGTTTACCTCACAACAATCCGATGAGATAGATTTTACCTGTATTTTAAAGTGAACAGATTCAGATAACAGGCAGGAAAAGGAACAGAGAGGATTGAACCCAGAATTGCCTATCTCTTTTCAAGTCTGGTGCTTGCAGTGGTAGGAAAAGTCCACCTCCCTTCTGTTTTCCCTTACCTGCCTACTCTCCCTGTTTTCTTTCAAGAATACAGTCAGTAGATCTAATGATGATCACTTGACACAGGCCCAGTGTCCAGTCCGCTCCGACTGTGGAGCTCAGCTCACCCTGCAATCCAGCTGTGCAGCTTTGCTTGGGTAAGAGTCGCTGTGGTGCTGGGCTTCGCCAACCCTCTCACCCTTCCCTTCCCAGTGACTTATGCAGCTGTGATCTTCCGGGCTTTTCTCATCTCCGGCAAAAAAACGCGTTTTCAGGGAGAACAAGGGCCAAGACATTTGCTCAATGAAAATGGAGACACTTAAAAATTAAAAGCAGAAAAGGAGAGTGGAGAAAGAGTTACAGATGGCCTTTAAAAAACGAGTTGGTGTTGCGTGTGTGGTGAGAAGCCACAGGCAGCGCACCGCCATGCATTTGTTTGCTGTTCTTTGGATTTCAGCGGGGACAGACCGCAGAAGGGACTGAGCGGGTGGGTGGGGAGAGAAGAAAGAGTCCTCCGCTGGGGAGGCGGAGTCTGTCTCTGCAGCGGGGCTCGGGGCTGCTGAGGGCACGCTGATTGACACATGATCTCCGGCAGGCCGTCAGCGTGCTCATCATCCTGCCGCTCCGCCTTAGAGAGCTCTGTGCTGGTTGGTCTGGAAGGCCCGGTTCAGGCTGGCCTGGCCTCAGCGGGTCGGCTGTTGCAGCCGTCGGCCGTCATCCTTCCAGAGGCCTGTCACGCGGCCCGACACCCACCGCAGTTCCCGGGAACCCGAGAGACCCTGAGTTCTCCTCCCCAAGCCCCCTTAGCCTCCAATGGAACAGAGCCCCCCCACACTCAGCAGCCAGGAGGGGGGCTCTTCTGCCGCTGCTGCCGTTGACTCCGAGTCAGGTGTGAGGGACGGGTGCTGAGGGTGAGGCTGTTAATCAGCCTGAAACCCTGATTGCATCTTAATAACAAATGCAAAGCACCCAAAAGCAGCAATTTGCAGTAATGGGGAAAATCAGCGGGTCCCTGGGGGTTGACAGGAAGTGCACCCTCTCCAGGCTCAGACTGGGGGCTGGGGAGTCATCTGTGAGAGTACCCTGGCAATGCCAACAGCTGCCGGCCTCGGCGTCCTAGGAGGAGAAAGAGAGTTTGGGGGAGGAGAGACCGTGCTAGACCGAAGGAAGGCGAGGCTGAGTCGGGTGGCCCGTCCCGCCAGGCACCAGGCGGGGGAGGGGATCGGGGGCGGGGTAGGGGGGTTGGGGGGGGGGCTTCCCTTCCCCCTCCTGGCCGAAGGGTTCCCCTGTGAGACTGTTACAGTTTCTGTCTCTTTTGCCAAAACAAGTGTATGCAACTCAGAGCATTCTTGCCTGAGGAGTGACCAGTAAAAGGCTCATTTTGCCCACCAGCCTGGACTGGGACCATCAAGTGTCTTACCCTTCTGGGGCATTCCTTTCCCTTACGTCTTCCTTGGAATGAAAAGGGCATTTATCCCCGCCAGAAGGTGAAATGTTTTTCACGGTGCTATTTTTTCTTTCTCTTTGAAAATGTTCCCAGCCCTGAACACGCATATTTACCTTACATGTAATTTGATTTGGATGGTTTCTTGACCTGCATCCAAACTTAGCTGTGGGGAATTATTACTGTCACTATTGTTATTAATATTGATATTTATCATAATCTCACATGCAGGACAGCTCTTAATCTTGCAGTTTCATTTGGTTGAAGGAAAACTGCCACACTGGCTGCCCTCCCAGTTTACCCTTTTGTAGTCACTTTTACCCAAATCCTTCTATGTAAATAGTTAGCCCAGTTACCCGTGATCTCTCATCATCAATATGTCCACATTGCATTCAGAGGTCAGAGCCAAGGCCAGCAGGTGGAAGTGACAAGAAATCAGATGTATCTCATAATAATGAGAAAATATCTAATTGTTAAGGTGTCTAACCAGATGCCTCCTGAAGTAGTAAGCTCCCTGTCACCAGAAATATCCAAGTAGAGGCCACAAAAGTTGATTATCTTTCAGTTGTGCTATTTAGGGAAGTAATGAATTACAACCTTGGTTCTCAAATTTTAGGTCCATATAAATCACCTGGAAGACTTGTTCACAGATCACTGCACATTTAGAAAGGCTTAGGCAGGACCCAAGAACTTGCATTTCTAACAAGTCTCTGGGTGACTCTCTGATGCTCCTGGTCCAGGGACACATTTTGAGAGCCACTGAACTAAGGAAAGCCAGACGAGATCACTTAAAACTTTCTTCAGAGTCTAAGATTTTATGAGGATACAAAATAAAAATTATTTAAGAAATGACCAAGAGCAACTGGCTCAGGGTAAAGGAATAAGATGTGGCAATTCTCTTACAAACTTAATATGGATACTTAACAGGAAGGCAACTTCAGTCTTCACCTTTTAGCACTGTCGTGTTTCCACAGATAACGTAATTTACCCCACAAATGCTTAAATGTTGGCTCAGCATATTGCTGAAAATTTTCCACTGCCTCATTTAGTTCAAATAGAAATCCACCCATATTCAAAGAGAGAAACCCCTGGGAAAATTAAATTAAAATATATATATCTCCCCGGTTTTTACTCTCCCTGCAATAACCATACTCCTACAGACTTCAGTGCTTTAACAACAAAAATAAAAGAACAAAAACGTCTTTTCCTGGGCACATGATGAGCACAACAGGTAACACAACTTTATCTTGTGATTTCTGTTACCGTTTCTTTCAGGAGCTCTGAAATCCCCTGGAACAACGCTTTGTGTAAGCCATGAGTAAGCGCCTCAGGCAGCTGTAAAGTAGGGTGAGAAAAGGACAGTGGTATCAGTAATACCTCATTCAACATGACTTGTATGCAGGCTCCTAGTACAGAGCACTGTCTAGGGCCATTATCATATTTGATCCCCGCAAATGCAAGGTAGACAAGACAGTTATCGTCCACTCCATTTCACTGGTAAGGAAGTTTACACTTTGACAGTTCCTGAATTGCCCAAAGGTCACCCAGGGCACAACAGATATTGGAGAAGAAAAAGTCTGGCTTAACTCCTAGAGTGATCTTTTCAACTACATCACTAAGCTGCTCTTGAAACAAAGCAATAGACAGGGAAGTGGGGCACGGAAGATGACAAAAAGAATTTTTAAAAACTAACCCAAGAGAGCCTGTCCTGTGGTGGCGCAGTGGATAAAGTGTCGACCCAGAATGCTGAGGTCGCTGGTTCAAAACCCTGGGCTTGCCCGGTTAAGGCACATATGGGAGTTGAAGCTTTCTGCTCCTCCCCGCCTTCTCTCTCTCTCTCTCTCTCTCTCTCCCTTTCCTCTAAAATGAATAAATAAAAAAAATAAAATAATTTTAAAAAAATAACCCAAGAGGGCCTGACCAGGCGGTGGTGCAGTGGATAGAGCGTCGGACTGGGATGCGGAAGACCCAGGTTCAAGACCCCGAGCTCACCAGCTTGAGTGAGGGCCCATCTGGCTTGAGCAAAAGGTCGCCAGCTTGGACCCAAGGTCGCTGGCTCCAGCAAGGGGTTGCTTGGTCTGCTGAAGGCCCGCGGTCAAGGCACATGTGAGAGAGCAATCAATGAACAACTGTGGTGTCAGCAAGGGCAACTAGAAACTAATGATTGATGCTTCTCACCTCTCTCCGTTCCTGTCTATATCTCTCTCTGACTCTCTCTCTCTGTCCTTGGGAAAAAATAAAGTAAAAAAAATTTAAAAAAATTAAAAAACTAACCCAAGAGGTTCCAATGAAATCCTGAAGAATGCAAATCAGACAAGAGTCCCAGGAGGCATTTTGTCTTTGAGACAGGGCAATTGAGACAGGGCAATGGGTAGCAGGAGAAAATGGATCTGGGAATTTTTCAGTGTTCCATTTGTAGCTTGGGATTCTTGGTCCTGGTCCCTTGCATCTCCTGGGGGTCTGGATGTGGAGAGGCCACAAAGAAGGAGCAAACTCTTGCTGTTGAAATGAGGCTCTTGGCCCCCTCTCCCTCATGCCAGCCTCTTACAAAAGGATGTGAAAATTACATAAAAATGATCCCAAGCATCTCTACTCAGGGAAATAAGTAACACTGGTTAGTTTCAAAGGCAATAGGGTCATTGGCTTTGTTCTGGTCGTGGCAGTTGTGGGGCGAGAAGCCAAAGCATGGGCACACTGGCCCACCTTGACCTCTGCTACAAGGAACTCTTCTGTTTGTCCCTGAGAAGAAAGGTTCACAGGAAGTTCTGGACAGGCTATGCCATCACCATGAACTGCAAGGTCAGGGGACTTTCCTGAGGCACCTACTGAAGTCATTTCATAACCTGACCTGAATCATGTTACCTCCCACTTTTTTAGCAGTGAGGAAATTCTTGTCTTCTTACGAAAATGCCAGGGTCACCTAAGGACACTTCTTGCAGTGATCCAGCTACCCTTTATCTTTGTGTCACCCAATTCTCTGTGTTCCCTCCAGGGGAGATGGCCATCTTTTTGTCTGTAACAAATACACTGTAACTGAACTAGCTAGGAGGATAAAAAAATCTTTGTGATCTGATAAATAATGCTTTCATCCCTTGTTCTGTTTTAAAAAAGAACAGAGCAACAAATTTCTCAACAGGTTTAACCTGGCTTACCAGAAATTAAAACATTTCTTAAAGAAAATAGAAGAGTAATTTGAACCAGCCATCCATGCAAATATTTCATGTATAGGTTTAAAAAAATGTCTCCAAGGCCTGACCGCCAGGCAGTGGCACAGTGGATAGAGCATCGGACTGGGATGCTGGAAGACCCAGGTTCGAGACCCCGAGCTCGCCAGCTTGTGTGCAGGCCCATCTGGCTTGAGCAAAAAGCTCGCCATCTTGGACCCAAGGTCGCTGGCTCCAGCAAGGGGTGGCTCGGTCTGCTGAAGGCCCACGGTCAAGGCACATGTGAGAAAGCAATCAATGAACAACTGTGGTGTCGCAAGGGCAATGAAAAACTAATGATTGATGCTTCTCACCTCTCTCCATTCCTGTCTGTCTGTCCCTATCTATCCCTCTCTCTGACTCTCTCTCTGTCCCTGTAAAAAAAAAAAAAAAAAAAAAAAAGTCTCCAAGGCAGAATTTGGGGAAAGAGCATTGCAGTATAAGAATAATTAGATCAGATCACCTACAAATTGTATATGGAGAGGCATAGCAATTCATATCATATCAAGAAGCCTATCAGCTCACCTATAGTCACTTATTCAGCAGTTACTGATATTGTCCCCAACCCCCAGCACCTCCCTAGGAACAGTAAGATACATCAGAAGAATACACAAACTATCTTCACAAACTATCTTCACTCTCACAAAAATGACAAGCTAATTTGGGACTCTCTAATTGGAGAACAATACAAAAATTATTATAATTAGTAAGTACAATAAGAATAATGGCTGACATACATTAAGTCGCAAGCCCTTTGTGAGCATTTTACATATGTTATCTCATTCAATCCTTAGGGAAACAGATAAGTGCTGTTATTAGACCAACTTTATAGAGATTGAGAAATTTGAGTTGGCCCACAATCCTGTGGTCAGTAAGGCAGGGCTTGAACTTAAGTCTGCTTGATTGCACAGCACTTAAGCACTCCTGTTTCTGTCCAAGTGTCAATGAGAAAAGCAGAAAATAAATGCTATGGTCATTCAGGGAAGATAGGACACTGAGCTGCAAACTGTCAAAGAGGTCCACAGGGCAGGAGGTGTGCTGCAATGTACCAGGAATGCCCCTATCTGGGCTGATACTAAACCAAGTTTTTTTTTAAAAGTCTCTGTCAGCTGGACTCTGGTCCTGGCAACGTGTAAGAATTGTGAGTCTGGGCAACCTGAGATTCATCCTCAGATCTAAGACCTGAAAAAGTAAGCCACTTTTGCAGTGTCACAGACCACTGAGCTGTGAAAGGTGATAATTAAACAAGATGCTATCCAAGTCTTGTATTGGGGACCAGAGTCAGAGGAGGACACTGTATAGCTCATGATACAACTTGGGCCTATCTCCTTTGTAGGAACTTAATTGATGGGTTGCATTTGTGCGCCTTGAGTATCAAGAGGTTGGCACAGACTCCGACACCTAAAACCACATGAGATGGGCACATTTCGCTTGCTCTGTGAATGGATGCTAAGGTTCCACACTTTTCAGTGTAAGACCTGAAGCTACTGTAAAGTAACCCAGATCTCAATGATATGTAAGATGAATAAAGTGTTGTGCCTTAACTGTGTGAAATCTGAATTGAGAACCTTTACCCTTTTAGGGAGGTAAAGTTAGAAGTGAGACAAATATGGGGAGTAGGAGGTGCAAATAATCTTGTGGAAGTGTGAGGGATGCGAATCCACGGGACCAAATTCTTTTTCTTTATCAAAAACTAACTTACTCATCTAATGGGAAAAAACATCTAAGACAATCTTTCTGGAAATTTTAGATGAGTTTCTAAATAAAATCCCCATTTTATTCCCAATATTTTTAACAGACATGTGCTAACAATCAGTATGCATTTTCTCATCTGCTCTCCTAATAACTCTGTGAGGTTGGCATTTTGTCTCTCGTCTACAGGTGAAGAACTAAGGGGACAAGAAGCTTAGTAATTTCCTCAAAGTCAAGTGACGGCAGAAAGCTGGAGCAACTGTTCAAACCTGAATCTGCCTGAGCCCAAACTCAGCTCAGACTGATTCTGTCATTTGCTTGAATGACAGTGTAATTAGCAAGTCATTTTGCTTCCCCTACATAATGAGATGTGTCCATAATGAAACAAAACTGGTTTGCCCACATGACTCCTCTGCATAATAGGATGCACAATTCTACATTCAACTTAGTGTTGGTTCTTAAGAGTTTCCTTTTCAAGCCAAACAACCATCAACAGCAACAACAAAAATACAATATGAAGTACATAAACAAGAGTTAAAAAGTAGGTGTTTAGAGTCAACAGCTATTCCTTCTTTTTTTTTTTTTTAGGTACATTTTATATCTAGTAAAACATGCAGGTCATAAGCATTCAATTCTGTGAGTCTTGGCAAAATTATATATAGGTACCTGTATAACCATTACCCAATCAAGGTACAGAATATTTCCATCACCACAGAACTATTCATTTTCTTATTCCCACAGGCACCAGCATTCTGATTTCTATCACCAGAGATTAGTTTGCCTATTACAGAATTTCACATAAATGTAACCCTACAGTGTGTATGTACCATTTTCTGTCTGGCTTCTTAGGCTCAGCATGTTTTTGAGATTCATCTATGTTGTTTCAGGTATCTGCTGTTCAATCTTTTCACTGCTGAGTAGTATTTCCTTGTATAAATATACCACACTTTGCTTATACCTTCTACTGTTGATGAACATGTGGGTTATCTCCAAGTTTTGGCTATTATAAATAAAGCTGATATCACTGTTGTATCAGTCTTTTTATATGGGTGTATGCTTTCATTAATCTTGAGTTAATACCTAGCAGTTGAATACTGACTTATTGGAAAGGGGTAAAGCTAGTAGCCATGGCCACCATCACAGCCTGGCTCTTGCAGATTCTCATTTGATTCAGACAAATGGTAATGAAACAACAGAGCCAAGAACTGGTGGGCCATTACCTTTTATTCTAGATTTGTACTGGCCAACGAGTAAAAAACAAACACACAGGGCACCAAAACCCACTCACATGTTCCTCCGGTTCCACAATAGGAGAATCTTTCCGATTTTCCTAGAATCAAAGGCCCCACCAGCCTTATTCACTTTTGTTTCCCATCTCCTTCTCTCTGCAGGCCTCCATCTTGGCTGCCTGACTCCTCTGCCACCACGTGGTTTCTCTCTCCTTCCTGCAATGTGGTCTGTCCTCCTCCTCTTCAAAATGGCCTCCTAGCTCCACCTTTTAAAACTTTTCAGGGGGACAATCCTTCTCTCAGCACACATTAGCTTAATCAAACCCCTTCCCAAGCATGAAGGTAATTAATATTATCACCTAGATGACAGCCATCCACGTGGGCAGTGCCATCTTTAACAATAAAAGTGAGCATAAAAATCACATTAAACTTATTTGCCCAACAGAAGGCATGTATTTAAGTTAAAGGACAATGCCAAAGAGTTTTCCAGGGTGATTTTACAAGAGTTTCAATTGCTTGACATCCTTGCCTATATCTGATGTTGTCAGATTTTAATTTTAGTCATTGTAGTGAAATGGTATCTCATTATGGTTTTACTATGTATTTTCCTAATGATGAATAATGAACTTTTCTTTTTCATGTATTTGTTTGCCGTTTTTGTATCTTTTTTATTTTTGGTGAAATATCTGTTCAAATCTTTCAGGCATTTGTTGTTGGATTGTTTTATTGAGTTTTGAGAATTCTATATATATTGCAGATAAAAGAAATCAGATGTGTGATTTGTAAATGTTTCTCTATATGGCTTGTTTTGTCATTCTCTCAGCAGCATTTTTCTAAAAGCAGAAGTTCTTAATTTTGATGCAGTTCAATTTGTCATATCTTTTTTCTTTGGTGAGTTGGGCTATGGTTGTTATAATTTTAAAAATCTTTTTCTAAATCAAAGTTACAAAGACCCCATCCTGTCTTTTCCTAAAAATTAAACAGTTTTATGGTTTTCATTTAGGTGTATGATCCAATTTGAGTTGATTTTTGTCTACAATATGCAGTATAGATAAAAACTAGGATACCTTATGTTGAAAAAACTCTCCTTTCTCTACTGAATTTGCTTGGCACTTTTATAAAAAATTAACTGCTTATATATGTTGTGGGACTATTTCTGGGTCCCATTCAGTTCCACTGATCTATTTATCATAATACCAATATCTTAATACTGTAACTTTACAGTAAATCTTGAAGTCAGATGGTATAAGAAGTCTTCCAACTTTGTTCTTCTTTTCAAAGTTGTTCTGGCTATTCTAGGTCATTTGCACTTACAGATTTGAATTTTAGAACCAGTTTTTCAATTTCTACACAAACAAAAAATGTCTTCTGGGATTTTAATTGGAAATGCACCATTTGTAGAGAACTGACGTTTTACAACATTGAGTCTTAAGTAAAAAAAAAAAAGTTCCTGCATTAATTTAAGTCTTCTTAAATATCTTCTAGCATTATTTTGTGATTTTGTTATTCCTAAGTATTTGTGTTGGTGCAATTATAACTAAATTTTTAATTTTGCTTTTAAAAAATTGTTTGCTATTAGAATATAAAATTAAATTTTATTTTTATATGTTGACCTATACCCTGAAAATTTGATCCTTATTTGTTATTTCTGTTATTTTGTAGGTTTCTTAAAATATTTTCTGTATACAATCATGTTGTTTGTATTTAATGACAGTTTTGTTTTCCTCCTTTTCAATCTTTACACCTTTGTTTCTCTTTTTTGTCTCATTACAATGACCAATATGTCCAACACAATGTTAAATAAAAGTGAGAAAAGCAGATGCTCTTGTCCTGTTTCTAATCTTAGACAAAGTGTGTTTAATGGTTCTTCATTAAGTCTCTTAGCTGTAGGTTTTTTATTTTTGTCTTTGCCTGTTTTCAGATTTAAGAATTTCTCGTCTTATTTTGCTGGAAGTTTTTTATCTATAAATGGTTGTTGAATTTTGTCAAATGCTTTTTCTTCATTCCATTAGCTTTTTAAATATGTGTTTAAACCTGCCCACTCTTTCATGTTCCCTTATATGTGTGGTCTTCCAGGCAATTTTGTGACTCTAACAGAGGTCCCCAAACTACAGCCCGCGGGCCAAATTGTGGCCACCTGAGGCCATTTATCCAGCCCCCACCGCATTTCCGGAAGGGACATCTCTTTCATTGGTGGTCAGTGCATGGAGTACTACTGTATGTGATGGCCCTCCAACGGTCTGAGGGACAGTGAACTGGCCCCCTGTGTAAAAAGTTTGGGGACCCCTGCTAATATAATGTAAAGCTTGAGTCATCTGACATGACTGGTCTGATATTTCCTGACAGCTGTACTTTTGTGTGGTAGTTTCTGTTTTCATTCAAATACTGTTCATTATGGGACTATTCTTGATTTTGAGCCCAATCATTCTAGAATTACATATTAAACTAGTACTAGAAATAGTTACTGTAAAGTTTCTTTGACCTACCACATTTTTTGAGACATATGTAGCCAAGAGCCTCAGAATTTGGCTAGGTTATCAGAATCAATCTACAATTTGATCAGGAAATGAAGACATATAACAAACACTCCCACTATATCCAAAGTCATGCAGGCATAAAAGATTAGAAAGGAAATGAAGCACTGAGGTATGCCATGGGATGGCCAAGTACCATGTTATCTGTGGACCAAACCACATACATTAGGGACCAGTTCAGAAAGAAATTTACACCCTTGCCAGATTAGATTTGGCTGGAAAAATTAACTACTGCATTCCCAAGGATTGTTAGAAATTTCTTATACTATTTCCTTAACAATTGTATTCAATTTCAATAGGAGTTATCCATCATATCATTACTCATGACAATTTAAATCAGTGATTTTCAACCTTTTTCATCTAATAGCACACATCAATTACTAAAATTCTACAGCACAGCAAAAATATATCTTTTGTAAATCTGACAAAAAAATAGGTATAATTTTTATTGATTTACAATCATCATCATCATCATCATCATCATCATCATCATCATCTATGTTTCTTTGCTCCAAACTGACTTTTTAAAAAAATCAGGTGTTTATACTTGTATATAAGGATTTCTCGTACTAAGAATTAACCAATCAGAGACAATCTTATTTTGTGACATGACCAATAAGATGCAACTCTATTATATGACCTATATATTTATGGTTCAAGATAGGGCATTCACACCATGCAGCTATTGTTGTGTTGGCTGTCGTCATTTTTTTAATTTAACAATCTAGTCAGGTATTGCATGCTTTAAAAATACTGCAGCACAATGGTTGAAATCACTGATTTAAATTATTAAAGTCAAGCCTAATTCAAATCAAGAGTCATTTTTTTCTCTCTATGGCTTCATGCTTTACACTCATTATTTTTTATCACTTTTCTCTTTACTTCCAAACTTTTCTGTCAATTAAACATACCAAGTATCTAGAAAGTAACTTTTGTTGGTGACTACAACAGAACATATGCTTAAATTAGACTTCCTCCTCCTTCCAATCAACTTGAGAACGTACTTACTACAGTGATACTTTCAAATCTCAAAATATTCGGAAACAAGCACACTTTTGAAATTATCTTCAAGGAAGTCACCATGAAAACCAGACCTAATACTTTAGAGCAGAATTTTGTGTCCAGTGAGAAAACCCTGCCAAACCAAAGGAAACTGGGGTCAAATAAGTTTAGAAAGTCTGGCATATTATTACATTCCCCTGGAAATTCAGAAGGCACATTTGCATATCAAAAGCTCTCAAATATACCCTAACCTAGCATTGCCCTCAAAGTTTTTGACCTTGGAAACTGTTGTTTTAATGAATTTGAAGTTAAATGACTATATGCCTTTCTTCAACCTCTGGGACTTTCTTAACGAACTTTCTTATTTAAAAAAATTAATAATTACCTGGCTAGTGAGGACTGTACTGAAGAGCTACTGATCAGGATGCTAGACCCTAGAGGAAAAAAGAAATAATCTTTATCATGTAGCTTTGGGATGGCTACACTACATTTTAAATCCTGTGAAATTTGATAAGCCTATTAAAATCTTCCTTTCAGACTAGCTTGTGCAAGCTATAGTAATTCTGAAGATACACAGTTTTCTTCAGTGTCCATATCTTTGTATATATAAGGACTATTTCTCCTATTTGAGTTTTAAAATACTGTACCTAGGAGGCTATGCCTGACCCGATGGTGGTGCAGTGGATAGAGCATCTGACTGAGATGTGGAGGACCCAGATCGGAGGACCCAGGTTCGAGACCCTGAGGTTGCCAGCTTGAGCACGACCTCATCTAGTTTGAGCAAGACTCACCAGCTTGAGCCCAAGGTCGCTGGCTTGAGCAAGGAGTCCCTAGCTCTGCTGTAGCCTGCCCCGGTCAAGGCATATATGAGAAAGCAATCAATGAACAACTAAGGTGCTGCAATAAAGAATTGACGCTTCTCATTTCTCCCCCTTCTTGTCTTTCTGTCCCTATCTGTCCCTTTCTCTGTCTCTCTCTGTCACAAAAAATAAAATACCTAGGAGGCTTTGTGTTTAGTAAATCTAAAAGGGTTTTGTAGTCAGATAGAACTGAATCAGAATCTTCATTCTATCGCTTATAATCTCTAATGACACCCTGTAGGGTCAACCTTCTTCACCCACTTTCTAGCTACAAGGTTGCAGCAAGAAATGCCTATTCTTGTAAAGTGACCTTTTTCCCTAACACAGTTTATCTCAGTGGTTCTTAACCTGGGTTCTATTGAACCCTAGGGGTTCGATAAGTTGGTCTCAGGGGTTCAGAGAAGCCTCTGCCATGGAGGCCAGAATAAAGTAATACCGTAATTTGTTGTGAGTTCATGCACTTTGTTGGTTTTGTTCTTTGAGCAAGGTGATGTTCATGCATGGCTCATTTTGTGCACCAGTAAAAAAACATATACCTATGTCTTGAATTTGGAAAAAAAATCATATTTTATTTATCACTAAAGAAGGGTTGGGTGAATGCGCATATGAAACTTGTGGGTTCGGTACCTCAAAAAAGGTTAAGAACCACTGGTTTATCTGTTTTGAGAGGACAGGTATCCCAAACTGGGCTAACTTGTCCTTTCCCTGGGAATTTTAGAAGGTAGAGAGGTCAGATGCTCCAAGTCTATACCATTAACATTGAGTACCATTGTTGTCCTAGTTTTTAACATATGAACCACAAAATTCAAGGGAGTAAGTGTGCAAGAGAGAGAATTTTATAGTGTGCAAATAAGATATGGATCAAAGACAGTGAGAGTGACTTTACCTCTCTCTGGCCAGCATTGCAGTGCTCACCAATATCCAGCTCTCCTCTCCTTTCCTGGCAAATGGAAAGGTTGCATTTCGCAGCCCCCAGTATTTAAACAGGGTCATCTGACCAGAAGTAACATGTGTCACTACCTGGCCCGAGGCAGTAGAAGTCCCCTGTGAGATCCTCCATCTTTTACTTCCCCTGCTGGGGCACATTTAGAAGCCTAGTGCTGAGATGACAGGTACAACAATAGCAAAGCAGCTTGGGTCTCTGAGTTAACAGGTGGAGAACAACTGCCCTGGAGAGTCACCCAGACCTGCAGGCCGGGGGATTTCACAGTCTTAACTACTGAGGTTTTGAGATTGCTACGACAGCATAATTTGCCTTCTTGTGATAAATATTCTCTCTGAGCCATAGTTCCCTCATCTGTCCAATGGGGATAAGACTGTTCTATTAAGGCTGTTGTCATGAATGCATGGAGTCCTGCCTACAAAAAGCCTCCATAATACTGTAACAGAGATGGCTTGTGGAGAAGCCCTATTTCTTTACTCTTCAGCACGACAGTCTAAATCTGCAGGTTTTAGCACGACAGGCCCTGCAGTAAGAGGGGTGTGATCGATACCAATTGAATTTCTTTAAAATACATGGAATCATACTAAGGACTTCAAACCAGGCTCAGGAAGGACCCCTCTCAGAGGATGACTTGTGGTGCTGGCCCAAGACTTCTGGTTCTCCTGTGGACAGCAGCCAACCTCATGCCATGCTCACAGCAAATCAGGGCAGGTGTCAGGGCTTCCTATGATGCTCTCTTCTTTCTCCTTGCTGCTGGCAGATGGGCAGCGCCTCACAGTGCCTGCCCTCTGGAGAATGGAATCGGCACAGCCCTGGGGCTTAAGGAAAAAGCTTCCTATGAGTCTGCTGGCACCATTGAGGTTCCCCACAGGGGAACCGTGCCTGCATTTCTGCCTAACTTCACATCTGTGGAAATTTGGAATATTCGCGTGTGCATGTGTGTGTGTGCGAAAATTTATTTGAGGGATGCGGCAAAGGGAATCCATTGACATTCTTTTGTAGAGTTGTGCTGACTGCACTTGACCTATTGGGAAGAGATCTAGTATCATGGTGACAGCCTCACTCCCCCAAGTCCAGCGTGTTGGACCAGCCAGAAGGACACATTTATGAGGTGCAAGTTTGAAAATGAAAATGAAATTGGTTTGAGTTAATAACTTGTAGAAACAATCTGGTTATTCCCTAGTCATAAATTGTGAGCCCAACAGAGAACAGTTACTGGGTGTTACAAGGTTTTTCTTTCTTTCTGATGTGGCCATCGGTCAGTGACTTAGGAGCCACAGAATCTGGGTTAGTTAGGAGGTCACAAGCTCTTGCACAGGTGATGAGTGACCTTCAGCCGTCACTGAGATGGAAGGCCAAGGCCTCAAGAGGACAGACCAAGCCTTCAGCAGAAGAAAAGCATTAGTGGCTGGAGAGGAGGGGCCCTGTCCCAGAGGGTCTTCAGTCTCCACCCAGCTGTGTTTGCTGCAGGTGGGGACCCCTCACAGGCACTGGGCCCCTCACAGGATAGGCCCAAATAGATAAAGTGAATAAGAATTGACCCTCACCTTTGGTCATTCCTAGTCATCACCAATATCTAATCTATCAAATGGCCATTTTCATTCTGTCCTTTCTGCCATTTGTTCTTTCACGGAGTGGGGAGGAGGTAGAATTTTCTCAAATATTTTGTCAAGTCTTGATTCTTAGAGTTCAGAGTCTGGGACCAGAAACGTGTGTGCATAAGCCTTCGTAAAAAGAAGCCTGGCCCTTGAAGGTTGCGTCTTGAACACTGAACTGAAACCAAACTGAAAAGAGAATTTGTGTAGCTGTTTATGGTTTCAAAGGTCAGAGACTCCATTTCCTTCATCTGGTGCCTGCAATGGGCTTCCTGCCCCTTTCAGGTATCGGCCAGAGGCGTTTGTTTGTGTTAAGGGCAGCCTATTAAATGGAGTGGCTGGTTATTTTGTTTCCATCGCATCGAAGCTCTCTTTCTATAGTGCAATTATTCACCAAGTTTATTTTGTTATTTGTTTTCTTTTTAATCTCTAGGGGGTTTTAACGAGGTTAGCTCTCAGCTATTCAGGTTATTGAGTGGGTGCTGGCCGCCACATCTGGCCTGGAGTGGAGAGTAGCGGGAGGCCTGCAGAGGGGGTCATGCTGTGACAGAGGGAAGGGCTTGTTAGGATCAGTGACTCAGGAAAGCAAGAGGAGAGACAAAGGGCCAAGAGACAAGGTGCTAGGGTAAGGTGACCAGACGTCCCACTTTTGGCGGGACAGTCCCAATTTTTAACAATTTGTCCTGTGTCCCACGGTGTTTTTAAAAAGTCCCGATTTTTGGAAAGAATGCACGAAAAGCTAGGGAATGGCGGGAGAACGGGAAGGGAATATATACGGTTTTCGGTGGGGAGACCCTGCCTCGACCTGGAAGCGCCTGCACTGCCTCAAGAGCTGGCTGCCCCATGCAGGGCCCAGAAACAAAGAACTTCGGGTGTAGGTACCTGCTTGGGCGGCGGCTGTCAAGTTCCCTAACTACCCATAGGTCCGCATCCTGGACACCAGCATGTGGCTCCGGGCACCGCAAGGCGTAAGGCACTCGGTCTTCAGCGGGCGGCGGGGCTGGACAAGGGGAGCGCGGCCACCACAAGGACAAGTCCAGGCAGACAAGTCCAGGAGGGGAGTGTGCGCAATTGCTTGTGTGCAAGCGCACCGGCGGCGCTGCCCTGCCTGCTCCCGCCCGCTCGTGCAGCTCCGGCATCGGTTTCCGGACCGTGTAACCTGATCCCTCTGACTCACTCAAAATTTCCCATATAGTAATATTTCCGAAAATGATCTTTTTAATGAGGTATCATTATTTAAAAAATAGATTGATAAGGAAAAGGTTAAATCTTGGGCATCAGCAAAAATCACAACAGAAATCAAATTGTTAGAAATATTTTATCATTTTGAAACAAACCATGTTCCATACAATAATGCACTAAAAATTGTGGAATATGCGCTGTCTTTACCAGGAACTAATGCTGTGACTGAACGCGGTTTTTCTACGGTAAATAAAGTGTGGACATAAAAAAAATCACAATTGAGACTTTGAAAGCCATTTTATGTGTGAAATATAATTTAACAAATTCTTGAGAAAAATTTCATGACCTTTTAAACAACGACAGCAATCTACTTAAAAAAATCACTCCAATAAGAAATATGCCAAATAATAAAATAATACTATACATAATTTTTAATGTATTATATTTATAAATTATACTTATTTTGAAATTTAAAAAATATATTACAATACTATTTTTGCATTCTATGAAAATTTTTTTTGCTCCATATAGACCAAATTTTTAATCAACAATCCCCCCCCCCCAATTAATGGTGTCCCACTTTACCAATTTTAAAATCTGGTCACTTTATGCTAAGGCTACTAGACAGATCTGGTATGAAGTCCTAAAAGCAAGAACAGACAGGACAAGTCCATGGTTGTAGTTTGAGTGGCCTTTGTACAACTGAAATGGAATGCAATTGACACAATTAGGAATTTTCCAGTAGCCATCCTTAAAAAAAGAAAAAAACTAAATGAATAATATTATTATGTCAATATTTTTATTTAGCCCCATATAACCAAAATATCATCATTAAAAATTGGTATTTTATCTGCTTTGTCTTTATACTGAGTCTGGAAAATCAGGGTGTATTTTTCATTCTCAGCACACTCTGTATAGACCAGCCTCTGGCAGCCATTCTGACGCTCGGCAAAAGCAGGGAGGATTACAAGGATGTGGCAAGAGATAAGTGAGGAGGGATCCTGTGCTTGGAGAAGAATTTGATAAACTTTTATTATGTTTAGATCACTGTAGGATGCCCAAGAGATGGCCTGTAGGAAATTAAAGAGGCTGATCTGGTGGCTGGCAGGGGTGTAGAGAAGACTGACTGGTCGGGTAAGCTTGAGGTCATCAAAATTCTGTGCCTATTCTCTGCCATAATTATACCAATGCCCAGATAATTTGGCGGGGTTTTTTTTCTTGTTATTGTTAAGATTTAGTGCCTTGACAGAGGCTCCTACAAGAATAAAGGCTAAGCCTATCTGTGGTGATCAGGCTTCCCTTTCCCTGAAGTTTTTGAAACTCGAAGTGTTTGGAGATATCACTGCCTATCTGCACACCTCCAACTGGTTCCCCAGCCTATATCGGCTTCAGGGACCAGTGCTTTGTGTATAAGCCATCTGCTTTTGAGCTGTGGTTCCTGACCTCCCCATGGCCAATGACTGTCACCTTCACTCCTTTCCAGCCACCATCTCCACATCTTCTGGAAGGAATCTTCACTGTATTACTCTACCTCACAAACATTGATCCAATTTCCATATGACACACACACATGTATGCATGCAAGAAATCTGCAACCATTACCCAATATTTTTTCAAAATAAGTATATTTTTCTATATAGAATGTGTTTAAGATATATCTACTAAAATATTAAAAAATACAGAAGTATATAAACCAGAGACTAAATGTATTCTTAACTACTTTCAGCTATTTTTTCTGTTTCTTATAAAATAAGCCTGCATTATACCATACCATTTTCTATAACCTGCTCTGTCTCTTAAATTCATATTGTGGACACACACCTCCACCTCATTATTTTTCGTGGCTGCATAGTACTCTGTTTTATAGGTGTTCCATCATTTATTTATCTAATATCTCATTGATGGAGAGCTATGTAGCTCCAAGTTTCTTTTCTGCTATTATAAACCATACTACAATGCCTGTCTTACATACATCTTTGCACAATTGTCAGTTTCATTCCTTAGGAATGCATTTCTAAAATGAATTGTACCATTATCAGTATCAACATTTTAAAGTGCTCAAGAACATTGCTACATTGCTCCATACAGCTTATATGTATTTATATTCCTTGCAGCTGCTTCTTGAGAGTTCCATTTTCCAACTCCATGTTTCTAGTTATTTTTATTCTTTTCTATCTTGTCAACCTGATAGGTAAAGAATATCTCACTATGTTTTACATTTTCACTTTGATTGCTAGTGAAGTGGAGCCACTTTTAAACATGCAGTGAACACTTGTATTTCTCCTTCTGTGAATAACCTGTTTCTACTCTTTTTGCTCATACCTATATTGAACTTTTTGTCTTTGTCTCGCTAACTTACCTATAATAACACTTTGTCATAAATAGAACCTACAGATATTCTCCCAATTGATTGATTTTGACTGTTTGTGATGCCTTTGCTGGTTATTTCTATTGCAGGTAAAACCAGTTAAAATACTTAAATGGTGAAGTTGGAGTTGGGAATTGGAGGAAGATGTAACAATGAGAAGAACTAATTCAGTGCTTTCCCTTAGTGACAACACTAGATGAAAGGCAATATATAAGAGCAGCAGAAGTCTCTTCGATAACCATACATTGGCATAATCTCATTGTGTTAGAAATAAACTTCAAATTTGTACAGTATTTTATTTTATTAAATAATTGAATTTCTAAAATATAATAAGGTGGAAAAATAAAGAAAGATATTTTCTTTACTATAATTAATTCTGATTATTCTTCAGGGAAATGCCATTTGGGATACTGTAAAGGAAGTGAGCTTGGAGAAGTAATTTTGCAAACTTCAGAAAAAGCAAGAATCATCATTTGGAAATACTTTTCAGTTTTAACAAGTTCCTCCAACACTATTATTATTTTATTTTTCTTTTTCTTTTCTTTTTGTCTCAGATGGGGATGACAGGGCTAAATTAAGCATAACATGTATTCCAGAAATATTTTCAAGCACCCGCTTTATGCTAAGAGCTTCTGAGAAAAAGAAATAATTTCTTGCCAGTGGCAATGGGCAAGAGCATGAAAAAACTGGTGTAACTCTAAATGTTCCTTGATTCAATAAATATTGAACCATCACTTAGCACATCCGTGTGCCGATAGCCTTAGAGACTCACAGGGGTGAGGACAGTGACTCCCAGAAGTGCAGTGCTCCAGCATGCTAGCGGGGCCACAGGTGCAGGGTGGGATTCTACCTGGAAGGACCCACACTGTTTTCAGAATAGGTAATCCTCAAGCTACGTCTGGAGAGAAAGTATGTAGTTAAATTATTCAGATCATAAAACAGCATCTGCTCTGTATATCAAATAGTACAGAAGAAAGAGAGATGGGATTCTAAAGACAGAAAATCTAAAAGCACCTACCATGTTCAAGATGCTCTGGTAGGTGTCAGTTTGAGATGCAAAAATATAAATAGTGAGAACTCTTGATGCACAGACCATCAGATGATGAGGTTTCTGGGACCTGGCATACTGGTGTCCATAGTTCCAATATGGGCCAACCTTTGATGTGACTCCTTTTAAAAATAAGATGCACTTTTAAGCTATAATAATTATAATAGCCCTCAGTAATATGGCTCTTTTACTTCCCAAGCTCTGGTGCAATTACCTTATATATAATAGTTCATTTAATCCTCCTAAGAATCCTATATCTCCCTTTTGCAGGTATGGAAATTGAGACACAGTCAGTTTAAGCCACTTACCCAATGCCTTACTGAGCCAAAATTTGAACCTGAGCTGGGATGTGAACCCAGCCATTCAGACCTTATCACCTGTGTTCATGATCACTGTTACCCAAACAAACACATTTATTGAGCATTTACTATGTTGCCTGCCAGTCTGTGCTAAATACTTATATGTATAATCTCAATTGCTATAACGCTATGAGACTCTGAGGTTGATATTATAATTATTCACCTTTAATAGATGAGGAAACTGAGCATGAAAGAGTTTAGATGCTTGTGTGGGGTCACAAAGTAGAAAGTGGTAGAGCCAGGATTTGAACCCAGGTAGAATGACCCTGGAGAGAGCCTGAGGCACAGTTACTATTATGGAAGTACACAATGCAGAAGGAAGCAGGTGATGGTTCCATAACATTTGGGATCATGTCACTACATCTGCTGGCATAGCTTTTTGCAGCTGCCACAAACAAGTCAGTATTTAGAGGATAGTCTACAAACGTTTCCAGAAGAGTGGAGGAACTGGAGATGACAGGTTTAGCAAAAAGGAAATGGGGCAGAGGTGTACAGACGTCCTAATTATCTGTAGAGCTGGGAAACAGGGACGGCTTTTATTTTCTATGGCTCTGAGGTGAGAATTAAGAGGAATTTTCTAATAGTTAATTCGTAAATGGAATGGAGTTGTGAGCCCCTTGATACCAGACATTTTTGAGAAGCAACAGGAAAAACAATTTGTTAGAAAGTTCAGAGAGGGAATTCTGTGTTGGATGCAGAGTTTAAGTTGCTGCTAAGGTCACTTTCTTCTATTAGCTTATTGAATTGTCATCATCTTCAAACATACTTAGTACCTTTTAAGGAAATTAATATATGACAGAATCAAGACATGGGAAATTCATTAAAAAGCTGCTTATCCGGCATTCTATTAACTAGTATTTGCATGTTTTACCAATTCTTTGGAGCATAGGGTTCATAATAATTCTCCTAAGGAAATAAAAATGACTTAAATATTTTAAGAGATACATTGGATTATATTCTTTGTAATTTATTGTTCAGAGTATTTTGTAGCATTATAATTCATGTAAAAAGCTGTGCTCCATGAATGATATGTAACAGCTCACCTTTAACCAGATTATATGATTAAATGGAATAACCCACCCCTCAACCATAACAAATAACATGTTCTGGAACAGTCTTCCAATGAGGAGACAGAGCTGGGCAGGGCATGCAGCAGTTTCCCAGTGGGAATGCAGAAGCAACATCTCCCCCACTGGCCAAGCCCTGGGCCCAGAGATTATTATTGAAAACTTGGCCATTTGGTTTATAGAGCTGTTTCAGAGATAGAAGTTTTAATGCTTGGAAGCTGACTGTCAGGACCATCCAAAAAGCAAGTAGTGCTCACAATGACAGCTTTCTCCAAAGCAATAAATTTAGTCTTACTCAGGACTATCTGTTGGCCTGAACATGAATGCTAAGAATGGTGATTACACCAGCCTCAAAGTAAAGGTTACACCAACCTAACAAGCTTCCCCAAATGGAATCCTTCCATGGCTACCATCTTGGTTAATTTAGGGAGCTTCCAGCAACCCTGCCAGCTCATGTGGCAGTGTGCCTGAGCCAGTACTGCACATTTCAAACCCCCACTGCAACATCAGTCTATCCTGCCTGGTTGATCTAATCATTGACTCTTAACTTTGAGGAGTCACCTTGTTAAGGCTGGCCACTCCTGCAGTGCTCTGTGTCACCCAGCTCCTGAGACCAGTATGGCAAAATTCCCTTTCTTATGTCCTAACAGGACAGTGAGCTGCCTTGTAAGAGAAGCCTCACTGCCTAGACTGGAACCAGAGTGAATTTGTTACCAGGTTGTCTGCCACTCCGCTCTGTTCTGTCACTGTCTTGTCATTGGCCCCATTTGCTCTATCTCAGAGGTCTGCTGCCCCGTAGCCTTATGTGGGAGTCTGCTGGGTGGAGTACAGAGTGTGGAGTGCACAATTGTGCACGGGATCTATGCACACAGCTGTGCACCAGGGAATATGCAGTGGGTCAGGGACCAGGGACCTATATTCTGGACACAGGCTGGCACTTTCTGTGTGGTCCCAACACTGTGAGGCTTGTTTTCTTAGCGACAACCTGGGTGTAACAACCACTTCCTGGCTGCAATATGGAGAAAAGGAGGGTGGAAGGAAAAATGGGTGTGAAAGGCCTTTGGCACTGAGAAAATGTTACAAATAAAATGTGAGTCATGCAAACTTAAAAGGGAAGGGATTTCTGACACACAGTACAACATGGATGAACCCTGACATTATGCTAATGGAACTAGACAGTCTAAAAGTAATAGTTCCCTATGGCTACCAGTTCAGGTCATGAATAGTAAATAAATGCTTTGATGAGGAATAAAGTATTCCAGAGGAATATGCCTGTATTCCAGAATTCTCTCAGGAAAGTCTCTTGTAGGTTTCAGAAGTCCAAGGTAATACAATATGGAAAAGAAGTAATGTATGCCATAAAATCTTGCAGACAGAAGGCGATGAGCTGGCTGACCACTGAGGGCTGTTCAGCTGGCGAGTACCAGGCATGGCAGATGTGGGGCTGTGGGCAGCCACAGAGCTGCTGTGTCCAAGCACTGTGGGCAGCGAGCCAACTGCTCCTTATTCTCCTACTCCAACTGTAGACCTTGGATGCTGGAACTTACTGATCCAGCAGATGGGCACTGAGCTCAGTGTGTACCTGTGTACCTGTTACCAGGATCTTCAGAGACTGGTACAAGTCCTCATGCTCAAAGAGGTCTGCAGTCTCCTGATCCCAAGGACCACCTACACCAACAACAAGATCAGCCTACATGATGCTGAGGTCTACACTGCAGCCAGAGAATTTTAATGCCACATGTGACATCCTGATTGAGCATCACCAGTACCCACAGATTTGAAAGTATGAATACAACTCAACTTTGTCATATGTAACTTCCACCAGGACATTCAAAAAGAGCCCTCTGATGAAGATCAATACTTTCCATCACGTGCAATGCAACTGGGATGGCCTCCAGGGGCCTCCAGCTTATAATAGATGAGGAGGTGCCTACCTGTATGGGGGCACCCAGCACATCCACTGTACTACATAAGAGGCAAGAGACCCTCCATCAGGCAGGTCATGGACATCTCGGTCCCAGAGATGTCCCTGCTTTCCTGCATGGTGGACCCCTTCCTGGGCTTCTACAAGGATGCAACAGATGTCACATTCATAATATCATCATTTACAATAGCCACACAGGAAGCAACACACATGCCCACTGACAGATGAAAATATAAGTAAAACGTGGAATATTGTTCAGCTTTAAGAAGAAAGTAAAATCTGATGTCTGCTGCACACAGATGAACATTGAGGACATTATGCTGAGTGAAATAAGCCAGTCACAACACGACAGACGCTGTACGATTCCACTTAGCAGGCAACTAGAATAGTCAGACTCATAGATAAAAACTAGACTGGCTGCTGCCAGAGGCTGAGGGATGGGAAACGGGGACAGTGTTTAACAGGCACAGAATTTCTGTTTCACATGATGAAGGAATTCTAAGATTGGTGACACAACAATACAAATAAACTTAACATTAGTGACCTGTACCCTAAAAATAGTTAAGATGGTAAATTTTACATTATGTGCAATTTACCGCAACTCTAAAAAATAAGAGACATGGGCCCTGCCCATCCAGACCAGTTTTTTAAGTTTCCGAGACTTACACTAAACCCTCAATCATATTTATGAAATTGAAACTCTGTGGTTTTGTTTCTCTTTGGAGTTGGTGTGGGGGTACTTCATAAAGGAAAAGCCTCAGCATGGAGAGAGAGCTTTGCCTGAACAACAAGGCTTCTGGCCACACCACTGTTCATGTATACTTCTCACAAAAATTAGAGGATATTTCAAAATGAATATGAAGCAATAAAAAAAAGAAGTATTTGATGTTTTTAATTAAACAAGAACATCAGAAAAGCAAACAACAAGTCAAAGAAAGTTGGGCAATTATGCAAATGAAATGCAAAACCAACTTTTATTTCATTAGTGAAAATGCACCATACAAAGGGCTGGAAGTACTGGAGTATCTGCACGTTCCCTGATCCCCTGATTTTTGTGAGCAGTGTAGTTGGAAGAGCTTTCCTCTGAAGAAGAGAAGCCTGAGCTCTCAACATACTGTCAGACAAAGTAGCTGCACCGGGCACATAATGGCAGGGTGGCCACAAAGATGCTCAGCTTCTGTTACCTCAGCTCTACTCACCCAGAAGATAGACCCTAAGACAGTGGTTCTTAACCTTTTTTGAGGTACCGAACCCACCAGTTTCATATGCACATTCACCGAACCCTTCTTTAGTGATAAATAAAATATGATTTTTTCCCCAAATTCAAGACATAGGTATATGTTTTTTTACTAGTGCACAAAATGAGCCATGCACAAACATCACCTTGCTCAAAGAACAAAACCAACAAAGTGCATGGGCTCACAACAAATTACGGTATTACTTTATTCTGGCCTCTGTGGCAGAGGCTTCTCCGAACCCCTGAGACCGACTCATCGAACCTCTAGGGTTCGATAGAACCCAGGTTAAGAACCACTGCCCTAAGATGTAAGGCTCTTGCTGCTCATGCCAGAGAGCAGGGAAGAAGACACGCATGCACGTTGTGAAGGCCTTTTCTTATGACTTTTCTCGTGTCCCCGCCCTCTCAGCAGACCTCAGCTCTTCCTTTCTTCACAGAGAAAGACAAATCTCCACACACCAACACCCTCAGGTACCAATTCCTTTGCACATGAACCTTTCCTTCTGGACCCAGGGACTCTGTTGAAATGGCTTTCACCAAAGTCTCTGCTCTCAAATCCAATGGCACTTCCCTGTATTCACATCTGCAGTCACTGCCTGTACTTTCCTACTCCCTTAATCTCTCTTCCCTTAGTTTCTTTTATTATTATTATCATCATCATCATCATCATTATTGAGATGAGGCAAGACAGAGAGATAGACTCCTGCATGCACTCCAACCGGGATCTACATGTCAAGCCCGCTATGAGGCGATGCTCTGCCCATCTGGGGCATTGCTCCATTGCTCAGCAATTGAGCTATTTTTAGCACCTGAGGAAGAGGTCACAGAGCCATCCTCAGCACCTGGGGCCAACTTGCTGATACCAATCAAGCCATGGCTGTAGGAGGGGAAGAGAGAGAGAGAGAAAGAAAGGGGAAAAGGTGGAGGGATGGGTGAGAGCATATGTTCACTTTTGCTGTGTGCCCTGACTGGGAATGGAGCCCAGGACATCCACATGCTGGACCGATGCACTACCACTGAGCCACTTGGCCAAGACCCCTTAGTTTCTGTAACATCTCAGCCTCCCGGTTTTTCTTCTCACCCTCAGAATTAAATTCTCAGCCACCAGTCTGTTCCTCACGGTGGCTGCCTCATCTTCCTTCTCTTCTCTCTCTGTGCTCTGCCTGGGTGATTAGACTTTGCTCTCTAGCACTTACCACCTCTATGATAATGAGTCTCCAGCCCAGATTCCTCTTCTGAGCCATCAGTTTTTATATCTAAGTGCTCACTGATAATCTTAAAAACTTCTCAATATTTCCTCCCACTGGAAACCTCCCCACCTCCACCCTCCTGGTTTCGGTGAATACTACCACCATTCTCCCAGGTACATAACCAGAACCTAGAAGTCATCCACAGCATTTCCTGCCTTGCTGCTACATCTACATTCTATCGTTTTAATCTCCTAAGTACCTTTGGGATCCACTGACTTCCTTCTGCCACTCCCCACCACCACTCACTGTATCCTGTGTGACTCACAGTGCTCCAGCCATAATCCCCTGTATCAGAGCAGGGGCCCAACAGATGGCACACTGCCATGGACTATTTGAAGAATCTTTATGTTCTTGGCGGGGTTAAGGTAAATTAATCAGGGATGGACTAGCAGCAGTAGGGAGCCTTAGATTCCTGGACCTGAGGGGAGAATCATTATATAACCTAGCAAAAAAGCCCCAGTTGGGAGAAAGATGGCCAGGCCGGAGTTGTGGCTGTGGTGGAGGAATACAGCCACCATCAGTCAGAGACCATGACAGGAGGGAGTTGAGGAGCAGAGACTCTGACTTCTCTCGTCTCCCACCCTCTCATCTCCTGCTCCTGCCTCCTATAGGTTGAACCCACCCAGAAACCAGAGAACAGAGCAGCCCGTTGACACAGTGCAACATGTGTCTTCCTCCTGGGGCACAGAAGGGGAGCAAGTGGGTCTGGAAGGACAGATGAGAAATAGGCAGCATATACTTTCTAACTGAATTTCCACACTGCCACTTAAGCAACTTTTCTGTGGTACAAATCTGATTTTGTCATCCCTTCACTTAAAAGTATTCAAAGGCGCCTGACCTGTGGTGGTGCAGTGGATAAAGCGTCGACCTGGGAACACTGAGGTCGCCAGTTCAAAACCCTGCACTGGTCTGGTCAAGGCACATATGGGAGTTGATGCTTCCAGCTCCTCCCCCCTTTCTCTCTCTCTCTCTCTCTCTCTCTCTCTCTCTCTCTCTCTCTCTCTCTCTGTGTCTCCTCTCTAAAATGAATAAAATAAAAAAATAAAAAAAGTATTCAAAGGCTCCACATTCACCCAGGTATTTGGCTCTCTTACCACCATCCCAGCATGCTGTACTACTTCAGTGTCTAGGCAGGCACCCATCAACCTCACCACCATCTGCCATCCACCATGCTCCTTGCCCTTACTACTTTTCCTCTCTCCCTCCATCCCAGCCATTCTGAAACAATGGGTAAAGCCCTCTCCAGTCTTTGCACCCATTTCTCTGCCCAGTTCTTCCATAGATCAGTTCTTACTTTAGTTGAACTGCCCGCCTCCTCCAGGCAGCCTTCCCTAACCACCCAGGATGAGACTGTATGTCACTCCAATCAATCATCTCTCTCTCTCTCTCTCTCTCTCTCTCTCTTGTCTCTCTCCTCACTTCTATTCATCAATCACTATTGTTTTTGCTTATTTCCTGTCTATTTCTCCCCCAAACTGGAAACATATTGAAAGCAAGGACTGATGACCCCAATATTTTGCCCCAAACCAAAAGGTTGTTCAAGAAAAAGGTCATATTAAAGAATCTGTGCTTTCTGATTCCTGATGAGTGCCCATCCTACTTCCCTGGGTTGCTTGCCAAGGATGCCCCTGAGCTTCCAAAGAAAGGTCTTGCTGCTTTGCCCTGACATGCCCAGATATGCCCAGAAGTTGAGGTTCCACTATGTACAAATACTGGCCTCTCTTCCCCATGAAGCATATGAGATATGCTTTTGGTCTCTAGTTTCCTTTTTCCATTGGTTTCTCTGGTAACAAGGCAGGAAGCAAGAACCAATGTAGGGAAATAGTGGCAGTGTTAGAGAAGGTAAGTTCTACAGACAAATGCTTTTGCTGGAAAAAGGGGGGTGGGGAGAAACGAGACTGAGCAACCCAGTTTCTCCACGCTGGCTGGTGAGTTAGTCCAGCAAACCTGACCCAGCCCTGGAGCGCTTCTCACGTGAACCTACCCTGTGGGAAAACTCCAACTCCCCTTTCAACCGATGCCCATGCTCTTGATTTATTTTCTCAGAGCATCCGAAGTCTCGGATCATAAGGCAGGAGTAGGAACACTGAGAAGCAAAAACTACCACCGCTTTTTGTGAGCAGTTGTTGGATTCCTGCTTTCCTCAGTCTTCCTCCTTCTTCTCATTGAATGGAGAGTGTATAATAGGGTAGTTGCAGGCTCTTGTCACCAGGAACAAACAGCTACAAGGCTGCTCTTGAAACATTGATAGGATGTCAACATGGCAGCCTCGGAGAAATTCTCCTTGAAGAGTACTTAAGTCAATAATACTGGGGAAAATGTCGAGAGTGCAGAGTGAGCTGAAGTGACTGGGCCTTTCTGAGAATAATGACAACCATGGCATGCCCTGTACTCTCTGTTCACCAAATCGGGGAGGGGGCGCTCCCAGTACTATGAAAACACACAAAAGCCTCCTGGCATGCCCATTAAAAGGAAAGGGGTCATTATACCCATTTTATAAATGGGGTTGCAAAGAAAGCCAAAAGTGCTTTGCCCCATTTCATAGCACAAGGAGCCAGGGAAGCAAAATATTCCTGGCCCAGACCGAGGGCACCTAATTATAAGACTTGGTCCCAAGTACCCCCACTTTTCCAAGAAAATGCACAGGTGTAAGAGCCTTCAAAAGGGGGCAACAGAAAGATACAAATTCTTTTGGTGTAAGGTGAAGTAGAAAGTATATTACAAAATAAATAACTGAACACAGCCACAAAAGCTTAAGGTTCTGTCAGCTGAGGGGAGACAGCTTCAGATGCCTGAGCCCCTCAGAGAAGGAGGCTGTTGACTTAGATTGCATCTTGCTTGGGAGATCTACAAGGACTTTACATATGGAGCCTTTTTAAAAATAAAATTCTAAAGTAATTTATGCTTGGGGCTTTAAAAAGAGGAGAGAGAGAGAGAGAGAGCCCTTGATGGTACAAGTTCAATAATAACATGACCTGCTGTAAGCCCCTCAGGGAGGGGGTAAGGGCGTAGGCATTGGTGCCCAGTGCCTAATGGGTCTGAGGTAAGAGTAAGTATGGGAGGGTGGGTCAGGGTCCTGACTGGTAGGGACAGTTGCTGAACTTCTCTGAGCAGTGACTTCTCTCTCTCTAAAATGAGGGTTATAATACTTACTGGGCAGGTTGTACCGATGCTAAGCAAGATGGCATCTATTGGGTCTCCAGTAAGAGTAGGACACTAGATTATGCGTTTGACCTGCATGAATCTCCTTTCTCTGCCTTTCAGGAAAAGCACCCAGGCCCTGGGCTTTCTAAAAGATGTGAGGGCAACCATGAACTTGTATCCCATTACCAGGGTTCAGAGTTACCGGGTCTGGCAGCAGGAACGGCCTAGGAAGAAGGTTCTTTTGTTAGCTCAGAGCTAGAAGAGAAGTGTACTTCATGGGTGTGACATGGCTTTGGCCGCCCATGTCAGGCCCTGCTGGCAGAAGATAAAACCTGCGGACACCATGTGTCCTCGCTCAGCGAGGAAAGCCACAAAGGCCCACCAAACCGGGGATCTCCTCCTCAAGGCAGCATTCCGAGAATCCACTCACCCTGCTGGATGAGGCCTCCCTTTTGGGGTGGTACTCTACTAATCACAGTCAATCACCTCCACTCTCAGCCATTAAAGCACCTTAGTCACTGATCATCGTTGCAAAGGGCTCGTCAAATCTTTATAGAAAATCCAACTCATTTTTTCCATCTACTCTTTCCATTTACTCTCTCAGCGAATGTGTGTAAGGACTTGCCATGTGTTCTCACAGAGGCCGAGATGAACGAAAGCAAATCACAGTATAACCCATCTGCAGAGCTCAGGGTCAGAGCCGGAAGCTGGCCACCAGCCCCGACCTCGCGCAGTCACTCACCGGCTCCCCACGTGAATGAAAGCTGCAGATGGAACCGATCACGGGTGCAGTCACAGAACCAGAGGGGGGAAGTGAGGCAGAAAAAAAGTGATGGCAGTTGTCTTCACGGAAACAGAAAAGTAGGGGGACTCGGCACCTGACTTTTCAGGGTTACGGAAAATCTGCCCTGATGGAGGACTTGTTGGTTTGGGCCACGTTAGAGTGTGGGCTGAATCATAACCAGGCTGCTCTTAGTCGGATGGTTTGTTTATTATATAGTCATCCTAGTAATTGTTTTATCAACCTGTTTAGGCCCTGAGTTTGCTTTCGAGCAGTTTAACTATAGCTGTTTTCCCGTTACCCCTGTATTTATTCTCCTAATTGCTATTATAACTATAACTACTATGTTCAATTTACTAAGGACAGTTACTCATTCATGTGGAAATGTATCCGACCACCTTTTCACGTTTCATCCAACCTATTATTCAGGATTCTGTGATCTCCTGTCACGCTTCCAGGTGCTGTAAATACCAAGACTTTGCAGAAGATAATTAACAAAAAGCAGGGAAAATTATAAGCTTTCATGTTCTGTTTTGTTTAAAAGATTTAATGTGTAGGGGTTTTTATAAAACATATTTTTATGTAGTGAATCTTCTAGGCAGGGAAATACATTTTTACTAGTTCCTGTGCCATTGATACATTAATAGTTACACAGATCTGATGAAATTAGGAATATAGCAATAGTTACTTTGATTCACCTAACAAATTTTATTACATACCTACTATGTGCCAGTTGCCGGTCTTAGCACCAAAGATAAAACAGTGAATAAAATGAAGTCCCTGCTCTCTTGGCAATGACAAACTAACAAAAGGAGATAGGGAATGAGCAGGTATGTGATGTCAGGTAGAGATACATGCTAAGAAAAAAAAATAATAAAGCAGGGTAAAGGAGACAGAGACAGTGCAGGTGCTGTTTTAAATAAGGAGGTGGGGGAAGGTCTCTTTGATAAAGCAAAAAAAATAGCAATGTGAATTTCTGAAATCAGAATGTTCCAAGAAGAGGGAACAGCTAGTGTAAAGACCCTGAGACTGCAGAGGCTTGCCAGGTAAGAGGAAGAGCTAGGAGACCAATGTGGCTGCAGTAGAAATAGGGGGGAGGTAAGTAGTGGAAGGAGAGGGTAGAAAGACAGTTGGAAAAAAACACAGAAAAAACATTGGGTTCTCTTAGAAGATTCTGTGCAGATTCTGAGAAGGACATGATGGACAAGTTTTAGAAGTCCTGCTCTGGCTACTATGTGGAGAATAAAATTGGGGGAGGGGGCAGAAACAAAGAAGTCAATGTGGGGCACTGAAAATGCTCTTGATTCTTAACTAGGCAAGAACTTGTGAATCCTTAAATCCATAACACATATTTGATGTTTGGCATATATGTTCCTTGATTCACATAAGTAGTTGTTTTTTTTCCTCCTTGGTGAAAATAAAGTTTCATATTCCATAGCTAACCACATAATACAGACCTTCTTAAATGGAGCACAGTATTGAACAAAATTATGTTACCAATATTTTTTTTCCATCCCATTTACCCTAACTTAAATAAAGAAATACAAGAGTCTTTTCTCTTTATTTTCCACATAAAAGTCTTCTAATAGTCGGCCTCAAATATCTGAGAGACTAGCATAAAACCAGACTGGGAATTGAGGGCTCTGCTTTATTCAATGTCCTGTTCTTTTTGTAAAATTGTGCTTAATCATTTCTAAACTTTTTATATCCGACTTTCAGAAGTTATCCTTAAAAAGGGACATTTGTGATGATAATGTTCAGGGGTCAAATCATATTCTGAATTATAGTATCTGAAACTTTTCAGTTTTATTGAAGTAAGATTGCTACTGGATTTCCACTTTAAAGTTGGTAAAAACTGAAGAAATCAAAAATGGTATTGTTATACAGCATATTATTTGTTTATAATATTCAGGCCCCTTCCTATAAACCAGTTCCTACAGAACAATTATACTTCCCTTCCTGCTCACATGGAGCTTGACCACTTGACCTCCTTTGGTCAATGAAATGGGAATGAAAGTGGCCAGTGCCACTCGACCAAAAGCTTTGAAAGCTAACACATGGTCTCGCCCTTCTTCTGTCCCTTTGCCAGGAGGCAGGCATAACCCTGATGGGGCTGCTCCTTCAGCTTAGATTCTGCAATAAAAATGACAGAGCAGTGCCCAAGTGGCCTGCAAACTGTGGCTTGAGGGAGAAAAACACTTTGTTTTTTTGTTAGACATTGAGAGTTAAGAATTGTTTGTTACCGCAGTATAACTAAACCTAAGCTGACTGATAAAGATACATACCCATATTTTACACTTTTTTTTTTTTTGCTTCAAATATATAGGTGCAGTCTTAGAGTAGGGTCTGTTGCTTTCTCACAAACCTGGATAGTCAGATTTGAACTAACATAAAACGATGCAGAGAAAACTTCAGCAGCACTTTGAAGACTTCTTACTTTCAAATAGTCTCTATGTATGTTCTCTCCAGTTTGGTTACACCTTTGGGATTTTCTAATCCAGAAACTCTCCAGGGAGAAAATTTTCATTTGTGGCTTTCCTCTTCAATATTTCAACCTGGAGCTAGGGATACAGATTATTTTCCTGCCCTGTGAAAGCAGTAAACTCAATTTTGAATAAAGGTCTGTTGGCACAAGAAGGTGATGGAAAGAGATTTCTGAAATGTTGTGCCTTCCAGAAGACTGGATGATGTAGGAGATGGGCCAGTACCTAGTGTTCCAACTGCCTCCCAGATTCTGGATTGATTATTGAGGAGGACTATTGATATCTTCTCATTTCAGGAAGTGTCCTAAAGTTACTTAGAGATCTTCGTACATATCAGATCATTTATAATCCCCCAGTTTGAGGGTCCTCTACAGTTTCCCAATGCACTTACATTAGATATCTGAACTGATCAGCACAAACTAGCCCCTGCCTGGTTTACCCACTACCTGCCTCTCTCCCCCTGGGTTCTGTCTTGTCCAGTCAGATTGCTCTCCATTCAATTTCCCAAACACATCAAAATATTTCCCATGTTAGAGACTGCAATGACTGTTTCTTCCTCCTAGAACATTCATGATTCTTAACCTCTTTTGTTATCCAAAGCATAAAAGCCCCTTCCTGAATAGTCAGGACTCCTGGGAAAGGGTGTTATGAATAACATGCTCTCAGCAGTCCATGTGCTTATCTGCTCTTAGGATAGACACCCCTCCACCTTGGCTCAGGTTTGCCCAAAACCATGCCTGCAGATTACCGCCATGCTCACTCTTTGAAGAGGCCTGACCAATGTCATTGAACACGATCTCATGAACTGTGCTGACTTCAATCAATATTAATAATATACCTTTTTTTTCCCCAACTTTTCTGTCCCTTCCCAATTCATTTTCTTGCACATTACTGTTTAGTACTATCTATGTAGCCAAAGTGAGAGATCTGCAATCAGATGACAAGTCCTTCTATGATGCTGAGTGGAGATGGTAACTTCTCTAAATGGCCAGGACAACCACCAGTGTAATTCCTCTTGTACTCCAGGTCTGCCCCAGAGTGTAGCTGCTTCAGGTCATACATATGATTGCTGTCCCTCTTTGTTCCCTAAAACCTACACAAATCCTACTGTAATTATCTTGGCTCTGTATTTCTGCAGGTCCTCACTCCAAGGGGGAAAAAATATGTTAATTATTTTATTTCTCTTATTTAATGTTTCAGATGCCTGGGCACCATGCTTAGAGAAATCCAAAAGGAAGAAGAAAAGAGTGTTGTTGAAAGACTGTCAGCCCCAATGCCTTCACTTGGTTTCAGAGTAAAGAAGGTCCTTCTGTGGGCTGTGGGCCATTGGAATGGACTGAAGACAAAGCTCTTTTTCCCATGACATTCTTCTCACTCCACAGCCATTATGCTTCTCTCTATACGTTGCAATAGTGTGCTACATGGAGCGATATACATATGTACACAGACACACATGTACACATGCATACACATATACTCCAGCACATGTGAAAGCCAAAGGAGGGTTTCTTCTGTGAGCTGGCAATTAATCTCATTAAAGATCAATACAGTGAGGATGCCTATAAAAAAATAATAAAATGCTTCACTCCTATATTATTATCCAAAACTTGGGATATTTTATACTTTTTAAAAATTGCTATCATCAGCATTATCTCTATTTTACATACCTTAAATTTTCCAATTCATTACAAACAATACAAAAATATTACAAAATACAGCCAGATACTAAACAATTCACATGAGCTATTTGCTTTAGTTTTTAAAATAATCTGCCTTGAACCCGTGGTGGTGCAGTGGATAGAGTGTTGAACTGGGATGCTGAGGACCCAAGTTTGAAACCCCAAAGTTGAGCGGGCTCATCTGGCTTGAGCTAGGAATCACTGAAATGATACCATGGTCACTGGCTTAAACCCAAAGGTGGCTGGTTTGCAGCTCAAGGTCTCTGATTTGAGCAAGGGGTCACTGGCTTGGCTTGAGCCCCCTGGTCACGGCAAGTATGAGAAGCAATCAATAAGTAAAGTGCCACAACTATAAGTTGATGCTTCTCATCTTCCTCCCTCTCTCTATCTCTCTCTCTCTGAATAAAAAAAAAAAAATTTAAAATAAATAACAAAATTAAAAAGCCCTATGAAATAGACATAATTGTGGTTGTTGCTGTTGTTATTGTTATTATTATCATTTTCCTAGATCATATAACTAAGGTTTAGCAATGTTAAATAACTTCTGCTTGGGTTTCACAGCTAACAAGAAGTGGACCTGGGTTCAAATCTCAGTCACCTGACTCCAGGACACAAACTCTTAAATAGAAATGAGGCTGTCTCACTATGGAAGCCACCACAGAAGCCATGTGGAAAAGTAGAAAGCAGGAGAACTGAACAGTCACCATTTAAATGGGGCTAAGCACAGTAACCATTTTGCCTAATAAACCCAATTCTATCTAGCAGCCTCTCCTGTTCATTGCAGTATAGACTGGGACGATTTCTGAAAATTCTTTTCTCATTTCTTTATTTCACTGTAGTCACATTACATCACTTGAGCCCCGATCCCTAGAAATAATCTATAAATTACTCGGTCTTATAATGAAATCCTTTAGGTAATCCTCTAAAACTTATTGGCTGGAGTCCAAGAAGAAAAAGTCTTTTACTAAATTCTACTCTAAATTAAATAATATTTTAGTAAGGATATTTATAGTATGTGTGAATATTCCCCTTCTCACTTACAAAAGCAATGGCAACTCCGGGTGAGATATTGCCACCGAGTCAGACCATCTCCGCCATATCAGCACTGAGGAACCAAAGAAATGTCACGACCTATTGCAGAAGAACAAAATGCATGCCAGCCCCTCTGGAAAGACCTCATAAAATACTCACTTAGAAAAAGACACGGCTTAGTCTCCAAGCACTCAATGACCAGGGATGAAGTAATTTATATTTGATATCCACATAGCAGGGAGCATAGAATTCAACTGTACACATTAGAAAAGCAGACAAATGTTTTTTCAGGGGAGTACACGATGACAGATCAAGCCTGATTTGGTCGGACACCTGTGTGATCAGCTGCAAAAGTCAAAGTAGGCATGGGGCTCTGGGCGGCCTCCTGGAAAATGTGACAAATAGTCTAGCAGCCCACCCTGGGACATACCTATGTACACTGGCATGTGATTCTACCTGTAAGTATAGTAATTATTTCCAAGGCCTGGCAATAACTCTTAGAATTTCTGACGCAGAATTTCCAGGGCAGCACTTTGAGCTCTGTAGGGAGAGGCATAGGAGAAGAGTGGTGTTGGGGGGAGGGGACTGGGAATTTCCCACCTGAGGCCCTAAGAACCCCTCCAGCAACCACCTTGCATTTCTTTAGCCCTGCTTAAATAATGTCCAAGACTGGGCTGAAGATGGAAATTAAAATAATTTAGTTACTGCCTTGAATGGGCCCTTGCACATATACTTGTCACTATAGTGTTCGCAGCACAGCAGAAGTCCATTATGCTTGCCCTGGGCAATCTTTTTCATCTTCCCTAGAGGAACCTCCCACCCCAAGTCAGTCTATTCCCCCGCTGTTGTTTCCATACTGCATGCCCATTCCTACCTTCTGAACTGCAAGGGTGCTTTCTCCCTGCCTGGGATGCACTGAACTCCCATCCCACGAGCTCACAACCTAGATCTGCATGAGCTTCCATCACACCCTGAAGCCGGCTTAGGACAGATGAATGCTTGGCTTTCCATCCTCTTGGTCCTACTCAGCTCTTCTCACTGTGTGAGCACAAGTTCGGTTATGGGAAGTAACTATAATTAGAAAGAGCAACTTCCTGATCTTGTGGACGCTCGACTATGAAGCCTGGTAAACCGAAGCTGAAGGCAAGGGGGGTCTGTGAGGGACCAGTAAGCATGTGACCCTCTGGGTAGAGTTTGGAACACAGGTCTCCACCTCTGGGCTGTTATGGGTGATGGCAGGATGGGACAGAACAGTTGTAGGATAGAGAAATTAAGAACTCATCTGAGGCTGCTCTAACTCAATTAAAGGATAACCAGTGGGTGAATCTATGTAAACACAATAAATTAAAATTAATTAAAAGAAATAAAAAGGGTGACCCATGGGAAAAGGTGAGCATTGTGTTACACCTTCTGGAATGTTGTGTGTCTACGGACTGCCTGTCAGCAAGATGATGTCCTGGCTTCCTTCATGGCCCTTAAGACGATAACAGCAGAGTTCAGGAGACTTTCAGCTGACCTGGCCATTCTTGATCTGACCTGGTTGCATAATCTCCCAGGGCTCATTATCAGCACTGCACACATTTGCCCTTAAATAAAGATGGTTGGGGTTTTTTGGGGGTTTTTTTGTTTGTTTGTTTTTTGCTTGCCTTATGTGTGTACATCTTTCCTTTCCAATGAGTTTCTTAGTTTCTTGAAGGCAGAGCTTACGGTATATCCTAGGGTTTGTATGCGTGGAACTTAACATGCTAAATGTGTATATATATATATATATATATATATATATATATATATATATATATATATATATATTATATATATATATAATTTTTAATAAGATGTAATTTTTTCATCTGTTATTGTATCATATAAAAACAGCAGAGTGGGTTTTTATCATTTTTTCAGAGGGTTTTTGTCTGTCTGTTTGTTTACTTGTTTGCTTAAAACAACACCAATTTATTATTGTACAGTTCTGGAGATCAGAGGTACAAAATGGTTTCACTGCACTGAAACAAAGTGTCAGCCAGGCTTCACTCCTTTTGGAGACTTTCAGGGAGAATTTGTGTCCTTGCTTTTGCCAGCTGCTGGAGGCTGCCCGCTTTCTTTAGCCCAAGGCCCCTTCCAACATCTTCAAAGCCAGCAGCATACCATCCTCAAATCCCTATTCAACTCTGATCTTTGTACATATCAGGCATATCTGGGTAATCCACAATAATTCTTCTCAAGACCTTTAACTTAATCATGTTTACAAAGCCCTTTATACAATAGTCACAGGTTCCAGGGATTAGGATAGACAGCTAAGAGGAACCATTATTCTACCTACCACAAATGGGGAGCTGTTACTACACCCAGGTCTGAAGAGGCAGGAGAGAGAATTTCCCAAACTCAGAATTAGAGATGACAGTGTGGAGGTCTAAACCAGAGCCCAGGGGGTAAGGAGTAGTGATAAATACCAGACCTCAGTCCCCTCCTACTCTACAGAATGTTTTTGAAATATTCTAACTTAAAGTAGAAGCTATCCAACATACATGTAAACTTGACCTTAGGAGTCTTGGCTAGAGAAAGTCAGCCCACCTGAAGGAGGGGCACTTCAATACAGTGGAGAAAGAAGACTTGCTGGGGTCAGAGCCCGGTGTCACCATGTGCTAGCTAGGTGACCTGAGGATAATGACTTCAGCCTTTGGTGTCCCCATCTGCAAAATAAGTATGATGATGAAAACATCTGGCTCATAGGGTAGTTGTGAGAATTCAATGAATTTATATTCATGGAACGCTTGACATGGCTAATAGTGAGCATTACTGTCATTCTTCTTGAGAAAGGTTGCAAATGAGCATCTCTTCATGTTGCAGACAGAGAAAACAAAAATGGTTTCAAAAGAGAAGGTACAAGGTCAAACACCAAGAACCACAGAGCTGGGAAACTTTATATAGACTCCTTACAGAATGCAGAGCAAGCAGGATTGACACATTAAATGTGCACATCTGGAAAAGCCAGCTAGTGCTCAAACCATACTTCTAAAATTGAAGTAACAGCTCTGTGGTGGATGTAAAATATGTCCACAAAGTCTTTGATGCTCCTCCCTTCAAGCACCTCCCCTCCCTTTGAATACTGGTGGGACTTTGGGACTTACTTCTCAGGAAGGAACAAAATAAAGGAGAAGTGATGGTGGGCAACTTTGGAGACTAAATCAAAAAAGGCACGCAGTGTCCTCCTTGCTCCTTCTCTTGGATCACTCACTAGGGGAAAGTGAATGCCACTTCATGAGGACATTCACAGCCTATGAGTTGCCCACGTCCTGAGGAACTGAGGCTTCCTGCCAACAGCCAGTGAGCACAGCATCTCGAAAGCAGATTTCCAGCCCCAGTTAAACCTTCAGATGAGTGCAGCCCCTGTTATTATTCTGACTGCAATCTCCTGAGAGGCTCTAAGCCAGATCACCTCAAGAAGTCATGCTCAGATCCCTGACCCTCAGAAATTGAGATAAAAAGTATTTTTTATATTAAATCACTAAGTTTGGGGATAATTTGTTGTACAGCAATAGAAAACCAATGGGAATATTTTTTCTAATAAAATATCAAACAATCAGTCTGATTCTTTTACCATTATCATCTTGAAACTTGTCTCAACATTGTGCACATATGACTACTTGTACACATCAATTAGTGAACCTGAATCTTCTGGGATTTATAAAAGGTATTTTTATGTGTGCAAGTGTATGTCCAACGAGCTGAAGGGACACTTAGGGGGTGTTTTTTGCACAGTCTTTTTTCAGATACACAATGCATGCCGAGGGATGGTGTTAGTATAGTTTGCCCTGGTAACTACACAAGGCCAGCTGACCCCTTGCCATCTCTGAGATTTAAGAGAATTTTCCTGATTCATTTTGAAATAAATCTCTAATCTAACGAAACCTAAGTATTACTCTTTGGCACTGTCTCACACATATATGCACACAAACTTACAAAGGACTGAAGTTTATTCATTCACTCATTATTAATAAATAGCTACTTTATAATGGATGTGTCAGGCACCTATCTTTTCAAAGATGAAAAGCCATAACCTGTACCCTCAGGAACCTACAATATATCACTGCAATGTAGTTATGTCTGAGCTATAGTGGAGCAGTGCTACAAGACTCCTGGTGAACAATGGGGCAACAGCATGCACTTTAGAGAAGAGTGAGTGTTTGCACTGAGAATCCATTCTAACTTTTAAAAAGGATTTTGTAGCAGCTTCAGGACCCCTACCCTTGCACTAAGTGGAAAACCAGAAGAAAAAGAGTATGATGTTTCTGATCTGCAGTTTTATACAATGCCTAGTGGAGTATCCAAGTTCAACAGAAAGCACCAAATAATAACAACCAGAATTCAGGACATCCACATTAGCCCCGAACACACCCTTGGCTCCAGTGAAAGGTTGCAGTCAAGTGCTCAGTGCCCAGTAGGGTCATGGCACACATTTCTTTCTTTTGGCAGGCTTTGTTCCAGGTCCATCTGAAAGGTACATAATGTTGCCTGAGCTCAGAGGCCAGCAGAACTCACATAACAGGTGGAATTATATATCAGTAAGAGACTTAGGGAGTGTTTATTCACTTGCCAGATTTATTTATCAGGTACGGGATTGAAAGGATTTCCCCACAGGATATGGAGAGATTAGCGTGCAGTGAAAATGGTTTTTCAACAAACACTTCCACTAATCAGGTCTTGGTTTCCATGTGCTGGCAGAACATGCTCACTGCCCTGCACTGGCATTCCTGGCAGAGCAAACATACACACTGACAAACAAAGTGAGCTGAAATGTGGACATCTATCTGTCACTCTGAAGAGCGGCTGTCACTTTTCGCAAGTCTATGGGCGTATTTTCCTATTAGGTTCAATCAGTACACATACCGATGCAACAATTCTCAGTCTACCTGAGCCTAAAGCACCTAAATGAGGAGATATTTCTTTCACCCACTGCTTTGTCTACATGAAACCAATCATTAGATTGGTTTCCAGAAGCTCATCAAGCCCATGCTGAGTCTAAGGAGTGTGTTCATTAAGAACCAGCTGCATCTAGGCTTAAAAATGCAGTGGAACCTTCCCGGGTCTCTAAAAGGGCAGTGGAGAGCTAAGTCCAGGACACACCCGCAAGCTTCTTACGTAACTCTCTTGCACTGCATCTAGAGCAGGGGTCCCCAAACTATAGCCCCACAGGCAGCATGTGGCCCCCTGAGGCCATTTATCCGCCCCTGCCACACTTCCGAAGAGGTACCTCTTTCATTGGTGGTCAGTGAGAGGAGCACAGGATGCATCCGCACCCATAGTTCCCATTGAAATACTGCTCAGTTTGTTGATTTAAATTTACTTGTTCTTTATTTTAAATATTGTATTTGTTCCCGTTTTGTTTTTTTACTTTAAAATAAGTTATGTGCAGTGTGCATAAGGTTTTGTTCATAGTTTTTTTTTTATAGTCCAGCCCTCCAACGGTCTGAGGGACAGTGAACTGGCCCCCTGTGTAAAAAGTTTGGGGACCCCTGATTTAGAGTGCGGCCAAGGCAACCAAATGAAGAGCAAAAATGTCAACCCCCTCATCTGGCCTGATTGATGCTAAACATCTGGATGTTACATAATAAGCCATTGGGGTCGTTTTTCTTGCTTTCCTTTGTTCTCTCCTTTTCTTTAAATCTGATTTTTAAACTCTAAATTTCATATATTTTTCCACAAGGTCTTTATGCAGACTGGTTTTGATTATTCTTTTCCATTAAAAACTGTACAGTAAAGCTCAGAGAGGAAATCACTAAAATAAAGTGAATAACCACAGAGGTAATCTCTGATCCTTCCACAGAGTCCTCAGACTTCCATTCATCACAGGCAAATGGCCTTACCATAGTAAGGAGAGAACCAACCTGCTCGTGGTCATAGGACCAATGATCTGCACTTTGAAGAGCACTTGCTTCTATACCATGACTTAGTTTTACACAAAGAGGAATGATAACAATGAAAGGAATTTCCTTTTGTTTAGTTCTTTATAATTATTCAAAACACCTTTAGATAGGACAATGGGCTAAAAGGCATTCTCAGGCCACAACTGACTATAATGTTGCCAAGTTCTTGTTCAAACACTCCTGTAGCCTGGAACAAACGTCCTGGTTCTCGCTATATCTCACTCTGCCTTGTTGACCCTACTCCAGGCCTCCTTTAATTTTTTAGAAAATTGTGTGTCTTTCTCTGCTCACTTGAGTTTATTTTCACTTCCCTGACTACATTTTTCTTCTGCTTCTAGGTTACTCCTGTAGGTCATTTACTGACATACATTTACCCCTATAGAAACAAGCATGTAAGCAAAACAGTGACCTGCCGTATCTCAGGCACTGGGGCAGAAACTTTCTCTTTTTAAGGAAGCTATTATCTTCAGAATATTATGGAAAGACTGAGGCTTAGGAAGATTAAATCACTTGCTGGCTAAATGGACGAGCTGGAATTTAAACTCAGTCAATAGTGATCACAGTGAAAAATCATGGTAAAGACCTTGGCTTTTGAAGTCAGCAGATGGGTACAAATTTGAACTCTGCCACTTAATTGTGTAACATTAAACAAAACATTAAATTTCAATAAACCTCACTTTCCTTATCTGTAAAATGGAGGTCATAATAAAAGTGTCTCCATAGGATTTTGTGATAATGAGAAAATGAATAAAAAGTATTTGGTATAGTGACTGGCATGCTATAAAGGTTTCAATAATTACTAGCCATCATCATTAGAATCCATTAGATTTGCTATCTTTCACTCCATTACACAATTTCCACAAAAACACTCTGCCTTTTGTTGTTGGGCTTTAAACAAAATAACCTAAGTTATTCTATATATAATGGCAAGTAACAAAAACCCAGTGAAGACTTGCTTAAACCTTAAGGATTTTAATTGTTTGTTCAGCAAGAATTCTGAAAGTAGATGGTCCTAAGTTTGGTGACTTAATGATACCATCCAGCAATCAGACTCCTCTATTATTCCTCATGATTACAAAATGTCTGCCACAGATCCAGACATCATATCCTCTTGTGATAGGATAGAAGGGAGAAGGGCAAAAAAACTTTCTCCTAGTGTTTCTCTCACTTATCAGAAAGAAAGAAAAGTCTTTTTCTGCTTTCAGCAAACTTTACCTTACATTTCTTTGGTCAAAAGTGATCATGTCTATCCCTAATTCTAGCAAAGGGGAATGGGATTGGCATGGGTGCCTATAAACTTCTGTGAAGGGCCTGATAGTAAATAATTGAGTCTTTACCAGCCAGAGGCTCTCTGCCACACTACTCAACTCTGCTCTTGTAGCATGAAAGCAGCTGTAGATAAGAGGTAAATAAGTGTCTGTCTTCCAATAAAACTTTATTTACCGAAAGAGTCAGCAGCTCAATTTGGCCAATCCCTGACTTAGAGCAATCATGATTCAACAGTGTCACTGAGTACATGGCTGCTCAAATCAAAGTTGGGCTCCATTCGCAAGGAAGGAAAGGGAATGGCAGTTGGGTGGGGTATGCCACAGGACAGTGCTCCCACAGCACTCCCGGGAAAGGGGAGAGGTTCAAAGTTGTGTAGAGTAGATCTGGAACTGTCTGTCAGGAAGCTGGGGACTACACTTACATAAAGATGCAAAAGGAACATACCACTCATGGGATCTCCAGTGTCTACACTAGTGCTTTGGAAGAGTCCAAGTAGTCCCCAGAAGTGCCACAGGGTGTGTCTGAGAGATCATAGTTGAGGGAGCCAGTCCCAGGCCCCCTCTCCCACATCTTTAGTCAGAGACCTTTTACTTTTATCTGCTCTAGATATTCTGTTTCTTTTTAAGGGTCCCATGTAGGGGGGAGCAGAGAAAAATCTGTAATGATAAAAAAAATTAGAAATAAACAGGCCTAGAAGATAAAGATTAAATCTGCCCATAAAACACCCCTTTCTAATTATATCTCCCATGATTCCCCTAGATAAACTCTGCTCCCAGGAGACATTCTTTTCAAGTAGGCCAAGTATTTCTCATGCTATTTTACCCATATCTCTTTTCTTCAGTCTTACACCCAAGCTCATCAGCATGGCCATGACTCTCCTCTTAATTCTACGCAAGTAGAAAGTTTTCCCAACATATAAATCTATTTGTCGGTTTAATATACCTATTGTACAAATCACTATTCTGTATACTTGGTGTGAAAGGAAATACATATGAAGTAGTAAAAAACACAGTTTAATTTTTCACATTTCATAATCTAGTTGAATCAAAAGAATATAAAGCAAAAGTTGAATATAAAGTGATGAGCATGATTAGAAAATACAAGCATTTTTTTTTCTTCTTTTCCATGTCAGAGGAGGGGAGATAGAGAGACAGACTCCCACATGCGCCCCAACCAGCATCTACCCGGCAACTCCCATCTGAGGCCATACTCACAACCGAGCTATTTTTAGTGTCTGAGGCAGAGGCTCCATGGAGTCATCCTTATCACTAATCTGATGTGCTTGAATCAATGAAGCCATATCTGCAGGAGGGGAAGGGGGGGGCGTGGAGAGGCCAAAGGTTGCTTCTCCTGTGTGCCCAGACTGGGAATCAAACCTGGGACATCTACAAAAATACATTTATTTTTTAAAAAAACATATACAATACTTCCAAATGAGTTTTATCCTGCCAAGATTCCTCCAAATACATGCTTTCTAGTAAGGCTGCATGACTCATTTTTGGGGAATTTTCTCCTTTGGACTTACATTTAGGTCCAGTTTTTAAACCACTGAAATGAGCCAGTCTCATTTAGTGTGTACTTTGTTTCCAAAGGGAAATAGCTTGATCACTGGCTTTTTCACTGGACTCCAAATGATATTTGGATGGTTACAAACATCACATCCACCTTTGGAAGAGCAGTTGCCAGCCTTGAACCAGATGTGCCACAGGTTCTGAAGTGGATTCCTCAGAAAATGCCTCCAATGTCTAAGGCAATGGCTACTCTGCAGCCAGGACCACAGCCCTGAAAACAGAGCAGTGGGCACAGTCAAGGAAGTTTCTTAGACAGGAACAATTATAAGTGGGCCTTGAAGCTGGGTATAGTTTGGTTAAAAATAGAAAAGATTGGCAGATGAGGAAGCACATTACATATTTAGTCTAGTTCACACCTAGACTCTGAAGTCTGGATTCTAATCTGGTTTTGCCATTTGTTAGTTACAGATCTTACACTTTTTACTTAACCTCAGTGGGTCTCAGTCTCCTCATCTATAAAAGGGGAATAATATGACTATCTCTCAAGGCTGTTATAAGGACTAAATGAGTTAATACATGGAAAACACAAAGTACGATGTGGGTGTTTGGTACTGTCAGTGTTATTAATTTCCACCTCTGAATGAAATCTCACTGACCAGCCTTCCCAGCAATCTCAGGGTTTCACGAATTGCCTCACTTTTCAAATATTAAAAAGTTTATTCTAATCAAAATGTAAAACTTGACAATCTCATGTACCAGTGACAATTGGCACCTGGCTTAGATTTGGAAACTTGCGGTTGGAGGTACATGCTCAATGTTGGTTCCCTCTTGGACCATCAGCCTTCTCCAGCCACTGGCTGGGGGTACAGGTCTCTCAGGACTCAAAGAACAAAGCCCTTCAAGGAGGGCTCAGTGGCAATTCGACAAATATACAAATGCTGGCTCTTTTCTCTTGTGCGGTATTGCTGTGGGGTCTCCATACCCATTCCGCACTGTTGGAGGGCCCTTCCAGGGCAGCCTGCGCTAGGGGGCCACGGGCTTTTACTCTACCGGTTATCTGTGCTACTCACCTTGCCCCGCGTCTACCAAGGAAAGTAGGTCCACTTTGCCAAAAGAAAGACTAGTTAATGCATATCTACCTTGCGAACTCTTGGAAGTAGAGGCTGTCCCAGATCCCTTCTCCTTCCTCTGCAAACATCTCTCTCTGCTCTCAGTTCAAACAGGTGCCTGTGCCCCAAACTCCAGGAGACACCAGGGGTTCTCGGGTGCCCTCCTCACTTCTCTCCAAGTAGATGGAAAAGTACAACACAACACATGAACACCTATCTTTAAAAAAGCAAACTAACAAAAAAGTTCACTGTTGTCCTCTCCTGCGTCCTTAGCCTCTAACCATACAGTTGAAGGTGAGGGATTGGAGGGGGATTAAACAGCAGTAGGGGACACAGGTCTGGCCTCAAACCAAGGAGAAAAATGAAGGAAGAAAAAAACACTCTAGTGAGCAAGAGAAAAGTAGAGCCCGCAATGCCTCACACACTAAATGAGGGCGCCTGGCGCCTGCAGCGAGGTCAAATGAGGTCAGAGGAGCTTATCTCTCCGTGTGCCTGGAATTAGGGGCATCCGGGGACAGCTGCAGAGCAGGAGGCTCCCCGTGTCCTACTTTCCTTAAGCCGGTCAGGATCCCAGGACACCACCAGTGCAGGGACTTCTGAAATGGTGGTGGAATTTTATATCTTTTCACTACGAAAGGGAGGCTGTGGGTTGCTTATTTGGGTAGGAAAGCTCTCAAAGAAAGACCCGAAGAAATACGGTCGGATTGTCTGTGTGTCTCTTTAAGAATCAATTCTCAGCATAAGGTCCCTAAAGCTAAACAAACAAAACACTCCTGAAAACCGCAACAGACCTGCTTCAATCGCAAACCCCAAATCTCTGATTCTGAATTGGGGGCAAAAGAAGATGCCATGAAGTGTAAATCGCCCAGAGGAACCCGGAAAGCGGAGGGCGACCCACCGGGGATAGCCCGAGACCCGGGTGTGTTTGCATTCATTAAAACTTTTGCAGGAGGTCCGCGCTGGCGCCTACAGCCCAGCGCGGCAGGAGCGGACCCCGGCCTGGACACAAACAGCGCGGCACTGCCACCTCGTGGGCGCGGGCTGCGCAGTCAAAGGGGCAGGCGGCGGAGGGCCAGCAGGAACCGCGGCCGAGCCAGAGCCCTCGGGGGCGGGGTCCGGGGGCGGGGCGCACCGGCGCCGATCACGTGGGTTAGCAACAGGCAGCAGCCAATGGGAACGCGAGTCAGTGGCTTGTGCGCGCCGCCCGCGGGAGGAGCCGGCCGGGAGTGGAGGTATCTTTAGGGCTGGGGGAAGGAGGATGCGCGGGTCTCTCAGGCTGGCGTTCCTGGCGGCGAGGGGGCGAGCAGGAGGTCGAAAATAGTAGAGCGCTTTGAAATAGGACTTTCTCATTCTCGCTCTCCAAGGCAGAGACCCTGGGGCGGCGAGTGGGAAGCGGAGGAAGAGCGGCCAGGAGCCGGTCCTCAGCCCAGCCGGGTTCGCACCCCTGCACCAGCCACTTGTGCTGGAGACTCGGGATTGAACTGCTGCCTGAGACCAGTCATGGGTCAACAAAAAGAATAATGCAGTTCCTGGCGGTGGCTGGTTTGTGCAGGTAGCGAGAGCAGAACCGTCATTAGCTCCTCGCAGATCCAAGACTTGGCCCCACGAGACCAAATTAGCGGAAAGGCAGGAATTGGGTCAAAGAAAAACGATCAGCTTAGTAGTTGGTTTTAATTATTGTAAATGGAAAAGCCACATCCAAAGGTACATCTAATGACTTCAACGGTAACCCCACCATACTGACATAAATCACCAACTGCTGCACGCAGAGACCACACACTAAAAAGTCAGGGGTGTGTCCCAGGACGTGGATGAAACCCAGACCAACAAAGGCAAGCGTGGTTTCCATGCGATTCTCAATCTTCTGTCCTCATGGTTAGGCACACACATTTCATCCCGTTGACAGGACGTGTGTGTGTCATTGCCTCATATTGCTCTTTTCCTTTTTTTTTTTTTTTTTTTTTTATTATTTGGGAGTTCACCTTCTGTTTTCATTCTCTGAAACTAAGCCAGAGAGCAGATAGATAGTCTCAGAAGGACACCTAATACATTGCCCTGTCTCAGGACTCTTTGAAAGTCTATAAACTGGGATACCGTTGTAAAGTGAGATAAGACTATCTCAACCTGTAGGATCTAGCCATTCTATTCTTCTCACTTTCCAGGCAAAGATGGTGTACAGTACTCTAATAACCTACAACAAACGCTAACCATGCTGGGTAAGATGCAGTAAAAACTTGCTGATCCCCAGGTTTTGTTTGTTTCTGTTTGAGTGCATGCAGGATCAGGCTAGCCACAGGGTAATTGAACATCTGTCCAGCACCTTATGGGCAGATAGTGCACTTCCCTCCCCTAGGAACAGTGGTCAGTGGTGCCAGCTGCCACCGGAAACTTTGCCTGGTACCCAAGCACTGCAGCTCCACCAGGGCAGGGCAGGGCAGCTTTGAGTAGGTGATCCCCTCAGCATCATATTTTCTTCTTTATTCCAGCATTGCCAGCTGTGTACAGCCCCCCCCCCCGCGAGTTTATTCAGTGAACAGACTTTGTGCATTTACTACATGTGGAAATAAATCTGTACTCGATAGTTGGGTTTATGCTAATTAGACATATCTTTGATTTTTAAATATATCGTACTCTAGTTATTAACCTGCAAAAGGTTTTGAATATGTCATGAGGTGGTGGCACAGTGGATAAAGCATCAACCTGGAACACTGAGTTTATGGTTCAAAACCCTGGGCTTGCCTGGTCAAGGCACATATGGGAGCTGATGCTTCCTGCTCCTCCCCCTGCCCTTCTTTCTCTCTCTCTCTCTCCTCTCTCTAAAAATGAATAAATACAATCTAAAAAAAAATAAAATAAAAAGATGTCATGAGCATTCAACAATATTTGTTGAGTTCTAGCTAGGTGCCGGACCTTTGTTTAAAGCAGTAAAGATACAGCTTGCAGCAAGGAACTTGCATAATGAAATGGACTCTTGAGGAAAGGAAGGGAGAAGGGATCAACCTATTTTTATTTTCCAGGAGTAAGTCACCTATCCGACATTAGTTGATTGCTGCTTTCTCTTTCTCTGATCCCTCAAACTCCTCAATCTTCGTTCCTCATTCTTTGAGGATTTATTTAATTAGGAGCAATAAGGTCACCCACATGTTTGGTATTATTAAATAATGTGATGAGATGGAAAAGGTCATAGACTAGGAATAAAGAACATACACCTGGTACCAACCCTGTCTCTACCACTTGATGAAATCTATAGCTTTCTATAAATCTCTTAAGATTTGAATCTTGGTTCCCTCATCTCTAGAATGGAATGGTTCTTGTTTTGCAACCACACAGGATAATGATTCAAGAGCACCATTTTCTCATCTGTAAATTAAGGGGTTTAAATTAGATTTAAGGTCTGCAAACTTTCTATAGAAATGGATTCCTCTTTTAAAATAAATATAACATAAAACACCAACATAAAAAATAAATAAACAGAGCAAGACAGGCTTGCCCTTGTGGCCCTGAGGGAGAAGGCTCAGAGTCTGGCACACTCTTCTTCCTCTCTCTGTAGGAGACCCTTGAGGCACGTTTGCACCTGGGGTTCCACTGACCACTGTGCTAGATGATTATTTTATACTGTACCATCCAGTTCTGAAATCTATAAATCAGAATTTCCTAACATTGTGTATTTCTATGATGAGATTCAATCCTGATTTTTTTCATTTATTAATGGTTATGGGAGATAGTTACCAGCTCTACTGAAACCAAAATGTTTCATTACTCTCTATTAGTGGAGTCAATCTTTCTGCCACAAAACAAAATTAGATTTTGATGGAGCATAGTATTGTGTAATGAGAAAAACACCAGACTAGGAGTGAGAAGACCTGAGTTCTAACCCTGGTCCTGCTTTTAACAATCTCCACAACCTTCATAAATGCAAGAAACTCTACTAAACTATCCAGATCTTTAAATTAGGAGGTTGAGTGATCACAGGCATGAGATCATTTATGGACTCCACACCAGCATAACTTTCTTTAAATTAAGTAACTCTTATATTTCACCCTACCTACAGGCCAAGATACTGCATCATACTCTCTCAGTATGTATACTCACCCTATTTAGAGAGGACTGGGAGGTGAAGAAGACAAATTAGGTTGTAAATGACACTACCAGGACATGAAGCTAGAAATATCAACTTAATCATTGTTTTGTTTGCACAGGTGGTTGGAGCCCGCAGTGTGCCTTGACCCCAACTTACCAAGCAGGAGCCACATCTCCATTAATAAGGGTTCTGCTGGGCATTAAACACAGTATGGGCATTCGTGAAGGCAAACCAGAAATCCCAGAGTTTGGAGAATGTTTAAAGAAACAGTTTAGGTTAAGGACATAGGTCCAGGGATTAAAACAAAAGGCATGAACCCACAAGGACCAACAACATGATTCATTGCCTCCAAGAGTGCACCTCTTGGGAAAAAGCAACAGACCCTGCCTGGGAAGCCAAGAAACTTTAGGGCTGAACACAAAAACAACAGCTCTAGTCATGGCTGTGACTTGGTTATAAGTTAACTTTATGGGTCACTTGAGTGTCTGGAAATAGACTATAAAAAGAAAAAAGGGTGGCCCAAGCAGCTTTGTGTTGGAAATGGCTGTGACCAGTTGCTTCTGGAAGGGAGATGTATTGACTGCAATAAAACTTGGTGGGCTCAGCACTTGTCTATTAATGCTGGAATCGGAAGTAAACTTTGGACCTACATAATTGGTATGAAGCTGTGCTTAAGAGCAAGAGCAGAGAAGGTCTTATTCCGAGCGGTAAACAATATGGTACCCAACCGATGCACATGATCCACCTTCTGTGTGACCTCTAATCTCACAATCGTATCAGCAGGCAGATCTTCTAGGTTAATCCGACAGTTCACACAAATTGGTAATTTGACTTTCACTATACTGACTTGTTTAAAAAAAAAAAATTTCCTTGTTATTCTTGAAATAGCAAAGCATTTAGGGTAAAAAAAAAAATTAAAACATCAGCCTTATGGACTTATTAGCCTTCACTGTGTCTGCTTTGGGGGAAACAATGTATTGTCCTTAATATTAACTTTTATCAGTCAACTCTAATTTTAGCTTTCTTCAGTTAGTCAACAATCATTATTAAACACATACTTGCACATGATCTGATGACATAGAGTATACCATCCAAAGTTGTAGGCAACAAATAAAAGAAGATTATATTTAATTTCATTCATCAGAAATATTTTTTAAAATGTACATCATTGCTTTTACTTGATTTTTTTTCATCGTTTTTAGGAGGTACATTTCAAATTGGACTCAAAGTATGATGTAGGAAGGAATTCACCTGTGTTTTAGGCGGCCAACAAGCTAATCTTAACTATCATTATCTATAGTTGTGTGGCAATCTAACATTCACAACTCAGAACCTCAAATTTGTTCATCTGAAAAATGAGGGAAGCTAAACTAGGTCATATTCCCTACCACAAAGCTTAACTGTAATAGTAACTGTTTACTGAGTCAAGCACTTTGCATTCTTTATCACTTTTTTGTTGTAGCAGCCTTATGCTGTATGTATTATTATTTCCCCCAGTTTTCAGATAAGGGAACTGCATTTAGAGAGGTTTCAAAACTTGTCCAAGTTTCACAGTGTGTGGCATATCTGACATTTGAACCTAGTTTTCCCCCAGTCCCCCGGTTGTATTCATACATTTCACACTAAGAAAAGCAACTTAATGTTTCCCTTACATCACATTTTCACTTTGACTTCCTCAGAGCTGCTCATAGAGCTCAATTCTACATTGGTTACTACCCTCTAATCTTTAGAGCAGGGGTGCTCAATACGACAAACGCGATCTACTGGTCCAACGCGAAGGAAGTATGGGTAGATAGCATGACATTAAAAAGACACTTGTCTTTTGATTGGAATACAGGGTAGCCAATCTGACGTCTGAACTTTTGACACCCTACGCATGTGCGTTAAACCGTGCTAACTTGTTCAGTTACATTGCTGCGCAGTTAGCCTTCAATTTATTTAAACTAAATACAACAAAGGGTATAAAAATAGTGCCATAGTTGGTCCGAGTAAGAAGCCTAAAACCTATACTTTCACACAGAATGGGAGGGGATTTTTTTCACTATGTCATATTCTAAGTGCGTTTACCTCATCTGTCTGTGTGCCATTGCTATTCCAAAGAAGGGAAATGTGGAGCGGCTTTTTCGGACTGTTCATAAAAACTATGACATTGACTTTCCTCCGAAAAGAGAGCTGAGAAGGAAAAAGGTGAAAAAAGAATACACAATATTAAATAGTAATAATAGTAACTTAAATAATGATAATATAGAAGAAATAAATTTATGTTTTGCATTTGTATTGTAGGTAGATCATTTTGACTTGGTCATCTTATAAGTAGCTTGCAAGCTAAAAAAGTGTGGGCACCACTTCCCATAAGTGGTTGCTGAGGCAGAAGAGGGGAGAAACATGACCTGGCTAGAGGGATGTCCTTCAGGAACAGCATGTCCCCACCCCTGTGAGTATTGAGTAGGAGATTAGACTTTTGGCCAGTGACCATGTCCTTGCCTTCAGAATCCAGGAGGTAGCAGTTGCCCACAAAAGATCTAGCTAAGAATGACAAAGGGAACTCAATGATGTTTGACCAAGACCTTCCTGTTACCTTCTCTCACACATCTCTTAGACCAGGCCTGGCTTCTAAATCTTTCAATTGGTGCCCAATTACAACAATGCCATGCATAGCTAAGATAGCAATGGAACCCTCTTTCTCAAGAGGCAGGGGTGTCCAGAATGGGGAATAGGGAAGCACAGTTTAGTTTCTGTTTTTACTACACTGGGGTCATTGCTCCTTCATGGCCATGTTAAAAGTGCCCACAGTCCACAGCTGAGCAAAGGTGCTCACCTCTACCCTTGGTGCTGAGGCTTGTGGCTTGAGTGACAGGCCCTCCCACGGAGGAGAGGCCGAAATCACAGCAACAGCCGCAGTGGGCCGGCACTGGCAATGCCCTTACCCAACCGCCCTAGGCAGCGGCAGAGGGGGTGGCGGGCCTGAAGAAAGAGCACACCTAGAGAACACAAAGGCAACACCTACTGGACTCCAGTGGCCACAGCTTGCTTATACACAGACAAAATGGGCAGGCAGAGGAATGCAAACCAAATGAATCAAGAGAAATCCCCAGAGAAGGACCTGAATGAACCAGATATAACCAAATTACCAGAAGCAGAATTTAGAATAATGATAGTTAGGATGTTCAAAGAAATTAGAGCAACAATGGATAGTCATTATGAACACCTAAATAAAGAGTATAAAAAATGAAATTGAAATAATAAAAAAGAATCAGACAGAAATGACAAATACAGTATCAGAACTGAAGACCACAATGGAAGGAATTAAAAGCAGGATGAATCACGCTGAGGATTGAATCAGTGAGTTAGAGGACACAATAAACAAAGGCACAGAAGCAGAGAAAAAAAGGAAAAGAGACTCAAAAAATGTGAAGAAACTCTAAGGGAGCTCCGTGACAACATGAAGAGAAACAACATTCACATCATAGGGGTTCCTGAAGAAGAGGAAAGAGGACAGGAAATGGAAACTTTGTTCAATCAAATCATAGGAGAAAACTTCCCTAAATTAAGGCTGGGAAACATTCCACACATTCAAGAAGCACACAGAACTTCATTAAAGAGAAACCCAAAAAGATCTACACCAAGACCAATCATAGTTAAAATACAAAAGCTAATGGATAAAGAAAAAAATTTAAAAGCTGCTAGGGGAAAGAAGGCTATCACCTACAAAGGAGCCCCCCATAAGGATGACATCGGACTTCTCAACAGAAACACTTGAGGCCAGAAGGGAATGGCAAGATATAATCAAAGTAATGCAGAACAAGAACCTACAACCAAGACTACTCTATCCAGCAAGTCTAACGTTTAAAATTGAAGGAGAAATAAAGAGCTTCCCAGAAAAAGAAAGCCTCAAGGAATTCATTAAACCTAAACCAATTCTGCAAGAGATACTAAAGGGCCTGTTGTGAACGCTTTAAAGGGAGGAAAAAATATAGCAAAAGAAGAATACAGCTTTAAAGAATAAAATGGCAATAAACAACTACATATCAATAATATGTTTAAAAGTAAATGGATTAAATGATCCAATCAAAAGACATAGGGTAGCTGCATGGATAAAGAAACAGGACCCATACATATGCTGTCTACAAGAGACACACCTTAAAACAGAAGATGCACATAGACTGAAGGTAAAAGGATGGAAAAAAATATTTCATGCAAATGGAAATGAAAAAAAAGCCGAGGTAGCAGTACTTATATCTGACAAAATGGACTTTAAAACAAAGGCTATAGTAAGAGATAAAGAAGGACACTACATAATGATAAAGGAACAATTCAACAGGAAGATATAACTATTATAAATATCTATGCACAAAATATAGGAGCCCCGACATACATAAAGCAGACTTTGATGGATATAAAGGGTGAGATTAACAGCAATACTATCATAGTAGGAGATTTCAATACCCCACTAACAACACTGGATAGATCCTCAAGAAAGAAAATTAATAAAGAAACAGCAGACTTAAAGGATACACTAGATCAACTTCATTTAATAGGTATCTTCAGAACTTTTCACCCTAAAGCAGTAGAATATACATTCTTCTCAAGCGCTCATGGTACGTTTTCTAGGATAGACCACATGTTAGGACACAAAAATGGTCTCAATAAATTTAAGAAGATTGAAATCATATCAAGCATTTTCTCTGATCACAATGCCATAGAACTAGAAATTAACCACAAAAGAAAAACTTAAAAATACTCAAACACTTGGAAACTAAATAGCATGATATTAAATAATGAATGGATTAACAATGAGATCAAAGAAGAAATAAAAAAGTTTCTAGAGACAAATGATAATGAGCATACATCAACTCAAAATTTATGGGACACAGCAAAAGCAGTACTGAAAGGGAAGTTCATTGCACTAGAGGCATATCATAAGAAGCTAGAAAAAGCTCAAATAAGCAACCTGACCCTGCATCTAAAAGAACTAGAAAAACAACAGCAAATAAAGCCCAGGACAAGTAGAAGGAAGGAAATAATAAAGAACAGAGCAGAAATAAATGACATAGAGGCTAAGGAAACAATACAGAGGATCAATGAAACAAGAAGCTCGTTCTTTGAAAAGGTAAACAAGATTGATGAACCTTTAACTAGACTCACCAAGAAAAAAAGAGAGAGGACTCAAATAAATAAAATTAGAAAGGAAAGTGGAGAAATAACAACTGACACAACAGAAATAAAAAGCATTGTAAGAAAATACTATGAAGACCTTTATGCCAAAAAATTAGACAACCGAGGTGAAATGGACAAATTTCTTGAATCACATAATCTTCCAAAAATCAATCTGGAAGAATCAGAACACCTAAACAGACCAATTACAACAAATGAGATTGAAACAGTTATCAAAAAACTCCCAAAAAAGAAAAGTCCTGGACCTGATGGCTTCACAAGTGAATTCTATCAAAAATTCAAAGAAGAACTAACTCCTATCCTCCTCAAGCTATTTCAAAAAATTCAAGAGGAAGGAAGACTTCCTACTCCTTTTATGAGGCGAGCATAATTCTGATCCCAAAATCGGGCAAAGACAACACAAAGAAAGAAAATTATAGGCCTATATCCCTGATGAATTTAGATGCTAAAATTCTCAACAAAATATTAGCCAACCGGATACAGCAATATATGAAAAAAATCATGCACCATGATCAAGTGGGATTTATTCTGGGGAGGCAAGGCTGGTTCAATATTCACAAATCAATAAATGTGATTCATCACATAAACAAAAGGAAGGACAAAAATCACATGATAATTTCAATAGATGCAGAAAAGGCATTTGATAAAATCCAGCACCCATTCATGCTCAAAACTCTCAGTAAAGTGGGAATACAGGGAACATTCCTTAACATGATAAAGGCCATCTACGACAAACCCACAGCAAACATCATACTAAATGGACAAAAATTAAAAGCAATTCCCTTAAGATCAGGAACCAGGCAGGGGTGTCCCCTTTCACCACTTTTATTCAACATAGTTTTGGAAGTCCTAGCTACAGCAATCAGACAAGAAGAAGAAATAAAAGGCATCCAAATTGGAAAAGAAGAAGTAGAACTGTCATTATTTGCAGATGATATGATATTGTATATAGAAAACCCTAAAGTCTCAGTCAAAAAACTACTGGACCTGATAAATGAATTCAGCAAGGTGGCAGGATATAAAATTAATACTCAGAAATCAGAGGCATTTCTATATACCAACAATGAACTGTCAGCAAAAGAAATTAAGGAAACAATCCCCTTCACTATTGCAGCCAAAAAAATAAAGTACCTAGGAGTAAATTTAACCAAGGAGGTTAAGAACTTGTACTTGGAAAATTATAAAACATTGATAAAAGAAATCAAGGAAGATACAAACAAGTGGAAGCATATACCATGCTCATGGCTAGGAAGAATAAACTTCATTAAAATGTCTATATTACCCAAAGCAATTTATAAATTCAATGCAATACCAATTAAAATACCAATGACATACTTCGAAGATATAGAACACATATCCAAAAATTTATATGGAACCAAAAAGGAACACGAATAGCCTCAGCAATCTTAAAAAGAAAAAATAAAGCAGGAGGTATCACTCTTCCAGATATCAAGGTTTACTACAAGGCCATTATACTCAAGACAGCCTGGTACTGGCATAAGAACAGGCACATAGATCAATGGAACAGAACAGAGAACCCAGAAATAAACCCACAGCTTTATGGACAACTGATATTTGACAAAGGAGGAAAGAACATACAATGGAGTAAAGACAGCCTCTTTAACAAATGGTGTTGGGAAAATTGGACATCTACCTGCAAAAAAATGAAACTAGACCATCATCTTACACCGTTCACAAAAACAAACTCAAAATGGATAAAAGACTTAAACGTAATACATGAAACCATAAGCATCTTAGAAGAAAACATAGGCAGCAAGCTCTCTGACATCTGTAGCAGCAATATAGTTGCCGATTTATCTCCATGGGCAAATGAAATAAAAGGCAAGATAAACAAATGGGACTATATCAAACTAAAAAGTTTTTGCACAGCTAAAGACAATAGGAACAGAATAAAAAGACAAACCACACAATGGGAGAACATATTCGACAGCACGTCTGATAAGGGGTTAATAACCAAAATTTATGAAGAACTTATAAAACTCAACACCAGGAAGACAAATAATCCAATCAAAAAATGGGCAAAAGAAATGAATAGAAATTTCTCCAAAGAGGACATACAGATGGCCAATAGGCATATGAAAAAATGCTCAACATCACTAATCATTAGAGAAATGCAAATTAAAACCACAATGAGATATCACCTCACACCAGTCAGAATGGCACTCATCAGCAGAACAACACAGAATAAGTGCTGGCGAGGATGTGGAGAAAAGGGATCCCTTCTGCACTGCTGGTGGGAATGCAGACTGGTGCAGCCACTGTGGAAAACAGTCTGGAGATTCCTCAGAAAGTTAAAAGTCGAACTGCCTTTTGACCCAGCTATCCCACTTATAGGAATATACCCTAAGAACACCATAGCACTGTTCGAAAAGAAGAAATGCGCCCCCATGTTCGTGGCAGCATTGTTCACAATAGCGAAGATCTGGAAACAGCCCAAGTGTCTGTCAGAAGACGAGTGGATTAAAAAGCTTTGGTACATATATTCTATGGAATACTACTCAGCCATAAGAAATGATGACATCGGATCATTTATAACAAAATGGATGAAACTTGATAACATTATACGGAGTGAAATAAGTAAATCAGAAAAAAAAAAACTGAGAACAGCATGATTTCATACATATGTGGGACATAAAAGTGAGACTATGAGACATGGACAAGAGAGTGGTGGTTCGGGATGGGGGGAGGGAGGGGAGTGTGAGATAGGGAGGAGGGGAGGGGCACAGGGAAAACCAGATAATTTGACTTTGGGTGACGGGTATGCAACACAATTGAATGATAAGATAATCTGGACAATTTGACTTTGGGTGACGGGTATGCAACACAATTGAATGATAAGATAATCTGGAGATGTTTTCATTGTACATATGTACCCTGATTTATTGGTGTCCCCACATTAAAATTAATAATAATAATAATAATAATAATAAAGAGGGTCATATTTCCAAAAAAAAAAGTGCCCACATGCTCCATCAGATACAACACTACATACCAAGTGACCAAAAACTTGGAGTCCCTGGAATGAAGTGATCTTGCTGATGCAAACATCATTATCACAGACCTTGGGGGATGTTTGCTTTCTACAATGTTTATACAGGGAAGGACAATCATGATCCAGAGATGGACTGCACACGGCCCCTGCTCTTGGAAAGCCTGCTGTCTCCTAGGGCCCACCAGGGCTTCGTTCTTCCCCTAAGCATCTCTTGGGTAGGTCCAGTTATTCCAAGACCAAAAAGATTTGTATGTTTTTAAGTACACAAATGATTAACATGTCTTTAATGGATTGAATAAAAAATAATCAGTTGAGGAATGTCAAGAAACTGCACATTTTGCCTGGAAAATACTGAAGCTGTCAGGAGCAATAAAATATCTTATCCATTTTCAAGAAGAAGGAAGCAATTATACATATTCTCAAGAATAAAGTGGAAGAGTTAATTCTCCATTACCTGTTTATATTAGATTAATCTGGGATCAGTATTGTGGATATACATTACACTTCCTCCAATAAATTCAATTTTGCAGATAAAGATGTACTTCTCCTCTGATTTATTTTTAGTTGCTTAAAAACTGCACCACATTTTGCTGACCACATATATATTATATAAACCGCCTATCAGTTCCCTGAGGTGATAATTACTATTTGGGGAATCCCTCTTGAGAAATGAGTGAATGTTCTGGTGAAAAGAACTCTGACTCAGATGCTGGGAGACCGAGCATTGATTTTAACTCTACCCCTAACTAGATGTGAACTTACAGACAAATTACTTCACCTCTCTAGTACTGTGGAAAGCAAGGGAGCAAAATTAGATATCTTTCCAAGATTCCTCCCAGCTCTACAATTCAGTTTTTTGTCTAACTCTCATGAATAAAAGCAGGAATTCCCTCCAGTATGAGAACACTGGAGCTACTGGGAGGAATGGTAAAGAGCCCTTGGAACTGGTGGCTGAGCAGGGACCCTAGAAACAAGTACATAAAAAAATAGGCAGGGGTAGCCTGACCTGTGGTGGTGCAGTGGATAAAGTGTCGACCTGGGAACACTGAGGTCGCCAGTTCAGAACCCTGCACTGGTCTGGTCAAGGCACATATGGGAGTTGATGCTTCCAGCTCCTCCCCCCTTTCTCTCTTTCTTTCTCTCTCACTCTGTGTCTCCTCTCTAAGATGAATAAATAAAAAGAATTTAAAAAAATTAAAATAAAAAAAAAATAGGCAGGGGTAAAAGCTGCTGCCTAATTCCCAGGAAATTCCCTAGGTAGATTCCAGCTGAAAGGAGCTGCTCCCGGTTCCATCCAGAGTACATGTTGAAAATTGGTGCAGTGGGATTCTTTGTGGTGGCCCATTTATTGTCCTCTGGTTCAGCCAAGGAATGCTTTCATCATCAAAGGGGTAGTTTTAAAAAGTCAAAGCAACGAGAGTGAGGAGTTCAATAAAGAATAATACCTTGGGTGAGAAGAGACCTTCTTCTGTCCCAGAGGCAATAGAGGCGCCGCCAGGCCTCTTGTTAACCATCTGTGACATAGGAGCAGTGAGTCAGCACCTGCACCGACAGCAGCCTGGTCCCTTGAAAAAGCCTCACCCCTTGGAAATGCATCTCTGTTGAGATGCAAGATAGCAGCAGCAGTGGAAGCAGCCAAACCAAAGAGGCTGGCCCAAGAAAATGTTCCAATTTCAAAGGGAACATAGGAGAGCCCCAGATCCCAGGTACAGGAAAAGAGAAGCCTTTGAAAAGGAGTGGTGTTTGAGGGAGCCTGCACGTGGATAATTCACATGCAATGCTAATTCTCATTTTCCTGACAATGTTCAGTAGTCTCCTTCTCTGGGTTCCTACGGCCTAGAAAAGGGGGACTTACATTAAAGCCAGAGTCCCTGCCAACCACCCATATACTGGGCATTGGCATCCACTCCATGTGGCTGTTCCACACATGGGCTTCTCGTGTGACTACTGACTCCTCCAAGGGGGAGAGAGGGAAAGACTGAAGTCCAAGACAGAAGCCATAGTCTTTTATAAGCCTAACCTTGGAAGTGATATATTGTCACTCCCGCTGTATTCTGTTTAATCACACAGACCACCAGTGGTACCGTGTGGGAGCCGGTTACAGCATGTAAATATGGGGTGTGAATACCAGGAAGCGGGGATCATTGGGGACCATCTTGCAGGATAGCTACTACAACTCCCACAGGACCTTCTTGGCCCTTACTTTCTTAGGTCAAGCCATTTTATTTGGTTTTCTTTCTCTCTCCATTTTTTTCAACTTTCCTCCTCAAAACAACAAACTTTTTTCCCCTAATCCTCATCTTCTATCCATTTCTATAGGGTCTCACCCACCCCAAACAGGCATTTCCAGAGGTAGTTACTTAGAGGAATTGATATGATAGTAAATTATTTTTTAATTGGTAAGCTTTTTACCCTGTTTTAGAGTTTCTGTATGTATTTATTTATCTATTGGCCCATGATAACAGAAGGAAAACCTTTAAATAACCATAAAGCTCTAAAGGTTTCTTAAATTCTTCTCCCAACTTTCCCCATTCCCTACCTAAGATCACAGTGTCCTTTTCCTGTGAAAACTATTTCCTCCTTGGAAGCTGGTGAGTGTACTTGTCCCTGTATACATTTCCCTGTCATGTGTCCCATACCTCATCGTATCCTAGCTCTGCAGAAAGACAGCGTGGCTCTTAAATTGGCTGTCTGGGGAGAGAAAGCAAGGAGTAACTGCCCTTCAATGTCAATTGGGGACATCATGAGCATTATTTGTACTAACATAAATGCAAGTAGCTGGGCAGGGCAAAGTCATTTTTCTGAGACATCACTTCATGAAGATGTCGTGAGAGTTTAACATAACAACGCAGATAAAGTGCTTAGAATGGCACCTGGCACCTAGTAAGGGCTTGATAGCTGTTAGCTGTTGTTCTTAGATAAATGAAGCAGGTGTACATGAGCTTTAGTTATGAGCAGTTAGTGTATCAGTACCACCCAGAAACTTAGATCATTATAAAATTCCATTTTCCTCTTACTACCTAAAATTACCAATATCGTGGTATAGATTTTCCAAAGAATACCTCTATTATCTTAAAACATAAAATAAACCTTATGTGAAGAGGAAAAGATATATAGTAAAAGGTCATTGATCCAGAATGCCCAACCTAATTTTCATGTATGCATGCATTTAGCTAATGTTATGGAGCATTTACTAGGTTCCAGGCACTATTCTAGGGACCAAGCACACAGGGAACAAAGACATCCAAGAGTCCTGCCTTCATAGAGATTATATTCTAATAGGTACAGACTGGCAATAAACACAAATATATATGAGGTTAGAAGAAGAAGGCAGAGAAGCAGAGTGACAAGATGGCATATTATGTTAGAGCAAGGAGTCACAAAAGGCCTTTCTGATAAGCTATACTTGTATTAACTTTATTTCCAGAATCTAGACCTATTGGCTTCAAAGAATACAATAATTTTAAAAAATGTGTTCCCAAGTAAAAAATGCACATAATCTGAAATAAAAAATGGTAAGAAATAAAAGAGTTTAAAGAGTATATGCCCTTAGAAAACTATTTATATAACATACACATGCCATTTGAATCCACCATAAAATGTATTAAAAATTTGTTAGCATTTTGCATCCATTGAATACATCTGAGTTTACCTTAAAACAAAAATAACATGTTAAAAAGAAAACCCAGCCCTGCCTGGCTGACTCAGTGGTAGAGTGTTGGCCTGGCCTGTGGAAGCCCCAGGTTCAATTTTAGTCCAGGGCACACAGGAGAAGTGCCCATCTGCTCCTCCACCCCTCTCTGTCTCCTTTCTATCTCTCTCTTCCCCTCCCGCAGCCAAGACTCCACTGGAGCAAAGTTGGCCCGCGCTGAGGACGGCTCCATGGCCTTCGCCTCAGGTGCTAGAATGGCTCCGTTGCAATGGAGCGGTGCTCCAGATGGGCAAAGCATTGCCCCCTAGTGGGCTTCCCATACGGATCCTGGTCAAGTGCATGCAGGAGTCTGTCTCTCTGCCTTCCCGTTTCTCACTTCAGAAAAATATATTAAAAAAAATAAAAAGAAATAAAAAGAAAAGGAAAACCCAAAATACTTAGTGATGGAAAAAAATGATGCCTTTTTTAAATTCTTTTTTGGAAAAATGGGATATTCAATGTATACTCACTTCCTTTAAAAAGAATGGCCTAAACAAGCAAAAAAAAAAAAATCATGTTATAATAAAAAATATATAAAATTTTCTTTACTAGGAAATTCTTATTGATTGCCCATAAAGGAATGGCAAATTCACTTATCCTCAGAAGGTGTTGTGGCATTCATTGATAGAAGAGGAAGAGGAGATAGCAGCTCCATTGGAAATAATACCTTTATCATTGGTTCACCTTTGCTATGCTTTTCTTTGTAAATTTCTCTCTCAAACCTGTTTATGTGATGAATCTGCTTCACAGTCGGCACTATACAGTATTGTTCTCTGAGATTTGTGAACTTTGTTCAAGATTAAATGACCTCTACTAAGGTTATTATTTTTCTTTTTACATTTTTTTAATTGATTCTAGAGAGACAGAGAGAGGAAGGGAGAGAGAGCGAGAGAAAGAAACATTCATTTTGTTGTTCCACTTAGCTGTGCTTTCATTGGTCATTTCTTGTATATGCCGTGACTGGGAATTGAATCCACAACCTTGGTGTCTCAGAAGGATGCTCTAAATGACTAAGCTAGTTGACCACGGCCTAGTACAGTCATTTTTTATCTGCCCATTACTATCCACAGAATCACAACAAGGTTGCTCTTTTGGTGGGACCATTACCACACACCATGTGCCTTAGCAAACTGTTCTTGCTATTGGTATTTAAAAATAAATAAATAAATGAGAGCTTTAAATTTCCATCGTTTGGAGTGTTCTTGTGTTTAGACATAGAAGCAAGAAATCAGCTATAATAATATTTCTATCATGTTTTATGATACTCAAAGCTTTCTCCTATGCTTTAATAACTCTTTTAATTTCACAGCAATCCTGTGAGAAGATGGAGGGTGGAATTGCTAGATGACCACCAAAACTATTTTCTTTTGTCCCTGGACACATTGCTAAATTCAATTTCCCAGCATCCCTCACACTTAGGTGTGGTCCTGAACTAAGCTACTTCCTGGTCCATAAAAAATTCCCACCGAAGCTCCTCCACACTCTATTCCCTTCCACAACAAACTTGAGGAGGTGGAGGATCCACAAGATGGAGTTTGAGTCTCTAAATTTTCTTATACAGTGGCCTTACTTGAGGATTAAGAAGTCCCATTTTGGGAAAAAAATGTCTATATCATTAATCCACAGATATGTGGGGTTTTCTGTTTTATAGCTAGTATTACCTTAATAATGCATATTTCTCCAGTGTTTTATTACTAACACAACAGCGTTATATATTTTATCTCACGTAATAAAGCTGGAAGCAAGTACTATTTTTATTACCCCACTTTTCAAATTGTGCCAACCAATGCTCAGAGAGGCTAAATAATATACCCAAGGTCATGTAGCTATTAAAAATTGGAGTTAGGTACTCTGCTCTAGGTCTAGTCAGACCAAAACCCTGTATTCTTTCCACTAAACCATGATAATTTTACAAGACGTTAACTGTGATCATTTTACATTGATCTTAATCTTCTAGGTCATACTTTAAGGTACTGTGTTGGGGGCAATTCCTCATCAGCTGCTACTAGCCTTTTTCTGTCCCTGAATTAAATCTAATATTCAGTCACTTGCTCACTGCCCATAGGGCTGCATGAATAGTGTCATCCCATTGGTCTTTGATAGGATGCCATCTATCCTCTGGCTAGACAGTCCCCTGGACTTTTCCCCCAAAATCCAATAGAAACAAGTAGGCCTTTTTATTCTGTCACAAAAATGTGTCATTCAAAACACACAGTGGAGAACAGAAAGCTTCTTCAATAAATGGTGCTGAGGATTTTGGAAAGCCACAGGCAAAAAGAAACTTTTTTCTTTTTTTTACAGGGACAGAGAGAGAGTCAGAGAGAGGGATAGATAGGGACAGACAGACAGGAACGGAAGAGAAGTGAGAAGCATCAATCATTAGTTTCTCATTGCCATTGAGACACCATAGTTGTTCATTGATTGCTTTCTCACATGTGCCTTAACCATGGGCCTTCAGCAGATTGAGCAACCTCTTGCTGGAGCCAGTGACCTTGGGTCCAAGCTGGTGAGCTTTTGCTCAAGCCAGATGGGCCCGCGCTCAAGCTGGAGAGCTCGGGGTCTCGAACCTGGGTCTTCCGCATCCCAGTCCGACGCTCTATCCACTGCGCCACTGCCTGGTCAGGCACAAAAAGAAACTTGACTACAGTTTGTTCCCCTTGCCCAAAATCAAGTCTAAATGAATCAAAGACCTAAATATAAGATCTGAAACAATAAAATACATATAAGACAAAATAGGCAGTTAGTTCATTTTAAACAAAAATGCCTGATCCTTTAAATAATCATTGAATAAATATTCAGTGCCCACTAGGTGCAGAGCCCTCTGCATGATGCTGGGTGTGGGGAGATTGAAACCCAGTAAACAAAGCACACAGCATAGTGGTTGAGAGGGTAAATTTAAATTCTGGATCCACTTCTTACTAGCTCTGTGACCTTGGACAAATTACTTAACTTCTCTGTTTTTGTGTTTCCTGGCCTATGAAATGGGAATAATATTAGTACTCCCTCATGAAGATGTTGTGAGTAATAAATGAAACAATGCATAGGAAACAAGTAGAATGGCACCTGGCACCAAGAAAGTGCTCAATCGCTGCTGTTACTCTCAGATAAATGAAGTAGGGTACCTAAGCCTTGGCAATGGACAATTGTGCCATCCACACACTTAGACAGTCACTGGATTCCATTTTCCTCTTACTATTTCTAATTACCTATATCTTGGAGCAGTTTTTCTAAAGCCATAAAAATCTTTTCACATTGTGTACTAGTGATTTTCCACTCTCAAATCTTTTCTGCAATCAGGCATGAAAAGAAGGAAAACACACAACACACTTCTTTTATTTTTCTGTGTGAGACACTTCACTAAGCACTTTACCTCTGGGTTTCTGGTTTTGTTGTGTTGTGTTTAATCCTCTCAATAATTCAATTTCCCAATTGCTGATGAAGCCCCCTAGACTCCAGAGGAGATGATATGTAAGTATCAGACCTAAGATTCAAAATCTGATCTGTCTGATCTGAAACCTGAGCTCCCTCACTGACCAGCTCAAATTCTAGGCTAGTCTGATTAAAGCCCTAGAATTTCACAACTTTCTAAGAATACAGTCAAGGAAGAAAAGATAAAGTTATTTTAACCTGCCTCTGAATCTAGGAAATGAGGAGTCCTTGATATTAACAAGGCAGCTTCTCTCCAAAGGGCAGAGGACACTTGAAAAGGGTATTTTAATCATGGGTGTCATATTTTATGATTGTTTCCGTTTGTATTAAGTACACTTGTTATCCTTGATGTTTTCGCCCCGAGGACATTCAACTGAACAAAACTGCATACCTCTTTGTGGATTACCCTTGCTGCATCCGTAAATTATCTGCCCTTTAAAAATAATTTGCACTAAAACACGAAGTGTTTTTTCTAATGGAAATAGACAGCCAGTGTTTTTTGATGCAAATGACTTCTCCCCATTTACTCCCCAACCCAGAGCTAAATTTGCAGCAGCAAGGCAGGCTCTGTGCTTCCAGAAACTATTTGAGCACAGCAGTTGGGAGCTGCGCTGTGTCTTAAGGCCCCTGCTTGATGTTAGGGAAATCTAAGCGAGACATCAGAAAAAGATGTGGTGTGATAAGCAGGTATGTTTTAAGGACACTTATAATATTCACCTCTTTTGTTTCTAAGAAAATAGCTTCCACTCAGGCAGTTTTGTTTGTGTGAAGATTAAACTGTTAAATCGGTGAAATCCTAAATAATCTATTGTTACCACAGGGCTCCTCTTTTCCCCTGGAGGCAAGATGTTGGACTTTTTTATTTCTTTCTAACTTTGATAGCATAAATCAAGAATTCAGTTTTAGTTTATACTTTATTCTGGCACTTAAATGTATAATGTTATGAGTTTCTAAGTATGTATCTCTATTGAACTACTTTTACCTGAGTAAAAAAAAGCCAAATCTCAGTATAATAAGAGGTTTGAATACCGAAGTAGGGAAAAGGACAATAAACACTGCGCCCAGGAAGAAAACTTGAGTATTGCCATGTCTTGGCAAAAAATAAATATATTTCTCACTATAGTTTTGTTTGTTTGTTTTTTACATATAACTGGTTTTTAAAGAAAAATATGTAGGAGGAGAAAAGGACAATTAAAAGACTAATGAAATGTTTGAGAGATGGGCTCCACAGGCCAAAGGCAGCTCATAGGAAGAATAATGTATGACCTTAATTGTTGTTAGGATTATAATGAGTAATCAGTTAGTTCTTAAGCAGTAATTGCTCCAGTGTCACTGCCAGCAAGGTTCTGGCCAGAGCACCCAGTACAGTCGGCTCCCTGCCTGTTAGCAATTGGACAGCCCAGTTCCTCTTTGGTGGGAATAAAGAGGAGTTACCTGGGGACCTCTGGATGAGGAATATTAAATCATTTGCAAACTATTAAATGATCTGCCCATTGGTGGAGCCAGGAGTCCCAGAACAACTTTCTCATGCATTTCACACACCAGCCTCCCACGCATTCTACACTATCCTCGTTTCCACACTGGGACCCTTCAAATCCTCGTGAGCACGGCAAGGTGGTCTTGCAACACACTGACCTGCTACCTTGGCAGCTGCTGCTCTTCTGACACCTGGTAGGAATTTTCCTCAGATTCTTGGCTCTACACCCTTGTTTCCTAAGCAGTCCCATTCTGATCTAGTGGTTCTCAAGGTGTGGTCTGTAGAGTACATGACGCACCATGATCATGGGGGGGGGGAACCTCAGTGGGCCCTGGGATAATGCACTTAATAGTGGCCTTCCTTAATGAACACACCTAACTCATTATAACACATGCTGAAGTTTGCAAACCACTCTAATGGTTACATGACTCATTTCCCTTTCTACCTCAGACTTCTATGGTCCCTGCATTTTCTTCTTCAGCATCTCTTTTTTCATAGCTCACATGAATTCCCAAAAAGAGTAAGAGGATGGCTCTGTTTCTGGTCCTCCCCTAAAAGCCTCCTTTATGTTCCGCATCACTCCCTAAGCTCTTTCCCACGAGCACATTCAAGGACATTTTCAATTTCACCCTCCTCCTCTCCCACTTTAGCAGCAAATGCTTGCATCTTTTAAATAAGCATCCTTCTGTCTTGCTGGCCTCTCTTCTAGACCCTTTGGCATGATGACAATCAGAGTACAAACCCAGGCTTTTCCTCTGCTTTAAGGAGGCTGGGTCACTGGAATCAGCCAACACAGCTTTCTACCAGGAGACAGTGCCTGCCACCTATGCCTTCCCACCCTACATCACAGCCACACCATGCCTCAGTCAGGGGCCTCAGCTCTCTCTGGGCCATTCCAGGGTAGATCCCCACAGGACAAATGGGCTTGGAATTAGGACTAGCACACAACAACAGTAAATGTGTGCCTGCCAATCTGCTTTCAGCTCCTGCGTGTGGTCCTGTCTGCACTTACACGTGGACTACAGACAGCATAAGAAAGTTCTATTGTTGCAGTGAGAGTCATATTCTTCCGGACTCTCAGAGACTGCCTGTATGGGGTGGGCAGATGCCTTCTCAGTACTGAGTCCCCAGAGAGGCTTCTATCTCTATTGGTCATGAAGGCAGAAGAGCAATCTGGTTGGCTGCATTTTCTCACATCCCTCCCCAAACCTTTTGGGTGACAAGGGCAGTAGAAGTTCAAAGGATGGCCATCAAGTTAAAAAGAAACTCTCAGCCGCATATGAACCATGGACTCTAAGATCAGGATTGTTCCCACTTTTCCTTTGTTCCCAGGGCTAAGGCACCACTGCCTCCATGAAACGGAGCCAGAGGAAAGAGCTCTCTGCGCTTTGTACATACGGCAGCCTCAGTGCATTCCTTCCTCCCCCCAGAGGAAGATATTTTCCTTTATGGAATAGAATCCTTACTGTTTTTTCATGGCAGTTCCATGAGATAAAAGGAAGAAGACTGACAAAATGTTGAGGGTCTGAAATTTGACCTCACATTCTATTTGAGACGGGATGAATTATGTAGGAGAGATTTTACAGCATACTGTTTCTGACCCAAATAGCAAATGAATATCCTACTTTCTTGTGCTCCTCTTGCTTAAGCAAAAAACAGCTGTGCGCAGCATCTGGAAGAGTGGTTCCGACCTTGTTTTATCCTATTTGATTCCCACTGGTTTTTATGTTTTCCATAAATGATTGAAGAAAAGTTCTCAGTTGGAAATAGCAATAAAATTTTCCATAAATTCTTGGTTGGCATGAACTTCAGGCAGCTCAGTGGATCCTCACTCTGTAGTCCCAAGGTCTGTGGGGGCTGACTGGCGGAGAAGACAGGAGAGTCTGGATCTTGTCAAAGAGAAAGCCCCACGGCCAGGGTCTTCTCGTGGCTCTCCTTGGCAACTACAAAATATGTGGTTTCTCTTTTGAGCCAGAGTCCCTTGTATTGTCCCTCTGAATTCCTTTTTCCATCTATTAAACAAGGAGAGTTAGAGTACTTCCCTCTAAACACTCAGGACAATGCCAAGCACATGGTACAGATTCTTTTTTATGTGTCACTGAAACAATTACTGCTTACAAACTATTATTAATCATTCACTTCATATATAATAATAAAAATAATGAACACTTATTGAGAGACTGGGATAAGCATTTTACCTGTTTGTGTTGTGTAGTCCTCAAAGCAGCCCTGTGAGATAGCTACATAATTCCATTTCATGGAACTGAAAATTAAAGTTTTACGAATTTAAGTAAAGAATCTAGGAAGTCTTTGTTCACAAATGGTGAAGACAGGGCTGTGCTCACCAGAACCTGTGCTCTTCCCAGCATTTGATAAAATCCAGCATCAAGAGCCTTTTGTGCTTGATGAGGACTCAGGAGATGCAAAATGCAAAAGGGCTCAGTTCTCACAGACTGTATGTGCTGCTTGCCATAACTCCCAGACCCCTAACTGGTTGCTGATAAGATAATTGGAGGATTATAATGAGAGACTCATATTCAGCTGCCCGTCACCCCCGTTGAAAACAGTTTCCTGGTCCTCTGCTTATGTAAAGTCAGCCTGCCTGAATCCTCTTTCTGCACCAGGAACTGTAATACTCCCAGCTTGACTCATATCCATTGTTAAAGCAAGAGCTTTATACAGACAACTGCCTATCAAGTTGTCTTGGAAAATTCATGTCTTACTTGAATGTGAACCTTCTCATAAAACCTGACTGGAGGATTACTGCTCTCGAGAACATAATGTCTGAAAACTAGACAGAAAGGAAGTCAATGTTCAGTAAGCATTAACAAAAACTGAGAAAATCAACCCAAAAATGACTCAGACACTATCCAGCCTCTAGCTTATGCTGTTCCTGGGCAGCAAAAGCCATTGTACCTTCAACGAGTGAGCAAGACTTTGGGTCTTCTAATATGCTCCTTCCTATCACATCCCCAGGGTCAGATTTGGTAATAATTTGACTCCAACTAATAATTACATATGGGAATTTTGCAAATTTATAATTTCCAAAGGGCACATCAGCCAATATTCTATAAATTTCTTTATACCATTCCTTTCATTAAGGAGCTATTTTTGTTCCCATGTGGGTCATTAGTTTTTTCCCCGTTTTGATTAATTTAATTCATATTATTAACTGCTATTGAATATTGTCTGAACTAATAGGAAACTTTAAGTTCTTGCTTTTATCCAATATTTTACCAGAAGAAATCCTATTAATACCAATGACCAATAGTGTTTAAAGACTTTAAATTTTTCTGAAAGGATAATAAATGAAGAGTGTTTTGCATTACCACAAAATTTAGAGCCAAATTTTATCTAGTTGATGCTCTTTTAATAACCCAGTTCTATAGTCCTAACTGAATCAATGCCAAATATTTTTCTTCCCTTCTAACATTGCCTGCTATTTGGTTTGTTTGTTTGTTTATCTTGGCCAAGTTAAGAAGTTTACTTACCGTTCTTCAGCAAAAGAGGCCACAGACTCGAGGATAGATAAATGTGCTATGGAAAGTATAGGTCCTGGTTTGTTGGCCCAGTGAATGAAGCATCAGCCAAGTATGCAGACATCCCAGGTTCAATCCCTGGTCAGGGTACACATGAGAAGCAATCAGCTACTTCTCTACTCCTCTCTCTCTGCCTTCTCAGGTGCTGAGAATAGCTCGGTTGATTTGAACATCTGCCCCAGATGGGGATTGGCAAGTGGATCCCAGTAACGGTGCACCTGGGAATTCTGGAAAATTCTCTTTCTAACTCTCCTCCTCTCACTTAAAAAAAAAGAAAAAGAAAAAAAAGAAAGCAAGATCTGGCCAGTTGGCTCAGCAATAGAGCATTGGCCCAATGTGTGGATATCCTGGGTTTGATTCCTGGTCAAGTCCCCTTCTCCCTTCTCTCTCTCTCTAGCTCTAGCTCTATCTTTTCCTCTCATGTAGCCATGGCTCAGCTGGAGCAAAGTTGGCCCTGGACGCTGAGGATGGCTCCATAGTCTTGCCTCAGGTGTTAAAATAGCTTGGCTGTCGAGCAAAGGAGCAATGCCCCTGGATGCGCAGAGCATCTCCCCATAGGGGGCTTTCCGGGTGGATCCTGGTCAGGATGCATGTGGGAGTCTGTTTCTCAACCTCCCCATTTATCACTTAAGAAAAATAAAGGAAAGAAGGAAGGAAGGAAGGGAGGAAGGAAGGAAGGAAGGAAGGAAGGAAGGAAGGAAGGAAGGAAGGAAAGGGAGGGGAGGGGAAGGGAAAGGAGGGGAGGGGAAAGGAAGGGAAGGAAAGAAGGAAAGGAAGGAGGGAAGGAGGGAGAGAGAGAGAGAGGAAGGAAGGAAAAAAGGAAAGAAAGAGGGAGGGAGGGAGGGAGGGAGGAAGGAAGGAAGGAAGGAAGGAAGGAAGGAAGGAAGGAAGGAAGGAAGGAAGGGAGGGAGGAAAGAGTAAACGCACTGTAAGCTTCTGTAAATAACAGAATGTAATCATTTTAGGACCCTTTCAACTAAGCCCAAAGGTCCCAAGGGCTGTGTAAAGGGAAGGATACATGAGAAGTGAGATCATTTTCTATGTGATTGATTAGAAATGAAACATTTCTAATGGGATACTCTTCTTCAGAAAAGGAAATGAGGAATAGGATTAAAAAGATTTCTATTATGAAACTGCCTTTATAGCAGGATTTCAACTTTTTTTTCCAAGTGTTTCATGGCAAGTAAATCAGTGCCTCCCCTCTCCTATTATGAAGCTGAGCAACACTGCTGGACCCTGGATGAAAAAAATTAAATGTACACACTCTGCCTTCCTTTCCTGGGCTACTTATCTAATTGATTTTCATGGAAATAACAACAAGTAATAGATTTTGTCAAATTCAAGGTTAGTTAGTGCACTAATGCATACAGAGCAATGCAAAAGATTAGTACATCCAGATCACGTCTCTTTGTTAACAGTCTAATGAGATGGGACAGTGGGAAGGGACAGGGAGGAAGTGAATCTGGGAGGGTGAGAGAACAAGGCAATGTCCACAAACATGGATGTGATCTAACTCAGGTTGTGGGAGCCAGTAAAAACATTGCTAGGCCCAGATATAAATATTTTGTTTCTTTCTGCCAGGCACCGTAGTTTATGAAAGGAACCACAGTTTAAAAATTCATGGGCAAGTGTTATAAATTTGAGAACATACTTTGGACCTCTTCCCATTCTAATAAGCAGTCACAGGTGTGGTTTTCATGAAATTGTATATTTAGGGAGGGAGGGTTTGGGAGGGAGAAGAGAGAAATGCATGTTCTAAGCAAACTATATTTGCATACACATTATGCATGTACCCAACACACACTTGTGCAAAGATGATTAAATATGTTCTGTGTTGGCAGCCTCTTACTGTGTTTCCTTAAAGTAGGGATAGCAAACATGTTCATCTTGCATCCCCAACCCAATCATTGTGTAGTAACTGTCTGAAGTGGTGTGTTGAGAAGGATTCAGAGGTCATATTTGGGTTCATTCCACAGTTTTTATTTTGTGCTTACTGAGTCCCTTGCACAATACAAGGCTGCTAAATTTTATTACTTCCAGCATAGGAGTACATTCCCATAGCTTCCAGTCCAACCAATGCCCCTTGGAGTGATGCAATTCAGAAGCCCTGAGTGCGAGGCCCTGGGAGCAAGGGCAGGTTTACAACATGTATAGTGACCAAAAGAATAGTGCCATGGCACAGAAGGACAGCAGTGGGCAGGGGTTGGGTTGGGTTGCAATTTTGTGTCATGTATTTGTTATCCCCATTGTAGAAACATAAAAACTATACTCACCTTTGCGCACCAATTAACATGCTTTATGTGTCTGAACAACATAGTGTTTACAGGAGGGACAGAGCAATGCAAAAGGTGAAAATAAAACAAAAGAACTGTCCTCCTTCAAAAAAGTAGAAACAAAAAAAGAATCAATTTGATACTCTTGAATGTTTTGCCATCATTTTCATCAAAAACCAGGGCATACTGAAATTCCTTATGCTTTGAATTTTATTTATTTTTTCCTTCTACTCCCAAGTACCTATTCTCTTGCATATCCTTTTAGCTATTCTTCCAAAATATTTATTGACACCCATTGAATACTAAAGTGGAAGAAACATCAAGTGCTTTTTGTGGGTCATTCTGCTGTCTTCGGCAGAATCACAGCCCAGTCAGCAGGAAGGTCTGTCTCCCTGACAACTTTCAGGGAGAAGACCTCCAGCCAGGCTCCAGGCTCCAAGCCTCTCTCTTCTCTGCAGTATTTGAGACAAGTTCCTTCAGAGGTGGTAGCCAGGCTCTGAGAGTGAAGACGACGCATGTTAAATATTCCACCTTCTCCTTAATTTTCCAGAGGTTAGTCTGAGGAAAACAGCTGGCCAATGCTTGCTTCAGGCAGAGAATGCATGAACTGAACTTGATGGTGGGTCTTATAATCTGAGCCCAGTAATTGCTACAGGTACTATCATTTCCTGTTTTTTCTGAAGCCTACTTATATCAAGAAGTCTAAACCTTACTAGAAGTCTTTCTCTCTCTCTCTTTTTTTTTTTTGGAATGACTGAGTAATTTTAGTTGATGCTGTTTAGTCATGCAAAAATCACTGAGCTACAAAGGTTGTTAGGATTCTTTTACATTCACTCATATAACATACATTTTTGAAACTGTGGACAAAGATACAGGCATAGGCCTGAGGAAGCTCGGCAACCCCTGATAGCCTATGGCCATCACAGAATGTGTGATTGCTGGGAGAAACCAGAGCTCTGGGCAGGGACAAGGCCAACACTGGCCCTGCCTTTAGTGTTAGGGAAAGCTTCTTAGCAGATGCAACATGGACACTCATACTTGAACAATTTCTGACCTTCCAGGCTGGCTTAGGATAAAAGGAAAACATGGTAAATGCCTTAAAAATGCATTTGTCAAATGTGCGTTTCCTTTGCCTGACTGCTGGTGGTGCATAGGATAAAATGTCGACCTGGGACACTGAGGTCTCCACTTGAGTGTGGGCTCATTTGGTTTGAGTACAGGCTTACCAGATTGAGTACGGGGTCACCGGCTTGAGCACGGGATCATCCTTCAATGATCCCATGGTTACTGGCTTGAGCCCAAAGGTCACTGGCTTGAGCCCAATGTCACTGGCTTAAGCAAGAGCTCATGCCACTGCCCCACCTGGAACATATGAGAAGCAGTCAATGAACAGCTAAAGTGATGCACGAGTTGATACTTCCATCTCTCTTCCTTCCTGTCTCTGTCTCTCTCTCACTCTCTCTCTTTTCTTTTGAACCAGCATTTCCATTTCTAGAATATTTCAGAAAAAACTAATCAGATAAGTGCACAGATAGGTAGGTACATGAATGGTGATCAGTGCCAGTGCCCCTTTATAATGGGAGAGAGCAGGAGAAAGAGGAAGAGGAGAAATAACAACAGAAAATCAACAATAAGATATTGGGTAGCCAAATCAAGGTGCATTCAGAAGACAAGGTATAAATGCAGCCATTAAGAGTCATTTAGAATTGTTTTTTGACATGCAAAATGTTTGCAGTATGTTCCTGAAAGGGAAAAGAAATGACTTCAGAAAGATGTACTGCTGTTTAGGGCACTGGCTTTTAAGCTTTGTGAAGTCGGGGCACATTTAAAGTCCTACAAATAATTGTAGGTGCACTATATACAAATTTCTGAGAAATATATTATAATAATTAAGTCAAATATTAAATAAAAATATATAAAGTCCAAGCATGTTTTTATGGTAAATGAAATAAATACAAAATTAAATTTATTCTGACATTAAAAAACATTTTTATGTTACATTTTTTGAGTTATGCTTTTTTTGAGTTATTCGTAAAAAAGAGGGGTTAAAAATAATAAAATGACAAAAACGTTATTTTTTCATATAAATGTAGATACATTCTTAATAAGATTTAGTAAATACAGCATGTCCTGGCATGAATGTGTTAAGTTTTTTCATTCTTGTGTTTATGAGAAACATAAGCCTGATGTGTCCTAACAATTTCTTCAATGTTTGGGCATATATTTGAAAGGCAAACTCTCATTTCCTCATAAATACATTGAAGAATTCCTCTCTTTTTACTCTTAATTGTGTTGAGGGTAGAAAATCCAAATTCACATAAATAAGTTGTTGAAAATTGTAGTAAAATGTTCAAAACTTTTTAAGATATTGCCATATATTCTTCTTTTATAGAAATCCAAAAGGCTTTAAGAGACAATTCCTTATGTTTAATCATCAATCCACGATCAGTGGATATAGCTGCCAATTCTTCTTCTTCTGTTAATGTTAAAACAAAATCACTTGAAGCTTCCATGAATGGGTTTCTAATCCAATCGTATTGTTCAGTGTTAAGTGATGGAAAATGCTATAAATTAAATTTTTCCCGTCAGTCTTCAAGTCCTATTTTATTTACACTTAACGTTTGCTCACTTCCATAATCGGATTCTTCAATATCACGCTTCTTTTTGGAAAATCTATCCATTTTATTTGGGTGTATTTATCTCAAAATAATATAATGATGTATTAATAATAAATATAATAATGATGTGTTACCAAAAAGAGCAGTATTTCTGTAATGAAATGGTATAATAGAATAACTATATTTATTTTTATATCTGGGCACATGCCGCGAACCAGCACAGCTAGTAATTCCAGGTCCCGAGTGGGAACAGTGCGGAATTAAGAAAATACAGAGTCGGGAGGGCCCTGTAATTGCTGCTGGTAAGAACAAAGCACACCCAAGAACCGCATCTTGTTTTCTTTATGGGGCAAAGTGGGCCATTAGCAAATCAATGAGATCTTTGATTGTGTTTCCAAGGCAACCCAAAAATTTTACCAAGTGCAGAAACCCCCACCATACATATCATCTTAACTTTACACCAAACAAAGAATAGAAGAAACTTGCCTCCATTCTTTCTGGGGAACATGGGGGGCAGTGTAAACAATTCAGCACCACAGCTTAACAGACTTTTGCAACCTAATGAGGCAAGTGAGGTGGGGGGTTGGGAAGACTGTCATCTTACAGCCAATTCCCCACACCTCTGTCCCCCAAAAACCTAAACTTTTGATCCCAACAGGCACATATTTCCCTGGAATGCCATAGGGCACACCTAAAAATCTTCTAGGGCTCACCAGAGCACCCTGGTACACAGTTTGAGAACCACTCGTCTAGGGGTTTGCAGTCCATAGACCAAAAGGTGATCCCTAGGCTAGCCATCACCTGGGAATGTGTTAGAATGCTGAATCTCAGGCACTACCCAGACCTACTGAGACAAATCTGCATTTTGACAAGAGACACTGGCCTGGACTACAGACTGCTATTGGTCTACAGTGACATTTTCACTCTTCCATGACATTGTGAGGGGGAAGAAGGGGCAAAGTATTGAGTTTTTCACAAAGTTAAGTACATATAATTTATAGCACTGTTCCTTATTCTGAGACTATAACATTGCTTTTATGGGGTGAAACTTTCTTATATACAGTGATGGTTGTTTGGGGATGATGGGTCTAGCTAGTTGTTTTGCTGCTGTTTTAGTGGCCCTCGTTGGCAAAATAAACAGTTGGCATGGCAATCCTATGTGTTGTTTTGAAGTTTTACTAAGAAATCTGGGAATCACAATGAATGCTAAAACACTCCACTTTTGAGTACCATATTATGTGTGGGTGTGTGATTGGGGTAGATGCAAATTACACATAAAAAGCAGTTTCCTATGGGAAATGAAATGATGAACACTTTTAGCATGTTCTTTTCTTCTTTTCTGAGTTGTCCAAATTTTATGAATTTAGTATTAAAGATATAGGTTGATGTGGAAGCTAGAGGCACCTACAAAAGGTAGATGTCCAGTCCTTGTAACTTAAAGGAACCTGACACATTGATACTACACATGGACTATGGAACCAATCAGCTTGGGTTCTAATCCCAGTGCCACCACTTGAATAGAAAAACCTTGCCCAGGTAATTTATTGTCTTTGTGTCTTATGTTCCTTATCTATAAGGTGGGATATTACAATTATAGTGCCTGATTCTAGGGTGGTTCTGAGAAGTGAGTTAACATAGGTATTATTTTACCAAGGCTATTTGAACAGATTACCACAAACTGGGTGATTTAAAATGATAGAAATAAATTTTTTCACACTTCTAGATGCCACAAGTCCAAAATCAAGTATCAGCAGGGTCCTACTCCCTCTGAAGTGTTCAGAGAAGAATTCTTCCTCACCTCTTCCAGCTTCTCACAGCTTCTGACTTTTCTTGGCTTGTGGCTGCATCACAACAATAGCTGCCTCTGTCTTTACATGGACTTCTCCCTGTGTCTTCTGTCTCTTATAAAAACACTTGTAATTGGATTTAGATCATTCCTGAGTAATGTAGGAGGGTCTCATCTTGAGTCTAACTTAATTACATCTACAATGCCATCTTTCCAAGAAAGTTCACATTTACATGTTCTAGGGGTTAAGACATAGAGATATTTTGGGCCACACTTCAACCCATTACAACATATAAAATTCAACTTAAAACAACACATGACAAGTAGCAAGTGTAGTTTTTGTCCAATTTCAGTTCTCTGGGAAGTTTTTGTTCCAGAATTTTCTCTAAAGGCTCTTGCTTGGGTAGAAGCCCTTTGCTTTTCAATTTCCAACCCAAATGAATTATTAATATTACTAAAGATCTCCCTCTCAAAATCTATTTTGATTAAGGGCTCAGCATTTCTGTTCACTAGGATCACCACTGAAAACAGGAAGAGAGTTTGAGGAAAGCAGCATCAAGTCCTAGCAGGAGTCCTCTCCAGATTAAAGAGCAGGTCAAGGGAGCCCACAGGGTCATTTTAATCTGTAAAATCTTATTTCCTGTTTCTACTTCCCAGCAGTGATCTTACTTTTATTTGACAAATTACTATTCTTCAAAGGGAATAGGAAAGACTGTTAACCTCAGGCATAGAATTGTTTGTCTTGCAGGATAGCCTTTTATAAGGGGACCCTCTGAAAGGCACAAGGAGAGAGCTTTTGAAAAGAACTGACTACATCTCCAGAGCCACAGATGACCTTCCAGTACTGGTTCTCCAAACTCACCCAAGCAGATTGCTGTCGCCACCACCAAGTACCCCACCTTGGCTTCAAAAAGCTGAAATAACGATAGTCTCTTGTAACCATTTCAAGTCCTCAGGATAAAAAAATTTATGTTTGCTCATCAAGATATAAGCATAGTGCTTGGCCTGAGGTAAGAACACAGCACATTTTTTTGAATGAATAAATGAAAGAATGAAGGAACAAACCAACGAATGAATGAATGAATGTGCAGGTGACTCCAGGAGGCTCAAACTTTAGAATTCAAGGAGTAAGTTTTACCAGACAAGTCATCTGTATTCTTCAAATATATGATTTTCCCCCACCTCGCCCACCAGTAAGGGTTTCCCTAGATGGGAAACTAAACTGCTGAAAAGGCACAGCCTTTCCTCTCTCTGCCCTGTGCTTCATTTGCAAAGTCAGGTCTAAGGAGAGGATCCTACAATACAGTTTCCTGAGTGTGTGTGTGAGGTGTCCTATTGCCTACCAGCTGCCTCCCTACCTGTGGGTTCCCCTCCTTTCAAAAAGTTCAGCATAGTCTCCACAGGTCACCCCATATATTTGAATAATGGTATAGGAGAGTCACAGACAGAATTTTTTCTTAAATCTTCCCAGGCAGCTTCCAATCTCAGAACTGCAGATCCAGTTCCCTTTTCTAGAATGCTGTAGATTTTTCTTTGTGCATATTCAGGAATGCATCTGTGGTTCCCACTGGCTGGTGGAGGGACCGTGCAGGAAAAGTAAACTTGCTCTATCACCATTTTCAGTATCTCATCAAACCCAATTCCCTAATACTTCGCCCATAAAATGGTCATCTCTACATGCACACACGGGGAGGTAGAACTGTCATTGGGCTAAAAATAATTATAGCCTTCTAAAAAATTCAGACAACTAAGGCCAAAACCAAAGTAGTTAGTTGGATGAGCAAAGAAATTGCTTCAATTTTTCTTCTATCTTTAGTTACCTATGAATGAAGGTTCAACTGACACCCTGGCTATTAGTTTTGTCTTTTTCTGATGGACTATGGAATTAAATTCATTCACATTGAAGCCATATCGAAAGCATCTGTAAGTAGAGACTTCTAGATGATTAGAACCAACAGTAACTACAAAAGTTTCGCCACTGAACTGTAAAATGGTGCATTTGGCTAATGTCACCTCGGTGATAGTAGTGGTGTTTTTATTTCAGGCTACAGGCAGACTTTGTAAGAATGTGAAAATCAATACAGAAGATTTGTCGGGGGTGACATGTTTGTTAATGTTTTATTGATTATACTATTGGTTGTAAATTTTCTAACTTAATAAAGCTCAAGGTTTTTTTGCAGTAAAAGACAGAGGTTATTTAATCAACTGGCCACTTAATGCAAACTATGAACATGATACATTGTGACTGCTTCAAAGTGATGCCCAATTCATCACTCTCCAAGTGCCCATGATGTCACACTCTCTCACACACACACGTGCGCGCATACAGGAATGTTAGGAATATTATGCCCCTGGAAGAATTAGGCAAAAGGAGTCTGATATAAAAAGGAAAAGCACCTACACAAACACTTGATACTAAAAGACTCTGGCAGCATGCACATAATACTAAAAGAAAGGCTGAACATGAGATAGCTGTTTTCTGCATAAAAGGAAATTAGGAATAGACTCTTAAAAAGCTAAGCCAAAGTACAAATGCCCATAATTCAGGCAGCATTGAAAAAAAATTATTGATAATCCACTTTCTGCGTCCAGAGTAAAAACACTATAACAACCCAAACCTTGTAAAATCACAATGATTTATTTAAGAAATTAGATAAATCTAATCCAGCAATGGTTACTGTTTCCCAAAACTGTTTGGCCCGTTCTATACAAATTGTATACAGTTGTCTTTCAGTATTCATGAGGGATTGGTTCCAGGAATACTCCTTCCCATACCAAAATCTGAGGATGCTCAAGTCCCTAATAGATAATGGTATAATATTTTATTCCTCCCATGCACAGTACTTTAAATCATCTCTAGATTACTTATAACACCTAATATAATGCAAATGCTACATCAATAGTTGTTATACTATTGTTTAGTGAATTAGGACAAAAGAAAAATAACTGCACATGTTTAGTTTAGATTCAACCATCATAAACTTAACTACACAGTACACATCAGCAAGAACGTTACTTTCTTTCCCCAAATATTTTCTATCCACGGTTGGGTGAGTGTAGATGTAGAACCCGCAGATATGGAGGGCTGACTGTATTCATTGTACTAAGCTCTGTACTAAAAGGACTTTATGTTTCTCATTATCACATGAGTTCTCGTTATCTTCTGATGAAGGCTGCTAAAGCACAAAGCTGTTAGACTTAAAGCATTTACCAATGAACTATTAAAAACAAAACTTGTCTCTCCTCAAATATAAATCCATTAGGAAGTAAACTGTAGATGACTTAGTTTCATTTTCCTTGTGTGTGTGTGAGTGTGTATGTGTGTGTGTGTATGTGCTTCATCTATAAGCCCTGACACACAATGTTATAACTTTTGCGACATTCCTTGAATTATACTGTGGTTGTGGTACTCAACATGGCAGGGGGGGTGGTTCCCAGTTTCCCATGATGGAGCTTAACTCCAAGTCCTCGGAGATGGGACATTACCTTAAAGCCACAGAACACACAGTGCTGCTGCCAACACGGATTTAAGTCCTGATCACTTTCCACACTTGTAGCTAAATATCTTTAATTTGTTAAATCCCTTCCAAACCCTTTTCCCCAGGAAATGATTTAAATAACTGTTTTGTAGTCACAAAAGCCTCCTGAATCATCAACTCTTCCAAGAAATCTTTCAGATTTTCATGGAACCAGTTCAATAAAGCATCTATTTCCTTGGAAGAATGGAGGAGGGAAGAGTCGGCGCCCTAGGCACTCATTTCCCCAATTACTGTCACTGGGTCTCCTCTCTCCCTGCCAGGTTAACAACCAGCCTATTTTATCACCCGCCTTATAAAAAGCCTCTGTATCTGGTAATTACCTTCTCTCTCTCCTTTTTCTTATCTTCTTCTTTTGAAATTATTTTTAACATGTCTTTTCAAGTCTTTTCAAACTTTCTAATGGAACCCTTGTGTGAATATTTCAAAAATTTCTTCCATTGTTAATCTCACACAAGCTTTTCTAAATTCTCCACAGTGATTCCCAATTAATAAAAATTTCACTGGAGTGTGAGTTCTTTTACTTTCCACTAATTTAAAAGCCTCCCACAGTGGCTTCTTAAAATATTTGGGAAATAATTTTTAAATGAAAATAATTCCATAAATACACAGCCATGAGACAGGATTCTCTTAGGGCTTAACCTGGCCTTTGTTATAAATGAATGCTTCCTGGAAAAAGGCCTTTTCATTTCTTTTGTTTCCCCTCTTTTTATACCACTTTGTACCTTTTTTATATTAATTTTTAAAAACACTGAAATTTAAAAAATTTTAGATTTTTGAAAATTTATAGATGAAATAAAACTATGTAAACATTAGAAAAACAAAATTAGGAACACAAGACTATAGATGCCCTTTCTTAGGGTAGAAGAGGAGAGGTGTAAGACTCTAGGGATGCTAACACAGTAAAAAGTCATTGTCAAGGTCCTAGTTTTACATTGGCTGATGAGTTCAGGGCACTTAGTAAGTAAACATGAATGAATGAATGAGTACATACACAGAACAAATATTGAAAATGAGTCATGAACCGAGATTATGATTAATCCAAATCTGTGCCTTTGAGACTATAGGAAAGCAAAATGAAGAGAAAGAAATATATAGAGAAGATTTTAATTTGTAAAGTATAACAAATTACATTCTAAAACAGCAAGCAGTACAACCATACAACCTGCATGGCATCCATTTGCCATTTGCCTTTAAATTCACCACATTGTGAAATGTGTAATCTTCTCGTTTTGATCTCAGTGTCCCTGATTAAGAATGATTGGAGCATATTTTTATATGCTTACTGGATCCTTTTATTTCCTGTTCTGTGAATTGACATATATTTGACCCATTTTTCTACACTTGGGGAAACTGAAGTCTCATTAACTCACGAAGACTTCAACTGCCAGTACTGGTAGAATTGCAACTGCTTTCAGACATTGGAAATAAGCAGTGAGAAATTGTGATCCTTGAGAGAAAGATCAATGAGGTGATTCCTGCAACAGAAATTGATTTGTAGATATCAGCTGTGGATACTAATCTATTGTCTATTTCACATATGCAAATACAGTCCTCCAGTCTACAGGTTATGTCTTGTAACAGAAGTTTTCACTCTGTTATTGTTAAATTTGTGTATGTTGACTTTCATAGTTTGGTTTTCTGTATCTCTTTCAGGAGGCCTCTCTTCCCCACAAAGTTATAAACAGAGTCTCTTATATTTCTTTATATAATATTTTAAATTATGCTTGTAGTACATTCTGAATATATTTTTGTAACTGGTATGAATTAAGGAGATTTCTTTTTCTGTCTTTTTTTTTCTAGGTGAAAGGTGGGGAGATAGTGAGTGGACTCCTGAATATGCCCCAACCAATATCTGTCCAGTGACCCCTGTCTGAGGCTGATGCTCTAGTACTGAGTTACTTTTAGCACCTGAGGCTGATGTGCTCTAATGAATCTATCCAGAGTGCTTGGGGCCACATTCAAACCAATGGAGCAGTGGCTGTGAGAGGGGAAGTAGAAAGAAGAGGGAAGAGGGAGAAGAAGTAGATGGTCACTTCTCCTGTGTGCCCTGACCAGGCATCAGACCTGGGATGTCCATGCACCATGCTAACGCTCTATCCACTGAGCCACCGGTCAAGGTGGGAAATTACTTTTCAGTAAGTGAAAAGCCAGTGATCTTATTACATTTTGGTGGGTTTTTTTAGGTTAACCAGTTATTTTTAAGAATATAACTCAAGAACAGTCAAATGGAAAGGATATAAGACAAGGTATGGGGTGGGGTTGATACAGAGCCCTCCTGTCCTGTTCTGGGTATGCCACCTTTCCAGCAAATCAGCATATTTGCTAATCTGGAAACTACCTATGCCCCATTATTTAGAGGTTTTATGGAGATTTTATTACTTAGATATTACTGATTATATCATTGGCTATTGGTCATCGAACCCAGACTACTTGAAGTCATAGAATGTCAAAGCTACAAAGACCTGAAAAGATATCTTGATCAATTTCCAGTATTTCAGGTAAGGAACATCAGTCCAGAAAGATTCAGGGAGCCAGCTATGGCCATCCAACTGGGTAGTGGCGAATCAAAAATCAAACCCAGGCTGCCTGTCCCCCAGCTCTGTCTCTCCTGCCTCTTCTAAGGCCTGTCATCAGATGTCACCAGAATGTGCTTCAGGAATCCCATGCACACTTCAGCTAGTATAAGTTACTATTCTAATCTGCATCCCTGCACTTAGTGTGTGTATACACAAGCGTGAGCGCATGACTGTGTGCTTGGTACAAAAACTTTTTGAATTACACTACTTCATTTAAATTTGCATATTGAGATTCCAGTCTCCCTAGCTGAAAATGATAAATCAAATTTAATTCAAATAAAATAATTTGTAGTAATTTGTTTCATATAAAATAAGAACATAATTCATGGACACACCATGAATTTTTAAACTAATCAAAGTAATCATTCCATCATGTTAAGAAAGAGTAAGGGGTTTTGGTCATTCTTGGCTGGGTGAGTGAACCATTGACCATCTGTCTCAGCAGCTAGCTTGGTATATATCAAACAGCAAGGGCATGCCATGTTTGGGTAAAATGTCTTCTAACACCAGGGCAATCTACACAAGCCCAAATAAGGAATTTAGACTTCCTTGACATTGCTGCATGAAAGCAGAATGTTCAATTTAAATCTTCAACTTAAAAAATTTTTCTTTTAGTTTTTCTGATCAGAGATTAAAATGTAAGATTGAGGCTGCCCTCAATGCATGCTTCCCATATCACGAGCGGGAGACTGAGCATCCACACTTAACAGGAGACCCTGATGGATGAAGAAGAGGTGAGAACATCTGAATATAAAGCTGTGCTGGGCAGAAGAGAGGGGCTGGTGAAGAGAAAAAATGATGTGGAACTAAGCCTACCCCAACAGACATAAGAACACAGGGTTTCTGAAACTAGCCTACATGTTTAGGCCTGTATCATTAACGAAGTAACAGAAACTCTAACAAATAGTAGTATTAAAAAGGGGGGGGGGGTCAGTGGAGTTTGTCTATCTCAAATAGTACGAGTCAGGCAGTCAAAACTGGGGTGGCAGATCAACCATGCCCTTTTTTTTTTTTAATTTTCATTTTAGAGAGGAGACACAGAGAGAGAGAGAGAGAGAGAGAGAGAGAGAGAGAGAGAGAGAGAGAGAGAAATAGAAAGGGGGGAGGAGCTGGAAGCATCAACTCCCATATGTGCCTTGACCAGACCAGTGCAGGGTTTTGAACTGGCGACCTCAGTGTTCCTAGGTCTACGTTTTATCCACTGCACCACCACAGGTTAGGCTCAACCATGCCCTTTTTATCTTTTCTTTTTGCCATTTCTAGAATGTTGGCTTACAACTTCACAGTCACAATATGGCTGCTGAGATGCCAGGCATCACAGTTTTGGGCTTAAGAGAGAAAGAATGAGAAAGTAGTGGTGCCAGTTATAGCAGTTTCTCCTATAAAATCTTTCCTAGAGACCCTCCTATAGACAGAATTTGGTTTATCTTATTGGCTCAAACTGCATCACATGACTATCTCTAGATAATGTAAAGCTGGGGACAAAGTACAAACATTTCATTCCTCCAGCTGCTAGGGTATCGGCCGCAAGGAGAAGCTGAAGCTGGGCGACCCCCATGTTTGCCACAAATTCAAGATGCATAGATATGGATCTAAATAATTCCAGGGCTCATGGTCTCTTCTGGAAGCCACTGTACCACCATATGTCCATGGCCTGAAACCAAATTTGAGAAAAGGAGATGGATGTCTTTAGGCCCATAGCTATCAGAGTGAGCTTATGAGGGGCGAAATGATTGAATCCCAACTTCAGGGAGAGTGGACGTCTTGGCTTAGATTCATCCATATTCTCAATGAATACAGGTATATAACCTTGGAAAAATCCTTTATCTTCCCCAAGACTTATACTTTCATCTGTAAAATGTGAATACCATATTTTCCCATGTGTAAGACACATCTTAATTTTGAGGCCCAAAATTTGAAATAAAATTCATTACATAAAGTTATTGAACTCAAGTTTTATTCATCATAAAATTTATACAACTCCTTATTACTGTCAAAACTCCCATCCATTAGCTTGTCCTCATCTGTGTCTGATGATGAATCACTCTCTTCATATATTGCCTCATCTTCAGTTCCATCTATGGCATTTGAAATGCAACACTTATTAATGACTTGACAACAATCTCAATCTTGATATTATCCCAGGATCTTTTCACCAAGGTACAAACTTCTCCTGTAGTTGGTTTCTTCACTCTTTCTGCTGGTTTCAAATTGTCCCCGGAAGACTTCACTCATTGGTTCCATTCATCTCTCATGGCAGCTTTGAAGAGTTTGTTAATGCTGACATTACGTGGTTGGAGCTGGGATGTCAAGCCTTGAGGTATGACGGCAAGTTTTGTTTTTTGCTCTGCAGCAATCTTCTTTGTGGTTTTTGTTCTGTGTGCCCTGAACTGATCAAGAACCAAAAGGGCAGGTTGTGTAAGAGCCCACCTGGTTTCCCTCTCTAAACTTTCTCAAGTCAGATCTTCAGCACATCCTGATCCATCCAACCCTTATCATGAACGTGGACAATCATTCCTCAAGGAATGTCTTTTTTTGGCATTGTTTTCAGTTTGATAATCAGCATAGGAGACAGCTTGGTTCTGTCAGCACAACAAGCTAGAACAACTGTGTAATGGCTCTTTTCATGTCCACTTGTCTCATAGTTAGTTTTTACCCCCTTATTATCAAGAGTTTTGTTACTTGGGACATCAACTTGAAGAGGGACTTCATCCATATTTGCAATCTGTCCCAACTCAAACTGATGTGTCTTCTGATATTGAATGAAAAAACGATGAAATTCAAAGACCTTCTGCTCATGGCTTTCCAGGTATCTTTTGGGCAAGTCTGGTGCGTATACACATGCTTAGTCTATTCTGTTTCATGAACCCGAAGCACCAGTTGTGTCCTCCTTTGAAATCAGTAACTTATTTTTCATCAGCAGTTCTTCTTGCCTCATACTGAACCATCTTTGTGGACACAGGAATTCCAATTGCCCTTTGCTCTTCAATCCCTATCTTCAATTACCTTTCTCAATCAGGCCATTTTGCTGACTTGCCTCTCATGGCCTTCTTCTGCCGTGGCGTTTTCAGTAGGGTTTCTTCTTCCCGTAGCCAGTCTCAGATTGATTTCTCAGTTGGAGGAGGACCAAACTAACTAATGTTCAGCAGCATGATTTCCATTCACTTTTGCAAACTGGATCACTTTTAACTTGAATTCAGCACTGTACAAAAATCTTTTCTGAGCTATTTCTGGGCAGAATGTGGTAAAATGTAACCTATTATGATATACCAGTAACAAGTGCAAAACAAGGAACACAAAGACAACAAGCACAAAAAAGTGGGAAATGCAAGTAAAAAAACCCTACAACCATTGTATAAGTCGTACCCAGTTTTTATACCCCAAATTTTTCGAAAAAGGGTGCATCTTATACATGGGGGAATGTGGTAATTATTCCCATGTTGCAAATTTGGAATAAAATTTCTTTGAAATCCTGCAAAGGATAGATTATATTAAAAATAAAGAGGCCCTGTCCGGGTGGCTCAATGGATAAAACTCCAAGAGCGCAGGTTTGCTCCCCTGCCAGGGCATGTATGAGAAGCAATCAATGAGTGTACAACTAAATGAAATGAGTTGATCCATTTCTTTTCTCTCTGTCTCCTTCTCTTCTCCCTCCCCCACCCAATCAATAGGGAAAGAATTGTTTTTTAAGTGAGAAGCTAGAACTTTGCTGTCAGATAGGTTTAAACTGAGATTGGACACCTACTAGCTGGGTGATTTTGGATGAATAATTCAATTTCTAACGACCTCACTTTTTTCCTCTATAAATGGGGGTAATGGTATTTACACTTTTACAGGGCTGTTGTGAGGAATAAGTTAAAATTTTTTTGTGAAGTATATAAAACAGTGCTTGGCATATGGTAAGTACTCAGTAAATATCAGCCATTTCTATTTTTAGGTACATGTACCCAGCACGAATGTGAGATGTAATAGATGATCAATAACGATGAGTTTCCCTTTCTCATGTCAGAAGATTTTCATGCAGACTAAGTGAGGTAAGAATTATGAATCTGCTTGGTAGGTCCTAAGTAGTTCCTGAAATGAAAGGAGTTGTTCTCAGGATGGCAAAGAGCAGGGTGAATGAGGAAGTAGGTGCTGGGGCAGCCAGCACCCCACTGGGTCAGCTGGGATGATTCTGGGTTCCACCACATCTGCCCCATCCCAGTCAAGCACATTAGCCTTGCAGAGATGAAAATTCAAAACTCCCATGCCTGGGTCAAATTGTAGGGCTTTCTAGTAGACAGAAGGCATCATCCTTCTGGGAAGTTGTCAAGGAAGAAAGTGTTCCCCAGTAAACTGAGTCAACCTGTACTGCAGAGTTGTGGCTGCTTTTTTTCTGGCAAAACCCGTCTGATGGTGAGGATGCCACTGCCAGGACGGCCAGGGAAACAGCACTCCTGTAGGGCCACTTTGGAGGGACTCAGTGCTCTCTTCTGCAAAACCAGTCAGGTCCAGTGTGGTAAAAAATTGAGGATAGGAGATGGAAAGCTGAGTGTCCTGGACCTGTCCCCAACCCTAGAGAGCATCCTGTCCTGACATCCTGTGGAATAGCAGCATTTGTCTTGGGAGGTGGACACTGAGCCTCAGGACTCCTGAAGACTGTTGATATGCCAGCAGGGATTATGGGGGCATCCGGTTCATTTTGCATTTGGAAGACACCTGCGGTAAGAAAGAAAGAAAAAGAAATGTTTCTCTCCTGTTCTGGATTTTTCATATTTAATTCACACACTAGAGCCCAGGGCATACTCTGGCCCTGAAGAGGATGGGAAGGTAGTTTAATCCTCTACTACAAAATGGGAGCAGCTCGTGCCAGAGAACTTGCTGGAAGCTGCCAAGCCATGAAAGCAGAAGAGCAGGTGCTTAAGATTTCCTGAATATGTGGAAGCTAGAGCTTCATTATCATGCTCAACTCTTTCTCAAAGCAGCTATCGCAGCTGTTCTTGAATGTGATTTGGAACTCACAACTTTCTCCTGGCTACCTGATTATCTTGCATAGCATTCGCAGGAAGAATAACCCATGTCAAGACTAATTATTAATAATAATGAGGGCACATTGAATGTAAATTCTGTGCTGGGCACTTACTTTGCTTAGCATTTCATATGCATTAACTGCTTTTTCTTCATAGGCATCCTAGAGGGAGGTACTATCCAGTTTAAGAGTGAGGAAACTGAAAGCCCAAGAGGCAAAGGAATGCTTGGCGTTGCAGAGCTATGAGGTGGCAGAAACAACATAGGCGTCCAAGTTCGCTGGATCCCAAGCTATAGTGTTTTGTCACTATGTGATGCCACCTCCCTGAGATGGCTGCATACACACAGTAAGAGCATAAGATATTGAAGCTGGGGTCCATGGCAAAGACAAGTCCAGAAACATGAATTAATTAATTTATAAATACCAAAAGAGTACATTTACACAGTGCTCATGAAGCCAACAATAAGGCTCAGTTAACAAAGACGCAAATGGTAAGAACAATGAAATTTACTTTGTGTATTCACATGCTATGGACTCTAAGCAATGTAGAACAGAGTCTGACATTCTTCCTCTGGCCATCTTAGAGATATAAATAATACAAAGTGTCACATGCAATCCTCATCTCATGCAATGTTGTCTGGTCTGGTATTTCTCCTTAGGTTTCATCCTAACAAGTCTAAATCTTTGCCTAAGCCCTTGTATTGAGCATCTTCAGCATTGATTCAATATCAATTGATTGCTCTAGAAATTTTTGCTCCCCTCCCACATGCATTGCCAGGTGTCACCCTTGACACCTGACAGCTCCCTGCCTGGGAGAGCTGAGCTCTCTAGGTTGGTTCCCTCTCTCTGGGGCATGCTCTTCAGGACACAGTGGGCATGGAGGCTTCCTTGTTAGAGCTAGAACTTGAAGGTCCTCTATTGGGAGGATCCATGAATTCCATAGCAATGGCAGTTCCCATGTGGCACCATTAAATACCTCTTTGACTGCCACAGCTGACGGACACAACTGTTGACTCATTTGATGCATTATTATCACATGGGCCTGAGAAGCAGCATCTTGACTAGAATTTTTCTGGGGCCGCTGCTCTGCGCAACTCACAGAAACTCAGATGAATACTCTTCCATTACCCAGGGGTCTTACCAGTCAACAGGTATTTATTAGAGACTGTTGGTCTGACAGACTGAATTGATCTGTCTACAGTTTCTGAAGCGCATCTCTTAAAGTCGATGTTTCCTGCTGCGGCCACACCAAGTTTGAATTCCAATCACTCTTGCTCTCGTTGATACCGTACAAATCTCAGCAAGCTTCTCCTGAAGCTGGGTCAGCCTCCAGATGCAAGCTTTCCACTAAAGTCTGGTGTTTCTGTGTGCAAACTTCCACGGCTTCTGGACAAAACAGTTTCCTTCTCCGGCTGAGTGCTGCCTGCCAGGTCTCCTCCCTCCCCCCACCCCCATTGCCCAGCACTCATCCTCTTGGTGGTTTGTCTCTCCTGTAAACAGAATGTCTTTCCTTAGGGGTGGGCCAACATTGACTGAGCTGCTAGGGTGCTACTTAGCCACACAAGGGCAGATTCAGTTACTGAAGTTCTTACAGTTGAGGTGTAACAAATCATCACAAACTCAGCGGCTTAAGACAACATAAATTTATTATTTTGTACTTTAATAAGTTTGAAGTCTAAAATGAGTCGGCAGAGCTTTCTTATCTGAAGTTTGGCTGAATCTGTTTTCTTTCTTGCCTTTTCTAGCTTCTAGAAGCCACCTGCATTCTGGACTCACAGACCCCTTTCTCTGCCTTCAGAGCCAATAGAATAGCATGTTTAAATTTCTCTGTCTCTGACCCTGACACTCATGACTTTCTTAAAGAAGGACCCTTGTGTTTACGTTGGGCCCCCCAGGATAACCCAGGGTAATCTCCCATCTCATGATCTTTAACTTAATTACATCTGCAGAGTGCTTTCTTTTGCCCTGTAAGGAAATATATTCACAGGTTCCTGGGATTAGGATATGAATATGTTGGGGAGGAGGGAGTGTTATTCTGCATGCCAGACTAGAGGAGAAGAGAAGATGACCAAACTGAAAAGATAAACACTTAACAGACAAAGATAGGTTAATTAACAGCAGATTCTTAGGCTATCAAGGCTTACATGGAAGCACATGAAATGGACTTGGAAGATCCACTAACATCCTCATCTGCAAAGAGGAAACTGAGGCCCAAGAAATCACAAAATTGTTTCGTGATCTACCAAGGCCTGGAATCCAGCCCTTGACTCGCAGACCAATGCTCTCCACAGAACAGGTGAACCCTTCCAGTCCACATTTTCTCCTCCCTCTTTGTGACAGAAATGTGTTGTCAGATGTAGCCTCTCAGTTTCCCAGCTGCTTCTAGGACAGCAGGCTTCTCTTGAAGCCAAGGACCTCTTCCTGCAGGCCTTTCTGTCACGTGCTCTCTACGTGTTGTGCACTGTGCAGTCATATTCTTTGAAGATTTTTTCTTTCATCTCTGCTTAAAATAGCACCCACCATAGTGTTAACCTCAGAAACTTCAGAGTGAGGACCCAAAGGAATGGAAAAATTTATAACCTGGTGAACTGACCTACATTCTGCTTAATTGTTTTTGGCCTGACCATTACCTCAGGCATCAAAGTCAAAAGGAAGAAAAGAGATGGTTAGATGACAATGTACATAGGTTTTGTGGCTCTGGTTGAACCTGAAAATGAACAATTGTCAGGAATAAGTTTAAAGATAAAAAGTCCTTAGCATAGATTTAATTTTTTACAAAGGACCCACTTTTGCTGGTGTTTCAGGAAAAAGAAATTATCAAAATCATGACTTGTGCATTTCTCACAGGTAGATTACCTGCTCTGGTCCAACTGTTCTTTTATTACAATGTGTTGGGTCAGGTTTTAGTTTATTGTAAAAAGACTAAATTGGATGCCATGTCTTTTTTTAATATGAGCATTTTTATATGAGCAAAAGACTTCATTTTCTCCCTATTGTACAAAATGCTTCATATGATCAGATGTAATTGAAGAAACAAAGGTTTTTGTGAAACCTGAATTGAATGTCAACAGATATTTAAGGTCTTTCTAAGGTCACCATCAAAGGCATATTACTTCCCTTTTTTTTTAACACTTCAGTTTTAAATCACTTTTGGAGAGCGTCAAAAAGACATTCACATCCTTCTAATCTGATCATTGAGTGCATTTGGCAGCTGTTGAGCTTTATTTTCTAACATGTTTCTGATGGAGATGTGCATTGCATGGCTTGTTTAATATAATTTGTTGTTAGTGCTTCAGATTCATGGTATTATCTGCCTAGATGCGCAAAGATGGGCAGGATGGATGACTGTTTCTGGTTTTGTTTTGTTTTTTCTTTTTAAATTTTTAAATCAACATGGGTTTTCTGCATCTTGCAAAACGTAATCAGTACTGATAGAGTTTATGCATTTCAGCAAAAAAAAAAAAGGATACTTCTTCAAATCTCTCCAAACAGTTCCCAAACCTCAATTTATAATAAAATTACTATAATAAAAATAAGACAGGTAAAATTTCAGCATATGAATGCCATTTTGAAAGAAGCTTCTAATGGGTAAAATAGTATTTTGTCCCAGTTGCAGAGACCAGAGAAGTGAAACTCTGTTTGTCTGACCACAACATGGTTTACAGACAGACTGTCCATGTTTATTTCCAGGTCCTGCGGACCCCTGGACTTAGCATCACCACCCAAATTTAGTCGTCTCTCACGGCATCCCATCTCTGCAGTCGTCACCACCACTCACCTTGCCATGTCGTCCCCATATCCAACCACCTCCACCTGTTACCGGTCTTGTAAGTTTTCATCTTCTAAATATCTCTTGAATTCATCCGAATTACTTTATTGTGACTTTGCTGGTATGAAGACAAATATAATTCAAGCTTGATTCATTATATACATTATCATCATTATATATATTTTTAAATTCTGATTTTAAGATAAACTAAAATTAAATATTTTTGTGGACCCAGAGCCCTGGGCATGACGTGTCCAAGGGCTAAGTTGGAGCTGCTCATGCCCCCGGCCCTCACTGGGCCGCTCAGGTTGCCGGTCACCTGGGCTCTGCATAGCCACTCTTGACAACTCTCCCTCCAGCTGCAGCCAGAGCACTGAAGTATTCAAATTTGCTTATGTGCCACATAATGTTTCAGTCCACATATATGAAAGCAATCCTATAAAATTATAATGGAACTGAAAATTTTCCATTACCTACTGATGGTGTAGTCATTATAACATTGTACAGTGTATCACTCACGTGTTTGTGCTGAGGTTGCATATACAAACCTACTGCACTGCCATTCCTATTAAAAAATATGACATATGACACAGACAGCGATAGTAGTAGGTAACATCATCTAGGTTTGTGTAAATACACTCGGTGACATTGTCACAATGACAAAATGGCCTGATGATGCCTTTCTCAGAATGTATTCTTGTTAATTGGTGACTGACTATATTTTATAGTATTTACTAAGTGGTTACAATTAACATCTTAATTTATAACAAGGTAGTCTAGATTGATATCAACTTAATTTTAATAGTATACTAAACTTTACTCCTACACCACTCCATACCCTCACTTTCTATTGTTATCATCACACATTGCATTGTTATACATTGTGTCCCTATCAACTTGTTTATTGCTTTATGTAGCTGCCATCTAAAGCAAATAAAAAGACAAAGAGAAGTTGCAAACAAAAATACATTAATATTATCTTTTATAATTACCTATGTAGTTATCTTTAGTGGTGTTCTTATTTCTTCATTTGAATTTAAATAACTGTCTAGGGTCCTTTTTTTTCAACCTGAAGATCTCTCTCTAGCATTTATTGTAAGGTACATCATCTTGTAAAAACAAACTGTCTCACATTTTGTATATTTAGGTATGTCTTAATTTTTTTATAATTTTTAAAAAATTCTTATAAATTTCTATATTGGCAATTTTTTTTTCTTGGCAATCTGAATATGTCATCCCACTGCCTTCTGGCTTTCATGGTTTCTAATGAGAAGCCAGGTATAAATCTTATTGAAGATTGCTTGTCTGTGATCAGTTGCTTCTCTCTTGTTGCCCCAAAGACTGTTCTAGAAAAACCGTTGATTTTATTACTATTTTTCAAATATTTATGACCAGTTGGCTTCAAAAGATAATTTGGAATTGTGAATCTCTTCAGTATGGAAAGTTAAAGAAGACCTCAGCAAGCCTGTCTGGATTTCTCTTTGCCCCAGACCACTCTTGTTACATAGTTCTTAAGTGGCCCCTCTGGTTCTGTTATTGATTTCCTTCTTTTTGTGTATAAACTTTTATTATTGGCTTCTAAATTCATTGAAGTGATGAACCTTCTTAAATTATTTTTTCCTAATAAATACAGAGTTTTAACTAACAGGGTTAGTTTCATTCACTTTCCTGATCTCTATTATCAAGCAATGTTTTCATTGTTTAAATGAGTGAGTTCTTTCATTCTGCCAGATAGCCATACAGGAGATTTTCCTGAAGAAAATTCAGGCTTTTCAAATCTCTCATTTTTTGTTTTGACCTCTAACCTACAACCTTTCAGCTTTCTATGTAAGCTCCATGGGAACTGTTTTATTTGTTTTGTATGTCCAGGGCCCATCAGAGCAGGTACTTAACTTTTTGCTAATGAGCAAATGAACAAACTATTTTTATAATATATTTTCCCCATGTTTCCAAACTCATTTGTATTTTGGGTTATAATTCCTTTTCCCAGTTTTGAGCACCCATTGAATGGAATTGTTTGCTATTTTGCAGGTTAGTTTATTTTTTCTTTCCCACTTGAACACTGCACCATGCTTTGGTCACAGTGACTCGGGGTTCCAACACAGACAGATGCATTCAGCAGTTTAAATGATTAAAAATTCTCCCCTTCTAGCAAACAGAGGTGGGTACATCCTGCATCACTTGGTAGTTTTTGCAGAATGAGTGTTTTTGCAGAATGACTCTCAGAACAGTGTGACAAATAGGCCAAGGATGAATGCTTCCCACTGTGTGGTCCACAGGTCTGGGCTGGTCTATGAGCTAACTCATCTATCTGCAATAAGTACAGAAAGTGAGAACAAGCACTTAGAAACATTTATGTGCAATTTGACATTGCCACAGCATTAAAGCTCCCAGTTTCATGTTTTATAAAAGTACCAGCCCATGACATGTTGATAATAGAAAGCATTGGCTCTTCACCACAAACAGTAAACGAAACCCCAGGTGAGTTCTGAGCTGGCTCAAAGGCAGAGGTGGCTCGTTCTATCTGCCGGAGAGGCTGTGAGCTTGAGGTGATCCACATCACATGACTTTCCATAAAAGCTGTAAACTAAAGGTAATAATTCTTGATGGACAGGAATCATAAACCCTGGTATATGTTTCCATAGAAAAAATTCGGTTTGTGAAATAATGGACATTACCCTGAAGTTATACAGTATGGTGCAGTTTCAAAAACAATTTATCTTCAGTCTTTGCAGCATGCAAATGTAGCTGCTCTGTGAGAAAAACCTCATTCTCTGGTTGAAATAGGCAGCTGTGCCCGGGGAGGGAATAACAGGTGGAGCCGGTACCGAGTCAGAATACACCTCATTGATGCTAAGTCTGATTGATAAGCAAAGAGCCTTCTGAATCCAGAGGAGAATAAAATGGAAACAAAATAGACAAATGGTACAGGATGCATGAGAAACTGTAGCTGTGACACAGATGTGTGTTCCCTCTGTAAGAGAAGATTAGGGTCTTTCAAGGCTGATGGCTATTGTCAGTGCAGTTGACATAAATTTTGCTAATGTTAATGGAAATGTATTAGCGTGATTTATCCACGCCATTTACAGCTGTTGTGTTAACGTGAAATAGAAAGCGATTGTAGGCAGAAGAACCCAAGAGGTTTCATACTTGTGTATGTAAACGAATGCATATTTTAAAGCTACTATATTTATAAAGCTTTCCCCTTAGTGTGGAAATTTTTATTTTTCTTTGAAGTTATTATTTCAGATCTTAAAAAAACAACAGCAAATTCTGTGGTTCCAGAAAGCCTTCCTAAGCTCTCTGCTTTCTCCATTTTGAGATTATATTTCTTCCATGGACAAATCTGTATTTGAGGAAATTATGCTCTTTCATCTTTCCTTGTGATGCTGGAATTAGACATTCTCACATGTACTGAGTCATAGGAGTCATGAAATACTCTACAATGCCAAGACATGGCTTTCAGCCATGGAATGGCAACGTCAATGGCATGTGAGGTTTCTATAGATGATGGGTCAAATATACAGAGCATCAAAAGCCAACCTTGAAGGGCATGAAATGAGGCACATGACATTTCTATGCTGCTGCAGTCAGTGTTTACAGAGCTAGCCAAGAGTGTTCGTGAGCTAAGGGGGTGGGGAGATGTCTTCAAAGTTGGAACATCTCCTGGCACGGAAGAGGCAAACAATGGCCTTCTACCCAGGAACATCTTCAAGTGCTGTGAAGCACAGGCTGTTCGTAAAGACTGCAGGTGGCCGTAGAGGCAGTTGGACATAATGACTGGGCAATCAGAAGGATTCTGAAAAAGAAAAAATTAAAAATTTGAGCAAGAATAGAAGTTGAAAGGATAGAAAAGCATTGTGGAGAAGTCTTCAAAGGATAAAGATAAGTTACATTTCATATTTAAAAAATTAAGGGTGAACTCCTGGACTGGCATCTTACACGAAATAATCTAAGGTGGACCAGAGAAAAAATGAGAAAAGAAAACAGCTCTGGTAACTAAAGTCTCTCCCTATCTAAGAGGCTAATGTGTCCCCCTCCTCCACCCCACTTCCGGGACTCAGGAGCTGACTGGCTCTGATGGCACTGGATGCAGTGTTTCCCCTGCTCTAGACTGTCCCTGCTCCGTGTTTCACTTGATGCTTTCAGCTGACCCTCTTGTGCCTATGAGCATCACTGCCAAAGATGAGCATGGGAAATCGGAGGCCACAGAGAGGAACAGAGTTGGCACTTTTCACTAGTCTTGTGTAGATACAGTGACACCTCTGAGCTGGCTGAGGTGGGTGTGATCCTCGCTTCCCCAGCCCACAAATCTCCCCTCCCACCAAGTCTGCCAGATTTCTTTCAACTTAATAGCATGCTGAAGCTCTAATGCCATGAACTCATGTGCAGCTCAAGCCTCATGGTTGTAATGAAGGCAGAAGACATAAAAGTGGGGTTGCCAGTCATATGAGTCAGCTAGGGCTGCCATAATGAAACACCATTGACTGGGTAGTTTAAACCACAGGAATTTCTTTTCTCACAGTTCTGAAGGCTGAAAGTCAAATACCAAGGTGGTGGCAGACTTGGTTTCTCTTGCGACCTTTCTCCTTAGCTTGTAGACAGCCGCCTTCTCCCTGTGTCCTCATATGGTTTTTTCTTACTGCAGAGTATCCTCTTCTTCTTCTTATAAGGACACCAGTTCTGTTGCATCAGAGGGCTATCCTTATGACCTCATGTAACTTTAATTCCCTTCTTCAAAGCCTTATTTTCAAATATAGTTATATTGGTGGTTAGGACGTCAACAAATGAATTTGTGGAGGGACACAATTCAGTTCATAGCACAAGTGAAGATGCTTTCTCCCACAAGTAGCAGACACTCAACTCAATCTCAAGTCTCCTGTTCGGTTGTCCAGAAAAAGAAAGTGTCCACTGTTCATTCAGGGGTTCAACAGGGACCCAGGTTTAATAGCAACCATTGAAATTATGTTTGGTTTTGTATATAGATCTAAAGACAGTTATTTCAAATTCAAAAACTATTTTAAGATATTGTGGGCACTGGTTGGTTGGCTCAGAGGTAGAGCATTGGCCCAGCATGTGGATGTTCTGGGTTCAATTCCCAGTCAGGACACACAGGAAAAGTAACTATCTGCTTCTCCACCCCCTCCACCTTCTCTCTCTCTATTATTCTCCTTCTCCTGCAGCCGTGGCTCAATTAGTTCAAGCACATCAGCCCCAGGCACTGAGGATAGTCCTGTGGAGCCTCCATCCCAGGCACTAAAAATAGCTCACATGTGAGGATGGTCCCAGATGGGCAGATCATCTGCCCCAGATGGGGTTGCTGGGTGGATCCTGGTTGGGGTGCATGTGGGAGTCTATCTCTCTATCTCCCCTCATCTCACTTGGAAAAAGACGAAGAAGGCAAAAAAAAAAAAAAAGATATTGTGGTTCTATTCTGTCCCAGTTGATATTTGTGAGAAACACCAACAACAATCCATAAACCAGGCTATATTATTGCAGGGGTTGCAGGCTGTTTTCACCCTCATTCTTACTGGAAATGGCATTGACCTCACTTTTCTAGTTCATTTATTCAGAACGCACCTCTAGAATTTTCAAGGCCTCAAGTTAGAAACTTTCAAAGCCACCAAAATGGATCAAACTCTAGAATGTCTCCACCTTGTGTTATGAATCTCAGGATACTCACATCTACACTAGAAGGCAATTTTGAAAATCCAGATGTTTAAGAAAATGTAAGTAAACAATAAATATAAAAAGTGGCATTCCTTAGTATCAGCTCGTACCTACCAACTGCACAATTACTCATAGCAAAGATTCGCACTTCAGGGGGGCACCAGAGAGGCTCTTGTTTCTGCTCCTTCTTACTTTTCAGTGTTGTGAGTGGGTTCTTGTTTGCTTTTGGTTTTGCCTTCCTGTTTCCCTAATGTGTCACAACTTACAGCAGCTTTCTCTACACTTTGCTCAAAGGTTTTCTGCTTTTCTTTTTACAAGCTTTACATCACTTTTTTTTCCTCCCTGACCCATTAGCCCTTGCTTTTAGTTCTTGCCTCCTCCGTATAAGTTTCCCTCTCCTCTTTCATGTAGACACCCACCCTTCCCAGCTGACACCTTAGAGACAGCGTCCTTCCAGACACCATAGACCAATGTCTTACACTTGTCTTTAGGAAGTCACTTCTTTCCACATGTAGAGACTCCAAGTGAGAACCAATGCACTGTTCATAGTCTACATCTGGGCGTCTTGGTCAGAAAGCTGCTCCTGGAAATGGAGCAGGAGCATTGGTATTCTCTTTGAAGAAGGCAAAGTTATTTTATCTCAGAGAAAAGCTTAATTTTATGAGCACACGAAGGTTAGATGACAAGGTCAAACCTCAGCCAATGCCTTTAATAACTATCCTCCCTCGCAAGGGCTGTATGTTTGGGATGAATCAGAATTATTTTTAAATAAATAAATATGCACTCTAGTGTCCTTTTGTTTCATATCATATTTCTAAACAGTGTGATTTTTGTTGACATTGGTTCTCTGTAGCCGCGAAATACTGGAAGACATTTTGTCCACAAGGGCAAAATTGCTGGTATTTCATTGTAGAATTAAATTAACTGCTATTTATAAAGTCAACAGCCTGACTCACAGTCAATCCCTCGTGCAGAATATAAGATGTAAACCTGTGGAACAAGGCTCAAGACTAACTACACAAGAGCTAAATAACTGTATAAGTTAAAGTTTCTTTCAACAACGATTGTTAAGCTATTTTGATGAGAAAACTTTTCATCAATTCTGGCAATTAAAAAAATTTAGAAATCCTAGAGTCCGGTGCTTTTGAGGTTGGACAGACATAGTCCTCATAAAGGAAATGCAGAGAACTAAGGGAATATTTGACCACATGGCCATCAGCAGAGTGAGGGATTGTTTCTTAGAGTAAATAACAATGATATGCAAATTTTGCATATCAAGTCAACACACAATCACTTAGCAGAGGAGCTGTGCTTAGGTGTAAGATAGACAGCTGCTTCTATATAGAAGTCTCCAGTAATTACTCAAGGCCAGAAGTAACCTAATGAACAAGTATGGAAATAGTCCCCATACCACATTAGTTTAAAGGTCAAGGAATACACTAAAAGGCCAGTCCAGCAGCCAAGAAGGAGGTCGTCTTGAGGACTAAGCTGTCTTAGGACTTAACGGCACATACATGTCTGTCTTCCTATGGATTGGGTATGATATAAACAAATTTTCTTTTTAGGAAAAGAAAACAGGTTTGGGAATAGTCTCCTAAATTCTCGCTGACTAGAAAGGATAAAAAGTTCTTAGATGTAATGACCAAAATGATTACAGAAAGCAGCAGGAGGAAAAGCAATGCTAAGATTATAGAATAAAAATATAAAGTCAAGAAATAAGTGAATGAAACATATGATATAAGGAAGAAATGCACTCACCTAACATGGTGTCCGGAACATAATACTTACTCCAACCAGGTTACTGAAAAAGTGAAAAACTAAAGGAAGAGATGGGAAAGACTTCATCTACTATATATATCAGAAACAACCTCCTTCCATAGCAGTCGAATTTGGAGCTTCAAACAGAGGCAGCACAAAAATTTCTTAATCCATGAACAAATAAAGCTTTGTGCTGTCCCTGAAAGAAAGACACCTGTCTTGGTGGTTAGTATTTCCCCTCTGAGGGTCTGCAAGCAGATGTGGATATGCTTGCCAGGGCCAATTGGGAAGTAAAGAAAAACACTATGGGTAGTTTTCAGGATTTCCTGACTGTTACCTAGCTTATCTGATTCAAGTGCAAGTAGCTAACATCCACATGGGAAGCAAACTTGAGTTTGGGGAAGAGATAGTGCTTTTAGCTCTTCTTTCATTGAAATTCATGACTTTGAAAGTAAGGGAGCCTTCAGGAATTAGACAGGGGAAGTTCATTGTCTGGAGTATATTCAGAAGTATTCCTTTAGGGGTCAACACTGTTTTCATTTTGGAAGGAACAATATTTCATTGTGTAGGTCAATAGTACAGGCCTACTTGCTGTCCACCAAATGCCAATTAACAGCCTTCAGTTATCATGACAACCAAAAAATACCCCAACAGAATTCCAACTGACCTCCTGGGTAGTATTATCTAGTTGAATAATATTGAGTTCCTTAAGAATTCAATTTAGGAAAAATAAATAAATAAATTTTTAAAAATAGGAAGGAAGGAAGGAAGGAAGGAAAGAAGGAAGGAAGGAAGGAAGGAAGGAAGGAAGGAAGGAAGGAAGGAAGGAAGGAAGGAAGGAAATAAGAAATAAAAAAAAGAAAGAGAATTCAATTTAGCCTTTTAAACCATTGTGTACTGTATTAAAATGATAGGTTCTTGAGAAAATATAGAGTTGATCTTGTAAAATATTGGACTCACATGCTTCACAAGACTTGATTATATTCCAAACAACTTTGAATGATATTCAAGTATGAAATAGAGAAAAACTCAAATGTGCACTATGTCAGCTCCTCTCCTATGTTCATTCCATTACAGAATGTCTACTGAGTATTCAGAGTCTGCAGACTTAAGTCCTAAGACCCCTCTATTTCCCTTGTGAATGCCCTACTTCAGGCCTTGAAAATCTCATTTTCTGCCGAAGCTGTTCACTTCACCCTCTGGCTGGCTCTTCTACTTCAACCACTGCAACAAACTCCCAGCACCCACCACAGCTAGGTTCCTGGGACAAAGCTTTGTGCTCTTCCTTTGTCATGGCAACCCATACAGATCATTTTATGATGACTATTCTGTCCATCTTAGCCCTGGAAGCACACACATCAGGCGGAATCTTTCCAGGCAGTTTTTCTCCAATATTGGCTCAGTTTCAGTGCCAGGGCAAAAGCAGATACGCTGGAGAATGAACAACAGAGTAAGGTAGGTACCTAGTCACTCTCAGGAAAGAACAGTGGGGTGAAAGGTTTAAAACGTTGTTTATCACTTCACAGTTTATATGCAAGTTTTCAGAGTATGAGTAATGAAGCTGAAGTCTAAGAATAAAATATAAATGTGATCTTATGAGCTCAGTGGAGAACTGGTGGCTAATAAGCTAAAAAGTTTAAGGGTAGATGTAGTTTTAAATGTGGGTGGGTCAAGGAGCTCAAAGATTGTCAATAAAATGTTTTGTTCTTGCTTTCTTCTGTGTCCTCATTTTTTTTTTAATCTTTCCACACTTCAAAGGTGATTGAGATAACCACGGAAAGTATAGCTAACCTTCTATTAGTAAACCCAATGTAAAGAAACTCCCGTTCCTCGGCTGTTTCAGAAACAGTCCTGGATTCTCATTCTTTTGGTTTAATATGTTATGTAACCTTGAGCAATTACAAAGGACAGGTGTTTGAAGTGCTCTAGTTGACTCCTGCAGAGCCAGAGTGCTGCTGTGAAAAGGAGAGGTCAGGAAGTGAGTAGCCAAGAACAACTGATGTCTACAACATTGGTCAGGATCTCTTGACTTAGATTTGGCAATAGAAGAAAAGTTTTAGAGAGAACATGTGTGTGTGACCATCAGCTTTCTAGAAAACAAATCCTACAATCTACAAAGACAGAGGTGTTTAAAAATCTGTTTTGTACACTGCTACATTACCAAAATCTAGAACAATGCCTGGTGCATAATGGGTTCCCCCAAATAACTGATGAATAAATGAGAATGAGAATCCTTGCATATGCAAAACAAATCAGTGAAGACTGTGTGATGGAGCCTCTGAGCACATGCTCCAGACCACCCTGTTAGACAGAGACTATTCCTGATGCTTTCCTAAGATGTGCCCACTGCTAATGATGGATTGAAGCTCTCCAGACACGCGCTAAAGACTGAGTACACCAAATGCATGATTTCTTTGACTTATTTTGCTAATAATCTTGTTTTCAGAAGGTAGTGGAAGTTGTGTCCGTTAGAATTTCCTCTGACCAAAAGTGAGAACCATTTAAAACTGGGAGTGAAAAAGATAAGCGCCTCCAAAGAAAGTGACTATGTCATCGAAAATGTAAAGCTACTATAGACTTATACTTCAGATATGCACTTATACAAATGAATACACGGTGATCCAAAACTTCATATGGACAAGTCAACAACATTTATCTAGAAAGCTGTATATAAAGAGCAATGAATAGGGAATATATAAATCAGATGTTGAAGAATATTCTAAAACTAAAAAGTGTGATACTGCCTCAGAAGAGACAATGAAACAAAATACAGAGCCTAGAAATAAATTTTTAAAAGACTCTATAGGTGGTCCCTGTCCAGTTTGTTTACTGGTAGAGCATTAGCCAGCATGTAGATGTCTCAAGTTTGATTCCTGGTCAGGACACACAGGAGAAACACCCATCTGCTTCTCCACCCCTCCCCATCTCACTTCCCTTTCTTTTTCTCTCTCCCCCTCCTGCAGCCATGGCTCAATTGGAGCAAATTGGCCCCAGGCACTGAGGATGACTTCATGGCCTCTGCCTCAAGCCTAAGAAGAGCTCAGTTGCTGAGCAACAGAGCAACACCCCAGATGGGCAGAGCATCACCCCCTAGTGGGTTTTCTAGGCTGATTCTGATCAGGGCACATGTGGGAGTCTGAGGACCCAGTTTCAAAACTCCGAGGTCACCAGCTTGAGCATGGGGTTGCTGGCTTGAGCTTGGGATCATAGACATAAACCACTCATTACTGGCTCAAGCCCAAGGTTGCTGGCTTGAACAAGGGGTCATTAGCTCAGTTGGAGACCGCCCCCCCCCCAGTCAAGGCACATGTGAGAATGTAGTCAATGAACAACTAAGGTGTCACAACCAAAAACATGCTTCTCATCTCCCTTCCTGTCTGTCTGTCCCTGTCTGTCTCTCTCTCTCGCTTACATAGATAGATAGATAGATAGATAGATAGATAGATAGATAGATAGATAGATAGATGATAGATAAATAAATAAATGATAGATAGATGATACCTTAAATGAGTGAGGAGAAAGTGGATGACTTGATCAGTGGTGTTGGATCAACACAGAAGCCATCTTAAAATATAAAGTTTGATCCAAACCTTACACTTGGTTAAATTACAAATGTAAAAAAATTAAGACCCCAATGTAGTAACTTTACGATGGGACTTATCCAACTTTTGACTCCTATGTCAAAAGAAAAAAAAGACTGAATAAATTCTACAATGGAAAACTAAAATTTTTCATGCAAGAAATATTACAAATAAAGTCAAAATGATAAGCAACTAATCAGGAAAAAAGTTAATTCTTCAATCACAGACAATTTTCCCAATATGTATATTCAAATTAATTTTTAAAAAGACTATCAACCATTTTAAAAAATGTATGAAAGATACAAATAGTTCACAGGAAAGTAAATATAAAAGGGCTCTTAAAACTATGAGATATGTTCGGCATTGCTCACTAAAGAATACAAATTAAAACTGCACTGAGACACTATTTTTCTACCACTCAAGTTGGCAAGGATCCAGGAGTCCAATAACATACTGGGTTGGTGAGGCTGGAAGTGGAATGAGCACATTTATCACTTGATGGGGGATAAATTGGAGGGACACAAAGGTCAATATGGTGATATTTATTAAAATTACAAATGTGCCTGCCCTTCGACCCAGCAATTCTATTTCAAGGCCCTTATCCTATAGCCGTACCCATGCAGACGCAAAGTGATATATGCACAAGATTATTTTTTGCAACGTTGTAAAAACAAAAGATTAGAAACTACATAAATGTCTGTTAAAAAGGAACCCAGACAAGGTTATATTAATCAAATGTAAAAAAGAATCTCCAAAATGTACTGATGGGTAAAAAAGATTTTAAAAAATCCAAGAAACAATGTGTAAAAGAAAAGGAAAATATGTACCTTTTTTTATTTGCATAAAAGTCTCTCGATGAATACGAATGATATTGGATCATTAAGTTTATATTCAAGAGAAGAAGAATTTGATGGAAGGAGTGGCAAAAGAATTTCAGACATATTTTAAAATTACACTAAGTTTTTATTTTCCAAGAATTCTAAACCATGTGAATGTGCACCCTATTCAAATATTAAATAAATCAACCACTTTAATAGAGAATAAATATCTATGAGTTTTTAGGTTGCAGCAGCTTGTTTTTTGTTGTTGTTGTTGTTGTTTTTAATATGAATTGTTTTCATTAATTTTAATAGGGTGACATTGACAAATCAGGGTACATATGTTCAGAGAAAACATCTCCAGCTTATTTTGACATTTGATTACGTTTCATACCCATCACCCAAAGTCATATAGTCTTCCGCCACCTTCTATCTGGTTTCTTTGTGCCCCTCCCCTCCCCCTATGCCCTCAATCTCCTCACCCCTTTTTCCCCCCTACACTCCCCCCGGAATCACCACACTCTTGTCCATGTCCCTGAGTCTCATTTTTATGTCCCACCTATGTATGGAATCATACAGTTCTTAGTTTTTTCTGATTTACTTATTTCACTCAGTATAATGGTATCAAGGTCTATCCATGTTGTTGTAAATGATCGGATGTCATCATTTCTTATGTCTGAGTAGTATTCCATAGTATATATGTACCAAAGCTTTTTAGTCCACTCATCCTCTGACGGACACTTGGGCTGTTTCCAGATCTTCGCTATTGTGAACAATGCTACCACGAACCTGGGGGCACATTTCTTCTTTTCGAACAGTGCTATGGTGTTCTTAGGGTATATTCCTATAAGTGGGATAGCTGGGTCAAAAGGCAGTTTGATTTTTAATTTTTTGAGAAATCTCCATACTGTTTTCCACAGTGGCTGCACCAGTCTGCATTCCCACCAGCAGTGCAGAAGGGTTCCCTTTTCTCCACATCCTCGCCAGCACTTATTCTGTGTTGTTTTGTTAATGAGCGCCATTTTGACTGGTGTGAGGTGGTATCTCATTGTGGTTTTAATTTGCATTTCTCTAATGATTAGTGATGTTGAGCATATTTTCATATGCCTATTGGCCATCTGTATGTCCTCTTTGGAGAAGTGTCTATTCATTTTATTTTGCCCATATTTTAATTGGATTGTTTGTCTTCCTGGTGTTGAGTTTTACAAGTTCTTTATAAATTATAGTTATTAACCCCTTATCAGACATATTGTCAAATATGTTCTCCCATTGTGTAGTTTGTGTTTTATTCTGTTCTATTGTCTTTAGCTGTGCAAAAGTTTTTTAGTTTGATATAGTCCCATTTGTTGATCCTGTCTTTTATTTCACTTGCCCATGGAGATAAATCGGTAAATATATAGCTGCAAGAGATGTCGGAGAGCTTGCTGCCTATGTTTTCTTCTAAGATGCTTATGGTTTCACGGTTTACATTTAACTCTTTTATCCATTTTAAGTTTATTTTTGTGAATAGTGTAAGTTGGTGGTCTAGTTTCTTTTTTTGCAGGTAGATGTCCAATTTTTCCAACACCATTTGTTAAAGAGGCTGTCTTTACTCCATTGTATGCTCTTACCTCCTTTGTCAAATATCAGTTGTCCATAAAGGTGTGGGTTTATTTCTGGGTTCTCTGTTCTGTTCCATTGATCTATATGCCTGTTCTTATGCCAGTACCAGGCTGTCTTGAGTACAATGGCCTTGTAGTATACCTTGATATCAGGAAGAGTGATACCTAACACTTTATTCTTCCTTCTCAAAATGGCTGAGGCTATTTGAGTTCTTTTTTGGTTTCATATAAATTTTTGAAATATGTGTTTCTATATCTTTGAAGTATGTCATTGGTATTTTAATTGGTATTGCATTGAATTTATAAACTATTTTGGGTAATATAGACATTTTAATGACATTTATTCTTCATAACCATGAGCACGGTATATGCTCCCACATGTTTGTATCTTCCTTGATTTCTTTTATCAATGTTTTAAATTTCCTGAGTACAAGTCTTTAATCTCCTTGGTTAAATTTACTCTTAGGTACTTTATTTTATTGGTTGCAATAGTGGAGGGGATTGTTTCCTTAATTTCTCTTTCTGAGTGTTCATTGTTGTTATATAAAAATGCCTCTTATTTCTGAGTATTAATTTTATATCTTGCTACCTTGCTGAATTCATTTATCAGGTCCAGTAGTTTTTTGACTGAGACTTTAGGGTTTTCTATATACAATATACAGGGGTGCCCACACTTTTTCAGCTTGCGAGCTACTTATAAGATGACCAAGTCAAAATGATCTACCTACAATAAAATTCAAAACATAAATATATTTCTTCTATATTATCATTATTTAAGTTACTATTATTACTATTTAATATTGTGTATTCTTCTTTCACCTTTCTCCTTCTCAGCTCTCTTTTCGGAGGAAAGTCAATGTCATAGTTTTTATGAACAGTCCGAAAAAGCCGCTCCACATTTCCCTTCTTTGGAATAGCAATGGCACACAGACAGATAAGGCAAACACACTTAGAATATGGCATAGTGAAAAAAATCCCCTCCCATTCTGTATGAAAGTGGTAGGTTTTAGGCTTCTTACTCGGACCAGCTATGGCACTCATTTTTATACCCTTTGTTGTATTTAGTTTAAATAAATTGAAGGCTAACTATGCAGCAATGTAACTGAACAAGTTAGCACGGTTTAACGCGCATGTGTAGGGTATCAAAAGTTCAGACATCAGATTGGCTACCCTGTATGCCAATCAAAAGACAAATGTCTTTTTAATGTCATGCGATCTACCCACACTTCCTTTGCGATTGACCAGTAGATTGCGATCGACGTATTGAGCACCCCTGCAATATCATATTATCTGCAAATAATGATAGTTTTACTTCTTCTTTTCCAATTTGGATGCCTTTTATTTCTTCTTCTTGTCTGATTGCTGTGGCTAGGACTTCAAGATCTATGTTGAATAAGAGTGGTGAAGCCTGACCAGGTGGTGGTGCATTGGATAGAGCATCGGACTGGGATGCGGAGGATAACCCGAGGTAGTCAGCTTGAGCGCAGGCTCATCTGGTTTGAGCAAAAAGCTCACCAGCTTGGACCCAAGATCACTGGCTTGAGCAAGGGGTTACTCGGTCTGCTGAAGGCCAACAATCAAGGCATGTATGAGAAAGCAATCAATGAACAACTAAGGTGTCGCAATGAAAAACTGATAATTAATGCTTTTCATCTTTCTCCATTCCTGTCTGTCTGTCCCTATCTATCCCGCTCTCTGGCTCTATGTTTCTTTAAAAATAATTTTAAAAAAAAGAGTGGTGAAAGGATCACCCCTGCCTTGTTCCTGATATTAAGGGGATTGCTTTTAATTTTTGCCCATTGAGTATGATGTTGGCTGTGGGTTTGTCATAGATGGCCTTTATCATGTTGAGGTATGTTCCCTGTATTCTCCCTTTGCTGAGAGTTTTGATCATGAATGGGTGCTGGATTTTATCAAATGCTTTTTCTGCATCTATTGAAATTATCATGTAGTTTTTCTCCTTCCTTTTGTTTATGTGATGAATCACATTGATTAATTTGCAAATATTGTACCAGCCTTGCCTCTCCAGAATAAATTTCACTTGATCATGGTGTATGATTTTTCTCATATATTGCTGGATCCAGTTGGCTAATATTTTGTTGAGGATTTTAGCATCTAAATTAAGGTGGCCAGACTTCCTGCTTTTGGCGGGACAGTCCTGAATTTTAACAATTTGTACCATGCCCGCGGCATTTTAAAATGTCCCAATTTAAAAAAATATATTAAAATACTATTTTTGCATTCTATGAAATTTTTTTTGCTTCATATAGACCAAATTTTTAATCAAGAACCCCCTCTCCCCCCCATCAATGGTGTCTCACTTTACCAATTTTAAAATCTGGTCACCTTAATCTAAATTCATCAGAGATATTGGCCTATTATTTTCTTTCTTTGTGTTGTCTTTGCCCGGTTTTGGAATCAGAATTATGCTCGCCTCATAAAAGGAGCTTGGAAGTCTTCCTTCCTCTTGAATTTTTTGAAATAGCTTGAGAAGGATAGCAGTTAGTTCTTCTTTGAATATTCGGTAGAATTCACTTGTGAAGCTATCAGGCCCAGGACTTTTCTTTGCTGGGAGTTTTTTGATAACTGTTTCAATCTCATTTGTTGTAATCGGTCTGTTTAGGTTTTCTGATTCTTCCAGATTGATTTTTGGAAGATTGTATATTTCAAGAAATTTGTCCATTTCATGTAGGTTGTCTAGTTTTTTGGCATGGCATAGAGTTCTTCATAGTATTTTCTTACAATATTTTGTATTTCTGTTGTGTCAGTTGTTATTTCTCCACTCTTGTTTCTAACTTTATTTATTTGAGTCCTGTCTCTTTTTTTCTTGGTGAGTCTAAAGGTTCATTGATCTTGTTTACCTTTTCAAAGAACCAGCTCCTTGTTTCATTGATCCTCTGTATTGTTTCTTTAGCCTCTATTACATTTATTTCCACTCTGATCTTTATTATTTCCTTCCTTCTACTACCCCTGGGCTTTACTTATTGTTCTTTTTCTGGTTCTTTTAGATGCAGGGTCAAGTTCTTTATTTGAGCTTTTTCTGCCTTCTTAAGGTATGCCTATAGTGCTATGAACTTCCCTCTCAATACTGCTTTTGCTGTGTCCCATAAATTTTGAGTTGATGTATGCTCATTATCATTCGTTTCTAAAAATTTATTTATTTCTTATTTGATCTCATTGTTAACCCATTCGTTATTTTAATACCATGCTTCCACGTGTTTGAGTATTTTTCAGTTTTTCTGTTGTAGTTGACTTCTAGTTTCATGCCATTGTGATCAGAGAAAATGCTTGATATGATTTCAATCTTCTTAAATTTGTTGAGACCACTTTTGTGTCCAAACATGTGGTCTATCCTAGAGAATGTACCATGAGCCCTTGAAAAGAATGTATATTCTGCTGCTTTAGGGTGAAAGGTTCTGAAGATATCTATTAAATCCAGTTGATCTACTGTGTCTTTTAGGTCTGCTGTTTCTTTGTTAATTTTCTTTCTTGAGGATCTATCTAGTGATGTTAGTAGGGTATTGAAATCCCCTACTATTATAGTATTGCTGTTGATCTTGCCCTTTATATCCATCAAAGTCTGCTCTATATATTTAGGTGCTCATATTATTAGGCGCACTGATATTTATAATGATTATATCTTCCTTTGGATTGCTACCTTTATCATTATGTAGTGTCCTTCTTTATCTTTTACTATAGCCATTGTTTTAAAATGCATTTTGTCAGATATAAGTATTGCTACCCTGGCTTTTTTTTTTTTCATTTTCATTTGCATGGAATAATTTTTTCTATCCTTTTACCTTCACTGTATGTGCCTCTTTTGTTTTAAGGTGTGTCTCTTGTAGACAGCATATGTATGGGTCCTGTTTCTTTATCCACGCAGCTACCCTATGTCTTTTGATTGGATCATTTAATCCATTTACATTTAAGGTTATTATTGATATGTAGTTGTTTATTGCCATTTTATTCTTTAAAGCTTTATTCCTCTTTTGCTATATTCTTTTCCTCCTTTGATCTGTTTACAACAGACCCCTTAGCATTTCTTGCAGTATTGATTTGGTTGTAGTGAATTTCTTGAGTATTTTTTTTGTGTTTTGTTTTTTTTGTCTGGGAAGCTTTTTATTTCTCCTTCAATTTTAAATGGTAGCCTTGCTAGATAAAGTAGTCTTGGTTGTAGGTTCTTCTTCTGCATTACTTTGAATATTTCTTGCTATTTCCTTCCGGCCTCAAGTGTTTCTGTTGAGAAGTTGGATGTCATCCTTATAGGGGCTTCTTTGTAGATGATAACCTATTTTTCTCTAGCAGCTTTTAATATTTTCTCTTTATCGCTTAGTTTTGGTATTTTTATTATGATGTGTCTTGGTGTAGATTTCTCTTTAATGGAGTTCTCTGTGCTTCTTGAACATGTGAGACATTTTCCTGCCTCAATTTAGTGAAGTTTTCAGCTATGATTTGATTGTACAAAGTTTCTATCCCTTGTTCTTTCTCTTCTTCTTCAGAAACCCTTATGGTGTGCATGTTATTTCTCTTCATGTTCTCATAGAGCTCTCTTAGAGTTTCCTCAGACTCTTTGAGTCTCTTTTCCTTTTTCTGCTCTTCTTCTATGCCTTTGTTTATTTTGTCCTCTAACTTCCTGATTCGATCCTCAGCTTCATTCATCCTGCTTTTAATTCCATCCATTGTGGTCTTCATTTCTGATATTGTACTTGTCATTTCTATCTGATTTTTTTTATTATTTTAATTGTCTTTTTTATATTTGCTATCTCTTTATTCAGGTGTTCGTAATGAACATCCTAACAATCATTATTTTAAACTGCATTCAGTAATTTGGTTATATCTGACTCATTCAGGACCTTCTCTGGGGATTTCTCTTGATTCATTTGGGTTGCATTTCTCTGCCTGCCTATTTTGTCTATGTATAAGAAGGGTGTGGCCACTAGAGTCCAATGGGTGTTGCCTCTGTGTTCCCTAGGTGTGGTCTGTCTGCAGGCCCACCACTTCCTCTGTCACTGCCTAGGGCGCTCAGGTATGAGCGTTGTCAGTGCCAGCCTGCTACATTGTCACTGTGGTTTCTGCCTCTTCTCCACAAGAGGGGCTATGTTCTAATGCCCAGCTCTACAAGCCCAGCCAGTCTCAGCCTTTGCCCTGCCACCACGGGTGGAGTTGCGTGGCACACAAGGCCACAAGCCTTGGCACCAAGGGCAGAGGTAAGCACCTTTGCTCAGCTGCAGGTGTTCACCTGTTCCCGGGCTCCCACCCCACCCCCATGGTCAGAGTCGGCTTGTACATCAGTCCTGCAAGCCTTGACTTCTCAGGCCAAGCCAGGCTTTGGGCGCATGCTCAACTGCAGACCTCTGCCTTTTCCCGAGCTTTCACCCCGGCCCTGCAGGTAGAGCCTGCTCACTGGTAGGGCCGCAAGCCTCGGAGGCCAGGTGAGGCTGCACGCCCATGTACCCTTGCTCAGTGGTATGTCTCCGCCGGTTCCCAGGTTCCCACCCTTCCCCCACAGTTGGCGTTGCTGGCGGGCTGCAGCCGGCCAGACCGCTTTCATGTGTCACCTCCACCCCTGTTGGACTAGACTGAGTTCGTGCAGGCTGGCCCAGCTTCTGCCCCTGCCGACAGAACCACGCTTCCATGTCCAGCTGCCGACAGCCCTGCAGCAAGCCTTCAGCAGTGTGGGTGGGGGTGCTGCAGGTCAGACCCTAACACTCCATACTGTAGTCCTGAAAGCTCCCTCCTTCTAAGCAGCGGTGCTCTGAGTGCCGTGGGAGAGCTTGTTTGGTTGGTGTCCTGCTTCCCTTTGCTGGTATTGCTGGTTCCATGGGAAATATTCACTTCAGATTTGGGGAGTGACTCAGCCCAGGGGTTAGGGTGGCTGTCCCTCAAAGTGTTTCTCTCTGTGCCTCCTATATTACACTCTCTCTTACTGCTCTGGTCCTCTTTCTCTCCCCATGCCCCAGAGCCCCAGGTGAGTGGTTGTAAGAGAGGTTTTCTGCGCCATCCCTTTAAGAAGAATACTGGGTCTGAGAAAACTGTCCCTTTCTCACAAAGAGTATCCTGACTTGTTTCGCAGCTAAATACTGTCCGTACACCTCTTCTAGGCTCTGGGGCTGCAGGCTGGGGCTTTGTTCCTGGGGCCCAGGTCCCTCCCCTTTCCACTAAACTCTCTTCCCATCACGCAAGTCTCTCCAGGCTGCCATTCACTCCGGGGAGCTGGGCAGTTCTTTCCGCATTTCTGCTTTTCCTACCAGTCTCAATGTGGCTTCTTCAGTGTTCCTTGGTTGAAGAGTCCTATTAGTTTAGTTCAAAGTTGGTTTTTCCAGATGATGTTTCTTAAAACTAAGTTGTAATACACTTTGGTTCTGGGAGTTGGAAGTTGGTACGTTTGCCTACTCCATTGCCATATTGCCACTCTCGCAGCAGCTTTTTATTAACAGAAAATAAAAATTCAAGTTAGGCTTGATTTCAGCCTTCTAAGAAGTACTAAAAGAGATCCTTACTAGCTTCTGGTGGGATCCTAGCCAAACCAGAGAGAGAGAGAGGAGAGAAAAGTACGTTACATCTGTGGTAGTTAACAATGTGGTAGTTGTTATGGCCCTCTTCATATTCCCTTGTAATTTTTAATATTTCCTCAATGAGCAGAAATTACTTTTGCAACCAGGAAAAAATGTGTTATTTTAAAATTTGTATGTTCTTTATAATTTATATATTAGTTAAAATTCACATACTTCAGATTCACTCTGCCTTCCAATAAAGGCCAAGCCTTAGAAAAATGCTGCATCTGTCGATGTTGTGCTAAGCTGAAGAATGCTATTTGGAAAATCTAAATAAGAACCATAGCCATCTCCATTTTAAAAAAAAGAAGAAGGAGGAGAAGGAGAAAGAAACAAGGGTGGATATGTAGAAATACACGGGGCAAAAGCTGAAGCAAGTATGGCTGGAAAGGTCAGTATCACTGGGACAGAAAGAATCCTTGACAAAATCATCGAAAGAGGAACAATAAAAAGACCTTAGATAGCAAACATTAGATATATTCAATGTTAGATGTCTTTAAATAGAATTTTATGGTGTTTGACCATGTGATGTGTGATGCACAGTTCTTCTTGATTTCTTTATGAAAAAAGTCAGTAATTTTGTGTATGTATATACAGTGTTTTCTCAGACCCCCAAAGGGATTTAGCTGAAGAGGAGCCAGTGGAAACCCCCCAGCTTGAGGAGAGCTTCCCAGCAGAAGGCGGAACAGGGAGTAGTATGGTCTGGTCCAAAAGTGTAAGAAGGTCAGTTGGCTAGAGCATGAAGTGTTGGGTGGGGAGGGGCAGGAGATGGGGCTAGAAGATAATGAGCAGGAGACATTGTGGAGGGCCTTCTGCCTTGTAGGACATGTGGGCTTTATCTCATAGATTATGTAAAACCACCAAAGTTTTAAGTGAAAATGTCTTAGCCCTGGCCAGTTGGCTCAGTGGATAGAGTATCGGCCCAGTGTGTGGACATCCCGGGTTCAATCCCCAGTCAGGGCACATAGAAGAAGAGACCATCTTCTTCTCTCCTCTTCCCTTCCCCCACCACTTCCCCTCCCGTAGCCAGTGGGTCAGCGGGTCTGAGCACTGGCCTCAGGCACTGAGGATTAGCTCAGTTGATTCAAGCATCAGCCCCAGACAGGGATTGTCAGGTAGATCTCAGGTGGAGCACGTACAGGAATCTCTCTATCTCCCCTCCTCTCACCTAAAAAAAAAAAAAAGAAAGAAAGAAAGAAAGTGTCTTAGACATGTATCTTAGATGGATCATGTGGCTGCAACTAGAGGACAGATTGGAGTGGTCAAGGCTAGAGACAGGAAGACAGATTAGTTTGATTTCACAACAAACCTCATATAGGTGATGGATTAGAGGGGCAGAATAAGGATCATGGTGGTCAGGCAAAAGAAACATACAGGTATGAGAACTCTTCAAAGGATAGAATCAGCAAGGCATGGTGATTGAATCAATTGAGGTCATGTGAGAGAAGAATGTCAGAGATGCTTCTTAAGTTTCTTAGAACAGATATGGTTAACAAAAAAAGGACAAAGCATATTGAGAAAAGAGCAATTTTGCATGCTTGCTTTTAGACTTGCTTTATGGCTCTATTATTATTGTTGTTGTTGTTGTTGTTATGTGTATGTGGTAAAAAAAATAAACTATTAATTCAGCCCTGGCTGATGGCACAATAAATAGAGAGTTGTCCTGGAGTGCCAAGTTTGCCGGTTTGATCCCAGGTTTTCTGTCAATTCCAAGGTCACCGCCTCCTTCCCAAAGGCACCAACTTGAACCTGAGGTTGCTGGTTTGAGCTCCATTCAGGACATAAAAGAGAAGCAATCAATGGGTGTACAACTAGGTAGAGCAATCAGTTGATATTTCTCATCTCTCTATATATATATCCCCCTTCCTCTCCTTTCTCTCAAAAAAACAAAACTATGAAATCAGTTTGAAGATGCAATCTTCATGCATTTGCAGTACTTATGGGACAACCAGGTAGAGATGCAGAGCAAGTAGTTTGATACCTAATCTACACTTTAAAAAACAATCTGGAAAAAAAAAAACAATCTGGGCTAGAGGCATAGAAATCACTAAGTCATAGGCAAATAAGTCATATAGAAGAGATGGGTGTGCCCTTGGAATATCAGCACAGTAAGAAGGGCAGTGGCTCAAGTGTAAAGCCCTTAGAAAGTGATGTCTGGAGTTGAAGATGTGACTGTAGGGTTTATGGTTTGCATGACAGGGTGGATTGTGACTTGCTTATTTTTTTTTCAAGGTTCATCTGTGTCTACATGTTTATTTTTTAATTAAATGAAAGTTATAAAGTGACCATAATTTGTGCAGTATGTTAGGTTTTAGTTATACAAACACATAACTGAAACAATTTTAAAGATTAAAATATTAGCCTTAAGTTATCGTAAATAGCAACAGTTTCAACACTTTATACACAATACTAAAATTAAATTATGGAATTCTCTAACAGAGTAAACAAGTTGTTAAAATTAAGTCAGTGGAAGAAATCTACACCAAATAAGCCACAATTTGATATTTAAATGACTATGCATATTACACAAAGTCCACACTTAGTCCCGTTTTTCTTCCTTGTTTCCCTGTGCAGTTCTCTACTTGTATCTGTAACTATTTTCCATGAACTGATCATTGCTAAATCTCATCTCCACCTCTGACTGCTGTCACGTGTTACAGACTTATATTTTCAATTAGGTGCCATTCTTGTTTGGGGAACATAACAGGCAATATATCTCCAAATGTTCTCCTCTTTACCATCTCAATTTTTGGTTAATGGCATCATACTTTATACATGCTTAAGCCAGAAACCTATGAATCATTCAAGAGACCCGTTCTCTATCAGCTCTCCACATCCCGTTGGTAACTATCTCCCTCTGCCTATTCTACTTTGTAAATACTCCCTGAACTTATCTCTTCTTTCTTTTTACTGCCATTACCACGCTCAAGCCCTCATCATGTGTCACATGAATTCTTACTGGTGTCTACAGCTCTTTGCCCTGCCAACTTATTAGCTATGCTTCAGCCAGAGTGACCTTCCTAAAATGTAAATGTGATCATGTCATTGTCATGCTTGTCATCCCAAGCCTTGTCATCATGACAAAGCTAAAACTTCTTAGTACAGTCTGGCCTTTGTCCTTGTTCCAGCCTCACCTGTTGTCACTCTGTTGCACCTGATTCTGCAACCATGGTGAATGACTCAGGATCCTTCAAATGACTTTTTATCTTCACTTATCATCTTCTGGAATGTTTTTCCTCTATCCTTTATTCATAAAATTTCTTGGCATACATTAAGACGCAGCTCAAGTACAGTCTCTTTCAGGAGGCTCCTTTGAACTCCTTGAGCACCTTCTCCTGCATGCTCCACAGTGCCAAGTTTGCATTTCTAACATACCATATAGCTCACATTGTTGTGATTGTTAATAGATGTTTTCCTCCTTGAAATTTAACTTCTGAAAGTTGAGAACAATTCTCTACTCATTTTATCATCCCCAGTGCCTAGGATATAGTCAACAACTTAATAGAGTTTCACTGTACACCGAGCACTACTAAGGTTGCTAAGCTACAAATAGCATAAGGCTTGGTATATTCACACTTCTACCTGTACATCCAATATCCATCCATCCATCCAATAAATACTTGTTGAGGGCCTACTAAGTGCCAATACTGTGTTCTCTACTCGTAAACTAAACAGTGTGATCTCAGTTTTCATGCAGCTTATACTCTACTAAGAGAAATAGACATTAAGAGAGTAAGAACATACAAATTATTGTGAACTATGAAAAGTCTATTACAAGAGAGACAGGGATATAGGGAACCTTCAGATTAGGTGGTCAGGGAAGACCACTCTGAAAGAGTGACAAGTCGGTCGACAGTAGGCCGTAAGTGGTAAATAAACAAATGAAATAAAGCTGGAAACGGTTGTTCTGGAGAAGCATATTCCTTTCCTCTGGCATGCCAGAGGCCAGCAGGTTCCAGGGACTGAGTGGCTCCAGAAAGGTGGAGACTGCTTTCTGTCACGCCTCTCTCATGGAGTCGGTAAAAACGCAGCTGTGCGCAGAGAAGGAGAGAAGGAAGGTGCTGTGTCTCCTTCTCTAAGCGGTGAGTGGAGAAAGGGCACAGTGAGGGGAGGTGATTTTCTCAGGAAGGGTTCTTCAGCCAGACAACTTGACTGAGAACTGAGGCCACTTGCCAGTCTACTGTTGGATTTCTTTTTTTAATTGATTTTAATTTAGTATGTTTACATAGATTCTAGTGTTGTCCCAAATGCACCCCCCCTCCCCCATGACTTGATTATTTAAGTCAGGCACCTTTAGTTGCAGGAACAGAGATTCACTCAGTTTTTCTCAGTAATAATAGAAAAGTCAGGTAGACAGGAACCAAACCTATAGACCTCAGGAAATGAAGCCAGTGGGGGAATCTGTCTCTCTTCACTTCTTTTTTTATTTCCCTGCACATCCTCTTCATTGTCTTAAGTATCAACCTGATTTATCAGCTCTTTTCTAGGATTAACTACCCTAAGATGTAGTAGGTTTATAAATATTCTGAAACTGTAAGCAAATTGTTTTATATATGTTTATTTGTACATTTCTCTGGGGAGAGAGTCCATAGCCTTCCTAGTCTTCTCAGAGTGATATAAGATACACAAGAAGCTTCCAAACCTCATCATCAACTCGCCCTCCCTAGAAGGAGGCAAGTTTTGGCTTGCCTCAGCTGCAACTCAACCCCATGAGACCCTTTCACTTCTAGATCTATTGCAAATTATAAAGTTCCATTCATTTTTGTTAGTTCAAATTTCAAAATTATAGAATGTAATTAGCCCAGTTTTAGGGGATTTTTTGTTTTATATTTGTTTTGTTTCTGAACCTGGTCAAAGGTGACAGCATTATTGCTCTTGAGTCAGGATGAACCAACAAGGGCAACAATGACAGGATATAAAACAAGGCTACTTATGTAGGAGGTTAAGTAAAGGTGCTGCCTTTAGAAGGGACGTGGTGTACACAGGAAGGAAGGTAAGGGCTGGGAGTAGGCAGCATGATTCTATATTGGGTACATTGGCTTAGAGCAGGCATGGCCAACATATGGCCCGCATAATGAGTTTATGTGGCCCGCGATTAAATTTTTAATATTCTCCGCTACTTTAAAATCTCAGCTACTCAGAAGCAGAAGCCTCTCTGATTATTGGAAATCAAGATATTTAAGAAGATAGCAATACATGGAAAAGAATTTCGCGTGTGACTAATTTAGGGTTAACTTCCAATAATCGGTTGAATAGATTCGTGATACTTCTTTATTTTTTTAAAAAATTCCATTATAAAGATTTACAACTTTTGTACTCCTCTGTACTCGGTATGAACTGTTTGACGTTTAGCGGTGATGTGAAACCCACATTCTTTTAGGCGGAGTTTGCCAGTGCACCCCCAAGGTCAAACAATTCGTTATTTTTGTGGTCAAGTGTGCTGAATCAAGTGGCATTGTAGCATAGACAATAGCTGCAGTTGATAACTGAAAATGTGTCCAGGCTGTTTGTAAAACAAAATAATTGTTTTATTTGGAAATAACCCCTTCAAGCTCATTCTATTAATTAAATAGTTTTGATTGATTGCAATACAGTTTGGATATTTATACAGTATGTAATTATATTTTTATTAAAATAATATTGTATATTAAAATATTTTTCACTCACTTACATTTAGTCATAAACAAATTACATAATAAAATTTTGTTTACTTAAACGAATTGTTTTTGTATTTAGCATTTTTTAATTTTAATATTTTGTCTGGCCCATAAAAAAAGTTTTCTTTCTAATCTGGCCCAGGGGAAAAAACTGTTGGCCACGCCTGGCTTAGATGATCAATCTCTAGTTGATTGAAATTATACAAAGAGATTAGATTAGTGGATTGACATTAAGCTGGAAAGAAATTGCTAATGGAATTCTGCAAAAACTGTTTCTCAGTTTATCTTTTCAACACATTATGTCAATAAAAGCATATCAAACATGTTTGAATTTATCAGAAAGCAGAGGGTAACATATAACATATTAGAAAATGAACCTAACATATAACATATTAGAAGATGAACCTCAGTCTCAAAAAGATCTTGGGAAATTGGAATAATAATCTAAGTCAAAGACAAGGAAATTTGGTGGGACTGAATGTAAAACATTATATTTGGAATTATTCAAGTCAAACACACAACTGCAACATCAGAAAGAAACAGCTTAGCTCTGTGTTCACATATGGCCTCAGATAATCTCTACCCAATCTGAGCCACCAGTATAAGACAATTTGAATTGATAAAAGCTTTTATCAATAAAGGTGTAAATGGCCAGATCCAAGTGTGGTGGCCCATTCTTCATTGGTCAGACAGTATCTGTCTGTGATACCTGCTGAGGCCATATATATTTTTTAATTTTTCATTAAGAATTTACTTTTTTAGATCAGTTTTAAGTTTGCAGCAAAATGGAGGGAAGGTACAGAGTTCCCATATATCCCCTGTTCACACATGCCTGGCCTCCCTCATTACCCACGCTGGCCACCCACGGAAGGGATACATTTGTTGCTATCAATGATCCTACACTGACACATTCCTATCCTCAAAGTCCACAGTCTAGTCAGACTCACCCTCAGTGTTGTGTAGTCACTGGTTTGGGGGCTATGTTTTGAAAGATAGAGGAAACGCAACATCCTCTGCCCCTCAAGATGGGCTGCTTGGCTTTGGTGTGGATTTCTTCCTAGGGTATTTTCTCTGATATTGCTCTTTTCATTCTGGTCCATGAAAGAAAGAGAGGTTCCTTCCCCCAACAGCTGACCCAGTGCTAGCAGCTGACCTCCAGCTGGCTGGGAGAGCTCACTGAGTCCAGGTTACAACAACCTGTCATGAAACTATGCATCAATCCACACTTTGAAACGACTCCTAAAAATTCCAATGAGCAATCATGAGACTTGGTTGTTTCGTCTTCTGGTGCCAAAAACTGAGGCACAGAGTTAAGTCTCCAAAGTGAGTGCCTAGCACAATCAGGGGTCACTCTCCATATCTGCCCCTAACAGTGTGTCTGTCCCAGTCCAGTTTCTCAGTTCCTCTATGAGATAAGCTAGTATAAATTCCCAGAAAGCGGTTTTAGAATAACTTATACTGTCTCCTTGGAATGTTTTCTTTTATTACTCAGGTTGTCAGTCCCTGTCCGCTCCATCCACATGACCTCAACATTCCCCCTCTCTCCACCCTGCTTCCCCCTCCCTGTCCTTCACATACAGAGTCAAACACACCAAGGAAGGTTTTTGTTTTCATTTTGGCAACAGCCCTCATTTGAGTCACTTCAAGATGCAGTTAAGTTTTGTTTACCATTTGGAAAGGACACGACTTTGTGGCCTTGATCGTGTGGCTTACCAGATAAGCTTGTCATGTAAATCTGCTCACCCCAAACATCATTGGTGACATCAGCTTGCTTTCAAACCCAGCTATGACTGTCCGATGATTGGAACATTTCTTTCCACGGGGTATGACATTTAGCCACATTGGAAACTATATGTGTGAGCCATGCAACGAATGAGACAAAATCCTCCAGGGTCACAGGCTTGTCAAGAAGGGACTCAGACATAGGAGAAATCATGGAACTATCCGTTTCGAATGTCCTTGTGTAGATGGTGTAGGGGGAACAGGAGGCGGAAGCCAGGCCAAGTCACATAGGGTGTGGGAACCATGAAAAGCTGGCATAGCCTTAGGAAGCAGTGAGATTTGAAAAGACCAAGTGTAATTTCCAACAGAGCCTAATGTCAGTGCCTGGTGAATAGGACTCTGGGGTGGACCAGCCTTCCCCCTCACAGCAAGGAGATAGGGCAGGAGGATCTGGTCTGTACCGGAGGCTCCGCCAGACCTCAGGCTCTGTGGGGTCCCATTGGGCGGACTGTACAACTCTACCTAGTTACTGTTCCTTTCCTAAAACCTACCAGCAAGGCCAAGTGTACATGTTCAGGTTAATGTTCTATCAGAATGCCAAACTAAACTTCACTTTTTATTTGAGAGATTTTTCCCATTTTTGACCCTAGCAAAAGACTTGGCAATTTCACCCGGAGTCCTTCTTACACGTGGTAATAACAATTAACCAAAGGCCAAGACCACTACATGCCTTAGGATATCGGAACCTCATAGAATGTGCAATGAGTCCCAGAGCAGGCTTCAGAGTCCGGCTAGGCCACATTTGCTCATTCCTCTTTCCAAAATAATTGCTGCTCTGAGATCCCGTCCGTGCATGCCAAGAAAGCACCACCCCGGTGACCAGCTGCTGCCAGCAGTGACTGCACATGGCTCCCCAAGTAGCAATTTAGGGTGATTGCCCCTGCACCAAACAACAGTCACATACATTGAGTCATCACACGTTTCAGACTTTTGTGGTTTGTGTGTACTCAAATAAAAATTATGACCCACTCTTGGAAAGCGTAATGAAAACTTGGTCTTTTTTTAAGGGCTCTGAACGAGTTAATTGGTTCAATAACATCTGTCCCTGAACCCAACACCATCACCCACCAACACACAGAGGGAATGCAGGTAATGTGCTTATCCCTTCAGCCAGAGGGTGACATCACTCACACCTCTCTAAGTAGATCCTTCAGCCTTTCCCCAGCATGCATCTCTGGCTGTTTCCTTCCACAAACTCTCTTATCCAACACACAAACCACACTGTCATCATCAGTCAGTTAATCCAAAAGGCTACTTAAATAAAGAGTTCTAAAAAAAAAGAAAAATAGATTGATGCATACAATCAACCTTTCTCTTGAAACTAAAAACATATATTGATTTACCAGTTTATCTTTGAGCCAACATGCGTGATTTCCCTCTGATCACAGTCAGCTACAATAGAAAGGGAAATTCCACACACATTTCTGCAGACCTCCATGCGACTAATCATAAGATAGTCCTGGCTCAGTGGTCGCCTGAGCAATCAGCTTATTCAACTCCTTTAATGGAATTGAAAATGATGTGAGATTGTTATCATTTTACAGATAAGTAAAATGAAATCAGTCCAAGGGTGCTAGCAAACCTGGGGCAGCTGTATCTTAAGCATCATATTCCCAAAAGGGAAGTCAGGGCTAATTAATGATCTGCTCTCTAGAACCCTGGGAAGATTCAGGGACTAGAGGCCCAGTGTCATTGAAGAGGGGAGGGATAAAGGAGAGTAAAAACAGGAGACTTGCGGGTAAGTCATCAGGAGCCTGGCAATTGGTCCACATCTCTACCTACCAGGAAATTCAAGGGTTTTATTTGGGTGAAGGGAGGCAAAATGAATGTAAAAGACTCCAGAACTAAGCCCACCTGGTGTGTTGGAGGGCAGGAGAGTAGCACACTACTCACTTTATGTCAATGAGTAGGAGTCCAAATGCTGAGCCCTAAGGTTCCATTGCCACCTCGCTTGATCAGCTGCTCAGCTCTAAGAAGTCTGGCAGCCACGTGTTACCCTAATACAGGGAACTGGAGTGTGACAGAGGGGAGGGTACATGCAAAGGCCCAGGGGTTGAAACAGTGCTACAAGGGGTCAGGTAGGGAGAGCAGTGAGCTGTTAGCACAGTGATATGGGCAGAGCCAAAATAGAGACCTTAAACCGCACATGCTAGGCTAGAAAGGGTTGCAGAGAGTCCTAAAAAGTACAATAATGTGATCACAACAGCATTCTCACAAGATCACTCCGGTAGCAGAGGGAGATCTAAATAGCTAAGGAGGCAAAATTGGGAACATTTGGTTTGATATAGATGATAATGTCACCCCCAGAAAGAAAGCATACAGGAGGAGGAAGAGCACTTTTGAGGTGAGAAAGAACACACTGGAAAAATTTAAACTAAAACCAGAGCCAGGCAGCCTCTCATCGACTCCTTATTTTACCTGGCTGGACTCTAAGATCACCATGTCACCCTTTTAATCTTGCTGTTAATAGACCTATGACAGATGGGATACTGGGCTGTTAAAGAATATTATAAACTAAACAAAGTGGTTGCTGTGATATTTTCAACCCTTTACCCATCTCTCACCAGGAAATGTCATTTAATTTTGGGTTAGATGGATTTGACAAGAAACACTCCAGTGTGGAATGGAGCTGTGGAACAGAGGTCAATCTCACAATTATGAAATATCTAGCTCTTCCAGAAGCAACGGAAGTCATCAGGCCATGTCATTCAGGGCAGCTACTGAAATGGTACCTGCACAGCCTGCGGCTGGGAGCACACCTGTGGCTATGACGTGTGTATAAGAAGTGCTGCTGGGCTCCCAGCTGATCAAGTGCAGTGAGCTGGGCAGCTCAGGAGAGGGGGCTAAGGCTCCTTTACAGACAACGTCAGCGAGGATTGGACATCAACATTCAACTTGAGCATCTACTAAGTGCTTCATGGTATTCTCCCATAGCCCAGACTGCTTTTGGTCTATTCATAGAATATGCAGGACCAACCTGACCTGTGGTGGTGCAGTGGTAAAGCGTCAACCTGGGGACACTGAGGTCGCCAGTTCAAAACCCTGCACTGGTCTGGTCAAGGCACATATGGGAGTTGATGCTTCCAGCTCCTCCCCCCTTCTCTCTCTCTCTCTCTCTCTCTCTCTCTCTCTCTCTCTCTCTCTCTCTCTGTATCTCCTCCTAAAATGAATAAATAAAAAAAAAATTAAAAAAAAAAAAAAAGAATATGCAGGACCACACATGTGTAGTCATGGCCCAGTGGTTAAGGCAATGGACCAGAATTAACACTACCCCCCAAGAATGGACACCAGCCAGTTCTATCTTATGCCTGCTTGTCACTCAAGATGAGTTCAGCTATGACCAAGAAATTGACAAAAATCTGAATGCCATTCTGGCTTAATTAAACATTTGTCACCTAAAGAAATAATTCCAAAATTCATTTTCTGTTTAGAGGCTAAAAATAAACACCAGCTAGACTCTTTAGCTATTCTCAAAACCAGCCCTGCCCTGGTTCAGGCCAAGCTAGACAGCGCCAGGGCCAGGGGTGGTGAGTCAGCTGGGGCACAAAACTGATGGAGACACCAGAGCACTCAGGAATCAAAACAAATATTTTATGCAATAGTTTTTCTAAAAAATAAGAAATGTGAAAAAAATCTACCATGAACAAACTACCAAAAGTGTATAAAGAAGTGCCACATCAGACTGTATCAGAGTCTGAGGCAAAAGGAAAATACAATCGTGTCAGCTGTTTATTTAAAATGTTGATATTTTGCTCATTGTAATTTTTTTTTTTTTGACGGAGACAGAGATAGAGTTAGAGAGAGGGACAGATAGGGACAGACAAGACAGGAAGGGAGACAGATGAGAAGCATCAATTTTTCATTGCAGCACTTTAGTTGTTCATTTCTTTCTTTCTCATATGTGCCTTGACAGGAGGGCTCCAGCAAACAGAGTGACCCCTTGCTCAAGCCAGTGACCTTGGGCCAAGCTGGTAAGCCTTGCTCAAACCAGATGAACCCGTGCTCAAGCTGGCGACCTCAGGGTCTCGAACCTGGGTCCTCTACATTCCAGTCCGACACTCTGTCCACCGCACCACCACCTGGTCAGGCTCATTGTGAATTTTTTTGCATTTATTCTGATTTTTAAAATATATGACATTCAACATTTTATCTTGAGTACTGACTTTTTGGTTATCTTAAAGCTTGCTATCAGAGTAAGCGCCATACTTGCCTTGCTCTTGGCCTGGCCATTTGGGCAAGAACTTAAACAGTTTTACACACCCTCTCACAGATTCAAACACCCCTACCCTCAACCCCCACACTTACATTCACACACACAAACACACACACACACCAGCATGGAGAAATTAAAAGCTACTCCTTGGAAATAGAAGCACACGACCTGTTTATTTGTAGAGGTTATAGAAGGCATTCTTAAAACAACTTTTCTCATTTATCTTTTCAAGAGTTCTGCTGTTCACCTTTAAATACACGCCTGAGATCAACGTCCATAACAGAGCTGTACTGTCAGGTTGTGCTCACACACAGAAAGGAAGAAAATCAATTTCAATCCCTGAAGGATGGAATTACTGGTGCAGAAGGTCACTAAATGCTAGCGCTGTTCAGTGGGCTTGGAACAAGATCTGGTCTGCATTGCTTCACTGCACATCCGGTGGAGGGAGGGGAAGCCTAGAGACTCTCACTCTCATCAGGGACAGGAAAGACATTGGTTGTACAAGCCAAAGGATAAATACGTTAAATAGCAAAGAGGAAGAGGCAGACACGTGCACGTGCAATGTGGATTCACAGACTTATGTTTGCATCTAACGCTCTAGAGAAATTAGTCAAGAATGGCTCAACAAACTGAAAATATGACCAATGTAATTCTATCAAGGTCCTTGTCAGACTTGGTTATCTACTCCTCAGAGGGTCACTGCACATGTGGGCCTTACCAAAGGGACATAACTCACGGCCCTACCTCAGGGGAACCTCCAGGCCTGGTTGCCGCATTGTGCATGCTCTTCCCTGCCTGGTGTCTCGTTCAGCCCATCTGCGATCTGCAGAGGATGTGTGGGCTGAGCCTGGAGCCTGTGCCAGTGGTCATGGCAGCCCTGAATCCTTCCAGATGTCAGCAGACAGGTGCCATTTCTGCCACCTCAGAGGTTATTACGAATATTTTATTGGAAAGCACATGAATGGTAACAGTCCCGGGGCACAGAGAGCCAGTAAACCCACGGCAGCCAGGCTCCTCGTGCAGAAGCTGTGTGAGGACAGCATAGCTGCTCCCACAAGCGCACACATTTGCACCAGTGGGAGAAGTAGGTTTTGTGGAAAGAGCCGGGACATGGAAGTCAAACAGATCTGCAGACCAAAGTCTGAATCCTGGCTCCACTCCTCAGCCGTGAGACCTGGAACATGACTGAACCTCTCTGAGGTTCGGTTACCTAATCTATAAAGTGAGAAGAAACTAATGGATAGGAAGTGCCTGGCACAAAGCCTGCACTCCTCGCGTGTCTCCTCCGGCCCCCTCCCCAACAAACAGTTGCTCCTAGGTCCTTTTCCTCACCTCCTTCTAACTAGCGCTTGGAATCTTCGTGCCACCTTTGCTTTCCATTATCATAGTCAAGGTTTGGTCTGGCCCTCTCTTCACCAAGCGTTGGCATTGGGTACAAGGAGACTGGATTGTTATGAGAAAAAAGTAGTCAGAGGAGCACATCACACTACGGCCAGCATGGTGTCAGCATGGAGGTGGTGTGAAAAAAGGCAACAAAGGTGCTGCTCTCCCTCCCTTCTCCTCCTGTGCCCCCTCCCGTCGGTCAGCTGTGGTTCCCAGTGAGATTGTGGGGTGGGTCTTAAAGGAGATGCAGACTCTGGACATTGGTCTCACATCCTCCTGGGAAAGGCAGATGTAGCGTCCCCAGGGAATGCAAGCATCACCCAATGGGGCTGAGCAGGGGTTTTGTGTACCTGAGAAGAAATGCAGAGAATTTTATTTTTAACAAAAAAATTCAGGACTCATTTGCCGGCAGTAAGAAAGATGATTTGGAATTACAAATGCCCTCCCAAATCTAAAATATATGGCAGCCGACATAGTAGGCCTCAGGGAAGAGATTATTGAGAATTTAAATCTAATGGGTTAGGGCTTTCCCGAGATTAAGTCTCACAGATGAGAGAGAACAACTGTCCCAATCTGTGATGCTCTGTGTGTGTGCACAGGGCCAGCCAGTTACAGATAAAGTGTGTTAAAGAAAAAAATTATTCATGACACTTATTAAAGGCTAAAGACAGTAAAGTAGTGTATTCAGTGGGGTTACTATAAAGGGGTTTTGTAGTAGGAGAGAGATTGGGTTCAATTCAACTTGGACTTCAACAAGGACAGTGGGGATTTATATATTTGACCCTTAAACAATGCAAGGGATAGAGGGGTGCCAACTCCCGTGCAAAATTTTATGTGTAACTTTTGACTCCCCCAAAACTTAGCTACTAATAATAGTCTATAGCTACCTGAATGGTGGTGGCTCAGTGGATAGAGCATTGACTTGGGACACTGAGGACCTAGATTCGAAACCCCAAGGTCTCCAGCTTGAGTGTGGGTTCATCCAACTTAAACATAAGTTTAACAGTTGATCACAGGGTTACTGGCTTGAGAACAAAATGGTCCCATGGTCGCTGGCTTGAGACCAAGGTCACTGGCTTGAGCAAGGGGTCACTGGCTCCTCTGGAGCCCCCCATCAAGGCATGCATGAGAAGCAATCAATGGACAACTAAAATGACATAACTACAAGTTGATGTTTCTCATTTCTCTCCCTTCTTGTCTGTCTGTCTCTCTCTTACTCACTATAAAAATAATAATGAATAAATAAATAATAGCTTATTGTTGACCGGAAGCCTTACTGATAATATAAAAAATCAATTAACACATATTGTATGTTATATGTATTACATTCTGTATTCTTACAAAGAAGTAAGCTAAAAAATGAAGTTATTTTAAAAATCATAAGGGAGAGAAAAACATGTATTTATTGAAAAAAAGTGCGAGTATAAATGGACCTGTGCAGTTCAAACCTTTGTCATTCAAGGGTCAACTATGGTAAAGGAGCAGGTGAGGGCCAGTAGGTGGAAATTACTAATCTAAACATTAGAGGTAAGAAGGATTCTTGCTAGACTGACTCAACAGAATTCTCTCTGAAGGCAGACCAGGCTGATGAGATATCAAGGCTGGTCAGATACCAAGGGTGGGAAAATTTCCTTAAACTGACTCAGGACACTCCTTGCTCAAGTGGATTCTACAAAAACAGAGGAAGCACAAGGCCAGGCCTAGTCCAGCAGAGAGCTCTGAGGAGCCCAGTTAAAGGCTGGGCAAAGAAGTTTTTGTCAAGTGCCTGGGACCTACTGTGCATCTTGGCTGATTGTAGAGGAACAAGATGTTTTTGAATGCAGCACTAGAGTAGTGGGAAATGCCCCAATTCTAGGGACTGAAATATATTGCAAGCAGTTAGCTTTTTATTTAGAAACTTTTTATTGGTAAGAGAGGACTTTTCACCTTTTAAGGGCCCAGCAGCTGCTAAAAATGGCAACAAATTGCAGGTCTGCCTCAGGAGACCTAAGCTATGAAATGCAGGACGCAGTGGCATTCCTGGTGGAATCAGTCCACCAGGTGGCAGCGTGAGAGCGGCATGACCTTCCCAAGAGGAAGGCGTGATCGCTGGCCAGGGGCGATGGTGAGTTACTCAGGAACCAAAGGAAATTGAGCCTGTGTTTGGGATACCAACCATATTTGGTGGAGGAACTCAACATTAAAGATACTTTTATTTTTATCAAGGCTTTTACTTATGCCCTTGGTTATGTAAAGCCTGAGGAAATAGATTATACTCAAAACTTGTTTGCACTTAATAAAAACTGAAAAGATGATTGAGCCATTTGGCAAAGCAAAGATTGTTTCTGTGTGTTTAAACTAGAGTTGTCATTTAATTAAGATTCACATATCACTTTCAAAGGAGTTGAAGGGGGCCCAGTCTTCACTGGCCCAGTCTGATCTGAGCGACTTTTCCCTCCTTTCTCCGCACTATGAGGGGCTCAGCCTGCAGAAAAGGGTTCCGTTGACAGCTGGAGCTGCCTTCAGTGGCTCCCCATATCCAGTTCCCTGAATGTGGGCCCCACATCAGCTAGCACAGCTGGGGAAGCAGCAGCTCCATTGCCTGTGGCTGGAGCTCCCCCAGCAGCTCCGGGCTGCCCTGGATAAGGAGGAAAGGAGATTCTTGGGAGCAGGGCTAACCTGAAACAAAGTAGGGAAGGAAGCAACTTCTCACACTACAGTCTAATGGCAGACTCACTTATGTTGGATCAAGGTGTCAGCAGGGCCACACTGCCTCTTTCATTGCCCCTTCTAGTTTCTAGTCGTTCCTTGGATTGTAGACACATCACTCCAATCTCTGCCTCCATCTTCATGTGGCATTTTCTTCTCTGTTTGTCTGTGTCAAAATTTCTCTTGTCTTATAAGGGCAACAGCCATTGGGTTTAAGGCCCACTCTAATTCACTATGACCTCACTGTAAATTGATTGCACCTGCAAAGAACCTGTTTGCACATAAGGTCACAGACTTTAGCATGTCTTTTTAAAGGACACAATTCAACCCAAAGTACCTTTTTCCACTTGCAGGGCACACATAAATAACCAATCATGGGATTTTCTATGAAGCAGAGCAGATGTCACAATTCTCCATACAGCTGTCCTGGCTGTACCTCTATGCATGTAGAGCCCGCACCTCGGGGGGAACTGACTTGCCGTTGCAAGTTCCCACTATAGGAATGAGTCTGTAATGATGGCCATCTGGCACGTGGTGATGAGCTTGTGGGGAAGATGGTGCTAGCACCCTTCAAGCCTGATGCCAGTGCTCTTCTATTCACTTTATGCATAAGATGAGACCTGCTGGGGAGCTGACCTGGACAACTCTATCAGCAGACGTCTCCTCCTGGCCCATCAGGTAGCGTAACACATACTCACAGCCTTGGATCACAGGGAGAAAGGTCCCGCTGCTTTTTCTGAGTGCACAACCCACGTGCATTGTAGCATGGCCTGCTTCCAGCTCCAATCCATGCGTGCACTCCTCCTCCCTCCACCCCCTGCAAACTGATATAGTGATACACGGCCATCTCACTGAGCTGCGGGCAATTTAATTAATGTTTATAAAGCACTCTCAGGTCTCCGAATGAAAACTGCTGCATAAGTGCAAAATTATTATTAGTTCCCAGCCTCCTGTCCCTAGGCTTCTGACATGGCTTTTGTTGTCCCTGAATGGGAGCCGCTTATGGGCTGTCCAGCCGGCTCCTGTGGGTACCAAGGCAAGTACACATTTGCAGATTTCTGTCCCTTTGAAAAAGCATTCCAACTCTGTGGGATGTCTTGAAGCTTTTCAATGTCTGAATTTCTCTCCACTTGTCGCTACTAAGTACTGTAATCTACAAGAGTAGATTGTAAACAGACTACTTTGGAAAAGAGTGAGGGGGAAAATGGTCAATTTGAAAAAACAGCCCCTTATAATGAAGAAAAAAACAATACCTCCTGATGCAGAATCTAAATGAACCACTAAGGGAGATCTGTCTCCCTTGCCCAGAGGGATTCTGTACGTGTTTATGCACTGAAAGGAGAAAAGAATAGAAAATCTGCTTTCAGTACCCAAGTTTACCACCGTCCTGCACCCTAACTTCTCAGGAACCATGGAAACCAATGCACCCCGCCTAGAAGATGTTTTCCTGATAGGCCTTTGTTACCCAACTGTGCTCTTGCTTGGGATCCCATGAGGAGGATAAAATAAAGAAGTGGAAAAGGAAAAAAAACATATCTGCAAATGAAATGACTTGTCTGCCAAGGAGATGATGGGGCTAGTGTGTCATTTTTCAATCTCTGGGGCAACAAACAATGCTATACAGTACCATCTTTCTTCTCTCTAAAATGTATTTGTACCCACCCAGTTACCTACGCACAGCCTATCAGGCTCTCTTGAGGGTATCTTTTAGTTTTTCTCAATGTTTTGTTAGCAAGGTCTGTTATTAGTCAGCCAACAGCTGGAAGATTTTATTTCTTAAAAAATCACTAAGGAACAATCATGTAACATGTAATTAGTTGAACAAAAGTGTAAAGGCTCAGAACCAATGAAAGAAGCAAATGATAGCTATAAGACTTGTGAATGCAGAAAAACAAACCTAAAAAGCCAGGATGAGGCACTCCATGTTTCCTAAATCGACCAATTGCTGATCAACTATACTATCAAATTATAGAAGGGGAAGCCAGGAATATTCTGCTGGGACAGGAAGCTGAGGAAGCAGTGTGAATGAAGATGGACAGAAACAGCTCTCACCAGGTACTGCCTGTGACTTCAGTCACACCAGAGCCCTACGCCGTCTCGACGGCTGTGACACATGGAGACTTTTCCTGAGGTTTCAGATGATTAAATTCTGTCTGTTAGGTATAGGTAAAGATAGAAGAAATGGCTTTTCTTTCAATTTTGTTAATTCTAAAAAGCAAAAGGAGACTTAAGTAAAAAATAAAAAATATGTATAGCAGCTAGGATGATAAGAAAACCCAGTGCTAAAAACAGAAGACAACATGTACAAGCCAGGTTGTTTCCAATCTCGTCTTCCCTTCCATTGATGCTGCACTCCTTTGAGCTTCCATCTGCTTCCTAGATGGTCTCCCCACTTCCTGTCTCCTACTGTCCTTTCATCTTCCACTTTGTTTTCCTGGTGATTGTCCTAGAAATGAATCTGATTATATGACTCCCCAACCCAGAACCCTTCAACATTGCCACCCTGTGCAAATTCTCTACAACTTGTCTGTCTTCTGTTATCACCATCTCCCAACGTGGCCTGGCCTGTGGGTGCCCTGTGCCTACAGGATTTTCACGTCATTCTCTGCTTACATGTGCTCTCAATAGCTTTACCTTAGAGACTGTGCCCCTGCCATTCCCACTGCGCTTTCCCATCACTACCAGTCAAAATCCTGCTTATCTTCCAAGTCCAAGTTCAAATAGATCCAATTCTTCAAAGCCTTCTAGGACAAATTTGGACCCTCCTGGTCATCTTTCTGTGTTGGTACCATTCTCTGTATACTTCTCTAATGTTAAGTAAAACAAGTAGCTGCACAGAAGCTCTGACCTCATTTGTCCTTCCACTAGATTGTAAGCTCTTTGAAAGAAATGGTTGTGTCTTGCCTTTTTGAGTATGACATAAAGTGCCTACAACAATATTTTGTCCAGAGTATATGCTCAGCAAATTTCACCCATTCAACACACACACACTGAAAAGGCAAGTCATAGAATTTTAATTTCTTATGCAATTTAAAGGTGAAAATTAGAGAATAAACATACTTAGTCTTGACATGGCCATAAATAATAGACTTTGACCAAAGAACTGGTTGACTGTATCTTACCAACCAATTAGATAAAACCTGGTTCTACAAATAGTTGCAAAATTATGAGGAACAACTGTTGAATTAAGCAAACAGCTTCTGCCTGACCAGGTGGTAGTGCAATGGCTAGAACATCATACTGGGACACAGAAGACCCAGGTTCAAAGCCCTGGGGTCTGCAGCTTGAGTGCAGGCTCATCTGGCTTGCATGCAGGTTCACCAGCTTGAGCGCAGGGTCACTGGCTTGAACATGGGATCATAGACATGACCCCATGGTTGCTGGTTTGAGCCCATAGGTCGCTGGCTTGAGCCAGTTGTCACTCGCTCTGCTGTAGCTCCCCATCCCCCATCACAGCACATATGAGAAGGCAATCAATGAACAACTAAGGAGCTGCAACAAAAAATTGATGCTTCTGTTCTCTTTCCCTTCCTGTCTGTCCCTATCTGTCCCTGTGTCTCTCTCTCTGTCACAAAAATAATAATAATAAAATAAATAAAAACCATCTCTATCCTAAGATTTGTAGGCCTTTGGCTATTTTTATATGGAAAAGATGGAAGTATTAAACAATTATCCAGTTACTGCAACAAAATTAATTTGCCAATAAGAAAAGAGCTGGGGAATCAAGACAGAATTACTTTGCGATTCCCAAGTCTGACTGTCCATGGAGTCAAGCACATAAGCCACATGTGCTTTCTATGTCCACAAGCTGCTATCATGTCTCTTCTCCTGCAAACCAGGCTCAGATGGGTTCTGTGAGGGTAGCTCAGTGCTTTCTAGGATGAATCTGGTTAGGAACTATTAAGAAAACAAAAATCACAGGCCTTCTTTTGGAAGAATGTGGAGTTGATATTCACCTACTGTATTTTTCACTCCATAAGATGCACTTTTTTTCTCCCAAAATGCTCATGTGTCTTACGGAGTGAATGTTCATTTTTTTGGCTGCTGCGGGGCGCTGTGCTAGTAAACATATGTAGAATGAGTGCCAGTGGAAGTGTAATCATACCTGCCATGGTGGTGTGTGGAACCCTGGCATCTACTGAGTGATCTCCTGGTTCCAGTTTCCACAGTTGCCTGCAGCTCAGGAGGGAAGGAGAGCCATGTTGTGTGGGCACATTCATCTGGCATCACCAAGGGCAGACATGAGAGGCGCACTGTAGCGGCAGAGGGCTGCGCTGCAGCTGCTGAAGCTCTGTGTGAAGTGCTGATATCACTCCTTGCCAGCCTAATAGCATCTCATTGGCTGGCTGGTTGGCTGATAGGGGAGGGACCAAGGGTGCAAGGCACGTGCAGTGAGCTGGGAAGCCAGTGCCAGTATAGGCAAAGCTGCGGCAGATGGAGCAGGCTATACTGCTCATCTCCAACAGTTTATTCCAGCTATAACCAGGTAGTTTACCTATGTAGTGACATTAGAGTAAAAAATAACTGGACTCTCCCTAGTGCAGCAGCAGGGAGGTTCATGAGAAAGGATGGATGAACGAAAATGGAATGAGAGTGTGGATTGAAAAAGTTTGGTCCAAACGTCCTAGAGGGCTTCTGAAAATATCTGCCCTATTAGTGCTTGACCAGTTTAGAGCACATATTACTAAAATCACACACACAAAATAAAACTTTAAAGAAGTGAAGACTCATCTAGCTGTAAGTCCTGGGGGTTACCAGCCAGTTGCAACCTCTAAACGTTGCCAGCAACAAACCATTTAAAGTCTTTATGCAAGAAGAGTGGAACAAATGGATGGCTGCTGGTGATCATGATTTGACACCAACTGGACGAATGAAGTGACCCACTATCACTCAAGTTTGTGAATGGGTGGGAACATCATGGCAGTCAGTGAAGAATGAAACCATGGTACAATCATTCAAAAAATGTGGCATTAGCAATACCTTAGATGGCACTGAAGATGGTATCATATATGAAAATAGGGAAAGTGACGTCAGAGAAATGGCACCATGAAGAGTGCTCCCAATACCTCTCCCTGAAACTTCAACAAATTCAACAACTAGAGACAGAAAAACAATCTCAGAAGTATCTGAAATACACATACATCAAACAAAGGTATGATTGGGTGAAAAGGTGGCTGAATCTATAATCCATTCTGAAGGAAATAGGACAGAAAATGGAGTATTTTGCTTTCCTCACTGATCTGAGGAAGGGCTTTTTTCACTTGAAACTGAGAGGGAGGGCTGGGGCCAAGAGAAAAAGCTGGGCTACGGCAGAGATGTTCAAGCTGAGGAGATAGTGTGCCTGCAGTTCAGCCCACGTGGAGCTAATGCCAGCGGCAGACCCGGGCAGAGGTGGGTGAGCAGTTGCCTTGTTTACTCTCGGTATTCCAGTCAGCGAGCACGGGCAGAGTGCGAGTGGATCCACCTGGCGCTTCAGGAATGGGTGCCCATGTTCCTGGATGGAGGGTTTGGGTCAGAGACTGTCAGTAGTGGCCCTCTGCATGGGCTGTGACCAGAATTTTTTAATAATCCCAGCTTCCCAAATAACAGCATGCGGGAAGTGCATGAAAGCCGCCTTCCCTACACCCGGACCTGTCTGGGTGCGGCACCTCCACCACAGGCTAACAAAGCACACTCCTGGGGAAGAGAATTATGGAAGTGGTGGGGGGAAGGGCATGCAGGCAGCTTGCAGATAGCCTCTGGAGAGCAGACCTGCGGAGTGCTGAGGCATACTAGACATGCCTGGATGCTCATAAAAAGACACCTGAAAGGCAATTGGCTCCCAGCCCTGCCTGATTACACTGCAGCTCTGGCTGGCAAAGCCTTATCCAGAACGCTGCATTGAGTGGGGATCGAGGGGGATTTGGCAGCTCTTAGAGCCTCCTTGTCTCCAGGAAGTGGCTGGGGCAACTTCACAGCAGGGTCCCCAGGATGCTGGTTCAAGAAGGAGAGATTTGGGGAGAGGCTCTGGGAAAATGGTCTCTCCCATTGTCGGAACCTGCAAACACTAACAAACCCTGCCTACCAATGGGACTAAGGCCTCGTTTATGTCAACACCATAGCAACACAACAGCAAATCTCTGCCTAAGAGTGCCACAGGGGCAGAACCTGGGGTACAGCACCGCCGGCCAAAAAGAAGAGAAGAAAGAAAAAAAAGGAAGATAACTTCTCAAGACCAGAAAAAATCCAGAGTCTATAACTTTTTCCATTTTGTTTCTTGTATTTCTTATCTTTTTTTTTTTCCTTCAACCTTGGTCATTTTATTCTCTTTCCATTTTATTGTTCTCCTTTCATTTTGAACTTTATTACCCATAGGTGTTACATTTTCCATTCTTTTTATTTCTATGAGTGTTACATTCCAAAAAACTTAACTCAATTTCTTTTCTCTTTCTCACTTTTTTGTTCTTCTTTTCTCTTTCACTTTTTCTCTCATTCGAATCTCACCCACAAACAAATTATTTTATTCTGGATTCAAAGTTTTTCTTTGTGGCATTTTGTGTGCTTTCTATTTCGCTTTTCATCTGTTTAGCATTTCCCCCAGCTCCAGCTCTCCATTCTATAGTATTTGTGCCACTTAATACAATAAAATTTTCATTTTTCACTGCATTTTTTTTCTTATTTTTTTCTTTTCTCTTACACTATTTCCCTTATTCAACTGTCATTTAAAAACAAATTATTTAATTCTTGATCCAAATTTTTTCTTTGTGGCATTTTGTGGGTTCTTGCCTCATTTTTTGCCTCTTTGTCAATCCCACCCAACCAAGGCACTTAGCACAATAGAATTTTCAGTTTTTTACTGCATTTTCTCAAAAACTAAATTTTTTATCAACTCTTATTAGTATTATTAACAATACCATTCTCAAATGCCATTAAAGAAAAATAAATTGAATATCATAGATAAAAAAGACAGTGATGTAGCTCAGATAAATGGGAATAAATCTATAGAAAAATATTTCAATACCTTAGAAACCTTGAAGCTAAATAACAGAGAATTTAAAATTTAAGTCTTAAAAATACTCAGGGATATACAAGAAAGCACAGAAAGGCAATTTAGGGAGCTCATAAAACAATTCAGTGAACAGAAAGAATACTTCACCAAGGAAATAGAAACTATGAAAACGAATCAAACAGAGATGAAAAAATCAATTCATGAACTGAAAAGCAAGGTAACAAGTTTAGCCAATAGACAGGCCAGATAGAGGAGAGAATTAGTGACAAAGAAGACAGGCAACTAGAGGCACTACAGAGAGAAGAAGAGAGAGACTCACGAATTTTAAAAAATGAGATGGCCCTACAGGAATTGTCTGACTCTATCAGAAAGAGCAACATAAGAATAATGGGTATATCAGAAGAGAAGAGAAAGAAAATGGAATGCAGAACAAATTCAAACAAATAATAGATGAGAACTTCCCAAGCCTGTGGAAAGAACTAAAGCCTCAAATTCAAGAAGCAAACAGAACACCGAGTTATATTAACCCTAACAAACCTACTCCAAGGCACATCATAATGAAATTGGCACAAACCAATGACAAAAAAAAAATTCTTAAGGCAGCCAGGGAAAAGAAGAATACAACATATAAAGGAAGGCCCATTAGATTATCAACAGATTTCTCAGCAGAAACTACAAGCTAGAAGAGAATGGACCCTAATATTTAAAGTTCTGAAAGAGAGAAACTTCTAGCCAAGAATACTATACCCATCAAAGCTATCCTTCAAAAACAAAGGAGAAAACATTCACAGATACAGAAAAGATGAGGGAATTTATAACCAGAAAACCCCCACTTCAGAAAATACTAAAAGGGGTTTTCCAAACAGACAAAGAACAAAAAAAAAAAAAAAACAAAAAAAAACACAAAATACTACAAGTAAAAGCTCCATCAAGATCGCAATAAAAACAAGATTAATCCGTAACAAAGAAATAAAAAAGGGGAGAGGACAAAAATTAACAGTAGCAAAGGAGGATGGAGTACAGAAGCACTCATGAGATAATGTACTACAATGAACATAATATGTAACTTTTCCATTACTTAATGTTAACCACCACTGAAAAAACCACCACAGAAGCACATGGCTTGAGAAAGGAAGTAACAGAGAAAAGAAGTATAGATTACAATGAAACAAAAACAAATGATAGAAAAATAAAAAAGAAGAACCAAACAAGATACAAAACTATCAGAAAGCAATATATAAAATAGTAATAGGAAACCCTCAAATGTCAATAATTACACTAAACATAAATGGATTGAACTCACCAATAAAAAGACACAGAGTAGCAGAATGGATTAAAAAAGAAAATCCAACTATATGCTGTCTAACATCTAAGCTACAAGGATAAAAATAAATTCAAAGTGAAAGGTTGGAAAACAATACTCAAAAAAAAGTAGATGTAGCAATACTCATATCTAATAATGCTGACTACAAGACAGCAAAGGTAATTAGAGACAAAAATGGTCATTTCATAATGATAAAAGGGACATTGAATCAAGAAGACATAACACTTCTTAATATATATGCACCAAACCAAGAAGCACCAAAATATATGACAGCTACTAACTGACCAAAAAATTAAAACCGACAAAAATACAATCATACTTGGATACCTCAATACACCGTTGACAGCTCTAGATTGTTCATCCAAACAGAAAATCAATAAAGAAATATTGGCCTTAAATGAAACACTAGAACAATTGGATATGATAGACATCTACAGGACATTTCATCCCAAAGTGCAAGAGTATACATTTTTCTCTAGTGTACATGAAACATTCTCAAGAATTGACCATATGTTGGGCCACAATAATAACACCAACAAATTCAGAAAGACTGAAATTATACCAAGTATATTCTCCGATCATAAAGCCTTGAAATGAGAATTCAACTGCAAAAAAAAAGAGGTAAACAAACCCACAAAAATGTGGAAACTAAACAACATACTTTTAAAAAATGAGTGGGTCAAAGAAGAAATAAAAGCAGAGATCAAAAGATACATACAGACAAACAAAAATAACAATATAACATATCAGAATCTCTGGGATACAGCAAAAGCAGTAATAAGCAGGAAGTTCATATCACTTCAGGCCTATATGAACAAACAAGAGAGAGCCCAAGAAAACCACTTAACTTCACATCTTTAGGAACTAGAAAAAGAAGAACAAAGACAACCCAAAACTAGCAGAAAGAAGGAAATAATAAAAATCAGAGCAGAAATAAATAAAATAGAGAACAGAAAAACTATTAAAAAAATAGTAAAACAAGGAGCTGGTTCTTTGAAAAGATCGACAAAATTGACAAACCCTTGGCAAGACTCACTAAAGAAAAAAGAGAAAGGACTCATATAAACAACACCCAAAATAAAAGAAGAAAAATCAATACAGATATCATAGATATACAAAGAATTATTGTAGAATACTATGAAAAACTATATGCCACCAAATTTAACAATATAGAAGACATGGATAAATTCTTAGAATAATACAATCTTTCTAGACTGAGTCATGAAGAAGCAGAAAGCCCCATAAGCAGGGAGGAAAGAGAAACAACTATTAAAAACCTCCCCAAAAATAAAAGTCCAGGGTCAGATGACTATACCAGTGAATTCTATCAAACATTCAAAGAAAACTTGGTTCCTATTCTATTCAAAGTCTTCCAAAAAATTGAAGAAGAAGCAATACTTCCAAACACATTTTATGAGGCCAACGTAACCCTCATATCAAAACCTGGCAAGGACAACACAAAAAAAGAAAACTACAGACCAATATCTCTAATGAATGCAGATGCTAAAGTACTAAACAAAATACTAGCAAAATGAATACAACAACACATTAAAAAAATAATTCATCATGATCAAGTGGGATTCATCCCAGAATCACAAGGATGGTTCAACATACGTAAAACGGTTAACATAATACACCATATCAACAAAACAAAGAACAAAAACCATATGATCTTATCAATAGATGCAGAAAAGGCATTTGATAAAATACATCATTTTATGTTTAAAACACTTAACAAAATGGGCATAGAAGAAAAATATCTGAACATAATAAAGGCCATCTATGATAAACCATCAGCTAACATCATATTAAATGGCATAAAACTGAGGACTTTTCCCCTAAAATCAGGAACAAGACAAGGTTGTCCACTCTCTCCACTCTTATTCAATGTAGTGCTGGAAGTTCTAGCCAGAGCAATCAGACAAGAGAAAGAAATAAAAGGCATTCATATTGGGAAAGAAGTAGTAAAGGTTTCACTTTTTGCAGATGATTTGATCCTGTACACCGAAAACCCCAAAGACTCCACAAAAAGACTACTAGAAACATAAAAACCACTACAGTAAGGTCTCAGGATACAAAATTAATATACAAAAGTCTATTGCCTTTCTATATGCCAACAATGAAACATTAGAAAACGAGCTCAAAAAAAGAAAAACAACGAAAAACAATCCCCTTCATGGTTGCAACAAAAAAATAAAATACCTAGGAATAAACATAACAAAGAATGTAAAGGGCCGATATAATGAAAACTACGAAACATTGTTAAGGGAAATCAAAAAAGATATATTGAAATGGAAAAATATTCCTTGCTCTTGGATAGGAAGAATAAATATAGTCAAAATGACTATATTACCCAAAGCGATATACAAATTTAATACAATTCCCATCAAAATTACAATGTCATTTTTTAAAGAAATGGAACAAAAAATCATCAGGTTTATTTGGAACTATAAAAAACCCAGAATAGCCAGAGCAATCCTATGGAAAAAGAACGAAGGTGGGGGCATTACAATACCTGACTTCAAATCATATTATAGAACCACAATAATCAAAACAGCATGGTATTGGCAGAAAAATAGACACTCAGACCAATGGAACAGAATAGAAAGCCCAGAAATAAAACCACATGTGTATGGTCAAATAATTTTTGATAAAGGGGCCAACAACACACAGTGGAGAAAAGAAAGCCTCTTCAACAAATGGTGCTGGAAAAACTGGAAAGCCACATGCAAAAGAATGAAACTCGACTACAGTTTGTCCCCTTGTACTAAAATTAATTCAAAATGGATCAAAGACCTAAATATAAGACCTTAAACAATAAATTACATAGGAAAAAACATAGGTACTAAACTCATGGACCTTGATTACAAAGAGCACTTTACGAATTTGACTCCAAAGGCAAGGGAAGTGAAGGCAAAGATAAATGAATGGGACTACATCAGACTAAGAAGCTTTTGCACAGCAAGAGAAACTGACAACAAAACAGACAGCCAACTAAATTAGAAATGATATTTTCAAACAACAACTCAGATAAGGGCCTAATATCCAAAATATACAAAGAACTCATAAAACTCAACAATAAACAAGCAAACAATCCAATAAAAAATGGGAAGAGGACATGAACAGACTCTTCTCCCAGGAAGAAATACAAATGGCCAACAGATATATGAAAAGATACTCATCTCCACTAGCTATTAGAGAAATGCAAATCAAAACTACAATGAGATTCCACCTCACACCTGTTAGATTAGCTATTAACAACAAGACAGGTAATAACAAGTGTTGGAGAGGCTGTGGAGAAAAAGGAACCCTCATCCACTGTTGGTGGGAATGTAAAGTAGTACAACCATTATGGAAGAAAGTATGGTGGTCCCTCAAAATATTAAAAATAGAACTACCATATGACCCAGCGATCCCTCTACTGGTTATATACCTCCATAACTCAAAAACACTGGTACGTAAAGACACATGCAGCCCCATGTTCATTGCAGCATTGTTCACAGTGGCCAAGACTTGGAAACAACCAAAAACCGTTCAATAGATGACTGGATAAAGAAGATGTGGTACATATATACTATGGAATACTACTCAGCCGTAAGAAAGGATGACATAGGATCATTTACAACAACATGGGTGAACCTTGATAACATTATACTGAGTGAAATAAGTAAATCAGAAAAAACTAAGAACTATATGATTCCATACATAGGTGGGACATAAAAATGAGACTCAGGGACATGGACAAGAGTGTGGTGGTTACGGGGGCAGGGGGGGAGGGGAGGGGCACAAAGAAAACCAGATAGAAGGTGACAGAGGACAATTTGACTTTGGGTGATGGGTATGCAACATAATCAAATGTCAAAATAACCTGGAGATATTTTCTCTGAACCTATGTACCCTGATTGATCAATGTCACCCCATTAAAATTAATTTAAAAAAGAAAGAAAATAAGAAAGAAAGTGATACCAGTGATTGTGAGCAACTGAGCTTCTTAAATTCTGACACTAGCGATGATGAGTTCCTGGTGTCCCCAGAAAACTAGAAGAGTATTTGAACATTAAAGTCTCTTCCCTTTTGTTAATAACAATGCTAATGGTTGTTAATACTGCTGTTGAGTTTACACTGAAGTATTATTGTGGCAAATTTGGTTCAATATATATATATTTTTATTTTCCTCCTTAAAAACCCTACGTGCGTCTTATGGTCAGGTGCGTCTTATGGTCAGGTGCGTCTTATGGAGCGAAAAATACGGTATTTGTGTCTTGCAACATCACAAGGTTAAATGATTATAACTGTAGTTCTAATTCCATAGACAAAGGAGGCCCTGAGACCAAAGGTTTCCCTGGCAGTGGAGAAACAAAAAAATATGGCCCGTGATCATCTACCTTTCTATGAAATACTTTGATATACCTTAATCAAGGCAGTGGAAAAATTCACTCTTCTTGATAAGGTTCTACCCTCCTGACCCTTATCTTTCTTCCTTTCTCTTTCCCTCTCTCTTTCTGTCTCTCTCTCTATCATACACACACACACACACACACACACACACACACACACACACACACAATATTCTTATACCAAATATTAGGTATAAATTGTTAAGTACCCAATATCAAATTTCCAACAAGTTTTCAGCTTAAGTTACTCCAAACTAATGAAGGGCTGCTCCCACCCTAGTTTGTCAGATACTGTGATTCTATTGGCTGTGAGCATTTGGTTCCTCTGTGGATTCATCCTCTGAAGGCAACATGACACCTTCAGCAAGTTTCCCTAGCACTTCTGGTAAATGGATTCCACTGAAAGAAAATCTGTAACTGTTATGGGCATTTTATGGGCATTCATCTTTACAAAGAGCCATTTTCCAAAGTGGATTCATCTAAGATGCATTTATAACTATTACCATCACTTGTACCAGTTGTCTTTACCATTTGGGGGGTAACAGACCTATTTGGGAATTTTGAGTGAAACCCCGTGAGTCCCAGATAGAGCCGTTGCCTTTACACTCCTTCTAAAGGAGAAGCCCTCCTTCTCTCCATTTCTCCTACCTGTGGTCATGCTTGTGGTCAAGCTGATCATGTACTACCTGGTAGCAATGCCACACTAGGATGGGTTCAGGGGCACCTTTGGAGAAAAGGGGGTGCCATTAATAACTGTCATCCTGTCATAAATGTCTTCCCTTCCAGCCAATCTTTCGCTTCTAGAATTTCACCTTGAGCTCAGGTTCTCAAACTAGTTTACAGACATCCTAGCACTCATCCCAAAGTCTCAGAAGTTGTCTTAAATATAAAAAAGAAAAACAATCCCTATCCACACGGATACATTTAATAACATGAAAGCTGTGACAAAGGCGAAAACCCTCAGTCAACTTAGCAACCCTTTCACTCTCTGATGTTTGTGTGGGCAATGCACACACTACTGAAAGGGTAAAACCTCTTTGGAAAACAAGTAGGGAAGGGGCCAAATTTAATAAGCAAAACATAACAATTGCTAAAATACCAATGTGACATTTGTGAATTCCCTCTTCCCACATTCCACAGCTCATGGAGTACTTACTTATGGCTTATGCTTCAAGAGCAGACCACTGAACCGGCCTCCTTGCTTCCCCAAAGGAACTCATACAGAAGACTACGGGAGTCTCCTTTGTAGATGTTTTGTTGTTGTTTGGAACAATGCAAAACATAAAAAGAATTATTCTCCCCTGCCCAGAACACCACTACAATCAATAGTAAGAAATGACTCAATGGAGTTTCAGACTTGTATAGTGCTTTATACTTTTTCAGAGTATTTTCACACATATCATTACAATCAACTCATACAACAACCTTTTGCCTTCCAAATGAGACACAGAAACCCTAAGATCTTGCCCAAGATCACACAGGTAGTGGGACAACAGGGCTAGAACCCAGACTGCATGATTAGTCCAGCATTTCCACCGGGTCACTGAACAGATTTCTGTCCTACTGTCACCGTCTCTGATGTCTTCCCACTCTCCACAGTCAGGGTGCTTGTCAGTTAGCAATGATATCTCACGGTAGACAGAGAGTTTAAAAGGAGAAAAATCACAAGTCCTCCTTTCACAAGCATTCATAGAGATATAAAAATAAAGATGGCATTCTTCTTTATCATTTCTTTATAGATGTCTTTCCCAGATGAAAAGGCCCTGCTGGGTGGGGAAGAGTTCATGGATCCATTATTTCCATGTACACATAATACTCCTTAGTAATAGCAGGGCCTTCACACCAGGAAATTGTTTGCTAAATGTTTCCCACTGTCTCACAGCATGGCCTGTCCATTTCTCCTAGACATAAAACATCTGGGCTAGTATAAGGAAACATAGCAAATTCAAAGAGATGCTTCCCAGATGTGCAGCTGTCCTCAAGAGTCTGTCCTGGGGCCAGCTCTGGAGGTTCATATTTCCCAAGATCCTTTCCCAACTGCATCTCACCATAGCTTTTATATGACTGAAAAAATTCCGAAGAGGTCGACCAGATAACCAAATGAAATGCTGAGAGGAGAGCTGTGGGGAAGCAGCACTAGGGAGCTTCCTGCAGGTGGCCCCATATTCCGTGGTCATGTGAGGGTTTTCAAAGTCCAGTGCACAAAAGTGTAGTGCGATCCACTCTCAGAGGTTTGACACACAGGCACACTGCTGAGACCTTGACTTTAGGAAAAACAAGCTGTAGAAGTCCTGCTCATACAAGTTCTGTTTTGTGAAGCGTTACTAGCTCCACAGGCTTGGTTGGGGAGGTGACTGGGAGAAAAGCTTGTTCCATGCTGGGTTTAGAAAAATCTGGAAAAATACTCTGCTGTCGTGCAAACTTCTAAAAAATAAAATAAAAGAGATATGTTAGAAGTGAACACTTGAGAAAATGCATCTATTGTCACCTCGATTTAAACTCCATTCACTAAGGGCTACCAGACAGCTCATTCTGGAAGCTCCTGTTATACTGGCTACCTTACTCACTCTACAGTGGGCTCAGATTATTTCACTGCTTTCTCTAACCTCTGACCAGAAGATGCACTGATTACAGGCTGGGGTCATCTCAAGCCCCTACTGTTAAGTATCTGAACAGAAAAATCAGTGCCCACTGAAATAGGCATTTACAACAAGAAACTAAAGTCACTCACTTTTTAAATTTATTGCCCAGTAATTCTAATTATCTGATGTACAAATAACTCTAAGGCAGGAACTATGTCTTATAGTTCTTTATATCCCCTACAATGCCTAGCTTAATGCCTTGAATAAAGTAGGTGCTCACTGTGTTGTCTTTTTAATTGATTAATGTCTAAAATAGCAACCAGAGAGATGAGTACATGGCCAGAGAGGCAAGTAAGTGAATAGAGACCCAATCAGTGACCAAAAAAAATCCCTGGCATAGCTTGTGGGTGAGATTTTTGCCAGTCCCCAAGTAGCCAGCCTTTCCTGACAGTAACAACACATACGGGAAAGATCACTTCCTGGTAGGTCAGGCTCAGCGCTGCCCCACAACCTCGGTCAATGCAGATGAGCTGCTGTGCAGAAAGAGGCTCAGGGTCTTTTAGCTAGAGCCTGCTACCAATAGCTCAAGGGCATGTCAAGGATTCCTAAGCTCTGGACCACCAGACAGTCTTCATGTACCCCACTGCTCCGGCTTCTCAGGGCTAATTCTCAAGAAGTGGGTGGGAGTAACAAAATATAAGGAGAGAGCCCCTAAGAGGAAACAGTTCAAGGGCGGGTGAAGGACACTGCTCTTTCACTGGGCGGCTGTGCTGCCTACAAGAACACTGCATCTGCCCCGGACAATGGCTGGTCACTGCTGCACTTTCCACCACTGTAACTCCAAGGGCCTCTGGTACTTCAGTGGGACCCTCTGGCATTTCTCAAATCTCCTTCCCATACCTTACTTCACGTCTCGTCTCAGTGCTCTGTGCAGAGTCACAAGACAAAAAGCAAGTGGGAGTTTGCTGTAATGATTCTCACAGTCTGGGGGGTAGGGGTCTCAATAAGTCCAGGGCACTGAAGCGATCTCTCCCTATCATTAAATGATTCACACTATCTACAAAACATGCGGACTGGTGACCCAGGAGATCTTTTCATGGTAACAGATATTTTAAGAAGATACTTACACAAGTGAAAATGATGAGTGTTAAGTAGAAAACCACCAAGGCCAACAGCAGTACAATCTCAGCTCTGTATTTTTTGAAAGTCGCCTCTCTGTGTTCCTTACGGCATCCTAAATAAATGAATAAATAAATAAACAAATGAAATACGAAGCCATTTAACAAGACTCTTCTACCATAATAAAAGCTAAGATGCTTTGTTCCTGCTTTTCAAGTCCTTGTCTCCCAGTCCTGCCCTCACATCTGTGCCATCAGAAGGACAGCAGTAATCACAGTAGTGACGGTAATGACGGCAGCCAGAGTCCCGACTTGCTCTAGCCAGCCGTGTACAATGGAGTCCCAGACAGCATCTCACTGAGCCTTCTGGGGTAGGTGTGAATATCCCCATTTTACAGAGGACAGAGTCAAGTCCCAGAGAGGCTGAGGGACTTAGGCAGATGGTAAAGCCAAGAGTCTGATCCAGATTTTGCTGCTGCCCATTGGCTTCCATTTCAAATGTCCAGTGTTTCCTGGCTTTCGTTTGCCTTTATATCAGCTGAACCACTACATATTGATCTGAACATAATCTACCTTCGTCAGGGTTGAGTAGACAGCAGGAGGACTGCGGGACTGTGACACGAGGCAGGGCAGCTGCCCAACTACAGGGTAAGTAGACATACTTTTGTAAAATTGTTAAAGTTCCTCCACCGTGGCTGATGGCAAGGGGGGCCGACAAAACAGCCCACTGAGGGGCTGCTAAAGGCTGTGGTTGCAGCACTCTGGGAGGGCAAGTGAGATGTTGGGCCCAGGAAGGAACATGGCAGAGACAGCCTCTCCCTGCTAAGGCGTGACATCCAGTGTGCTGTTTGGGAAACAAGGTTGTTAACTGAGTCTGCCTGCAGGCCAGGCAGGAGCAGGTGGAGTGCAGATGATTGAGGGGGGGTTCTTCCCAAGGACCACAGATGGCCTCAAGAAAATTGTATACCCCAGACACTGGATTTAAAAGTTAGTGCAACAGTCAAGGGAGGGATTCTCACAAGACTCAAGGTTGAGAGCCATTGTCCTAATGGTTCCTAACTTTTACTGAGCACTCAGTCTACCCCAGGGTTTATACTAGGCAACCCAGTGCAATAGCTCATTTAACCTCCACAAAAAGCTGATGTTGCAGAAATTATTATCATCATTTTAGAGATGCTGGAGCTGAGGTTTAGAATCTATCAGAATTTGCCCAAGATCACATGCTAACAAACAACCCAGCTAATATTTGAACCAGATCTAAGTGACTCTAGAGTCTGACCACTTAACTTCTGGGTAACTTGCAGGCTTTGGAAGAGGAAAGAAAAGAAAATCAGCTTTCTCTTTCATTTTACCTATGCTCTTTCCTGCCAGCTGCTCTCAGTTCTCATTCATTTGAATAATATTCACTGAGCACCTACTGTGTGCCAGGATACAGAAGAGAATGTAGCATGTCAGGCATAGTAGGTTCCACAAAGTCAAACAAAACAGCGTAAAGAGCTAGTGACTATTATGGTGTGTGTTTGTGTGTATTTGTGCGTGTGTGCATACATGTGTTCATAGCAGTGAACCAAATCTAAACACTGACCAATAAACAGTGATGGTGTTCTTGGGAGTATCAGATTATCTTGACTCAGATTTCCTTCAAATACCTGATAGGAAAAAGTAGCTATTGTAAAATATCAGGGACTCAATGACAATAACATGTTTGTCATGTCAAGCCTCAGCCACTAACAAGAACTAGGCAAAAGTTGCATTTTAAGCTACATAAAGAAGTTATGAAAAACCTTTAAGGAGCTAATCCTTGTCTCGACCCTTGATTCTTGAGCAAAAATGTGTATCCTGTCAGTGGAACATTATTTTCTTGCTGTACTCTTTTCCTTTGACCTGAGTTGAACAACTGGGAAAGCCAAGTACCATAAAGTGGGAGGGAAGTGCTGTTCTCATGTTAAAAAGGTAGAAGCAGGAAGCAACTACCTTTGGCCAGGTTACAAGGTCCCAAATGAGCAGAACGTTATATAGCTATCTGGCATTTGGGAACCACACAATTTCTCTGTCTTCCAAAATTAGACTTACATACTTCTATTTGCTTCAAAGGACTATAGACATGAATAAACAACAGCCAGGTTAGTTGTCTGACTACGTTTGGCATCTACCGCAATCAGGCTAGATAGATCTGTCCATAGTTCAAAAAAAAACTCATGACACTGTTGCAGTAGAATTTAGCTTTTGGCCAAAGATGTGATCTAGAGATTCTGCCTTGGGCTCCAACTGAGAGGGTCCTTCGCAGGACCTGCACAAAGTGCACACGCATTTTTACAAGAGAAAACAAGAGCAGCAGATCCCCTCACCTGTCACGTTCAAGATCACCATGCCACTTTGGTTCCTCTGCCCTGCCGGCCCCTCCAGAGTACATCGGTATGTTCCCGAGCTGCAGCTGGTCGTGTTTCGGATCTTCAGGGAATACAGCCCTTCAGTGAAGGCCTCGAAAGAGCCTTTTTGCTTCATCTGGTGAAAGTTCTGCAGATCTTCCTGGGGCACCTCTAACCACTCTTCACCACTCTCCATAAGCTGTTAAATAAAGAATCATACTCAGTCATGCTCTCCTGACAGACTTGCCTCCACACCAAGGTGCTACCTCTTGTTTTCATAAAATCCATACTCAACAATTTATTTTTAAACAAGATATTGTGTGAATGTATGACCTTTGGGGGAGGAAGAGAGAATCCATGACAATTCTTCAAGGCTCTGTCTTTTATGGAATTAGATCGGGACTACATTTTATGATCCTTCGTATCCCATCTTCTACCCAATGTAAGAGAGTAAGTGTGGCTGTTGATGTGACGGATGTGCTGATGATGACCTCATGAAGTGGGTCAATCATTTTGACTCAGATTCTGTTGCTGACCATTCTATATTAAATGTTCTCACCCACTAACTGATTCTTATGTTTGTACCCCAGTCTTTTATTTGAAAACATTCCTAAGTCTGTCAAGATCATTCCCAGACAACCCAATGAAAAGCACAGAGACACAGATGCGCGCTGCCCCCGTGAGCAGTCTCCCTGTTCTCGGAAGTCTGCAAATCTGTGTGGTCATCCGGGACACCACCGGAGGCACTGGCCTTACCCTCTCTACTACAGTATGAAGACAAGTGACAATAGTGCCATGCGGAGAATTTGTGCCGGATCATTTGGTAGTCATATGAAGATACCCACAAAAGGGCAGTTACCGCTTCAACCATGGTCCCAGGGCAGACCAGTCGGACTGGGGTAGATGCCAAACTTAGCCAAACTAGTCTGGCTGGCTTTCTCTCCCTGAACTATCTTTGTGATTAATTCCTGGGGTCTTTTTATCTGCTCTTACTTCAAAGATATAAGCATTCACCATCAATTTTTTTTTCACCAGATATATCTTTAACCTGCCTAATTAACTTGCCTGTCCATCCTCTAATGAAATACAGTGTGTCCATAAAGTCATGGTGCACTTTTGACCGGTCACAGGTCAAAAGTGCACCATGACTTTATGGACACACTGTATTTCAAAGCTTCTAAATCAGATTTAAACAAACAGTAAGGTTAATCACTGTTTTTGGAGTTTATGGTCAGCCTCTAGCCCTATGCTGGGTGGTTGGGGTGCTGTTCCTTACCTGTCCCCAGCATTGTAATAGCACCAGAGCGCCACCTGAGGGTAAGACATTGCCAGAATACTCTTCTTGGCCACTGTCTTTGCTGCCACCAGCCAATGTTTCATCTTGTCCTGGGGACACCTACAACTCCTCTCCTCCTTCTCAAAAGGGAATAGTGAAGGGATATAAATCAGCAAGGGACCAGGGGAGCACCCAGTGAGGCCAAGGCAGCCCAGGAGAGAACACACACACACACACAGTCAGTGGTTAGGGAACACACTACAAGTCACCAGAAAGCTCAGGTTCTAGCTGCCACAGCCTCGGGCACAGTCAGCATTCCCATGGAGTGGGCTGCAGAGACATCTGCTGGCAGATTTATCGCTGCTGCAAGAATCCCTGCTCCATTCACCACCGGCACGGGGCTGCAAACACAAATGGCTTTTCTCAGGCCGAGTCTATGAACGTAAATCCCATTTCTTGACAGTTCTTGTGTTGAAAGGTTCCTTCCTAAATAATCAAAGATCTATAGACTGAGGCCTTTAGGTATTCAAAAATAAAGGGAAAAAATAGTAGGCATGGCTAAGGAACCTTAGAAAAAAATAAGGCGGCCAGTGGACTTTAGAACACATGTAATATAGCTCAGCTTTTCCCTTTTCAAGACAAATTAAACCACAAACTAAGGCCTCATCGTGTGCTCACACCTGTCCCCACCTTGCTGCCTGCAAAGGTACTCCTGCCTGCCAGAGCTTTCTATGGGCCAGGTATTCAGGACCACCAGCCACCTGTTCTAAGATGTCCCACTCCCCACCTCCAGTATGAACTAATCAAGTCAGCCTAGTCTCTGCAATCTCCACAGTGATGTCTTTTCAAATTTAAACTCCAAATGCATTCAACTCACTTTCTTTCTAATAGATCTCACTGGAACTCTGTTTTGCTTGATATCTCTGCATCTGAAGAGATAGACAATCACTTTGTCCAAAATGATCACTGCAATAATCATTTTGAGATGATCTGCCTCTGGTTTTCTCCTGGGGGCCTCCTCTCCCATCCAGTGGCTCCCTCCCTCAGCTCAGAAAGGCCCATCTGAAAGTCAAGACCAAAACTTCCAACCCCTCCATAACTGGTGGAGACACAAATTATTGCAGTTACTTATATAAAGAGAGCCTGATTATCATGATAGCCGCTGGCTCCTACAAAGTAAGTATGCCCAGCTGATGAGAACTGGCTGGCAGTGGCCTTCTGCTTATATGCAGAAGAGAATTCATGTCAAACATCAGCAGTAACAGCAATAAAAAGTAATGTGTTTGGTTGTCAGATTTCCATGGGCCTCTAACAAAACCTCCAGGAGGCCTATAGTTATTTTCTAATAGCAAAACAAAGGTCAGGTGAGATCATGAGAAGGACAAGAAGACGTAGGAGAAAGGCAGAACAGAGAATCCCAAAGCACCCTGCGGGATTGTGATATCCCATCACAGAAATCAGTGGGATCACGGCAAAGGATCTCAATTCTCGTGAAGTCATATTCCAATGGCCCCATCCTGTGTCTTCCTGGAAGACTCAGAGAATAAGAAAAACTGCTTGCTTTACCTGGGAACTCTTGTCACAGTAACAAACCTCTCTCTTTGCCTGATAACTCACTCTAGCAAAAAAAGAAACTGTAAAGTCACACAATGTACCTGGAAATATTTCATAAGCCTCCTCTGGTTTCAAGCTGAGGGGATAGACAATGCTTATTCCTCTTCTTTTTTGTTATTTTAAGATATATCTTTGTGGATGAAAAAGGGGCCACACACTAAACCAGAGGAGCTCAGGGGAGGCGTGCATGGCAGGACTTACAAACCACAGGATGGTCTGAACAAAAAATTCCTAAGAGTGGGTCATTGTGGGTAGTCATATTCGAGGCCTGTAGCTTCTATGACAAAGGCCAATCTTGACCTAAACTGAGCCTGTCTATTGTCTTTTTTTATCTAAGATAGTACACATTTGAAATATCAGAGTAATTTTTACCAGACCCCTCGGGGCACAACCCCCACCAGAGCAGAGACCACAGAACCTCCTTGTTATCTTGTCCCCACACACCATCTCCATGTGCTGCACATGTTAATTACTGACCAAACCGTACCCACCAATGTGAGAGAAGTATGTGTTTCTCCATCCTGCCTTTTTATCCAATCCCAGTGATTCCCTGCTTTGCTTTCTCCCGCTCCCTTAATCTACCACCAATGGATTTCATATAATCCCCCTTACATCTCCTCCTTTGATACTAATGTATAAAATAAGCTGCAAAACTGCCATTCTCGAGAGCATTTCCTCAATCCATTGAGATTTTGCTTCCTGGCTATTGTCATCAGTTTGGCTCAAGTCAACTCGTAAAAATTCTCTACAGGTTTGGACGTTTCTTGCGTCCACACCTTCTCACATGATTCCATCTGGGGAATCTAAGATTTGCCTACAGCCGCAAAAATAGCTGTAGCTTTTATGTTAATGCTGCATGCTGAGAGTGGAGTGGAGCACTAGCAGAACCGGGAGACTTGGTATGTAGAAGTTCAAGTCATTATCTTCAGCTCTGCAGCCAAGAGGTTATCACACAGCACGACCAGGTGAGCTCACTGCGGTGGCGGTGGCGGTGGCGGTGGCGGTGGCGGTGGCGGCGGCGGCGGCGGCGGCGGCAGCATTTAAAAACCGAGGGAGAATTTCAGTGGCAGGAAGACAGAGTAACAGCAAACAGCCCATCCTCAACTTTGCTTTGTTTTATGTGTTCTTAGGATCATTTGACTGGCTAGAATTCAACCACGGCAGGAACAGATCTTTAAACATTCTAAATCTAAAAGTGTTTCGTTGCCTCTCTGCTAAAGCATTATAGGAAACAGAAGTTTATAACAAAAGGAACCCTTAGATTCACTCACAGGCAGGTATGACTGATGCGAATGATTTAACGTGCGCTTTCCCACGCTGAAATTGTAGAGGGCTAAACCACACACGATTTGGGCAAATTAATTTCTCTAAACACTCACCCAATTATGTTTTAAAGATCTATAGTCCCTGCTTTAATGCTTATGATGACCATTCTACCTTTTTTATTGAACTAGAAAAGCACAAAATATAGGATGTCTCATTTTCAGAAAGCCTACGGACTTTTGACTTGTCTGCAGTTTGACTAAATAATTTAAATACCATATTTTTTCTCTAAAATTGCAATTTGACCAGAAGGAAACCACCAGCCCTAAATTAAAAGAAATTCTCTTTAATTTGCTGAATACTAAATCAATCAAATACAAGTAGTAATTTTAAGGGAATGTGAATTAAAGTGGGTTTTTTTTAATGATGGACAAATTTCAACCAAATTTAAAAAATCAAATAAATAATTAAATATGGCTGAAAATAAACCAATATTTCAGTCAAAAACTCTGTTGAATAAGGTAGTTTTTTAAGTTTACGTCATTATATCCAAAAATATACTAACCTCCTAGATTACTATATTTGAATACAAGAGGGCTACACTTCCATTCCTATGACAAAGAAAGATGTTGATCACAAAGCTGAAATCCAAATTTATTATACATGAAATCCATTAAGAATGTGATAGAAAACTACAAGAAAAGAAAGAAATTTTTTTGAGGGCAATGTTATATGCATGTAAATATTTATTTCAACAATTCGATTAAACATTTAAAGGTACGGACTTGAAGTATTTAAAGGTGGTATTAAATTAATCTGATATATTCCAATCACATCGAACAGCTTTTTTTATTGCATTTTTCATGCACTAACATTCATGTACCTTGGTTTCTGACTCAATTAAAGTGCCAATATAATCACCATTCATCATAAAAACAGCTCTTTATAACGTGCAAAATAGTTTGGCTTGGAGGTTGATGTCATAATGAGGGTAGAATGTATGCACATTAACATCTTTTTTTTTTAAGTGTAGTTTTATTGGAAAAATGATTTTCCACTTTGAAATTTACTGGCTCTAACAGACAGAGCTGAATTTATGGTTGTTAACAGGGTCACGAATATGGCAGAGGCAACATAATTAAGAAGATGGACTTTGGACCTGGAACCAAACCCAGCCCTACCATGATGAGTACTGCTCTTGGACAACTGACTAAACAAATAGCTGTCTGGCTTCATTTGCTCTACAGAGATGGGGGTGAGGGGTTACGTGGTCATTGTATCTCACAAATGTTGGGGTAAAGATACCTGTAATGATGGAGGTGGACATCTAGCACAGCGTCAATCACACAGAAAGCCCTAAAAATGTCACTATCCTCGTTTCCTTTCATAGACAAGGTTTCATTCAACATTCTAAATATTTCTCTGCACATAGGAAATATTCAAAAAGTATTTGCGGAATGAACTGGGTGAATTTTAGATACCATGAGAAAGTTGCAAGGGCAGTGGCCTTAGAATCAAAAGGCCTCTCCATCAGTTTGCTGGGGCACCTTCCGTAAAACCACTTCATCTAACTTCCATATTTGGACTGCCTCACTTACCTCATGGGGTTATTAAGGATCAAATCAGAAAACATACAAAAGTGCTTTATAATTGATAACACTGGCAATAGAAATAATCTCTGATATCTCTCCACTCCACCTACTTCATTCAATCATTCCTTACTGCTCATACTTCCAGTGTCCTCTCTGGCAAAGTTTTCTAAAACTCCCAATCTCTGCTCTTGGAAAGAATTATTTTTCTACATGCAATGTCTCTAAAATATTCACAACACTCTAAATTTTCTAAAGCACCATCGCAATGTGTCAAAACCCCTTGAAGGTAACGTTAGACCACTCATTGTTCATGCCATCTGTCGTCCTATCATATCTCATGGGTTGTGCTGGACCGTCAGGGGCACCCTTGTGAGCTGAGGCTGTGTCCTTCACGGGGCATGATCTCTGGTTCTAGAGGACGCACACCTAACTCAAGCCTGACATCTGTGACCAGATTAGCAGGTTCTGATGGACACATGACCCAATCAAAGTCATTCAAGTATAATCAGACATCCACTGAGATATTAAAAGAAAGGCGAGCTCTTTTCCTTGCACTTGACCCTGGGAGGATATACAAGTTTGCAGTCATCAGCTACTATTTCACTGCATGTTGAGGGTGATAGTAAAACCTACATGAAGAAAGGAGGAGCTGAGAGACAGAAAGACATGAAGCTCTGAGGTTATTCATAAACCTCAAAATCTAGCTGTATTTGATTCCTAGAGCTGCCATGACCAAGTACCACAAATTGAGTGACTTAAAACAACAAAAATTTAATCTCTCACAGAGCTGGAGGCCAAAAGTCAAAAATCTAAGAGTTTGCTGGGCCCTGCTTCCCTGAAGGCTCTGGGGACAATCTGTCTCACACCTCACTCCTAGCTTCTGGTGTTGCTGGAAGCTCTGGCATTCCTCAGTTTGTGGACAGATCATTCCAGTCTCTGCCTCCATTCTCACATGGTATTCTCCCTGTGTGTGTGTCTGTTTCCTCTTCTTTTAAGGACATCAATCATTGGGTTAGGACCCAGCCTAATCAAGTATGACTTCACTTTACCTTTATTAAATCTGGAAGAAAAAAAAAAACCTATTTCCAAATAAGATTACATTCACAATGTGCCCTTAGGACTTTTTTGTGGGACACAATTCAATCTACAATACCAGTCATAACTGAAGTATAAACCATACTTTGATTTTGAAATATTTTCCATTTTAATTATATAAATCAATATATTCCCTTTTCTTTAAACTACTTTTGACTGAATTATAATCCTACACAAATGAGTCTTAACTGATAGTGACACAATGCACCATCCCATAAATAAGTTTGGCACAGAGGGGCCATCTCCACCATCCCCACATGCTCCAGCCTCTAGACCAGTCCTGCTTTAATCCTCTGACTCACAAGTCTCCCACTCCTTGGGGATGAGACACCAGGGCCTGATCTGATTAGAACCTCTGCTGTCCATAACTGACCCAATGAGTCTGGTCCAAGGTGAATAAGGGTTGTTTATGGCAGCTACCATCCTTACTTTCCCATAAATTTTCCCAGATGGACCCTTAATCCTAGACAACTCTCAGCCCCTCTTGAATCTACCCTCTCTTGGAGAACTGGCACAAGAACAAGCAGTAGACTAGTCAGAACTCTGGGAAAATACAAGTGATACTAACAAGCCTTGGGCTCTTATATCTACCCCAGCACTACACGACACACAGGGACTTTACCCAAATACCCCTGTGCAAAAACAAAAATCAAAAGTAGGCTTATGGGTATAAAAGAATCTTAGGGAAGTACCTTAGTCTAGGTCTGGTTTGCGCCAAGGACTACTAGTAGAAAATTTGGGGTCATCACAGGAGTAACCAGGAAGGAATCATGGAAACAGTTATAGATGGAGGAACACTTTTTCAAGGTAAGTGAATCTCTTTTTAGTCCTGCTCTACATAAAGCCTTCCCTTACATCACTGAGACCTTATTTTAACTTCCTCTTATTTGTACAGTGACATAATCAAGTACAGAACTAAGATAATCCAGTCCTCATGTGAATTAAGTTCCCCTTTCTATTCATGGAAAACAAGTGTTTGGTTAGATTTGATTTGGGTATTTTTTGTTTTGTTTTCTATTTAACTCTCAGTTGCCTTCTTCCTCTCTATCATCTTCCAAGCTAAAAGATTTGAGCAACTTTGCTCTGTCTCATCATTATCCAAAAATCTCAGTCATCCACATTCTCGTCTGGCTGAGACTTCTGTCCCCTCCTTAGCAGGCACATTCTGCTCTGCCCACTTTCCCACAGAATCATGTGGACAGGCTTGGTGACCAAGAGGGAAGGGGAGGTATATCCCATGCCTGTGGTCAGGTATCAAGTTAACCTGATGGAAGTTTCACTATAGTGCAAGAATAGAGCCTTACTCTGAGACTCATCTTTCAGGACGAATCATATTCTGTCCTTTACAAGGAATGTAACATTTTTCATTATGTCATTCTCTTTGCATGAAAACTTTAAATGCCCGCTTGCTGTCAAAAGGATGAAGTTCAAGCCCTTATAGTTTGGCATTCAAGGTTCTTCACAATTTATTCCCAGCCTACTTTCTAATCCCATCTCTCAGCCCTCTGCTGCACAATTTTCCCCTCTAAATCCCTCTAAATCTCTCCAAAATACTTGCGGATCCCTATGTCCATGCCTTTGCTCAAGATCGCCCACTGCAAAAGATCTGTGTTGACCTTGGAATGGCCACTGCCAGGCCCAGGGCTTGGCATATACTTGAGTCTTAGAAATATTTACAAAATAATATAAGTGTAAACATGACAGACATCTGAAAATCAACTTTAAGTCTTGCATGGTTTGACCTAATGTGAAGCCCATAAAATGGATTCAACCAAGTCACGTAATATAGGTGCCAATGGGGACAGTATGACTTTCCTGTTTTCGCCTCTCAATGTTTTAGTGCTTCTATATTTAATGCACAAATGTTTTCTTTTTCTCCTAAATACAGGAAAAATCTCTTACAGCAGATGACATTCTAAAATCAAGGAAGCACAGAGAGTGGTAGTCATTGGCTCCTTTAAGGGTCCATCAGGGCCTGTGGCTGCACAGATTATATCTACCCAGACTGCACCAACGCTAGCCCCTACTAAGGCACTCTGCTCCCCTTAGCACCTCTTGCTTTGTGGTTCATTATTACACAAGACAGTAGAGACAGAAAGTACAACTCCACTGAATAGGAAATTATCATGTGCACAGAAGACAAGTTCATATTAAAAGACTAGAAATCTCTGTGTGGTGAAGTAGCCTCATACAAGCCATTATCCTGCTCTCCCACAAATTACTTAGTCCACAGGATACCCCATGATCTTCCACAGCTAGGACTCTTCTAAATATTACAAACTACAAATCTGACCTACTCTCTGAAATCAGTCTTACTTCCCCTTTCTCCCTTCCTTTGGAAATCATCTAAAGAGGGCACTTGACTTGTGACGCATCTCTGTTCTCACCCACGCAGTATCACCCAGAGATGAACTATATATCCTCTTTCGTTATGCATCAACATAGGTGGTCATAGCATGACAAAAGATGGCACTACATCTTTCTGATTAATAACCACTCATTAGTAGTAGTAGCAAACATCACCCATGCCCAGATACTTCATCCAGTGTCATCCTCTCCCTCCAAGCACAGTGCACTTCCATTAATGAGAGTGTGAACCAAGAGTGCTCAGTATGAAGCACAGATGTAGCCCTTTAATGGATATTCTTACTCCTGGGAGACACGGGATTGTGCTGTGCCCTCTCATTCTAGAATCTAATCCAGTGGTTCTTAACCTGGGTTCTATCGAACCCTAGAGGTTCGATGAGTCGGTTTCAGGGGTTCGGAGAAGCCTCTGCCACGGAGGCCAGAATAAAGTAATACCGTAATCTGTTGTGAGTTCATGCACTTTGTTGGTTTTGTTCTTTGAGCAAGGTGATGTTCATGCACGGCTCATTTTGTGCACCAGTAAGAAAACATATACCTATGTCTTGAATTTGGAAAAAAAATCATATTTTATTTATCACTAAAGAAGGGTTTGGTGAACGCACATATGAAACTGGTGGGTTCGGAACCTCAAGAAAGATTAAGAACCACTGATCTAATCCAAGGTCAGAGCCATTGGAAGAAGAATGCTGAACCAAAGTCTATTTGCATACTTTCTCAAAATACCTCCCCACAACCACAATCTATTTACAACTTTAAAAGCTAACTTTAATAGGTGTACTGCATTAACTTTCCTATTTCTTCTCAATCGCTCATTCTGCCTTAAAAGATATAATATAGGAGGGGACAAAAGGAGGACACATTGTTGGATCAAAGAGAGGAGGACACTCAGAGAGCAGGAAAGTAGAGCTGGGTTAACAAGAATTGGGCTATCTCTACCTACTCTTGGCTCCACCATTGACCCCTGTGCATGCCTTTATTAAGCCTCCTCCAGCCCCCTTCCATTGTACTTTTGTAACAGAGAGAATAAAATGGACACTGTTTCATCCACGCTTACACTGTTATAAACACTGTTTGGACACCATCTACTTTGAGTCTTTTAGTAAAGGGCACATGATTAGACACACCAGGTTTATATAGGTCCTTTGGTTAATACAAGTGATCAGTGCCAACAGGACAGTGGCAGCATGCTCGGGTGCCAGAGAACTGAGTGGTCAGTGGAATTCTGAATGGTGAGTCATTAGAACCGCAAGTGTGATATGCAGAAGGTGTGCAAGAATGAAAACGCTCACTCTAACAGACTCACTGCTTCACTTGTCCTGCAGGCACTCTATAACTGTGCAAAGAGGTTTTACAAACCACATTAGTGAAGATGCAGGAGCTGATATGAGTTAGGCTGGTTGTAGTCACCAGGTTTAAATATCTTACTTTATAGCTACCTCTCTGCCTGACTGAAATGTTTTATAAAAATGTCAGGGGGTAGGAAATGACAAGACACTGAATCCTCCGTAAAACAAAGTACTTCAATATTTCACCACTGGCCTTATTTCCAGAACATTCTATCCATTTTTGTTATAAAAGAAGAATAGATGCAAAAGTATAATTGTGGGTTGGAAAACACGAGTATCTATAGAATACTGAGACCTGTTAAAAAGTTCTTGAAGAAATGATGCATATCATTTTCAAGATATCGGATTCATTTATTGACATAGCATGGCTCTACTATCTACCAATAATCACAGTTTACTTCTTTAAAAATATAACTATGGTATGATTTTTCAATGACTCTGTTTCATGGACCAACAGAAAAAAAGAGATGTCATTGTTTTTTGGGTTTTTTTTTTTTTTTAACACAGATTTGAGAGACCTTCAGGGTAAATCATGCAAGAACCATGTTCAATAAACAAACACATACATTATAGTTACACCATTAGCTGACATCCAAGGAGAAGCCTAAGGTTAATTGCTATGGTTTACTGTATCATTCCAAGTGACCTTGTGCAAGAAGATGTAACTTAACAACTGTTTGAACTTTATAGTCTGAAATTTTATCTGCCTGTTTCATGAGTACATTTTCATCACTCCCCTGGGGATATTAATACTGTTTTTTGGGTTTTTTTAATTACTTTCTGGAGGGAATAGTGGCTTCATGTGTTCTCCTTCTTTAAGATAACTATGTCCCTGCCTGGCTAGCCTAGGGACACTTTCATTATCTATACCTTATATCAGCGATTTTCAACCCTCTTCATCTCTCGGCACACATTTAAGAACTGAGGCTGTACAGTCAGACTACTTGGTTCAGATCCCAATTCCATCATTTAGCCAGTTATATAACAGTGAGTAGGTATTTCACTCCCTAAGGCTGTTTCCTAATCTCCAAGGTAGAAAGAATAACAGTGCTGATTGCCTGAAAGATCTATTGGAAAGCTTGAAACAGCTAATATATGTAAATAGTTACTTCAGGGTTTAACAGATGTTAAGCACTCATATCATATTGTTTTTTTGTTTGTTTTTTCTTTTATTCATTGTAGAGAGGAGACACAGAGTGAGTGAGAGAGAGAGAGAGAGGGGGGAGGAGCTAGAAGCATCAACTCCCATATGTGCCTTGACCAGACTAGCAGGGTTTTGAATAGGCGACCTCAGTGGTGGCGTAGTGGATAAATCATATTGTTTTTACACTAGTTTTTTTAAACACTATTGCTTTCACAATGAGAACTATTTGGAAATGTTGTGCTCTCTGATTCCACAGTGAACAAGGTAAAACTGAAGTAGGAATAGTAACATACCTACTTTCATACACAATACTGTGTTCCAGGGTTGCAACACCATTTCCACCGTGCATAACTCACCAAGTGCCAGCTTGAATTCACTGAGCATCTACCTTCACAATTAACAGGGCAAGCTCTGGGTGCCATTCAGAATACACAACAGCAATTGTGCAGCACAGTTTCCAGGGAACTGCCAATCTGGTCGGGGAGGACACGCACACACACACACACACACACAACTGTCCTATGCTGCCTTGCTAAACTGCCAGATACACATGCTTGGGTTTTTACAGCATCTTTGACACTGGGCAGAAGAGAACCCTGTTTTGGTGGAAAGGTACAAATGCACAGCAATATGCTTCAAGGTAAGACAAAGAGAGCTGCAGAATAAGGCTGGGGCATCATATTTATTGGGCTTAAACTGGAGGCACTGTTGTGGCAGTAACCTCGTTAAAGGAGATGAGCCAAGGACCTGGGACAGCAAACAGTGTCCACTTGGCTCTGCAATGCCACCAGAACAGCAATCTTAGAATCTGAAAATATTCCAGCTGGGAGGAAACCTTTAAAACAAAAGCCTCTGTGATTCATTCCTTTCACAGTAGGGACAGTGACGCTTGATCTTAGCACGCGTGGACACCGGGACACCGCTCAAGCACCCTCACAGACGCCCTCCGTGCCGCACAACTCAGGACTGCCAGAGGACAGAGAAGCAAGGGGTAAGGGAGGACGCCAGGGGTGTCCCAGAAAGGGGATAACTGATGGATAACCACCACCTATGAAACAAACCTCAATCGCGTCTATCTCTTGGTTCTTCCTTTCAAATTAATCACCTTCCACCCCCAAATTGATGGGTATCACAGTCACAAACACCAAAAATCAGAAATCCTCCTGTCCAATGTCCAAATTACCTTGGCTGCTTTCTCCCAGGCCTACCGGCCCAACCACAGGTGGCCTCCAGAATTAACCCAACGAAGCAATCTGTCCTCCCACAACGTCTTATGTAGGTCATTCATTTCGGGCCACTTAAGGACTGAGGTCCTCGGGGACAAATCTAAGTAAGCTGTGTACCTTAGGGCTCACGGATCTGGGACGGGGGTGGTGGTGAGGGGTGGCAAACCGGCTATATGAAGTTCGGCCGCGGACGACGCCCGGAACCATAGCCACATAAAGTTGCCAGCTTTAGGGCGGTCGTTCCTGCTGCCTCTGATGAAGCCGACCAGACCCCAACCCGTGGGCATCTCGGGGCTTACCTTGGCCCAGAAGACCGTGTACGGGACCTGTAGGTCCCGGGGGGCGGTGCAAGGCAAGTCCACATCCTCTGAACACGCCACGTTCACTTCCTGCGCTGCTGGCACCAGACTGCAGGCTGCAAGAAGAAGAGCGAGGCGTGAGCAAGAGAGGAGGGGGGTGTCGCAGGAGGCGAGGGACGACAGGCGGTCTCGGGCCCTACCGCAGCTCAGGAGCAGGAGCTGGAGACCTCGCGCCATGGCTGGGGAAGCCGGCCTGTGGCGCGCTGGCGCCGCGCCGCGCTCTTGTATCTGCGCGCAGGGACTTCCCCGGGCGCCCGCCCAGGGAAATCCCCAGCGGGTGGCGGAAGCAGAGGCGCGCCCTCCCAGAGCCAGCGGCGCCGGGGCACCCCCGTGCCCGCCCCCGGAGCCCGCGCGCATTCCCCCCGCCCCCCGGGCGCCCCCAAGCTGGCGTAGCCGCTGCTACAGCGGCGACAGCAACCCCCGCGTAACAGCCCGCGCTTGGCGCTGTGCGAACCGTGCAACACGCGTGACACCGGCCCCGCGGACCCGCATAACAAAGCCAGGAGCGAGGCCAGCCAGGGTGTTCTTTGTGGGGGTGAAGCCAGGTTCATAGAGGTCAAGCAGCTTCCCCAGTTGCCCAGCGGGTCCGTGGTGCTCTCAAGGGTGAACCCAGGTCCTCCGTCTCTCCAGGTTCTGTGATGGTCGAAAACCCATTAAACGTCCCAAGGAACGCAGCAAGTCTGTAGTTCTTGGCTCCCTGCCTTCTGGCGTGGGTTATCAGTCGTTATCATTCAGCCTGTTTAAATTATTTCAACAAAGGAGATTATCTCCTATTAAAATAAAGATTACACACAGAGAACTTTTGGGAAGGAAAGCTAAAAAAAATAAAAAATAGAAATTATCTATAATCTATCCAGAAGTAACTATTGGTAACATTTGGTGTCTTCGCTTCAGTGAATAAAAGATCTTTTTAATGGTCTACTCTACATACTCTTTTGTAACCTATTTGATTTTAGCTTAATATTTTGCAAGTGTTTTCTACAATGAGTGTGAAGATAAATTCTTTGTTTACTTTACATGACATTGATAATCAGGAAGGAGAAATATTTTTTTCTCATGATTTTAGGCCATTGATGTCCTTTTGAGGATTGCTCGTTCATACCATTTGGCCTTTTCCATTGGAGCTGTTATAAACTCTCCTTTCCTGGTTGTGTACGTGTCAAATATCTCCGTGTCTAAGGTTTGTAGTTTTCAGTCTGTTTATGGTATATTTAATGTAGAAAGGGATGTTTGAAAAAATATTATGATGTAGTCAAAGTTATTGATCTTTTTATTTCTGGTTTGTGCTTCCGGTGTTGTGTTCAAGAAATCTTTTCCTACCCTGAGATTATAAAAACATTCTTTTTAATGTTTTTCCCAAACTTAATCATGTTTTGTCATATGTTAAATCTTTAATCCATATAAATATGGTTTGATGTACGGAGTCGAACTTATTTTTTCCATATGGATAACTAATTGTTCCAATGGTGTTTGTTAAAAGTTATTTGCCCACTGATTTGAAATAGCATCTCTGCCGTATACAATGTTCCATATCTGTGTAGACCTGTTTCTAGACTCTATTCTGTCTTTCCCTGAGCTAATATCACACTTTATTATTACTTAATTAAACTGTAGTTAAGTCTTGTTAGGGTGGTGGAGTAAGTGGGCCCTCATAAGCTCATCTTTCTCTTCAAATTTGTCCTGGCATTCTTGGTTCTTTTCTATACCTTATACATATTTCAGTCAACTTGTGAACCTCAAACACCTCATTAAATTTTAACAGGAACACATTCAACTTACAAATAGCAGAAATTTAACATTTTTAATAAATTGATTCCACAAATCCATCAATATTAGGTATCTTTCCACTAATTTAGATCATCAGGAATTTTTTAAATTTCACACATAAAAGTTTTCTACATCTTTTGGTAGACTTATTCCTAATACCTTTATATTTTTTATTGCTATTTTCATATACACTGTATATTTTTCAAACTATATTTTTCTAGTTACTCATTGCCAGTGAATGAAAATTTACTTTTGTGTAGCCAGTAAACTTTCTCATTAATAGTAAAAATTTGTCCTTAGGCCCTCCATTAAGACACTTTAATAGTCATAAATGATTTAGAGGGTTTTTTCCACCCGAACAACCAAATATATGGTTTGCTTTTCATTGCTGCTTATCTTGTCTAGCAATTAAGTATTCTCAAGAACATGGTCTATATGATTTGCTGTTGTTTAACAAGAAATGCTTTGTGGTCTAATATGCGAGCTTTTGGTAAATGTGTCGTGTGTTCTTGGAAAGAATGTGCTTTCTCCGCACAGGATTCTGATCAAGCTTGTTCACTGTGCTGGTCAGATCTACATCTTTACTAGCTTCTGCTCATTTTAAATGATCAGTTAAAGAAACAGATGTGTTAAAATGCCCCTATGACTAAGTAATTTTCTACTTACCTTTGAAATTCCGTAAACATTTTGGCTCATATTACATGATGCTATGTTTAAGGTGCCTTTAAGTTATAAGTATCTATTCTCAATGAATTGTTCTGTTTTGTCTTTATTTAATGACCTTTTCCCCTACTATTTATTTATTTACTTATTTATTTATTGCTTCAAAGACAAACTTGGCTACTCTAATTATAATGGCATCACTTTACTGCGGCCAGTATTTTCTACACTTTTACATTCAACTTTTCTTTTGTTCTTAAATTCTAGTTCTTTTTTTTTTTTTTTTTAAACCATAGTTGGATTTTTCTAATCTAATACAACTGGTGATCTGTTTATAATTGAGAGTTCACTCTTATGTTTTTCTAAATCCTGCTATATTTTAATTTCTTTCAGTCATTTTGTTTTTTGCTATATACTTAAGCTGATTTTTCTCTGACTCTTTTTATCCTTTATTGCATTTAGTTCATATTGACCCAACTTTTTATATTCAATGGCACTCTCTCTACTGGTTGAAAATTATACATAAGATTTTTCAGGCAGCAAGATGACAGTGGAGTAGGCGGACGTAACAACTTCTACCTCCCAACACCAAAACAGATTACAACTTAATTATAAAAACCATCATCTGGAAAAACCAACTTTGGTCTAAACTAAGAAAACTCTTCAACCAAGGATCACTGAAGAAGCCACACTGAAACTGGTAGGAAAAGTGGAAACGCAGAAAGAGCTGCCCAGCTCCCTGGAGCTAATGGCAGCCCAGAGAGACTCATGTGGCAGGAAGCAAGTTTCACAGATAGGGGAGTGTCCTGGATCCCAGGAACAAAGCCGCAGCCTGCATTCCCAGAGCCTAGGAGAGGTGTATGGACAGTATTTAGCTGTAAAACAAGTTGGGATACTGTTTGTGAGAAAGAAAAAGACTTCTCAGACACAGGATTCTTCTTAAAGGAACCACGCAGAAAGCCTTTTTCACAACCACTCTCCAGGGTTTTTTGGGAAGAGGAGAGAAGAAGACCAGAGTAGCAAGAAGAGAGTGTAATATAGGAGGCACAAGCAGAAACACTTTGAAGGATAGCCACGCTAACCCCTGGGCTGAGTCACTTCCCAAATCTGAAGTGAATATTTACCCTGGAACCATCAATACCAGCAAAGGGAAGCAGGACACAGCCAAACAAGCTCTTCCGTGGTACTCAGAGCAGAGTCACTTAGAAGGAGGGAGCCTACAGGAAAACAGTATTGAGTGCTAGGGACTGAGTTGCAGCGCCCCCCCACACACACTGCTGAGAGTTCACTGGAGGGTGGGCGGCAGCAGGACGTGGAAGCATGGTCCTGTCCGTGGGGTGGATCCCAGCCAGCCACAACTGAGGCCCAGTGTGAGCTCAGTCTTCCCAAGCGGGGGTGGGGAGATGCACAAAAGCCATCCAGCCGGGCTGTGGGCCTGCCTGTAATCCCGCCTAAAGGGGAAGGCGAAAGCCCGGGATCAGGGCTGAGACCCACAACTGAGAGCAGGCACACAGCCCCTCCCAGCCCTCAAAGCCAAGGCTTGCAGCCTGACGCATGAGCCGGCTCCACCCACGGGTGAAGGGAAAAAGCCTGGGAACAGTCAGAGACCTACAGCTGAGCAAAAGTGCTCACCCCTGCCCATGGTGCCAAACCTTACGGCCCCAGGCGTGGCATGCAACACCTCCCGCAGAGGTGGTGTGAAGGCCGAGGCCTACCAAGGCAAATGAACACAGCCCCTCCCATGGAGGAGAAGCAGAAACTATAGCCACAGTGGGCTTGTGCCAGCAATACCCATACCTGAATGCTGATGGACCACACCTAGGGAACACAGAGGCCACACCCATTAGACTCCAGTAGCCACAGGCTACTTATACACAGACAAAATGGGAAGGCAGAGAAATGCAACCCAAATGAATCAAGAAAAATCCCCAGAAAAGGACCTGGATGAGTCAGATATAACCAAATTACAAGGTTCAGAGTTTAAAATAATCATTGTTAGGCTGCTTAAAGACCTTAAAACAACAATAGATGGTCAGTATGAACACCTAGATAAAGAAATGGCAAGTATAAAAAAGGACATTGAAATATTAAAATAAAATCAGAAATGACAAATACAATATCAGAAATGAAGACCACAATAGAATGAATTAAAAGCAGGATGGATGAAGCTGAAGCTGAGGATCGAATCAGCAAGATAGAGTACAACATAAACAAAGGCATGGAAGCAGAGCAGAAAAAAGAAAAGAGACTCAAAAAGTTTGAGGAAACTCTAAGAGAGCTCTGTGACAACATGAAGACAAATAACATCTGCATCATAAGGGTTCCTGAGGAAGAAGAGAAAGAACAAGTGATAGAAACATTGTTCAATCAAATCATAGCTGAAAACTTCTCTAAATTGAGCCAGGAAAAAGTCTCAAAAGTTCAAGAAGCACAGAGAACTCCATTAAAGAGAAACCCAAAGAAACCTACACCAAGACACATCATAATTAAAATACCAAAGCGAAGTGATAAAGGGAAAATATTAAAAGCTGCTAGAGAAAAAAAGGCAATCACCTACAAAGGAGCCCCCATAAGAATGACATCGACTTCTTAACAGAAACACTTGAGGTCAGAAGGGAATAGCAAGAAATATTTAAAGTAATGCAAAACAAGAGCCTACAACCAAGACTACTTTATCCAACAAGGTTATCATTTAAAATTGAAGAAGAAATCAAAAGCTTCCCAGAAAAAAAACTCAAGGAATTTATTATAACCAAACTAATGCTGCAAAAAATGTTAAGGAACCTGCTGTAAACATATCAAAAGGGGAAATAATATAGGAAAAGAGAAATAAAGCTTTAAAGAATAAACAACATATCAATAATAACCTTAAATGTAAATGGATTAAATGATCCAATCTAAAGACATGGGGTAGCAGCATGGATAAAAAAACAGGACCCGTACATATGCTGTCTTCAAGAGACAGATGTTAAAACAAAAGATGCACATAGACTGAAGATAAAAGAATGAAAAGAAATATTTTATGCAAATAGAAATAAAAAAGAAGCTGGGGTAGCAATACTTATATCAGACAAAATGGACTTTAAAACAAAGGCTACAGTAAGAGATAAAGAAGGTCACTGCATAATGATAAAGGGAACAATTCAACAAGAAGATATAACCATTATAAATATCTATGCACCTAATATAGGAGCACCTAAATATATAAAGCAGACTTTGATGATATAAAGGGCAAGATCAATAGCAATACTAAAATAGTAGAGGATTTCAATACTCCACTAACATCACTAGATAGATTCTCAAGAAAGAAAATTAACAAAGAAACAGCAGACCTAAAGGACACACTAGATCAACTGGATTTAATAGATATCTTCAGAACCTTTCACCCTAAAACAGCAGAATATACATTCTTTTCAAGGGCTCATGGTACATTCTCTAGGATAGATCACATGTTAAGACACAAAAGCGGTCTCAACAAATTTAAGAAGATTGAAATCATATCAAGCATTTTCTCTTATCACAATGGCATGAAACTAGAAATCAACCACAACAAAAAAACTGAAAAATACTAAAACACTTGGAAACTAAATAGCATGTTATTAAATAATGAATAGGTTAACAAATGAGATCAAAAAAGAAATTAAAAAATTCCTAAAAACAAATGATAATGAGCATACATCAACTCAAAATTTATGGGACACAGCAAAAGCAGTCCTGAGAGGAAAGTTCATAGCATTAGAGGCATACCTTAAGAAGCTAGAAAAAGCTCAAAAACTTAACCCTGCATCTAAAAGAACTAGAAAAATAACAGCAAGTAAAGCCCAGAGTTAGTAGAAGGAAAGAAATAATAAATATCAGAGTAGAAATAAATGACATAGAGGCTAAAGATACGATGCAGTGGATCAATAAAACGAGGAGCTGATTCTTTGAAAAGGTAAACAAGATCTATGAACTTTTAACCAGACACACCAAGAAAAGAACAGACAGGACTCAAATAAATAAAATTAGAAATGAAAGTGGAGAAATAACAACTGAAACAACAGAAATACAAAGTATTGTAAAAAAATTATTATGAAGAACTGTATGCCAAAAAGTTAGACAACATAGGTAAAATGGACAAATTCCTTAAAACATATAATATTTTAAAAATCAATCTGGAAGAATCAGAAAACTTAGACAGATTACAACAAATGAGATTGAAACAGATATCAAAAAACTCCCAACAGCCTGACCAGATGGTGGCACAGTGGATAAAGCATCGGACTGGGATGTGGAGGACCAAGGTTTGAGACTCCAAGGTTGCCAGCTTGAGCTCGGGCTCATCTGGCTTGAGCAAAAAACTCACCAGCTTGGACCTAAGGTACTGGCTCGAGCAAGGGGTTACTCAGTCTGCTGAAGGCCTGCGGTCAAGGCACATATGAGAAAGCAATCAATGAATAACTAAGGTGCCGCAACAAAAAACTGATAATTGATACTTCTCATCTCTCTCCTTTCCTATCTGTCTGTCCCTATCTATCCCTCTGTCTGACTCTCTCTCTGTCCCTGTAAAAAAAAAAAAAAAAAAAAAAAAGACTTCCAACAAACAAAAGTCCAGGGCCAGATGGCTTCACAAGTGAATTCTACCAAATATTCAAAGAAAAAGTAACTCGTATCCTTCTCAAGCTATTTCAAAAAATTCAAGAGATATCCAAGCTCCTTTTATGAGTTGAGCATAATTCTGATTCCAAAACCCGGAAAAGACAACACAAAGAAAGAAAATTATAGGTCAATATCCCTGATGAATTAAGATGCTAAAATCCTTAACAAAATATTAGCAAAATGAATCCAGCAATATATGAAAAAAAACATACACCATGATCAAGTGGGATTTATTCTGGAGAGGCAAGGCTGGTTCAATATTCACAAATCAATCCATGTGATTCATCACATAAACAAAAGAAAGGAGAAAAACTACATGATAATTTCAATAGATGCAGAAAAAGCATTTGATAAAATCCAGCACCCATTCATGATAAAAACTCTTAGTAAAGAGAATACAGGGAATATACCTCAACATGATAAAGGCCATCTATGACAAACCCACAGCCAACACCATACTCAATGGGCAAAAATTAAAAGGAATCTCCTTAAGATCAGGAACCAGGCAGGGTGCCCCCTTTCACCACTCTTATTCTACATAGTACTGGAAGTCCTAGCTACAGCAATCAGACAAGAAGAAGAAATAAAAGGCATCCAAATTGGAAAAGAAGAAGTAAAACTGTCATTATTTGCAGATGATATGATATTGTATATAGAAAACCCTAAAATCTCAGTCCAAAAACTACTGGACCTTATAAATGAATTCAGCAAGGTGGCAGGATATAAAATTAATACTCAGAAATCAGAGGCATTTTTATACACCAACAATGAACTGTAAGCAAAAGAAACTAAGGAAACAATCCCTTTCACTATTGCAACCAAAAAAATAAAGTACCTAGGAGTAAATTTAACAAGGAGGTTAAGGACTTATACTCAGAAAATTATAAAACATTGATAAAAGAAATCAAGGAAGATACAAACAAGTGGAAGCATATACCGTGTTCATGGTTAGGAAGAATAAACATCATTAAAATATCTATATTACCCAAAGCAATTTAAAAATTCAATACAATACCAATTAAAATACCAATGACATACTTCAAAGATATAGAACAAATACTCCAAAAATGTATATGGAATCAATAAAGAACATTAATAGCCTCAGCAATCTTGAAAAGGAAGAATAAAGTGGGAGGTGTCACACTTCCTGATATCAAGTTTTACTACAAGGCCATTGTACTCAGAACAGCTTCATACTGGCATGAAACAAGCATATAGATCAATGGAACAGAACCCAGAAGTAAACCCACACCTTTTTGGACAACTGATATTTGACATAGGAGGTAAGAGCATACAATGGAGTAAAGACGGCCTGTTCAACACAAATGGTGTTGGGAAAATTGCACAACTACCTGCAAAAATATGAAGCTAGACCACCAACTTACACCATTCACAAAAATAAACTCAAAATGGATAAAAGAGTTAAATGTAAACCGTAAACCATAAGCATCTTAGAAGAAAACATAGGTAGTAAGCTCTCCAACATCTCTTGTAGCAATATATTAGCTGATTTATCTCCACGGGCAAGAGAAATAAAAGACAGGATAAACAAATGGAACGATATCAAACTAAAAACCTTTTGCACAGCTAATGATAATATCAAGAAAATAAAAAGACAAACTACACAATGGGAGAACATATTCGAAAATACGTCTGATAAGTGGTTAATAACCAAAATTTGCAATGAATTTGTAAAACTCAACATCAGGAAGACAAACAATCCAATCAAAAAATGGGCCAAGGAAATGAATAGACACTTCTCCAAAGAGGACATACAGATGGCCAATAGGCATATGAAAAAATGCTCAACATCACTAATCATAAGAGAAATGCAAATTAAAACCACACTGAGATATCACCTCACACCAGTCAGAATGGCGCTCATTAACAAAACAACACAGAATAAGTGCTGGCGAGGATGTGAAGAAAAGGGAACCCTTCTGCACTGCTGGTGGGAATGCAGACTGGTGCAGCCACTGTGGAAAACAGAATGGAGATTCCTCAAAAAATTAAAAATCGAACTGCCTTTTGACCCAGCTATCTCTCTTTTAGGAATATACCCCAAGAACACTATAGCACTGTTCAAAAAGGAGAAATGCACCCCCATGTTTATGGCAGCATTGTTCACAATAGTGAAGATCTGGAAACAGCCCAAGTGTCTGACAGTGGATTAGTGGATTAAAAAGCCTTGGTACATATATATAATGGAATACTATGTGGGTATGAAAAAGAAAAGAAATCTTACCTTTTGCTACAACATGGATGGACCTGGAAACTATTATGTTAAGTGCAATAAGCCAGGCAGAAAAAAATATATATCATATGACGTCACTCATTTGAGGAATCCAATGAACAATGTGAACTGAGAAACGGAATTGAGACAGAGAAGAGATCAAACGAACCAGAGGAAAAGAGGACAGAGGGAAAGGGGTATGATAGGATGGGATAAACCTAAAGGGAAGGGGGGAGGGCACTTTGGGGAGGGGGCAAAGGAGATGTTGAGGAGAATATGGGGGAGGGGTGATGCATTCAGGGCAACACTATAATCTAAGTAAACATAAATTAAAATCAATAAAAAGAAAAGATTTTTTATCTCACCTGATTACCTTTACATAAGTTTTAATAAACATAGTTGGTGTAATAGTCTAAAGCTTATCAATATTGCCACCGTTCTCCCCACAGTGCCTGAATGCCTGTGTTTTGCCCATCTCCTGCCCATCTTATATATCATTGTGACCATTGCCTTTGTTCCACCTTAATCTTTTTTATTTTACATTTTTTAAGAACTATTTTTTTGATTAAGATTTTATTTATTCATTTTAGAGATGAGACAGAGAAAGAGAGAAGGGAGGAGGAGCAGGATTCATCAACTCTCATGTGTGCCTCGATCAGAGAAGCCAGGGTTTCAAACCGGCAACCTCAGTGTTCCAGGGTCAGTGCTTTATCCACTGCACCACCACAGGTCAGGCCACCATGATATTTTTTCTCTCCAATTAGCCTTTTTCTACATATTAAATATTTGTTCAACTGTAACTAATATCATACATCTCACTGCTTCTTTTTAGGGTCTGTTTTTCTGAAGTACATTCTTGATTAATTTTTCAGCAAAGATCTGTTAGTGGTAAATGCTTTTCATTTTCATTTTTCTGAAAATGGGTTTTTTGGCCCATATTTTTAAATAATAGTTCAGTTATAATGTAAGTTGATTGTTATTTTTTCTTAGGACTTTGAATATATTGTTTCACTATCTTCTGGCTTCTCTTGTTGCTGTTGCAAACTTCCGGGCAATCGGAAACTTGTTCCTTTAAAGACAATAGATGTTTAATGTACAAGTGCTTCTAAGATCTTGCCTTTCTATCTGGTATTGTTTTAGCTATATTATGTTGTGTCTAGTAAAGAATTTTGTATTACTTACTTGCTAAGGTTTGTATCTTTTATTAATTCTAGAAAATTCTCACTTATTCTCTTGAAATATGGCTTTACTTCTATTTTTCTCTGTTGTTTTCTTCTGCTACACCTGGTAGCTGTGTAATGGATCTTTCCATTTCACGCTGCATGTCAGTAAGCGTCTCCTCCCCTTGTCTCTCTCCATTTCCGTGTGCAGGACCCTGAATATTCCTCAGATCTATGTTTCCATCCACTAGTTATTTATTCAATGACACAGTCTTCAGCTTAACAAATTAAGTTTTCAATTATAATTTTTATTAATTTCTACACTTATATTTGATTTCTTTTTTTTTTTTTTTTAATTTTGAGGTAGGTGGGAAGAGAGAGACAGGAACATCGAGCTGCTCCTGTATGTGCCCTGGCCAGGGAATCAAACCAGTAACCTCCACACCAGGACAACGCTTGATTTATTATGGAACTCAGTCTGGTTTTTTTTTTTTATAGTGTCTTATTATTTTATCATGTCCTTTATTATTTCTTTCCTGAGTTTTATCACTTTAAAAATCTTTATGTTATAATCTACATGATAATTCCATTATCTGAAGTTCTTGGGGTCTTAATATTGATTTTTGTTTTGTTTGCTAACTCTTGCTTTTTTAAAAAAATTTTTTACAGGGACCGAGAGAGAGTCAGAGAGAAGGATAGATAGGGACAGACAGACAGGAATGGAGAGAGGTGAGAAGCATCAATCATTAGTTTTTCATTGCCGTCGCAACACCTTAGTTGTTCATTGATTGCTTTCTCCCATGTGCCTTGACCGCGGACCTTCACCAGACCGAGCAACCCTTTGCTAGAGCCAGCGACCTTGGGTCCAAGCTGACGAGCTTTTGCTCAAGCCAGATGGGCCCGCACTCAAGCTGGGGTCTCGAACCTGGGTCTTCCACATCCCAGTCCAATGCTCTATCCACTGCGCCACCGCCTGGTCAGGCTAACTCTTGCTTTTTTTTCGGATTTTTTTTTTACAGAGACAGAGAGAGACAAAGAAACAGGGAGGAAGAGAGATGAGAAGTATCAGTTCTTCATTGTGGCTACTTAGTTGTTTATTGATAGCATTCTCATATGTGCCTTGTCCAGGGGGCTACAGCAGAGTAAGTAACCCATTGCTCAAGCCCGCGACCTTGGGCTCAAGCCAGCAACCATGGGGTCATATCTATGATCTCACACTCAAGCCGGATGAGCCTGAGCTCTAGTCAGCAACCTCTCAAGGTTTCAAACCTGGGTCCTCCGTGTCCCAGTCTGAAGCTCTATCCACTGCACCACTGCCTGGTCAGGCTATGGATTTTTTTGTGTGTTTTGTAATTTTTTATTGTAAATTAATATTTAGTTGGAAATTCACATAAGGGAATTCTAGGGAAGGGTCTGGCTTTTCTGAGTTTTTATGTTTGTTTCAACAAGGTACCGTACAGGTATTACCAGTCCGTGACAGCATTTTGAATTAATCTGTTGGTAGGGTATGTCCTAGACCACTCAAGTAATTTAAAGTTAACCATATCCATGTGAGAGCACATCTGTGATTGTGAGTGTTAAGGGAAGGCTTTTATTTTTTTTATACAGGGTTCTTTGTTGTCTCATTGTGTGAGAAGCAACTTGTTTTTAGTTTATCCTTACATAGGAAAGAAGTTCTCAGTCCCAGCTATCTATTCTCCTGGTGGTCATTAAAGCCTGAGTGCCCTGATTACCCAAGGGATCCCCAAGCCTGCACAACTGCTCTTCCCATTGAACCCCTCCAGTTCCCCCACCAGCAGCTTCAGGGTCGTCAGCTCATGCTGGTTCATAGCTTTCTTCACTGTTACCCTCCACATTGCCCTTACTTACTCTCTTACAGATATAGGTAGATATTAGCTAGACTTTATTTATTATTTCTAGAAATTTGCAAAAGGCATTTTTTGTATTGCACGAAAAGCCACAGTGCTGAAAATAACAGTATCCAATCTGCTATTTAATCACCTAAAATGGTGACTTCACAGCAACTCCCTCTAACCTACTAAAATATCCAGGTGTGTTTCCACATTTATCATATTCTTTCTTGTCTTTTATATGACCCCTTATCCTGAGGTATGAACATATTTCTGAGAATACCGTTCCCTAGGAAATATTCTCAAGTTAACAACAGGTTACATTACAATTTAAAAAATAATAACTACACAGCATGCATCTGAAGTGACAGGGACTGTGGAAAAGCCACAGCTCCACATACTGACTTGGATCTTTCTTTTTTATTATTATTATTATTAAGTTTAATGGAGTGACACCAATAAATCAGGGTACATATGTACAATGAAAACATCTCCAGGTTATCTTATCATTCAATAGTGTTGCATACCCATCACCCAAAGTCAAATTGTCCTCTGTCACCTTCAATCTGGTTTTCCCTGTGCCCCTCCCCTTCTCCCTATCCCACCCTTCTCTCCCTCCCCCACCCCATAACCACCACTCTCTTGCCCATATCTCATAGTCTCACTTTTATGTCCCACCTATGTATGAAATCATGCTGTTCTCAGTTTTTCTTTTTTTCTGATTTACTTATTTCAATCCGTATAATGTTATCAAGGTACATCCATTTTGTTATAAATGATCCGATGTCATCATTTCTTATGGCTGAATAGTATATATGTACCAAAGCTTTTTAATCCACTCATTTCTGACAGACACTTGGGCTGTTTCCAGATTTTCACTATTGAACAATGCTGCCACGAACATGGGGGCGCATTTCTTCTTTTCGAACAGTGCTATGGTGTTCTTAGGATATATTCCTATAAGTGGGATAGCTGGGTCAAAAGGCAGTTCGATTTTTAATTTTTTGAGGAATCTCCAAACTGTTTTCCACAGTGGCTGCACCAGTCTGCATTCCCACCAGCAGTGCAGAAGGGTTCCCTTTCTCCACATCCTCGCCAGCACTTATTCTGTGTTGTTTTGCTGATGAGTGCCATTCTGACTGGAGTGAGGTGATATCTCATTGTGGTTTTAATTTGCATTTCTCTAATGATTAGTGATGTTGAGCATTTTTTCATATGCCTATTGGCCATCTGTATGTCCTCCTTGGAGAAATTTCTATTCATTTCTTTTGCCCATTTTTTGATTGGATTGTTTGTCTTCCTGTTGTTGAGTTTTATAAGTTCTTTATAAATTTTAGTTATTAACCCCTTATCAGATGTGCTGTCGAATATGTTCTCCCATTGTGTGGTTTGTCTTTTTATTCTGTTCTTATTGTGTTTAGCTGTGCAAAACTTTTTAGTTTGATATAGTCCCATTTGTTTATCTTGCCTTTTATTTCATTTGCCCCTGGAGATAAATCGGCAAATATACTGCTGCTACAGATGTCAGAGAGCTTGCTGCCTATGTTTTCTTCTAAGATGCTTATGGTTTCACGGCTTACATTTAAGTCTTTTATCCATTTTGAGTTTGTTTTTGTGAATGGTGTAAGTTGATGGTCTAGTTTCTTTTTTTTGCAGGTAGATGTCCAATTTTCCCAACACCATTTGTTAAAGAGGCTGTCTTTACTCCATTGTATGTTCTTTCCTCCTTTGTCAAATATCAGTAGTGCATAAAGCTGTGGGTTTATTTCTGGGTCCTCTGTTCTGTTCCATTGATCAATGTGCCTGTTCTTATGCCAGTACCAGGCTGTCTTGAGTATAATGGCCTTATAGTAAACCTTGATATCTGGAAGAGTAATACCTCCTGCTTTATTTTTTCTTTTTAAGATTGCTGAGGCTATTCGTGTTCTTTTTTGGTTCCATATAAATTTTTGGATATGTGTTCTATATCTTTGAAGTATGTCATTGGTATTTTAATTGGTATTGCATTGAATTTATAAGTTGCTTTGGGTAATATAAACATTTTAATGATGTTTATTCTTCCTAGCCATGAGCACGGTATATGCTTCCACTTGTTTGTATCTTCCTTGATTTCTTTTATCAATGTTTTATAATTTTCTGAGTACAAGTCCTTAACCTCCTTGGTTAAATTTACTCCTAGGTACTTTATTTTTTTAGCTGCAATAGTGAAGGGGATTGTTTCCTTAATTTATTTGCTGACAGTTCATTGTTGGTATATAGAAATGCCTCTGATTTCTGAGTATTAATTTTATATCCTGCCACCATTGCTGAATTCATTTATAAGGTCCAGTAGTTTTTGGACTGAGATTTTAGGGTTTTCTATATACAATATCATATCGTCTGCAAATAATGACAGTTTTATTTCTTCTTTTCCAATTGGATGCCTTTTATTTCTTCTTCTTGTCTGATTGATGTAGCTAGGACTTCCAGAACTATGTAGAATAACAGTGGTGAAAGGGGACACCCCTGCCTGGTTCCTGATCTTAAGGGGATTGCTTTTAATTTTTGTCCATTTAGTATGATGTTTGCTGTGGGTTTGTCGTAGATGGCCATTATCATGTTAAGGAATGTTCCCTGTAGTCCCACTTTACTGAGAGTTTTGAGCCATGAATGGGTGCTGGATTTTATCAAATGCCTTTTCTGCATCTATTGAAATTATCATGTGATTTTTGTCCTTCCTTTTGTTTATGTGATGAATCACATTGATTGATTTGTGAATATTGAACCAGCCTTGCCTCTCCAGAATAAATTCCACTTGATCATGGTGTATGATTTTTTTCATATGTTGCTGGATCCGGTTGGCTAATATTTTATTGAAAATTTTAGCGTCTAAATTCATCAGGGATATAGGCCTATAATTTTCTTTCTTTGTGTTGTCTTTGCCCAGTTTTGGGATCAGAATTATGCTCGCCTCATAAAAGGAGTTTGGAAGTCTTCCTTCCTCTTGAATTTTTTGAAATAGCTTGAGGAGGATAGGAGTTAGTTCTTCTTTGAATTTTTGATAGAATTCACTTGTGAAGCCATCAGGCCAGGACTTTTCTTTTTGGGGAGTCTTTTGATAATTGTTTTGATCTCATTTGTTGTAATTGGTCTGTTTAGGTGTTCTGATTCTTCCAGATTGATTTTTGGAAGTTTATATGATTCAAGAAATTTGTCCATTTCACCGAGATTGTCTAAGTTTTTGGCATAGAGTTCTTCATAGTATTTTCTTACAATGCTTTGTATTTCTGCTGTGTCAGTTGTTATTTCTCCACTCTTCTTTCTAATTTTATTTATTTGAGTCCTCTCTCTTTTTTTCTTGGTGAGTCTAGTTAAAAGTTCATCAATCTTGTTTACCTTTCCGAAGAACCAGCTTCTGGTTTCATTGATCCTCTGTATTGTTTCCTTAGCCTCTATGTCATTTATTTCTGCTCTGATCTTTATTATTTCCTTCCTTCTACTTGTCCTGAGTTTTATTTGCTGTTGTTTTTCTAATTCTTTTAGATGCAGGGTCAGGTTGCTTATTTGAGCTTTTTCTAGCTTCTTATGATATGCCGGTAGTGTAATGGACTTCCCTCTCAGAACTGTTTTGCTGTGTCTCATAAATTTTGAGTTGATGTATGCTCATTATCATTTGTTTCTAGAAACTTTTTTATTTCTCCTTTGATCTCATTGTTAATCCTTTCATTATTTAATATCATGCTATTTAGTTTCCAAGTGTTTGAGTATTTTTCAGTTTTTCTATTATGGTTAATTTCTAGTTTCACGGCATTGTGATCAGAGAAAATGCTTGATATGATTTCAATCTTCTTAAATTTATTGAGACCATTTGTGTGTCCTAACCTGTGGTCTATCCTAGAAAACGTACCATGAGTGCTTGAGAAGAATGGAAGAATGTATCTTCTACTGCTTTAGGGTGAAAAGTTCTGAAGATATATATTAAATCAAGTTGATCTAGTGTCTCCTTTAAGTCTGCTGTTTCTTTATTAATTTTCTTTCTTGAGGATCTATCCAGTGTTGTTAGAGGGGTATTAAAATCCCCTACTATGATAGTATTGCTGTTAATCTCGCCCTTTATATCCATCAAAGTCTGCTTTATGTATGTCGGGGCTCCTATATTTGGTGCATAGATATTTACAATAGTTATATCTTCCTGTTGAATTGTTCCCTTTATCATTATGTAGTGTCCTCCTTTATCTCTTACTACAGCCTTTGTTTTAAAGTCCATTTTGTCAGATATAAGTATTGCTACCCCTGCTTTTTTTTCATTTCCATTTGCATGAAATATTTTTTTTCCATCCTTTTATCTTCAGTCTATGAGCATCTTTTGTTTTAAGGTGTGTCTCTTGTAGACAGCATATGTATGGGTCCTGTTTCTTTATCCTTGCAGCTACCCTATATCTTTTGATTGGATCATTTAATCCATTTACATTTAAGGTTATTATTGATATGTAGTTGTTTATTGCCATTTTATTCTTTAAAGCTGTATTCTTCTTTTGCTATATTCTTTCCTCCCTTTGAACTGTTCACAGCAGGACCCTTAGTATCTCTTGCAGAATTGGTTTGGTTTTAATTAATTCCTTGAGGCTTTCTTTTTCTGGGAAGCTCTTTATTTCTCCTTCAATTTTAAATGTTAGCCTTGCTGGATAGAGTAGTCTTGGTTGTAGGTTCTTGTTCTGCATTACTTTGATTATATCTTGCCATTCCCTTCTGGCCTCAAGTGTTTCTGTTGAGAAGTCCGATGTCATCCTTATGGGGGCTCTTTTGTAGGTGATAGCCTTTTTTTCCCTAGCAGCTTTTAAAATTTTTTCTTTATCCATTAGCTTTGGTATTTTAACTATGATGTGTCTTGGTGTAGATCTTTTTGGGTTTCTCTTTAGTGGAGTTCTGTGTGCTTCTTGAATGTGTGAAGTGTTTCCCACCCTTAATTTAGGGAAATTTTCTGCTGTGATTTGATTGAACAAAGTTTCCATTACCTGTCCTCTCTCTTCTTCTTCAGGCAACCCTATGATGCAAATGTTGTTTCTCTTCATGTTGTCACAGAGCTCCCTTAGAGTTTCCTTCCATTTTTTGAGTCTCTTTTTCTTTTTCTTCTCTGCTTCTGTGCCATTGTTTATTGTGTCCTCTAACTCGCTGATTCGATCCTCAGCGTGATTCATCCTGCTTTTAATTCCTTCCATTGTGGTCTTCAGTTCTGATACTGTATTTGTCATTTCTGTCTGATTCTTTTTTATTATTTTAATTTCATTTTTTATACTTCTTATCTCTTTATTTAGGTGTTCCTAGTGACTATCCATTGTTGTTCTAATTTTTTTGAACATCCTAACTATCATTATTTTAAATTCTGCTTCTGGTAATTTGGTTATATCTGGTTCATTCAGGTCCTTCTCTGGGGATTTCTCTTGATTCAATTGGTTTGCATTCCTCTGCCTGCCCATTTTGTCTGTGTATAAGCAAGTTGTGGCCACTGGAGTTCAGTAGGTGTTGCCTTTGTGTTTTCTAGGCGTGGTCTGTCTTCAGGCTCGCCACCCCCTCTGCCGCTGCCTAGGGCGGTTGGGTGTGGTCGTTGCCAGCGCTTGCCCACTTTGGCTTTTGCTGTGATTTCTGCCTTTCCTCCGTGGGAGGGGCTGTCACTCAAGCCACAAGCCTCAGCACCAAGGGTAGAGGTGAGCACCTTTGCTCAGCTGCGGACCCAGCCTGTTCCCAGACTTCCGCCCAGCACCTGCAGTCAGAGCCTGCTCGCCACTGTTTTGCGGGTTGGGCAGGGCTTTTGACGTGCTCTCAGATATGAGCCTTTGCCCGTCCAGAGCTTTAGCCCCACCCTTGAGGCCAGAGCCCTTCTGCGCAGGGTTGCAAACCATGGTTTATTGGGCCTGGCATGTTTACTGGCTTCCGCTCATCTGCGAGCTTCCACTCCTCTCGGGGTCTACCCCGCCCCCACGTTCGGAGCCAGCTTGCGCACCTAGGATGGCAAATCGCTGTTTCTCTGTCCCGGCGGGGCTGGTAGCATGAGCTCAGCCGCGAGCCCCCGCCTGTTCCTGGTCCTAGCTCCTTCCCTGAGGTTAGGGCCGGCTTGCGCAGTGTTGCAGAGCAGATTTCTGCCCGTTCCTGGCCTCCTGCTTTTTCCCTGTAGGTGGGATTACAGGCAGGCCCGCAGCTGCTTGACCGCTTTCGCGCATCCCCTCCGCCCCTGCTGGGCTAGACTAAGCTCACACCGGCTTGGCCTCCGCCAACTCCAACAGAACCACGTTTCAGCATCCTGCCGCTACCATACCCTTCAGCAACCCTCAGCAGAGTAGGAAGGGACCTAATACTCCACACTGTAGGCCTGGAAGCTCCCTCACTTGTTTCACAGCTCAAAACTGTCCAAACGCCTCTTCTAGGCTCTGGGACTGTAGGCTGGGACTTGGTTCCTGGGACCCAGGTCCCTCCCTCTCCGCCAAACTCTCCTCCCGCCACGAAGGTCTCTCCGGGCTGCTGTTTGCTCCGGGGAACTGGCAGCTCTCTTCGCGTTTTCGCTATTCCTACCAGTCTCAATATGTCTTCTTCTGTGTTCCTTGGTTGAAGAGTCCACTTAGTTTAGTTCAAAGTTGGTTTATCCAGATGATGGTTCTTAAAATTGAGTTATAATCCACTTTGGTTCTGGGAGTTGGAAGTTGGTATGTCCGCCTACTCCATCGCCATCTTGCTCCTTCCTCGACTTGGATCTTTCTTAACGAGTGGGAGGAGCTTACAGCTAGGATGATAGGCAGTTTCTCTGAGAAGGCAAAGTGCATACAAAGGGAGTGCTTGCTGTCTTTCTGAAACCACTTGCTGTCACCTTCTTGTCTTTCTACTATTACTTTTAAAAAAAGGAAACCATTAAAGCATTAGAAAACATTGTGGTTTACCCGCTCTCACTGCTGCTGGCAGGCACTCATTAATCTTGGGTGTGAAACAGGGCTTGTCAGTGTCATCAACACTTCTGCTGACTCTCAACCCTCCCTTCTTATTATTACGTACGTCAGCACCGTGGCTTTGTTGTTTTATTTCTCTCAGAAAGCATGCTAGTAGAGCACGTCATAACATTTGGGAAACTGACCAGAGTTTGGAGGCCAGGGAAGGAGATAGCTCTTCTAATATCATTGTATGTGGCACTAGTCTCCTCACCTAGCTCTCTCAGGGCTGAGACGCGAGAATGGACATGGAGGGGAGGGAGTTTTAGTCCACTGTTCAGCATTGACTAAGCAGATGTAGGTTGTACATAGGAAGACTGTTCTCAATATGTCTACATGGGACATTATTTCTCCAAGTGAAACTTGCTTTGTCTCTTGATTCTATACAATTTCTCCTCTGATGATGGAGGGGGGTGGCCTATAGGGGTGGAGGGCAACTCAACAAGGAGGAAAGGAGTTAGTGAGGAGAGCATTCTGGGAAGGCAGAGATTGGACAAGGAGAAAAAGGAAATGAGAGTAAGACATGCCCTTTAAGCAAAAGTCCCAGAGGAGGGGCTGGCGAACACATTTTGATATTGTATTTAGACACCGAAATGATGCTGAGCATGTCACGAATAGGCAAAAGACACTTGCGGGTGATTAGGAATAGCTCCACTAGTGACTGTCGCCGGATGATGGGAGGCAAAACCCATGGTTACTGCCCTGTGCACCCCCCCCCATTTCTCTCCCCTGTTTCTTGCTTCTTGGGTGACTGACCTGACAAATGAGGAAGTCATACAAAAGGGGAAGGCAGGGGATTCCCCCTTTCCCCAAGGGTACCTTCTGGACCTCCTCCTCAGAGGAGCGTTTTTGGAAAAAAAGGATACCCTTGAACTAATCCTGACAACAAATCTCCCACAGCTGTGCCAGTTGAGCTGTATCAAGAATCAAGCTTTGTGGAAAGCTCTTGCCAGCTGGCCACGAGTCTTGTGCTCCCACGCCCATGCCCTTTCCTCAAAACCAGAGGATCTTTTCCTGCACCGCCGCCCACCACTCACGCTTCTCTCAGCACCAGCGCCCACATACCCAGGGGCTTTGAGAACCACAGACCAACTGAGAGGGAAGCCCAAAACATATGTAAATTATGTTTTGTAATAAAATTTCCCTAGTAGGTTTTTCCCTTTGGGCTACTTATTAGTCGCCCTGTACTTTCCAGTTATGTGCTCATTTGTTCACTTAATGATCAAAAGAAATAGAAATAACTCTTATTCCTATATACTTCTTGCTTCCCTCACCCCCCCCCCTCGAGGATTGAGTAGCATTTGGAGTCATAGATCATCTTTTGTGAGGGAGGAGAAAGGCAGGTAAAATGATTGTCATGTTGACTCTGAGGAAGACACCTCACAACCTAAGCAAGTTGCATAAAAACAGAGAGAAATTGACCTTTGATTTAATTTGAGGCACTTTGGAGAAAAGCCCTCACCTGTGTTCCTCACAGGCACACCCCAGTCCTCCAAGGATCATGTGAAGAGAACCTTCCATAGGATGAATTCCTTATGTTATGGCATCATCCTTGCCGGAGTGCCCTGTTCACAGGCTGTGCCTATGTCCTTGGTTTTGCTCATCCATCCCTCTAGAACAGTGATGGGCAATCTTTTGAGCTTGGTGTGTCAAAATTCGCCAAGAAACCGAGCATAACTCGGGTGGTGTGTCACTTTGAGAAAAAAACCCACAATTTTGCGATATTTATAGTTTAAATAACAAAAATGTTTTGGCCTACAGACCTCCGGCACAGAGTATCTACACTACAGCAAATGTTTTATCCTCGGCTGCTGCACCTGGCCGTGCAGGAGCCAAGGATGAAACGTCCTTCTCGGCATGTGACCCCATACTTCTCTGGTATGTGGCCGCATGTCATTGAAAATGGCTACGCATGTCAGTGCTGACATGCGTGTCATAGGTTTGAAATCATGGCTCTAGAACCTTCTTGCCCTGAATTGTAGCCCATCTTCCTCCTTCATTTCATTCAAGTCTATTGTTCAAACATCCTTTTTCAAGTCTTTCTTAACCACCCCATATGAAAGAGCTAACCACGACCACTAATCTGACTTGCTTCATTTTTCTCCTCAGTACTTCCCACAGCCTGACACTATCTCACATATCCGTTTGCTTTTCATATCCTGTTTCCTCCACTGCACTTTAAGTTTTGTCTTACTCGCTTTAGTCTCAGGTCCTGGAATAGCTTCAGGCATATAGTAGGTACTCAGGAAATGTTTGCTGACAAGATGTATCCATGAATACAGACGTACCTGAGAGGGGTGTGTTGGCAGTTTGCATTACTAGCTTCCATTTTCATCCCTTGTTTCCATGCTGTGAGAGTTTAGGGCAACTGCAGAGTTAGGGGACAGCCCACACAAGATGGCTACACTCACATCTGACACAAAGGCAAGTCCAAGGGGGTTCCCCAAACCACCTCAATTCTGATCATTCATTAGAAGGACTTGAAGAATTCACTGGTGATTGTTGTACTCACAGTTATGGTTTATTACAGGGAAAAGATACATATTAAAATTAGCTAAAGAAAAGATGCATAGGGCAGAGTCTGAAAGGGGTCCCAATGCGACCCTGCAGGCGTCCTCTCCCCAGGAAGTCATGGACAGCAATTACCTCCTCCCGGCCATGTTGTATGACAACACACCTAAAATACTGTCACCCGGGGAAGCTCACTCAAGCCCCAGTGTCCAGAGATTCATTTAGGGATCAATCACATACTACTCACATGGCTGATCATTAGTCTTTAGTCATGTTAGAGAGAATTGATAGTATTTCCTACACCAAAATCCTCCATCACAAATCACGTTGTTAGACAGCCCAGTGACCAATCCCCAGGCAAACAAAGACACTCCTTTAACAGACATGACATTCCAGGAGCTTAGCAATCACCTCCCAGTAGCCAAGGACCAAGGCCAGTCCTGTCTTTAGGTAAGGGTGACTCTTCAGTACACACACACTTTGTAACTTTACCATGCCCTTAAATTGTGGGCAGGAATAGTATTCTATCTCTTGACCTTGGGTTTGTTCATGTAACTTGTTTCCAAGAACTGAGCAGAATCAAGGAGTGCCAATTCCACATTCTTGCACCTCTGCCATCACCATATAAATAGGTCCAGGCCAGCCCACTACTCTTATTTGTTAATACAATTAGAGCCCCTTTGGTTGTCACTGAAACAGGACAGGTTGAGGAATGGACACAAATTGACAAGGTTTGGATGGAAGCAGATGAGGAAGGAGAAAGTTTAGAAGGTCTAAAGCAGAGATTGCAAACGCAAGTACCTACAGTGCCAAGAAGGTACCATGAGTGAATACAAAGAGCCAATTGCCAGAACATAAAGTTGACCTATGTGGGAGGGGACAATAGGGAATAGTGGGGACAGTGACAAACTGAGCAACAATAGCTTGCCTAAAAGAAGCAGCTCCTACTAAGCTCCAGACAATTACTGCTAATGTGAAAATGCTAACCCAGTGTTGGCAACTTTTTCAGGTTTCTTTTTATTTCTGTATCTTATTATTATTATTATTTATTGATTTTAATTTATTGTGTTTACATAGATTCTACTGTAGCCCAGAGTGCATCCCACCCCCCATATTCCCCTCAACATTTCCCTTGCTCCCCTTCCCAAGGCACCCTCCCAACTTCCCTTCAGGTTTATCCCATCCTATCATCTCCTTTCTCTCTGTCCGCTTTCACTCTGGCCCCTTTGATCCCTCCTCTGTCTCAATTCTGTTCCTCAGTTCTCATTGTTCATTGGATTCCTCAAATGAGTGAGGTCATATGATATTTTTCTATTTCTGCCTGGCTTATTGCACTTAATATAATAGTTTCCAGGTCCATCCATGTTGTTGCAAAAGGTAATATTTCCTTCTTTGTCATGGCCACATAGTATTCCATTGTATATATGTACCACTGCTTTTTAATCCATTTGTCCACTGACAGGCACTTGGACTGTTTTCAGATCTTCACTATTGTGAACAATGCTGCCAAAAACATGGGGGTGCATTTCTCGTTTTGAATCAGGGATATGGTGTTCTTGGGGCATATTCCTAAAAGTGGGATGGCTGGGTCAAAGGCAGTTCGATTTTTAATTATTTGAGGAATCTTCATACTGTTTTCCACAGTGGCTGCACCAGTCTGCATTCCCACCAGCAGTGCAGGAGGGTTCCCTTTTCTCCACATCCTCGCCAGCACTTATTCTGTGTTGTTTTGCTGATGAGCGCCATTCTGACTGGTGTGAGGTGATATCTCATTGTGGTTTTAATTTGCATTTCTCTAATGATTAGTGATGTTGAGTATTTTTTCATATGCCTATTGGCCATCTGCATGTCCTCTTTGGAGAAGTGTCTATTCACTTCTTTTGGCAATTTTTGATTGGATTGTTTGTCTTCCTGATGTTGAGTTTTACAAGTTCTTTATAAATTTTGGTTATTAACCCTTTATCAGACATACTGTCGAATATGTTCTCCCATTGTGTAGTTTGTCCTTTTATTCTGCTCATATTGTCTTTAGCTGCACAAAAGCTTTTTAGTTTGATATAGTCCCATTTCTTTATCCTGTCTTTTATTTCACTTGCCCATGGAGATAAATCACTATATATATCTGCGAGAGATGTCAGAAAACTTACTGCCTATGTTTTCTTCTAAGATGCTTATGGTTTCACGGTTTACATTTAACTCTTTTATCCATTTTGAGTTTATTTTTGCGAATGCTGTAAGTTGATGGTCTAGTTTCATTTCTTTGCAGGTAGCTATGCAATTTTCCCAACACCACACCATTTGTTAAAGAGGCTGTCTTTACTCCATTGTATGCTCTTACCTCCTTTGTCAAATATTAGTTATCCATAAAGGTGTGGGTTTATTTCTGGGTTCTCTGTTCTGTTCCATTGATCTATATGCCTGTTCTTATGCCAGTACCAAGCCGTTTTGAGTACAATGGCCTTGTAGTATAATTTGATATCAGGAAGTATGATACCTTCCACTTTATTCTTCCTTTACAAGATTGCTGAGGCTATTCATGTTCTTTTACAGTTCCATATAAATTTTTGGAATATGTGTTCTATATCTTTGAAGTATGTCATTGGTATTTTAATTGGTATTGCATTGAATTTATAAATTGCTTTGGGTAATATAGACATTTTAATGATGCTTATTCTTCCTAACCATGAACATGGTATATGCTTCCACTTGTTTGTATCTTGCTTGATTTTTTTCATCAATGTTTTATTATTTTCTGAGTACAAGTCTTTAATCTCTTTGGTTAAATTTACACCTGGGTACTTTTTTTTTTTTTTGGTTGCAATAATGAAGGGGATTGTTTCCCTATTTTCTCTTTCTGACAGTTTATTGTTGGTACATAGAAATGCCTCTGGTTTCTGAGTATTAATTTTATATCCTGCCACCTTGCTGAATTTATTTATAAGGTCCAGTAGTTTTTTGAATGAGACTTTAGGGTATTCTATATACAGTATCTTATCATCTGCAAATCATGATACTTTTACATCTTCTTTTCAAATTTGGATGCCTTTTATTTCTTCTTCTTTTCTGATTGCTGTGGCTAGGACTTCCAGAACTGTGTTAAATAAGAGCGGTGAAAGGGGGCACCTTACCTTGTTCTTGATCTTAAGGGGATTCCTTTTAATTTTTGCCCATTGAGTATGATGTTGGCTGCGGGTTTTTCATAAACGGCCTTTATCATGTTGAGGTATGTTCCCTGTATTCCCACGTCGCTGAGAGTTTTTATCATGAATGGGTGCTGGATTTTATCAAATGCTTTTTCTGCATCTATTGAAATTATCATGTAGTTTTTCTCTTTCCTTTTGTTTATGTGATGAATCACATTGATTGATTTGCGAATATTGTACCAGCCTTGCCTCTCCTGAATAAATTCCACTTGATCATAGTGTATGGTTTTTTTCATATATTGCTGGATCCGTTTTGCTAATATTTTGTAGAAGATTTTAGCATCTTAATTGCTCAGGGATATTGGCTTATAATTTCCTTTCTTTGTGTTGTCTTTGCCAGGTTTTAGAATCAGAATTTTACTCACCTCATAAAAGGAGCTTGGAAGTCTTCCTTCCACTTGAATTTTTTAAAAAAGCTTAAGAAGGATAGGAGTTAGTTCTTCTTTGAATATTTGGTGGAACTCACTTGTGAAGCCATCTGGCCCACAGCTTTTGTTTGTTGGGAATGTTTTGATAACTGTTTCTATCTGATTTGTTGTAATCGGTCTGTTTAGATTTTTTATTCTTCCAGATTGATTTTTAAAAGATAATATGTTTCAAGGAATTAGTCCATTTCATCAAGGTTCTCTAATTTTTTGGCATACAGTTCTTTATAGTATTTTTTTTTAATCCTTTGTATTTCTGTTGTGTCCATTGTTATTTCTTCACTCTCATGTCTAATTTTATTTACTTGAGTCCTGTCTCTTTTTTTCTTGGTGAGTGTGCTTAAAGGTTCATCAATCTTGTTTACCCTTTCAAAGAACCAGCTCTTGGTTTCATTGATCCTCTGTATTTTTTTTTTAGTCCCTGTGTTATTTATTTCTGCTCTGATCTTTATTATTTCCTTCCTTCTGCTACCTCTGGGCTTAACTTGTTCTTTTTCTAGTTCTTTTAAATGCAGGGCTATTTGAGTTTTTTCTAACTTCTTAAGGTATGCCTGTAATGCTATGAACTTCCCTCTCAGGACTGCTTTTGCTGTGTCCCATAAATTTTGAGTTGTTGTATGCTCATTATCATTCGTTTCTAGAAATTTTTTTATTTCTTCTTTAATTTTATTGTTAACACATTCATTATTTAATAACATGCTATTTAGTTTCCAAGTGTTTGAGCATTTTTCAGTTTTTCTGTTGTGGTTGATATCTACTTTCATGCCACTGTGATCAGAGAAAATGCTTGATATGATTTCAATCTTCTTAAATTTGTTGAGACCGGCTTTGTGCCCTAACATGTCGTCTATCCTAGAGAATGTACCATGAGCACTTGAAAAGAATGTATGTTCTGCTGCTCTAGGGTGAAAGGTTCTGAAGATCTATATTAAATCCAGTTGATCTATTGTGTTCTTTAAGTCTGCTGTTACTTTGTTAATTTTCTTTCTTGATGATCAATCTAGTAATGTTGGTGGGGTATTGAAGTCCTCTACTATTATAGTATTGCAGTTGATCTCACCCTTTATGTCCATCAAAGTCTGCTGTATATATTTAGATACTCCTATATTATGTACGTAGATATTTATAATGATTATATCTTCCTGTTGGATTGCTCCCTTTATCATTATGCAGTGACCTTCTTTATCTCTTACTATTTATCTCTTACCTTTGTTTTAAAGTCCATTTTGTCTGATATAAGTATTGCTACTTCAGCTTTTTTTTCATTTCCATTTACATGAGATATTTTTTTCATCCTTTTATCTTCAGTCTCTGTGCATCTTTTGTTTTGAGGTGTGTCTTTTGTAGACAGCATATGTATGGGTCCTGTTGTCTTATCCATGCAGCTACACTATGTCTTTTGTTTGGATCACTTAATCCATTTACATTTAAGGTTATTATTGATATGTAGTTGTTTATTGCCATTTTATTCTTTAAAGCTATATTTCTCTTTTACTATATTTGTTTCCCCCTCTGATCTGTTTACAAAAGGCCCCTTAACATTTCTTGCAGCATTGGTTTGGTTGTAATGAATTCCTTGAGTTTTTATTTTTGTTTTTTGTCTTTTTTGTCTGGAAGCTTTTTATTTCTCTTTCAATTTTAAATGATAGCCTTGCTGAATAAAGTAGTCTTGGTTTGAATATTTTTTGCTATTCCCTTCTGGCCTCAAGTGTTTCTGTTGAGAAGTTGGATGTCATCCTTATGGGGGCTTCTTTGTAGGTGATAGCCTTTTTTTCTCTAGCAGCTTTTAATATTTTCTCTTTATCACTTCGCTTTGGTATTTTAATTATGATGTGCCTTGGTGTAGATTTTTTTGAGTTTCTCTTCATGGAATTCTCTGTGCTTCTTGAATTTGTGTGACATTTTCCTGCCTCAATTTAGGAAAGTTTTCAGCTATGATTTGATTGAACAAGGTCTCTATCCCTTGTTCTTTCTCTTCTTCTTTTGGAACCCCTATGATGCAATGTTCTTTCTCTTCGTGTTGTCACAGAGCTCTCTTAGAGTTTCCTCAGACTTTTTGAGTCTCTTTTCTTTTTTCTGCTCTGCTTCCATGCCTTCGTTTATCTTGTCCTCTCACTCACTAATTTAATCCTCAGCTTCATTTATCCTACTTTTAATTCCTTCCATTGTGTTCTTCATTTCTGATATTGCAAATGTCATTTCTGGCTGATTCTTTTTATTATTTCAATGCCTTTTTTATACTTGCTATCTCTTTAGGTGCTTATTATGTCCATCTATTGTTCTAAGATCTTTGAACAACTTAACCATCATCAGACAGGCTGTGAAACAGCTGAGCACCTTCCCTCTTGACAACCAATGCACATTGCTGTGCAGAAGCAGACCAGGATAATTATTCCCAACTTCATCCAGCAGTGTTTTAAACTGGCGACCATTTAAAGCTCAGGCAACAATAAAGTTGACTACCTGAATGACCAGCAACATCATCTCACCAAGCTGCTCGCCACACATCTGAGCACAAAGCACCTCCTGATGTAGGATGCAGTAAAAACTTAGGATGGGTCTCTTTTCATGTTCACAAAGAAGCACTATGAATCCTCTGTTTTTCCCCACCATGCGTGGAGCAACCTCAGTACACACTGAAATAAGTTTATCCATCAGTAGATTTTTTTCTTTAGAGAACTCAGTGAAAGACTTGAATAAATCCTCCCCTCTTGTTGTCTCTTTCATAGGCAAAACAGCAAGACTTTCCTCATGTAGTGTGTCACTGACAGCATACCTTGCAATCACGCTGAACTGGGATAAATGGCTTACATCTGTTGACTCATCCAAAGTGAGAGAAAAGAATGGTGCTACATTTATGTCCTTCAATTGTGTTGCCTCAATTTGATATGCCATCATGATGGTATGATCGTGAACAGTTCTTGCCAACAGAGGCCTGTCTTTTATTTGTTTGATTATCTTGTCTTTATCTGAAAAGTTGTCAAAAAGTTCATTGGCAACATCAAGCATGAATGTTTTGGCATACTCACCATCTGTGAATGGCTTTCTGTTTCTCACAATTGCTAAAGCACCAGCAAAGCTAGCCATATTTCAGTCACCTTGTTGGGTCCAAACACGGAGTTGCTGCTGACTAGCTTGTACTCTGCACAGTAGCTCTTGACATGCCTTCTTCCTGCTGTCCCCCGCAGATATTTTGATGCAAATGTAGTATAGCATGTGTCGAAGTGCCGCTTTATATTTGACCGTTTCATTGATGCTATTTTATCATTGCATATTAGACACACTGCAGAACCTGCTTTCTCCACAAAGGCAAATTTCTCTGTCCATTCCTGCTATAAAGTAAAATACTCCTCATCTTTTTTTCTTTTAGCCATCTTCTTCATCAAAAGGGTTTCTGCAATTAGCTAGCTGACTTGATTAAAAGGAGGGAATTTTACTTCTTGACCTCACAACCACGAACATGAGCGGTAGGAAATGAATGGATTGTAATGAATTAGAATGTTTTATATTTTTAATGTTATTATTTTTTTAATTAAAGATTTGTCTGTGAGCCAGAAGCAGCCATCAAAAGAGCCACATCTGGCTCTCAAGCCATAGGTTCCCAACCCTTGTTTTAAACTCTGCATCTGGTAATTTGGTTATATCTGACTCATTCAAGTCCTTTTCTGTGTATTTCTCTTGATTCATTTGGGTTACATTTCTCTGCCTTATCATTTTGTCTGTGTATAAGAAGGGTGTGGCCCCTGGAGTCCAATGGGTGTGGCCTCTGTGTCCCTAGGTGTGGTCTGTTGGCAGACCCTCCACCCCCTCTGCCTCAGGCATTTGGGTATGGGCATTGCCCACGCCAGCCCACAGCAGCAATGGCTGCGGTTTCTGCTTCTCTTCCACAAGCGAGGTTGTGTTCACATGTGGGTCTACAAGCCCCATCTTGACTTGGCCTTTGCCCCGCCCCCATGGGCGGGGCTGCACGCCCACGCTCAGCTGCCAGTCTCCGCCTGTTTCCCGGCATTTGCCCTGCACCAATGGGGGGCTGTTCTTCGTGGCTGGGCCACAAGCCCCGGCTCCATTGGCAGGGCTATGTGCCCACACTCAGCCACAGCTACAGGTCGCTGCAGTTCCCCAACTTTCTCCTTTTCCCTGCGGGCATGACTGCAGGTGGGACCACTCTTGCTCACCTGGCCTGCAGCCATATCGGACCACTTTCGTGTTCTTTTTCTGCTCCCGCCGGTCAATATTGAGCTCATGCTGGGCCTCAGTCATGGGTAGCCCGGCGTCCGCCTCCACCAACAGGACTACTCTTCCATATCCCACCACTGTCCGCCCTCCTGCAAGCACTCAGCAGTGTGGGGGGTGGTGATGCAGCTCAGACCTTAGCACTCAATACTGTTTTCCTGTAGGCTCCCTCCTTCTAAGTGACTCTGCTCCGAGTGCCACAGAAGAGCTTGTTTGGCTGGTGTCCTGCTTCCCTTTGCTGGTATTGCTGGTTCCAGGGTAAATATTCACTTTCAGATTTGGGGAGTGACTCAGCCCAGGGGTTAGTGTGGCTGTCCCTCAAAGTGTTTCTACCTGTGCCTCCTATATTACACTCTCTTCCTGCTATACTGGTCCTCTCCTCTCTCCCTGTCCCCTAGTTCCGCGGGTGAGTGGTTGTGAAAGAGGTTTTCTGTGCGGTCCCTTTAAGAAGATCCTGTGTCTGAGAAATCTGTCTCTTTCTCACAAACAGTATCCTGGTTTGTTTTGCAGCTAAATACTGTCCATACGCCTCTTCTAGTCTTTGGGGCTGCAGGTTGGAGCTTTTTGCCTGGGGCTCAGGACTCTCCCCTCTCTGTGAAACTCACTTCCCTTCCCGCCATGCGAGTCCCTCCAGGCTGCCATTCGCTTTTGGGAGCGGGCAGCCCTCGGCGCGTTTCTGCTTTTCCTACCAGTCTCAGTGTGGCCTTTTCAGTGTTCCTTGGTTAAAGAGTCCTCTTAGTTTAGTCCAAAGTTGGTTTTTACAGATGATGGTTCTTAAAATTAAGTTGTAATCCACTTTGGTTTTGGGAGGTTGAAGTTGGTACGTCTGCCTACTCCATTGCCATCTTGCTGTCTCTTTCAGGTTTCTTTAGAGAATCTGAGAGTTGAGGTATTTGTACAAAATCTCTTTAATGCCAAAAGTGATTGATGTTTTTGTTCAAAACACTGTGCAAGACAAACCAAACACATTTATGATTGTCAATGTGCAACCTCGCATTTAGGTCATGGTATATCCTCTGGTAGCAGTAGGCTTGTCTGGGATCTTACAGAAAGGATCTTCAATGGCTTGGGTCAGAATGTGGGGTGACTCATTGCCTCTCAGGGGCTGGAGGTTGATTTTAGTTGAGGGAGAAAAATCATGCTAAGAGGAGAGAACACAACAAGAGGATTCCAAAGACAAATTCTCCATCACCATTTGGCCCAGAGAGATGTTCTCATCACAGGTTAATTGGTGTCACTTAAGTGTTATAGAATTATTCATTAACATTTTTATTCTTTGGGGGTATAACACCTATAATAATTGGGCAAGGCATAAAGCATCTCTCTTAGTCACTTACCATATTTACCTATGTGCAAGATGCGCTTTTTAAAAAACAATTGGGGCCTGACCTGTGGTGGTGCAGTGGATAAAGCGTCGACCTGGGAACACTGAGGTCACCAGTTCAAAACCCTGCACTGGTCTGGTTAAGGCACATATGGGAGTTGATGCTTCCAGCTCCTCCCCCTTTCTCTCTCTCTCTCTCTCTCTCTCTCTCTCTCACTCTGTGTCTCCTCTCTAAAATAAATAAAATAAAAATTAAAAAAAATTAAAAAAAAAACAATTGGGGATCTAAAAACTGGGTGTGTCTTATACAGTGGTTGTAGATTTTCTTACTTGCATTTCCTGCTTTTTTGTGCTTGTATTTGTGCTCATTGTTGAAGACAATGATTTGCTATCAGACACAGATGAGGACAAGCTAATGAATGGAAGTCTTGACAGTATTGAGGAGTAGTATGAATTTTATGATGAATAAAACTTGAGTTCAATAACTTTATGTAATAACATTTTATTTTAAATTTCAGGCCCCAAAGTTAAGTTGCATCTTATACATGGGAGCATCTTATACATGGGGAAATACGGCACATACATAACTTTCTCTATGATCCCGGAGGACATGTCAAGAACTCCCAAGTACCCCAGCAGCAGCACAACAGGGGTAGTCTTGGCCAGGAGCAAGAGAGCAGTCGAGTGACACTCCGGGGCCCTCACAGAGTCACCCTGCACCAGGCACTACCCCAAACACTCACCCTTTATTGTACTTCTCTATTTATAGAATTCTGCTCTGCAAAACAGAGAACAAGAGGTGGACTTCCTGTCTGGTGTGACTGAAAGTTATAAACATCAGCACCTGCTTTTTTCTCCAGCAAGGATTTTAGCCATAGACACAGCAGAGCTGTCAGTAAGTCTGATGACTGCCTCTCAGGTGTTTATTCTCTAGCACCAGGTCCTGGTGTTGACTTCCCTCTGCTCTACATATGCAAGTATCATTATCCCAGAGACAAGTCATTTGTAAGATCATGATATTTGTTTAGCACCAGATGTTGCTTGCTTTCCCTCATTTCCTTGCTGTTCATAGCCCTGGGGACGTTGCACAAATGATGATTCTGGAAGGCCAGGGAAGCTGTCCCCAACCCGAACAGACCTGGGAGCAGCTGCTGGAGGAAGCGCCGAGACAGCAGAACATTTATCTCATTGTAATGGCAGGGAGGTGTTTCGTGCAAAAAAGCTTTCAACATTTCTTAAGGGTTTTATTTTCAAAGATACATATCAGCAGTGCCGTGGAAAACACATTCCACTAGCACCAGAAATAGAGAAGAAAGTAACATCAACTGCCCTGGCCGAGTGGCTCAGTGGATAAAACATTGGCCCAGTGCACCATGGTCGTGAGTTCCATCCTGGTCAGGGCACATATGAGAAGCCATCAATGAGTGCACAACTAAATGAAACAACTAAGTGGAACAATTAGTTGATGCTTCTCTCTCTCCCTCTCTTTCTTTCCCTCCCATTCTTCCTCTCTCTCTCTCAAATCAATTTAAAAAAAAAGGTAACATCTACTGATTGGTACTCACTACACATACATAACACACTGTTTATGATATTTGCAGTGTGTGACACTGAAATGTCTACTTTTATACCTGAGGAAACTGATGGCCAGCCAAGCCTGACCCACAAGACCACTGTTACATATGATAATCATATCTCTAGAATGTTCCAGAGTGTAACACTCTGTTCCACAGCTGAACCTTCTTCCGTCACCTGGGACTTCTGAATCTGTGCTCGCTCTGTTGTTTGACTATGCAGGAGCCCAGTGGCCCCACTCTTCTTTAGTGCTCCATACTATTTATTCTGTATGTGCCCTCTAGGTAAGGCAAGTGAGGTCAAGCTCAAAGAAAATAGAGAATTCAAATGTTTCCTGGTCACAAAAGTAATAGAAAAGCAAACAAGCTAAAGAGCGCTCCCCAGAGATACATACACAATAGCTTACATGAGAGCAGAATATTGTGATGTCACCAAATTAAAGGCTATTATGTCTCATGGAAAATAGAATAAACCTTATCCTAAAGATCTAAATGTGACAGTGCAGTCAACTGTCTACTATTCCAAAGATAGGCCTGCATGGGGACAGGGGTCCAGAAGGTGTATCTGTAGAAGGAGGTCAACCAACCTGGACCTCTGCAGATAGCACATGGAATAGAGATGTGTTTTCTCACCTATTCTCTTCAGTCTGTGTGAATATGAGTCAGTGGGCCCATGTCCGAAACATATATTTCTTCAACCTCCACACCAACTTCCAAATTATCATATACCCACAACCGAAAAAAAATTAATCTGAATTTTATTTGTCACATCCTAACTGGTCATAGACTATGATCTTTAGTTCTTAACAAAGACCCAGATCTTACATTCACTTGTCCCATTTGTCACGTGACACATGGACTCAACCTAAGTCCATTAATGATTCTCACTCCCTCAGGTTGATTGCCCAACATTATCTACTGTCCTTCATGAAGACCTGGGGCCCTTCCTGATGACAAACCACAAGAATGGTCAGCCTCAGCTGCCTGGCCAAAGCCACACTGGGATCACTGAATCAGCCAGGGTTCATGACAGCATTGGTCTTCCAAAGGTGGTCCAGGTCCAGTTCATCTGGCTGAGACACATCATTTTTCAGGATCTAACTTTAGATGTCGGGGATTATCAGGAAGTCTGGATGGGAAACAAAGGTTGAAGTAGGAGAGTTTCTCAACACTTAGGAGCTCTTAGGAGAAAGAATGAAGCCTGTGGAGCTTGGGTAGGCTACCATAGGGGTGAACAGTGCCTCCTCATGTAGGCAGGGCTCTCCACAGTTTCAACAGGATTTTGGCTATTTGATTATTTGAGAGTTTCAGCTAATCTTTTGAGTCCCCAAATGACAAGTAGCCTTTTCATTGACCTGGTCTATACTGCAGAGGAATCCAGGATCTTTCCTGTACTATAACTCATCAGCCCTTCAGAACATGTCCCACTTGGCACTCCATGCTCTCCCTCAAGGATCTCTGATTGTCTCTGAGTTTTAAGAAATGTCAGGCTCCAAAAAACTTAAAGACAAATCTCTTAGGCGAGTCTCTTAGACTCAGACTTCACATCTAAATCCAATTTTGGAAGGCTGTCAGGATAACAAACTAAAGAGAGACATGAGGTGATTTCTAGGGGTGACAAGTAATGGGACTTCCTAGAGCTGCTGTTCTGCAAGTCCTGGAGAAATTACTGAGATGCCCCCTGCTGTCCCTTCTCATTGAGGTCATCTCCCACCTCCTAGCTACTGTCCCTAATTCATAAAGATTTTAGAGTCTGGCTCACTCTCTCTCTCTGTCACTACCATCACAACCACAAAGACAGCCTACCCTACACTCTGGCCCTTCAGTCTTTCTGTATCCTCATTGACATCTTTTCTTCTACCCCACCTTATGCGTCACTCCCAAGATCACACCCTAAAATCATTATCGTGGATTATTACCTCCCCTTTCAAGACTACAGCACTTTTTAGACTCCTCCAGGTTCTCCAATCATTGGCACTGCCATCTTCCTTACCACCATCTCTCTCACCCACTGTCCTCTTTTCTCTCCTCACCCACCTTGGACCCCTGGCCCAACATTCTGCTCACTTGTGTTCATGTTTTCTCTACTGCTTTATCCTTCTCCCCATTTGTTAGATTTGTTTGGAAAAACATCAATTCTGTTTAAACTCAACTTCTTACCCATTCAGCTCCCAAACCCAAGCCATTGTCTGAGGCTAGAGAAAAACACATAACTACGTGGATGGGTCTTGCTTTATATTTATAACCACACTCCTCAAGTGGACCCTCAGTACTGTCTGAGTGATTCTCTATTCTCTTTGCAATCCCCCTCTGCAAAGTGACCCCTTTTCTTCTCCACTTTCCCTATTCTCAGATGATGACCTTGGTTCTAACTTTACTGGAAAACAAAACCAGAAGAGAACTCTTTCTTCTACCAACAAACCTACCAACTTCCTGAATGTGGATCCTCTGACTCCTTGCAGACTTCTCCTTCTCCCTTTGTGCCAACTCAAGGGCATCACAATTTTCCCATCTCTCTCTTGACTCATTTCTCTACTTGGTGATTCCCATCAGCCTGCAGATATGCGATAATAACCCCTCTTTTAAAAACAAAACAAAACAAAAAAACTTCTCTGGAAGAGGACTGATCCTTTAAGATTGTAATACACACAATCAAGCCTCCACAATCTAAGTAGTGTAATACCAACACCTAAAAGATGGAATGACTAATGGAACAAAATAAAAAGTCTAGAAATAGGCTCAAATACTTATAGAAATCTAGATTCTGATAAAGGATATATCCCAGAATCACTGGGGCTAACTGATACTGTGCTAACTGGATAGTTTCTAAAACATAAAATTAGATATATCTTGCACCACATACAGTAATTATGAGATGAATCAGAGATATAGATACAAAATGAAACTGCACAAAAGCTGGAAGAAAATGTGGATAAATTTCATATACCCTGACTAGGAAAAGATTTTTTTTGTATGACTGAAAATCCAGATGCTACAAAGGAGATCTTGGTATATTTGACAGCCCCCCAAAAAATGTTTTCCAAAAAGCTTTAACACATCAAAACATGAGAGAAGACAAAGAAAACTATATGCAGCATAGATAATAAAGAACCAATATCTGATATTTTTCAAATTTCTAGAACTATAGAAGACCAAAATTCAATAGAAAAGTAGACAAAAACATAAACATAATTTATTGAAAGAGATATAAAATTGGTTCTTAAACATATGAAAATATAACCAATTTTACTTGTAATAAAAAATGAAAATTAAATCCACATTGAAGGACATTTTTTTACCCATCAGATTGGCAAAAATATTTCAAAAGACTAACAACGTCCTTTGTTGGTGAGGCTAAAAAAACAGGACTAGGAGACATTGTTGATGGGACATAATCTGGGACCATCCATATGGAGAGGAACCCAGCAACACCTAACGAAACTGCATATGCATTTACCCTTTTGCCCAACAGTTCCACTCCTAAGAATTTTATCTGAAATATATTCTTCTAACAATATAAAAATACAAATACCCAAAGTTATTCACTGCAGCAATAATTATATTAGCAATACCTAGATGCCCAAGCATAGGAGACCAGTTGTGTAAAATGTGGTACGCACACACAGCAAGGTACTGAGATATAAAATAATTCGGAGGAGGAACTTTATGACTTGACGTGGAATGACTTCCATGGATGTCAAGTGAAAAGACAAAGTGCAGAAGAGCACAGATGATCTGCCGTCTTTTGCGTAAGAAAGAAGGAAAAAATAAGATTCACCTGTATTTGCTCTCTTTCTAAAAAGCAGCACAGGCAGATCAAACAGAAAAGTCATGTAGACGCTTTCCTACAAGGAGGGTCGGGAATGGAGTGAAGGAAACATGGCCTGGAGTAATGCTTCTCTGAGCATACTTTTCTGTACAGCTTTGACTTTCAGTAGCAATTTCAATGTTCTACATGTCAAGAAGTAATATTAGCTCAATAATAAAGTTTAACACCCAATACCCCTTTTGCCTTTCTCTGGTTGGCCTTGGAAGCACTCCTCTCATAATACTCAGCATGGGTGTTTAGACATTTAGGAGGAGTATGTGTAACACAGTTCTACATATTGCATTTCTCTGGCACTGGATGTGATCAGGGACCACCACACACCTTCAAGTGGAGACAGAAGATGTCCTGAAGCCATTGTGCATGGCCATCAAGTTCCAGCTGAGGTGGAACGAGTCTCATGGGGGAACACTGAGACTTAGCCCTGACAGAATTTTGGGGTCGAATAGAAAGTGTTCATGAGAGTAGAAGGAAATGTCTGTTATTCTACACATGAGCACATCAGAATATGTATTGAGAAAACTTAGCAACTGGGAAATCACTGTGGTGGCAAAACCCATGGACTTGGAGCTAGAAAATGTAGATTCAGATCCTGGCTCTTCCACTCGTTTATGTAGATGTGTGACCTTCTGTATGTGCAAGGAAGGTTATAACACCCCAAGTAGCCTGACCAGGCGGTGGCGCAGTGGATAGAGTATTGGACTGGGATGCGGAAGACCCCGGTTCGAGACCCCAAGGTCACCAGCTTGAGCGCGGGCCCATCTAGCTTGAGGAAAAGCTCACCAGCTTGGACCCAAGGTTGCTGGCTCCAGCAAGGGGTGCTCGGTCTGCTGAAGGCCCGCGGTCAAGGCACATGTGAGAAAGCAATCAATGAACAACTATGGTGTCACAATGGCAATGAAAAACTAATGATTGATGCTTCTCATCTCTCTCCGTTTCTATCTGTCTGTCCCTATCTATCTATCCCTCTGACTCTCTCTCTGTCCCCGTTAAAAAATAATAATAATAAATAAATAACACCCCAAGTAGTTAAATTTAATTTATACTAAGGCAAGGCCACTATAAATCAGAGTCCTCCAACCAGTACCCACAGGCTGTTTAACTGGGTTTCATAGAGTTTTTTATATAAACCTACCAGTATTGAAAAATTGGGGTATTTCAAATAAAAATCCCGATTTTTGCCTTCTCTTGAAAATAAGCAGAAAAGACTTAGGGACAATGGCCAAGCTGCAACACATATGCCTCTTTTTGTCCAGGTTAATGTGCCTTCCAGTTCCCCATCACCCACACCCGCCTAGCGCGGCTGAACCTGAAGGTGAGTTTCGGTGGCTACCTAGCACCTCACACCGTTATTTGTCCTGTAGGAAAAAACTGTGGCTGCAGCCATGTGGGGAAGCAAAGGTTAGCTGGGAGGCTGTGTCATACCACCCCTACTTCCTGAGCTACCCACCAGCATCACTCATGACAGAATCTGCTTGCTGCTGGGAGGCATCTGAGTTTACAGGCCCACTGTAATGCCAATTGTTAGATAAAGTTCATGGAAAGAAAAATTTAGGACTCAAGTTCAAGTTCTGTTGGTTGAGATACTAAACCTAGGGTGTCTACCCAGCTAGGGAAAAGCAAGTGATTGGCAGGTGGGCTGGTGGTGAGCATGGCGGGGGGCGGGGGGGGGGGCGGGGATGAACATGGTCAGTGCAAGAGCAGGATCAAAGACAGAGGAAACAAGTTCAGAGCCAAGAAGCCCAGCCTCTGGATACCTGACAGTTACCTAGTAACGCTGATGTTCTAAATTGAGGTCAGGGCCTGGTTTCCTGGTAGTGTGAGCAGGCATAGCTACTGAGGAACAGGAAACCAGATGGAACTTTTAAAGGCTGGGTGAGACTACTTCTGTCCAAGATAATGGCATAGTTAAATGTGGTACATGCATCCTCCCACAACCACATCAGAATTACAACTAAACTACAGAACAACCAGTATTCAGAACCACTTAAAATCTGGCTGAATGGAAGTCCTACAACTAGAGATTTAAAGAATAAGCCATATTGAGACTGCTAAGAGGGGTGGAGATGCAGAATGAGCTGGTCCCACAACCACATGTGACAGATAAAAATTGGGAAGGATATCTTCACTGTGGGGGACCTCCCTGCAGAATGAGGGGTCCTAACCCCACACTAGACCCCCAAGCCCAGTTTCCAGCACCAAGAAGAGAAGTCCCCATAATTTCTGACTATAAAACCAGTGGGGATTGTGGCTGAGGGAGACAGAGGGCTGCTGGAGTCCCAGGTATTCCTCTTAAAGGGCCTGTGCATTGACTTACTGGAACTCACTCCCTCTGAACTCTAGTGCTGGGAAGCAGCTTGAAAGGAACCAGGGACATATATATGTCAAGAAGCTAAATTATCAGACATCAGGGAAAAAGGTTAGGGGCAGTTTTCTGCCAAAAGAATTGCTGGCAGAGGCCATTATTCCTTTTCTGAGACCTCCCCTCTACCCCCACTCTTCCTCAACGCCCCCCCCACACACACACACACAACTAGCAGGTCGGCATCATATCTGAGTCTCCATCAACCTGGCTCACACTTTTCACCATTCACCCCACCCTGGTGATTCTCTGGGACCCCTACCCCACCAAACATGCTGGGATCCCTACCCCACCAAATAGCTTGACAAAGTGATGTCAAGCTATTTCAAGTGGCTTTTCCATACAAATAGTCTCTCTTGCCTCATGCTTCAGTCTTTCCTAAAATCTCTCAAATAAGCTGTCTCTGGCCTCAGCATACCCTGCACCTCTCACTAAGTAGCCCCAGGTCCCACACTAGCTGCAGCTGACCTTGGTTCTCAGCCTGGCCTCTCCTGGGCATCTCCAAGCCCAGCATAAGTAGCAACCATCTGCAGATTGCTTTGTAGCTCAAATCAGGTGGCCCCAGGCAGAACACAGGCAGCAGCTGACCTTAGCCTATACTTCCTGGCAGGCCTCAGAGCCAACACACCCAGTGAAGAGCTTCAGACCACATCAAAACACCACCCAACTACTTCCACAGGTGACACACTCAACAGGCAGATTTGGAGAGCGCTACAGCCCTGTTGAAGTAAGTCTTACTCTGTGGGGTGGGAACCTGCACAGCTGATTTTCCACAGTGGTCAGTGGTCACAGCCAATTTTTGCAGCTGATTAGCTTGGGGATAAATCCCTCCCATTGATATGCCAGCATCAATCAAGGCTCTACTACAATAGGAAGGTGTACACAGCCCACGTGGGGGTGTGGGGGTAACACTTGGAGTGCTCAATTTGAATGATCAGGGAGGCTGTGCCACTACACCCTATAGAACACCTACTACATAAGACGTTTCTACCAAGCCTGGGAGATATAGTAGCAGCTCTACCTAAAACATAGAAACAAACACAAGGAGGCTGCCAAAATAAAGAGACAATGAAACATGTCCCAAATGAGAAAACAGAACAGAACTCCAGAAAAATAACTAAACAAAATAAAGACAATCTACTAGATGCAGAGTTCAAAATACTAGTTATAAGAATGTTTAATGAGCCTGACCAGGCAGTGGCGCAGTGGATAGAGCATTGGACTGGGATGTAGAAGACTCAGGTTTGAGACCCTGAGGTTGCCAGCTTGAGCGCAGGCCCATCTGGCTTGAGCAAAAGCTCACCAGCTTGGACCCAAGGTCGCTGGCTCCAACAAGGGGTTGCTCAGTCTGCTGAAGGCCCGCAGTCAAGGCACATGTGAGAAAGCAATCAATGAACAACTAAGGTTTCGCAACAGCAACAAAAAACTAATGATTGATGCTTCTCATCTCTCTCTCTGTTCCTGTCTGTCTGTCCCTATCTATCCCTCTCTCTGTCTCTCTCTCTCTGTCCCTGTAAAAAAAAAAAAGAATGCTTAATGAACTTAGTGAGAACTTCAATGGTATAAAAACAAACATGGAAATCATAACAAAGAACCACTCAGAAATGAAGAAGATACTAACTGAAATGAAAAATTTGTAGGAAATCAACAGTACAGTAGATAAAGCCAAGAATACAATCAACAATTTGAAATATAAAAAAGCAAAAAGCACCCAATCAGAACAACAAAAAGAAAAAATAATTGGAAAAAAATAAAAATTGTATAAGGAGGCTCTGGGACAACTTCAAATTTACCAACATTTGCATCATGGGGTGCCAGAAGAAGAGAGAGAGCAAGAGATTGAAAACCTATTTGAAAAAATTATGACAGAAAACTTTAACCTGATGAAGAAAATAGACATACAAGTCCAGGAAGCACAGAGTCCCAAACAAGATGAACCCAAAGAGGTCCACACCAAGACATATAATTAAAATGCAAAATGTTAAACACAAAGAGCAAATCTTAAAAGTAGCAAGAGAAAAGCAGTTACTTATCTACAAGGGAGCTCCCATAAAACTGTCAGCTGATTTCTCAACAGAAACTTTGCAGGTCAAATGGGAGTGGCAAATGTTCAAAGTGATGTCCAAGGATCTACAACCAAGATTACTCTACCCAGAAAAGCTATCATTACAATTGAAGGACATACAAAGAGCTTCCCAGATAAGAAAGAGCCAAAAGAGTTCATCACAATCAAACAAGTATTACATGAAATGTTAAAGGGTCTTCTTGAAGAAAAAGAAGAAGGAGGAGGAGAGAAGAAAGATAAAAAATATGAACAATAAAATGGCACTAAATACACATCCTTCAACAATTGAATCTACAAAACAAAATAAACAAGCAGAAAAGAAACAAACTCATAAATACAGGGACATGTTGAGAGTTTCCAGATGGAGAGGGTTAGGGGAATAGGTGATAAAAGGAAAGGGAATGAGAAGTACAAATTGGCAGTTACAGAACAGTCTTGGGGATGTGAAGTACAGCACAGGAAATATAGTCCATAATATTCTAATAACTGTGTGTCGTGTCAGATGGGTAAGTTATATAATGTCTAGTAAGTTATAAAATGTCTAATCACTGGTATGTTCACCTGAAGCTAATATAATATTGTATGTCAACCATAATTGAAAACTAAGTGAAATAAATAAATCATAAAAAAAGCTAAAAACTATGTGATTTCACATATTGGTGGGATATAAAACTAAGACTCATGGACATAGATAAAAGTGAAATGGTTACCAGGGGGAGGGGATTGAGTGGAGGGAGGTAGGGAAGAGGGGAGTAAAGAAGTATAAACATACGGTGACAGAAAATGATTTGATTTGGGGTGATGAGCATATAATGCAATCAATAGTTCAAATGCTATAGAGATGTTTATCTGGAACCTATATACTCTTATTGATCAATGTTGCCCCATTAAATTTAATTTTCTAAATAAAAGCTTTAAATGGTTTTTCAAAAACTGGGGAAAAAATTAAAAAAAACTAGTGACATTCTGGTGAGTTCTCATGTGGAACCCACAAAATACCAGGTTTGGTCTTAACACACTTATGGGGAAGTTCTCTGAATTTAGTTTTCTGCTTTGACAGAGGAAATAAGAGTTCTCAGTAAATTTAGTGAAAGGTCTACCAAAGCTTAATCAAACTTCAACCAGAGTCCCCTGGCAGATGAGCCATCCAAGTGTTGTTACACAGCTCATTCAACACAAAGTCCTAGTCCTCAAACTCAGCTGATGCGAAGTTCTTATAAGATAGAATGCCCTTCCGTACTAAAAGGTGTACGCATATACCTTATGCCCATGATTTGAAAACTGATGAAGCACCTGAGTTTATGTGGATGGCAGATATGCACAAAGGGTATCAATTGATTCTGGGTGCATTCATTCATTCAGCAAACAATCATGAACTGAGTATGTAGAGTTTACAATCTGTTGTGCCTAACACTATGAAGCTCACAACGGTGGATAAGATACTGCCTTTGCCCTGAAGCAAGTTACAAGCCTTTTGAGCTAACTGTATGTTTGGGGAGCTAGAAACCAATAGGATAGGGGAGGCCTGCAAAAACTACCTACTATACTTCTGCAGTGGGTCCCACAGCCAGATAATGTTGCCTATCAATACACATTTCTTCATAAGGGTTTTAAATCCTTCTTCTCCAATGGAGAGAATCTGAGGAATTTTTTACAAGGGTCTCAGCCCACAATCAGCAGCACTACCTGAGACTAGTGGTATCAATATAACAAACTTAATTTTTAAAAGAAAAAAGAATCATCTGATTGTTTCTAAATAATAGGATGCTTTGGCAGTGTAGCTTTTTTTAAAGCTACCAATTATTAAATACTTACTTTGTGCTGGACACTGTGCTGGGACATGTACATATGTTTTCTCATTCAATGTGCATAACAATCCTATAAAGTAACTGGAAGCATCCCCACTGCACATTGATGATTCTGAGGCAGAGGGAGGTTCAGTAAGTCTTTAATTCCACCCAGATTAATTCCAAGGGTCCTAAAACCTGTGTGAAGCCTTTGAAAGTAGAATCTGACCACACACACAAGGCACCTGCTATTCCCCATACACAATGCTCTTCAGTCCAGGGTTTCTGCCAGGGGGTGGCAACCAGGCTTCCAGGGTCGCCTTTTTTGGTATCAATTAGCCATTGCAAAATTACAAACCAAAAGCAGTCATCCAGGTTTTTACTCCTCCTCCATCAGCCGCCTGCCAAAGAAACCAAAAGAAGAACTTGCAAAGGCTGCCACGGGTTTTGTCATGTGGCATTCTGACACTAAGCCACTGTGGGGGATTTGGGAGGGGAAGTAGCACTGACATCACAGAAACACAGAACTGAAAAAAACCCTTGTTCTTCACTTGGGTCCAGTGCTGTCTGGGCTTCTTTTCAGTACTGTTTGCATTTTTCCACTTTTTTTTTCCAACTATGTAACTGGGGTAGATTGAATTTTTGTTTCCATTTTTCACTTTTTACCTGTTACAGAATTATATATTCATTATCTTTGCCATGTAAGTTTGCAGTAGCCATCCATAGAAATTTTAATGCAGTGTATTTACTCACCCCATTGATACTTAGCGTGGCCACATGACCTTCTTTAGACAACAGAATGTTCGTAAAAACAATGTGACAGAGGCTTCAAGTGTGCTTGCATGATCTGAGTCGGCCTCTTTTGTTTTTACCATTACCATGAATAGACAAAGTGCCCACCCCAGAATGAGATATAAGAAGCAGGCCCAAAGTAGACTTGTAATTGGGAGCCATGCCCAGCTGAGTCAGCCAATCCACAGACTTGTGAGCAAGATAAACAAATGTCTGCTGCAAGCCACTGAAATTTGAGGGGCTATCTGTTATACAACATTATCACTAAAGTAAACTCTAATCCAAGCCATAGCCAGATTACTGCCTGATCCCTGCATGGTATACCCTCCCAGCCCCCATCTTTCATGAAAACCTTCCTGGTAATTTCACCCTCTTAACAACTTGACCACTTTAAACCCTTCCTTTTGTGTCTTATATTTTGATACCTGTTTATATTCAATATAACACTTTCTAAAAGTCAACCTGATATATTATTTAATAATTGCATATTTAAAACTTTACCAATTAAACCAGGAAGCCAATGAGAACAGGGACTGTATAAGTATAGCAAGAGTGATAAGACCCTCTTTTTATTGAGACAGAAACAGAGAGACAGACAGACAGAGAGAGGGACAGATAGGAACAGACAGACAGGAAGGGAGAGATATGAGAAGCTTCAATTCTTCGTTGTGGTTCCTTAGTTGTTCATTGATTGCTTTCTCATATGTGCCTTGATGGGAGTGGGGGAGGCTACAGCAAGTGACCCCTTGCTCAAGCCAGCAACCTTGGGCTTCAAGCCAGCGGACCTTTGAGCTCAAGCCAGCAACTATGGGGTTATGTCTATGATCCCGCACTCAAGCTGGAGATCTCAGGGTTTTGAACCTGGGTCCTCCACATCCCAGTCCAACGCTCTATCCACTGCACCACCTCCTGGTCAGGTAAGACCCTCTTAATCATAGTTATTCTGTGACACTCTCCCCATCCGGGGTGGATTGAAGCTTTCAATTTTTAGTTGGAAACCCATTGCCCCTGTGTTCACAGAGCTAGCAGAAGACTATACACAGTGGTTACAAGAAGCACTCAAATATTTGTAAAATTACCATTGGAAAGGCAAATGCCATTGAGTTTTTGTTGATCAGATAAACATTTCTGATCTATTAACATTCATTTTCATATGCTTTGGCTTCTTTTGATACTGTTCAGTGATCAATTCCACAAGGTATCGAATACAAAACATTTCCTTCCCAACCCAAAATACAGCAATAACAATAAAAATGAACTAGAAAAGTCATCTATTTTCTCATGAAGTAAAATCATGTCAAATGTAAACATTTACCCCAACTGACAGCTTTGTATGTTTCATTTTTCTTAATAAAATTTACTTTTTTGTATGACAGCCAATAATCTTTGATTTTCATATTCTATATTTGAAAGCAGAGACAATTCTTCAGAATCACGGTTTTTTTTCACAATTTAGTTTCAAAGGCAGTGTAGTTCCTCTTTTTATTTATGTAAGCAGAAAGGCTTGTTTTATAGTAAAACATTCAATTAACTGTCCTTTTGTTTTAGGTACATACTTACTTTTCATATACGGGAACTTTCCAGATGACTGGTTGACTTATTACATTCACATGGTGCATTGATCTAAAGTTTAAAAAAATAATTTTAAACAATAGAATAAACTAGCATTTCCTCCCATCTATGGACATAACTATCAAAGCACCAAGACTGATTTTGTGACATGCCAAATTTTATACAACAGAATAAACACTGTTCTTTCAAATCAGTCACCTTATCCACTTAATCCAAGGAATTGCCGGAGCTTAAAACTGTGCTGAAAATCTTTTTGTATGTTTTCTTTCAAAGCCTGCAGTACATTTAAAAAATATTATTAAAGGCAGAACATCTGTCCTTTGAGAATAAATGTGATTTTGTAAACAAAAGTCATTTGGAAGCAAGTTTAGTGAAAAAGAGGAGAGCCCAAGTTAAGTGATATGAAGAAATTCAGATTTTTCCATAACCTCATAACCCAGCAATAACCACCCTCAACACATTGGCATAGTTTTTTTCCTCAGCAAGTTTATAATATATATGCTAATATTAATGGGATATGCTGTATATGCATCTTGGATCCCCACTTTTGCACCCCAGTCAATATTCCTATTACTCCCATTTTATAAGGTTCAGAGAAGCTGAGTATGGAAGTCAGGGAGTCTTCTGATTTCCAACTTCTTTCAAAATGTATAGAGGAGAACAGTTACACACAGAAAGTGTTTGTCTGACTTCCTATTCCCTCTTTCTGGGTGGTAATATCTTACAAGAATAGATTTGGGCATACCACCACAATACATGCCAGTGAGAGAGAAGGTTCTAATTGTGTGGTTCTAACAGAAACTAAAGAAAACGAGAGGTTTTGCCCAAGTAAATCATTTGTGTAGACTGTGTGCGTGTGTGTGCGTGCATGTGTGTGTGTGAAAATGGCTTTCTTACAAGTCACAAAAGTTGATTTCCCAGTGCTCAGTAACAGAGTAAAATTTCTTGACATGGAAGAAGTGTCACATGCAGCACAGATCAGAGAAGATGGAATATTTACAGATCTTTCCCAAAAGTGAGAGAAATCGTGCCATGTGAGCACCACACAGTCAAAAAAAAAAAAAAGATTACAGTCAGCTTTTCAACCCCAAACCTGAGCCTCACTGAGGTCAGTGTGGCCCATCACTGTCCTGAATCCTGATGGATCTAGTCCTACAATGGGGGACAATTTGCCTCAGACTCCCTTCCCCTGGACTGTGTTCTGTAGAGTTAGAAACAAGAGCTGCAAATGCTCCATCCCCACTATGTCCCAGCAGCTGAGGCTGTCTCCCCATCACCCAGCAGAAGACCCTGACCAACTGATGTCTGATTTGCTCCGACACTAGTCGTTGCCATCTTCCCACTGGAGTAGAGATGCCAAGAGATCCACACTTTGCTCTTTTTTGCTTAATAACATTATTCTGTAGAAAATAGGTTAACGCGGAGGAAGGAGTGCCAGCTTTGGATTTGGACAAATCCTCTTTTCCCCACGTGCTAACTTAGTCAACTTTGGTATGCGACCTCATCTGCCTCAAAAACGACTTCTCTACTTGTGATGAAGGTGAAGGAGTCAGAGTATGAAATCATGAACTACATTTGGGAAGATTATATGAAGCCTGGCCAACCCAGCCCAACCTAGACAAAATCCCATAAGTTGAAAGAAGAGAAAAACAGAGAGGTGTAATGAGTTGGTCATTGCAGTGTGGTTCCATGAAGAACCCTGTCTCCTGCTCAGCCCATCCCATCCCCAACCACCCCAGGGAAGTAAGATGAGCGCTAGAAACTCCGACTACCTTTAAAGACCCAAGAATACATGTTAAATTTTCAAAGTTCATAAGACTTCAAAATCCCCTTAGCCCCACACGACAGAGAGCAGTAGAGCAGACATTGCTAGGTATCACATTAGGGAAGAAAGGGGAGGTGCCACGCAGCTGGATATTTCCCGTGCTCCCAAGAAAGACAAAGGAGTGACTGGGGAGGAGCCAGACCTGATGGCTTCAACAGAATGAAGTGGATGAAACGGTAATGCTACACACATTACCAGATGGGGACAGGAAACATAGGTACATGCCAAGGCTGACAGGTGCTAACGCACCCTGCTCCACCAACCCCACCCTGAAGTGACTGAAATTAGGTTTCTGCAACTCTTTGGAATGAGAGCGCGAAACAGAAACTGAAATAGAAATTAAGTAAGGTCACAAAAAGTTGCATTGTTTGTAAAGCCTGTAAGGAGTACTCAGTATATGATTCTACATAAAGGGCCTGTGCACATGGTAGTTGCACATATATTCCAAGCGTTACCCTGATTACTAATGACTAGTTATATTTCTGTCTGCCTTTCTTCTCTAGAGAAGTTGAGGCAATAACCTAGAGCAAATGAAATAAGGGTAGAACCTCCCTAGTAAAAGTTGGAGAACTGTTTGGTTTTTCTTTATAAACAATGATGGAGATATTCTTGCAGTCCACCCACTCTCATCTACAGTATATTATATTATTCTTTAGTCAGTATTTATGCTCCTTGACCTGGTCCCAGGAAGGCGTATACTCCCTCATCCCCTTGACTTTGGCCTTGGCTATATGACATGCTTTGACCAATAAAATGTGGTACGCATGATAGCATGCTAGTGCTAAGAAGCCTCTAGGAGTCATTGTGTCTTTTCACTTCCTGTCTTATACTCCTGTCATCCTCCATGAGAACAGGATGCCCCATGTAGCCATTGCTCTCCACCTCAGCCTGAGTCTCCAAATGAAAGACCCAGGGAGCAGATTCGAACCTGACCTGGAGCTTGGAATCAAGCCTAGCCAAGTCCAACAGAGTCCAGCCAAGTTCAAGGGAGACACAGCTGAGCCTTGGCTGACCTACTCTGTGACTAAGAAGTGGATGTTTACTTCCATAAGCTATTAAAACTTGGTGTTGTTTGTTACTGCATAAAAATCTAACACACTGCCAACTAAGACCACTCGATAGCACATCAAAGTGAAGAGAGGAAGATGAACAGATGAGACAAGGAAGGGCAAGCAGACAACTTTAAGAAATGAAGAGAAATTACCTCTTCAGAAAGTTTATCCAACAATGGTAGTATGAAATGGAATAAGAGCACAGCTAGAAAAGCAGGGGTGGGAGTGGGGGTGGGGAGAACATAAGCAGTCCCAACTATGTTAGAGGCCCCAAGGAGAAGAATGAGTTGGTGGAAGCAGGTCTCTTCCCTCTCAGATTTTCCTTCCTTTCATTCTCACCGTCATGTACCATCCTCCACCATTTTAAGGAATTTACCTCCCTTGTGAGCATTAAGCTTGGCAAATAAACTTTAATGTCTTGCAATAAATTTACATTGCTGGCTCTCCTGTTTCTACTTAAAATGCAGCCGGATGTACATTTAATATTGATTTGGGTTTGTGATTTGAATTGTTCTTGTGTTAGGTATTTGTCAAAGAACAGATGTTTTCTCCACATGTCATTTGAGATGGGTTAAGCATGCCAGGAGGGTGTAGTTCTATAAAGGTCTGAACAGACAGGTTAGTTATACATTTTTCTGTGGTTTTCCTAACCCTGTAGTGGCTGGGGGGTTGGGCAGGGGAGTCCTAGCAGCTGAGCAGTTAAGCCATTTATTTGTTTTGATTTTGATTTTTCATTAAGCTCTTGTGGTTATTTAAATAAGTTCTTAAATTCCAAATTGAAATGTGAAGTCTTTGGTATACAAGGGGATTAAGAACCAAAATAGAAATTGAATGAAATCCGTTTTTCAAATCTCTCCGGAAACCTGAACAGAATGATTCCGCCAGTGACTTAGATCATCAATATTACATTTTTGTTTCATAAAACATGGGCTTCAAATAACTGCTTCTTTCCTGGAGCTGAACTTAAAAACTTCACAATTAAAGCCTGAAGCTCATTAAGATGTAAACCCCAGTTTCCTCTAGAAAGTTCCAGAAGCTGTGCTCCAGAATCCTCTCACACCAAATACACATCAAGGGGCACTTTCTCCATAACTGCTCCACCTCACCCTTCTTCCCAGGCAGCGCATTCCCTGCACTGACCTTTCTCTCAGGGCCACATGCGAGCACTTGTTTGTTTCCAGAATTAATATCTATTGTTTCCATCCAACCCGACCACACTTCAGGCCACCTTCCCCACTGCCAACCTTCCAGTGCGTGCCCTAAGCAGGAAATATATTCACTGACTGGCACACTACTTTCTGCCACCCCATCTTTTTCAAATTCAGCCCTGTGTTTCCACAGAGGCAGGACTGAGTGGTGGTTAAGACCAAGTGTCTGAAATCAGGATGCCCTACCTTTAAAAACTGGCTCTACTGCCTGACCAGGCGGTGGTGCAGTGGATAGAGCATTGGACTGGGATGCGGAAGACCCAGGTTCAAGACCCCAAGCTCACCAGCTTGAGTGCGGGCCCATCTGGCTTGAGCAAAAGCTCATCAGCTTGGACCCCAGGTCGCTGGCTTCAGCAAGGGGTGGCTCAGTCTGCTGAAGGCCCGCGGTCAAGGCACATGTGAGAAAGCAATCAATGAACAACTATGGTGTCGCAACGGCAACGTAAAGCTGGTGGTTGATGCTTCTCACCTCTCTCTGTTCCTGTCTGTCTGTCCCTATCTATCCCTCTCTCTGACTCTCTCTCTCTCCCTGTAAAAACAAAACAAAACAAAAAAAAAAAACCCACAAAAAACTGGCTCTACTAATTACTGGTGTTAAGACCATGGGTCTGTCCTTTTACCATTATCTGTAAAATGAGGGTGATAATATGTCCATCTCACAATGTTGTTTTAAGAAAATACAAAGGTTGGTTCACACGATAAGCCCTCAGCTGCTGATCCTGACTACAGTTCTTCCTCTAAGTACAATGCCCCTCATTCAGTTGACAAAGATTTACAGGGTACTGCCCGTGTGCTGTGCCCATGCCCGATGCTGGGACTACAATGGTGAAAAGATGCCGTCCTCATCCTTGTAGATCTTATAGGCTAGTAGGGAGAACAGCAAATACTGAAGCCTGGGAAGCATTAACATGGGATTAACCTACAGGTGCATTGGAGGTGCCCAAACCAAGCCTTGCCGGGGTCAAGGAAGCCTTTGAAAGAAGTGAGGTCTCTCCTGAGACTCAGAGGATGAGTCTGTGTTAGAGGAAGAGCCACCCTACAGAGGGTCCAGCATGTCCAAAGTCCCAGAGGTGGGAGGTGCAGACCTAGCACCTGGAACTAACTTAAGATAGCTGACTCAGGCAAAATGTACAAGAGGAAAGAGAATGGGAGGCAAAGATGAAAAGGAGGGGCTAGTTTATAAAGAACTCCAAACCAAAGGCAAGAAGTTTGGGTTTTCCTGAAGCAAATAGTGGTAGTCATATTCTCTCTTTCTACAGGAGGGACCCAGCATTAGATAGAAGACCAGAGGCTGTCAGATAGTTGTGGAAGGTGTAACCTGCACTACAGGGCTAGACCAAGATGATGAGTGCGGTGGACACCAGCTTGGCTGTGCTCACCCAAGCTGGGTGCTCTGACAAGGAAGAAGTCTGTGGAGGCCACAGCTATAGCAGAGAGACCCAAAATAAAATCAGATCTATTTATTGCACTGTACACAAGAATAGTTGCCAAATGCATGTGAGATATAGATGCCAAAGGAAACTGCCTAAGTACTAGAAGAAATCATGGATAAAGATCATTTTTTCCAAAAAGCATGTGAGAGATAAAGTGACTGGAATTGCAACAGTGGCTGTGGGGACAGTGAGAGTTAGGCAGATTCCATTTATTAAAAAAAGGAGAAGCAGCAGGATTTAATGGTGCAGGACAAGGGTGGTGAGAAAGAAGCAGGGGTCATGTATGAGATCCACCTTCTGGTTTGTGGAACTGAGTGGCTGATGATGTGATGTGTTTAATAAAACAAAACTCAAAGATCTTATTGGCTCTGTCCAACAATCCATGAATTGGGCAGTACCCAATCAAGCAGAGAGAAAGGAGCTTTGAGTGGCTGTACAAAATGAAAGACTTTTACAGACAGAAGGGAGCAGGAAAAGGGAAGTTATATTAGGTAAAAAAGTAGGTTGGTTATTACAAGGTTACTCTCCTTTAGGAGAGTGCAGGGGTCAGTGAGGCAAAGGACTTAACTAATGCTGACCAGGTGACTCCTAATTGACTTGTTTAAGAACCCATTTCTGGGACAAATGGGATCCCAAAACTGTAAGTCTGGATTTGGTGATGTGGGGCTTAGCATAAGTGACTCCATTGTGGGCCCTCTGTCTTGTGTTTAACAGTTGTAAAGCCTTAAACTATTATGTGCTGCCTGACATCTGGTAAATTCAAAGAGGGCCTCAAATGGTCTAAGTAGCCCTCCCAACTCTGTTCCTGTTAAAAAAAAATCCCCTAGTCCAACCACCCTCCCATTCAAGAGGGAACAGATGAATTTCTTTGAGTAGTGGGCATCATGTCCCTGTCAGCTGTGGAAGTATTCAAGCAAGCCAATCATATCCTCCCACGGGAACCAGGGGCACCCTCCTTCTTGGTGACCTAGAGCCTGCCTGTTCCCATAGCCCCTGGTTGTTCACTCGGTTCCTGAGTGCAGCCCCAGGGTGCCATCTATGATGCGCAGTGTTCTCAACGGGGCTGTGAGCACACGTGATTAATAAGCTGCCATTGGTGTCATCCACTCAGTCTTCAGTGATGTATATTCAACCATACCTGTAACCTAGGATGATCATCACTCCTTCACCAATAGGCAGAAGAAGAGGTGATTTAAACTGAAGAAATCCTCCATTAAATCAGAGAACACAAAGGGAAGGGTAAATTACAGGAAAAATATTGACAATTTCCATCTAGACAGGGCCTGACCTTCTCACCTGCCTCCTCTCATTCGCCTGGTGAAATCCAGAAACTCCCCTCCGCTGCCCCAGGCGTGATGTTCTCTGCTCAAACTCCGTCTGCACCTCTGGGACAGAGCTTAGCCTGTCCTATTAGAAAATGTGATTTTTCCCCTTCTCAACTGAAATCCTCACAGGTAGGAGCTTTAGGAAATTTAAGAACAAGGATGTGCAGAAAATTGCAGGTATTGTGAGTAGAAGATAAGACAAGCTGAGTTGCTGTGCCTCATTGTCAAGAAACCAGGACAAGGTCATGGGCGCCAGATGAGTGAGGACATATGTGTTTGGTACTGAGCCAAACACTGGGTTGTGCAGATATGCTGAGCCTGAGAGAGGGAAAATGATGGAGCAGTGTGGCAGGCAGTGTCTGGGTGGCCCCACCACGTGTCGATGTTAGATGTTAGCGTAACGGAAAATGTCCAAAGAAACCAGGTTATCCTCTGGCTGTCGAGGAGGTAGCTCCTGATGTCACCTCTGGGGCATCATACCAGGCCCTACCCTGAGGCAGTATCAGGGTTTACTCTGATACCCAGAAAACTAAAAGAATTACTGTCCATATGTCAATAGTAATAATAATAATAATGGTGATAGTAATAATAGTATGAGCCTTTACTGAGTGCATGTTAACTGCCAGCTACTGTTCTAAGTGTTTTTCCATGTATTTGTTCACTTGTTTCTCACAACATCTCTGAGAGGGAAATTCTGTTAAATCCCTAATTCCATCAGTCAGAAAAACGATGTACAGAGACATTAAGTAACAGGACCAGGGTCACACAGCAGCCTGGTTCTAGAGCTCACATGTTTAAACACTGTGCTATGTTGCCTTTCAGAGCTTGGAGCCATGTTCTTTTTTGTCTTGATCCTCAATGCCCATGTCAGAATACACTAATACGAGTGTGTACAAAAGTTTTATTTTATAGAACAAATAAATGAATGAACAGAACCTCATTTGCTAAGGCATCCACAACTTCTGAATAGATTAGCTCCCCTTATACCAAGTTATGATTTAAGAGGATAGCAACAGGGCCTTGGCCCCAAAACATTGTGACCCACCTTCTGTCACTGTGCCATTATATCTGGGGCTGGAAGGCTGCTTTTGTATGTCCCAGAGGTCTTCCCTTCTGTAGGAGCCACTTATTAAAATGAGGAGACAGTTTGCAATGCCACAAAAGAGGCTGGAACAATGATTTTTCACCCCTTTTCATCTCATGGCACACATAAACTACTAAAATTTTGTAGCACACCAAAAATATATTTTTTGCTGATCTGACAAAAAATAAAAACAATAAATATGTAGAATTTTGATTCATTCATATCCGGACGGTTTTTGTTGTGCTGGGTGTTATCCTTTCTTTATTTGACAATCTAAGAGAATTTAGTCATTGCCCTTAAACCGTCAAATGTAGAATGTTTTAAAAATTCTTGAGACACCTTGGTTGAAAATTGCTGGGCTAGTGTTAGAGGGCAAACAACGCCCCCTGTGGTCAGCAGATGGTGGGGAGGGAGGCAACCAGAGCACTCCCTCCCAGCTCATTGCTCCACCCAGGCAAGGTGACTGTGAGGGTAGAAGCCAGGCCACCAGGTATTGTTGCTCCTCCACCTAGAAAGTTCTCCATTCAGCATCCACTTTGGACACCTGGGAGTTGTGTTTTTCCTTATAATGGGAAAGGTCATTTCTTAAGGTTAGGGGCTCTGTAGAAGGAATGCCAATTCCAAGCTTTTCCCAGTGGTGGTGATCAATGTCCACATCCTCTGACCCAACCATGAGCTGTGGGGGTGTCATCCCTCTGCAGACTCTACTGATGGGAAGTGCCAGTCCAAGCCCTCTCAAGGGCCAGGGAACATGGGTACTCATCAGAAAAGAAAATGAACTTTAAGCTGAGGAAAAGAGAGGACATTCATAGTCAAACAACCAGCACCCAGGCAAAATGTTTAACTTGTTGCCCCTACCCTGCACTCAACTTCAGTGTGACCTGATTTCACCCAAGTGCCCCAGAATGTGTGTGGTCGGTCGCATTGTATGAACGACTCACCCAAACTGCTCTCTTTTATCACCCAACTTCATGGTTCTGGACAGTCTTTTTCAATCCAGGTTGCCCCCATCCTTTGGTCTCTCAGAATCCATGTACTCAAGAGTCCCTAGTGGACAGCTTTCCTGCTGCCATTGTCATGTGCTCCACATTCTCTTGAAGGTTCTTACCATGCTGCCAACGCCTTTATTGGTGATTTCAAAAAGGAATTGGAAAATCCCTTTAAAAAATTCTAGCCAATGATTCAGTATTGGTTTTATAATGTTTAAGGGATTTTAGAATTTTAAAATAATTCTAATTGCTGTCTACGGTCAGGTCTCAACCTAATTTTCTTCCTTCAAGTCTTTGGTCTGGTGATCAGCAAGTATAACTGTCATGATAATACTTAACATTTTAAAATGTTAAAAAAGGTCTAGGGGAGGAGCAAGAGGCATCAACTCATAGCTGCTTCTGGTATGTGCCTTCACTAGGCAAGCCTGGGGTTTCAAACGGTGAACTTAGCATTCTAGGTTGCTCTTTATTCGCTATGCCACCATAGGTCAGGCACAACAAGGTCACGTTCTGAAGTAAAGGGTGTTAGGATTGCAATATATGGATTTTGGTGGGGTCATAATTCAACCCATAATAGTTTCCTTCTCTCCTCTTTTCTCTCCCCTTGTGATTTATTTAAGAATCTAGAACATGTACAGTTTCTTCTGGACTTTGCTAATTTCTTCCCATGATCCTATTTAACATGTTTCTCTGTTCCTCCAGTATTTCCTGTGAACCAGTCAGCAGGCCTAAACCCATGACCAGATCCAAGCGTAGTTATTTTAGCAAAAATCCACCAGGAATCCTTAATGTCTGTCTCCCCTTTTGTGACCTCATGACTGTTCACAGTCCATCTATAGAAAGTTCTCCACCAGCCTTTCTTTTAGTGACTTTAGTAGCCATTCATGACCATTGTTTAGAACCATTATTTTCTTAGAGGTTGTAAAATGTAATTTTTAAGTTGAGTGTAGGGTTTTCTTTGTTTTGTTTTTGGTGAAAGAAAGGGAGATAGTGAGGCAGACTCCCACTGTGTGCTCCAAACAAGATCTACCCAGCATCTAAGGCCTATGCTTGAGTACTGAGCCACTTCTAGTGCCTGAGGCTAATGTGTTCCAATGGAGCTATTCTCAGTGCCCAGGGCCACACTCAAACCAATCCAGCCACTGGCTGCAGGAGGGTAAGAGGGAGAGTAAGGGGAGAGGGAGGGTGTGAAAAGCAGATGGTCACTTCCCTTGTGTGCCCTGACTGGGAATCAAACCCGAGACATCCATACACCAGGCCAACACTCTATCCACTGAGCCACCAGCTACAGCCCATAAAGAACTTTCTGATACCAACTGCTTGCTTACCCTGAAGTATAATTCAAACAGGTAAGACAGAGTAAATGTTTCATCTATTCACTTTATTTATTGGTTTCCAAGATAATGATACAGTTTCTGAGCAGCCTCCAAAAACAAACAGTAAAGTCTATTTTTTAGTGTTGTAATTGACTCATGGATTTTAATATATAATAACAGCAGTTATTGTAGTTATTTACTGTAGTTACCTGATCCTTTATAGTTATTATTCGTTTGGTGCTTAAAATTTCCCCTCTCTGCCCAGTGACGGCCCTTTCAACTCAACTTCAAATCCTTTTGACAGAACTCCAAAAGTTTTTGATAGTCTCTTGACTTTCTGGCAAATTAGTGTGTTCTAGGTTCATCTTGTATATTTCTTGTTCTAGACTCAGAATTAGTCATTTCTCCAAAACCACAGTTCCTTTCAGTGGAAACTGGTCCTTAGAGACAAACATCCACGTGAAAGCCAGAGATGCTCATTGCTATGTTATTTCTAGATGGGCAGTGGTGGGGAAAAGATTTTTAACAGAAAAAAATCGTAAATTTATTTCAATGTTTTCTATGAAAATTTAGAATGATAGTGTTTTTACTTCTATTGTTTAATTTTATATTTGAATATCTTTTAAAAGGAGAATTTGTTTTCTAATAATGATAATTACCTATTTGTACACATATAAACATATATGTTTCAGATGAAAAAAAACCAACCTTATTACCAAATAAATAAATATATGATTTATAAGAATTATTATTAATGCAATTTGAAATTTATTTGTAGTTGTTTAGTCCTTTAAGGCATAACCCAATAGGGATGTACAATTAAATCACTGTGCTTTAAAAACAGTTCTTCTTGCCCTGGCTGGATAGCTATGTTGGTTAGAGCATTATCCCAAAGTACAGAGTTCACTGGTTTGCTCTCAGATCAAGGCACACACAGGAACAGACAGATAGATGTTCCTATCTCTCTCTCATTCCCCTCCTCTCTCACTGAAATCAATAAATGAACATTTTGTAAGAAGAAATATTTTCTCTTGATATGGTTAAGTCATTTACATAATACATGATCAGGTTAACTAGCTTTGCTCTCCTTTCAATTTTTAAGGATTGCTTTCTATTTTGATTTAATTTAATTTTGTAACTACATAAAACATTTATAATCTCTGGCTGGGTAGTTCAGTTGGTTAGAGCATTGTCCCAATATGCCAAGTTTGCAAGTTTGCAGGTTCAATCTCCAGTCAGGGCACATGCATGAATTAACCAATGAATGCATGATTAAGTGGAACAACAAATCTCTCTCTCTCTCTCTCTCTCTCTCTCTCTCTTTCTGTCTGTCTCTTTCTCCTTTTTCTCTCTATCAAAAAAATCAATAAATTACAATTAAAAGAAAACACTTATGTAAGTTCATAGTCAAATCAACAAACCAGATAAATTCAAAGAATCTGGCTTCCATTTCCACCTCTCCAACCTGTGCTTCTCCTCTCCCTCAAATAATTATTTTTATTATTTTTCTCTTCATTCTATCATATAGAAAATTAAGCAAATGAGACTATGTGTGTTTCCCTTCTTTCTTATATATTTAGCTTAGCATTTTATTTGCTCTGAAACCTTCCTTTTTTTACTTACTATATTCTAGAGATCACTCTATAGCAGTGGTTCTCAACCTGGGTTTTATCGAACCCTAGGGGTTCAATGAGTGGTCTCAGGGGTTCGGAGAAGCCTCTGCCGCAGAGGCCAGAATAAAGTAATACCGTAATTTGTTGTGAGTTCATGCACTTTGTTGGTTTTGTTCTTTGAGCAAGGTAATGTTCATGCACGGCTCATTTTGTGCACCAGTAAAATAAAACATATACCTATGTCTTGAATTTGGAAAAAAAAATCATATTTTATTTATCACTAAAGAAGGGTTCGGTGAATGCGCATATGAAACTGGTGGGTTCGGTACCTCAAAAAAAGGTTAAGAACCACTGCTCTATAGAGTTAAAATTAGAGGTAATGATTTTAATAATGACCTTTATCATTAAACAAACTTAAAAAAATGTTTTCTTATCATAACAGCTCCAAGGTCAACAGAGTTGGAATGTCCCTATTAGTGTCAGAAGCTTTTTATAAGTAAAAAGGAGACCGTTAACTCAAGCTTCCATAGGCAGTTTGTTAAATAATTCTGTGAGTAACTTTCTAAATCCTGTGAGAATATTGTCTAATAAAAATAGCATATGTTTGTATGGCACGTGAGTGTTTGTAAGACACAGTAGGGTTTATAGGAACGAGCTATGGGTGAGGCCAAGCTATGGGTTCAGTTCTGATGTGGGTTCAGTGCTAGCAGTGTAGCCTGAACAAGGGTGAGTTAATTCCTTATTGAATGATTAACATGAGAATGAAATGAGATGAGGTCCGCTTGGTGCCCAACACAGAGTCTGGCAAAAGGTGATGCTTAAAATGTAGTGATGATAATTTTTATTTTCAATAAACTCTTTCATATACACTACTTTATCTTTATTTCCAGAACAATCTTTTGAGCTAACTATCCTAGCTGGCATCATTGAGTTTCAGATTAGATTTATAACAGCATGAGGCTGCATTTTTATATACAGTATGTATCTCCATTTAATAGTTTAGGTACCTCTAATATACTCTATGTGTATAACACATATGTCCATGTGCTGGATTTAAGTGGTGATATCACTATACTACATAAGGACATTTTAACAACAACAACAAAAATTTAGCTGGTTTTCTGAGAGACTGCTACTCATATCTCTAATTAATTTATGTGATACTTGTTCTTAAATCAAGGCCATCATTGGTATTAACCAATGATTAGAACGAAGTCCCTGGAAAAAACATGACCTTATCTGTGACAATTTGTTGTGATTGAGCCTGACCTGTGGTGGCGCAGTGGATAAAGCGTCGACCTGGGAACACTGAGGTCGCCAGTTCAAAACCCTGCACTGATCTGGTCAAGGCACATATGGGAGTTGATGCTTCCAGCTCCTCCCCCCTTTCTCTCTCTCTCTCTCTCTCTCTCACTCTGTGTCTCCTCTCTAAAATGAATAAAATAAAAAGAAATTAAAAAAAAAAGATACACAATTTGTTGTGATTGAAAATGCAAGAAGGGACTGTAGAACAAAGTGGTAGTATAAACCCCATTTATAAAGTAGTCCTTGACTTTTATTTTAGCTCTTGCCTTTAAATTGCTCATTCCCGTGATTCAGGCATCATTTTCCTTGGAAGCAACATTCTCCCTGTGACCTTTTGTATAACTGATAAAATTATCAAGTGGTCTGTTGGTTCTCAAACTGGTCCGTGAAGTAGAATCTCAGGGGAGAGGGAATGTTAAAACCAATCCTTGGGCCGACTCCCTACAAACAAATCAAATTCCTTGGGGGACACCCAAGTATCAACATTTTTCTGCCCTCCTCCCCACCCCCATTCCTTTCCAGGTAATTTGAATATTTAAGCAGAATTACAAACTGATTTAAATCCTATTAGCTTGTTTAAAATCTCAGAAGAAAATACCGGTGATAAGAAGTCTAATACTTTACCTTGTTATGACCCCCACAAACTCAGAGGTTTAAGGCAATAGTAACCAATCTGGCAAATTCCGTACTATTTGAATTTAGAGATTTCAGAAAATACTGTTGAGAAAGCTACTCCCATGAGCTTAGATAAGGCCTGCAAACATCAAAGTGTTGAAAGCAGCACCACCTCAGAAATTCCCACTTGTGGCTGAGCGCAGACTCTCCCCTGTGGCCTGGGAGGCCAGGCTTTGGGCCAAGGTCGCCCCCCTCTGCAAGGCCCACGCCTCCCCCAGCCTGGCTCAGACCCAGGCTCAGGCCCCAGGAAAGGCGCTGAAGGTGACAGAGGTGATAACTTGCTTGCTCAATTCACATCCTTTATTATGAAAAGCACCCTGTCACCCAACGTTTTCTCGCAACCACAGAAGGTTAGAATCCACAAGGCCCTCAGAGAGGCCACTCCTGTGGCTACTCAAGCATTGAAGCTTAGAACCCTTTCTTCAGAAGGAAGCTTCCACATGGGCCCAGTATAAAGAAGCTGCTCAGGTTAAGACAGTGGGGTGCCTACATTCCTGCCTTCAGATACCTACAGACAAGGTGCCAAGGAACAGATTAAGGGGTTTTTTGTTGTCCCATGAATGAGAACAGTCGTAAACAGTTACACAGCATGTTTCCCGTGCCGGGCACCATTCCAAGTGTATTCATCTTTTCAGTAATCTGTGAGATAAATACTATTATCATCCTATTCAACAGATTAGGAAATTAAGACTCAGAGAGTTTAAGTAATTTGCCCAAGGTTATTACACTTGGCAACTGATAGAGCCAAGGTTCAAATCCAGTCTTTGCTTCTCATTGCTGGGGAGCAGTAGGTGTCAGGTTCCCAGCAAGATTAAGCAAGACACAGTTCCCTTTGAAAGTGGGGGAGTGAGAGTCCTGTGACCAGGCCAGGGCCTATTCTTTTGGTTGGAGCATGGTTGGTAAATACATTTTTTTTAGATATAATTCATATACCATAAAAGCCACCTTTTAAAAGTATGTGATTCAGGGGATTTCAGTGTATTCACTGAGTTGTGTGATCATCACCATTATCTAATTCTAGAACACTTCTGTCACCCCAAAAAGAAACTGACACCCAGTAACGGTCACTGCCTGCTCTACTTCCTCACGAGCCCTGGCACTCACTCTGCTTGTTGTCTCTGTGGGTTGACCTAGCCTGGACATTTCACACAAATAGAATCACTCAATGTAGGTCAAAGGCAGCATGCCTTGTCTACTGGTCTAAATGTCTCACATTTTTACTTTCTTCTTGTTCCTTTGCAGGTTGCTTTGTCACACTTCAAACAAACATTATGACAATTTATTGTTTTCATTTTTTTCTTGGTCCTGACCAGTTGCTCAGTTGGTTAGAGCATCATCCTGAAACAGCAAGGTTGCAGGTTTGCGCTCCGGTCAGGGCACACACGGGAAGCAACCATAAAATGCAAGACTAAGTGGAACAACAACCAAATGCTTCCCTTCGGCCTCCCCTCCCTCTCCTTTCCTCTCTCTGTCTCTCTAAAAATCAATAAGTTAAAAAAATAATAATAAATAAATAAGTCCCTGGTCAAATAGCTCGGTTGGTTGGAGCATTATCTTGAAGCGCAAAGGTTGCCTGTTCAATCTTCTGTCAGGACACATAAGAAACACCTTGATGTTCCTGTCTCTCTGTGTCTCTCTTTCTCCTGCATCTCTCTGTAAGATCAGTGGAAGATAAGGATGGTCACATGAGGAATTCAGACCCTGGACTTTTGGCTAGGGCCACCCACACAACCAAGATTGCCAAAAGAAACTTCCCAGAGATCTTTAGGAGAAGAGTGACTGTCCATCAGTCAGTGAGATTTCACCACGTCATAATTACTCGCCTACCCTAAAGGACCCCTTTAAATACCTCTCACTCGGTTTAATTCAAGCGACTCCCCTATCCTCTGTCCCCAGGGCTAGGGAACCTCAATAAGCAGGATGCGTGGTACTTAATAAAGTCTTTATTATTCCTCACTTTGTGGCTCCGCCCCCCTTCCTTCTTTCTCAGCAGGGAAAAATACCTTATATTTGGTACCGAAACCCGTGAGGAGTTAGAAGCCCGCTGGGGCCACTCCTCTCATCATCCCCTCTGAGAAAGAAATAGGATCTCCGACCTTCTACCCACTTTGGCACATGGTGCAGTAAGTCCCCTGCCTCCAAACTTCCCTCAGTTCTTTCCCCCGAGACTCCCTGTCTGAAACCGTAGCTACGTCAGCGAAGTCTTTATTTATTTATTTATTTATTTTTAACAGGGACAGAGAGAGAGAGTCAGAGAGAGGGACAGATAGTGACAGACAGACAGGAATGGAGAGAGGTGAGAAGCATCAATCATTAGTTTTTTGTTGCCATTGCGACACCTTAGTTGTTCATTGATTGCTTTCTCATATGTGCCTTGACCGCAGGCCTTCAGCGGACCAAAGCAACCCCTTGCTGGAGCCAGCAACCTTGGGTCCAAGCTGGCGAGCCTTCGCTCAAGCCAGATGGGCCCCGCGCTCAAGCTGGCGAGCTCGGGGTCTCGAACTGGGGTCCTCCGCAACCCAGTCCGACGCTCTATCCACTGCACCACCGCCTGGTCAGGCAGGGAAGTCTTTTCTGTCTGAATGCGTGTGTACCCATGGAGACATCTGAGCACATCCACTTTCGCTATCCATCTGTGGCCACAGTGTGAGTTTTGGGATGTCAGTTCTCAACTCTGACCACTCCAAGGACTGAGGGCAGCTGTGGGGGCACAGGAATCCCAAAACACTCCTGGAGTTGCCTTATCTGAAATATCTCCCTCTTTAAAGAAGAGGAAACTGTTCTTCTTCTCTGCTGGATAATAGGACCAGGTAGCCTCCTGAAGGGACTTTCAGTTTTAACACCTTCACCTGTAGGTAGAGTGCAGAGCATTTACCTAACAGCTATGGCTGATGCAATGCTCTGAGAGTACTCCAGCTCCCGAATCCCTCCTGGGAACACCCAGGAAGGAAGCTCACCAGCTATATGGAAATGACTCAGCACCAGCCAGGCAGCCTCCTGACCTTTTTTGGCCATTTGCCCTCCTGTGACATTCTATTGGCTGAACCCATGTATGTAAGCTAGTTTACTTCCTGAATAAAGTGGGTTTGCGTCACTGAACCTTTTCCCCTGAGCCGGGTCTCATGCGTCTCCATTGTCCTCACCCCCGGGTAGGCCTTGTCCACAACTGGCACTTCGAGCAGGGACCTAACCAGCATATAGGGGACAGGTTAGTGACCCTCTGCAATGGGAAACCTTCTCCCTTATTCTCGAGCCCCGCAGGCTCCAGCCCTGCACGCCCTGTTGCAGAGTAGGCGAGTTGAAGTTTGTGAAAAGGATCTCTAAATTTACTGGAAGATTCTCTTTGGTCTCAATCCCTGGATTGGGGACACACCCCTCTGGGACCTGGATACTTGGGTCCGAGCTCTCCGATGAATTTGTTCGGCTGAAGTACATGAAGGACAAACCTTCCCTCTCGTCCTAACTCCTGCCTTATTGGCAATACACACCTGCTTGACCGGTGCTCCTGCTGAGGACCCTCCGCTGGTCCCTAAGGTCCTACAGGCTCCTCCTCTTTCAGAGGAGCCCCTACCTCCGTATTTGCCTCCCCCTGTAGAGGAAGAAAAGGGCTGGGCCACCGAGTTTGATGGACTTGCAGCCGAGTGTACAGAAACGAAATTAGAAACCTGCCATCAGCTCCGCCACCCGAAGAAGCGAAAGTCACTACTTTCACATTCCCTGCCGGGCTAAATGCCCCACCCCAGCCTCTCAGATGCCATTTTGTCCAACATGTATTCCTGCTGCAGACCCATAGGCCAGCTCAAACACCCCTATGTGTCAGCAAAGAGATATTTCCCACGCAGCATTAAGACTAGAGTCCCCTCACCTTTTTCCGGTCAATATTAATCCTACCAGTGCACGACTGCAAGCTTGATATCCACATGACCAAAAAAACATCGTTACTCTCAGGAAGGCCATCCAGGAAGATGGCCTTCACTCTTCCTATGTTCAGCAATTACTTGAGAATATCACTATTGATTTAAATTGCTCCCACAATTGGAAGACGTTAGCCCGAGCAGTCCTCACCCTGGGAGACTTAATTCAATGGAAAACCTTATACAACGAGCAATGTGAAATAATAGGTGAAAGGAATCAAAGAGCTGGCATTAACCTCCCCCCTGAGGCCCTCAAAGGAGAGGGGCAATTTGCCTCCTCTGCTGTACAGGCTACCAGACCCCTCAGCATTTTGATCAAGTACGCCTATGTGCTACTAGAGCATTTACCCAAATTAATGCTCATGAAAGGTCCTTAAAGCTTTCCAAATTGCTTCCGGGTTCCAATAAACCTTTTTCAAATTTTCTAGGAAGGGTCCAAGAAGCTATAAAGCATAAGTTATGCACACTAATGAGGCCAATGCTCTAACTAAAGAATTGGTGTGGAAAGGTGCCAATGGAGAGTGTAGACAGGCAATAGGGCCAATTAAAGCTGCGCCCCTAGATGATTGGGTCTTTGCCTGCCGATATGCAGGCAGCAACTCGGCAGCGGCCCTCGCTATTGCTCTTGCAGCCCAGTTAAGCATTTCCTATCAGGGGTTGGGGGACCAACAGACACAAGGGGCCTGCTTTGAATGCAAGGGCACAGGACATTTTGCACGCCAGTGCCCTAACAAGAAAAGAAAGTGATAAAAAAAAAAAACAAAACAAAAAAAAACACCTTCTGTGTGCCCCCATTGTAGAAAGGGATTTCACTGGAAGCGAGATTGTCGCTCAACCACCACTGCAGATGGAAAACCTCTAGAGCCTTTAAATGGGAAGCGGGGCAGCTCTCAGCCCCACCCATAAGAGAGCAACTCCACACAGAAGTCTATTGGACCTTACCTTTAACTCAGAATAAGGCCTTTCTGACCCTGCAAGTAGAAGGCCACCCCATTCTTGGGCTCATAGACTCAGGTGCTGATGTTTCTGTAATGAGGGAAGAGGATATAAAGGAAGGCTGGGACACGCGCCAGGGCCTCTTGTACAGGTAGTTAGCAGAGTGCGACCAGCCCAACAAGCCATACAACCACTGCACTGGACAAACCTGATGGGACGACTGGAGTTTTTGGTCCTTTATTTATGACTAAATTGCCACATACACTTTGGGGACAGGTGCTGTATTTTAAGTGCTGTCTTTACTTCGTGTCTCTATTACCAGCCAGCCCCCCTCCCAATTCTAAAGGCCACTGCTCAATTAAAGACTCCGAAACCCATCAAACTTACATGGGATACCGACCAACCAGTTTGGGTTGAGCAGTGGCCATTAACAGCCTCTAAATTAAAAAAAATTACACAAGCTAGTTCAGCAACATTTAGAAGCCAAACATATTGAACCCTCCATCAGTCCTCATAATTCACCTGTCTTTGTGATATAAAAGAAGGCATCCAAAAAATGGAGATTCCTCCATGATTTAAGGGTAATTAAAGAGCCCACACACGGACTTGTACAGACCCATTTCCTCTGAACTCCAGCCCTGGGGAATCAGGGACATATGGGGAGGAGCTGGATCATCAGGCAGCAGGACAGGAACCAGGTGGAGCAGCTTTCAGCCAGACAAAAGTGCTGGCAGAGGCTATTGTTTCTTTTTTGAGGTGCCCCCCACACACACACACACAGAGCCATATCTGAGTTTCCACCTACCTGGCTCACACTGTTCGCCCTGCCCAGGTGCTTCCTGTTGCAGTAACAGTGAACTACTCAGAAGGCAGATGACACGTTCTGAGGGATCAAGGGGAGGCAACAGCTCCAGTCAGCAGACCAAAGGACTAAAGACCCATCCCCAGCCTTACTCAGATATTTTTATTAGCCAGTATAGATAACACTGGGAAAAAAAACTTTTGTTGCATCCACAAAAACACTTGTTCTGACCTAATTTGAGTGTGCTGATCTCAAATATGACATTAGTTTTTCTCTGTAAGCGACAGGTTTTTTGCAATTCAAGATTTTAGGTTTTTATCTTACTGTAAAATTTTCAACATTTAGTTTAACATAATGAAGTAGAATATCTTCTTGGGCATCATCTTTGTGAAAATATAATTTATATAATGTAGTAAATATACTATTACACTAAAAGATATGATTGCATCAGAATTTGTCTACAATTTTGAAATAGAACATATTAAAACATTTATTTTAATCATAAAGTTTGCACAAAACTTATTTAAATTCTCTTCTGGCAAAAATTTGCGTTTGTAACTCTTGCATTTGTGTACTTGTTGAGGACAATCTTGTTTGATGCTTCAGCAGTAGTCTGTCATCATATTTCTGTCCCATCGCCCCTGATAATGCTCTTCCATCATCTTCAGATCTTGAAGAATGTACTCTTCCTGCTCATCACTAACAGCTCCAAGATTTTCGGGAAATTTATCAAGGTCATGTTCAGAAAGTGAATCTTAATGCTCATGTTACATCCAATGTCACAGAAAGCCAACATTATCCTTTGAACCAGAAGTTCATAGTTTTCTGCTTTTTTGTTGCCTAGGAAGTTCTTTGTAACTGCCACAAAAGACTGCCATGCTGGTTTCTCCTCCTTATTCATCTTCCTGGCAAATTCCTCATCATATATGAGGGTTTAAATGTGAAGTCCATCGAATACACCTGCTTTTATCTTCTCGAAAGACAAGGCAGGAAAACAGAAATCATATGTTGAAAGCATTCACTTTTTCTATTCAAAGCTTGAACAAACTGTTTCATTAAGCCAAGTTTGATGTGAAGTGGGGGAAAAATGATCCTGTCTTGATTAACTACAGGTTCATTCACAATAGTTTGCATCCCTGCTTCCAGAGCTTCACATTTTGGCCACTCCTTCTGTGTCCAGTGTTTCTCCCGAGCTTGGCTGTCCCACAAACACAGAAAGCAAGGATACTTTGTGAAACCTCTCTGTTGTCCTAGCAGGAAATTTACCATTTTAAGATCCATACAAATGATCCAGTTATGCTCCTCATATTTCAGAAAGTTGAGAACAATTTTTATGTCATTATAATCTTGCAGATGAGTTGAATAACCAACTGGAACCACTGCATAAACATTACTGTTGTGTAAGAAAACACATTTCAGACTCCATTTAGAGCTGTCAAGAAATAGGAGCCATTCTGTTGGTCTGTAAGTAGTAACACCTAGCTGGCTGAGAAGACTACTTATATCATGACAGTAAACAAAGTTTTTGTCTTTGGAATAAAAGTCCCCAAAAATTTGTTCACACTTCATGAAATGGGATACTTTAGCTGACCAGTGAAGTACATTCTTTTCTTGAAGCTAATAACTCAGCTGCTTTTTTTGAGAGGCCCAAATCTTTTACTAAGTCATTCAATTCAGGTTGGCTAAACTGCTTAGGGCTTAATGACTGCTTGGCATCAGAAGAAAACCCTCCAGATTCTACAACCATTTTCTCATGCATCTTATCAAAATACACTTGATCACCATATTCACTTTCTTCATCCTTAGAAGAAATAAAACTATTAAAAACTGGAACCGGGAGTGTCTCAGAGTGTGGGATAGGTCGTATTGCTGAAGGAATATTAGGATATATGATCATATGCTGTTTTTTTCTTGCCGATGTCCTTTGTATGGATCAGACAGAAAGAACAGTCACTGCTGTGGTTCTTGGGTTCACACCTAACCATGGGAATACCACAAGGCATTCCTTTGCATTTTTCTGTTGTCCAGTCACAAAGCATTTCCTCACAATTATGACACACAATATGAGGAGCCCAATTCTTGTCTTGATCACCAAGGGGAACTTGAAAATAGGCAATATATGCACGTGTCACAAGTGATGAAATATTGCGCCTTTGATGTTGAAGTGTGTAAGAGTCACATACATAACAGAAGGTGTCAGGACTCTTCTTACATTTACACCTACTCGAAGATGCCATGATTCAATCTTAAAACAAAATAAGAGGGTGTTTTTATCAGATTATAATTTTTTACATTTAAAAAGAACTACAATTATATAAAAGTGATGGTTGTAAAACATTAATTGCCTTGTGGTTATGTTCAATCCAAGAGTCATTGCCCTTTAACTTCAATTTAAAAAACAATGCATGCCATTAACTGTAACAACAAAGAAATAAAAACTAGAGCATGCACCAAAAAATGGATTTCAGATTTGGAGTCAGCAATGCAGAAATATATAGAAACAGTTCTAAAACCTCATGCAACAGAAAAAGAAAAAAAAATTGTTCCCCAGTGTAATTTAAGGAAGCAGACAGCAGAAGGTTTTAGAGGGTGAAGTAGAGGACAAGGAACATGCTAACTTCTAATCTCTGTTCTGAGAGCCTAAACAATTTTCTGTTGCTGAATATTATCCTCCTACTGTTTTGCTGTTTCCAACAGGCACTGTTTCTAGTATGGGTCAGAGAGACCCCTAGACTTTCATCCACTCAGGGCCTTCACCCTAAGGCACCTTGCTGTCTCTAATTGTCATCCTAGCTCTGCATATTTTCATAGCATATTCCCACAGATTCCCAGAGACCCTGCCCCGTCCAATTGCAGGCCGGCCCACTCAAGCTATTTTCTGTGGCTTTTCCATATAAACAACCTATCTTGGCTCAGGCTTTGGACTTTCCTAAAATCTCTCAAACAAGCAGCATCTGGCCTCTGTGTGCCCTGTACTTCTTGCTAAGTGGCCCCAGGCCTGGCATTAGTGGCAGCTAGGCTTTGGTTTGCAGCTGGCCCTCTCTCGGGCAACTCCAAACCCAGCTAAAGAGCATCTGTACATTGCTCTGTAGCTTGTGCCAGATGGCCCCAGGCAAGGAATAGGCAGTGGCTGACCTTGTACTTCCCAGGAAGTTCCAGAGCCAGGGTACCCAGTGGACAGCTTCAGATCACATTGAATTACAACCCTATACTTCCACAAATGGCACACTTAAAGGGTAGATTCGGTGAGCACCAAAGCCCCACTGAAGCAAGTCCTGCTCCATAGGGTTGGCTCCTGCACAAAAGATCCTCTACTATAGTCCCCAGCCAGTCCTCAAAGCTGATCAACCTGGGGGTCAGTTCCTCCCAGTGATGCCAACAGCAATCAAAGCTCAACTGCAGTAGAACTGTGCACACAGCCCACATAGGAGGCACACCTGGAACACTCAGCTCAGGTGACTGGGGAGGCTATGCCACGGAGCCCTACAGGACACCTGCTGAATGAGGTTACTCTAGTAAGTCTGGGAGACATAGCATCTCTACCTAATACATAGAATTTAATACATGCAAGCAGTCACAAAGCAGAGACAAAGAAACATCCCAAATGAAAGAACAGGAGAAATCTCCAAAAATAGAACTAAACAAAATGGAGGCAAGCAATTTATCAGATGCAGAGTTCAAAACACTGGTTATAAGGCCTTGGCCATGTGATTTAGTAGATAGAGTTCTGGCATGCCGAAGTCATGGGTTTTATCCCCAGTCAGGGCACATGTGAGAAACAACCAATGAATGCATAACTAAAATGGAACAAGTAAGTGGAACAAGTTGATACTTCTCTCTCTCTCTCTCAAAACAATAGAAAATTAAAAAAAAAAAAACACTGGATGTAAGGTTGCTCAAGGAACTTAGTGAAAATTTCAACAAAGAAATAATAAGAATAAAAAGGACATTTAAAAAGTCAGAAATGAAGGATACACTAAATGTAATAAAGAATAATTTACAGGGACTCAACAGTAGAGTAGATGAAGCCAAGAATCAAATCAGCAATTTGAAATATAAGAAAGCAGAAAACATGCAATCAGAACAGCAAAAAGAAAAAGGAATACAAAAAATGAAGTTAGTGTAAGGGACTTCTGAGACAACTTGAGGTGTACCAACATTCACATCATGGGGGTGCCAGAGGAGAAGAGAGAGATCAAGAAATTGAAAACCTATTTGAAAAAATGATAACAGAAAAATTCCTTAACCTGGTGAAGAAAATAAACATACAAGTCCAGGAAGCACAGAGAGTTCCAAACAAGATGAACCTAAAGGGGTCAACACCAAAACACATCATAATTAAAATGCAAAAGTTGTTAAAGACCAAAAGAGAATCTTAAAAGAAGCAAGAGAAAAGCAGTTAGTTACCTAAAATAAAGCTCCCATAAGACTATCAGCTGATTTCTCAACAGAAACTTTGCAGGCCAGAAAAAATTGGCAAAAAATATCCAAAGTGATGAAAAGCAAGGACCTACAACCAACATTACTCTACCCAGCAAAGCTGTCGTTTAAAATTGAAGGATATATAAAGAGCTTCCCAGATTAATAAAAAAAAAAAAAAAAAAAAAAAAAGCTAAAAGAGTTCATCAATGCCAAACTAATATTACATGAAATGTTAAAGGTTCTTCTAGAAGAAGAAGAAGAAGAAGAAGAAATATGAAAAATAAAATGGCAATAAATACATATCTACAATTGAATATAAAAAACAAAGTAAACAAACAAGCAGAAAAGAAACAGACTCATAGATATACAGAACATTTTGACAGTTGCCAAATAGGAGAGGGGTGAGGGAATGAGTAAAAAAAATAAAGGAATTATGAAGTAGTAATTGGTTGTTACAGAATAATCATAGAGATGAGTGTAAAGTACAACATAGGGAAAATAGTCAATAATAGTCTAATAAGTAGGTATGGTGTCAGATGGGTATGAAATTTATCAGGATGATCACTTAGTAAGTTATACCTGAAACTAATAATTAATACAATATTGTATGTCAACTGTAATTGAAGAATAAAAATTTATTTTAAAAAAGTTAACACTCTCTGGTCTGTTCTTCTTATATTCAGTCCAAATTATTTGTGTCTATATTTCAAAAAGTAAAGATCTTTTAAAAAGAAATGTGTCCTCATCAGGCTGTAAGTACTCCAGCTTTCTTCAGGGAATTTTATGGTTTTTCTATGGACATGAGTCAAATGTTGGGGAGAGTTAAGCACATGTCCAGTTTAATCATTGGATGTAGTCCATGGCCTTTAAAAATCCCTTTGGCTTTTCTTAGTAACAGAGATAAAACTGGAGAAATAAGTGGTGTGTCTGAGTCATATTAAGAATTTCCCTTTTTCTGCATGACCAGGCAGTGGCGCAGTGGATAGAGTGTCAGACTGGGACACAGAGGACCCAGTTTCGAAACCCCATTGTCAGCTGCTTGAGCGTGAGCTCATCTGGTCTGAGCAAGGCTCACCAGCTTGAGCCCAAGGTCGCGCTGGCTTGAGCATTGGCCACTGACTCTACTGTAGCCCCCCATTCAGGGCACATATGAGAAAGCAATCCATGAACAACTAAGGTGCTGCAAAGAAGAATTGACGCTTCTCATCTCTCTCCCTTCCTGTCTGTCTGTCCCTATCTGTCCATCTCTCTGTCTCTTTCTGTCTCAATCTCCCCCCTAAAAAAAGAATTTCCTTTTTCATGAAGAATTCTTGGGATAAATAACTTTTTAAATTCCAAATCAATTTCATAAGCTGCCCTTCTCTTTCTTCTTTCTTCCACTATCCATCTCCCCTGTGTTCTCTATGCTTTCCTCTGGTCACACCCATTTGCAGCGATGCCTGACTTTGAAGAGTTAACCAAGGTGGCTTTTGAGCTGGTCTGCAGCTAGGGAAGCTGCCTTCTTCCCTGGCATACTCATCCCCAGGACTCACAGAAAAGCCACAGCATAGACATTTGACCATAGTGGACCTCAATCCTACATAAACTGGACACTTTATGTGCCTACACTCATAAAGTACACTCCTATATGTTGAACAAGTACCAATAATGCTATTAACTTGGAAGGTAGGGAAGCATGTAAATGATGCAATGTGAGACATTTTCTTTATAATTAGAAAGTATAATTAAAATGTCTCCCTGGAATGTCTTTAAAATATTTCTTCTAGAATTGTCCAATGTTTTTCCCAATAAAAGATAAAGAATATTTTGATGCATCTTTAATTAGTTTGGACGCTGAAAGTATTCAAGAAAGTTTGCCTCTAGTTTACTAAGATATATCTATTGAGATTTGACAATCTTCTAACAAATTTCTCCTCTCCCTCCTTTTTAATTTTAACTTTTACTCTTCTCATGAAAGAATTCACTTGGCCTTGAACAGTAGAAACACAAACTGTTTGCCTAAAGAACATAAATCTGTAGATTTCCTAATATTTTTAGGAAGTATCAACCAAAAAAAAAAAAGGTTTAGGCTGTAATAAAAATTAAAAGGTATTTATGTGAGCAAGAAGACAACAATCTGAAATACAGATCCAAGTAGCAACACAAACTATGCTCTGGAGAGAACAAAAAAGCAGGATTTATAAAGGCAAAACCCACAAAATGCAATTCTTTCAAGCCAATGAAGGCCAGGTTAGGTTAACAGGGATTAGTTAGTTCCAATATGCAAATGAGAAAGGTGAAAACTATAAGAAGAAAGTCAAGTCAAAATGTGCCCAGGTAGCAGTTATTTTTCTTGGTTGTTTATGGCTCCAGGATGTTTATGGTTGGACTTTAAGCTAAATTTAACAGGTTTAGCAACTTAATAGCAGTTCTGAGAACAGAAGTACAAGATATGCACAGGTCCCACATCCTTAATAGCCTCCAGACTCGAATAATGCTTATTCCATTTGATTTTCTCCATTTTCAGAAGGAAATGAAATAAAGCAGAGCTGCCTATTGGGGGGTGGCAATTTCTGGCCAAAAGTTTAACTTGACCTGTTAATATTGTTTTTCATCACGTCACGCAAGGCCAGTGAGAGAAAAACACTGAACTCAGGACAAACCCTACAGCTGACCCATGCCCTCCCACCCAGAAAGATGATACAGCTGAGGGAAGGATGAATACTAGTGACAGGCGTAGCTCATATGGTCACTCCTGTCCCAGGTGTTCTCCCTGTTTGCACAACCACACTTGTCTCTATGAGCACACTGCTTAGGGGCTATTAACTCAGCTAATTACAGGGTGTTCCTCAACTCCTTGCAGTCCAGTGAACACAAGCTAATGAATTTGCTGAGATGTTTTAAGGCAGATGTTTGTAAACTGAGGTCCGTGGATAGAAGGTAAGAGTCTATGAATGTTAATGAGAAATAAATTACACATTTATTTTTAATAAGCACCTTTGGCTTTATCTCAATGGAAATCACCAATATTTTCAAATATCATGTTTCATTGCTGCAGATATCTCAAAATATGTTATGCTCATCACTTCTTCATAAACATGATGGTTTTTAGGTCTATCATGGGACCTTGTTGTTTAATACATCAATAAAGAAGTACATTGTTATGGCCAAAATGTTTGTGTCACCCTAAAATTTCTCTTTTTTAAAATTTTTATTGATTTAAATTTATTGTGTTTACATAGATCCAAGTGTCCTACCGAACATATCTTCCCCACCCCGTGTTCCCCTCAACATCCCCCATGCCCCCTCCCTCCATTAACCTCCCCCCTTCCCTCCAGGATTTGCTTTCCTGATTTCTATAACGCTGTTATGTATATATAATTTCACTAATCTCTCTCTCTTCTCTGATCCCATCCTCTCATCCTCTTTCCCTCTCTCTGCTTTCCCTCTGGTCCCTTTGATCCTGCTTCTGCCTCTATTCCGCTCCTCATGTCACCCTAAAATTTCTATGTTGAAGTTGTAGCCCCTACTGTGATGAAAGTGGGGGGTGGGGCCTTTGGGAGGTAATTAGGCTACGATGAGGTCATTACAGCAGAACCTTCATGATGGGATTAGTGCTCTTATGAGGAGAAGAACAGACACCAGAGCTCTCTCTCTCTCTCTGCCACGTGAGGACATGGCAAAAAAACAGACATCCACAAACCAAGAAGCAGGTCCCCACCAAGAACCAATCTGTCAGCATCTTGATCTTGGACTTCCAGCCTCCAGATCCATGAGAAATAAATATCTGTTGTTCAGGCCAGCCTGAGCTCACTAAGATACATATGTAATACATTTTAAAATAGTTTGATAACTTTATATACATAATTACTTTCCTTTATAATCCTATATATTCCCCTTCATGCATTTGAAAGTGTTATTCTAAGAATGGGTCCTCTGACTTCACCAGAGGGGTCCAAGACACATCACAAACCTGCCTAAGGAGACTGTCCTTTCTATCACCCCCTTCATCTTGGTCACATCTCTGCTTAACAAGAACAGCTTTCTCCTGCCTCCCAGACTTAGGAATAGTGGTTTATAACATGATGTTAATGAGGCTTTATTTTTTCTGGTTTTCTCCCTTGTAGATTAGCATCTTCATCCACTTCTGCCATCACAGACTTTGCCTTCTGGCCTCGGCCACTATCCAACAAGTGTGTGCTGTTGAGGGAGGGTGTGCCCAGAGCAGTGCAGACCCAACATCCCTAAGGAAATAACCTCAAACCCACCAGATCTCACCATTGGTGATCTCCATGGAGAACAGTACATTGGCACACCCTTTCCAGGACTGTGGGTGAAGTAGGTGGAGAGTTGAAAGGTCACCAACTATTTATTAGAAAGACAGGTTGTTTTATATTGGTTCAATATGATTAGTTCATTTTTGAGTAAAAGACCAGACAAATCCTCTATTTCAGGCTTGCCAGCACCACTTAGTAAGTATTGGTCCTTGAGTAATCTGCTACTTCCTGAGGCTTCAATTTTCTCTTCTGTCAGATGACGAATACAACTTCATAGGTTCAGTTCTCAAAACATGTCCTTTCTCTCTCTCTCTTTTATTTTGAGACCTGTCACATTTGAACTTTAATTTCAATTATATTATTAGACAATGATACAGTTACACAATCACAGAAATGGAATTTGAGCATCTTGAGGAAAGGATTTTACATTTTAAATTCAATATTATTGACTTAAACCGCTCAGATCGCAGCTTATTTTAGGACAGCATTGAGGTTACTTTTTGTTTTGCTTTGTTCTGCTTTGCTTTAAGTATCTCTTCTTGGCCTTTTGGCTACAGTTGTTTTTTGCTTTATCTAAAATCTGTGTTTCACTATATCAGCTCTAGGTGGCAGTAATATACCATAGAGATTCGTGGTGAACTAGGTAACAAGCATCCTGCTGTGTTTCAAGTGTGGAGGCTGAGAAAGCACCTTAAGGAAAATTTGAATATGATTACTGAGTGCTATGGCTACCCTGACACTCTGTGTACAGGTCATCTCACCACTGCTGTCTCTTCTGGTTAACTGTGTTGGAGGAAGGAAAGCCACAGACTCATGAGGACATTGTATCAAGGATGCAATGGAATAAGATGAATTGATAGGGCTCTGTCTACACACACACAAGGAGAGAGTGTATTTGGGAGACAGTTTATTTCATTCCCTGGATTTATTTACGACAGTGTATGTGTTTGTGTCCTCATATGCAAAATGGTGCTAATATTTCCAACTTCATAGGACTATAACGAGGATTAAATTAGTTCATATATGTAAAGCGAATAAAGTGCCTGGCACATGGTAAAATAAATGTTAGTTACTGCTATTATTAGTATTACCCACAGGTCTTTGCATTTATCTGAAGGAATAGGAAGATCTGGGCACGGCTACTATGGGAAACACACATACACCGCCTCTACGGAATATAGACACATGTGGTGCCACATAAAGAAGAATATCTAAGGTAATTTTATTTATTTACATTTATTCATCTCAGGAGAGAGAGAGAACAAAAGAGATTCATTTATTGTACACTTGTTTATGTATTCATTGGCTGATTTTTACATGTGCCCTGACCAGGGATTGTACCCACTACCTTCGCTTATCCAAGTGACACTCTAATCAACTGAGCTACTCAGCCAGGACCTTGTCTAAGGTAGTCTTAAAGGGTAAAATGAAAGCCAGAAGGAGTCAGGGTAAGGTCTTAACTCATTTACCTTAGGAGCAGATGGAGAGTAAACGTTTTTTATGGTGCCAGAAGAGGACAGCATTCAGGAGCTGATTAGGTGAAGAAGCCTTGTTTCTTAGGGAATAGCTTCTCTTTCTCCAGTATCTGAAATTCCTAGGGTGTGTGTCAGTCTCACAATAGCATAGCACAGGGGTTGGGAACATTTTTGGCTGAGAGAGTCATGAACGCCACATATTTTAACATGTAATTCCGTGCCTGACCAGGCAGTTGCACAGTGGATAGAGCATCAGACTGGGATGAGGAGAAACCCAGGTTCGAGACCCCAAGGTAACCAGCTTGAGCACGGGCTCATCTGGTTTGAGCAAAAGCTCACCAGCTTGAGTCCAAGATCACTGCCTCGAGCAAGGGCTTACTCGGTCTGCTGAAGGCCCACTGTCAAGGCACATATGAGAAAGCAATCAATGAACAACTAAGGTGTCAAAATGAAAAACTGATGACTGATGCTTTTCATCTCTCTCTGTTTCTATCTGCTGTCTGTCCCTATCTATCCCTCTCTCTGTCTCTATAAAAAAAATTAAAAATAAATAAATAAATAAAATGTAATTCCGTGAGAGCCATACAATATCTTTAACACTAAATACAAGTAAATGCATACATTTTATGTAAGACCAACACTTTTAAAGTACAATAAGTCTCTGAATTCCTTTTAATAATGTTGTTATGCTGTTGCTAACCAATGATGAATAAAGTACTTCGTACCATTAATGCGACTTCTGGTGCTGCATGGTTTTGCTGATCGCTTTGTAGTCTGGTTGATACATGGTGAGGTTAAGCTTCATACAGGTGTTGAGACTTCCATCCTTTAAACATGGTTGTAGGTTGGTCTTAACGTTCTTTAGATGTGAGAAAGACAGCTCACATGCATACGTAAAGCCAAACATTGTCAGTACAGCAATACTCACACGCTGAACTATGTGGTATGTCAGGGGAAGCAATTTCCAAGTTTTGACAATCAGCTGGTCCGCAGGTTGAAGTTTTTTCATTTCTCCCCACTTGTGTTTGCTCGCCAACTCTGCTTGCTGTCATGCAAGTCTTTCCAAATCTTTATTCAGTGACTTGAACTTATTCACCCACATGTCTGAGGCCTTCAGGTCAGCAGTTTATAGCTCAAAATCTCTGACGGAGACACCAGGAATGTAACTCAGGTAGGCGCTGTCCCCTGCACACTCGCTACAATACCTTTCATCTAACTCACATTAGCAGCAGGTCTAATTTAACAGCACAGGCACAGGGAAAGTCACATGTGCATTATAAGAAAGACTAGAAATGTAATCTACATTTCACACTACATTTAGGTCAAAATACCTTCAGAATTAAGAAAAATATTGTTCCCTCTCATCCTGGACCAAATTCCATATACTTTCAACCTAAATTAAACTAGTTAACTTAAAGAAAACCGCACATGAATCCTAGCACTAAAATAAAATGTTTCTGTACACTTTCTGTTATTCTACACTTACTGTCAAACTGTATATCATACTAAGCTCCAGAAGCTATTCTAACATTAATAAAAGCTCATAACTCTTTCTCACTCTTTACCATTTGTCAGTGTCAGAATACCATTCAGGTCAATTGCAAAGCATTACGTTTTAACTATGTGCATAACAGCACATATTTTGCTAAAAGTACAGCAATCTCACTCGAAAATCTTACACTGTACACAAATCTGCTTAGAGTAACATGTATAATTGATAGTTGAAAAGCGTTGTCCATATAAATCACATTGTTTCTTTCACGTTTTTCATATGTAAATCAAAAAGTTGAACTCCTGTGTTATCAGAAACAGGGCCATATTTCTATTTGAAAACCATTTTAAATGTTCAACCCATACATGCTTTTGCTGTTCAGTATATATATAGACTGTTGAAGAGAATATTGCAGGATATACATTCATCAGTGTTAACACCATAAGAAACAGATTATCACTTTAACTTGTTTCATTAAAGCAGAGAACATGCTTCAAATATCTTTATAGCATTCTCTAGGCCTTAGCACTGTCTATAACAGCCACAGTATACAGACATTCAAAAGTAAGACTTTTATTCTATTCATTAGCAAATGCCCCAGAATTAACATTTATACTTACTCTAGTATCTGTTAAAGTTACACAGTGGTCTGCTTTTTAGGAGAAGAGCTTGGCAATACCTTGTTTTTTCTTAGGAATTGGGAAAGTACTCAGTTTTTTAACACAGTAATGTCAATCCAGCCCTCTATTCTTAGATTCTCTAACTGAATGTAATGGTAAGATGTCTAATTACTTGAACTATAGTTCTGTAAAAAGTTGTGCAAAGATTATTTCATATATCTATGGGAACTATATTCTTCCAGGACAAACGTTACTGTTCATTACATGGCAGATTTAGTTTTTTGTTGTATCCGGGTTTCTGTTAAAATGAGTTGCAAGTGTTTTAAGCTAGCTGCACTCATCGGTATGCTTCGCATTACTTTAAAATTAGCCTCAGGCTTTTATATTTTTCTGGCTTCTATATCCTGCTTAGAATGACCTTCCAAGCTTATGTTATGTAAAGCTTTCTTTTAACCAGACAGTGCTTCTTACATGAACTGCACAGTATCTAGAATGCTGAGTTCAATATACAATCATATTCCTCATGGTATATTGTAACACCATTGTGGAAACAGAGTTACATACCCTGAAGAAAACACAAGTAAACCCTAACTTTAAAGTAACTTTCATCTAACTAACATTAGAAGCAGGTACAATTTAACTACATAGGTATAGGAAACATTACATGTGCATTATAAAGACTAGAGATGTAAACTACATTTCACACTACACTTAGGTCAACATACCTTCAGAACTAAGAAATCTATTGTTTCCTCTCATCCTGAACCAAATTCCATATAATTTCAACCTAAATTAAAATACTTAACTCAAAAAGAACCCCAAATGAATGCTAGCACTGAAATGAAAAGTTTCTATACACTTTCTATTATTTCACACTTACTGTCAAACTGTATATTATATTAAGCTCCAGGAGATATCCTAACATTAATGTGAGTTTATAACTCTTTTTAGCTCATTGCCATTTAGCAGTGTCAAAATACCATTCAGGTCAATTGCAAAGCACTACATTTTAACTGTGTGCATAACAGCACATACTTTGCCAAAAGTTCAGCAATCTCACTCAAAAATCTTACACTGTACACAAATCTGCATAGAGTGATGAGTATAATGGATAGTTGAAAAACGTTGTCTAAATTTGTCACATTGTTTCTTTCACGTTTTCCACATGTTAATCAAAAAGTGGAGCTCCTGTGTATCAGAAACAGGGCCATATTTCTATTTGAAAACCATTTTAAATATTCAACCCATACATGTTTTTGCTGTTCAGTATATATGCAGACTGTTGAAGGTAACATTGCAGGATATACATGCGTCAGTTTTAACACGATAAGAAACAAATTATCACTTTACCTTATTTCATTACAGCACAGAACATGCTTTAAATATCCTTAAACCATTCTGTAGGCCTAAGCACTCTCTATAACAGCCACAGTATACAGATGTTCAAAAGTGAAACTTTCACTCTATTCATCAGCAAATGCACCAGAATCAACATTTATAGTTACTCTAGTATCTGCAAAACATTCACAGTGGTCTGCTCTTCAGGAGAAGCAGTTCTTGGCAATATCTTGTTTTCCCTTAGAAATTGAGAAAGAACTCTGTTTTCTATAAAAGTAATGTCAATCCATCACCCAATTCTTAGATTCCCTAACTCAATGGTTCTTAACCTTTTTTGAGGTACCAAACCCACCAGTTTCATATGCACATTCATCTAACCCTTCTTTAGTGATAAATAAAATATGATTTTTTTTCCAAATTCAAGATATAGGTATATGTTTTTTTATTGGTGCACAAAATGAGCCGTGCATGAACATCACCTTGCTCAAAGAACAAAACCAACAAAGTGCATGAACTCACAACAAATTATGGTATTACTTTATTCTGACCTCCGTGGCAGAGGCTTCTCCGAACCCCTGAGACCAACTCATTGAATCCCTAGGGTCTGATAGAACCCAGGTTAAGAACCACTGCCCTAACTGAATGTAATGGTGAGGTGTCAAATTACCTGAAATATAGTTATGGAAGTTGTGCAAAGATTATTTCATACTTCTATGAGGATTATATTCTTTCAAGACAAAAGTTAATGCTTATTAAATGTCAGATTTAGTTTTTCGTTGTATCTGGGTTTGTGCTTGAAAGACTTTCAAGTGTTTTTGAGCTAGGTGCACTCATCTGTATGCTTCACGTTACTTTCAAATTAACCTCAGGCTTTTATATTTTTCTTGTTTCTATACTCTGCTGAGAAAGATCTTCCAAACTTAGGTTACAGAAAGCTTTCTTTTAACCAAAAAAGTGCTTCTTACATAAACTACACAGTTTCCAGAATGCTGAGTTCAATATACCATCATATTTCTCATGGTAAATTGTGGTACCATTGTGTGAACAGAGTTACCTACCCTGAAGTAAATTTCATCTAACTAACATTAGCCACAGGTCCAATTTACCTGCACAGGTATAGGAAACGTTACATGTGCATTATAAGAAACACTAGCGATGTAAACTACATTTCACACTACACTTAGGTCTACATACCTTCGGAACTAAATAAACTATTGTTTCCTCTCATCCTGAACCAAATTCCTCAGTTGAACTACTTAACTCAAAGAGAACCCCACATGAATCCAAATTCCTCAGTTGAACTACTTAACTCAAAGAGAACCCCACATGAATCCTAGCACTGAAATGAAATGTTTTCGTACACTTTCTGTTATTCTATTCTTACTGTCAAACTGTATATCATACTAAGCTCCAGAAGCTATTCTACCATTAATGTGAGCTCAAAACTCTTTCTCGCTCATTGCCATTTGGCAGTGTCAGAATACAATTCAGGTCAATTGCAAAGCATTACATTTTAACTGTGTGCATAACAGCACATACTTTGCTAAATGTCCAGCAATCTCACTGGAAAATCTTAGAGGAATGAGTATAATGGATACTTGAAATGTGTTGTCACATTGTTTCTTTCATGTTTTCCACATGTAAATCAAAATTTTAAGCTTTTTTGTTATCAAAAGTCTGCCATATTTCTATTTGGAAACCATTTTAAATATTCAACCCATACAAGTGTTTGCTGTTCAGTATATGTACAGCCTGTTGAAGGGAACATTGCAGGTTATACATGGGTCAATGTTAATACAATAAGAAACAAATTATCACTTTAACTTGTTTCATTAAAGCGGAGAACATGCTTCAAATATCCTTAAAATTCTCTGTAGGACTTAGCACTGTCTATAACAGCCACATTATACAGATGTTCAAAAGTATAACTTTCATTCTATTCATTATCAAATGCACCAGAATCAACATTTATAGTTACTTTAGTATCTGCTAAAGTTACACAGTGGTCTGCTCTTCAGGAGAAGCAGTGCTTGGCAATACCTTGTTTTCCCTAAGGAATTGAGAAAGTACTCAGTTTTCTAACACAGTAATATCAATCCAGCCCTCTATTCTTAAGTTATCTAACTGAATGTAATGGTGAGGTATCCAATTACTGGAAATGCAATTCTGGAAAAAGTTGTGCAAAGATTATTTCATACTTCTATGGGGAGTGTATTCTTCCAGGACTAACATTAATGTTTTATTACATGTGAGATATACTTTTTTGTTGTATCCGGGTTTGTGTTGGAGTGAGTGTCAAGTGTTTTGAGCTCACTGCATCATCGGTATGCTTGGCGTTACTTTAAAATTAACCTCAGGCTTTTATATTTTTCTTGTTTCTATACCCTGCTCTGGAAGATCTTCCAAGCTTAGTTACAGAAAGCTTTCTTTTAACCAAACTGTTCTTCATACATGAACTGCACAGTCTCCAGAACGCTGAGTTCAATATACAATCAAATATGGTAAATTGTGACGCCATTGTGTAAACAGAGTTACGTACCCTGAAGAAAACACAAGTAAACCGCGAATTTTCAAGTAACTTTCATCTAACTAACATTAGCAGCAGGTCCAATTAACTGTGCAGGTACAGGAAATGTTACATGTGCTTTATAAGAAAGACTAGAGATCTTCATGTTGGATTGCTCCCTTTATCATTATGTAGTGACCTTTTCTATCTCTTACTATAGCCTCTGTTTTAAAATCCATTTTGTTTGATATAAGTATTGCTACCCTGGCCTTTTTTTCATATCTATTTGCATGAAATATTTTCTTCTGTCCTTTTACCTTCGGTCTATGTGCATCTTTTGTTTTAAGGTGTGTCTGCTGTAGACTGCACATGTATGGGTCCTGTTTTTTTATCCATGCAGCTACTTTATGTCTTTTGATTAAATCATTTAATCTATTTACATTTAAGGTTATTATTGATATGTAGTTGTTTATTGCCATTTTATATTTTAAAGTTGTATTCCTCTTTGCTATTTTCTTTTCCCACTTTGATCTGTTTACAACAGGCCCCTTAACATTTCCTGCAGCATTGGTTTTGTTGTAATGAATTCCTTGAGGGTTTTTTTTTATTGTTGTTGTTGTTTGTTTGTTTGTTTTTGTCTTGAAAGCTTTTTTTTTTCTCCTTCAATTTTAAATGATAGCCTTGCTGGCTAACGTAGTCTTGGCTGTATGCTCTTGTTCTGCATTACTTTGAATATTTCTTGCCATTCCTTTCTAGCCTCAAGTGTTTCTGTTGAGAAATTGGATGTCATCCTTATGGGGGCTCCTTTGTAGGTGATAGTCTTTTATTCTCTATCAGCTTTTAATATTTTCTCTTTATCACTTAGCTTTGTTATTTTAATTATTATGTGTTTTGATGTAGGTTTCTTTGGGTTTCTCTTTAATGGAGATTTCTGTGCTTCTTGAACTTATTCCTTGCACCAATTTAGGGAAGTTTTTAGCTATGATTTGATTGAATAAAGTTTCTATCCCTTGGTCTTTCTCTTCTTCTTCAGGAACCCCTACTATGCAGATGTTATTTCTCTTCATGTTGTCACAGAGCTCTCTTAGAGTTTCCTCAGACTTTTTGAATCTCTTTTCTTTTTTCTGCTCTGCTTCCATGCCTTTGTTCATCTTGTCTTCCAACTTGCTGATTTGATCCTCAGCTTCATCCATCCTGCTTTTGATTCTTTCCATTGTGGTCTTCATTTCTGATATTGTATTTGTCATCTCTGACTGATTCTTTTTTATATTTCAATGTCCTTGTTTATACTTGCTATCTCTTTATTTAGGTGTTCATAATGACCATCCATTGTTGTTCTAAGAACTCTAAGCATTCTAACAATCATTATTCTAAACTGTGCATCTAGAAGTATGGTTATTTCCATATCGCTCAGTTCATTTCCTGGAGGATTCTCTTGTGTTTTCATTTGGATTGCATTTTTTGTCTTCTCATTATGTCTGTGTGTTTGAGTGTGTTGTTTGTAGAGCTGGTTGAGTCTAGGCTTGGTGTTGTCTGCCTCCAATTTTCAGTTGCGTTATTTCTAGGTCTTCTTGGGTTGGCTTCAGCTATTGTTTGTAATCCACAGTGGAATTTGACTTTTCTAATAGAGCTCCTTTGAACTCTTGATTTGTTTGTTTTCTTCTCAGTTTTCTTAACTGGGTGGTAGTCTTGTTTACTGAACTCAGCAGGGGGCTTATTTGAAACTGTATCCAGGAATGCAGTGGGTGTAACCTAAGACTCTGAAGACCTGATCTGCCAATTACTCTCTCTGGGGGTGGGGTGTTTTCTCTGCTTCATTAGGGGAAGGTATGTTTCAGATTTCCATGAAGACCTGAGTTACTGCTCCTCCTCCCCACTTCTGTTTTCATCTGTGTCTTTTTGTGCTGATTGGAGCTGGAGAGATATCTTGAGAAGGTTGACCTGGAACCAATTTAGTCTTGTGTTATGTGTAAGGATCTACCCCTCCCCCAGCTATGGCCACCTCTAGCACCTCCCCAGGTATGACTGCTTCTCTATGTCCTGCTCAGGAAAATCTTCCAAGCTTAGGTTACAAAAAGCTTTCTTTTAACCAAACAGTGCTTCTTACATCAACTGCAGTTTCCAGAATGCTGAGTTCAATATACAATCATATTCCTCATGGTTAATTGTGACACCATTGTATTTACTTGTGTTTTCTTCAGGGTACGCTTGCAAAATTCTCCAAAGCGCTCTTTGAATGACTGCAGGAGATTAGATGTGAAGCCCGCTCACTGCTGGAGATCTAGATGTTGAGTAGGGTCACTTGCTGTGCATGCATCTTTTAACTCTCCCAGTTTTTCAAAGTATAGTAAACGACCTGTTTCAATGTCGGAGATGAAGAGTTCCAGCTTGTTTTCAAATACAAACACTGCTTGTTGAAGGGATAAGACTGTATTTACAATACCTTGCATTTTCACATTGAGATGGTTCAGATGTTCAGTCATGTCCACAAGATAGTAGAACTTCAGAAGCCATTCAGTGTTAGCTAACTCAGGATGCTCGGCATTTTCCATTTCAAGAAAAGTCTGGATTTCACTCAGACAAGCTGAGAAATGGTTGAGCACCTTCCCTCTTGACAACCAACGCACATTGCTGTGCAGAAGCAGACCAGGAAAACTATTTCTAACTTCATCCAGCAGTGTTTTAAACTGGTGATCATTTAAAGCTTGGGCAACAATAAAGTTGACCACTCAAATGACCAGCGACATCACCTCACCAAGCTGCTCACCACACATCTGAGCACAAAGCACCTCCTGATGTAGGATGCAGTGAAAATTTAAAATGGATCTCTTTTCATGTTCACCAAGAATTGATACGAATCTTCTGTTTTTCCTCACTATGCATGGAGCACCATCAGTACACACCAAATTAAGTTTATCCATTGGTAGATTTTTTTCTTTAGCAAACTCAGTGAAAGACTTGAATAAATCCTCCCCTCTTATTGTCTCTTTCATAGGCAAAATAGCAAGACTTTCCTCACGTAGTGTGTCACCAACAGCATACCTTGCAATCACGCTGAACTGGGATAAATGGCTTACGTCTGTTGACTCATCCAAAGAGAGAGAAAAAGAATGGTGCTCCATTTATGTCCTTCACTTGTGTCGCCTCAATTTGATTTGCCATCATGATGGTACGATCGTGAACAGTTCTTGCTGACAGAGGCATGTCTGTTCTCCATTTGATTATCTTGTCTTTATCTGAAAAGTTGTCAAAAAGTTCATTGGCAACATCAAGCATGAATGTTTTGGCATACTCACCATCTGTGAATGGCTTTTCGTTTCTCACAATTGCTAAAGCTCCAGCAAAGCTAGCTGAATTTCAGTCACCTTGTTGGGTCCAAACACGGAGTTGCTGCTGACTAGCCTGCACTCTGCACAGTAGCTCTTGACATGCTTTCTTCCTGCTATCCCCCCACTGGATATTTTGCTACAAATGTAGTATGGCGTGTGTTGAAGTGCCGTTTTATATCTGACTGTTTCATTGATGCAATTTTATCATTGCATATTAGACACTGCAGAACCTGTTCTCTCCATAAAGGCGAATTCCTCTGTCCATTCCTGCTGAAAAGTACGATACTCCTCATCTTTTTTTCTTTTAGCCATCTTCTTCATCAAAAGGGTTTCTGCAATTAGCTAGCTGACTACTTGATTAAAAGGAGGGAAGTTTACTTCCTGACCTCACAATTACCCGTGTACATTACACATTATCCAATAAAAATTTGGTGTTGTCCCAGAGGACAGCTGTGATTGGCTCAAGCCACGCGCAGCCATGAACATGAGCAGTAGGAAATGGATTGTAATACATGAGAATGCTTTACATTTTTAACATTATTATTTTTTTATTAAAGATTTGTCTGCGAGCCAGATGCAGCCATCAAAAGAGACACATCTGACTCATGAGCCATAGGTTCCCGACCCCTGGCATAGCCCATCACAGTCACACCACCCAAGGCTCACCACTGTCCTGTGCGGTAGGAGTGTCGTGAATGTAGAGGGGCTGCGTAGGGTCAGAAGTGATGTGCTCTTTTCGAGAATCTTGCTTAGTGCTCACATAGGTTGGTATATGTATTATATGTCTCCTACTTTGAGATAGTCAAGTACATGGAAATCCAAACTTACAAATCAAACATGAGTTGGAAATTTTTCAAATAGGGAAAAAATTCTACAATTCACAAAATAATTCACCATTGGATTCCTTTCAATCATTGGTAGGATTATGAGTACATTTCCAAACCACCTCTCAGCACTGTATTATGGGCTCATGATATCTGAGGATCTTCTTTTTTAAAGCAGATTCATTAAAAAGCAAAGACATTTATAAATGGCACCCATTTCCATTAAGATTAGTCCAATGGCATAACCCATGTAGACACACGTTGGGAGTGTTTGTACAGTTGATGAATTATCAACAGAATGAGAAGGGTTTCAGAGTGTCCTTCAACTCTCTCCCACCTCTCTTTTCTCATTCCCTCCTCCTCTTCATTATTCTAATTATTATTATTACTATTAAAGCCCTTTTTCTTGTTAATTTTTAGGGGGTTCTTTTTAATTGCAGTTTGCATTCAATGTTATTTTGTATTCATTTCAGTTCTGTGACAAAGTCATAATTACTTTGCAAAAGCTCTGTGCAAAGAGGGAAGACAGAATTTTAACACATACATTCCAGCAGACGTGGTTTCGCTACGAAAGCAATTGTGAAGTTTACTCATGGTATATCCCTACACCTCAGCTTCTTGGAACATTTTACTAAATGTAGACATCACAATTCAAATGTCCAGGCTGTTTCACAACTGCAGAAACAAGAAAACAGCACTTGCACTTTTTCTGGGAACATTTTAATGTCAGAAACCTTTTTTTCTTTTTTCTTTTTTTTTTTTTTTTAAGTGAGAGGAGGGGAGATAATGAGTCAAACTCCCTCATGTGCCCTGACAGAGATCCACCTGGCAATCCTCATCTGGGGCTGATGCTTGAATTACCAAGCTATCCTCAGCACCTGAGGCTGACTCTCAAACCAACTGAGCCACTGGCGAGAGAAGAGGGAGAGAAGAGGGAAAGGGAAGAGAGAGAAGCAGATGGTTGCTTCTCCTGTGTGCCTTGACCAGAGATCAAACCTGGGATGTCCATACTCCTGGCCAACACTCTATCCACTGAGCAAACCACCAGGGCCAACCTTTTTTAATTAAATCAGTGACCAAACTCACAAATATTCTCCATCATAATCTCTTTACACTTAGAAGATGTGGACTGGTACTTCAGCCTCTAATTTGAAAATCTTCTCCTTTCAAGACTGTCATGGACATTATAAGAAAAAAAAAAATTCATTGCTGTCAAACTAGAAAAAAAAGAGGAAGAAAAACTTTTACATCTCTAAATTTGTGCTTATTATTAAAAAAAGAACAGGTTATGGAAAGCACCAATCTGTCTTTAGAGATTAGCCAATTAATTCATGTGGAAAGCTAGAATATTATTATTCCATGATTGTTATGTAGTTTTTTAGCTGAGGCGTGTTTGTTGTTTACTTTTTGAAAAATGTGAAAACAGATTATGCCTTCCATTATTTTGTGTCCATCACTGGTTCTAGCTGTGTACTGGTCAGGTTTGTAAAAAAAATGCTTGTTGATCAGATTTGCTGACTACCTAGAAGTCTTTTGTATGTGAGAACACTCGATGAGGAAGAGCATTGGAATGCAATTCCAAAGGCCCAGCCTAATTCCCATCCTGTGACCCTATGAGTATATAAATCATTTCTTCTCTCTAGACCTCAAATATCCCAAATGAAAAAATAATGATATTGACATTTTCCTTTTCCTTGACCCTATGAGGAAGCTATAAAAATAGATGAGGCAATAATAACATTATAGCATCTCATCTTTGTGTACAGTTGTAATTTCTAAAGTACTTACTGTGTATATAGAGCCTATTGCATTTGGACCTCATACAAACATGATAAGGTAAAAGACAGTGTATTAGTGGGTAGCATGTATGGCTAGGCTGGGGGGTTTCAAATGCTCGTACCTTTCTGCTGAACAATTGCTCCTTCAATTTCTCTCTCTCTCTCTCTTCCCTCATTTCATTATGAGCAGTCCGGAGAAACCAGGCCAGACTTCCAACACTTTGCTTAGAAATTTCTTCAGCTAAATCTTCAAGTTTATTACTTACAAGTACTACCTTCCACAAAGCTCCAGAACACAATTCGGTGAGGTTCTCTGCCACTTTATGGCAAGGTTGCCTGCCCAATGTTCAATAGCATACCTCTCATTTCTATCTGCAGTCCTGGCTTTAACTTCTATATCTCTACCTATCGTCTCTTCAAAGACATCTAGGTTATTCTAACATGTGGCTCAAAAGCCTTTCCACCTCTAACAATTTCCCAGTTCCAAAGCCACTTCCACATTTTTTGTCATTATAGCAACATCCAGCTGCTATATCTGCATTACTCTGCTGGGGCCGCCTCAACAAAGTATCACAGCTGGAGTGGTGGGGGCTTAAACAATGGAAATGTATTTCCATTGGGTTCTGGAGGCTGGAAGTTTGAGATCAGGAGTTGGCATGGTTGACTTCATTCTCAGACTTCTTTCCTTGGTTTATAGATAGGTCACATTTTTTTCCTGTGTCTTCACATGATCTTCCCTCTGTGTTCAAATTTTCTCTTCTTATAAGAACACCAATTGCATTGGATTAAAGACCACTCTAAAAACTTCATTTTAATTTGATTGATATGGAGGTTATATGGAGATCTTTAAAGAACTGATTTACATATACAGTTACCTTCTGAGATCCTGGAGGATTATGACTTCAATATATGAATGAGAAAGGAGGACACAATTCAGCCCCAAATAGGTAGTAGACTGACAAATGAGAATTAAACCCACAAATGAGAATATCAGTGTGCATAGAAACTTAGTCACATGACTGATACACTCAAGACCCAAATATTCTGAGTTTCTTTGTTCAGTCTATCAAGTGGAAAAATATATACCTGTATTGGAAGTGTGTGTCCTGAGTAAGTAGACCTGGAGACAATTATTAAGAAACAAGGCAAAGGCCCTGGCCGGTGGCTCAGTGGATAGAGTATTGGCTGGCATATGGACGTCCCAAGTTCCATTCCTAGGCAGGGCACACAGGAGAAAAGGCCATTTGCTTCTCCATGCCTTCCTCCACCTTCTCTCTCTCTTCCCTCCCGCAGCAAGTGGCTCAGTTAGTCTCAGCACATCAGCTTCAGGAACTAAAAATAGCTCAGTACTCAAGCATCAGCTCCAGATGGGGCTGCCAGGTGAATCCTGGCTGGGGCACATATGGGAGTCTGTCTCACTATCTCCCTTCCTCTCACTTTAAAAAGAAGAAAGAGAAACAAGACAAAAAGATAAGTTGTGGTAATAAAAAAATGCCAATGATCTGGAAAGGGCTACTATGAATGTGGTAGACCAAAAGCATTACAGAATGCCTAACATCTTTTGTAAATTGTTTGAAAGGTTACGTGAATGGCAACGCTATTATTTTAAGGCTTAGCTATTTTTGTTACATTTTTAGAATTAAATATTTTATATGCCCCAGAATTATAATCCCAGAAGTTATTAAGAAAAGAGATTGTATTATTATCCCTACCCTTTAAATGGTATAAATCTCTTCAAACAAAATCTGAAACTAAACCTCTGTACTTAGTGAATATAAGAACAGATACTATGGGCTGAATAAAAACCATTTCAGTCATTATCAAGCTAACAAAATTAGTGAGGAGAGCTCCGGTTGGCAGAGTATCATCCTGAGTCCTGACCTGGAAATTACTCAACTCTAACAAGCAGCCTCATTGCCAAGGTCACCGGCTTTGTCTCCATCCTACAGCAAATCATCCTCGAATCATGCAGGTCACTGCTCTGTAAACTAGGGATTAACTATCTATCTCAGAGGCTTAGGGTTACATGTAAAATTCACTTTAAAATAGATATGCATGTATTAAAGGTAGAGGAGAAACATTTTTAAACATTGCACTTCAAGTGTGATTCTGTCCTCCAATTTAAATATGTGTGTTGTAACTATTACACCATACTTGTATACTTACTTATGTTTGAAAAGAATCACACAGGAGATTAAAACACCATTGTATAAACACAAAAGAAAGGTCATGTTGTCTTTAGCTGTGTCCTCGAGATCATGGGGGCTCCAAGAAGGGGAGAAAGACTGGAGGTAGGAAGCTGCTGAGTCTGTCACGGCGCACACATGACATGAAATCAGGATGAACACAGCTCCTCCGCCCTCAGTCCAGGTCCTTCTTTCATGGAAGACAACTATTGGAGCCAAGTTTGGGGCAAACAAGCTACAAATTATCATCACCCGGTGGATCCAGATACAGAAGGGGCTGGAATCATTCTTCACCAATGTCCTTTGGGGGACAAAATCAGGGGTCTGTGCACAGATTCCGTCATTGTTGGGGACCATATCAAACATCACATCCTTTGATTCGAGGGCCTTCTGCACAGGGCAAAAGTGCCTGTAGTTGTTAGGCGGCCCCAGGCATGGAAACACAATCTGACAGTTAAAATATTTCTCTCTGAGCTTGTCTTTGGTTCTATGATCATTAACTTAAAAGGATACATTAGTACGTGTGCCAAATAATATAAAAATTAGTTTAAAAATGCAACCAGCTGGCATCTCAACCTTCCTGACAAGACATGATCAGAGATGCCCTTTGGCAAGCAGCTTCTGTGCCAGGCACCTCTTGACAGGCCTCCAAGAGAAGCTGGGCACGAGTGGCGGGAGCAGTCAGATAGCTTTCCTACTGAATGACCCCAGTGTTCTGTGCTTGTGGACTGGTTGGTGGCTCTTTGAAGACCAAATTCCCATCAGAAAGTGATTTCTCCCATAGTCTCTCAACCGGTTTCAGTCTTGCTGGCTACACTGTAGCCTACTTTCCACACAGCAGCCAGAGCAGTCCTGGTGAAAACATACATGGGTGATGCCACTCCTCTGCAAATATGTCTCCAGCATGTCCCTGCACAGAGCAAAAAACCCCAAACTCCTACCAGGACTTTGACTTGGCACACATTACCTCTCATTTTCCCATGACCTTCTTTACCACCTTCCCATTCAGTCACTATACATCAACCTTACTGGCCTCTTATTTCTTCAACTCTCCAGGCATGCCCTTCCCAAAGCCTTTGCACATTCTGTTCCTTCTCCCTGGAATGCTCTTCCTTCAGATACCCAGGGGCTTGCTCCCTTACTTCATTCACATCTTAGTGGAAAGCCACCTTATTCTTAGAGAAGTCCTCTCTCGTCCACAAATCTATTCCTTCTCCATCACTTTCTTTTTTGAAATAATCTTAAACTTAATGAAAAGTGGCAAAAAGAATATAAAGAATAAGCCCTGGGTGGGTAGCTCAGTTGGTTAGAGCATCATCCCAATACATCAAGGTTGCAGGTTTGATCCCTGGTCAGGGCACATGCAAGAATCAACCAATGAGTGCATAAATAAGTGGAACAACAAATCAATGTCTTTTCTCTCCCTTCCTCTCTTTCTAAAATCAATAAAAAATAAAATTTGAAGAATATAAAGAACATTATTTTCTGAACTGTTTGAGAGTAAGTTGTTCCATCACCCTTAAATATTTAAGTTTGAACTTTCTCCTACACAACCACACACAGCCACCGGAGTGGGAAACTGACACTAGAACATTACTGCTATCTAATCTTTAGACCCCACTCAAGTTTCACCAGTCCTCCCAAAGGCATCCTTTACAGCTAAAGGACTCCCTACAGAATCTTGTCTTGCAGTTACATGTCATGGGTCTTCAGGCTTCTTCCACATGAAGCAGTTCCTCAGACTTCAGTAACTTTCATGACCTTGACACATTTGAAGAGTACGGGCAATGGATCTTGTAGAATGCTCATCAATTTTGGTTTGTCTGATGTTTCATCATGACCACATTTAAATATAAGTCTTTAGCAAGAATATCATAAAAATGATGGCGTGTTTAGGACTAACTACATTATTTACAGGGCTGGTTGCAAAACAAAAATGCAAATCTCTTTTTTAAAAATATTAAGAATTTCAAGAACACCACAGCAAATCATGAAACCAAGTGTAGGGACCTGTGCAACTGATTGCAAACATCAGACACCCAAGAGGTTGGCCTCGTCTATGTTAGTAACATTGCATCAGGTCAGATGTCAAATGATGCAATTTCATCCATCACTGATAGTGCTAACTTTGATCACTCCATTAAGGTGGGTCAGCCAGGCTTCTCCACCATAAAGTTTATCTTTCTGCCATTATAGATAGTGTTCGAGGAAGATATGCTCTGTTTACTTACTTATATGAGCATGAACTTATGGTTTCTAATTCTACTCAATTTTCTATAACTCACTGTCACTGTTAATTTATTTACTATTACTTCTTAATTTAAATACAGTCCACATGGCTTGCTTTGGTGTACAGTTCTACAAGCATTAAAGCATGTCCAGGCAAGTATACCATCCATTACAGTCAAAATACAGAGAAAAAACAATATACAGAGGACTCCAAAAAAAATCCGCTTATGCTGCCCTGTTGTTGCCAGGTCTGCCCTTCCTCCTAGCCACTCACAGCCACTGAACTTTGCCCCCATAGTTTTGACTTTTCCAGAATGATAAAAATGGAATCATACTATATGTAACTCTTTGAGACCTGAGTCTTTCACTCAACCTAATGCTTTTGTGATTCATCCGTGTTGTTTCCTTAGTAGGTTTCCATTGCACAGATCCATGCAATTTATGTATCCATTCACCTATTTGTTATATTAAAATTTCCTTATTCAAATTAATGGTGCACTCTGCCTTCAGGCTGGTTTGGATCCTCACTGAGAGAAAGTCTGCATTTCTAACAAGCTCCCAGGTGATGCCGGTGTTGCTGGTCCAGGGATCACATGTGCTGGTGCAAGAATATGGTGAGATCACCGTGACCACAATGTTTGGAAAGAAGAATCTGGGGGCAGTGACAGCTGCAAAGGAGGGTATTGTAGCAATGCAGGTGAGCAGTAATGAAGGACTGAATCAAGCCAGAGGCAGTGGGGAAGACAAAAGAGAAAGAATGTGGAGATGGTGAGGAGAGGGCCCCGCCAGGTGTGAGGAGTGGAGACACTTTCCCAAGAACATGGGAAAGGAGCAGGAATGGGGGAGAGATGCAGGAAGACAAGGAGTTTACTTTTAGAGGTCTGGTGTTAGACACACTAAGTATGAAGGGAGACAGCAGGACACCAGGTAAACTGTCCAATAAGAAGCTGGCCATGAGTGTCTGGAGCTCAGGGGAGAGAGTCTGGGTTAAAGCCAATGGTGAGAATGAGGGGTGACCACCAGGGAGTGGGAGTGGAGTGGAAGTGGGGGGCAAGGCAAGCCTCCATCCATAGCTGCTCTCTCCAGCTCCAGTGAAGAAGCCTCTACCCCCTCACCTTCACTACTCCTCCCACCTCAGTCTGCCCTTCTTCTTCTAGTATATTTATATGTGCTTGGGCTCAGAGCCAAATCTTAGCCTCTCTGGGGCTTGCTCGGTGATAGAAGGAGGTGACTGACTACAAGCCTCCAACATCAGAGGATAATTGTCTGGGAGTGTCAGTCTGATTTGGCTACTCCTGTCTGGGTCCCAGAAGAGCTCTGCTCCCTCTGTTCTAGAGGCAAAGTCCAGAAAACCCTGAAGCTCTTTCCTGAATTTCTTCTCAGCACAGGTAAAACAAATTTGCATTTAAAAATATATATATTTTACCACTGAGTAAGCTAATGGAAATATACAAATGTGCATTTATTAGCAATTGTTTACATTTCCAAAATTATAGATTCTAGTTTAAATGATACCATAAAACAAACAAACAAGAAAACCACAAACAATGGCAAAATTCCAAGACCTCAGATTGGCTTATCCCAGAACAGCGTGTGCTAGACAGAAGGGCATGCCTCAGTCATTCGGTCTCTCCTGCCTCAGTTTTGTACTTCCTCAAGGTAGGCAGCAGCACAAGAATTGCCACTTTATTACCCTCCAGTCCAATGAGTCTAAAGCAACATTTTGTCTCTCTTCCCCAACCCGAACCAATGCAAAAACCTTATTAAAATGAAAGCTTTCTTCGCTATATAATTTAAGTAAAAAAAAAAATCATTAAGTATGATTTGAATTTTACAATTTTTTTACTGTAAGAAAAACTCTGAAGATTTTAACATATTTGAAACTTCACACCACTCAGATTCCACATAGGCATTAAGCACTTATTAATTAGATGAGTGAATGACAACAAATGAAGAGAGATTGAATGCAAAAAACTGGTCGATCTAGTGCAGCATGTCCCCGCTCCTCAGATGGATGCTGCCTTCTTCTGGGCTTGCAAAGTGGTGACTTCAGTGCAGCCCTGGGCTTGCCTTCTGTTGCTGCTTTTCTAAGTCCACATGCAGGTAACTCACAGAAAAAAAATATCTCAGGAGGAGAGGGCACAAGGAAGAAGTTGTTTGGTTTTTGTGAATCAAAAGCAAGACATGAAAGGCCCCACATCTACTTCCTTGCAGCGATAAAGGTTAGCATCTCTTAGCATAAACCAGTGATGGGCAATCATTTGAGCTTGGTGTGTCAAAATTTGCCAAAACTGAGCATAACTCGGGTGGTGTGTCACTTCGAGAAAAACTAATCAGAAGTCCCAGAACTAGATGCTCTGTGCCGGAGTTCTGTTGTTTTGACCTACAGACCTCCGGTACAGAGTTTCTACACTACAGCAAAGGTTTTATCCTCGGCTACTGCATCTGGCTGTGCAGGAGCAGAGGATGAAACGTCCTTCTCGGCATGCAGCCCCATACTTCTCTGGTATGCGGCCGCATGTGGCCATGTGTCATTGAAAATGGCTACGCGTGTCATAGGTTTGCCATCACGGGTATAAACCACTTGTGGCAGCTGGAGAGAGATGTCCCCAAAGACCAGAGTTCTGCTAGCCCTTTCATTAGCAGGTGCTCATCAGAGAAGTCATGATATTGGGGACGGGGGGAGGGCAAAAGAACCTGCTAGTATTTTTAAATTAGCTTTGTTCTGAACAATGTGTGATCAAATTGTGGGAGCCGAGTTTCAAAATGCAAGCTGTGCCTTAGAGCAAAGGTAGAAAATCAATGCAATGGAGAAAAGGGACTGATTGCAGTTAAATATGGTATCCACTAGTTCAGATGGTTTATTTCTACACTTGAATGCATGATCTTGTAAAAAAAAAAATGCTAAGAGCATGCTTCAATAATAGTAAATAGATATTCTCTTAAAGTCTTCGTCCATTCAGTATACAGTACATGCACTGACCAGGATTTTGTATGTTTCACTTTGGTAACCAAATATCCCAGCATTGAACTAAGTTTCCCATTTAAATGGGAGTGAAACAGTGATCTCTGATCTCTCTGATCTCGTGTTGGGAGTCAGTTTGTACCAGCTCTTGAGAGTCAATTGATACATCTTCAGGAATTCTGTAAGCCAGTTTTTTTTTATTTTAATTTATTGTGTTTACATAGATTCTAGTGTCCCCTGAATGCATCGCCCCTCCCCCTTGTTCCTAACAACATCCTCCTTCCCTGCAATACCCTCCCCACTTCCCCTCAGGATTTGCTTTTCTGCTCTCTATAACGCTGTGTTATGTGTATATAATTTCACTAATCTCTTTCCCTTCTCTGATTCCATCCTCTCATCCCCTTTCCCTCTGTCTGTTTTCCCTCTGGTCCCTTTGATCCCGCCTCTATCTCAATTCCGTTCCTCAGTTCATATTGTTCATTAGATTCCTCAAATGAGTGAGGTCGTATGATATTTTTCTTTCTCTGCCTGGCTTATTTCACTTAACATAATAGTTTCCATGTCCATCCATGTTGTCGCAAAAGGTAAGATTTCCTTCTTCTTCATGCCCACATAGTATGGCTGGGTCAAAAGGCAGTTCGATTTTTAATTTTTTGAGGAATCTTCATACTGTTTTCCACAGTGGCTGAACCAGTCTGCATTCCCACCAGCAGTGTAGAAGGGTTCCCTTTTCTCCACATCCTCGCCAACACTTACTCTGTGTGGTTTTGTTGATGAGCGCCATTCTGACTGGTATGAAGTGATATCTCATTGTGGTTTTAATCGGCATTTCTCTAATGATTAGTGATGTTGAGCATTTTTTCATATGCCTATTGGCCATCTGTATGTGCTCTTTGGAGAAGTGTCTATTCATTTCTTTTGCTGTTTTTTGATTGGATTGTTTAACTTCCTGGTGTTGAGTTTTCAAGTTCTTTATACATTTTGGTTATTAACCCCTTAACATATTGTCAAATATGTTCTCCCATTGTGTGGTTTGTCCTTTTATTTTCTTCATATTATCTTTAGCTGTGCAAAAGTTTTTTAGTTTGATATAGTCCCATTTGTTTATCCTGTCCTTTATTTCCCTTGCCCGTGGAGATAAATCAGCAAATATATTGCTGCGAGAGATATCAGAGAGCTTATTGCCTATGTTTTCTTCTAGGATGCTCATGGTTTCACAACTTAGATTTAAGTCTTTTATCCATTCTGAGTTTATTTTTGTGAATGGTATAAGTTGGTGGGCTAGTTTCATTTTTCTGCAGGTAGCTGTCCAATGTTCCCAACACCATTTGTTAAAGAGACTGTCTTTACTCCATTGTATGCTCTTACCTCCTTTGTCAAATATCAGTTGTCCATAAGGTGTGGGTTTATTTCTGGGTTCTCTGTTCTGTTCCACTGATCTGTATGCCTGTTCTTATGCCAGTACCAAGCTGTTTTGAGTACGATGACTTTGTAGTATAACTTGACATCAGGAAGTGTGATACCACCCACTTTATCTTCTTTTTCAAGATTGCTGAGTCTATTTGTGTTCTTTTTTTGGTTCCATATGAATTTTTGGAATATGTGTTCTATATCATTGAAGTATGTAATTGCTATTTTAATAAGAATTGCGTTGAATTTATAAATTGCTTTGGGTAATAAGGACATTTTAATAATGTTTATTCTTCCTAATCATGAACACAGTATATGCTTCCACTTGTTGTATCTTCCTTGATTTCTTTTATCAATGTTTCATAATTTTCCGAGTACAAGTCTTTAACATCCTTGGTTAAATTTACTCCTAGGTACTTTATTTTTTGTTATTGCAATAGTGAAAGGGATTGTTTTCTTAATTTCTCTTTCAGACAGATCATTGTTGGTGTATAAAAATGCCTCTGATTTCTGAGTATTAATTTTATATTCTGCCACCTTGCTGAATTCATTTATCAAGACCAGTAGTTTTTTGACTGAGATTTTAGGGTTTTTTATGTACAGTGTCATATCATCAGCAAATAATGATAGTTTTACTTCTTTTCAAATTTGGATGCCTTTTATTTCTTCTTGTCTGATTGCTGTGGCTAGGACTTCCAGTACTATGTTGAATAAGAGTGGTGAAAGGAGGACCCCTGCCTTGTTCCTGATTTTAAGGGGATTGCTTTTAACTTTTGTCCATTGAGTATGATATTGGCTGTGGGTCTGTCATAGATGGCCTTTATCATGTTGAGGTATGTTTCCGTATTCCCACTTTGTTGAGATTTCTGATCATAAATGGGTGCTGGATTTTATCAAATGCTTTTTCTGCATCTATTGATATCATGTGGGTTTTCTCCTTCCTTTTGTTTATTTAATAAATCACATTGAGTGATTTGCAAATATTGTACCAGCCTTACCTCCCCAGAATAAATCCCACTTGATCATGATGTATATGACCTTTTTCATGTATCGCCTATGAATACATCGGACCCCGGCCTTTGTTTGTTGGGAGTTTTTTGATAACTGTTTTGATCTCAGTTGTTGTAATCGCTCTATTTAGGTTTCCTGATTCTTTCAGATTGATTTTTGAGAGATTACATTTTTCAAGGAATTTATCCATTTCACCTTGGTTGTCTAATTTTTTGGCATACAGTTCTTCATTGTATTTTCTTATAATCGTTTTTATTTCTGCTGTGTTAGTTGTAACTTCTCCACTGTCATTTCTAATTTTATTTATTTGAGTCTTCTCTCTTTTTTTCTTGGTGAGTCTGGTTAAAGGTTCATCGATCTTGTTTATCCTTTCAAAGAACCAGCTCTTGGTTTTATTTATCCTTTGTATTTTTTTTTTAGCCTCTATGTCATTTATTTCCTCTCTGATCTTTATCATTTTCTTCCTTCTGCTTCCTCTGGGATTTACTTGTTGTTCTTTTTCTAGTTCTTTTAGCTGCAGGGTTGAGTTGTTTATTTGAACTTTTTCTAGCTTCTTAAGGTATGCCTGTAATGCTATGAACTTCCCTCTCAGGACTGCTTTTGCTGTGTCCCATAAATTTTGAGTTGTTGTATGCTCATTTTCATTTGTTGCAAGGAAATTTTTTATTTCTTTCTTGATCTCATTGTTGACCCATTCGTTATTTAATAACATGCTGTTTAGTTTCCAAGTGTTTTGGTGTTTTTCAGTGTTTCTATTGTAGTTGACTTCTAGTTTCATGCCATTGTGGTTAGAGAAGATGCTTAATATGATTTCAGTCTTCTTAAATTTGTTGAGGCTCGTTTTATGCCCTAACATGTGTTCAATCCTAGAGAATGTACCATGAGCACGTGAAAAGAATGTATATTCTGCTGCTTTAGGGTTAAAGGTTCTGAAGATATATATTAAATCCAGTTGATCTAGTATGTCCCTTAATTCTGCTTTGCTTTGTTAATTTTCTTTCTTGAGGATCTCTCTAGTGATGTTCGTGGGGTATTGAAATCCCCTACTATTATAGTATTGTTGTTGATCTTGCCCTTTATATCCATCAAAGTCTGCTTTATATATTTAGGTGCTCCTATATTAGGTGCATAGATATTTATAATGGTTATTTCTTCCTGTTGGATTGCTACTTTTTTCATTATGTAGTGACCTACTTTATCCCTTACTATAGTCTTTGTTTTAAAGTCCATTTTGTCTGATATAAGTATTGCTACCCTAGCTACTTTTTCATTTCCATTTGCATGAAATATATTTTTCCATCCTTTTACTTTCAGTCTATGTGTATCTTTTGTTTTGAGGTGGGTCTCTAATAGACAGCATATGTACAGGTCCTGTTTTCTTATCCATTCAGCTACCCTATGTCTTTTGATTGGAGCATTTAATCCATTTACATTTAAGGTTATTATTGATATGTTGTTGTTTGTTGCCATTTTTTCTTTAAATCTACATTTCTCTTTTACTAGATTTCTTTCCTGCTTTACTCTGTCTACAGCAGGCCCCTTAACATTTCTTGCACCATTGGTTTGGTTGTAATGAATTCCTTGAGGGTTTTTTGTCTAGGAAGCTTTTTATTTATCGTTCAATTTTAAACAATAGCCTTGCTGGATAAAAAAGTCTTGGTTGTAGGCTCTTGTTCTGCATTACTTTGAATATTTCTTGCCATTCCCTTCTGGTCTCAAGTGTTTCTGTTGAAAAATCGAAAGTTATCCTTATGGAGGCTCCTTTGTAAATTACTGTTTTTCTCTTGCAGCTTTTAGTATTCTTTCTTTATCTCTTAGCTTTTCTATTTTGATTATGATGTGTCTTGGTGTAGGTCTCTTTGGTTTCTTTTTAATGGGGTTCTTTCTTCTTCTTGAACTTGCATGACTCTTTCCTGCATCAATTTAGGGAAATTTTCAGCTATAATTTCTTCAAACAGGTTCTCTATCGCTTGTTCTCTCTCTTCTCCTTTAGGAACTCTTATTATGTGGATATTGTTTCTCTTCATGTTGTCACAGAGCTTTCTTAGGTTTCCTCAGAATTTTTTATCCTCTTCTCTTTTTGCTGTTCTGCTTCCGTGCTTTCACTTATTTTGTCCTCTAAGTCACTAATTTGATCTTCTGCTTCATCCAGCCTGCTTTTAATTTCTTGTACTGTAGTCTTCATTTCTGATATTGTGTTTGTGATTTCTATCTGGGTTCTTTTCTTTTAATGATTTCAGTGTTCTTTTTGATGCTTACAATTTCTTTATTTAGGTGCTCATTAAGTCCATCCATTGTAGCTTTGAGATCCTTAAGCATCCTAAAAATCATTATTTTAAACTCTGCAACCAGTAATTTAATTACTTCCATTTCACCCAGATCTTTTTCTGGGGATTTTTCTTGTTTATTCATATGGCTTACATTCTTCTGTCTTCCCACTTTTCCTGTTTGTGGTTTGCAGGCTTGTTCGAGTTGTGGTCTCTTTAACTAGTAGAGCCAATTTTCTATTTTCTATATCTTAACTGGGTCAGGTGTGAGGAGCTCTTCCTTAAGATGTCACTCTAACAAAGGTTTTTAAGTCCTGAACTCATGCTCTTTGTATCTGGCTTCTGGATGTGCCTTCCCTGGACCTTCTTGGATAAAGCCTGGCACAAACCAGTGGGGGTGGGGGGTCACTGCCTATTACTGGCCCTTATCTATCTTTCTGGAGTGACAGGTGATCCAAATCCTGTGGCTCCCTCTGCAGAGCCCAGGTGCTATTGTTAATATCAACTTAGGCTGGCTTTTATCTACTTTTGGCCTGAAGGATGTTCATTTAAATGTTCAGGTTCCCCTGAGATCCGCTTTCTGCCACCTCTTATTGGTGGCTACTTGTTGGGCTCTGTATTATAAATCAGGGGGTAGGTAAGGTATTGGATGTGGCTTGCCCCTTAGTCTCAGGTATCGTTCTATCCAACCTTCTTTTTTATATATTTTTTTTCCAGCCCTTGGAAGGGTATGACCACAGGAGTCCAATGATTGTGGCCTTTATGCTCCAGAGGTACAGTCTGTCTACAGGCCCACCATCACCACCACTGCTGCCACCTCAGGCGTTCAGGCATGGGTATTGCTGACCCGCCCAGCATTGCAGTCACTGCGGCTTCCACCTTGCCTCTGCAGGTGGGACTGTGCATGTGCTTGCCTGGTCTGCAAGCTCTGGCTGGCCCCCAGCCTCCACCCTGCCCCCACAGGCGGGACTGCATTCATGCACTTGGGCCACAGCTGCAGCTGGTTCCCAGCTTCTGCCCCCATGGACAGGACTGTGCTCCTGCATCCTGCAGCTGCCCACCCTCCTGCGAGCACTCAGCAGTGTGGGGGTGGCAATGCAGCTCAGACCTTAGCACTCAACACTGTATCCCTGATGGGCTCCTTGCCTCTAAGCCACTCTGCTCTGAGTGCAGCAGGAGAGCTTCTGTTTGGCTGGCGACCTGCTTCCCTTTGCTGGTATTACTGGTTCCAGGGAAAATTTTCACTTTAGATTTGGGGAGTGACTCAGCCCAGGAGTCAGGGTCAGCTCAGGGATAGCCCAGGGGTCAGGGTGGCTGTCCCTCAAAGTGTTTCTCTCTGTGCCTCCTAGATTACACCCTCTTCCTGCTACTCTAGTCCTCTCATCTCTCCCTGTCCCCCAGAGTCTCAGGTGAGTGGTTGTGAAAGAGGTTTTCTGTGTGGACCCTTTAAGATGAATCTTGGGTCTGAGAAATCTGTTTCTTGAAAACAGTATCCTGACTTGTTTCCTAGCTAGATATAGTCCGTATGCCTCTTCTAGGCTCCAGGGCTGCAGGCTGGGGCTTCAGTCCTGAAGCTCAGGACCCTTCCCTCTCCAGTAAAACCCCACCATCATGCAAGTCCCTCTGGGCCGCCGTTTGCTTCTGGGAGCTGGGCAGTGCTCTACGCATTTCTGCTTTTCCTACCAGTCTCAGTGTGGCTTCTTTGGTGTTCTTTGACTATAGATTCCTCTTGGCTTAGCTCAAAGTTGGTTTTTCCTGATGATTGTTCTTAAAATTAAGTTTTAATTCACTTTGGTTCTGGGAGGTGGAAGTTGGAACGTCCGCCTACTCCATCGCCATCTTGCCGCTTCTTTGTGTAAGCCAGTTTAGATAGTTTAGATAGATGAGTCCAACAGAAAGTAATTAAAGCATTTTGTAAAAATCAATTCTTTGGCTATATAGAATTTAGAGTAAAGAGTACTGTATCTTTTGTAACTATTTGTAAATTGTGTGTTACACATCTTTTATAACAATAAATTTATAATTTATGTGCATGCATATATTTGGATACTTCTTTTGAAGTCACTTGTTGAACATTTATCAGTAAACCCCTTTGCACAAGTACCAATAAAGGTAAAATAAAGCCATCATCCCAACTTCACCTATACATCAACTACCAAAATAAAAATGATTTAAAATATCCTGAAGATTTCCATGATTGTTAAAAATACAAAGCAACAGTCATAGATAGAATGAACCATAATAAGGCACATTGTAAGTTGATTAAATCAGTCACATCCAAGGCTTCAATATTAGGGATTAGCAAAAAATATTCCCTTTCTTTATGATGGTTTATTTTTCCCCACCTCTTTCACTCATTTAAACTAGTGTTCTGTTTAAATGAGTGAAATCTTCCCTAGTTGTTTGTTTGTTCCCTAGTTGTTTGTTTGTTTAGAAGAAGGCAGAGAGAAAGAAATGGAGAGACAGGGACATTGAGCTGTTCCAGTATGTGCTCTGACTTGGGATCAAACAGACAACCTATGCACGTAGGGACTTCCCTAGTTTTTAAGCACTGCTGAAAATCTCCCATTACTACATATCTAGTGACAACACCTGTTTATTGTGGATGTTGCTGTAAACAGGACAAAGTTATTTGAGGGATGCTGAAGGAGATGTCAGAAAATAGTGTCCTTGATTCGGTGGCTGAATTTCAAAATAGAAAAGCCAATAGCACAGAAGACATGATACTAGCTGCTGCCTCACCAACTAGCTGTCTGATCATGAGTAACTCACAAGGGGGGATAACTTGGCGTTCCTAGGAGCCGGTCTGTTCACTGCTCTCCTCAGAGGCTCACACAATGCCCAGCACAAATTTGTTCAGCACATTCAACAAATGTTTGCTGAACAAATTTGGTTACAGTAAAAACAATGCTGTCTTTTGTAGCTGTTGTGAGGATCAAATCAGTTTGAGTATATGTAAATTCATGATTTTTTTAAAATACTACTTTATTAGTTTCCACATGAAAGAACTGTTATTTGGGTATTACTGCCTTGCCTCCTCCTTTGATTTCTTCATCCTGACTAGGAGTATCTCTGGTCAGAGCAGTCCCTGAGCACAGAAGGGTCACACTATATTGGAATAGCTGGTTTTCCCCATCAGCTTTTTCACCAAACTATGGGCTCTCTCAAGGGGGGAATTCTGCTTTATTCATCCTGATATCCCCACCTTCTAGGACTGTACTCCTAGGCTAGCACCAGGGGTATGCTCCAAGAAGAATGAATGAAAGACACGTGAATTATATTTGATTCATTCAATTCATTTACATCTAGAATGTGAAGCAGACCAATAGGGACAAATGAGCTCTACCACCTCCTCCATGTTTAGAGGCTGCCACCACTATAAGACCAGGAAAATGAGGTGTGTTTCCAATAGACCAATGAACTACCTCTGCAGTATGGCTTTGTGTAAATTAAACAGGCTTTTGTGGGGCTAGCCTAATTCTATTTTAAGAAGTTCTTTAGCCCTGGCTGGTTGGCTCAGTGGTAGAGTGTCGGCCCAGCATGTGGATGTCCTGGGTTCAAATCCCAGTCAGGGCACACAAGGGAAACTCCCATCTGCTTCTTCACCCCTCTTCTTCTTGCTTCCCCACCCCTCTCTCTCTCTTTCTTCCCCTCCTGCAGCCATGAATTGATTATATCAAGTAGGCCTCAGGCGCTGAAGATGGCTCCATGGCCTTTGCCTCAGGCATGAAGAAGAGCTAGATTGCTGAGCAACCGAACAATGCCCCAGATGGGCAGAAAATCACCCCTAGCGATCTTGCCAGGTGGATCACAGTCAGGATACAGTTGGGAATCTGTCTCTGCCTCCACTCCTCTCACTGAATTAAAAAAAAAAACAAAACAGTTTTTTGGGACACTTAAAAAATAACCTATGTGAACCAGACTGCCTGTTCTACTAAAAAAAAAAAAGCTATCCTATATGAGAAGCCAGCCCCAAATATGCATCATTCCATCATTGGTATTGCCTGGTCTTCAATGGTTAGAGTCCTGCTATCCCCCAAAATGTACATCATTTACTTCTCTGTGTGTTAGAATCTGCTTTGAGTTAATTAAATAGTAGCACAGCAGAAAGAAATCAATTTGAATTCAATGCAGCAGGATTTATGGGAATTATATCTCTCCCAGTGAATTCACCATGCCAGTTAAGATAAACACATTCAAGGCTCTGCTGATGTTTGGGGCAGGAGCACTGAAGGAATGTCCCAAACTAACTGGGACTGAGGTGATGCCCTTTCCCCACACGGAGTCCCCGCCCCTGGTCCCACCCTCATTTTCTCTTTTTGTTCTTTGCTATTTCCTGGGCTCACTCAGTAAAGTGTGTCTATATGGTGGGGAACAGGACACTTGCTGGCATGGCTCCCCCAAAGAGAGGACAGGTTGGCTTTAATTATCTGTATTAACTTTCAGAGCAACAGAGATGTCTGCCGAATGACAGAGCACATAAAACGAAGAGCTCATAATTAATCTTCACAGAGCGTTTGAGTCTTGGCAAGCTTAATGAGCTGCTGTTCACCCTGCACATTGACATAGTGCTGTCTAATTTCTCCACACAGCAAGTAAATATATATGAACCCAAGGTGAGGGGACTAGCAGAGTCCACAGCTCAGATCTGCGGGATCCTGTGTACAAGGATGAAAAGCCCCCAGGGTCCTCTGAACAGGTGTAGCAATAGCAGAAGGATGCTCACTGAATAGGAAATGGTTATATCTTTTTAATTGTGTGGCTGAGCCATTCACTGCCTGGTCAGCAGAGCCTCTGTATAGACTCTACACAGAGTCTTTCCACTTCCTGCCATTTGTTTATTTTTGTGCAGTCCCGTGTGAGAAATGACCCAGATCACTATGGTCTATACTCGCTTCCTTGACTGTTTTCCCTCCAAATACAGGAGGTCAGAGGATTGACAGAAAAGAGAACGTCTAATCTTTGCAAGTGCTTGCCCAACCCTCAAGAATATATGTAAAGAAGGCTGCATTTTGTGGTGGAAAAAAAAATGAACTCCCTAGAAAGCTGGGTGTACCAGCAGTCCTGCTAGGGAATGAATTAGTTCCCACCCACCAGGACAAAGGTTAGTTAATTGAAAGGGGGCTCCAGTTCCAAAGCCTGATGCTTCATACTGGATAGTCTATCAGATTCATGTGCTTCCTGACACCTTTGGTCAAAAATAATCACCACCACCCACTCCTGTCAGCCACAGACATAGCAATGTGACCAGTGGTTGTCACTCCCTTACATTTGAAGGCTCCCTGGAAGAGCCATGTCAAGCCTGGCTCGAGGGTCCTTCAAGTGATTCTCTGGCCCACATACAGCTGTCGTCTCATTTTAGCTCCCCTCATTCTCTGCCCTGCCCTGCCCTGCTCCTGTCTGGGAACCCAGCTCTCCTCAGCCTTGCATTCTCCCTGCCCAGCAGTCTAGCCACAATGTCAGCACGTAAGAGGAAAACAATGGGTGCTCGAGTCAAACCTGTATTGCTATTGAATATGAATCACTCTCGCTCGTATGTGCATATATAAATATGCAATGTGAACATAGACAAGAACAGAGAAGGCTTCCTGCTCCCTGTTCTAGTGGAATCTGAGCTCTGCAGTTTATATTGGGCTTTCAGGGCATGCCTGTAAGATTTGATTGGAGAAACCCCAAAAGCCGCCCTGTTCCCCTCTGTATACTTAGAATTCAATGCAGAATTGAATTGACACTGAATGTTGGGGGGAAAGTGGGAAGGTGTGAAGAAGAAGCTCAAAAGAGAATGTTCCCTGTTCAAAATGCTTACTGACCCATGTCAGAGTAACTAACTCCTATTCATCCTTCAGTGCTCAGTTCCTTATTGCAGTTTCCCTGTCCCCATCCTCGGACCTCTGCCACAGACCCTGGCTCCTTTCTGTGTTCCTAGACCAGAAGGGGCCACGGCTTCCTCAGCCTGTGATACAAAATCATTACCAAGAGTACCTGAGTTTACTAGCTTGTTAACCTGCTCATCTATGTCCTAAATTCGCCCTCAGATTCTCCCCCAGTTGGTCCTGTGGGCTCCCAAGGACTATTACAAAGGTTTTCAGCAACCCCTCCATGGGTAAAAGGTCTTGGTCTTCACCTCAGATGTATTACCCCACGTCCTGAGAGGAAGGTCCCCTTCCTCTGTCCAGCAGATGCCCTCATGAAACTCACTCCTTCTGGGTTCCTTGGCTTCTCTGGGCTTCTCTGGTGTGTGGTGGAGTGCAGGGACATAGCTCTTCCTTGACACTGTGCCTTATTTCATCACCTCTGTTTTGAAAACACTCTGTGTGTACCCCAAGTCTGTAGAAACACCTTTATCTTTTGTTATTCTCCCTGAAGACCCAGCCTCTCAGACCGTGTGGGAGAAAGCACCATGCATTCCCTTCCTTACTCTTCAGTATCCTGGGGTCCAAACATAAGCCTTTCCTCTTTTTTCAAGTTAAATGCAAACAAATAGGCCTACCAACCCATGTAAATTAATGGCCTGAGCAGGGGAAGGAACCGGCCTCGTTCACACAATGGCTGCTCAAACTGAATTGGCCACACCAGAAACATATACCTTTGCATAGTCATAAGGGTTCTAGGATAACACTTGTCATGTTTGTTGTGATTGCAACTTTACAGCCAGACTACAAGCTCATTGAGATCAGGGATCACAGACTATTCATCTTTATGCTTGCACATGCATCCTGGCACTCAGTAGACAATAGTCACAACAGCGGGCATTTAGGGTGCACTCAGTATGGATGGACCAATGAAGACTAGGACTTGTACAGTAAGTGTCCGAGTTCCTAAATAGAAGTTGTTTGCATTAGAAGCTGAAAAAGATGAGCGGTTAACTTTTAACCCCTTTCTCTGCCACCCATATTAATTACCTACCTCCCACAAGATCAAAACAGTGTACAGAAAGGTCCAGAATGTGACACAATGATTAGGGTGGGGTGGGGCAGAATGTAGTGAATAAGAAACCTTTCCTCTTCTTTATCTGGGTTCAAAATACATTTTTATTTGATAATTTTCCCTAAAAAAGGCTCACTCATTATCAGTTTCCTCCCAAACCCTAAAGATCAGAAATAAAGTATATAGAAAGTATTCATTAAAAACTTGATCACAACACAGAATTTGTAAGGTAGGTTATTTGGGCATGGGTGGTTACTTATTTCTACCCTCTGAAGGATGATCGAATATATAGTTTTATTCCATATTTACTTAAAATATCTGCTAGACTTCCAGACTGATATTCTTTTTTAATTTTATTTATTTATTTATTTGTTTGCTTGCTTACTTACTTACTTATTTGAGAGAGGCAGGGAGAGACAAGAACATCAAGCTGCCCCTGTATGTGTTCTGACAGAAATTGAACCTGCAACCTCTGTGCTCCAGGACGAGCACAACTAACTGAGGATAGCTCCAACTAACTGAGCTATCCGGCCAAAGAGACAGAGAGAAGGTAGAGAAGGAAGGGGAAAGAGATACATTCATTCATTTTTCCACTTAGTCGTTCATTCACTGGTAGCTTCCTGTGTGTGCCCTGACTGGGGATCAAACCTGCAACCTTGTCATTTTGGAATAATGCTCTTAACTGACTGAGCTAACTGGCCAGGGCCGAGACTGATATTCTTCATTTGGTTTTTTACTTTGGCGATAGTCCTAGATTATTTATCACTCTTATCATTAGTAAGATTAAAGTAACTTTTATGATCTTTTGGAGCCATAAAATCTTATAATTAGAAGTTTAAGATCATTCAGTCCAACTAACCCTCTGATGCCTCAATCCCATAGTCCTGGGATCCCCTAACAACAGTCTGAAGAAGGCTGCATCTGTCTCACTGGGAGCTTATAAAGTAAAAATTCCTCAGACCTTCTAGATATTCAGATTCACTATGTCTGGAACAGGTCTCAGGAAAATGAGTTTTTAAAAACATCCCAGATTGAGAATCATTGTAACTGATAACATCTCATTGACAGAAGCTTTTTCAGGCTATGATTAAATGCCTCTGATGATGTGCAAAGTGGTCCCAAACTACTTCAGATAGTGCTGATATTTTTGTTGAGCCAAAATTCTTTCCCTGTAGCTTCCATCAATTGATATTTTCTTTGGAAATAAATGGAACCAGTCCAATCTTTTTCCCACATGACAGCTCCTCAAATACTAAAGATAAGTAGAAAGGATGCCCCAGGGCCAATCTCCACAGTATAAAGTACTAGTTGTGTTGACAGTTCTTCCTAAACCACAGTCTTTCTGGTTCAATTTTATTTTTTTCAAGAGAGAGAGGAAGAGAGAGACAGGAACATCAAGCTGCTCCTGTATGTGCTCTGTCCGGGGATTGAACCAGCAACCTCCATGCTCCAGGACGATGATCCAACTGACCAAGCTATCCGGCCAGGGCTTTATTTCTTTTGACTTATTGTTTCATAAGGACAGAGAGAGGAAGGAAAACATTCATTTGTTGCTCCACTCAGTTGTGCATTCATTGGCTGCTTCCTGTGTATGTCCTGACCAGGGATCAAACTCGCGACCTTGTTGTTTCTGTAGGACACTCTTAACCAACAAGGGCTGGTCCAATTCTTCTAGATGGTAGGTCTCTAGAAGGCCAGAACTATGTCTAATTAATTGTACACCACAATACCTAGTTCTAAGATATACTTGGTACATCTTACATTCATTTATGTAAGCGATATTTATGGACCACCTGCTACATGCCAGTCATTCTTCTGGACTCAAGGATACAGCCATAAACAAAACAAAGTCCTCGATCTCATTAAGCTTACCCTGAGTCAGGGAGACAGACAAAATAAATAAATAAACAAATGGAAATATGTAAGATGAGATAAGAAAAGAAACTAGCCTGACCTGTGGTGGCACATGCAGTAGATAAAGTGTTGATATGGAATGCTGAAGTCGCCAGTTTGAAAACCCCAGGCCTACCCAGTCAAGACACATATAAGAAGCAACTATGAGTTGATGCTTCCTGCTCCCCCATCAACACACACATACACACAGTTTTTCTCTCTCTTCTCTCTTTAAAATCAATAATAAAATCTTTAAAAAGAAAAACAAAAGAAATTAGGCAAGGTAAGAAGATGAGGTAAAGAGTACAGGGTGCATACAATAAAAATATGTTAATTTGAAATCCAAATAGACCTTTATGTTTGGTCCAAATATACAAAATGCACCAGATGAATATTTATGAATGTGGGTCATTCTTCCATCCTCAGGGATGCCGCTGTTGGGAAGAATATTCCCCGTTCCAGCCAATAGAGGACAGCGGAGTGCAAGATGAATGTCTGTGAGCTGTGCTCAGAAGAAAGCATTTCACTCCAGCAAAGTGGAAAGAAGCCCAGTCATTGTTGAGAGAGTCAATTACCCAATAGCCCCCAGCCAGGAAAAACCTCTTAACAGCTTTCTATTATCAAATTGTCCCAGGCCATAAGTCTACTCCTACTATGATGAGTTCAGTATAATAAGAGCGCAGAGTTCAGTTTTGGAACAACAAAAAAAATTATTTTTCCAGAATACTATTTTTTGTGAGTTTAGATTATAGAAATATTCACACAGAAATAAGAATGCAGTTGCTTCACACAACCTGAAGAGATTTGCATATTTTTTCTTTTTTTTTAAGTGAGAGGAGGGGAGACAGAGAGACAGACTCCCACATGCACCCCAACTGGGATCCACCTGGCAACCCCCATCTGGGGCCAATGCTTGAATCAACAGGATGCCCTGACCAGAGATCGAACCTGGGATGTTCATATGCCAGGCCAGTGCTCTATCCACTGACCCAACTGGTCAGGGCCTGAAGAGATTATCTTCAGAATGCTTGATGACTACCCCTTTACTTAATTAACCAGGATGTGATTCATGAAGTAATCAGCTGTATTGACACATGTAGGTCCTAATCTACATGTAGGTCACTGAGAGAAAGGGGACTAGGGAAAACGGCTGAATCTTGATGAAGGGAGCAAAGAGAAATAATAAATCATATTCTTCATTACCCCAAACCTACAGCAGTGACCCTACAGTTGAAATATCCTAGAATTTAGAGTAGGTATCTAGTTATATCTGATTCAGCATTAACAAGGTTTCAATAAAACTCAGGACCCAAAAATCATCACTTACAAAGTGTGTCATGCTTCCATAGCCCCTCCCCTTAGTGTCTAGCACATACAGGAAAAACTCAAAACATACCTTCGACTGCAAATCAGGGGCTCAGCATCTGATAAACATTTCTCCCTTCTTTTTAATTTTTCTACTGATTTGAGAGAGAGAAGCATCAACTCGTTGTTTCACTTAGTTGTTCCATTTAGTTGTGTACTCACTAATTGCTTTTCTTGCATGCCCTGACCAGAGATCCAACCCATTACCTCAGTGTATGGGAAGGATGCTCTATTCACTGAGTCACCCAGCCAGGGCCTCTAATAAACATTTATTAGCTGATGTGCCCCTCTCCTGGAGTACTCTAGATTAATAGCTCAATGGTTTGAGCTTTTACAATCATCTCCCAGAGTCTTATATATTATTCACCTAACTTCAGGTGCTAGATTTTAAAAATAAATAACTGCATCCAACATTGAAACACAACAATTTTTTTCTTTTCTTTTTTCTTTTTTTTCTACAGGGGCAGAGAGAGAGAGTCAGAGAGAGGGACAGACAGGGACAGACAGATAGGAACGGAGAGAGGTGAGAAGAATCAATGATTAGTTTTTTTTGTTGCTGTTGTGACACCATAGTTGTTCATTGAATGCCTTCTCACATGTCCCTTGACTGTGGGCCTTCAGCAGACTGAGCCACCCCTTGCTGGAGCCAGCGACCTTGGGTCCAAGCTGGCGAGCTTTTGCTCAAGCCAGATGAGCCTGCGCTCAAGCTGGCGACCTCGGGGTCTTGAACCTGGGTCCTCCACATCCCAGTCCGACGCTTCATCCACTGCACCACCGCCTGATCAGGCGAAACACAACAATTTTAATAATTACTATAATTTATTAAGCAGTTTCTTTGTACTACGCTTTATTATTCAAATGCTATATTATTTAACTGCTCCCCTCACCACCACCACTAAATTATAATGTGGAATTCACACCCATTTTAATATGATAGAACTTCTGAAAGTTTCAATAAATGGGTGGGAAAGTAGCTGAGCTGGGATTTCAGGCTGTCTATAAAACCTCAATCTAAATCACTACCTAATTCTTTCTTTCTTTTTAATGTAATACTTTAATTTCTTTTTATTTATTTATTTTAGAGAGGAGACACAGAGAGAGAGTGAGTGAGAGAGAGAGAAAGCAGGGAGGAGCTAGAAGCATCAACTCCCATATGTGCCTTGACCAGACCAGTGCAGGGTTTTGAACCGGCGACCTCAGTGTTCCTAGGTCGACGCTTTATCCACTGCGCCACCACAGGTCAGGCCATTACCTAATTCTTATTTGGTGGAATTTGGGGAGCAGGTATTTTGAGGGCATTATTACCTGGAGAGAGTCGTGGCTCAGAGCCGTGGAGATAAAGACCCAATGGAGTGGTCCCGCAGCCAGGAGAAGGTGAGAAAGGATGAATGACCTATTTTCTTTTTCATGCTTTTATTCGTCTGCATAGTGCACCCACTACTAAAATCATACTTCCCGGAAGAGACTGGCAATTTATGAAATGGTAAGGTATTTTATTTGTTTCTTTTTCCTTTCTGAACATAAAACATCCAGTTTTGATCTGTATTTGTTCAACAGACCTTCTACTTCTCAGACCAAACAGAAAAAAGTTATAAAAGGCCCTTGAAATAAATATGTAGCACACGCTGCGTTAGGTGGAGTCTATATATATATTACAGAGAACTAAAACAGTTTCAACGGTACCCTGTCTTACCTTCCCAGTGCCTTACATCCATATTCTGTTTCCTGTACACACTTGAGAAGGCTATTTTGGGTGAGTCACAGTAGACAGAATCTCTCTCAACTCCAGAGAAATCTCCAGTTCAACTGGAGGACTCATCCTAGAAACACTGGGGAAGGTTCCTGCATCCAGTGCAGTGGCGCCCCCTCTGGAGGATAGGGGAAGGACCGGCTGACTGTCCTGGCTTCCTCAAAAGGGCTCATTAGAAGACCAGGAACAATCTACATCTATTCCTCACCGGTGTACAAAGCCCTTCTCACGTTAGTGGTCAACAATCTCCTGTTCAAAGCTTTGTTAAAAGAAAGCAGATATGACTTAGAGAGCGGGACGTCCGGCTTGCGAATAGGCGCGTGTGTGTCGTGCGCGACCAAAGAGCGATTTCAAAATGGGTGATGTTGTGAAGGGCAAGAAGATTTTTGTTCAGAAGTGTGCCCAGTGCCATACTGTGGAAAAGGGAGGCAAGCACAAGACTGGGCCAAATCTCCATGGCCTCTTTGGGCGGAAGACAGGTCAGGCCCCTGGATTTTCTTACACGGATGCCAACAAGAACAAAGGCATCACCTGGGGAGAGGCTACACTGATGGAGTATTTGGAGAATCCCAAGAAGTACATCCCTGGAACAAAAATGATCTTCGCTGGCATTAAGAAGAGTGCAGAAAGGGCAGACTTGATAGCTTACCTCAAAAAAGCTACTAATGAGTAATAGTTGGCCACTGCCTTATTTATTACAAAACAAATGTTTCATGACTTTTTTTATATGTATTGTATTTAAATTGATCTCATACACCAGAATTCAGATCATGAACGGCTGATAGAACATTTCTTTTGGGCAGTCCAGATTTAAATAAGATTGATTGGCTTGTGGCTAAATGAATATGATCAGCTTTTTGAACTTTGATGGTAATTTCAGTTAAGTGCTATGACTGTTTTCCCTTTTTGAAAATATGATTAGACTTAATTCATAATGTCCAGCTTTTCACAGATGGTGAATGCCATCTCCAAACCTGTAGGAGATTGGTTCTATATTTAGATTTATATAACTGGTTGTATTGATATGTTTAAGGACTGAGGAAGCCCCTTCACTGTCTCTTTGAACAAGAATCGCTTGTGTTTCAAGTTGTGTTAATTAGCCTGTTACAAGGCGAGGCCTGAAGATACACTGGCAGTGTCCATTTTATCTTTTCAGTTCTAAATATGCCAATTTAATTAAAATTCCCTGTATCTAAACTGTTGCCTTTTACTGAAGGAAGCCATTTTAGTGTGGTTTATGTATAATATCAAATAAAGAATATTTAACACTTAAAAAAAAAAAAGAAAGCAGATGTTTCATCTTACAGTAAGTGTCAAACCCCACAATTTCATGGAACTCTGCACTTGAACAAACACTTTCACACTCATTATCATCTCATTTAATTTAAGTGAATGAACCAGTTGAGCGAGCAAAATCAACTCTTTCCTCAAAAATAACTGTGAACAAGCCAATGGTGTTTGTTCGTTAAGGCTTTGCACTGTTCATTACACCCATGCACCCATATAATTAATGTCACCTCTGCTACCAGCCTCTCATGGCCCTCATGTTTCTTCAGGGAGAAAGCGAACCTTTAAAAAAGCTGGAGAGCTGAGCCCAGCCTAGTGTTCTGGAATTGATGTGACTCCACTTCCTGGTGGATAAATGGACTTACCTGGGTCACTCATTTTTGGTTGAGTGCTTTTGGAAATCTGTCCTGAACAAGTGCCAGCCACTGCGGCAGGATAGAATTCGCCTTCATTCCCTGAAACAAACGCCTAGTTACACCATATACGGAGAGACATATTTCAGAAAATTCGGTAAAGAGAGGGTTCTGTTGCCTGCTGCACAGCAAAATGCAGCCAAAGTGCCAGGGGGAATCTTCCTGGCCCATATCCGCTGGGGGCAGCCAGTTGCCTCGCTGCCAACCATCCTTGCTCAGGAAGGCTTTCCTGGCCATTTGCATCTTGGGTCCTTGAACTCTCTAACATCTCGTCCTTTTCTTTGCAAGGCCTTGCACTGTTCTCCTGCCTTCTTCAATCTTGTCTCCTCACACCCACTCATTCATTCATATTTATTGAGCAGCTGCCAATGCGTCAGACCCCAGTCTAGGTGCTGGAGTTATGGCAGGAAACAAAACAGAACCCACGCCCTTCTGTACTTTACAGTCTAGGCAGAGAGACAGACGGTAAACAGATACACACAGAACAAATGTTCTACTAGGTACTCAACAGTGCTGTGAAGAGAAAAAATAGGAACAGGATAAGGCACGATGGGAAGGAGATTTGAGTGAGGGCAGTGGTTCTCAACTAGGGAAGATTTTACCTCCCATGGGACATTTCACAATGTCTGGAAACACTCGTCATGTTACAACTCTGAGAATGTCACTGGGGTCCTGTGGGTTGAGGCTAGCTAGCAATGCTACTGATCCAAAAATTCACAGGAAAGGCCCACACTGGGAAGAATGTCACTAGGGCTGACCTTGAGGAATCCTGAGTCAGGGCACTGTCCAGTGAAGAGGCAGAAGCTACACAGTCTCTTCAACAGGGAAAGTTTAACATAAAGAATTATTAATAGGGAGAGGGATTGGCTAGTGAGAGGTAAAACAAATTTTGAAGAATACTGGAACAGTGGCTATAAGTTGAGCTAGACCACCCAGAGAGAGCCTATCTCCAGAGCTCAGATCTGGACTCCCCTGGAGCTGCCAGGGCTGTGGTGTACTGACTGGTAGGGAAGTCACTGCTGCCCTGCTGGAAGGGAGCTCAAGAAAGTTACACTGCCGGAGTTGAATGGTACCGAAAGTGCACTCTGCAGGAGCCGGATGCTGGACAAGCGTTACATAAGTCAAGCACTGGAGAAAGTGTGGTCAGCAGGAGCCTCCAGCAGATGGGTATGCAGGAGTTCAGGAGACGGGGTTACAAAGCTGGCTGGCAGGGCTGTGCACAGCCCAGAATGGGCAGTGACTATGTGGGGGTGTGGGGCACAGCGAAGTGGTTGCCCAGCCAGAGCCTGGGCCAGGGCACTGCTGAATAATACTGTGCAATAGGAGCTGAAAAAAGCAAAACCACAGCCACATCGGGAGCAGGGAGGGAAAGCCCACCAGCGGCCCCTACTGACAACACTTAACATGAACCCACTGTGCACAGGGGAAAAGCTTTCAGAATCACTGCCCTTACTGCAGAGCAGGTGCTGAAGGGTGAATCTGGAGCTGAGGGGAAAAAACTAGTGACTCTTACATGGTGGACTTTTGGACAATGGCACTGTCAGAAGATGGAGTGGGATACAGTGTCTCTGAACAACAACAATAATATCTATCCCAAGGTAACTCATAATTCTAGGCATAGAAGGGAGGGGGGAAAAAAGCACCCACCTCTTTCCCATCCCAACTCATCTTTGTTTTTCATAACCTCAAAATTACAGAGGTGGAAAAAGATCTCAGAGATGAGGTCCAGCTCACCCATTTAATAGACGAGGAAAAGGGGGCCCAGAGAACTTAAATGATTCTAGAATCTGTAGGCTTCTAGGGACCGGGGCCTATTTTTTGTTGGATATAGCGGTGAGAAGAGCTCACGGGTGGAGGGCTACATTGGGCACAGAGCTTCTAGAAGGGGGAGTTAGAAAGGAAGGGTTCAAACGAGCTCACCTTCAAAGACTCTCAGGGAGATTTCCTGTGGTAAACTACATGATAATTTCTTATTTATGTGCTTTTTGTTCTTTTTATCTCCCACCAAAATTCTGTTCTGTGAGCAGAAGCTCTTTGTATATCTAGTTCAGCTGCATAGCCATCCCCAAAACGCTTCCCGGCCCTCAGGAACTCAGTGAACATTGCGGGAGAGTCACCACCTCCACAGGCCACAGGATCCCTCGGTAGCTCAGAGGTCGTGATGAAAACCCAGCCTCCGCCTCTTCTTCAGGTAGAAATCTTCACTACAGTCAAAACACAACACACAGCAGCCACTTCTTTTCACTGTTGCCTTCATCAGTAACATCAATTTCACGTAAAGTGTGTAGAAATTAACTGGTAGATAAGTACTTTTACATACGTTGTTGGATTCTTTCCAGTGTATTATCAAACTTTTTTTCAGATTTTATTTATTCATTTTTAGAGAGATAGGAGAGAGAGAGAGAGAGAGAAAGAGAAGGGGGGAAGAGCAGGAAGCATCAACTCCCTTATGTGCCTTGACCAGGCAAGCCCAGGGTTTCAAACCGGCGATCTCAGCATTCCAGGTCAAAGCTTTATCCACTGCGTCACCACAGGTCAGGCTCAAACTCTTTTTTAATCATGAACATTCTGTTGTTAATCATGTTATGAGCTGGGCCTGTAGTCTCATCCCAAGGGGTTGGGCGGAACCTGATAGAATCAAAGCCAGAGGGGATGGCATGGGGCTGGGAAGGTCTCAGGACCAAATTCAACCAGAATGATATGTGCTCAGGTGACATCAGGTACAGCCAGGATAGAGCCAAGAATGGTATCAAGAGAGTCCACGTTCACAGCCAGAGACCACACAGAACTTCACATTAAATCCCCCCCCCCAAAAAAAAGAAGAAACAATTGAAAGAACTCAGAGATGGAGCAGAAATATCCTAATCAGGAGGATCCAAATAAGGTGGCATGATTGAGAATAGAAGCAGGGTTCAGCACAAATCTGTGAATGTGATAAAGCCGTCTCTTTCTTTGTACCTATACCAAATATAGGCAGAATGGGAGTCTATGGGGCAGACATTCCACGGGCCACCTCCCACTCCCCCGGCCCGTGGTAAATGGAACATGGAAGAGGCACCTTTTGATGAGGGATGAGGCCTGATAGGGACATGCCAGATTTTTTTGTAAAGGTTTGCCATCACTTGCTTTTAATCCTTAATGTGGGGGGAGAAGCAGTGTAAACATTCAATAACTGATATGTCTTTGCCACTTGTAAATAATTATGTTAAAGCAAAAAAAAGCCTTATAATAATAAGAAGAAAAAATTTAAGAAGGGGGAAAAAAAAGCAAAGAAAGCCTTTTTACAAGAGAAAACGGAAAGTTTACACAAAATGAGCAGTGGAGACTATTTCCTAAATTGTTCAGAAACGGTCCACAGAGAAGGAAGCTCCAACCAAGCCTCAAGTGTGCTGTCTGGTTGGGCCCACCCCTTCTTTCAGTCAGCAAATCCTGGTATCTCTCTAAGCACCTGTCTCCACTAGATAATTCTATTGCTTTCCTATGCCCACACAATCCTTCCTCCATAGCCAAAGCACTGCTCATTGCAGGGTTCGGCTGCAGAGGCAGCTGGGCCGCTAGGATTTCCAGCTCACTTGCCATTGGCAGTGGGTCTGGGGGAGCGGCTCCAGCTCCTTATCAACACAACCCAGGAGGCAGGACGAGTGACTTGGCAGTGCCTGGAGAACAATCACCAGTCAGGCTGGATCCTGAGCCTCTCCTTCAAGTGCTCGCTAACCCAGGCTTCCGCTGGCACTGCTGTCCTGGTTTTGATGTGAGGAAGGATGACAAAATCAAGGCTTCCACCCTGGCACCAGAACCACTGCCCGTGGCTGCAAGAATACTCAAGTAACTGGTTTTTATACAACCTGTTTAAAACAGAACACGTGACAGATTCCTCAAAGATTAGTGGAAACAGATTCAATCTGTTTTAAAATCTCAGCAAAGAGGAAAATACCCCACAGAGTAAGGGAACACATGAGATTAATGCCCTCCCCACACCACAAGGGTAATCCGTCTGAGGCAATGAAGGCTGTGGGCAAAGGCTGCTGATAAGTTCATTCTGTGCAGCATTTGAAATAAGATTTATAGATACACACCGTACCGAAGTGTCATTCCTTGTAGAATATAAATAGCCCAGAAACACCCATGGTCCAGCGACAGCATGCAACTTGCAAAGACTTCTTATTTCATTCTGACCTTGTGCCCTTGTTGCCATACAATTCATAGACTATGAAGTAGAAAAATTATGAATATTAGGTTTTTTAAAACTGGCAATGAAAATATGTGTTTGTAATATGCATTTTTATAATAAAATCATCTAAAAAGTCAACTTCTGATTTACAAGGATACATGTTTATTCAAATATTTTAGAGGTATAAATATACCAAGTATATATTATTTCCAGGTAATGCCTGATATATTCATTATAGTAAAACAAGCTGGTGACGGCTTCCTGTTTGCTCATGAGTCTACTGGATGGTACATATTCCCAACCTCCCCCAGCCTCACTGTGTGAGACAAACATTTCTGTAATGATGGCATGATTACCTGCAAGGAGAAAATAAATCCAAACTACTGTATTTCCCTATGTATAAGATGCTCCCATGTATAAGATGTACCTTAATTTGGGGGCCCAAATTTTGAAAAAAAATGTATTGCATAAAGTTATTGAACTCAAGTTTTATTCATCATAAAATTTATACAACTCCTCCTCACTGTCAAAACTCCCATCCATTAACTTGTCCTCATCTGTGTTTGGTGACGAATCACTGTCTTTGTATATTGCCTTATCCTCAGTTCCATCTATGGCATTTGAAATGCAACACTTCTTAAATGACTTGATAATTATCTCAATCTTGATATTATCCCAGGATCTTTTCACGCAGTTACAAACTTCACCTATAGTTGATTTCTTCACTCTTCCTTCTGGTATCAAATTGCCCCAAGAAGACTTCACCCATTGGTTCCATTGGTCTCTCATGGCAGCTTTAAATGGTGTGTTAATGCTGACATTTAGTGGTTAGAGCTGGAATGTCAAGCCTCCAGGTATGACGGCAAGTTTTATTTTTTGCTCTGCAGCAATCTTCTTTGTGTTTTTTATTATGTGTGCCCTGAACTGATCAAGCATCAATAGGGCAGGTTTGTGCAAGATCCCACCTGGTCTCCTTCTCCAAACTTTCTCAAACCAAATCTTTATTTCATCTTGATCCATCCAGTCCTTGTAATGAATGTGGACAATCACTCTTCAAGGAATGTCTTCTTTGGCATTGTTTTCAGTTTGAAAATCAGCATAGAAGGCAACTTGGTTCTGTCAGCACAACAAGCTAGAACAACCGTGTAATGGCTCTTTTTATGTCCACTTGTCTTCACAGTTACAGTTTTCAACCCCTTCTTATCAATCTCTATCAATAGTTCTGTTACTTGGGACATCAAATTGAAGGGGGACTTCGTCCATATTTGCAATCTGTCCCAACTCAAACTGATGTGTCTGCTGACATTGAATGACAAAACAATGAAATTCAAGGACCTTCTGCTCATAGCTTTCAGGCATCTTTTGGGCAAGTCTGGTGCGTGTACACATGCTTAGTCCATTCCATTTCATGAACCTGAAGCACCAGTTGTGTCCTCCTTTGAAATCAGTAACTTCTTTTTCATCAGCAATTCTTCTTGCCTCATGCTGAACCATCTTTGTGGGCACAGTAGTTCCAATTGCCCTTTGCTCTTCAATCCCTATCTTCAGTTCCCTCTCTTAATCGGGCCTTTTTGCTGACTTGTCTGTCATGGCCTTCTTCTGCCGTGGCGTTTTCAGGAGGGTTTCCTCTTCCCGTAGCCAGTCTCGGATTGATTTTTCAGTTGGAGGAGGACAAAACTTACATTCAGCCGCATGATTTCCATTCACTTTTGCAAACTAGGTCATTTTTAACTTGAATTCAGCGCTGTACGAAAATCTTTCCTGAGCCATTTCTGGGAAGAATGTGGCAAAACATAACCTACCGTAACATACCAGTAACAAGTGTGAAATAATGAGCGCAAAGACAACAAGCATGAAAAAGTGGGAAATGCAAGTAAAAAAATCCACAACAATGAGCACAAAACAAGTGCAAAAAAGTGGGAAATGCAAGTGAGAGCACCTACAACCACTGTATAAGACACACTCAATTTTTAGATTCCAAATTTTTCGGGAATGGGTGTGTCTTATACATGGGGGCATATGGTATGTTAATTGGGTCTAATTTCAATGGTATCAGACCAATGGAACTGATTTTTAAAATATTTTCTTAGCCTGACCTGTGGTGGCGCAGTGGATAAAGCGTCGACCTGGGAACACTGAGGTCGCCAGTTCATAACCCTGCACTGGTCTGGTCAAGGCACATATGGGAGTTGATGCTTCCAGCTCCTCCCCCCTTTCTCTCTCTCTGTCTCTCTCTCTCTCTCTCTCTCTCACTCTGTGTGTCCTTTCTAAAATAAAAAAAATAAAAAATAAAAATAAAAATCTTAAAAAAATATATTTTTTTACCAGACATTTGACTAAATTAACTTTAGAATTTAAATCTAAGAATAATCTAATAAAACTAAGCTTTAAATTCACTATGCATGTACATATAAGGAGCATTTAACTTCCTTCCCCAAACTTTTTACCAAAGAATATCATATCCAATGCAGGAACGATCTTAGCTGTCCTCACTCCCGTGCGTCCTCATGACAGCATCCTTGGGGTCACAAGCAGTCAGGCAGCAAAGGGGTCATTCCCTAAAAAGGAAAATGAGTAAAATCATATACTTTTATTAACCAGTTACCCCAATAAATGTGATAATAAAATAAAGTAAGAGGACAGAGATTGCCCCAAAATTAAAACAGCTACACTCAGCTGATGGCCTGTCAGGGTCCTAGAGGCTTCGAATATGAGAATAGACAATCACTTAGAGATTCAGTGTGGCAAAATCAGGGGTCCAGGCAGAGATGGATTAAGGTCGGTTGAGGCCCCCAGCGCAGAAGAAAACATTGGGCTCCTTACATTAGAAAAAAAGTGTAAAGTAGGAATTTTGCAGGCCCTTCAGAAGTCGGGGTCCAGGGTGAGTGCCCAGTATACCTGCCGGTAAATCTGCCTCTGGGTCCAGGTCACCCACTGGTTAATGGATTAGAATCCAGTGCGGCTGATTACGGTCCTTAAACTCTGTTGAAGAGGTCAGATTCCAAAAGAAGAACTAACTGTGGATAGGCAACCTCTAAAACATGAGTGAGCTCTGACCTCAACTAAATTTCATTTGTCATGGATAGCACAAACCCAGATGAAATAAGAGGCTTTGTCGGTAACAGTGAGCAATACTTAAATCTCAAGTTCACAGGTTTAGCTTGGAGAGTTTTTAAAATGTTAAGAAGTGGAAAGGGGAATGACTTATACTCAGAAATAAGGAGTCATGGCTCATTTATAGGTCCAGCAAAACAGGTAGCTGGGTTTTTCCCCCCATTGATTTGCGAGAGAGAGATTGTCGGGGGGGTGGGGAGAGAGGGGAGAGAGAAGCATCAACTTGTTCCACTTAGTTGTTCCCTTTTTAGTTGTGCACTTATCCTTCGCTTTTTGTATATGTCCTGACCATGAATCAAACCTGTGACCTCAACACACTAGAACAATGCTCTATCCACTGAACCCACCTAGCCAGGGCCATAGCTGGGTGTTTTAGCTTGAAATTTTTGTCCAAAAATGAGAGACTTTGCAAATAACAGTGTAGTTTCCAGATCTTGGGGAGAGATTAAAACATATTAGTTGAGTTTCAGGTAACATTTTTTTATTGTAAAATGCAGGTTGTACACATATAGAAGTGTGTGTGCGTGTATCGTGCGAGTGAGAGATGCTTCTCTTGCCAGCATGTCTCAACTCTGTCTCCATCTCTGTGTTCTGTCTCTACTCAGCCAAACGTCACTTGCCTTCTCTATATCACGAGTCCCACTTCAACTTCTCTTAGTAGAAAAATAAACTTTTAAAATTTATTTTTGAAGATGAATAATTTTAAAAAGAATCTTACACTCCCTAACATTCTTTTCCCCCTGTGGTTTCAGGAGCCCTTCACAGAGATTTGATCTCCCCCCGCCCCATTCTGCTGCAGCTGCATCATCACACCCTTAGAACAGGGACAACATTAATATCCCTCCCTTAGAGAAAAGGAGGATCATCCAAACTTCAGTGCTTTGTTTACATACACAATGGTTGTGATTTCTCCAGAGCTCCCTTTCACCTCAAATCCCCTTGACTTTGGAGTACCCACCACCTACACATTGGCACGAAAAGGTATGTAGAGCTGTCTGTCACCTTGGTGACAGTGATGAACACGGAACTATAACAAAAAGTTGCTCTCCCCCAAAGAGAAGTACCAAGATGGGGGCATAGCCCCATGAAATGTTATCATTATACTTTCCATTCTGAAAGTCAATCTTGTCCAGAAGCCTGAAGAGTTTTCTTTCTACTTCATTTTTTTTTCTCCCTGTGGTCTTGTATCTATGACTTTCTCCAAAGCTTGTACCTGTCAGCAAGTGCATGCTTCAAGAGTTAGCTTTAGGAACAAAACTGCAACATGTGTATATCTTATTTTCAAAGTTTTACAGGGTAAACTTTGCATAGATGGCCACACTGCTGTGCTGTCGGACAAGACAGGGCCCCAGCAGGTAAGCTTTAGCACAGTAACCAGCAGGCGAGAGGTTTACAGATCTCAGAAGGAAATCCTAGACTGATGCTTTCTTTGCATATTAGAACAAATAACCTTACAAACACAACCTGCAAAAACTCAGTGGCTTGATCCAGTATAGGTTTATTCCTTTCTCAACTCACATCCAAAGCAGACTGGCAGCTCTCTCCCAAGAGGTGACTCAGAAATCTAAGTCTTTTCCTTCTTGTTTTGCCAACATCTTAAATATGAAGTCTTTAAAGTTGTCATAGGAGGAGAAGAGAGAACAAGAACCCTTGCACACAGGATTTCATGCCAGGTCTGGAAGCAGCTTCCATATCTTCTAGCCACATTTCCACTGGCCCAAACCCAATCATATGGTCCCTGCCTAATGTCAAGGGAAACTGGGCAATGCATTCTTCCATGGTTCCAAGAAGAAAAAATAGGTTCTGTACGCAGCTCACCTCCATCACAGGTGATGTTTTCTTCCGTCTAGTAAGTCATTAGACTTTAAGGGTGCTGAATAAGCAACGGTAAGAAAGAAGAAAGGAAAAACCTAAACAAGAATGTCTGTTAGTCAGATACAATCAGACCTTTGATTAGGCTCCATATCCCCAAATGGCAGAGCTAATGAAAGCTAAATCACAGTGGAAACACCCAATGTAGAAACAAAGAAAGTTACTTTTCATTCCAAAGTGCTCAGCTTGCAGGAATTGTTGTACCCAAGGAGCATGCCAATAGACATGAAGTCACCTTTGCAACACTATAATGACCAAGTCTGGAGGTGAGTGTATCCATAGGTCCCTGGCTAAGAATGAAGGGAAAAGACAGTCTTGAGAATATTCCACAATCATACAACTCCCTAGTGAAATCAAGACCAGAGCTGGCCCGACCAAGTGGTAGCACAGTGGATAGAGCATAGGACTGGGATGCAAAGGACCCAGGTTCGAGACCCCGAGGTCACCAGCTGAAGTGCGGGTTCATCTGGTTTGATCAAAGCTCACCAGCCTGAGCCCAAAGTCGCTGGCTTGAGCAAGGGGTCACTCAGTCTACTGTAGCCCCACAATCAAGGCACATATGAGAAAGCAATCAATGAACAACTAAAATGCCACAATGAAGAATTGATGCTTCTCATCACTCTCCCTTCCTGTTTGTCTGTCCCTATCTATCCCTCTCTCTGACTCTCTTTCTGTCTCTGTAAAAAAAAAAAAAAAAAGACCAGAGCTAGAGAGAGAAAATTAGACTAAACAGAGCTACCGAAGGATATGGGGAGTTGAGCAGGAAACAAATCACTGTGTACGCTCACACTTCAGCCCCTTTTGTACTCCACGCGAGAGAATGGCACCATAAACCAAACTCCTTTGCCCCTACCTTCCACCTGCAGATTTCCCACACTGCTGATTCACATCCCAGCTCTCTGGAGCTCATCCCACTTTCTTTATCACACTACATGGCCTTAGTCCAAGCTCATCATTACTCCCTGGACTTCCACAGCAGCCTCCTACCTGCCCTCCCTGCCTCCAGCTAGTCTCATGCCATCCCATCTGTGTTCACCATGCAATCAGAGTATTCATTCTAAAACATAAAGCTGATCATGTCAATCCCTTGCCTCAAATCTTGTACATCTCCCATTGCTTTCAGAACAAAATCCAGAATCACTGGCATAACCAATAAGGCCTAATAATTTGTTTCTTGCTTGGTCCTCTAGCCTCACCCCTCACATTGGCCTTTCTGCCTAACGCCCTACTTGTACACCGCTCACCAACAAACGTCACCACTCGAGATTCCCAGAGGAACACAAGTGACATCTTCTCCCAGCATGGGCTCATCTCTTTCTTCTACCCCAAGTCCTGCCCATGCACATCCCTGTCCCCACATCACTAAGCACTTGTCTCTGACAAGGTGCATATGCTCCTCTGTGGCAATGCAGAAAGGATTCATTTGGAACAGGCACCACCATTCATCTTAAAATGAGAATACAACCAAACTTAACATTGATGCTCCAGGTCATTGTTTGATGAGGATTGGGATCAAAATACTGCTATTAAAAGAAATATGCTGGTAATGGAAAGAGATTTGACTTTGGATGGTGAAAACACAATGCAATATACAGACGATATATTATAAAATTGTATACTTGAAACCTATATAACTTTACTAACCAATCACCCCAATAAATTCTTATATAGACTAGATGGAAATTCTACCAGAGAAGCCCTGCATGGAACAGTCCCTCATTTTTCTTATGGACTTGAGGAGCACAGGTGGCCCTGGTTTCACCAGTGCAAAGAGACCTCCAGACATGGAGATACCCACAGGCCTCCTGCCCTTGTTGCCCTTTCTGGGGAACCAACCCAGCTAGCCCTCTCTCCTAGACATCTTCAGGAGCTGCAGCAAACAGAGACATCACTGACATCTAGGTGAAGCCTGGCATGGCAGAGTTGGCAAGCCTCGAAAAAGCCTAAGTACTAGAACTCGGTTATCCCACGAGAAGCTTGTCATGGACACCTTGAAAAAGGCCTGGGCACCGAGCAGTGAGGGCTTAGAAGAGACAGTAGGTCAACCACGAGGAGGCCCGAGGGATAAGAGACTAAAGAAACAGGAACACTGGAAGGCATAGTCAGTGAACTCCCTACTGACAGCTCAAGGGTGAGACCCAAAACCTGCCCAGTGTACCCACCTCAAGAAAAGGAGATGCAGCATCTCTGTGGGGCTGCCTGTGGAGTGCTCTAAACCAAGCCGTGGCCCCAAGCCTGCAGAACATGCAAATTGGGTGAGAATGATCAGAAGATAGAATGGAGGGGAGGACTTCTGGTCGCCTGAGGGGCTCTGTGGTCCCTTTCCCTCAGCAGGAAAGGGACAGAGGTGCTCTCTTCCTTCCTGGAGCCAGATGGGACTTTAAAGAGAACTGCTTAAAGAATTTGATGTAAGCCAGGAATCTGTAGGACCCAGACAGGGACTGGTGCCTGACCCCCGCCTATAGCATTCTGAAAACAAGTCTGACCAGAGCCCTCCCCTCGCCCCCTCGATGGAGAGCAAAGAAAGAAAGCAGGCCATGATGGCTGCAACCTGCCTTCTGAGCTTGGAGGAGTGAGTGAGTGTTTCCCATGGATCAGAGTGAACCCCGCAGAAGGTCAGGACGCTTGAATTGTCTTGAATCTGTCTAGAACAGAAAGTGATCACAAAAGAACAGTCTGTGAAGGATGGAACCTTCAGAAACAAAGTTGAGAGGGAAAAATCCAAATGACCAGTCAGAGGGGCACCACTGTCTACTGCACCAGTGAGCCACACAGTGGGCAGAGGACCCTCAAAGTGGGTCCCCATAGGAACATTTTCAAAGAGTTCATAAAAATCAGAGCTCTCATTTGGGTGTCTGGTGCTCCCAGAGGCAGGCAGTATGATGGCTCCTTCTGCCTCTCCTCTCTTCCTCTTTCTCACCCCGAGGCTGAGCCAGCCTAAGGAGTGGGAGGTGAGGGTAAGACAGGAGACAAGGAAACACTGCAGAAGCAGGGCCCACGCCACTCCCTCCACCGCGGGCTTTAAACAGGACACATTAAGCTTTGGTATTAGATGCAACTAGATTTTTGAAGCCTAGAAAAGGAGTATGTTCATTAGACCAAAAGCTGAACAGGAAAGCTGAGGGATCAGATGGACACATTGGAAAGTGGGGAAGGTGACAGATGGTGAGGAACCATCAGGTTCTTCCTGCTTACGCCGCACCAAGTCTCCTTATTTAATTACTTAGTTACAGGAACTACACTGGGGCAACATTCCCAGTCAGGTAAACGTAGACCTTACCTGGCTGAGGGAGACTTCTGACATCGTGCATTGCCACTCACTTGGGTTTCAGGTAAACTTTAATTTTCGCCAGTAAACAAAGCTGTCCACTAACCTGTACTAAACTCTCGTAAAATGTAGCCATCCTGAGCAATGGGGGCCACCCTGGTCCCAACAAACCTGAAGTCATGAGGGCTGCCTACACTGTGGTTATGATTCTGCCTGGAGGACGTGCGTCTGTTAGTTAACACGGAGCCTCGGGACACACCGCATAGTCTTCAGGGAAGGGAAGGGAAAGCTACCTGTGAACAGCCACAGGAATCCGCACTGACATCTTGGGGTTTGTTCAGCCTGCCTGGTGAAGGCTGCTGATTCCAGTCACTGCCCCAAGAACTGGAAAATGTCAGACTCTGCTCAGCAGGTCCCTTCTGTGATTGAGAGGAACGGATGGGTTTGGAGGGAATACAAATGGGACGACTGCTTAAAGCAGCTGAGTGAGTCCACCAGCCTTTCCCTGATTCCCTGATGCTGAGCAAAAAAAGAGAGCGCTTACCTTCCTGGCACCTCCCCCTCACATCCTCAGGCAGGGGACACATTTCTTTTCTGTGCACATGAACTTTTCATTTTCTAAATGTCAAGAACGGTGAAAACCCATCCCTCAATATTTCTCCTCTTTTATTGGGGGGGGGCAGTGTGTGTGTGTGTGTGTGTGTGTGTGTGTGTGTGTGTGTGTGTGTGTGTGTGTTGGTGCATTCACTTTTTAGGGTTTCCTTAACAATTTACTACAAATTTGATGGCTTAAAACAACAGATACTTATTCTCTCACAGTTCTGGAGGCTACAAGCCCCACCTCAATGTGACCATAGGACGTGGATCCCTCCAAAGGCTCCAGGGGAGACCCTTGCTGCTTCCTCCAGCTTCTGTGGCTCCAAGTGTTCCTCACATTGTGGCTGCATCACTCCGATCTCTGCCTCTGTCTTCACGCGACCCTTTCTCTCTAATGTCATATCTTCTCTTTGTTTGTCTCTTGTAAGGACACTTGTCATTGGGTGTAGGGACAAGCTGGATAATTTAGGATGATCTTATCTTGAGAGCCTTAATGTAATTACTTCTGAAAAGCCTTATTTTCTAAATAAGTTCACATTCCTGGTAAATGAGGGGAGAAGAGAGAATGCCATTCAACCTGCTGCCGAAGGCAAAAAGACAGCAACAAAATAGTAAACTATATAGAGTTCAGGAAGAAAAAACTAGGGTTCATGGGAAAGTGCCTCCATTTTGGAGGCATAAGTCCAGCCCCCCCCCCTTGTGTCCATACCCAACGCCTCCCAGGGGCTCCCACACCACCACCTCTCCTGGAATAGCTATATCTGAATCAGTTGGCCACATTAGGGTAGGGGAGACACAGGGAGCATTCTCCCCAAAGCTTTATACTAGCCCACACTGCTGTTGAGGGGCACACAATGGAAGCATGAGAGTTTGTAAGGAGATGAAAAGCCCTGCTCTTTTGTGAAGCAGAAAAACCAATCGCTGACACCTCTTCCTCCAGGGCCAACTCCTCACACAGGTACTGCTCTCTAGAAGAAGAAGAACGAAAAGTACTTTGTAAATTTTGAAGGGCTTCATAAATGCAAGCCTTCTTTATGTCATCATCCTCCTTATGATTCAGAGGAAATGACCTTTAACAAGTGCCTGGAGAGACCTAGGATCAGCACCAGTGGCAACAGTAACAGCAGGTCCCCACCACAGACTTGACATGAGCATATGTGGTGCACAGTTTAGACCAAGAACCTGTCAGTTTCATTTTCCTTACTATTTTTTCTGAAGTGAGAAGTGGGGAGGCAGAGAGACAGACTCCCACATGTGCCCAACTGGGATCCACCCGGCATGCCCACCAGGGGGCGATACTCTGCCCATCTGGGGCGTTGCTCCTTTGCACCAGAGTCATACTAGCACCTGAGGTGGAGGCCATAGAGCCGTCCTCAGTGCCCGGACCAACTTTGCTCCAATTGAGTCTTGGCTGCAGGAGGCGAAGAGAGATAGAGAGAAAGGAGAGGGGGAAGGGTGGAGAAGCAGATGGGTAATTCTCCTGTGTGCCCTGACTAGGAATTGAACCCGAAATTTCCACCAGGCTGATACACCTGGTCCTTCATTTTTCTTACTTTTAATGAAAGTAACAACACCTCCCTCCTTGGTTGTTTTGGAAATTAAATGAGTAAAATATGAGTATGTGACCCAAGGTCTCTCAGCCAGTGAGTGATCTCTGGGGACTCAACCAGATCCTTCTGATTCCAAAGCTGATGAATTAAACTATGGTATGTTTTTCCTACTCATGGGACTTTGTATAACAAGGGACAGTCTTTGCCAATGAGACACTTTTTCTTGTACTCTTGAGTATTATCTTCTTCCCTTTCAGGTTCTTCCCCTGTGCAGACTTACTAGAATTTTTTAGAAAAATGAGGAACAGATGGATTCTCGTGAGGCTAGACTAGGTGAGGCTATTCCGGTGGGCAAATCCAGCATTCTCTGGCTTTAGGATACTGAGCCCTAAGCCCTGGGTCTTCTGTGCCTCCAACAGGCCTTGTGGAAAGGAGCTCTAGACCTTCAGGCACCAGCTGCTCTTCCACAGGCATGTATGAAGCCTCCAGGGGGAAAGGATGCCGTCACAGAGGTTCAACCTGCTTGAGAAGAGAAGAGTCAGACCACAGAGTACAGAGATGGCAAAAGTAGGTTTACAGTTATACAAATAAAGAATACAATAATTAATAAATAACAATACAAGAATAAGCTGTTTTGCATGCTCACACTATAAAGCTATTTTTGCCAACCCCTGTATATGGCCAACTGTTGGTAGGAGTCAAAACTGTAAAATAGGATGTGGGTGGAGAATGGACAACCAGGGGTTGCATGTGTGGAAACTCCAGCTCAAGTCCTCTCACCTCTGTGCGGCTGACCTCAGTGTCTGGTGCTGCCCTGGCCCTAAAGGGGACTTTCACCCTCCTGGTGGCCAAGTATGGGCTGATATTCTCAATTTTCTTTAAGCCAAGAATTTGAGTCAGTGATTCCAGGGTGGTATATTATGCACATAGAAGGTAAATAATTTCTAGATGGATTATCCTGACACTCAGGTGCCCCCAACCCTTCATCCTACAGAAGTCACATGTTCAACAATGCCCTGGAAACACTAGTCCAAGCCCATACTCTGTTATTCCCCAAGAGATGTTGTCCTCACGGTGAAGCCATCTAACTCGTCTGCTCCTCCAGCCCACATCCAGTATAATGTGGGGAAAACTAGCTTTCCCAGGACTTCTGTTACTCTCAGAACCACTTTGTCCAAGCTTGAACCCTGGACCACCCCTTAATTCTAAATATAGACTATAATGATTGACAAGGATTTGGTGATGGCTTAGGGACAACAGAAGGTTTGGTTGCTCTTGGAGTCCAGAAAACAAGCCTTCCTCAAAGTCTCTGCTAGATGTTGTTTGCGAGGCCCTATTTCACGGTTGTGATGAAGACCCCAGCCCAGCTACCAAAGACCCACTTTGGGTCCGGGCAGGTCTTTTCTAAAGCTTCCAGAGAAGAATAAAAGTTTCTAGAGGAAAATCACCATCTGAGACCTGCAATTCTGCCCTCAGTAATGGCATTTTAATTATGCAAAACACTTAAATTCTTGTTGTCTTAAACCATTCTGTTCTAGCAGATCATATGGGATTTACAAATTTCATAACCAACATGTCCATGAAAGTGTTATTCTGCAATAAATGAAGAAGTTTGTCTTCTGTGTTTAGAGAAAATGAAACACTATAGACAGCTTCAAGAAAAAGCAGATCCTTCCTATATTGGTGTTTCTTGGGGGAAAAAAACAGGACCCTAGGCTTCCATGGAGCACCCTTTGTAAACTAAGAATGAAGGGATAGAAAAAAGGAAAAGGGAGGGGGTGAGCAAAGAGGCTGCTTAATTAGTTTCTAGCACTTGTTCATATATTATTTTACTTCTTTGTTTACTCATTTATCTCTCTCACTATAGCAAGCAACCAAAGAGCAGAAACTAATCTAATAAATTGTATAGCCCCTATCCTTAATAGGAACTATCAGTGAGAGTTGGTGAGAAGGAAGGAATGAAGAAAGGAAGGAGGGAGAGAGAAAAGAAGGGAGGGGGGAAAAATGTTATGATATGGAACCATTTTTTCCCTTCCTTTAGACCATTTGAAGTGTAGCACAATTCTATCAGCCTTTATGCTCTTGTCAGAGATTCCAATGGAAGTGAGATGCGGTGAGAATATAAAACTTTCCAGGCTGACTTGGAGCCTTTGTGTAGTTTACAATCCACAGGTTCTCACCACCAGCTTGAGAGGGACTGAGCTCCGAGCCTGGGGATCCTGGAGGAGAAAGCACTGGGAACATCTTTTAACCCTCGATGTGTGGCATCTGCCTAAGCTTTCAGAGTGCAGAGCTCTCTCATGTATATGACCCCATTTTGATTCTCACAGCTGCCCCGCGAGGAGGTTACACCAGGGAGCCTCATTTTGTACATGAAGAACTGAGAGTAACCAAGTTATGGGAACCATCCAAGTTCAAGCAGCTGGAACTCGAATCTAGGTTTTCTGACTCTCAGACTAGGATTTATTCCATTTCACCACAAGTAGAAGCACATTATTGGTTGTGTCTTTGTGTCATAGAAATCAGTGTTCTTTGCTAAGGTTTAAAGTCTCAAGAGTCTATTTCTGAAATGGACTTTAGTTACTGATTTGATACCTTGATAAGGAGAGAACAAGCTTGAAATTTAAAAGTGATCAATTCTGGAAAAAAGAGCAAAGTGTATCAGTCCTGCTAACAGTGTAGAGACCCTGTGAAAGTGCCCCTGAGTGTCAAATTGGTGGAAGGATAAAGCTCAGAACCAGGCAGCTGGGACCACATTCTGATGAGCTCTAATGACCAGGTTTGGACAGGTCACTCTGTTAAGCATGTTATTAAAAGAGCAAGATAAAGGGACACCCCTGGAGGGGGTGAGAAGGTGTGTTGGGCTGGGCCATCAGGCTACAGGTTCCAGGAGAGAAAGGCATGTGTAGGCTTCACTGTGCTTAAAGATGCATCTCTGCGTTTAGGCAATGCCATGCCTGGGCCTGTTCTCTGCACCTGTGCATGACGTCACTAGGGCATCGGCTTAGGCAGAGATGTCTGTGTGCATGGAGGTGAAGGCTAGAGGAATGAGAAATGGGCTTAAAGAAAATCAGGGTCAATATTCTCTACCTCCATGCTGGCCCCACCCCTCACACATCCTGTGCCCATAGCAGGCATTTAGGTTGCTCCCTTATTCTCTTGACTGCAAAATCCACTACTGGCCCCTTAGTAATTGTGAGGAGGCAGTGGGAAGATGATGTGGCAGACAGAGAACACGTGTCCAAAGTACATGAGCCTAGTGAGATGTTGGTTCTGCAAACCATTGGCTGTCCGCTCAGCTCAGGTTGTACAGCTCCTCGGAGCCTCGCTTCCTTCATCTGCTGAGGGAAGGATGGAAAACTCCACCCCTGAGAAGTGCAAACCTCCTATGAGGTTTTTGAGGTCTAAATAAGGTTAAAAGCTTCAGGTGCTCAATTCCTTAATTTCTCCAAGACATAGAGTGCTCACTACAAGAGGTGCCTGGCAGTGCCTGACATGGTAGCATCGGCCACATCAGTAAACTATTGCTCATCACAAGTAGTAGGAAAAAGTAAGAAATTGAGGCACACCATTACCCAGTTGTGGTTATTTCCTCTGAGCAAGCATACTCCTTAAATTGTGCTACAAATTTGTAGCAAGACTTTAAAAAGTAAAACTCCTGCACTCGCATAAAACCAGCAACTGTGACTCTGCTTAATCTTTACACTGGAGCTTACATGCTTCCTTTTCTATTAACACAAATCTTTAGATTCGTATTTTCTTAGTATGAGGTTCCATATAGCCAGCTGTGTGTTTTAAAAGGAAAGAAAAGGAAAAGGGAAGGAAGGAGGGAGGGAGGAAGGAAGGGAGGGAAGGAAGGGAGGAAAGAAAAAAGGGGAAAAGAAAAACCTCTTGACTTGGTGGGGTGGCATGTCCGTTCTGTTTTCAAGTTCTACCAATTAGCTCTAGCATGTGGTTTTTCTTGGCAGCTTTCTGCTTCCTGTCACAGATGGTATGGGAAAGTCTGACTGCTGACTTTCTGATTCTTTTTTCCCATTTTCTCTCCCACAGCTAATTTAAAAATCTACAAGATACCGGGACAACTGTCAGCTCTGCCTCATTTCCCCAGCCTTTGCCTCTCTAACCACTCACAACTTCATCTCCTCTGGACTCCTCCAGCACCCCAAGCTGATCGGATGGCAATAGGAACCACCAGCATCCTCAGCCACAGGCATCAGTGTGGCATGGAATTGAGTTATGCCTTCCCTCAGATGGGGAAGCAGTGACCTTCTTAGCTGTGGCGAGCTCCGACTGCCTAAGTGTGCACACTGCCTGCCCACACAGCTTGGATCCAGTCCACAGAGTTGGGCTACTCCTTGACCCTGCTTACCAGTCCCTTACTTGATGTGGGGGGGGGGATGGGGGCTACAGCAGAGCGAGTGACCCCTTGCTCAAGCCAGTGACCTTGGGCTTCAAGTCAGTGACCATGGGTCATGTCTATGATCTCACGTTCAAGCCAGCAACCCCATGCTCAAGCTGGTGAGCCTGCACTCAAGCTGGCAACCTCAAGGTTTTGAACCTGGGTCCTCTGCCTTCCAGTCCAATGCTCTATCCACTGCGCCACCGCCTGGTCAGGCAAGGAACCAAGGAACCTTTCTTAAGTATAGCTCTGACCCATCACTCCACTACGCAATGACTTCTGATGGTTTCCTGCAAAATGGCTTGAACCAGAACTTTCTTTGCAATCTAGGATCAAAATTGTATCCATCAAGGTTTTTCAGAGAAACTGAACCAACAGGGTGTGTGTGTGTGTGTGTGTGCGCACGCACAAGCACATGTGTATATATTCAAAAGGTCCTCAGATAACATCATTCCCTTCAATGTGATTTCATTCTAACTGATGAGGAAAAAAAATTAATTCCTGGCCAGTGTTATCATCTGTGTGGAGTTTGCAATTCTCCCCTTGTCTCTGTGGGTCTCTTCCCACATTCCAAAGATGTGTGTGTTGTGTGAATTGGTGTTTCTAAATTGTCCCAGTGTGGGTGTGGGTGTGGGTGTGAGTGGCCTTCCAACGGAAAGACATCCTTTTGTTAGCATGTGCAGACCCAGGGAAAAGCCCTGAATCTAAAAATCTACCTCTATAATGAAGACCAAGAAGAGCTCAAAGAGGCTGCCACTCCAGTTTGGCAACTAACAGAGTTTATTAAGGAACGCTTACATTGGAGGCTGGTCTCAGGCAAAGTGGATGTTCTCCACACTGCTCGGCAGGCACCAAAGAAGAATACAGGATAAAGGTGCGAAAAGGGGAACAGTCACAAGCTACCGGGTATGGGAAATTACTTTGCATGCTTGACCAGATCAGGACAAGAGCCTATTTCAGGAGCCAGCAAGCAGTGGGAGGCAGGGGAGGGGTGCAGAGTATGTCAGCATGAATATCAATTAGATCAGACAGTCTTGAAGGGGCGTGGGAGGTAAGCAGTCTCCATTCCAGCCCAGGTTCAGCTGGTAGGACAGACGGTGGTCAAGTCATGAAACAGTTTCTCCTCTGCAGTTTCTCCTCTGGATCCAACCTTATGTCCTGAGCTGTTGGAATAGGCTCCAGCACCCACAACTGCAACCCTGAACTGGAAAATAATTATCTTACTTATTTTTATTAATCTTTCTTAAGTGTACGTGCAGCTCACATTTATTTTAGTGTTTAATTTGGAAGTGTTTTGAGTCTTTACATAGAAGTCTGGGGTCCTGGCTTGTTGGTTCAGTGTTAGAGTGTCAGCCCCACACGTGGATGTCCTGAGTTCGATTCCCAGTCAGGACACACAGGAAAAGCGTCTATCTGCTTCTCCTCCCATCTCTCACACGCTTTTCTCTCTCTCTTTCTCTCTCCTCCCCTCCCGCAGCCATGGCTCAATTGGAGCGAGTTGGCACCAGGTGCTGAGGATGACTCCATGGCCTCCATCTCAGGCACTAAGAGAGCTTAGTTGCTGAACAACAAAGCAATACCCCAGATGGGCAGAGCATTGCCCCCTAGTGGGCTTGCTGGGTGGATCCCTGTTGGACTGTATGTAGGAGTCTGTCTCTGCCTCCCCTCCTCCCACTGAATAAAAAAAAAAGAAGAAGAAAATGTTTGGTGATGTTTTTGTGACTAGAAATATGCCATTAGGAACTCAACTCTTATTTATGTCAGTTACCTGTGGTAAAATGGGTTTTGTTATATGTCATTTCACTTGGTCACATTTTTCCAAGAATCTATCAACAACCTTAAGTGAGAACTTTATATTTATATCTATATATCTGTCATCTATGTCTATCTATATCTATATCTGGAGAAAGAAAGAGAGAGAGGTTTATTTTAAGGAAATGGCTCATGTGATTGTGCAGGCTGGCAAGTTCACAATCTGCAGGCTAGAGCCCCAGAGAAGAACTGATACTACAGTTGAAGTCCAAAAGCAGTCTGCTGGCAGAATTCCCTCTTCTTTAAGGAAGGTCCTTCTTTTTTCTATTCAAAGTTTCAATTGATTAGATGAAGCCCACCACATTACGGAAGGTGATCTACTTTAAATGTCCACTGACTTCAATGTTAAAACCAAGCCGTGGCCGGTTGGCTCAGTGATAGAGTGTCGGCCTGGCGTGTGGACATCCGGGTTCAATCCCCGGTCAGGGCAGACATGAGAAGTGACTGTCTGCTTCTCTTCCCCTCTCTCCCTCTTCCCTTCTCACAACCAGTGGCTCAGTTGGTCCGAGCGTTGGCCTTGGGCTCTCAGGATAGCTCGGATGATTCAAGCATCAGCTCCAGACAAGAGTTGCTTGGTGGATCCTGGTCAGGGCCCATGCAGGAGTTTATTTCTGTCTTCCCTCTTACAGAAAGAGAGAGAAAAAGGAAGAGAGAAAGAAAAAAATATTAAAAATTATCTAAAACAAAGTTACACCAAAAAATCTAGACTAATATTTAATCAAAGATCTGGGTACTATGTTTTTCAGCCAAATAACACGTAAAGTAATCATCACAAACATGGTTTCCCAGCTTCTTTCTCAAATGTGCGCCCACCTGGGCCTTTCTTTTGGCCACTTAGAAACTAGTTCTATGAACACCTCAGGAAGTTCAGTAGTGCTAGGCCCTTGTCCATCCCTGTGTCCCCACAGAACCCTGTTCCTGTGTCTTGGCACATTTCATTGTAACTGGGTGCTTACCTGCCTGTCTTCCCCTGGATTTTTACAACCTCAAAGACATATTTAGTCTTTTATTCATCCTCAGGCTGCCAGGATCTGACATAGTGGTTGAAAATCTAAGGACATCAGTGGATGTTAGTACAGCAAAAAGGGGTCTAGGAAGCTGGAGACCCATCCACACCCAAGATGAGGGCTGAGGGGATTAACCGCTGTCTGAGAGGGACAAGGAGATAAAAGTTCAGAAAGTGATTGGAATCCCAGGCTTGCTTCTGGCTCTGGGAAGCACAGAAGGCTTTGTCAGGGAAATAGCAGTTCTGCCCCATGGGATTTCCACAGGAAGAGATGAAGAGCAGGCGTTCCAGCAAAGGGAGTGCCTTCAGCTAAAGCACAGAAGTGGGAAGGTGCAAGGGTGTGCAGGACAGAGTGGGCAGTCTCCCTAGAACACAGGCTCTGTGAAGGTGGTGCTGGGGAAGAGGCTGGAAGGTGCAAGCCACGCTGCTGCAGTGCCCGACTCAGCACCCTGGGTGTACTCAGATGTGGGGGTGAACCGTCAGAGGCTGTCTACACCAGCTAAGGGATGGGGAGTGACATAATGGTTCAAGCCTGGCTGTCACTTCTGCTTCTGCTTGGAAAGTTATTAGAGTGAGGTCTATCCAGTGCCAGTCCTGAGGGGTGAGCTCACTGACGCTTGGGTGGATGAAATACGTGGGTGAGTGAGGGAAGCCACCTTCACTGTCATTCATTTGCAAACCTCAGACTGGGCCATAGATCTGACTGCTCCAGTTTCATTTAGTAATGTCATTTAGACACAGTCTGAAAGAAGAAAAGCTGAAAGACCAAAACAATGGCTAGGCTTTAGTTCTGGTTGCAGATGCAAGCGGACAAAGGCTCGGTTGAATGACATTATCAAGATCATTTCTGAGGTGGCAGAAAGGCGGGGCTCAAAGGCCAGAGGCCTGAGTCAGCACCTGAGCAGGTCTGACCAGTGGTCTCCAGCAGCCCCTCAGAAGCCTGGGTACTGTTCCAGCCCTGGCCTCTGAACCAGGCAGGATGCAGCTCTCTCCCTACAGCATTCAGAGAGGCAGCCTGTGCAAATGGACTGTGGGCTGCTTTGTAGTTTTAATTTCTCTACTTCTCCACTTCCCTACCCTCTGTTTTTCCCTATAGTTCAGTCTAAACTATTTGAAGAGCTTCCCAAAACACCTCTTTCAAGAAATTTTTCTTGACTCTTAGCACCCAGAGAAGGGTGGGCCCCCACCACACAGCTCATCTGCCCCTCATTCCAGACAGCTGTTGGGGATGTGTTTCCAGCAGCCTTTCAGCCTCACCTCCTCTGCACACTGTGTGGATGACATTTGGGCCTGATCTTTGTTCCCGCACACCGGGTTGCCCCGCCTGCAGCTGCACCCCCAGCACCCCATGTTGGCACCTGGCGTAAAGCTCCGTGTATAAAACACTGACCACCAGTGTCTGGGTCCAGGGCACAGCCTGGCCACTGTTTGCAACTCCAGGCAGTGAGACGGCAGCGTGGGTGCTCTCCCCACCCCTGCCACATGTTATGCCCAGCTGGGTTTCAGAGCTGTGGCTGCCTCAGCTCTGCTTTGACTGAAGCAGAAAGTTCGGGAGGAGGAAGGACGGAGGACCATCATCCCAGAATATTTTTTAAGGTCTTTCAGCAAGGAAAAAAAAAACCAGACAAAATTATTTTTTCCATTTAAAAAAAAAAAGACAAACACCTAGCAGGAGATTAAGCTAATAAATGAAAGGCTTGTTAGGCACAGAAGTATTCAGTTTACTCCCTACAGGCTGCATCTCACAGTCATTACCTTCCTTCCTTTGACAAAACCTGGTCAAGTGATTGGCTGAACGGCCTGTCTGCAGCCCTACAAAGCTTTCCCGAGGCAAGCCTTCTCAGGAAAGACCTCATGTGGCAGTTTCTCAGGACTCTGCTCCTTCTGGTAAAACTGCAGGGGGCTCATAGTTCCAAGGGCTGTGTTAGGGGTCTTTGCCCTCCCTAAAATAAAGCACATGGAATGCTAGAAACTCCTCCCCAAGAGAAAAATCATGGAGACTAAATAAGCAACAACAGCAACACTGGATTTTGAACCCTAAGAGCCAAGGAGGGAAGAGGAAGCTGTGAGCAGTAAGGTCCCTTTAGCTGTCCCGTTCTGTGCTGCAGATGGGGGTGACAGGCTTGTGGGGAGCTAGAAGAGCAAATCCTTCCCAAGGTATGGCATTCTGCATTGTCTGACTTAATCTTTACGACAGCCTCATGGCTTAAACTAGAATGATTTCCATTGTTCCCATAAGAAAACAGAAACCCAGAGAGGTTAAATATCTTGTCCAAGTCCACACAGCTAATAGACTTCAAACCCAGGACTGTCTAAATCCAGAGTCTGAGATGCTAACTCTTTTAGTTTGTTAACTATCTGCCTCTTGGGCTGGCCTCAGTGTGGCCATTGGCTCCTTTCTATACAAGCCCTGACAATTGGCCACTCAAGGGCTAGAGAATGGGCAAGGAACATATTAATAGTTGAGCAGGACAGCTAGAGCCTAAGTATGCAGGGGAGAGGGATGCAAATATGGACAAACGGTGCCCAATCCATTCCACCTGTAATGATCCCAAACCCTACCTCACTTCTCCCAGTATCTTTATCCTGTGACTCCAGCTAGCCATAGATAGTGTTTGTTCCAAATATTCTGGGTATTACAAATACAAAACAAAAACATCAAGCCTAATGAGACACAACATAAGATGTTGTGTCATCTTTTCCTTTCCCTCCCTTTCAGTCTGTATCGGAACTGGCAGGAGAATGCAGAGGACATCCACTGACGGTGGTGTTTTTCTTTACTTTCTCTACTCTCTCCTGTTCAGCTACCTGGAAAGTTAAAGCAGCGGGAATTGTCAGGGACAGCATAAATATGAAGGAATGTATTTTCAAATGTCTAATACAGTGGTTCTTAACCTGGGTTCTATCGAACCCTAGGGGTTCGATGAGTCAGTCTCAGGAGTTCGGAGAAGCCTCTGCCGCGGAAGCCAGAATAAAGTAATACCGTAATTTGTTGTGAGTTCATGCACTTTGTTGGTTTTGTTCTTTGAGCAAGGTGATGTTCATGCACGGCTCATTTTGTGCACCAGTAAAAAAACATATACCTATGTCTTTCTTGAATTTGGAAAAAAAAATTATATTTTATTTATCACTAAAGAAGGGTTTGGTGAATGCGCATATGAAACTGATAGGTTCGGTACCTCAAAAAAGGTTAAGAACCACTGGTCTAATCGTTTTTGAAGATCAGTTGCAAAGGCCAGTGCATGAGTCTGCCCCCTTCGCCTTGCTGCTTAATACACCATTCTTGAGAACTCTACCAGGAGACCTGAAAAATCCTGGTGTCCACATGGTGATCTACCCAGCTGCCCCAAGTCAGAGACATCTCTTCCCAGATCATTCAGATTATTCACTGTTGACCAGTGCCCAATTCAACATGCAGGATTTGTGTAAAGTCAAGCTTAAGGAACATGTGGTCTCACACTCAGCATCTCTGTTTTCATTAGTTAAGAGAGTAAGGGAATGTACTTCCTCCATTTGTGGGATTAAACCCTAGCAAGACTTTTTTTTTTTTTTTTTTTTTGTATTTTTCCAAAGTGAGAAGCAGGGAGGCAGACAGACAGAGTCCCGCATGTGCCCAGCCTGGATCCACCTGGCAAGCCCACTAGGGGGCAATGGTCTGCCCATCTGGGTAGCTGCTCCATTGCAACTGGAGCCATCCTCAGTGCCTGGGCCAATCTTGCTCCAATGGAGCCTTGGCTACAGGAGGGGAAGAGACAGATAGAGAGGAAGGAGAGGAGGAAAGGTGGAGAAGCAGATGAGCACTTCTCCTGTGTGCCCTGGCTGGGAATCGAACCCAGGACTTCCACACACCAGGCCGATGCTCTACCACTGAGCCAACTGGCCAGGGCCGAAGACTTCTTTCTAATTCATCTCCTGAGTCACTCATCTTCTGCATCATTATTACTTTCCAAAGCTTTGGAGGAAGGTTCCAAGGAAACCAAGTCTTGAATCCACTGTCTGAGGTGCTGGTTATGTGATAGCAGGCAGCCTTCTCACTGGCAGGGAGATGGGAAGACAGAGGCTGGTTTCTCATTACTGAGAGCAGTGGGGTGTTAGGGCAGCTCAGTTGCTGGCAGTACTTCAAAGACGGAAGTCTCAAAAATCACCTTACCTCGGTATGCCATTAATCCCTAATGAGAAAATAGCACTTACTTATTATACATAGTCTCTGTGGAATACAATTACAGAAAATCTGTATGATGCACAAAATCAAAATACCTCCTTTTGAGTAGTTGGTTTGTGTCTTGTGGGTTTGGCTGTATCTATTTCCAGGCTTCTCCACTCCTGCACCCTACCTCTTTCTAGGGAAAACATTCGAGGATATAGCTGGTGCTTTCTCTCGGTCCACAGCAGGAAAAGATTCTTAAAGGACAAATGATTATCTGAAGGTAGAAAGAAATAATTCATCGTACTATTTTCACTAGACTTTCTCTTGTGCTGTCTTGAGTGAGTTGGTGACAAAGTGAATTTAAATATTCATGTGGCATACATTTACTTTTTGTTTAAACTCCATGACTTCCTTTTAGAAACTGCCTCCCTCACCCCCACTCCCATGATTTCCTGGAGCTATCATTCTGGTAACCTTGCTTTCCACGCACAGGAATGAGCAAGGTTGGGATCCAGGTTATCTGAGAGAGGTGGCTTCTAAGATGGTGCCCACCCAGCCTGCCCCCTTGTGCTTACCTCCTGTGTAGCACCTGCCCCCAGTGTACCAGAGTTGGCCTTTGTGACCAATAGAATACAGCAGAATTGATGATGTGTCATTTCCAATATTAGGCTGTAAAAAAAAGATGTCTAGAATATTGAGTTCTCTTCTTCTTTTTCTCTTCTGTCCCCTCCTCTTTCTCTGTTGGATTAGTCATTCTGGGGGAAGCCAGCTGCCATGCGGAAGGGAAACTCAGGTAAACCTATGGAGTAGCCACATGGTTAGGTGCCCAACAAGAGAGGAACTGAGGCCTGCAAGCAACCACATAGATAAGCTTCAAGGGGGACCTCCAGCCCCAGGTGAACCTTGAGAACATGGCTGCCTGGCTACAGCTTGACTGCAACCTTGTGAGACACCCTGAGCCAGAACCACCCCTTAACTCCTCTCAGATACTAGCCACATAAAAATTATTTGAGGTAATAAATGTTTTAAGCTGCTAAGTTTTAGGGTAATTTACTATGCAACGATATATAATATATTTGACCATCAGACTACGCCAAACTCGCAATTACACGGAACATCATGATTGGTCCAGGGGAGGTAACGCAATCCAAGTATAGCCAATCAGAATGGTTTTCAAAAACTGATATGGAGACTAGATGACAGAGTCCAGTTGTTTTCTCTACCATCAAAGTAAGTCCACAGTGGTGGCTCTCAACCAGAGGCTATACTGCTTCCCTAAGGGACATTTACAAGTGAGGGGACATATTTAGCCATCACAATGTAGGGAAGCCCTAAGGGCATTTGATTCCTAGAAGCCAAGGATGCTGACTACCCTGTAATGCACAGGACAAGACCCACACAGCAAAGAATTATCCATTCCAAATTATCAGTAGCACCCACATTGAGACACTTTGGGCTAGTGTTTTCACTGGCTTCATTCATTCATTCTTTCATTTGTGCCACATGAAGAATTCTTTTATGTGAATAAAGCAAATCTAGGTGACAGAAAGACCAAGATATAGCGAAAGAGGGAAAGATGGAGTCCTGATGATAGAATTTGAATCCCAAATGCATTCCTGCCTGAAGCTAGAAGCAGTATCCTTTGATCTTCCCACCTACATGAGCCAATAAATTTTGTTTTTGGTTTAAAAGAGGTTAAATCATGTTATTGATGTTTTTCACCAAAAGAACAATGACTGTTTTGTCAGTCAACAATTGATTCATTCCAATAATATTTCTTGAGCTTTTATTATGTGTAAGTCACTGGTTCAAATGCTGGGTTACACGGTTAAAGGGGGCACGTTCAATCTAGAATGACAAGAAGTTAACTAATAATTATAATATGACTTATATGAGGTATTTACACACACATACACACACACATGCTTTTGATAATGCTAAAGGAAATGCAAAAGAGGAACATCAACTCAGTCCAATGGTAAGAGGAGGTTCACAGAGAAGATCCACTCAGATAAAAAAAGGAAATTGATAACTTATGGAAACTGTCTAGAAATGTCAGCAGAGCAGGTAGAGGAGATTTGCTTGATAAACAAGTGACTCATTGCACAAACCAAAGCTTTTAATGTATCTTCATTCTGACTACTGAAGCTGAGATCACAGTGATTCAAGAATCACTTACAGGCCACTGGGGAAAACCCAGAGTAATAAAACAAAGTAACAATGATCCGATAAACAGTGCCTTATAAAGCACTCGGGTCATTCTCATTCTCCACTCCTTTATGATCTCTGGTATTTCATCTTGATAAATAGGCCTCTGTTATGAAAGTAACTCTGTTTTATAAAAGTGACATAAGAGACTCAGGTCAGGGTAAGCAAAATCATTTGCAATGTTCCTGACTTTTTACATCATCTTCACCCAGCATGCAGAAATATGGGAGGGTTTTTTACATGCTGTTTTTCTACCACCAGAAGAAAATAAGCATTGCTGCACATTGAGGGGGCTCTCGATCCCTTGTGAGCACTCAGACTGGGCCTTAGGTGTAAGTGAAAAAAGGAGTAATCACGAAATGTTTTTCCTGGACACTTCCAAACATTCCTCAACTAGTTCCCCAACCCTTACCTTTCTGGTCATCAATCAATCATATCATAATACCTCCTGGGGGATCAATGAGGGCAAGGCATTATTCCAGGCAGCACAGGAGAACATGAGAAAAGATATACTGCCCTTGTTAATCTCATTAGGCAGACAACCATGAAATCACAAGAATTAGATGTGACAATGCTGGCTGAATGACAACAAGACCATAGTTAGGAGGCAGTTCATGGACGTCTGCCTGGGCATGAGCCAGGCCTACAGAATGGGTAGAATTTGATCAAGAAGAGAAAAGGAAAACACTCGCTCACCAGCCTGCAGAACTGCATGGAGACAACTAGGCATCCACAATGGTAGGCCAGCAGGCACATGCTGGGAAGTGGAATTGGAGAAGTAGTGTGAGCCAGACTGGGGAGCAGCCAAAGGTCAGGGTCCACCATCAATCTATTGCCTTTCAGTCTCAAACTTCTGTTTCTTCACCTGCTTCGTGATAGGGAGCTGTAAGCATTTCTCCTTTGCCGCAAATGCAATGTTAAACTCTGTCAGCAGAGAACTGTGGGTCTGTTCAAGGGGGTGGGGTTTCTCTTCCTAGTTTTAATGTGCTGCTGTCTTTTCTCTGCCTTGGGCTGCATGGCTCCCAGTGGCTGTCCCCAGCCTCATACCCAGAGCACACAGTCTTCAAGCTCACCAGCAAGAGTGACCACCTGGTCTGGTGCTCTGATGTAGACCCCGAGCACCCAGTCCTTACACTGCTCTGCTGGCCAGCAGGTCCCTGATGCCCATGGCCCTCTGTGTACTCTCTGGAGCCTCAGCCAGGCTCCACTCCACACTCCTGTCTCTACCTTGCCCAGCACCCGTGGACAATATGGAGAACCTGCTGCCACCTGGTAGGCTGTGACTGCACCTTCTTCAATGCTGTCTGCACTCCAGCCTGGGAGAGGGCCCTTTCCAAGCTTGCCTTTCCGTGGGTACTATCCATCAGCCTTAGAGTGGTCTTCAGTGTTTTCTTTACATCTTCATATTGTTACTCCTCTGTTAGAATTAATAAATCTGTATATGGAACTTATCATGTGTAATTTATGGTGTGGTTTCTGTTTCCTGATTGGACCCTGACTGGCACAGGCAGGCAGCGGAGTCTAGGTGATGGCGGCAGGGTGGGGGCTACACGTATATGCTAAAGGCAGAAGAGGGGGAGCTGGACCAGCAGAGCACCAGACTACTGCTGCTTCATTCCTGTTTCATCTGGTAATCTCAGACAGTGAAGAGGGAGAGAGGAGAAGCAGAGGGGAGGAAAGAGGGGAAATGAAGAGGAGAGAGCAGAGGATGTTGGGCGAGCACAAGAAACACAGTCCATCAGGCTGTCCACATCTCTGGGTAGGCGGCCTGGCCTTGCAGGTCCAGCTGGAGAGCCACGTGGGGTTGCATTCGAGAATGGTGAGTCTTGGAAGCACCAGAGAATTGGCTGAAGTGGGTGGTGAAGGGAGCAGAGGGAAGAAAATGCAGAACCTGAATAAACCAGCTGGGGGACTGGGTGGTCCAAAGACACAGCCAACTAGTTTTCAGTGGTGGAGGATTCAGAAGAAGGAGGTGAAAAGTAAACAGTAGTTATTTCCAGGAAATCCCCCTTAAGAAAAGAGAACACAAGGGGAGGAATGACCCTGCAGGTCATTGGCCTCTCTCACCTCAGCTTCCTTGTCATACAGAGGAAACACAAATGTCTACTGTAGAGTATGGTCTTGGGGATTAAATGCAACATGCTTAATGCCGCGTCTGCAACGTGGAGATGCTCATTGTGTTGGAAAGTGAGGGCAAGGGATGGGTGTCCTCATGGGTAAGCCTGGACCCAGGTGACAAAGAGGAGGATGAGGGGCAACCTGCAAGGACAGGTCCCCTGGCACCCTGAAAAGGAGGGAGCAGCAGGAGAGCACTAGGTCCTGGGGCAGGAAGGAGGGTTCTCTTGAGTGAAAATGCCAAACAAAGGAGGGAGCAGAGCACACCTACTCACAACTTAGCCTAGGGTTGGTGGCCTTTGGAAATTTCAGACTAATCATAGTAACACATTTATGGGATGTTAGTGTTCTTTTCAGCAGGGCAGGGTCATTGTATTGGATCATTCAAAGTATGTAAATAAATTTTTCCATAGTAATCTACTGTCTTAAATGGGTGAGTCAGGGATCATTTCTGTTCTGTGGTCACATCAAAAAGTCAGGAGAAAATGTATGTGTTACCTTTGTCAGCTAACTTCTTGCCTCTATTTTTTTTTCTTAAACCTATGTGCTTAGAAAATTCCCCAAAGGTTAATTAATAGCTTTACTTTTCCAACCTCTAGTGTATTATGCTAAATATATTTGTTGGTTTGGATGTCAACAGCAACAGATACTTGTGAATAGCTTATTCAACATTGAAGAGTTAAATAAAGAGAAAAATAAACCATTAAGGTACTATATGCCATAGCTAGTAATCGTCTCACCTTGTTAAAATAATCTAATTCTACATAAGAAGCACTTTATTAAAAGGCTTCAGGTCAATAAATATATTCAAATAGCTTAAATTAAATAAAACACTCCTGTATTCAGATCTGTGTATTACAATATGATCCTACATTGATGGGGGTCAAGATTAACTGACAAAAACGATTAACTGTGATGAAAAAGATTTTATCTGAAAGTCTGATAAAACCTTCTGCATCCATACGTCTGTCTGTCTCTTTCTCTCTCTCACACACACACACACACACACACGTTACTACCACCTAGACGATAGGATGAGCAGGATCATTCATCATACTTTATTATATACATTAAAAAGGAGAATCAGGATATTGGCCAAGTGTCTTGACCTCTTGAACTGAAATTCTAGCTTTTATTCAAATTCTAAAGATGATGATGATAATGAAGATAATTTTTAAAAGGTTTCGGAATAAAACCAGAAAATTTCAGAAAGATGCACTTTTAAGTAATTTTTCCTTTGAATAATAACCTTATTCAAACCTATTCTGAAACTATCAGCCAAATTCTCAGGAAGAGGTTTATGCTAGAGTTGATTCCCTTGGCTTATCAATAATTAGTTAGCATTAAAGACAAATTTCATGAAGTCCTTCTCCAAAGTTCTGCTTCCATTAATTACTTAATGATTGTGCAGTGTATCAGGGACCCACTTAGAAACACCAGAAGGAAAGTTAGAGTCATTCAGCACTTGCATACTTGGCTTCTACAATGAGTTGAGACGTGGGGAAATAGAACTCAGCATTAGTGGTATTGAGGAAACCAGAGCCAGGCCATCTCCTGCAGATAATCTCCTAGCAGGACCATGATCACAGTGATCCCATCATCCTGCCCATCCCCACTTTGGGTCCTGTAATCTGCTCTATCAAATATCACCTATTATTGCCACCTCCTAGGGCTGTGTCATTCTTGTTTGTGTGCCAAACTTTGTTCCACGTACTCAGCCTATCCTACCCCCCCCCCATTGTCAACAACAGCAAGCTAAATGCAGGTCCAGAAAGCATGCTTGCTTTTGAGCCAGGTAGTTCGATAGGCTAAACCCACATTAGCCATTTTCCTGTCCACGAGTGAATCAGAAGCCCTATAAAAACAAAAAGAGGACAGGGGGAAATGGAAATGATGTGGAAAACCAGAAAAAAAGAATAAGTAACCATAAGAAGAATAAACTGTGAGTGGTGAGAAAGTCATAAGTATTCACAACTGAATCTTGATTTAGAATCCCAGAATCCCAGGATTGAAAAGAACCTTAAAGGTTATTACTGTATTAGGTAAGTAAACTGTCAGCTGCTAAAATAAATGCAGAAATTTCAGAGACTTAACAAAACAGCAGTTTGAAACTGCTGAGGAGATTGGGAAGAGTAATCTAGTCAATGTCCAGGAGGAAGAGAAAACAGATTAGTAATCAATCAGCCCAGCTCTACCATAGTCCCTGGGACATTCTTTCATACCTTCCTTAATCACCTATACGAGTATGGCATACCTGTCTTTGAATGCTTCATCCTCATTTGGAAACCATGTGACATACATACTCAGAGCCCAATCAAATGAGCAAGTGAAAATTTTGAGAGTTGAGCAGGTCCTGCTTGTGACTAGATGACTTTCCACACCTGTATCAGAAGAGAAATATTCCAAGCGGGGTTTAACTCCAAACTGACCCCAGCATGGTTAGAAATGCAGGCTGTACAACCATAAGACAACTAGAAACTTTTAAAGCCCAGCAAATGTGCTTCTGGAAGGGTTGGAGCAGTAGAGAGTCAGCAGGGATAAAGGCCTAGAGAGCATGTTTGGAATTTCCAAGGTGAGAAACAGCAGATCACTGTTAAAAATTATTCCTAATCAATTTTTGTCTACTCATTTGGTTTACAGGAATACTAGTATGTTTTGTCATCTGTAAAGCTTTATACAGAGGTTAAAAAAATTGTCATCGGTAATGTACATCAACAGATATGTATTAATTCAAATTGTTTGCATTATAAATTTATTAGCAAGTTTAGTATTCTTTGGGAAAGACTGATAAAAATGTGAAACACACACCTCTAGCATGTCCTGTCTATTTATTTCTGCCTCAGTAGACATTTACTCTGCTGCTAGAGGAGTTTTAAACATTGTGCATCAGTTCTTTTTTATTTTTAATTTTAGAGGAGGGGAGACAATGAGACAGAATCTTGCATGGACCCCTACTGGGATCCATCCAGCAACCCTGTCTGGGGCCAACACTGGAGTACCAAGCTATTTTTAGCATCTGATGCTGACACAATTGGACCAACTAAGCTATCCTCAGTGTCCAGGGCCATGCTTAGATCAGTGGAGCCACTGGCTGCGGGATGGGAAGAGAGCGAGAAGGGGGAGGCAAAGGGGGAGAAAGGCAGATGGTCACTTCTTCTGTTTGCCCTGACCAGAACTGAACCCAGACGTCCATATACCAGGCCAGTGCTCTATCCACTGAGCGACTGGCCAGGGCCTGCACATCAGTTCTAAATAGGCAGTGATTATGATTCCTCAGGTTATAGTTCAATGTGATGCTATTGTGACATCTGTTACCTTAGTGAGAGTTGGATGATCTGCTACATACAAAATGTGCTAATAATTCCTGACAAACTATAGTTGTTGGAGGCTGCAAACAGCGAAGCACTGACAGAGCATGTGAAGAGATCTTATCTATTGAAAACTGATTGTGAGTACCAGGAAGTAAACATGAGTAAGGGGCTTCAGGGTAAAGAGGGAACAATGTAGATTCACTCTCATAAGATGCTTTTTCTATACTAAATTTGGGGAAGCCTCTAAATCTCACACTGGAGAGCCCCATTTTTTAGAGGACATTATAAACAGCCTTCATGTGTCAAAGGGCAATAGCCATACTTGTATTTGCCTAGACCTGTGTCTCTGAATCCCCTGACTATTTCAAACATGTGCAAAGTTTAACAGAGACAGGCTTTGGAACACAGCTGATGACAGCTGAGCACTGGAAGCAGCAAACCCACATAAGCACTGGGCTGGGAGTGCAGCAGGTTACAGGAAGGGCAGCAGTAGCAGGAGCCAGCTGGGGGTTGTGGCCTTTGTGGCAGAAGGGATGGGGCATGCTGCCGGCTTGGGGCTGGGTCTCCCAGAAGCAGCCAGTAGGAATAGACACTAGCTCTGAGAGCAGATTCAGAAAAAGGTTGGGAGGCTGTTGTATGCAAAATTAGCCTATATTATCACCTACGTTACTTTAATTCAGGTGCCATATTATAGAAAGGTAATGGCCCTAACAATGATTTCATTGCAGTAACTGACTTTTAGTGATATGAATATGTTCATTTCCAGCATGCAACAATAATTTTTTCTCTCAAAAACAAAACAAACAAAAAACAATAACAACAGACTTCATTACAGCATTTATTTCTCTAGCTTGTAATATGGTCTATATCCGTGATGGCGAACCTATGACATGCGTGTCAGCACTGACACGCGTAGCCATTTTCAATGACACGCGGCTGCATGGGGCCGCATACCAGAGAAGTATGAGGCCGCATGCCGAGAAGGATGTTTCATCCTCAGCTCCTGCACAGCCAGGTGCAGTAGCCGAGGGTAAAACATTTGCTGTAGTGTAGATACTCTGTGCCGGAGGTCCGTAGGCCAAAACATTTTTGTTATTTAAACTATAAATATCGCGAAATTATGTTTTTTTTCTGGAAGTGACACACCACCCGAGTTACGCTCGGTTTTTTGGTGAATTTTGACACACCAAGCTCAAAAGATTGCCCATCCTTTGTCTATATCATGCTACCAGAAGTATCTTCAGCATGCTATTTGAGGCTGATGACTACTAAAAGATCTCAATAATGCCAGAATTTATATGATTAATAAAGGTATATCTCAGTTTATTTTGATTCATTTTATTGCACTTCACAGGGTTGTGTTTTCTTACAAATTGAAGGCAAGACCCTCCAACAGCAAAACCATGATTCACTTTGTTGCAATACTCGCTTTATTGTGGTGGTCTGAACTAAACCAGCAGTAACTGAGGTGTGCCTAGACCACGTACAAATGTCTGAGGGGATGCACTTTGTTTTTATCTCACCCACAAGAATTTGAGCAACAGAAAGACAGAAAAAAAATGTATTTCTTAATGAGGTCAGAGCATTTAAAGGCAACCCAGGTATCCTAATAACAGCCTTCTGAGATAGGGGAGATAGGAGTCAACATGTCTGTTTCACAAATGGAGAAAGAGAAACCCAGGAAAAACTTCCCCAAAGCCCAGCAGCACTCTATGCAGAGAAGCAGGGTGGCAGGTCGCTCAGGACTCCCGCAGAGAGCACCTAAAAATGTTTTATGGTGATGACAGGAAATTAAGATACTTGACCCAAACCTGAAATTTGTTGATACCCCTAACTTTTACTTACTCTCTAGAATTCATCTCACTTTATCTCAGAAAGATGTTTGACAATGTAAGAAAAGACTTGCTGGTGAGTAAAAAATAGGCACAGAGAGAACATCCTCTTAGAAAAGGACTTTTATTGATTCTTTTACAAACTGAAAAACTGAGGCAGAGAAGGCAAATGGTCTGAACACAGCAATAATACCATATTTCCCCATGTATAAGATGCTCCCATGTATAAAACACACCTTAATTTTGGGGCCCAGAATTTGAAAAAGAAATGTATTACATAAAGTTATTAAACTCAAGTTTTATTCATCATAAAATTCATACAACTCCTAATCACTGTCAAAATTCCCATCTATGAGCTTGTCCTCATCTGTGTCTGTGTGCCAGGTGCGCTGGTGTGTCCTAGAAGATTTCCAGGTGTGCCCTATGGTATTCCAGAGAAATATGTGCCAGCTAGGGACCAAAACACCAAGAGTTTAGATTTGGAGTTTAGATTTTGGGGGGACAGAAGTGTGGGGAATTGGCCATAAGCTGACAGTCTGCCCAACCCCCCACCTCACTTGCCTGATTAGGTTGCAAAAGGCTATTAAGCTGTGGTCCTGGATTGTTTAAACTACCCCCATGATCTCCGAAAAGACTGGAGGCAAGTTTCTTCTATCCTTAGTTTCCTGTAAAGTTAAGATGACAGGTATGGTGGGGGTTTTCTGCACTCAACACAATTAAGAGTAAAAAGAAAAGAATTCTTCAATATATTGATGAGGAAATGAGAGTTTGCCTGTCAAATATATGCCCCAACATTGATGAAATTGCTAGGACACATCAGGATCATGTTTCTCATAAACACAAGAATGAAAAAACTTAGCATATTTGCGTCGGGACCTGCCGAATTTACTAAATCTTACTAAGAATGTTATCTATCTATCTGTATAAAAACAATAACATTTTAGTTGTTTTATTATTTTCAAACACCTCTTATTTATGATTTCTAACAAAACATAACTCAAAAAATGTAACATAAAAATGTTTAATGTCAGAATAAATTTAATTTTGTCATATTTGGTTCAATTAATTACCATAAAAGGACACTTGGACTTTGTATTTTTTTGTTAAATATTTGAGTTAATTATTATAACATATTTCTCAGAAATTTGTATATAGTGGGCCTACAATTATTTGTAGAATTTTGTTTGTTTTGTTTTGTTTTGGTTTGGGGTTTTCTTTTTTTTTAATATATATTTTATTATTATTAATTCTAATGGGGTGACACCAATAAATCAGGGTACATATGTACAATGAAAACATCTCCAGGTTATCTTATCATTCAATTGTGTTGCATACCCATCACCAAAAGTCAAATTGTCCTCTGTCACCTTCTATCTGGTTTTCCCTGTGCCCCTCCCCTCCTCCCTATCCTACTCTTCCCTCCCTCCCCCCATCCCATAACCACCACTCTCTTCTCCATGTCTCATATTCTCACTTTTATGTCACACCTATGTATGTAATCATGCTGTTCTCAGTTTTTCTTTTTTTCTGCTTTACTTATTTCACTCCATATAATGTTATCAAGGTACATCCATTTTGTTATAAATGGTCCGATGTCATCGTTTCTTATGGCTGAGTAGTATTCCATAGTATATATGTACCATAGCTTTTTAATCCACTCGTCTTCTGACGGACACTTGGGCTGGTTCCAGATCTTCACTATTGTGAACAATGCTGCCACGAACATGGGGGCACATTTCTTCTTTTCGAACAGTGCTATGGTGTTCTTAGGGTATATTCCTATAAGTGGGATAGCTGGGTCAAAAGGCAGTTCGATTTTTAATTTTCTGAGGAATCTCCAAACTGTTTTCCACAGTGGCTGCACCAGTCTGCATTCCCACCAGCAGTGCAGAAGGGTTCCCTTTTCTCCACATCCTCGCCAGCACTTATTCTGTGTTGTTTTGCTGATGAGTGCCATTCTGACTGGTGTGAGGTGATATCTCATTGTGGATTTAATTTGCATTTCTCTAATGATTAGTGATGTTGAGCATTTTTTCATATGCCTTTTGGCCATCTGTATGTCCTCTTTGGAGAAATTTCTATTCATTTCTTTTGCCCATATTTTGATTGGGTTGTTTGTCTTCTGGTGTTGAGTTTTATAAGTTCTTTATAAATTTTATTTATTAACCCCTTATCAGATGTGCTATCGAATATGTTCTCCCATTGTGTGGTTTGTCTTTTTATTCCGTTCTTATTGTCTTTAGCTGTGCAAAAGCTTTTTAATTTGATATAGTCATATTTGTTTATCTTGCCTTTTATTTCATTTGCCAGTGGAGATAAATCGGCAAATATACTGCTGCTACAGATGTCGGAGAGCTTACTGCCTATGTTTTCTTCTAAGATGCTTTTGGTTTCACGGCTTACATTTAAGTCTTTTATCCATTTTGAGTTTGTTTTTGTGAATGGTGTTAAGTTGATGGTCTAGTTTCATTTTCTTGCAGGTAGATGTCCAATTTTCCCAACACCATTTGTTAAAGAGGCTGTCTTTACTCCATTGTATGTTCTTTCCTCCTTTGTCAAAAATCAGTTGTCCATAGCTGTGGGTTTATTTCTGGGTCCTCTGTTCTGTTCCATTGATCTATGTGCCTGTTCTTATGCCAATACCAGGCTGTCTTGAGTATAATGGCCTTATAGTAAACCTTGATATCCAAAAGAGTGATAATACCTCCTGCTTTATTTTTTCTTTTTAAGATTGCTGAGGCTATTCGTGTTCTTTTTTGGTTCCATATAAATTTTTGGAATATGTGTTCTATATCTTTGAAGTATGTCATTGGTATTTTAATTGGTATTGCATTGAATTTATAAATTGCTTTGGGTAATATAGACATTTCAATGATGTTTATTTTTTCTAGCCATGAGCACGGTATATGCTTCCACTTGTTTGCATCTTCCTTGATTTCTTTTATCAATGTTCTATAATTTTCCGAGTACAAGTCCTTAACCTCCTTGGTTAATTTTACTCCTAGGTACTATATTTTTTTGGCTGCAATAGTGAAGGGGATTGTTTCCTTAATTTCTTTTGCTGACAGTTCATTGTTGGTATATAGAAATGCCTCTGATTTCTGAGTATTAATTTTATATCCTGCCACCTTGCTGAATTCATTTATAAGGTCCAGTAGTTTTTTAACTGAGACTTTAGGGTTTTCAATATACAATATCACATCATCTGCAAATAGTGACAGTTTTACTTCTTCTTTTCCAATTTGGATGCCTTTTATTTCTTCTTCTTATCTGATTGCTGTAGCTAGGACTTCCAGAACTATGTTGAATAAGAGTGGTGAAAGGGGGCATCCCTGCCTGGTTCCTGATCTTAAGGGGATTGCTTTTAATTTTTGTCCATTTAGTATGATGTTTGCTGTGGGTTTGTCGTAGATGGCCTTTATCATGTTAAGAAATGATCCCTGTATTCCCACTTTACTGAGAGTTTTGAGCATGAATGGGTGCTGGATTTTATCAAATGCCTTTTCTGCATCTATTGAAATTATCATGTGATTTTTGTCCTTCCTTTTGTTTATGTGATGAATCACATTGATTGATTTGCGAATATTGAACCAGCCTTGCCTCTCCAGAATAAATCCCACTTGATCGTGGTGTATGATTTTTTTCATATATTGCTGGATCCGGTTGGCTAATATTTTGTTGAGAATTTTAGCGTCTAAATTCATCAGGGATATAGGCCTATAATTTTCTTTCTTTGTGTTGTCTTTGCCCGGTTTTGGGATCAGAATTACGCTCGCCTCATAAAAGGGGTTTGAGAGTCGTCCTTCCTCTTGAATTTTTTGAAATAGCTTGAGGAGGATAGGAGTTAGTTCTTCTTTGAATTTTTGATAGAATTCACTTGTGAAGCCATCAGGCCCAGGACTTTTCTTTTTGGGGAGTTTTTTGATAACTGTTTCAATCTCATTTGTTGTAATTGGTCTGTTTAAGTGTTCTGATTCTTCCAGATTGAGTTTTGGAAGGTTATATGATTCAAGAAATTTGTCCATTTCACCAAGATTGTCTAATTTTTTGGCATATAGTTCTTCATAGTATTTTCTTACAATGCTTTGTATTTCTGTTGTGTCAGTTGTTATTTCTCCACTGTCCTTTCTAATTTTATTTATTTGAGTCCTCTCTCTTTTTTCCTTGGTGAGTCTAGTTAAAGGTTCATCAATCTTGTTTACCTTTTCAAAGAACCAGCTTCTGGTTTCATTGATCCTCTGTATTGTTTCCTTCACCTCTATGTCATTTATTCCAGCTCTGATCTTTATTATTTCCTTCCTTCCACTTGTCTTGGGTTTTATTTGTTGTTTTTCTAGTTCTTTTAGATGCAGGGTCAGGTTGCTTATTTGAGCTTTTTCTAGCTTCTTATGATATGCCTGTAGTGCAATGAACTTCCCTCTCAGAACTGCTTTTGCTGTGTCCCATAAATTTTGAGTTGATGTATGCTCATTATCATTTGTTTTTGGAAACGTTTTTATTTCTTCTTTGATCTCATTGTTAATCCATTCATTATTTAATAACATGCTATTTAGTTTCCAAGTGTTTGAGTATTTTTCAGGGTTTTTGTTGTTGTTGTTAATTTCTACTTTCAAGGCATAATGATCACAAAAAATGCTTGATATGGTTTCAATCTTCTTTAGTTTGTTGAGACAATTTCTGTGTCCTAACATGGGGTCTGTCCTAGAGAATGTAATATTAACGCTTGAAAAGAATGTATATTCTACTGCTTCAGCGTGAAAAGTTCTGAAGATACCTATTAAATCGAGTTGATCTAGTTTATCCTTTAAGTCTGCTGCTTCTTTATTAAATTTATCTCTTGAGGATCTACCTAGTGATCTTACTGGGGTATTAAAATCCCCTACTGTTATAGTATTGCTGTTAATCTCGCCCTTTATATCCATCAAAGTCTGCTTTATGTATGTCAGGGCTCCTATATTTGGTGCATAGATATTTATGATAGTTATATCTTCCTGTTGAGATGTTCCCTTTATCATTATGTAGTGTCCTTCTTTATCTCTTACTACAGCCTTTGTTTTAAAGTTCATTTTGTCAGATATAAGTATTGCTACCCTGACTTTTTATTTCCATTTGCATGAAATATGTTTTCCATACTTTTACCTTCAGTCTATGTGCATCTTTTGTTTTAAGGTGTGTCTCTTGTAGACAGCATATGTATGGGTCCTGTTTCTTTTTCCACACAGCTACCCTATGTCTTTTGATTGGATCATTTAATCCATTTACATTTAAGGTTATTATTGATATGTAGTTGTTTATTGCCATTTTATTCTTTAAAGCTGTATTCTTCTTTTGCTCTATTCTTTCCTCCCTTTAAACTGTTCACAAGAGGCCCCTTAGTATCTCTTGCAGAATTAGTTTGGTTTTTATGAATTCCTTCAGGCTTTCTTTTTCTGGGAAGCTCTTTATTTCTCCTTCAATTTTAAACGTTAGCCTTGCTGGATAGAGTAGTCTTGGTTGTAGGTTCTTGTTCTGCATTACTTTGATTATATCTTGCCATTCCCTTCTGGCCTCAAGTGTTTCTGTTGAGAAGTCCGAATGCATCCTTATGGGGACTCCTTTGTAGGTTATAGCCTTTTTATCTCTAGCACATTTTAAAATTTTTTCTTTATCCATTAGGTTTGGTATTTTAACTATGAAGTTTCTTGGTGTAAATCTTTTTGGGTTTCTCTTTAATGGAGTTCTGTGTGCTTCTTGAACGTGTGGAGTGTTTCCCAGCCTTAATTTAGGAAAGTTTTCTGCTATGATTTGATTGAACAAAGTTTCCATTTCCTGTCCTCTCTCCTCTTCTTCAGGCACCCCAATGATGCGAATGTTGTTTCTCTTCATGTTGTCACAGAGCTCCCTTAGAGTTTCCTCACATTTTTTGAGTCTCTTTTCCTTTTTCTTCTCAGCTTCTGTGCCTTTGTTTATTGTGTCCTCTAACTCGCTTATTCGATCCTCAGCGTGATTCATCCTGCTTTTAATTTTTTCCATTGTGGTCTTCAGTTCTGATACTGTATTTGTCATTTCTGTCTGATTCTTTTTTATTATTTCAATTTCGATTTTTTATAGTTGTTATCTCTTTATTTAGGTGTTCATAATGACTATCCATTGTTGCTCTAATTTCTTTGAACATCCTAACTATCATTATTCTAAATTCTGCTTCTGGTAATTTGGTTATATCTGGTTCATTCAGTCCTTCTCTGGGGATTTCTCTTGATTCATTTGGTTTGCATTCCTCTGCCTGCTCATTTTGTCTGTGTATAAGCAAGTTGTGGCCACTGGAGTCCAGTAGGCGTTGCCTTTGTGTTCTCTAGGTGTGGTCTGTCTGCAGGCCCCTCACCCCCTCTGCCGGTGCCTAGGGTGGTTGGGTATGAGCGTTGCCAGCGCCGGCCCACTGTGGCTTTTGCTGTGATTTCTGCCTCTCCTCCGCGGGAGGGACTGTCACTCAAGCCACAAGCCTTAGGACCAAGGGTAGAGGTGAGCACCTTTGCTCAACTGCGGACCCAGCCTATTTCCGGACTTCCGCCCAGAACCCGCAGTCAGAGCCTGCTCGCCACAGTTTCGCGGGTTGGGCGGGGCTTTTGATGTGCTCTCAGCTGTGAGCCTTTGCCCGAAGCTTTAGCCCCGCCCTCGAGGCCAGGGCCCTTCTGCACAGGGTTGCAAACCCAGGTTTCTTGGGCCGGGCGTGTTTGCTGACTTCCACTCAGATGTGTACTTCCGCTCCTCCCGGACTCTACCCCGCCCCCGCGTTCGGAGCCCGCTTGTGCACATAGGAATGCAATCCGCGGTTTCTCCAGCGGGGGCGGGGGGGGCTGGTAGCGTGAGCTCCTCCGCAAGCCCCTGCCCGTCCCTGGTCCTAGCCCGGTCCCTGCGGTCAGGACCGGCTTGCGCAGGGTCGCAGAGCAGATTTCTGCCCGTCCTGGCCTCCCGCTTTGTCCCCGTAAGTCGGATTAAAGGCGGGCCCGCAGCTTCTGGACCGCTTTCGCGTGTCCCCTCCGACCCTGCTGGGCTAGACCGAGCTCACACCGGCTTGGCCTCTGCCCACGCCAACAGAACCTCGTTTCAGCGTCCTGCCGCCCCAAACCCTTCAGCAACCCTCAGCAGAGTAGGAAGGGACCTAATACTCCACACTGTAGGCCTGGGAACTCCCTCACTTGTTTCACAGCACAAAACTGTCCAAACACCTCTTCTAGGCTTTGGGACTGCAGGCTGGGGCTTGGTTCCTGGGACCCAGGTCCCTCCCTCTCTGCCAAACTTTCCTCCCGCCACGCAGGTCTCTCCGGGCTGCCGTTTGTTCCGGGGAGCTGGGAAGCCCTCTTCGCGTTTTCGCTATTCCTACCAGTCTCAATGTGGCTTCTTCTGTGTTCCTTGGTTGAAGAGTCCACTTAGTTTAGTTCATAGTTGGTTTATCCAGATGATGGTTCTTTAAATTGAGTTATAATCCACTTTGGTTCTGGGAGTTGGAAGTTGGTACGTGCCCCTACTCCGTCGCCATCTTGCTTCTCTGGTTTGGGGTTTTCTTAATTTATTCTTTTATTAATTTTAAAGGGGTGACATTAATAAATCAGGGTACATATGTTCAAAGAAAACATCTCCAGGTTATCTTGTCATTCAATTATGTTGCATACCCATCACTCAAAGTCTAATTGTCCTCTGTCACCTTCTATGTGGTTTTCTTTGTGCCCCTCCCCTCACCCGTCTACCTCCCACTACTCCCTCCCCCCACCCTGTAACCACCACACTCTTGTCCATTTCTCATAGTCTCACTTTTATGTCCCACCTATGTATGAAATCATGCTGTTCTCAGTTTTTTTCTGTTTTACTTATTTCACTCCGTACAATGTTATCAAGGTCCATCCATTTTGTTGTAAATGATCCGATGTCATCATTTCTTATGGCTGAGTAGTATTCCATAGTATATATGTACCATAGCTTTTTAATCCACTCGTCCTCTGACGAACACTTGGGCTGTTTCCAGATCTTCACTATTGTGAACAATGCTGCCACGAACATGGGGGCGCATTTCTTCTTTTCGAACAGTGCTATGGTGTTCTTAGGGTATATTCCTATAAGTGGGATAGCCGGGTCAAAAGGCAGTTCGATTTTTAATTTTTTGAGGAATCTCCATATTGTTTTCCACAGTGGCTGCACCAGTCTGCATTCCCACCAGCAGTGCAGGAGGGTTCCCTTTTCTCCACATCCTCGCCAACACTTATTCTGTGTTGTTTAGCTGATCAGCACCATTCTGACTGGTGTGAGGTGATATCTCATTGTGGTTTTAATTTGCATTTCTCTAATGATTAGTGATGTTGAGCATTTTTTCATATGCCTATTGGCCTTCTGTACGTCCTCTTTGGAGAAATTTCTATTCATTTCTTTTGCCCATTTTTTGATTGGATTGTTTGTTTCCTGGTGTTGAGTTTTATAAGTTCTTTATAAATTTTGGTTATTAACCTCTTATCAGACATATTGTCGAATATGTTCTCCCATTGTGTGGTTTGTCTTTTTATTCCGTTCTTACTGTCTTTAGCTGTGCAAAAACTTTTCAGTTTGATATAATCCCATTTGTTTATCTTGCCTTTTATTTCATTTGCCCATGGAGATAAATTGGCAAATATATTGCTGCGAGAAATGTCGGAGAGCTTACTGTCTATGTTTTCTTCTAGGATGCTTATGGTTTCACGACTTACATTTAAGTCTTTTATCCATTTTGAGTTTGTTTTTGTGAATGGTGTAAGTTAATGGTCTAGTTTCATTTTCTTTCAGGTAGATGTCCAATTTTCCTAACACCATCTGTTAAAGAGGCTGTCTTTACTCCACTGTATGCTCTTACCTCCTTTGTCAAATATCAGTTGTGCATAAAGGTGTGGGTTTATTTCGGGGTTCTCTGTTCTGTTCCATTGATCTATGTGCCTGTTCTTATGCCAGTACCAGGCTGTCTTGAGTACAAAAGCCTTGTGGTATTCCTTGATATCCGGAAGAGTAATACGTCCTGCTTTATTTTATTTTTTTTAAGATTGCTGAGGCTATTCGTGTTCATTTTTGGTTCCATATGAATTTTTGGAATATGTGTTCTATATCTTTGAAGTATGTTTTTGGTATCTTATTTGGTATTGCATTGAATTTGTAAATTGCTTTGGGTAATATAGACATTTTAATGATGTTTGTTCTTCCTAACCATGAGCACGGTATATGCTTCCACTTGTTTGTATCTTCCTTGATTTCTTTTATCAATGTTTTATAATTTTCCGAGTACAAGTCCTTAACCTCCTTGGTTAAATTTACTCCAAGGTACTTGATTTTTTTGGTTGCAATAGTGAAGGGGATTGTTTCCTTAATTTCTTTTGCTGACAGTTCACTGTTGATATATAAAAATGCCTCTGATTTCTGAGTATTAATTTTATATCCTGCCACCTTGCTGAATTCATTTATAAGGTCCAGTAGGATTTTGACTGAGACTTTAGGGTTTTCAATATACAATATCATATCATCTGAAAATAGTGACAGTTTTACTTCTTCTTTTCCAATTTGGATGCCTTTTATTTCTTCTTCTTGTCTGATTGCTGTAGCTAGGACTTCCAGAACTATGTTGAATAAGAGTGGTGAAAGGGGGCACCCCTGCCTGGTTCCTGAACTTAAGAGGATTGCTTTTAATTTGTGCCCATTGAGTATGATGTTTGCTGTGGTTTTGTCATAGATGGCCTTTATCATGTTAAGGAATGTTCCCTTTATTCCCATTTTACTGAGAGTTTTGAGCATGAATGTGCTAAATTTTATCAAATGCCTTTTCTGCATATATTCAAATTATCATATGATTTTTGTCCTTCCTTTAGTTTATGTGATGAATCACATTGATTGATTTGCGAATATTGTACCAGCCTTGCCTCTCCAGAACAAATCCTACTTGATCATGGTGTATGATTCTTTCATATATTGCTGGATCCGGTTGGCTAATATTTTGTTGAAAATTTTAGCAGCTAAATTCATCAGGGATATTTGCCCATAATTTTCTTTCTTTGTGTTGTCTTTGCCTGGTTTCGGCATCAGAATTATGCTTGCCTCATAAAAGAAGTTTGGAAGTCTTCCTTCCTCCCTCTTGAATTTTTTGAAATAGCTTGAGGAGTATAGGATGTAGTTCTTCTTTCAATATTTGGTAGAATTCACTTGTGAAGCCACCTGGCCCAGGACTTTTCTTTTTTGGGAGTTTTTTGATAACTGTTTCGATCTCATTTGTTGTAATTGGTCTGTTTAGGTGTTCTGATTCTTCCAGATTGATTTTTGGAAGATTATATGATTCAAGAAATTTGTCCATTTCACCTAGGTTGTCTAATTTTGGGGCATAGATTTCTTCATAGTATTTTCTTACAATACTTTGTATTTCTGTCAGTTGTTATTTCTCCACTCTCATTTCTAATTTTATTTATTTGAGTCCTTCCTCTTATTTTCTTGGAGAGTCTAGTTCAAGGTTCATCGATCTTGTTTACCTTTTCAAAGAACCAGCTCCTGGTTTCAGTGATCTTCTGTATTGTTTCCTTAGCCTCTATGTCATTTATTTCCTCTCTGATCTTTATTATTTCCTTCCTTCTACTAGTCCCGGGCTTTATTTGCTGTTGTTTTACTAGTTCTTTTAGATGCAGGGTCAGGATGCCACTTGAGCTTTTTCTAGCTTCTTATGGTATGCCTGTAGAGCTATGAACGTCCCTCAATACTGCTTTCCCTGTGTCCAATAAATTTTGAGTTGATGTATGCTCACTATCATTTGTTTCTAGAAACATTTTCTTTTCTCTTTGATTTCATTGTTAATCCATTCATTATTTAATAACATGCTGTTCAGTTTCCAAGTGTTTGAGTATTTTTCAGTTTTTCTTTTGTGGTTAATTTCTAGTTTCATGCCATTGTGGTCAGAGATAATGCTTGATATGATTTCAATCTTCTTAAATTTGTTGAGACCACATTTGTGTCCTAACATGAGGTCTATGCTAGAGAATGTACCATGAGTGCTTGAAAAGAATGTATATTCTACTGCTTTAGGGTGAAAGGTTCTTAAGATATCTATTAAATCGAGTTGATCTAGTGTATCTTGTAAATCTGCTGTTTCTTTATTAAATTTCTTTCTTGAAGATCTATCCAGTGATGTTAATGAGGTATTGAAATCCCCTACTATTATAGTATTGCTGTTAATCTCGCCCTTTATATCCATCAAAGTCTGCTTTATGTATGTCAGGGCTCCTATGTTTGGTGCATAGATATTTATAATGGTTATATCTTCCTGACGAATTGTTCCCTTTATCATTATGTAGTGTCCTTCTTTATCTCTTACTACAGGCTTTGTTTTAAAGTCCATTTTGTCAGATATAAGTATTGCTACCCTGGCTTTTTATTTCATTTCTATTTGCATGAAATATTTTTTCCATCCTTTTACCTTCAGTCTATGTGCATCTTTTGTTTTAAGGTGTGTCTCTTGTAGACAGCATATGTATGGGTCTTGTTTCTTTATCCATGCAGCTACCCTATGTCTTTTGATTGGATCATTTAATCCATTTACATTTAAGGTTATTATTGATATGTAGTTGTTTATTGCCATTTTATTCTTTAAAGCTGTATTCTTCTTTTGCTATATTCTTTTCCCCCTTTGAACTGTTCACAACAGGACCCTTGGCAGCTCTTGCAGAATTAGTTTGGTTTTAATGAATTCCTTGAGGTATTTTATGGCTGGGAAGCTCTTTATTTCTCCTTCAATTTTAAACGTAAGCCTTGCTGGATAGAGTAGTCTTGGTTGTAGGTTCTTGTTCTGCATTACTTTGATTATATCTTGCCATTCCCTTCTGGCCTCAAGTGTTTCTGTTGAGAAGTCGGATGTCATCCTTATGGGGGCTCCTTTGTAGGTGATAGCCGTTTTTTCTCTAGCAGCTTTTAAAATTTTCTCTTTATCCCTTAGCTTTGGTATTTTAACTATGATGTGTCTTGATATAGATTTCTTTGGATTTCTCTTTAATGGAATTCCTTGTGCTTCTTGAACATGTGAAACATTTTCCAGCCTTAATTTAGGGAAGTTTCAGCTACGACTTGATTGAACGAAGTTTCTATCCTTTGTTCTTTTTCTTCATCTTTGGGAAACCCTATGATGTGGATGTTATTTCTCTTCTTATTGTCACAGAGCTCCCTTAGAGTTTCCTCACATTTTTTGAGTTCCTTTTCTTTTATCTGCTCTGCTTCTGTGCCTTTGTTTATTTTGTCCTCTAACTCGCTGATTCAATCCTCAGCTTCATCCATCCTGCTTTTAATTCCTTCCATTGCGGTCTTCAGTTCTGATATTGTATGTCATTTCTGTCTGATTCTTTTTTTATTATTTCAATTTTCTTTTTTATACTTGTTATCTCTTTATTTAGGTGTTTGTAATGACTATCCATTGTTGCTCTAAGCTCTTTGAACATCCTAACTATCATTATTTTAAACTCTGCATCTGGTAATTTGGTTATATCTGGTTCATTTAGGTCCTTCTCTGGGGATTTCTCTTGATTCATTTGGGTTGCATTTCTCTGCCTGCCCATTTTGTCTGTGTATAAGAAGGGTGTGGCCACTCGAGTCAAATGGGTCTTGCCTCTGTGTTCTCTAGGTATGGTCTGTCTGCAGGCCCACCCCCTCTGCCGCTCCCTAGGGCAGTTGGGTATGGGCGTTGCCAGCACCAGCCTACTGTGGCTGTTGCTGTGATTTCCGCCTCTCCTCTGCGGGAGGGGCTATGTTCTCATGTCTGGCTCTACAAGCCTCAGGCTGCCTGGGCCTTCGCCTCGCCCCCACAGGTGGGGTTGCGCACTGCACTCAAGCCACAAGCCTCAGCATCAAGGGTAGGGGTGAGCACCTTTGCTCAGCTGCAGACTCTGCCTGTTCCCGGGCCTTGCCCAGCTTCCCAAGTCAGAGGCAGCTCTCTGTGGTTTCCTGGCCGGGTGCAAGCCTCCGCCTATCCCCATCTTTAGACCCCACCCCCGCATTCTGGGCTGGCTCGTGCAGGGTTGCAAACCTCAGAAGCCAGGTGATGCTGCGCATCCACGGGCCCCTGCTCAGCAGCAGATCTCTGCCCATTCCTAGTCTCCCGCTTTTCTCCCCACAGGTGGAGCTGCAGGCAGCCCACAGCAGCCGGACCGCTTCCGCACGTCCCCTCAGCCCCTGCTGGGCTAGACAAAGCTCACACCGGCTGGGCCTCCGCCCCCACCCACAGAACCGCGTTTCAGCTTCCCGCCGCCACCATCCCTCCAGCAAGCCCTCAACAGTGTGGGTGGTGTACTGCAGCTCAGACCCTAACACTCCATACTGTAGACCTGGAAGCTCCCTCCATCTAAGCAGCTCTGCTCTAAATGCCGTGGGAGAGCTTGTTTGGCTGGTGTCCTGTCTCCCTTTGCTGGTATTGCTAGTTCCAGGGAAAATATTCGTTTTTTATTAGGGAAGTGACTTAGCCCAGGGGTAGGGTGGCTGTCCCTAAGAGTGTTTCTCCCTGTGCCTTCAGTCCACACTCTCTTCCCACGGCTCTGGTCCTCTCCTCTGTTTCTGTTCCCTGGAGCCCCAGGTGAGTGGTTGTGAGAGAAGTTTTCTGCGCTGTCCCTTTAAGAAGAATCTTGGGTCTGAGAAAACTGTCTCTTTCTCACAAACAGTATCCTCACTTGTTTCACAGCTCAATACTGTCCAAATGCCTCTTCTAGGCTCTGGGGCTGTAGGCTGGGGTTTTGTTCTTGGGACCCAGGTCCCTCCCTCTCCGCCAAACTCTCTTCCCGCCACGCGAGTCTGCTGTTCGCTCCAGGGAGCTGGGCAGCCCTTTCCACATTTTCCCTTTTCTTACTAGTCTAAATGTGGCTTCTTCAGTGTTCTCCAGTTGAAGAGTCCTCTCAGTCCAGTTCAACGTTGGTTTATCCAGATGATGGTTCTTAAAATTAAGTTATAATCCACTTTGATTCCAGGAGTTGGAAATTAGTATGTCCGCCTACTCCATTGCTATCTTGCCTTGCCTATTTGTAGGATTTTAAATGTGCCCCGACTTCAAAAAGTTTGAGAACAACTACAGTAGTGTGACAAATGGGGGTGTGTTACCAATGTGAGGACAGGCATAGGAGATGTCCCTTCTAAAACTATTTGAAAATTTTCATGTCAGCTTGACTATAAAACGGATATTTTCCTATCTAAAACAGGAAATGATATTTTTCATATAAAATCTCAATGCTGTGCAGAGCTTCAGTAGGTATAAAGAATCTGTCCCCAGCCGACCAGGTGGTGGTGCAGCGGATAAAGCATCAGACTGGGATATAAAGGACCCAGGTTCAAGACCCCAAGCATGCCAGCTTGAGAGTGGGCTCATCTGGTTTGAGCAAGGCTCACTAGTTTGAGCCCAAGGTTGCTGGCTTGAACAAGGGGTCACTCGGTAAAGGTACATATGAGAAAGCAATCAATGAACAACTAAGGTGCCGCAGTAAAGAATTGATGCTTCTCATCTCTCTCCTTCCTATCTGTCCCTCTCTCTGTCTGTCACTAAAAGAAAGAATTCATCCCTAAGGTGCAAATTTCTTTCTCTGCTCTGCGCTTTCATTGATCTCCTGTGAGCTACACCATTTATTTGGTACAAAGAGCAGTTCCTCTAATGTTGTATTAAAAGAGCCTTGAAATCTCACAAATTAGTCCTTTTTAAGCAATGCAAAAGAGGAGCCCAACTTTCCACTGGAAATTCTCCCCTTCAAATGTAAGAAAGTAAATGTTTGTGTTCCTTACTTTTATGTTGCATAAAGGAAGGCATCATGTAGAGCTGGGAACGTGGCTATGTACCCACACCCTTCTATGGTAGGAGTCGGAAACCTATGGTTCACGAGCAAGATGTGGCTCTTTTGATGGATGCATCTGGCTCGCAGACAAATCTTTAATAAAAAAAATAATAACGTTAAAAATATAAAACATTCTCATGTATTACAATCCATTCATTTCCTACCACTCATGTTCATGGTTGTGAGGTCAGGAAGTAAACTTCCCTCCTTTTAATCAAGTTAACTAGCTAACTGCAGAAACGCTTTTGATGAAGAAGATGGCTAAAAGAAAAAAAGATGAGGAGTATTGTACTTTTCATCAGGAATGGACAGAGAAATTCGCCTTTGTAGAGAAAGCAGGTTCTACAGTATGTCTAATATGCAATGATAAAATAGCATCGATGAAATGGTCAAATATAAAGCGGCACTTCGACACATGCCATACTACATTTGCATTGAAATATCAAGCGGGGGACAGCAGGAAGAAAGCATGTCAAGAGCTACTGTGCAGAGTGCAAGTTGGTCAGCAGCAACTCCATGTTTGGACCCAACAAGGTGACTGGAATTTGGCTAGCTTTTCTGATGCTTTAGCAATTGTGAGAAACAGAAAGCCATTCACAGATGGGGAGTATGCCAAAATATTCATGCTTGATGTTGCCAATGAATTTTTAACGACTTTTCAGATAAAGACAAGATAATCAAACGAATAAAAGACATGCCTCTGTCAGCAAGAACTGTTCTCGATCATACCATCATGATGGCAAATCAAATTGAGGCAACACAAGTGAAGGACATAAATGCAGCACCATTCTTCTCTCTCTTTGGATGAGTCAACAGACGTAAGCCATTTATCCCAGTTCAGCGTGATTACAAGGTATGCTGTCGGTGACACACTACGTGAGGAAAGTCTTGATGTTTTGCCTATGAAAGAGACAACAAGAGGGGAGGATTTATTCAAGTCTTTCACTGAGTTCTCTAAAGAAAAAAATCTACCGATGGATAAACTTATTTCAGTGTGTACTGATGGTACTCCGTGCATGGAGGGGAAAAAACAGAGGATTCGTAGTGATTCTTCATGAACATGAAAAGAGACCCATCCTAAGTTTTCACTGAATCCTACATCAGGAGGTGCTTTGTGCTTAGATGTGTGGCAAGCAGCTTGGTGAGGTGATGTCGCTGGTCTTTCGGGTGGTCAACTTTATTGTTGCCCGAGCTTTAAATGATTGCCAGTTTAAAACACTGCTGGATGAAGTTGGGAATAATTATCCTGGTCTGCTTCTGCACAGCAATGTGCGTTGGTTGTCAAGAGGGAAGGTGCTCAGCTGTTTTGTGGCTTATCTGAGGGAAATCCGGACTTTTCTTGAAATGAAAAACGTCAAGCATCCTGAGTTAGCTAACACTGAGTGGCTCCTGAAGTTCTATCTCATGGACATGACTGAACATCTGAACGAACTCAATGTGAAAATGCAAAGCGTTGGAAATACAGTCTTATCCCTTCAACAAGCAGTGTTTGCATTTGAAAACAAGCTGTAACTCTTCATCACCGACATTGAAACAGGTCATTTACTACACTTTGAAAAACTGGGAGTGTTTAAAGATGCATGCACAGCAAGTGACCCTGCTCAACATCTTGATCTCCAGCAGCTAGCGGGTTTCACATGTAGTCTCTTACAGTCATTCAAAGCGCACTTTGGAGAATTTCGTGAGTGCACTTGTCTTTTTAAATCTATCACCCATCCACACGAGTGTGCAGGGGACAGCGCCTACCTGTGTTACATCCCTGGTATTTCCGTCAGAGATTTTGAGCTACAAGCTGCTGACCTGAAGGCCTCAGACATGTGGGTGAATAAGTTCAAGTACCTGAACAAAGATTTGGAAAGACTTGCACAACAGCAAGCAGAGTTGGCGAGCAAACACAAGTGGGGAGAAATGAAAAGACTTCAATCCTTGGACCAGCTGATTGTCAAAACTTGGAACGCGCTTCCCATCACATACCACACATTGCAGCGTGTGAGTATGGCTGTACTGACAATGTTTGGCTCTACGTATGCATGTGAGCAGTCTTTCTCACATCTAGAGGACGTTAAGACCAACCTACAATCATGTTTAACAAATGAAGTCTCAACGCCTGCATGAAGTTTAACCTCACCACGTATCAACCAGACTACAAAGTCATCAGCAAAACCATGCTGCACCAGAAGTCGCATTAATGGTAAGAAGTACTTTAGTCATCATTGGTTAGCAACAGCATAACAACGTTATTGAAAAGAATTCAGAGACTTATTGTACTTTAAAAGTGTTAGTCTTACATAAAATGCACACATTTACTTGTATTTAGTGTTAAACATATTGTATGGCTCTCATGGAGTTACATTTTAAAATATGTGGCATTCATGGCTCTCTTAGCCAAAAGGTTCCTGATCCCTGTTCTATGGAAACACTTAAGTATTTCTCTTAGCGCTGCCCTGAGAATTTATCACTGGGAAGCTCTGGAGTATTCGCCTACACTCATTTTGGAACTAGCCTCAAGTTCTCTCTTTATGTCATAGAACAAAAATCTTAATAAGAGGACTTTCCATTTTACTAATGCTCAAAGCAGTTTATCAGAGTTGGTCATTGGGGCAAGAACAGCAACGTTGCTGGAAAAAGTAATGGCACCTGAGTGATGTCTTTCCTACAACTGTCAAGGGCTCCTCATCATCCATACCTGGGAGGCCAATCTATTTCTGTTGCTGTGGAGATTCACATGAGCTGAGCAAGCACACCGACCTTTGCTTTACCCTGAAATTTGAAATAAAAGTATGCATCAGTAAATAAAATAAAAGCAAGCCTCAGGTTTTGTGTGTGTGTGTGTGTGTGTGTGTACACACACAAAAAGAGAGCTAATAAGTGAGAAATTTAAGCTTAGTCCTCAAATCTCTCTCCATCCAGGTGTCCATAGCTCACTGACTTCCGGCAACAAAATAAGAAGCGTCTTTTACCAAGATAATTGAGAAGATAGCCTGCATAATTGGCCACCACTACAGTAGCTTATGGGATCATTTCTGCCCTTCAACCTAATCTCCTATTTTCATCTAAATCTGGCTCCTAAGCATGCTTTCAGCATGACTACTGCATGCAATATGCATTGGAAGTGTAATGGGAACAGAAAGTGAGAAAAATGGCCACTCTGCATTATTTCTTATACAAAATTCCACAGCCCAAACCATCTTTCTTTTATGGTTACTCAACAAATATTGAGTGAACATCTTCAACTGGCAGAGAGCTCAGTCCAGCAGGTTACATGACACAGAGCACTGCCTTCAAGGAGCAGGATCTTACATATACTTGTGCCTTAATTACCAAAAGAAAAATAAAGGAAAAAAGAAATGCGGGCTATTTTAAAGACACTTAGAAAATACTGGCAAAAAAAATTAAAATCGCCTTTACTCTGTTAACATGCTGCCTTATGTCATTCCAGCTCTTTTTCTGTTTTCCCCTCCACTTGAAATTGTAATAAATATATACATTTATTTTCTGATTATTTTCCTTTTTACATATAACAAGAATATCCCCACTTCTACTAGAGAAACCAGGAAGCACGACTCTTCCCTAATGAGTTGTTTACCCATTGTCCTCCTGTGACAGAATCATTCATCACATTTTAAATGATTTTATTCCCAAGTTTTATTGGCTTCTGCTTAAGTAGGGGTTGTAATATGATGATCTGGTGTTTTGTGTGAGCTTGTTTTAAATCTTCTGTACAAGCTGGGTGCTAGGGGACCATCACACACAAAGTTTAAAAGGCAGACTGCTAATGTTGGTGGGGGAGATTCTCCTCTCGGGTTGGATAAAGACCATGCCAGTATGGCTGGCTGCCAAATGCAGAGACAAAGAGAGAGAGCAAGGGGATTATTGAGAAAATCAAATTAACTGCTGATCTTAAGCCAAGATTATACTCCCATTACTACTATCCGATCTAAGAATCTCTTGTTAGAGATAAGCAAAGGTAGTTGGCAGTTAGCGCCTCCCACCCATGGTATTAAAAAATACACGAGAAAGCGAACAGACTTCTAAAAAATCAGGGTGATAAGAAAGATGTGTTCTCTTTAAATTTGAACATGGATAATACCAGGGGTATATGAGCAACACCTAAAAAAGGATTAAGAAATAGTGTAAATGACAGTTCATTTTAATTAGATTTTTATATTACTTGAGTCTATTTGAATCACAAAGTTAGAAGGTGCTGTGGTTGAGTTGTGTCCCTTCCCAATCCCAAATTCGTATGTTGATACACTGGCTCCTAGAACCTGAGAAAGTGACCTTATTTGGAAATAGGGTTGTTGCATATTGTTAAGGTTAATTTATACTGGACTTAGGTGGGTCCACATCCAATATGACTTGTGTCCTAGGAAAATGGAAAATTTGGACCCAGAGATACAGGGAGAATACCACATTGAGATAGAAGTTATGCCACCACAAACCAAGGGCTATTATAAGCACAGAGTGAGGAGTGGAAACAAACGGCCTATTTTCTTGTGCCTTTAGAGGGAGTATGGTCCTGCTGACACCTTGATCTTAGACGTCCTGCTGTCTTCTGGAACTATACAACAATAATTTTCTGTTGTTTAAGCCACTCAGTTTGGGGAACTTTGTTACAATAGCCCCAGGAAACTAACACAGAAAAACTATTTCATTCAACTTCTTATTTAATGAAGATCTCCTTCTCCATATGGATAGATATTCAACTTCAGCTAGCCTCTAAAGGAAACTTCCAGGGATGGAGCCATTGCTCTTGGGACAATGCATTCAGCTATTCAATAACTCCAAATATTTCATTGTGCGAGCATCATGCTTTTTTAATATAATTATTAGGAATACGAGCAAATCTTAAGCTTTGTTATTTTTTAATATAATGCTCTACTTCACATTCAATAAAAAGATGCTGCATAGAAAAAAATGTATGTGAGTATCTACAGCTTATCCCATAACCAAGGCACCAGCATTCACACAGAGGCAGCCAAAGTGCTAGGTTCTTGGTTGGAAATAAACAACCTCTGATTTCTGGCCTTGCTAATATAAACTAAAAAGCAAGAATGTATTCACACTCTCCTCTGTGGCTTGCAGAGCCTCTGCCCAACATAGTGCCAACTTAAAACAAGTCAATGCTTATAGGCTGGCCAACTGAGTCATGAGCAGCACAATTCGTGAGGCGAGCACAGTATCTTCCTTTCCTGCTACAACCAGGCAGAGAAGGAAACAGCTGTGAGTCATAGAGTAATACTGGTAACGGGAAAATCCCATTGGAGCAGTCAAGGGGATGTGAGAACATTTAGTTCTCTGTGTTCACTGGCATTCTTTTTCCCAAACAGTCACATTTTAGAAAGGATAGAGAGCTAGATTCTTGCCATCTTCCCTGCAGTCTGAATCAGTAAACACCTGTTGAATGAATACTGACCATTTGCCCCAGGGAGAAATAATGAGCGTGATGGGTTAATTGTTTACTCTAATGAGCTAGCTGTAAGGAGGTCCCTGGGGACTCAAGGACTCAGGACCAAGAAATCAATGCTTTAAGACAGTGGTTCTTAACCTTTTTTGAGGTACCGAACCTATCAGTTTCATATGCGCATTCACCAAACCCTTCTTTAGTGATAAAAAATATATAATTTTTTTTCCAAATTCAAGACATAGGTATATGTTTTTTTACTGGTGCACAAAATGAGCCGTGCATGAACATCACCTTGCTCAAAGAACAAAACCAACAAAGTGCATGAACTCACAACAAATTACGGTATTACTTTATTCTGGCCTCCGCAGTAGAGGCTTCTCCAAACCCCTGAGACCGACTCATCGAACCCCTAGGGTTCCATAGAACCCAGGTTAAGAACCACTGCTTTACGAAGACAGTTTTCATTTCCAGAATGCCTGGCTCTGGGTGCCAATGAGAAATTCTGTCCCCACTCTGTAATTGAAGGCCTCCCTCAAATCTCCAGTGATGAGATCAAGGCATCTCATTGCAGGATTCAGATTCTCTATTTTCACCCTCCAGGTCTATTAAGAATGTTCTTAGCCTCTTTTCCCTGGCTGCTCACAGACTTTTTATTTCATTCATAATTTAACATTCACATTCAGCCTGACCAAGTGGTGGCACAGTGGATAGAGCATTGAACTGGGATGCAGAGGACCCAGGTTCGAAATCTCAAGGTCACCGGCTTGAGCACAGGCTCATCTGGCTTGAGCACAGGCTCACCAGCTTGAGCATGTGGTCACTGGCTTGAGCATGGGATTATAGACATGAGCCCATGGTCGCTGGCACTCACTCTGCTGGAGCTCCCTGCCGTCAAGGCACATATGAAAAAGCCATCAATGTACAACTAAGGTGTTGCAATGAAGAACTGATGCTTCTCATCTCACTCCCTCCCTTCCTGCCTATCTATCCCTCTCTGTCGCCCTCGCTTAAAAAAAAAAAAAAAAAAAAGATTCACATTCAGTTAAGTTTAACAAATGTTCACTGAATGGTGTTTACTTTGGGCAAGCCCATGCTAGGTGCCATATACCTACAAAAATAAGATGCATTGCTACAAGGAGAAAGCCAGATGATTGCTTTGTTTTCACTTGCTGGCATCAGTTTGGTGTGACATGGCTATTTCTTTTTCATGTGGGAATCGGAGAAACCTGAGTTCATAATCTGGCACTAGTGTTTGCTTGCTAGGGGACACTAGTCAGAGTCCCAGGATGGCTGTTATGGAACACGACAAACTGATTTAAACATTCGTAGGGAAAACAAAGGATTGAAACTAGCTGAGACAGTGTTGAACGTGATGACCAAGGTTAGGGGTCTTTCACTGCAAAATATCAGATTAATAACTGTGGAAAACTATGATGATTAAAACCTTGTGGTATGGCAGAAAGCCAGAAGCAAACTTCCATCCCTGTGTGCTGAAGGTGGGGTGAAGGAGGTACAGTGAGCCCTGGACCGTAAAGGCATCTTCATACACAGAAACAAAGCAGGTAAATTCATTGACTATAACAGAATTTATTGTAGGGTACTTAACTACAGGGATTGAGCTGGATGAGAAAAGACAACTCCAAGGTCTGCACAGATCATTCTCCACCACTACACAGTGATTACATCAAATGTTTTACGGTATGGCCAAAGTACTAATGATTGACAAGACAAGGAAATAAAGCAAGTGATCTGTGCTAGAACCTCACTTCCTAGGGGCCTTGTGCTGGATAATTGCTGAGCACTGACAATAATACCATTGTGATATTTAATTCAGTTGTTATGCCTTCTGGCCATTACTGACAGAAATCTATGATAACATTGTAGAGGCTTACAGAACACAGCAAATCATTAACAACAAGGCCTGTGTATGTTGGCCAGGACCAGTAAGGTTTGTCAAAGTTAAAGCAAGAATAAAAAATGGGGGTGGGGCAGAGTATACAAAGATGGAATCTGTTCACATCAGTACCTGTACCATGTGAAAACTTGGCATGACAAAGGAGGCATTACAAAGCAATCAGGAAAGCATGGAGTCTTCCAAAAATGGTGTTGGGAGAATTAATTATTTCAATAAAAAATTAATTTCATTCACAGACTACTCTAGTGGTCTCCTCCTCCCACATATCCCTGCTCCCTCTGAAATTAGACATGCTCACGTGACTTGCTTTGGCCACTAATGGGATAAAAAGACATGCATCACCTCCAAGCAGAGCCCTAAATGCCCATATGTGACTCGCCACGTTCTCCTCCTTGCTGTAGGTACCCTGGATGCCCCGCCGAGATAAGCCCTCAACAACCTGGGTCCCCAAGGGATTGTGATGATCAGAAATCCACACTCACAGAGGACAACAGTACAAATGAGACATAAATTTGGGGTTAAACCCTGGAGATTTGGTGTTGTTTATTCAACATAACCTAGCCTCTTCTAATTAATATAAAAGTAGATCCAAAATTAAATTCCAGGTAATTAAAAGCTTTGATGTGGAAACTAAAATTTTTAGAAAAGCATACAGATAAATGTCTTTATGTCCTCAGATTATAGAAGGACTCTCTAAGTTATTTAAATCATGAACCATAAAGGAAAAGATCAATGTATTTGAATCCATCAGTTTAGGCTTCTCTTCTCCAATAAATATCATAAAGTAAACATAAGCCACAACTGGAGAAGGTACACACATTGTGTATAACTGGAAAAAGATCAGTAGAGAACATACATAGAAATACCTTAAAAATTTATAAAGAAAAGACAAAAATAATGGGCAAAGATATGGGAAGATAATAAACACATGGGAAAACGGCTGAAATCATTTAATTGGGGAAATTCACATTAAAGCAATTTAAACCATTTCACAAAGATCAGCTCGGTAAAAATTAAAAATTTGGTAATACCTAGGATTGCCAAGGACATAAAGAGAAACTACACTGAAGAGCAACTTGGCCAAATCTAGTAAAGTGAGGACATGCATACCTTTCAACCCAATAATAATTTTTTCTCACTGCACTTCCTAAAGGGACTCCTCCGCATTTGCATAATGAGATGTGTAATCAGGAACTTTTTTTGCAAGCTTGTTTACAATGGGAAATAATTAGAAGTAATTTAAATATCCATGACCAGCAGAGTAGATTAATAATTTGTGATACGTACAATAGATTACTACATAACCTCTTGGGTTCAAATGGATAAATCTCGAAAACATAACACCAGAAAAACAAAAAACAATCAAGTTCCAGAAAGTTTTTCTGTTTAAATAAAGTTTGAAGACATGTACACTTTAATATATACACACATATATAGCGCAGTTATGCATCAATTAACGACAGGAATACATTCTGACAAATTTGTAGTTAGCCGAGTTTGTCCTTTTGGAGATACAATAGAGTGTACTTACTGGTACACAAACCTAGATGGCACAGCCCACTGTATGCCTAGGCTAAGTGGCATAGCCTATTGCTCTGGGGCTACAAGTCTGTCCAGCATGTTTCTGAATTAAATACTGTAGGCAATTGTAACACAATGGTAGATATTTGTGTATCTCAACATAGAAAAGGTACAAAAAAATATGGTATAAAATATTTTTTAAATTGTACACCCATATAGAGCACTTACCAGGCATGGAGCTTATAGGACTGGAAGTTGCTCTGGGTGAATCAATGGGAATGAATGGGAAGTGGTGAGTGAATGGAAAGGTAAGGCCATTACAGTAACTACTACAGACTCTATAAACACTCTAGAGCAGCATCAAGACAAACATGTGGGCAATGCATTGTATTATGATGTTATAACAGTTACGATGTCACTAGGCAATAGGAATTTTTCAGCTCTATTATAATTCTACGGGAACACAGTTATATATATGGGTCGCTGTTGACTAAAACGTCATTATGCAATTCCTGACTATAACACAGTAAGCATATAAAAAAGCATGCACAGAAATGACAAACACAATTGGAAAGAGAAGGTAATGTGATCAGAAACACAGATTTCTAATGTATTTGTATCATTTTTATTATTAAGAAACACTGAAGCTAATATAGCTCAACTTTAGATGGAGTAAGACTGAGTATAGCTGATTATCACACTGTTCTTGACACTTTCCAATGATGAAATTGTTTTCTCCATTTACAACTTCCCAAGGCCTCAAATTGAGCAAATGGCAAGATGAACCCAGGTCAGTGCTTTATTCACCACTCCATACTTACATTAATACATTCTTCTTATAAAAAAATATTTTATTTTTTTTATTTAATTAATTGTGTTTACATAGATTCTAGGGTAACCCCGAATGCATCCCCCTCCCCCATATTCTCCTTAACATGTCCCTTACACGCCCCCTACAGCGCCCACCCCACTTCCCTTCAGGTTTATCCCATCCTATCATCCCCTTTCCCTCTGTCCTCTTTTCCTCTGGTCCCTTTGATCCCTCTTCTGTCTCAATTCCTTTCCTCAGTTTTCAACGTTCCTTGAATTCCTCAAATGAGTGAGGTCATATGATATTTTTCTTTTTCTGTCTGGCTTATTTCACTCAACATAATAGTTTCCAGGCCCCTCCATATTGTTGCAAAAGGTAATATTTTCTTCTTTTTCATGGCCCCATAGTATTCCATTGTATATATGTACCACTACTTTTTAATTCACTCGTCCACTGATGGACACTTGGGCTGTTTCCAGCTCTTCGCTATTGTGGACAATGCTGCCATAAACATGGGGGTGCATTTCCTTTTTTCAATAGGTGATATGGTGTCCTTGGGATATATTCCTATAAGTGGAATGGCTGGGTCAAAGGGCAGATCCATTACTACCTGCAAAAAAATGAAACTAGACCACCAACTTACACCATGTATAAAAATAAACTCAAAATGGATAAAGGAATTAAATGTAAGTTGTGAAACCATAAGCATCCTGGAAGAAAACATAAACAGTAAGCTCATTGACATCTATCACAGCAATATATTTGCTGATTTATCTCCACGGGCAAATGAAATAAAAGACAGGATAAACAAATGGGACTACATCAAACTAAAAAGCTTTTGCACAGCTAAAGACAATAAGAACAGAATAAAAAGACAAACCACACAATGGGAGAACATATTCGACAACACATCTGATAAGGAGTTAATAACCAAAATTTATGAAGAACTTGTAAAACTCAACACCAGGAAGACAAACAATTCAATCAAAAAATGGGCACAAGAAATGAATAGACACTTCTCCAAAGAGGACATACAGATGGCCAATAGGCATATGAAAAAATGCTCAACATCACTAATCATTAGAGAGAGGCAAATTAAAACCACAATGAGATACCACCTCACACCAGTCAGAACGGCGCTCATTAACAAAACAACACATTATATAAGGTGCTGGTGAGGATGTGGAGAAAGGGGAACCCTCCTGCACTGCTGTGGGAATGCAGACTGGTGCTGCCACTGTGAAAAACAGTATGGAGATTCCTCACATTAATACATTTAAAACGAATACATTCTAACATTTCTGTATCTCTTTTGCAAAAGCCAGCATCTGAAGACATTAGTTCTCAAATCTGGCTACATAGTAAAATCAGGGGTTTCCTGGGCCCCACACAACCCCAGAGATTTTAATTAAATTGTTCTGGAATGTGGCCCAGGTGGTAAGTGTATTTAGAGCTTCCAAGTGATTCTACTGTGCAGCCAATGTGGAAAACCACAGATCTAGGTGAAATGTGGGGAAAACTCAGTTTTTAGAATCTCTGCACTGCAGAGAAGAACAGCAGGACTGTCACTGCTTTGTAACCTTGGGCAATTGCACTATCAAGTTCTCCCTCAGCAAACAGGATAACATCTATTGTGTTTGGATTGCCAAATTAAATAAGAACGATATGTTTCTATTACCCAGTATAGTATCTTACTTTATGGAAGTAAAAATTAGTTACTGTCCTGGATGATCTTCCAAGAAATGAACACCAAGCAGATTGCTCAGATCCTGGGAGTGGGCTGAGCATCCTAACACCATTCCCCCTCCTTCTGTCCCTGTCTTCCTTCTCTCTTCACCTCCCTCCCACAGACTACAGTGAAACCGCCTATAAGCCTGCTGCTGTCTCAGCCTAGCTTACCTAAATGCATGCTTGAAATTTTGAAAAGTCACAATTGCATGCTTGCACCCAAAATAGAGTCGTTCTAGCCAACAGCTTGGTCTGTTGGAGTCTCAGTATTTCTTTTATTATTATTATTATTATTATTATTTTGTGATAGGGACAGAGAGAGGAACAGATAAGGACAGGCAGGAGGGGAGAGAGATAAAAAGCATCAATTCTTTGTTGTGGAACCTTAGCTGTTCATTGAACCTTAGCTGTTCATTGATTGCTTTCTCATATGTGCCTTGACTGGGGGGCTACAGCAGACAGAGTGACACCTTGCTCAGGCCAGTAACCTTGGGATCAAACTGGTGAGCCTTGCTCAAACCAGATGAACCCACGCTTAAGCTCACGACCTCGAGATTTTGATCCTGGGTCCTCCGCGTCCCAGTCCGACACTCTATCCACTGCACCACCGCCTGGTCAGGTTCAGTATTTCTTCTTAACTGGTATCATTATCTTATTGTGTCAAATTGAACCATCAAAATGATGAATGTAAATGCTTTTCAAAAATTTGTTTATAATAGAGGGAAAGATGCCATATTACAGAGCCACAGGTTTTTAAACTACTTTGTTCACTAGTGAGACTTCTCTTGACTTCAGAAGATTGGACTTGATTTTCAAAGTCTATTGTTATTCTGCAAATCATGTATTTAAAAAAAGTATGTATTCATCATATAAAAAACTACTTATTTTCTCAAATTCTTCTTTAATGCATATAATAAGAGGAGAGACAAAGAGTCTTGTAAAGCCAATAGTCGCGGCCATTATCACAGCCGACTGGCTCATGCAGGTTCGCATTAGATTCAAACAAACAGTAATGAAACAACAAAGCCAAAAACTGGTGAACCATCAGCTTTAATCCTAGCTTGCACCTGGCAGGCAAGTAAAAACACACACTGGGCTCCAAAACCCACTCATTCAGTGCTCACAAAGCTACTGACTTATCCGAGTTTCCTAGAATCAAAGGTTTCTAGCTCACCAGACTTATTCACCTCTGTTCCCCATCTCCTTCTCTCTACACAAACTGGCTTCTTCCTCAGCACTCCACCATCTTGGCTGCTTCTCCTGGCCTCTTCCACGTGGCCTTTCTCTGCACTCCTCTCTAATGCTAATCTCAGGAACCCAGAGAGAGCAAGCTCCCGGTCTGCCCCACGTTATAGCGTAGATTCAAAACCTTTAATCCAATATACTAACAAGGAAGTCTCTGATACAAAATCACTTATCTGAGTTATAATGGGAGGATTCCTCATGAGAATGCACCACCCCACATCATTGTGGGGAAAAGTTTACTCTTAAAACTAAGCCTTAGGCTATAATGACCGGGCCTGCCCACAGCCTGTCCCCCAACACACATTAATATCAATGGACTTGCATGTGGGCAGTGCCATCTTTAACAAAGTGAGCATAATATATTTTATCTGCCCAACAAGTCTATATTGCCAAGAGATAAAAATCCATGTGTATGTAGCCTGTCGGGTGCCGTGCTGACCAGACCACATACTGTGCCTCAAGGAGACATTTAGTGTGTCCACCATGTTCTAGATGTGTGATAGATAAAGCAATGTGTAAAACATAGCCTCTATGCACATGACACTAGTAAGATATATTTTAAAAGAATGTAGAGTCTTGAAAAGACCCAAAATAAACTATAATACAAGAATTTAAAGCTAATCACATGTAGAAAAAATGCCTATGAGAATTCTGTGAAAACAAAAGCCATGCCACTTGCCTGTGGTGAGGTCCTTGGGTCAGGAGCCATGCTTGATCTGGGCATCAAAGAACAAATAATCTGGCCAACCCCAAAGTTTGCCTCCAAAGTCACTATCCCCTTCCTCATTGCTTCCAGATCCCTGATTTTGATTGGACAGCAATTTGTCCATTTCTGGGAAATAAATCATGTCCTATAGCAATCCTGCTGTCTTTGCAACTGATGGATCTGGGGATAGTTTAGGGTCTAGTTTTGCCCAGTAAAATTCTGAAAAATATTTTCTTGCCTTTTGTCTTACTCCTTTTCTTTCCTGGATTCCTGACCTATAAAGATAAGATTCTAAAAGCTCAATCAGCCTGACTAGATGGTGGCACAGTGTATAGAGCATTGGATTGGGATACAGAGAACTCAGGTTCAAAACCCCAAAGTTCCTGGCTTGAGCAAGGGGTCGCTCACTCTGCTGTAGCCACCCAGTCAAGACACATATGAGAAAGCAATAAATGAACAACTAAGGTGCTACAACGAAGAATTGACACTTCTCATCTCTCTGGTCCTGTCTGTCTGTCCGTCCCTCTGTCTCTGTCTCTGTCACACACAAAAAATAAAAATAAATAAATTAATAAATAAAAGCTCAATCAGCTTTCTAGTCAACATGACATCTAGAGACATCACCAAGACAATAAAGGTGGCCCAGTACCAGGACGAACAGGTCTGGGTCAATGGCAACATTGCAGAGCCAATCTGTCAACCCTGGACTGCTCACCTCCACATTTTCCATTCTGTGAGATAACTATGACTTTATTATTTAAAGTACGGTGGTACCTTGAGATATGAGTTAAATTCATTCTGTAACTGAGCTCGTAAGTCAGTCAACTTATATATCAAATTTCTACCATTTAAAATAACTGAAATAGGGGACCTGAAGATGGCAGTGGAGTAGGCAGATGCACAGACTCCCAGCTCACACCACCAAACTGGATTACAAAGTAATTTAGGAACAATCAGCGTGAAAAACCAATTCTGGACTACAAGAACAGCTCTCAGAAACCAAAGAGCAAAGAAGAAGCCACATCGATCCTGGTAGGGAGTGCCGAGGAGCAGTGGGTCTCTCCTGCTTACAGGAACATAGAGGGAGTGAGACTGAGAGACTAGAAGGGCTCTCATTCCAAGGAAAAGAGTAGAAAATATCGCTCACAGCCACTTGCCTGGGGACCTGTGAACAAGATATGTTGAAAGAGCTGGCTTGTCTTCCAAAAGGAAAGCGGGGAGAGAGAGACAGACAGTGACTGGCAGAGGAATGCATGGGATGACCTGAGAAGCTTACTCATTTAGTGCTGGAGGAAGCCATAGCTGAGTGAGAAGTTCATCCTTCCACATATCACAAGATTAAAGTGGTTCCAGGTCACCCATCTCAAGATATCTCTCCAGCTTCAATCAGTGCAGCAAGACACAGCTGAAAACAAGAAGCGGGGAGGAGGAGCAGTAACTCAGGTCTTCATGGAGATCTGAGATACACCTCCCCCTACTGAAGAGGAGAAAGCACAGGTCCCTGGAGAGAGTAACTGGCAGATCAGGCCTTCAGAATCTCACACTACAAACACCACATTCATGGATACAGTTTCAAATAAACCCCCTTCTGAGATCATTAAACAAGACTACCACCCAGTTAAGAAAACTGAGAAGAAAACAAACAATTCAAGACTTCAAAGCAGTTTTACTAGAAAAGCCAAATCCGACAGTGGATTACAAACAACAGCTGAAGCCAACCCAAGAAGACCTAGAAATAACACAACTCAAAACTGGAGGCAGACAACACCAAGCCTAGACTCAGCCAGCTCTACAAACAACACACCCAAACACGCAGACATAATCAGAAGACAGAGAAGTGCAATCCAAATGAAACTCCAGAGAATGAACTGAGTGATATAGAAATAATCAAACTACCGGATGCAGAGTTTAAAATAATAATTGTTAGAATGCTTAGGGATCTTAGAACAACAACAAATGGTCATTACAAACACCTAAATAAAGAAATAGCAAGTATAAAAAAGGAAATTGAAATAAAAAAGAATCAGACAGAAATGACAAATACAGTATCAGAACTGAAGACCACAATGGAAGGAATAAAAAGCAGGATGGATGAAGCTGAGGATCGAATCAGCAAGTTAGAGGACAAAATAAACAAAGGCACAGAGGCAGAGCAGAAAAAAGAAAAGAGACTCCAAATATGTGAGGAAACTCTAAGGGAGCTCTGTGACAACATGAAGAGAAATAACATCCACATCATAGGGGTTCCCGAAGAAGAAGAGAAAGAACAAGGGATACAAACTTTATTCAATCAAATCATAGCTGAAAACTTCCCTAAATTGATGCAGGGAAGTCTCTCACAAATTGAAAAAGCACAGAGAACTCCATTAAAGAGAAATCCAAATAAACCTACACCAAGACACATCATAATTAAAATACCAAACCAAAGCGATAAAGAGAAAATATTAAAAGCTGCTAGAGAAAAAAAGGCTATCACCTACAAAGGAGCCCCCATTAGGATGACATCCGACTTCTGAACAGAAAGACTTGAGACCAAAAGGGAATGGCAAAAAATATTCAAAGTACTGCAGAAAAAAGTCTACAACCAATACTATGTATTCAGCAAGGCTATCACTTAAAATTAAAGGAGAATTAAAAAGCTTTCCAGAAAAAAAAACCTCAAGGAATTCATTACAACCAAACCAATACAGAGGGAATGTTAAGGGGCCTGTTGTAAACAGATCAAAGGGGAAAAAGAATATAGCAAAAGAGGAATACAGCTTTAAAGAATAAAATGGCAATAAACAACTACATATCAATAACAACCTTAAATGTAAATGGATTAAATGATCCAATCAAAAGACATAGGGTAGCTGCATGGATAAGAAAACAGGACCCATGCATATGCTGTCTACAAGAGACACACCTTAAAACAAAAGATGCACATAGACTGAAGGTAAAAGGATGGAAAAAAATATTTCATGCAAACAGAAATGAAAAAAAAGCTGGGGTAGCAATACTTATATCAGACAAAATGGACTTTAAAAACAAGGCAATAGTGCCTGATCTGTGGTGGCGCAGCGGATAGGGCGTCGACCTGGGAACACTGAGGTCGCCAGTTCGGGGCCCTGCACTGGTCTGGTCAGGGCACATGTGGGAGTTGATGCTTCCAGCTCCTCCCCCCTTTCTCTCTCTCTCTCTCTCTCTCTCTCTCTGTGTCTCCTCTCTAAAATGAATAAAATTTTAAAAAATTTAAAAAAAAACCAAGGCTATAGTAAGAGATAAAGAAGGTCACTACATAATGATAAAGGGAGGACTCCAAAAGAAAGATAAAACCATCATAAATATCTATGTACCTAATATAGGAGCTCCTAAATATATAAAGCAGATTTTGATGGATATAAAAGGCGAGATCAACAGCAATACTATAATAATAGGAGATTTCAATACCCCACTAACATCACTAGATAGATCCTCAAGAAAGAAAATTAGGGAGACGGCAAGATGGCGATGGAGTAGGGAGATGTACCAACTCCCAACTCCCAGAACCTAAGTGGATTATAACTTAATTTTAAGAACCATCATCTGGATAAACCAACTTTGAACTAAACTAAGTGGACTCTTCGACCAAGGAACACTGCAGAAGCCACATTGAGACTGGTAGGAAAAGCAAAAACGTGAAAGGGGCTGCCCAGCTTCCCAGAGCAAACGGCAGCCCAGAGAGACCCGCGTGGCAGGAGGAGAGTTTGGCGGAGAGGGAGGGACCTGGGTCCCAAGAACAAAGCCCCAGTCTACAGCCCCAGAGCCTAGAAGAGGCATTTGGACAGTATTGAGCTGTGAAACAAGTGAGGATACTGTTTGTGAGAAAGAAGATTGAAACCATATCAAGCATTTTCTATGTTCATTATGCCATGAAACTAGAAATTAACAAAAAAAAACTCTGAAAAATACTCAAACACTTGGAAACTAAATAGCATGTTATTAAATAATGAAAGGATTAACAATGAGATCAGAGAAGAAATAAAAGAGTTTCTAGAAACCAATGATAATGAGCATACATCAACTCAAAATTTATAGGACACAGCAAAAGCAATACTGAGAGGGAAGTTCATTGCATTACAGGCATATCATAAGAAGCTAGAAAATGCTCAAATTACCAACCAGACCATGCATCTTAAAGAACTAGAAAAACAACAGCAAATAAAACCCAGGACCAGTAGAAGGAAGGAAATAATAAAGATCAGAGCAGAAATAAATGACATAAAGCTAAGGAAACAATACAGAGGATCAATGAAACCAGGAGCTGGTTCTTTGAAAAGGTAAATAAGATCGATGAACCTTTAACGGGACTTACCAAGAAAAGAAGAGAGAGGACTCAAATAAATAAAATTAGAAAGGACAGCCTGACCTGTGGTGGCGCAGTGGATAAGGCGTCGACCTGGGAACACTGAGGTCGCCAGTTCAAAACCCTGCACTGGTCTGGTCAAGGCACATATGGGAGTTGATGCTTCCAGCTCCTCCCCCGTTTCTCTCTCTCTCTCTCTCTCTCTCTCTGTGTGTGTGTGTGTGTATGTGTGTGTGTGTGTGTGTCTCCTCTCTAAAATGAATAAAATAAAAAGAAATTTAAAAAAAAATCTAAAAAAAATAATTAGAAAGGACAGTGGAGAAAAAACAACCGACACACCAGAAATACAAAATATTGTAAGAAAATACTATGAAGAACTATATGCCAAAAAATTAAACAACGTAGGTGAAATGGACAAATTCATTGAAACATATAATCTTCCAAAAATCAATCTGGAAGAATCAGAAAACCTAAACAGATTGAATACAACAAAAGAGATAGAAACAGTTATCAAAAAGCTCCCAAAAAAACAAAATCCCTGGGCCTGATGACTTAACTGGTGAATTCTACCAATCATTCAAAGAAAAACTAACTCCTATCCTTCTCAAGCTAGTTCAAAAAATTCAAGAGGACGGAACACTACCAAGTCCCTTTTATGAAGTGAGCATAATTTTGATTCCAAAACCAGGCAAAGACAACACAAAGAAAGAAAATTATAGGCCAATATCCCTGATGAATTTAGATGCTAAAATCTTCAACAAAATATAACAAATAGGACCCAGCAATACATGAAAAAAATCATAAATCATGATCAAGTGGGATTTATTCTGGGGAGGCAAGGATGGTACAACATTCATAAATCAATCAACATGATTCACCACATAAACAAAAGGAAGGAGAAAAACCGCATGATAATTTCAATAGATGCAAAAAAAGAAAGCATTTGATAAAATCAAGCACCCATTTATGATCAAAACTCTTAGCAAAGTGGAAATACAAGGAACATACCTCAACATACTAAAGGCCATCTATGACAAATCTGCAGCCAACATCATATTAATGGACAAAAATTAAAAGCAAAAATCAGGAACAAGGCAGGGTGCCCCCTTTCACCACTCTTATTCAACATAGTACTGGAAGTCCTAGCTACAGCAATCAGACAAGAAGAAGAAATAAAAGGCATCCAAATTGGAAAAGAAGAAGTAAAACTGTCATTATTTGCAGATGATATGATGCTGTATATAGAAAACCCTAAGTCTCAGTCAAAAAACTGCTGGACCTAATAAATGAATTCAGCAAGGTGGCAGGATATAAAATTAATACTAAAAAATCAGAGACATTTTTATACACAAACAATGAAATGTCAGAAACAGAAATTAAGGAAACAATCCCCTTCACCATTGCAACAAAAAAAATAAAGTACCTAGGAGTAAATTTAATCAAGGAGGTTAAAGAGTTGTACTTGGAAAATTATATAACATTGATAAAAGAAATCAAGGAGAATACAAACAAGGGGAAGCATATACCATGCTCATGGCTAGGAAGAATAAACATCATTAAAATGTCTATTTTACCCAAAGCAATTTATAAATTCAATGCAATACCAATTAAAATACCAATGACATACTTCAAAGATATAGATCACATATTTCAAAAATTTACATGGAACCAAAAAAGAACATAAATAGCCTCAGCAATCTTAAAAAGAAAAATAAAGCAGGAGGTATCACTCTTCCAGATATCAAGGTTTACTACAAGGTCATTATACTCAAGACAGCCTGGTACTGGCATAAGAACAGGCACACTGATCAATGAAACAGAACAGAGAACTCAGAAAAAATCCTACATCTTTATGAACAATTGATATTTGACAAAGGAGGTAAGAGCATACAGTGAAGTAAAGACAGCCTTTTTAACAAATGGTGTTGGGAAAACTGGACATCTACCTGCAAAATAATGAAACTAGATCACCAACTTACACCATGTATAAAAATAAACTCAAAATAAATAAAAGACTTAAATGTAAATTATGAAACCATAAGAATCCTAGAAGAAAACATAAGCAGTAAGCTCACCGACATCTATCAAAGCAATATATTTGCTGATTTATCTCCATGGGCAAATGGAATAAAAGACAGGATAAACAAATGGGACTATATCAAACTAAAAAGCTTTTTCACAGCTAAAGACCATATGAACAGAATAAAAAGATAAACCACACAATGGGAGAACATATTTGACAATACATCTGATAAGGAGTTAATAACCAAAATTTATAAAGAACTTGTAAAACTTCACACCAGGAAGACTAACAATCCAATCAAAAAATGGGCACAAGAAATGAATAGACACTTCTCCAAAGAGGACATACAGATGACCAACAGACAGATGAAAAAATGTTCAACATCACTAATCATTAGAGAAATGCAAATTAAAACCACAATGAGATACCACCTCACACCAATCAGAGTGGTGCTCATTAACAAAACAACACAGGATAGGTGCTGGCAAGGATGTGGAGAAAGGAGAACCCTCCTGCACTGCTGGTGGGAATGCAGACTGGTGCAGCCACTGTCGAAAACAGTATGGAGATTCCTCAAAAAATTAAAAATAGATCTGCCCTTTGACCCAGCCATCCAACTTATAGGAATATATCCCAAGGACACCATATCACCAACTGAAAAAAAGAAATGCACCCCCTTGTTTATGGCAGCATTGTTCACAATAGCGAAGAGCTGGAAACAGCCCAAGTGTCCATCAGTGGACAAGTGGATTAAAAAGCTTTGGTACATATATACAATGGAATACTACGGGGCTATGGAAAAGAAGGAAATATTACCTTTTGCAACAATATGGAGGGACCTGGAAACTATTATGTTGAGTGAAATAAGCCAGGAAGAGAAAGAAAAATATCATATGACCTCACTCATTTGAGAAATCCAAGGAACAATGAGAACTGAGGAACGAAATTGAGACAGAGGAGGGATCAAAGGGACCAGAGGAAATGAGGACAGAGGGAAAGGGGATGATAGGATGGGATAAACCTGAAGGGAATGGGCGAGGGCACTGTCGTGAGGGGGACAGGAAAGATGTTGTGGGGAATATGGGGGATAGGGAGATGCATTCTGGGTGACCCTAGAATCTATGTAAGCACAATTAATTAATTTAATTTTTAAAAATCTGTTCAATTTTACTATTTTTTGGGATGATGTTAGTTTTAGGGAAAAATGAATGAATAAAGAGAATGGGAATTTTAAAAAAATCTTGTTCAAATAAATAAATAAATAATAAAATAACTGAAATAGATTTAATCTGTTTCAACCCTGTGAAACATCCCCAAACCATCCTAAATTATTAAAAAGACATGTTTTAAATTAAGAAACACACATGTATACTTTACCAATGCTTTACAAAATATATGAAATAAAAGAAGAAAGTTTTATTTAATACTTTAATCTTACCTTGGAGACAAACTTGAAAATCCAGTTCTTTTGGCTGGATTTGCACTTTTGATGGCATCCTTTTGTTTAAGGATGGTACAAATTGTAGATGTATTGCGATAGTACAGCCTTGCCAGTTCAATCACTCGTACATCACACTCAGGTTTTTCTATTATTTCTTGCTTTACTTCTAGCAACATCATTCTCTTCTTCTTCTCACCCCTGTCCTTTATACTCACTTTCTTTGGCCCCATGATAGCACACAAAAAAAGTTAGTAAAAAATGCAAAAATGATGCAAGAATGAGTACAGCGCACGAGATTCGACTTGATTCTGCGGGTAACACGTGAGAAAGAACGAGATGCTGGTGTCGTGCTGCTGAAACTGGACCTGTGTGCCAGTGTGCCAACTAGCGGCAGCTTTTCGAATCACGACTAATGTTTCGGAATTTTACTCAGATATCAAACAAAAATACAAACTGAGTCACAGCTCTTATCTTTAAAAAAAAGAAATTGTATGTTGGTCTCCTTGAATCTCAAGGTACCACTGTACTTTGGTTGATGATTCTATTACTGATACCAGTGGATACTCATGGAGGAGGACAGCTAGAGCTATTAGCATGTTTGGGAAGTGAGGGACAGACAGATTTAATGGAGTTGTACTTGAGGGCTTGATAAAGGAAATAAACTTTCAGGTCTCATGAGAAGAAGCATGGGAATCAGGACAAGACAGACCTGGGATACAATCCTGCCCAAGTCACTTACTGTCTACGTGACCATGCAAGCTGTTTCACTTTTCTGCATCTAGAGTTCACATCTGCAAAATAGAGATACTTACATATAACTTGCAGTGTTATTGTGTACAATTATAAACAGTAGGTGCTCAATAAATGATAGCATCATTACTTTTTGAAAAGAAAGATAAAAAGGTAGATGAGAGCCAAACTGTGGAGGCTGTTGCCAGGCTAAAGAATTTGAACTTAATAGGAAGTCCTTGAAGGTATTCATTTTGAAGTTTTTTTAAAAAAGAGGTGTAGACTGTGTTTTTATTTTATTTTATTTTTAGCAAGAGAGAGAAAGGGACAGACAGACAGGAAGGGAGAAAGATTAGAAGAATCAATTCTTTGTTGCAGCATCTCAGTTGTTCATTGATTGCTTTCTCATATGTGCCTCGATGGAAGGGGTGGGGGAGACTCCAGCAGAGTGAGTGACCCCTTGCTCAAGCCAGTGACCTTGGACTCAAGCCAGTGACCTTGGGCTTCAAGCCAGCAACCATAGGGTCATATCCATGATCCCACGCTCAAGCCGGCAATCTCGCACTTAAGCTGGTGAGCCCTTCCTTACTCAAACCAGCGACCTCGGGGTCTCAAAACTGGGTCTTCAGCATCCGAGACTGACAATCCATCCACTGCGCCACTGCCAGGTCAGGCTACTTTGTCTTTTCTTTTTGTTCTTTGTTTTTGTTGTTGTTGTTGTTTTCTATTGAGTTAAAAGAAAGAGAGAAAGAGATATGAACATCAATCTGATCTTATATGTACCTTGGCCAGATAACTCGGCTGCTTAGAGTGTCATCCCAAAGTGCGGAGGTTGTGGTTTCATCCCAGGTCATTTTGAAGTTTTTAATTACATATATTACATATACATTTCTTTTCATTATTGTTAGCCAGATTAACATATGTCCTCACACTAAAGCTATATTTACCCCACTTCCTATTATGCAATACAAACTGTCCAGCTTTCAACAGAACTGCCAAAACTCACACGAGGAGAAATAAATAACCTGAATAACTCTATATCTATTAAGGAGATTGAATTAATAATAAATTGTTGCAAGAAACAGCATTCGAACGGAGGATAATAGGCACCCAGACAACTTAATGGAGGAAGAAAAACGTATTAGCAGCTGGCAGATCATGTGGGGCTAGTAGCACCAAAGCATGAGTTCCCAAGTTAGATTTCTTACATCTTATATATGTATCTTTTACAGGGTTCATGCAAGGGGTGCAAGATTCCTTTGTCTGAGGTCCTATGTGCAACTCATGGCTCAAGGTGGGGCCAGGGAGATTCAGTGGGGCAGCAAGGGAGAGGGGGTTTCCAGACCCCTGGCCCTATCTATTTACAGATCTTGTTTTTCTTGTGAGAGTTGGAAGAGTCTCCAGGAGGTTAGTTAGAGATCTATAGGATGTGGATAATCTTTAAGTGGCTGAGCCAGTCATTCCTGCAGGCCCCTTCTCCTGCATTCTTCTGGTTTCTCCCCTCTTAAAATAACGTTCTAAAAAAAAAAAAATGAAAGCACTAGGTTCAGATAGTTTTCTGATTAATTCTACCAAATTTAAAGGAGAAATTATATGAATTCTCCACAATCCTATCCAGAAAATATATATATAATTTTTTTTTTACAAGGACAGAGAGAGAGTCAGAGAGAGGGATAGATAGGGACAGACAGACAGGAACAAAGAGAGGTGAGAAGCATCAATCATTAGTTTTTCGTTGCCATTGTGACACCATAGTTGTTCATTCATTGCTTTCTCACATGTGCCTTGACCGCAGGCCATCAGCAGACCGAGCAACCCCTTGCAGGAGCCAGTGACCTTGGGTCCAAGCTGGCGAGCTTTTGCTCAAGCCAGATGCCATCCAGAAAATAGAAGCAGAAGGAATACCTTCTAATACATTCTATGAGGCCATTAATACCAAAAACGGATAAAGACAATACAAGAAAGAGAAACTACAGACCAATCTCTCTCACAAACAAAGAAGCAAAAACTCTCAACAAATATTAGCAGGTCAAATCCAACAACATGTAAAAATTATACAGCAACTATAATTCCAAGATGACAATGGAGTAGGTGGATGCTCCAACTGTCACCTCCCAGGGCCAAATTGGATTACAACTTAATTTAAGAACAATCATCTTGGAACACCAACCTTGGACTAAACAAAGAGAGTCTATAACCCAGGATCACAGAAGCCACACCAAGACTGGTAAGAAGGGTGGAGATGCAGAAAGGGCTGCCCTGTTCCCAGGAGCAAGCAGGGCTGAGGGTCCAGAGGGACTCTCACTGAGGGGAGGTTCACACTGAGAGGGGTGATTCCTCAGCCCCAGGCCGGGCACCCAGCCAAGAGCCCCAGAGCTTAGAAGAGGCACCCACACAGTATTTGGTGGTGAAAAGAGCCAAGGTTTCTGTCTGTGAGAAAGACTGGAGCTGTCAGCGACACAGGCTCCATCGTAAAGGGCCAGCACAGAGAATCTCATTCACAGCCACTTACCTAGTGCTCCAGTGAGGGAGAACTGAAAGGACTGGAGTTGCATGAGGAGAGTGTGAAATTGGTGGTTCTGGGAGAGACACTGTGGGGACAGCCACCATAACCCCTGTGCTGAATCATTCTCCAAACTGCAGTCACCATCTTTCTTGAGTAGAGCATCCCCTCTGAACAGCATAAGCCTGGGGCAGTGGTTCTTAACCTTGGTTCTATCGAACTCTAAGGGTTCAATGAGTCGGTCTCAGGGGTTCGGAGAAGCCTCTGCTGCGGAGGCCTGAATAAAGTAATACCATAATTTGTTGTGAGTTCATGCACTTTGTTGGTTTTGTTCTTTGAGCAAGGTGATGTTCATGCATGGCTCATTTTGTGCACCAGTAAAAAAATATATACCTATGTCTTGAATTTGGAAAAAAAATCATATTTTATTTATCACTAAAGAAGGGTTTGGTGAATGCGCATATGAAACTGGTGGGTTCGGTACCTCAAAAAAGGTTAAGAAGGGGTGGGGGAAGATGGTGATGGAGTAGGTGGACGTACGAACTTCCAACTCCCAGAACCAAAGTGGATTATAACTCAATTTTAAGAACCATCATCTGGATAAACCAACTTTGAACTAAACTAAGTGAACTCTTCAACCAAGGAACACTGCAGAAGCCACACTGAGACTGGTAGGAATAGCGAAAACGTGAAGAGGGCTGCCCAGCTCCCTGGAGCAAAAGGCAGCTCAGAGAGAACCGCATGGCGGGAGGAGAGTTTGGCGGAGAGGGAGGGACCTGGGTCCCAGGAACCAAGCCCCAGCCTGCAGTCCCAGAGCCTAGAAGAGCCATTTGGACAGTATTGAGCTGTGAAACAAGTGAGGATACTGTTTGTGAGAGAGAGACAGCTTTCTCAAACCCAAGATTCTTTTTAAAGGGACAGCGCAGAAAATCTCTCTCACAACCACGCACCCAGGGCTCCGGGGAACGGGGACAGAGGAGAGGACCAGAGCAGCAGAAAGAGAGTGTGGATTGAAGGCACAGGAACAAACACTCTGAGGGACAGCCACCCTAACCCCAGGGCTAAGTCACTTCCCTATTCGAAAACGAATATTTCCCCTGGAACGAGCAATACTAGCAAAGGAAGACAGACAATGGCCAAACAAGCTCTCCCGCGGCAATTAGAGCAGAGCTGCTTAGAGGGAGGGAGCTCCCAGGCCTACAGTATGGAGACTTAGGGCACTTCCATCTCTGCTGAGGGTTGCTGAAGGGATGGTGGCGGCAAGACGCTGAAACACAGTCCTGTCGGCGTGGGCGGAGGCCCAACTGATGTAAGCTCGGTCTAGCCCATCAGGGGCGGACGGGACATGTGAAAGCGGTCCAAAAGCTGCGGGCCCGCCTGTGACCCCACCTGCGGGGGAAAAAGCGGGAGGCCAGGAACAAGCAGAGATATTCTCTGCGACCCTTTGCAAGCCGGCCCAGACCGTGGGGACGGAGCTAGGACCAGGGAAGAGCGGTGGCTTGCGGCGGAACTCACGCTACCAGCCCCACCTGGCTGGAGAAACAGCGGTTTGCCATCCTGCGTGTGCCAGCAGGCTCCGACCATAGGGGCGGGGTAGAGACCGAGGCGAGTGGAAGACCGCAGCTGAGCTCACGCCAGCAAACACGCCCGGCCCAATAAACCGCAGTTTACGACCCTGCGCAGGAGGGCCCTGGCCTCGAGGGCGGGGCTAAAGCTCCGGACAGGCAAAGGCTCACAGCTGAGAGCAAGTCAAAAGCCCCGCCCAACCCGCGAAACTGTGGCGAGCAGGCTCTGACTGCGGGGGCTGGGCGTAAGCCTTCCGGAAAAAGGCTGGTTCCTCAGCTGAGCAAAGGTGCTCACCTCTGCCCTGGGTGCTAAAGCTAGTGACTTGAGTGACAGCCCCTCCCGCAAAGGAGAGGAAGAAATCACAGCAATAGCTGCAGTGAGCCGGCGCTGGAAACGCCCATACCCAACCGCCCTAGGCAGCGGCAGAGGGGGTGGCAAGCCTGCAGACAGACCACACCTAGAGAACACAAAGGCAACACATACTGGACTCCAGTGGCCACAACTTGCTTACACTCAGATAAAATGGGCAGGCAGAGGAATGCAAGCCAAATGAACCAAGAGAAATCCCCAGAGAAGGACCTGAATGAACCAGATATAACCAAACTACCAGAAGCAGATTTTAGAATAATGATAGTTAGGATGTTCAAAGAAATTAAAGCAACAATGGATAGTCACTATGAGCACCTAAATAAAGAGATAACAAGTATAAAAAATGAAATTGAAATAATAAAAAAGAACCAGACAGAAATGACAAATACAGTATCAGAACTGAAGACCACAATGGAAGGAATTAAAAGCAGGATGAATCACGCTGAGGATCGAATCAGCAAGTTAGAGGACACAATAAACATAGTCACAGAAGCAGAGAAAAAAAAGGAAAAGAGATTCAAAAAATGTGAGTTAACTCTAAGGGAGCTCTGTGACAACATGAAGAGAAACAATATTCACATCAAGGGGTGCCTGAAGAAGAGGAAAGAGGACAGGAAATGGAAACTGTGTTCAATCAAATCATAGCAAAAAACTTCCCTAAATTAAGGCTAGGAAACATTCCACATGTTCAAGAGGCACACAGAACTCCAGTAAAGAGAAACCCAAAAAGATCTACACCAAGACACATCATAGTTAAAATACCAAAACTAATAGATAAAGAAAAAATCTTAAAAGCTGCTAGAGAAAAAAAGACTATCACCTACAAAGGAGCCCCCATTAGGATGACATCGGACTTCTCAACAGAAACACTTGAGGCCAGAACGGAATGGCAAGATATAATCAAAGTAATGCAGAACAAGAACCTACAACCAAAACTACTCTATCCAGCAAAGCTAACGTTTAAAATTGAAGGAGAAATAAAGAGCTTTCCAGACAAAGAAAACCTCAAGGAATTCATTAAAACCAAACCAATCCTGCAAGAGATTCTAAGGGGCCTAGTGTGAACAGTTCAAAGGGAGGAAAGAATATAGCAAAAAAAAAAAAAAAAAAATACAGCTTTAAAGAATAAAATGGCAATAAACAACTACATATCAATAATAACCTTAAATGTAAATGGATTAAATGATCCAATCAAAAGACATAGGGTAGCTGCGTGGATAAAGAAACAGGACCCATACATATGCTGTCTACAAGAGACACACCTTAAAACAAAAGATGCACATAGACTGAAGGTAAAAGGGTGGAAAAAAATATTTCATGCAAATGGTAATGAAAAAAAAGCCGGGGTAGCAGTACTTATATCTGACAAAATGGACTTTAAAACAAAGACTGTAGTAAGAGATAAAGAAGGACACTACATAATAATAAAGGGAACAATTCAACAGGAAGATATAACTATTATAAATATCTACGCACCAAATATAGGAGCCCAGACATTCATAAAGCAGACTTTGATGGATATAAAGGGCGAGATTAACAGTAATACTATCATAGTAGGGGATTTCAATACCCCACTAACAACACGGGATAGATCCACAAGAAAGAAAATCAATAAAGAAACAGCAGACTTAAAGGATACACTAGATCACTTGATTTAATAGGTATCTTCAGAACTTTTCACCCTAAAGCAGTAGAATATACATTCTTCTCAAGCGCTCATGGTACGTTTTCTAGGATAGACCACATGTTAGGACACAAAAAAGGCCTCAACAAATTTAAGAAGATTGAAATTATATCAAGCATTTTCTCTGATCACAATGCCATGAAACTAGAAATTAACCACAAAAGAAAAACTGAAAAATACTCAAACACTTGGAAACTAAATAGCATGTTATTAAATAATGAATGGATTAACATTGAGATCAAAGAAGAAATAAAAAAGTTTCTAGAAACAAATGATAATGAGCATACGTCAACTCAAAATCTATGGGACACAGCAACAGCAGTTCTGAGAGGGAAGTTTATCGCACTACAGGCATATCATAAGAAGCTAGAAAAAGAGCATATAAGCAACTTAACCCTGCAGCTAAAAGAACTTGAAAAACAACAACAAATAAAACCCAAGACAAGTAGAAGGAAGGAAATAATAAAGATCAGAGCAGAAATAAATGACATAGAGGCTAAGGAAACAATACAGAGGATCAATGAAACCAGAAGCTGGTTCTCTGAAAAGGTAAACAAGATTGATGAACCCTTAACTAGACTCACCAAGAAAAAAAGAGAGAGGTCTCAAATAGATAAAATTAGAAAGGACAGTGAAGAAATTACAACTAATACAACAGAGATACAAAGCATTGTAAGAAAATACTATGTAGAACTCTATGCCAAAAAATTAAACAATCTAGATGAAATGGACAAATTTCTTGAATCATATAAACTTCCAAAAATCAATCTGGAAGAATCAGAACACCTAAACAGACCAATTACAACAGATGAGATTGAAACAGTTATCAAAACACTCCCAAAAAAGAAAAGTCCTGGGCCTGATGGCTTCACAAGTGAATTCTATCAAAAATTCAAAGAAGAACTAACTCCTATCCTCCTCAAGCTATTTCAAAAAATTCAAGAGGAAGGAAGACTTCCAAACTCCTTTTATGAGGCGAGCATAATTCTGATCCCAAAACCGGGCAAAGACAACACAAAGAAAGAAAATTATAGGCCTATATTCCTGATGAATTTAGACGCTAAAATTCTCAACAAAATATTAGCCAACCGGATCCAGCAATATATGAAAAAAATCATACACCACGATCAAGTGGGATTTATTCTGGAGAGGCAAGGCTGGTTCAATATTCGCAAATCAATCAATGTGATTCATCACATAAACAAAAGGAAGGACAAAAATCACATGATAATTTCAATAGATGCAGAAAAGGCATTTGATAAAATCCAGCACCCATTCATGCTCAAAACTCTCAGTAAAGTGGGAATACAAGGAACATTCCTTAACATGATAAAGGCCATCTACGACAAACTCACAGCAAACATCATACTAAATGGACAAAAATTAAAAGCAATCCCCTTAAGATCAGGAACCAGGCAGGGTTGCCCACTTTCACCACTTTTATTCAACATAGTTCTGGAAGTCCTAGCTACAGCAATCAGACAAAAAGAAGAAATAAAAGGCATCCAAATTGGAAAAGAAGAAGTAAAACTGTCACTAATTGCAGATGATATGATATTGTACATAGAAAACCCTAAAGTCTCAGTTAAAAAACTACTGGACCTTATAAACGAATTCAGCAAGGTGGCAGGATATAAAATTAATACTCAGAAATCAGAGGCATTTCTATATACAAACAATGAACTGTCAGCAAAAGAAATTAAGGAATCAATCCCCTTCACTATTGCAGCCAAAAAAATAAAATACCTAGGAGTAAATTTAACCAAGGAGGATAAGGACTTGTACTCGGAAAATTATAAAATATTGATAAAAGAAATCAAGGAAGATACAAACAAGTGGAAGCATATACTGTGCTCATGGCTAGGAAGAATAAACATCATTAAAATGTCTATATTACCCAAAGCAATTTATAAATTCAATGCAATACCAATTAAAATACCAATGACATACTTCAAAGATATAGAACACATATTCCAAAAATTTATATGGAACCAAAAAAGAACACGAATAGCCTCAGCAATCTTAAAAAGAAAAAATAAAGCAGGAGGTATCACTCTTCCGGATATCAAGGTTTACTATAAGGCCATTATACTCAAGACTGCCTGGTACTGGCATAAGAACAGGCACAGTGATCAATGGAACAGAACAGAAAACCCAGTAATAAACCCACAGCTTTATGGACAACTTATATTTGACAAAGGAGGAAAGAACATACAATGGAGTAAAGACAGCCTCTTTAACAAATGGTGCTTGGAAAATTGGACATCTACGTGCAAAAAAATGAAACTGGACCATCAACTTACACCATGCACAAAAACAAATTCAAAATGGATAAAAGACTTAAACATAAGCCGTGAAACTATAAGCATCTTAGAAGAAAACATAGGCAGCATGCTCTCCGACATTTGTAGCAGCAATTTATTTGCCGATTTATCTCCACGGGCAAATGAAATAAAAGGCAAGATAAAGAAATGGAACTACATCAAACTAGAAAGCTTTTGCACAGCTAACGACAATAAGAACAGAATAAAAAGACAAACTACACAATGGGAGAACATATTCGACAGCACATCTGATAAGGTGTTAATAACCAAAATTTATAAAAAACTTATAAAACTCAACACCAGGAAGACAAACAATCCAATCAAAAGATGGGCAAAAGAAATGAATAGAAATTTCTCCAAAGAAGACATACAGATGGCCAAAAGACATATGAAAAAATGCTCAGCATCACTAATCATTAGAGAAATGCAAATTAAAACCACAATGAGGTATCACCTCACACCAGTCAGAATGGTGCTCATCAGCAAAACAACACAGAACAAGTGCTGGCGAGGATGTGGAGAAAAGGGAACCCTTCTGCACTGCTGGTGGGAATGCAGACTGGTGCAGACACTGTGGAAAACAGTTTGGAGATTCCTCAAAAAATTAAAAGTCGAACTGCCTTTTGACCCGGCTATCCCACTTATAGGAATATACCCTAAGAACACCATAGCACTGTTTGAAAAGAAGAAATGTGCCCCCATGTTCGTGGCAGCATTGTTCACAATAGCGAAGGTCTGGAAACAGCCCAAGTGTCCGTCAGAAGACGAGTGGATTAAAAAGCTTTGGTACATATATACTATAGAATACTACTCACCCATAAGAAATGACGACATCGGATCATTTACAACAAAATGGATGGACCTTGATAACATTATACGGAGTGAAATAAGTAAATCAGAAAAAAAAAAAGAAACTGAGAACAGCATGATTTCATACATAGGTGGGACATAAAAGTGAGACTATGAGATATGGACAAGAGAGTGGTTGGTGGTTACGAGGTGGGGGGAGGTAGGGGAGGGTGGGATAGGGAGAAGGGGAGGGGCAGAGGGAAAACCAGATAGAAGGTGACAGAGCACAATTTGACTTTGAGTGATGGGTATGCAACACAATTGAATGATAAGATAATCTGGAGATGTTTTCATTGTACATATGTACCCTGATTTATTGGTGTCACCCTATTAAAATTAATAATAAAAAATGTAAAAAAATATTAAAAGAAAAAAATGGTTAAGAAACACTGGCCTGGGGGAAAGCAACTGCCCTGCCCTTGGGAGTCTCTCCTGCCCTAGTCATGAACACCAGGTCCTTCCAAGAAGCCAGGAAACAGGGGTCACATCAGTGACTCAGTTTTCTGGTGTTGAGGCTGGAGCTTTTCCCTCAAACACTCCCAAGTCTAAGACTGGTGCTTCTGCCTTTCAGGAGACTCAGTAGAAACTGTCTGAACTGTGTGCAGACCATACCTCTGGGTCTCAGAGGCCACACCCTACTTAGGTCTGTGAAAAAAGTCCCGATAGACTGACACCTGGGGCTGAAGGGCAGAGTCACACCTACCACCCTTCATAATCCCTGAATTGCCACAAATTCTAGACTCTAGCAGAGGTTTCTTCAGAGGCAGAGCCCAACAAACAGCCAACAGACAGAGACTGCAAGAGGTAGGACTCAGGGAACCTTGGCCTTTTAAGTGGATCTTCCCCTAGGCCCAGTGTGGGTAAAAGCCAGCCTAAGTATGCAGCTTGGTATTTCCATGTGCACCTGGGCCCAGCAGAAGCAGCCACAAGCTTTGGATTGCTTTTAGATCCAAGAAGGTTGCTGAGGGCAAGTCATAGGCAGTGTCTCCCACTGGTCTGCATTGGGTTCCCTCCAGGGAGGGCCAGGCTGGCACATCCAGTGACCAGCTGTGGAGAGCATCGGTTCAGGACCTAACAACCCTTGCTAGTTGTGTGTCCTAAGGAAGGGTTCCTCACACCTGGCCCAGCTGAAGCGAGTTCCACTCTCTGTGATCAGCACTAGCACAGTGGCTCATGTGCATTGGATAGGGTGGGACTTCATAGTCAGCCAGCCCGGGTACTAAATATGCTGCCCTGCTAGGCTAGATTCCACAGGGGGAAGGGAGAGAAGCTTGGAGCATGGACATTTAACATGTGGGTACTTGCAAGCCTATTATTGGTCTGGTTGAGAGCTTTAGCCATTTCCTGGGGAAGCACAGTCAGCACCAGTAGGGGACTCTCTCAGTCTTCCTCCCTGAGACCAGAGTCTCACCAGCTGTAATAACTTCTGCAGAGGGGAATGTCAGCCCCACTCCATCTGAACCTGCTCCTTACTGGGGAGAAATAAAATTTGAGTATCCAGCCTGACCAGGTGGTGGAGCAGTGAATAGAGTGTCGGACTGGGATGCGGAAGACCCAGGTTCAAGACCCCGAGGTCACAAGACCCCGAGGTCACAAGACCCCAAGGTCACCAGCTTGAGCATGGGCTTATCTCACCAGCTTGGACCCAAGGTCGCTGGCTCCAGCAAGGGTTGCTCAGTCTGCTGAAGGCCCGCGGTCAAGGCACATATGAGAAAGCAATAAATGAACAACTATGGTGTCGCAACGGCAATGAAAAACTAATGATTGATGCTTCTCATCTCTCTCCGTTCCTGTCTGCCCGCCCCTATCTATCCCTCTCTCTGACTCTTTCTCTGTCCCTGTAAAAAATAAAATAAAATAAATAAAAAAATTTGAGTATCCAGCAGTAGCTGAGGGATTAGGCTCTGGAGTGGGGGTCACTTTCCCTCTACTGAACTCCTGACCAAGAGACCCCTGAATTAAGGGATCCCACTAACATTGTATTCCCAAACTCAGCTTCCCTAATCCACCAAGCTTGAAACCTGTAGAGGGGTTGGTTGGGTGAGGCCAGTCTGAGCTCACACTATAGTCTTTCTACAGAAAACTCTGTGGGAAGACCAGGCAGCTGCAAGAGGAGGTGGAGCAGCTGAAAACTGGAGGCAAATCTTACAGAGCTTGGGGCTTGTATGGAGCTGCTGTCATCTCTAAGCAGGAGAAAGCTGATCCTGATACACAGGGTGGCCCCTCCCACACTACCCAGGGACAAGAAATGCAGATACAAACAGTGAACAGAGAAGTAGCTATAGACAGTTAACCCACAGTAGGTTACAAACAACAGCTGATGCCAACCCAAGAAGATCTAGAATCAACACAACCAATAGTGGGTGGAAGACAGCACCAACACTAGACTCAGCTAACTACACAAGCAGCATGCACAAAGGAGGAGTCCAGCAGGCACTAGACACTGTGGAGAATAAATACACCCAAAGAACAGACACTGCACAGTATCTAATACATATGATAAAGGTTGACGCGTAGAGCCAGCCAGCCTGAAGGGATAACTGCACCCATGAAAGGACAAGCTGCATTTAATACTCATGTAGAACAGGAGGGAAAATACTACCCTCAAAAGCATTCCTAGAGCAAGGAAATCAGGTGGCCTGGACATCAGTACCATTGAGCCTATATTCCTCATAAAGTCACCACTACAAATTGCAAAATTGGACAGCATTATCTAATACACAGATAAAATGGGAAAAGAAATATGACCCAAATTAATCAACAAGAGAAATCCCCAGAGAGAACTAAATGAAATGGAAGTAACCTAAATATCAGAAGCAGAGTTTAAAATAATGATTTTTAGTATGCTCAAGGATCTTAAAGCAACAAATGATGGTCATAATGAGTACCTAAATAAAGAGATAGCAAGGACCTAAAAGGACATTGAAATCATAAAAAAGAACCAGTCAGAAATGACAAATACAATAGCAGAAATGAAGACTGCACTAGAAGGAATCAACAGGCTGGATGAAGCAGAGAATCAAATCAGCAATTTAGAGAACAAGTTAATGAAAACACAGAAGCAGAGCAGCACAATGAAGAGGCTCAAAAAAGAATGAGGAGACTCTAAGAGACCTCTGTGAAAACATAAAGAGAAACAATATCTGCATCATAGGGGTTCCTGAAGGAGAAAAGAATGAACAAGGGATAGAGAACCTGTTTGAAGAAACCATAGCTGAAAATTTCCCTAAATTGATGAAAGAGTCACACAAGTTCAAGAAGCAGAAAGATTCCAACTAAAGAGAAAACCAAGTAGGCCTACACCAAGAAACATCACAATTAAAATGCCAAAGTTAAGAGACCAAAAAAGAATACTAAAGGCTGCAAGAGAAAAGCAGTTAATTATCTACAGAGGAACCCCCATAAGGATGACATCTGACTTCTCAACAGAAACACTTGAGGCAAGAAGAAATTGGCAAGAAATATTCAAAGTAATGCAAAACAAGAACCTACAACCAAGACTACTTTATCCAGCGAGGCTATCATATAAAATTGAAGGAGAAATAAAAAGCTTCCCAGACAAAAAGGACTCAAGGAATTCATAACAACCAAACCAGTACTCCAAGAAGTGTTAAGGGGTCTGCTATAAAAAGAGCAAAAGTCCTGGCCAGTTGGCTCAGCGGTAGAGCATCAGCCTGGCGTGTGGAAGTCCTGGGTTCAATTCCTGATCAGTGCACACAGGAGAAGTAATCATTTGCTTCTCCACCCTTCCCCCTTTCTTTTCTCTCTCTCTCTCTTCCCCTCTTGCAGCCAAAGGCTCCATTAGAGCAAAGTTGGCCCAGGCGCTGAGGATGGCTCCATGGCCCCCATCTCAGGCACTAGAAAGGCTCCAGCCACAACGGAGCAACGCCGTATGTGGCCAGAGCATAGCCTCCTGGTAGGATGCCGGGTGGATCCCAGTGGGGCGCATGCAGGAGTCTGCCTGACTGCCTCCTCAATTCTAACTTTGGAAAAAAAAAAACAGAGAAAAAAAAGAAATAGAGAGAAAGAAGACTGTAGATGGCAATAAATAGGTATATATCAATAATAACCTTAAATGTAAATGTATTAAATGCTCCAATCAAAAGACACAGGGTAGCTGCATGGATAAGAAAACAGAACCCATACATATGCTGTCTACAAGAGACCCAAATCGGAACAAAAGATACATATAAACTGAAAATGAAGGGATGGAAAAAAGTATTTCATGTAAATTGAAATGAAAAAAAAAGCTGGGGTGGCAATATTTATATCAGACAAAATAAACTTGAAGACAAAGACTATAGTAAAGGATAAAAAAGGTCACTACATAATGATAAAGGGAGCAATCCAACAGGAGGAGATAACAATTGTAAATATTTATGTGCCTAATATAGGAGTACCTAAATATATAAAGTAGATTTTGATGGATATAAAAGGTAAGATCAACAACAATACTATAATAGTAAGAAATTTTAATACCCCACTAACATCAATGGATAGATCCTCTAGACAAAAAATTAACAAAGATATATCAGCCTTAAATGACACACTAGATCAACTGGATTTAATAGATATCTTCAGAAGCTTTCACCCCAAAGCAGCAGAATATACATTCTTTTCAAGTGCTCATGGTACATTCTCTAGAATAGACCACATATTAGTATACATAACGAGTCTCAAAAAATTTAAAGATTAAATCATATCAAGCATGAAGCTAGAAATCAACTACAATAGGAAAACTGAAAAACATTTAAACACTTGGAGACTAAATATCACGTTATTAAATAACAAATGGGTTAGCAATGAGATCAAAAAAGAAATTACAAATTTCCTCGAAACAAATGAAAATGAACATATAACTCAAAATCTATGGGACACAGAAAAGCTGTCCTAAGAGGGAAGTTCATAGCATTATAGGTATACCTTAAGAAGCAAGAAAAAGCTCAAATAAACAACTTAACCCTGCACCTAAAAGAACAACAACAACAAAAGAACAACAAATAAAGCCCAGAAGAAGTAGAAGGAAGGAAATAACAAAGATCAGAGTGGAAATAAATGTCATAGAGACTTAAAAAAACAACACAAAAGATCAATAAAACCAAGAGCTGGTTCTTTGAAAAGGTAAACAAGATTGACAAAGCTTTAACCAGACTCATCAAGAAAAAAGAGAGGACTCAAATAAATAAAATTAGAAATAAAAGTGGAGAAGTAACAACTGACACCACAGAAATACAAAGGCTTGTAAGAAAATACTATGAAGATCTATATGCCAAAAAATTGGACAACCTAGGATAAATGGATAAATTCTTAGAAACATACAATCTTCCAAAACTCAATCAGGAAGAAACAGACCTATTACAACAAATGAAATAGAAACAGTTATCAAAAATATTCCCAGCAAACAAAAGTCCTGGACTGGATGGCTTCACAGGCAATTTTTACCAAACATTCAAAGAAGAGCTAACACTTATCCTTCTCAAACTATTTCCAAAAATTCAAAAGGAGGAAAGACTTCCAAGCTCCTATTACGAGGCAAGCATTATCCTCATTCCAAAACCAGGGAAAGACACTATAAAGAAAGAAAACTATAGGTCAATATCTCTGATGAACATAAATGCTAAAATTCTCAATAAAATATTAGCAAACTGAATCCAGCAATAAAGCAAAAAGATCATACATTATTATCAAGTAGGATTTTATTCTGGAGAGGCAAGGCTGGTACAATATTCATGAATCAATCAGTGTGACTCATCACATAAAAGAAAGAATTAAAATCACATGATTATATCAATAGATGCAGGAAAAGCATTTGATAAAATCCAGCACCGATTTATGATCAAAACTCTCAGTAAAGTGGGAATACAAGGAACACAACACAGCATAATAAAGACCATCTATGACAAACTAACAGCCAACATTATATTCAATGGACAAAAATTAAAAGCAATCCCCTTAAGATCAGGAACAAAGCAGAAGTGCCCCCTTTCACCACTCTTATTCAACATAGTACTGGAAGTCCTAGCCATAGCTTCAGACAAGAAGAACAAATAAAAGGCATCCAAATTGGAAAAAAGTAAAAGTATCATTATTTGCTGATGATATGACACTGTACAAAGAAAACCCTAAAGTCTCAGTCAAAAAACTACTGAAACTTATAAATGAATTTAGCAAGGTGGCAGGATATAATATTAATATTCAGAAATTAGTGGCATTTAGCCTGACCTGTGGTGGCGCAGTGGATAAAGCGTCGACCTGGGAACACTGAGGTCGCCAGTTCAAAACCCTGCACTGGTCTGGTCAAGGCACATATGGGAGTTGATGCTTCCAGCTCCTCCCCTCTTTCTCTCTCTCTCTCTCTCTCTCTCTCTCTCTCTGTGTGTGTGTGTGTGTGTGTGTGTGTCCTCTCTAAAATGAATAAAATTAAAAAAAAAAGAATTTTTTTTTTTTAAAAAAAAGAAATTAGTGGCATTTATATACACTAACAATAGACTGTCAGAAAAAGAAATTAAGGAAACAATCCCCTTCACTATTTCAACAAAAAAATAAAGTACCTCAAAATAAATTTAACCAACGTGGTAAAAGACTTGTATTCAGAAAATTGTAAGACATTTAAAAAGGAAATCATGGAAGATTCAAACAAGTGGAAGTATATACCATGTTCATGGATAGGAAGAATAAACATCATTAAAATGTCTATACTACCCAAAGCACTCTATAGATTCAATGCAATTCCTAATAAAATACCAATAGCATACTTCAAAGATATAGAGCAAATATTCCAAAAATTTATATGGAACCAAAAAAGAATCCAAATAGCCTTAGCAATCTTGAAAATTAAAATAAAAGTGGTAGATACCACACTTCCTGATATCAAGTTATACTACAAGGCCATTGTAGTCAAAACAGCTTCGGACTGGTATAAAAACAGGCATAGAGATCAATAGAACAGAAAAGAGAACCCAGAAATAAACCCACACCTATATGGACAATTGATATTTGACAAAGGAGGTAAGAGCATACAATCGAGTAAAGATAGTCGTTTTAATAAATGGTATTGGGAAAATTGGACAGGTACATGCAAAAAAATGAAACTATACACAAAAATAAACTCAAAATGGTAAGTTGCAAAACCATAAACATCTTGGAAGAAAATATATGCAGTAAACTCACTGATATCACTCGTAGCAATATCTTTGCTAATTTATTTCCAAGAGCAAGTGAAATAAAAGCATTTGCACAGCAAAAGACACCATTAACAAAATAAAAAGACAACCCACACAATGGGAGAATATATTTGCCAATACGTCTGATAAGGGGTTAATAACCAAAATTTATGAAGAACTTCTAAAACTCATCACCAAGAAGGCAAACAATCCTATTTTAAAATGCTCCAAAGAAGTGAACAGACACTTCTCCAAAGAGGACATACAGATGGCCAATAGGCACATGAAAAAAATGCAACATTACTAGTCATCAGAGAAATGCAAATTAAAACCACAATGAGATTCCGCCTCCTATCTGTCAGAATGGCACTCATTAACAAAACAACACAGAATAAGTGCTGACAAGGGTGTGGAGAAAAGGGAACCCTCCTGCACTGCTGGTGGGATTGCAGACTGGTGCAGCCACTGTGGAAAACAGTATGGAGATTCCTCAAAAAATTAAAAATCAAACAGCCTTTTGACCCAGCTATCCCACTTTTAAGAATATACCCTAAGAATACCAAAACACTGATTCAAAGGAAGATATACACCCCCATGTTTATTGCAGCACTGTTTACAATAGCCAAGATCAGGAAACAGCCGAGTGGCCGTTAGTGAACAAGTGGATTAAAAAGCAGTGGTACATATACACAATGTAATACTACAGGGCCATGAAAAAGAAGGAAATCTAACCTTTTGTGATGTCATGGGTGGAACTGGAGATTATTATGCTAAATGAGATAAGCCAGGTGAAGAAAGAAAAATACCATATGATCTCACTTATTTATGGAATCTAATGAACAAGATGAAGTGAGGAACAGATTCAAGGCAGATGCGGGGTCACAGCAGTCACAGGGAAGGGGGATGAAGAGATTGGATCAGAGAAAGTGAAGGGATTAGTGAAATTATACAGTGTGTCCATAAAGTCATGGTGCACTTTTGACCGGTTGATCTGTCAAAAGTGCACCATGACTTTACAGCACACTGTATATACACAACACATAGATAAACAGGACAGTAAATCACACAAGGGGGGGGGAGAATTAGGGGGAGGGAAACAAAGAGGGTGCAATAGGGGGCACATTGTTGGGGTGTGAGGGTGTTACATTGAGTGGAACACTTGAATCCATGTTAACACAATACATTAAAATTAATAATAAATAAAAGAACCTTTAATAAATTATACACCAAAACCAAGTAGGATTTACTGCAAATATGCCAGACTGAAAAATCAATCATTGTAATCTACAAAACAAGAGCTGAAGAAAAAATAATCAAATGATCATAATAACTGATTCAAAAAAAAAAGCATTTAACAAAATCCAGCACGCTCCCACTCATGGTAAAAAACTCTCAGCAAACTAGAAAAGAGGGCCATTATCTCAAGTTGGCAGAGAGCATCTACAAAACCCTATGTACATAATGTTGAAAGACTGAGTGCTTTCTCTCAAAAATGGAGAATCACAAATAGAGTCAACTGGTCTCTGACAAAGACAATTCAATGGCAAAGGACAGTCTTCAGGAAATGGTTCTGGGATAACTGGACATCCATACACAAGAAAATGTCCTATGTATAGACATTAAACTTTCCACTAACATTAACTTAAAATGGATCATAGATCTAAATATAAAACACAAAACTATAAAACTTCCAGAATAAAACAAAGGAGAAAATCTAGGTGATCTAGGGTTTGGCAATGGATTTTTAGCTACAACTTCAAAATCACAATCCATGAAATCAATAAATTGAACTATATTAAAATTAAAAACTTCTGCTCTGGAAAAGGTACTGTTAAGAAAATGAAAAGACAAGTCAGTCTGAGAGAAAATATTTGCAAAACACATCTGACAAAGTGCATGTATCTAAAATATACACAGAACACTTGATACTCAACAATAAGGGAACAATCTAATTTTAAAATGGGCAAAAGATATGAACAGACACCTCACCAAAGGATATATAGAAATGCAAGTAAGCATATGAAAAGAAGTCGAACATTGCTTGCCATTAGATAATTATAACTTTAAAAAGTGAGATACCACTACCCACTTATTAGCACAACCAAAAAAAATTCATAATACCTAATAATTGTTAATGAGGATGTAGAGAGACAGAAACTCTAATTCATTGCTGGTGGGAATGCAGGTGGTACAGCCACTTTGGAAGACAGTTTGACAGTTTTTTACAAAGCCAAACATAATCTTACCACGACCAGCAATCACACTCCTAGATATTTACTCAAATGATTTGAAAACTTATGCCTACACAAAAACTTGTATGTGACTCTTTATGGCAACATTTTTAATAATCATCAACAATTGGAAGCAATCAATGTATCCCTCAATCAGTGAATGGATAAACAAAATGTACCACTGTGTTCATGCAATGGTATACTATTCTAAAAGAAAAAGATATGATCTATCAAGACATAGATAAATTTTAAATACAGAATCCTGAGTGAGAGAAACCAGTCTGAAAAAGAATACATACTATTTTATTGTAATTCTATGACAATCTGGAAAATGCAAAATTACAGAGATGGTACAAAAGTTCAATGGTTACAGGAGTTTGTGGGGCAGAGGGAGGATGAAATAGGTGAAGCAACAAGGACATGTTAGGATAGAACACTACTCTGTGTGACTGCAATGGTGAATACACGACATCATGTATTTGTCAAAACTCATAAAACTTCACAGCACAAAGAGTGAACTTGAATGTATGCAAATCAAAAAATCATCTAGAGCATTGTGGGATACCAACTTGAAATGCAAAATTTACTTAATAATGTAATTGTATTATAAATGTCTGAAACAAGTCACTGAAGAAGATGGGAGAAAGATGACTTACGTTAACTAACTTAGGAAGTGAATGGAGCCTATGAGAATAAAGGCAAAAGGAACTGTACAAAAACACTGCACTTTATTGATAAAGTTGTATCCCATGAAGAAATGGGTCAACAATACTGATATGCATGTACATGGATGTAGGTACTGAACCATTAAGTACATGGATGGTGGGTGGTGGCAGCCAGATTTCTCACTGTAAGAGTAGTATTTTATGGATGAGAAAAGAGAAGAGGCTAGAATAATCCAGGTGGTAATGACAGTTGGAGACAATAATATCAACTTGGGTTTCATTTAATACACAGATGGTTCTACATGGAAATATTTATAGGTTTATGTATATACAAAGGTTAGTATACCCACATATCCGTCCTTGCTCTGCCAGCCAAAGGGGTCTGGAAACGACAAGGCTCCAGTCATAATACACGCACTGCCTGCCACTTGGTCTATAAGACCAGTCTCCAGCAACAAGAACCATGCTCCTCTGGAAAGCAGCTGACTCAGGACAGGGACAGGAAATACACCAGATGAGCCTGGAACACCTTAGAGTGCCAGAAAATCGGCACATGCTCAAAAACCAAACCAAACCAAAAGTCCACCATGAAGGGGGCATGTCAAAGGGAAACAGGAGCCAACTGACAGAATTTCCAGTGGCCGAAGACAAGAGCAATTGGAGTAACAAAATAAATAAAGGAGCACTGGGTTATACCCGAAGTGTAAAATACATATCCATGAGTCCATGCTGAAGTAAATTTATTTACTTACTTTAAAATTAACTACTTTAGTACTGAGTAAGTAAATGAGGGAGAAGAGACAACTCTCTCACTGAGAAACATTCCAAATCATTGAGGCAGATACTCTATCCTCCAAGAGGTGGAACCCAACACCCCATGCCTTAAGCGTGGGCTGCTCACAGTGGCTTCCTTCCTTCCAGAGAGGACAACATGGAAAAGGGGGAAAAGAGTAACTGTCCAGCAGGGAAATCTGACCAATGCCACCTCAGCCATGTGATCAAGGCTGAAATCAGCCAAGAAATGCCATGCTGAGAGTACCTACTGTGCGATGTGCTGAAAATAGCGCTTTGTCTTGTGGTCTTCCCTCTCACCACCCAGAGCCCCAGTCTGATTGTGAGAAAAGCATCAGAAAGATCCCGGGGGGGGTGGGGGTGGGGGTTGTACAGAATACCTCAAACTCTTAAAACTGTCAAGGTCTCCTTAAAGTGACTTGTCAGTCTCCCTAAAACTGTCAAGATAATAAAAAAATAAAAATAAAAAAGACTGAGAAACTGTCTCAGCCAACAGACACCTAAGAAGACAGGATGACATGGCAACTAAGTAAATGTGATGTCCTGGATGAGCTCCTGAAACAAAAAAAATTAGGGCAAAACTAAGGAAATTCCAATGAAGTATATACACTTAAGTTAACAATATATTTGTATTGGTTCATTAATTGTCACAAGTGTACAATGTCAATATTAGATAGTAATAGGAGGGGAAACCAGGTGTGGGTATATAAAAATGCTCTCTACTGTTAATCTAAATTTCTCTTGTAAATCTAAACCTTTTCTAAAATAAAAATTTTGGCCCTGGTTGGTTTGCTCAGCAGTAGAGCGTCAGCCCAGCATGTGGATGTCCTGGGTTCAATTCCAGGTCAGGGCACACAGGGGAAATGCCCATCAACTTCTTCACCCTTTCTCCTCTTCTTTCTCTCTATCTCTCTCTTTCCCTCACACAGCTAAGGCTGCATTTGAGCAAAGTTGGCTTGGGTGCTGAGGACGGCTCCATGGCCTCTGCCTCAGGGGCTAGAATGGCTCTGAATGCAATGGAGCAATGGCCCCAGATGGGCAAAGCATCATCCCCTAGTGGGCATGCTGGGTGGATCCTGGTTGAGCATATGTGGGAATCTGTCTCTCTGCTTCCCTGCTCTTCACTTCAGAAAAATATAAATAAATACATAAATTAAAAAAGTGTAAGAAATATTTATTTAATGATGCTGGGAAGCATGGCACTCAGCCCTTCTCAGAGTCTCCATCCCACAGAAAGCTGGGATCCAAGGACTAGAGTTGAGGGAACAGGGAGAGACAGTCAATCATGTAGAAATAAAGCTCGGGGGTGGGGGGGCAAATCATATTATTTAAGATATAAACATAGTCAACACAAAGATTACATAGCAGAACTAACAAAACTGGGGAGAAGAATAAGGGGGAGGTTAGGTGAATTCAGTACTTCCCCTTTTAGAGAAGGGAATCCACAGGTACTATGTAAAGTAGAGACATTTAAAAAATGTTTTTAATAGTTAAAAGGGAATACTTCTGAGACACAAGATGGCAGCAGAGTAGGCAGACGCACAGACTCCCAGCTCACACCACCAAACTGGATTACAAATTAATTTAAAAACAACCAGTGTGAAAAAAACAACTCTGGACTACAAGAACTGCTCTCAAAATCCAAGGAGCAAAGAAGAAGCCAAACCGAGCCTGATGGGGAGCGCCGAAGAGCGGTGAGACTCCCTGCTTACAGGAACAAAGAGGGGGGATGAGGCTGAGGGCCCAGAAAGCCTCTAATTCAAGGAAAACAGTAGAAAACATCACTCACAGCCACTTGCCTGGGGACCTGGGAACAAGGTATGTTGAAAGAGCTGGCTTGTTTTCCAAAAGGAAAAGGGGAGAAAGTTCTCTACTAAAAAACTATAGAAATGATCCCTGAGAGTATAGTCTTAGTGAAGTAAGTAAATCAGAAAAAACTAAGGACTATATGAGTGCATACATAGATGGGACATAAAAATGAGACTCAGATACATGGACAAGAGTGTTCTGGCTACCCGGGGGAGGGGGAGGGGAGGGAAGGGTGAGGAGAGGAAAGGGGCACAAATAAAACCAGATAGAAGGTGGAGAATTTGACTTTGGGTGATAGGTATGCAATATAATCAAATGTCAAAATAACCTGGAAATATCTTCTCTGAACATATGTGCCCTGATTTATCAATGTCACACCATTAAAATTAATAAAAAAATATTAAATTAAAAAAAAGAAAAGGGGAGAGACAGCCAGTGACAAACAGAGGAATGCATGGAAGGAACTGAGCATTGAGACTAATCCATTGCGGGAAGCAGCCATACCTGGGGAAGGTGCTGGAGACGGCCATTGCAAGGGGAGGGGTTGATCCTTCCACATAACACAAGACTATGTTCTGGGTCAACTTTCTTAAGACGTCTCTCCAGCTCCAATCAGCACAAAAAGACACAGATGAAAACAAGAAGTGGGGAGAAGGGGCAGAAACTCAGGTCTCCATGGAGATCTGAGATACACCTCCCCCTACTGAAGCAGAGAAACCACCTGGCACCCAGAGAGAGTAACAGTCAGATCAGGTCTTCAGAGTCTCAGGTTACACCCACCACATTCCTGGATACAGTTTCAAATAAGCCCCCTGCTGAGATCAGTAAACAAGACTACCACCCAGTTAGAAAACTGAGAAGAAAACAAGTAAATCAAGACTTCAAAGGGGCTCTATTGGAAAAGCCAAATTACATAATGGATTACAAACAACAGCTGATGCCAACCCAAGAAGACCTAGAAATAACACAACTGAAAATTGGAGGCAGACAACACCAAGCCTAGACTCAACCAGCTCTACTAACAACACACACAAAGACACAGACATAATGAGAAGACAGAGAAGTGCAATCCAAATGAAACCACAAGAGAATCCTCCAGGAAATGAACTGAGCAATATGGAAATAACCAAACTCCCAGATACAGAGTTTAGAATAATTATTGGTAGGATGCCTAGGGATCTTAGAACAACAATGGATGGTCATTATGAACACCTAAACAAAGAGACAGCAAGTATAAAAAAGGACATTGAAATATTAAAAAAGAATCAGTCAGAGATGGAAATACAAGATCAGAAATGAAGACCACAATGGAAGGAATTAAAAGCAGGATGGATGAAGCTGAGGATCAAATCAGCTAGTTGGAAGACAAGATGAACAGAGGCATGGAAGCCCAGCAGAAAAAAAAAAAAGAGACTCAAAAAGTCTGAGGAAACTCTAAGAGAGCTCTGTGACAATATGAAGAGAAATAACATACGCATAATAGGGGTTCCTGAAGAAGACGAGAAAGGACAAAGGATAGAAAATTTATTCAATCAAATCATAGCTCAACCTGACCAGGCGGTGGCACAGTGGATAGAGTGTCGGACTGGGATGCAGAAGACCCAGGCTCGAGACCCCAAGTTTGCCAGCTTGAGCGCGGGCCCATCTGGCTTGAGCAAAAAGCTCACCAGCTTGGACCCAAGGTCGCTGGCTCCAGCAAGGGGTGGCTTAGTCTGCTGAAGGCCTGCAGCCAAGGCACATGTGAGAAAGCAATCAATGAACAACTATGGTGTCGCAAGGGCAACGAAAAACTAATGATTGATGCTTCTCACTTCTCTCCGTTCCTGTCTGTCTGTCCCTAACTATCCCTCTCTCTGACTCTCTCTCTGTCCCTGTAAAAAAAAAAAATTGGAAAAATAAAATCATAGCTGAAAACTTCCTTAAATTGATGCAAGGAAGGGTCTCACAAGTTCAAGAAGCACAGAGATCTCCATTAAAGAGAAACCCAAAAAAACCAACACCAAGACACATCATATTAAATGTGCAGGAAATGTTAAGGGGCCTGTTGTAAACAGAACAAAGGGAAAAATGAAAACAGCAAAAGAGCAATACATCTTTAAAATACATAATGGCAATAAACAACTACATATCAATAACAACCTTAAATGTAAATGGATTAAATGATCCAATCAAAAGCCATAGGGGTAGCTGCATGGATTAAAAAACAGGACCCGTACATATTCTGTCTACAAGAGACACATCTTAAAACAAAAGATGCACATAGACTGAAGGTAAAAGGATGGAAAAAAATATTTCATGCAAATGGAAATAAAAAAAAAGCTGGGGTAGCAATATTATATCAGACAAAATGGACTTTAAAACCAAGGCTATAGTAAGAGATAAAGGTCACTACATAATGATAAAGGGAACAATCTAACATGAAAATATAACCATCATATATATCTACGCACCTAATATAGGAGCTCCTAAATATATAATGCAGACTTTGATGGATATAAAGGGTGAGATCAACAGCAATACTATAATAGTAGGAGATTTCAATACCCCACTTACATCACTAGATAGATCCTCAAGAAAGAAAATTAACAAAGAAACAGCAGACTTAAAGGACACACTAGATCAACTTGATTTAATAGATATCTTCAGAACCTTTCACCCTAAAGAAGCAAAATATACATTCTTTTCAAGTGCTCATGGTACATTCTCTAGGATAGATCACATGTTAGAACACAAAAGCAATCTCAGCAAATTTAAGAAGATTGAAATCATATTAAGCATTATCTCTGATCACAATGGCATAAAACTAGAAATCAACCACAACAGAAAAACTGAAAAATACTCAGACACATAGAAACTAAATAGCATGTTATTAAATAACAAATGGGTTAACAATGAAATCAAAGGAGAAATTTAAAAATTCCTAGAAACGAATGATAATGAACATACAACAACTCAAAATTTATAGAACACAGCTAAAGCAGTCCTAAGAGGGAAGTTCATAGCACTACAGGCTTTCCTTAAGAAGCTTGAAAAATTTAACCCTTCATCTAAAAGAACAAGAAAAAGAACCGCAAATAAAGCCCAGAGGTAGTAGAAGGAAGGAAATAATAAAGATCAGAGTGGAAATAAATGACATAGAGGCTAAAGAAACAATACAGAGGATCAATGAAACCAAGAGCTGGTTCTTTGAAAGAGTAAACAAGATCGATGAACCTTTAACGAGACTTACCAAGATAAGAAGAGAGAGGACTCAAATAAATAAAATTAGAAATGAGAGTGGAGAAAAAACAACCAACACACCAGAAATACAAAATATTGTAGGAAAATACTATGAAGAACTGTATACCAAAAAATTAAACAACCTAGGTGAAATGGACAAATTCCTTGAAACATATAATCTTCCAAAAATCAATCAGGAAGAATCAGAAAACCTAAACAGACTGATTACAACAAAAGAGATAAAAACAGTTATCAAAAAGCTCTCAAAAAAAACAAAACCACTGGGCCAGATGGATTCACTGGTGAATTCTTCCAAATATTCAAAGAAAAACTAACTCCTATCCTTCTCAAGCTATTTCAAAAAATTAAAGAGAAAGGAACACTACCAAGTTCCTTTTATGAGGCAAGCATAATTCTGATTCCAAAACCAGGCAAAGACAACACAAAGAAAGAAAATTATAAGCCAATATCCCTGATGAATCTAGATGCTAAAATCCTCAACAAAATATTAGTCAATCGGATCCAGCAGTATATGAAAAAAATCATACAACATGATCAAGTGGGATTTATGTACAATATCTGCAAATCAATCAATGTCATTCATCACATAAACAAAAGAAAGGAGAAAAACCACATGATAATTTCAATAGATGCAGAAAAAGCACTTGATAAAATCTAGCACCCATTCATGATCAAAACTCTCAGTAAAGTGGAAATACAGAGAACATAACTCAACATGATAAAGGTCATCTATGACAAACCTGCAGCCAACATTATACTCAATGGGCAAAATTAAAAGCAATCCCCTTAAGATCAGGAACCAGGCAGGGGTGCTCCCTTTCACCACTCTTATTCAACATAGTCCTGGAAGTCCTAGCCACAGCAATCAGAAAAGAAGAAGAAATAAAAAGCATCCAAATTGGAAAAGAAGAAGTAAAACTATCATTATTTGCAGATGATATGATATTGTATATAGAAAACCCTAAAGTCTCAGTCAAAAAACTACTGGACCTAATAAACGAATTCAGCAAGGTGGCAGGATATAAAATTAATACTCAGAAATCAGAGGCATTTCTACATACAAACAATGAACTGTCAGCAAAAGAAATTAAGTAAACAATCCCCTTCACTATTGCAGCCAAAAAAATAAAGTACCTAGGAGTAAATTTAACCAAGGAGGTTAAGGACTTGTACTCGGAAAATTATAGAACATTGATAAAAGAAATCAAGGAAGACACAAACAAGTGTAAGCATATACCGTGTTCATGGTTAGGAAGAATAAACTTCATTAAAATGTCTATATTACCCAAAGCAATTTATAAATTCGGTGCAATACCAATGACATACTTCAAAGATATAGATCACATATTCCAAAAATTTATAAGGAACCAAAGAAGAACATGAATAGCCTCAGCAATCTTGAAAAAAAGTAATTAAGTGGGAGCTATTACACTCCCTGATATCAAGTTATACTACAAGGCCATTGTAATCCAAACAGCTTGGTATTGGCATAAGAACAGACATGCAGATCAATGAAACAGAACAGAGAACCCAGAAATAAGCCCACATCTTTTGGACAATTGATATTTGACAAAGGAGGTAAGAGCATACAGTGAAGTAAAGACAGTCTCTTTAACAAATGGTGTTGGGAATACTGGACAGCTACCTGCAAAAAAAATGAATCTAGACCACCAACTTACACCATGTACTAAAATAAACTCAAAATGGATAAAGGACTTAAATGTAAGCCGTGAAACCATAAGCATTCTAGAAGAAAACATAGGCAGTAAACTCTCCGACATCTATCAAAGCAATATATTTGCCGATTTATCTCCACGGGCAAATGAAATAAAAGACAGGATAAACAAATGTGACTATATCAAACTAGAAAGCTTTTGCACAATTAAAGTCAATACGAACAGAGTGAAAAGACAAACCACACAATGGGAGAATATATTCGACAACACATCTGATAAAGGGTTAATAACCAAAATTTATAATGAACTTATAAAACTAAACACCAGGAAGACAAAAAATCCAATCAAAAATTTGGCACAAGAAATGAATAGACACTTCTCCAAAGAGGACCTGCAGATGGCCAATAGGCATATGAAAAAGTCTTCAACATCACTAATCATTAGAGAAATGCAAATTAAAACCACAATGAGCTACCACCTCACACCAGTCAGAATGGTGCTTATTAACAAAACAACACATTATAGGTGCTGTCAAGGATGTGGAGAAAGGGAACCCTCCTGCACTGCTGGTGGGAATGCAGACTGGTGCAGCCACTGTGGAAAACAGTATGGAAATTCCTCAAAAAATTAGAAATGGAACTGTCCTTTGACCCAGCTATTCCACTTATAGGACTGTATCCCAAGGACACCATATCACCGACTGAAAAAAAGAAATGCACCCCCATGTTTATGGCAGCATTGTTCACAATAGCGAAGAGCTGGAAACAGCCCAAGTGTCCATCAGTGGACAAGTGGATTAAAAAGCAGTGGTACATATATACAATGGAATACTATGGGGCCACGAAAAAGAAGGAAACATTACCTTTTGCAACAACATGGATAGACCTGGAAACTATTATGTTGAGTGAAATAAGCAAGGCAGAAAAAGAAAAATATCATATGACCTCACTCATTTGAGGAATCCAAGGAACATTGAGAACTGAGGAAAGGAACTGAGACAGAGGAGGGATCAAAGGGACCTGAGGAAAAGAGGACAGAGGGAAAGGGGAGGATGGGATGGGATAAACCTGAAGGGAATGGGGGAGGACGCTGTAGGGAGGTGGGTAAGGGAGATCTGGGGGGAAATATGGGGGAGGGGGGATGCAGTCAGGGTCACCCTAGAATTTATGTAAACTCAATTAATTAAATAAATTTAAATAAATAAGTAACTATAAAAAATAAAAGGGAATACTTCTAGGCCCTGACCGGTTGGCTCAGTGGATGGACTGTCAGCCTAAGCCTATGGATATCCCTTGTTCAATTTCAGGTCAGGGCACATAAGAGAAGCAATTATCTGTTTCTCCCCCACACCTATCTCCCCTTCCCCTCCCTCTTCCCCTCCCTCAGCCAGTGCCTCGATTGATTCGAGCATCAGCCCTGGGCACTGAGGATAGCTCAGCTGATCCAAGCATAGGCCTCAGGCACTGAGGATAGCTTGGTTGATTCGAGCATTGGCCCCAGTCGTGGGTTGCTAGGAGGATCCTGGTCAGGGTGCATGTGGAATTCTGTCTCCCTATGTTTCCTCCTCTCACTGAAAAAGAAAAAAGTGCAGGAAATGACTTTATTGCTCAACAGAGTGCAACTTTACTTTTAGTACTGCTTAATGTAGCCTGTTATAATCTTGTAACGCAATGTTAAACAGTAATTGGCCGATGTTACTTTTACAGACAACAGATTCCAGTCTCGTATGTACCTGCATAACTGAAAACAAATGATGCCTGACAAATGTTTAATTACTTCTGAATTTCACATCAGAACAATGTCAGCATCTTATAAAATAGATGCTGATGAATAAGTTGGCCACAGTAAACCTTTTCCAAGAAAAATACTGGCTTTGATGTTCTGAGATTTTAACATTATGAGATCATTAATCACTGCAACTGTTTTGTCTCATTTGCACTAGAGAGTTATTCTATACCCTTAGGGCTGTGTTTGTTTATTAGACAAGTTAAAACAGAATATGATTTCTGCTCATGGCTATTCAAATTCTATTAAAAGTAATTTCTAAACCAGCTATCATTTTTTCCCATATCTTTATTAAATATAGAAGAGAGTAGGCTTTAAAAAAAAATCTACCATGCTGCCCTACACATTTTTCACAGTCTGATATCGTGAGATGATACTAACAGCTGCGGATAAGGAATCCTTCTCCAGTGAGATTGCTACTAAGGATGGGGTTGCTCCTGCCACTCTGAACTCCAAGTGAGCCCATCCATGTTCCAGGTGGACTTGGTTACATCACACTACATGTGCTTTCTGAAAGTTAACCTTCATTGTATTGTATAAATACTTCAATCACAGTATAAGGAAAAGGTCTACATTTCTGGAACCCATGGGAGCTCATTTGGAATCATCACACTAATAAATATTGTGAGTATACATTTTACAGAAAGCTGTCCCTGAGCCTGCAGTAGGAGCAAGTGGCAGCAGCAGCAAGAAGAGGAAGGAATGTCAAAAAGAAACAAGCTGGCCCTGGCAGGGTAGCTCAGTTGGGTAGAGCATCGTCCTGATATGTCAAGGCTACAGGTTCAATTCCCAGTCAGGGTACATACAAGATCAACCAGTGAATGCATAAATAAGTGGTACAACAAATTGATGTTTCTTTCTCTGTCTGTCTCTTTTTCTCTCACATTCCCTCTCTCTAAAATCAGTTAATTAAAAAAACAAACAACAACAAAAAGAAACACAAGCCAATTCATGCACTAGAACCTTGGAAAAGCTCAAGAATTAGAGGCCCTAGCTACCTTTGAAGATGCTCAGTGGTTGCAAGTTGGCACAGAGAAAAGTAGCCTCCCAGGTCCTCTTGCCTCGCCCCCTGGCCCACAGAAGACGGTGGCTCTCTTCCCAGCAAGGTTGCATCAGAAAAGGCCCCTCCCCAGAGACAGCAGAAGCACCTGCGGGTGGAGGTGAGGCATCCTCCTGAAAACAGAGGTATTAAATTACAGGCTCTACCTTGAAAAGGGAGTTTGATAGCCTCCCTGGTTCGGCTTCCAGACTGGCAGCCAGGACTCCCCCTGTAGAGTAACTCATCAATTTTAAAGAAAGCCCTGGAGAGAGGGAGAACTGAGCATGTGCCAATGGAACAGAAAAGCCTTCCCCAGAGGCCCACCGGCTGATAAGCCCCAGCCACCCAGGGATTCCAACTGCTTGCTTAGCTCCTCACTAAACTGAAAAGACAGCTAAGGATCAGGTAGTTGAGGAATGGTTCTCTATGAAATATAAAGAACAAAATAAACAGACAAAATGAACTCCGACGAAACGAACAATGCAGGGAGCAAAAGACATAAAAACTCTAGAATGAATCTCCTCACTAAGGAAAGAGAAAATACTGTGCTCACAAAATGAGAACAGAATACCATGTTAAGAAAAGAAAAAGGAACATTTAGAGAACATGAAAGCACTTTCAGAAACTAAAAATGATGACAAAAAATAAATTAAAGAGGAGGATTAATAGATCAAGTTGAAAATTCTTGGGAATTAGATAAAAAATAAAACAAGTGAGTCACAGGAGAGAAGGAACAGGGAGATCAGGCCAGTCAGGAAGCTTCAGAAACTGCCCTGGTGGTCCCAGCGACCAGAAGAGGACAGACGGAGCAAGACAGATGAGAGCATGTCCAGAGCTGCGAAGCACGCACAACCACACGGGAAGGGCCTACTGAACACAGCCCAATAAATAGAAAAAGAACGCGTAACAGGTTTTCATTGTGAAATTTCAATCTGAACAAAATAAAGACTCTTAGCAGTTTACAAAATTTAAAAAGAATGTATATCACTTAGAAACTATGGGTTGCCAGTCAAAGGAGCAATGAGGAAGGAGAGAATCTGTGTTTGTTTTTTTTTAAAGAATTTCTAACCAAGTTGTCAATCAAGCCTAAGATTAGAATAAAAATTTTTTCAGACATTCAGGGTCTTAAATTTTTTTTACCTCTTATGCCTCTTTTTATTCCCCCTGCAAGTTGCTGAAGAATGTGCTTCGCCAAAAAATAAATAAACCAAGAAAAAGATGGCAAGCCATTCGAGAACAAAGAATTGTCCAATGACGCTGTGCAGAATGCAGCTCACCTACACCAGGTCAGGACAAGCAGGGCTCCCTCCAGTAGGGGAGACTGGCCTACTACTTACATGTCTGACAAGAAGAGGCTTCTAAGTAGTCAAAGACTCTGGGGTGACTCAGTTATACATACAGACACATCTAAGTACTTTTTTAAATGAGGCAGTTAATTCTAGGGAAAAGTAAAAATTGTATAAGAAAGAAAATGGTAGTTACAAGGGCTGGGGGTTGGGGGTGGGGGAGAAATAGAGAGTTGTTGCTCATGGGGCATCAAGTTCAGTTATATGAGATGAGGGAGTTCTAGAGCTCTGCTGTATAGCATAGTGCCCATAGTTAATTTACCCTTTGAGTAGTACAAACATTCATGTACGTCCTTGTGCCTCCTGACCATCCAGAGTACGATCGTACAAAAATTTTTATTTTAAAAATGTGTAAGGCAACATTTAAAAAAGGCAAATGTATGTTATTCTTGTTTCCGTAAGTTGGTTATCAAACATGATTTTAAGTTAATAAAACTGGAACTGAAATTAATTTCATTTTTTGAAAAACAATTCACTCCCGGGGGTCAGCGAGCATGAAAAAAACTCACTACTCAAAGGATTAAGAATTCATTCAGTATTGTACACTTAATAATTTGTGAAGGTATAACTCATGTTTAAGTGTTCTACCACCAAAAAAAAAAAAAAGACAGGGAACAGAAGGACACTTTGGGGATGATGGATGTATTTATTACTGTGATTGTGGTGATGGTTTCACAGGTGTGTACATATCTTCAAACTCATCAAATTTTATACATTAAATATATCCAATTTTTATATCAATTATACCTCAATAAAGCTGTTTTTTTAAAAAAGCAAATGCATTCACAACACACTGTAACCTCAGCTATGAACAGTATTATACAGTCCTAACAATCTAAGCACTAAATATTGATTTTACCAAAAACTGTAATATAACTCTACTGAGAAGGTGTAGAGCATAGAAATGTGTGTGCAGGTGCATGTGAGTGCGTGTGTGTATGTAAGTGTGGTGGAGGGCAGGTGGTGAGAAACACAGTCCTTAGTTTCCACAACAGAAAATCAAGGCTAATGCATAAAACTGAAAAAAGTTTAAGAAATGGTCACATGAATACTGTTTTCTGAAATTAAAGAAGAAAAAAAGATTTTAGAGTAGAAAGTAGTTGCCTTTAGAGGCACTCATCAGGAGCACCTGTTTCTCATTGAATGTCCTCCGACATTTAGCTTCTGACACCATGAACACGCAGAACTCTGAGAAAACTTTTTTAAAAGTTTTCAGTCCCTTTGAGAGAGCAGTTTTGTTAGAGTTGTAGTAAAAGCCAGACGTGAGCGATTTTGGGAGCATGAGTGGGGGTGAGAATGTGGGAAGTGGGAAGGGCATGGGAGGGCCCATCATGTGAGCAGAGGTCCAGGCCCTGGGGTGCCAGGTCTTAGAGGTCTCCCTGGATGTAAGGAGGTCAGAATGGCACACAGAATCCCTATTCACCATGCCTCAAAGACTCTGCAGAAGGGTCACAATTAGGGTGGTAAGTGATAAAGCCTCTCCGTGGGTAACTTTAACCAGGCTCCTCTGAGCCCTCTGCTCAACTGGGCCTGAACTCAGGCTTCCTGTTCTGTCCTTGCAAATTCCATTTTTAGTAAGAATCCTGCTTAGTTAGGTTAGGTGGAAATCACACACACACACACACACACCCCCGTTCGGTATCTGACCATCCTCCATATCTAACCACCCTGGACTGCTTTCAGCAAGGTTCTTGTTGAGTCTAATAAGAATCCCCCTTCCCACTGATGCTTCCTCTTAGTAATTTTCTATCCTCTGACCCCCACCTGCTCCTTCATCATAAACCCCCACTTGTCCTAGCTGGAGTCAGGGTGAGTCCACTCTCTCCTCCTCTGCAAGAACCCATTGCAATGGTCACTTCACCCGTCGCTATGGCTCCCCTTAAAGAATACCTTACCATTCTTTAACAAGTGTCATGGAATAACTTTTTTCTTCAACATAGTTTTCCTTTAAAATATGTTAGGAATATTTTCCTTTAAAAATATATAGAGAAAAAATAGATGTGAGAGTCTCCAGATCCTGCTAATTTGTCGTACGTGTGACCTCTCACTGCAACACCTTCTTCCTTTTCCCAACATGACAGCCGCCTACTTGTGTGTGGTAAATCTCTCAGGGTTGATTTTATTGATAGCTTTCAGTACTTGAAAGCTTTGATCTTACTTCTCCAGAATAAATTAGGATGTTGAATAATTCCGATGATTATTTCCTGTCTTCATTACATGTATTTGTAGTTAGACATAGCTTCTAGGAACAAAATAACCTCTGCCTGGCTGCATATTTCTTTGCCCATAATTCGATAAAATAAGTTGAATGCTGACTAAGCAACAGGGAAGTATGGGGTGAAAAGCCAACGTGGGCTTCAAAGACCTTTGTTAAAACTTGGCTCCGGCACTTGACCTTGACTCCTTCAATCATGTCTGTGTCAGTTTCACTGGTTGTAAAATAAGCAGCTGAACTGTGGTCTCTAAATCTTTCCAGTTCTAATATTTAATGATCAAAACTTTAGATCTGGTACAGGTTTTTCAAACTTTGTAACACTGGGTTCCATTCTTTGTGAATTAAAACTGTAGAATTCTCAGTGTCAAAAAATAATCTGTAGTTAATCATTCTGTTTGGAACCTCCTTCTGTATTTATTTAGATGTTTCCCCTGTGAAATGTGCAGATTGTTTTGAGCTAAAGGCGACTTTAGCCACAGGCACAGGAGAAACTTCTGTCCCCATCCCTTAACTAACTAGAAGAATTTGAATTAGAGGCCTTGCCCATAAGCAATTATCAGAGATAACTTCTTATGACCTATCTACAGAGCAGGGTAAACTTCTATTTACTAAACATCTGTTCTTCCATGCAATAACTTTTTGAAGCCCCAAGGTGCATTACCTCATCCCTAGATCAGGATGTCATGTATACCTCAATTCCTCCTTCCATCTCTGAGCTTCTTGTGCACGTGGGGTCTCTCTCTCATGCCTGTGGGGTTCCCATACATATTAATTTTGGTTATTTTCTCTTTCTAAAAGAAAAGAATTAGGGGGAGATATTAAGTTAGAATTATATAGCATACATTTTACTTAATAATATTTATTAATAATTTTTAAATACTATCTATAAAGACTATAGATTTTATTATGTGAGCTGATAGAAGTTCTGCATACATTCCATTTGCCACTCAAAGGACTGAAAAATCTAAAAATGAGAGTGTACATAGAGAAAGGCTGTGGTAGCCTGACCTGTGGTGGCGCAGTGCATAAAGTGTGGATCTGGGAACACTGAGAACGGCTGTGGTGACGCAGTGGATAAAGCATCGACCTGCAACGCTGAGGTCACCAGTCTGAACCTTGGACTTGCCCAGTCAAGGCACATACAAGAAGCAACTACTACTACGAGTTGATGCTTCCTGTTCCTCACCCCCTTCTCTCTCTCTCTCTCCTCTCTCTAAAAAAAATAATAATAAATAAAGCTCCAGAATAGTATCAAGACTGAAACATACAGTAAACTGTATGGACGAACCCACAGCCTGGAAGGGATTTTAGGAAGGGAGGAAATGGTCAGACAATAAGCAAGAAATTATTCTGGCCAAAGAGTATCACTCTGAAAAATAAACTGAGGAGTGAACTAATCACTAAAATAAGAAGAAAATAGAGCTGTCTGAAGTGAAGAGTTCAAGAAGACCTAATAAAAATTGAGGCAAAGGAATATGAAATATTAAGGGAAATGACAAGTAGTCCAAATATGATTTGAAAGACAACCAGAGAACTGGTTAAGCAACTTAACCAAGAGAGTAACAATGTGTTTCAGGAGCGTGGTATTTTGAAGTTTGAGGCTAAGGTCAAGTGTATTACTTACAGGTTTAAAATAATGTTATTTCACAAAAGATTTGGGTTTCCTCTCTGAGATTACAGAAAGTACTTCAGGAGATAAAATAGTGTCCTCCATTTTAGTTTATTCCTTCAATAAAAGATGCATTCCAGCCTGACCTGTGGTGGCGCAGTGGATAAAGCCGTCGACCTGGGAACATTGAGGTCGCCAGTTCAAAACCCTGCACTGGTTCGGTCAAGGTCCATATGGGAGTTGATGCTTCCAGCTCCTCCCCCCTTTCTCTCTTTCTCTCTCTCTCTCTCTCTCACTCTGTGTCTCCTCTCTAAAAAAAATGAATAAAATAAAAAGAAATTAAAAGTCTATAAAAAATGAAAAAAAAAAGATGCATTCCAACTGTAAGATTTACCAAGGCACTAGACAGGTATAGGCTGCTACGCCTCTATCTCCTCCACAACATACCTGCTGAGACACAACTGGACCACCCTCTCTTGAAAACCTTCAGAAGAGGAAGTTAGTTCTCACAGGATAACACATTCCAACTCTTTGGAAAATTAAAAAATAGATTCAGGCAAGGATCATCATTGGATGCTAAGACAATGAGGTAAAACTTGTTAGGGAGATGATATTTGCATGGTGCCAAAGCATCACTCTACAGTACTTGCACAGTGAAAATGAAGAGACCTGGAGGTCACCATCCTGAGTGATCAGACAGTATGTAAAATGATAGGACGCCCGTTCATTCATGTCCCCTGAGGTGACGCAATACGAAGTACTGTATACAGCATCACTTAAGAAAACTTCCTACCCAAAACTTCTTGGGTCTAGTCATGCTTCTAGACCAGGGGTGCCCACACTTTTTCAGCTTGCGAGCTACTTATAAGATGACCAAGTCAAAATGATCTACCTACAATAAAAATGCAAAACATAAATTTATTTCTTCTATATTATCATTATTTAAGTTACTATTATTACTGTTTAATATTGTGTATTCTTCTTTCACCTTTCTCCTTCTCAGTTCTCTTTTCAGAGGAAAGTCAATGTCATAGTTTTTATGAACAGTCCAAAAAAGTCGCTCCACATTTCCCTTCTTTGGAATAGCAATGGCACACAGACAGATGAGGCAAATGCACTTAGAATATGACATAGTGAAAAAAATCCCCTCCCATTCTGTATGAAAGTGGTAGGTTTTAGGCTTCTTACTTGGACCAGCTATGGCACTCATTTTTATACCCTTTGTTGTATTTAGTTTAAATAAATTGAAGGCTAACTACGCAGCAATGTAAGCATGCATAGGGTGTCAAAAGTTCAGATGTCAGATTGGCTACCCTGTATGCCAATCAAAAGACAATGTCTTTTTAATGTCATGCGATCTACCCACACTTCCTTCGCGATCGACCAGTAGATCGCGATCGACGTATTGAGCACCCCTGTTCTAGACCTTTCAATTTACAGGAAATTCAAGTGATAGAAGTTAAACACCACCATGAGGAAATACACAGATCCAGAAAGGAGGACCTTGTACAAGATAACTGGCCTGCTTTCTTCAAGAAGTCAGTGTCATAAGGAAAATAAGATATACAGTAGTGCCTATTCCAGAATAAAAGACCAGAAAATACAGAACAACCAACTACAGTGCATGAAGCTTGACTAGATCCTGGTTTGTGTTTTGGCTTTTAAACTATAAAAGGTACTTTCGGAACACATTGAAAAATTTGAGTAGATACCAAGAATAGCATGCAAAAAGAATATTATAGTCAAATTAGAGAATGTCTTTTATCTTTAGGGCAGTGGTTCTTAACCTGGGTTCTATCAAACCCTAGGGGTTCGATGAGTCCTTCTCAGGGGTTCGGAGAAGCCTCTGCGCGGAGGCCAGAATAAAGTAATACCATAATTTGTTGTGACTTCATGCACTTTGTTGGTCTTGTTCTTTGAGCAAGGTGATGTTCATGCACGGCTCATTTTGTGCACCAGTAAAAAAACATATACCTATGTCTTGAATTTGGGGGAAAAAATCATATTTTATTTATCACTAAAGAAGGGCTCGGTGAATGCGCATATGAACCTGGTGGGTTCTGTACCTCAAAAAAGGTTAAGAACCACTGCTTTAGGGGAAAGAGGAAAAACTAATATAGTGAAAGGTTAACTGCTGACTTTAAGTGCTAACTGTATCAGTGATAATTATATGATTCTCTCAACTTTTCTGTGTATTTGAAAAGCTTCATGAAAAATCTTGAAAAACGTTTTTCTTTAAGTAAACTAATCTGAATTCTACTCTCATTTGCATTCACCTAATCATCCTAATTTCAGCTGCATTCTCTTGGCTCTGGGAACCACACTTTCCCTTCTGCATCCTCCCGCTCTGGCTGAACCAACACAATCCTTTGTTGGCTCCTCCCCTGGTCATTCCAAGTTACAGCTGCAGAGCTCAGCCTTGGCACTCTGCTTTCCCTCACTCTCCACTTCTCTCCTCCCTTATCTTTATTGACTACTGAACCTCCAGACTCCCGTTGTCTGACCTAAGTGGATCTGACCTCGGAAAGAAACTTCCTACCAAAAGCATCGCACTTAGTGGGCAAACCAAGATCTAAAATGACCCAATAAATCAGAGCTATTCTTTTCTCTTATAAAATCCCAACCATCTCAATGTAAACAGGAAATGTTAATACGTTGCAAATCTAATAAACTGATTAATTAAAATGCATGCTTCAGGTAACTAAATGCTTCAATTCAATCGAGGTTTAACTACTCTTAAATATATTTGCACATATCCTTACTTAGTATACACGATATTCAGAACATAATTTAATTTTTTAATTTTTTATTCTTAAATTTAAAGCACCTTTGTCAAAACCATAAACATCTGTACACTGAGTATACCTAGAGTTGAATTATACTAAGAATTTTTAAACAATATATAAGCAATTAAGCTGAATCTTTATTAGCTCAGGACTCACATGGAATTTACTCAAATTTAGTTATCTAAATTCTTCTTCTTAAAAAAAACACCTCTTGCCTGACCAGGCGGTGGCGCAGTGAATAGAGCGTCGGAGTGGGATGTGGAAGACCCAGGTTCGAGACCCCGAGCTCGCCAGCTTGAGCGCGGGCCCATCTGGCTTGAGCAAAAAGCTCGTCAGCTTGGACCCAAGGTCGCTGGCTCTAGCAAGGGGTTGCTCGGTCAGACCCGCGGTCAAGGCACATGTGAGAAAGCAATCAATGAACAACTAAAGTGTTGAGACAGCAAAGAAAAACTAATGATTGATGCTTCTCTCCTCTCTCCGTTCCTGTCTGTCTATTCCTATCTCTCTCTCTCTCTCTCTCTGTCCCTGTAAATAAATAAATAAATAAATAAATAAATAAATAAAAACACCTCTTCGCATAAAAGTAAACTTATAAGGGAAGACTCAGTACTAAGCATTGAGTTTCTCACAGAGCAATAAAAATTCATAAAGTGTTTGAGGCAAAGAGCGGTAAAGATCAAAGGGGCAGAGAAGTGGAAAATGTGTAAGACTCAAGCTTGAAAAGCAATTGATTCAGCTTACCTTTAAGGCTTTGAGGATAGCTCTAGAATAAAATGTGGTATTACAAAAAAGAAATCAAGGTAAGTATTTGTTTTTAATGAAGAAGAGTATGCGAAAAGAACAAGTTTCAAAAAATGCAGAAACACGTGAAACTGTATTTATCTCCATCACCTCGTCTGAACCCCATGGTCACAGAGCTCACACTTAAAACCACTTATAACTGCTAAACCAGCTTGCCTAGCAATACAGGGGCCCTCTGGCTACCACACAGACCTGGTTGACATACTATATTTCCCCATGTATAAGCGCACTTTGTTCCGAAAAATTTGGAGTCTAAAAACTGGGTGTGTCTTATACAGATATTTTTACTTGCATTTCCCACTTTTCTGCACTTGTTTTTGTGCTCATTGTTGAAGACAGTGATTCGTCATCAGACACAGATGCGGACAAGCTAATGGATGGGAGTTTTGACAGTGAGGAGGAGTTGTATGAATTATATGATGAATAAAACTTGAGTTCAGGGCCTGACCTGTGGTGGCGCAGTGGATAAAGCGTCGACCTGGGAACACTGAGGTCGCCAGTTCAAAACCCTGCACTGGTCTGGTCAAGGCACATATGGGAGTTGATGCTTCTAGCTCCTCCCCCATTTCTCTCTTTCTCTCTCTCTCTCTCTCGCTCTCACTGTGTTTCCTCTCTAAAATGAATTAAAAAAAAAAAACTTGAGTTCAATAACTTTATGTAATACATTACTTTTCAAATTTTCAGCCCTAAAATTAAGTTGCGTCTTATACATGGGAGCATCTATACATGGGAAATACGGTATTAGGAAATTACTTCAAGGGTGTCTTTGAGGCCTAATAGTATCTATGAACAATCAGACAAATGCTCATCATGTGAGGGGCTCCCAGCAGGTGAGCATAAGGTACACTCATGTTACAACTAGCTCAGGTAACTGCTTTGCTTAACCTGATTCTGTGCTGGTTTATGTAAAGATTTTGGAAGTGAATGAAACCATAACTCTTTATTAATATATGGTACCAATCACTAATTATCATAAGCATATAACTGTTACATATTCTAAATTATTTCTATTTTGACTAAAAGTGGTCATATTTAGGTAACAGGTCACTTTAAGAATTTACCCAGACCACATGAGGTGAGTGATTCCCCAACCAAAATGGATTCTATTTTGTTGAGCACCTAGGCAAAATCTGAAAAACAAAACTGAAAAATGTATTGAAAGGTAAAGACAGTATTTTTTTTGTTTCATTTTCCCTATTTTTCCTCTGGAACTTAAAAAAAAAAAGTATGAAGGCCTTTTACAAGTGGGATAGGTTAGATCAGCTTTGTCAGAAGGTCCTGAAACCTTCATGCATATGACAAAGGGGTTAGCTGATTCCAGAAGTTCATGCTTGCAGTTACCTGATGTAAACAGAGGTCCAAAATAATCATTCCATCTCAACCATGAGTCAGAGAAATCAAACTTCTAGTTTAGAAATAATAACAATTTAATGGACTAACAAAACATCACAGTGAATAAAATATTGAAGCATTATCCATTTTTCCATTGAACAGCATAGTTTTTAGTTGTCATATAGTTAAACATTTTACAACTACATCAACTTGCCAGGAACTAAAAAAGAAAGAACATCACAATACACAAAAAATACAAGTTTAAAACCACAGACATTATACAAATAAACAAAGTGCACAATACCCATGTCCAGAACTTTCTAGAAACCTCATCATATAACTCACCAATTTGTTTGATGTTACATTTCTATATCAAGTTTAACATCATTTTTGTTCAGACAAAGTGAACATATTCTTTAAAACCTTATAAATATAGAAATCCAAACCACAAAACATCTTCTAACCATGTTTTTACTCTAAGTACAAATAGACTTTTGGAAATTGCATTTACAGTGTTATCTCTAAAGTAGATTTTAGGGAATCATATGTGTATTTAGCTGTATTTGGGGACCTTATCCCATATATACTTTTCTGTCATACTCACCTTGGGCATACGTATTCTCAAAGTTAACAGATAGTTAAAATCAAACTACTATTCTAGAAATAAGTGTCAATTTTTCTGAAAAAGATTGGAAGGGATCCACTGTAACTATATCTCACAAGTGTTTCATCACAAACAAGCTAAAGTTGTCTTAGTAATGCCCCTTTCTAAGAATTAGAAATATTTTAATGTCAATCATCAGTAATGGGTTTCAGAGACTAAAAAGCTTTTTGTTGTCTAGTTTCTGTGGACATTCCATTCCCTCAAACCTAAAATATGCTAATATGCACTCATAAACATATACATTCAACTTCCCCTACATCATGAAAAGAAGTTCATTAATTCAAGTCACACAGCTTACAATTCATTTGAAATAAATTGTATAAGAACTTGAATACATTCTAAAATGGACTCTGCCACCTTCATTTTACTTCCTTGACAGGTCCTTCCAAGCAGATCATCCACGCTGTGTGGTTCTTGCCCATCTTTTTGCATGCCCATGGCAACAGAGTCTTGCACATAACCCTTAACCTTTACATTTTGGTTAACTCAGTAAAATACAACAAAATATTTCAGTTCTCAGCATGTCAAAATATGAACCAGAACATCTCATTCACTGTTTCTGGGTTTCTATTATTACAATTTACTCCCAAATTGTTATAGGATTAAGTTAAATAAATCCACAATAGAATTTAAAATACAACAGAGAAAAAAATCAAAATCCTCATAAACTTGTAGCAACTAATTTAAATGAAACCTCATTCAGGATAAGGGGTGGGGCTAATTGAACAACATGGTTATAAGAAAAAAACTAAACTAAATTCTTAAGGGAAGACACAAATGAAGAGTTCCATGAACAAAACTGCTCTGTAAGAATTTCAAAGATAGGGGAGAAGGGACAGTAAAGATGAATAAAGGGTAGGTCTGACAGACAAGTAGACATATTGTCATGATGTTCACTTTGATGCAAATGGCTTAATGTTTTTAATTATCTTTAGTATTGTGGAAAACAGATATTTAATTAAAACTACACAAGGAAATGAAGCTGAGTTTCCTCTTGACAAAGGAGCATGTGCAAAGGGAGCAAGCACCTCAACTTCAGTGGCAGCCCACATAGAGAATTAACTTATAAGAATGAAAGAGCCAAAACGGGATTCTGGAGCCCTAACAACAGAGCTGGGGCGTGCACACTTTTCAAATGGATGTCTTGGAACAGTTCTCCTCTAGTGTTCACCCTCCATCACAGATTATTAGTGATGATGAGAAGAGGAATAGTTCACTCCTAACCTTCCACAAAGACCTCTACTGCAGCCTTACACCCCCGTCCCCCAGCTCAGTGTCTGTCTCATAGGGCTAAGAGAAATCCTGCCCTTTCTCTGGGAAGACACATGCAAAGAGCTCCCTGAAGGCTTAGCTTACACATTTTTGCTTCTTTGCTAACACCTAAATAGAAGTGAACATTTGTACTTCCAGCGCACAAGAAAAACAATTTTGTCGACATTTAATGAAAAATGGACCGCAGACATATGGCCAATGGCTTTGTTAATGTCATGAATGCTAACCATAGAGAATGTAAAAGAAAATATGATAAATTACCTAACTTGAAACACAGCAATGTATGTCAAATTTCTTAGTTTGCATATTGATTAAGAAGGTGCCATACAGTCTAGAAATTCATGACACACACACTGGCAAAAACCATATACCATCAGAATAACAAGGCTTGAAGGGACGAGGCTAACAAAGATGACCCCAAGAGTGACCTTCTTAGAGACCAGCAAGTAGATTCCTAAGGGTAAGGAGCTAAAGTAAAGTAAACCTAGCAACCAAACCAACACCCGGATGGATGTCTGAAACAGCAGGGAGGTACAGTTCCACACAGTCCAGTTGTGTGACACAGTGGTAACCGAGTCGAAACTTGTAGGCCTATAAAACTCCACCATAGGAGTAGAGCTCAGAGACTGGGAGCTCTCCCTTTGCACCTCCATGATGGTGATAACCAGGCAGCTGGAGGAAGAGTGAGAAGGGCTGACGAGGGAGGCCAGCCTCTTGGGGGTCAGCAGCAGCTCCGTGGGCTTTTCCGGCAGGCACTTCTTGCCTTTGCCTCCACATGTCAAGTTCACAAGGATGTTGTTGTCATCGGGCAGGCTACTAACTTCATCATCCGGCAGGCATGTCTCAAACCTGCAGAAAGGACAGACGATAACACCTTGGGGGGAGTCCCCAAAGTCTATAATCTTGTAGAGGCATTTGGCACAGACCCTGTGACAACACTCCAGCACTTTGGGTTTTCTCTGTTTCAGGTTGTATCGATTATAGCAGATCTTGCACTCGAGCTCGTCAGAGACCTGAGACTCTGTAGCATCTTCTGGTGGTTGACTAGCCATCTTGAATTATATATACAAACTTTGGCCATATATGTTTGTAGAAGAATGTATTTGATTAACGTGTCCCTCTGAATATCACATCATCCAAATCACGTAGAGGTGCAAAAAGGCAGGAAAAATAGTGACAGAAACAAAAAATCTTCCAGGCATTTTCAGCTTCTACATATAACTCTGTTGCAAACAAATATTTGAAAAGGCCACATGTGGGTCTGCAAAGGAAAAAAGAGAATCTAATATAGTGAAGAGTTCTACTGCAAAGTGCTTTATGGAATTTTCTGAGCTTCAACGATTAGAAGCAGTAAACTCAAAAGATTATACCCCCTTCGTTTTTTTCACACATTTCTGCCCCCAAGACAGAAATCTGTTATTATCTCCACATTTAACTTTTTCAGTTCATGAATATGACAGTAAGGAAGGAATTAAAACTCTTCGTGGTGTAAAATACACTCCAGAGCATTCTAGGTATAGCTAGATATAGTGATTTTCTCACTGAAACTTGTAATAAATTCTGGACTCTTTGAAAATAAAATAAGTCATTTATCAGAAACAGATACTTTTATCATCAAATCAAATTCAATATAGACCAATTCAGTGTCCTTGGTATAAATACCAGTTGTCTAAATACCCCCAAGAGTGGTTAGGAACACACAAAAGAAGAGAAACCTTAAGGATAAGTGCTTAAAAAAAATAAAATGGATAAGTGCTTAAACTGTTTTCAGAAAGCACGTTGATAGAGATGACAGCATATTTAAATACAGCAGACTGTTCTCACCTTCCCAGTGTAAAGAAATCTGTTCTATATGCCTTTAACATCTGATTATTCAATTTCAAACTTTTTGTTTTGATACTAGTCTGAAAATCATAGTTGTACTATATATGAATGCATGTATTACAAAATTGCTACTGTAGGCCAACTGCTATGTATCCACTCTCACACAAAAATGATACACAGACACAAGATCAACTTTTCCATCTCTTTTCCTTCTGTGTGCCCTAAATATTTTCTTCCTTTCCAATCCTGATCCTGTTCAGAAGACATCTGCCCATATCACTACAAAATGTGACTTTATCTTGCCTACAATTCTACAAAGCTGGCTTTTTATTCTGTTGTAGGATGAACATCTCTGAATGACAGTCATGGACAAGAAGCTGTGCTATTACTACCACTACGTCCTGTTCCAGCTGCCTTCATAGAATGGTTGCTAATCACTGGTGATCTTCTTACCGGACAGCTCCCATTCCTATAGTCCTCCTGGTAGCCACACAGAGACAAAGGCCCTTCCAAACTGAACATGTTACATTCCCCTTGCAGCTGCCTTCCCACTCAGCCTCATGCCATCTAAGTCACAGGCACACTGAAGTGGATGAGAAATAGAATTCACAGCAGTGATTGCCCTTATTGCCACCAAAAGGACTGATGTGTGTGAAGCTGTGTGAAAAAGAAAATAAAGTATGCAAACATATACATAATAACATCAGGAAAAGAAACATTTAGTGAGGATAAATAAGCAAAATTACATCTGAAAGCACAGAAGGCCCTAGCATACATATAAAAACACCAACAAAAGGCTTTTGATAATAAAATAGACACCTACCTTACAACACTCACAAATATTCCCACAAAATGAATTAAAGACTTAAATGTAGGGCTCCTAAAAAAAACACAGAACTAAAGCTCCTTGACATTGGTGTTGGCACTAATGTATTGGATATGACACCTAGAGCACAAACAACAAAACCAAAAATAAACAAGTGGCACTCCGTCAAATTAAAAGGCTCTGACAGCAAAAGAAATGAGCAAGAAAATAAAAATATCACTTAAGGGCTGGGAAAAAATATTTGCAAATCATATAACTGATCAGGGGTTAATTATCCAAAATATATAAAGAACTCATATGACTCAATGGAATAGTATGCGGCCAAAGAAAGGAAATCCTGTTATTTTCAGCAATATGGATGAACTTTTAAGGCATTATGCTAATGTGAAATAAGTCAGCCATAAGTTTGATCTCATATGTGGAACTTTAAAAAGTAATAGAGCCTGACCTGTGGTGGCGCAGTGGATGAAGTGTGGACCTGCAATGCTTGAGGTTGCCGGTTCAAGACCCTGCACTTGTCTGGTCAAGGCACATATGGGAGTTGATGCTTTCTGCTCCTCCCCTTTCTCTCTTTCTCTCTCTCTCTCTCTCTGGCTCTCTCTCTCTCTGTCACTCTCTTTCCTCTCTAAAAAAATGATAAATAAAAAGTAATAGAAAAAGACATCTAAAGATTAGATTTCTGGTTACCAAACAAAGGGAGTACAGAAACAGAAAAAAAAAGAAAAAACAAAAGATGTATCAAGAAACTTCCATGCCATCCAGAGAGAGAAAATAAAGCCAAAAAATAAAAAGAGAAGTAAAGGAAAGCAGGAGGCAGAGATACAGACAGTGGCAAAAGACAGACACCTAATGAGAGCTGAGCTGGGTTTCTGGATCTAACTGCATGTGAAGGCTCAAGCCCATCCATCTCCTTTTCTGCTTGTGGTTGGATATCTGCTACTTACAACACAAAGAGCCATGATACAATTAGCATTTTGAGAATTTACTGTGTTTTTAGATCAAAGTTTCAAGTTAGTAGTAGTAAACAGAATTGAACAAAACAATCCAGAGCCAATAGGTATTCTTTACTTTTAAATTTTCATTTGCACATGTGGGGTTGCACATGCCCACACATATACACACAAGTGTATGTACATAAATGTACAGAAGTTGCCATACATATTGTTTCAATGGCCTCCGTGTGTGTAGGTTCTCTTTTTATTTGGTTAATTTCTCCTCTTTACTTTCTTCCACCCTTATCAGCCTGAATACCACTCCCTTTCCCCCAGTAACCTATATTAACATATACCTGATATATTTTCTTCCATATACATGTACAAACAAAAATAGGTTTATGGTTATGAATATGTAAAACAGAGTTTATTCTTGTATTATTTATTAATTACTGTATTGTTTATTTATATTGTAACTGTAAGCCTATTTTTGCTACCCCTGTATATTTCCACATACATATATTTATCCATGTACACACATAAGCACACTTTTTTCCATTGCTCTTGTCTACTGTATCATATCCAGTTTTCTGCATCTCACTTTTCCCATTCAATAATCACTCATGAAAACCTGTCAGTTCAACTGATAGAGCCCTAAATTCCTTTCTAAATGACTACATGATAGTTCACCATTTGGATATGTTGTGATATAGCCTACTATTCCTTTTGTGCTAAACATTCCTTTATCTCCATTTCCCTGCTACACATTATTCCAGAACACAACCTTGTAATACATGTCCTTACATATGGGTGTTTTTATTTCATTAAGAGAACAAGGAATGGCCTGACCAGGCAGTGGCGCAGTGGATAGAGCATCAGACTGGGATGCAGAAGACCCAGGTTTGAGACCCTGAGCTCGCCAGCTTGAGCACAGGCCCATCTGGCTTGAGCAAAAGCTCGTCAGCTTGGACCCAAGGTCGCTGGCTCCAGCAAGGGATGGCTCGGTCTGCTGAAGGCCCACGGTCAAGGCACATGTGAGAAAGCAATCAATGAACAACTAAGGTGTTGCGACGGCAACAAAAAACTAATGATTGATGATTCTCACCTCTCTCCGTTCCTGTCTGTCCCTATCTTTCCCTCTCTCTGACTCTCTCTCTGTTCCTGAAAAAAAAAAAAAAAAAAAAGAGAGAACAAGGAATGGAATTCCTGGGTCATACGGGTATTACTTCTAACATATGTTGCTGGTTTGCTTTCCAACAGACTTAACACGTACCGCAACCAGTGATATACCATTTCCCCCTGAAAATAGATATGTCATCATTTTGAGTTTGAGTGTCTTATTTATTGGCCTTCTATATTTGCTCTTCTCTGAACTGTATCTTCATTTTTTTGCATATTTTTCTATTGGATTGTTAGGATTTCTAATCAACTTGTAAATGCTCAGCCTGACCTGTGGTGGCACAGTGGATAAAGCGTTGACCTAGAATGCTGAAGTTGCCAGTTCTAATACCTGGGCTTGCCTGGTCAAGGCACATATGGGAGTTGATGCTTCCTGCTCCTCCCCTCCTTCTCTCTCTCTCTCTAAAAATGAATAAATAAAATCTAAAAAAAATTTTGTACATGCTCTTTGTCATTCCAGATATTAAGCTCTGTTCTCTGTGTTGCAACCATTTCCCCCAAAATTAATTACTTATTGGCTTTGCTTAGTATCCTTTGAAATACAAAATATTTTACTTTTGTAGTCATGTTTAGGTTCTGGGCCTTTAATCTTAGTTAATACTGCTCTTAATATTATACAAGAAGCTATTTTCTTATAAAATTAGTCTTGCTTTATTTTTAACTTTACTTCTTATTTTTATATGTGGTGTAAGACAGGCTTCTAATTTTATTTCCTTCTAGGCAAACAGCCATGTGTCAATCCCATTTGTTAAATAATCCATTATTTTCTGATTAAGATATAATCTTTGTCATATATTAAAGTCTCATTTATTCTGAGATCTATTTCCTGTTTTCTTTTGTATACCACTGATTTGTCTAGCCATCTGCCTTGACCATAATAATTTGAATACCATGGCATTGTAGTATATTCTGATATCTGGTAAGTCTCTTCTTAGTAGTCTTTTTTATTTATTCATTTAAATAAAAAAGAACCTACACACACGGAGGCCATTGAAACAATATGTATGGCAACTTCTGTACATTTATGTTCATACACTTGTGTGTATATGTGTGGGCATGTGCAACCCCACATGTGCAAATGAAAATTTTAAAGTAAAGAATACCTATTGGCTCTGGGTTGTTTTGTTCAATTCTGTTTACTACTACTAACTTGAAACTTTGATCTAAAAACACAGTAAATTCTCAAAATGCTAATTGTATCATGGCTCTTTGTGTTGTAAGTAGCAGATATCCAACCACAAGCAGAAAAGGAGATGGATGGGCTTGAGCCTTCACATGCAGTTAGATCCAGAAACCCAGCTCAGCTCTCATTAGGTGTCTGTCTTTTGCCACTGTCTGTATCTCTGTCTCTTATGTTCCAGACACACTTATGCGTGCTGAGGATGCGACAATGAGCAAAATCCCTTCCCTCATGGAGTTTATATTCCAGTGGTTTTGGAGGAAGGCAGTGGAAAATTCACCATGAGTGTCACTTAACCTTCTGTTATAAACTTTCAAATCATTTTATCAAATTGAAAAAAAAACGGTTGGGATTGGAATTTGAATTGGATCAAATGTATACTTCAAAATTAAGACTTCAATCTAAGAACATGATGTCTTACTTGTTCAAATCTTGCTTTATGTTCTTCAATAAGCCATTTTCATTTTCTCCATGTTTCATACCTTTCTTGTAAATTTATTCTTTAGTATTTTATGTTTTTTTCACTATTGTAATTTTTTCCTGCTTTTCATTCCTAAGGACCTATTTCTATTAGAGGGTAGGAGGATGATTTTATTTTGAATCGATCAACTTACCAAATTCTCTTCTTCATTCTAACAGGTTTTACTGGGAGTCTCCTGGATTTGCAAGATACGCAATCATGGAATCAGGAAAAAGAGATAATTTAACTTTTTTTTCCTTTTTCTTTAGTGAGAGTAGAAGAGGCAGACACAGACTCCTACACGCACCCTGACCAGTATCCACCTGGCAAGTCCACTAGGAAGTGATGCTCTGCCCATCTGGGGCCACTGCTCCATTGCAACTAGAGCCATTTTTTATTTTATAGCGCCTGAGGTGAAGGCCATGGAGCCATCCCCAGTCACTGGGGCCAACTCACTCAAATTGAGCCATGGTTGCTGGGGGGTAGGGGGAAGAGAAGAAGAGAGAGAAAGAGAAGTAAGAGGGGGTTGGGGTGGAGAAACAGATGGGCACTTCTCCTGTGTGCCCTGCCGGGAATCGATCCTACGATACCTACACTCCGGACCAAAGCTCTACCACTGAGGAGATAATTTAACTTAGTCTTTTCCAATATTTATTCCAGTTATTTCACTTTTCTTATCTTCCTGAATTCACCAGAAACTGAAACATGTTAAATAATAATTCCCACAAGAATATAAGATCTACAAGATACAGCTTTCTGCCTTCCTTCTTCATTCTTCTGAACACAGAACAATACTCTGGCCCAAAATAGTTGCTGAACATATATTTTTTAAATGAATAAGTCCACAGTGGTAGCAAGGTTGTTTAGTTCTTGATACCAATTGTAATTTTATTGTTTTATTACTTAAAATGATTCTCATTGTGGATTTGGGTAAATCATCTATTATATTAGTTTCTATTCTTTTTGTTCTTAATTTATACTTCTTATTAGTAGTGTCTACATATTTTATTAATGCTTTTTCAGTAGCTAGTGATGTCATAGGATTTTCTTTCTTTAATTTGATCATGTGAAGAATTGTACTAGTAAATTTTCACTCTTGTATTCTTGGAATAATATTCTATCCATTAATATTCTATTTAAAATTCTTGCCTCTATAGTTAACATTAAATTGGGCTCCCCACTTGTTTTTTTGCTGTATTGAGTTTTGTAGCTAAATGTATGTTTAGTTTACAAATGAATTAGGAGCTTTTCATAATCTTCTGGAACAGTCTGAGTATGATACAAATATTTGTTGTTTAAAAGTTACATAAAACTTGGCTATAACTCCATATGATCCCACTGCCTTTCCAAATAGTAGACTTTTAATCACTTTTCCAATCTATTCGAGTTTTCCCTTTTTCCTTAATCAAATTTGGACATTTGTATTTGGCAAGGAAATAATCCATTTCTTCTGGTTTTTCAAAACCTTTGCCGTACAGTTGAATGCAGTTATTTTTGTCATCTTCTTTGAATCACTCCCACATCTCTGATTATGTCCTTTTTCGCATTTCTAGCCTTGTAAAGTGTTTACCTTTTTGAATTTTCTAATCAGGTACACAAAGCTTATTGTTTTATTGTTTCAAAAAAACAGCTATTATATGTATTTATCTTTTCTGCAATCTGTTTCATCTTCAGCTTTTATCTTTATTACTTCCTCTTTCTAATGTATTTTATTTGTTTTGTCATCCTTTTTTTCACACTTCATAATGAGTACACTATGTCTTTATTTTTAATAATGCAACAAACATCCAAAGGCTGCAATATTTCCACTAACTACAGCTTTAACTCTATCCCATAGTTTTTGGAATCAATTGTGCTCCTTTTGTTGATTTCTAGATACTTTGTAATTTGACTTTTGTTTTCAGCTTTGATATAAAAATTATAAAGGGTACTTTAAAATTTCAAATTAATAAAAGTTTCTCTTTATTACCTTTTGTTATTTATTTCTAGTATTTCTGGATTGTGATCAGAGAACAAGATCTATAAAAATCTCTTTTCCTTTAAATTTCTTAAGTTTTTCTTTGTGGTACAGTATATGATCAATTTTTACAAGATATCCATAAAAGAATATTCTGTATTCCAGGGATGTAAGGTTCTAATAGAACAGTACATTTCTTTTCCATGGACAGGGAAGTGGCAGCGTGGCTACGTATGTGATATTCAGGCTCTGGCTTTTTGTCTCCATGGTCTTTAGAAGTTACTCCACTATCTCTAGCTTCCTGTGCCACCGATAAGAAATGTACTACCGTCTAATATTTTCTTAATGGTAGGCAGTCTGTTCTTTCTGCCTGGAAGCTTCTAAGATTTTGCTTTTTATTTCTTAAGAGTTTACGAGCTTTTCTAATATATACAGAGATGTCTTTTTTGATAAATCTTGCCTGAGCTTGGTGAACAGTTAGAATTTATAGACTCAAGTCTTAATTTTTAAGCTCAGAAAAGTTTTCTTATATTAATTTAATGATTGCCTTTCCTCCATCTGTCCCTTTTTCTCCTCTGGCTCTCCTGTTACTCACATGTTGTATTTTCTCAACCTATTTCCTCTGTGGCCTCTACTTCTTTATATTTCTGTTCTGTGCTTTCGGCTTCTTTCACTTGACTGACCAGGCTACTAGTTCAAGTCTCAAAACTAATCATCTCCTTCAATTTACTGAAATATTTGATTGGAAAATCATGTATTTCATCTCTATGGAGTCTTTCTACGCTGCATTTAAATTCCCTGATGTGCTCTTACTGTTTTTTTTGTCAGGTGGTCATCTGTCTCCAGTTGCCACTCTACCTGTTCTATCTGTCTTCATGGATTACCTTCTCTTTGGCTGTAGTGCCATTATATCTCTTTGTTACTACACTGGGGTTCAGGTCTGATTGTTGGAGGACTCGCGTCACTGCAGTTCTATGAGAGGTAGAAGCACAATGGTCTCTACCCCTAGGACATAGCAGCACACATGGACACACACACACACACCCACTCAGGTAAAGGCAATTTTCAATTTTCCTCCCAGGAGTCCCCCAACCTCTGTATGTCAAGCTCTTTATAGTATCCAATGCATTCTGATCCTTCCCACGACTCATCAGATGCCCATCTTCAGTGCCAACCCAGCCCAAGAAAAAAGTCCCACCATCACCCCTTTACTTTCAACTTCCACAGAGTTCAGGGCTTCACCTGCTGGCCGCAGGAGTGGCTGGTTCAGCAGAGGCAAGCAGAGTAGAACTGAGAATAGCAGGATAGTCAGCCACTCTACCTCACTACAGCCCAGAATGCTCACCAACTATAATTCTCGAGTATTTTCCAAAACTGTTATCCAGATGGGAAATGCGGAAATTTGTGACAAAAGTTTAATTTGGAGAGAATATTGACAGTCCTAATCATGTTCAGTTATTATTACATAAAGATATGTGTCAAATTGATACACATCCCTAAATTTATATTTTTGAAATTCATCTTTTAAAATTCTCCCTTCTGCAGATTCTTTTGTTTTCCTTCTTCTATAGCAAACTGACCCGAAAAATCCATAAACTGGACACAAAAGGATACAGAATTCATTTACCTCTCCTTTCACTATCTTCCCTAAATACTGCAATATTTTTTGAGTTCTACATTTTAATTCAGAGAGTTATATTACATATATAAGTTACATTAAAAAGCCATAATATAAGAATTCTTCATATGTTTCTATTTCAAAAACATTCATATACACTTTATAAAACTTGGGTTCTAAGTTTGGGGCTTCTGCTGTTTGAGTCTTAGGCTGTTTGGGGTCTTCTTCCTCAGTTATGATATAGCTCTTCTATTTCCATTTTAAATTTATTAGTAGACCACTTTACCTAGATATACTTTGCCTTTCCCGTCATGTATAGTAGATTGCAAATATGGCTAAGTAATTCTCCATAGTCCTGTATAGCCTTTGAAATGTGACTTTCCATTCACCCCATTAACAGGTAGAGAAATCTGCTCCCCCAGCCTATAAATCTCTGCTGGCTTATGATATGTTTTGACAAATAAAGTAAAGTTGAAGTGACTTTGTGACAATTCTGAACCCTCATTTCAGGGTACCTTGCAGCTGCTGCTCCTGCCCTCTTGGAAACTGTGTCAAGAAGGCCATGCTAGCTTCTTTAAGGTGAAAAAGGAAAAGAGGGGGAGAGAGGAAGGGAAGGAGAGAAGGAGGGAGGAGGGAGAGAGGGAGGGAGGCAGGGAGGGAGGGAGAAACCCAGACAAATACCAGAACCAACACCATGTAAGTGAAACCAACTTAGACCAACCAGCCTTGACTGAATCACCAAGTGACTACAACCATTTCAATGAGTAACCCCAAGACAGACCAGCCAAAGAATCATCCCTATGAGCCAAGCAGAAAATGCTGATCCACAGAATCATGAGCAAATTTAAATGGCTGTTGTTTTAAGCCACTAAGTTTTGAGGTGGTATGGTTTGTAACAATAGATGAATCAGGTTAAACTATCCTTTTCCAAACTAACCCAAAGTTCATCTCTGTCCAAAGAAATTACTTTGCTCACTTATCAATGGCTATCATTTCTACCTGGAAGACTTTCTTACATACTTTGAAGCTGCCTAAACCTGTAGTTCTTAGAATTTTTGTGTTAGAACATTCTTGGTCAAAGTACAGTTTCTGTATATTCTTCTATATATAAACTTTTATCATTTCCACTACACATTGTCTGTTAATTAAGAGAGTTTCTCTAAGGAGCTCAAAATTTTTAGAAACACTGCATACCTTTACAATGGTGAAGAGCAATATAATTCAATATCATTCCCATTTTATAGATGTGTAAATGCCCACAGTAGGTAAGAATTTTCTCCAAGATTACATAGAAGTCGAGACAAAAGGAGTTCTAACACTAGGCTGTCACTGATCCTATTTTTGCCTGTCCAGGGCTCTATCCTGTGTGTCACTCTACTGTCAATATAAAATAATTTTATACGTTGCAGGGTGAGTGTAACTTCTTCAGTTATTTCTCACACAGGTTTCATTTAGCCTGAATAGTGTTCACAGAGCCCATCAACCATCTCAATTTGGCATTAATAGGACAGATTATATTTTCCCCTTATGGGACAGCAACAACGGGGGGGGGGCACAAAGAAAACCAGATAGAAGGCGATGAAAGCCAATTTGACTTTGGGTGATTGGTTTGCAACATAATCAAATGTCAAAATAACCCGGGGATGTTTTCTCTGAACATATGTACCCTGATTTATCAATGTCACCCATTAAAATTAATAAAAAATAAATAAAAAGAAACAGCAACTGCCAAGTTTCAAGTCCCATTTCCTGGATCCTCCTCCCACTCTGAAATATAAACATTATCAGCATAGCTCTCTATATGATGGGACAATATATATTGAAGGGAACCCTAATAAAAAAATGGATACAAATTAAGGCATTGCTTAGAGATGGTGCTATAAACTTGATTCTATCTTTAATGTCTTTTTGTGCAAAATGGAACATCACTATTGAAACATTTCCATTTCTTTACCATCAGTTTTTATGATGTTTTAAATTCTCTGACTAATAACACTATTTCCCAAGATATATGAGAGATTCTGGCACTTGCAGTGTCATTCTTCTTTGTGAATAATCAAGGCAGAACATTGATTTTAGGTCAGCTATTGACAAATGACATATACTTGCCACCTCTCTAATGCCAAGTCTCTTGCTCACAAAACCTATGCCCCAAATCTTAGTCTTTATGACACTTGAGTCTTAAATTAGGCTTAAACCATACATGTGGCATATATCCTCAAGAAAGTCATTTTTCCATGTAGGGATTTATATGTTGGCTTCCAGTTAGAGTGCAAAGACTCACATTACTGTTAATAATTACTGATCACCAATAACACTAGTTACATTTCCAATCACCAGAGTTCTCCCCTTAGGTAACATTAACAATATTTGAACTTTTATATAGTATAATAGTCTGAGAACTGAGGTTTCTGCTATGCCTTTTCACTGAAAACAATCCTTCTTAGTGTAATAAAAGGCTCTAATTTAGAAAACCCTACCTGACCTGTGGTAGCGCAGTGGATAAAGCATATACCTAGAACGCTGAGATCCCGGTACAAAACCCTGGGTTTGCCTGGTCAAGATGCATATGAGAAGCAACTACTACAAGCTGATGCTTCCTGCTCTTCCACACCCCGTCTCTCTCTAAAATCAATAAATAAAATCTTCAAAAAATAAAAAAGAACCTGACCAGGCAGTGGCACAGTGAATAGAGCATCAGACTGGGATGCGGAGGACACAGGTTCAAAACCCCAAGGTCGTCAGCTTGAGCACAGGCTCACCAGCTTGAGCACGGGATCACTGACATGACCCATGGTCTCTGGCTTGAGCCCAAGGGTCTCTGGCTTGAAGCCCAAGGTTTCTGGCTTGAGCCCAAGGTCAATGGTCTGAGCAAGGAATCACTCACTCTGCTGCAGGCCCTCCCCCCCTCCCCGGGGTCAAGGCACATATGAGAAAGCAATCAGTGAACAACTAAGGAGACTAAGGAAGAATTGACAACAATAAGACACAATGAAGAATTGATGCTTCTTATGTCTCCTTCCTGTCTGTCTGTCCCTATGTGTCCATCTCTCTCTCTCTCTGTCACAAACAATTCTTTTTAATTAAAAAAATGAAAACCCTAACACAACAGGTTCAGCAGTTACCAAGCACTCCTTCTTTAGTATTAACAGCTGACTCAAAATGAATTTAACCTGAAATACTAATAACCCTTAGTGGTTGCTTAATAGTACATTGAGCACCTTCTAGAAAACTTCCCTCGAATATGAAAATTCTAATTTTACCACTCTTTCAAGACCAAGCAATCTGATATGATGGGTAATCATAACTATTTATCAGAATACAGCCAAGTTATTGATCTAGAATTCTAGGCCTCTAATTTAAGATGAAAGGCCTCCATTTATACATGTGGAGGAGGGATTTATCGTGTATCTTTACCAGCTGTTTTAAACCAATGAATATCTAGCAAGAAAGGAGAAAATACATATACCCCTGACTCTTAGTTGTTCACATCACTCAGGACCCTCATGTACAGCCAGGAGCATGGCCTCTACCTGCAGGCAATCTGAAATGGAAGCACAGAGGATCTGGAGTCAGGGGACCTAGATCTGGGGCCTGGCTCTGACATGGATAATGTGACCTTGGACTCAGAAATAACACCTGCCTCACAAGATTGTTGTGAGAATTCAATGAAATAATATAGTTATTTATATTTTGCATAAGTAAGCACTATATGGATGCTACTAGAAATTCAGAAATAACATAGCCATTGATATTTTTTAAGTATTTCAGCATTCAGAACTGGCAATGGATATGATAATATGCATTGAACACAATATCAAAAGGTACACAAGTTTTCTGTCCATAAATAATGCCCTGACCAAATTAACCATAAGCTACCAATTTTGCAAAACATAATAATCTCTACTACCCAATGAATTAAAAGAGAAATTTTATTTTATTTTTTTCTTGCTTATTCTACCTCTATGGGGCACTACCAGCTAATATATAAGTCTATAAATTTAGAGTGTTTGCTTGGTAGCTTACTCTTTACTTGAAAGAGGCAAACAAGGATGTAGTTTAAGGAGATCAAGGGTTAATAGAAATACAAGCTGCAAATTACATTATTAAAAGTGACTGAGTCCTATCTCATTAGACAAATCTCTTTCCTATTAATTTTTTCCTCCATAACTTTCCTTGGCCAAAGTTCAAGAGAACTCTGTCTGTATCAAAAGGCAATAAAATGTCTAAAGAAACTAAACTAACATAGGTGCTTTGCACCATTTCTATAATTTCAAGCTTAGGTAGAGGTAGGTTAATTATTTTGATGCTGATTTCACTAAATAAAACTAACAAACACTACACATGCATACTCACACACACACACACACACTCAAATGTTCCCTCTTCTTCCAAACCAATGTAACTGCTTTTGGGGCGAGAAAGAGGTAATGTACATACTGATCAAAAAGTACATGATTGTACACCTGAAGTCATTACTGAAGATCACAAACTTTCAATATATTTTTTATCAATATATTAGTAATTGATAAGAAAATCATGTTCAACTGCTATAGAAACTCATAAAAGAGCAACATGTGTATTTTAATTCTTGATGGACTCAGGATGAAGCCTCTTTTGATACTATCTCTTTTACTTAACCATTCAACAAGTGTTTACTTAATGCCTTTGCTGTTATGTGTAAAACTATGTACTGGATGCAGGGATGCAAAGATAAATGAGATGAGATTTCTGAAAGTAGAAGCTGATTACAAAGGTAAGTGAATCCTTTTCTTCCCTCACCTTCTGTTCTCACCTTTCAAGGGCTTCCTATCCAATGGCAGCGCCCTTTCTCCTTAAACCCTCTCTTCTCATCACTTCCGCGATGTTGCACTTTCCCAGTTCCCTTCCTGACCACTCTTTCTGAGTGTTTTCTGCCAGCTCCTCCTCTATCAAATCTCTAAATGTTGGCACACCTTAGCACCTGGTCTTGAGCCATTGTTCCTTCTCTATTTGCATTCTGTCCCTTGCATTATCTCACTCCAACAGCTTTAAATACCACCTGACAACTCCCTCAACTTTATGTCCACAGCTCATACCCTTCCTCTGAGTTCCAACTGCCGACTGGACACCTCCACTTGTATTCTTACAAACATTTCAAATTTAAGTTAAGTCTAAGGCAAGTCATAGTCCTCACCTCTAACCCCACTCAACCTAGTTTCCCCATCTTAACAAAAGGCACGACTATTCTCTCAGGTCAAAAACTAGGAGCTGTCTTTGATCCTAGGTGGTATCTCACTCCCCACACACACACACACCCCGCCCTCATCCACTGGCAGGCAAGTCAAGGCGTTTCTACCTCAAAGTGTGTTTCCAGTCTTCCAACTTCATCCAGTCTTTGACCTTGTCATCACAAAAATGCCTCCTAACTGATCTTCCTGCTTCTATTCTTGTCCCACTACAAACTATTTTCTTTGCAACAGCCGAAAGTGAGCTTCTAAAAATATAAATTAGATGACATGATTATCTATCTGTTCAGTAGTTTTCCATCACATAGAAATTAATGTCCAAACTCCATACAACAAGGTACTGTACAATCTGGCCCCTCCCAACCTTCTAGTTCCAATCTTGAATTGTCCATGTGGCCTTCCTGTCACAGAGGCCTTTGTTAAGTTCCATGAACAGTGCAAACTCTTCCTGCTTTAGGCTGTTTGCTCTATGTGAAATGTCCTTACTGAGCTCATTCCTTCTCATAGATCTCAATTCCAATGTAAAAGTCCTCAAGGAGGTTCTCCCTAACTACCTTATTTTTTAAATCCCTTACCATGTATTTCCTACTACTTCCTTCAACAACCTTTCACCAGCACAATTTAATTAATTCATTTGTTTGCTCTCAATTTCTACTAGTAGAATGTAAATTATAAGACTACAAGAGCCATTGATATGTTGTTTTCCATGGTTGCACAAGCACCTATCATAAGTCAGCACAGAGTAAATACTCATTGATTACTTGCTATATAAATAAATAAATACACATAAGTGTCTCCAAGATTCCTCCTATCTCTGCTAATCTACAATGGTATACCACAACCGTCCTGTCTATGTGTGTTCAAGTCAGCACTTTGTCTTGATCATATATATATATTTTTTAATTTTTTTTTTTTTTTTTACAGAGACAGGCATAGAGAGAGATGAGAAGCATCAATCATCAGTTTTTCGTTGCGACACCTTAGTTGTTCATTGATTGCTTTCTCATATGTGCCCTGACCGCGGGCCTTCAGCAGACTGAGTAACGCCTTGCTCAAGCCAGCAACCTTGGGTCCAAGCTGGTGAGCTTTTGCTCAAACCAGATGAGCCCACATTCAAGCTGGCGACCTCGGGGTCTCGAACCTAGGTCTTCTGCATCCCAGTCCGACGCTCTATCCACTGCGCCACCGCCTGGTCAGGCTTGATAAATATTCTTAAATACTATCCATTCTTCATCTAGATTTTTTTAATTATGAATCTGACACCCAACTATTTCCATAAAGAAATATTGACTCGGATCAGCTAAATTTCCCAACAAACCTTTAACTAGAAAATAAAATCTATAAAACAACACATAAATCACAGCATCTAAGAAGCTCTCAATAAAATGTTGGACAAATGAATTTCTTTACCTTTACCATTGAAAATCCCCAAATTTCATAAATATTTGTCCACATCAGCTTCAGGTTTAGGCTCATCGAACATATCCATTAACAAAATTCACAGACAATTCCTGTGGGATTGTTTCTCTGTAAATGTCTAGACAGCAACCTGAGGAGGTGTATTTTGTACACCTCCTTTTCAATTTTCTCTGAGTGAATGTTCCCTTATATACTAAGCAAAATAGTCACCACTACTATATCTTAACATTCACAGCTTTTGCAAAATTATAAATACAGCAAGAACTACAAAGATGTTATTTTTCCAATATTATTCTAAAATAAAAACAAAGTTACAAACAAAAATGTTTTCCCTTTTCATCTCTCCCAAAGTGTTTTGCTCACCTCCCATAATTCTAAAAACATATCATCTGTTCTCCCACATTAATAAAAATGGCTGTAACACCTCCTGAAATGCAGTGTCTTTACACTCACCACCAACTAACTGTACTTTGACTCGGCAAAACATTACCACTCCAATTAATGAACTACTTCAAATAACAATGGGCAAAAGGAAAAAAGAAAAAACTTTCTATACTCTACTTCATTTACTATATGCCCTAATCCAAGCATGGCAAGGAGAAACAGAAATATAAATTAAATTTCATTGAATTTATTTGCCCTGAATGGCTTTTCTCAAAAGGCCTTTCAGACTCCATCTTAATGTGTCACTGCAACACAGCCACATATTGTGGCACTACGATCGATATATACTCAACTCTGAAGACCAAGAGAAAGTAAAAAGCCACAATATATTTCTAATAAGATAAAAATGATATCTGTATAAGATACGGACGTTAAGAAAGGTAACTTTATATTTGTTACACATGAAGGTTAAGTGACGGCAATATGGCAGACATACTAAACCAGGGGTTCTTAACCATTTTTGAGGTACCAAACCCACCAGTTTCATATGTGCTTCACCGAACCCTTCTTTAGTGATAAAAAATATATGATTTTTTTTCCAAATTCAAGACATAGGTATATGTTTTTTTACTGGTGCACAAAATGAGCCGTGCATGAACATCACCTTGCTCAAAGAACAAAACCAACAAAGTGCATGAACTCACAACAAATTACGGTATTACTTTATTCTGGCCTCTGTGGCAGAGGCTTCTCCAAACCCCTGAGACCGACTCATCGAACCCCTAGGGTTCGATAGAATCCAGGTTAAGAACCACTGTATTAAACACTCCCACACTCTGGACGCAAAGCCCAAGGAGAACCTCTTTCTTTCTTATCAGCCCAGAAAATAATGGGGTTGGGAAGCTTTCAAGTCAAGAAAAAAGAAATCCTCCTCATTTTATGGTTGAGAGAAAAAGAGCTCTACTGCCAATATCCCTGAGACAGTCAGAATTAGTCTGGAAAAAATCTGCCTGTGAAGAAGAGAAACTTGCAGTGGGTCAAGATATATTAAATAGACAAAGAATGTCACAGAACAGTAAGGACAGACAGCAGATACTGGGCTAAAGCACAGACAGGGTGTAGCAAAAGATAAAAAGAGAAGACAAATTTTCAAAGGCTTTAAACCCCTCTTAAAATCTTTTCATATTCAGCCAGCAACCAAGGACTTAATGAATGACATGAATACACTTAAAAGGTACCTTGAGAACATGATGTACACTCTTCTCTTAGATTTTTATTTTCAGTTGTTAGAAAAGAAGTCAAAGTTTAAACATCTTATACTTGAAAATATAGAAACACCACAGCTCAGAATTAGAGACAGAGTTCTAACTGAAATCATGAAATAAGACTAGCAAACTATGAGTTTCCCTAGGAAGTTAGAGAAACTTAGAAAGTGCGAAATGCTGAGGATATATAAAACAAAACCAGGGAATATCATTCATGAATTGGGAAAAGAGAAGAGGATAAGAAAAAAAAATCATTCCTAAATCCAAGGAAAGACAGGGGTGACAAGGAGGTGGTTAAGCAACAAGTAGGTCAATGACAGAAATACTTAGAGGATAGCAGCCAATCTAACAGGTGTGAGATGGTATCTCATTGTAGTTTTGATTGTATTTCCCTAAGGTTGAGCACCTTTTAATATACCTGTTGGCCACTTGTATGTTTTCTTGGGAGAAGTGTCTGTTCAGGTCCTCCACCCACTTTTTAATTGAATTGTTTGGTTTTGAGTTTTTTATATATTTTGGATATTAACCCCTTGTCAGAGCTGTTGTTTGCAAATATCATCTCCCATTCAGTTGGTTGCCTTTTTGTTTTGCTGACATTTTCTTTTGCTGTGCAGAAGCTTTTTAAGTTCGATACAGTCCCATCCATTTCTTCTTGCCTTTACTTTTGTTACCTTTGGGATCAAATTCATAAAATCTTCTCTAAGACTAAGGTCCATAAGTTTAGTACTATCAGCAAGAGAAGTAATAACAAGTATTGGAGAGGTTGTAGAGAGAAAGGAACCCTTATTCACTGCTGGTGAGAACGTAAACTTATATAGCCACTATGAAGAACAGTATGGAGGTTCCTCAAAAAATTAAGAATCAAGTTACCACAATGTTAGCAAAGGCAGCTATTAAGTTAACAAAAGAGAAGGGAGCAAGATTAGCTGGGCCAATTGAGTCTGGAAATTATAACTCTGCACCCCCATCCCCACTCCACAGAGAGGAAGGAGCAGCTTTCCAGGCTCCTGAGGGAACCATCTGCCTCTTCCCCAGAGATTAGGAGGGTAAGGGAAAAGAACACGTAAAGGGGAAATTCCCCTATTCCTCGGCAGGGCATATATGCAATAGGAGCCAAGAGGTGATTCTAAAGGAGAAGTACCTAGCCTGGGAAAAGGATCAGACTGGATGAGGGCACGCAACCCTGGAAGATCTAGGAAAGAAACTGGATAGGGGGAGGACCCAACACAAGCCCATCAAGGGCTGGAAAAGAGATTGGTTAGTTTGAAAGAAACTTAGCCTTTCCCACCCCCAAGATAATATAACCAAAGCTTAACAAAGGACCCTCTTGGTATCATGTGTTTGTTCGTATTCTTACACATTTGTTCACACATTCTCTCTCCACTGCATCCATATGGGCCTGGCAGCTACACAGGCCCAAGCACGAGCTAAAAGTACAGGCCCAAGTGTGGCCTTGGGTATAGCAGCCCAGCACTAGCTAGGGCACCCCAGGAACAGAAACTAAGCTAGTCAGGCAAGGCAGAGACTAAGCTGGACTAAACTTTGGCATGGACTAAAATGAACTACGAAAGCTTCAAACGTCCTGCTGATGCCAGACCAAGAGCACAGAATTTCTGAGCCCTAGCCCTACTTCTGGGCTTGCCAAAGATAAGGCTGATCTTATTCCACAATGGAACGGAGCTGAGCTACCTGGTCATAAATGAGACACCGACACCTGGGGACAGTCCTTTGTGTTTCCTCCAACTCCAATATATCTTACCACACACCTCATCCTCTCATGTGTTGGTCCCTGAAATGCTTTTCTGCAACTCCTTGTAAGAGCCCTATTTCCACCAACAACCGCTCTTTTGGGTACTACCCCAAAAATTTGAAAAGCATTTATTCACAAAGATATATGAACCCCTGTGTTCACTGCAACATCATGGTGGCCAAGACATGGAACAACCAAACTGTCCTTCGATAGATGACTGGATAAAGAAGATGTGGTATATATATTCAATGGAATACTACTCAGCCATAAGAAAAGATGAAATAATGCCATTTGTGATAACATGGATGAACCTTGAAACTTTCATGCTAAGCAAAGTAAATCAGTCAGAAAAAGCTAACAACTATATGATTTCACTCATATGTGGGATAGAAGACTGAAACTCACAGACACAAACAACAGTATTGTGGTTTCCAGAGGGAAAGGGGTAGGGTAGGGTAATAAAGGGCAAAGGGGGCCAAATACATGGCAATGAAAGATGATTTGACTTTGGGTAGTGGGCAAACAATGCAACATACAGATCATGTACACTTGAAATCTATATGATCCTATTAACCAATGTCACCACAATAAATGTCATTTTTTTAAAAAGGAAGATATGTGGCCCTGACCGGTTGGGTCAGTGGTAGAGCATCGGCCTGGCATGTGGAAGTCTCGGATTTGATTCCCAGCCAGGGCACACAGGAGAAGCACCCATCTGCTTCTTTCTCCACCCTTCTCTCTCTCCTTTCTATCTCTCTCTTCCCCACCTGCAGCCAAGGCTCCATTGGAGCAAAGTTGGCCCGGGCGCTGAGGATGGCTCCATGGCCTCCACCTCAGGCACTAGAATGGCTCCAGGTGCAATGCAGCAATGCCCCAGATGGGCAGAGCATCGCCCCCTAGTGGGCATGCTGGGTGGATCCCAGTCGGGCACAAGCAGGAAACTGTCTCTTTGCCTCCCTGCTTCTCACTTCAGAAAAATAAAAAAAATTTTTTAAATAAAAAGAAGGAAGAAACACTTAGAGGAGAACACACATAACCACAGATTTCTAAGGAAAAGGCAGACCACGATGGGTTTATGGTGCAAGTTTGGCTATGTCAGAGAGAAAATGCAGATGATGAATTTGAACAGGTAAAATGATAGAGAAAAGAAGCAAGGAGGAAAATTAGAATACTCAACTGGTTAAATCAAACATGAATGATAAATGAGAATAGAGCATTTTGATATGTTAATAAGTTTGAACTCTTTAAATATGTCCATTTTATTTTCCAACTTGGCACTAATGAAAAACCGAAGGGTATTAAATCAAATTTCATTTACTAACAAATACTGCACTATGAACATTTACCATCAATTTTGCTAAACAACAGCAACCTAGTCATAATAAAAAGATGTTAACATAGATAAAAAAATTATGTAAAATTCCAAGAAAGAATCTGATTTCTCAATTTGAAAAACATTGTTTTTCTTACCTAATGAAGTTAAAACTAGCATCATGGATTTTAGAGCTAGACAGAGACCCCTAATTTATAACTACAACTGAGACATCTGCCATGGAGCTAACAATGTCTCTGCCACATGGCTTCAGGGTAACTGCTAACAGACACCAGCAAAGGTATGGGGCCTAAGTCTAGGGAGACTAAAACATCAATTATGTTAAAAATTCATAATGTTGTAATGATACTTTAAAAACAAACTTACCACTTTTGGTGGATGCTAGGAAACCAACCTATTCTGAAAATGGATGATAATAAATAAAGGGAAGGCTGAAACATTTATCCTGTCTTTCCTTTACAAAAAGTTCCTTAGTGTAATGAAATAAGGCAAAATTCTTCTTTATAGACACATTTCAATTAATAGACAAAAAAGGGTTAAGGGAATTATATTCTTTTTTATTTTACACATCCTAATGAAATAATTGATGTAGTCAGGAGTTGGCAAATAATGGCTAGCGGGTCAAATCTGATCTGGTAAATAAAGTTTTATAGGAACACAGCCATGCCTATTTATTTACATATTGCCTATTCATTTACACACTCCCTATGGCTGCTGTCACACTACAATAACAGAAACAATATGATCTACAAAGCTGAAACATATTTACTATCTGGCCTTTTACAGAAAATATCTGCCAACCCCTGGTCTAGACAATAGTTATCAATGATTGGTAAAACCATTAAGGAAAAAGCAGATAGGAAAATTTATAATGGATGGACCAGGCTCACAACACCTGCGCTTACTGGTCAAACAACCTCACAACGAGGCGACCAAGGTATTACGTGTCCCCTCAGGCACTGCAATAGGAAGTACATACCTCTAAAGTCTTCTTGCCAAAAACTGAAAATCTGATCAAAGTTCTAACTCTAATTACAGTTTCCATGAAATATAGGAAACAAAAAACAAACTACACCAAGAGGACACAATTGGTAAAAAACCACACTGGGAAATTCTACAGGCAAGGGATCCGGTTTCTTCAACAAATAAATTGCAACGGGGGGGGGGGGGGGGGGCGGGGGGGGGAGCCTATAGAGTAAAAGAGGACTAAGAAATTTATCAACTAAATGCATGTGTAGTCCTTGTTTGGATTCTGATTCAGGCACATTAACTAGACAAAAAAATTACAAAACAATCAGGGAAATTTGAATACTAATCAGATACTGGATGACAGTGAGAATTATTGCGCTGTTTCCTGGTATGCTAATAGTGTGAGGTTATATGTTTTTAAAAGGCAAGTCTCTTCATTGTTTTAAACATACATACTGATGTATTCACAGATGAAATAATGCAACATCTGGACTTTGTTTAAAACAAACCAATGGGGAGGTGGACTGATAAATGAAGCAAAATTAGACAATATGTGGACCATTGTTAAGACTGAATGATTAGTAAAAAGGGATCCATTCTACCATTTTCTCTACTTTTGAATATGTTTAAAGGTTTTCCACAATAAAAGGATAAAAATAAAAACCATTAGCAAAGCTTTCTGTGTCTACTTTCCAACAATTGTGTTGATGAATGTTTTGTTTCTTCCCCTGCCCATTCACAATGTTAATCTATTCATTAACTAAATTGAGTATTTATTGAGCAATTGGGAGGTGCTGGCAATAATCTTACCTTCAAGGAATGTACAGTCTAGAGGAAGAGCCCAGTAAGTAACTCAGCTATTACAGTATTTGAAGATAAATGCTGCAAGACAAGTACGCTAAGGGAGTGCAGGGGGGGGGGGGCTACCCCTTCCTGTGTTCCTCATTCCTACCCCTTAATATTTTTATAGTATATTGATCTATCCTGATTTTCTGCTTTTTCTCTCCTAAGCAATAGCTCTCTCTTATCTAAGTGGCTCTAACTTACCCCATCTTATAACCAAGAGGTTTCCTACTGCTGATCCATGACTTGGTGAGAGTACCTTGGATTCTGCCTCCACTCCACTCTTCACGGTCCTTCACTTCTGTGACTCACTGACTGCCCCAATCTACAACTCAAGAGTGGAAAATTAATAATTTCATTAAAACTAGCGTAAGGCCCTAAATATGCAAATCAAAATCACAATGAGGTATCACTTTATACCTGTCAGAATGGTTATTAGCAAAAAAAAAATCAGAAAATTTCAAGTTTTGGCAAGGATGTGGAGAAACTGGAACCCCTACACACTATTGGTAGGAGTACAAAATGGTGCGGCACTATGGAATATACTATAAAGGTTCCTCAGAGAATTATGAACATAATTACCATTTGACCCAGCAATCCTACTTCTGGGTATTTATCCAAAAGAATTGAAATCAAGATCTCGAAGTGATATTAGCACCCCTGTGTTCACTACAGCACTATTCACAATAGCCAAGATGTGGAAACTACCTAAATATACTTCAGTGGATGAATGGATAAAGAAAACATGGTACACACACACACAATGGAACATTATTCAGCCAAAAAAAGGAAACTCTGTTATTTTCAACAATATGGGTAAACCCTGAGGACATGATGCTAAGTGAAATAATCCAGTCACAGAAAAATACATACTGCATGATTCCATTCACACGAAGTATCTGAAGTAGTCAAATTCATAAAATCAGGTTGGAATGGTGGTTGCCAGGGTGAGACTGGAGGGGGAAAGAGGAGTGACTACTCAATAGGCATCAAGTTTCAGTTAAGCAAGATGAATAAGTTCTAGAGATATGCTTAACAACATTGAATCTATAGTCAACAATACAGTACAATACATGTAAAACAAGAGGATAAATCTCATATTAAGTGCTCTTACTAAATTTTTTTAATGGGTGATTTTATTACAAAAAAAGAGCAGAAAAAACCTGTCAACATGAAATCCAGGCACAGCAATAATAGAGAGAAAACAACAAGGGGAACAAAGCCCAACTTACTAATACTCAAAACATCACGAGTAAATAGGTTCTGACATAAGGAAAAGAAGTGGTATACTTCAATCTTCGAAATTTTTAAAACAGTGTAGTGGTCACAGTGATTCAAAAAAATTTTTTTTAATTTATTTATTTTTTAGATTTGTATTGGCTACTTTGTTACTGTAGTCATATTACTGTTTATTTTTGCCTAAACTACAATGTGAAAGTAACTCAAAAGAGATTTGGCAGATTCAGACAGAAGTGTTTGACAGAGTTCTGCTAAATCACCTGATGGGGCCACTGGGGACACTGTTGAGTCACTGTCCATGGGCAACTTCAGCTTTTAATGTTATTTTCTAAAAATAGACAATGGCAACACTGTGGCAGTTCGACCTTTGATAAACATATACTGTAGTAACAACAGCTGAGGGTAAATCCCCAAATTGGACCACATCATTCTTGGTAAAACAAATCTCAGATTTCTCTGATGAGCAGGCTCTAGGATACTGAGTAAAGAACACTTGGGGAAATCACTTAACCTTTCTGGGTCATGGCTTTTTCATCTAAGAAATTAGGATTCTAGACTTGATGGCTAAAGACCTTCCTGTTCCAACATTTCAAGGACCTGGGATTAGGAGCAGGCTTTCCATATGCATTGGAGTGTTGTTAGCCATAATACAAATGACAACTGAGAGCATTTATATTCTGACAAAGCAAATACTAGTAACACTCCTTTCTCACTGCTCCATGTTGATAAAGCCTTGTTAATTTTCTTCTTAGGATCTGACATAGAGTAAGCAACTTATCTCCATTAATTGTTATAAATGTAATTCCAAGAAAAAAGTTGCTCTGTAACAATATTAACACAAATTGCTGATCATCAGAGGATGGCACTTTGAAGTAAAAAAAAACATAAGTTTGAATCCCAACTCCATCAATCACTAACTGCATGATCTTGATCGTGTTATTTAAAATATCTGAGCCACCCTGGCCAGTTGGCTCAGCAGTAGAGCATTGGCCAGGCGTGTGAAAGTCCCAGGTTCGATTCCATGCCAGGGCACACAGGAGAAGCACCCATCTGCTTCTCCACCCTTCCTCCTCTCCTTTCTCTCTATCTCTCTTACCCTCCCACAGCCAAGGCTCCAGTGGAGCAAAGTTGGCCCGGGCACTGAGGATGGCTCCATGGCCTCTGCCTCAGGTGCTAGAATGGCTCCAATTGCAGTGGAGCAATGCCCCAGAGGGGCCGAGTATCACCCCCTGGTGGTATGCGGGGTGGATCCTGGTCCGGCACATGCGGGAGTCTGTCTGTCTGCCTGCCCGTTGCTCTCACTTTAGAAAAATTAAAAATACACACACACACACACACGCACACACACATAAAAAAATATATAGATATAGATATCTAGATATATCCATATCTATATATATCTGAGCCTCTGTCTCCTAATTTAATAGAGTTAGTACTGACCCTCACAGGGTGTTTAGAAGGATTAAGTAAAATAACAAATAAAATGTGCCTGATTAAACAAATATTAATTCCTTCTCCTCTCAACAGTTCTGGACATTATATTCTTCTAGGTATCCCTGATACTCAGCCCATTTCTGGTTTCATCCTGGGTTTCCATTCATTAAACACTCATGCTTTCCCTGTGTTATTGACAAAGACTCTCTCCTTGACCAAACTTTAGTCAGGCTCCTCTGAGTCCTCTACTTACCTAGGCCTTGACCTTGGCCTAAAAGAACTGCAACTTTCAGCACAATCTATTTCATCCACTACCCACACTAAGAGACTTAAAAACTAGCATAGTTTCTGTTAGTTCAAGGTCATGTTCCTAGAAAGATGGCTCAGTTCCCTAAAAGGCCTGCCTGAGAAAGCTCAATGCTGCCCAAAGAATTTATTGTTTGTTCCAGCCAAAACCTGACTATAGGCCACTGATCTTATTTTTCCTTGGAGCACTTACTTTAAAATACAATTCAATAAAAAGTGTCTTTGAGTAACCCTACATGTTAGATTCAGCAAATATTTCATGCTGCTGTTATAAATACATTTACAGGACCTGACCAGGCGGAGGCGCAGTGGATAGAGCATCGGACTGGGATGCGGAGGACCCAGGTTCGAGACCCTGAGCTCGCCAGCTTGAGCGCGGGCTCATCTGACTTGAGCAAAAGCTCACCAGCTTGGACCCAAGGTCGCTGGCTCCAGCAGGGCGTTGCTTGGTCTGCTGAAGGCCCATGGTCAAGGCACATGTGAGAAAGCAATCAATGAACAACTAAGGTGTCGTGATGAAAAACTGATGATTGATGCTTCTCACCTCTCTCCATTCCTGTCTGTCTGTCTCTGTCTATCCCTCTCTCTGTCTCTGTAAAAAAAAAAAAAATTTACAGGGATAATAAGTTGAAAGACTTAAATGAAAGGATGATAACAATGATCCAACAAATAGAGAACCACAATAAACAGTCTTATTTATAAAATATTTGAAGAACCCAACATTAATTTTAAAATATTTTATTAATTAAAATCTAAATCTTCAGGTGATAAATCTGTCAGAGTTTTCATTCAAGGCCTTGGTAAAAGCTGCAGCCCATGTACCTTTGTGGAAGCACTGCTCCATGTGGTACTAGAACAACTACTTTACAGCGTAACAACATGCCAGGATTCCACAGTTAAAAACAAAGTTGATAAAGAAAAAAGGAACATGGGCATAGACCTGCCAGTGTAGCTGGAGAATTACTGAAGAACAGACTGACCTTCAGACTGATCATCAGCTGCACTGGGTTTGTGGTAAACATTAAGAATGCAGACTTGTGCTTGCTTCAGCAGCACATATACTAAAATTGGAGTGATACAGAGAAGATTAGCATGGCCCCTGCGCAAGGATGACACACAAATACATGAAGCGTTCCATATTTTTCAAATGTCGAAATAACCTGTAGATGTTTTCTCTGAACATATGTACCCTGATTTATCAATGTCACCCCATTAAAATTAATTTTTAAAAAAAAGAATGCAGACTTTTCGGCCCTGATGGGTTGGCTCAGTGGTAGAGCGTCAGCCTGGTGTGTGGATGTCCTGGGTTCAATTCCCAGTCAGGGCACACAGGAGAAGCGCCATCTGCTTCCCACCCTCCTTTCTCTCTCTCTACTTTTCTCTCTCTCTTCCCCTCCCACAGCTATAGCTCAGTTGGAGTAATTGGCCCTGGGAGCTGAAGATGGCTCCATGGCCTGCCTCAGGTGCTAAAATAGCTCAGCTGCTGAGCAACAGAGCAACAGCCCCAGATGGGCAGAGCATCGCCCCATTGGGGGCTTACCAGGTGGATCCAGGTTGGGGCACATGCAGGAGTCTGTCTCTCTGCCTCCTGCTTTTCACTTAAGAAAAAAAAAGAATGCACACTTTTCACTTTCAGACAAATGCACTCACGACAGCAGTCTCCATTAGTCTTCATGATATTTAGGTAAAGGTGCATAGCAGTATCCCCTTTGGAAAAAGATAAGACATTTCATTTAATGACTATATAAATTTTTCAAGACTAAGTGGACTTAAGAAGATAATGTACTTTATTTAACATTTTGGAATTATTCATTTTTGATATATGGACATTTCACTTTGTAAGTAAGGTAACAAGTTATCCAAATTTTTCTTTGCCAGCCTATCTCCTGTTTAAGAATAGTTTAATTAAGGAGTTTTCTATCAATCTATAGCCATTTATTAGCAACTACAGTGTTACTAAAGATAAAAAACTTAGTGTGAACATTCCTCACCTACAGCATTTAAAATAAGGGGTAAAGCTGGCCAGTGCAGAGAGGTCGCTGAGGGGTATACAGTGTGTCCGTAAAGTCATGGTGCACTTTTGACCGGTCACAGGAAAGCAACAAAAGACAATAGAAATGTGAAATCTGCACCAAATAAAAGGAAAACCCTCCCAGTTTCTGTAGGATGATGTGGCAGCATGTGCGCATGCGCAGATGATGACGTAACACCGTGTATACAGCGGAGCAGCCCATGGCCATGCCAGTCGAGATATGGACGGTACAGAGGAAAGTTCAGTGTGTTCTGTAGCTCGCTAAATTCAAATCCATGACCAAAGTGCAACGTGAATATCGGCCCGTTTATAACGAAGTGCCACCACATAGGAATAACATTAATCGGTGGGATAAGCAGTTGAAGGAAACCGGAAGTTTGGTGGAGAAACCCCGTTCTGGCAGGCCATCAGTCAGTGACGAGTCTGTAGAGGCTATACGGGATAGCTACCTAAGGAGCCCTAAAAAATGTGTGTGTGTGTGTGCTCAACAATTACACCTAAGCAAGACTACAGTTCATAAGGTGTTAAAGAAACGTCTCTGTTTTACAGGGTACAAATTGCGGCTGTTGCATGCTATCAAACCGGCAGATAGACCCACACGATGCGCGTTTGCTACAGATATGTTTCATGAGATCGACAATGATGCAAGATTTTTGCAGAAGATTGTGTTTAGTGATGAGGCTACCTTCCATATCTGTGGACATGTTCATCACCATAACGTCGGAATATGGGCTGCTGAACATCCTCATGCCTACGTTGAGTACAAACGTAACACCCCTAAAGTGAAGATATGGTGTGGCCTGATGCATGATAAGGTGATAAGCCCATTTTTTTTTCGTGGAACAGTCTGTGATGGCAAACACCTATCTTGACATGTTGGAATTGTATGCAGTGCCACAATTTCCAGAAGGTGTCATCTTTAAACAGGACGACGCTCCACACTACGCCACCATTGTTTGTGAATTTCTGGATAGAACATTCCCCCGGCAGTGGATAGACAGGGGTTCTGTCAAGCCATGGCCACCACAAACCCCAGATCTGACACCCCTAGACTTTTACTTTTGGGGTTATGTGAAGGAACATGTGTACAATGAACGTATCAACAACATTAATCACTTAAAACAGAGAATCACAGATGTTATTCACTCTGTTATACCAGACGTCCTTACCCGTGTGTGGCAAGAACTTCACTATCGTTTGGATGTGTGTAGGGCAACAAATGGAGCCCACATCGAACTGCACTGAATAGGTATGAAACTGGGAGAGTTTTTCTTTTATTTGGTACAGATTTCACATTTCTATCGTCTTTTGTTGCTTTCCTGTGACCGGTCAAAAGTGCACCATGACTTTACGGACACACTGTATAAATTGCCTCATCCAGTTAGATATGTTGTTGCAAAGATCATAGTATAGATGTGGCAGAACCCATGTAACTATAGTGACTAAATGAACAGTTTTCAGGGATACCGGTAAACTGCAAATAAATACACTGCCTATATTTGATCTTATGTCACCAACTTAAAGTGTTACTATGCACAATAATAAGTATTACAGGTTTTAGCTTATTTCTTCTTCTTTGGTTCATTCAGATAGCGGAAGTTACTTAGTTTGTAATTTTGGCAAATACCCATTTATATATCAATTTCTTTCTGAAGCATCTAAAATCACAAGAAAAGATCCTAATACAGACAAGTCATTGTTGCTTTATTTTCAGTACTTTCTAGCCTTTAATGCCTAAAACTCTAACCAAGTAAAGTGAACAGCAAGTAAGATATTTTCTCAGGCAACCTGTTAACTTTTTGTATAGGATCAGATTGACATATTGTTTATTAGATGAATGTATGAAAAGAGAAATAAAAGCACAGCTAAACTAGCCTGATGGGCTACTTCTTGGAATCAATGAGCCTTGGAGAACCCTTCAATAGCAGCACATTCAGGAAATCAGTTACCTCAGAATAACCAGCTCCCAGCCACCATCAAGAGATTCTGGGAGTTTTCCAATCTGCCAAAAGCTCTCCACTGTGTATGTCTAATACATACCATAGTTCAAATGTATGACACAAGGCATGCTGAAAGGGAGTAACTGAAACAAAGGTATAATCTGTTTAGCCTAAGCTGAATCCAGCACCCTGCCTAAGCAAATATTTTCCTAGCCTTAACACACTCACACATGTGTAAAGCTTACTCTAGAAAGTCTAGCATTGCAACAGAACAAATCTCATAGTGGCCAATACTCACATTTTCGTATTAAGAGTATGTTCACAGAGCTTCTCTTTCAATAAAAATGTTTTACTCCCTAAAATTTTATCTCACTGTAATGTATCCAGAAACATAGGGGGGCTTGGATTGGTCACCTATTTCAAAAAAATAGCACAGCAACTAGATCCACACAGAACCCCATTCTCATAATGGTGAGTTTTATTCAAATGAACAAATTTACTAAATTATTAATTTGAAAATATACTTTCTTTTATTATTTCATAACTATCCTATAACTTGGATACAATGCCTATGTTTGACATTTTATAGCATAGTAATTGCAATAATTCCCTAATGTCAGAAATGTATATATGACTTCACATTTTTGTTGGCAATTTACTTTATAGGCTTTGTAAATACTGTACAATTTTTCATGTAAAATATAGAAAGAATATTATGTTTATATATAAAGGGATAAATTATTACAAATTGCAATTTAAGCCAAAATATAATTACTTTTGTATCAATGTAGAAGAAAAGCATAGTTTCTGATGAACTATAATTTTAAAATGCAAAATCTATAAAACTTACAAGATGTTGTGCCCATCTGTTTTCAATGTTAATAGTAATTTTCTAACTTTACAAGTATTTTTTTGTCAAGCCAAGTAGCTACTTTATTTGAATTGCATTATACTCTTCAACCCTAGTTCTACTAAGAAATGAATAAATAATAAATAGCTTTAATTTTTTTTAATAAAAATATCTTGAACTGGAGTTTTCCCGCACTTTCCTGCCCCTCCCTGCCAGGCTTTGAGCTCAGTGCCAACTCACTTGTTTGTTTCTGCAGAAGCCTAAGGAGAGTCCAAGCCCAGACCATGCCTGGGAAGCTGAAGGTGAAAATCATTGCCAGGTACCATTTGCCAATGTTGGACCAAACTAGTGACCTGACTGATGCCTTTGTGTATGTAAAATGTGGTATTACCATCTTTAAAACAGATGTGCATCTCAAGTCCCTCAACCCTCAGTGTTAACTCTCAGCGCTTTAAATTTGAGTGTCACATCAGTGTCCACTGCCAATTCTGAGGTCATAAAGATTTACTCTGATGCTCTTTTCTCTTTTTTTTAATTATTTTATTTTATTTTTACAGGGACAGAGAGAGAGTTAGAGAGAGGGATAGATAGGGACAGACAGACAGGAACGGAGAGAGGTGAAAAGCATCAATCATTAGTTTTTCATTGCCATTGCAACACCATAGTTGTTCATTGATTGCTTTCTCATATATGCCTTGACCACTGGCCTTCAGCAGGCTGAGCCACCCTTTGCTGGAGCCAGCGACCTTGGGTCCAAGCTGGTGAGCTTTTGTTCAAACTAGATGGGCCCGCGCTCAAGCTGGCGAGCTTGGGGTTTCGAACCTGGGTCTTCTGCATCCCAGTCTGACGCTCTATCCACTGTGCCACTGGCTGGTCAGGCTTCTGATGCTTTTTTCTACAAGGTTTTTATATGTGGGTCATTGATTCATTCTGAGTTAATGTAATGGTGTGAGGTAAGGATCTGGCTGCATTCTTTTGCACATGGAGATCCAGTTGTTTCAATATCATTTATTGACAAGACTGTCTTGGCACCTCTGTCAGAGGACAGCTGGACATAGATGAATGGGTTAATTTCTGGATTCTAAATTCTGTTTCATTGTTCTATGTCTAGCCTTATGCTATTACCATGATTTTTGATTACTGTAACAGTGTAGTAAGTTTTGAAATCAAGAAGTGTAAATCCTCCAACTTTGTTCTTACTATGTGTTTATTTTGTTGTTGAAGTGGTGGGGCATTGTGATTCCCTTCTTTTTTGTGTGTATATGTACAGATTGTTTTTAGTTGTTTGCAAAATAACATTATGTATTTTAAAAGAAACATTATTGCACATACATTAAATCTGTTGTGCCACTGTAAACTGCATGTTAAGGTAAAATATGAAATATGAGTCAGAGAAAGTAATTAATTTAACATAATTTCAGATGAATTATAATTACAAAGTACATCTATATTTCCCTAGCAAAACATTAAAATGCTTATATAGTTTCATTTGGATGGCTTTTTCTTTTTTCCATAACCTATAAATGGTAAAAAAAACAAATGGTCTTGCCTGACCAGGCAGTGCCACAGTGCATGGAGTGTCGGCCTGGGAGGCTGAAGACGCAGGTTTGAAACCCCAAGGTTGCCAGCTTGATCCAGTTTAAGCACAGGCTCACCAGCTTGAGTATGGGGTCAATAGGTTCAGCATGGAATCACAGACATGGCCCCATGGTCATTGGCTTGAGCCCAAGGTCACTGGCTTGGCACTGGCTTGGCTGGAGCCTCCCACTCCGTAAAGGTATATATGTATGAGAAAGCAATCAATGAACAACTAAGGTACCGCAACTGTGAGTGGATGCTTCTCATCTCTCTCCCTTCCTGTCTGTCTGCCCCTCTCCTTTTCCCTGTCCCCCCTCGATTTAAAAAAATGGTCTTGGTCATTTACCTTGTTACTGGAATGGTAGAGGAGGCTGGTTTGATGTATTAGTAATTTTTATAATACTAGGACATTAATATGTAAGAAAATGGATACTTCATTTTATTCATGACATACTATAATTTTTAAAGTTACAAAGTATTCAAATAGGTAGCTCAGATAGCTTTAAAAAATAGTATTTGTACTTTACTGAAATAAGAGATTTTTGTGGTATTAATGAGCTTTAGTAATTACAGTTACCAACCATTTCCCTTAATTACTAACTTTACTTTTTTTTTCTTTTTAAGTGAGAGGCAGGAAGATAGACTTCTACATGCACCCTGACCAAGATCCACCCAGCAACCCCCATCTGGGGCCAAGGCTGAAATCAAACAAGCTATCCTCAGTGCCCAGGCCAACACTTAGACAAACCAAGCTATTCTCAGCACCCCGAGCCAACGCTCAGACCATCTGACCCACTGGCTGTGAAAGGGGAAGTGGAAGACAAAGGGGAGAGGGAGGAGAAGAGAGGTAGATAGTTGCTTCTCATGTGACTGGGGATAGAACCTAGGATGTCCACACGCTGGGCCAATGCTCTATCCACTGAGCCAACCGGCCAGAGCCAAACAATATTTAACAAAATCCAACATCCAGTGATAATTTCTTTTTGAGAGAGAGAGAAACAGACAGACAATAAGGGAAAGAGATAAGAAGTATCAACTGCTAGTTGCAGCCCTTTAGTCATTCATTGACTACTTCTCATATGCGCCTTGACGGGGGATGGAGGAGGCTCCGGCTGAGCCAGTGACCCCTTACTCAAGCCAGTGACCATGGGATCATGTCTATAATCCCACGCTCAAGCCAGAAACACTACACTCAAGTTGGTGACCTCGGGATTTCGAACCAGGATCCTCAGCATCCCAGGCCGACGTTCTATCCACTCCACCACTGCCTGGTCAGGATCCAGTAATAATTTTTAAAAACTCACAAACTATGTATAGAAAGTGTCTTTTCTAATCTAAGAAAAGTACAACTACGAAAATAACTTAAGCTAACATTATATATAATGTTCAAAGACTAAATGCTTTTACACCTAAGTTTAAGAATAAAGCAAGAATGTCTGATTTTGCCATTTTTATTCAATATTATAGTGAAAATTCTGGCTACTATAAAAAGAAGAAAGAAGAGAAAGAAAGAAGGGAAGGGAAGGAGGGAGGGAGAGACGAAAAGAGGGAGGGAGAGAGGGAGGGAGGGAGGGAGGGAGGGAAAGAGGAAATGGAAATAAAGAAGAGGTAGGAAGAAGAGAGAGAGAAAAGAAAGGTATTCAGATTTGAAAGGAAGAAACAACTTTTTAATTGCAGATTATTGCATACTATATGTAGAATATGGAATCTATAAGCAATTCCTAGACTATTAAACATTTTAAGAAGGTTACAAGACACAGAAATGAACATAAGAATAAACTGTATTCCTTCTTATCAGCTAGCTTTGTAACACCTAGCTAGTATTCTATATACCAGCAACAATCTGAAAATGAAATGAACAAAGCAAGTCCATTCACAATAGCATCAAAAGAATAATGGAAGGTGGAAAAAATAGAGAGTCAAAGGCATAAACTTCCAGTTATAAAATATATAAGTCATGGGGCTATGATGTACAGCGTGGCCACTACAGTTGACTGTGTTACATATTTGAAATTCACTAAAAGAGTAGAGCTTAAAAGTTCTTATCACAAGAAAATATTTTCTGTAACTATATATGGCGACAAATCATTTCAGAACGTATACAAATATCAAATCATTATGTACACCTGAAACTAAAATAATGTTGTATGTCAACTCTACCTCAATTTTAAAAATACTTAAAAATAAGTTTAACAGAAGAAATTCAAGCCTGACTGTGGTGGTACAATGGATAAAGCGCTGATCTGGAATGCTGAGGTTGCTGGTTCAAAATCCTGGGATTGCCAGGTCAAGGCATATATGAGAAGCAACTACTACAAATTGATACTTCCTACTCCCGTCACCCTTTATTCTCTCTCTCCTCTCCATAAAATCAATAAATTAAAAAAAGAAACTTCAAGAAATTGAAAATTTAAACACCAAAAACCACAAAATATACTAAAGGAAGTTAGAGATCTAAATAATGGAGACATTCCATATTCATGAATTAGAAGACTCAATGTTACTAAAATGATAATTCTCCCCAAACAAACCTGTAGATTCAACACAGTCTCTATCCAAATCCCAGTAGATGTTTTTGCATTTTAATTTGGTTTGGGGTTTTTTTGTACAAATTGGCAAAATTATCTTAAAATTTATATGAGGATGTGTAGGACTTAAGAATAACCAAAACAGCCTGACCAGGTGGTGGCACAGTAGATAGAACATCGGACTGGGATGCAGAGGACCCAGGTTCGAAACCCCGAGATCACTGGCTTCAGTGTGGGCTCATCCAGCTTGAGCACAGGAACACCAGCTTGAACACAGGGTCACTGGCTTGAGCATGGGATCATAAACATGACCCCATGTTTGCTGGCTTGAAGCCCAAGGTTGCTGACTTGAGCCATGGTCACTCACTCGGCTGCATGCCCTCCCACACCCCAGGTTAAGGCACATATGAGAAAGCAATCAATGAACAGCTAAGGAGACTAAGGAGCGCAACAAAGAATTGATACTTCTCATCTCTCTTCCTTCCTGTCTGTCTGACCCTATCTGTCCTTCTGTGTCTGTTACAAAAAAAAAAGAAAAAAAAGAACCAAAACAATTTTGTAAAACCAGAACAAAGTTGGAAGATTTACACTATTTGATTTCAAGATTTAATATAAGGCTACCAAATGATGGATGGATGGATGGATGGATAGATGGACAAACAGATCAAACAGATTTGAAAGTCCAGATATAAAGCCTTAGATTTATTGACTGGTTTTTGACAAAGATGCTAACTTAGTGAGAAAGTCATAGTCTTTCCAGCAAATGGTGCTTATAAGTGATTGGGTATCCATATACAAATAAATAAACAAATAGATCTTTATATCACACCATATGCAAAAATTAATTCAAAATCGATCATGGATCTTACTGTAATAATGAAAATTATAAATCTTCTAGAACAAAATATAGAAAATCACTATTTTGCCTGACCAGGTGGCAGCGCAGTAGATAGAACATTGGACAGGGAAGGAGAGGACCCAGGTTCAAAACTCTGAGGTCGCCAGCTTTAGCGCAGGTTCATCCGGCTTGATCGCAGACTCAACAGCTTGAGCATGGGATTATAGACATGACCCCAGGGTCGCTGGCTTGAGCCCAAAGGTCGCTGGCTTGAGCCCAAGGTCGCTGGCTTGAGCAAGGGGTCACTCACTCTGCTAGAGCCCCCTAGTCAAGACACATATGAAAAAAGCAATCATTAAATAACTAAGGAGACAAAGGAGCCACAACGAAGAATTGATGCTTCTCATCTCTCTCCCCTCCTGTCTGTCTGTCCCTAACTGTCCCTCTCCCTGTCTCTGTCACAAAAAAAAAGAAAATCACTATTTTCAGGTAAATATAGGAAAGCTCAGATTAGAGAAGTTCTTAGGTACAACAACAAAAACATGTCATAGAAGACAACATTAATAAGTTGGACTTCATCAAAATTTAAAACTTTTGTTTGTCAAAAGAAGGTAGTATTAAAAATGAAAATACTAGTCACAGGTTTGGGGAAAATATAATATATCATATATCTGATAAAGAGTCTGTATCCACAATAAATAAAATACTCTTACAAATTAGTAACATGACAATCCAATTTTAAAAAAAGGGCAAGAGAACCAAATAGACATCTCACCTAGCAAAACATACTAGTGACTAATAAGCCATTAAAAAGGTTCTCAACATCATTAAGCATTAGGAAAATACAAATTAAATCTCAAAGTAACTTCTAGCCTGACCAGGTGGTGGCGCAGTGGATAGAGCGTCGGACTGGGATGCGGAAGACCCAGGTTCGAGACCCCGAGCTCGCCAGCTTCAGCGTGGGCCCATCTGGCTTGGGCAAAAAAAAAAGCTCGCCGGCTTGGACCCAAGGTCGCTGGCTCCAGCAAGGGGTTGCTCGGTCTGCTGAAGGCCCGCGGTCAAGGCACATGTGAGAAAGCAATCAATGAACAACTATGGTCTCGCAACGGCAATGAAAAACTAATGATTGATGCTTCTCACCTCTCTCAGTTCCTGTCTGTCTGTCCCTATCTATCCCTCTCTCTGACTCTCTCTCTGCCCCTGTAAAAAAAAAAAAAAAAAGTAACTTCTACACACCCACTAGAATGGCTGTAATCAATAGTTGTTGAACAGGATATGAAGAAACTGAAACCTTCGTATATTGCTGGTGGGAATAAAATATGTTATAGCCACTTTAGAAAAGTCTGGCAGTTTCTTAAACAAACATATATAACATGAGTCAAAGATTCTACTCCACTTCTCCTTACCTAAAAGAAATGAAAATACATGTTTACACTGAGACTTACATGAATTGTCATGCAGCATTATTCATAATCTTCAATAACTAGAAAGAACACAAATTTCCTTTAACTGATGAACAGATAAAACAGACTACAGTATATCCATACAACATAATACTATTCAGCACTAAGAAGAAATAAAATACTAATGTATGCTGCAATATGGACAAACCTTATAAACTTTCAAAAACATTATGCTCGGTTAAAGAAGAAAGATACGTAAGACTAAATATTGTACAATTCAATATATATCAAATAAATAGAAAAGACAAATTTATGGAAACAGTGGTTGGCATTAGGGGTGGATGTAGAGATTGCAAATGGGTTCAAGAGAATTTTGGGAGTAGATAAATGTTCTAACCCTGGATTGTAGTAATGGTTGCAGAACTCTATAAATTTAACATCATTGGGTCTATACTTTAATGGATGAGTCTTATGGCATGTAAATTATACATCAATAAAGCTGTAACAAAATAAAAACTTAATACATGCTTTTAAAAGTAGATTAAACACTGAGAGTATTAGTACACCTGAAGATAGATCATTAGAAAATTTTTAAAGAAAAAAAAAGAGAATGGAAAACACAGAAAAGAGTTTAAGAGTCAAAACAGGACATAGTGAAAAGGTCTAACAAATATGTAAAATTGTTCCTTCAGGAGAAAAGGAGAGACTGAACCACAAAACGTAGCATCTGGTCTTGGCTGGTGGCTCAGTGGATAGAGTGCTAGTCTGGCATATGGACATCCGGGGTTCGATTCCCAGGCAGGGCACACATGAGAAGTGACTATCTGCTTCTCTCCCTCTCACTCTCACTCTCTCCCATCTCTCTCATCCCCTCCTGCAGCCAGTGGCTCGACTGGTTGGAGCTCCGGCTCCAGGTGCTAAGGATAGCTCAGTTGATTTGAGCATCAGCCGCAGATGGGGGTTGAAGGGTGGATTCCAGTCAGGAATCTATCTCCCTTCCTCTCACAAAAAGAAAAAAGAAAAAAGAATTCTGTTCATCAAAGAAACAACATTATAAGATTAAGAAGCCAGCAATAGTGTAGAAGAAGATATCTGGAGCAAATTTATCTCACAAAGGACGTGTATCTAAAAAATATAAAGAACTCCATAAAAATCAGTAAGAAAAAGACAATCTTTTTTTAATGAGCAAAAACTTGAACGAGCAACTCACAGAAGAGGCTATTCAAACAGATAATGAAACATCAAAAGTGCTCAACAGTATATAATTAGGATAGTACAAATAAGAACCACAATGAGATATCACATTTCATCCACCACTATGACTACCAATACCAAATGTGAGCAATAGTGAGAAGCAGCTAGGACTTTCACACACCGATGCTGGGAATGTGAACTAAACTTGTACAACCACCTTGGGCAACTGTTTGGCAATGCCAAAGGTAAATCATGCACATGACCTCCAACCCCTCCCATTCTGAGGTATACACTAAACAAAAGTGCCCACATAAACATGTATAAGAATGTTCATGGCAGCATTATTTGTAATAGAGAAAAACTGGAAATGACCCAAATGCTTATAACTGTAAATGAATTTTTTTAAATGTAGTATACACAACAATGAAGTATCAAGATGTGAAGGAAGAAAAAACAATTACTACACCCAGCAGCATGGATGAATATCACAAAGGAATAATAGTGACCCAAAATATACATAATGTATGATTGCATTTGTTTAAAAATTTTAAACTGGCACAGCTAATCAATCGTGATAGATTCTGACTAGTGGTCACCTTTCTAGCACAGGACATGACTAAACAAAAGCAATAGATGGATTCTGGGGTGATCATATTTTATATTTTGAAGTGGACTGTAGTTTCACAGGTGGCTTACTTTGTGAAAATATGTACTTTTCTCTGTGCAGTTAAACCTTCAATAACAAAGTTAACTTAAATATAAAAATAATGCCTCCATATGTCTATACATGATACATAAAACACAAAACAGATAAAAGACTGTTGTGATTTTTTTAAAAGTCTACACAAAGCACCCAGAGAGATTTTTCTAGAACTTAGTATCTTCCTTATCTTCTGGCTTCTGCCTTCCTCACCAGCCACATCTCTTAGCCCTCCCTCCTCCTCCCCCATCTCATTGCACCCCCTCCACAAGTCTACTAACTCTCCAAAAGAAGCCACATTATCTCCAGAACAAATTCTGGGCTTTTAGTGTGGAAAGTTCACTCTTCCTAGATTTTTTATTTACTCTCACCACTCTAACCTATCCCATACTTGCCCCCTTGCCTGGGACAACCTTCATTCAGCACAGATATTAATCACACCCAAATCTGGTTTGAACATTTCCTCTAGATGCTTCCGCAGACATCACAAATCCTCACGTCACTCTCCAGTGATGTGACCAGTCACTAGTGTTAGCCCTAAGAGGGTGTTCATCTTTGGGTCATCAGTTCCTGGCACACAGTGAGTATTCAATAAATATTTTCTGAATAAATGAAGTAATAGAGAAAGCAGAATCCTTAAACGCATTTACCTAAAAAATGTCCTCCTTTCTACAATGTAAGATTTTTACATGGGCTGTCTAACTTTCCTTTTTTATTAAAGCTGACTTTCTCTGGCAGAAATATCTATCTTTTATAGACCAATCAACCATGACCAAAAGGTTAATAATCAAGTTATTTAAATTTACTTCAGACCAAAGAATTGAATCTCAGTCTAGATATAATTTTGAGTTGTAAAATGCTTTAAGCTCCTCCAAATTATGTGTCCCACTATTAGAGTAAAATTGTTTAAAGGTTTCAAACTTTTCCATCATTGTATATAAATATAGGAAAAGGAAAAACATTTAAGTTTCTGTGGCTAGTTCCATATCAAACAGTATAAATCAATATTATGGTCAATTTCAAATGCCCCATTATAGTGAGGTCTAAAAGAATCACAATCAGATGTCTTATTTTAAAAAAATTAATGTTTTAAAACATATTTTACATATATTCAATGTAATAAGATACACTAACTTTACTTCCCATACATTACATGATTAAAAGATCCTAACAATCTCATCAGTTTCAGTGACATAATATGGTTATAAGCTGACATGCTATCCTTTTTTTGACTATCAAACATTCTCACAGAGTTCCATCAAAATTAATACCTGGCGCCTGACCAGGCGGTGGCGCAGTGGATAGAGCATCGGACTGGGATGCAGAAGACCCAGGTTCGAGACCCCAAGCTCGCCAGCTTGAGCGTGGGCCCATGTGGCTTGAGGAAAAGCTCGTCAGCTTGGACCCAAGGTCGCTGGCTCCAGCAAGGGGTGGCTTGGTCTGCTGAAGGCCCGCGGTCAAGGCACATGTGAGAAAGCAATCAATGAACAACTAAGGTGTTGCAACAAAAAACTTTTGATTGATGCTTCTCACCTCTCTCCGTTCCTGTCTGTCTGTCCCTATCTATCCCTCTCTCTGACTCTCTCTCTCTGTCCCTGTAAAAAATAAAATTAAAAATTTTTTAAAAAATTAATACCTGGCTTGTAGCAGTTCCACTGTCAGAATAGCCATGACAGACTTGCAACTCTAATCTGATAAGTGAATAAGGTCCTTGATATTATGACTTTATAAGTTTTTCTGCTAGCTATAATAATTACTTTGGGCATGATACATACATCTATCTTTTTATGTGTGATAAAAGCAAAACACACTGAATTGATAGTTATATCAACATAGATAAACTATATCTTACTCATTGTTGCTCAAAATCCTTATCTAGTCACTCAAGTAGTAGGCAAGAAGTATCCATATCGTGCCAGGCTCTGGACTGGGAATTCAACTCTAAGCAAGAAAAGATACTGTCTCTGCCCTCAGAGAGCTTACAGTACAATGAGGACAATACCAATCAAATAATCACATAAATAAATGCAAAATTATAATTGTAACGAGTACACCATCTTTCACTTAGACTACTGCAATAGGTTCCTAACAGTTCTCCCTGCTACACTCCTGGCTCCTTCATGATCCAGTCTCTACGTGGAAGAGTATTTCTAAAATGTAAACCAAATTATTCCCATTTCTCCCAAACTCCACCTCTACAAAAGCCCCTCCAGTGGTTTCCCATTGCACATAGAGTAAAACACAAGCCCTTACCCTGAATTATAAAGCCTTGAGTAATCTGGTCATTCCTTCCCTCTCTAACCCCATTTCATATCACTCTCCTGCCTTTTCGCTGTCTCAGGGTCTTAGCACTTACTCTGTCTTAAATGCTCTGCTCCTGATTGAGGACTCCACTTGACACTCAGATTTCAGCTTAAATGTTACCGTCCCTCCTGATCTAAGGTAGCATCCAAAACTAGCCTTAGTTTAACTATCTACATGTTATTTTTCTCTGTTAATTTTCTTGTTTATTTGGATTATGTGTGTGTGTGTGCATGAGTGCAAGTATCTCCTCACTAGAATGCAAGCACCACAAAAAGGTACCTTATCTGTTTATATTCTCAGAACTTAGAACTCTGCCTGACCTAGGGTAGCCACTCAAAATCTGTCGAATGGGTAGGGGTGTTTGACCTGGTTAGGAATGGAAGGGAAGATTCCCCTAAGGAAATAACTAAGTTGTGATCTGAAAAAACAAGCAGGAGTTATTGAGTGAAAAGAGAAGGGAAGAACATCCACACAGAAGGGATAGCTAGTTCAAAGGCCCAGGGGCAGGAAGAAGCATTACACTAACAAGGAATTGGAATAAGATCCATGAGAAGAGTTCAGAATACAAACAAACACATAAAGCTGAGAAAGATGCTGGGAGAGATCTGTTAGCTGTTTGAAGTCTACAAAGGCAAGTATTATACAATGAAATTAATACACTTGTCAGTTCTGAGCAAATACATTTTACAAATCACTACAGAATTATGCATAATAAAACCAAAACAGGCATAAATAACAAGATAACAATGAATTGAATTAGCTATGCTTTCAGAAAAGGATCTACTACAACATATTTAACCTAAATCCTACAATTTAATCATATCTATTCTTATTTTTCTGGCCTGATTTCAATAGATTACTCCATTAAAAAAAATAAGGCTACATGGGAAATGTTTTATAAAACATATCTGCCCTAGCCAAGTGGCACAGTGAATAACACGTCATCCCGGTACACCGAGGTCACAGGTTGGATCCCCAGTCAGGGCACATAGGAGAAGCAATCAATGAGTTTACAACTAAATGGAACTAAGTGGACCAGTAAGTTAATGCTTCTCTTTTTCTCTCACCCTTCTCTTCTCTCTCACTCTTTCCACCATCCTCTCTCTTTCAATCAATGGAAATGTTAATTAATGGAAATTTATTTGCAGATTTGGTCTACTAAGAAACCCTGTTTCTACTCATTGAGATATTATTAATGCTATACTAATTATGTCTGACATTTTAATATACCACACTTAATTTTATTTTAAATAGACTCACAATGCAGTTTTTAAATTATATAGGATTTTGCATTTGAAAAAATGTGTAAAGAACTTTGTAACTAAAAAATAAACAGGGACCTTGAAGAAAAAAAAAAGGTAAAATGACAGAATTATTTTTAAGTAATGATTAAAAATGATCTTTAAGTGTGTCTTCATCTCCTGGGGGGAAAGGCATAACTGAGAAGTCATTCAATGAAGGAAAAAGATGCCAAATAGCAGAGAGCTGCCTTCTATTAAGTGTATTTTATCTATCACATGTGTTGAACACTTTCCATGCATCCATCCACCATTCATCCTCATGGCAACCCTACAAGGTGATGGCATTATTACAGTTCAGTATCCATCGACTCCTGGTCTCTGCCTATCCACGTGCCATTTGTTTTACCTCATAAATGTACTCTGTAAGTGAATATCTTCTCATAAAACCAGAAATAATGAGCTAAGTACAGAACTGACACCTTCAGAACTACCCATATAAGAGTTTTAACAGGAAGAATTGTTAAGCCTGCTCTTTAAAACTTCATACTACCATCATTTGTTAGTAAAAAGAACTTTCTACTTTATCCTAACAAATTTATTTCTTCCCAACAGTCTCCAAAATTTTCTATCTCAGCCCTCTGCTCAGAGGTTGAGTCAAATCTAATTACCTCCCACCTATAGACTGATACCAGTTGCAAGAACATATACTCTAATTCAGGTGCATCTTAACCCCAATGAAACTGCTCTCATGAGGGAGCTAGATGACAAAAACACCTTTAAATCAACACAAATCATCTGACCAGGTGGTGGCGCAGTAGATAGAGCGTGGGATGTGGAAGACCCAGGTTCGAGACCCCGAGCTCCCCAGCTTGAGTGCAGGCCCATCTGGCTTGAGCAAGGCTCACCAGCTTGGACCCAAGGTCACTGGCTCGAGCAAGGGGTTACTCGGTCTGCTGAAGGCCTGCGGTCAGGGCACATGTGAGAAAGTAATCAATGAACAACTAAGGTGTTACAACAAAAGAAAACTGATGATTAATGCTTCTCACCTCTCTACATTCCTGTCTGTCTGTCCCTGTCTATCCCTCTCTCTGACTCTCTCTGTCCCTGTTAAAAAAATAAAAAAAATAAAAATTTTCCTTTAAATCAACACAAATCAATTCCCACTACTAGAAATGTTTATGTCTAAGCTGATTATACCATCTTTCCCAGTAAAAATGCAGTACTACTATCCACTTCTTTCATAATCTATCCAAGCTAATATTATGTACTTCATAACAAACAAGAAATAAGCTAATAATGAATAATAATACATATTACCTCATTGAATCCTTTAGCCCTGCAGACATTTCACCATGATAGGTACCATTAGTATTCCACTTTGCAATGAGGTATGGGAAGCTTGCAAGGGAAGCTAAGGAACATGCTGGTCACACAGTTTACTAAATAAATACCAAAGGCAGGGCTCCAACTCAGATCTGACGACTAGGAAGTCCACACTCCTCTCATCCATGCAATGTGGGCAGAGTGAACCAGCAAGGCAGACCAGGCGCCAATGAATAACAGTTTATTCATTTCCATCTTTTAGTACCTAACAACTGACTTAATAACCTTCACTTCTCAGAAAACATGGGCACAAGCTCAAAAAGAGAAAGTTCAGAAATGACACATACACATAAGATACGACAAATAGATTTTCTTTTTAATTCACAGGCTGAGAGTGAGGATCTATTTTGTATTTTCTATAGTCTGTTCATATTTCAATGACTAAAAAAGCTTTGCTAAAGCACAACTTTAAAACTCCCGCCTGAGATACATTTTTGTTCAATTTAAAAAACTGAATCAAAGAACTATGAGACTTACTTGGTTTTGCAGCCTCTAGCTCTTGAGACACCATTTTTTTACTTACTAAATTTTGGGGGTTGATGCATGGATAAAGAAACAGGATCCATACATATGCTGTCTACAAGAAACACACCTTAAAATAAAAGATGCTCATAGACTGAAGGTAAAAGGATGGAAAAAAACATTTCATGCAAATGGAAATGAAAAAAAAGCAGGGGTAGCAATACTTATATCAGACAAAATGGACTTTAAAACAAAGGCTGTAGTAAGAGATAAAAGAGGACACTACATAATGATAAAGGGAACAATTCAACAGGAAGATATAACTATTATAAATATCTATGCACCAAATATAGGAGCCCCGACATACATAAAGCAGACTTTGATGGATATAAAGGGCGAGATTAACAGCAATACTATCATAGTAGGGGATTTCAATACCCCTCTAACAACACTGGATAGATCCTCAAGAAAGAAAATTAACAAAGAAACAGCAGACTTAAAGGATACACTAGATCAACTTGATTTAATAGATATCTTCAGAACTTTTCACCCTAAAGCAGTAGAATATACATTCTTCTCAAGCGCTCATGGTACGTTTTCTAGGATAGACCACATGTTAGGACACAAAAATGGTCTCAATAAATTTAAGAAGATTGAAATCATATCAAGCATTTTCTCTGATCACAATGCCATGAAACTACAAATTAACCACAAAAGAAAAACTGAAAAATACTCAAACACTTGGAAACTAAATAGCTTGTTATTAAATAATGAATGGATTAACAATGAGATCAAAGAAGAAATAAAAAAGTTTCTAGAAACAAATGATAATGAGCATACATCAACTCAAAATTTATGGGACACAGCAAAAGCAGTTCTGAGAGGGAAGTTTATTGCACTACAGGCATATCATAAGAAGCTAGAAAAAGCTCAAATAAGCAACCTGACCCTGCATCTAAAAGAACTAGAAAAACAACAACAAATAAAACCCAAGACAAGTAGAAGAAAGGAAATAATAAAGGTCAGAGCAGAAATAAATGACATAGAGGCTAAGGAAACAATACAGAGGATCAATGAAACAAGAAGCTGGTTCTTTGAAAAGGTAAACAAGATTGATGAACCTTTAACTAGACTCACCAAGAAAAAAAGAGAGAGGACTCAAATAAATAAAATTAGAAAGGACAGTGGAGAAATAACAACTGACACAACAGAAATACAAAGCATTGTAAGAAAATACTATGAAGAACTATATGCCAAAAAATTAGACAATCTTGGTGAAATGGACAAATTTCTTGAATCATATAACCTTCCAAAAATCAATCTGGAAGAATCAGAACACCTAAACAGACCAATTACAGCAAATGAGATCGAAACAGTTATCAAAAAACTCCCAAAAAAGAAAAGTCCTGGGCCTGATGGCTTCACAAGTGAATTCTATCAAAAATTCAAAGAAGAACTAACTCCTATTCTCCTCAAGCTATTTCAAAAAATTCAAGAGGAAGGAAGAATTCCAAACTCCTTTTATGAGGCGAGCATAATTCTGATCCCAAAACCGGGCAAAGACAACACAAAGAAAGAAAATTATAGGCCTATATCCCTGATGAATTTAGACGCTAAAATTCTCAACAAAATATTAGCCAACCGGATCCAGCAATATATGAAAAAAATCATACACCACGATCAAGTGGGATTTATTCTGGAGAGGCAAGGCTAGTTCAATATTCGCAAATCAATTAATGTGATTCACCACATAAACAAAAGGAAGGACAAAAATCACATGATAATTTCAATAGATGCAGAAAAGGCATTTGATAAAATCCAGCACCCATTCATGCTCAAAACCCTCAGTAAAGTGGGAATACAGGGATCATTCCTTAACATGATAAAGGCCATCTACGATAAACCAACAGCAAACATCATACTAAATGGACAAAGATTAAAAGCAATCCCCTTAAGATCAGGAACCAGGCAGGGTAGCCCACTTTCACCACTCTTATTCAACATAGTTCTGGAAGTCCTAGCTACAGCAATCAGACAAGAAGAAGAAATAAAAGGCATACAAATTGGAAAAGAAGAAGTAAAACTGTCATTATTTGCAGATGATATGATATTGTATATTGAAAACCCTAAAGTCTCAGTCAAAAAACTACTGGACCTTATAAATGAATTCAGCAAGGTGGCAGGATATAAAATTAATACTCAGAAATCAGAGGCATTTCTATACACCAACAATGAAATATCAGCAAAAGAAATTAAGGAAACAATCCCCTTCACTATTGCAGCCAAAAAAATAAAGTACCTAGGAGTAAATTTAACCAAGGAGGTTAAGGACTTGTACTCAGAAAATTATAGAACATTGATAAAAGAAATCAAGAAAGATACAAACAAGTGGAAGCACATACCGTGCTCATGGCTAGGAAGAATAAACATCATTAAAATGTCTATATTACCCAAAGCAATTTATAAATTCAATGCAATACCAATTAAAATACCAATGACATACTTCAAAGATATAGAACACATATTCCAAAAATTTATATGGAACCAAAAAAGAACACGAATAGCCTCAGCAATCTTAAAAAGAAAAAATAAAGCAGGAGGAATCACTCTTCCTGATATCAAGGTTTACTACAAGGCCATTATACTCAAGACAGCCTGGTACTGGCATAAGAACAGGCACATAGATCAATGGAACAGAACAGAGAACCCAGAAATAAACCCACAGCTTTATGGACAACTGATATTTGACAAAGGAGGAAAGAACATACAATGGAGTAAAGACAGCCTCTTTAACAAATGGTGTTGGGAAAATTGGACATCTACCTGCAAAAAAATGAAACTAGACCATCAACTTACACCATTCACAAAAACAAACTCAAAATGGATAAAAGACTTAAATGTAAGCCGTGAAACCATAAACATCTTAGAAGAAAACATAGACAGCAAGCTCTCCGACATCTGTAGCAGCAGTATATTTGCCGATTTATCTTCATGGGCAACTGAAATAAAAGGCAAGATAAACAAATGGGACTATATCAAACTAAAAAGTTTTTGCACAGCTAAAGACAATAGGAACAGAATAAAAAGACAAACCACACAATGGGAGAACATATTCGACAGCACATCTGATAAGGGGTTAATAACTAAATTTATAAAGAACTTATAAAAAGCAACACCAGGAAGACAAACAACCCAATCAAAAAATGGGCAAAAGAAATGAATAGAAATTTCTCCAAAGAGGACATACAGATGGCCAATAGGCATATGAAAAAATGCTCAACATCACTAATCATTAGAGAAATGCAAATTAAATCCACAATGAGATATCACCTCACACCAGTCAGAATGGCACTCATCAGCAAAACAACACAGAATAAGTGCTGGCGAGGATGTGGAGAAAAGGGAACCCTTCTGCACTGCTGGTGGGAATGCAGACTGGTGCAGCCACTGTGGAAAACAGTTTGGAGATTCCTCAGAAAATTAAAAATCGAACTGCCTTTTGACCCAGCTATCCCACTTTTAGGAATATACCCTAAGAACACCATAGCACTGTTCGAAAAGAAGAAATGCGCCCCCATGTTCGTGGCAGCATTGTTCACAATAGCGAAGATCTGGAACCAGCCCAAGTGTCCGTCAGAAGACGAGTGGATTAAAAAGCTATGGTACATATATACTATGGAATACTACTCAGCCATAAGAAACGATGACATCGGATCATTTATAACAAAATGGATGTACCTTGATAACATTATACGGAGTGAAATAAGTAAATCAGAAAAAAAGAAAAACTGAGAACAGCACAATTACATACATAGGTGGGACTTGAAAGTGAGGGTATGAGACATGGACAAGAGAGTGGTGGTTATGGGATGGGGGGAGGGGGGGAAGAGTGGGATAGGGAGGAGGGGAGGGACGCAGGGAAAACCAGATTGAAGGTGACAGAGGACAATTTGACTTTTGGTGATGGGTATGCAACACAATTGAATGATAAGATAACCTGGAGATGTTTACATTGTACATATGTACCCTGATTTATTGATGTCACCCCATTAGAATTAATAATAATAAAATATATATATAAAAATAAAAATAAATAAAAATAAATAAAAATAAAAAAATTTGGGGGGTTGACACGGATTAATAAAATCATACAGGTTTCAGCTGCACAGTTCTATAATGCATCATCTGAATATTGTACTGTGTGTTCATCACCCCAAGTCAAGTCTCCTTCCATCACCATTTATCCCCCTCATGCCCTCTTAACTTCCTCTACCCCAAGACACCATGTTTTTATAGTGCTTGTTATGATCTTTAGTACTTGAATATCTGCAAGCAAACTGCTAATTCAAGCTTACAGAGAAGTGGGTTTTAGGTGTTTTTCTCAGTCCTAACACTGCACACAAGAAATTCTAACTTGGAACAGCAAGATGGCGATGGAGTAGGCGGACGTATCAACTTCCACCTCCCAGAACCAAAGTGGATTAAAACTTAATTTTAAGAACCATCATCTGGAAAAACCAACTTTGGACTAAACTAAGAGGACTCTCCAACCAAGGAACACTGAAGAAGCCACACTGAGATTGCAATACCAGCAAGGGGAAGCAGGACACCAGCCAAACAAGCTCTCCTGCAGCACTCAGAGCAAAGTCGTTTAGAAGGAGGGAGCTTTTGCGACTACAGTATGGAGTGTGAGAGTCTGAGCTGCAGCGCCCCCACCCACTCGGCTGATGGCTTGCCAGAGGGCGAAAGGCGGCAGGACGCGGATGTATGGTTCTGTTGGCAAGGGCAGAAGCCAGCAGCCATGACTGAGGCCCGATCCTGAGCTGAGTCTTGTCTAGTGGGGGTGCAGGGGAGGCGCAAAAGCAGTCAGGCCCAGCTGCAGGCCCAACTGCAGGGTGGGAGCCCCAGAATGGGGGGTGGGGTATCTGCCGCTGAGCAAGAGCCGGCGGGCACACAGCCTCACCCAGCCTGTGGAACCCAGGCTTGCGGCCCAAAGGAGGAGCTCAGGCTTGCAGCCAGCCGAACTGCAAGCAGGCTCCTCCCACAGGGGCGGGGCAAAATCCCGGAAACAGGCAGAGACCCGCAGCTTAGCAAAGGTGCTCACCATTGCCCTCAGGTCTGAAGCTTGCGGCAGGCCGGGGTGGGGCACATAACGCCACCCACAGGGGCGGAGCAAAGGCCAAGGCCGCAGAGGCTTGTATACCCTGTCACGTAATCACAGACTCTCCCATGGAGGAGAGGCGGAAACAGTACCAACAGTAGCAGCAGGCTGGCACCAGCAATACCCATATCCAAAGGCCCTAGGCAGCAACAGCAGAGAGGGTGGCGGGCCTTCAGACAGACCACACCTAGGGAACACAGAGGCCACACCCATAGGACTCCATTAGTCAAAACCTTCTTATAAACAGACAAAATGGGAAGGCAGAGAAATGCAACAGAAATGCATCAAAAAAGTTCCCCAGAAAAGAACCTGAATGAGTCAGATATAACCAAATTACCGGATGCAGAGCTTAAAATAACGATTGTTAGGATGCTCAACAATCTTAGAACATCAATAGATGGTCATTATGAACACCTAAATAAAGAGATAGCAAATATAAAAAAGGACATTGAAATAATAAAAGACTCAGTCAGAAATGACAAATACAATATCAGAAATGAAAAACACAATGGAAGGAATTAAAAGCAGGATGGATGAAGCTGAGGATCGAATCAGCAAGTTAGAGGACAAGATAAATGAAAGCAAAAAGCAGGGCAGAAAAAAAGAAAAGAGACTCAAAAAGTCTGAGGAAACTCTAAGAGAGCTCTGTGACAACGTGAAAAGAAATAACATGCGCATCATAGGGGTCCCTGAAGAAGATGAGAAAGAACAAGGGATAGAGACTTTGTTCAATCATATCATAGCTGAAAACTTCCCTAAATTAATGCAGGAAAAAGTCTCACAAGTTCAAGGAGCACAGAGAACTTCATTAAAGAGAAACCCAAAGAAATCTACAGCAAGACACATCATAATTAAAATATCAAAGCTAAGTGATAAAGAGAAAATATTAAAAGCTGCTAGAGAAAAAAAGGCTATCACCTACAAAGGAGCCCCCATAAGGATGACATCTGACTTCTCAACAGAAACACTTGAGGCCAGAAGGACTGGCAAGATATATTCAGTGTAATGCAGAACAAAAGCCTACAACCAAGACTACTTTATTTAGCAAGGCTATCATTTAAAATTAAAGGAGAAATAAAAAGTTTGCCAGACAAAATAAAACTCAAGGAATTCACTAAAACCAAACCAATGCTGCAAGAAATGCTAAGGAGGCTGTTGTAAACAGATCAAAGGGAGAAAATAATATAGCAAAAGAGGAATACAACTTTAAAGAATAAAATGGCAATAAACAACTACATATTAATAATAACCTTAAATGTAAGTGGATTAAATGATCCAATCAAAAGACATAGGGTAACTGCCTGGATAAGAAAATAGAAAACAGCCTGACCAGGCAGTGGCGCAGTGGATAGAGCGTCAAACTGGGATGACAAAGACCAGGGTTCGATACCCTGAGCTCACCAGCTTTAAGGATTAAAATTTAATCCTTAGACCAGTGCTGTCCAATATGTAATTTTGTTTTGGGTAGCCATATTAAAAAAGCAAAAAAATTTTAATAATAGATTTTATTTAACCCAACATATCCAAAATATCACCATAGTTTCAATAGGTAATAAGTAGAACAATTATTAACAAGATATTTTACATTTTTGAAAAATATTAAAAAATTTTTTTTTATTAAGTGAGAGGCGGAGAGGCAGAGGGATGCAGTCATGGTCACCCTAGAATCTATGTAAAAGCAATTAATTAAATAAATTTTTAAAAAATACCAATACTATCTGAGCACCCTAGAATCTATGTAAAAACAATTAATTAAATAAATTTTTTTAAAAAAATACCAATACTATCTGAGAAGCACAATTTGGAGTCACCTGTTGTCATGGTGGCTAAAAAAGAAGTCCAAACTTATCCATCCATGTTACAGGAAGAATTATCCAGGATGTACGCAGCCTAGGTGCAGTATCTAAGCCTTAAATCTGTCATCAATAAGGAGCCATATTTTAATGTAATATGGTCAAGCAGTAACCTGAAATCAACATGTTGTGGTGTGATAACTAACCCTCATCTGGAATAGTACAGCCAGCTTACCTGGGATAATAAAGTTCCTTCTAGTGGATTAGTGATTTCCCAATCTAGAGAAGGCTTAGGATTAAACACAGAGATGATGAAGAAAATCAGACTCATACTAATACCTTTTAGAAAAGTTTTAAAATATGTTTTATAGCAACTGGAACAGTTTGTGAATAATTATGTTTTTAAGGTTTAAATGAAACTGACATAAACTGACAGATGAGCCTTATGAGTCTAGTTTTAAATATGTGATAAATATAGACATGATTTATTTAGATTTGAAATGTTTGATTTGGCTAAGTCTGTAAAATGTGATATAAAATAAAATTTAAAATAAAATGATGTAAATGATAGAACAGTCAAAAGAACATGAGCTATGTATTTGGAAAGGTTCTATTCATTTGGGTCATAAATTTGCCCAATAAGCATCTGATTTGTTTAAATAGAAAATCTAATACATTGTTTACACATGCAATTGAAAATATTTAAGGGTTGAAATTTAGCTAACTTTGCAAATGAGGTTGATACTTAAAGGGACTGAATCTGTTCAATTGAACTAAAGTTTCATCAAAGAGAAAGTAAAGGTGACTGCTCACATTTGCCAGATTTACAAACAGAATAAATTGAATTTAAAGGCCTAAATAAATCTAGATTTTTATTTTTACCTTTAGTTTACATATTTTATATATATATGTATATATATATATATATAATTGTCCTTTCTGTACACAAAACTTACTCTTTTTATGTGTGTGTGTATTTTTCCTAAGTGAGAAGCAGGAGAGAGGCAGACAGACAGACTCCCGCATGCCCTGACCAGGATCCACCCAGTATGCCCATGGGGGGGGTGGGGGGCAATGCTCAGCCCCTCTGGGGCATTGCTCTGCTGCAATCGGAGCCATTCTAGCACCTGAGGCAGAGAGGCCATGGAGCCATCCTCAGTGCCCGGGCCAACTTTGCTCCAATGGAGCCTTGGCTGTGGGAGAGGAAGAGAGAGAGAAAAAAATAAAGAAGAGGGGAAAGGGTGGAGAAGCAGATGGGTGATTCTCCTGTGTGCCCTGTCTGGGATTGAACCTGGAACTTCTACATGCCCGGCCAATGCTCTACTGCTGAGCCAACTGGCCAGGGTCCTGTCCTATGTCTTTTTAACTTTTTTAAATGCCTTGCTTTTTTAGAAGATTATACTTCTTTAATGTAGTCAAATATGTCCATTTCTTTTCTTGTGACTTCTGGATTGTGTCTTTTATAAAACTTACTCTTAATAACTACTAATTAAGTAGTTTACAAATACTAATTCGTTTAATCTTCACAACAACGCAGAGATGTAGTGCTAGTCTCCCCATTTCACAGGTAATGAAATGAAGGCATAGCACGAGAAAGCAGCTGCCACAGGTCACACAGCCAGAAGGTAGCAGAGCCAGGATTCAAGTGCAGGCTCTCTGGCTTTCAAAATTCATGCCCTTAACCACAGTGCTTTCCTGTTATTGCCCTTGAATGTGAAAAAGAGCTCACTTTGATAAAAATAGTAACTAGTTCATAAAAGTGAGCTTTTACATGCTGTTAAGATTTTAACTAAAATACTCTTGTTCCTCTTTTTTCCCAGTAGCTATCAAAAAATGTTTGTACTAAGAATTCCAGGAATAACCATGGTGTACAGGGGAATGACCCAAATGAGAACCGTTTTCAAGGCTTCTAACTTCAGCCTGGTCCAATACTCTGGACCCGTAGCATTCTAAGATCACAGACTCTCCTACAGTAACAAAGACCCTCAGAGAAGTCCAGCCTGAGTCTATGACATTTGATGAATTACTTTTCATTTCATTTCTTTTCATCCTCTGTCACCTCTGTGGTCCTTTTCTGGGTGAGCTCCCAATCTGAACAGAGTATAAAAGTAAAATAAATTCTAGAGCGAGAAGATAATTTCATTTAATTTTGTTTTTAATTCTAAAAATAAACTTGAAGAAATGAGTTCTCCCCCTCCTTTGACCCCCACATCCTACCTGGAGTCTGCAGCAACAACATCAACAAAAGTTTCTTTTTCTTGTTACCTCCTGAGAACCATCTCCCCTGTTGTTTCTCTGTATAGAAAATACTGGTACATGTCACAATATGCTATGAAGAAATGCTTCTTACTTCATGACTTTAGGCTTTGCTTCTTTTTATTAAAATAAGTAAAAAAGCCTAAAGCCCAACTGCCATAACAATTACTGCCTTTACTTCTACACTTAAAATATATCAGCAAATTGAAAAGTAAAGCTTGCAGCATTCCTTGACATAAAAAAGCCAGAATTCTGGTATACTGTATGTACCTTTAGGTTAATATAACAGAGAGAGATCAATCACATCAGTTTCCTCCTTCTTGAATTTGGGGATCATAACAGTACCTAATTCATAGTGTTCTTATGAAGGTTAAATGAGTTAATATTTGTGAAGTGCTCAGAACAGTGCCTGGCCCATAGGAAGAAATGGCAGATAAGACCACACAAAAACCTTTTATTAGAGATTTACAATTCAAGAGACTGAGTGAGCATCCGTTCTCCTCTATAACTATGCCTGTCATGATAAAACTGTGTAAAAATGCCATGTCTCCCTTGAATGACTATAGCTATAGGGCAGGGAAGATGATTTATAATGGACTGATAGTAAGAAACACAATTTTTCATTTACATATGTCAAATATGTTGAACAAATACATAATTTTTATTTTACAGTTCCATTACTATCTCAATCATCTAACTGGTCTACTTGACTGATTAGTTTATATAATATACCCATATGAAAAACCTTTGCTCTTATGTCCTGATTTGATGGTTTATAATATTCAAAGAGCACTTACACCACAACTCAAGGAAGTCACTTTTTTTTTAAGGGAGTCACTTTTTCATTAGGAGAAAAGGTAGGGGTAAGCAACCAGAACTAGCATCTCTGTTGTAGAAGTGGCCAACCTCTAGAAACCACATCAAAGCCCTTAGGTAATAGCTTCAGTATCCTTTGTTAGGTGTTGAAGAGATTATTAATGTCATCAGAGTATTTTTTCCTCTCTTCCCCTTCACCACCAAGTCCTGCAGGCTCTAAGTATATATTAATCTTCCTTTTTAACTAACATTTTTTAAGTTACTAAAACTTCCACCTTGAGGTCCTTTAGCATTCACTTTTACTGATTATAAGATAAAAAAGCAAGGACCTAGTTCAAGACACTCAGGGCAATGAACAATCACTCACCTAACAAGATCACACATTTTCCTGTCCACCATACAACCTCTGTAAATGTCCAAAATGTGAAATTAAGGTTTATAACATGTATTGTGTTTTAATGTGTGTGTTTTTAATACACATCATTATAAACTAAGTTTCCAATATTCTGCTGGTTGAATAACAACTTAACCAAATCATATTTTTTAAAAGTCCTAGGGATATAAAATTATTTTAAAAGGACTAAGGAATTAACTGGTAACTTTTCCTCATATGAAAACGAGGCTGAAAACTAGGCCAAAAGAGACTATATGGGTGTCATACATAAAGTAAAATAAAATAATCATAATAGTTGGAAAACAAGTAATTCCTCATCCATAAGAGCTCAGATAACTTATACCAAGCAATATGTACTATATAAAAGGAAACACTAAGTAAATATTTGTTCATTGATGTCCAAAACTATAGTATATAATAGCTACAAATAACTGGCTTATAAGGAAATCAATCACTGATCTCAAACTATATTTATAACACTCTAATTATGTGCCAGACAGCATAAATGTATGCATTTACCCCAAGCACTTGTGGTTTACAAAATGACTTATGACATCTTATTTTTATTTTAATTGGGAGCACAAATAAATGAAACACATGCCAATAAAAGTTTTTCAACCTCCATCAATCACTTATTAATAGTCCATATCACAAAACAACACTTCTTGTCACCACCACGATGTGTCTCCCATGCCTTTTCTCAACATGGTAATAATAGTCAATACCTACCATACACAGCAGGTCAGTTAACAATACTTTATAACACATTTTCTGCCTGGTCTTAGGGCTACATTATTCTCCCCAGCCATAAATCCAAACCTAAGTGTTCGGATAATGAAGAAATAATTAAAAGCTATCATCTTTCCCAAATGTACCCTTATAAGTGCTACAACACATTGTACTAGATACTATTGATAAATTACCAACCAGTCACCATGCTATCACAGTGCAACTAGAAATTGCAAGAGAATGTTGACCCAGAAACAGCTAATAAAGGTTTCAGTGGCCTTATGCTGCCCATGCAGGCTCATACAGTTACAAACAACTGACTTTCAATGGAAGAAGTATAATGTTCACCCTAACTTAAACAAGAACATTTCTTGGCTCATTTTATATCTTTGGACATACTTGGTAAATTACAGAATTCTTCAGGTAGAGCAATGGTTGTGATTATAATTATAAACCGTATTTTTTAACTTATACCAAAAAATGGGGACCAGTTTTACTTCATAAAATTAAGACTTTTAAGCATAGACATGCATTAGTCTCAAACTGCCATGAATCAGGGAAAATTAGTGTTTTACACCTGAGGATGTGCTGTGCTGTTCCCTACCTCCACCAGGTGGCTAAACTAAACAATGGACATAAAGCACACTTTTCCATTTGTATTTCTGAAGAAGACACTCTGGATATCACAGAATATTTTTTCTATCATTAAATGGCTATACAGACACCTTAGAATGTTAGTAACATACATCAACATGCCAGATAATTGTTTTGTGCTGCACTGACAAAAGCTTCATTTCATGCCTCAGAGCTCGGGTAAATAAGCCACTACAATAAAACAGTGCTTGCAATACATGACTGTTTGTTTCTGATGTTTACTGACTTTATTTTTTGGCAGAAAGTGATACAGCTTTAAAATGCCAAGCTATATTGAATCGGGCTGTGTGAGCTCACAGAAAAGGCAAGACGTTAAGTCTTTATTGTGCTGAATTAACACTGCATATCTCCATTCTTCAAGACATTCTATAGCTACAAAATATGTGTGCAGGCTAAAACTCATAGGGAGAGTTCTGGCTGGCTGGAAAGCAGGTCCACAGCTCTTGCACCTGAATGTTGGATTTGCTAACAAAGATCTGAATAAAGCTGTACTCTTGGCACCTCAAAAAGAACATAAAACATGTTTTAGTACAAAATATGAAACTATACTCAATGTCTATGTAATATGTCTACACTTAAATATTCTGATTGCCTTTCATATTTAAATGAGAAATTACATATATTCTCTCCATATCTACTTCATTTTAATCAATGTACCATTTCATTACTATCATCAAAGAGTATTTAGCAGAGCAACTGTGAATCACTCTACAAGCAAAATTGTTAAAAACAAACCCAATTGTGAAAAAAATCTGCAAACTGTCGTTGCAATTTATTCATTTAGCTTTCAATACAATCTTCTAATGAAGTGACATTACTTAAAATTGCTAGCAAATATGAACAGACTTAGAAACCTAGTAATCAGCAGGCTAACAGGTGTTGAAATCCCAAGAGAGAGAAGAGGGATATTAGATAATCACGTTATGCCTGACACCTCATGTAGAATACTCATAATTCTAATCAACTTAAATGCAATTCAAAATGACCCATGCCACTGGTTTCTTTCCTTTAACTACCTTTTAGCAAAGATAAAATCTCTTGTATTCCATATAAAGTTTGCTAATTGACCAATTCCAACTTATAAATTATTTTACTAAATTGTATCTACAATTTAGTTGAATCAACTTCCTGTTATCCATGTGACATCTCTCACTAAAACAAATATTCACAAATATATTAATTCCTTTCAAATTAATCAGCTATATTTCTGAATATGAATAGTTTCCTGTCTTTTACATCCTTACATATAAAATATGTCAGTAGCCACCAAACAGTCTTCGCAATAATATTTTTAATGTGTCTGCAACAAACTAAATATAACGAAATGAAGGCAGAGCTTGGGCCGTTAAGAAAGGAGGGGGCATCCATAACTTGATCAATTCCTCATCCGATACCCGTACAACCTTGACAAAGGCATCGTAACCCTCATCACACTCATTAACACATGCAAATACCGCCCAGCTGTTTTCAGGGGTACTTAACATTGCTTCCTTACAGATAAAAATGCAGGCATTTTCCAGTTCCTTAAAGCAGGAGTACAATACCTTCCAGAAACAATACCAATGACATAGGTGTCAAGTATGCAGTAAATCCACAAAGTACACGTCTTGCTATGAGCTCCAGTATTGCTGGATGGGAAACCCAGGCTACCTTTCCCATTTAGTTACAGGTGCAACTACACCTTCCAGAGATACGGTTGGTACGTTCAAAAGCCACACAAACTTCAGAAGCACCTTCAAATGCTTCAGTCCCCAGCATAGAAATATGAGCGCATTTCCCAAAGATTGTAAAAGACGTCGTGTATATTCGCCTTGAAAACCCTCCCATCCAATCCTCAAAGAGAAAAAACTATGAAACACAGAAGCCCAAAGGTAAATATTTCCATGTTTTTTCTAAAGGCCTCGATAACGAGAGCGAGAGAGAGAGAGAGAGAGGCTGAGAATGAATGTAGGTAAGTACCACCCGCCGCCTCTGCAAAATCACAGCCAACAAGCAGCCGGCCGGGGCTCAAGACCCGTGCGACGCGGACCGTCGAGCGGCGCCAGGACCGCCGCCCCGCCGTCGCGCCGGGAAGAGGCTCAGCCCTCCCGCCTGCCGCTGGCCGCGAAGTTTGCCGCGGGGCGGCCGCCGCGGTCCCCCGGCCTCAGCGCTCCGGAAGCCGGGCGGAGGGCGCCCCCGGCGCAGGGAGACAGTCTCCCTGCGGGGACGCGCCCAGCGGGGACTCGGGTGCAGCGGGCCAGGCACACTCGCCCTCAGGCGGGTGGACCCGCACGCCCAGGGCGCCCGCCCCGGCCACGAGCACGCCCGCCTTACCTGGCCCACGGCGGCCGCGCGGGGCACGGGCCCGGAGCCGCTCCGGCGGTCACGGCGCCTGAGAGAGAGGGAGGCGACGGCGGAGGAGGAGCTCCGGCGAGGAGCGGGCGGGCGGCTGGCGGCTTTGTTTCCACTGCGTGGAGCCGCCGACCCTGCGTCACCATGGCAACCGCTGGGGGCCAGGACCCAGTGGGGACCCTTGGACATCCAGGGTCCGGGACCCTCCGGGCCGCCGTCGGCGGAGCCCCTGCTCCTCTCTTCAGTAATCTGAGTGCTCGGAGGGGAACCCCAAGGAGCCGCCGCCACCACAAACACACCCCTGTCAGTTTCCCTCGCGGAATCGCTCTCTCGCCCCAGCAAGAGGGAAACGGGAGACGGAGGAGCTGTCCGGAACCAATTCCTATTTCCATCCTAGCAGGCACCCCCTTTGATTTCCCACACGGGACATTCCCAACCTCCCCCCATGCCCCAACACACCTTTCTTCTACGGAGCTGAACCCTCACAATGGAAATTCACTAATGAGAAAAGAAAGCAGTGCAAACTGATAAAGTGTTGAGCAACTGGTACTTGGCGCTTCTGTTGCCACTGCTACAGCCTGCACTGAACTGCCAAGGGACACCGTACCTCCTCCTCCGCCTCCCTCCCTCACCAAGCTTGCCTCAGCTGGGTCTGGTCTCTCTCCATCGAAATCCTCCATCTGCCTTGTTGAGTTCTCCAGTAGGACAGAGTGGGGAGGAGGCTTTGTTTTTATTTACTTATTTTATTGTAAACACAGGATACACCTTGTAACCTCACAGGCTAAAATAACTTTCCGGCTGCATTAGGAGTCTACGCTGCTGCCACTGCTCAGCTACTGGCTATGACTGCTAAGCATCGAGCTCTGGCTGCCTGTGTGCCAAAAAGGGGCTGTGTATTGCAGGTCACGGCGCTCGCTCCGGAAAAGAGAGGGACAAGGCTAACCTTGGCACCTGCTAGGCCTCCTCGCCTAAGAAAATTCTTGGATAGGGAGGGAAAAGTACTAGTAGATCCACAATAATGCTACCTCTAAAGGACAGAGCTAGAGGACAGATACCATCAGGTGAATGAGTCATCACCCCATACTATGTCTTCTTGAAAGTTCAGTTACTGAATTCAAAGCCCACAATGTCTTCATTTAGACCCCCGGGGAACATGGCATTTATTTTCTGGCATTTGTAAATCACCAAAGGAATGTCTAAAACTTATCATAAAACTCTAAGGTAGCTGATTTTTTTCTGTGTTTGCTATCTATCTGAGAAGCTATAAAGCAGAACACTGTTATTACCAATTGAAACCACCCATATTAATTAATAAAAATACTATATAAGATCCTCTTTAGAGTGGAGAATAGAAACAGTTGGTTTCTCAGAAGGGTTGGCCACTTTCCTGTAGTGGGAACATTGGTATTTCCAGATGAAGTCCAGAGACAAAGTCTTTCCCACAAGGGTGAAATCAAGAGACAAGGTCTTTCCCAAAGGCTGCTAAGCAGTTTGGTAATATTTGTTAAAATTTTAAATGGGCATGCCTTTCATCCAGATATATCAGTTCCTAGAAATCTTTCAAGCAGAAATACACAAATGTGCAGTGATTGATGTATAAGGATGTGCATTGCAGCAGTTTTCCAATAGCAAAAATTTGAAACAACTTGTTTGTTCATCTATAGTGAGGTGGCTATATAAATTTGGCACATTTGTACCATATAATACCATGCATCCATTAATAAGAATAAAATGTATAAAATACATAGAAAGAGATTGATTTCATCTAAATAAAAAAGAGAGGCTGCAGTACAATATTTATGGGGTAAGTCCATTATCATACCAAAAAAAAATGTTTTAGGTAAGATAGAAACACAGACATAGACATATAGATAAAGGTATAGGAGTACACATATCTAGTCATTCACAGTTCTTATCTCTAAAACTAAAGTGAGAATTGAAGGAAATATTACTTGTTACTATAAACAATCCAGTATCCAGTATTGTTTGGTTTGTTTGATTTTCCTTTTTAATGAGCATGTATTAGTAATTTTTCAATGAAGAATCAGAAACAAAGATTCTTAACAAGTGTTTGTCAACTGCTTGGTTGAGAAATGAATACAGAACAGTGAAAAGCTATTGAGTTGGCCAGTCCAGCTCTCAGATGCTAAAGCCTAGAAAGTCCACACTGAGTCCACACTTAGTGAATTCCTTAGTGACCTGGTTCTGCATTGTTCTGTGAGGTAGGTGTTCATGCAGACATTCACTTCTTCCCAGGAGATTTAGTTTTAACTTGAGGTCAGCTCCAGCCTAGCTCTTAGACAAAATTACAAGATTACAAGGAAACCATACTTCTAAAACGTGTCACCTTACCTGCCAGGGTATAGCATTTAAACAGGTTAAGTGGCAGGCATTAATCAAATTAGTGAATTTGGTAATAAAGGTTCTGGAGCTGAGAAATTATTATATGGATGCACACTGGCCTTTCTTATTCTCACCATTTTTGAAATATGTAAACTAATAAATTTACTTTCCTAAAAAGATCCTCTATAGCTGCACTATCCAATTTAGTACCACTAGCCAATGTGACTATTGAGAACTTAAAACAGGGCCAAAGTGACATGTTCAGTATGTGAACAATACACACCAGATTTTGAAGACTTAGAACAATAGCTCCCAAAAAAGATAATATCTCATTAATAATATTTATATTGATTACATGTTGAAATAATATTTTAATATAATGGGTTAAATAAAATATATCATTAAAATTATTACATTTGTTTCATTTTAACATGGTTACTAGAAAATTTTAAATTGCATATTGGACAGCTTTATTTTAGAATTGGTATTTATGGTAAAATAACATTAAGAAATCCAAAGTGAGTTATTCTTCTTCACTTTTTGTTGAAACAGAATATAATTACTTCACTAATACTTCCCAATGTATAGATGTGCCCTAATATAGTAATTTATGTTAAATAATTTAAACTTAGAAAAATGCTATATATAGACATTTGTTTATATTTTAGGAAGATTTTATTACAGATTCTAAAGATATATTACCTGATACTGAGTCCCAGCTCTACTATTTATCAGCTATATGACCTAGGCAAGCAGTTTACTACATCTGGTCCTCAATTTCCTCATCTATAAAATGTGATCATAATGATGCTTACCTCATTGAGTTGTTGTGAGAATGAGATCAATGAATGCATAAAAATCTCTAATTACAATACCTGATTATATTCAATGCTGAATAAATGTTAGCTAATTTTTTTAAGATTTTATTTTAGAGAGAGGAGAGAGAAAAAAAAGGGACGAGGAACGGGAAGCATCAACTTCTGGTAGTTACTTCTCGTATATGCCTTGACCAGCTCTCATATGTGCCTTGACAGGGAAAGCCCAGGGTTTTGACCAGTGACCTCAGCATTCCAGATCAACCCTCTATCCACTGCACCACCACAGGTCAGGCAATTTTAGCTATTATTATTTACTACTATTATTATTACATTTTGTCAGGTCTGTCACATTCTATTAACCTTCAATTTAGGTTAGTCTATATTTATAATAATTATTTCATATTCATTTAAATAAGCTGATTGGAACTGTGGCTGAGCCATCAAAATTTCATTTTCCTCACCCTTAAACTGATTATAAAACAGCTATCAAAATCAAAGAGCTATTTTGATCCATTTTAAGTTAGCGAAATAAATGAAAATTTCTATCACTGGATCTGCATTCATAATAATTTCATTTAATAAATATTAAAATTTCCAGGTTCAACAAAATGCAACAAATATCTAAAGTGGTTTGCATTCTGTTTATTATCATTACATTCCTAATGTGTAAAATAAAGAAGTTATCCCTACCCTACTGAAGTATTTGTATAAAAATGTTCTTGTTCTTACCTGACTAGGTGGTGGCACAGTGAATAGAGCATGCGCCTGGGATGCTGAGGACCCAGGTTCGAAACCCCAAGGTCACTGGCTTGAGCATGGGATCATAGACGTAACCCCATGGTCTCTTGCTTGAGCCCAAAGGTTGCTGGCTTGAAGCCCAAGGTCGCTGGCTTGGGTCCAAGGTCGCTGATTTGACCAAGGGGTCTCTTGCTCTCCTCAAGTCTCCCAGCCAAGACATATGTGAGAAAGCAACCAATGAACAACTAAGGAGACTAAGGAGCCGCAAAGAAGAAATGATGCTTCTCATCTCTCTCCCTTCCTCTCTGTCTCTCTGTCTCTCTCTCACACTTAAAAAAAAAAAGTTCTTGTTCTATAATTTGAAATTTGTCTACCCAAGTCCTTATTTTTTACTTGATTATAAATCATGAGAGCTAATACTTATTGCACACCGTGACCAAGGTCACAGTTATTTAGTAGCAGAATTACTAAACTCTTAACCACCACACACTAAGAAATATCTTACTTGAGAGCTTGAGTTCAAATATATTGTATGGCATTAAGCCATGAGTTTTGAAACAGAGTAAAAAAGCAAACTTCAATGTTCTCTCATTACAACCTCATTAAACAACAATTCCTTCTACCCTTGCCTTCTAGTCATGTTCCGACATTGTTTAATGAGGTGATATTAACAGACTCAAAACACATAAAGAAAAGAAGACTTCTGTTGTCTATGTCTTAAAATTAGTTTTCTTCATGGATAGTTTTACAATTTGATTGGGAAAACAGAGCTCTGGCCATTCAGAATGCTTGAAAAAGAAAATCAAAGACTCTGCTAAGTCTTTAGAAGCTGAAAATTCAGAACTCACAGATTCCTCTCCTCCCAAAAGCCCCCTAGGACACTAGGCAAAGCTGCCCTCAAAGGCAAATATTGACTATCATAGTCCTGCAAGTAGAGAAAAATGCACTTCTTTATATGCTACTTCTAAGTAGCATGGCTATCCTGGCACCAAGAAAGTATATTGGTCCCTTGGACTACAAAGTCCTGTGGCCATACAGGAGCATTTAAATCATATTTGTTTCCCCTGACCAGGTGGTAGATAAAGCATCATACTGGAACTCACAGGACCTAGATTCAAAACCCCAAGGTCACCAGCTTGAGCGTGGGCTCGCCAGCTTGACCATGGGGTCACTAGCCTGAGTATGAGATCATAGACATGACCACATGATCGCTGGCTTGAGCCCTAGGTCACTGGCTTGAAGCCCAAGGTCACTGGTTTAAGCAAGGGGTCACTTGCTCTGCTGTAGCCCCTGCCCCCGCCCCAGGTCAAGATACATATGAGAAAACAATCAATGAACAACTAAGGTGCTGCAATAAAGAATTCATGCTTCTCATCTCTCTCCCTTCCTGTCTGTCTGTCCTATCTGTCCCTCTCTCTGACTCTCTGTGTCTCTTTCTCTCTCTCTTTAAGAAAAAAAAAATCATATTTGTTTCAAAATATCCAAGAGATGCCCAGTTAACATGATCAATTTCTTCATCATAATCTCTTAGAGAAATAAAAGATCCAGTCAAATGACAAGAATTTCACCTAACTTGAGGTAGTCCCATTTGCTTATTTGTTTGTTTGTTTCCCTTGACTAAGGAGACATATCAGAAAAAATATTGCTACAAGCAATGTTGGAGATTTTACTGATAATGTTTTCTTCTAGGATTTCTATGGTTTCAAGTCTTTAATCCATTTTGAGTTTATTCTTATATATGGTGTAAGAAGGTGGTCTAGTTTCATTTCTTTTTTTTTTTTTTTTTTTTGCAGATATCTGTCCAATATTTCCAACATCATTTATTGAATAGACTATCTTCACCCCATTGTGTGTTTTTTCCTCCTTTGTGAAATATTAATTGATTATAAAGTCATAGCTTTGTTTCTGGGCTCTCTATTATGTCTGTTTTTATGCCAGTACCATCCTGTTTTGATTACAATTGCTTTGTTGTATGGTTTGATATCAGGTACATGGTTCCTCCAACTTTGTTCTTTCTCAAGATCACTGTTGCTATTTGTTACCTAACTTGAAATGAGCTCTAGTGTATTATGTGTTGGTTGACAATAGACTGTGGACTGCCCTAATAGCTTTAGCAGTAAAGAAACAAAAAGAAATTCAGTTTTCTTATCAATGCCAAACAGTCCCATAATTGTTTATAGAACTGAAGGAAACAAATTTCTCACTGCAATCCATTCTGCAAAGATAAGATGACTGTTGAAATTACCTTGCTACTTAACCAAGTATTGAGAAAAATGTTGTCAATAATTGATAGTAGCCATATATTCCGCCACTGAACTACCTGACATATCAGTCAATATCAGTGTGAGAAAAGCTATGCTAATTAGAGAAATGTATCTTCTATGACTCTTGGAGAACGCGGCCAAAAGTAAATGGGATTGAGAAGGACTGTCTTACTCATCATTTTTTATCTCCTTGTATTTATCATTCACCCTATTTTAAAATATACACATATTATTTGCCAATGAAGAAAGTGACAGAGAAACAGAGTTAAAGAAACAAACACATCACAGTTCTTTGCCAAAAGCTCCCTATAGAGAAAGCAACATGATATCTCAGCCAAAAGCATGATTTGATATTGATCAGATCACATTGAACTTTTGATGTGCTTTAATCTGATTTAAATAAATTTTATTTTAAATAAATTAACTTTTGGTGGTGTTCAAAACATTGTATGCAAAGAGCGACTGTAAAGATGTCACTGCCTTTTCTGGGGTCATTAATCAGAGGCTTACATCTCTTTCTAGAGCTCCCTGGCATCAGATCTTCTCCACACTCACAACTTATCTCATTTCAATGGCAAAAAATGTGTAGAATATGAACTATTTCCAATATTATCTGCTTTAAATTCATAATGTATTTAGTTATTGATTCCTAACACAACTGCAAATGAATTTCATAAGTTTTAATTAGATTGTTCAATGAAGCTCATTGACCAAAGGTCCTGTGTGATTCTAATGCTGTAGTACTACTGGACTGAGAGACTAGAAGAGGCATCCAAGGGAAACTGTGCTCCACACTTCATCATAATAGTAAAACTATTTTGAAGTCTCTCTTTGTGACTAGATCTTTTGAACATCATGCATGAAGTATTCCACACCATCAAAGGCAAGTCAAGAGTGTTGTGATCACACAGGCTCTTCATGGTTGAGGTCACAATGTGCCAAAGGAAATATGCATGACAGCATGTCCACTATTGCCTCACCATCACTTTAAGAGCATACCTTGCTTTGCTAGATAGGCTCAGATCACAGGAAATACCCAGAGATTGGCTTGTTAAGTGTAGTCAGATGTGTCAGATTTAGGCAGGAGTAGGGATCTGAAACAAGGTCTGCTCAGTGGGCAGGGTAAAATTGCCAGATAAACACAGGATGTACAGTATTTGGGAATTACGGATACTCAAACTTACATTATTTTTTGTTTATTTAGACTTCAAATTTAATTGAGTATCTTCTCTATTTATTTGCTAAATCAGTCAACCCTAGGCAGAGAGCACAGGGAAGATCTGAGCAGGTGCAGGTGCAGCTCCAAGGAAAAACCTGTTTCAGTGCACAGAGCAATACCTGTAGTTATCATGCTCTTAGTCAATGGCTAATCATGGTAGTGCAGGTATGTGGGCAATGAAGTGAGTGTGGGTAGATGTGGGGAGAAGAAGAGCACAGTTATTAGAACTGATCACAAGATCCAGAACACACTAACAAGCATAAACTAAAGCTGAGTCCCAAAACACTGGGCTAGAGGGGTGGTTCTCAGTATTTCTGCCTCAATAACATTCATGAAACCAAGCCCTCCAATCAGTAATACCTCACTTCATACTCCCCCAGAGGCATTTCAAATTTCCCAACAAGGAAATGGGGTCTGAAAAATCCATCCCAAAGTTTCTAATATTTATTATCACCACAAATGAGTCTATCTTCCAATTGGCAATATTTTGAAGATTGCTCATTTTTTACAAAGAATGGTGAGAAAGATGAAAACAGGGTGATTCGTGAGTCTGACAATTCGGTAGATCAGGTGACAGATGATTTAGTGTTGAGCAGGGTGGGTGGTGGTATTGGAGATGGAGAGAAGTGAAAAAGGGCAAATATTTTGGAGAAAGAATGAAGAAGTCTTAGTAAGGGTTTTCCTCTAGGACAAAAGGGAAAGGAGAGTGCCTGGAATGCCTCCTAGGTTTCTGGGCAACCATAAAGAACTCTGTCAGGGGAGAGGAGCTGAGCCAATTAGATTATCTCTCCCGAAAGAAGAAACTTAGACCAGATGGTGGAAGTGGATATAGTGAGATGTCATATTGCACAGATAGAGCTCACTACCATGCTGATCTCAGGGAAGGAGGAAGATAACCAACAGCAAAGAGAAAACAGAGACAAGAGCCCTGTGGCCTCTAGAAGACCTAAAGGGTGGCCTCATGGCTTTCCTTCTGTCCTTGGACCCCATTGAGTGTGTTTCTGAGTTCCTCGCTCCTCTGTTTCCTAACTTGGAACGCTCCCCCCTCCCACTTGACCTCCTTTGTGTCTTTCAGCTACCTACTTAAATGTCATTGATTCAAAGAGAACATTCTGACCTCCCAATCTGAAATAGCACCCAGTTTCTCATTATCACACTGCGCTCTTTTATTGTTTTCAAAACACCATCTTCTGAAACTGTCATTCATTTACAAGTCCACCACCCCACCTTCTAGCAAGCCAGCTCCCAAACTGCAGGGATTTGCCTGTCTCTTTCACTAGAACAGCACCTGGTGCAGTGGTGTTCAGTAAACACCTAGTGAAGGGGTTCTTGTGGATGGTGTCCCAGTTTCAGGTTCTAGTTCACAGGAACTGACTCTAGCTTATTTTCTGCCCTTGACTACTATAAAATAGTCATGCCCTTATAATAACCTTTCCTTCTCTTTGACCTCCTTCAAATGCTTTTTTTCCTAACCAGCAAAGGGTCATCCCAGAACATTCATAGGAATATAAATCAACAGAGGTTTGGACATTAGCTAGGAGATATATCAACACTGAACAAGGGAAAGAGCCACAATTTTTTAAAAATAGAACGGATATATCAAGATTTTATTTGTTTGCATTGCCTTCCTTTTCTGTGCAATCCCTGGGCTAAGCCAGAGATCTAGAGATGAAGAAGGGCAGCCTCCATGAGTGGAAGCTGTCCGCAGAGAAGACATGAGGGTGACACTCGATGGCTGAACAGGTGGTAAGCTCTGTGGCAATCTGCAGTTCATGCTTTGGGCCCTGATTGCCACAAAGGAGATAATTTTCCCACTGGTTCTGGAGGCAACAAAAAAAAGGAGGTCATTCCAGGTAGAGGAAACAAGAGATGTGAGGTGCTGAGATGCTGAGATGCTGAGCCAGCATATCAAGTTCTGAGGAGTCCATTCAGTGTGGCCAGAATTCAGGGTTTTTATCAGATAGCGGCAGTAAATTGTATCGGGACAATAGCAAGGACCAGATTGTATGGACTGGCGTAAGGAAAATGCATTTACTTTAGTAAAATTAAAGCCCAGGATAGTAAACTCTAGCCATAGAAAGGTACTTTCCTGATGAGCAAGACCTCACAGAGCCTGACTCTGTTCCCTCCTAGGTTTTCCCACCCACTGGCAACTCTCAAGGCTAAAGCCGCAGGGGTCCCTTGCAGCTGAGTAGTAGGGACTTCACACATTCTTTCTTGAGTGGTCTTTGACACTCTCTATGAGACTTCAAACGATTAAAGGGATTAAAGCAGAAGGGGATTAATAATAAAGAGTGTTGGACGTTAGAGGTCTGCTGGTCCCAGTCCAGGTTCCCATGGACGGATATCCAGTGTTGCCAAGACCAGTGCCATTGTCAGCCTCATCAATGACAGCTTGCTGGAGAAAGGCAGTGAGCCAGGAATTCTCCAAAGCTGCCTGTTGTGTAGGTTGATGGAGATCATGGAATCCACAAGGGGCTTTAGTTAACTCTTTTAACAGGAAAGACATTCATTAGAACTATTTGATTTTAATGAAAACAAAACCTGTAGGCTGGGAGGGCACTCTGTCCTTTCAGAAATTCATATTAGGCAAAAGCTTGCATAAACCTTTCCCTCTACATTCTGGCCATTTGTCACTTTCTAACAACTCTACCTTTCTATTTAAATTTTAAACCCATCCTCCTGCTCACATAACCCTACTAAGGACTACTATATTTTATCTGATAAAATAGCTTTACAATATTTTATCTAATATAATAGCTTCTTTAACTGGTCATGTGGTCTCCCCTACATGTGTAGTCATCTCACTCATTGTTGCTGACCCCATCTTGCTAAAACATAGCTTTAAACATGTCATGCCCTGCTCCTGAGCATTCTATAACTCCTCATTGCCTCTGGAATGACAACCTTCCCCAAATCTTTTGCTCTCTACGATTTGGCACTCACTCACTGTTCCCACTGTAATGCCTACTACATTGTCTTCATGCTACAGCTAGAATAAAACATAGTGAGTGTCCTATAGTGCCAGGTTTGTTCTGCTTACAATGCCCTTTTCTCTACATTCAGATAGTACCTCATGTGCAAATATTACCTTCCCCTTCACCACTCACTCCAAACACCCATACTCCCATGAAAAAAATCTCTCATCCTGTTGGGTGAGATGGAATCTCTCCCACCTGGTCTCTCCCACAACACATGACCTTGTATCTCTCTTGTAGAATTTACTACCTTACATTTTGTGCTGAGTGGTATTGCACATGTCAGGAATAAAAGCTCCTAAACCAAAAGTTTGGGGTCCTATATTTGAATTCCACATTGTTTCTAGGATGGCATCTTCCCTCCTAACACGGTGCTTTCCCCTCCATTGGCATTTCTTTTGTTGAATTAATTCATTAAGTATTTTGCCCCACATAGAACTCCCGGCCCTGCTGTAACTTCCATCAGGTCATTACTGTAGCATTTTGTTTAGCTGTCAAGTGAGAGTGCACATCAAAGATTTGTTTTGTCTTTATGTTTTGGTGGTTGGTCATTTGGGGTTTGCATAAAGGCAAGCTGAAGAGGTGCCAATTTGTAAAATGTGGCCTGGAAATTAACTCATCCCTTTGCTCTTAGTGGTACAAAAGCACCACTCTGAAGTTGCAATCTGAGCTCCCTTTCCTTAGTCTCTGATTACTCACTGGGGCTTCTTTTGTTGGAGGATTTTTCAGCTTGGGACTTTCATCCTGCTTAACAACCTGAACATCCCATCACTACAGACATGTTTGTTTCATCAGCTTTTACTCTGAAAAGGTTTAACAGGATCAATTTGCTTAAGCAAACTTTTATTTTGTTTTAGTTTTCTATTTGGGGATTTTATTTGTAAGAGTGTGTGCACAAAATTAGATGATTAAAGTGAATGAAATGCGAGAGAGAAGAAAGATAGTTCAGTCTAGGAGGCCTGAGGACAAACTAACGGCATATATCCCAGATGGTCGTCTTGAGTGTTTACACATTTAAAACAGCAAAATATGGTAAACTGTTAAAGTACCTGTGTCTCAGTCCATTTGGGTTGCTATAAAATATATGTGTGTGTGTGTGTATACATATATATGCCATGTACTGGGTGGCTTAAACAACAAACATTGATTTCTCATAGTTCTGGGGGTGGGAAGTTTAAGATAAAGGTGCTGTAGATCCATATTGGTGAGGGCCCAGTTCCCCGTTCATAGTTCATCTTTTTCTATAACCTCACATGGCAGAAGGGGAAGTGATCCCTCTGGGGTCTCTTTTATAAGGGCATTATTCCCACTTATCAGAGTTCCACCTTCCTGACCTCAGTACCTCCCTAAAGCCCTTCCTCCTAATACCATCACACTGAGCTTTCGATTTCAGTACAGGAATTTTGGGAAGACACAAACACTCAGACTGTAGCAACATATATCAGGTGGGATGCTTTCAACTGCAAGAAAGGAAATACGTGGCTAAAAGTACTCCAAATAATAACGGTTTATTTCACAAAACAAGACATTCTGCAGCTCCTATCAGCCAGGGATGAGCTCCTACTACATCTCTGCTCTCTTTTCCTCTCCCAGGAAGTCAGCAGCAGTCCCTCTTATAATCTCAAAATGGCTGGCATAACTCTAAATATCGAGCCTTCACATAACTACATCCAAACAGGAAGAAATGGGATGTAACAAAAGGCTTTTCTCATCATGCTACTCTCTTTAATTAGAGAGTATCATTTTTTCCCAATATTCCTCAGCAGCTTACGTCTTAGTAAACTGAATTGGGTCTCATCTCTGGACCAGTCCTTGTAAAAGGGAAACTCAAAAACCATGAGGGCAGAGGCCAATCACGTCATTCCCTGGACCTGGGCACACTGCCAGATGAACAGAGAAATGGGGTTCTCAGAGTAAGAAACAGGGAAAATGGTTGTTGGGCAGACAGCCTACTGTACTTGACAAATGCTATAAACTGCTCTCCATCTAGTTTAATACTGAGAAGGTACTTCATAAGCAGTTAATCAGTACTGACAGGAGTGAACAGAGGACTTTCCACGCACAGTCAAACATTTTAGCGCCCTCTGCTTTATTGTGCTTCACAGATGTTTTTTCACAAATTGAAGACAAGACCCTCCACCAGCAAAAAAGATTATAACTTGCTTCATTGCAATATTCACATTCTGACAGTGGAGTGAAACTGAACCCACGATGTCTCCACGGTATGCCCGTAGATTAACCCAAATCCAAACAAATAATAATATTATCTTATTAGTATCAAAAGAAATGATGAGGAAGGGTTGAATCTGAAAGACCAAGACTGTCTACCTGATTTAAGCTGTTGCTTGTTTTATTGTCCCTGATATTATTATGCACAGTTACTGGAAACATTTCTCTGTGTTTACTTAAGTTAAGCTGAAAAGCTATCACTATTTATTCTTTTCATGTTGGTCATTAAATTAAATAGTAGTTTATGTGTAATTACTGGACCTGAAAACTTATCTTGACTTGTGGGAAAATTCCTTTCAATCTGGCCATGATCATGAGCTGTTATTCAAACTGAGTCACCCAACCTTGACCACTTCATGATGACCTGACAACAGCTGTCATTTATCTTTGATCACGGCTTCACATCACGCTTCCTTGCATCCTTACTTTTTTTTTTTTTTAATGTTCTTTCTCACCTCAAATTTATTTTATTTATTTTTGCATGGATGGCTCGTGTCCTGTATTTGCATGTTCACGGCAACGTTCTTTGATCATGCTGCAATCTAACATTGCCTGGAGATCTATAAATTCTCCCCTGGGGAAAGCTTCAAGGTTACAAATCAAATGTGAGACTCCAAATATCATAGTGCTCTTTGAAGCTGTGCTTCATATTGAGCCATTCGGGAGACAGCAGGGGGAATGAACACAGCAATTGAGCAATTCAAAAAGAATGACTCAAATGCCAGGGAACAGAATAAGTTCGGCCTCAAAAAAAAAACCCTTGGAAAACCTTGGGCCAAACCGAGTGCCAATATTGTAGAGACAGGAGGAGCACAGACGTCGCCTGGGGTCTGTTATAGATGGCTGATTTAGGTAAATAAGAGAACGATGCAGGAAAGAGAGCTTTGTGGAGGAACAATGATAAGGGGTTTGATCAGATGCTGATGCAGAGGGCTTTCTTTGATACTCTGACTTTAAGTCGCTGTAACAGAATGTCAAGGCTTGTTCCTGCTTTCCCTCTTTCTCCATTGCCGGCTGCTATCCGCCCACTTCTTCGATATATTTCACTGTGAAGCAGAAGTGGAATATGGAATGCCTAATAGTCTCTCATATTAAAAAGAATCGCTTTAACTTCAGGCAAGATCTTTCTGCAAATTTAGTTCCCTTGAAACCTTCTGATAATAGAGAATGAAAAGGGCACTATTTCATAGATAAGCTTGCACATTATTTCACTTTACCTCTCATAAATTCCCAAATCCCCAACCAATTTTATTTCCTGCTCCTTCGTTTTCTTCTTTTTAATTCTCCTCCACCACCATTTATGTATTTTGACCTATCTTTTCTCCTGGATTCAACATGAATAATAATAAAGTTTAAGAAAAAACTGTCTTTCCTGAATATAGCAATGGCTCAGACTCTGTCCTTGTCTGGCTCTTTCACACCTGGGAGGCATGATGGAATGGAGAGTCCCAGAAATGGCATGGTAGTTGGGGCTTCTGGGCCAGCTCCACCCTAAGTGTGCCCTTTCCCTCATATATAAAACGAAGGGTTTAACTAGGCGATCACACACAAGGATTTCCTCCCTCAAAGGCAGTATGGCCTACGATTAAGAGCAGATACTTGGGGCCCTGGCTGGTTTACTCAGTGGATAGAGAGCATCAGCCCAGAGTACAAATGTCTTGAGTTCAATCCCTAGTCAGGGCACAGAAGAGAAGTGACCATCTGCTTCTCTTCCCTTCCCGCTTCCCCTTCTCTCTCTCTTCCGCTCTTGCAGCCAGTGGCTCGATTTGTCTGAGCATCGGCCCCAGACAGGGGTTGCTGGGTGGATCTGTTGGGGCAAAAGAGGGAGTCTGTCTCTCTATCTCCCCTACTCTCACTTAAACAAACAAACCAACAAGCAAAGACTTGGCAGTTCCCTAGTTCTACCCAGGAGATTCTGAAGCAGGCTCTTGCAAGCTGAGTAACCTTGGGAAAGATCCTTCATCACCCTGAGTCTACACTTTGGCTACCCTACCTGTAAAATAGGGAAGATTAAAGTACCAATTAGTGAGATTGTCAAAATTAAAAGAGTTACCACATGTGCTTGATCAGGTGGTGCAGTTGATAGAGTGTTAGCCTTTGAACACTGAAGCCCAGGTTCAAAACCCTGAGTTGCTAGCTTGAATGCTAGCTCACCAGCTTGAGCGTGGGATCATAGACTTGAGCCCAAAGTCACTGACTTGAGCCCAAGGTCACTGTTTTGAGCAAGGGGTCACTGGCTCAGCTGGAGCCTCCCCTCTCCCCTCAACCCCCGTCAAGACACATATGGGAAAGCAATCAATGAATAAGTAAGGTGCCGCAACTATGAGTTGATGCTTCTCATCTCTCTCCCTTCCTGTCTGTCTGTCTGTCTGTCTCTCTCTCTACCTCAAAGAGTTACCATATGCAAAGTGCTTAGAACAATACTTGGCAAATATATTCTGCATAAGTAGCTATAGCAGATCATGAATTATTTCTCTGTTTTTAACAGCTTTATTGAAATAAAATTCACATACATAATATTCACACATTTCAAATGTATAATTTCATATATTTACAAAGTTGTGCAACTATCACTACAATCAATTATAGAACATTTTGTGACTCCAAAAGAAAGACCTTGTACTCTTTAGCTATCACCCTCCTATCTGCACACCCCATACCCCCAACCCTTGGCATTCACAAATCTACTTTTAGACTCCACAGATTTGCCTATTCTGCACATGTCATATAAATGGATCATATAATATGTGGTCATCTGTGACTGGTTTCTTTCACTTAGCATAGTTTCAAGGTTTGTCTTTGTTATAACATGTATCAGTACTTTGTTCCTTGTTATAGCTGAATATTATTCCATTATTTGGATATATGCATTCATCAATTGATGAACATATGGGTTGTTTCCACATTTGGGTCATTGGGAACAATTCTATAAACATTTGTGTACAAGTTAGTTTTTAGTTTTTGTGGGGTGTTTTTTGTGACAGACAGAGAGAGACAGAGAGAGGGACAGATAGAGACAGACAAGAAGGGAGAGAGATGCGGCACCTTAGTTGTTCACTGATTACTTTCTCATATGTGCCTTGACTAGGGGGCTACAGCAGAGCGAGTTACCCCTTGCTCAAGCTAGCGACCTTGGGCTCAAGCTGGTGAGCCTTGCTTAAACCAGATGAGCCCACACTCAAGCTGGCAACCTCGGGGTCTCGAACCTGGGTCCTCTGTGTCCCAGTCTGATGCTTTATCCCCTGCACCACTGCCTGGTCAGGCCTGTGTACAAGTTTTATTGTGAACATAACATTTTTATTTCCCTGGGATATAAATCTAGTAGTGAAATTTCTAGGTCCTTTGGTAACTTTATGTTTAATAATTCAAGGAACCACCAAACTTTCTTCAAAGCAGCTGAACCATCTTTCATTCCCCTCACTAGTGTATGAGAATTCCAAGTTCTCTACATTCTCACCAACATTTGTTGTTTTCTGACATTTTGATTCTAATCATTCATAAGAGTATGAAGTGGGCCTGACCAGGCGGTGGTGCAGTGGATAGAGCGCAGGACTGGGATGCGGAAGAACCTGGTTCGAGACCCCGAGGTCGCCAGCTTGAGCGCGGGACCCATCTGTCTTGAGCAAAAGCTCACCAGCTTGGACCCAAGGTCGCTGGCTCCAGCAAGGGGTGGCTCGGTCTGCTGAAGGCCCACGGTCAAGGCACGTGTAAGAAAGCAATCAATGAACAACTATGGTGTCACAACAGCAACGAAAAACTAATGATTGATGTTTCTCACCTCTCTCCATTCCTGTCTGTCTGTCCCTATATGTCCCTCTCTCTGACTCTCTCTCTGTCCCTGTAAAATAAATAAATAAATAAATAAATAAATAAATAAATAAATAAATAAATAAATAAAACATTTTTAAAAAAGAGAGTATGAAGTGGTATTTCTTTATGGTTTTGATTTGCATTTGCTTTAACTAATGATGTTGAGTATCTCTGCATGTCCTTTGTAAGCTATGGGTTTTTATAAAATACCTCTTGTTGATGCTTCCAGAGAGCTTATATCACCAGACATACTCTGAGAGCAGATCCAGACCCTGGTTCCATGAGAGTTTGGGAAGATCGGGTTCATACAATCTGACCTTTGCAAGGTAAGACAATAGCCATGTTGTTAGTGTTATCCTAATCAACGGAAATCAGGAAGATGGTATGTTTTGAGTTCAACAAGTTTCATTTTTATTCTTTTTCCTTTGTAATTGAGTTTATTGGGGTGACAGTGGATAACAAAATTATACAGGTTTTAGGTGCACAATTCTACAACACATTGTCTGTATACTGTACTGTGTGTTCACCACCCCAAGTCAAGTCTGTGTCCATCACCATTTATCCACCTATACTATCCTCCACCTCCCATTACCTGCTTCCCCCAACGCCTCTTTAGCTTCCTTTTCTACCTAGGCATTTTCATTTCTAAGAAAACTCTTATTTCAGGGTCTTCCAAAGGCCCCAATTACCCTAATTTAGGTATTCTCAAATTCTGTGCCTTGATGTCCTTTTCATGTATGTAAGCCAGAGGTCCCCAAACTACGGCCCGCGGGCCAAATTATAGCCACCAGAGGCCATTAATCCAGTCCCCACCGCACTTCCAGAAGGGGCACCTCTTTCATTGGTGGTCAGTGTATGGAGTACTATATGTGCTGGCCCTCCAACGGTCTGAGGGACAGTGAACTGGCCCCCTGTGTAAAACGTTTGGGGACCCCTGAATTGTAAGCCCTCCCACTGTCTTCAAGAGTATGGATTTGTATCTTTTATAATATACATGAAAGTAATGTGTATACACTGACTGGGAAGATCAAAGTCTTACCACATCTCAAGAAGGAGCCTCCTTAAACAAACCAAAGCAGTTTAAACCAAATTTGTAAACTTGAACAAGTTAATTCACTCCGTTTCCTCATTGGTCAAAAGACATTCAAATCTCTAATTTATAGAGCTCTTTTTTACTTTTTACTGAATTTATTGAGATGACACTGGTTAACAAAATTATACAAGTTTTAGGTGCACAATTCTACAACACATCATCTGTACACTGTATAGTGTGCTCAGCAACCCAAGGCAAGTCTCTGTCCATCATAGTTTATCCCCCCATGTTCTCCCCCACTTCCCCCACCACCCTCCCCTCCAGCAATCACCATACTGACTTCCATGTCCATGAGGGGTTTTTTTTCCTGTTAATTTATTTATTGAGCTTTTATGCGTATCAAATGAGATATATAAAGTATTTGTCACAGTGCTTGACAAATAATAAGTGCAGAATAAAAGGGATAACATATGCCTTTTATTTTATACATACATATATATATGCCTACTTTAAGGTTTCTGTCTCAAGTCATCTGCAAGTTGACTTTCCAACATCATGGGACCATGTTAGGCAGATAAAATATATTATGCTCACTTTGTTAAAGATGGCACTGCCCACATGGAAGTTCGTTGATATTAATACGTAATGGGGAATAGGCTGTGGGCAGGCCAGGTCGTTATAGCCTAAGGCTTAGTTTTAAGGGTGAGCTTTTCCCCACACCCTTGACTGATTGGATGATGTAGGGTGGTGCACTCCTGAGGAATTCCATTATGCCTCAGATGGGTGACTTTGTACCAGAGACATTCTTATTTGTAGATTAGATTTAGGGTTTGGATTTCTACAGTATAAAGTGGGACAGACCGGGAGCTTGCTGGCTCTTGGTTCCTGAGGTTAGTATTAGAAAGGAGAGTGGATTAAGGCCACGTGGAGGAGAGGAGGCAGCCAAGATGATGGAATGCTGAGGAAGAAGCCAGTTTGTATAGAGAGGAGATGGGAAACAGAGGTGAATAAGTCTGGTGAGCTAGAAACCTTTTGATTCTAGGAAACTCGGATAAGTCAGTAGCTTTGTGAGCACTGAATGAGTGGGGTTTGGAGCCCAGTGTGTGTTTTTGCTTGCCCGCCGGGTGCAAGCTAGAATTAAAGCTGATGGTTCACCAGTTTTTGGCTCTGTTGTTTTATTATTGACTGTCCGAATCTAATGCGAACCTGCATGGGCCAGGCAGCTGTGATGGTGGCCCTGACTATTGGCTTTACAGACCAGTAATGTTGTTGCATATTAGGACTCAGATAGGAACTGCCCCAGAATATAATTCACTGGGAGGTTGGGAAATATGAGAGAAGGACTCCAGACCCAAAGGGACCAAATAGACAAGACTGATTTATTAGAAGGAACTTTGATTTCATAACACATGGAGTTGAATGAATTGAGGCAAAAGGAAGAAGGAACTGACTGAGCAATCCAGGAACTCCTCAACCCACAGGCTCCCTCTTCCTGGCTTTGACCACTCCTTCAACATTACGGGGTTCTTCTCTTAAACTTTAGAAGAAGAATAAAAACAGAACTAAGTTCTCCTTCTCAGACCAGAAAAGCCTCATCTCCAACAACTGAAGCTTCCTCCAGAGATGCAGTCTGTCATATTCCACTTTCTCCCTTTTAATGTGGCTTTACAACTCTTTGGCTTAACAGGGACTAGCCAGAGACCTGGCGATTTAGTAGAGTGATCGCCTGCTGCCATCTATGGGTAGAACATTAAAAGTGACCTAAGGGGAAATGCAAATTTATCATATTCATTACTGTATATTTAAATATATTGTAAAAAAATAACCAATAGCCTGACCAGGCGGTGGCGCAGTGGATAGAGGTTCGGACTAGGATGTGGAGGAACAAGGTTCGAGACCCCGAGGTCACCAGTTTGAACGCGGGCTCATCTGGTTTGAACAAGGCTCACCAGCTTGAACCCAAGGTCAATGGCTTGAGCAAAGGGTCACTTACTTTGCTGTAGCCCCACCCCCACCCCACCCCATCAAGGCACATATGAGAAAGCAATCACTGAGAAACTAAGGTGCCACAACAAAGAATTGATGCTTCTCATCCGTCTCCCTTCCAGTCTGTCTGTTCCTCTCTCTGTCTTTGTCACACACACTAAAAAGGAACCAACAAAGTTTTTGCTTCTTTATTGATTTTCTTAATATGTGAAAATAGAAGAAGAAAGATTTAGGATATCTAGCAACCCTACAACAAATACCATCAAACCTGACTACGAACAGTGATTCACAGATCATGTTATTGGTTTGAAAAATAAATTGACTCTAATTTGTCTAGCTCACCACAGCCTTTAACTTAGATAAAGTTTAAAAACAGAGATAAAATTAAACTAAATGATTTTTATAACAAAAATTGTAATTGTTCTAACTAAAAATAAGGTAATCAAAACCTATTACAGCAAAGGTCCATTTGTTGTGGTTACCATGGAATTAGGATCTTCACAATTATTTTAAAACAGTGCTTTCTCTCCACAGCTAGAAACAGTGACATACAAACAGGAGAATGGCCTTTAATGAGAGAAGCTCAGTTGTGTCCTGAAATATGTATACCAGCTTTGCAAATCAGTATAAAACATTTACACAGTTCTGCCTCCAAATACACCCTTGAAAAAGATAGAAAATGTAATCTCTGATTCACCAAAAACAGAAACAAAATAAAGGTGTTTTGACTTATCTGGTCTGCTGATTTTAGGAAAACTAAAAAGTCTGGGGTAGGCAAAAAGAACAGGAAAATGGGAAATGGCAGCTTTAGTTAGGGACATGGAGATAGACACACTTGGGCACACATTCTGAAAGTATTCATCATATTTCTGGTTGACTAGCCTATCTCCTAACTAGATGCAAGGTCTTTGAAAGCAGAAATAGTATTATATTTATCCTGTATACTCCAAAGCTATTTCTAGCACCTGAATTTTAAACAATAAATATTTGTGGTATCTGGTCAAAAAAAATTTATTTTTCACCTACTATGTACTAATCACTGTCCTAGGTGCTTATTCTAGGCACTATTACAGGTAAAAGGAAGGAAGAAAGGGAGAAAGGGGAATTAGGGAAGAAGGAATTATAGCAGTGATGGGCAACCTTTTTATAAAAACCACCCACTTTTGCAGTGCTGGTCAACCTGGTCCCTACCGCCCACTAGTGGTTGTTCCAGCTTTCATGGTGGGTAGTAGCAGAGCAACCAAACGGCACTGTGATTGACCCACCATATCGTGTGTTGACAAGATGGGTGCTAACTTTAGTAAGGAAGGCACATTCTAAGGCAAAAGGAATAATATCTTGTTGAGTGGATAAATTCAAATAAGATTATTTGATTTGACTAATAACTTACCACAGTGTTATTTACATTACTAAGATATTGTAAGGGAAAAACAAGAACTGGAGAAAATTCCATATGACCTTTAGGGCTTATGTGACAGGAACTAGATAAACTGCACCCTGCTGTAAACAGATAAGGACGTTGCTCAAACCCACCTTACCAGACACTGCTTGCTCAAGGCAAATACCTAAATCCCCTGCCCCCGCCCTTCCCTAAAAAGTAAAGTATAAAAATGCTGAGAAAACGCTGTATAGCGCGCCTGGCAGCATACTTGTCTAGCGCCCGCTCGTGGGTGTACTAAACTCTTTTTCTTTTGTTTGTAATAAACTTTTCCTTCTACTTGTACTCCTGGTTCTAGAGTCTTAGTGGTGCGTCTTCGGTTAACAATATAATTCACAAAGGTTAAACTTTGGGGCACTTGACTAAATTCAGGTAGATCATATTATTTCCAGCTAAGAAATGTAGCAATATCAGCTTTTGGGGAAAAAATAGGTTCTCATCTATTGTGTTTACAACTGGATCTCTATTACAGAGAACAGTTCTTGGCACACAGTGCTCAATAAATATCTGTGAATGAATGTCAGTATCATACCCTCCTACTAGAAGCCTTGTCGGGAATACTTGTAAAAACAAGGCCTCAGAGGAATGAAATTATCCTCCCAAGGTCTTTTAACAAGAAACTATTTGAATGCCAACTGGTATCCAAATGCTTGATTTCTGAGGTCCCAAGGTTTGTCATCAGCCAGACCATGTTACACTACTTGAATCTTAGTCTCATCTTATTGACACTAGCAAATAAATACATACAAAGAAACAACTATAGTGAGTCCACAGCCTCCTCACTTGCATTTGTCAACAGATTCTTACTCTGCCACCTCCCATTGGAGGCTCTCAGAGGGGTGAACGGCTTCATACGAAAGAGAAAGATCGTTGTCATTTTAACTTGATTTTAATAAATATGACTAAATTCAAAATTTTAAATTTAAATGATATTTGAATACTGTGTGTTTCAGCTCACTGAGAATGATTGAGCCAACAATTATTTTCAAAGTCACATTTTCACAGCAGTAAATACTCATTAAAAATAAACCATATAGCCTGACCAGGCAGTGGCACAGTGGATAGAGTGTCAGACTGGGATGTGGAAGACCCAGGTTTGAGACCCCAAGGTTGCCAGCTTGAGCACAGGTTCATCTGGTTTGAGCAAGGCTTGCCAGCTTGGACCCAAGGTCACTGGCTTGAGCAAAGGGTCTGCAGACTTGCTCTGCTGTAGCCCCATGGTCAAGGCACATATGAGAAAGCAATCAATGAACAACTAAAGTGCCACAATGAAAAATTGATGCTTCTCATCTCTCTCCCTTCCTGTCTGTCTGTCCTTATCTATCCTTCTCTCTGACTCTCTCTCTGTCTCTGTGAAAAATAAATAAATAAATAATAAAATAAATAAACAAACCATATATGCAAGAACTCTCATTGCAGCATTGTTTGTAAGAGAAGAAAACTTGAAACTAATCCAAATGTCCATCAAGAGATAAGAGAAATTATGTTATGTTCATACTACACAGTTATTAAAGAGAATAAAATAGATCTACATGGGCTAATGTGACAAAATAATTAACATCTGCAATAAGTGGGAAAAAGGATATAAAATGCTATGCATGTTTTTACTACTAACAATAACAGCAATAAATGTCAGTATATGCATATCAAAATATCTGGAAAAGCCTGACCAGGCAGTGGTGCAGTGGATAGAGTATCAGACTGGGATGCAGAGGACCAAGTTTCCAAACCCTGAGGTCGCTGGCTTGAGTTTGTGATCATTGACATGACTCCATGGTTGCTGGCTTGAACCCAATGGTCACTGGCTTGAACCCAATGGTCACTGGCTTGAGCCCAAGGTCACTGACTTGAGCAAGGGGTCACCTGCTCTGCTGTAGCCCCTGGTCAAGGCACATATGAGAAATCAATCGATGAACTAAGGAGCCGCAATGAAAAACTAATGCTTCTCATCTCTCTCCCTTCCTGTCTGTCTGTCCTAATCTGTCCCTCTTTCTGTCTCTCTCACTATCTGTCACACACACACAAAAAAAATAAATCTGGAAGAATATACAACAAACTATAGGCAGTAATTACTGTAGGCAATAGTTTTATGGGAGTAATTTCATTTTCAGCTGTATTCATCTCTACATCATGTAAAATGTTTACAATCATCACATATTAATTTTAAAGATGCTCCTGTTTCATTTTTTATATAAACAGGTATAATAAATTTAAAATTAATAAACTGAAAGTTTAAAATGGCAATCTAAATATAAATTGAATATAGCCTTTCAGAGAGTTAGTCTGTGCCACAGGCTTTGTGTATTTTTATTCTTTAGCCCAGTAAGTTTTGATACACAAAACCTTTATTCATAAGGGTGTTTACTACAATTCTATTGTAGTAGCAGAAAATTGGAAGAAGCCCAAGTGGTTAACAGAGGAATAGTTAAATAAACTGCCATCCTCAATAAAATATTATGTAGCCATTTAATAAATGTTAAGGAAACTATGAAATAAGATGAAATGCTTATGTTATAATGTTAAGGGAAAATGGCAAGATATAAAATTATATATTCAAATGTGTAGAGTAAGATTTCTCAATGGAAAATAAACTAGAAAGAAATTTATCAGAGCTAAGAATGATGTTTAGATAGTAACACTCTTGTCTACTATTCTTCCTTATACATTTTCATATTTTCTAATTTTTTAAATAGTTATTTACTACATTTATAATAGAAAATAATTCAACCATTACTTTTTTTTTTTTTTTTTTTTTAGTGAGAGGCTGGGAGTCAGAGAGACAGACCCCTACATGCACCCCTGCCAGGATCCACTAGGTAAGCTCCTTACCAGGGGATACTCTGCCCATCAGGGGCCGCTGATCCATTGCTCTGCAACTGAGCTATTTTAGCATCTGAGGCAAGACCATGGAGCCATCCTCAGCACCCGGGGCCAACTTGCTTGAACCATTCGAGCCATGGCTACAGGAGGAAAAGAGAGAGAGAGAAGGGGGAGGGGGAGATGTGATGAAGCAGATGGTTGCTTCGCCTTTGTGCCCTGACTGGGAACAAGCCTGGGACTTCCACATGCCCAGTCAATGCTCTATCACTGAGCCAACTAGCCAGGGCCACAACCATTACTCTTGATGGGATATTAAAGATAGCAACATTCATATGACTGGCTTCGCATATAAATGTATTCATGTTTTTGGCTTTCTCTCCACCCTCAGGTCCATTTTAAGGAAAATTGAATTCTATTTCTACTGCTGCCCTTAAATTTCCCAGTGCTCTGGAACAAACCACCAACCTCTTCACTCAATAGCTGTAAAATTAGACTCTTCCATTAGGCTAAATGAGAAATTGAGTAACTTATGAAAAATGATATTCCCACAAAAGCATATTTTTTATTCTAATAATTAAGCTATGGGTCAAATAAGTTGCAAATATGACATATATGTTTGCTCGCTTATAGTTTGCATTGGCTGTGGGGGACAGGCTGTAAGCAGGCAAAGTCATTATAGCCTAAGTCTTAAAACTAAGCCTTTCTCACCTGACCTGTGGTGGCGCAGTGGATAAAGCGTCGACCTGGGAACACTGAGGTCGCCAGTTTGAAACTCTGCACTGGTCTGGTCAAGGCACATATGGGAGTTGATGCTTCAAGCTCCTCCTCTCTCTCTCTCTCTCTCTCTCTCTCTCTCACTCTGTGTCTCCTCTCTAAAATGAATTAAAAAAAAAAATAGAAAAAAAAACCCAAAAAAACTAAGCTTTTCCCACCCTTTTAATACTATGGTCTTCTCAAAACTGAGCTTTTCCCCACACCCTTGACTGTTGCATGATGTGGGGTGGTGCACTCTTGTGAGGAATTCCATTTATGCCTCAGATAAATGGCTTTGTATCAGAGACTTCCTTATTTGTATACTGGCTTAAAGGCTTTAAACTCCACACTATAAAATAAGGGAGACCAGGGGCTCTCTCTCTTGGTTGCTGAAATTAGTATTGGAGAGAAGCAGCTAAGATGGCGGAGTGTTGAAGGAGAAGCCAATTTGTGCAGAGTTTGTGCAGAGAGAAAGAGATGGAGAACAGAGGTGAATAAGATTGATGAGGTGGAAGCCTTTAATTCTAGGAATATTCGGATGAGTCAGTGGCTTTGGAAGGTCTGAATGGAAAAGGAAGTGTTTTCCACTGTATGTATTTCTCACCTGCCGGGTGCGAGCTAGGATTAAACGTAATGGCCCACCAGTTCTTGGCTTCGTTGTTTCATTACCGTATGTCCGAATCAAATGAGAACCTCCATGGGCCAGGCGGCTGTGATGGTGGCCGTGGCTACTGGCTTTGCATAAACTTAGCATCACTAGTGACTGCTGGAGAGATGGACAGTCCAACAACAGAAGAGTGGAGTTCCAGTCACAGTTCAGACACTTTAGGGAGTATTCTTTCTGACAGTTACTTAATATCTTCATTTTTTACTTTTTCACTTGTAAAATGACTGTATTGACTAGAATCTGAATTTAGACTTAAAATTGTCCTAAAATAAATGGAATGGGAAGTACCTACTGTGTGCCAGGAACATATCATGTAGATATTATTACCTTTAGTTGACATTTTAATAAGTGAGTTGTTGGTCAGATAAGTTTGTAAATATGATATAGCTCGCTTATAGTTTGCATTGGATGTGGGGGACAGGCTGTAAGCAGGCAAGGTCGTTATAGCCTATGGCAGGCATGGCCAACAGTTTTTACCCCCGGGCCAGATTAGAAAGAAAATTTTTTTCACAGGTCAGATGAAATAATTAAAATTAAAAATGTTAAATACAAAAACAATTTGTTTAAGTAAACAAAATTTTATAATGTAATTTGTTTATGAATAAATATGAGTGAAAAAATTTTAATATACAATATTATTTTAATAAAAATATAATTACATATCATATAAATATCCAAACTGTATCACAATCAATCAAAACAATCTTTAATTAATAGAATGAGCTTGAAGGGGTTATATCGCAAATAAAACAATTATTTCATTTTACAAACAGCCTGGACACGTTTTCAGTTATCAACTGCAGCTATTGTCTATGCTACAATGCCACTTGATTCAGCACACTTGACCACAAAAATAACCAATTGTTTGATCTTGGGTGCCCACTGGCAAACTCCACCTGAAAGAATGTGGGTTTCACATCACCGCTAAATGTCAAACAGTTCATATTGAGTACAGACAAGTACAAAAGTTGTAAATCTTTATAATGAAATTTTTTTAAAAAATAAAGAAGTATTGTGAATTCATTCAACCAATTATTGGAAGTTAACCCTAGACTAGTCACACGTGGAATTCTTTTCCACATATCACTATCTTCTTAAATATCTCAATTTCCAATAATCAAAGATGCTTCCACTTCTGAGTAGCTGAGATTTTAAAGTAGTGGAGAGTATTAAAAGTTTAATCGCGGGCTGCATAAACTCATTATGGGGGCCGGATCCAGCCCACGGGTCTAATATTGGCCATGCCTGACTTAAGGCTTAGTTTTAACACTAAGCCTTTCCCACCCTTTTAATGCTAAGTAAGATCTTTTCAAAACTAAGCTTTTCTCCACCCCCTTGACTGTTGCATGATAGGGGGTGGTGCACTCTCATGAGGAATCTCATTATGCCTCAGATAAGTGACTTTGTATCAGAGACGTCCTTGTTTGTATATTGGATTAAAGGTTTTGATTTCACTATAAAATGGGGCAGAGGAGCCCATGCTGGAAGAGAGCAGAGAATGGCCATGTGGAAGAGAGGAGAAGCAGCCAAGATGGTGGAGTGCTGAAGGAGAAGACAGTGTGCAGAGAGAAGAAGATGGGGAAGAGAGGTTTGTAAAGCCAGTAGCCACGGTAACCATCACAGCTGCCTGGCTTGTGCAGGTTTGCATCTGATTCGGACAGATGGTAATGAACCATGGAGCCAAGAACTGGTGAGCCATTAGCTTTAATCCTAGCTTGCACCCGGTGGGCAAGTAAAAACACACACTGGGCTCCAAAACCCACTCCTTTAGGGCTCACAAAGCTACTGACTTATCCGAGTTTCCTAGAATCAAAGGTTTCTAGGTCACTAGCCTTATTTACCTCTGTTCCCCATCTCCTTCTCCCTGCACAAATCCTGCACAAACTGGCTTCTCCTTCAGCGTTCTGCCATTTTGGCTGCTTCTCCTGGCCTCCACATGGCCTTTTTCTACTCTCCTCCAGTGTGAGCTTCTCTGCCCCATTTTATAGTGTAGAAATCAAAACCTTTAATCCAATATACAAACAAGGAAGTCTCTGATACAAAGTCACTTATCTGAGGCATAATGAAATTCCTCATGAGAGCGCACCACTCTACATCAAAAGGGTGGGAAAGGCTTAATCTTAAAACTAAGCCTTATGCTATAAGGATCCTGCCTACTTATAGTCTGTCCCCCAACACACATTAATATAATCACACCCATCCCAAGCCAGAAGGGCAACTAATATTATTACCTGGGCAATGGGCTTCCATGTGGGCAGTGCCATCTTTAACAAAGTGAGCATAATATATTTTATCTGCCCAACAGAGGTGAATAAGGCTGGTGAGGTAGAAACCCTTGATTCTAAGAAACTCGGATAAGACAGTGGCTTTGGGAGCCCTGAATGGAAAGGAAAGTGTTTTCCCACTGTGTGTATTTCTTGCTCACCATGTGCAAGCTAGGATTAAAGCTAATGACCCACCAGTTCTTGGCTCCGTAGTTTCATTACCATCTGTCCAAATCAAATTCGAACCTGCATGGGCCAGGCGACTGTAATGGTGGCCGTGGCTACTGGCTTTACATGAATATATAAAGAGGGTAAGAAAGTTGATCTACGCAGTGACTGGTTGAGCTAGGAGTTGGTCCCAGGTTGTCTGGCTTCTTATCTGTAAGATTTTTTATTTTAGGGAACTGAGGCTTCAGAGGGCTAAATAATTTGCCCAATATATACAGCATGTTAACAAGAGTCAGGGCCAGAACCTAGACTAGATTTCTTGATGACAATCATATATTTACTTTACTTTTTTTTCTGTTTTTTTAAAACTTAAATGCAGATTCTAGTCACTTATAGTCCTTACTACATAGTTCATTAGTATCAATTTTTGGTATTGCCACTGTCTTGTTTTATTTAAAATTTCTATTTAGTTTCCAATCTGCACTGTAATTTGCCTTCTGGGAGTCTCCTGGGTCTGATATTGCAGTTCACTAATTTGTTCTTCAACTATCTACTTTCTTATATGTATCCTATCTCTTGAGTTTGATATTTTAACCTTTTTTACAAAATATAATCAGCACATCAGTATATTCTTCTTTACACCATCTTGTTCTTGCCTAATGTTACAAATATCCTCTGTCTTGAAGTACTTATTTTAAATTCTTGATTGATTTGATCAATTGCAACTCTTCCAATGACATAACGGTCAGGCTTGGGTAGGATATGCTAGAGTAACAAGTTGTAAAGCCAGTAGTTGAGGCCGCCATCACAGCCGCCTGACCCGTGCAGGTTCACATTGGATTCGAACAGTTGATAATGAAACACAGGAGCCAAAAACTGGTGAGCCATCAGCTTTAATTCTAGCTTGCACCCAGCAGGCAAGCAAAAACACACACTGGGCTCCAAAACCCACACATTCAGTGCTCACAAAGCTACTGACTTATCTGAGTTTCCTAGAATCAAAGGTTTCTAGTCACCAGGCTTATTCACCTCTGTTCCCCATCTCCTCCAGCACAAACTCTTAACAAACTGGCTTCTACATCAGCACTCTGCCATCTTGGCTTCCTCCTCTCCTCCACGTGGCCTTACTCTGCTCTCTTCTCTAACACTAACTCCAGGAACCAAGAGAGAGAGCAAGCTCCAGGATTGCCCCAGTTTATAGCATAGAAAATCCAAACCCTTAAACCAATTATACATAAAGAAAGTCTTTGATACAAAGCCACCCATCTGAGGCATAATGGGATTCCTCCCTACATCACCACCCTACATCATCCAATCAGTCAAGGGTGTGGGGAAGAGCTTACTCTTAAACTAAGCCGTAGGCTATAACGACCCGGCCTGCCCACAGCCTGTTCCAGAACACACATTAATATCAACAAACTTCCATGTGGGCAGCGCCATCTTTAACAAAGTGAGCATATTATATTTTATCTGCCGAACACAAGTCATCCTGGGAATTTCAATGGCTTACTACTGGGCAGATAAAATGTATTATACTCACTTTGTTAAAGATGGCGCTGCCCACATGCAAGTTTTAAGAGTAAGCTTTTCCCCACACACTTGACTGATTGGATGATGTGGGGTGGTGCACTCTCATGAGGAATCCTCCCATTATAACTCAGATAAGTGACTTTGTATCAGAGACTTCCTTGTTTGTAGATTGGATTATAGGTTTGGATTACTACACTATAAAGTGGGGCAGGCCAGGAGCTTGCTCTCTCTCAGTTCCTGAGGTTAGCATTAGAGAGCAGAGCAGAGAAAGGCCACATGGAGGAGGCCAGGAGAAGCAGCCAAGATGGTATAATGCTGAGGGAGAAGCCAGTTTGTGTAGAGAGAAGGAGATGGGAAACAGAGGTGAATAAGTCTGGTGAGCTAGAAACCTTTGATTCTAGGAAACTCGGATAAGTCAGTAGCTTTGTGAGCACTGAATGAGTGGGTTTTGGAGCCCAGTGTGTGTTTTTTGCTTGCCCACTGGGTGCAAGCTAGAATTAAACCTGATGGCTCACCAGTTCTTGGCTCCATTGTTTCATTACCGACTGTCCGAATCTAATGTGAACCTGCATGGGCCAGGCGGCTATGATGGTGGCCGTGGTTACTGGCTTTACACTCACACAAACAAAGCTTTCTCTCTCATTCATAGGCAACGTCCCTTGCTTTTCTTCAGCTATGACTTAGGCGGCTTCTTTGTTGCAAAATCACCATTTTGGAGTTTTTCACTCTAAGTCACAAAAACAATAGCCAAAAAAAAACCCATGGAGAAATGTAAAGCCAGTAGTCGAGGCCGTTATCACAGCCGCCTGACCCATGCAGGTTCACATTGGATCGGACAGATGACAATGAAACACCGGAGCCAAGAACTGGTGAGCCATCAGCTTTAATTCTAGCTTGCACCCGGCAGGCAAGCAAAAACACACACTGGGCTCCAAAACCCACACATTCAGTGCTCACAAAGCTACTGACTTATCTGAGTTTCCTAGAATCAAAGGTTTCTAGCTCACCAGACTTATTCACCTCTGTTTCCCATCTCCTCCTGCACAAACTCTTAACAAACTGGCTTCTTCCTCAGCACTCTGCCATCTTGGCTACTTCTCCTCCACATGGCCTTAATCCGCTCTCCTCTCTAATACTAATCTCAGGAACCCAGGAACCAAGAGAGAGAGAGAGATCTAGCTACCAGTCCGCCCACTTTATAGCATAGATAATCCAAACCTTTAATCCAATTATACATTCAAGAAAGTCTCTGATACAAAGCCACCCATCTGAGGCATAATGGGATTCCTCAAGAGAGTGCACCACCCTACATCATCCAATCAGTCAAGGGTGTGGGGAAGAGTTTACTCTTAAACTAAGCCTTAGGCTATAATGACCTGGCCTGCCTACATTACAACTTTTCCCCCACAGCCATCTCAAGCATAAGGGCAAATAATATCACCTGGGTGACGGGCTTCCATGTGGGCAGCACCATCTTTAACAAAGTGAGCATAATATATTTTATCTGCCCAACAAGAACTCATATTCCATTAGCCAAAATCAGTCACCTGGCCTTAAACCAACTGCAAGGAAGGCTGGATGAAACATAACAGATGAGCACATAGACATTTATTTGGTGAGCACCAGTTCTCTCCATTACAAGGGCAGCTTGGTTAGTTTGTTATCTCTCATTGTGTTGTGTCCCACAGGTGACTGTGAGCTCATTTTTCTCTGGGAGCTCATTGTCTCTTGTTGGGCAGATAAAATATATTATAAAATGCTCACTTTGTTAAAGATGGCGCTGCCCACATGGAAGTTTGTTGATATTAATGTGTGTTCTGGAACAGGCTGTGGGTAGGCCGGGTCGTCATAGCCTAAGGCTTAGTTTTAAGAGTAAGCATTTCCCCACACCCTTGACTGATAGGATGATGTGGGGTGGTGCACTCTCTTGAGGAATCCCATTATGCCTCAGATGGGTGACTTTGTATTAGAGACTTCCTTGTTTGTATAATTGGATTAAAGGTTTTAAGTCTGCTATAAAGTGGGAGAAAACAGTAGCTTGATCTCTCTCTTGGTTCCTGAGTTCCTGAGGTTAGTATTAGAGAGCAGAGCAGATTAAGGCCATGGGGAGAAGAAGCAGTCAAGATGGCAGAGTGCTGAGGAAGAAGCCAGTTTGTTAAGAGTCTGTGCAGGAGGAGATGGGAAACAGAGGTGAATAAGTCTGGTGAGCTGGAAAGCTTTGATGCTAGGAAACTCGGATAAGTCAGTAGTTTTGTGAGCACTGAATGTGTGGGTTTTGGAGCCCAGTGTGTGTTTTTGCTTGCCTGCCGGGTGCAAGCTAGAATTAAAGCTGATGGCTCACCAGTTTTTGGCTCCTGTGTTTCATTACCAACTGTTCGAATCTAATGTGAACCTGCGTGGGTCAGGCGGCTGTGATAGTGGCCCCGACTACTGGCTTTACATCTCTTATCCCTGTTGGCTAGAAATGATCTATGGGAGAGGTCCAAGTCCTGGGTGGGCCTAGGAGGTATCATTCTTATTGGATTTTAAAAGTATGTGGCCTAGCACACAGCAAAAGGTTACCTGTTTCATAAGGAATTTGACCACCAGTCTGGCACACCCTGACCATCAGATAAGCTTTTCTTCCTCTGCCCTAGGCATTGCTTCTTGAGGCAAAATAAGTGTAATCACCTACTGCTCAGGGTGTGGTGGGGAAGAAAGAAAGGAATGCCCAGTAGTGGCCCCATTGCCTTCCCATTGTTGTGCCTGCCCCATGCCCACAGTACAGGACAAATGCTGCTGTTTGTCCCACAAGGGTAAAGGCCATAAACTGCCCTAGGTGATAGTGCAGGGAAAAAGAAAATAAAAGAGGTGCATTCAAGTTTTTTCAAATGCAAACCTCTTTTATTTCCCCCAGCAGGTCACAACCTCCTTTTTTTTCCATGTGATTTTTCTGTTCTTCTCAGCTTCACATGTGACCTTAATTTCTCTGGCATGCCCAGGGTTATACTAGGTTAGGTAGCTAGTTAGACATGAGCTGGGACAGACAAAGGAGGGAGATAGATGAATTGTCCCATGCATTCCTGGTATGAAGGATCTACCTCACCACACCCAGACTGATATCTTGTTCCCTGATATCACTCATTCTCGCAAGTGAGTTGCCCACTGAGTCCTTTCTGAGTGTATTCCTGCATGGCCAATAAACCCTTCCTTTGCTTGCTATACTTTGTCACTTTGTTGGGCAGATAAAATATATTATGCTCACTTTGTTAAAAATGGCGCTACCCATGTAGAAGCCCGTCTCCTAGGTTATGATATTAGTTCTCCTTGCTTGGGATGGGCGTGATTATATTCATGTGTGTGGGGGACAGTCTGTAAGCAGGCAGAGTCATTATAGCCCAAGGCTTAGTTTAAAGACTAAGCCTTTCCCACCCTTTTTGATGTAGGGTGGTGCACTCTCATGAGGAATCCCATTATGCCTCAGATAAGTGACTTTGTATCAGAGACTTCCTTGTTTGTATATTGATTAAAGGTTTTGAATCTACACTATAATGTGGGGCAGACTGGCAGCTGGCTCTCTCTTGTTCCTGAGATTAGCATTATAGAGAAGAGCAGAGAAAGACCATGTGGAGGAGGCCAGGAGAAGCAGCCAAGATGGTGGAGTGCTGAGAGAGAAGCCAGTTTTTACAGAGTTTGTGCAGAGAGAAGGAGATGGCGAACAGAGGTGAATAAGTCTGGTGAGCTAGAAACCTTTGATTCTAGGTGTTGGGCAGATAAAATATATTATGCTCACTTTGTTAAAGATGGCGCTGCCCACATGCAAGTCCGTTGATATTAATGTGTTTTGGGGGACAGGCTGTGGGCAGCCATGGTCGTTATAGCCTAAGGCTTAGTTTTAAGAGTAAGCATTTCCCCACACCCTTGACTGATAGGATGATGTGGGGTGGTGCACTCCTGAGGAATCCCATTATGCCTCAGATGGGTGACTTTGTATCAGAGACTTCCTTGTCTGTAGATTGGATTAAGGGTTTGGATTTCTACAGTATGAAGTGGGGCAGACCAGGAGCTTGCCCTTTTGGTTCCTGAGGTATTATAGAGAGCAGATGAAGGTCCACGTGGAGGCCAGGAGAAGCAGCCAAGATGGCACAGTGCTGAGGGAGAAGCCAGTTTGTGCAGAGTTTGTGCTGGAGGAGATGGGGAACAGAGGTGAATAAGTCTGGTGAGCTAGAAACCTTTGATTCTAGGAAACTCGGATAAGTCAATAGCTTTGTGAGCACTGAATGTGTGGGTTTTGGAGCCCAGTGTGTGTTTTTGCTTGCCCGCCGGGTGCAAGCTAGAATTAAAGCTGATGGCCCACCAGTTCTTGGCTCCGTTGTTTTATTACCGACTGTTCGAATCTAATGCGAACCTGCATTGGCCAGGCGGCTGTGATAGTGGCCGCGACTACTGGTTTTACAAATTGACTCAACTTTACTTGTCTTGACTTGAATATCTCATTTCCCTTCATGTGAAGAGACTACTTCTCCCAAAGTATGTAGCCCTAATGAGCGTTGTCACCACGAAGTGTACGTTATCCTTCTTGAAAGAAGCCTGAACTCAGTACTGCTTGTTCTCAAGCTGCTGTTCATATCTGGACAACTCTTGGGAGACTAGGTTAGGACATCAGACATGAAAATCAAGAGGGTGCTATATTTTCTAATTTGCACCACATCTGGAAGTTGACTTTTATGAGTGTTCGGCAGATAAAATATATTATGCTCACTTTGTTAAAGATGGCGCTGCCCACATGGAAGTTCGTTGATATTAATGTGTGTTCTGGAACAGGCTGTGGGCAGGCCGGGTCGTTATAGCCTAAGGCTTAGTTTTAAAACTAAGCTCTTCTCCACACCCTTGACTGATTGGATGATGTAGGGTGGTGCACTCTCTTGAGGAATCCCATTATGCCTCAGATGGGTGGCTTTGTATCAGAGACTTTCTTGTATGTATAATTGGATTAAAGGTTTGGATTATCTATGCTATAAAGTGGGCAGACCGGTAGCTAGATCTCTCTCTCTCTTGGTTCCTGGGTTCCTGAGGTTAGTATTAGAGAGCAGAGCAGATTAAGGCAATGTGGAGGAGAAGTAGCCAAGATGGCAGAGTGCTGAGGAAGAAGCCAGTTTGTTAAGAGTTTGTGCAGGAGGAGATGGGAAACAGAGGTGAATAAGTCTGGTGAGCTAGAAACCTTTGATTCTAGGAAACTCAGATAAGTCAGTAGCTTTGTGAGCACTGAATGTGTGGGTTTTGGAGCCCAGTGTGTGTTTTTGCTTGCCCGCCGGGTGCAAGCTAGAATTAAAGCTGATGGCTCACCAGTTTTTGGCTCCTGTGTTTCATTACCGACTGTTCGAATCCAATGTGAACCTGCGTGGGTTAGGCGGCTGTGATGGCGGCCTTGACTACTGGCTTTACAATGAGTATAATTAAATAACAGGAAGCAAACAAATGAGAATTTGTCATCAGGGCAAGGTACGTATAATTGTCTTATGGCATAACCTAAAACATAATAATAAATGAAAACATTTCATTCTAAAAAGTATAACCTAACCTGCAGTTAAAAATAAATCCTTATTTCTCTAAACCACTTAATTAAAACACAACATATAATTAGAAAAGTGGAAAGGTGTAAAGCCAGTAGACAGGGTCAGGATCACAGCCGCCTGACCCGTGCAGGTTCACATTAGATTCGGACAGTCGGTAATGAAACAATGGAGCCAAGAACTGGTGAGCCATCAGCTTTAATTCTAGCTTGCACCCGGCGGGCAAGCAAAAACACACACTGGGCTCCAAAACCCACTCATTCAGTGCTCACAAAGTACTGACTTATCCGAGTTTCCTAGAATCAAAGGTTTCTAGCTCACCAGACTTATTCACCTCTGTTTCCCATCTCCTTCTCTCTATAAAAACTCTGCACAAACTGGCTTCTCACTCAGCACTCTGCCATCTTGGCTGCTTCTTCTGGCCTCCACGTAGCCTTCATCTGCTTTCCTCTCTAATACTTCAGGAACCAAGAGAGAAAGCTCCTGGCCTGCCCCACTTTATACTGTAGAAATCCAAACCCTTAATCTAATCTACAAACAAGAAAGTCTCTGGTACAAAGTCACCCATCTGAGGCATAATGGGATTCCTCAGGAGTGCACCACCCTACATCATTCAATCAGTCAAGGGTGTGGGGAAAAGCTTACCCTTAAAACTAAGCCTTAGGCTATAACGACCTGGCCTGCATACATTACAGCCTTTCCCCCACATCCATCCCAAGCATAAGGGCAAATAACATCACCTGGGTGACGGACTTGCATGTGGGCAGCGCCATCTTTAACAAAGGGAGCATAATATATTTTATCTACCCAACAATTTACCCTATGCTCACTTTACTACCCACAATCTACACCACTGGCATCCCTGTACAAGGAAATTAGGCACATTACACAAATTACAACAGCATGACAAATCATACAGTTTCAACAATTACAAAGGTACACACATTTCACCAGTCTCTGAGCACTTTGCCAAAAGTGCAAAATGTCCTCAGCCTTCTTTCTTGCCGTTGGAAAGGCTTCCCGGTGCAGGGAGACAGCCTACATCAAAGCCACCTCCCACCTCCATCAAGTATCTCACACTGTCCAAAATCCATAAGTCCATTTAACAAAGGAGCTTGTGCCCATCTGGTCATAGTCCAGGAAATCAGTCCACACACATAGAGCTTTAGCCTCCCCCCTCATTCCTGCCGTCATGGCAGGTCTCACACTGTCCTAAAGAGAAGCATGTGGCAATGGCAGTCAGCATTTCCAGCTCTGCTCTGGGGAGCATGATGGCATCCACCCCTATGTCCCCAAGTCACAGACCTATCAGCAGCTTAGCAGGCACTCCCTGCCATTTCAGTGGCCACTCAGCGAAGCATGCCTAGCTCCCAGGATGTCTGTTCATCTTCCTGTAGCAGCTGCCACCGTTTACCTTCTGGAGTCTGCGGATTGCAACTCCAGCTCAATTCTCCTCCTTCTCCAAAGAGGAACTGAAAACATCAACTCCTGCTGCTGGGCTCGAGCCCCAGGCTGCCATTGCCTTCTGCTCAGCAGGTCTTGCAGCTCCAGCCCCAGCCCCAGCTCCTGCCCTGGCCTCATGCCGCTGCTGGCTCTCCACAACATCCAGGGAAATCTTCAACTCACGAACCTGTGATTCCTTCTTCAGCGCCTGCTCCATTTCTAGGAGAATCTTGCAATCCTGGTCAACCTCCTCTTCCAGCGCTTCCTCCAGCTCCTTCCACTGCTCAGTTTGCAGGTCCCAGGCAGCCTCTTCCATAGAGCTCTCAGTTTCCTCATGCATGGCTGTAAAAGTCAGCCAGCCAACAGTCCCCCCAAAAACAGCTATAGGGAACCATAACAGCAGCCAGTCCTCTACTCCACCGCTCAAAGGTGGTGGTGGCTCCATGCCGATCTGCATCGAATCCTGCCACAGACTACGCCAAATGTAAAGCCAGCAGCCAAGGCCACCATCAGAGCCGCCTGACCCATGCAGGTTCACGTTAGATTTGAACAGCCGGTAATGAAACAACGGAACTGTAAGGCCAGGAGCCGCCATCGTGGCCATTCACATGCAGGTTCCCATTGGATTCGGGCTGACGGTGAAGAAATGGCAGAGTCGGAGGATGGTAGGCCATTCTGTTTATTGGTGTCTCACCAATACAGGCAAGCCACAAGAGAAGACAAGGGAGAAGCAGAAAACCAGCTTTTCCCATGGAGGTCAAGGGATCAGGGAGGCCCCTGCAATGGGGATAGCAGGAACCGAGAGAGAGATCAAGCTACTGGTCTCTCTCACTTTATACCTTAAAACCAAAACCTTTAATCCAATTATACAAACAAGGAAGTCTCTGTATAATGGGATTTCTCAGGAGAGTGCACCAAACTAAGCCTTAGGCTATAATGACCTGGCCTGCTTATATTACAGCTTTTCCCCCACACCCATCCCAAGCATAAGGGCAAATAATATCACCTGGGTGATGGCTTTCCATGTTGGCAGCGCCATCTTTAACAAAGTGAGCATATTATAATTTATCTGCCCAACAGGAGCCAAGAACTGGTGAGCCATCAGCTTTAATTCTAGCTTGCACCCGGTGGGCAAGCAAACACACACACTGGGCTCCAAAACCCACACATTCAGTGCTCACAAAGCTACTGACTTATCCGAGTTTCCTAGAATCAAAGGTTTCTAGCTCACCAGACTTATTCACCTCTGTTTCCCATCTCCTTCTCTCTATACAAACTCTGCACAAACTGGCTTCTCCCTCAGCACTGTGCCATCCTGGCTGCTTCTTCTGGCCTCCACGTGGCCTTCATCTGCTTTCCTCTCTAATACTTCAGGAACCAAGAGAGCAAGCTCCCGGTCTGCCCCACTTTATACTGTAGAAATCCAAACCCTTAATCTAATCTACAAACAAGAAAGTCTCTGGTACAAAGTCACCCATCTGAAGCATAATGGGATTCCTCAGGAGTGCACCACCCTACATCATTCAATCAGTCAAGGGTGTGGGGAAAAGCTTACTCTTTAAACTAAGCCTTAGGCTATAACGACCTGGCCTGCATACATTACAGCCTTTCCCCCACATCCATCCCAAGCATAAGGGCAAATAACATCACCTGGGTGATGAGCTTCCATATGGGCTGTGCCATCTTTAACAAAGTGAGCATACTACATTTTATCTGCCCAACAAAAGGTAAAATTAGTTTTTTTTCTCTCTGCCCAACATCCCCACTGTAACAGACACTGTGGGTTGCTTACATCTATCTATATCATTCTCTGCCTGTTTCTGCTGTGGGTGAAAAAAAATAAAAGACAGAGCCACGAATTAAACCTGACACGCTCAGGTGAAACTGGCACAGTGGCCTTGCAAACTCAGAGACTTAAAATAACCACATAGGATCATCTGAAATTAAAACCTTCTCACTAAAAGCAGTTCATGGTGGGTAGTCATGTCCTAGAGTAATATTTTTCTCTAAACAAAGGTCATTGCTTACCTAATCAAGCTTGTTTGTTTTTTGCATCTATGATAAAGTACCTGATAACATGTCTTTAACATGTAAGGGTCATCTTCTTTTCCTGCTCACCTCAGGGCAGGCATCCCACCAGATCAGAACCAACAAAGCTCCCTATAATACTCAAAACAGTATGGTTTCAAAATAAAAACAGACATACAGACCAATAGAACTGAATTAAGAACCAAGAAATAAACCTCTGCATGTAATACAGTCAATTAATATTTGACAAGTGAGTCAAGAAAACTCAGTGCAGAAAGGATAGTCTTTTTAATAAATGATGTTGGTAAAACTGGATATTCACATATAAAAGAATAAAATTGGGCAACTATTTCACACCATTCACAAAAATTAACTTGAAAATGAATTAAGAGCTTATATGTAAGACCTGAAACCATAAAACTCCTAGAAGAAAACATAAGGAAAAAGCTCGATTACTTATAAAATCTAATGCAAAATAAATGCTATGTAATAGTTGTTATACTGGATTGTTTAAGGTATAATGACAAGGGAAAAAATCCTGTACTTGTTCAATAGAGATGCAACTACATAGTATAAATATCATACATAGTATACATATGTTGGGCAGATAAAATATATTATGCTCACTTTGTTAAAGATGGCGCTGTCCACATGGAAGTTCGTTGATATTAATGTGTGTTCTGGAACAGGCTGTGGGCAGGCCGGGTTGTTATGGCCTAAGGCTTAGTTTTAATAGTAAGCTCTTCCCCACACCCTTGACTGATTGGATGATGTAGGGTGGTGCACTCTCCTGAGGAATCCCATTATACAGAGACTTCCTTGTTTGTATAATTGGATTAAAGGTTTTGATTCTATGGTATAAAGTGGGGAGACCAGTAGCTTGATCTCTCTCTTGGTTCCTGAGGTGTTAGAGAGGATAGCATATTAAGGCCACGTGAAGGCCAGGAGAAGCAGCCAAGATGGCAGAATGCTGAGGGAGAAGCCAGTTTAAGAGTTTGTGCTGGAGGAGATGGGGAACAGAGGTGAATACGTCTGGTGAGCTAGAAACCTTTGATTTTAGGAAACTCGCATAAGTCAGTAGGTTTGTGAGCGCTGAATGTGTGGGTTTTGGAGCCCAGTGTGTGTTTTTGCTTGCCCACCGGGTGCAAGCTAGAATTAAATCTGATGGCTCACCAGTTCTTGGCTCCGCTGTTTCATTACTGACTGTTCGAATCTAATGCGAACTTGCGTGGGCCAGGTGGCTGTGATTGTGGCCGCGACTACTGGCTTTACAATATATCAGCAACAAGTAACTTTTTTTCCAAATATTTCAATCTGTGGCTGGTTAAATCTATGGATGTAGTGTCCGGTAGTTGCCTCTGGGTTGGGTAGTGAAACCCTCCCTGGCCCTGAGCTTTCTGACAGTTGTTAATCTGGCTCAAACCGCACACACCCAAATTCTCGAAACTGTCTGTCCCCAAGGCTGTTCCATGAACTGCACGCCCCACCAAACCGGTCGACCGTTACCATCCTCCCCCCTCTGCAGATATAAAAAACCCAGAAACCCTCCCCGGGCGCGCCTTCACAGACTCACATCTGAGGGTCAGTGAACTCGCCCGGAGTCCTCCCAGTAAAGCCTGACTTTTGCTCATTTGGCTGTTTCGGCTCTTCATTCGTTCATCGGCGGCACCCGGCAATCTTTCATGTAGAATGCATGGGTATGGAGGGCTGACTGTGTAATATGTCATCACCAAAAAAATAAAATTTTACTTCTTCTTTTCTGAGCTGGATGACTTTTATTTCTTTTTCTTGCCTGATTACCCTGGCTAGGATTTCCAGTACTATGTTGAATAGAAGTGGTGAGAGTGGGCATCTTTGTCTTGTTTCTCATCTTCAACCTTTCATCATTAAGTATGATGTTAATTGTGAGTTTGTCCTATGTGACCTTAATAATCTTGAGGTATGTTCCTTCTATACCCAATTTTTTGAGTTTTTATCATGAAAGGATGTTAAATTTAGTCAAATGTTTTGTCTGTATCTATTGAAATAATTATATAATTTTATATTTTATTCTATTAATGTGATTTATCACATCTATTGATTTGCATGTATTTAACCAGCCTCAAATCCCAGAGTATAGCCAGTAGCCAGGTCAAGATCACAGCCGCCTGGCCAATGCAGGTTCGCATTAAATTCGAACAGTCGGTAATAAAACACAGGAGCCAAGAACTGGTGAGCCATCAGCTTAAATTCTAGCTTGCACCCGGCAGGCAAGCAAAAACACACACTGGGCTCCAAAACCCACACATTCAGTGCTCACAAAGTTACTGACTTATCCGAGTTTCCTAGAATCAAAGGTTTCTAGCTCACCAGACTTATTCATCTCTGTTCCCCATCTCCTTCTCCAGCACAAACTCTGCTCAAACTGGCTTCTCCCTCAGCACTCTGCCATCTAGGCTGCTTCTCCTGGCCTCCATGTGGCCTTCATCTGCTCTCCTCTCTAATACCTCAGGAACCAAGAGCGAGGAAGCTCCCGGTCTGTCCCACTTTATAATGTAGAAATCCAAACCCTTAATCCAATCTATAGACAAGGCAGTCTCTGATACAAAATCACCCATCTGAGGCATAATGGGATTCCTGAGGAGAGCGCACCACCCATCATCCAATCAGTCAAGGGTGTGGGGAAAAGCTTACTCTTAAAACCAAGCCTTAGGCCATAATGACCTGGCCTGCTTACATTACAGCCTTTCCCCCACACCCATCCCAAGCATAAGGGCAAATAATATCACCTGGGTGACGGGCTTCTATGTGGGCAGTGCCATCTTTAACAAAGTGAACATATTATATTTTATCTGCCCAACACCCAGAAATAAGTTCCACTTGATGAAAGTGTATAACCCTTTTAATGTGCTACTAAATTTGATTTGCTAGTATTTTATTGAGAAATTTTGTATCTGTTTGCATCAGATATATTGTAGTTGTCTTGTACTGTCCTTTTCTAGCTTAGTGTTGGGCAGATAAAATATAATATGCTCACTTTGTTAAAGATGGCACTACCCACATGGAAGTTCATTGATATTAATGTGTGTTCTGGAACAGGCTGTGGGCAGGCCGGGTCGTCATAGCCTAAGGCTTAGTTTAAGAGTAAGCACTTCCCCACACCCTTGACTGATTGGATAATGTAGGGTGGTGATGAAGGGAGGAATCCCATTATGCCTCAGATGGGTGGCTTTGTATCAGAGACTTTCTTGTATGTATAATTGGATTAAAGGTTTGGATTTTCTAGGCTATAAACTGGGGCAGTCTGGGAGCTAGCTCGCTCTCTCGGTTCCTGAGTTCCTGAAGTTAGTATTAGAGAGGAGAGCAGAATAAGGCCACGTGGAGGCCAGGAGAAGCAGCCGAGATGGCAGAGTGCTGAGGAAGAAGCCAGTTTGTTAAGAGTTTGTGCAGGAGGAGATGGGAAACAGAGGTGAATAAGTCTGGTGAGCTGGAAAGCTTTGATGCTAGGAAACTCGGATAAGTCAGTAGCTTTGTGAGCACTGAATGTGTGGGTTTTGGAGCCCAGTGTGTGTTTTTGCTTGCCTGCCGGGTGCAAGCTAGAATTAAAGCTGATGGCTCACCAGTTCTTGGCTCTTGTGTTTCATTGCCATCTGTTCGAATCCAATGTGAACCTGCACGGGTCAGGCGGCTGTGATCCTGACCTCGGCCACAGGTTTTACACTTAGGTATTAGGATAATGTTAACCCCATAAAATGAGTTTGGGAATGGTCTATCTTCTTCAATTTTTTGGAAGAATTTGAGAAAGATTGGTGTTATTTCTTTAAATACAGTGTGTCCGTAAAGTCATGGTGCACTTTTGACCGGTCACAGGACAAAAGTGCACCATGACTTTACGGACACACTGTACTTGGATTTCACCCATAAAAGCATCTGATCCTAGGCTTTTCTTTGTTGGGAGGAGGCAGCTATATTATTTAAATGCTACCTGATAAGGTAATTTAGAGTATTTTAACTCTAGTACTGTAATTGCTAAGTTTTCACAAGTTTTTAACTTCAGTAAGTATACTTTGGCTAAAGACATATTTAGCATAGTTTGTGAATCCAAAGTTGAAAAATAATTTCAATGATGTTGGGTAGATAAAATATATTATGCTCACTTTGTTAAAGATGGCACTGTCCACGTGCAAGTTTTAAGAGTAAACTTTTCCCTACACCCTTGACTGGATGATGTGGGGTGGTGCACTCTCATGAGGAATCCTTCCAGTATGTCTCAGATAAGTGACTTTGTATCAGAGACTTCCTTGTTTGTACATTGGATTAAAGGTTTGGATTTCTATACGATAAAGTGGAACAGATCGGGAGCTTGCTCTCAGTTCCTGAGGTTAGTATTAGAAAGGAGAGTAGATTAAGGCCATGTGGAGGAGAGGAGGCAGCCAAGATGGCGGAATGCTGAGGAAGAAGCCAGTTTGTGCAGAGTTTGTGTAGGGAGAAGAAGATGGGAAACAGAAGTGAATATGTCTGGTGAGCTAGAAACCTTTTGATTCTAGGAAACTCGGAAAAGTCAGCAGCTTTGTGAGCACTTTTGGAGCCCAGTGTGTGTTTTTGCTTGCCCGCCGGGTGCAAGCTAGAATTAAAGCTGATGGCTCACCAGTTCTTGGCTCCATTGTTTCATTACCGACTGTCCAAATCTAATGCGAACCTGAATTGGCCAGGCGACTGTGATGGTGGACGCAGCTACTGGCTTTACAAATGACCAAAAGCTATACAAATTGTTGGCACAGTGTATATAAGACCATCTGTGATTAGCTAATGCCTCATCACAAACAGCTGACAGTCCTCTAAAAACCAAATAATCAATCACCTGGAGGGAAAGCAAGAGAGGGCAGGTTCCAGAGATGCTAGAGGCTTCCATGATTCCCCAAACACTGGATCCATAGTCCACCTGGGAACATAGTAAGAATTTTAATTTTTTCAAACTTAATGGTCATTACATTCTTCCCATACTTTTCAGGAAAATCCTCAAGGGGGTAGGAGCAATAAATGTGTGTTTTGAATTAATTAAACAATTTCCTAAATACCCTGAGCTATTCTGCCATCTACAATGCAAGTACTGGTCAGAAATAATCCGTCTTGTCTCGAAAGTGTTGGTGACTAGGTCTGTAGTTAGAGAGTCAACAAAATGGGCAGACTGAAAGGAAGCTGTGCAGTTAAAATAGGCTCCCCATGTTTTTAGCAATGTAATGACTCCAAAATGAACCTAAAGAAATAGAAAATGGGTTTATAAAATGGGTCACAGTGGTTGAAATTTCATCTGATATTCTTTGCTCTGTGGTTTTTCAATTATTAAGTATTATATAAACATCATTCTTCAGACTGGTAACATTACCACATTATTTTTTTTATAAATGATGCTTATATTCATCGTGTGTAAATTCTTCAAGCATACTTGGTGTAAGTAACGCTGAAGCAGAGACGAGAATATGCAGATGGAATAAGTGACTACCTGTCAATAAGTAGCTACATTGGAAAAACAGCTGTGTTAGGCTTGCTCACTTGCACTTTGCTTGATTAGTGCATGAGCCCATGGGAGAGAGCTGCACACGCGCGAGTGTGTAGCCTTTATAAGGCTACAGGTACTTTCCCTAGGCATGGATCCCTTGCCCACCACCATGGGGGGCATTTTTCCTGCTTGCTCACCTGTGGCCCTGAGACATGATTTTCCTCTTTGCTCACCTACCACTGTGAAAAGTGGTTTCTCCCTGCTTATTTTCTTGACCACCGTTGCAAGAATCTATTAAACAGGAATGGCCCACCACTTTCTGGCTCTGCAATTCCTCTACCGTCTGCCTGAATCCAGTGTGCACTTGCCTGGCCTCGACCACTGAAACTACAAGCTACACATCCTATAGAAAGATTTGCTAGAAACAAGGTCTAAAACACAAATCAGTTCATCTGCAAGTGCTCTCAGAAAATAAAATGGGGAAGGGCAAAAGGAGAAGCTGCTTTGCAATGCAGCTGTAACAGAGGTCTCAGCAAATCCTCCAGAGAACTCTGGAATTGACACAGCCCTTCAGATTGTCGCAAATTGAGGTAACAGAATGTTACAGACCAAACTGTGCCCCCTCCCAAAGTCTTATGTTGAAATCCTAACCCCCAGCACCTTAGAATGCAATTCTGTTTGGACATAGGGTCTTTAATGTTAAATGAGTTCATATGAGCGGGTCCTAATCTAATAGGACTGGTGTACTTATAAGAAGAGGAAAAGCCTGACCTGTGGTGGCGCAGTGGATGAGGCGTTGACCTGACGCTGAGGTTGCTGGTTCAAAACCCTAGGATTACCCGGTCAAGGCACATATGGGAGTTGATGCTTCCTGCTCCTTCCCCCTTCTCTCTCTCTACTCCTTCTCTCCTCTCTAAAATGAATAAATAAAGTCTTTAAAAAAAAAAAGAAGAGGAAAAGACATCAGAGATGCACACACATGGAACAAAGTCCATGTGAGGGGATAGCAAAGAAGGCAGCCATCTGCAAGCCAAGAAGAGGTGTCTCAAGAGAAACCAAACCTGCCCTGGCCAAGTAGTTCAATTGGTTAGAACATGGTCCCGATACACCAAGGCTGCAAGTTTGATCCCCGGTCAGGGCTCATGCAAGAATCAACCAATGAGTGCATAAATGGTGGAAAAACAGATTGATGTTTCCTTTTTCTCTTTCTCCCTTCCTCTCTAAAGATAACCAATAGATTAAAAAATAAAAAAAAAGAAACCAAACCTACTAATATCTTGATCTTGGACTTTCAGCTTCCAGAACTGTGAGCAAATAAATTCTCGTTGTTGAAGTCCTCCAGTCTGTAATATTTTGTTATGGCAGCCTGAGCAACTAATACAAAGAGCCAGGCTTGTATTTGTCAAATAGGTCTTCCATTTCTGCCTGAAATTTCCTCATCATCACAAATTCTTTTATATAACCAGCAATTTACTTTATTCATCCACTGAAATAATAATAACAATAATCACCTTATCTCTGTCAGGCACAGTGCTATGTACTAACAATACAATGAGCATGTTATTTATTTATTTATTTATTTATTTATTTTGTGTGGCAGAGACAGAGACAGACAGATAGGAAAGGAGAGAGATAAGAACACCAATTATTCGTTGCAGCTTCTTAGTTGTTCATTGATTGATTTCTCATATGGGTCTTAACCCGGGGAGCTACAGTAGACCGAGTGACCCCTTGCTCGAGCCAGCGACCTTGGGCTCAAGCTGGTGAGCCTTTCTTAAACCACATGAGCGCGCAAACTGGCAACCTTCAGGTCTCGAACCTGGGTCCTCCACATCCCAGTCCAACGCTCTATCCACTGCACCACTGCCTAGTCAGGCTAACAATGAGCATGTTAGACATGGTTCCTGACCTCTTGAAGAATATAGAAAAAATTAATTACAATAACATCATAAGAGCAGTAATATAGGCTGAACCGTGAGTGCATCATGAAAGTACAGCTGCAAGCACTTTTTAGACTTGGGTGGTCACAGAGGGCTTCCAGGTGAGTAGAAGATATTAGGCTGAGAAGGGAAGGAATTATCTAGGAATAAAGAACAGCCTGTGCAAAGGTGCAAAAGTGAGAATCAATGGCATATGGACTAACAGAAGCATGGGACATAGGATAGAAGGGGACAAAGTGGTAAAAGAGGAAGCTGAGGGAGTACAGAGCAATCTGTCCATCACAGGACTTTGGACCTTACATAAAGAGCTACAGTGAGGCATCAAAGGTTTTAAACAAAGGGATGAAATACAATTTGTTTTGCAGAGAAATATCTGGCTGTAGAATGGATTAGATAGAAGATTGAGAATGGATTGGAAAGGATGAGTGACCAGTTCCAGAGCTCTTGCAGGAAATCAGTTGAGAAAAGTACGGCAGCCCCTTGTGAGGAAATTGCTGTGAGGACATAGATAACCCTTCCAATCTGAGCCATAATAAATTATCCATTAGTCCATTATCTGCCATCATCATATCCGATCCTTGCCCATCATATAAATATTTGCAAATATGTCACCCCAGTGAGACATAATCACCTTGACAACAGGGAAATAATTCACATCTCTGTTCTCTGGGCACAACACCTCTGTTGCTTGATATATGCTATGAGAAAAGACATGGGCTCTGAGGTCAAGCAGACCTGGCCTCAACTTACAGTACCTCAAACTATTAACTATGCAAGTTTAGAGCAAGAGGATTTTTTCTCTCTGAGCCTCAGTTTCCTCATCTGTGAAATTGAGAGATTAGCACCTACCCTACTGGGTTGCTGTGAGAATTCATAATTATTATGGGTTACTGTATATGCTAAATCTGGCAATATGTTTATTCATTCACTCACTTTTAAGCACTTGTGATGTGTCAGGTACTCTGGGCTTGAGGATTCAGGATGTATATTCCATTAAGGGGACAAAAACAATAAACTTATAAAAGAGATAATTTCAGATAGCAATTAGTACTATGAAGACAAAAAACAAAGGAAGATAATAAAAAATGCTAGTCAGAATAGGGGCTGCTTCTTTAGATAAGATCATCATGGAATCCTTCTCTGACCAGGGTTCATTTAGTTGGCAATGAATGATGAATAGAAGAAAGATCACTTTCAGGTAGAGAAAATAGTGAGTGCAGAGGCCCTGAGGTTTACACTCACTAATTATTAGTCTCCCTCTTACTTTCATTTATTGTGGTGAATAAAAAAACTCTACTACAGATGCAATCTCAAGATTACCACCCTATAGCAATAGACCTTTTATCTTCAGTTATTTGCCACTTCATGGCAGCAATTCTCAGAGTTGCATGAACCCTATTCCCTGAAGGTTCTAATTTAGCATGAGATGGGTCTAGATTTGTACCTTATTAGAAAGCTTTCCATCTGATTCCAAAGTTTGAGATGCACTGTGTTGCACATAGGACAGTAAGCCCCAATTTTAAGATGTTCTGTATTTCTTACAGAATGTCCTTCTTAGAGTTTGAAGTTTGATTCTTTACTTCACAGCTTTCACAGCCAAATTCATAACTTACTCAATTATGAAATGAGTTAGTTTTGCTCCAAGCAAGGGGAAAAAATGTGGCCATGCTTTTGGCACATTTTAATTGGAGATGAATGTTAACATTTTGGGAAAAAATCCAAATAGCAATTAAGAAGAGAAAAAAACTAGCAGAATTATGAAACTAGTTAGTATTGTTTCCAAAAGCTAAATATCCTCTGTTCCATAATGATAGGGGGAAAAAATGAAGTGTCCACAGGGGGATTTATAAATGCCAAAAAGAAATGCTCCAGAGGAGGAAATGTTTAATTTACCAAGTATAAGCTTCTTGTTTTAAGCAGCTAAAATTCGAAGATACAAACGAGGGAAATAATTGTATCAATCATGAAAATATCATTCATAAAAGAGAAACCTGACTATTGTGCTGAGACTACTCATACACTGTTTTGTGGAATAGCTGTGTTTTGAAAAGATGTGACTATATCACTCCAAAACAGAGAGGGAGAGACCAAGAGTGAGGGAATAGAGCATCCTACGAAAGAGGCCAAAACAGAAGGGGGAGATATAGGGAGGTGGCGGTGGTCCTCAGTTAGGGAAATGCAATGCTGCCTTCTCAGGGGTCAGCAGGCAGGCAGCTGGGTTGGACTGAAGAGATTCTTACTAGCAGCTCCCTGCAAAATGAAGCCGGTGGCAGCAGTGAGATGGTGAAGTTAAAAGAAAGACAGGGGCAGCAGCAGCAATACAGGGTCACATGGAAGTAGCCAAAGGAGAAAACCCCCAGAATAGTGTCATGTGGCCCTTGGCAGCAGTGACTACAGAAGGACAGGGAGACAAGGTAGAGACAGTCTCCACAGTGACCTGAGCACATGGGTCCAGGTGGTGCCAGGAAGGAGAGACAGTCATGAAATGTCCCAAAGATTCTCTCTCTCTCTCTCTCTCACTCTCTCTCTCTCTCACACACACACACACACACACACACATGCACAAACATGCCTGTATACACATTACACTCATACCTACTTGTACACACATACTTCATGTGCACATCCACCCATCCATTCACACACATGCCCTACATGTTCATATCCACACATGCTCATACACACACACTCACACACACACACATGCTCACACATATGCACACACATACTCTCCCATTTAGCCAGAAGAAGGGATTTAAAGGCATAGTTAGTGAGAAATAGCTGGACTGCTCAGCCTCCAAATCATTGTTTGCCACTGTTTTCTGTAACTACTGTGAATATACCGGTGGAGGAGGCCGAGGAAACACCTGTTACTATGGAATCTATACTTTGAGGGGAAAAAATAGTCACCCAATCAGAAATGCATTCTCTCGATTTTAATTGATCTCCAATTAGCAAGGATCCTGAACCTTTGTCTTTAAAAGTCTCCCCACAGCAAGCCAAACCACAGTCTCTCCCTAACAGAAAAATGGAAGTGCTATCTATGCAGTGGGTCCTTCTGCGACTGACTGAAGTAGCAGGATTGCCAGGGCCAGGATTGCCCTCTGAGTCAGACTCAGTCTGCAGGTTAGGGAGCTAATCTTGTAATAACTTTGGATAATAAGAAAGGTTTAAAAAAGCAACATATTATATCACTTCAAATCTTTCTGTGAGGTTAAGATCCTCCTTATGATATGAATACACCATCACTCCCAGAAATATCTATTGAAGGGCTCTATGCCCTGCTGGAGCTTATATTCTATGGGGCTGGGGGTGGGGGTACTGCAGGGAAAGAGGAAGGAGACAAAAATCAGATGGAAAAGAGAAATTACAATATTTCAGATGGTTGTTTCGTGTTCTGTGATAACATATGTTAGAAGAAAGGACCCAGATAAACACCTCAGCTCTCCCTCCTGAAGGGCTTTTCTGTCTTTATGGGGAGTCTCTCTTAGAAATTTCCTTAGTGAAGATCTATTGGTGACAAACTCTGTATTTATCAGAATTGTCTATAGGTCAGCCTTCTTCTTGGAGGACAGTTTTTTTGAGTATATAATTCTAGGTTGATAATTGTTTTCTCTCAGCACTTTAAAATTTCCTTTTTTTCTGGTTTCTGTTCTGTTTTTGGTACCGCCACAACTGGTCTTATTTTGGTCTTTGTTATGTAATCAGTGTTTCTTCAGATTCCTCTACACCTACTTTAAGAATTTTGCATTGTTTTTGATGTTTTGCAATTTACTTTTACCATATGTCTAATTGCAGATTTCATTTTACTTATCATTCCCAGAAATTTATCTTTCAACAAACCAGCTTTTCACTGTGTTAATTTTCTTTGTTTTTTTATTTTATTATTTGTCTCTCCTGAATTTTTTTCATCCTGAATTTTCAGCTTTTCTTTTTAAGATTAAAAATGTGTCATGAAATACCTCTTTAGCTTCATCCATTGAGTTTTAATGTGTAGTATTACCATTCCACTTCTAATATTTTTATACTTACATTGTGCTTTCTTCTTTGATTTATGAGGTATTTAGAAATGTGTTTTTAAAATTTCTGAACATGAAATTTTTAGTTTTTGTTGATTTCTAACTTAATTTTACCATGGTAAAAAATGTGATCACTGAAGTTTGTCAAGTGGACTTTACAGCCAATTTTTGTATGTTCCATGTGTTCTCATATAAAATATATATTCTCCAATTTTTGAATACACGGTTATATAATGTTATAATATTGTTAGTAGTATTTTTGAAATCTTTCATGTCCTTATTGATTTGCCATTTTTTGATCTTCAATAATTGAAGTGAGTGTGTTAAAATATCTCACTAGGAAGGTAGATTTGTATATTTCTTTTAATGCTTTTTATCTCTTTGTGTATTAAAGACTGTAATAAAGTGCACAGAAGTATTGTTAATTCTTTCTGATAAATTTAGTGTTTATCATAATTAAATGACCCTCTTTATGTCTAATAATGCTTTCTGCCTTAGGTCTAGTTTTTCTGGTGTTAACATAGCTACAACAGCTTTCCTTGTGGTAGTCCTTGAATCCAGACTCTAGAAGTATTTATTACACAACAGTTACTGTCCAGCAGTGGCCAATCAACTCTTTCAGGATTCTCAGGATATAGGATTCTCAGCTGACTCAGAACGAATGTGAAAGGGTTTTATCTTTCTCCCTAATGACTATGACTTTGCTTTGTGAAAAATGCACTCACTCTCTCTCTCAGCACCATAAGAGCCAGAGACAAGGAATATGAAAGCCAGCAATTAACAGTGTTTCAGGTATATTCAGTCCAGATAGATAAACTACCTTCATCCAGGTGTCATTTGGGGTCACTGTTTAAGTTGAGCTCTTCTCACACAGCAGGGCAGGGCCCAGGCAACCCACTTTTGTGCTCACCTGTGCCCACCTTCACTGCAACTCACCTGGTCCCACATCCCTTCCTTCAGGTCACAGGTGCTGGTGACCAGTGGCTGCTGTTGGCTTCTCTACCAGTGGCATTTACTCCATGGACTACAAAGGGGTAACTCGCTGGGCAGTCAGCAACTTGGGCATCCTTGCTGGTGCCCAAATCTGGCAGGGAAATTGCTCCAGGAGAAATGCCAGAATTCCCGCTGGGATGGCTGCATCTCTATGACAAACAGAGAAAAATAATACCCTGCTCTGCCCTCCATGTGCCCCCGCCTGTACCCCAATGCCTCCCCCACCCACATAGCATGCTAGGCTTACCCCCACCTCAGTTCTCCAGAGAATCCACTTCTAGAGACAATGATGAGTATTCATGAATGGGATGGGACAGACATGTGAGCACTCCCCTCCGCACAGGAAGGGCAGAGGGGAGAAATAGTTACCAGCTCATTAATTCCGTACTCTAAAAGAAAAGAAAATCCTGCTCTGCTCTCCACCATGCTTTCCCTCCATCCCTCATCCCTCCTTCCTTTTCTTTCCTTCATACACACACACACACAGACCTTGGAAAGAAGACAAACCAATTGGGGTTTCCTCCATTTCTTTGCCTCACCAGGACAAAGTCACTGTGTTGGTCTGTTCTGGCTGTCATAAGAAAGTGCCACAGAATAGGGCATTTAAACAGCAGAAATGTATGCTGTCACAGTTGTGGAGGCTGGAAGTCCCCAATCAAGCTGTTTGTGGGGTTGGTTTCTTCTGAGGCCTCTCTCTTTGGCCTGCAGTATCTTCCTCCTTGCTGTGTCCTCTCAAGGTCTTTCCTCCGTGCACAGGGTGTCTTAGGTTGTTGCCACAGCGAACACATCACAGCCCTCTGTTGCCTATATTCAAGTCCCCTCATTAAAAATATTACTGTGAGCGGCAACTTATCTGCTCCAGATGGGTGCCATAAACTTGTTTCCAATGGCTGCTGGTGAAACAAAATGTGGGTGTTTGGGAGAAAACAAATGTTTCCTTTAAAACACAAATAACTTCTACTACTGCAAAGAGTGTGAGTTTAGACGGGATAACCTCCTTAAAATGCCTGGAATCACCCTCACCAGAAGCAAAGGGAAAAAAATGAAAGCAGCACCACAGCGCTGGCGCTGGCTGAGCCCCAGAACCTCACCCTGGATAACACTGTCTCCTTGGATGCTTCTCTTTCACCGGGTGCCCCACGGCTGGGATAGCTGGTGAACGTTAATGAGAATCAGGGGTGGGCTTGTTCCAGGAAGCATTTCACCAAAGTAAAACTCAGCAACTTTAACTACCATTCCTCCCGAGTGTCTCGTCACCCACTTTTTACTTCCTGCTGAACTTCTGGAGCAAAACAGAAGTATGAGCTTCCCTTCGTAGCTATCACAGCACCATAACTTAATAGGGTTTGTTGTCCCTTTATCCTGGTTGAGTCCAGTAAAGCACAATGAATGACTATAATGAGACCATTTTCTGTGACCTAAATTCACTCCTGCATGGTAATGCTTTTTCTAGCTCAGTGTATCATGTGCTTTTTTTTTTTTTTTCTGAAGTGAGAAGCGGCTCCTGCATGTACTGGGCCAGGATTCACCCGGCATGCCCACTAGAGGGTATGCTCCGCCCATCTGGGGTGTTGCTCTGTTGCAACCAGAGCCATTCTAGTGCCTGAAGCAGAGGCCATGGAGCCATCCTCAGCATCAGGGCCAAATTTGTTCCAATGGAGCCTTGTCTGAGGGAGGGGAAGAGAGAGATAGAGAGAAAAGGGGTGGGTGGAGAAACAGATGGGCGCTTCTCCTGTGTGCCCTGGCTGGGAATTAAACCCGGGACTTCCACACGCCTGTCGACACTCTAGTGCTGAGCCAACCCATGAAGGCCATCTTGTGCTCTATTTTTTTTTAACCACTGCCAAGAGCAAATGGCATCCTTTACCCAGAGACTCTGCCAGGCAACTGACCCCAAGTCACTGGCATCTTCACATCCTTATACCAGTTAATAAGGAAGAAATGCCTCACACCCATTAGAATGGCTACTATCAAAAACATGGAAAATAAGTGTTCCTTAGGATGTGAAAAATTGGAAACTTTGTACATTGTTGGTGGGAATATAAAACAGTACAACCACTGTGGAAAATAATATGATAGCTCCTCAAAATATATTAAAAATAGAATTACCTTAAGATCCAGCAATTCCACTTCTGGGAATATACTCAAAGGAATTTAAAGCAGGATCTCAAAGAGATATTTGTACACCTATGTTCATAGTAACATTATTCACAATAGCCAAAAGGTGAAAGCAATAAAAGTGTCCAGTGACAGATGAATTGATAAGCAAATAAGATGTATACATATAATGAAATAATATTGTCCCAAAATGGAAGAAAATTCTGATACATGCAATTACATAGATAAACCTCAAGGACATTATGCTGAGTAAAATAAGCCAGTCACAGAAGGACATATACTGTGATTTCACTTATATGAGATACCTAGAGTAGGCAAACTGATACAAACTGAAAGTAGAATGGTGGTTGCCATGGGCTAAAGGGAGGGAGGAATAGAGAGTTATTGTTTAATGGGTATAGTGTTTCAGGATTTCAAGATAGAAAAGAGTTCTGAACATGGATGTTGGTGAAGGTTGCATAAGAATGTGAAAGTACTTATGCCACTAAGCCGTATGCCTAAGAATGGTTAAGACAGTAATTTTTATATTATGTGCATTTTAATCACAATTTTTTAATTTAATAAATCTATAAATGAAGATATAAATATTAAAATAGAATAATATTTTAAAAGAAATGAAGGATGAGAGCCAAGGATGGGAAGGGGACCAGGAGAGGTGTCAGTATCTATTAAGTATGATCTTTGGTAATTGTTTAAAAAGTCGAAGTTGGATAACTATTTTAGCATGCAATGAATTATCATTGTCAAATTGGTGGTGTCAAAATATTGATTGTGCCTTTCATAGTTACAGAGCAAGAAAGATATATCACCCAAATATGCCTCTCCTAGTATCTGTCTTTTTAGTATAGACATTAGCATAATTATTACCTCCTCTGAAACCTACTTACATTTTAATTATTTTACAACCAACTGGATGGTATGAACTTAAGTTGCTGATCAGAATGAGACATTTTAACGTGGAGGGTGAGAGAAAGATGGTTTGACCACCTGTTTGTCAACTATGACAAAACATTGCATCAAAATGAAAAAATCCTATTTTTATTGCTCATTAATATTTCGAACAAACCTCACTGACACTTACCCCACATCCTGTGCCTTACCCCATCACTGAGCCTATCCCATTTCCTTACCTCCACATCAAAATAACTGCATCCTAATTGTTGAAACTGCTGCTTTTTCATTATCAGTTTTCACCCAGACAGGCCTCTGATCCTCACCACAGTGCCCACCTGGTCCCATTCCTCACACTTACTCCCCACATAATGATGGAAAATAGCTCAAGAAAGTGTGTCCAAACAGAATGAGACATCAGGTACCCATAAGAATGGGAAATCACAGCAGCCTCTTTTGTGCACTATGTCCCCTCTCCTCGACTCAGCTCTGACTTTAGTCACAACTGCAGTAGACAGTTCCTGCTAGATTAGGCTCACACCTATGAAATCCATCCCAAGCATTTACCTCTAGTCTCTATGTCCTGCCTCCAGCCCTTCTCTGAACTGTCAGGAGCCCACCTGGCCCACATAAAAACAAAGCCTGGACACGGGGTAACTAACACTCCTATGGCAACACTCGACCAATGGAGGACGCAAGAGCTGGTGGTGGATAATGCCCCAGGGTCTCATCTTACAGAGACAGATCTAGAAGGGTGCCTGTGCCCTGCTGTTCCAGGAGGCATTGAACACCCATCACCTGAATAACTCACCTCTTACCTGGTCTAACTCTCTCCATTCCTTTCTTGTTTCCCAGAATTACTCCTCTCAGGCTCAACTTACCAAAGAACCCAAACTTAATAGTAATTTTTTTCAAAACCTGTATGTTTCATGTTAAGTTTTTATGGGTTTTTTTTTTAGTTCTTTGTTGGTTTTCTTTTGTTTTAGAGCACAAAGAGCAAGTTTATTTGGTGAATGTTGATGGCAAACATCATTTGAGAGATACAAGCCGGGAAAGTACTGTGACAAGAGAACCTAGAAAGCCTTTAGCGCTACATGGCAGTCACACAGGGGAAGGTACAGGGCCCTGGGCACACCAGGAATGTCTTCAGCCATTCAGCACAATGAGAACAGGCTCAGCCACAAAGGCTGTCACCCCGACAGGACATGTCTCATAAATGCTTCATAGTTAATACAACCATTGCTGTCCTGTGCCCTGCCACCAACATCTCTACTTCTTCCTCTGTCATCTTCTCACCCAGTGTGATGAGAACATTCCAGATCTTAGCACCTGTGACATTGCTGTTCCCTTCCTTTTCAAACACTTAAGGCCCTCAACATAGTCCTCCTTGTGCCCCAGTCCTTGTTCTTGGCCTCAGTCTGCAGCATAAGCAGGAACTGCTCAAAGTCCAACACCTTCACATTCATCTCATCACTCTTGGGGTTCCCCAGGACTTTGAGCACCTCGGTGCAGATGAACGTCTGACCCAGGACCTTCATCATGTCCCCAAACTGGCTGTCCAGGATTTTGCTATCTCCTGTTTGGTCACACAGCTGGAAGGTCTCCTTGAACTCTGTGGTCTGGTCCTTGGTGAAGCCACACATATTGACTGCCAACCTCTGTAGGACCTTTTCCTGCAGTAATCATCATGTTGGCTTTATTTTTTGGTTTTCTTTTTAAATACTAGTCATTTTCTTCATTGTGGTATCATTGTGATCTGAAATAAAAGAGTTCCCACAATTTCTATTTTGCTCACCAATCTAGGAATTTGTAAAGTAAACCCCATAATAAGGTGTGTGTGAGTATGTGTTTGGGAGTATGTATGTATATACTATTAATGTAGGTTAGTCTTAGGACAGTTTATTTCTTTTAAGGCATCTCTAAGTTTTAGCAGAAGTCATAAAAAGGGGCAAATAATGTTTGTGTTGAAAGATTACTTAGATATTATCTTATCCTATTTTATAGATGGGGGTAAAGCCAGTAGCCACAGTCACAATCACAGCCACCTGGCCCGTGCAGGTTCAGAGTTGATTCAGACAGATGGTAATGAAACAATGGAGCCAAGAACTGGTGGGCCATTAGCTTTAATCCTACCTTGCACCCAGCAGGCAAGAAATACACACAGTGGGAAAACACTTCCCTTTCATTCAGGGCTCCCAAAGCCACTGACTTATCCAAGTTTCCTAGAACCAAAGGTTTCTAACCTCACCAGCCTTATTCACCTCTGTTCCCCCTCTCCTTCTCTCTACACAAACTCTGCACAAACTGCCTTCTCCTTCAGCACTTCGCCATCTTGGCTGCTTCTCCTCTCCTCCACGTGGCCTTTCTCTGATCTCTAATGCTAATCTCAAGAACCAAGAGAGAGCAAGCTCCCGGTCTGCCCCATTTTATAGTATAGAAATCAAAACCTTTAATCCAATAGACAAACAAGGAAATCTCTGATATAAAGTCACTTATCTGAAGCATAATAGGAGGATTCCTCATGAGAGTGCACCACCCCACATCATGCAATCAGTCAAGGGTGTGGGGAAAAGCTTAGCCTTAAAACTAAGCCTTAGGCCTGACCAGGCGGTGGCGCAGTGGATAGAGCGTCGAACTGGGATGCGGAAGACCCAGGTTCAAGACCCCGAGGTTGCCAGCTTGAGCGCGGGCCCATCTGGCTCAAGCAAAAGCTCGCCAGCTTGGACCCAAGGTCACTGGCTCCAGCAGGGAGTGGCTGGGTCTGCTGAAGGCCCGTGGTCAGGGCACATTTGAGAAAGCAATCAATGAACAACTATGGTGTCGCAAAGGCAACGGAAAAACTAATGATTGATGCTTCTCACCTCTCTCCATTCCTGTCTGTCTGTCCCTATCTATCCCTCTCTCTGACTCTCTCTCTCTGTTCCTGTAAAAAATAAAAAAATAAAAAAAAAAGAAAAACCCAAAAAACTAAGCCTTAGGCTACAATGACTTTGCCGGTTTACAGTCTGTCTCCCACACCCAATGCAAACTATATGCGAACAAACATATATATCATATTTACAAACTTATTTGACCAACAATGGGGAAGCTCAGGTTTTTGGATTTATAAATATTTAAGTCTTAAAATGCAAAATTAAATTACCAAATGCTTGAGCCAAACTTAGGAAAATAATTAACTAGATAAATTAAAGAACCTCTATATTTTTCTTTCATTGTTTATGCAACTCAAAATGTTTTCAAACAGTTCAACTATGTTTAGTGTACAAATACATCTGAATAGCAAAAGATCCAAAACAATTTTTAAGTTTCTTTTTAATGTTTATTTTATTGTTTTAGAGAGAGAAAAGGAGAGAGGCAGAAACATCAATCTATTCCTGTATGTGTTCTGCCCGGGGATCAAACCAACAACCTCTGCACTTCAGGAAGATGCTCTAACTAACAACCTACTCAGCCAGGATGATCCAAACATTTTATGAAGAAGGAATTAAACAGATCATCAAGAAACCATTTTTTAATTTTGTTCCTCGAGAGGATAGTGCAAATGCTGGAATTATATTAATTTGAGGACTCTGCTAATTTAAGTGATCCGGAGCTTTCCAAGCATCATAGACAGGGTTATGGTGGGCTAATTACAATAAGCAGAGTACATCCAGGCATAGAGACAGACTTAAGATGTTGTAAAGTACCGTACCCCAAATGTTGCAAAGTGCCGTACCTCACTTCCACGGGTTTACATAGAGAAACCAAGTCCAGATGAATTTTGAAGGAGTTTTATTAAAGGAGGAGATTTATTTAATATGCCAGCCGCATATGACTAACACGAGGCATTGCAGACCCAAATCATGCAACCCCAAATGTATCTCAAAGGCTGGTTATATACCCTTTGACCACACACAGGTTGGGGGGAGCATGATATCATGACACAATCCTTAACAAGATTATACATTTGTCTAGGCCACAGTGGTAGTCAACCTGGTCCCTACTGCCCACTAGTGGGCATTCCAGCTTTCATGGTGAGCGGTAGCAGAGCAACCAAAGTATAAATAAAAAGATAGATTTAACTATAGTAATTTGTTTTATAAAGATATATTCTACAAAACTTAGTGAAAATCTGACATAAAGTATTTGGTAAGTAATTATTATTATATACTTTAACTTGCTATAACTCTGTTTTATAAATTTCATAAAGTAACTTCCCTACTTTATAAATCGCCATTACTGTGGAACCAGTGGGCGGTTAAAAAACTTTACTACTAATAAAGATACAAAAGTGGGCAGTAGGTATAAAAAGGTTGACTACCCCTAGTAGGGGATTTTAAAAAACGTTAAAACTTTCAAAGTAACACAATGGTGATGTCATTTTACATATCAAAATACATTCATAAACCTTTCAGTGTCTATCTCTCCTCCTTTGCCCAGGAAGGGAGGGAGAGCTAAAATCAGTGTAGGGTGGTATGTAAATTTTGTCTCTTATTCAAAGGGAAAGAAAGTTCTTCAGATAACCTTAATCCTTTCAGAAAACTAAAACTAAATGACCCAGTTGTCCTTGTAAGGCAGGACATATAGTTGTTTTTAAATGTAAAAAATTATTATCTGATAAAAAATACCCTCTTATTTTGTTTTAAGATTGAATTATGGCTTCCTTGAGAAGGCGTAAATGTAAGAATAGTCCTGACACCTTCTGTTATATATGTGACTGTTACACACTTCAATGTCAAAGACACAATATTTCATCATTCAAGTTCCCCTTGGTGATCAAGACAAGAATTGGGCTCTTTATATTGTGTGTCATAATTGTGAAGAAATGCTTCGTGACTGGACAAAAGAAAAATGCAAAGGAATGCCTTTTGGTATTCCCATGGTTTGGCGTGAACCTAAGGACCACAGAAGTGACTGTTTGTTGGGCAGATAAAATATAATATGCTCACTTTGTTAAAGATGGCACTGCCCACATGGAAGCCCATCATCCAGGTGATATTATTTGCCCTTATGCTTGGGATGGGTGTGGGGGAAAGACTGTAATGTAAGCAGGCCGGGTCATTATAGCCTAAGGCTTAGTTTTGAGAGTAAGTTTTTCCCCACACCCTTGACTGATTGGATGATATGGGGTGGTGTGCTCTCCTGAGGAATCCCATTGTGCCTCAGATGGGTGGCTTTGTATTGGAGACTTCCTTGTTTGTGTAATTGGATTGGAGGTTTTGATTTTACACTGTAGGGTGGGGCAGGCTCGGAGCTTGCGCTCTTGGTTCCTGAGATATTAGAGAGGAGAGCAGATTAAGGCCACGTGGAGGCCAGGAGAAGCAGACAAGATGGCAAAGTGCTGAGGGAGAAGCCAGTTTGTTAAGAGTTTGTGCTGGAGAAGGAGATGGAGAACAGAGGTGAATAAGTCTGGTGAGCTAGAAACCTTTGATTCTAGGAAACTCGGATAAGTCAGTAACTTTGTGAGCACTGAATGTGTGGGTTTTGGAGCCCAGTGTGTGTTTTTGCTTGCCCGCCGGTGCAAGCTAGAATTAAAGCTGATGGCTCACCAGTTCTTGACTCTGGTGTTTCATTACCAACTGTTCGAATCTAATGTGAACCTGCACTGGCCAGGCGGCTGTGATGGTGGCCCTGGCTACTGGCTTTACACTGTTATTTCTGTCTGATCCATACAAAGGGCATTGGAAAAAAAAACGGCATATGATCGCATATCCTAATATTCCTTCAGCAATACGACTTATCCCACACTCTTAGACACTCTGGGTTCCAGTTTTTAATGGTTTTATTTCTTCTAAGGAAGAAGAAAGTAAACATGATGATCAAGTGTATTTTGATATGATGCATGAGGAAATGGTTGTAGAATCTGGAGGGTCTTCTTCTGATGCCAAGAAGTCATTAATCCCTCAGCAGTTTAGCCAACAGAATTGAATGACTTAGTAAGAGATTTGGGCCTCTCAAAGAAAGTAGCTGAGTTATTAGCCTCCAGGCATCAAGAAAAGAATGTATTTCACCGGTCAGCTAAAGTATCCCATTTCAGGAAGCGTGAACAAATTTTTGTGGACTTATTTTTTGAAGACACTTTGTTTACTGTCATGATATTAGTAGTCTTCTCAGCCAGGTAGGTGTTACCACATACCGTCCAACAGAATGGCGGCTATTTCTTGACAGCTCTAAACAGAGTCTGAAATGTGTTCTCCTACACAACGGTAATGTTTATGCAGCGGTTCCAACTGGTAATTCAACTCATCTGCGAGAAGATTATAATGACATAAAAATTGTCCTTGACTCTCTTAAGTATGAGGAGCAAACTGGATCATTTGTGTGGATCTTAAAATGGTAAATTTCCTCCTAGGACAACAGAAAGGTTTCACAAAGTATCCTTGCTTTCTGTGTTTGTGGGACAGCCGAGCTCGGGAGAAACACTGGACACATAAGGAATGGCCGAAACGTGAAGCTCTGGAAGTAGGGATGCAAAATATTGTCAATGAACCTGTAGTTAATAGAGACAGGATCATTTTTTCCCCACTTCACATCAAACTTGGCTTAATGTAGCAGTTTGTTCAGGCTTTGAATAGAGAAAGTGAATGCTTTCAACATATTATTTCTGCTATTCCTGCCTTGTCTTTCGAGAAGATAAAAGCAGGTATATTCAATGGACCTCAAATTCGAACCTTCAGATGTGATGAAGAATTTGCCAGGAAGATGAATAAGGAGGAGAAAGCAGCATGGCAGTCTTTTGTGGCAGTTACAGAGAACTTCCTTGGCAACAGAAAAGCAGAAAACTATGAACTTCTGGATCAATGGAGGCTGTTGGCTTTCTGCGACATTGGATGTAACATGAGTGTTAAGATTCACTTTCTGAACCAGTCACATTGATAAGTTTCCCGAAAATCTTGGAGCTGTTAGTGATGAGCAGACCACAACTAGAGCATCAAATGAGATTGTCCTCAATATGTACACAAATGCAAGAGCTACAAATGCAAATTTTTGCCTGAATAGAATTTAAATAAGTTTTACGCAAATTTTATGATTAAAATAGGTGATTTAATATGTTGTATTTTGAAATTATAGACAAATTCTGATGCAATCATACCTTTTAGTGTATTAGTGTATTTATTGCATTATATAAATTATTATATTTTCACAAAGATGATGCCCAAGAAGACATTCTACTTCATTCTGTTAAACTAAATGTTGAAAATTTTACAATAAGATGAAAACATAAAATTCTGAATTGCAAAAATACTGTAGCTTACAGAGAAAAACTAATGTCATATTTGAAATCAGCACACTTGAATTAGGTAAGAACAAGTGTTTTTGTGGATGCAACATAAATTTTGTTCCCAAGTGAAATCAATATTCAGAAATCAGTGGCATTTTTGTTTTTTTACACAGACAGAGAGAGTCAGAGAGAGGAATAGATAGGGACAGACAGACAGGAATAGAGAGAGATGAGAAGCATCAATCATCAGTTTTTCGTTGCCGTTGCGACACCTTAGTTATTCATTGATTGCTTTCTCACATGTGCCTTGACGATGGGCCTTCAGCAGACCTAGTATCTCCTTGCTCAAGTTAGCGACCTTGGATCCAAGCTGGTGAGCTTTGCTCAAACCAGATAAGTCTCGGGGTCTCGAACCAAGGTTCTTCTGCATCCCAGTTCGACGGTCTATCCACCGCGCCACTGCCTGGTCAGGCACAGTGGCATTTTTATATAACAACAATGAACTGTCCAAAAGAGAAATTAAGAAAACATTCTCTTTCACTATTGCAACAACAACAAAAAATAAAGTACCTAGGAGTAAATTTAACCATAGAGGTTCAAGACTTGTACTTGGAAAATAATAAAGCATTGATAAAGAAAATCAAGGAAGATACAAACAAGTGGAAGCATATATTGTGTTCATGGATAGGAAGAATAAACATCATTAAAATGTTTATATTACCCAAAGCAATCTATAAATTCAATGCAGTTCCTATTGAAATACCAATGACATACTTTAAAGATATAGAACAAATATTCCAAAAATTTATATAGAACCATAAAGAACACGAATAGCCTCAGCAATGCTGAAAAAAGAACAATAAACTTGATATCACACTTGCTGATATCAAGTTATACCACAAGGCCATCGTACTCAAAACAGCTTGGTATTGGCATAAAAACAGACATACAGATCAATGGAACAGAACAGAGAACCCAGAAATAAACCCACATCTATATGGAGAATTGATATCACCGGGGAAAAAAATTTTGTTGCATGCACAAAAACACTTGTTCTTACCTAATTTGAGTGTGCTGATCTCAAATATGACATTAGCTTTTCTTTGTAAGCTATAGATTTGGTATTTCTTTTTTCTGCAGTTCAAGATTTAGGTTTTCATCTTATTGTAAAATTTTCAACATTTAGTTTAACATAATAAAGTAGAATGTCTTCTTGGGCATCATTTTTGTGAAAATATAATAATTTATGTAATGCAGTAAATACACTAAAACACTAGAAGATATGATTGTATCAGAATTCGCCTACAATTTCAAAGTAGAACATATTAAAACACTTATTTTAATCATAAAATTTGCACAAAACTTACTTAAATTCTCTTCAGGCAATAATTTGCATTTGTAGTTCTTGCGTTTGTGTATTTGTTGAGGACAATCTCGTTTGATGCTCCAGCAATAGTATGCCATCGTTTAGGGCTGTCAAGAAATAGCCACCATTCTGTTGGATGGTATGTGGTAACACCTACCTGGCTGAGAAGACTACTGATATCATGACAGTAAACAAAGTGTCTTCAAAAAAAAAGTCCACAAAAATTTGTTCACGCTTCCTGACATGGGATACTTTAGCTGACCAGTGAAGTACATTCTTTTCTTGAAGCCTGGAGGCTAATAACTAAGCTACTTTCTTTGAGAGGCCCAAATCTCTTACTAAGTCATTAAATTCTGTTGGCTAAACTGCTGGGGGGTTAATGACTTCTTGGCATCAGAAGAAGACCTTCCAGATTCTACAACCATTTCCTCATGCATCGTATCAAAATACACTTAATCATCATGTTCACTTTCTACTTCCTTAGAATAAATAAAACCATTAAAAACTGGAACCCAGCCTGACCTGTGATGGCGCAGTGGATAAAGTGTCGGCCTGGGAACACTGAGGTTGCCAGTTCAAAACCCTGCACTGGTCTGGTCAAGGCACATATGGGAGTTGATGCTTCCAGCTCCTCCCCCCTTTCTCTCTTTCTCTCTCCTCTCACTCTGTGTCTCCTCTCTAAAATGAATAAAATAAAAAATTTAAAAATAACAAAAAAAACTGGAACCCAGAGTGTCTAAGAGTGTGGGATAAGTCATATTGCTGAAGGAATATTAGGATATGCGATCATATGCCTTTTTTTTTTTTTTCCAATGCCCTTTGTTTGGATCAGACAGAAATAACAGTCACTTCTGTGGTCCTTAGGTTCATGCCAAACCATGGGAATACCAAAAGGCATTCCTTTGCGTTTTTCTTTTGTCCAGTCACAAAGCATTTCTTCACAATTATGACACACAATATGAGGAGCCCAATTCTTGTCTTGACTGCCAAGGGGAACTTGAAAATAGGCAATATATGCATGTTCACAAATGATATATTTCACAAATGATGAAATATTGTGTCTTTGACGTTGAAGTGTGTAACAGTCACATATATAACAGAAGATGTCAGGACTTTTCTTACATTTATGCCTACTCGAAGAAGCCATGATTCAATCTTAAAACAAAATAAGAGGGTGCCTGACCTGTGGTGGCGCAGTGGATAAAGTGTAGACCATGCTTCCAGCTCCTCCCCCCTTTCTCTCTTTCTCTCTCTCTCTCTCTCTCTCTCTCTCACTCTGTGTCTCCTCTCTAAAATCAATAAAATAAAAATAAATTCTTTAAAAAAAATTAAAAAAAATAAGAGGGTATTTTTTATCAGATAATAATTTTTTATATTAAAAAACAACTATAATTATGTAAAAGTGATGTTTGTAAAACATTAATTGCCTTGTGTTATGTTCAATCCAAGAGTCGTTGCCCTTTAACTTCAATTTAAAAACCAATGCATGCCATTAAATGTAACAAAAAAATTAAAGTTGCATAAAAACTAGAGCACGCACCCAAAAATGGATTCCAGATTTGCAATCAGCGATGCAGGAATATATAGAAACAGTTCTAAAACCTCATCAACAGAAAATGAAAAAAAAACTGTTCCCCAGTGTGTTTGACAAAGGAGGTAAGAGCATACAGTGGAGTAAAGACAGTCTCTTTAACAAATGGTGTTGGGAAAATTGGACAGGTACTTACATAAAAAAGAAAGTGAGTCACCAACTTATACCATTCAGAAAAATAAACTCAAAATGAATAAAAGACTTAAATGTAAGTCGTGAAACCATAAACATCTGGTAAGAAAACATAGACAGTAAGCTCTCTGATATCTCTCGTAGCAAGTGAACTAAAGGACAGGATGAACAAATGGGACTATATGAATCTAAAAAGCTTTTGTACAGCAAAAGACATCATTAACAAAATAAAAAGACAACAATGGGAGGATATATTCGCTAATACATCTGATAGGTTAATGACCAAAATTTATAAAGAACTTGCAAAACTCAACACCAGGTAGGTAAACAATCCAATCAAATAATGGGCACAAGAGCCTGACCAGACGGTGGCGCAGTGGATAGAGCATCAGACTGGGATGCAGAAGGATCCAGGTTCGAGACCCCAAGCTCTCCAGCTTGAGTGCGGGCTCATCTGGTTTGAGCAAAAGCTCACCAGCTTGGATCCAAGGTCGCTGGCTCCAGCAAGGGGTTGCTCGGTCTGCTGAAGGCCCGTGGTCAAGGCACATATGAGAAAGCAATCAATGAACAACTAAGGTGTTGCAACGAAAAACTGATGATTGATGCTTCTCATCTCTCTCCATTCCTATCTGTCTGTCCCTCTCTCTGACTCTCTGTCTCTGTAAAAAAAAAAAAAAAAGAAAGTAAAAAAAAAAAATAATGGGCACAAGAAATGAATAGACAGTTCTCCACAGAGGACATACAGATGGCCAATAGGCATATGAAAAAATGCTCAACATCACTAATCATTAGAGAAATACAAATTAAAACCACAATGAGATATCACCTCACACCCTGTCAGAATGGCGCTTATTAACAAAACAACACAAAATAAGTGCTGGTGAGGGTGTGGAGAAAAGGGAACCCTCTTGCACTGCTGGTGGGAATGCAGACTGGTGCAGCACTGTGAAAAGCAGTATGGAGATTCCTCAAAAAATTACAAATGGAATTGTCCTTTGACCCAGCTATCCCACTTTTAGGAATATATCCTATGAATACCAAATCACTGATTCAAAAGAAGAAATGTACCCCCATGTTTCCTGCAGCATTGTTTACAATAGCCAAGATCTGGAACATCTGTCAGTGGATGAGTGGATTAAAAAGCAGTGGTACATATATACAATGGAATACTATGGGGCTATGAAAAGGAAGGAAATCTTACCTTTTGCGACAACATGGATGGACCTGGAAACTATCATGCTAAGTGAAATAAGCCAGGCAGAGAAAGTAAAATATCATATGATCTCACTCATTTGAGGATCCAATGAACAATGTGAACTGAGGAAGGGAACAGAGGCAGAGTCGGATCAAAGGGACCAGAGCGAAAGTGGTCAGAGGGAAAGTAGAAGAGAAGATGGGATCAGAGAAGGTAAAGAGATTAATGAAATTATATATACATAACACAGCATTATAGAGAACAGGACAGCAAATCCTACAGGAAGGGGGGAAGGAATTGGGGGATGGGGCATGAGGACAAGGGGAATAAGGGGGTTTGGGGAGATATATTCAGTGGGACACTTGAAGCTATGTAAACACAAATTAAAATCATTAATAAAGGAATAAATAAATAAAAAGAAACAAAGAATCCGAAAGTTTAGTCTTTAAATGTATTAGCTATCTAGGGGTCCTTCCTTGGCTTTGTTAATTCCTTATGTAAGGCCAGGAGCCAAGGCCACCATCATAGCTGCCTGGCCCATGCAGGTTCGCATTAGATTCGGACAGTCAATAATAAAACAACAGAGCCAAAAACTGGTGAACCATCAGCTTTAATTCTAGCTTGCATCCAGTGGGCAAGTAAAACACACAATGGGCTCCAAAACCCACACATTCAGTGCTCACAAAGCTACTGACTTATCCTAGTTTCCTAGCATCAAAGGTTTCTAGCTCACCAGATTTATTCACCTCTGTTTCCCATCTCCTTCTCTCTGCACAAACTCTGCACAAACTGGCTTCTTCCTTAGCACTCTGCCATCTTGGCTGCTTCTTCTCTCCACGCGGCCTTAATCTGCCCTTCTCTCTAACGCTAACCTCAGGAACCAAGAGAGAGCAAGCTCCAGGTCTGCTCCACTTTATAGTGTAGAAATCCAAACCTTTAATCCAATCTGTAAACAAGGAAGTCTCTGATATTAAGTCACTTATCTGAGGCATAATGGGAGGATTCCTCAAGAGAGTGCACCACCCCACACCATCCAGTCAGTCAAGGGTGTGGAGAAAAGCTTACTCTTAAAACTTGCACGTGGGCAGTGCCATCTATAACAAAGTGAGCATAATATATTTTATCTGCCCAACACCTTAAAATGCTCCCCAGTGTACTGGGAACTTTGGCCTGAAATAATAAAATCTAGGGCAGCGCGGTGATCCAGGGACTTTTCACCCAAGTCTGAAGGGCGGCAGGGTCATAAATTTCTCCGTATGGATACCAGTGTAATGAATATGGAAATCATGACAGCGCGAGCTCACTAGAGTTGGGGAATGCCTGCAGCCCCATCTTAGTCTACCCTAGTTGCTTTACATAGCGGGGCGGAACGTGCCTCTCTCGCGCAGTCTGAGACGCCCTGCGCCCCGCCCCCTGAGGGACGCGCTCCTGGAGCCCCGCCCACTCGCTGGAAGTCAGTCAGATTCAGGCCAGGCCGCGGTAGCGGGAGCTACGCTGAGCGCCATGAGCGCGTACCCAGAGCAGTGATAGACTGTGCTATGGACTGTGGCTCCGTCTTGGCAGTGGGGCCAAGGCGACTGCTGGACCGCCGGCGGCTTCTGCTCTTCTTACTCGCCGGCCGCTACGGATGCCCCGGCGGCTTCGGGGTGTCGGTGCGCCGCTGTTTGTCTACGCTCCCAAAAGGTCTGGGGACGCCGAAGCTCCGCGCCCTGGCGGCCCGCGGTGCGTCACATACCTCCGCACTCTTCCTCCTGGTGCTGGTGCCCGCCCCGCGCTTGGCCGCCACGGCTCCGCGCCGACCACGGGGAGACTGGGAACGCTCGCGCCCGGGCGCCTCGGCTCGCGTAGCCGGGCGCGGCGGCGCGTGGAGGTGCCAGCCGGTCCTCGCCCCGGGTGTCGCCTGTGTCGCCGACGCCCTCCGCCTGTGCAACTGCCGGGTGTCCGCCCTCGCTTTCTCCAGGAGAGGTAGGGTCAGGGGGTTTGAGGAGAGGGGCTCTCCTCGCGGGGCTGAGGCAGCGGGGCAGAAAGGGCTTTGGCTGTGACCTGCCCCGAGGAAAGGCTGGGAGACCCAGCGTCCGGTCACTTGAGGTCACCAGCCTCTTCCTAGGGTTTGGGGACGAAGGTCTATCTGGCCCCGCCCATCTGGTCCGTGCTCTCCTGGACTTCCCTAGCTAAGAGCTCAATTACTGGGAATCCCGGCGCCAGAGTTCTGGCGCAAAATTGGGAAAGGATGTGGGGAGGATTGTGCCTGCCTGGGCAGTGAGCTGGTGCACGCCCTGTGCAGAGCTACCCCTGGGCGCCCGCGTACAGGTGGCTGTTTTGCCAGGTACTCAAATCAATCAACAGAATATTTTCCTTCTTGGAGCTTAATTGTAGCAAAGGAGAAAGTATACATATATGTTTAAGTAGATAAAGTTATAATTTTTGGACACAAGAAATTTACATATGCATATATAATGTCTATATATATATAGTCTGATAAATACTGTAAGAAAAAATAGAGGTGGTAAGAGTTGGGAAGTAAGGTGGGCCTCCAGTTAAGATTTAATAGCATCATGTGAATAGGTTTTATTGAGAATGTGGCATTTAACTAAATACTTGTAGGGGGTGAGGACAGTCACTGCTCTACATGAGATTAAGGAAATCTAAACAGGCTCAGTTTACTAGATAGCAAATCGTTGATAAAAATGTCATCATTTTGGGTAATGTTTATCAGCAAACATGGCAAAAATATCACTTTGGGAGTATATACTTTTCCATCAGTAGTCATCAGTAAACACTCTGGTAGCTCCCGCCCCTACGCCCCTCAACAGAAACACCCAGTAAATGTTGGCTACATCTAAAATTTAAGAATATCTTTGGCTGGGAGGAAACTGATTGCTAGAGCCACAAAGTGACCAAGCTTTATGTACAGAGGGTGGGGAGTGAGGAGCAAGTGTCTTGCAGTAATTATGAGGAGACGGTTGAACTTTTTTTTTTTTAGAAATTAAATTTAATGGGGTGACATCTTTATAGCATTTGAACTGTTGATTGTGTTGTGCCCATGATCCAAAGTCAAGTCATTTTCTTTTTTTCTTTTTTTTTTTTTAGCAAGAGAGGGGGTGGGGGACAGATAGGAATAGGGAAGGGAAAGAGATGAGAAGCATCAATTTATAGTTGCAGCGCCTTAGTTAGTTGTTCACTGATTGGGTCCTCATATGTGCCTTGACCAGAGGGCTCCAGCTGAGCCAGTGACCCCGTGATCAAGCCAGCAACCATGGGGGTATCATGACTGTGATCCCAGGCTCAAGCCGGCAACCCTGAACTCAAGCTGGTGAACCCGCACTCAAGCCGGTGAGCCCTCACTCAAACCCGCAACCTTGGGGTTTTTGAACCTGGGTCTTTAGCATCCCAGGCCAACACTCTATCCACTGCGCCACTGCCTGATCAGGCCAAAGTCAAATTATTTTTTGTCACCATATACAGTGTGTCCATAAAGTCATGGTGCAGTTTTGACCAATCACAGGAAAGCAACAAAAGACGATAGAAATGTGAAATCTGCACCAAATAAAAGGAAAACTCTCCTAGTTTCATACCTATTCAGTGCAGTTTGATGTGGGCTCCATTTGTTGCCCTACACACATCCAAATTATAGTGAAGTTCTTGCCATACGTGGGTAAGGACGTCTGGTGTAACAGAGTGAATAATGTCGTTGATACGTTCAATGTACACATGTTGCTTCACATAACCCCAAAAGTAAAAGTCTAAGGGCGTCAGATCCGGGGATCGTGGTGGCCATGGCTTGACAGAACCGCTGCCTGTCCACTGCCGGGGGAATGTTCTATCCAGAAACTCACGAACAGTGGTGGTGTAGTGTGGAGGAACGTCATCCTGTTGAAAGATGACACCTTCTGGAAATTGTGGCCTCTACAGACTCCTCCCTGACTGATGGCCTACCAGAACGGGGTTTCTCCACCAAACTGCTAGTTTCCTTCAACTGTTCATCCCACTGAGTAATGTTATTCCTATGTGGTGGCACTTTGTTATAAATGCACCGATATTCACGTTGCACTTTGGTCACAGATTCGAATTTAGCGAGCCACAGAACACACTGACCTTTCCTCTGTACCATCCACATCTGGACTGGCATGGCCATGGGCTGCTCCGCTGTATACACAGTGTTACATCAGCATCTGCACATGCTGCCACATCATCCTACAGAAACCTGGAGGGTTTTCCTTTTATTTGGTGCAGATTTCACATTTCTATCGTCTTTTGTTGCTTTCCTGTGACCGGTCAAAAGTGCACCATGACTTTATGGACACACTGTATTTATCCCTCTTTACTCCCTTCCACCCTCCACTCTGGTAACCACTTCACTTTTATGTTCATGAGTCTTAGTTTTATATCCCACCTATGTGTGAAATCATATAGTTCTTAGCTTTTTCTGATTTACTTATTTCACTTAGCATAATACTCTCAAGGTCCATCCATGTTGTCACAAATGACAATATTGCATTATTTCTTACGGCTGAGTAGTATTCCATTGTATATCTGTACCACAGCTTCTTTATCCAATCCTTTATTGAGGTACACTTTGGTTGTTTCCATGTCTTGGCCACTGAATAATGCTGCAATGAACATGAGGTGCATTGGATCAAAGACCTAAATATAAGATCTGAAACAGTAAATTATATAGAAGAAAAACATTGGTACCAAATTTATAGACCTTGACTGTACAGCACTTTTTATGAACTTTATTTCTGTACTTTGCCTTCCTTTTGGTGCTCTTTTTTGACAAGCTAGAAATTTGTGATTTATTTTCTTCTCATAATTCAAGATTATGGGTCAAAGGAGAGAGTGTTTTTTCTCATCAGTTTTCTGACATTGTATCTGCAAGGCTACTAGTAGTGTTGGATTAGTCTCACATGATGTCATTCTTCTCAGAATGTAGATGGAGTCATAAATATAGGAAAACACAGCCAAGACAATTAAGGAAGCATAAGCAAATGAGAGTTTTGCTCCTTTGTCTTCATCTTGGTGGTTTGTTTGGTGCTGAAGGTTCTGAGTAAGGCTACTTAAACTTTAGGATGTTACGAATAGGAAGCTTGTACTTGCTTCCCTCCTCTGGTCAATCCTAACTTTTGGACTTCTTTTGTGTGTTTTTAATCTCTTTTTGCTATACATAAGTTCCCCCCAAGGAGAATTTCATATTACACTTTAACAGCTCAGTTTACTTGCTTCCTGATTGTTAGTAGGAATTTATAGTCTTGGGCCGTGTTTTATTGTCACAATAAAGGAGGAAAAGTGAGTCAGAGGTATTCTGAATGGCAGAATATTGCTTCATCCTCAGTCGTTTCACTTTGACAGAAAGCAAACTGGCATTCAACTTCTGACTGCAGGGGTTGGAGGGCCAACTGGGAAGTGGCCAGCCCTTTTCTCCACTTCTCAGATGACATTATTTCTTTGGAATAAGTTTGCAATTAAAAATAAATTCTGATAATTTTTTGGAAAAAAAATCTGTAGTATCTAAATGGGAATTAGCTCTTAAAAATAGTCATGATAATTTCTTTTGTGTGGGGGGAGGGGGTATTTTATTTTAAATTACATGAATAGTTATTCTGTTATTAGAAACAAGGTATTTGGAACCAGACTAATAATAGTGGCTTATTAGAACTCACTTTTCATAAGTCAGTTCTAGACTCAAATGTTTATAAGCTCCCTAACCCATGGCACAGCCCAGCACAGTTGTAAGATGGGTGGGGTGGCCCAGAGAAAGCCCCTGGAGAGGTGCATTCATTCATTCACCCACCAATGTTTCTAGATCTAGGTCTGTTCTGTGTCAGGGTCTCTTTTCATGGAGGCTGATTTTTGTCCTAAGACTGAACACAAAGAACAAAGTAAAGGTTTTCATTTATATGGAAAGGGGAGACCAGAGGTGAAGAGCAACACTTGCTCCTGTGATTTTCATGAGCCTATAATAAGATGTGCCTCCCGTAGCAGTCTGCCACCCAATATTTGGTGGTACTCATTATTTTTGCCATTATTACTCTGTGTACTAAATATGTTCACAGGCCCCGTCCCCATGTCCCTACATCCCCACATCCCCACACGTAGTGGACACTCAGCTGCCATGCCTAGATATTATGACTCTGCCCCCTAATCATATGTGACTGGCCCCAGCAGAACCTCTCAGGTTAAGAGCCTGGCTTGCCCACTGACTGGCAGTGTGACCGGGGACAATGTCTCAACCCCTCTGAGCGTTATTTTCTTTTAATAAATAGCATCTGACTTTATTTATTTATTTATTTATTTATTTATTTTATAGGGACAGAGAGAGAGTCAGAGAGAGGGATAGACAGGGACAGACAAACAGGAACGGAGAGAGATGAGAAGGATCAATCATTAGTTTTTCGTTGCCGTTGCGACACCTTAGTTCATTGATTGCTTTCTCATATGTGCCTTGACCGCGGGCCTTCAGCAGTCTGAGCAACCCCTTGCTGGAGCCAGCGAACTTGGGTCCAAGTTGGTGAGCTTTTGCTCAAGCCAGATGGACCCATGCTCAAGCTGGCAACTTCGGGGTCTCGAACCTGGGTCTTCCACATCCCAGTTCAATGCTCTATCCACTGCGCCACCACCTGGTCAGGCAGAGCCTTATTTTCTTTTTTTCTTTTTTTTTTTTTTTTACAGGGACAGAGAGAGGGATAGATAGGGACAGACAGACAGGAACGGAGAAAGGTGAGAAGCATCAATCATTAGTATTTCATTGCCATCGCAACACCTTAGTTGTTCATTGATTGCTTTCTCACATGTGCCTTCACCGCAGGCCTTCAGCAGACCTAGCAACCCCTTGCTAGAGCCAGCGACCTTGGGTCCAAGCTGATGAGCTTTTGCTCAAGCCAGATGGGCCCGCGCTCAATCTGGCGAGCTCGGGGTCTCGAACCTGGGTCTTTCGCATCCCAGTTCAACTCTCTATCCACTGCGCCACCGCCTGGTCAGGCTTATTTTCTTTATATTGGAAATTAAGACTCATAATAGACCCACATCCTGCATAGGACGAGTTGAAGATCAAATAAATTACTGCATGAACAGCACCCAGCACAATGCTGGGCACATGGCAATGCACCTTTAGATATTAACTATTCGTGTTTCTATTGATCTATGTGATGATAAGTTGTTTAGAGTGCCTAATGTATACCTAGCAGTGTTCTAAGTATTGCACGTACATTAGTGAACAAAACCAGACACACCCTGACCTTGCAGAGCTCATATTCTAGGTGGAGAAGGTGAACAATAAACAAGTAAATATAATATCTGGTAAGGAGCAGTGCAGTGAGGAGCATTAAAGCAGGGTGGGGTCTGCTGGTACAGGTGATTAAGAAAAGGGGTAACATTGAGCTGTTCACCGCATATTTAAGGTTCTTCTGGACCTTTGTGACTTGTTTTGGCCAACGAAATATGAAGAGAAGTAGTAAGTGTCACTTCTGAGTGAAACTGCTGAGCCACTGTGTGATTCTCCACATCCACCTCCCCCAAAAGGATCTCATTTATGTAAAAAGGAAAGACAATAGGTGAAGCAGAGAAAGAAGTTGATCTCAAAGTTTCTTTCTAGATAGTCTTTTGATCCAGATCTTAGGAATGATACAATTGATTTCTTTTTGGCCTGCAGTTGCCAGGCCCTCTGCCAGATGCTAACAATGTAAAAATGCCTAAGATTGACTGCTCTTGGGAGTGTGTACTAATAGATGATGCAGATATGGAAATCATATATATACATATATATATATATATATGTATGTATGTATATATATATATATATAGTGTAAAGGCTAAGCTGGAGCCATCAGTAATGGGCTGAGAATACAGATAAGGAAGGGAGAAATAAATGTTGCCCCTGGGGGCCTGGGTGGAGTTGGCAGAGAGAACTATACATTGTGTAACCAGAACTGAAACATACTGAGTGCTTGGAAGTTGTCAGATTAAATGAAGAGGGGTAAAGAGGATGCTTGAAATTTACCAGTTGAGAAAGCCAAACAAACCAAAGTATGAAAGAAAGTTAAGGAAACAGAATAGTTTAGCTGGCTAAAAAGAAAGCTGAAAAGGTAAGTGTGGAACAGGCTTTGTATGCCTTGGCAAAGACCTCATAGAATAGGCTAGTGGTTTTTTTTAACCTAAGAACCTTTTTTTAATCACTAGACCCACACATACAGATAATAGTTGTTGCGTTTTATATTTGTCAGTCTGCCAATAGTGTATGCTACAGAGCGATTATTGGATCTCTTGATCTCACTGTGACCAGAGCAACCCTACTCTTTCCAAGTAGCCAGTAAGTTGGAAACCACAGCTCTGGGCTTACAGTGAAGAATCAGATCTGTGGGGTCCTGTCCATATCGTATTTTTGCTTACTTTGCAGTTTCTTTTATAGTGTTTAGGGGTAAAGGATTGAGAATAGGAGTTGATTAGCTGAAGTTATCTTTCTGGTCATCTTGGAAACCTACCAAGAAAACCTTTGAACTTTGGGTCACTAGATCAATGATGGGCAATCTTTTGAGCTTGGTGTGTCAAAATTCACCAAAAAAAGAGCATAACTCGGGTGGTGTGTAATTTTGAGGAAAAAACCCCCATAATTTTGTGATATTTATAGTTTAAATAACAAAAATGTTTTGGCCTACAGACCTCCGGCACAGAGTGTCTACAGCAAATGTTTTATCCTTGGCTACTGCACCTGGCCGTGCAGGAGCCGAGGATGAAACGTCCTTCTCGGCATGCGGCCCCATACTTATCTGGTATGCGGCCACATGCGGCCACGTGTTATCGAAAATGGCTACACATGTCAGTGCTGACACGCATGTCATAGGTTCGCCATCACGGCACTAGATGACTGTTATCTCTTCTACCACTCTTCTACAACATCTGGCATCATTGAAAAGGAAGGACAAGCCTGACCTGTGGTGGCACAGTGGATATGCTGAAGTCACTGATTCAAAACCCTAGGTTTGCCTGACCTGTGGTGGTGCAGTGAATAAAGCGTCGACCTGGAATGCTGAGGTTGCCAGTTCAAAACCCTGGGCTTGCCCGGTTAAGGCACATATGGGAGTTGAAGCTTCCTGCTCCTCCCCACCTTCTCTCTCTCTCTCTCTCTCTCTCTCTCTCTCTCTCTCTCTCTTCTCTCTCTCTCTCTTCCTTTCATCTAAAATGAATAAATAAAAATAAATAAATTAATTAAAAAAAAGAAAAAAACCCTAGGTTTGCCTGGTGAACGCACATGTGGGAGATGATGCTTCCTGCTCCCCCCTTCTCTCTTTCTCTCTCTTCTCTAAAAATGAATGAATAAATAAATCGTAAAAATAAAGAAAAGGAAGGACAGATGTGTAGCAAGATTTGCATATAGCTATGTTTATTACATTTAAATTAAAGGTTTTAATTTTATGTTGTCCATCTTTTTTATTCTTTGCTATCAAAATGTCTTTTTTAGCATGATTGTAATAGTAAAGAGCTATTATGTTTAAATGTCTTTTCTTGGCAAAATTACAAATTGATATGCAATTGCTCTATTTTTTAAAAAAATCTTTGAGGTTCATGAAATACAGAATCCAGGAAACCATTACTATGCTACCTCCTTCAAATGAGCACTGTGAAATAAGTTTACAAAATGGGTTGGATCTGTGGTTAAGTGTACAGAATTCATGAAAATAATAATATACAGGTTGTTAGAACTCATCTCTCTAAAAATAGGCTTTAGCAAAGATATCATAAGGGGAGAAAATTACAGATCAATGTCTCTTATAAATAAGGACACAAAATCCACAAAAAAATGCAAACAAACTAAATCTTGCAATACATGAAAAGGGGTATACACTGACCAGGTGGGATTTTGTGCCAGGAATACCAGGTTCATTTATCATCTGAAAATCAATTTATGTGATGTACCATATTAACAAAATAAAGGACAGAAACCACATGATCATCTCAAAAGGCAAAGAAGAAATTTGACAAAATTCAGCACCCTTTCATAATAATAATAATAATAATAATAATAATTGACCAATCAGGAATAGAAGGGAACTGCCTCAGCTGATAAAGGGCTCTATGAAGAACCCACAGCTGATCTACTTAATGGCAAAGACAGAATGCTTTCCATCTAAGGTCAGGAGCAAGGATGCCTGCTCTCATAATTCCATTCAACATTGTACTAGAAGTGCTAACCATTTCTATACACTAGCATTGAAGAATCTGAAAAATCTTTAAAAAAATTTTAAAATTCCCTTTATAGTAGCATTCAAAAAGAATAAAGTACTTAGGGATAAATTGAACAGCATAAAGTTTATACTTTGAAACCTATATATTATTATTAAAGCCTAAATAAATGGAAATACATCCCATGTTCATGGGTTGGAAGACTTTAATATTGTTAATATGGCATCACTTCCGCAGATTTATCTACAGATGTAACAAAATTTCTTTCAAAGTTCCAAGTGACTTCTTTACAGAAATTGATAAAACTGACCCTAAAATTTATATGGAAATGCAAGGGATTCAGACTAGCCAAAAACAATCTTGAAATAGAACAGGGTTGGAGGACTCACTTCCTGATGTCAAAACTAACTACACGGTAATCAAGAAGATGTGGCACTGGCACAAGAACAAACACATAGATCAATGGAATAGAATGGAAGACCCAGAGATAAATTCTTACATTATAGTATATTGATTTTTTGACAAGAGTCACAAGATAATTTTTAAAGGGAAATAGTGCTGAGACAATTGGATATCCATATCATTTAGGAGAATGAGATTGAACCCCCATCTCACAACATATACAAGAATTAACTTAGATGGATCAAAAACCCAAATGTTGTAAGAGCTAAAACTATAAATTAATTAGAAGAAAACATAGGTTTGAATCTTTGTGTACTTGAATTAGCCAGTAGTTTCTTAGATATGACACCAAAAGCACAAAGAACAAAAATAAATAAATTGGATTTCAGTAAAATTAAAAACTTTTGTACTTCAAAAGGCACTATCAAGAATGTGAAAGACAACTCACAGGAGAAAGTATTTGAAAACGTATGTATAATACAGAACTTGTATCTAAAATATATAAAGAACTCTTACACCTCAGCAATAAAAAGATAACCCAGCTTTTTAAAATAGGCAAAGGGTCTGAATAGACATTTCTCCAAAGAAGACATACAGATGTCCAATAAGCGCATGAAAAGATGCTCTTAGAGTTGATGACAGTGTTCTAAAGTTGATTGTGGGGATGCTTGTACAACTCTGTAAATATACTAAAAACAATTAAATTGAATACTTGAAATGGGTGAGTTCTGTAGTAGTATATGAATTATAGCTCAATAAAAGCCATTGTAAAAAAACAAAACAATAGGCTCTTGAGGTATGTCTGATTGTTTTCATGTTGCTGAGTTGCTTTTGTTTGCCATTAGATCCTTTTAGAACTGTGTTATCCTTTCCATTTTAGAACTAAGCCTCTCTGCTGGGTGCCAACAGCTGGAGCGCAAACACGGAGATTTCACCTCAGCTGGAAGCAGGAAGCTCTACTTTGACACCCACGCCTTAGTGTGTTTGCTCGAAGAAAATGGTAATCCCTGCTTACTGGTCGCTCAGTGTCATAGAAAAACACAGTAAACGATGAGTTCTTTATGATTTCATCTAATTTCTCATATTTTTCTTTCTTTTTTAAAAATTTATTGATTGATTTTTAGCAAGAGAGGAAAGGGGACAGAGAGACAGGAACACTGATCTGTTCCTGAATGTGCCCTGACTGGGGATAAAACTGACAACCTCTGCACTTCCAGATGATGCTCTAACCAACTGAGCTATTCTAGCAGGGCTCTCATAATTTTCTTTGACTTCTAAGTCTTCAGGTAATCTTTTGGTCATTCTACCACTTTTTTTTAAGAATTATTTTTTTACAGGGACAGAGAGAGAGTCAGAGAGAGGAATAGATAGGGACAGACAGACAGGAACAGAGAGATGAGAAGCATCAATCATTAGTTTTTTGTTGCCGTTGGGACACCATAGTTGTTCATTGATTGCTTTCTCACACGTGCCTTGACCAAGGGCCTTCAGCAGACCGAGCCACCTCCTGCTGGAGCCAGCAACCCTGGATCCAAGCTGGCGAGCTTTAGCTCAAGCCGGATGGGCCCCCGCGCTCAAGCTGGCGAGATAGGGGTCTCAAACCCGGATCTTACGCATCCCACTACGATGCTCTATCCACTGTGCCACTGCCTGATCAGGCCATTCTCCCACTTTTTAAGTCATTATTTTTTGTTAAAGGACAATTTTGCTTCATCAATACAGTAGAGATTTTTCAAACACATTTTGTCCAAGCAAAGTGTATATTCTGTTAACATCACTCTGGAAGTATAGTGGGGTATTTTTTGGGTTTTTTGGTTTTATTTTTACAGGGACAGAGAGAGAGTAAGAGAGAGGGATAGATAGGGACAGACAGACAGGAGCAGAGAGAGGTGAGAAGCATCAATCATTAGTTTTTCGTTGCCATTGCGACATCATAGTTGTTCATTGATTGCTTTCTCACATGTGCCTTGACCTCGGGCCTTCAGCAGACCGAGCAACCCCTTGCTGGAACCAGTGACCTTGGGTCCAAGCTGGCACGCTTTAGCTCAAGCCGGATGGGTTCGCGCTCAAGCTGGCGAGCTCGGGGTCTCGAACCTGGGTCTTCTGCATTCCAGTCCGACACTCTATCCACTGCGCCAACACCTGGTCAGGCTGGAAGTATAGTGTTAAAGATAAAAATGTACGCACAAGTCAGCAAATTCAGGAGTGGTTCTTATGACTACTGAAGCACAAAAGTAAGTTTTATTAATGTGCATCTTGTGTGCTTTTACAATTTTTATGAAATTAAAATGTTGCTGAGCAGCAGTTATTGATAAATGACAACTCTTTGTGTTCTTTTAAAAAATATTAGACTGACATTTCCCTTATTTCTATTGCACTCATTAATGTAAAAAAATTGCTCTGTATATGTGACACTTGTTGAAAGTGCACTTAGTATATAGGTAGTATTCTCATATTTAATCTAGATAAATACGCCTATTATAATTCTCTATACCAGGGGTTGGGAACCTTTTTGGCTGAGAGAGCCATGAACGCCACGTATTTTAAAATGTAATTCCGTGAGAGCCATACAATATGTTTAACACTAAATACAAGTAAATGTATGCATTTTGTGTAAGACCAACACTTTTAAAGTACAATAAGTCTCTGAATTCTTTTAATAACATTATGCTGTTGCTAACCAATGATTAATAAAATACTTCTTATATTAATGCGACTTCTGGTGCTGCATGGTTTTGCTGATAGCTTTGTAGTATGGTTGATACGTGGTGAGGTTAAGCTTCATGCAGGCATTGAGACTTCCATCCATTAAATGTAATCGTAGGTTAGTCTTAACGTTCTTTAGATGTGAGAAAGACAGCTCACATGCATACGCAGAGCCAAACATTGTCAGTACAGCAATACTCACATGCTGCAGCATGTGGTATGTGACGGGAAGCACGTTCCAAGTTTTGAAAATCAGCTGGTCCGCAGGTTGAAGTTTTTCATTTCTCCCCACTTGTGTTTGCTTGCCAACTCTGCTTGCTGTCATGCAAGTCTTTCCAAATCTTCGCTCAGTGACTTGAACTTATTCACCCACATGTCTGAGGCCTTCAGGTCAGCAACTTGTAGCTCAGAATCTCTGATGGAGACACCGGGGATGTAACTCAGGTTGGCGCTGTCCACTACACACTCTTGTGGGTGGGTGATAAACTTAAAAAAGACGAGTGCACTCACAAAATTCTCTAAAGTGCGCTTTGAATGACTGCAGGAGATTAGATGTGAAGCTTGCTCGCTGCTGGAGATCAAGATGTTGAGCAGGGTCACTTTTTGTGCATGCATCTTTAAACTCTCCCAGTTTTTTGAAGTGTAGTAAATGTCCTGTTTCAATGTCAGTGATGAAGAGTTCCAGCTTGTTTTCAAATGCAAACACTGCTTGTTGAAGGGATAAGACTGTATTTCCAATGCCTTGTATTTTCACATTGAGCTGGTTCAGATGTCCAGCTCAATGTAACATGTCCACGAGATAGTAGAACTTCAGGAGCCACTCAGTGTTAGCTAACTCAGGATGCTTGATGTTTTTCATTTCAAGAAAAGTCCGGATTTCCCTCAGATAAGCCACAAAACGGCTGAGCACCTTCCCTCTTGATAACCAACGCACATTGCTGTGCAGAAGCAGACCAGGATAATTATTCCCAACTTCATCCAGCAGTGTTTTAAACTGGCAATCATTTAAAGCTCGGGCAACAATAAAGTTGACCACCCGAATGACCAGCAACATCACCTCCCCATGCTTCTCGTCACACATCTGAGCACAAAGCGCCTCCTGGTGTAGGATGCAGTGAAAACAGGATGGGTCTCTTTTCATGTTCACGAAGGAGTGCTACGAATCCTCTGTTTTTCCTCACCATGCACGGAGCACCATCAGTACACACCGAAATAAGTTTATCCATCGGTAGATTTTTTTCTTTAATGAACTCAGTGAAAGACTTGAATAAATCCTCCCCTCTTGTTGTCTCTTTCATAAGCAAAACAGCAAGACTTTCCTCAGGTAGTGTGTCACTGACAGCATACCTTGCAATCATGCTAAACTGGGATAAATGGCTTATGTCTGTTGACTCATCCAAAGCGAGAGAAAAAAATGGTGCTGCATTTTTGTCCTTCACTTGTGTTGCCTCAGTTTGATTTGCCATCGTGATGGTACAATCATGAACAGTTCTTGCCGACAGAGGCATGTCTTTTATTCTTTTGATTATCTTGTCTTTATCTGAAAAGTCGTCAAAAAAGTTCATTGGCAACATCAAGCATGAATGTTGTGGCATACTCCCCATCTGTGAATGGCTTTCTGTTTCTCACAGTTGCTAAAGCACCAGCAAAGCTAGCTGAATTCCAGTCACCTTGTTGAGTCTAAACACAGAGTTGCTGCTGACTAGCTTGCACTCAGCACAGTAGCTCTTGACATGCTTTCTTCCTGCTGTCCCCCGTTGGATATTTCGATGCAAATGTAGTATGGCGTGTGTCAAAGTGCCGCTTTATATTTGACCGTTTCATCGATGCAATTTTATCATTGCATATTAGACACACTACAGAATTCCTGCTGAAAAGTATGATACTCATCTTTCTTTCTTTTAACCATCTTCTTTGTCAAAAGGGTCTGTGCAATTAGCTAGATGACTACTTGATTAAAAGGAGGGAAGTTTACTTCCTGACCTCACAACGACCCGTGTATGTTACGCATTATCCAATAAAAATTTGATGTCCCAGAGGACAGCTGTGGTTGGCTCCAGCCATCCACAACCATGAACATGAATGGTAGGAAATTAATGGATTGTAATACTTGAAAATGTTTTATATTTTTAAAATTATTTTTATTTATTCATTTTAGAGGAAAGGGAGAGAGAGAGAGAGTGAGAGAGAGAGAGAGAGAGAGAGAGAGAAGGAGGGGAGGAGCAGGAAGCTTCAACTCCCATATGTGCCTTGACCGGGCAAGCCCAGGGTTTTGAACCGGCAACCTCAGCATTCCAGGTCGACGATTTATCCACTGCGCCACCACAGTACAGGCTGTTTTATATTTTTAACATTATTATTTTTTTTATTAAAAATTTTTCTGCGAGCTAGATGCAGTCATCAAAAGAGCCACATCTGGTTCGCAAGTCATAGGTTCCCGACCCCTGCTCTATACTGTGACACATTCTCTAAATCAGGATTTCACATATCCTAGAAATAAATATGTCTGTGTTTTTACTTCATTGTAGAGTTATTTATCCAGTTGGACATGATCATATCTTGAAAAAAACTGCCCTCTGTTGATGTACTAAACATGCCCAGGTCAAGGTGATGGACTGAATCCTGGACCCCTGGGAGCAGTTGGGAGCTCTGTGCTCAAGCTGTGCTGAGTTCTAGCCTTGGCCTTCTCTTCATCTTCAGTTTCCATTTCCTCATTGTTCGCATGGGCATAAAAGCCTTTTGAACATTAAATGAAATAATATATTTGAATGTACTTTGAAAAAGCTGTCAAATATTATATAATAATTTTTACAAGCTTTTCTTTTCAAACTTGAAATAGTAGGCCTTTTCCACCCAATACTTCTTTCATTGGCCAAAAAGAAAAATGGGAGTGAGAAGAGGGCCATCTAAAATTATCTTGATGAGCAGAAGTCTTACTACTTTTTTTTAAGGGATGGGGTGCAGACAGAGACAGACAGGAAGGTAGAGAGATAAGAAGAGTCAGTTCTTCGTTGAGCACCTTAGTTGTTCATTGATTGCTTTCTCATATATGCCTTGACCAGGGGGCTACAGTAGAGCCAGTGATCCCTTGCTCAAGCCAGCAACCTTGGACTCAAGCTGGTGAGCCTGTGCTCAAGCCAGCAACCCTGAGGTTTTGAACCTGGGCCCTCAGCATCTCAGGCCTATGCTTTATCTACTGCACCATTGTTTACTCAGGCTTTTCCTCTTTCTTTTTCTTTTATGGACCTATGTGTATTCAAAATAACCAATTGTAAACACAAATATTTGAGACAGTGGGGCCATTTTATTTATTTGAGAGAGAGTGAGAAGCATCAACTCATAGTTGCTTCATTTTAGTTATTCATTGAGTGAGTCTCATACATGCCTTGACCTGGGGGCTCCAACCAAGCCAGTGACCCTTTTTTTAAGCCAGTGACCTTGGGATCATGTTCACAAGCCCATGTTCAAGGCAGCAACCTCAGGGTTTTGAACAGGAGACCTCAGTGTGCTACGCCCGGTCAGGTTAGACAGTGGGGGCATTTCAACATCCACTAGGTGTTTGATGATATTAAGGGAGGATTGTTAATTTCGTTAACTGTAACTATGGCTAGGTAGAGTGTACTCTAGATGAACACTACCAATCCTTCCACCCAGCTTGAGGTGGAATTTATTTTCCCTTTCAAAATGTATATATGTACGTATGTATGTATTTAGCCAAGTAAAAACGGTATATGTTTAAAATATGATACTTTGGTATATGTACTTCCTGAAGAGAAGGGTGTAGGTCTTTGAAGGTCTCTTGTTAACTTAAAATCTGTACAGCTAGTGCTCGACTTACGACCACAATTGGTTCCAACAGACCTGTCGTAACACGATTTGGTTGTAAGTTGAGTAGGCTATATGTACAGTACTGTGAAATGATGTTATGAAAATCTTTAAGTCATATTTTATCATAATTTTCTTTCATTACTGTTATATATCATAATTTTCTTTGTTCATTTTATGTCATTTGTATCATCTCTACACCATTTTGTTTCTTATTTTTACATTCATCAGGTTTAAGTAAAACACTGCATTACCAGTACAACTGGCTTACTATTTGCAAAACATACAAAATTACAAAATACAGGTGCATACAAAAACTGCTCCAGACGAAGAGCAGTTGTGACTAGCGATTGTGGTCGTAAAGTCGAATGGTTGTAAGTTGCATAGGTCGTAAGTTGATCAATACCTGTACCTTGTTTTGCTTTTCTTTTTTGTAATTATTGTCTCATGCTTTATCTCTTATAGATTGTATCAGTTATAACTTTATTCAAACAAATGTGCCATTAATTAATTATAAGAATCAATAGATTCTTCTGAAATTCTTATAGATGGACGTATTTAATAGAATTGCTTTCCAAGAACTTGGTTAAGCATTTATGAGAATTCCCAGTGTGAAATATAATTTCTGTCTAAAGCTAGTAAAAGCAGTTATACTGCCAAGGTGAATCTTTATATAATTCATTTTAGTGTCATTTATTGAGTATCAAAGAATATATTATTTTTTAGTTTGGGCCCAATCACTAGTGACTGGAGAGAATTCTGGAGGAAAAACAAAAGAGCTGAATTTAACATTAACTAACAGCTAAATTACTATTTCTGTACTCAATAATTTGACTGATTTATGCTGGATATAAAATAAGTGAGCTTTTCTACTTAAGTAAATTGGTTTTTCCTAATACAGACATTTTAAAATTAAGGAAGTCACACCCATTGTAGAAAATAAAAATTAGGATCTTTGTTAAATTACCAAAGCAATAAATTGTATTTGTAATACTGAGTCTTACCTTTTTTTCACTTGACCTTGGATGGCAGGCATCCCCTATGTCAGTGATTCTCAAACTTTATGAAGTCGGGCACATTTAAAATCCTACAAATAATGGTAGGCACACTATATACAGATTTCTGAGAAATGTTATAATAGTTAAGTCAAATATTAAAAACTATATGCGTGCTTTTATGGTAATTAAATGAAATAAAGATGACAAAATTAAAATTATTCTGACATTAAAACATTTTTGCCTGACCAGGCAGTGGTGCAGTGGATAGAGCATCGGACTGGAATGCAGAGGATCCAGGTTCGAGACCCTGAGGTCACGAGCTTAAGTGCAGGCTCATCTGGCTTGAGCAAAAAGCTCACCAGGTTGGACCCAAGGTCACTGGCTCGAGCAAGGGGTTACTTGGTCTGCTGTAGCCCCCCAGTCAAGGCACAGAGGAGAAAGCAATCAATGAACAACTAAGGTATCACAGCGAAAAACTGATAATTGATGCTTCTCGTCTCTCTCTGTTCCTGTCTGTTTGTTCCTATCTGTCCCTCTCTCTGACTGACTCTATCTCTGTAAAAAAAAGAAAATATGTTACATTATTTGTTAACGCTTTTTAGAATTCGTAAAACAAAGGGATTAAAAAGAAAAAAACGACAAAAAAGTAATCATTTTATATATATAGATACATTCTTAGTAAGATTTAGTAAATTTGGCAGGTCCCGGCATGAATGTGTTTATTAGCTTTTTCATTCTTTTGTTTATGAGAATCATGAGCCTGATGTGTCCTAGCAATTTCTTCAATGTTTGGGCATACATTTCAAAGGCAAACTCTCATTTCCTCGTCAATACATTGAAGAATTCCTCTCTTTTTACTCTTAATTGTGTTGAGGGTAGAAAATCCTAATTCCCATAAATAGGATGTTGAAAATTGTAGTAAAATGTTCAAAGTCTTGCCTGACCAGGCGGTGGCGCAGTGGATAGAGTGTCGGACTGGGATACAGAGGACCCCGGTTCGAGACACCAAGCTCGCCAGCTTGAGCGCGGGCCCATCTGGCTTGAGCGAAGGCTCGCCAGCTTGGACCCAAGGTTGCTGGCTCCAGCAAGGGGGTGCTTTGGTCCGCTGAAGGCCCGTGGTCAAGGCACATGTGAGAAAGCAATCAATGAACAACTAAGGTGTCGCAATGGCAACGAAAAACTAATGATTGATGCTTCTTCTCACCTCTCTCCATTCCTGTCTGTCTGTCCCTGTTAAAAAATAAATAAATAAATAATAAAAAGAAATGTTCAAAGCCTTTTTAGATATTGCCACATATTCTTTTATAGAAATCCAAAAAGCTTCAAGAGCTAATTCCTTATGTTTAATCATCAATCCACGATCAGTGGATATAGCTGCCAGTTCTTCTTCTTCTGTTAATGTTAAAACAAAATCACTTGAAGCTTCCGTGAATGGGTTTCTAATCCAATCGTATTGTTCAGTGTTAAGTGATGGAAAATGCTATAAATTAAATTCTGCCCGTCAGCCTTCAAGTCCTATTTTATTTACACTTAACTTTTGCTCACTTCCAGAATCAGATTCTTCAATATCGCGCTTCTTTTTGAGAAATCTATCCATTTTTTGGGAGTGTATTTATCTAAAAATAATATAATGCTATATTAATATAATAAAGATGTGTTAACAAAAAGAACGGTATTTCTGTAATGAAATGGTATAATAGAGTAACTACATTTATTTTTATATCTGGGCACATGCCACGAACCAGCACAGCTAGTAATTCCAGGTCCTGAGTGGGAACGGTGCGGAATTAAGAAAATACGTGGAATTAAGAAAATACAGGGTTGGGATGGCCCCGTAATTGCTGTTGGCAAGAACAAAGCATGCCCAAAAACCACATCTTGCTTTATTTATAGGGCAAAGTGGGCCATTAGCAAATCAATGAGATCATTGATCATGTTTCTAAGGCAACCCAAGAAATTTACCAAGTGCAGAAAACCACCATACATATCATCTTAACTTTACACCAAACAAAGGATAAAGAAACTTGCCTCCAGTCTTTCTGGGGAACATGGGGGATAGTGTAAACAATTCAGCACCACAGCTTAACAGTCTTTTGCAACCTAATCAGGCAAGTGAGGTGGAGGGTTGGGCAGACTGTCAGTGTACAGCCAATTCCCCACACCTCTGTCCCCCAAAACTCTAAACTCCAAAAGCTTTGTCGGTTTTTTTGGTCGCCAGCAGGCACATATTTCTCTGGAGTACCATAGGGTGCACCTAGAAATCTTCTAGGGCGCACCAGTGTGCCCTGGCGTACACTTTGAGAACCACTGCCCTATGTTATTAGATATTCTCTGAAAACATGAGTTTTGACAGCTAAGAGGGACATTAGAGAACTGTTAGCCCAACTATTCATTTTGCATAAAGAACAGACTCAGACATGTCATACTTTTCCAGAACGACTGACACATCATAGCCTGTGAGTGTAGTCTCTGCATACTCCTACCACAGGCTTTATGCCTGCTTCTGAATTCAGACATGCACCTCAATGTGTAAGTTTGTGTTTTCTCCCTTTCTATGAAGGATATGTTTTTTGACAACTAGAGTCTCCTGAGTGTAATTGTCTGTGTGTTTGCTTAGGGTTTACTACTCAACAAGCGGAAATCATTGTATCTGCATTGGTCAAGATCACAGAGGCCAACATGGATATCATCTACAAAGACATGGTCACCAAGATGCAACAGGTTAACTTTGTCAAGACACTTTTGCAAATTTGAAATCTAAAGGGGGGATGTCATTTATAATATATTTTTTGCATAATATTTTAATGAAAAGCATATAGTGATTTTAACGAGAGTTGAGAGGCAGATTATTACAGTGGCATAAAAAGTATTCAAAGCTATTTAGCGAACTCTTATAGAATCATTATATTTGAAAACTGACTGTTCCAGAGGGTGGCCACATTCTTCTGGCTTCTCATTAAGGTGAAACCAGGAAGAGACCATAGGAGGTGTGCTTTCTAGACTAGACTAGGTTTTATGTTTCGTTTTGTTTTCTTCATAGGAGATCACTCTTCAGCAAATAATGTCTCAGATTGCTAGTGTGAAAAAAGATATGATTATTTTGGAGAAGAGTGAATTTTCAGCCCTCAGAGCAGAAAATGAGGTAAAACTAAACAGCTACTTATACTTATAAAATACTTTATATTCAGACATTGCGATATATATACTCAGACATATCCAGTAAGGGTACATCTTGATGAATCTTCACCAAGTGTACACTACTAGTCAGATCAAGAAGTAGAACATTACCAGCACCCCAGAAGTTCCTCTTATGCCCCTTCTAGTCACTCCTTACACAAGGAGACCACTGTCTTGTGTTATATCACCATGGACTAGTTTGCCTTTTCTAGAACTTCCACTGATGGGATCATACAGTGTGTCTGTGTTGCAGCAGCAGGTCACTGTCTATGGTATTATATGAATATGACACATTATTCTGCTGTGATGTACATTAGCATTTTTCCAGTGTTTGATTAGGGATAAATGCTGGTATAAAATATCCCTGAGTTTCTCTTCCTTTGTTTCTTAAAATGTAACCTCTGGGATCATCATTTAAATGAGTGCTATTTTTGCATCTTCCTTGTGTTTTCAGTCCTTGCAGTCAGTCTTGCAAGAAACATTCTAGCAAATGTTTTTTCTTTTGCTAGGAAAAGGTAAAGTTTGAAACTACCTTGTCCTTGAAGTCAGCTGTTTGAGGACATTTATTTAAAGAAAAACTAAAGGAGGTATTAAGGAAAGCAAGGTCTCTGAAAGCAAGTATGTGTGTTAAAAAAAATTGTACCATCCTGGCATGACATGTAACCCCTTCTACTAGACTATTCAGTTAAGGTTGTATTCTGAATGTAGCCAACTTTGTGTAGAATGAGGGAAGACCTTGTGCATAAATACATGTTCTAATATTTGTTTATTACCAAGCTTCATATTTTTCTTCTTTCTGAACATATCCTTGACTGGTTTTTTTAATGTGTTTTTAGAAAGTAAAACTTGAACTACATCAGTTAAAACAACAAATAATGGTAAGATCCTCATTCCTCTTTGTTTGCTTGTTTATAGTTACATAAATTTAATAAATATGTCAGAAATATTTTATATGTTCTTAAAAACTTAATTCTATGTTAAATATTTGTGTAATATGTCTCAAAAGTATACTTTGGAAGATATAACCAAGAACTCAGCCAATGAATAAATTACTGATGTCTGTAACCAAATTCATTAAGAAAATTGTGTTCTAGGAGGAATTAAGTCACTTTAAATTAAAAATTCTCTAAAGTAGCCATGTGGAACCTTATATTCTTTTAGAATAGACTGTCTTTAGAGAATGACATGTGATTTTAAAATGCTTACTATGCCAGTTGTTTGATATTTTTAAGTGGCCAGGATATGATGTGAAAGAAGACTTTGGTGAGTATCAGAAAGAAGGCTTTATTTAAACAAGACTAATATTTTACTTCTTTGAGTCTATCTTGCTTTCCAAAGTTGTCCAAGAAACAGCTTTACTCATACATTCCACACAGATATTATCTTGGGAATCTTGAGGTTAAAAGCAACAGTAACTCACTTGGGCTAATTTAAGCATAAAAGGGGATTATTTGTGTATATAACTGGGAAGTTCCGAGGCAGGGCTGACTCCGGACATAAACTGGCCAGTCTTCCCATGTCACTTAGTCCCTGGCTCTGTGAGCCCCTGTCCTGCCCCCGCCCTGGGCTGGGCTGGCCTGGCCCTTTAGGCTAAAAGCGGTGCTGGCAGCTTTCCCAGGCTTTACTTCTCAGCAAGCTGGGGTTTCTTACTTTGGATTTCTTTCTTTGCCCTCCTTCTAGGATGAAGTGGTCAAAGTCCAAACAGATACCAAATTAGACTTCAATCTAGAAAAGAGCAGAGTAAAAGAATTGGTATGTTTCTTTATTGAAAATAGAGTATGAATTAAATTCTTTGCAGTTTGGAATGCTTGGTCAAGTCTACATTTCTATACAGTTTACAAGTACTGTTAAATATTTACCTGTATATCATTGTTAGACACAATTTTTCTTTATTTTAATTATATTTTGGATTAGGGCTTAAATTTGATGCTTTCATAAGTAACCTTAATATTAAAATGTTGGTCAAATAAGTTTGAATTTTTTTTGTTTGAGATACTAAATTATTTATCACTTAGACATTACTAAAGACATTAAACTTGCCAACCAGGTGGTGGCTCAGTGGATAGAGTATTGACCTGGGACACTGAAGACTCAGGCTCACAACTCCAAGGCTTGAGTGTAGACTCACCAGGTTGAGTGTAGGGTCCCCAGCTTGAGCATGGGATCATAGACATAACCCCATGGTCACTGGCTTGAGCCCAGAGGTTGCTGGCTTGAAGCCCAAGGTCGCTGGCTTGAGCCCAAGGTTGCTAGCTTAAGCCCAAGTTCACTGGCTTGAGCAAGGGGTCACTGGCTCAGCTGGAGCCCCCACTCCTATCACCAGTCAAGACATATATAAGAAAGCAATCAATGAACTACTAAAATGCCGCAACTATGAGTTAATGTTTCTCATCTCTCTCCCTTCCTGTCTGTCACTGTCTCTCTCATGCGCTCACGCACTCTCTCACTCTCTAAAAAATACAAAAAACATTAAACTCAATTTTTTTTCTTTGATTTCAGAGAGAGAAGGGGAAGGAAGGGGAGAGAGAGAGAGAGAAGCATCAACTTGCTGTTTCACTTAGTTCATCCATTTAGTTGTACACTCATTGATTGCTTCTCCTATATGCCCTGCCCGGGGATCGAAGCTGCAACCTCTGGTGCACCAGGTCGATACTTTATCCACTGAGCCCCCTGGCCAGGGTCTAAACTTGATCTCAGTCTATTTCATACTGACTTAAACCTCCACAGGTTCTGATTTTACAAAAGTTAAGTTGATTATCTGACTTGAATAATAATAAATTCTATACCAAAATTCAGCAATTTTTACATATTTCCATATTATCTTTTTCTTAAATAGAGAAATCTTAATGACTTTACTACATTGTTTTGAAAAGAAAATTCTAAATGACTATTGTATTAAATTGAAAATTTTAATTAGAAAAAGTAGTGCCACACATTTGTTACCAAAAAAGATACCACATAATGCAGGTTGTTAGTAATTAAGCTGAAGTATGTGTGTCTTGTGCAATAACTGTGGGGTCATGCACAGGGACAGAGAAAACTGGAAATATAGCTCTGTGGCCCTTGCATTGTCAAAGATAATGCATATAAATACACTTTTTTACCTCAGACCTTTCCTGGTAACTGTTTTTTAATTGTGATGTAATTGACATATATATTACTTTCAGGTGTACAACATAATGATTTGATATTTGTATATATTGCGAAATGATCAGCACTGTAAGTCCAGATAATATCCATCACCGTATTATGTGGTTAAGAATTTTTTTCTTGTGATAAAAACTTTTAAGATTTACTCTCTTAGAAACTTTTTAATATACAGTACAGTATTATTAACTATAGCCACCATGTGGTATATTTCATTCCTAGGACTTATTTATTTTTTAACTGCAAATTAGTACCTTTTGACCCACTTTACCCATTATGCTCACCCCCATCCCTCACCTCTGGAAACCATCAATCTATTCTCAGTATCTGTGAGCTACTGAGATTTTTTTTTTTGGTTTTTTTTTTTAGACTCCACATATTAATGAGATTATACAATTTTTGTCTCTCTGTCCGACTTATCTCACTTATTATAATGCTCTCAAGGTTCATCCATATGGCAATATTTCCTTTTTCGTGGCAGAATAATACTTCACTAGAGATATATACTGTATATCTCAAGTTTTCTTTTATCCATTTATCCATCATTGGATTCTTAGGTTGTTTCCATGCCTTGGCTATTGTAAATGGCACTATGAACATGGGGGTACAATAAGTTGTATATTTTAATCTTTATGTGTTGGATTGTCTCTCATTTTTAACCCATCTCTCTTCTTACTCAGGCTTCATTTGAGTTTGATAACATTTGGTAGAGACCTTCTTCATTCTTAGCGTAATGAGAAATGGCATATAAAGTGTTTTTCACTAACACAGAACTGGATACACATGCAGAAATCAAGAACTCACATTGTTCACAGTCTTCTCATTTTTCACAATTTGCTTTTAACCAAATGTGCTATAATGATATATGAAACTGATATTGAAACTCAAACAAGTACTTCACTATATTTTGGAAATGCCTCTAGATTTCAGGAGTTCAGCTGAGTTTTGTTAGACCAAATGTTCATATTGCTTTCTAGTCTTAAAACACTTTTCAACCAGGAAGATTAAATCACTTAGTATCACTAAAATATTTACTGATCTCTAGGATCTGACTAGTATTCTAGAAGAGGAGAAACTCTTTTGAAGATAGGGAAATAAGGGATGTTAGCTTGGATTAAAGCCAGTGAGTTTATGGGATTTACTAACCTAGTTGAAAAGTCAGTTTTTCTTGGTCACCCTAAACTTAGACTCAAGTGCAGGTCAGTAGTGTATTACGCAGGTAGCGTACATTTAACGTGCATTCCCTTGTTTAATGGAGTTGTAATAATGTGCCAGTGACATTAACTGTGGTGTAACTACAGCCAGTTTCTAAAGTAGCATGACCTGGAAACTTTTGGGATGCATGAAGAGGGAACGTATTTTAAAAATCATGGCAATACCACGGCTTAGGCTTTTCTTTTCACTTGTGGTTGAATCAATAATGACTTTCTGAGACCAGAGTTTAAAGGTGTGAAGAAAATCCAGTTCCCCACTGCCCTCTGATGGTGATCTAATGCATAGCTCTCTCCTCTTCTGAAGTCCTGACACTTAAAGGTAGAAATGAGCATTTTTGGTCTTATGACTGACTAGTCCTTAGTTGGGGGGCTTTCTCTTTCTTCTTCTTTTTTTTTTTGATTTACAGGCAATGTTTTATATTCTACCCCCTGGTAGATTCAGGGGGATATTTTATATCTAGAACGTATCTAGATACTTCAAAAGAATTAATTATTTTCCCCTATAACAATCTTAATTTAGTAAAAAAAATTTAATTCTTTACTTAAATTACAGATTTTTCTTTGTTCAATTAAATTCTAATTCCTACTATTAAGGAGTTACATATGGTTTTGGTCTCAATGTCAACAAAATTGCACTAAATCTTGCACAGACATTGTTGCTAAAGGCACAGTACCATCTTAATTCCGGGTGGAACTAGTTAGTTTCCTTAGTCACACTTGATTGTGACTGCGCCCAAGTGGGTTTGTTTTAAATTAAATGTAATGATTCAGTGTATTTTTTCTATTTACATAGTTTTATAATCACATGGCAACATCTATGTCACAGAATAATATTCCTTGAAACTATTTTTTCCCAACTTTATATTTTTCCTATCTTTTGCCTAAGCTTCAGGTTTTATTATGATTGGATACTAAATGGAATTATTTCCTACTTTTTCAACTCCTTCCTGTCAAACCCAAAATGTTTATGACTCAACCTCCATCTAAATTGGCCACAGAGAATGCTGGTGTAATTGTGGAAGGGCCCTAGAGACAAGGGGGTGGAAAGACAAAAACAGCAAAGAGAGAGGTGGAGGTGAGGGGTGACAGAAGGAAATCCAGGTATTAGAGTGATGAGTGAATATAAATAAGAAACCTCAAAAAACAGATCTAAAAGGAGAGAATCAAGTAGACTCCTTTATCCTGGAGGCAATTTCTAGTGTCAATTTTACATTCTTGGAAGTAGGAAGACCAGAAGACACTAGAGAAGGGGGAGAGAGAAGGAAATCAGAATCTGACTATGTGTTTGTTTCAGTACTCATTAAACGAAAGGAAGCTGCTGGAAATGAGGACAGAAATGGTGGCATTGGTAAGAAATGACACTGACTTTTCTTGGTCATTGTATTCATTGTATTCATGTCATGAGTGGTTACTGTTATTTGTAGTGATGTGTTATAGGAAAATATATGCAGGTGTAGTACTATTGGATTTTTAAAACTGTGGTAAAATGCACATAAACATGACCATTTAAACCATTTTCTAAGTGTATAGTTTAGTGTTATTAAGTACGTTCAAATTACTTTGCAACCATCACCACTATCCATCTAAGGAACTCTTCATTTTATAAAACTGAAATTTTCCCCATCAAACTCGAGCTTCCCATTTCCTTCTTCCCCCGGTTCCTGCAAACACCATTCTACTTTCTGTCCATGAATTCAACTGATCTAGGTTCCTCATATAAGCGGAATCATACAGTATTTGTCCTTTTGTGACTGGCTTATTTCGGTTAGCATGATGTTCTCAAGGTTCCTCCATGGTGTAGCATGTGTCAGAATTTCCTTCCTTTGTAAAGCTGAACGATATTCTGTTGTATGGATGTACCACTTTTTGGTTATTCTTTCTCTGGACAGTCAGGTTGCTTCTGCTGGCTGTTGTGTATAATGCTTCTGTGAACATGGCAATCCCTGTTTCCATTTTTTGTAGCATAGGATTTTTTGCACATAACCAAACACTTAATTTTCTTTTTTCTTTTTTTTTTTTTTTTTTACAGGGACAGAGAGAGAGTCAGAGAGAGGGATACATAGGGACAGACAGACAGGAACGGAGAGAGATGAGAAGCATCAATCATCAGTTTTTTGTTGCCGTTGCCACACCATAGTTGTTCATTGATTGCTCTCTCACATGTGCCTTGACCGCGGGCCTTCAGCAGACCAAGCAACCCCTTGCTGGAGCCAGCGACCTTAGGTCCAAGCTGGCGAGCTTTTGCTCAAGCCAGATGGACCCGCACTCAAGCTGGTGACCTTGGGGTCTTGAACTTGGGTCTTCTGCATCCCAGTCCGATGCTCTATCCACTGCGCCACCGCCTGGTCAGGCCACTTAATTATCTTAATAAAAGTTTATATCTCAGTGATTGAAGAATAATAAGGAATGGACATAGATTTTTTTTTTATTACATTTTTAACTATGGCTTGCATTTACTTCTTTTCCATCCTATGTTACCTGGGACCTCTGAAACCTGTAAGAGACCATCAGAGACTATTGGAACATACCTTTGTTCATCCAGGCATTTATTTTCTTATTAATTACCTGAATTGTTAAACATGGGGAATGACTTATTTACTGTAGAATTTTTAGTGAAGTATTTACACTGCTTTGATGCAGTAATGAAATATGACAACCTCTTTATAATACCAGCCAAACCTACCACCCTTTGGGGGTAACTATTTATCTATTTTAGCTGGATTCTATTTGGGAAAGAACACATATAGGCCTTTGGTGTAGCTAAGCCTCCTAATAATAAAACACTTGGTGTTTGAACTATATGAAAGAAGAATAAGAATGAAAAGAAGTAATGACAAGGCCAGTACTATTGCTTTTAGGTTACCCAAGATTCTGTTTGTTTTTTAAAAACATTTTTGTATGCTTTTCATTAAGAGGACATTAGAAAGATAGGACATATTTATTGCCTTTAAGAACAGACTGGCGCCATAGCCGATTGGCTCAGTGGTAGAGCGTCGGCCTGGCGTGTGGAAGTCCCAGGTTCGATTTCCGGCCAGGACACACAGGAGAAGCACACATCTGCTTCTCACCCTTCCCCCTCTCCTTCCTCTCTGTCTCTTTCTTACCCTCCTGCAGACAAGGCTCCATTGGAGCAAAGTTGGCCTGGGCACTGAGGACAGCTCCAGCCGCAACGGAGCAGCGCCCCAGATGGGCAGAGAACATCGCCCTGTAGTGGGCATGCCGGGTGGATTCTGGTCGGGCACATGCGGGAGTCTGCCTGACTACCTCCCCACATCCCCACTTCTGACTTCAGAAAAATACAAAAAAAAAAAGAACAGACTGGCTTTATAATGTTAACTGTACTTGTAAAGCAATCTATGATATACAGAAGCTTTTTTTAATACAGATTATCACATTTGATTCTCTTAAAGCCTGTGTGGAGGCAAAGCTAATGCTGTTTTTTTCTCCCTTTCTTCAAACAGAAGGAAACAGGCCTAAGTATATTAAAGGCCCTGACCATCGCAACATAGCGTGAGGATAGTAGAACTAAGACTAAAGCCCAAGTCTCCTTAACTTTATGCCAGTTCCCCTTGACTGTGCCCTGTTGAGAAGAACTCTCAGAACTGAGAGCAGAGGGGGCGGTATATCCCACGTGGTTTGATGCTGCTAATCTCTTTGTTTTAAAAGCATGCCCAGCAAGATCGGGCCGTCACCCAGACAGACAGGAAGATAGACACTGAGGTTGCCGGCCTCAAAACCATGCTCGAGTCACACAAGCTTGATAATATTAAATATTTAGCAGGTAAGCTGTTTCATATCTAGATAGTTAAAACAAGCTGAAAATAAAATTTATAAAATAAGTTAAAGACAGGTGCTGCATTTCATTGATTCTGACACATTTTTTTCATAGTTTAATATCTTTGAAATTGGTAAACATCTTATAATTTCCAGTAGATAGAGTATTGTAGTATAATTGGCTATTCTTTTCTTAGAAATAAATAAAGTGACTAACTTTACAGTCAGTGGAATCTTAAATTTGATAAGGTGCTATCATTGAACTGTAGTTATTTTTTTAAATTTTAAGTGAAATTCATGATGAAATATTTTACAGATAAAATGAAAGGCTCTTGGATAATGATCTTTCTGCTTCAATTGGTGACCTCCTCATATGGAATTATTTGTAATTTTTGAGCCTAAAGAGGGAATAAAGATTCATGTACAAAATAAAATTAGCCATTATTTTAACTCAGATTTAGTATTTTGAGTTAATATTTTAAAGTTATAATAGTATTTAGAAGTGAAATTTTGCTCATAAAGTTAAAGGATGTGTCCCTGTATAGTCATATACATATACTTTGTGATCACAGACTTTTTGTGATTCTAAACTTTTATTAAAAAGTTGGCTTGAATATTGGATACATTTATACTTTGAAGACCATGATTTCAAGGTGTGGGCTTTTTTTAATAGGTTGGTGTTTCATGGAATGTGGCACATCATTGAACAAGTTTCTTAGTGGCTTTTTTTCCGCCTTAGTGGATAGGTGGATAAGTGTCTATGTTTTCTTAATAAAAAAGATGTTCTCTCAAGTAACTATTAATATAACTAACACTGTGCTTAATTATTTTTTTCTTACAGGGTCTGTATTTACATGCCTAACAGTAGCTCTGGGATTTTATCGACTGTGGATATAATAAAATGACTATTTAAAGAGATCTCTATTGTTTTGCCTTAAGAATACCAGATTATTGTGCCTTCCCTGTCCCTCATTTCAACTTTCAACACTGATTTTTATTTAATGTATATAATTTATTTTATGCAAATTATGGATTTATAACCAAGGTACAGAAGCCAGGAATTTCATAATTGCTCCTTTCATCTTTTCTGTCTGGCTATCTTTGTAATGCTGAGTGATGGTGGACAAAGCCTGGAAGACTGCTGAGTGATGGTGGACAAAGCCTGGAAGACTCCACTCAGCTGAATCAGTGAACTTGGCCTATCCTGTGGGACATACCAACAGTAAATATTTGTTTAACTGTACAAATTTAAATCTTTTGTCACATAGAGGATTTGGGGTTTCCATTTAAAGTCACATTGGCATTATTAATTGCTGAAGAATCGTTGAAACTAAACCAAGAGCACCAAGTCCTCTGTACATGCTGCCCAGTGCTTAGCATCAGTCAGTCCCTGTGCTAGGGTGTTGTGTTTGAACTCCAGTTGGTTGTCATGTTAATGACACAACTGTACTTTACATCCAGGGGAGTCTCTTTCCTTTTTATTCCCTTTGTCTTAATAAGTTACTGTGAAGGTTATTTTTTATGTGCCTTCCAGGTAGAAAATCTTGTTGCCTCATGAGGTGTTGTAACTGTAATGGGAACTCTTGTACCTCTAGGCTTCTCACTTTTCTCCCTCTCTCCCTCCCTCTCACTTGGTCCATCTTCTCCTCCCTCATGATTTGAGAGCTATAATAATACTCCACTTGTGGCATTGCCTGCCTAGAGAATTCGCTAATTCTTGGCGTGGGACAGGGTCTGCTTCCTTCTGATCTTTTGTTTTCTATACAGGGGTGGCAGTATGTTCTATAGCAACATCTAGACATTTAGCTACTGTATGCATTTCCTGAAAATGTCCTTAATGATGGCCCCAGCCAGGTGGCACAGTGTATAAAGCATCCTCCAGCACTCCAAGGTCACTGGTTCAATCCCCGGTCAGGGCACATATGAGAAGCAATCAATGAGTACACAACTAAATGGAACAATGAGTTGACACTTCTCTCTCTCTTTAAAAAAAAAAATGTCTTTAATGACATGCTTTGTCCATTACAAGCACAAATCATAGGCTTTCAAAATGATAGAACTGTCATGCCAGGTATCATCTGAATTTTGATTGATGTCTTTGTTTGTTAAGACAGTCTTATACCCATGTTACCTCTATATTTAAAATAAATTTCTAGATACAATGGGGTTATTTTGGAAAAAAGCACCTTCTCACCTTATTTGAATGACTGGCACATAGCAGAAAATAAGCATTTCAGAAATGATGACATTGATAGATGGAATGCAGACATTCCTCCAAAATAAAGAACATTCAAGGGAGAAAGTACTGTAATTATGTGGCAAGGCAAACACTAACTTCTACAGGTTAAGAACAGACAGTGAAGTAACTTTATATCCTAATAAAATATTTTTAAAATAACATGCAGTGAGATGACATTCTTTCATCTGCTGAAAGTATTCCAAATGACATTCCTCCTAGTGTTAGTGAGCTGCACCAGTCTGTCACTTAATTTGGGCCATTGATTGTGCTGTAGTGTTCCTTGCAGTACAGAGCAGCCTTGTCCCTCCTCTGCCTTGGGAACAGTGACCTCTCCTTTTGATGGAGTAGATTGCATGCTTATATGGAGGTTAGGAGGGTTCTGGACGATGTTCTCTTTATTTAGTCAGATGTGTTCTACTTGAAAAGCATATGAGCCAAAAATACAAGTGTCCCTTTCCCACTGCTGGCCCAGATATCTGAATGGTGTAAGCATGCTGTGACTGGACACAGTATGACAACGCCCTGCGCTAGCTTGGCTTAGAAGTATTCAGATCACTTCGGAAAATTAACTATTAGCACAAAGAAGGGGAAAGGTGTGTGGCAGTACTTACAGGAAATCTGTGTCTTGTCCATGGGGAATGAGTCAGACCCTGAAAACAGCTTCCCAGGTACAGGTGTCTCAGGTGCAGTGCCCACAACAGGATGTCAGAGGGACAGAGACTGTGTCAGGTACTAATCACTAATTTCTTAAGGGGCCCTCTGCATTCCTTACTTCTTCTCCCCTCCCCTACCCTTTATCTTTTTGAGAGAGCTTAAGCTCCAGTTGCACTTCTTTCCTCCCCATTAATAAGCTCAACCTGTTTGTGTATCCAGTTCTTTACAGAAAACACCAGTTTGTGGTTTCTGTGCTGGTCTTACTCCTCACCTGGGTTTCTGGCTTAATATCTAACAAAACTAAATCTGAATGTATTCCTTTTTTTCCCTTATGTATGCCGGGTACCTCAGTCGAGAAATCACAAAATGAAGAAGAAAGATTTGACAACCCAAACCTCTTGCTGGAATTTGTCTCTGAACACTTTAAAAACCAAAATCCTGAGCCACCTTGAATATGACCATGTGACCTTGACTGGGCTGTCTTGGGCTCAGCCTGTGCTTTTCCCTTTATAGCCCCACTTAGTGACATGATCTTCCCTCTTATGTTCTGGTCTCCCCTGGTTCCAGCCTCCTGCCTGTTAGATAGCCCTGTCAGCATTAGCAAGCTTCTCCCCCCCCATCCCACCCCCATATGAACTGTTCTAAGGATTTGGGCCTCATTTCTGAACAGATACCATGCAGACGGTACTGTGGAACTCATGTCTAGAAAACTTTGGCTTTAACATACACTTATCAAATTTGTTGTGATTTTTCTGCCACTAAAGCAAATACATGTTAACCAGAAGTAATTTATTCTTTATGTATATAAAAATGTTTAAGAATGTTTAGCCTTTTATTGAAATTTTATTTGGAGAATGTCTATCTTCCTACAGATTTACACTTACATTCCTCTGATTATAACCCAATTCACTTCTTAACCCTTTTATTACTTATGCAAATATTCAGTTACACTTTACAATATACTAGAGTGGGTATAACATTTTTATTATCTAAAATAAAATATTTCTAAATGAATAATTCATTTTTCTGTTTGTTCAAATTGAATACAAGAACTAGAACAACTGCCTACACTATTTCAACTGTTATTCCCTCCAATTGTATATAATAACACTGGTGTATTATAAGAATTTATATAAAAGATAAATTTGAAAGTAATTATTTGATTTACAAAATAAATTATTTTTCAAAAGAATTCTTATAGCCCTGTCCTGGTAGCTCAGTTTGTTAAAGTGTCATCCAGATAAGCCAAGGTTGCAGGTTTGATCCCCCGGGTCAGGGTGCATACAAGAATCAACCAATGAATGCATAAATAAGTGGAACAGCAAATCAATGATTCTCTAAAATCAACAAAATAATTTTTTTAAATAGCATGCTCGTGTGAAATATTTGTTTGAGGGGAAGAGGGGTTTATACACAAGTTTATAAAAACAACCTGAGAATCCAGGTTGCACATGATAGAAACCTAAATCAAGTAGGCTTTAGCAAAAAAGGAAGTTGCTTTTTTTTGGATTCAATGATCAAAGTTCAGGAAGAGCAAAACTAAAATGCTCTCTCTGCACCTCTTACAGCTACTTTTTCTCCAGGTGGGTCTAATTCTTTCAGGCCAACTTCCAGTGTGGAGAGCAAGGACGAGCCCACAGATGTCCTACGGAAAAGAAGTTTCCAAAGGAGGCAACCAAGGTAGCTGCCAGCAGAAGGGGCAGTATAGACACTGGTTCAGTTCCTTGTTGTGACTTCTTCCCTGAGGACCTGTAGGTGACTGTCCCACCCATGGAGAACTGAGATCTTTTGTCTGCCTGCGCTGGCTGATCTTGGGAGTAATAAACATCTCAGGAGGAAAGTAGAGGAACCCTGGGAAAGTCAGTAAATGACAGCTATCCCAGAAAGTAATTTTAGATACATTTCATTTTCTCCAGCCAGAGATCTTTTACCAAAATTAGAGTCAAATAAATTAAGTAGACTTGAGAATGACCTGTTAAGTTTCTACAAGGCCCTAAATGGTTTGCAAATTTGGACTTTGTGTTCAAGATGGTGTGCCAAGGAGGTTTCAGATGTAGGTCATCCTTCCACATTGTCTCATCCGGACCCTAGACCTGCTCTCACATCTGGAGCATGCGAACAAACTGAACACTTTCTTCGCCTTGAGGCTTTGCTTTGTTTAAAAATAAAATGTCTAGCATTGGCTTTCTCTCTGAAATTGACTGCTGGCTTTACACAGCTGCTTTGCCCTGCAGTTACATTTCTGCGTTAATTCTGCAGTTTCCATTCAAAGATCACAGCCTGGGGCCCTGGAAAGGAGTCATAGTGTCCATGTCAACCTCAAGGGGCTGAGCTTTGGTGTCCTTAAATAGCAGTAAGCTTGGTATTTTGTACATGTCGCAGATTCACAGATAACATTTTAGGCCAACACAGGAATGAGTTGAAATATGTGGGTATTTTAAAGGTCCTCACTTTTCAGTTTAAACTAATTATTTTGGGTGCATCCTCTGTTTCAGTAAACCCTAATCAGCTATTGATGATCTTGAAATCTCAGGTCAGTGTAATATTGAAGCCCAGGAAGCTGCACTCCCCAGTTGCAGTTTAGTGTGTCATTTGTGCAGTTACTGACTTTCGAGGTCTTTTAAGCTTTTCTCCTCAACCACGTAGATTTGACAACACCCATTCTCCCAGGAGGAAAGAAACAGCTGCTTAGGGGCAGCTTGTCCCTTCCGCATGAAAGTCAGTGTCTGCCTACACAGAAGTATTTTTTTACCATTTCTCTTTTTTTTTTTTTTACCATTTTTCTTTAAAGTAATCTATGGTTTAGATGAACCTTACAGCAAGCCAAGCTGTAACAGGCAGTGTCTCTCAAACCTCAGGAATTGCTATCTGTGAAAACCTCAGTGGTAATAAGACTTTGTGGGGAGAAGATGGAAGCCTGGAGATCAAGATACTCAGTGAATTCAGGAGAGCACTCACACATTATTACATTTGTGTCAGTTGGATACTTTCAACCCCAGGTAACATAATACTAACAGTGGCTTGTGCCTAATGACTTGAATCATTTCCTGGAGTCTAGAAATAGGTGATCCTCAGGGTTGGGTTGGCAGCTCAATGTTGCTTTCAAGGACCCAACTCTATTCATCTTTAGCATTTTTACCTTCCTCTCTTAGCTTTCAACTCCAGCCCTGATCACAAACCTGGTTACAATATTGCTGCCATGGCTCCAGGTATCACATCTTCATGTGGCAGCATCCAAAGCAGAAAGAGAAATGTAAAAGGGCTCTTCTCATATGCCTGCTTTTAATCAGGGAGAACACTCTTCCCCTCATACACATAGAAATCCCCTTATGTCCGAGGCCAGGACTAGGTCACACGGCCCTCATATATAGCAAGACATGCTGCAAAGGGGAATGTTTAGATTTTTCAGCCCCTCTTATAGGTGGTGGTCAAGGAAGAAAGAGGCTAGAGATAGTTGTTGGTTGGATTTCAAGAGTGTTGGTTACAATGTTCATAAAAATATAACAGGAAAAAAAGAGATCCTTACCAGGTAGGTGGTGGTGCAATGGATAGAGGGTCGGTCTGGGATGCAGAGAACCCAGGTTCGAAACCCTGAAGTCGCCAGCTTGAGCGTGGGCTCATCTGGCTTGAGTACGGGCTCACCAGCTTGAGCATGGAGTCGCTGGTTTGAGTGTGGGGTCACTCGCTCCGCTGTAGCCCCGCAATCAAGGCACATATGAGAAAGCAATCACTGAACAACTAAGGAGCTGCAATGAAGAATTGATGCTTCTTATCTCTCTCCCTTTCTGTCTGTCTGTCCCTATTTGCCTAAGTTAACCACCCTTTAGTGGCTAGAATCTGTTCAGAATATCTATTTATAATAACGTGGGTAATTTTTATTCTGTGAAATAAAAATACATAATATTTTTACTGGCTCTCCAATCTTCAGTTTCTTTTTTTGTTTTATAAACCAGTGTCCAGGGTTCTACCATTGTTCTAGATTAACTTGCATGCTTGAGAGGGAGAAAAAAAGTTAATTAACAAGTTCATATACACACCTGAGTATTTCTCAAGACTCCTTCAGAGCAGCAGGGTAACCTTCCCACAGGTATTGTGTTCCTCAGCACCTGCAGGTTTGTTATTGCCTCCGTTGCTTTAATCTGAATGGCAAAAGCATGTCTTATACCCCATCTCTCTTCTCTTCCTCTCTTCCCAACTTCCTGGTTTCTTCTTTGCTATCTCCTACAAGAATAACCCAGCCTGACCAGGGGTTGGCGCAGTGGATAGAGCGTCAGACTGGGATGCAGAGGACCAGGTTCAGAACCCTGAAGTCACCGGCTTGAGCGCAGGCTCATCTGGCTTGAGCACTGGCTCACCATCACCAGCCTGAGCGCAGGGTCACTGGCTTGAGTGTGAAATCATAGACATGACCTGGTCGCTAGCTTGAGCCCAAAGGTCGCTGGTTTGAAGCCCAAGGTCACTGGCTTGAGCAAGGGGTCACTTGCTCTGCTATAGCCCCCCAGTCAAGGCACATATGAGAAGGCAATCAATGAACAACTAAGATGCCACAATGAATTGATGCTTCTCACCTCTCTTCCTTTCTGTCTGTCCCTATATGTCCCTCTCTTGGACTCTCTTTGCCTCTGTCAAATAAATAACCCAGAACATATATCCTCAATCTAAAATCCACATGGCTGTAGGAAGTGTAAAAAGTGAATCTACATGTGTTAGAATTTCGAGGTTGGAGAGGGATGACCTAGAAGGCATCATCTTCTCTACTGAACAATGTGTTCTTTGTGAGACACTGCAAATTACTGATTATGTCCAATTCTTTCACATGACCTAGGACAGGTGTCCCTGCAGAAATTGTGCTTAAAATGCATATATGCAATTAAATCACAAGGTCGGGTGCTCATGAAAACAAAAATCTGTTGAACCAAACATAGCCAGTTAGTTCTGAGTTTTCCCCATTAATGTTTCTGTGAATGCCATGGCTTGGTTATAAGCACCAGCAAATGCTATTAGACAAGCAGTAGCAAGTCCCCAAAGTTTAAGATTGAGAAAAGTCTATTAACGTCTTTCTGCCAATTAGTAAAATCATGATCATTTTTTAAAAACATTTTATTTTTTATTTATTTGTTTATTTTTGTGGCAGAGACAGAGAGAGGGACAGACAGACAGGAAGGGAGAGAGATGAGAAACATCAATTCTTCGTTGTGGTTCCTTAGTTGTTCATTGATTGATTTCTCATATGTGCCTTGACCAGGGGGTATAGCAGACCGAGTGACCCCTTGCTCAAGGCTACAGCAGACTGAGTGACCTCTGACTCGAGCCAGCGACCTTGGGCTCACACTGGTGAGCCTTGCTAAAACCAGATGAGCCCACGCTCAAGCTGGCGACCTCGGGGTCTCGAACCTGGGTCCTCCACATCCCGGTCTGACACTCTATCCACTGCGCCACCACCTGGTCGGGCAAAATCATGATCATTTTGTTTCAGTTGCACAATTATCTTAGTCTGGTTTTTAAACACCAGGTATTATAGGCAGATAATTTCACAACCACTAATGTGATGAGTTGGGAACCTGGGGTTCAGTTCCCAGCCTTGCCACTTTGAACCCTTTAACCTTGTCAAGCCTTAATTCTCCCATTTCTAAAATTGTACAACAATGATAATGGGAATAAGTACAGTGCATTTGCTTATTGTATTTCAGACACTGTTCTAAAGTCTTTCCATGCTCATTGAATCTTCATCGTATCCCTATGAAGTAAGTATTGTCTCTATTTTAACAATGAGGAAATCAAGGCAGAGAAAGTTGAAATAACTTGCCTAAAGGCATCCAATTGATCAGTGGTGACTCTAGATTCAAACCCACGCATTCTGACTCTAAGGAATAGAGACCCTACCTAACTGGTAAGGATTGAATGAGGTCCAATATGTGAAAATCTTTTATAAACTGCAAAACCATACATGCGTAGGCAACATAATATAGTCCATGTGCCATAACTAGAATCACTTAGTAGTAATTACTAGTAGTATTACTTACACCACCATCCAAACAAGTAAATTCCCCTAAGTGAGTTCCCTAGCAACCACTCCCGAGTACCAAGACAGGCACATTTACTGAGAAAGATGCAGTATCTTAGCAAAAGAACATCATCCTTTGACCTCCTAGGGTATAGATTGTAGTAGGTATTGGAGGAATAAGATAACCTAGAGGAAATCAGCATAAACTCTTAGTGCTATACAACACCAGCCCTTGTATAGAGCATGGGGTGATTGTGAATGTTCATGCTTTAATTTGGAGGTCTTTATATAAAAAGATTGATGCGGACAGTGTCTAAGCCTTGGATTCATCCAAAGTTTAGGCTTTAAATAATTCCTTATTTAGTTTGGTGCCCTTTTCTTTGTGATGTGATCATTAACTAGGTTATTTCTTTCGTAATCAACCAAGTCAATCATCTATAGCACTACATGAAAAAATAAAACAAATTTTAGATGTTTTTAAAAGTTTCCCAGAAATCTGTGCTAACAAATCCTGACCAGGCCCCTGGGAACATTCAGATTCTGTTTTATTTATATGAAGCCCTTCTTGCCTCTCAGCTTCCATGGAAACCAGGTGTCTCCAGCTCATCTCAAGGAAAGCAGGACTTCAGGTCTCAAAGAGGTGGAAGGAAGAACGGGCATGCTTGCAGGGCACCCCAACCTCTTCTGTGTTGCGCGCACACACACACACACACACACACACACAGAATAGGTAAATCCACAGAGAGAATACATTGATTGCTTAGGGCTGGGGGCAGGGAGGGGACGGAGAGTGAGTGCAATTAGGACAGGGCTTCTTTGGGGAGTGATGAAAATGCTCTAAAAGTTGATTATGGCGATGGTTGCACAACTGAATATACTGAGAACCACTGAATGGCACATTTTAAATAGGTAAATTGTATGTTGAAATATATCTTAATAAAGCTGTTTTTGTTTTTTTTTTAAATGTGCATCTACCCCTTCAATTGACAGATGAAGAACCAAAACTCGAGCACGTGTGGTTGGCTGCAGAGATCACACAGCTAGTTACTGAAAGGCCAGGCTGCAATCCGAGTGGGCCAGCTCCCCGCCCTCCCTGTGCACCACATGACTCTCTCTCCCCATTTTTTTTTTTTTCTCACAGAGACAGAAAGGGATAGACAAGGACAGACAGACAGGAACAGAGAGAGATGAGAAGCATCAATCATTAGTTTTTCGTTGCCGTTGCGAGACCTTAGTTGTTCATTGATTGCTTTCTCACATGTGCCTTGACCGCGGGCCTTCAGCAGACCAAGCCACCACTTGCTGGAGCCAGCGACCTTGGGTCCAAGCTGGCGAGCTTTTTGCTCAAACCAGATGAGCCCGCACTCAAGCTGGCGACCTCATGGTCTCGAACCTGGGTCTTCTGCATCCCAGTAAGGCGCTCTATCCACTGCGCCACTGCCTGGTCAGGCCACCACCACATGACTCTTGACTGGTCTCCCACGATGATGCTGTGGTTTTTGTTAACTCATAAATACTGTTTATTAGGGCCCAGTGATCACTAAATGAAATCTAGTCATCATCCCTATATTAAAGTGTTTTATGAGGGGCATAGTTGATCCCTGCTCAGCCCAGGGAGAGAAACAGAACTGATCCATTTATGAGTGTTGTCTCACCAGTGCACCATAGGTGCCCGGTCAGGGCTAAGACTTGCTCATCCCTCATTCCCAGTGGCCAGCACCCAGTTTAGGGCAGCCAAAGAGGGCAGAGCCACCCATCCTGACCACGTTACCTGTTCTAGGGAGTGAGTCAGTGTGGGGACAGGAGGGGGCACTGTAACAGACAGGAAGGCCCAGAGGTTAACTACCCAGGGAACCCAGACTATTCTAATCCACAGAAGCCCTCCAACAGAGTCTGGGCATTTCCTTCCCCCACGTCCCCAACTCTGTCCTGACCCAGGCCAATGTAGGTAAGCCAAGTGTGCCCCAGAATCCCCCAACTGTGACCATCTTAGACGTCCAGTATCATCAGAGAAATGCCAGTCCTACTCAGCCCCTCTTATCCCAGGTCCAGTCAGTCTCAGGCTGCTGCTTTCAAGAGGTTGTGTGACAGGGTTGCTGGGCAGGGGGTAGAACAGGGTGGGAAGGCCCAAGACTGAGAATCAGGAGGCTGGGGCATGCTAGGCTGGGCTCCTCAAAATTTCTTTGAGTTTCAGTTTCCTTGTCTATAAAATAAGCTGGTGAACCAGGTGCTCTTTTCATTCTTTCCACACCAAAGCACTTTCTCATTTCAAAGCACTGTGATTCTTGGAACTCAGAGCAAACAGAGGTTCCAGTACCCATGGAATGGTAAAATTTAATTATTTATGGAAAAGGCCTCCCATTAATGAACACACATTACATTCATTAAAAGTAATACAGATTGGCCTGACCAGGTGGTGGTGCAGTGGATAGAGCGTCGGACTGGGATGCGGAGGGCCCACATTTGAAACCTCGAGGTTGCCAACTTGAGCACGGGACTCACCAGCTTGAGCAAGGGGTCACTGGCTTGAGTGTGGGATCATAGACATGACCCCATGGTCGCTGGCTTGAGCCCAAAGGTCACTGGTGTGAAGCCCAAGGTCACTAGCTTGAGCCCAAGTTCACTGATTGAGCAAGGGGTCACTCGCTCTGCTGTAACCCCCAGTCAAGGCACATATGAGAAAGCAATCACTGAACAACTAAGGAGCTGCAACAAAGAATTGATGTGTCTTATCTCTTTGTCTTCTTGTCTGTCTGTCTGTCTGTCTCTATCTGTCCCTCTCTCTGACTCTCTCTGTCTCTGTTTAAAAAAAAAAAGTAGCACAGGTTAGCAAAAAGGGGAAACCTATTTTTTTAATCTAACTCATTCTCATTCACTCCCAACACTACCCTGACACTCCATAAGTCTTTATCAAGACTTAACTCCTCTGGGAAACATTCTTCTCTGTGTCCCTCCCTATTGGCACACTGTAGATGGTTAGGAGCATGACCTTCAGAGCCAGGCTGCCTTGGTTTGAATCCTGTGTGACCTTGGGCAAATGACTTAACCTTTTAGTGCCTCTGTTTCCTCATCAGTAAAATAGGGATAATAATAGTACCTATGTCATAGGGTCAATGTGAGGATTAAATTAGTTTATATATGTATAACAATAACACTCAGTACCTAGAAAATTTTTGTGTTAGCTTATCTTATTATCATGAGTGTGTTGTTGTCTACTTATTGATGTATTGTTTATAGTTGTTTCTAAACATCATCGGAAGGATGGTCCCCTAACCAGTGTCCTTGTAAATAGTGACAAGGCTTAAATAGTGTTCTGTACACAGAGAAGTCTTTGGTAAACTCTTAACTTCCCCAGACCAATCTGTCTTAACTAGAAAAAAATCCTTTATCAGAATTTTTGTCAAGGATAATCTGTCCTTATCTTAAACTCTGGGTGACTTTGGAGAGAAGAGTTGTCACCTTCTTGTTTGCCTTGTTTCTCTGAAGTTTTGTTTTGTGATTTCCCTGAAAGCGTCCTTTAGCAGTAGCCATCCTGGTACCTCGGGACTGCCCTGTACTGGGCTTCAGATTACAGGTTAAAATTAGCCCCATCCCCTTGGGAGGGGAGACCAGAGGAGGCGGGAATGTGGGGGAGTGGATGGAACAGCCCTACATTGGAGACAGTAGTGTGGGGGAATAGAGGCAACAGATTCCTCAAATGTTGGTATCCATTGACGGCGCACTGAGCCTAGGGATCCCCAAGGTTAGAAAGTTCCTGAATTCATGTTGTGGCATCTGTGCCTTGTGCAACGTCTGCTGCTGCTAACATTTTAACTGCTTGACAACTGGAATCTTCCAAACTGTTCCTTTTTGTGATTACAGACTGTCTTTGGAGTAAAGTGGTGTGGGTGGATGCAGTTTATAGAACTACTTGGACCAAGAAGTCTACTCTTCAAAGGAACACTTGCTTTGCACTCTTCCAGTGTCGCTATTGTAAAACAACATATGTTCATCTGTTTGGGGGAAAGGAGAGGAGAAAGGACATCGTTCAATTTAAGGACATGAAGAAACACCAGGGCATAGGCCAGCCTCAGATGGAATTCAGCAGGAATTATCTGTCCTTTTTACACCTTCCCTCCTTTCTCTGGACCTCTTCTCAATCCATGGCACCCCTCCTTCTGTCAGATACCCACTGCCTTCATGTACTCTTAGTATCCGGCCTAACCCACCAAAAGTAAATACAAAATGCTTCTCTCTCAGAAAAGGAGCAAATCTTGCCCTTGTATAACTTTGTTATGAAGGTGGGCTTTGACAACAGAGACCTGGGTTCTAATCCTAGTTCTTCTGCTTTATAGCTGTCTGAACTACTGAAAATACAGGTGACAACGCTAACCTGGCAGTGTGCTTTCAGCTGCAAATAAGTGAAAAGCAAATGCAAGGGTGTCTAACCAGTAAGAAAATTTATTAACTCACATAACACTGGGGAACAAAATTTTTGTTGCATCCACAAAAACACTTGTTCTTACCTAATTCGAGTGTGCTGATCTCAAATCTGACATTAGTTTTTCTCTGTAAGCTACAGTTTTTTTGTAATTCAAGATTTTAGGTTTCCATCTTATTGTAAAATTTTCAACATTTAGTTTAACATAATGAAGTAGAATGTCTTCTTGGGCATCATCTTTGTGAAAATATAATAATTAATATAATGCAGTAAATACACTAATACACTAAAAGATATGATTGCATCAGAATTTGTCTACAATTTCAAAATAGAAAGTATTAAAACACTTATTTTAATCACAAAATTTGTGCAAAACTTATTTAAATTCTATTCAGTCAAAAATTTGTGTTTGTAGCTCTTGCGTTTTTGTACTTTTTGAGGACAATCTCGTTCGATGCTCCAGCAGCAGTCTGCTCATCACTAACAGCTCCAAGATTTTCGGGAAGCTTATCAAGGTGACCGTTCAGGAAGTGAATCTTAACGTTCATGTTTCATCCAATGTCGCGGAAAGCCAACAGCATCCTTTAAACCAGAAGTTCATAGTTTTCTCTTTTTTGTTGCCAAGGAAGTTCTTTGTAACTACCACAAAAGACTGCCATGCTGCTTTCTTCTCATTCATCATCCTGGCAAATTCTTTGTCACTTACGAGAGTTTGAATTTGAGGTCCATCAAATACACCTGCTTTTATCTTCTCGAAAGACAAGGCAGGAAAAGCAGAAATCATATGTTGAAAGCATTCACTTTCTCTATTCAAAGCCTGAACAAACTGCTTCATTAAGCCAAGTTTGATGTGAAGTGGGGGAAAAATGATCCTGTCTCTATTAACTACAGATTTATTCACAATATTTTGCATCCCTACTTCCAGAGCTTCACGTTTCGGCCACTGTTTCTGTGTCCAGTGTTTCTCCCGAGCTCGGCTGTCCCACAAACACAGAAAGCAAGGATACTTCATGAAACCTCTCTATAGTCCTAGCAGGAAGTTTACCATTTTAAGATCCACACAAATGATCCAATTATGCTCCTCATACTTCAGAAAGTCAAGGACAATTTTTTTTTATTTTTTTTTTAAATTTATTCATTTTAGAGAGGAGACACAGAGAGAGAGAGAGAGAGAGAGAGAGAGAGAAAGGGGGGAGGAGCTAGAAGCATCAACTCCCATATGTGCCTTGACCAGACCAGTGCAGGGTTTTGAACTGGCGACCTCAGTGTTCCCAGGTCGACGCTTTATCCACTGCGCCACCACAGGTCAGGCTCGAGGACAATTTTTATGTCATTATAATCTTTGCGCAGATGAGTTGAATTACCAATTGGAACCACTGCATAAACGTTACCGTTGTGTAGGAGAACACATTTCAGACTCCATTTAGAGCTGTCAAGAAATAGCCGCCATTCTATTGGATTTTAAGTGGTAACACCTAGCTGGCTGAGACTACTGATATTATTCATGATAGTAAATAAAGTGTCTTTGGGAAAAAAGTCCACAAAAATTTGTTCACGCTTCCTGAAATGGGATACTTTAGCTGACCGGTGAAGTACATTCTTTTCTTGAAGCCTGGAGGCTAATAACTCAGCTGCTTTCTTTGAGAGGCCCAAATCTCTTACTAAGTCATTCAATTTGGGTTGGCTAAACTAATGAGGGGTTAATGACTGCTTGGCATCAGAAGAAGACCTTTCAGATTCTACAAGCATTTCCTTATGCATCTTATCAAATTACACTTGATCACCATATTCACTTTCTTCTTCCTTAGAAGAAAAAAAACCATTGAAAACTGGAACCGGGATTGTCTCAGAGTGTGGGATAAGTTGTATTGCTGAAGTAATATTAGGATATGTGATCATATGCTGTTTTCTCTTGCCGATGCCCTTTGTATGGATCAGACAGAAATAACAGTCACTGCTGTCGTCCTTAGGTTCACGCCAAACCATGGGAATACCAAAAGGCATTCCTTTGCATTTTCCTTTTGTCCAGTCATGAAGCATTTCCTCACAATGATGACACACAATATGAGAAGCCCAATTTTTTTCTTGATCACCAAGGGGAACTTGAAAATAGGCAATATATGTGTATGTCACAAATGATAAAATATTGTACCTTTGACGTTGAAGTGTGTTAACAGCCACATATATAACAGAAGATGTCAGGACTATTCTTTTTTTTTTTTTTTTTTTTTTTTTTTTAAATTTTTATTTATTTATTTTAGAGCGGAGACACAGAGTGAGAGAGAGAGAGAGAGAGAGAGAGAGAGAGAGAGAGAAAGCGGGGAGGAGCTAGAAGCATCAACTCCCATATGTGCCTTGACCAGACCAGTGCAGGGTTTTGAACTGGCGACCTCAGTGTTCCCAGGTCGACGCTTTATCCACTGCGCCACCACAGGTCAGGCAGGACTATTCTTAAATTTACACCTACTCAAAGAAGCCATGATTCAATCTTAAAACAAAATAAGAGGGTGTTTTTATCAGATAATAATATTTTGCATTTAATAACAACTACAATTAAATAAAAGTGATGTTTGTAAAACATTAATTGCCTTATGGTTATGTTCAATCCAAGAGTCATTGCCCTTTAACTTCAATTTAAAAACCAATGCATGTTATTAACTATAACAAAAAGAAATTAAAATTGCACAACAACTAGAGCATGCACACAAAATGGATTTCAGATTTGGAATCAGCGATGCAGACATATATAGAAACAGTTTTAAAACCTCATGCAACAGAAAATGCAAAAGAAATGTTCCCCAGTGATAATCAGAAGAAGTTCAAAGGTGGGACAGACTGATTGAACTCTGGTGTCAGGGACCCAGGTTCTTCCTGAAACTTCATCTTCCATCCTCTGTGCCAGCTGCCTCTTAAGGATCCTTTCAACATCAGAATGGCTGCCAGAAGGACAGAGAGGGCCACTCCCTCCACCACAAACTAGTAACTGACATCAGGGAGTGCTGTATGCTGATTGGCTTAGACCTGGGTTCCTAAGCCAATGACTAGCCCAGCAGGGACAGGATTACTATTATTGGTATATAGACCAGTGGTTCTCAGACTTGGGCATGCATCCGGATAACCTAAAGGACTTACTAAACCATAGATGATTGGGCCTCCGTGCTAAAGTTTCTGATCAAGTTAGTTCAGAGAAGAGCCTGAGAGTTTGCCTTCCTAACAAGTTCTGAGAAGACACTGATGCGCTGGAACACACTTGGAGAACTGATAAGAGGTAGACTAATCAGGGATACTTCTGGATTGCGGTCAGTTCCCCAAATTGCTGGTGTAATGGATGTTGGCATGTTAACTGCAATCTTTAAAACCTTGCAGAGTAAATATGGAGATCATTATAGTAATCCATCGCTATACAACAGAACACTACATAGTTTAGTAGCTTAAAATAGCAACTTCTTGCTATTTATTTTTATTTTTCTTTTCTTTCTTTCTTTTTTTAGGTGAGAGGAGAGGAGAACTTGAGGCAGACTCCCACATGTGCCCTGACCCAGATCCACCCAGCAATCATCTTGTGCTGATGTTTGAATACCAAGCTATTTTTAGTGCCTACGGCTGAGCCGCTTGGACCAACCAAGCTATCCTCAGCACCTGGGGCTGACACTCAAACCAATTGAGGCACTGGCTGCAGGAGGGAAAGAGGGAGAGAAAGCAATAGAAGGAGGGGGAGAAGAGCAGACGGTCACTTCTCCTGTGTACCCTGACCAGGAATTGAACCCGGGACGTCCATATGGTGGGCCAACTCTCTATCCATTAAGCCACTTTCTCTATCCAGGGCCAATTTCTTGCTATTTCTAGTGGCTTTGTGCATTGAGTGGGCTGAGCTGGACAGTTTTCACTTAGGGGCTCATATGCAGTTGTGGTTAGAGGTTGGTTGGGGCCAGAATCACCCAAAGGCTACATTGAGTTGGACATCCAAGATGACTTCCTCATTCACATGCCTGGTAACCGGTGTGGGATGGCTGGTTTGGTTCCAGGAAATTAGATTTCTTATATGACAACCAACTTTCCTACAGAATGAGCATCCAAGAGACCAACATAGAAGCTGTAAGGTTTTTCCTGATCTAGCCTTGGACACCACACAGCATCACTTCTGCTACTTACATATGACTCATAGGGCAAGCCCAAGTTCAAGGGGCGGGCATCTCACAGGGCACAATTAGGCAGATGGAAAAGGGTCTTTAAGGGACTAGTCTTGGAGACTAGCTAGGGATTAAAGGAGATTACTCACGTAAAGTTCTGAGTATAACTACCATACCATAAGTACATGCCCAGGAAATGAGCCTTGTTATTATGGCTGTTCTCTGCAGGGGGCTTTGCTTGTTACACTTTATCTGTTATTGAGGAATTTGAGGCTTTTGCAACTAGAAAGGATTTTCAAGCAAGGCGCTATCCAGAAGGTGGGGCTATATTTTCTTGGTGCGTGATCTTGCCAGTGTCTCCAAAACCATACTTATAATTAACTGTTTCCTTAACCAGGAGTGAGATTTGCACTCCTTACTCCTTAGTACCATGATGGCGAACCTATGACACGTGTTTCAGTACTGGCACACGTAGCCATTTTCGATGACACATGGCCACATGCAGCCGCATACCAGAGAAGTATGGGGCCACAGGCCGAGAAGGATGTTTCATCCTCGGCTTCTGCATGGCCAGGTGCAGTAGCTGAGGATAAAACCTATGCTGTAGTGTAGACACTCTGTGCCAGAGGTCTGTCGCCAAAACATTTTTTGTTATTTAAACTATAAATATAGCAAAATTATGGTGCTTTTTCTCTGACACACTACCCAAGTTATGCTTGGTTCTTTGGCAAATTTTGACACACCAAGCTCAAAAGATTGCCCATCGCTGCACTAGTATATCAGCTATTCAAAGGAAATCGCCCTTTTCTTTTGGCTCCCATGTGGCTCTTATAACACAATGTTGGCTTTTAATGCGAGATTTTATTTTACTCAGGCTCCTGTAGATTAGCTGATTTTACTAATCATTATGACAACTCTTGTATTCTGTGTCAGTACGGAAAGCTAGTCCTCCAATCCCCTCATTACACTTCAGCGATGGAAGTCTCTAGACCAACAACTTCCTCTGTATTACTGCCATTCAGCCACCTCTATTCCAAAGACAAATACAGGGGTCTTCAGGTTACGACAGACTTGACATACGATGTTTTGAGTATACGACGGTCACTCCTAATAAAACCTTAAAAAAATGAGACATGAGTGTTTCGGCTTACGCAGTTAGCGTCATACTTACGGATTACGTGGGTAAACTAGTTTGTGCATGGAGGAAGAATTTGCAGTAATGTGGCATATGAGTGAGGGAATTGTGTTTTTATGTTCTAGATTATGACTTTACAATTGTGTTAGGATAAGTAAGAGGCTTAGGCTTGGGTGTGTTTTGACTTACACCAAAATTTAGGTCACGTCACTATTGTAGAAACAGAACTGTGTAACCGGAGGACCCCCTTGTACACCTTCCCAATTTGAAAAACACTCTGTATAACTTAGTTTCAAAATAGATGAGAAACTATTTCTTGTTTCTGCCAAACATGCACATATATATCTTAGTTTTGTACTTCCTGCTTTCTTCTCTTTTCTTTAGAGCAGTGGTTCTTAAACTGGGTTCTATGGAATCCTAGGGGTTCGATGAGTCGGTCTCGGGTTTGGAGAACCCTCTGCCACGGAGGCCAGAATAAAGTAATACCATAATTTGTTGTGAGTTCATGCACTTCGTTGGTTTTGTTCTTTGAGCTGGGTGATGTTCATGCACGGTTCATTTTGTGCACCAGTAAAAAAACATATACCTATGTCTTGAATTTGGAAAAAAATATCATATTTTACTTATCACTAAAGAAGGGTTCGGTGAATGCGCATATCAAACTGGTGGGTTCGGTACCTCAAAAAAGGTTAAGAACCACTGCTTTAGAGTGTGAGAGTGAGTTGGGTTTTTAGTTAACTGCGTGACCAAGGGAAACCTGAGGGCTTTCAGTTTCTGCATGTTGTTGGAGGTGGGGAAGGAGCAGGTTCTGTATATAAGAAGGATCTCCTGGCTTAGAGAGAGGCAAGGGGCGTCTGAGGAGCAAGAGTATTTTGTTTGTCAGCTAAGGTAACCATGTGGCCTGCCAAACTCTGATGTGTTCAGACTTGAGCTTCGCGGGGAAGATTGCACCAAGGCGAGTTCCTGAAATTTGTTCTGTTGCCTAAGTAGGCCGGGGTGTTCTCACTGGGCTATTTCTGTATAAAATACTCTCTGGAACAATCTGAGAACCCACAAACCACTGAGGTTTACTGTAATATATCTTCTAGTTACTCTCTGTTGCATCACTTTCCCTCCATTTTATGCTTAAGAGAATGATTGTGTGTACACATGTGTATGTCCACGTGAGTGTGTGTTGTGTGTAATCCAAAGTTGTGTTACCATGGAGAGTTATTTAAAAAAGGCACCTATGAACCACTTCAGCTGAACATATAAAAATGCATTTTAAAAATTAAAGCTTCTCGCCTGACCAGGTGGTGGCACGGTGGATAGAGCGTTGGACTGGGATGTGGAGGGCCCAGGTTCGAGACCCCAAGCTCGCCAGCTTGAGTGCGGGCCCATCTGGCTTGAGCAAAAGCTTGCTAGCTTGGACCCAAGGTCGCTGGCTCGAGCAAGGGGTTACTCGGTCTTCTGAAGGCCTGTGGTCACGGCACATGTGAGAAAGCAATCAATGAACAACTATGGCGTCGCAAAGGCAACGAAAAACTAATGATTGATGCTTCTCATCTCTCTCCGTTCCTGTCTGTCTGTCTCTATCTATCCCTCTCTCTGTAAAAAAAAAAAAAAAAAAGAAAAAAAAATTAAAGCTCCTCTTATATGCATAGATTCTCTGAAAGGACACAAAAAATGAGTAACGGGGCCCTGGCCGGTTGGCTCAGTAGTAGAGCATTGGCCTGGCGTGTAGATGTCCTGGGTTTAATTCCTGGTCAGGGCACACAGGAGAAACAATCATCTGCTTCTCCACTCCCTTCTCTCTGTTTCTCTCTCTTCCCCTCCCGCAGACATGGCTTGATTGGTTCAAGTGTATCATACCTTGGCACTGAGGATGGTTCCATGGAGCCTCTACCCCAGACACTAAAAGTAGCTCAGTTGCAAGCATGTCCCAGATGGGCAGCGCACTGGCCCCAGATGGAGGTTGCCAGTTGGATCCTGGTTGGGGTGCATGCAGAAGTCTATCTCCCCTCCTTTCATTTGGAAAAGAAGGGGGGGCGAGAATAAGAGGAGTTGTTTCTGGGAAAGGGAACTAGGGGTAGGGATCAGTGTGCTGAAGGAGATTTACTTTTCACTGTGGACTGTTCATTTTTTATTTTACCACGAGCATTTAGTACTTTTTATAAATGAAGCCTGGAGTAGACATGCCAAGTCTTCTCTTAGAAAACATTTTCTGGTTCACATATTACCTTTGACTTCTGCACTCAGCTTCCCAAGAGAAAACTGGAAACCTCTGAACAATCATGGCTTGAATATGAAAAAGAACTCTGACTGCCTTCTTGGACACTATCCATTGAAATGGATAAAGTGTGTTGAGGGGAGATACCACGTCTCACAGATTCCACAATAATCAATGACGACTTTAAACACATGCTCCCTGGCACTGCACAGAGTGCAGCCAAGGTTGAAGGCAGCAGCCTGCTGACTTCAGGGAGCTCGGCATCAATGTAAAGCCTAAAGTAGCCTGCCAAGCCAGTATGAAACAGCTCATCTGGGTTGGCGAGGGAGGCTCTGTACCTGGTCACATGGAAGAATATTAAACACTTTCATAATGTGTCCACACAGGTTTTGATTCCCAAAGAGATGATGGCTCAGAGCTCAGAAACAGGGGTGACCTTATTGTGTATTCTCATACAGTCTCTACTGAGCTGATGACCCACTTCCAAACTGAGAGTACAAATGACAAATGAGCAACCCAGTAGCACTTCCATTTCCATTTTACTATACTGGGAGTCCACTAAAACAGACTGTCCACACAGCTCCTCTCGACACTGTATTCGAAGTGGACTAACTGGATTGTACTTGACAGAGTTCTAGTCACTAGAAATCATTAGCCAATGCAAGAGGGAGGGAAACATTGCCCATCACAAAAATAACTCTAGCATTGTGCAACCTGCCAACATTGGTCATTTGTGTTGAACTTGCTTTCTGCACTCTGTTAATATACCACACCCAACTGTTGGAGCAATTATTCCTTTCCTTTGAACAGCATAATAATGAGAACTGGAAAAGCTTCTGTGAACTTGGCAAGCTTTGGTATGTTTCCATTAAATCTGGCAAAGGTGAGGACGGCAGAGGGAAATCTGTCTAGTCATTGTGCTTCAGCGCTACCTTCTCTAGGTGAAGCTCTACTTTCTGATACATGAGAGAGTGCCAGGACCTAGTATACCTCCCTGACGGTGTAATTTTGCAGCACAGGTTGTTGCTGCATTGTTCCAATATGTTTGAAATTATCATGGAACTTCGTGTAATACTGAGCATTTTCCCATGGGTAATATTCTATTTTGCACACAGAGCTACGCTGTCTCAGAGTTTCCTGCAGAGGATATTGTGTTATGCTACTGAACACAACAGAGCAGATGTTGCGGAGGATCTTGGTGTAGTCAGGAGAGTTTTACTGACTGCTGGCTATGCACCAGGTGCTTCCATATATCCTCCTGTGCGGCTGACAGCTGCTCTGGAAGGCTGACATCATTGTACTTCCCAAGGGTAGAAGTTACAGCACAGGGAAGTAAGTGACTTGCTAAAGGGTGTCCCCTTGTAAATGACAAAGCTGGGATACACACTCAGGCCCTTCTGGCCCAAATGTGAACTTCTCTGTCTACAACCGTGACACTGCCTTTCAGTGCCTCCCTGATGCTGGGGATAAGAGCAGTGCTGGGACTCAGCTGGTGTGCACCGGTTCAGCAGAACCGGTTCCTTATTTTTTATTGAGCTCGGTGAACCTGTTGTTAAACTGGCACTTGTAATCAGGGTTCTCTCTAAGGTGGGCACCTGCCCAACGTGGAAATCACAAATTTACATTCCTTACTCTTTTTTAATGTTCCTCTGTGCAACAGCGTATTCTTTTTTTTTTTTAATTTTTTTTTTTTTATAAATTTCTTTTTATTTTATTCATTTTAGAGAGGAGACACAGAGTGAGAGAGAGGAGAGAGAGAGAGAAAGGGGGGAGGAGCTGGAAGCATCAACTCCCATATGTGCCTTGACCGAACCAGTGTAGGGTTTTGAACTGGTAACCTCAGTGTTCCCAGTCGACGCTTTATCCACTGCGCCACCACAGGTCAGGCGCAACAGCGTATTCTAAGCACCCATAGTAATGTTCATTCCGTCCATAGGTGAAAAAAAGTTGACAGAACTATGCTTGTAGTATTTATTCATTTCATAAAACTCATTATACCTTTGATGAAATACATTTTAATTCCCTCACATTTGTTACTCCAACAAACAAATAATATAAAGAGAAAAAGTGCCAAACAACCAAGGGGGTGACAAGCTGTCATTGGAAATACCTTAAATAACTGTTTTGTTGTTTTTTGTCAGGCATTATTCAATATTTTTCATTAATATTTTAAAACTCTTTCTTTAACATAATCTAGTTTTTTGTACCTCTTTTATTGTACTTATTTAAGTATTAAATGCATGAAATAATAAATTACTTTGAGGTATATTGTTTTTTATACTTTAAATCAGTGGTAGTCAATCTGGTCCCTACTGCCCAGCTTTCATGGTGGGTGGTAGTGGAGCAACCAAAGTATAAATAAAAAGATAGATTTAACTATAGTAATTTGTTTTATAAAGATTTATTCTGCCAAACTTAGCGAAAATCTGACATAAAGTACTTGGTAAGTAATTATTATTATATGCTTTAACTTGCTGTAACTCTGCTTTATAAATTTTCTAAAGTTACTTCCCTACTTTATAAATCACCATCACTGTGGAACCGGTGGGCGGTTAGAAAATTTTACTACTAACAGAGATACAAAAGTGGGTGGTAGGTATAGAAAGGTTGACTACCCCTGCTTTAAATGGTCATTAGGGCAGAGAACCAGTTGTTATTATTTGAATTCCACCACTGGATAAGAGGTGTGGCTCATAGTTTGGACATGGACAGGCAGGCCGACTAGACCGTGGGTGGGACATTGATGAGAATGAGGACTTGGGTTGGGTGAGGGAGCCCTGTGATGGACAACACAATGACATCTGGAGAGTGAGAGGTGGGACTTCTGCTAATCTGATGATAGCAGGGGAATAGGAACTGTGCTGCAGGAGCAGGAGTGCCATCCCTAGAAAGGCTGAAGAGGAAGTAGCAGGGCAGGCCCTTAGTCATGGAGGACAGAAGCCATGAAGGTGTTGCCTGGAAGTAAAGGGATAAAAAGGTCAAGATGGAAACTCACAGAAAGGACTTTCATCACAGGGAATGGAACAATGGCCTGACTTGGTGCTGAGTCTCTACTATGTGCCAGGTACTATTTCAGTTACCATGGAGATAGCAGTGAATAACAGACAAGTCTCTGCCCCTGGGGAGATAAGAGTATAGTGAGAGACAACTACACAGATAAACATGAAAATATATACTCAGGGATGGTAAATACTGCAGAAAACAATTCAGCTGAGTACGGGGGCAGTAATGTTGGTGACAGTGGTGCTGCACTTTTACATAAGGTTGTGAGGAAGGGCCACCTGCTCTGGGACATTTGGGCAGAGACTTTGAAATAGTGAGGGAGTAAGCTATGTGAGTATCTGGGGGAAGAGCCTTGTAGGCAGAAGGGACAGCGACTAAAAACACCCTTAGGCAAAGGGTACTTGGGACATCAGAGGAATACAGAGAGTTTGTTTCCTGGGTTGGGTTTCCCAGGAAACAGGTTCTGAGGTGCTGATTAGCATACTAAGGTGTTCATTAGGGCATGCTCTTGGGATCACCTGTGGAAGGGATTGGAGTGGAAGGAAGCGAGGCTAGGCAGAAGATGATGAGCCATGACAGAGCCCCAACATATGGCTCTGGACAACATGGGGGCAGTGCAGAAGATAGGATGACCCGTCAGAGCTGTTCTGCACTGGGCCATGGGGCTGGGCCCTTGCCCCCACTTGTCACTCAGCTGCCTGCATTCATGTTGCTGCCGGGGAAAGAGCAGGATGAGATGTTGGGGAACGCAGCTCTCCTTTGACTGAGGTCCTTCTCGGTACCTGAGGGCTGTCAGCCAGCAACACTCTCAACAGGACCTCAGTTCCTGCAGGGGGACCTAGGTGGCACCCCTCACCAGCAACTGTATGCTGGCGCGACTGGAGCAGAGGTGTCCGGGGGCCAGGTCATGCAAGGAGAGTGAAGATAGGGAATATATAAAATGGAGACACTAAGCTTCTAAAATTAGTAACATTATGAAGGTTGAAACATGAAGAAACAATTCTAGTCTTGCTCTAATTAGCCAGGGAACTTAAACTTTAAATTTCTGTTTTCAATTACATACAATATTATATTAGTTTCAGGTATACAATAGTGATTAGACATTTATATAACTTATAAAGTGATCATCCTGGTAAGTCTAGCACCCATCTGATGCCAGACATAGCTATTACAATATTATTGGCATTATTGACAGTATTCCCTATGATATATTTTACATCCTATGGCTATTTTTATACCTGGGAGTTTGTACTTCTCAGTTCCTTCATCTTTTACACCTAGTCCCCACAACCTCCCTCTCATCTGGCAACCATCAATTTATTCTCTGTACCTATGAGTTTGTGTCTGTTTTGTTTGTTCATTTATTTTGTTTTATAGATTCCACTTCTAGGTATTTATCTGAAGAAATCCAAAATGCTAATTTGAAAAGATATATACACTCGTTTGTTCATTGCATTTTTGTTTTGACAGAGACACAGAGAAAGAGACAGAGAGAGGGACTGATAGGGACAAAAAGACAAACAGGAAGGGAGAGAGATGAGAAGCATCAATTCTTTGTCGGGGTACTTTAGTTGTTCATTGATTGCTTTCTCATAAGTGCCTTAACCAGGGGGAGGGGAACTACAGCAGAGTGAGTGACCCCTTGCCAGCGACCTTGGGGTTTTGAACCTGGGTCCTCTGTGTCCCAGTCCGACACTCGATCCACTGTACCACCGCCTGGTCAGGCTGCAGCATTATTTACAATACCAAGATATGGAAGGAACATATATCCATGGATAGATGAGTGGATAAAGAAGATGTGGTAGATGTATGCAATGAAATATTCCTCAATCACAAAAAGAAATGAAATATTGCCATTTGCAACAACATAGATGGGCCTAGAGCAGTGGTTCTTAACCTGGGTTCTATCAAACCCTAGGGGTTTGATGAGTCAGTTTCAGGGGTTCGGAGAAGTCTCTGCTGCGGAGGCCAGAATAAAGTAATACCGTAATTTGTTGTGAGTTCATGCACTTTGTTGGTTTTGTTCTTTGAGCAAGGTGATGTTCATGCATGGCTCATTTTGTGCACCAGTAAAAAAACATATACCTATGGCCTGCCCTGTGGTGGCGCAGTGGATAAAGTGTAGACCTGGGAACACGGAGGTCGCCAGTTTAAAACCCTGCACTGGTCTGGTCAAGGCACATATGGGAGTTGATGCTTCCAGCTCCTCCCCCCTTTCTCTCTCTCTCTCTCTCTCTCTCTCTCCCCCTCACTCTGTGTCTCCTCTCTAAAATGAATAAATAAAAATAAATTAAAAAAAACAAACAAAAAAACCATATACCTATGTCTTGAATTTGGAAAAAAATATCATATTTTATTTATCACTAAAGAGGGGTTCGGTGAATGCGCATATGAAACTGGTGGGTTCGGTACCTCAAAAAAGGTTAAGAACCACTGGCCTAGAGGGTATTAAGTTAAATAAAGTAAGTCAAACAAATGAAGTAAAACCAATCCTGCGCCTGACCAGGTGGTGCAGTGGATAGAGCGTCAGACTGGGATGCGGAAGACCCATGTTCGAGACCTCGAGCTCGCCAGCTTGAGCGCGGGCCCATCTGGCTTGAGCAAAAGCTCACCAGCTTGGACCCAAGGTCACTGGCTCCAGCAAGGGGTTGCTCGGTCTGCTGAAGGCCCACAGTCAAAGCACATATGAGAAAGCAATCAATGAACAACTATGGTGTCACAATGGCAATGAAAAACTAATGATTGATGCTTCTCACCTCTCTCTCCGTTCCTTTCTGTCTATCCCTCTCTCTGTCCCTGTAAAAAAAAATAAAAAAATAAAAAAATAAAAAAATAACTAATCCTGCATCAACACCAGGATATACATCAGTTTCTTGTGTCTCAATAGCTGGATATACACTAGACCTCCAGATAACCCTTTGATTATCTCCTGAAGGATTCACATATCCAAACCACCTGCCGTCCATTATCCAGACCACCACACATGACTACACCTCCTGGCACCCACCTTTCAGACCACCTGGCGCCCATGATCCAGACAGCCCACCCATCCTGGATCAATCCTAGTGCTAAGAAAGCAGGGCTGATGATTCTCAAGAATGAACTTTTTACTATAAGAACTCTTAACTTGTCTTTCTTCTTTGAAACACTTCTGGGTGCTTTGCTTAGCTGTGTTTCCAGTTTGTAAGCTATCAGACCCTTGAGTAAATCTGTATCATTTATTTCTAGGCAAAGCCTCCAGACTCTTTTTGAGTTTATTCAACATAGGCCTTTGTAAAGACTTGGGCTTTTTATTCCACTGGAGGTGGGAAATCAATGAAGGTTTTGAGAGGGGAATGTTAAGCTCTAACTTATGTTTTATCCTGATCACTCTGGCAGATGAGTGGAATGGACTGTCGATGAGGAAGGCAGGAAATGGGAAGCCTCATTAGGAGATATTTGCAATAAAAAGGAGGTGATGGTTTAGAGCAGATGGTACTGGTGGTGACTGTGAAAAGTTGTTGGATTCTGAATATATATATATATTTTACAGAGACAGAGAGTCAGAGAGAGGGATAGATAGGGACAGACAGGAATGGAGAGAGATGGGAAGCATCAATCATCAGTTTTTCGTTTTGACACCTTAGTTGTTCATTGATTGCTTTCTCATATGTGCCTTGACCGCGGGCCTTCAGCAGACAGAGTAACCCCTTTGCTCGAGGCAGCAACCTTGGACTCAAGCTGGTGAGCTTTTGCTCAAACCAGATGAGCCCGCGCTCAAGCTGGCGACCTCGGGGTCTCAAACCTGGGCCCTTCCGCATCCCAGTCCGATGCTCTATCCACTGCACCACCGCGTGGTCAGGCAGATTCTGAATATATTTTGAAAGTAGAGCCAGTAGGATTTGCTGATAAATTGAGCACATGTGGGTTATGAAAGGAAAAACAGGCATGACCACAGTGTCCCTTTGGTTACTACTAAAGAGATGGAGTTATCATTTACCGACATGGAGAAATCTGTATTAGTTTCCTATTGCTGCTGTAACAAATGACTATAAACCGAGTGGCTTAAAGTAAATAAACTTATTCTCTCACAGTTCTGGTGGTCAGAAGTCTAATGTGAAGACAGTGGCAGGGTTATGTTTCTGCTGGAGAGTCTGTTTCTTTGCCTTCTCTATCTTCTGGGGGCTGCCTGCCTCCCTTGCTTGGCTCATGGATCTGTCCTCCATCTTCAGAATGCATTGTTCCAATTTCTGATTATGTCATCATATCTCCTTTTTCTCTCTCTGACTCAGATGCTCCTGCCTCCATCTTAGAAGGACCCTTGTGATTACATTGGACCCACCCCCACAATCCAGGAACATCTCCTCATCTCAATATCCTTAACTGACTCACATCTGCAAAGTCCCTTTGCCATGTAAGGTAGCATACTTACAGGTTCTGGAGATTAGGACATGAACATATTGGCAGGCCATTATTCACACTGTGGAAGGAGCCAGTTTTGCGAGGTAGAATCAGAGCTCAGTTGTGAACATGTTAAATTTGAGATATTTGTTAAACAGCCAAGTGGCAGCATCAAGTCAGCAGTTGGATGAATAAGTCCGGAGTTCAGATGAGAAGTCCCAACTGAAATATGAACTTGGTAGTTGTCACTATATCTTTAAAGCCATATGAGCAAAGATATCACCCAGGGAGGGAATGCAGAGGGTGATATCCAATGGCTGGGGGTTGGGGAGATGAGGAAGAAGAGTGATAAGTGAGGTGGGAGGAGGAGCATGCAAGAGTGGATTTCCACCAAGTAAAGAAAGGGCTTATTTTGTTTTTATTTGTTTTTTGTTTCTTTTTTCAGGGAGAGGAGGGGAGGCAGAGACAGACTCCCACATGCTCCCTGACCAGGATCCACCTGGAAAGCCCACTTGGGGCCGATGCTCTGACCATCTGGGGTGTTGCTCTGTTGCTCAGCAACTGAATTCTTCTTAGTGCCTGAGGCAGATGAGCCATGACTGCAGGAGATGAAGAGGGAGAGAAAGGGTGAGAGAGAGAGAGAAAGAGAGGTGAGAGGGGGAGCAGTGGAGAAGCAGATGGGCGCTTCTCCTCTGTGCCCTGAGATTCAAAACCAGGATATCCACATGCCAGGCCGACACTCCACCGCTGAAACAACTAGGGCCAAGAAGGGGTTTCACAGCATGGAGAATAATCAGCTACTGAGAGGTCAAGTAAGATGAGGACTGAGCAGTGCCCATTAGTTGTGGCTGGTGACTTTGACAAGAGCAGTTTCAGAGCAGTGGTGAGGTGAGAACCCGCTTAAATTAGATCTGAGAGATAACAGGAGGAGAGGAATTGGAGACAATCAGTATAAACAACTTTCTAAAGAGTTTTGTTGGAAAGAGAAGCAAAGAAATGGGGCAGTGGATGAAGTGGGTTTGAGGTTAAGAGGCCCATGAACCAAGGGTCTTCCAAGGACAGCTCCATTTCCAGAGTCTGAACCAGGGTGGTTGGGGTCTATGCATGAGCACATAGGAGGCCCAACTGAAGGTTAGAGGTTCTGGGTTATAGGACAAGGAGGCCAAGAAAACCTTGGTGTGATGAATGAGGGGAAGAAGAAAAGAGTAATACAGATGTGCTTCTTTTTACGTAAGAAGTATCTTCCTACTAATGCCGAGAAGTTGGCTGTTGGCTGAATTTTTAAAAATTTGATCTCATTTTTAACTACAGTGGGAGAATTATTTAGAGGAAACTTGTGGTGATAATTTTTTAATGTAAAAAATCCTCTCCCAGTATAACTATGTTATGAGGTTTCTCTTGTATCAGTTTTTCCAAAAACTGGGTACACCTATAATTATACTTTTGGTTTCATCTAGTATGAAACTAAATATAACTATATATTTTCTTCAAAGAATACTAAACTTTTCTTCAAAACTGAGGCCATCAGAATATGACTGTGAGATCATGGAATGGCATGCAGTTTTAGAAAGCTAACACATGGCGCAAGAAAGTTGTCTTCCAGATGGCACTGAGTAAGCCTGGATGCTTGTGGCAATGAAACAAGAGAACAGGACTTTAGAGCCAGGGCGCTTGCCCTCAGGACCCACACCAGGTCATAAGCAGTGGTTTCAAGGCTTTGGGGGGGGCTTTGAAAATTAAAGAACCAGCATCTAATACAGTGGTTCTTAACCTGGGTTCTATCGAACCCTAAGGGTTCGATGAGTCGGTTTCAGGGGTTCAGAGAAGCCTTTGCGTGGAGGCCAGAATAAAGTAATACCGTAATTTGTTGTGAGTTCATGTACTTTGTTGGTTTTGTTCTTTGAGCAAGGTGATGTTCATGCATGGCTCATTTTGTGCACCAGTAAAAAAACATATACCTATGTCTTGAATTTGGGGAAAAAATCATATTTTATTTATCACTAAAGAAGGGTTCGGTGAATGCGCATATGAAACTGGTGGGTTCGGTACCTCGAAAAAGGTTAGGAACCACTGATCTAATATAAACAGGATCCTGGAGAACAGCACAGGGAAGGGGGACAGAAGACACGTGCTCTTGAATACCTGCAGGTTGACAGGGCTACCAGCTTTGGCTTGCATTAAGGAGAAGCTGCCCCTCCTGTGCTCAGAGATGCAAGGCTATAGAGTTTCACCTTGAATATGACATGATGATCAGGCCTCTTCAGGTCCTTCAACTGCTAAGAGTGCTTGGCCCTCTCCCTAACCCCTGGCTGACTCTTAACTCATCCTTCAGGTCTCCTCTGAAATGTCACTTGTAGGAAAGTCTTTTCTGAACCGCCCCCCTCCCCCCGCCCTGCCCCAGCCAGCCTCATCCCACCTGAATCCAGTTGTGGAGCCAACTAATTTGAAAGCTGTAAATCTCTGGCATAACCTTAGAATACAATAAAAATTAAAAAAAGTAAATAAAGAAAAGAATGTCAGCTCCTCATTAAATTGGGTATCACTGAGGACATTACAGATCAGAGGTCCCCAAACTATGGCCCACGGGCCAAATTGCGGCCACCTGAGGCCATTTATCCAGCCCCTGCAGTACTTCCGGAAGGGGCACCTCTTTCACTGGTGGTCAGTGTATGGAGTACTGTATGTGGCAGCCCTCCAACGGTCTGAGGGACAGTGAACTGGCCTCCTGTGTAAAAAGTTTGGGGATCCCTGTTACAGATACTTCGTGAACTATGCCAATTGCGTGGACACTAAAGCCCACGGTTATAAGCTTCTGGATCCCTCCAGACCTCCTATGCTTAAGGACCATAATATTCTACCCAAAGTATTCTTGCTACAGAGGTCTGCAGAACCTACCCTCCCTTCCTCTAGGTCTCTGCTACCCATCATCAGCAACAGCATTCCTGAACACTCTACATAAAAGAGCAAGTCCACCCAGGCCACACCATCGCCTACCCTCTTACCTTGCTTTATAGTTTGCCATTGTCTCTGATGACATTTTCACGTGTGTATTTGCTCCTTGTCATGAGAGTAGGAGTTTGTCTTGTTCACTGTTGAATCCCCAGTATCTGGAAGAACATCTAGCAAGTTACAGTTGCTTGATAAATATTTGTTGAATGAGTGAGTGGATCAATCAGTGTCAGACGACAGGGAGGGAAGGGTGGCAAGGCACTGACCTGCCTGTCACATCCCTGCCCCAGGACCCCCAAGGATCCCCACGAGGAAAAGCCTCCTGACTTCTTCCCATCTCTTCCACTTCTCTTTCTGTCTTACAAATGTGGCTGCCTGGCCTGTCCATTTCTTGGCTTTGGTCCTCCTCTCACCTGTGCTGGGTCTGGTTTCCTGCTTGCTTTTGGATTAACGCAAGTCCCCCAACTAACAGACTATTCACACACTGCGGTCTCCAGCTGCTCCCCTCCGCCTGAGCGGCCCCTCTGAGGTCAGTCCCACCTGTTTCAGGACATAGAGCATCTCAGCAGCACTGCATCCAGTTCCTGAAAAGATGCTCACCTGCTCGCTAGTTATTCTGGGGGAAATGTTTTAAAGAAACTTCTCATTTTCCTGACTAATTAGTGATCACAAAAGGATTTCCTGCAAAAAAATATTCCAAATAATCATTGAGAAGCACTTTGGGATTTTTTGTTTGTTTGTTTATTTATTGAGGTATAACTGACATACAACATTATATTTGTTTCAAGTGTGCAATGTCATTATTTGATATTTGTATATATTGCAAAATGATTACCACAGTAAGTTAACATCTATTGCCATACATAGCTACAAATTATTTTTTCTTACGAAGAGAAGCACTTTGATTTATGTAGAAGTTGCCCTTCAAACTTCCCGCTGTCCACGGAGATCTTCCTGTGTAGGATTGTAGGTGACATTCTCATGAGGATCTGACTGAAGCACCAGCAGACTGGAACGGGGAGGGTGGGAGAGAGAAACAAGCAAAGGACAGGTGATACCTTCTGGGCAGCCCCATCAGCGCTGCTGGCTTTCCCTCACCATGATCAGGATGACCATAGAACGCCCTGATCTGGAAACAAAGCCTGGGCACACAACTTGTGTAGGCCTGCTGAATTTCTGCCATGTTTTTCTTCCTCCAAAAGATAAAGATGGCTAGGACACTTCAGACCCTACCAGCCAAAGGCTTTCCCTGGTTTGGGTTTGTGGTCCGAGGCTGCTTTCTGGGATACCAGAGACCACAGACTGTCACAGTCACTGTTTGCTACCAATTACAAAATGCAAGCTACCATCAAGCCAGCTTGTGTTCACTTTGTTGGAGCAATGCCCTCCACAGGTATAAACACTGGTGAAGACACCTTGCAGTTACTGAGGAATAAAGAAGCTTCTCCTTTGCTCCTGTGGCTATTCTTTCATCACTCTGGTAGACATCAGAAGCTTCCTTCCCGAAGGCCTTCAATACGGTGCCATTTAGTGAGCGCTGGACTTTCTCTGAGTGAGTCTCGTCATAGGACACAAGCTCTCTGTTAACCATTGTTGTTCATCTGGCACGTTTTAGGATGCCAGGCTCAGGGAAATATTTGTTGAATGAATGAATAAATAAATGAAAACTTAAGGATGTTCTTTGGGGACAGAGAGGGCTGCAACTTTTACTAGCTGAGTGATTTTAGGAGATTTACAGAGCCCCTCTAAGCCTCAGTAGCCCAATGTGTAAATGAGGATGAGAATAGTATCTATTTTAGGGCTGTTTTTAGAGATTAAATGAGATTGGACAATGCAGCACATTGCACGCTGGACACAGTGTCTGGCACGAGGTCAAATCTCAATACAATATCCTACTATTTCCTGTTTCACTTTCAACCTTCTTCTCCTCATAAGGCCTCAAATTTTTTAATTACACTGCAGGAACCAAACAAGAGGAACTACTACCTTTTTTATATCTGGGGCACTGTGGTTCAATATTATATAATTATTATTTTTCAGTTGCTGCAGGTGTGAACTTCTGTGATATAAAATTCACAGCTAATACAGTTTTTTGGTATTAAAGTACTTTCTGGTTGAAAATAATTCCTTGCTTGTAAATTACTGCGACCTAATCACCAAAGATCCAATAAACAAATTAACATCAATGACTAATGATAGTATCTGCACTTTAGGAAGCAATGTTAACGGTGGAATATGGTGCACCTAAGTGTGAGCTGTAGGGTAAATGATTTCTAAGGCATTACTGTTTAAAATGTGGTCCTCAGACCAGCAGCATTGGGTCCCTGGAGGGTTTCTTAGAATGCAGAATCTGCCCTGGCCAGACAGCTCGGCTGGTTGGAGCATCGTCCAGCAGCGCAGAGCTTACTAGTTTGATTCCAGTTGGGGCACATGCAGGAGAAGATTGACGTTTCCATCTCTCTATATCTTCCTCTAAAAATCAATCAATAAATTAAAAAATATTTTAATGCAGAATCTCAGGCTCCACCAGACATACTGAATCAGAATCTGCATTTTAACAAGAGCTCCAGGTGGTTCACATTTTGAGAAGCTCCAGGTGGTCCTCTAGTTTGAGAAGTACTTGTCTGGGGGACCATGAGATATTGGAATTGCCCATTGAATCTATATAGAAAACTCACTGTGTTAAAAACTGAAGAGGGTCTGACCAGGCGGTGGCACAGTGGATAGAGCGCCGGACTGGGATGCGGAAGACCCATGTTCGAGACCCCAAGCTTACCAGCTTGAGCACGGGCCCATCTGGCTTGAGCAAAAGCTTGCCAGCTTGGACCCAAGGTCGCTGGCTCCAGCAAGTGGTGGCTCGGTCTGCTGAAGGCCCGCGGTCAAGGCACGTGTGAGAAAGCAACCAATGAACAACTAAGGTGTCACAACAGCAACGAAAAACTAATGATTGATGCTTCTCATTTCTCTCTGTTCCTGTCTGTCTGTCCCTATCTATACCTCTCTCTGACTCTCTCTTTCTGTCCCTGTAAAAAATAAATAAAACATTAAAAAAAAAAAACTGAAGAGGGTTTGCCTGATTCGTGGTGACGCAGTGGATAAAGCATTGACCTGGAATGCTGAGGTCACCGGTTCAAAACCCTGCACTTGTCTGGTCAAGGCACATATGGGAGTTGATGCTTCCCGCTCCTCCCCCGCCCTCTAAAATGAATAATTAAATAATTTTAAAAATAACCCAAAAACTGAAGAGGGTTTCCCTCCCTCACCAAGTAGCTCAGTCGGTTAGCAGGTCATCCCAATATGCCAAGGTTGCAGGTTCAGTCAAAGCACATATGAGAAGCAACCAATGAATGAATAAATAAGTGGGACAACAAATCGATGTATCTCTCTCTCCCTCTTCTCTGTCTAAAATCAGTTTGAAAAATTAAAAAAAAAAAATTAAGAGGGCATCAGGATGTAGTAAAACTTCTACAGGTGAGCATCCCTTCCCCACCTGTTCTAAAATCCACTTGTTATCATTACGAAACCCCTTCCTCTACCCTTGTCTAGTAATACCACACAAAAACACACCACAAAATACCATCAGTGAGGAATACTGTGGAACCTATTTATCTAGTTTTACATTTTTATGGTTCACTTGTTAAAAAATGGATTAAAATAAGTCTGTTGCTAATTGTCTTCAATTTTTAAAATAAAGTAAATAAATTCAGTTGTTCTATCTTCTAAATAAATCCCCATTTTAGTTCATTAGGACTGTCCTCTCTAAGGTGGCCTAATTTTAAAAAATTCTAACTCCTGCCTTTTTCACACATGTATCATGACACAAACTGGTCAAACCTCCTCACCCTGATATGCATGGGGAAACTGAAAAAAGCAAAATTATCAAACTGGACACCATCATGTAGAGAAACTATTAAACACTTTTTTTGGTTTCTGTGAAGCCTGCAAAGTCTGGAGGACAGGAGAGGGCTGTTTACAAGGCTGGTTCTGCATGGTTACAAGGGGGACTAATGGTTCCTAAAAAATAAAGCTAGGGCCATGCTCGATGGGGGACATAGTCTCCTTGCTATAGGATCCAACTGTCCTTGCATCCGAGGAAAACTCTCTCTGTAATGTATTTACTTCATAAATAACTTAAGAAACAAGCCATTCATAGATCTTACAGGTGGAAAAAGAAATTAAAATTAGGGGCTCGTATTCAGCTTCTACCATGGGAGCTGTATTGGTCAAGGCTCTCCAAAAACAACAACAGAACCAATTGGAGATTATATTATGTGTGTGTGTGGGGGGGTAAATTTACAGTTGTGAGTATACAAAATAGTTTATTCTTATACTATTATCTATTAGTTATATTATTTTCCATATGAACAAATGTAAACCTACTTTGCCCCATCCTGTATATATATAAAGAGATTTATTATAAGGAATTGATTCATAAAATTATGGAGGCTGAGAAGTCCCAGGATCTGCAGTCAGTAACTGGAGACTCGGAATAGCCGTGGTGTAAGTTCTAGTCACAAAACTGTCAGGCTGAAGACCCAGTTTGAATCAGGAGGCAGAAAAGACCAATGTCCCAACTCAAAGCAGTCAGACAGGAAGAGGTCCCTCTTTTTGACAGAAAGATCAGCCTTTTTGTTCTATTCAAGTGCTCAACAGATTGGATGAGGCCCACCCACATTGGGGAGAGCAATCTGCTTTACTCAGTCCACAAATTCAAATGTTAACCTCATCTGATAACACCCCCACAGACCCACACAGAACAAAGCTTAACCTAAAATCTGGGCACCCTGTGGCCCAGTCAAGTGGACACATAAAATTAACCATCACAGGAGCACAGATGAGGCAAACAAGTATGTTAGTGTTAGAGTCCCTACCTGAATGTTCTGGATAACAAGACTCTAAAAGTTCTTTTTGTGAAAAGGATATAGCTGTCTGCCTTCGGACACATCACTGGTTGCAGGAGTGTGTGCAATCAGCATGCTAGGTGGGCTGGAAGGCGGGGGCTACTGCCCTGCGGGGAGCAGTCCTCAACTGACATGACCCTATTGTCTCTGGTTTAAGCCCAAGGTCGCTGGCTTGAGCAAGGGGTCACTGGTTCAGCTGGAGCCCTCCGGTCAAGATACATATGAGAAACAATCAACAAACAACTAAAGTGATGCAACTATAAGTTAATACTTCTCATCTCTCTTTCTTCCTGTCTGTGTCTGTCTGTCTGTCTTTATCTTAAAAAAAAAAAAGAAAATAAATCCAGGGTTCTTGCTCCTGCATGGTTCACTGTGTGGCCTGGTCATGTACCTCTCAGAGCTTCAGCTGCCTCACTGATAACATGTCAGGGATGAATGGGCTTGCACCCAAGGTCTTTCCCAGTTCTAGTACTCTCTACTTCTATGTCCATTATGGATTACTTACTTATAATGTAGAAATATGGAAAAGGGACCCCATATCTTAGGTCAGACAGATCAGAAGTGTGCTTTAAAGAAGTGAAAAATATTTGCATTCATAATAATTATTTGTCTTAAAGAAGTCATGCCAGCTTTTGTTTTGTTTGCTTTTTTTCAATTAACTTTGACTAAGCATGCATGTTTTATGTCCAGGCTGTCTCCTCTTCTCCCCATTCCTCCCCTCCTCTCCTCTCTTCACCCCTCCCTTCCTCCCTTTTTCTGTGTTCCTCCTTCCTTTTCTGTTTTTTTTCTTTCCTGTGACTCAAAAGCCTGTGTATCAATACTCCCCCAAACACACTTTACCCAAGGTCACAGTGACCTACTTCCTCATTGCCTATTTCAAAGCACTCTTGAATATTCATCTTACCTGAACTTTTAGCAAAAGTCAACACTGCTAAACCCTCCAATCTAACAGAACTTGCAACTCTTCACTTCTGAGATGACAATCTGTTTCGTCACAGCTCCCGGACTGTTCTGTCTCAGCCTCTTCCTTCCTCTTCATCCCTTCCAAGGATCAGAAAACATTTTCTGTAAAGGGCCAGACAGGAAATATGTCAGGATTCCCTGGTCCCCATGAAATCGTCTTTGTATTTTTGTTTCTTTGCATGTTGTTGTTGTTTAAAAGCCTTGTGAATGTAAAAGCCACTCTTAGAGGAACACTTCTGTTTGTGTGGTTTTTGCCTCTCAATCTGCACTTTCTTCCTGAGCTATTCCACCCAACGCCACCACTCTAACACCCACCTGTAATCCAACAGCCTAAACAATAGTGACATCCTTTAAGTTCCATCTTTCCATGAGATGGGCATTAAGGATGCCCCATTTTCTGCATGCTAACAAAAATTGTACTTGTGAAAAAGAAAAAGGACAAAGTACCAGAACAGATGATTTACAAAATAACAAATGCCAATGGCTTTTAAATGCATTAAAATTCTTAGCCTCATACACGATAAAAGGAAGGTAAAGTAAAACCACAGTAAGATGTGGTTTTTTGATCTTACAGAATGACAGAAATGAAAGAATGGTAACATAAGGTGTTGATGAGGTATCAGAGGAATAAGCATTATCCTTCTGGGTGGACAAGTTAGCAATATCGATCAATATATAAAATGCACATATCTTTTAATCCAGAAGGTCCAAATATAGATAATTATCTGAGAAAGGTCAACTGGAGAATATAAGTGCAGCATGTTACCACTTGTATTAATAAGGCCTGGGGAGAATATATGTGTTACACAATAGACCAGTAAGAGTGGTTAGGGAAGGGCAGAAACCAGGGTGCTGGAAGGCAAGGAAAGGGAAAAATTTACTTTTTCACTCTTTTGTATTGTTAGAATATTTTTATCTTATGCATACTGTATTTTTTTTTTTTAATTTTCAAGGTACTTTATTTTTAAAACAGGTCACAACATGGAGCTTTTGGCCCATTCTGCCCACGTACAAGCTACAAATGCTTGCTTGGCAGCTGAGGGGCACTCTTTAGTAGCATGTTTGAAAATTGAATAAAAATCCATATAAAACAAATATTCAAATAGTTTCCATAGGAACACGGATAAGTGTGACCCCGGTCTCCTAGCCTTCCATATTGTTCCACCTGTGCCGACCCTACTTACAAAGACATTTCAAAACTAGCAATAATTAAGTTAAATGGTGCCCCCGAAACCCTTAATTCAAGCTCCACATGCAGTGACAGCTACGAGAACGGCCTCTACACATTAATGCGGGCTGAAGCACAGGCTGCCGGGTGGCGCTTGATCCCACTCTCCCAGGCACAGGACACAGGCAGAGCGCTGATGTCCGGCTCTTCCGCGCCGAAGCCGCCATCCTGCTTTGGGACTTGCTGCATCAGTTGCCACGTGGGCCCTGACATCACGTAGTGGATGGTCGGCCTCTGGAAGCCATTGAAGGTGGAAGCAGCAGCCACGGTGTAAGCCCCCATGTTCTCAAAGAGCATCCAGTCCCCCACATGCATCTCGGGCAAACCACAGCGCTCGACGATGCGGTCCAGGCCGTCACAGGTTGGTCCCCATATGCTGGATGAGTAGTACCTCTCATCTGGTTTGGGTCTCTTCTGCAGAAGGGGTTTCACGTGGGCATGATCATAGAGGATGCAATTAAACGACCCATACACGCCATCATTCACGTAATACATAAAGGTTTTCTCGCTCGACTCCTCCTCATCATCAGAGCCTATTTGCTCTTTTAGCACCAATTTTTTGGCAATGATGTTAACTGCAAGCGTGAAGGCTGATGCGACGTAGTACCTGCCTGGCTCAGCGATGACTGTCACTCCCGAATCTGATGGAAAGTACTTGTCCAGCGCTAGGTTGATGACACTGGCGATCTCTTCAAATTTAAGCTTTACATCCTCAGATCCAGGAAAGCCGCCACCAATATCAAGCAGATACATGTTGAAACCAACCTCAGCCCCCATGTCAAAGACGCAGCGGGCATCCGAGATGGCCTGCACAAAGGTCTCGGGGTCAGTACAACCACTTCCCACGTGGAAGCTAACACCAATGACATCAATATTTAGCTCTTTTGCCCGTTCCAAAAGAAGCCTGCTAGTTTTGAGTGTGGCACCAAATTTAACACTGAGACGACAGACTGCTTTGGAATCATCGGTGGCAATCCGCAAAACCAACTTTGCCTTTGGATGTGCCCTGGCAACTTTCATCAGCTCGACTTCACTATCGAACGTCATCATCCGGACCCCATTATTGGCAGCATATTTAATCTGAGACACTTGTTTACATGGATTTGCATAGATAATTCTCTCTGGAGGCACCCCCAGACTCTGCACCAATTGTATTTCAGTCTTGCTGGCACAGTCGAACCCTGTCCCGATGGCAGCAAGGGTCTTCACTATGGTCCTGCTGTCATTGCATTTGACTGCATAAAAGGGGGTGATCCGAGGAAGAGCTTTTAACCATTTCAGATGTTTCTTTAGGATGTCTCCCAAGTCCGCAACATAGAAGGCATCCTTATCATCAGAAGAAGAAACTTCGTTAATTTTTTGGTCCAGAATGTCCTTGGCAGTAAAGCCCTCATCAAGGAAAAGGCAGTCAAATTCTTCATTACTGAAACTGTTCATGGTTTCTGGCTGTTCTTCTTAAATGCAACAAACAGGAAAACTAAGATGGGATTTAAAAAAATGATTGCCAGCTTTTCACAAAGGCAGTCCTCCAAGAATTCCAAGTCCTGCAGAAGATGGGTGCTTGCTGTCTCTGGGCAGAAGTGTCCTCCGCGCGCAGGGGCGCCTCACGCCGACCCCATGGGGACGCCGCCGCAGCCGAGCGCGCAGGACTGCCGGCCGCCCCCGTCGGCCGCCCGCCCGCCGCCTCGCTGCCTCCCGCGGAGTACCGCCGGCCCGAGGTGGCGCCGCAGCCCTGGCAAATGGACGGCGGCGGCTGCGGAGGCTGAGCGGACTTACCGCATACTGTATTTTTACCAAAAAATTAACATTAATAAATGAATGAATAGTAGGTACATAGATAGATAAGGAAGGAGAATCTTATAAACAAAAAAGAAAGGAATACTTGAGATAGAAGGGACTTTAAAGGTGTCTAATCCAACACCATTATTTGCTGATGAGGAAACTGAGCCCAAAGCACCTCTATGACTTTCCTAAGATCTTATTGTTACTGACCAAGCTGGAACTTGGGTCCAGGCCTCCTAATTCTCAGCCCAGCACCTGTCCCTCTACATCAAATTAAACCATATCTCTTAAATAACCCCCTTGAAGCAAATAAAGGCATTTATAAAATTGAACATTTGCAATGTATTTTCTTTTCCTAAAAGAAAAACCATTCTTGTATTTTAAAATTACAAAAGTATTAGATGTTTGCTATACTAGAAAATGGCAGAAAATTTAATTAATGCAGAAATATATGGTACTGCTGTTTTCTCAATAAACTTTCTACCCCTTCCCCATCAAAACTGATTTTCATGAGAACTATTCCACATCCAGCTCCACCCTTACTGATCTAAGCTTAGGCAGGTCTTCTTGACAGTGATGTATTTAGAGTATATAGGCCCAAGCCAATCAGCACTTGCCATTCTCCTTGGCCACAGAGGTTCATTCAGGGTTGGTTCACTCAGTATTGAACTTGCAGATTTTTGCTGAAAATTATGAGACACAAACATGTCTCTGCTTCTGGATAGTATGCAGGTGCATATGTGAAGACTGGAACTGATGCAACTCTTTTTACTACTATGAGGGAATCTTACCTAAAAATTCAGCTGACACATATTTCTCAACATAAACATTTTAGGCTAGAAAGGATTGGCATAAAATATTCAAAGTGATGAAAAGCAAGGACCTACAAGCAATACTACTCTACCTAGCAAAACTATCATTTAAAATTAAAGGAGAAATAAAGAGCTTCCAGAAAGAAAAAAGCTAGAGGAGTCAATCACCATCAAACCAGTATTATTACATGACATATTAAAGGGACTTCTTTAAGAAAAAGAAAAAGAGGAACATAAATATATATAATAAAATGCAAATAAATATATACCTATCAATATTCACTTTATATATAAGTGGATTAAATGCTCCAATCAAAAGACATAGGATAGCTGAATGGATAAGAAAACAAAACCCACATATATATGTTGTCTACCAGAGATCAACAAGACACACAGACACAAAGTAAAAAGATGAAAGAAGATATTTCAAGCAAATGGAAATGAAAGAAAAGCTGGGGTAGCAATACTTATATCTGACAACACAGACTTTAAAACAAAAGCTATTTAAGAGATAAAAAAGGACATTACATAATGATAAAGAGATCAATCCAACAAGAGGACAAAACCATTGTCAACATTTATGCATACAACATAGAACCACCTAAATATATAAAGCAAATCTTGATTGACATAAAGGGAGAGATCGACAGTAATACAGTCATAGTATTTGAGGTGAATGAATGGATCTTCCAGAAGGAAAATCACACAGAAACAGCAGCCTTAGATGACACACTAGACAAGATAAATTTAATTGATATTTTTCAGAGCATTTCACCCCACAGCAGAATAGACATTATTTTCAAGTGCACACGGAACATTTTTCAGGATAGATCATATGTTAGGCTACAAAAAAGTCTCAATCAATTTAGGAATTTATGATGAAATCATATCAAGCACCTTCTACTAAAACAATGGTATCAAGTAGAATTCAATTAACAGGAAAGAAACTAAAAACACACACAAGCACACAGAGACTAAATAACATGTTACTAAACAATAAATGGGTTAACAAATGAGATCAAAGAAAATATCAAAAGATACCTTAAAACAAATGAAAATGAATACTTAATAACTCAAAATCTATAGCACACAGTGAAAGCAGTCTTAACAGGGAAATTAATTGGTCTACCTCAAGAAACAAGAAAAATCTTAAACAATCTTACCTTACAACTAAAAGAACTAAAATTAACAACAAATAAAGCCCAAAGTTAGTAGAAGGAAGAGTATAAATTTCAGAGTAGAAATAAACATAATATAGACTCAAAAATACAAATAATTAATGAAACCAAGAGTTGGTTCTTCCAAAAGATAAATTCACTTGATAAACCTCTAAACAAACTCATCAAGAAAATAAAATCAGAAATAAATAAATAAATAAAATCAAAAATAAAATAAAAATAACAACTGACACCACAAAAATACAAAGGATTATAGGAAAATACTATGAACAATTATATGAGAACAAATTGGACCATCTGGAAAAAAACCAGATAAATTCCTAAAAACATACAGCCTTCCAAAACTGAATCAAAGAGAAACAGAAAATCTAAACAGACCAATTATAAATAATGAAATCAAAGCAATAATCAAAAAACTTCCAACAAACAAAAGTTCTACACCAGATGGCTTCACAGGTGAATTTTACCAAACATTCAAAGAAGAACTATAAGACCTAACCTTCTCAAACTATTCTAAAAATTCAAGAGGAAGAAAGACTTTCAAGCTCGTTTTATAAGGCCAGCATTACCGACTAATTCCAAAACCGATAAAGACACTACAAAGAAAAAAAATTATAGGTCAATATTCCTGATGAACATAGATACTAAAATCCTCAACAAGATATTAGTAAACCAAATTTAGCAATACATTAAAAAGAGCATCATCATGACTTATTCCAGGGATGCAAGGTTGGTACAATATTTGCAAATCAATAAATGTGATACTCCATATAAACAAAATGAGGAATAAATATCATGATCATATCAATAGCTACAGAAAAAGCAACTGACAATATCCAGCACCCATTTATGATAAAAATCTTCAGCAAAGTGGGAATAGAGGAAAGATACTTCAACATAATAAAGGTTTTATTTGACAAACTCATAGCTAACATCGTACTCATTAGAAAGAAACCAAAAGTGTTTTCTTAAGTCAGGAACAAGACAGGAATGTCTACTTTCACCACTCTTATTCAACATAGCAGTGGAAGTCCTAGCCACAGTAAACAGATAAGAAGAAATAAGAAGCATTCAAATTGGAAAACAAGAGGCAAAACTGTAATTATTTGCAGATGACATGATACTGTATATAGAAAACTCTAAAGAGTCCACCAAAAAACTACTGAAACTGATAAAGACATTTAGTAAAGTAGCAGGATAAAAAATAAACATTTAGACATCAGTTGCAGTTTTATAAACCAATAATGAACTATCAGAAAGGAAAACTAAGAAAACAATTCCATGTATGACTGCATTAACAAATAATAAAGTACTAAAGAATAAATTTAACCAAGGATGCAAAAGACTTTATTAGAAAAATTATAAAGCATTGAAGAAAGAAACGGAAGATACAAATAAATGGAAGCATATGCTACAGCCATGGATAAGAAAAACTAACATCACTAAAATGTTCATACTACTCAAAACAATCTATAGATTCAACACAATTCTTATATAAAAATACCAATGGCATTTCTCACAGAACTAGAACAAATAAACCAAAAACTTACGTAAGACCAAAAAAGACTTAGAATAGCCACAGCAATTTGAGAAAAAAGAACAAAGTTGGAAGTATAATGCTATCTGATATCAAACTACATTACAAGGCTATAGTAATCAAAACAGTATGGTACTGGCATAAAAATAGGCACAAACCAACGGAACAACAGAGAGCCCAGAAACAAACCCACACCTATATGGTAAATTAATATATGACAAAGGAGACAAGAATAAAAATAGAGTAAGGATAGTCTACTCAGAAAATTGGACAGATACGTGCAAAAAATGAAACTAGACCACCTTCTTACACTATATATGGCAGTAAACTCAAAATGGATTAAAGACTTAAATATAAGATTTGAAACCATAAAACTACAAGAAAATATAGTAAAATCTCTGATATTTCTCTTAACAATATTATTTTCTTACATAACTCTTCAGGCAAGGTAAATTTAAAAAAATAAGCAAACAGGACTATATCAAACTAAAAAAGTTTTGCACATCAGAGGAAACCATCAACAAACAAAAAGACAACCTACTGAATGGAGGAAGGTATTTGCCAGCAATATATGTGCTAAGGGGCTAATATTAAATTTTTTTTATGACAGAGACAGAGATAGAGAGAAGGATAGATAGGGACAGACAGACAGGATGGGAGAGAGATGAGAAGCATCAATTTTTCGTTGTAGCACCTTAGTTGTTCATTGATTGCTTTCTCATATGGGGGGTAGGAGGGGTTACAGCAGACTGAGTGACTCCTTGCTCAAGCCAGCGACCTTGGGCTCAAGCTGGTGAGCCTTGCTCAAACCAGACGAGCCTGCACTTAAGCCAGCAACCTCAGGGTTTCAAACCTGGGTCCTCCATGTCCCAGTCTAATGCTCTATCTACTGCACCACAACTTGATCAGGCTATTAAAAAATTTAAAAGAACTCATACATCTCAACACAAAAAAAGGAAACAATTCAATTTAAAAAGTGAGCATGGCCCAGCATGTGGAAGTCCTGGGTTTGATTCACGGCCAGGGCACACAGGAGAAGCGCCCATCTGCTTCTCCACCCTTCCCCTTTCTCTTCATCTCTCTCTTCCCCTCCCACAGCCAAGGATCCATTGGAGCAAAGTTGGCCCGGGTGCTGAGGATAGATCCTTGGCCTCCGCCTCAGGTGCTAGAATGACTCCGGTTGCAATGGAGCAACACCCCCGATGGGCAAAGCATCACCCGCTAGTTTTCCAGGTGGATCCTGGTCGGGTGCATGCGGAAGTCTGTCTCTCTGCCTCCCGCTTCTGTCTTCAGAAAAATACAAATTAAGTAAAGTAAAAGTAAAATTAAAATAAAAAAAAAAGTGAGCAGAAGTACTGAATAACACTTCTCCAAAGAGGACATATAGATGGGCAATAGACATATGAAAAGATACATAACATCTCAAATCACCAGAGAAATGTAAATTAAAACCACAATGTAATATCACCTCACAACTATGAGACTAGCTATCACTGAAAAGTCAACGAACAAGTATTGGTGAGGATGTGGAGAAAAGGGAACCCTTGTGCACTACTGATAGGAATGCAGATTGATGCAGCCACTTTAGAAAAGAGTGAAGGAGTGAAAAGTCCTCAAAAATTAGAAATGGAACTGCCTTAAGGCTCAGTGATTCCACTTTTGGGTATATATCTGAAGAACCCCAAAACACTAATTTGAAAGAATATACACACCCCTATGTTCATTGCAGTGGTATTTAAAATCACAAAGATTTGCAAGCAGCCCAAGTGTCCATCAGTAAATGAATGGATAAAGAAGCTGTGATACATTTACACAATGGAATACTACTTGGTCATAAAAACAAAGAATATTTACCATTTACAATAGCAGAGATGGACCTAGAAGGTGTTATGCTAAATGAAATAAATCAGTCAGAGGAAGAAAAATTCCATATAATTTCACTTACATGTGGAAACTAAAGAGCAAAATAAACAAAATATAAACAGACTCATAGAGCCTGACCTGTGGTGGCGCAGTGGATAAAGCGTCGACCTGGGAACACTAAGGTCGCCAGTTCAAAACCCTGTACTGGTCTGGTCAAGGCACATATGGGAGTTGATGCTTCCAGCTCCTCCCCCCTTTCTCTCTTTCTCTCTCTCTCTCTCTCTCACTCTGTGTCTCCTCTCTAAAATGAATAAAATAAAATAAAAATTAAAAAAAATACTGCAAATATATTAAAAAAAAATAAACAGACTCATAGATACAGAGAACAGACTGATCATAGCCTAGGGAAGCTATGGGTGAAAAAAGTGAAGGGATTAAGAACTACAAATTGCTAGTCACAATACAGTCCTGGGAAGGTTCAGTACAGCATAGCAAATATCGTCAATAATATTGTAACAGCCTGACCAGTGGTGGTGCAATGGATAAAGCATCGACCTGGAACACTGAGGTCGCCAGTTCGAAACCCAGGGCTTGCCTGTTCAAGGCACATATGGGAGTTGATGCTTCCTGTTTCTCCCCTCTCCTCTCTCTCATTCTCTCTCCCCTCTCTAAAATCTTAAATAATAATAATAATAATAATAATATAACAACTATGTATGGTGCCAGGTAAGTGCTGGAAATATTGTGGGGGACCTTTTTGTGAAGCTTTTGTCTAACCACTATGTTGTACCCTTGAAATTAATACAAAATAATATTAAATGTTAACAGTAATTGGAAAAGAAAAAGAATTCAGCTGACCCAGCAGAAGGCAGAGAGAGAGATGGAAAGAAACTAATTCCTTGAAGATATTAAGTTGCCCAATCACCCCCGATCCTGGTATTGTCAAGCTGCTAAGTCAAAGCAGACCTCTAAACCTCTAGGCTATGTGAACATAAGTTCCACTTTTGTACTTGAGCTCACTGGATTAAAGCTTTTTGTTACTTACTAGTTCAAGAGACCTAAATGATATATATTTAAAATTACAAAGTGAATGTCTCCTCATTTCCACACCAAAGGAATAACCACTGTAAACAATGTGGCATGTATACTTTTTTACACACATACATATGCATTGTTTTTTTTTTTAAACAATCCGCAGTTATATTACTCATGATTTTTACAACTTGCTTTTCCCCCCACTCGATTGTGTGGCATGGTAGTTTCCCTATCAGCACAAAGAAAAGCAATTGTACCTACTCACTGCGTAGCATCCCGTGGTGTGCCAATAACTATTTACCAAACCATCCTTCTAATTTTAGAATTTTAGATTTAGTCACTATATTGTAATAATGCACACGTGTGTAACATGTTAAAGGGTGTGATTATATGTATGGGCTCTTGAATTCTACTGCCTGAATTTAAATCCTGGCTTCACTAATTACTAGCTGTAAAAATTTTTTAACTTCCCTAAGCCTTGGTTTCTCAAACTTCTGGAAAATGGAGGCAATCATAGGCTCACACTCAACAGGCCATCCTGTGAAGGGAACAACTGAGTGATCCAGGTACTGCAGCTGGCATAGGAACAGACACATAGTAAGTGTTTAATTAAGGTTTGCCATTGTCGTTGAAATCAATTTCTGGAATTGGACTTTCTGGGTACAAGCATGTTTACCTTTTAAATTTTGATAGGTGCTGCCAATTGCCCTCCAGAAATAAAACAAGTTACACTTTTCCCTGGAGAATACTTTGACCCCCCACCTTTACCAACACTGGATTTTTGAAAATCCACTAAGGAAAAGGTGACTCACTGCTGTTTTAATGAGCATTACTTGGCTCACCAGCTAGCCCTTTGATGGTCTGGAAACCATTTGTATTGCTAATCTATGAACTACTTGTTCATCTTCTTTGCCTCTTTTCTTTTTGAGTTTTTCCTCCCTGGTTATTTGGGTGCATTTAGGATATTAAACCTTAGTATAAGACAGTGGTTCTCAAACTTTTTGAAGTCAGAGCGCATTTAAAATCCTACAAATAATTGTAGGCACACTATATACAAATTTCTGAGAAATATGTTATAATAATTAAGTCAAATATTAAAGAAAAAATATAAAGTCCAAGTGTGCTTTTATTATAATTAAACAAAATAAATACGACAAAATTAAATTTATTCTGACATTAAAAAAAATTTTTTTTTTACAGGGACAGAGAGAGTCAGACAGAGGGATAGACAGGGACAGACAGACAGGAACAGAGAGAGATGAGAAGCATCAATCATTAGTTTCTCGTTGTCATTGTGACATCTTAGTTGTTCATTGATTGCTTTCTCACATGTGCCTTGACCGCGGGTCTTCAGCAGACCAAGCAACCCCTTGCTTGGAGCCAGTGACCTTGGGTCCAAGCTGGTGAGCTTTGGCTTAAGCCAGATGGGCCCGCGCTCAAGCTGGCAAGCTCGGGGTCTCGAACCTGGGTCTTCAGCATCCCAGTCCGATGCTCTATCCACTGTGCCACCTCCTGGTCAGGCTAAAAAACATTTTTATGTTACATTTTTTGAGTTATGCTCTTTAGAATTCATAAAAAAGAGGGGTTAAAAATAAAAAGACAAAAGTTATCTTTTTATATACATATATAGATATTCTTAGTAAGATTTAGTAAATTCAGCAGGTCCCGGCACAAATGTGTTAAGTTTTTCATTCTTGTGTTTATGAGAAACATAAGCCTGATGTATCCTAGTGATTTCTTCAATGTTTGGGCATATATTTGAAAGGCAAACTCTCATTTCCTTGTCAATACATTGAAGAATTCCCATCTTTTTACTCTTAATTGTGTTGAGGGTAGAAAATCCTAATTAACATAAATAGAATGTTGAAAATTGTAGTAAAATGTATAAAGCTTTTTTAGATATTGCCACTTATTCTTCTTTTATAAAAATCCAAAAGGCTTCAAGAGACAATTCCTTATGTTTAATCATCAATCCAAAACCCCCACCATACATGTCATCTTAACTTTACACCAAACAAACGATAGAAGAAACTTGCCTCCAGTCTTTCTGGGGAACATGGGGGGTAGTGTAACAATCCAGCACCACAGCTTAACAGCCTTTTGCAACCTAATCAGGCAAGTGAGGTGGGGGGTTGGGCAGACTGTCAGCTTACAGTCAATACCCCACACCTCTGTCCCTCCAAAATCTAAACTCCAAAAACCCTGTTGGCTTTTTGGTTCCCAACAGGCAGATATTTCTCTGGAATACCATAGGGCGCACCTGGAAATCTTCTAGGGCGCACCAGTGTGCCCTGGTGCACACTTCAAGAACCACTGGTATAAGATATATGATGTAAATACTTTATTTTAGCCTGTCCTAGGTCTTTTTAACTTTTTTAAATGTTTTGCTTTCTTTAGAAGTTTATATATTTTTATTTTTAAATTTCTTTTTATTTATTTATTTTAGAGAGGAGACACAGAGTGAGAGAGAAAGAAAGAGAGAAAGGGGGGAGGAGCTGGAAGCATCAATTCCCATATGTGCCTTGACCAGACCAGTGCAGGGTTTTGAACTGGCGACCTCAGTGTTCCCAGGTCGACGCTTTATCCACTGCACCACCACAGGTCAGGCAGAAGTTTATATATTTTTAATGTAGTCAAATCTGTCCATTTTTTTGTCTTGTGGCTTCTGGATTGTGTCTTTTTTTAAAAGGACAGTTTCTGATGCACATTTGGCTTTTTTATTTAGAGCAGGGTTGATTCTGGGTTTGCGGCATATCGTGGGATATTTTTCTGGAGTAGTCTGGGCTTCCTGTACATTATTACAGGCTAGTAACTTGGTCTGAAAAAGGTTTCTAGTTCCCAGCCTGGGGTCTTGAGGCTGTATCCCTAGCACTCCCTCCTGGGCACCACAGGACAGACACCCAAGTATAACAAGCCTCTAGAGCTGAGAAAAGTATGTGTCTAGGGAAGAAGCATTGAACAGATTCACCAAACCCCCACAGGCTTTAGTAGAAACAAACCCTACCAACTCCTCCATCTGGGAGTTCTGGCCTCCAGAATTTATAGAGACAATAAATTCCTGTTATTGAAGCCAATCAGACTGTGACTCTTTGTTACAGCAGCCCTCTGAAACTAATACACACATTCCAGGACTACTCTGAGGCATCACCTGGAGGCCCTTCTTAGCCCTCAACCTGAATAACTTTTTATAAATACTGTACTAATTTGGATGTGGTTAATAGAATGTTACATTTTGTAGACATTCAATTACGCATGCATTTGATATTGTCCTTTTCTTTTCATATTTTGCATATGATATTTTTTTCCAGGACTCAAACATTTTTCTAGTTCCTGGGACAACCTGCAGGCCTTAAGTTCCTGCCTGTGGCACCAAATGAATCAAACGCTCCTTAGCATCCTGAGTTTGTTTCTGCAGCAAGGCCTAGCACTGTGGGCATAACTGATACTCCCTTGTGTGTCTCTTACAAGTCTTTCAATTCCTTGAGGACCAGTCTCTACCATACTTCTCTTAGTATGCTACCTACATGACATCTAACATGTAGCTGGTTGTTCTGTAGACTCTTTTTTTTTTTTTTTTTTTTAAAGATTTTATTTATTCATTTGAGAGAGAGGAAGGAGAGAGAGAGAGAGAGAGAGAGAGACAAGGTGGGAGGAGCAGGAAGCATCAACTCCCATATGTGCCTTGACCGGGCAAGCCCAGGGTTTCGAACCGGCGACCTCAGCTTTCCAGGTCGATGCTTTATCCACTGTGCCACCACAGGTCAGGCCTGTAGACTCTTTTAATGAACAAAAGAGCAATCTTTTCTTTTTCTTACAAATTCCACTTTTTTTTTTATAGGGACAGAGAGAGAGAGTCAGAAAGAGGAATAGACAGGGACAGACAGACAGGAATGGAGAGATGAGAAGCATCAATCATTAGTTTTTCGTTGCCGTCGCAACACCTTAGTTGTTCATTGATTGCTTTCTCACATGTGCCTTGACCGCGGGCCTTCAGCAGACCGAGCAACCCCTTGCCGGAGCCAGCGACCTTGGGTCCAAGCTGGTGAGCTTTTGCTCAAGCCCGATGGGTCTGCGCTCAAGCTGGCGAGCTTGGGGTCTCGAACCTGGATCTTCCACATCCCAGTCCAACGCTCTATCCTCTGCACCACCACCTGCTCAGGCACAAATTCCACTTTTTAAAATTGCTATGTGTGTGCCCACAAGTCACGTTTCTACTTTAAAGCTTAGAAGCAAGGAATAACAAAACATGAAACAAGCAAACAAAAAACTGAGGGCACATTTTTTACACATGAGAAAATTTACAGTAGGAGGACAAACCCACATTTCACAGCCTCAGGAAAAAAGCCCTGTCATCTTGCTAATCCTAAGGAGCAGCTGCTAAGTACTAGTAAGTAAGCTAACCGGACTTCCATCTCTCTTGGCCTTTCCCTGAGTCTTGGTTCAAGGAGGTGAATCTTGCAGTGGGTTCAACTTAATGGTTTAGAATAAATGCTAGAGAGAGAAGCCTAGGGAGGAGAAAAGCACCAAAACCACAGTGGTGGCAATGAGTGACCTCTAGCAAGAGGTGGGCACATAGGGAAGGGGAGGGTAAAGTGGGCAGGGAAGGCAGTGGCTGGTATGACAACGATGCTGTGGATGAGGTCATAAGCAGGTAAGCAACCACGCACATGCCGAGAGTCTACCTTCGTCTAAAATAACAGTAAGTACTGGTGTGCATGATCTCCCTCCACTCTCCTGACAGCTACGTAATGCAGTTATTATTCTCCCTAGCATACTGATAAAAAAGGAACTTGGGCTTAAAGAGGTTACGCTGAGGTGAAGGTCTCACAGCTGGTGATGGAAGAGCTGGGACTTGGAGTTTGTGTGGCCCCAAGCCCACACACCTAAGTGCCACACTTCTCCAGCAAATTGCACTTGTGTGTCTGTCACTACATTATGGGACACCTGAAGGAAGAAATACTATGTCCTTCTTGTATTATAGTGGGTTTCTGACGTTTTGAATGGAAGGATATAATAACGGCTTATCAAACTGATTTTGATTGAGGAAAGCACATCACTCTCCAAATTTGTTTCTCTTGTCATTAATTGCAATAAGTCTTTGAATCAAGAAATATTCTGTTAAAATTAGCAAGAACTAACAGCACTTATTCTTCACTGGGCACAGTTCCACTAGCTCTGTGTGTTAACCAGAAACCCTTCAAACAGAGCAACGGCCCAGTCAGGCAGGTTGTGTTCAGTGCCCCCCAAATGGTACAGTTCTCGAAACCTGCCCAACCACAGGTGGTGACTCAGCTGGTAACCCTTAATGTGCACATTTTACAGATGGAGAAACTGAGGCATAGAGATGTTCAGTGAAACAACCTTAGGTTCTCAGTTTAATCAAACTCATGATAATTCTCTAACACTATTCAAAACATGGTAAGATTAAAAACCTCATTAATTCAGCTCAGTTGCAAGGTGGTAGAATTTATATATTTGAAAAGTATATAAATTATAAAGTTATTTATAAGAAAATAGTTCTAGTACATTTAATCAATTTAGTAGTTAAGGATTACCAGAATGTGTACCAAGAAGCACTGTCATGTTTAATGAATGTTAATGTCTCATTTGCCATCAGGAATAATTACTGTACAAAAATCTTTACAATTATAAAAGGGGCTGGCTTTGTCAGTTGAAAATTGACTGACCTGGCAATTTACATTTCTTATTTTTTCTTTTTTAAAATTTATTTAGTGAAAGGGGAGGAGGCATAGACAGACTCCACATGTGCCCTTACTGGGATCTACCTGGAAATCCCACTAGGGGGCCATGCTCTACCCATCTGGAGCTCTTGCTTCATTGCAATCAGAGCCATTTTTTAGTGCCTGAGGCGGAGGCCATAGAGACATCCTTAGAGCCTATGGTCAACCTACTCCAATTGAGCCATGGCTGCAGGAGGGGAGAAGAGAGAGAGAAAGAGAGAGAGAGAGAAGCAGGAGGGGGAGGGATGAAGAAGCAGATGGGTGCTTCTCCTGTGTGCCCTGACTGGGAATCAAACCTGGAACTTCCACACCCAATGCTCTACCATTGAGCCAAACGGCCAGGACCTAAATAATTTCTTCTTAAATTATCCAAAGACTTCACCATAACTCACATGAAAGTATTACAATTCATAACTGAGTTTAACTTAATAAGGTTTTAGTATATTGTTAAAGTCTGAGTTAGGAAAGCCCGAGGCAGGAGCTTCAAGAGAAAAACATTTCTTAACTTCTCACAGAATAACACTTCAGCCAATGATGACAGGATATAAACCAAGTTCATGGCCAATTCAATACATATTTTGGGGGGTCTGATTTCTAGAATAAACTGCTCAGTTAAAAAAAAAGGGCCACAGAATTTCAAGTAAAGTTTTCCTATGCATATATTAATATTTGGTTATTGTCCTTATAAATCTGGCATTAAGTAATACATAGTGATTTGGGTTTCAGTCTTCCCAGCTTCCAATATGCACAAGCTTCCAATATGTATCTGCTGGGGATCTTGTTACCCTGCAGACTCTGATCCAGTAGGTCTGGGCGGGACCAGAGAATCTACACATCCAAATGCTCCCAGGTGAAGCCGATCCTTTGGTGAACTCTGGGAACCAGATAGTTGAAGCTTGTTCAAAATTCTAGCACTATTGCTTATGAGATCAGCGTCATTGGGCAGGGAAGTTAACCTCTTAGTTTCTTCCTCTGTGGAATGGGGTAATGATAATAATACATATATAAGGATTTTGTGAAGATAAGATTCATTAGTAAATGTAAAGCAATTCAAGCAGAAAAAATAAAACCCAACTGTCATTAGACTACACATACGGTTGAAACTTGCTTTATTTTCACTTAACAATACACCCTGGACATTTTTCTATGTCAGTAGAATAAAATCTACTCCATTCTCTCTAACAGCTACATGTATTCCACAGTTGGATATATCTTGATCTGCTTTATTCCAATGTATTTTTTATTTAAAATTTTTTATGTAATGATTTTTAGATAGAGGAGCAGGAGGGTGGGGAGAAATGGGAAACATCAACTCGTAGTACATAGTTGCTTCCCATATGTGCCCTGACCGGGCAAGCCCAGGGCTCTGAACCGGTGACTTCAGCCTTCCAGGTTGATGCTTTACCCACTGTGCCACTACAGGTCAGGATATTTTTCAAATTATGGTAAAATACACATAACAAAACATACCATTTTCACCATTTCAGTGACCTTCCATACACTCACACTGTTAAGCAACCATCACCACTATTCATCTCAAGAAATTTTCCATCATCCCAAACTGAAACCCTATTCATAACACCCCACTCCTCCCAGCCCCTGGCCATCTCTACTCTGCTTTCTGTCTTTATGCATTTGCCTAGTCTCCGTCCCCTGTATATGACAAATCATACAACATGTATCCTTTTGTGTCTCCAGTAGATTTTGAAGGCCATGTTTTCTCAGTGGCCCTTCCTGCACAATCTACCTCTAAATCCTGGAATCTCTGGAGCTAGTAAATGTCCTTCTCCAAGGCCAACGCAGAAATTAGGCCTGAGCTGCTGACCTTGTGATGTACAGCCTCTGTAGGCTTCTGACTATAATTAACAAAACCGTATCACATCCATTCCCTAAGTACACCCTCGGCCAGGCTGATACTGAGCACTGCAGAGTGTTCAGTGAGATTGGACAAATGACCCCCATTTTGCAGATGTAGAAACTGAAGATCAGAGAGGCTAAATAACCTGCCTGCTGTTAGTTACGGGCAGAAGTGGGTTACAGTAAAGTGTGGACCCAAGGCCCCTGCCCTTGCCAATACTTGCTAGTCCAGCAAATGAAAAAGCAAATTTTTTTCTGGAGTTTTTCAACAACATTCCAGTTAATACAGGTGGAACTTAAATTAAGCAAATCAGATAACTAAAGATTCAGAAATACAGCTAAAATAACTGGGGTGTTTGCTAAACAAAAAACTTCATCACAGAACCTATCTTGAGCAGAAGGTTCTCATGTTTTACTCAGTTTCTCAGAGAACATTTTCAATAGCTTGTGCATTTGAGTAGATTTATACTGCTTGCTATTGTTTAACCCCCTTTTTCATGGGCTCTCTTCCTCATCATGAGAGCATGTTGATTTAGAATGATAGTTAAGCAAACGAAGGACTGGGAGAACCTCATAAAACAGTCTCTTATGGGGCTCATCTTCTAAAACACTGCACCTTTCCTGCTGGGCTACAGGAGGAACAAGGACACTCACAGGCAACCACAGTGATCCCTGACATTCACAACAAAAATCAGCATGCTCTGACATTGTCAGATATTCCCTGGCCAACCAAATGGGCAACTGGGGTGTGTGTGTACACATGTGTATCCAATTACTTTATAGAACTCAGCTCAAATGTTCTATTTTATAAAAAGCAAAACATATTTTTAAATTTGTTGGGAAGAAAATCCTTTAAAAAAATGGCTATCATGGTCACATCTGAAAGTTCCATTTCCTTCTTCTGTGAGATGTCTTTGTCTCTTGTTTTTGCCAAGAAGCAACAGCGCTGTTTACACTTGCATCACTCCCTTCACGTGCTCAAGTTCAAGATCCTCTTCGCCAGACTCACATGTTGTTTTGGCAGCCCGCACGCATGCATTCTTTCCTGCTTCCATCCCTTAAAGGAGCTACGTTAAGTGGGTTAAGTGAAGTGGAACTGGAGCTGTCATTCCAGCAGAGGCAGGATGAATGTACTGCATGTTGTGACTGTGTGATGTTATGCTTCAGGTCTGTTTGGAGGCGCTGGGTTTTAGCTAGGGGTGATTAGGGAAGTCTTGACAATATCACTTAAAATACAATGTACAACCCAAAGCCATTACTTATCATTCATTGTTAACACAAGAAAAAAATATAATGATAGTATCTATAAGGATTCTTGGAAGGTATACTGCTCAGAGCCAAGATTTTCCAGATCTGATGCTTTTAGTGACTTGGGTCAAACTTGTTAACACTTCTGTGATATAACTAATATCCATCCCCTACACCAGACATCTTCAAACTTTTTATGAAAATGGCCCACTTTTGCAGTGCTGATCTACCTGGTCCCTACAGCCCAATAGTGGGCATTCCAGCTTTCATGGTGGGCCAATCGCGGTGCCGTTTGGTTGCTCCACTACTGCCCATCATGAAAGCTGGAACGCCTACTAGTGGGAGGTACGGACCAGCACTGCAAAAGTGGGCTGTTTTTATAAAAAGTTTGAAGACGTCTGTGACACAGTTACAGTGGTACCTTGAGATACGAATTTAATTCGTTCTATAACGGAGCTTGTAAGTCAGTCAACTCATATAAAACAAATTTCTCCCATTTAAAATAATTAAAATAGATTTAATCCGTTTCAGCCCTGTGAAACATCCCCAAACCATCCTAAATTATGAAAAAAGACATTTTTAATTAAGAAACACACATGTATACTTTACCAATGCATAACAAAATATATGAAATAAAAGAAAAAAGTGTTATTTAGTACTGTATCTTACCTTGGAGACAGACGAGTGCGACTAACGGAGGTGAATGGCGGAGGAGGAGGGAGGAAGGGATGGATGCAGGCACTGTAGACACGTAAACTAAAACTGCACTTTCTTTACTTTAAACAAAAAACTGCACTTTCTTTACTTAAAATGAAACCACAAAAACTTTATTGTAAATAAATGCACTTTCATATATATATATATATATATATATATATATGTATATTTAAGATTTTATTTATTCATTTTAGAGACTGAGAAAGAGAGAGAGAGAGAGAGAAGGGGGAGGAGCAGGAAGCATCAACTCCCATACGTGCCTTGACCAGGCAAGCCCAGGGTTTATGAACCGGGTCATAAACCCTGGGCTTGCAGGTTAACGCTTTATCCACTGTGCCACCAGAGGTCAGGTTAAATGCACTTTCTTAACTTTAAACTTAACCTAAGCTTAACATTACATATTTTTCATTTAATCATCACCCGTTTTTGCCTTTTTGGCTGCACTTTCACTTGCAGGACTTTTGAATAAAAATCTATCCAAAGAGCCTGACCTGTGGTGTCGCAGTGGATAAAGCGCCGACCTGGGAACACTGAGGTCGCCAGTTCAAAACCCTGCACTGGTCTGGTCGAGGCACATATGGGAGTTGATGCTTCCAGCTCCTCCCCCCTTTCTCTCTCTCTTTCTCTCTCTCTCTCTCTCACTCTGTGTCTCCTCTCTAAAATGAATAAAAATAAAAAAATCTATCCAAAGAGGTTTGCTTTTACCTGCCTTTTAAAATGTTACAGAAATGTGACAAACAAGTGTCATTAAAAAGTACTGAAGCACGACCAGTTGAAACTTTTTCTAGGTGTTTCTTTTCAATGAAACTTGAAAGCTTCTCCCACATTGCCAGCATGTCTTTAATTTCACTTGTAGAAATCACTTTCTCCCACTCTACCTCCTCCTCACTACTGATCTCTTGCAGAAGCTCCTTACGTTGCATCATCTGTAGCTCCTTCAACTCCTCAGTTGAGAGTTCCTCCTCATGTTCCTCGACGAACTTGTTTACATCACCCTCATCTACCTCCAGACCCATCGACTTTCCGAGGGACACGATCTCCTCCAACACTTCTACGTTGGTCTCGGTCTCTGGTCCGAATCCTTCAAAGTTCCTGTCTGCAACAACATCAGGCCATAACTTTTCCCATGCCGAGTTCAAGGTTCTTCTTGTAATCTCTTGCCATGCCAAGATAATAATGCGTAAAGATATCACGATGTTGTAGTGATCTTTCCAAAACTCTCAAAGGGTTAGATTTGTATTCTCAGTCACCTCAAAGCAGCGGCGGAACAAGTGCTTTGTATAAAGCTTTTTAAAGTTGAAAATGACCTGCTGATCCATAGGTTGCAAGATTGAAGTCGTGTTGGGTGGGAGGTAGAGGGCTTTCACGAATTTGAACTCATCAAGAATGTCATCTTCAAGACCAGGTGGGTGGGCTGGAGCATTTTCAAGGATTAGTAATGCTTTCATCGGGAGTTTATTTTCTTGAAGATATTTCTTCTCTGCAGGACCAAAGACAAGATTTACCCATTCAATAAAAAACTGCCGCATAACCCATGCCCTAGCATTGGCGCGCCACATAACCTGCAGTTTTTCTTTAAGAATCTTGTGAGTCTTAAAGGCTCGAGGATTTTCTGAATGATACACTAGCAGTGGCTTTACTTTACAGTTACCGCTAGCATTTGCACACAAAGCAAGGGTCAGACAGTCCTTCATGGGTTTATGGCCCGGCAGCTTCTTCTCCTCTGCAGTGATGAAAGTCCTCCGGGGCATTGTTTTCCAAAACAATCCTGTTTTGTCACAGTTGAACACTTGTTGGGGGATGTAGCCTTCCTTTGCGATAAGCACAGCAAAACGTGCGATGTACTCCTCAGCTGCCTTAACGTCAGCACTCGCAGCTTCACCATGCCTCACCACTGAGTGGATGCCAGATCTCTTCTTGAAATTTTCAAACCAGCAGTGACTTGCCTTAAATGTATCTTCTGCTGCCTCTTTTGAGGTTGATGGTTCTTTCTTCCTCAAGTCGCCATAAATAATATGTGCCTTTTCACATATTACAGTTTCTGTCACTGTTCTCTCCTGCCAGAAAGAGAATCAAGCTCTTTCTCTTTCACCCACACCAGCAGAAGCTTCTCCATTTCTTCATGGATATTTGTCCTTACTTGGGACAGAATTGTAGTTCAATTTGCTGGATTTGCATTTTTGATGGCATCCTTTTGTTTAAGGATGGTACAAATTGTAGATGTACTGTGGTAATACAACCTTTACAGTTCAATCACTCGTACACCACACTCATGTTTTTCTATTATTTCTTGCTTTACTTCTAGTGATATCATTCTCTTCTTCTTCTCACCTCTGTCCTTTACACTCACTTTCTTGGGCCCCATGATAGCACACAAAAAATTTTAGTAAAAAATGCTAAAATGATGTAAGAACGAGTACAGAGCACGAGATTCTACTTGATTCTGCGGTTAACACGTGAGAAAGAACAAGATGTGGTGTTGTGTTGCCGATACTGGACCCGAGTACCAACTAGTGGCAGCTTCCTAAATCACTACTCATATCTTGGAATTTCGCTAGAATCTCGAACAAAAATATGGACAGTCGCAGCTCATATCTTAAAAAAAAAAAATGTTGGTCTGCTCGTATCTCAAGATACCACTGTACTAGGGATTTTATTATAAGACAAACTTCTGGTTTGTTGTTATAAATAAGTATGAAATGCAAGTCATGTGTAGCCCCATCCGCTGAATTGCTTCCATGAGAAGCAACTTCCTTAAACCCCAGATCTATGGCACAATAAAAGACTGAGGGACCTGGCCTGTGGTGGTGCAGTGGATAGCAAAAGAAGCTTTCTTAACTCACACTCTATATCAGAAGATGATCTTAATCTTTGATCCTACTTTTTATTTATTTATTTTTTACATGAGAGGAATGGAGATGCATGCAGACTTCTGCATGCACCCCAACCAGGATCCACCTGACAACTCCATCTGGGGCCGATGCTAGAGTACCGAGCTATTTTTAGCACCTGAGGCTGAAATGCTTGGCAACCAGCTATCCTCAGTGATTTGGGCCAATGCTTAAGCCACTGACTGTGGGAGGGGAAGAGGGAGGAAAGGGGGAGGGGGTAAGAGAAGCACATCGTTGTTTCTTTCTTTCTTTTTTTTTTTTTGCACATGGTTGTTTCTTATATGTTTCCTGACCAGGAATTAAATCTGGGATGTCCACATGTGGAGCCCGACACTCGATCCACTGAGCAAACCGGCCAGGGCTGATCTTACTCTTCAATGGTTTGTAAATATAATTGTGCATCCACATTCAGTGAGCCTCCTTTAAAGTGTGGAGTTTATACAAGGTCCAGAAAAACAGGAGTATAGCTAAAAGCTATTCCTCCAGTTTTATTTGCATATTATTGACCATCTACTTGGGGTAGGTGAACTATGGTGCATGTGGCTTCCGGGGTCCATATATTCTGGAGAGGTTGTGGTAACTGTATATGCTGTTATAATTCAGTAAACAGTTATTGAAGATTTCAATGCTATGCTTGCCTCAGTCAAAAGACTGAACCGAACAGGAGAACAAGAGACAAAATAGCTAGTGGCTACTCTTCTGAAAAGGTTCCCTCTCCACCTCAATGTCATGAGGTGGTTTTAATCACTCAGTAAGCATATCCGAGATGCAGTGAAGTATATCTTTAAGGAACTTACTACCTAGTCAGGAGAAAAGATGTGTATACATAAAAAAGCTAGAGATCTCGATACAAGGTCATAGAGAATCAAGCACTAGAACGTGGTAACAAAGACACTAGTATGGATTGAAGTATTAAAGGGCAATAAAACGGCTGGGTTAAGGCTAGTGAGGGTCTTCTGTGGAAGAAGGAACCTCATGAGCTGGCCCTTGAATGAAGTGAGAAATTGAACTAATGCAGAACAAGAAAGTGGGCACTTCAGACTGGAAAACAGATGAGCTTGTGCAGAGCACGGAGGTAGAACGAGGACTGTGCATGCAGATTTCCTTTTGTCCTTCCTTTGTATCTTTTGCTGCTGCTTCATATGTTTGAATTACTCCAACTCCCGCTAATAGACTGCAAATTTATAGAAGATCCACTTGCATTTTACACTATCTGTTCAGGAAATGTTTTGTACCTATTCTCCCATCTTTTGGGGAGGGGAGAAAAGTGTATTTAATGAGAAAACAATGGAATCATTAAAGAGAAATGTGCTCTTTTCCTTCCTTTCCCCTCTCTTCTTTCCAAATGATTTAGTTCTGAGGTAATGAGATGGGCAGAGTGAAGTGGAGGCCCATGGTGTGGCAAGAGAGACTTAGCTGTGGTGAGTCAGAACCCCAGCAAGCTGAAGAGGGCCTCCATGTAATGTGGGGCCTACCGTGGGAGCCAGAGTCCATGAGGGTAAGGGGCATCTACTTTCGAGGAGGCTCCGTGTATATCAGAGTCTGAGTGTGCTGCCGACTGAGCATTGTTGTGACCTCGGCCTGACCTGGGATGTCAGAGCCTGAGCAGAGATGGAAGCAATAAGAGGGGAAGGGTGGCAGTGAAGTTAGAAAATTGATCAAATGAATAAATACAGGAGTTTCTTACTGTCAGAAAAGGGGGTTACAAATATGGAAAGGGAGAAAACTAAAATGAACACTGTGGTGTCAGACTGGGATTAGATGTATTAGTATGAACCGTGATCTTCAAGATAAAAATATGATGAACGAGAGATAGATAAGATAGAAATATAAATATAGACGTCCAATGCGTTTGTGTATTGTAGCAGACAGTCCCAAAGAGGGCCCCAACTATTTAGTTTGGGAGGCCTAGGTTTTCCCTGCCTCTGCCACTTGGAAAGGTGATTGCAATTAGAATACTCTAAAGGTGGCCTCCAGTGATCCACACCTCCTAGCATCCATGCCCTTTTGTAATTCTCTCCCCTCCAATGTGGCAGGGTGTAAGACTTATTTCTGAATCTATCTATATAAAAAATGTAAATGTTCGTTTTTTCAAAATCTTAAATCTCCGAAAGTCCTTCACTGATTGCTTTGAAATTTTGACACAACGTTGCATTTGAATACGCGTGTGTTTTTATATATCTACTATTATATACCTACTATTTTATATACCTATTACCTGTAACAGGTAAAAACATGGTTTTGAAAAACAGTGCCATCTGTTGGACGCAAAAGCAACACACGCTATACTAAATATTTTATGATTCCATTTCAATGTTTCCGATTTACGATCCATTTACAATTCCAAATTTCCAATTTTACGATTCCATTTCAATGTTTCCGATACAAATATGCGTGCCCAACTGCAAATGATCAATCAGCTGAGATATTCTCACATCAATTGCTAGAAATTGGGAATGGTAAGGTGCCAGTTGATCTAACCTCAGGATGAATTTCATTGCCTCATAACTTCTGTAATTTAGTGACGTCAAAAGCAGAATTGGTTGAAAAAGTATTGGCCAATATTCAAACCAATTATAAGAATCACGATTGGCTGAGTGAACAAGCTATTTTGCGGCCAATAACAAAGACATCTATGACTTAACAATATTATTCAGTCTAACACTCAAAGTGAGGCAGTCACATACAAGTCCGTCGACACTGTTGTGGAAGCAGATGAAGCAGTTAATTATCCAACAAAATTTTTTAATTCACTCAATCTGCCAGGGATGCCACTGCACATACTGCAATTAAAAATTGGTGTGCCAGCCTGACCTATGGTGGTGCAGTGGATAAAGCGTTGACCTGGAAACACTGAGGTCGCCAGTTCAAAACCCTGCACTGGTCTGGTCAAGGCACATATGGGAGTTGATGCTTCTAGCTCCTCCCCCCTTTCTCTCTCTCTCTCTCTCTCTCTCTCTGTGTGTGTCTCCTCTCTAAAATAAATAAATAAAAAGAAATTAAAAAAAAATTGGTGTGCCAATTATCATGTTGCAAAATATCAACCAGCCAAAGCTTTGCAAAAGCACGCGGCTTGTAGTAAAAAAATTAATGAGCAATGTCGTAGAAGCAACAATTTTGGCAGGACCTTTCAAAGGTGAGGATGTCCTCATTCCTCACATTCCTATGATTCCAAAGAACATGCCATTTCAATTTAAGAGATTGCAATTCCCAATTCGATTGGCGTTTGCAATCACCATCAACAAAGCTCAGGGCCAATCTTTAGAATTAAGCAGTTTAGATCTAGACACTGATTGCTTCTTACATTGAACAATTTTATTCTGTGTGTTCTAGAGTCTGCAAACCAGACAATCTCTATATCTGCACAGACAATGGAACAACAAAAAATATTGTATACCCACAAGCATTATGAAATTAAACATATTAGAAATGTGCGCTTTCTCTTTTCTTTCTTTTCCATTGAACCAGACTGAGCCACAGCAACATGTGGCTGGGTACAGCTAGTAATAGAATACAAAGATAGTAGGATATCAGTGCTCTCCCTAGCTGGCTTTGGTGAAGCAAGCTGCGGTGTTGTGAGTTGCCCCCTGGAGAGATCCACCTGGCAAGGGACTGAGAGCAACCTCCAGCCAAAGGCCAATGAGAAACTGGGGCCCTCATTCAAACAAATCCACAAAGAACTGAATTCTCCCATCACATGAGCTTGCAAGTGGGTCTTTTCCCAGTTGAGTATGGAGATAAAACCACAGCCCCAGCTGATACTTTGTGAGCCCCTGAAGTGGAAGAGCCAGCTAAGACATGCCAGGACTCCTGACCTCAAAAACCGTAGGAAAATAAATGTGTATGGTCTTAAGCTACTAAATTCATGGTATCATGTTAACTGTCATATCTGTATATATGACATATATATGTATTATATATATATAAGTATTTTATATATATGAATATTTATATATATATATGGTGTGTGTGTATACCTTAGCTCTCACTGAGAAGGCTTAAGGGCAGCAATACTCTAATAATAATAAGCACACTTAGTATCAAGATCTGTGTTTCAAATGTCATTTTCAACTAAAAGGAACCACGGTTCCTTTGAGAAGGGAATGATTCCAGGGCTATAGCATGGAAAGTACAAGATGAATCTAGAACATTTTGTTGTGCCAGAAAATAAGGAAGTGCTCAAAGAATGACAAGGACATGTCAAAAAGACATACAAACCTAGCTGGAAAGGGATCCCTACAAGCCAAATCCGGGGTGATTTCAGCATTAAAATAAAAGATTATAGTAGTAGATTATAAATTTACTGAGTAAAACAGGAAGCCAAGATTCCCTAGAGAAATAAATACTCAAATGAATAAATTGAAAGTTTGGTAAGAAATGAGATATTTAGATATAAGTCAAATGAAGCTTTAGTAATACTGAAATAATCTTAATGCTATAAAAAGTATATTCTAGATCAGGGGTTGGGAACCTATGGCTTGCGAGACAGATGTGGCTCTTTTGATGGCTCATCAGGCTCGCAGACAAATCTTTAATAAAAAAAATAATAATGTTAAAAATATAAAACATACTCATGGATTACAATCCATTCATTTCCTACTGCTCATGTTCATGGTTGTGGGTGGCTAGAACCAATCACAGCTGTCCTCTGGGACAACACCAAATTTTTATTACATAATGCGTAACGTACACGGGTCATTGTGATGTCAGGAAGTAAACTTCCCTCCTTTTAATCAAGTACTCAGCTAGCTAATTGCACAAACCCTTTTGACGAAGAAGATGGCTAAAAGAAAAAATGATGAGGAGTATCGTACTTTTCAGCAGGAATGGACAGAGAAATTTGCCTTTGTGGAAAGAGCAGGTTCTGCAGTGTGTCTAATATGCAATGATAAAATAGCACCGATGAAATGGTCATATATAAAGTGGCACTTTGACACACGCCATACTACATTTGCATCAAAATATCCAGTGGGGGATAGCAGGAAGAAAGCATGTCAAGAGTTACTGTGCAGAGTGCAAGCTAGTCAGCAGCAACTCTGTGTTTGGACCCAATAAGGTGACTGGAATTCTTTAAGGTGCTTTAGCAATTGTGAGAAATGGAAAGCCATTCACAGATGGGGAGTATGCCACAACATTCATGCTTGATGTTGCCAATGAACTTTTTGGATAAAGACAAGATAATCAAAAGAAAAGACATGCCTCTGCAGGCAAGAACTGTTCATGATCGTACCACCATGATGGCAAATTAAATTGAGGCAACATAAGTAAAGGACATAAATGCGGCACCATTCTTTTCTCTCGCTTTGGATGAGTCAACAGACGTAAGCCATTTATCCCAGTTCAGCGTGATTGCAAAGTATGCTGTCGGTGACACACTCTGTCAAGAAAGTCTTCCTGTTTTGCCTATGAAAGAGACAACAAGAAGGGAGGATTTATTCAAGTCTTTCACTGAGTTCATTAAAGAAAAAAATCTACTGATGGATAAACTTATTTCAATGTGTACTGATAGTGCTCCGTGCATGGTGGGGAAAAACAGAGGATTCGTAACACTCCTTTGTGAACATGAAAAGAGACCCATCCTAAGTTTTCACTGCATCCTATGTTAGGAGGTGCTTTGTGCTTAGATGTGTGGTGAGCAGCTTGGTGAGGTGATGTTGCTAGTCATTCGAGTGGTCAACTTTCTTGTTGCCTGAGCTTTAAATGATTGCCAGTTTAAAACACTGCTGGATGAAGTTGGGAATAATTATCCTGGTCTGCTTCTGCACAGCAATGTGTGTTGGTTGTCAAGAAGGAAGGTGCTCAGCCGTTTCGTGGCTTGTCTGAGCGAAATCCGGACTCTTCTTGAAATGAAAAATGTCTAACATCCTGAGTTAGCTAACAGTGAGTGGCTCCTGAAGTTCTACTATCTCGTGGACATGACTGTACATCTGAACCAGCTCAATGTGAAAATGCAATGCATTGGAAATACAGTCTTATCCCTTCAAGAAGCAGTGTTTGCATTTGAAAACAAGCTGGAACTCTTCATCGCTGACATTGAAACAGGTCATTTACTACACTTTGAAAAACTGGGAGAGTTAAAAGATGCATGCACAGCAAGTGACCCTGCTCAACATCTTGATCTCCAGCAGCTAGTGGGCTTCACATCTAATCTCCTGTAGTCATTCAAAGTGCGCTTTGGAGAATTTCGTCAGTGCACTTGTCTTTTTAAGTTCATCACCCACCACACGAGTGTGCAGTGAACAGCGCCGATCTGAGTTACATCCCCGGTGTCTCCGTCAGAGATTTTGAGTTACAAGTTGCTAACCTGAAGGCCTCAGACATGTGGGTGAATAAGTTCAAGTCACTGAATAAAGATTTGGAAAGACTTGCACGACAGCAAGCAGAGTTGGTGAGCAAACACAAGTAGGGAGAAATGAAAACACTTCAACCCGCGAACCAGCTGATTGTCAAAACTTGGAACGCGCTTCCCGTTACATACTACACGCTGCAGCGTGTGATTATTGCTGTACTGACAATGTTTGGTTCTATGTATGCATGAGAGCAGTCTTACTCACATCTAAAGGACATTAAGACAAACCTACAATCATGTTTACTAGATGGAAGTCTCAATGCCTGCATGAAGCTTAACCTCACCATGTATCAACCAGACTACAAAGCTATCAGCAAAACCACGCAGCATCAGAAGTCGCATTAATGGTAAGAAGTACTTTATTCATCATTGGTAACAGCATAACTAAAAAGAATTCAGAGCTTGACCAGGCGGTGGCGCAGTGGATAGAGCCTCGGACTGGGATGCGGAAGACCCAGGTTCGAGACCCGGAGCTCGCCAGCTTGGACCCAGGGTCACTGGCTCCAGTGGGGGGTTGCTCGGTCTGCTGAAGGCCCGCGGTCAAGGCACATGTGAGAAAGCAATCAATGAACAACTAAGATGTCACAATGACAACGAGAAACTAATGATTGATGCTTCTCATCTCTCTCTGTTCCTGTCTGTCTGTCCCTATCTATCCCTCTGTCTGACTCTCTCTGTCCCTGTAAAAAAAAAAAAAGAATTCAGAGACTTATTGTACTTTAAAAGTGTTGGTCTTACATAAAATGCACACACTTACTTGTATTTAGTGTTAAACATATTGTATAGCTTTCATGGAATTACATTTTAAAATATGTGGCATTCATGGCTCTCTCAGCCAAAAAAGTTCCTGACCCGTTCTAGACCCACATACTTGGAGAGGGTTTACCTTTTCGCAACAGATTATTATATACAAAATGGTGATAATGATGAGGTATAAATGTTGTTCCTAGTGCAAATCTACCCTGTCCTTCTCTTCTCCTCATTTCCCTTAACTCCCTTCCCAAACTACATTAGCTGAGAAGCTTTCACCAGACTGACTTACTGGTGGCTTATACATATTTATAGTACATTAATTGCTTACAGATTATACCTCATATTAGGAATATTCTATGACAAAAATGTATTGGAATAGGCTCTTACTTATTTTTGTTTTGCAAAATTGTTCTAATTACTCAGAAAAGTTTTTTAAAACAGTTTGATCTGTTAGTGATATTAATCTTTTATCTAACCATCTAAGGAAGCATTTAAATCAAGTTGAGAAATATTGTAGTACTTACTTTGTGACCCCTCCTTACTAAGTTTCTGTTTGAATTATATGCATATGTGATTTTTCTTGTTTTTTTTTTTTTTTTTTTGCTGTAATTTACAGGTTCCAAGGATGTTGATAAATGGTCATACAGTTTTAGGACTGTTATGATTCAATGGCTTAACAAAGATTCAACCGTACATTTTACAATCTTAGAATTTACTGAATGCAGTTTTAAACAAAGCACTGGAGTCGTGATTGCTAAACTGGTTGCAATGAGGCACTAAGATGGGTAAAAAACTGTATGTGTAGTGAAGAAAATATATAAATTCATCTCTTGAACACAGTTAACAAACACAGAGAACTTAAAACATTTTAAATGGTTATTTTGAAATGAAGATGAAAATTTATTCATCTTACCTAATTTGTTTTTTCAAGTTTGAGGAAACACTTTATATCATATACTGCGTCAAGTATGTACAGCAAAACCGCGGTAAATAGCAGCACACTGAGAGTGTGTACATACACTTAGGCCTTTCTGAGTCCGCCAGTGTGCTGGCTTTTGAAACAGTGCTCCCGTAGCTGCCAGTCACTACTTTACCACAACCCACAACTATCTTTTAAGAAGTTTTGTGGTCATCGTGAAAGGAATGTTGACTTTGAAATTATACACTTATATTAATGTTATAATAAACCAGTGGGAATATTAACTTTTACACAAACTTGCTAAATATTGAGAGATGAAACTACTAATTATATATAGCAATGTAGTTGTTCTAAAAATAAAAAAAGAATATGAGATATTTAGATCATTTCAAAATACTTCTCCACAAAAGATTTATTAATTACGAAGAGGAAAATGAGTAACTTCATTGTGGATTAGTCTGGCAGATGTTGCCTTTATTAAATGATCAAGGTCAACGTCATTATTAATGGGAGACAATTCAATTGTGCAGCACCTGATAGGATGCACGGAGAAAACAGATACAACATTTCCTGCCCAAGGTGTGTAACTTGAATTGACTAATGTGAAAAATATGAGACAAACCCAAATTGGAGACACTAAAAAATAACCAGCCTGTGATCTTCATGGAAGTGTCCGGGTCATGGAAGTCGAGGAGAGACTAGGAACTGTACCATGGCACTGGAAACATGACAACCAAATGCAACGTGTGGTTTTGAACTCTATCTTTTAGGTGTACACAATGTGAAGATTAGATGGCAACAATTCATTAGCGTTCCTTTCCTGATCATAATGGTCATACTGTGGTTATATAGAAGAATATCTTTTTTTAGAAATTCCGTTAACACTAAAGTAATTAGAAGATGATGGGTACTATGTGGGCAACTTATTCTCAAATGGCTCAGTAAAAGTTCTTTGTAACTTTGTGATTGTTTCAAGATAAAAAAAAAGAAGAAATCTGAGTCCAGTGTCTTTCAGAGTAGTCCCCAGACTAGAAAGCATCAGCACTACCCAGGAATATGCGTAAATCCAAGTTCTTGGGTTCCATGCTGAATCTATCCTCAGGTGACTCTGAAGCATTCTTAAAGTTTGAGAACCACTGTACTAGTTCATTTATTCAAAAAATAGAATTCAAAAACACCATTTCTTAGCTGGAAGTCACTTCCTCTATTGAACACAATATTGTTTTTTTATGAATCACTACCTCTATTTTCATTGATGATCCATTACAAAGGTGACAAAGTGAGACTAAGAAAGTAGAATAATAGATTTAAAACTGTTCAAAGAAAAAAAGGAACTGCTTTTTATTGAGAGCATGCCATAAGCCAGGTTTCATTCTAGGTTCCTTCTGGTAGGAAAGAAAATTCAAAGATTTTAAAAAATGGCCACACTCCCCCATCTAAATTCACTGAATATTTTAGTCTTTTAGAAATCTATTCAACATTCATTCAACAAGCACCCACTGATCCCCTACTATGTACCACATAGCGAACAAATCAAAAGTTTTACTGCCGTAGATTCCCACACACAGTATTTGGTGGTTACGACACAACCTTCATTGTACATATAATCATTTGTTAAAATAACAGCTTTATTGAGATATAATTCACATACCATATGATTTCATCCATATACAGTATACAATTCAGTGGTTTTTGGTATATTCAAAAGTTGCACAACCATCACATGAATTGTAGAACATTTTCATTTCTTCAAAAAGAACTCCTACGCTATTAGCAGTCACTCCCCATTCCCTCCTCCTCTCAGCTCCTGACAACCACTCATTTCCTTTCTGTCTCTATGGACAGGCCTACTCTGGACATTTCATACAAATGGAATCGTGATGGTTCATCTGTGTTGTAATCTGTACCAGTATATCATTGCTTTTTATTGCTGCTATTCCATTATACAGATAAACTACATTTTATCTATCCATTCACCCATTGGCAGACATTTGGCCTGTTTCTACCTTTTGACTATTATTAACAATGCTTCTATAAATATTTGTGTACAAGTTTTTTAATTTTTTATTTATTCATTTTAGAGAGGAGACACAGAGTGAGAGAGAGAGAGAAAGAGAGAAAGGGGGGAGGAGCTGGAAGCATCAACTCCCATATGTGCCTTGACCAGACCAGTGCAGGGTTTTGAACTGACGACCTCAGTGTTCCCAGGCCGACGCTTTATCCACTGTGCCACCACAGGTCAGGCTTGTGTACAAGTTTTTATGTGGACATGGTCCCTTTCCTTTTGGGCATATATACTGAGGGGTGGAACTGGTGGGTTGGACGGTAAATCTATGTTTAATATTTTGAGGCACTACCACACTGTTTTTCACAGTGGCTGCCCGCTTTGTATCCCCACCAGCAGTGTGTGCAGATTCCAGTTTCTCCACATCTTCGTCAACAAAGTATTTGTACATGTAATTTTAGCATCCTAATCAAGCTGTAAAAAACAACATCCTTAAAAGGAAAACCACAGGGTGGGTTATAAAGACATGGAATCAAGCAGTATTATTTTAGCTTGTTTGGAACAGCAACAAGTACATATTTAAGGAGCACCTACTAGATGTAGGGCACTAGAATAGGAAATGGGCTTTAAGGTGTTTCTCATGCTTGAGTTAACTAAGATTCAGGAAGTACCTCAAATCAGGAACTATCTCAAGATCTCTAGGTCTGGTTCTACAGGCAGAGCAGCGTGACAGAAAAATCTGGTGATCCTAATCACCCAATGTACGCAGATGCAAGTAATAACAGTTTGGGGTTCCTTGGTGAGCCAGGCAGAGATGTGGACAGAACACATTCAGGAGACCTATAATTGGTCTCAATTTCCAGCTTTGAGTTCAGACCAGCCTTTGGGCAACTGGCGACCGATTAGCTGGAATCCAAGCCACAGAAGTGTTTTGTTCAGTCCATGTAGTGCTTCAAACATCCTGATTTGTATTCCTTTACACTCTCTGGTCTTTTACACCCCCACAGCTCTCTGTTGTTTTATATGTACCTAACCTGGTTCCCTCTTTTACGTTATCTGTCTGGCTCCTAGAGGTATGTGACTGTGCACGTCCTGCTTAGGATGATGCTTGAGTCATACGTTTAAAGTCTGGGCAATTATTAAGTAGAACATGACTGCCATCAGCAAAAAGCAAATAGTAAGGTATCTGCACTGCATCATCAAGCAGTTATTAAATAGATAATTGTGCAATATGTTACATAGAGACCAATAAATAGATGTGACCTGTACCTACTATAACCTTACAGACTAAGGTAAACCACACTGACACAGACAGATATTCACGGGGCCAACAGAGAGTGGAAAAAGACCTACAGACCATGAAGAAAACAAACAGGATGGAGGTCAGTACTGAGCACAGCGGCACAGCCAAAATCGTGATGGCCCCTTCTTACACGTGCATGCTAAAAACGAATTTCTTTACAAAAGATACTCTTCCCAGATTATTCTTATGAAAATTTTCAAGCATTTGCTGATTGTATCTTCATAATATGATTTATAAGACTTGTGAAATTCCAACACCCTTTAGCAATACAAACATGAGAGGACTCTCTGTCCAGAAAAAGACAATTATTTGCTTCAGAAACCCCATCTCAAGCTCTGCAGCTAGGAAACCTAATGTGAGTGAGATACCTGACCCATCCTACAAAGTTATCCTTATGGGGTCAGATTTTCATTCATTCATTTATTATTATTATTTTTACAGAGATAGAGTCAAAGAGAGGGACAGAGAGGGACAGACAGTAAGGGAGAGAGATGAGAAGCATCAATTCTTCATTGCGGCACTTTAGTTGTTCATTGATTGCTTTATCATATGTGCCTTGACTGGGGGAGGAGGGTTACAACAGAGCAAGTGACCCCTTGCTCAAGCCAGCGACCTTGGGTTCAAGACAGTGACCTTGGGCTTCAAGTCAGCAACCATGGGAACATGTCTATGATCCCATTCTCAAGCCAGCAACCCCACACTCAAGCTGGTAAGCTGGTGCTCAAGCGGGATGAGCACACACTCAAGCCAGTGATCTCAGGGTTTTGAATCTGGGTCCTCTGCATCCCAGTCCGACACTCAGTCCACTGCACCACAGCCTGCTGGGGTCAGAATTTTCAATGGTTGTTAAAGCATAATACATATGATATTAAGCATGTAATGGTTAAAATAATAGCCCTGAGCTATGGCAGTCAAGGTGACTCTCTAATAATGTCCTTAAGGCAGTGTTATGGCATTTATGACTTCTGCTCAATGGAAGAACTATTTCAGTTCATACCCCAATCATAAAATTACTTTCCCATCAAACCAGATTGCTTATAACCCCTTCCTAACTGAGATCAGAACCCAGAGATATAATGAGAATCATGAAGACAAGTAGTAAACTTAGATTTGATGTACACAATTTACAATGACTCAGGAACTCTGAATCTTAAAAAAATACATTGAAATAAAAAGCAATGCAATTTTGAGGAGGGAGATGTGTTAATGTATTACTTTTGCTTCCACAATACACAGTATACTTAACCCTAACAACTTTTTTTCCCTATAATTTAAAAAAGTTGGAATTGTAGGTGAGCATTAGTACTCTGTGACTGCCATAACAAATTCCCACAAGTCTGGGGGCTCAAAACAACAGTAGTGTATTCTCTCATTGTTATGCAGGTCAAAAGTTGGAGACCAAGGTGCTGACAGGGTTGCACTGCCTCCAGTTCCATGGGGCAGAATCCATTCTTTGCCCCTCCCAGCTTCTGGTGGCCATTGGCCTATTTGGCTTGTGTCTGCCTCTCTCTCTCTCTGCTCCACCTTCATATGGTCTTCTCTGCGTGTGCCTTCTCCTCATCTGTATGTCTTAAATCTCCCTCTGCTTCTCTTTATAAGGGCACTTGCCACTGGATTTAGGGCACAGCAGGAGAATTCAGAATCACCTCATTTTGAGATCCTTAATTTAATCACATCTGTGAAGATCTTTCCAAATAAGGTCACATTCACTGGTGCACACGTGGATATTTGAGAATTTTTGGGTCTACCATATGTGTGTGCTTATCCAACTGCACCAAGATAAAGAGGGATGTGCACATTTGAAAGATCTGATTGGGACAGTACTTGCACATTTATACTCACATTGAATACCCAGTCTTGACTATTTTTAGAAGGCCAGAAGGATCTGGTCAGTGTAGTTCATACATTTGCCAAGCACAAACTGCATCACATGTGTGATGAGGTTAGTGGAAATAAGCATGAAAATATGTACTTGGTCACTGAGTATCCTAGCCAACGACCCAATACCCCCCATGTCACGGTGGCTTTGTTGTTCTCTAATCATGTAGATTTTCATTATACTTATGGAATATTATGGGATGGCATATGTGGGGGAACAGGATACACACTGCTCAGAAATATTAGGGGATCAGGGAACGTGCAGGTACTCAGTACTTTCAGCCTTTTGTATAGTGCATTTTCACCAATGAAATAAAAGTTGGTTTTGCATCTCATTTGCATAATCAAACAACTTTCTCTGACTTGTCATTTGCTTTTCTGATGTTCTTGTTTAATAAAAAAGTAAATCAAACGCTTTTTATCGCTACATACTCATTTTCAAATATCCCCCAATATTTGTGAACAGTATATATATATATATATATATATATATATATATATATATATACTGCTTATATATTTATATATATATAAATTTGAACTCAATTGAACATGAACAAAAAGGGTCACAAAAAATGGCTGCAGGAATGACTGACTCATTTACTCAGGGTGGGAAAAGACGCACTGCTGCAGTTTCCCTGGAAGCCAGGGGGGATGGTCTTACCACTTGATTGCAGGCCTAAGTTAATCATCTCAGAATGTTGTGACCTTACTTTGTTCTTAAAGGTTATTCATGAAAGGCCCTCATGTAATAACTTTCAGTCAAAATTTTTCTATAAAATAGGTAGGATCTCAGACCATCCCTGAAAGTCTGGAGAACCCTTCCTTGTCAGTGCACATGGCCGGTGGCCAACTCTGGAGCCCAGGCAGAGGCTTCCCAGTCTGGTGATGTGTTCCTCTATGGTTTGGTGAGATTTGCACATACTCATACTTCTCTTTTTCTTAGTCTATTGCTTTAACTAGCTATTACTCTAGAACCCAGGCTGATGTTTCTTCGTGTGGTGATGTTGTGTAGCTTATTTTTGTGTTGATTCTTCTTTAGGTTACATAAGTTCAAACCCTTTTTGGTTTTGCATTATTAATTATTATTAATCATAATAAATCTCCCCCTAAAATCCATCTGTGAGTAATTGCAACTCTGTACCATGCTTCCTGCACAGCACAGTATACTATGCTAGAGAAATGTTTTGGCTCTTAAGAATGCCAAAGCTCAGTTACCTATGGGAAGATATTTGAAAGCACATTTGAGGGACTGAGAATGTTGGAGATACTAGGAGACAGACCAGTAATGCCATAGTCAATGCCACTCCTCTTTAAATAATTGCTATCTATTTCTAAGGTAAATATTGGTAAGATAAACTAATTGCAGATGAAAGCAATACTAAAGAAGTTTCCTAAACAACTGCTTTTTAAGGTAACGATGTTCTGACATCTGAAATATGACAATTGGAAAAAGCCTCACATACTGGTGGGCCTATTTCTCCTTCCACATCTTGAAAGACACTTAAGGAAAACAAACAAAAACGTTTACAATATTAATAACCAAGCATAAAATGAGTAGCCATAATGAAAAAATATTGTGAATTATGAAATTAACTGTTTCATTTACTTTTGTTTTATATTTACTTAGATTGCAAATTAGGACTTGGAAGACCATCATGATATATTTGTATTATATCTCCATGTTGTAAACTAGGTACAAAGAGAGCTAAAATGAAAAACTAATTCATTTTACTTATAATAATGGGTTAGACTGGAGAATTACTTTTCCTGGAATATTAGAAAAATAGCCGTGAGTCTTTTGTCTCTATTATAGCACTTTTCACACTCTACTCTGAAAAACTGGTTGTGTAAATAATGTTCTTTCCCACAAAACTTCTTGAGGACAAGGACCTTAACTTTGTCTTTTCTTTTTAAATGTCCACCTGCTGCCTAGCACTGTGTATTATATACATATAGTAGATATTCAATAAATCATGACTGAAATGCAGCTTATGTCTCAGGAATAGAGGGCTAACCCCCAAAGGGCAGGCAAGCTATATAGCCTACAAGTTTGGCACTCTGGGGAATTACTTATCATTATCCTTTAAGGACATTCCCCCATCTCTTCCTTGTTTTTGTTTGCATCTTCCCTTTTTCCTGTGTCTTCTCTAACTTTGTTACTATAGACTGAAAATTTGTGTCCCCTCCCCCAAATTCATGTGTAGAGACCTAATCCCCAATGTGATGGTATTAAGAGGCGGGGACCTCTGGGATATGATTAGGTTGTGAGGGTAGAGCCCTCATGTTGGGTAGATAAAATACATTATGCTCACTTTGTTAAAGATGGCGCTGACCACATGGAATCCCGTCGCCCAGGTGATGATATTAGTTGCTCTTCTTGCTTGGGATGGGTGTGATTATTTTAATATGTGTTGGGGGAGGGCTTCTGCGCCAAAAGGTTTTAAAGGGAGAGATCACGTTGTTCCGGAAAAGAGTGATTATGTTTTAGGAAAAGCCCATGCTGTAGGAGAGCAGAGAAAGGCCATGTGGAAGAGGCCAGGAGAAGCAGCCAAGATGGCAAAATGCTGAAGGAGAAGCCAGTTTGTGCAGAGTTTGTGCAGGAGGAGATGGGAAACAGAGGTGAATAAAGCTGGTGAGGTAGAAAACTTTGATTCTAGGAAACTTGGATAAGTCAGTGGCTTTTGGAGCCCTGAATGGAAAGGGAAGTGTTTTCCCACTGTGTGTATTTCTTGCCCGCCAAGTGCAAGCTAGGATTAAAGCTAATGGCCCACCAGTTCTTTGGCTCCATTGTTTCATTACTGTCTGTCCGAATCTAAAATGAACCTGTACTGGCCAGGCGGCTATGATGGTGGCCGTGGCTACTGGCCTTACACCTCATGACCGGATTAGCGCCCTTGTGAAAGAGGCTCCAGAGAGACCCCAGTGAGAAGATGGCCACTTATGAACCAGGAAGCAGGTTCTCATCAGACAGTGAATCTGCTGATGCCTGGATTTTGGACTTCCTAAGCCTCCAGATCGGTAAGAAATAAATGTTCGTTTTTTATAAATCACCCAATCTATGGTACTTTGTTACAACATTCTGAATAGACTAAAACAGCCATGATTTTGACTGCCTTCATCCTATAGAATACACTGAATCCATAGCCATTTCCTAGGTCAGAGGTGGCATTGTGTGGAACTTGGGAATTCTGGGGCAACCTTCGCATTCCATGATTCCATCAAGAACTTCATCATGCCTGCCTGACAACACTGAGGGAGACAGTGAAGAGGAAGTGAGTTTCTTCTATCCGCTCCCTATTGTTACTCCATTTTGAAGGCACTTTTCATATTGCTATAAGAAAACAAGAGGGGCCTGACCAGGCAGTGGTGCAGTGGATTGGGCGTCGGACTGGGATGCAGAGGATCCACGTTCGAGACCCCGAGGTCGCCAGTTTGAGCGCAGGCTCATCTGATTTGAGCAAAGCTCACCCGCTTGGACCCAAGGTTGCTGGCTTGAGCAAGGGGTTACACGGTTGGCTGAAGGCCCACGGTCAAGGCACATATGAGAAAGCAATCAATGAACAACTAGGGTGTCGCAACGAAAAACTGATGATCGATGCTTCTCATCTCTCTCCGTTCCTGTCTGTCTCTATCTATCCCTCTCTCTGACTCTCTCTCTATCTCTGTAAAAAAAAAAAAAAAAAAAAAAAAAGAAATAAAGAAAGAAAACAAGAGGGAACATAAAAATCAAAATGAAAGGAAAAAGCATGAGTTTTGACAAATGAGTTACAGTGGACTTAGAAAAAGGAGAACGAAAGATCAAGAGAAAAACCAGATTGATAGTAGACTCATTTGTTATATAATTGTTAGCTCAGATTCTTTAAGTCAAAATTGCAATTTTTGTTCAAATTCTTCTAGAACATGTCAAAATTTCATCATGGAATGACTTTAGTTTCACCACATATATTTTATTAATAAACACCAAGCTATAACATTTTTTTACACATGAATATGGAACAATGCACTTGTTATATACCATGTGATCATAGATTCTTTTCACTCTGAACCCCAAGCCCCAGAAATACTGTACTATCTCTTGATTTTGTGGTTATAGCCAGCACCACCCTCACCGTCTGGCCAAGATACAGTAATTAGATTTTATCTACTGGGCCTTGGGCTCTTTGTAGCCTTTGTTTCTTTATTTTTTAGGTCCTTGCTGCTCAGAGGATGGTCCATGAACCCGTAGCAGCAGCATCACCTGGAAGCCTGTTGGAAATGCAGACTCTTGGGTCCCACTTATCAAATCCCCACATTTAAGTTTGGGAAGAGCTGCTCTGATTGACATATACCAATCTTGCCTCTCCAACTATACTCCGCTTACTGCAGGAACTGGTCCCATGCAGCCTTAATCGTCTTTGTAATCCCTCTCTCCTCTTTGGCTTCCTCCATGACCAACATAAGGTTCCAAAAATAATAGATGTTTAATAAATGCTGACAGAGCACTACTCCCAATTTGGACTTTATCCTGCTGTAATTGTTTAGTATTGTCTGGTTGTTTGCCATCCATTTCAATGTCCTACATATTAGCTGCCAAGATAGCCCGACTCCATTCACATATGGCATAGGCTTGTCCAGGACTCTAGGATGTAGCACTCATTGTTGGTAATAACGTGAACTTACCGTCTGGGGATTTTATTGTCAGTGACTTTGTCTTGTCATTTAGGATTAAGAATAGTTTATAAGAAATACTGATAAAATGGTCCAGAACAGGGATTAAAAGTATAGCCTGTAGGCCAAATCTAGCCTGCTGCCATTTTTTATCACAAAGTTATATTGGAACACAGCCACATCCAATAGTTTACGGATTGTCTATGGCTACTTTTCATCCACAATGGCAAAGCTGAGTAGTTGTGATAGGCACCATACGGCCTGTAGAGCCTAAAATATTTCCTACTGATCCATTATAAAAAATCTTTGCCAGTCTCTTGTCTAGATCTATATTTGATGTGTGTGTGGCAGGAGCAGTCTCCTTGGGTTCACTGAAAGTTGCAACGACCCAGTGATAGGGAACTTCCAAAAGACAGCCATAAGATCCCTACCTTCTGGTATTCAGGCCCTTGGAATATCCTCTTCCTTTGAATGTGGGCTGGCTGTTAGCCTTCTGGTCAATCCTAAGAACCATCCAATACCTTTCCAATAAGTTCCTGCTGCTTAAGAAAGCTAGAATAGTGTCCTATTGTTGACTACTGAGCATCTCAGCAGATGGATACATACTATTAAAGATATACATGGTAAAGATTGGAAGCAGGTGCAAAAAGTGTTAAGATCAAGGCTACTGGATTTTTACCACTTATCTCTATGTACAAGTTTAATATTTCACAATAAAAACTAACTTTTAATTATGTATTGCAATTCTCCATTTTGAAACAGTTTGGGATTTTCCTTCACGTTACTTTAGTAACAATTTTGGCAACATAAAATTATTGTGTAGCCTTGTTCCATGTAGCACATCCAAATCACTTTTCCATGTCTTCAAAACCATTTTTAAAGAGGCCATATATTTATTTCAGCCTGGATATGTGCAAGAGGCCTGGAGGGAGTGGGTCACTATTAAGTCAAGACAAACAAGTATCTTTTTCTAACTTGTTGGCCTCATCCTTTTGGCAATTTCCCTACCCAGAGGGGATGCTCTTAAAAAAAATTGAACAAATGTGCTACATATGTTCCTGCTGTCCTAATTCCAGAGAGAGGAATATATGATGCTTTTGTCAGCTAGTCCCTTCCTGCTGAGCATTTAGTTTGCTTCTGTATTTCATCCATTAGTACTTTTTGTTGAACATTTTTAGGCCTAAATTTCTTCCACATTTTAGATTTTCTATCTTGGTTTCAATTTTTCGGTGGGAATAAGTCAACAGGCAGGAAGGCCTTCATGTCTCTTTATAAATATCATCAAATATGTAGCTTTTTAAAATGACATTATTAATGTACTCTGTCACCTTCACTATAAGACATGCCCATGTCACAGCATACTCCCCCAAAATGAAATAATTAATTTCATGAGATTAGTTTTTTAAAGAAAACCAGTCATTCCCATAAAAAGTGTCCAACAAAATGTCAGATACTTCTATTCTTTTTTTGAGAGAGAGACAGACAGGAATGAATTGATGAGAAGCATCAACTCATAGTGTGGCACTTTCATAAGTGCCTTGACTTGACAGGGGAAGGAGGGACAGTGACCCCTTCCTTGCTCAAGCCAGCAACCTCCTTTAGGTTCAAGCCAGCACTCAAGCTGATGACCTATTCACTGTGCCACCACCGGTCAGGCTCAGATACTTTAATTCTCTCAACCATTGCCAGGGTATGTAAAGTTCTAAATAGTTTCCAAGTGTGCTGATGGAAAAAAAAAAGTACACTTTCACAAATAAAACCCTGATGAGAATTTTAGGAAAGTTTGAATGATGAGGCTTGGAGCTAATTATTCTACCTTGGCTAGTCAACAGTTAAATAGAGATTGGCTTATATTCAACTCATTGTTACTGCAATATAAGTAAAAGTTTTAGAATAAGTTAAATACAATGACATTTTGTAATTTAAAGTATGTTGGCTTGAAAAAGTCATAAAACAATAAGGTTATAATTATCAGATATTTTTATTAAAGAACAACAGGGCATCTACTTGCCTGGGTAATTGAGGGAGAAATTAGACCAAATAACTATTAGTTCTGGCCAGGCATCGAGGGCTTTCAGTTAAGTCACCATTTATCTATCGTCATCAAAACAAAATAAATAATTCTCTATTCAGCAAATGATTCCTTGCTTATTTGCCCAATTACTATCATAATATATTTGGAAGCAAACAAAATACCAGAATTTCTCATGTATTTTACACGTATAAAAGTTCAGTTTTTCCCCCTAAGGAAAGGATAACATAAATAAAGGGGAGCGGTGAAAAGGAAATAGTAATGCTAGGATGGGTCTGAGAGCAACACTTGGCAACTTGTGCCAAATTAGTGGACCAACCAATGTACCATTGGGAATTGCAAAGTAGGAAGTCTTATTTTTGACTCTGCTGACCTCAGTGAATATTTCCTTGTTTTAAAAATGAGCATAATTCTTTGCTACCTAAGGAGGCTTGTTATGAAAATTAATGAGCCTATAAAATGTTTTGACGTCTCTAAAAGCCCTCCCTAACTACTCACTATAACCTTGTCTTCTAACTGCGCTGTGAAGTGCCAGGTTTTTCTAGGACACCTGTTACACCACTATAAGTTCACTTTAAATCATCATAAAATTAATTAATACAATGCTCACTACAGTATTTTAAGGAGTAGATTTTTGTCTACAGAAATGATTTTCACACCCCCTATTATAATATTAAGGTATTAAATACTGTGAAGTAGGAAATACCGTAGGTTCATAAAGAGGGAGGCGGCCAAAGGGAACCTGTCTTGAGGAACCCGTGGGCACTCCCCCTACTGCTTACCTCTGGGACCCGATTTGGGCTCCCGGAACCCGAGCGCTTCGGGGGCGCCCGCGGGCCGTGGTCGCGGCGGCCCCAGCGGAGCTCGATTACTTTCGCCTGGGCGAGAAGCTGCACCACCGCTCCAGCGGGAACCCAACGGTGAGGAGGTGGGGCGACGACAACAAAAAGAAGTAAAGTAGGAGGAGATTCTCCCGGGGAGGGCCGAGACGGGCGGAGGGACGGCGGCGGGCTCGGGGGGAGGCGGGAAAGGCAGCAGGGACCCCGCGCCCGAAGCGCCGCGTCTAGTTCGCGAGCGGCCAGCAGGCCAGGGAGAGAGGTCTCCACCGTTCTGGTCGTGCGCCTCAACCCCGCCGCCCAGCCAGCGCGCCCGACCCCCGCCGCTGGGCTCCCCGCCCCTCGCGCCGCTCGCGCGCTCGGTGCCCGCCCCCTCGCCCAGCGCCGCCCGCGCGCAGCGTCTCGCGCCGGCCGGGCAGCCCGCCGGGAAACAGCCGCAGGAGCAGCGGCCGCGGCGGCTGCCACCGTGCTTTCTTCGCTGCGCTCCTGCCGCGCCCTCGCCTTCAGCGTCTCGGCCCGGGCCCGCGCTCCGGCCAACGTTCTCTCGGGGCCTCCCGGGCCCGCCGCCCACTCCCCGTCTCCGAGACCCGCCTCCCCCCCCAACCGTCGCGCTCTCCCTCGGCGCGCGGCCCGCCGCCTGCTTCCGGGGCGGGCGGACTGGGCGCCTGGTGCCGGCGGCCGCGGCGACAGCGCCCCCGGGAAGCAGAGGAGGAAGGAGAGAAGAGGTGGAGGTGGCCGCAGGCTGAGTCGCGGCCGGAATGTCCGGGCAGCCGCCGCCGCCGCAGCAGCAGCAGCAGCAACAACAACAGCCCCAGCAGCAGCAGCTGCCGCCGCCACCGCCGGCAGCCGTGGCCCCGGTCTCCGGAGTCGTCCTGCCGACGCCCCCGGCCGTCAGCGCCGGCTCCTCTCCAGCGGGCTCGCCCGGTGGTGGCGCGGGCGGCGGGGGCGGCTTGGGGGCCGCCGCCGCCGCCCTGCTCCTCCACCCGCCGCCGCCGCCGCCGCCACCCCCGGCCACCGCGGCCCCGCCGCCGCCCCCGCCGCCCCTGCCGCCCGCCTCGGTCGCCGCCCCCGCCAGCGCGTCCCCGGTGCCCCCTGGTCTTGCTCCCGGCCCGGCCGGAGGCGCCCCAGCCCTGGCGGGCAGCATCGCGGCGGCCCCCTTCCCGCACGGGGACTCGGCCCTGAACGAGCAGGAGAAGGAGCTGCAGCGGCGGCTGAAGCGCCTCTACCCGGCCGTGGACGAGCAGGAGACGCCACTGCCTCGGTCCTGGAGCCCGAAAGACAAATTCAGCTACATCGGCCTCTCTCAGAACAACCTGCGGGTGCACTACAAAGGTACTGGGCGTGTGTCCTGCGGTGGGAGTGGGGCCACTGACCCGAAGTGTCCTGCCGTCGCTGCCGACTCTCGACCCGCCCCCAACCCCCTCCTTCCTGGGCTGGGCGCCCTCGGAGGTGACTCGCCGCTTGTGCTGCTTCTCCGAGGGTGGGATGGGGGTCGTGGTGAAAGGTGCGAGGGCAAAGGGCCAGATGCTTGGAAAAGGAAGGTGAGTGTATATACTGCTGCTCGGCAAAATGGAGCGGGTAATCCTAGACCGGGAGGAGGACACCTTGAGGGAATTCAGGATGACAGGACACAACTCGCTTTCTGATTTAATTTGAAGATAAATCTTAGGGCTTGTTGGATGGAGGAATCCAGGGACTCGGAGTTAGGTTACATTGTTCTCCAGGTGGCGGTGGGTCAGGGATTCTCTTCTTACGGAGGGGGAAGAGAGGCACGATTCCGAGGTATAATTTCTTATTAGCGGAGATAAAGAATATGTAGTGGAAGAAGTAATCAGTGGAGGATTTTGTCCTAAATTAGGCCAGAGACTGTCGAGTGAGACAAAAGGATAAGGAGCCCAAGTTTGCTACTAAAGGCAACTAATAGAGGTAGAAACCTCAGGAGTCCGCGTTTTTTTTTTCCGGGAGCAGAGAAATCTGCCGCTGCGTCTTGGAAATGCCCTATATTTACGTACTGGCGTTTAATGAAATCTGATTGAAAACAAGGATTTAAAATAATTGTTATTTAGTATTTTAAATAAAATTGACTTATATTTTACACCTGCAGTTAAAAAAAAAAGCCTTAGGTTTGTGCTTGTCTCCTACCTTCCTCATCAATGTCCACTGTATTAAACATACCTTTAAGCAGATCAGTTTTATATAAAATTATAAATTGCTGTGGGAATTTTTGAAATGCAGCCCAAATCAGTAGCATGTTTACGTGGGGGAAGGAACGATCCAATGTATCTGCCTGGAAACAAATCCAGTTTTTTAGGCCCCAAACCTGAATCTGGAGCTTTTGCATTCAAAGCAGCCTCGTTTTGATTGGCTACAAAGGGAGGGTCTTAATCAGATCCTAGTGACATGGATATAGGGGGGTGTAAACAATCATGGTGATTAAATTGTTAAAGTATACAGGCCTGAAATTTGAGAAGAACTTTGACAATTAAGTTACTATTTAATCAGAAAGGAGAATGGCGACAAATCTACCAAACGATTTGGTTGCAGAGAATCACATATAAAAAAAGAAAGGCCTTGTTGAATATTTCTTTTTTTTATCCATAGATCGAGAGAAAAACTTTCCATATGCTTCTTAATCTACAGGGCTGAAAATTTCAAAATATTGGCTTTGTTTCTTAAGTTAGGACATTTTGTTAGTACCCTGTTAAGGCTATCATTTAATTTTGTGTTGTAATTTGTGTGAACGGTATTGTTATGAGTGTTGACTTCTGATCTGGCTGCCAAAAAACTTTTTGTTAGACTTAACAAAACTTTTATTTTAAATTTATGGTTGATGGTTAATAATTAGCTTGTAAAAAGCAGAGGCAGAAGATAAAGAGGATTATTGAACAAAGAGTCCTAGCTTTCCTGAGTCCTGCAATCATTTGTGATTTTAGGCATGTTACAAAACAGGGCCTCAGTTTGTTTCTTCCTCTAAGTGATAAGGGAGTTGAGCCTACATGGTTGGGAAGGAAATTTCCAGCTCTGAATTTCCATGATATCTAAGATTCATGATTGCAGTCTATTTAGCACCGTAATATGGCTTCATTAGTTTCACTAACTCCTTTTACATAAAATTGATGATTTGGGTTAAAAACAAGTACGTTTGTTTGAAATTGGTTGGAGTTTGGGATATTTATGACACTGCCGTCTCAATTATTTTTCCTGTTGGCTTCTGTATTACTTTCTGTTGTGTAATACTAAGATTCACTTTCTGGAAACTTCACTCTTTTATAAACATAAGCCATTATTTCCAGAAGAACAGATTTTGTTGTTTGTCATCCTTTTACTTTTCTGTCCCTTTTCTTCTATCTCTCCTTTGTCTCTCCCTTCCCTCTTCTTGCAGTCTTTCCCCCTTCTACTGCCTCTTCCTCTTGCCTTGCTATTTTAATGTGTTGGGTTTTTTTTTTCTCTTCTTCTTGTTTTTCTCTGTGCCTTCTGAGTGAACCACACCAAAACTACTGGGCAGCCCTGTCCCAGTAATAAGGGAAGGGGGAGGGAAGGGGAAGTGTCATAGGTAGTGGGTTACTAAAACTTTGAAGTCCCAAAATAAAAACAGTGTATTTTATTTAACCGGTCATTGTGCTGTATTGTTTTTATCTAAGCATTTTGAGACATTTTTAACATTAAAAATTACTGCCCACAGAGTATTTTTGCATACAGAGTTTTAAAGGATTGATAATCATTTTCCAGACTGAGGATTTTCCTTATCTTTGAAATGGAATTTTGACACCTTAGTTAGTTGATTGCTTCTCACATGTGCCTTGACCACGGGCCTTCAGCAGACCCAGCCACCCCTTACTCGAGGCAGCGATCTTGGTTGGACTCAAGCTGGTGAGCTTTTGCTCAAACCAGATGAGCCCACACTCAAGCTGGTGACCTCGGGGTCTTGAACCTGAGCTCCTCCGCATCCCAGTCTGACACTCTATCCACTGCGCCACCGCCTGGTCAGGCCACATTCTGTTTTTTAAGAGGTTATTCTTCTAAGTTGAAATCACTTTTTGGAAGCAGTGTGTATGGTTCCTTAAATAATGTGAAGGGATTAATGTTAACACCAGACAAAAAGACAGAGTTGTTTGGATTGCAGAGGAATAGCAGGGTTTGTAGTCTGTATGTTAAAAATAATTGTTTTTTTTTTTAAATCCTTTTGCTTAGAAGTCACACACCAACTGTTGAAACAGGCATGTTTCTTTCCTTTTATTTTTATAATTCTTGTCATCTCTGTGTAAGTACAAATGTGACAAGTTTAGACTTATTTATGAGGATAACTTTATTCCGATTTAAAGCATTTTCATGAATTTGACAATGGATTTGATTACTATAACAATTCATTTTCATATCTGTGAAGTTATCACTATTGGATACTTTACAAAGCATTTTGATACAAGTAGACTTGGACAAGATGGTGGAATTTTCATCTTAGATCTGAGAAAATGGGAACACGGAGGTTAGATTTTGCCAGTCATAAGCCGGGGTTGAGAATTTTCACTGACATCTAAATTTAGTGCTCTTTCTGCTATACTGAATTGCCTATTCCAATTTGTATGAGAATTATCTCAAATAGATAAAATTCAATGATAAAATTAGAGCTTTTTGAAGAATAGTTGACTCTCCTCTGGAGAGAAGTGGTACAAGGAGCACGTAATGCCATGGAAAAGTCCAGACATCCTGTTTATGCTAATTTAGGGCAGCTTAGAAGAAAAACAGGAGAAGTATAGGTTGGGAATGGTAGGAAGCAATGAAATAGTAGATTACACTTTTTAATTAAAGCATTATTAACAGTATCTAACCAAATAGGTTGAACTTTTTAATTTTCCTGCCCCTCAGTATCAACAGTCATTAGACCTAAGTTTAATTGCTTCTCTGATTTCTTGCACTTAGGTTTGAACAAATATCTCAATAATTATTTGCTTGCCTGTCAATACAAATGTCTTCTTAAAAATGGGGGTGGGGGTTGTTAGGAAATTGACTCTTAAAATTAAGAAATTTAAAAACCAAACTGAACTTTTCCCAGGATTCCTTTGTCAAAATTTTCAGAAATTTAGCTTTAAAAGTATCAGTTGATAATTGAAAAAATCAAGTGAATTTAATAATACTTGCAGAAAAATAAACAATAGTAATGATAATTTATTGAGCAGTTGCTGATAGTCTGCTAGGCAGTTTCTATATATGCTTTGTTCTTTTTTTACTTATTATGTCATTTATGCTACAACCTTTTAGTGAATGTCTGTAAGCTGGGCATGCAAAGGTGCTTGACATGTTGTCTTTGAATTCATAGAGTTCAAAGGGCACGAGTGGAGGAAAAGAGGTGTTAAAAAGAGTAGTGTGGAGGACAGGCTGACGTTGGAGGGGATGAAGGTAGTGAGTCAGGGGCAGCTTTTAGAGGGAATGAGGCTCTTGGTCAGTCTTAAAAGATGAGTAGTCTGTAGAGGATGAGGAGGGGCTGGGTACAGGTAAAAAAATACAGAGAATTATTGTATATGTTTGAATGTACAAGCCATTTTGGGTTATTGGAATTGAAGTGGGTGACAAGGAGCAGCTGGGGAAAGGTTGTGAGAGGCCTTGTAGAATATTTTATTGAGCTTAGATCTTATTCCTTAGGTGACGAGGAATCGTCAAAGGATTTTAAATAGTGACTGGTTTGTATATTTGTCAGATTACACAGCTATTTGGAAAATAGATTCAAGGGGTATATTACTGGAGATAGCAAACTTATTTAGAAGGCTGTTGCAGCAGAGCACCTAAATAAGGATCTGAACTTGACCAGTGGTAAAGATAGCTGGAAAAGAACAGTGTAGTTGTAGTTTTTTTAAACTGACACAGACAGGATATGATAGAATGATGGAGAGAGAACTCAAAGCTGATGTTTAAGTTTCTGGCTCTATTAGATTCTTGCAATGAATCAATTATTGTAAGGAGTATTACAGTACATATGAAGATAAGTAAAAATGAGAATGTTAGCCATGTGATCTGACTTCATGGGAAGAGAAGCCAAAGAAACAAGCCTTACAGAAAGAACAGGTCCTTTGGAGTTAAGATGGCTCCAAGTAATCACAACAGCTGGAGTTCATGGCTCTTCACTTTATTCTCCTGCTAAAGTGACTCATCTGCAGTCCATAGTTTCTGGCTTTTTTCTTTCTTTTTTTGAGAGAGAGAAAGGCAGGAAGGAAGAGAGATGAGAAGCATCAACTTGTAATTGTATCACTTTAGTTGTTCATTGATTGCTTCTCCTTTGTGCCTTGATGGGGGAGGGGGGGAATTAGGCCAAGCCAGTGACCTTGAACTTCAAGCCAGTAACCTTTGGGCTCAAATTAGTGATGTTGGGATCATTTTGGTGATCCCATGCTCAAGCTGGTGAATCTGCAGCATCCTCAGGGTTTTGAACCTGGGACCTCAGCATCCCAGGTTCACACTCGTATCCACTGTGCCACCACTGGTCAGGCTGGTTTTCTTACTTCACTTTTTCCTCTTGACTGACTTGTTCTTTCCTTCTATTTCAAATTTCTGAGAGTCTTTTTTTTTTTTTTTTTTTCCCCAAGGACAGAGAGAGAGAGATTCAGAGAGAGGGATAGATAGGGACAGACAGATAGGAATGGAGACAGGTTATAAGCATCAATCATTAGTTTCTCGTTGCCGTTGCGACACCTTAGTTGTTCATTGATTGCTTTCTCACATGTGCCTTGACCGCGGGCTTTCAGCAGGCTGAGCCACCCCTTGCTGGAGCCAGTGACCTTGAGTCCAAGCTGACGAGCTTTTTGCTCAAACCAGATGGGCCCGCGCTCAAGCTGGCGAGCTCGGGGTCTCGAACCTGGGTCTTTTGGCATCCAAGTCCGACGCTCTATCCACTGCGCCACCGCCTGGTCAGGATGAGAGTCTTATATTGGCCTTGCTAATTGTCATCTTTCTTAGTTGGGCAGAGCTTTTCACTGTATGCTATGGCGTGAATTAATGACTTTCATGTCAGGTGCTAACCTGTGTTGAATTAGCTATAGGGGTATGAGGGTGGTTATGATATACTACTCACAAAAATTAGGGGATATTTCAAAATGAATATGAAGTGATTTAAAGAAAATCATTTGATTTTATTAAACAAGAACATCAGAAAAGCAAACAAGTCAAAGAAAGTTGCTTAATTATGCAAATGAGATACAAAACCAACTTTTATTTCACTATACAAAAGGCTGAAAGTACTGGAGTATCTACACGTTCCCTCATCCTCTAATTTTTGTGAGCAGTGCATATAAAATAGTCTCCTGGCAGAATAATGGTCTGGAATCCACTTCTTTCAGTAGGGATAGTGTGTGAGGCCATTTTTCCTAGGAAGAGTGGCACAGACCTGGGCTTGGGAGAGAGAGCTAGGTCATGAGTGACTTGGGAGTAACCTCTTGGTGGTAGTTGGAATACTGGAAGTATATGGAAGAGTAAGTGAAGTGAGAAGAGCAGTGGACCAAAGATGGAACCCTGAGCAACACTAACATTGAAAGACTGGATGGGTCCTAAGAAGAAACAGTTAAGAGGAATCTGGACAGAAGAGTATGTGGTGTCACAGATACTGAGTGAAATACCAGAAAGTGATCTTTAGTTGTCAACTATAACAGATAGGTTCAGTGAGATAGGCACAGAAAAATTTCCACAGAATTTGGAAATTAGATTATTGTGACATTAGGGAGAACACTTTGAATTGAGTGATGGGGGCTAAAAATTATAATAAACAGGTCTACGCAGAGTGGACAGTAAATACATATTTCTCTTGAGAAATATAGATGAGGAAAGAGCTTTAAGCAGTGCTTGAAGGAGGATAAAGGTTAAGCAGGTTTTATTTTGTTTTTTAATGGCTGGCTGATAGCAGTGTTACACTATACTTGGAAAATAGCTTCTAATGTCAACATGGAAGATGAAAATCCCTGTAGTCCTAAATTATCCCTGAAATCTCCTTTAGGAAGTACTGTATTAGAGACTTATTGTATCATTTCTAAGTAAGTCTCGTTTTAGTCTGGCTGTTAATACTGAAGTGAAATATGCACTTCAAAGTGAATGAGATGATGATGTTAGTCCATGATATGGAGTCCCAATGAATGTATGTAAAATTTAACATATTTTAACAAATTAAATAGTGATCACACCTGTTTTTATTACTGTAAAGTTTTGGTGCGGTTGATAGAGCATTGGTCTGGGATGCTGAGGACCCAAGGTTGCTGGCTAGAACGCTGGCTCACCAGCTTGAATGCTGGGATGATCAGCTTGAATGTGGCCTCACAGGCACGACCCCATGGTCGCTGGCTTGAGCAAGGGGTCACTTGGTCTGCTGTAGCCCCCCAGTCAAGGCACATATGAAAAAGCAATCATGAACAACTATGGTGCCGCAACGAAGAATTGATGCTTTTCATCTCTCCCTCCCTTCCTGTCTGTCTGTCCCTCTCTGTCCCCCCCTCAAGAAGAAGTACATTATGTTCACCATCAACCCTGTGCGTTATTCACAGTGATTTACAGCACAGGAACACATATGAGGTGGGGCTAAAGTTGTTTATATGGAAAAGAACAAGAATAATAATACAAGAATATACTCTTGTGTTTCATGTACTCACAACTACAAACCAACTTTTGCCCCACTCTTTTTATAATTTCTATATTATGAAAAGTGTATACATTTCTTGATACTCTGCGCTTAGAGATTGAGGAGAAGAGGGAAAGGATGAAAAGACAGCTGGAAGGCTGACAGGAGAGCTTTAGAGGGAGGAAAGTGGTTCAGGAGCACAGGATGGCTAGTCTTAGAAAGAAGAGGAGCACATACTGTCATTCTTACAGTAGGGGAAGAGGTGAAAATGTTGTGCACAAAGACCAGTTTATAGTAGGAGAGTGGAGAGTAGTAGAACATGACCATACATAATGGTAGAGTCCCATAAGTCCTGTTTTATGATAAAATAGGCAAGGTGGTTTGCTCACTGAGTCTGTATAGAGGACTAAAGCTGAAAGTGAATGAAGAAAATGTGGAGTAGATACCGCCGAGAATAGGAAGCAAGCAAATTAAAGATTTGTGAGTGTATTGTTGATAGCAGTGGGAGAGCCCAGCTGACTGCATAATAGTGGCTCTTTGCTGGATTGTTTGACTTTATTTGGCAGAGGCCAACTACCCAGTGCAGGAGTATAGGGAAGGGAGATTACAGTATTGACTTAAGGCTGTGGTTTTGCTGTTTGGGTGTGATAGAAGGGTAGGCATCTCAGAGAAATCAAGGATATTTAGGAGCCTGTAAGAGATTACCATGTAAACCCATCTGGAGAAGGAAAAAGGAAGATAAATGAAGACAGGGTCCAGGGTATTGGAATTCCTTTGATGATGAAGAGTAAGGAGTAGTAAGGTCTATATAGAAAGGGGATATGATAGGATGGTGTGTCCGCGAGGAAGGTATGGGCATTTCTACTAAAATGCCAAAAATGTGTTGCTGGAAACAAACCTCATGTTTTCCACAGAATTGCCCTCTGAAAGTAGCAGGGCTTATGAGAAATATAGGGCTGAGCGGACCACTTAAAACCTGGAACCTTAGAACTGGTGTCCTACAAAAATAACACTCCTAATAAAATACAAGCCCAGTTTAATTTCCACTAGCAGCTGTGCCCAGTATCACAGGCTGCTGGATCTTTCTTAGAGATGTGACTGCTTGATAGCTCTAATAAAAAATAAAAATCTGATTCAGGATTTAGCCCTTTTCACTTTATTTTCTTTTGAGGGAGAGACAAGAAGGGAGAAAGATGAGAAGCATCAACTTGTAGTTGTGTCATTTTAGTTCATTCATTACTTCTTATATGTACCTTGATCAGGCACATATGTGTCCAGCTGAGCCAGTGACCCTCATGCTCAAGCTGGCTACCCTGCGCTCAAGCCAGATCAGCCCACACTCAAACTGATGACCTCAGGGATTTGAACATAGGACTTCACCATCCCTAGTCAACACTCTTATCTATCCAGTGTGCCACCACCAATCAGGCTCACTCTTTTTTTATTTTTTAAGAGAAGAAATAACATACCTTTAGCTATTAGAATGGTTAAAATCCAAAGAAAACTTGACAATGCCGGTTGCTGGTGAGGATGCAGAGCAACAGGAATTCTCAGACATTGCTGGTAGGAATGCAAAATGATACAGCCACATTGGAAGATGGTTTGGCCGTTCCTAACAAAGCTAAATACAGTTTTATCATATGATTTAGCAGTTGAGCTCCTTGCTATTTACCCAGCTGATTTGAAAACTTATACCTGCGCAAACACCTGCAGATGATTGTTCATAGCAGGTTTTGTCGCAATTGCCAAAAACATGCAACCAATATGTCTTTCTGTAGGTGAATAAACTGTGGTACATCCATACAATGGAATGTTATTCAGTGGTAAAAAGAAAGGAGCTATACATCCATATAAAGACAATGGATCTTAAGTGCATATTACTAACTGAAAGAGGCCAGTCTGAAAAAATTACATGCTGTATAATTCAATTATATGACATCCTGGAAAAGGGAAAACTATAGAGGTAGTAAAAAGATGAGTGATTGTCAGGGGCTTGAGGAGTACGGAGAGAGGGTGGAATTAGCAAAGCATGGGGAATTTTTTAGGTCAGTGAAAGTATTCTGTATGCTACTGTAATTGTGAATACATGACACTATTTATCAAACTCAAAATTTTACAGCATGAAGAGTGAACCTCAATGTATGCTATTTAAAAAAATTGTTAGGACGGGAAAAATCCCAGGATAGACTATAAAATGTGACATTTTTTTTTTTTTTTTTTACAGGGACAGAGAGAGAGTTGGAGAGAGGGATAGATAGGGACAGACAGACAGGAACAGAGAGAAATGAGAAGCATCAATCATTAGTTTTTCGTTGCCATTGAGACACCATAGTTGTTCATTGATTGCTTTCTGATATGTGCCTTGACCGCGGGCCTTCAGCAGACCGAGCAACCCCTTGCTGGAGCCAGCAACCTTGGGTCCAAGCTGGCGAGCTTTTGCTCAAGCCAGATGGGCCCACGCTCAAGCTAGCGACCTTGGGGTCTCGAACCTGGATCTTCCGCATCACAGTCCGACGCTCTATCCACTGCGCCACCGCCTGGTCAGGCGTGACCACATTTTTTTTACAAATGTATGAAACAGCCTCTGAAGGGGAGGGTAAAGGTGCTGACCTCAGTAACTTTGGAAATTAGTGGAATCTGTAAAACTAAAGGTAAAAGAAACTGCATAAGCACTGAATTCTTGTTGATAGTCATATTCTGTGGGGATACGAGTTACCATATTTCCCCATGTGTAAGACGCTCCCAGGTATAAGATGCACCTTAATTTGGGGGTCCGAAATTTGAAAAAAAGAAAAGTATTAAAGTTATTTAATTCAAGTTTTATTCATTATAAAATTCATACAACTCCTTATCACTGTCAAAACTCCTATCCATTTAGTTTGTCCTCATCTGTGTCTGATGACGAATCACTGTCTTCAACAATGAGTGCAAATACAAGTGCAAAAAAGCAGTAAATGTGAGTAAAAAAACTACAACCACTGTATAAGAGGCACCCAGTTTTTAGACCCCATATTTTCTGAAAAAAATGCGCATCTTATACATGGGGAGATAGGGTAACAATACTGATACTGCTGTATACTTACACTGGCACTGAATGATTAAATTAATGCATGGCAGATGATGAGAGCAAGGTTTCATACCATTGGAGTGGAATTTTACAGATAAGCAGAATGAGGACGTTAGAGCAATCCATGTAATAATTGATTATAGTTGGAGACATCACTATAAATTCAAGTTTAATAATATTGACGTGGATGATTAATGTATAGGAATGTAGCTATATGTATATACAGGGGTTTGGTATACACACGTTTCCTTGCTCTTCTCAGTAAAGGGGCCTAAAAGTAATAACACTGCTATAACAACTAGCACATAATACCTAGAGCTTGAGTTCTAATGCCATTTGCCATGGTTCCCTGAGGAAATCGCTCAGTCTAGGACTGGGGCAGGAAATACACTAGCATGTTGTAGAACCAGAACAGTGGTTCTTAACCTGGGTTCTATCGAACTCTAGGGGTTCGATGAGTCAGTCTCGGGTTCGGAGAAGCCTCTGCTGCGGAGGCTAGAATAAAGTAATACCGTAATTTGTTGTGAGTTCATGCATTTTGTTGGTTTTGTTCTTTGAGCAAGGTGATGTTCATGCATGGCTCATTTTGTGCACCAGTAAAAAAACATATACCTATGTCTTGAATTTGAAAAAAAAAATCCTATTTTATTTATCACTAAAGAAGGGTTCGGTGAATGCGTATATGAAACTGGTGGGTTCGGTACCTCAAAAAAGGTTAAGAACCACTGAACCAGAGTGTAACAAACAAAAAACACATGATGGAAGTGTGTTAGAGTACCAGAGAAGCCAACTGAAAAAACTCTTCATAACCTAAGGGGGAACAGTTTGAGCAACAAAATAAAGTAGCCTGACCAGGCAGTGGCGCAATGGATAGAGCATCGGACTGGGATATGGAGAACCCAGGTTCGAGACCCCGAGGTTGCCAGATGAGCGTGGGCTCATCTGGTTTGAGCAAGGCTCACCAGCTTGGACCCAAGGTTGCTGGCTCGAGCAAGGGGTCACTCTGTCTGCTGTAGCCCCCTGGTCAAGGCACATATGAGAAAGCAATCAATGAACAACTAAGGTGCCACAATGAAGAATTGATGCTTCTCATCTCTCTCCCTTTCTGTCTGTTTCTATCTGTCCCTCTCTCTGACTGTCTCTCTGTCTCTGCCACAGAAAAACAAATAAAAAAACAAAATACTGTTTACTTATAAATAAATATGTATACATTGTGTGAGTCCATACAGATATATCCAAAGAGAAAGTATCTTAGCACATTTTGATCCATACTGCACTTGAATTTTCTTCCCATGGCTTATTACAGTGTCAAGTGTAGCAGTTCCTGAAGCCACTAAACATTGGGCATTATAGGAATGTACTTCTATAGGAGTCTCTGTCTTTGTTGATTTAGGGCAGTGGTTCTTAACCTTTTTTGAGGTGCCGAACCCACCAGTTTCACATGTGCATTCACCGAACCCTTCTTTAGTGATAAATAAAATATGATTTTTTTCCCCCAAATTCAAGACATAGGTATATGTTTTTTTACTGGTGCACAAAATGAGCCGTGCATGAACTCACAACAAATTACGGTATTACTTTATTCTGGCCTCCGCAGCAGAGGCTTCTCTGAACCCCTGAGACTGACTCATCGAACACCTAGGGTTCGATAGAACCCAGGTTAAGAACCACTGATTTTAGAGCCTGTGCATATTGCTAAACTTTTCTCTTTAATTCATTAATGTACTGGGAAAAGCTGTGTTACGAAGTAGGTGATTTGTTTATTATGCTGACATCATTGCCGTATTTATCAAGTGCACACGAGCTAATTTGTAATCAAGACTTTCTGAGAATTTAATATTTCTGAGGTGGAATAGTTTCAGGGGATCGGAGTGTGGCTTCAAGGAAGGAATGCTTGAAGTTAGGGTGGATTTCAGTTGAAATTAAAATGCAAAAATGTTCAGGAATTAAAATAAAAAATAGTAATCATAAGTTAAGTGTAAAGTGTGTTAATGTGCTATGGGGAAGATTTGGGTTTACTGTGAGGGCATATAAAGAGTTTAGACCAAGTCAGACATTAGAATGAGGCTGAGGAAGCAAATTAAGATCTGAAGGATGGATAGGATCTACCCTCCGGAGAAGAAAAGGTAGAGTTTTTCTGTTAGTGGGAATTGCCTGGGGGGAAGACTGGCCTATGAATATGGCAGGAACTGAAAGGAGGAGGTAGAAAATTCAGGGAGGGTGAGAGCAGACAAAGTTTTTAAGGAAGTTTATTTTTTCCTAGGCTGAAGGGAAGGCTTTTTAGGAGAAATTTTAGTTGTATTGAAGGATAGTGGTACAAGGAAGGCTGAATAGTTCCAGTAAGGCCCTTGGAGCATGTTGGAGAATGAAGGTCTGGGGTGGGCCTTATTCAGTCAGACCCTTTCTAGTTCAGAAAAATGTAGTCAACAGATTGTTTAAATAGAAAGAGCTAACCTTGCTAGCCTTAAAGAGTTTTGAAGAATTAAATGTATTTTCTTCTTAAACCATATAGAAAACACTCAGTATTGAAGACTTTGTGTTTCTAAAAGTTTACACTTTGGTACTATGAGGTTGTGTTTTGGTCATGACAGAATTTAAGATAATTACATCTCTGCTGATCTAACATCATTAGAAATAGCCTCTTTAGTCTGATAATACTAGTTTTCTCTAAGAAGTAGTTTAAATACTTTTAATCTTATATCTAAACTATTTCCTAAGTCTTTAAATATAAATGTAATTTGAAAGTGAAACAAATACTTTTAACATTTATAGAATTCTTTTGTGTCTTTAGTGGAGCACAGTGAATATAGTTGTAAAGCCAGTAGCCAGGGCCACCATCACAGCCGCCCGACCCATGCAGGTTCGCATTGGATTCGAACAGTCGGTAATGAAACACAGGAGCCAAAAACTGGTGAGCCATCAGCTTTAATTCTAGCTTGCACCCGGCGGGCAAGCAAAAACACACACTGGGCTCCAAAACCCACACATTCAGTGCTTACAAAGCTACTGACTTATCCGAGTTTCCTAGAATCAAAGGTTTCTAGCTCACCAGACTTATTCACCTCTGTTTCCCATCTCCTCCTGCACAAACTCTTAACAAACTGACTTCTTTCTCAGCACTCTGCCATCTTGGCTACTTCGCCTCCACATGGCCTTAATCCGCTCTCCTCTCTAATACCAACCTCAGGAACTCAGGAACCAAGAGAGAGCAAGCTACTGGTCTCTCCCACTTTATACCGTAGGATCAAACCCTTTAATCCAATTATACAAACAAGGAAGTCTCTGTATAATGGGATTCCTCAGGAGAGTGCACCACCCTACATTATCCAATCAGTCAAGGGTGTGGGGAAGAGCTTACTCTTAAACTAAGCCTTAAGCTCTAACGACCCGGCCTGCCCACAGCCTGTTCCAGAACACACATTAATATCAACGAACTTCCATGTGGGCAGTGCCATCTTTAACAAAGTGAGCATAATATATTTTATCTGCCCAACAATAGTGGAACCTAGAAGATTTATAATTGTGTAGTTTTTTACAGTTATTTTTGCATAGTGGAAAAAATATAGGAATTTTAATGCATCCATGGATTTAACACGGGTCTACTAATTTGGGCTCAAGGTTACATAACCTGTATAAGAATTTTTCCATTTAAAAAAAGTGAGGTTAAATAATAACCTGTTTCACAGATGTCAAATGAGAAAGATCTGTACAAAAGCACCTAATACTTTGAGAGTTTGTTTACCTGAAATATTTTTTTCCTCTTTTCAAAAGAAGTAGCAAGGATAGGAGATGGGAACACATGAATGTGATTCCAGAATGGTCATTGCAACTAAATTCTATTGCTCATAGCTGCACTGGATCAGGCTGCTGCTGCTTTATTTTTTTTAAACAAGTTTTTTTTGTGTGTGTGTTTTATTGGTTAGATTCAAAAGGATTTTTATTTAGACCCAGGAATATAGAGGTAATTCTCCGTAGCAACATCTAGCACACTGTGTGGCATCAGGCTTCTTGAATTTAAATCCTAGCATAAATCCTGGTTTGTAATTCTCACAACACAGTATGACCTTGAGCAACTTTCTTTATTTTCCCTTAGTTTCCTCAGTTGTGAAATAAAGATAAATAATTCCTACTTCATTAGTTGTTCTGAATGCTAAATACGTTAAGTATAATGTTCTTAAAACAGTGCCTTTCACATTGTATTAAATTTACGTTAACTATTATCATTAAGTATACCTTTATCCTTTAAGTTTTGGTCATGTCCTCCTTTTTTTTTAATTTTTCTCTTGTTTATTTTTTTTTTAATTTCTTTTTATTTATTCATTTTAGAGAGGAGATACAGAGTGAGAGAGAGAGAGAGAGAGAAAGAGAGAAAGTGGGGAGGAGCTGGAAGCATCAACTCCCATATGTGCCTTGACCAGACCAGTGCAGGGTTTTAAACTGGTGACCTCAGTGTTCCCAGGTTGACGCTTTATCCACTGCGCCACCACAGGTCAGGCTCTCTTGTTTATTTTTTTATTTTTAGATTTTATTCATTTTTAGAGAGAAAGGAGAGAGAAAGAGAAAGGGGGGAGGAGCAGGAAGCGTCAACTCCCGTATGTACCTTCACCAGTCAAGCCCAGGGTTTCAAACAGGCGTCCTCAGCATTCCAGGTCGATGCTTTATCCACTGCGCCACCACAGGTCAGGCCTTCTTTTTTTTTTTTTTTTACAGAGAGAGGAACAGATAGACAGGAAGGGAGAGATGAGAAGCATCAGTTCTTCATTGTGCACCTTAGTTGTTCAGTGATTGCTTTCTCATATGTGCCTTGTGAGGGGGTGCTCCAGCAGAATGAGTGACCCTTTGCTCAATCCAGCAACCTTTGGGCTCAAACCAGTGACCATGGGATCATGTCTAGGATCCCACACCCAAGTCAGTGAGCCTGCGCACAAGCCGGTGACCTCAGGGTTTCAAACCTGGGTCCTCTGCATCCCAGTCCGACGCTCTATCCATTGCACCATCGCCTGGAGAGGCTGTTCATGTCCCTTTCAAAAAAACCAAAACCAAATATAAAAGCTAGTTGGTTTAGGACTCCAGGGTTAATCTGGGTTTTCTTTGGATTTATTTTTAACTGTCTGAATTTTTTCAATGCATTTATTTTACATGATCTTTTCCTGGGCAAATCAATTATTTTAACATATTTTTACTGTATTTTTCTTGAGAAAGATGTTTTGCTAAAACTATAGCTTACTAAGTTGACTGGTGTCATTCTGCAGATTTTTGCCGTCATTATTTTTTTTCCTGCTTAGCTATTACCTATGTGTTTTAGAGGTGTCTGTATGTTGCTGCTTCCATTTTTATCTTCTTGACCAAATTTATTACCTTCCAGTGGTCATTTACTTCTGCTCCTGACACTTAAGTATACTTAAATGTGGACACAACTTTTTTTTTTTTTACAGAGAGAAAGTCAGAGAGAGGGATAGATAGTGACAGACAGACAGGAACGGAGAGAGATGAGAAGCATCAATCATTAGTTTTTCGTTGCCGTTGCGACACCATAGTTGTTCATTGATTGCTTTCTCACATGTGCCTTGACCGGGGGCCTTCAGTAGACCGAGCAACCCCTTGCTGGAGCCAGCGACCTTGGGTCCAAGTTGGGGACCTTTTGCTCAAGCCAGATGGGCCCGCACTCAAGCTGGCGACCTTGGAGTCTTGAACCTGGGTCTTCCGCATCCCAGTCCGATGCTCTATCCACTGCGCCACCACCTGGTCAGAGTGGACACAACTTTTCATGGTAATAGAAATGAGTGGTTGAGTTCAGCAATTTCTTTTGGGCCAAGTAAACATGGGCTAATTTGCATTACAAATATAAATTTAACTGTTTAATGATAGAGTGTGCATTGGTAATTTGATAAAGTGTATGGTAAGAGAAGATACGATCTCATTGGTTTGTGATGGTTATAGGGCTAAGATACAATTTGTGACTTAAGTTTTTTAGTTTTAAAACAATCATGGTATTTTGAAGAGGGGAATTCTGCTTCTTATGAAGGTATTCTTTCTTATAGTATGACTGAAAGATGATTGACCTAAGTTTGTATTGGGTGAAGCATATATGTAACTAAAAACCTGAATAATGACTTAGAGCATTGTTTATCACGATCCGCAGTTGAAAACACCAATTTAAGTATTGTTACTCATCCAGTCATTTTGGAGATTGTGGAGACTTGTCTCACTCTTTTGAGTACTTTTTGACCAGTGACTTCAGCCTTGTCTTTATTTTCCTGAGGTTTAATGGGCATATTTCTCTTGCTTACCTGATTTTTGTTCACGTGCTAGCTTTCAAGGTAATTTGTGTCTTGGGTAAGGGACAAGGGAGGTGATTCTGAGTGAAGGAAAGAAACCCTTTGGGATTAAAATTGAGAAATAGCTAATTTAAGAAGTTTAAAAGCCATTATCTAACAGGTTTTTCTAAAGATGTTTGCAATGGTATGGTGTTACATTCCTTTCTTTAAAAATGAAAAGAATTACATTAAATTTTCTAGAATTATCTAGATATTAAAAATATCTAGAGATTAGATATTTTTCAGGCTGTAATTGGCCAAAGAAATTTCTATAGATCAGTCTTTATATAGAAGTAATGATAAGACAAAGAACAAAACTGTAAATTCTTAAAGTAAAAAAGCTCTTTTGCTAATTCAATCTAACTGTATAATTGTACAATCAGATTAATTTCACTTAAAACAAAGCTTTTCCTTTAAAAAGCAGGTTATTTGGGAAAATAGCGATTTAAGTTGCTTTTTTTTTTTTTGACAGAGAGAGTCAGAGAGAGAGAGAGAGAGAGATAGGGACAGACAGACAGTAAGGGTGAGAGATGAGAAGCATCACATTTTTTTTTTTCTTTTTTGTGGCACCTTAGCTGTTCATTGATTGCTTTGTCATATGTGCCTTTATGGTGGGGGGGAGGGGCTACAACAGAGCAAGTGACCTTGGGCTCAAGCTGGTGAGCCTTGCTCAAACCAGATGAACGTGAACTCAAGCCGGTGACATCGGGGTCTCGAACCTGGGTCCTCCGCATCCCAGTCCGATGCTCCATCCACTGCGCCACCGCCTGGTCACGCTGTTTAAGAATTTTATAAATTATATGCAAATTTAGGTGAATAAAATTAAGATTATATTCTTATGTTTTTCAAAAACAGCCATTTCTTTCCTCTTAAAAATACAATCTGCCCTGAAATACTTTACTTTTTATAAAAGACTGTTGGTTCAGTGTGATCAGATTCTGAAGTCTTATTAAAACGAGTAATATGTGAAGAGTTTCATGGCTAACTTGGGCTATTTTGCATACTGGATTAATGGTGATAAACAATAAGTCTTTAATTATTTGTACTGATGGAGGCAAAAATGTATATATTATTCTATAAACCGTATTTGTTCCTGAATTATGTAAGATTCTCATTAGAATTTTCATTTTTTTTTTCGTTTGAATGCAGGTCATGGCAAAACCCCCAAAGATGCAGCATCAGTTCGGGCCACACATCCAATACCAGCAGCCTGTGGGGTTTATTATTTTGAAGTAAAAATTGTCAGTAAGGGAAGAGATGGGTAAGTGTAAATTGTAGGAAAATTGTGTTATTCTTGGATATTCTTTTTGTTTTAATTCATAATGTGTCTGGTGTAATTGGAAAATTGGAATATTGGAAATTTTGGTGATTGGGAAGTAGAATCTAAATATTTCAGTACAACATGTTGGATTTGGCTTTGGTTAGATACTAGGTGAAACTAATGCTTGAATTGGTGAAATTAATGAAGTTTTTCTGGTAGATTTGTCATTAAAATGGAGAACTGGAATTAAAGAATAGAGAGATAGTGACTCATTTTCCATGCCTTTTCTTTCACTGCATTTTTCTGAATTCTGAGAAGTTAAATCTTCTTAAAGCTAGTTAACCAAAGTTAAAAAAATTCACAGCCTTTTACAGGGGTTAGGACTTAGACTTTCAGGTTTAGATCAGGAAGATGGATGTTTGTAACTCTCATTTGGAGCCAATTCCCAGAGGTTACTGTATTTCCCCATGTATAATACGCACATTTCCCCAAAAACTTTGGGGTCTAAAAACTGGGTGCATCTTATACAGTGGTTGTAGGTTTTTTACTTGCATTTCCTGCTTTTTCACGCTTGTATTTGCGCTCATTGTTGAAGACAGCAATTCGTCATCAGACACAGATGAGGACAAGCTAATGGATGGGAGTTTTTTTGTTTTTTTTTTTTAATTTTATTCATTTTAGAGAGGAGACACAGAGAGAGAGAGAGAGAGAGAGAAAGAGAGAAAGGGGGGAGGAGCTGGAAGCATCAACTCCCATATGTGCCTTGACCAGACCAGTGCAGGGTTTTGAACTGGCGACCTCAGTGCTCCCAGGTCGACGCTTTATCCACTGCACCACCACAGGTCAGGCAGGATGGGAGTTTTGACAGTGATGAGGAGTTGTATGAATTTTATGATGAATAAAACTTGAATTCAATAACTTTATGTAATACGTTTGTATTTATTTATTTATTTTAAATGGTTTTATTTTATTTTTATTTTTTACAGGGACAGAGAGAAAGTCGGAGAGAGGGATAGATAGGGACAGACAGACAGGAACGGAGAGAGGTGAGAAGCATCAAACATTAGTTTCTCGTTGTCATTGCGACACCATAGTTGTTCACAGATTGCTTTCTCACATGTGCCTTGACCGCGGCCCTTCAGCAGACCAAGCCACACCTTGCTGGAACCAGGGACCCTGGGTCCAAGCTGGCAAGCTTTTTTTGCTCAAGCCAGATGGGCCCGCGCTCAAGCTGGCGAGCTCGGGATCTCGAACCTGGGTCTTCCGCATCCCAGTCCGATGCTCTATCCACTGTGCCACCGCCTGGTCAGGCTGTAATACATTTTTACCCCCAAATTTTGGGCTCCATAATTAAGGTGCGTTTTATACATGGTGAAATACAGTAGGATGTAGTTTAGAAGCTTCCAGTTAGAACTCCATGTAGATCCTGGAACCAGCTTTTCTATCATTGCTTTACAATTCAGGTGTGTGTGTGTACATGGGACTATTAAAAATACAGTAGTTCGAGCCTGACCAGTGGTGGCTCAGTGGATAAAGCGACGACCTGAGAACACTGAGGTTGCCGGTTCAAGACCCAGGACTTGTCTAGTCAAGGCGCATATGGGAGTTGATACTTCCTGCTCCTCCCCCCTTTCTCTCTCACTCTCTCTCTCCTCTCTAAAATGAATAAATAGTAAATAAATAAATTTAAAAAAATTAAGAAAAAATACAGTAGTTCGGGCCTTGCTTCAGAACATTCCTAAATCAGTACTTTTAAGCAGAGTTTGGGTTAGATAGGCATTTTGCAAAAGCTCCTTGGGGAATTTTGGTGCATATCTCTGGTTAAGAACTAATTCCCTAGAGTCATTGGATTTACCCTAGGGTATTTACTGATAACTTCATTGTGGCAGCAGAGACCCTATAACCATCCATAGTCATTTGACCAAGATGAAGTTCTTGGCCTGTATGAGGAAGTTGACTAATATAAAATGAGGTATTTAACCCTTTCTGTGTTTAATTGACAAAATAAGTATATTCAGTAGATTTTTTCTCTTTATTTGCTGAATATGTCTCAATAGCAACAATATAAAAAATAGAAAGTGAAAACTTGTAATTCAATGATAACTTTAACTGCCTCAATTTTCCCAGGGTGATCAAACCACAGGTAAAATCAGAGGAACCAAGGATAAAGTGGTTTAGAGACTCAGATTAAAACAGGCACAGGATTGTAATAATTTCTAACTCTCCTGCTACGTACTCAATAAGCCACTTCTTTATTTATTTTTTGGTGAGAGATAGACAGGAAGGGATAGTGAAAGATGAGAAGTAGCAACTCATAGTTGCATCACTTTAATTCATTTTTTGCTTTTCATATGTGCCTTGAGGTGGGGGTGTCCAGCTGAGCCAGTGACCATGGGATCATGTTGATGATCATATGATCAAACCAGCAACCTCAGGGATTTGAGCCTGAATTCTTAGCGTCCCAGAACTACGCTCTATCCACTGTGCTACCACCAGTCATGCAAGCCAATTTTTTAATTTATTTTTTATTTTCTTTTACAGAGACTGAGAGAGAGTCAGAAAGAGGGATAGATAGGGACAGAGAGACAGGAACGGAGAGAGATGAGAAGCATCAATCATCAGTTTTTGTTGTTGCAACACCCTAGTTGTTCATTGATTGCTTTCTCACATGTGCCTTGACCGTGGGCCTTCAGCAGACCGAGTAACCCCTTGCTGGAGTCAGTGACCTTGGGTCCAGGCTGGTGAGCCCATGCTCAAACCAGATGAGCCCGCGCTCAAGCTGGTGACCTCAGGGTCTCGAACCTGGGTCCTCCGCTTCTAAGTCCGACGCTCTATCCACTGCGCCACCACCTGGTCATGACAATTTTTTTTATATTCAATTTTTTTTTTGTATATATATCCTTAGCCCCTCAGCTGGTGTTGTGCAGGATGATTCCCAGGGTTCTCTTTACCTTTCATTCAGCACATTCTACCTTTGCATGATTTTGACTATATTTTCATGACTGCAGATACCCTGATGAATTTTCAAATCTAATCTGCATTTCAGGTTATTACCCTGAGCTCTGGACCAATATATGTAACCAGATGTTTGCATTTGAATATCCACAGGCATTTAAATTTAGCTTGTCTAAAAACTTTTTCTCAATACTAACTTGGTTTGTTGTTTCACTTAGTTAAAGAAACCTGAGAAATTTCTTGCTTTTACTTTCTTTATTTCTGCAGTTCCTGCCTTAGTCAGGTCTTGGTAATTTATTCCCTAAATTACTGAGGTGGTTGGTTCATTGGTCTCCCAGGTGCTCCTTGTTTTTTCCTTACTGCATTCTATAATTAATGTTAGTATTCTTTTTAATACAGAAGAGAATTGTGACTGTCCCATCCTTGAGGTCATTTAGTACACCTGTTGCTTTGAAGATAAAATCTAAAACTTTGTTACCAAGCAAGGGCTCACTCCCCGACACAGGTAGAAGCTAATACTATGGCACCAGATTTTGAGAAAAGAAAATAGCTTTATTGCGAATTCAGTTGGCAAGGAGAGAGGAGGCAGAGCTCAAATCTTTCTCCCTTATTCAGGGTTTGGGCAAGATTTAAGGGGTTAAAGGAAACAGGCTGCTATGCACAAGTGCTGATAGGGCAGCTTTCTGTAGGAGGGCTTTGGAACTTGGTTATTTATGGTAAGGTATGGTTGGGGCTTCAGCACCTGATCTTCTGGATAGTGGAGACATAACTTCTGAAAGGGTTCAGGCTTAGTTCCCAGTCATGTCATGGTCCTCTGGTGGAGGTCAGGTAGGGGGTGGGGTGGACTTTGGTTCCTGGTGTAATTGGAGGTCAAAATTGTCTTCTATGCATGTTTTTCACTTGCATGACTTGCAGTTTTGTTCTGTTGGCCCTGGAAACAATTCAATATCTTCTTAGAAACAGGATAGGGCCAATTTGAGCTAGTTCTCTGATTACACCTTCCTAGCAGGGTCTTTCATGAAGACTAACTCCTTCCTAATTTTCAGTCTTACTTCTTTGTTGCCAGGATCCCTCATTCTTTTTTATTTTTAATTAGATATATTTTACATACAGTAAAACTTATCATTTTTCACATGTAGGTCTGTGAGTTTTGACTGATGCGTACAGTTATGTAACTTCCACCACAAACAGTATATAGAACAATTCCGTCACATCTTTCCTCCCCTCCAAATTTCTCCATAAGCCTTTCTTTATAGACATTTCTTCCCTATCTCCAACCCCTGGCAACTGCTGATTGGTTATCTGTTTCAGTAGTTTTGCTGTTTCTGAAATGGTTTGTAAATAGAATTGTATAGTATGTAACTTTTTAAGTCTGGCATCTTCATTAAGTATAATATGTACATTTGAGATTCATCTCTTTTGTTACATATATTGGTAGAATTTTGTATTGCTGATTGGGTGAATCAACCAGTTTGCTTGTCCACTCTTCAGTTGAAGGACATTTGAGTTGATTGTAGTCTTTGGCAATATAGCCATTATAAACATTTATGAATATGTTTTTTTGTAAACATGAGTTTTTATTTTACTTGGGTAAATATCTACTAGTGGGATCGCTGAATGGGATGTTAAACGCATCTTTAACTAGAAGAAACTGCCAAATTGTTTTGCCAGGTAGCTGTAGTAGTTTGAATTTCTACCAGGAGTATATGAGAATTCCTGTTGCTCTGCCTCCTCAATAGAGTTTGGTATTGTCATGGTTTTTTGTTTTACAATTTTAGCCATTATAATAGGTATCTAATGGTTTCTTGTTGTGGTTTTCATTTACATTTCTCGAATGACTGACAATGTTGGAGACTACTTAATTGTTTTTAAATTAATCACTAGTTAACAGCTGTGAAAATAGTTAAGAAATGCCTTAGAGATATACTTTAAAATACTGAATTGACAGTGAAATTGAATGAAATGTTTCTGAGGGCAGTTCTAATTGTCACTTCAATTAAATTCCAGGTCCTTATACCTCACTTCTTTACTGAATTGTGGAAGCTCTTACTAGGGCATCCAGGTAATCTTCATTTCTACTTCACTGAAAGCCTAAGCTTGGACAAATAAGCCCCAGAAAATAGAAAGTAGAATCCTAAACAGAGTTGTATCAACATAAAATGATCCCACTATGGAAGGATGGAACAAACTTTTTGGTGTGAAAATACTCCCAAGGGCCTGTTTCTAACCAGAATTGGCTCCTGTGAACAGTGCACTGGGTGGAGGACAGTTATATGGTACTATAAGGTATTGTCTGTAGTTCTCTGACAGGACATGCCAGCTCTTATTTCTATTTCTCCCTTTAGGCTCTTTTCCTCCTCCTTATATTTACCTTCTCTTTTTCCTTTTTCCATTTTCCTATTTTAACTAATTACTCTTCAAACCCTAGTGCAAAGGTACCTTTTTGTGTCACTTTCTCCTGCCCAAAATAGGATCGTGCATTTTCTATGCTTCCTTTACATTTTGGGAAGACCAAATATAAATCTGTCTTATTTTAATTGCTTACTGGTGGTGTATAATTCTGCAGATTCAAGGTTAAGGGACTTTTCTATATTTCTCTAACTCTAGTATTTAATTTATAGCTAGCATTCAAAATTAAATGAATGGATGAGAAATAGTAACTACCTCCTGTATGTTATTCTTGGAGATGTCTCTTGTATTTCTTTGGTCAAACCTTTTGAACTATGGTTCTAGGTTCAACCCAAGGATTTTGGAAGGGAAGAACAATTTATTTATGGAAGAAAAACTAGTCATATCACTAATTTTGGTCAAGAATATCTTGCTGAAGATGTGTTTATCTGTATCAAGAGATATTTTATAAATGGGCCAGAAAGAGCATCTCTTAGTCACCTGTCATTTGGAGTGGCAATTAGGGAAGTCTCCATAGAAAGCTTGCATGCAGTTATAGAAGAAGTGGAAAGTTACATAAGTTTCTCTCATTTCCTTGACCTTCACCCTCTCTTTTACCTTCATTAGAATAATTCCCTAGAGATACCTTCAAAGATAGTCTATGAGTTTGTATGGGGTTGCAGAGCACATTATCTGCAAACCTGAGAACTGATACTACAGAATCAGCTGTTCCCTGGGCAGTAGGTGCACTCTGTGACTAATACTGGGTTTGGGTGGAGGCACAGGGAGGATGCCATGGAAGTCCACTGGTTGCTATTACCTGGAGGGAAAATCAACATAAGAGGTGGCTGAGCTCCCATAGCTTACCCCACTCCCATGCATTACTGCTACACTACCAGTAGTTTCTAAGGACAGCACTGGGATTTCACAGATTTGGAGCTGCATCACCTACCATTTTCTGTAGGTTGGTCCCCTGGAATTTGGGCCACCTGATCACAGTGGAGGCACCAGGAACACATGCCATTTTTTTTTCTTCTTTTTTTTTTACAAGAGAGACATGCAGAGGCAGACAGAGACAGAGAAAGGAAGAGAGATGAGAAGCATCAATTCGTAGTTGTGGCACTTTAGTTGTTCATTGATTGCTTTCTCATATGCACTTGACCAGAGGATTCTAGCCAAGCTACTAATCCCTTCAAGCCAGCAACCTTGGCTCAAACCAGCGACCATGGGTCATGACTGTGATCCTACACTCAAGCTGATGACCCCATGCTCAAGCTGGTGGGCCTTTGTTAGAGCCAGAAACCTCAGGGTTTTGACTGTGTCCTCCGCATTCCATATCAGTGCTCTATCTGCTTTGCCACCACCTGGTCAGGCAGCACATACGATTTTCTATCACCCCGGAGATCTGAAAAGTCAGAGAGTGCAAGAAAGCTGAAGAAATACTCTTGCAGCCTGACCAGTGGTGGTGCAGTGGATCAAGCGTCAACCTGGAACACTGAGGTCGCTGGTTCAAAACCCTGGGCCTGCCTGGTCAAGGCACATATGGGAGTTGACACTTCCTGCTCCTCCCCCCCTTCTCTCTATCTGTCTCTCTTCTCTAAAATGAATAAATAAAAAATAATAATAATAAAAAAAGAAATACCCTTGTAATTCAGTGCCACCTCTTGGAAAACAATAAAAAGACTTCTTGTTATCAACCTAGTAGAGGAGTACCGCTCACACATGAAGGCCTAAGCAGAGAAGGAATTCATCAAATACCATGAATAACCAAGGTAATGAAACAGCTCAGAAAGAAAATGAAAAATTTTTAGAAAACAGAGACATGGAGATATGTGGCTTAAATGACAGAAAATTCAAGACTGCAGTTCTGTAAAAACTCAATGAGATGCAAGAAAATGCCAACAATTTAATGAGCTCAGGAAATCAACTAGCAAAAGAAGGACTTTACCAAAGAGATGGAAACTTTTTAAAAGATTCAAACAGCCTGACCAACGGTGGCACAGTGGATAGAGCATCGGACTGGGATGTGGAAGGATCCAGGTTCGAGACTCTGAGGTCGCTAACTTGAGTGCGGGCTCCTCTAGTTTGAGCAAAAGCTCACCAGCTTGGACCCAAGGTCGCTGGCTCTAGCATGGGGTTACTTGGTCTGCTGAAGGCCTGCGGTCAAGGCACATATGAGAAAGCAGTCACTGAGCAACTAAGATGTCACTACGGCAACAAAAAACTGATGATTGATGCTTCTCATCTCTCTTCATTCCTGTCTGTCTGTCCCTATCTGTCCCTCTCTCTGACTCTCTCTCTGTCTCTGTAAAAAAAAATAAAATAAAAATAAATAAGAATAAAAGATCCAAACAAATTCTGGAGATAAAGACCTTAATAAAAGAGATCAAGAATAAATTAAAAAATAGAGCTGACCAGATGGAGGAAAGAATTAGTAATAGCAAAGATAGAAATGTAGAAATGATGCAGAGGGAAGAAGAGAAAGACTCAAGCATGAGAAAAAATGGAAGAACTACATGAGAAATACCTGATTCCCTCAGAAAGAGCAATATAAGAATAATATGCATTCCAGAAGAAGAGAGGGAGAAGGGAATGGAGAGCCTATTCAGATAGTTGACAAGAACTTCCCAAACCTATGAAAAGAGCTAGATCCAAATCTAAGAAACAACAGAATACCTAATTACCTCAATCTCAAAAGGCCTTCTCCAGTGCATATTGTATTAAAACTGTCGAAAATGAATGACAAAGAATTCTCAAGAAAGCCAGGGAAAAGAAGAAAGTAATAATATAAATGTAATCTCATTAGACTATCATAAAACTTGAGTTCAGTAACTTTATGTAATACATGTTTTTTAAATTTCAGACCCCAAAATTAAAGTGCATCTTATACATGGGAATGTCTTATACATGGAGCAAATGCATCTCGTTCAGTCTTCTTTTATTTCAGAAAAGGTTTTTTTGTGTTACAATTTTCAATATTTGCCCTGTTTCATTACATAGGTTTCTTTTGGAGGGAACTCTAATTATGAGTGTGTGTTGAATCTTCTTTGCCAAATGTCTATATCATTTGCTTACAAAACTTTTTTTCTTCTTTATTTGTTATTTAAAATTTTCATTCTGTTGCATCTTTTTCTGTGGGGTATCTTGATTCTTGTGTTGCATTCAGTTTATATCTGATATAATTTTACTTTTTTTCCTTCAATTCTTATATGATGCAAATGAAAATACAATTTTCTCTTTTTTAAATTAAGAATTGTAGAGTTCCTATGAAAAAGATCCGATGTAAGTTTTAAGTTATAACTTTTATTTATTTACTTATCTATTTTTTAGATTTCATGTTTTGATTTTTAGAGATAGGAGAGGAGAGAAAGAAGGAAGGGGAGAAGCTGGAAGCATCAACTCATAGTAGTTGCTTCCTGTATGTGCCTTGACTTGGCAGGCTTGGTTTTGAACCAGCAAGCAACCTCAGTGTTCCAGGTCGACACCTTATCTACTGCGCCACTGCGGGTCAGGCATAAGTTATAACTCTTTTAAAGAAAAATGTTATCACTGAAAAATTGAACAGTACAATACACCCCCGTCTTCCTAGTTTTTATAGGTACATGTTATTTGGTATGATAAATAGCACCTGAAAAGGTTATAAAATTGAAATTTGAAGCAGTTTTGTACTATCTTCTTTTTCATGATTTGGAATTTCTGCTTTTCATTGCTCATTAATTTTATAGGAACATGCTAAAACAATAAGAGGATTTTAAATATGGATTGCAATGTAAAGAATTAATTTTATTAAACAAAAATTTTACCCTATTAGAGTCAAAATTATTTAGTGCTGTAAGATGAAAAGTAGGATTTCTTTTGTATACAAATTCTTTCTTACTTTATAGTTAACACTCTTACAGGCTACTTTAAAAAGTCAGGAAACCAAGTTATGTTTATTTGTTGTTGTAATTAACTACAGATGAGATTATCTGACAGTTTATTTTTATTCATTTTTGGAGAGAGAGAGGGAGGGAGAGAAGGGAAGGGAAGGAGCAGGAAGCATCAGCTCCCATATGTACCTCTACCAGGCAATTCCAGAGTTTTGAACCGGCAACCTCAGTGTTCCAGGTTGATGCTTTATCCACTGTGCAACCACAGGTCAGACCGACATGTGGTTTTATTTTTTTAAGATTTTATTTATTGATTTTAGAGAGAGAAGAGAAAGAAAGCGGTGGGGTGAGGATAAGCAGCTCACAGTAGTTGCTTCCCGTATGTGTGCCTTGACCAGACAAGCCCAGGGTTTCAAACAAGTGACCTCAATATTCCAGATTGACGCTTTATCCACTGTGCCACCACAGGTCAGGCTTATTAGACAGTTTTTAGAGGAAATTTTAAACTAGTAGTATGCTTTTGTTCATCTTAGAGTTTTATTGTCTTCATTATTAATAGGCAAGACAAATGAATAGGTACTCGAGACCATTTTAGTACACATATTCAGTCCTTAATTTAACGTATTGTATATTTATATAGCTCTTTGAGAGGTAATGGAAAAATTATGTAACTGACAGTTTGATGTATATTATTGTGGACTTTTCTAGATGGAAGAAGTAGAACCTGTTAAAATTTTTGTTTTCTGTGCTCCTGCTTTGGGAGGAACAGGGCCAGGATAGTATAGTATATAAGCAAGTAGCTGCTTTGCTTCAGCGTAGGATTAGAATTGGAACAAAACTTTGTATCACAGACAAATCAAATACTCTAGAATTGAATAGTAATTTTGAGAAATAGAATTTTCAGTTTCAGTTTCTTGAGTTGTAAATTATTACTTCAATTCTGTTGGCTCAAATAATCATCTAGTGATTAGTACTTAATTTGTAATATTTTTGGATATGCATAGTCTTGAATTTTACATATTAATAGTGGCTGTTCTATGAATGTACGTGTTAGCTAGGGTATGGTGAAGTTGTGGCCACAGGAGGAAACAAGAATGGGGCTCAAAGGGAAGTTTATTACACTCGCAGGTCCCAGAGAGGGTTCACACATGACTCTCAGGATCACAGGGGAAACACAGGTGGCAGAAGACAGGATTGAAAGGAAGGCCTAGGGCAGAGTGTTTTCTGGAGTATTCTAGGGGTAAGCAAGGCAGTCCAGAGTAAACAGTTTAGGATTGGCATGTTTGAGTAATTCCAGTGGGGTTTGCGCTGTAGGGCTGGTCTCTAGTTTTCTGGTACCTGACCCTGGGATGGTAGGCCAGGGAAATGCTGGCTTGTGTGCATGTGCGTGTAAGGTAAATAAGATGGTGGCTGAGGCTGTTGACTTGTAATTGATTGGTTTGTATATGAGAGAGATGTTCCTGGTCAAGTCCTTTGCTATCTCTAAGAAAGGGCTAGCCTTGGGATGAGCAGTTTCTTCCTGGCCTGAAAGCTTTTTAGATATATAAATATCATATAGATTACAGCAAATAAAAAACATGACTAGTACAGTGATCACATAAAATTTTATCTGCTTACTTTGTCATAAAATTTTCAATGTGTTCATGATCTTTTAGAACCATAGCTCTTTAGACAGTTGTTTTTTGTGTTTGCTTTTTTGTAAGTTCTTAAACCTTTTTGGTTAGTGATAGTTTTTTTTCTTTTAACCCCTGAAATCTGTATTTTTTTTTTAAGAGAGAGAGAGACAGACAGAAAGGGAGAGAGATGAGAAGCATCAGTTCTTTGTTGCAGCAACTTAGTTGTTCATTGATTGCTTTCTTATATGTGCCTTGATGGGGGCGGAGGCAGCCAAGCTAGTGACCACTTGTTCAAACCAGCGACCTCGGGCTTAAAACCAGCGACCATGGGGTCATGTCTATGATCTCATACTCAAGCTGGTGACCTTGGGGATGTGCATCTGGGTCCTCAGTGTCCCAGGCTGATATTCTAGCTACTGCACCACTGCCTGGTCAGGCTGAAATATGCATGTTTAAAAACCTTATTGAGCCTTACCAGGCAGTGGCGCTGGTGATAGAGCGCTGGACTGGGCCACAGAGGACCCAGGTTCAAAACCCCAGGGTTGCTGGCTTGAGTGCGGGCTCATTTGGTTTGAGCACAGCTCACCAGCTTAAACCCTATATCGCTGGCTTGAGCAAGGAGGGGTCATTCGATCTGTGGTAGCCCCCCCCCCCCCCCCCCGTCAAGGCACATATAAGAAAGCAATCAATGAACAACTAAGGTGCTACAGCGGAGAATTGATGCTTCTCATCTCTCTCCCTTCCTGTCAGTCTGTCCCTATATGTCTCTCTCACAAAATGAAAAGAACAAAAAACAATAGCAGAATAGAAACCTGATTGGAATATTTTCACAGGGATATCTGCAACTTTTAATGAAATATTTTGGGTTTAATATTATGATTCACCAATTTGGATATATATCAGCAGTTTACTTTTAATGTTTGAAAGTAGTTATATGTGCCTTCTTTCACATAAAGAAGAAATTGGTGTATGTTCAAATCTTTAAATGTTTAGGATTGGTAGCTTGTAAGTAACAGATAACTGTCCTGTTTCTAGTTATTTTCCCCATAAGCAGTTTTGCTGCAAGCATTTTTGCTGCATAACTAATTAGCCATAAGGTAATTTTGCCATGAAAGATAGACCAGACAAAGAAGGATGTTAGAAAAGACATAGTGAAATTTGAAGATTAGTTTCAAAATTAAAAAAACTTTATTGTAAAAAATGAAAATATATTGTCTTGGAAGTCTTTTGTTCATAGTATACATTTTTTTGCTTGTTGATTTGTCTCTTTTGGAATCACTTTTTTCACTAAAATTTCTTCCTTCATTAAAGAGGTGTTTCCAACCAAAGAATTAATAATTAATGCTAACACTTCTGAAGTGGCTACCTCTTATATTTCCCATAGTTTGGTAAACTTTTGTTTTGGTGTTGACAGGTAGGAGAAATGACTGCTTATCAAAGGATTTGCAAACTGATGTTATCATTTTGTAGTATAGTATACAATTTGGCTTCACATGTAGCTTTATAGTTTGTTGTTATCTACTATTTTAGATCACCAGGTTTACTGTCATCATTGTATAGACCATTATGAGGACTGAGATTTATATGACAAAAAACATAAGAGTACTGTGAAAACTTTGTCAATGGAGAAATGAAATCAATTGATAACTAGCTTAAATACATTAAGTCTGCTAAATGTAAACCAGGCTGTCAACCAGTTATTTTATCTTTTATGGCAAAGTTGTCTAATGGCCAATTAATCATGTGACATCACCTTTTAGTGCTCTACATTTAAGTGTTTATGTCATTGTATTGAGGATGCCATGCTGCAGAAATAAAAGATTTCATTTCCAAAAATATTAAGTCATTTTCTTCAAATTCTGTAAGACAGAAAGATCCCTCTTGTACTTTTAGTAAGAAGAAACTTCAGAATTTGAATATTTAAACTTAAACATCAAGTAAGGAATTTGATAGATGACCCATTAGATGAATGCTTACTGCTAATCTAATATTTAGTATAATTTGAACTTTTCTTTATTTCAGAATCAGTCATAAAACTGCTTTTGAATTTCAAATAAGGAACTGTTAGAATGAATAGTTTTTTATAAATTAAAAGCTAACTCCAAACCTATAGGACAAAAACATCCAGCTCACCATTTTTTTTGAAATTGCTAAAAATTGAGTTATTTCTTATCTACCCTCCATATTTACTTTTTTGGAAAACATTGTTTGTTTATATTTCCAACAACTGTACAACCTTTTTTACAACATGCTTTACCCTCATTATTATTTTATATCTTTCTTTCTTTCTTGCTGAACCTCTCTCTTTCTTTATCTCAGTTTTTCAGGTGTGTCTTTTTTTTCTCTGAAGAACTTTTTATTCTTTTTTTTTTTTTTTTTTTAAGAGAGGAGACACAGAGTGAGAGAGAGAGAGAGAGAGAGAGAGAGAAAGGGGGGAGGAGCTGGAAGCTCAACTCCCATATGTGCCTTGACCAGACCAGTGCAGGGTTTTGAACTGGCGACCTCAGTGCTCCCAGATCGACACTTTATCCACTGTGCCACCACAGGTCAGGCTCTCTGAAAAACTTTTAATATTCCCTGCAAGGTAGGCCTAGTAGCAAAAAGTTCCCCCAGTTTTTGTTTATCTGATAAAAATCTTTATTTGTCCTTAACTTTTTTTTTTATAGGGTCAGAGAGAGGGATAGATAGGGACAGACAGACAGGAACAGAGAGAAATGAGAAGCATCAATCATTAGTTTTTCGTTGCCATTGAGACACCATAGTTGTTCATTGATTGCTTTCTCACACGTGCCTTGACCATGGGCCTTCAGCAGCCCCAGCAACCCCTTGCTGGAGCCAGTGACCTTGGGTCCAAGCTGGTGAGCTTTCACTCGAACCAGATGAGCCCTCGCTCAAGCTGGCGACCTCGGGATCTCGAACCTGGGACCTTTCGCATCTCAGTCCAAGGCTCTATCCACTGCGCCACTGCCTGGTCAGTCTGTCCTTAACTTATGAAGGAAAATTTCACTGGATAGTGAGTTCTAGGTTTGTAGTTTTTTTATTTCAATACTCAGATAATTTATTCCAATCTCTTTGCTTGCATGGTTTCTAAAGAAGAGTCTGATAACAATTCTTACCCTCCTTTTATATAGGTAAATGTTTTTTGGATCGGTTTTTTGTTGTTATTTGTTTATTTCAGGATTTTCTGTTTAACCTCTTTTGGGTTCTCAAAATTTTCTGGAATTTTGATTTAGAGTCAGTTGGGCAGATAAAATATATTATGCTCACTTTCTTAAAGATGGCGCTGCCCACGGGGAAGCCTGTTGCCCAAGTGATAACATTAGTTGCCCTTCCTGATGGGAGGGGCATGATTATATTAATGTGTGTTGGGGGTACAGGCTGTAAGCAGGCAGGATCCTTATAGCCTAAGGCTTAGTTTTAAGACTAAGCCTTTCCCACCCTTTTTGATGTAGGGTGGTGCACTCTCATGAGGAATCTTCCCATTATGCCTCAGATAAGTGACTTTGTATCAGAGACTTTCTTGTTTGTATATTGGATTAAAGGTTTTGATTTCTATACTATAAAGTGGGGCAGAGCGGGAGCTTCCTCTCTCTCGGTTCCTGAGATTAATTAGCATTAGAGAGGAGAGCAGAGAAGGGCCATGTGGAGGAGAGGAGAAGCAACCAAGATGGTGGAATGCTGAGGGAGAAGCCAGTTTGTGCAGAGAGAAGGAGATGGGGAGCTAGAAACCTTTGATTCTAGGAAACTCAGAAAAGTCAGTGGCTTTGGGAGCCCTGAATGGAAAGGGAAGTGTCTTCCCACTGTGTGTTTTTACTTGCCCGCCAGGTGCAAGCTAGGATTAAAGGTAATGGCCCACCAGTTCTTGGCTCCATTGTTTCATTACCATCTGTCCGAATCCGAACCTGCACGGGCCAGGTAGCTGTGATGGTGCCTATGGCTACTGGCCTTATACTTCCCAGTTGTTTTGGGTTTCCCTAGAAACTCCTTAAATATAGAGTCATGTTTGCAGCTCTCTCACTTGTCATCTGTTATCATACTGGAGCCCTGTTGATATGGTGAAAAGGTACTGGGGAATGGAAGTGTGTTCTATAATCTTAAGATTACATCTCAGTTGTATTGGATTAGCATCCCTGAGCTGTGATCTTCAGAAGAGTTTTAGTATTTTTACCCTGTTGCCTTACTTTAGTCAGGAAGGCTGACTGAGTCTTGAGTTGTCTGATTGTCCTTATTCTAGGTCAAATGAAGTTTTGATAGTTTCCCTTATAGGCAGGTCTTTGTTAAGGATAACAGATTACTCTGGGCATACCCACTTTTCCTCTCCCCAAGCCCGAAACTGGAAGTTTATTTATTTCTTTTTCTGGTGATAATTTTGTAGAGCTCCTCAAAGTAAAACTCATGAAAATACGGAGGCTTCTTTAAGATAGGAAGGATTTTAAAGCTCAAGCTTCTTAAACACAACCTCCAGCAATTCATCAGTTATGTTTAAAGTGTTCCTACCAGTTATGTCTTAGAGCAGGGGTCCCCAAACTATGGCCAGTAGGCTACATGTGGTCCACTGAGGACGTTTATCCAGCCCCCGCCACACTTCCGGAAGGGGCACCTCTTTTATTGGTGGTCAGTGAGAGGAGCACAGGATGCATCTGCACCCACAGTTCCCATTGAAATGCTGGTCAGTTTGTTGATTTAAATTTACTTGTTCTTTATTTTAAATATTGTATTTGTTCCCGTTTTGTTTTGTTTTTTACTTTAAAATTAGATATGTGCAGTGTGCATAGGAATTTGTTCATAGTTTTTTTTTTTAGTCCAGCCCTCCAACGGTCTGAGGGACAGTGAACTGGCCCCCTGTGTAAAAAGTTTGGGGACCCCTGTCTTAGAGGCTCCTGCTCCTGGTAAGCTCTGATTATCTGTACTTGTCCCTTCAATTTTCCTGAAGGCATTATGCCTTGTGAACTCAGTATTCAGATGACTTCTTAGAGTGTTGGCCTGATCAGGCGGTGGCCTAGTGGATAGAGTATCGGACTGGGATGCGGAGGACCCAGGTTTGAATCTCTGAGGTTGCTAGCTTGAGTGTGGGATCATAGATATGATGGCTTGAGCCCAAAGGTCACTGGCTTGAAGCCCATAGTCAGTGGCTTGAGCCCGAGGTCGCTGGCTAGTGCAAGGAGTCACTCTCTCTGCTGTAGCCCGTCACCCCTCAACCCCCATCAAAGCACATATGAGAAAGCAGTCAATGAACAAACAACTAAGGTGCCCCAACAAAGAATTGATACTTCTTATCTCTCTCCTTCCTGTCTGTCCCTTTCTGTCCCTGTCACACACACAAAAAAAGTTGATTTTCAATTTGTTCACCTTTGTCATTGTTGCAAGGATAAAAGTGACAAAACCCAAACTCCTGTATATTGGTGCTGAAACCAGAAGTCCTCTTGTTTGTTTTATTGACAGAGATTTATTGAAGTTCCATTGAGACATAATTCACATACCATAAAAATTTACGACTGTTTAATTTTAGAACATTTTCCTCACCTGAAAAAGAAATTGCTTCTTCCAGCCATAGGCAATCACTTACCTATTTTGTTTTTATAGATTTGTCTATACTAGAATTTCAAGGAAATGGAATCTTATAACAGGTGACCTTTTGTTTTTGACTTATTTATCTCTTCATGTTTTCGAAGTTCATTCATGCTGTAGTACACTGCTCACAAAAATCAGGGGATAAAATATTTAACAGCAACCCTTTACCCATTGTTGCCAAATGTTCCATTGTAAGGATATGTTACATTTTGTTTATCCATCCATCAGTACCTATTATGAATAATGCTGATGCAAACAAGAGTGTAGAAATTTTGTGTGGATTTTCTTTTTTTTTATGTAAGTGAGAGGAGGGGGAATAGACAGACTCCACATTCTCCCCGATCAGGATCCACCCAGAAACCCTGTCTGTAATTTCTTTATAAAGTTTAGATATTAAGCCCTTGTTAGATGTATCTTTGGCAAATATGTTTTTCCATTGAGTGGGTTGTTTTTTCATTTTGGTGATGATTTCCTTTGCTATGCAAAAACTTTTTAGTTTGATATAGTACCATTTGTTCATTTTTTCTTTTGTTTTACTTGCCCAAGGAGGTATATCAGAAAAATACTGCATCAAGAAATATTTGAGATTTACTGCCTATGTTTTCTAGAATTTTTATGGTTACAATTCTGATATTAAAGTCTTTAAGCCACTTTAAGTTTATTCTTGTGTATGCTGTAAGAAGGTAGTATAGTTGCATTTTTTTGCACATACCTGTTCAATATTCTCAGCACCATGAATAGACTACCTTTACTCCATTGTATGTTCTTGGCTCCTTTGTCATATATTAGTTGTCTATATAGGCATGGGTTTATTTCTGGGCTCTTAATCTGTCCCATTTATCTATATATCAGTTTTTATGCCAGTACCATGTTGTTTGGATTACTATGACCCATTAGTATAGCTTTTTTATTTTTATTTTTTATTTATTTTGACAGAGTGGGGGGACAGATAGGGATAGACAGCCAGAAAGGGAGAGAGATGAGTAGCATCAATTCTTTGTTGCGGTATCTTAGTTGTTCATTGATTGCTTTCTCATATGTGCCTTCACTGGGGGGGACTACAGCAGAGTGAGTGACCCCTTGCTTAAGCCAGTGACCTTGGGCTTCAAACCAGCGACTGTGGGGTCATGTCTGTGATCCCGTGCTCAAGCCGGTGAGCCCACGCTCAAGCTGGATGACCCCATTGCTCAAGCCAGCGACCTCGGGGTTTCTAACTTGGTTCCTTTGTGTCCCAGTCCGACGCTCTGTCCACTGTGCCTCTGCCTGGTCAGACTTCAGTTTCTTTCATTGGTGTCTTATAATTTTTTGGGTACAAGTGTTTTATGTCTGGTTAAATTTATTCTTGTACTTTATTGTTTTTTGATGCAATCATAAATGGGATTGTTTTCTTAGTTATCTTTTTGATACTCCATTATTGGTGCATAAAAATACAAACTGAATTATGGATATTTATTTTGTATTCTGGTATTTTAATGAATTCATTTACCAGTTCTGTAGTTTATTGGTGGTATTTTTTGGGTTCTCTGCATCATCAGTATTATGTCATCTGCAAATAATGAGTTTTACCTATTTTCCAATTTAGATGACTTTTATTTCTTCTTCTTTGATAGCTATGGCTAGGACTTCCAATATTATGTTGAATAAGAGTGATGAAAGTAGACATCCCTTTCTTGTTTCAGTCTTAAGAAAACACTTGTAGTTTTCACCATTTGAGTATGATCTTGGCTGTGGGTTTGTCATATGTGGCCTTTATTACATTGAGGTACGTTCCTTTTACTCCCACTTTGCTGAGAGGTTTTATCATAAATGGGTGCTGGGTTTTTTAACAAATGCTTTTTCTGCATCTGTTGATATGATTATGTGATTTTTATCTTTCATTTTTTTTATATAGTGTATCACATTTATTGACCTGTGGATATTGTACCAGTGTTACATCCCAGGAATAAATCACAACTGATTATTTTGTATGTTTTTTTTTAATGTATTGCTGAATTTGGTTTACTAATATTTTGTTGAGGATTTTAAGCATCTATGTTCATCAGGGATATTGGTGTATAATTTTCTTTTTTTGCAGTGTCTTAATCTGCTTTTGAAATTTAGATAATGCCGGCCTCCTACAATGAGCTTGGGAGTCTTGCCTCCTCTTGAATTTTTCTGCAGTAGTTTGAAAAGAATTAGGTGTTAGTTCTTTGAATATTGATTAAAATTCAGGACTGTTGTTTGTAGTATTTTGGTTACTGCTTCTCTTTCATTAGTTGTAACCTGTCTATTCAGGTTCTCTAACTTTTTTCTCATTCATTTGGGGGAAAATGTATATTTCTAAAAATCTATCCATTTTGTCCAGAATATCCAATTTGTGGCATGTATGTAGTTGTTTGTAATATTTTCTTACAATTCTTTGCATTTCTTTTATGTCAGTTGTTACTTCTCTTTCTCATTCTATTTATTTTGGTACTCTTTCTTGATGAGTCTGGTTAAATGTTTATTATTCTTGTTTATCTTTTTTGAGAATCAGCTCTTGGTTTTATTGATTTTTTTTTTTGTATTTGTTTTAGACTCACTAGAATTCATTTCTGCTCTGATTGTTATTTTCTTTTCTTTTACTCACTTTAGGCTTTATTTGTGTTTTTTTTCTAGTTCTTTTAAGTGTAAAGTTAAGTTGTTTATTTAAGATTTTTCTTATTTCTTGAAGTAGGCCTATAATGCTATGAATTTTCCTCTTAGGATTGCTTTTGCTGTGTTCCATAGATTTTTGGGTTGGAGTGTCTCATTTTAGTTGTTTCAAAGTACCTTTAGCTTGGATACATGTCTTCTTTTTCTTATGAGTGGAATTGCTGGTTCTTGGGGTAGGTCCATGTTCAGTCTTATGAGAAACTGCCAGCCATTTTGCAAATGATTGTACCATTCTAAATTGCCACCAACAATGTATGAAAGTTCTTACTGTCCATATTCTTGTCAACACTGATATTGTCAGTCCTATAAATTTTAAACATTCTTCTGAGTGTTTAGTGCTACCTTTGTGGTTTTAATTCGCATTTCCCTCTTGACTTCATGTTCTTCTTAGTCATCTTTAATGTCTTCCTTTGTGAAGTGTCTAATATATCTTTAGTCCATTTAGAAAATTGGATTGTCTTAATGTCTTTTGAGCAAAAGTTTTTAATTTTGGTGAAGTCTAACTTATATGTTTATTATCTTATGGTTCTTGCTTTCTGTGTTCTAATAAATCTTTATTTTATCTCCATACAATTAGGATATTTTTATGTTTTGTGGGGGTTTTTTTTTTGTATTTTTCGAAAGTTAGGAGCTGGGAGGCAGTCAGAGAGACTCCCGCATGTGCCTGACTGGGATCCACCTAGCATACCCACCAGGGGGTGATGCTCTGTGCATTTGGAGTGTTGACCCATAGCAGCCAGAGCCATTCTAGCGCCTGAGGCAGAGGCCATGGAGTCATCCTCAGCACCGAGGGCCAACTTTGCTCCAATGGAGCTCTGGCTGCGGGAGGGTAAGAGAGAGAGAGGAGAAGGAGGGGGGAAGGGTGGAGAAGGAGATGGGCGCTTCTCCTGTGTGCCCTGACCTGGAATTGAACCCGGGACTTCCAAACGCCAGGCCAACACTCTACCACTGAGCCAACTGGCCAGGACAGGATATTTTTATGTTTTATTTTAGAAGGTTTATAGTTGTAACTTTAATATTTAGGACTGTGATTTATCTTCTGTTGACTTTTTTGTTTTGTGTGAGGTGGAGATTAATGTTTGTTTATTTCCCCATATTTATATTCATTCTATCACTATTTGTTAGAAGAATATTTCTTACCCTTTGGATTTGGCTCCTAGTATACATTATTAAATGACTGTATAAATGACTGTATAGGTTTGGATCTCTTCTTGGGCTCTTTCTTAATTCATTCTCTTGATCATTATGCCAGTGTTACACTTTATTGATTGCTCAGTTTTATGGTAAATGTTGAGGTCAGATTGTGTAACTCCTACAACTAGATTCTTTTTCAAGCTTCCTGTGAATATTTTAGATCTTGTACATTTCTATATAAATGGTACACTCAGCTTGCCAGTTTTTGCAAAACCTCCTATTATGATTATGATTTAGATTGCATTGATTCTAAACATCAGTTTGAAGAGAATTGCAGCCTTAATAATATTGAGTCTTTCAATCCATAAACATGCTACAGCTTTCCAATTATTTACATCTTCTTGAATTTCCACTTGCAATATTGGTAATTTTTAATAGAGGTCTTGCGTGTCTTTTGTTCAGTTCTTAAGTGTTTTCTGTTATTGTAGTACTTGTTTTAGAAATTTTGTTTTCCTAGTGATTGCTTCAGTACATACAAATACAGCAAATTTTTGTATAGTAATGTTGTATCCTGCAACCTTATTAAATTCACTTGTTAAGTTAACCGATTATTTTGTAGATTGTTTTTAAGTGAGAGGAAGATAGAGACTTCCGCATGCACCCTGATGGGATCCATCTGGGGTTGACGCTCAACTAGCAATCCTCAGCACCTGAGGCTGACTCTTGAACCAGTTGAGCCACTTGGTTGTGAGAGGGAGAGCAAGTGGGGATCAAACCTGAGACATTGCACACTGGGCTGTTACTCTACCCACTGAGCTAACCGGATAGTGCCTGTAGATATTTTAAGACTTTTTTAAAAATTATTTTTATCTTTTTGACAGAGACAGTCATAAGAGAGGGACAGATAGGGACAGACAGACAGGAAGGGAGAGAGATGAGAAGCATCAATTCTTCATTGCAACTCCTTAGTTGCTCAGTGATTGCTTTCTCAATAGTGCTTTGATCCAGGGGCTACAGCAGAGTGACGGACCCCTTGCTCAAGCCAGTGACCTTGGGCTTCAAGCCAGCGACCTTGGGCTTCAAGCCAGAGACCCCTTGCTCAAGCTGGTGAGCCTCCTCTCAAGCCAGATGAGCCCATGCGCAAGCTGGCGTCCTTGGGGTTTTGAACCTGGGTCTTCTGTGTCCTAGTTCAACTCTGTATTGACTGTGCCACTGCATGGTCAGGCAGATTTTTAATACTTTTAAAATAAATTTGTAAATAGTTATGTCACCTACAAATAAAGTTTGGTTTTTTCTTCATTTTTATTACTTGCTTATTTTTTCTCTTTATTGCATTATTAAAATGTCTAGGATTTGCAGTACAATTTTTATATAAATAATGAAAGGTGGTATTCTTGCCTTGTTCTTAGTGGAATAGCACTCAATATTTTACTTTTAAGCATGTTAGCTTCAGGTGTTTTGTAAAGGTAGGATGAGGAAGTTCTCTTGTAGTTATAGTTTGCTACAAGTTTTTGTTAATAGGTGTTGAATTCTGTCAAATACTTTTTTTCCTGCGAGTATTTAAGTGAACATATTGGTATGTGTTTTCTCCTAACTTGGTAATTAATATACATTGATTGGTGTTTGATTGCTAAATCAACTTTGCATTCCTGGGTTAAATACTACCTGGTCTTCTTATATTATTATTATTTTTATATATTACTAGAATTCCATCTTAATTTACCTATTGACTTTTACACCATATTTCTTTGCAGTCTTGTCTTTTTTTTTGGTGGTGGTGGTTACTCTTGAGATTTTAATATATGTACCTGTTTTTATAATCTTCTGAGAAGTATCATTTCACATAAAATGTAAAAACTTGCAGATATGTAGGTTCGTTAGCCACTCTTCTTTTTTGCTGTAGTTGCTGTATTGAATTACATCTACATCTTATAGACTGAATAGTACATGTTAATTTTGCTTTGAAGAGTGATAAGGTTTTAAGAAATTTAAGAGTGAGATTAGTGTTTTATTACATACCCATGTGCATGTCATTTCCTTTCAGTAAGGTAGACTTTCTTTAGCATTTTCCTTACTGTAGGTGTGCTGGCCACACAGTCTTTTATTTTTCTTTTATCTGAAAATGTTTTTATTTTACTTTCATTCTGAAAGGATATTTCCCTTAATATATAACACCTTGTGTTTGCATGGGTCCCTACTTCCCTATCAGTGCTTTTAAATATTGATATTTCATTCCACTATCTTCTGGCTTTCAAATTTTCAGTATTACCTCTTTATTCTTAGTTTTCAGAGTTTGACTATGATTTGTACTTTGGAGTGCTTTTTCTTGCTGAGTTTTGCCATGCTTCTTGAATCTATAAAAAAAAAATTTTTCCTCCCACAAAATTAATTTGCCTCTCTCTCTCTCTGTATGAAACTCTGATTACATGTCTGTTAGACCTTCTGATACTGGCCCAAAGGCTTGTTTTCCCCTCCTGAATATTTTTTCTCTCTGTTCTACAGATTGGTTCTGTCTTCATGTTCTTCTTGTTTCATAAATTAAGCATCTCATGTTTAGGTCAGCTGTGTGAATTTGTCAAAACACTTTTAGAAAACACTTCATAGGTACTCTACACCAGTGGGATTTTTGGTTTTTTTTTTTTTACAGGGACACAGAGAGAGTCACCGAGAGGGATAGATAGGGACAAACAGGAACTGAGAGAGGTGAGACGCATCAATCATTAGTTTTTCTTTGCTGTTGCGACACCTTAGTTGTTCATTGATTGCTTTCTCACATGTGCCTTGACCACGGGCCTTCAGCAGACCAAGCAACCCCTTGCTGGAGCCAGCAACCTTGGGTCCAAGCTTGTGAGCTTTTGCTCAAGCCAGATGGGCCCGCGCTCAAGCAGGCAAGCTCGGGGTCTTGAACCTGGGTCTTCCGCATCCCAGTTCGATGCTCTATCCACTGCGCAACCGCCTGGTCAGGCCATCAGTGGTTTCTTTTTTTTTTTTAAGATTTTTTAAAATGTTTATTTATTTTTTACAGGGACAGAGAGAGAGTCAGAGAGAGGGATAGATAGGGATAGACAGACAGGAACGGAGAGAGGTGAGAAGCATCATTCATTAGTTTCTCATTGCCATTGCGACACCTTAGTTGTTCACTGATTGCTTTCTCACATGTGCCTTGACCGCGGGCCTTCAGCAGACCGAGCCACCACTTGCTGGAGCCAGTGACCTTGGGTCCAAGCTGACGAGCTTTTTTTTGCTCAAGCTGGCAAGCTCAGGGTCTCGAACCTGGATCTTCCGCATCCCAGTCCAACGCTCCATCCATTGCACCACCGCCTGGTTAAGCCCATCAATGGTTTTTAACCGCTGATCTACCAGTTATTTTGTCCTGGTCTGCAAAAGAGTTAACTACCCTGATGCTGTATGAAGATTGTAGAGTCTCTATAGTCATGGGGTCTATAAACTTCATATAACATCGGGTGGTTAACTCTTTGATGGACTAGTGGCCCTATCGTACTTATTAGTGTAATTTTATTAAGAACTTCAGATGTTTTTATATGAATTTGACACTTTTGTCAAATATATATCCATATTCTTTTGTGTGGATATGGGGTTAGGATTTGTACTTTGTTTTTTTTTTAATTTTTATTAATTTTAATGGGGTGACATTAATAAATCAGGGTACATATGTTCGAAGAAAACATCTCCAGGTTATCTTATCATTCAATTATGTTGCATACCCATCACCCAAAGTCAAATTGTCTTCTGTCACCTTCTGTCTGGTTTTCTTTGTGTCCCTCACCTCCCTCCTCTCCACCCTCTCTTCCCTTCCCCGACCCAGTAACCACCACATTCTCGTTCATGTCTCATAGTCTCACTTTTATGTCCCACCTATGTATGAAATCATGCATCTCTCAATTTTTTTCTGTTTTACTTATTTCACTCCATATAATGTTATCAAGGTCCATTCCTTTTGTTGTAAATGATCCGATGTTATCATTACTTATGGCTGAGTAGTATTCCACAGTATATATGTACCAAAGCTTTTTAATCCACTCGTCCTCTGACGGACACTTGGGCTGGTTCCAGATATTCGCTATTGTGAACAATGCTGCCAGGAACATGGGGGCGCATTTCCTCTTTTCTAACAGTGCTGTGGTATTCTTAGGGTATATTACTAAAAGTGGGGTAGCTGGGTCAAAAGGCAGTTTGATTATTAATTTTTTGAGGAATCTCCATACTGTTTTCCACAGTGGCTGCACCAGTCTGCATTCCCACCAGCAGTGCAGGAAGGTTCCCTTTTCTCCACATCCTCGCCAGCACTTATTCTGTATTGTTTTGCTGATGAGCAGCACCATTCTGACTGGTGTGAGGTGATATCTCATTGTGGTTTTAATTTGCATTTCTCTAATGATTAGTGATGTTGGACATTTTTTCATATGCCTATTGGCCATCTGTATGTCCTCTTGGAGAAATTTCTATTCATTTCTTTTGCCCATTTTTTGATTGCATTGTTTCTCTTCCTGGTGTTGAGTTTTATAGTTCTTTATAAATTTTGGTTATTAACTAACCCCTTACCAGACGTGCTGTCGAATATGTTCTCCCATTGTGTGGTTTGTCTTTTTATTCTGTTCTTATTGTTTTTAGCTGTGCAAAAACTTTTTAGTTTGATATAGTCCCACTTGTTTATCTTGCCTTTTATTTCATTTGCCCGTGGAGATAAATCTGCAAATATATTGCTGCTACAGATGTTGGAGAGCTTGCTTCCTATGTTTTCTTCTAAGATGCTTATGGTTACACGGCTTAATTTAAGTCTTATTCATTTTGAGTTTGTTTTTGTGAATGGTGTAAGTTGATGGTCTAGTTTCATTTTTTTGCAGGTAGATGTCCAATTTTCCCAACACTGTTTGTTAAAGAGACTGTCTTTACTCCATTGTATGTTCTTTCCTGCTTTGTCAAATATCAGTTGTTCATAAAAGTGTAGGTTGATTTCTGGGTTCTCTGTTCTGTTCCATTGATCTACGTGCCTGTTCTTATGCCAGTACCAGGCTTTCTTGAGTACAATGGCCTTGTAGTAAACCTTGATATCTGGAAGAGTGATACCTCCTGCTTTATTTTTTCTTTTTAAGATTGCTGAGGCTATTCATGTTCATTTTTGGTTCCATATAAATTTTTGGAATATGTGTTTGATATCTTTGAAGTATATCATTGGTATTTTAATTGGTATTGCAATGAATATATAAATTGCTTTGGGTAATATAGACATTTTAATTATGTTTATTCTTCCTAACCATGAGCACGGTATATGCTTCCACTTGTTTGTATCTTCCTTGATTTCTTTTATCAATGTTTTATAATTTTCTGAGTACAAGTCCTTAACCTCCTTGGTTAAATTTACTACTAGGTATTTTATTTTTTTGGTTGCAATAGTGAAGGGGATTGTTTCCTTAATTTTTTTTCTGACAGGTCATTGTTGGTATATAGAAATGCCTCTGATTTCTGAGTATTAATTTTATATCCTGCCACCTTGTTGAATTCATTTATTAGGTCCAGTAGTGTTTTGACTGAGACTTTAGGGTTTTTTATATACAATATCATATCATCTACAAATAATGACAGTTTTACTTCTTTTTCAATTTGGATGCCTTTTATTTCTTCTTCTAGTCTGATTGCTGTAGCTAGGACTTCCAGAACGATGTTGAGTAAGAGCGGTGAAAGGGGGCACCCCTGCCTGGTTCCTGATCTTAAGAGGATTGCTTTTAATTTTTGCCCATTCAGTATGATGTTTGCTGTGGGTTTGTCATAGATGGCCTTTATCATGTTAAGGAATGTTCCCTGTATTCCCACTTTACTGAGAGTTTTGAGCATGAATGGGTGCTGGCTTTTATCTAACGCTTTTTCTGCATCTATTGAAATTATCATGTGATTTTTGTCCTTTTGTTTATGTGATGAATCATATTTATTGATTTGCGAATATTGAACCAGCCTTGCCTCTCCAGAGTAAATCCCACTTGATCATGGTGTATGATTTTTTTCATATATTGCTGGATTCAGTTGCCTAAATTTTGTTGAGAATTTTATCATCTAAATCCATCAGGGATATTGGCCTACAATTTTCTTTCTTTGTGTTGTCCTTGCCCGGTTTGGGGATCAGAATTATGGTCGCCTCATAAAACTAGTTTGGAAGTCTTCCTTTCTCTTGAATTTTTTGAAATAGGTTGAGGAGGATAGGAGTTAGTCCTTCTTTGAATTTTTGGTAGAATTCACTTGTGAAGCCATCAGGCCCAGGACTTTCCTTTTTTGGGAGTTTTTTGATAACTGTTTCAATCTCATTTGTTGTAATTGGTCTGTTTAGGTGTTCTGATTCTTCCAGATTGATTTTTGGAAGATTATATGATTCAAGAAATTTGTCCATTTCACCCAGGTTTCCTAATATTTTGGCATATAGTTCTTCATAGTATTTTCTTACAATACTTTGTATTACTGCTGTGTCAGTTTTTATTTCTCCACTGTCCTTTCTAATTTTATTTATTTAAGTCCTCTCTCTTTTTTTCTTGGTGAGTCTAGTTAAAGGTTCATCAGTCTTGTTTACCTTTTCAAAGAACCAGCTCCTGGTTTCATTGATCCTCTTTTTTGTTTCCTTAGCCTCTGTGTCATTTATTTTTGCTCTGATCTTTATTATTTCCTTCCTTCTACTAGTCCTGGGCTTTATATGCTGTTGTTTTTCTAGTTCTTTTAGATGCAGGGTCAGGTTTCTTATTTGAGCTTTTTCTAGCTTCTCATGGTATGCCTATAGTGCTATGAACTTCCCTCTCAGTACTGCTTTTTGCTGTGTCCCATAAATTTTGAGTTGATGTATGCTCATTATCATTCGTTTCTAGAAACTTTTTTATTTCTTCTTTGATCTCATTTTTAATCCATTCATTATTTAATAACATGTTATTTAGTTTCCAAGTGTTTGAGTATTTTTCAGTTTTTCTTTTGTGGTTAATTTTTGGTTTCATACCATTGTGATCAGTGAAAATGCTTGATATGATTTCAATCTTCTTAAATTTGTTGAGACCACTTTTGTGTCCTAACCTGTAGTCATCCTAGAAAATGTACCATGAGCTCTTGAAAAGAATGTATATTCTACTGCTTCAGCGTGAAAAGTTGTGAACATATCTATTAAATCGAGTTGATCTAGTGTATCCTTTAAGTCTGCTGTTTATTAATTTTCTTTCTTGAGGATCTATCCAGTGAATTTAGTGGGGTATTGAAATCTCCTACTATTATAGTATTGCGGTTAATCTCCCCCTTTATAGCCATAAAGTCTGCTTTATGTATGTCGGGGCTCCTATGTTTGGTGCGTAGAAATTTATAATAGTTATGTCTTTCTGTTGAATTATTCCCTTTATCATTATGTAGTGTCCTTCTTTATCTCTTACTACAGCCTTTGTTTTAAAGTTCACTTACTCAGATATTAGTATTGATACCCCGGCTTTTCTTTCATTTTCATTTGCGTGAAATAAATTTTCCATCCTTTTACCATCAGTCTATGTGCATCTTTTGTTTTAAGGTATGTCTTTTGTAGACAGCATATGTATGAGTCCTCTTTCTTTCTTGAATCTTTATAGATTTTTTCTTTTATTCATTATAGAGAGGAAACACAGAGTGAGAGAGAGAGAGAGAGAGCAAGAGAGAGAGAAAGGGGGGAGGAGCTGGAGCATCCAACTCCCATATGTGCCTTGACCAGACCAGTGCAGGGTTTTTAACTGGTGACCTCAGTCGTCCCATGTCGACGCTTTATCCACACAGCTACCCTATGTATTTTGATTGCATCATGTAACCCATTTACATTTAAGGTTATTATTAATATGTAGTTGTTTATTGCCATTTTATTCTTTAAAGCTGAATTCTTCTTTTGCTATATTCTTTTCCCCCTTTGAACTGTTCACAACAGGCCCCCTTAGCATCTCTTGCAGAATTGGTTTGGTTTTAATGAATTCCTTGAGGCTTTTTTTGTCTGGGAAGCTCTTTATTTCTCCTTCAATTTTAAACTTTAGCCTTGCTGGATAGAGTAGTCTTGGTTGTATGTTCTTGTTCTGCATTACTTTGAATATATCTTGCCATTCTCTTCTTGCCTCAAGTGTTTCTGTTGAGAAGTCGGATGTCATCCTTATGGGGGCTCCTTTGTAGGTGATAGCCTTTTTTTCTCTAGCAGCTTTTAAATTTTTCTCTTTATCCCTTAGCTTTGATATTTTAACTATGATGTTTCTTGGTGTAGATTTCTTTGGGTTTCTATTTAATGGAGTTTTCTGTGCTTCTTGAATGTGTGAAACATTTTCCAGCCTTAATTTAGGGAAGTTTTCAGCTATGATTTGATTGAACAAAGTTTCTATGTCTTGTTCTTTCTATTCATCTTCAGGAACCCGTATGATGCGGATGTTTTTTCTCTTCATGTTGTCTCAGAGTTTCCTTAGAGTTTCCTCACATTTTTTGAGTCTCTTTTCTTTTTTCTGCTCTGCTTCTGTGCCTTTGTTTATTGTGCCCTCTAACTCGCTGATTCGATCCTCAGTGTCATCCATCCTGCTTTTAATTTCTTCCATTGTGGTCCTCAGTCCTGGTACTGTATTTGTCATTTCTGATTCCTTTTTATTATTTCAATTTTGTTTTTTATACTTGTTATCTCTTTATTTAGGTGTTCGTAATGACTATCCATTTTTGCTCTAATCTGTTTGAACATCCTAACTATCATTATTTTAAATTCCGCATCTGGTAATTTGGTTATATCTGGTTCATTTAGGTCCTTCTCTGGGGATTTCTCTTGATTCATTTGGGTTGCATTTCTCTGCCTGCCCATTTTGTCTGTGTATAAGAAGTGTGTGGCCACTGGAGTCCAATGGGTGTTGCCTTTGTGTTCCCTAGGTGTGATCTGTCTACAGGCCAGCCACCCCCTCTGCCACTGCTTAGGGCTGTTGGGTATGGGCATTGCCAGCTCCGGCCCACTGCAGCTGTTGCTGTGATTTCTGCCTCTCCTCCGCGGGAAGGGCTGTGTTTTGGTGCCCGGCTCTACAAGCCTCAGCCTGTCTGGGCCTTCACCTCGCCCCCACAGGTGGGGTTGCGCATTGCACTCAATCCACAAGCTTCAGCACCACGGGTAGGGATGAGCACCTTTGCTCCGCTGCAGACCCAGCCTGTTCCCAGGCTTCCGCCCAGCCCCCTAGGTCAGAGCCTGCCTGCTGCAGTTTCTGGGTCGGGCGTGGTTGCTAGCGTGCACTCAGCTGTGTGCCTCCGCCTTTCCCTGAATTTAGTCCCTCCTCCGTGTCAGGGCCCCCTCGCGCAGGTTTGTAAACCTGGGAGGCCAGGTGATTCTGCGCGCCCAGGGCTCCCTGCTCAGCAGCAGATCTCTGCCCATTCCGGGCTCCGCTTTTCCCCCACTGGTGAAGCTGCAGGCTGGCCCCATGTGCCAGACCGCTTTCGCGTGTTTCCTATGCCCCTGCTGTGCTAGACTAAGCTCACGCTCGTAGCTGGTCCTCTGCTCTCGTCACCGTTACTCCAGCAAGCCCTCAGCTGTGTGGGTAGGGGCACTGTAGCTCAGACCCTATCATACTGTAGTCCTGGAAGCTCCCTCCGTCTAAGCAGCTCTGCTCTAAGCGCCATGCGAGAGCTTGTTTGGCTGGTGTCCTGTCTTCCTTTGCTGGTATTGCTGGTTCCAGGGGAAATATTCACTTCAGATTTTGGAATTAACTCAGCCCAGGGGTTAGGGTAGCTGTCCCTCAGAGTGCTTCTCCCTGTGCCTTCCAGTCCACACACTCTTCCCGCTGCTCTGGTCCTCTCCTCAGTCCCCGTCCTCTGTAGCCCCAGGTGAGTGGTTGTGAGAAAGGTTTTCTGCGCTGTCCCTTTTAGAAGAATCCTGGGTCTGAGAAAACTGTCTCTTTCTCACAAACAGTATCCTAACTTGTTTCACAGCTCAATACTGTCCATACGCCTCTTAGGCTCTGCAGCTATAGGCTGGGGCTTTGTTCTTGGGGCCCAGGTCCCTCCCTCTCCACTAAACTCTCTTCCCACCATGTGAGTCTCCGGCCTGTCGTTTGCTCCAGAGAGCTGGGTAGCCCTTTCTGCGTTTCCGCTTTTCCTACCAGTCTCAGTGTGACTTCTTCAGTGTTCATTGGTTGAAGAGTCCACTTAGTTTAGTTCAAAGTTGGTTTATCCAGATGATGGTTCTTAAAATTAAGTTATAATCCACTTTGGTTCCAGGAGTTGGAAGTTGATACGCCCGCCTACTCCATCTCCATCTTGCCGTCTCCAACTAAATCCTAAGGATTTATGTGTTGATAAGTTGGAAAAGTTTTTATTGTTGTTAGTAGAGGGCATAATTATTACCAATTTGGGTGTACTTATGAATTATTATTGGGATTTGCTATAATCTGCGTTTTATTGTTGCTTAGTATTAATTACCCTTTTTTCTATTTAATGAATTGCAATAACTTTTTTTGTATCTACCCTTTGAATTTTTTCGTGGGCTTAGTTCGGATAATAATTTGAGAGTGTTAGGTAATTTATACATGTATGACTATAATAACTTGCTATTATTTTCTTTTTTTTAAACAGTTACATGGGAATTGGTCTTTCTGCTCAAGGTGTGAACATGAATAGACTACCAGGTATAGTCATAATATGAACTATAGTATATATATAATCTTCATAGCTCTTTGTGGCTAAAATTTTCAGTTAATAATTTGAAATACCTAAGTATATTGATTTTTCTGTACTTTTAATCACCTATATTATGAATTCAGAGCGGAAACTGAATATTTAAAGAAAATTTAATTTTATACTATTTGGCAAAACGTATATATACCATACATTTTTTGTTTTGTTGCCTATTTTGATTTTTGGTATTTTTAACTTCTAATATGCAGTTATATCAACTTTTAATATTTTAATGTGGTTGGTTCTGTTTGCTACCCAAATGCATTCTTAGCCTGTAACCCATTTTCAGTTGTTCAGCATTCTGGGAATGTAGACCTGATGTTAAAAGTAAACTAAAGAAGGTCTGAATTCAGATGACAGAACTGTTTCTCAAAACCATTAATCAGATGGGAGTGATACTTTAATTTTGAGGGAAGCTTTTTGAGAATAGAAAGCAAAATAGAAAGAAAACTATATTTTATATTAAAGTGTATGTGTGTATAAACCAGTTAAAACAAAATTTGTTTGGTCTATAAGCAAAGAAAATATGCATGGAAAATGTATCTTTCTTTTTTTCTGGTAGGAGTCCTCTCTGTTTAATACAAGTTTTAAGGTTCTGTGAAATGAATTTGTTTTTCTTAATGTTGTAGACAGTATTTTAATAACATAGAAATTATGTAGTATAATTGTGAAGAATTTAAATGTATATTTGGGAATTTTATCTCTGTGTGTCATTTGTTATACTATTGTTGCTTATTTGATCATAATCTTAGTGACTACCTATAGCTCAGAGAAATTTGACATTTCATTGTAAATATATTGGAACTTTCTCTTTAGGCTGGGATAAACATTCATATGGTTATCATGGGGATGATGGACATTCATTTTGTTCTTCTGGAACGGGACAACCTTATGGACCAACTTTTACGACTGGTGATGTCATTGGCTGTTGTGTTAACCTTATCAACAATACCTGCTTCTACACCAAGAATGGACATAGTTTAGGTACTAAGACAATGTATTACATGTAAAATAACCAAATATTGGGATTATTGTACTTAAATGATGGTAGTCATACTTATTATGTAATTCTCCTTTATAAATAGATGCTTCAGGGAATTACTTCTTTATACATTCAGGTGAAAGTTGAGAAAATGATTTAAAAAATGTATTCTGTGAAGGCCACATTGCATCACATGTGTAGGAATAACTTTAGAAATATTTCCATGCTCAGATATTTATTCTAGTAATAGAAGTGCTAAGTGTTTTTTGCTCTGCTTTGAATAAAACCTTTCACATGTGATTTAGTCTCTAGGTACTAAGAAAAAGAGGCTGTCACTTTTTAGTTCCAGTATGGAATGAAATAAGAAAGGAAGGAAAAACTTGATGCTACCAAGCAATGAATGACATTGACACACTAAAAGGTCATGCCTGCTAACAAAGATTGATAAGGATAGTGACTATAAGTTAGTTCTACAAAAAGGATCAGAATTAAAACAAGCAAATAAAAGCAAAACTAAGAAAAAACAGATGACTAATGAAGAACAATATAGATTATTGAAAACATAAAGATATATCCATTTGTGCCTGACCAGGCGGTGGCGCAGTGGATAGAGCATCGGACTAGGATGTGGAAGACCCAGGTTCGAGATCCCGAGGTCGCCAGCTTGAACGTGGGCCCATCTGGCTTGAGCAAAAGCTCACCAGCTTGGACCCAAGGTTGCTGGCTCCAGCAAGGGGTTGCTCGGTCTGCTGAAGACCCGCAGTCAAGGCACATGTGAGAAAGCAATCAATGAGCAACTAAGGTGTCACAATGGCAATTAAAAACTAATGATTGATGCTTCTCACCTCTCTCCATTCCTGTCTGTCTGTCCCTATCTATCCCTCTCTATGACTCTCTCTCTGTCTCTGTAAAAAAAACAAACAAAAAAGATATATCCATTTGTAACACTAATAGAAAATTAGGGTTTTCACTTAAATGTGAACTTATAATACTCAAATTTAAAAGTATATATGGTTGTTACACTCTTTTTTTTTTTTTTTAATGAAAAAGATAGACAGGAACAGACAGCCAGGAAGGGAGAGAAATGAGAAACATTAACTCACAATTGGGACACTTTAGTTGCTCATTGATTGATTTTTCATATGTGCCTTGACCAGGGGACTTCAACTGTGCCAGTGACCCCAGGCTCAAGCCATCGACCATGGGATTGTGTCTGTGATCCCACACTCAAGCCAGTGAGTCTGTACCCAAGCCAGCAACCTCGGGGTTTCGAACCTGGGTCCTCAGAATCCTAGGCTAACACTCTGTCCACTTTTACCACCACATGATCAGGCTAGGTTTTGTTATTTGAATTATAGAAAGTATAAAGGATGGTGAGGCTGATGCTTTAAAAATAAAAAGGTTCCACATTACTTCTACTGTTTGAAATGTAATTGATGGATAGCAAATATTTCTGATGAGATAAAGTAAAAGGCAAAAACTAAGTAAACCCAGAAGGCAGAAATTTCAGTTTGCTTATAAACAGTATTTAAAAATTAGACTGCAGATAGTATGCTTAGACATTTTATAGATGTTCTTTGATATAACACAAAAACTATTCTCTCTGGGCCCTGACCAGTTGGTTCAGTGGTAGAGCATCTACCAAGCGTGTGGATGCGCCGGGTTCACTTCTCGGTCAGAGCACACAGGAGAATCAACCATCTGCTTCTCCACCCGTCCCCCTGCCCCTTCTCTCTCTCTCTCTCCTCTTCCTGTAGCCATGGCTTGAGCACACTGGCCCTGAGGATGGCTCTGTGGAGCCTCCACCTCAGATGCTAAAAATAGCTTTGTTACGAGCATTGGTCCCAGATGGGGATTGCCAGGTAGATCCCGGTTGGGGTGCATGTGGGAGTCTGTCTCTCTGTCTCCCCTCCTCTCACTTGGAAAAGAAGAAAAAAAAACCCTCTTTTTTCTGTCATTTCTTGTAGAAAATTCTAAATTTCTAGCTGCAGTGGTAATAGTTATTTTTTCCTAGTGTCTCAACCTACTTCTAATACAGTGTTAGTGTCTTTTTCATATTTATGTTTGGCTTAAAACTTTTCATTCTGCTTATTAATATTGATTCTGAAGTCCTGTGTTATCTGATATATTGTCACAAGTCTACAAAAGATTCTTGTTCAATGGGTTACCCTGCCTTCAACAACACAGGTTTGAACTGCATGGGTCCACTTATATGTGGATTTTTTTCAGTACATATATACAGTACTGTAAATGTATTTTCTCTTCCTTATGATTTTCTTAATAACATTTTCTTTAGCTTTATTGTGAGAATGCATGATATAATACGTATAACATACAAAATATGTGATAATTGACTAGGTTATCAGTCAGGCTGTGGTCAAGAGGAGGCTATTATTAGTAATTAAGCTTTTGGGAGGAGTCAAAAGTCATGTGTGAATTTTCAATTGGACAGAAGCCAGCACCCTTACCCCTGCTTTATTCAGGTTTCAACTGTATTTTTAGTAATATAAGAATATTAAGGATGCCTTGCAAATTATATGTATATTTGTAATTTGATTATTGTGGCTAACTGGTTTCTAGGAGGATTCAGCCCCTTCCATTTGTTGTTGCTGTTCTGGCTTTGACTTGTCAGAGTAGTTAACTGGGATAGTCTCATTGGGCTCCGCTGCTAATGATATCACTGGGGAACAAAATTTTTGTTGCATCCACAAAAACACTTATTCTTACCTAATTCAAGTTTGCTGATCTCAAATCTGACATTAGTTTTTCTCTGTAAGTTACAGTTTTATTGCAATTCAAGATTTTAAGTTTTCATCTTATTGTGAAATTTTCAACATTTACTTTAACACAGTGGTTCCTAACCTTTTTTGAGGTACCGAACCCACCAGTTTCATATGCGCATTCACCGAACCCTTCTTTAGTGATAAATAAAATAGGATTTTTTTTTTCCAAATTCAAGACATAGGTATATGTTTTTTTACTGGTGCACAAAATGAGCCGTGCATGAACATCACCTTGCTCAAAGAACAAAACCAACAAAGTGCATGAACTCACAACAAATTACGGTATTACTTTATTCTGGCCTCCGCGGCAGAGGCTTCTCCGAACCCCTGAGACCGACTCATCGAACCCCTAGAGTTCGATAGAACCCAGGTTAAGAGCCACTGGTTTAACATAATGAAGTAGAATGTCATCTTGGGCATCATCTTTGTGAAATTATAATAATTTATATAATGCAGTAAATATACTAATACACTACAAGATATGATTGCATCAGAATTTGTCTACAATTTCAAAATAGAACATATTAAAACACTTACTTTAATCATGAAATTTGCACAAAACTTACTTAAATTCTATTCAGGCAAAAATTTGCATTTGTAGCTCTTGCGTTGAGGACAATCTCGTTTGATGCTCCAGCAGTAGTCTGCTCATCACTAACAGCGCCAAGATTTTTGGAAAACTATCAAGGTGACTGTGCAGGAAGTGAATCATTTTTTTTTTAATTTATTTGTTTATTTTTTTACAGGGACAGAGAGAGAGTCAGAGGGATAGATAGGGACAGACAGGAACGGAGAGAGGTGAGAAGCATCAATCATTAGTTTTTCATTGCCGTTGCGACACCTTAGTTGTTCATTGATTGCTCTCTCACATGTGCCTTGACCACGGGCCTTCAGCAGACTGAGCAACCCCTTGCTGGAGCCAGCGACCTTGGGTCCAAGCTGGCGAGCTTTTGCTCAAGCCATATGGGCCCGTACTCAAGCTGGCTACCCCGGGGTCTCGAACCTGTATCTTCCGCATCCCAGTCCAGCGCTCTATCCACTGCGCTACCAACTGGTCAGGCCAGGAAGTGAATCTTAATGCTCATGTTCCATCCAGTGTTGTGGAAAGCCAACAGCATCCTTTGAACCAGAAGTTCATAGTTTTCTGCTTTTTTGTTGCCAAGGAAGTTCTTTGTAACTGCCACAAAAGACTGCCATGCTGCTTTCTCCTCCGTATTCATCTTCCTGGCAAATTCTCCGTCATGTATAAGAGTTTGAATTTGAGATCCATCGAATGCACCTGCTTTTATCTTCTCGAAAGACCAAGCAGGAAAAGCAGAAATAATATGTTGAAAGCATTCACTTTCTCTATTCAAAGCCTGAACAAACTGCTTCATTAAGCCAAATTTGATGTGAAGTGGGGAAATAATGATCCTGTCTCGATTAACTGCAAGTTCATTCACAATATTTTGCATCCCTACTTCCAGAGCCTCATGATTCGGCCACTCCTTCTGTGTCCAGTGTTCTCCTGAGCTTGGCTGTCCCACAAACTCAGAAAGTAATGATACTTTTGTAAAACCTCTCTGTTGTGCTAGCAGGAAATTTACCATTTGAAGATCCACACAAATGATCCAGTTATGCTCCTTATACTTCAGAAAGTAGAGGACAATTTTTTTTTTAAATAGAGAGAGAGAGGGATACATAGGGACAGACAGACAGGAACGGAGAGAGATGAGAAGCATCAATCATCAGTTTTTTGTTGCGACACCTTAGGTGTTCATTGATTGCTTTCTCATATGTGCCTTGACCGCAGACCTCCAGCAAGCTGAGTAACCCTTTGCTCGAGCCAGTGACCTTGGGTCCAAGCAGGTGAGCTTTTTGTGCAAGCCAGATGAGCCCGCAGTCAAGTTGGTGACCTTGGGGTTTCGAACCTGGGTCCTCCGTATCCCAGTTCAACGCTCTATCCACTGCGCCACCACCTGGTCACTCTCGAGGACAACTTTTATGTCATAATCGTGCAGATGAGTTTAATAACCAGTTGGAACCACGGCATAAACATTACTGTTGTGTAGGAGAACACATTTCAGACTCCATGTAGAGTAGTCTAGAAATAGCCTCCATTCTGTTGGACTGTAAGTGGTAACACCTAGCTGGCTGAGAAGACTACTGATATCATGACAGTAAACAAAGTGTTTGTCTTCGGAAAAAAAGTTCACAAAAATTTGTTCATGCTTCCTGAAATGGGATACTTTAGCTGACCGGTGGTGAAGTACATTCTTTTCTTGAAGCTTGAAGGCTAATAACTCAGCTACTTTCTTTGATTGGCCCAAATCTCTTACTCAGTCATTCAGTTCGGGTTGGCTAAACTGCTGAGGGGTTAATGACTGCTTGGCATCAGAAGAAGACCCTTCAGATTCTATAACCATTTCCTCATGCATCTTATCAAAATACACTTGATCACCATGTTCACTTTCTTCATCCTTAGAAGAAATAAAACCATTGAAAACTGGAACTGGGAGTGTCTCAGAGTGTGGGATAGGTCGTATTGCTGAAGGAATATTAGGATATGGCATCATATGCCGGTTTTTCTTGCTGATGCCCTTTGTATGGATCAAACAGAAATAACAGTCACTACTGTGGTCTTTAGGTTCACGCCAAACCATGGGAATACCAAAGGCATTCCTTTGTGTTTTCCTTTTGTCCAGTCACGAAGCATTTTCTCACATTTATTACACACAATATGAGGAACCCAATTCTTGTCTTGATCGCCAAGGGGAACTTGAAAATAGGCAATATATCACGTGTCACAAGTAATGAAATATTGCGCCTTTGACGTTGAAGTATATAACAGCCACATATATAACAGAAGGTGTCAGGACTATTCTTACATTTACACCTACTCGAAGAAGCCATGATTCAATCTTAAAATAAGAGGGTGTTTTTTATCAGATAATATTTTGCGTTTAAAAACAACTACAATGATGTAAAAGTGATGTTTGTAAACATTAATTGCCTTGTGTTTATGTTCAATCTAAGAGTTGTTGCCCTTTAACTCTAATTTAAAACCAGTGCATGCCATTAACTGTAACAAAAAGAAATTAAAATTGTGTAAAAACTAGAACATGCACCAAAAAACAAATTTCAAGATTTGGAATCAGCGATGCAGAAATATATAGAAACAGTTCTAAAACTTCATGCAACAGAAAATGAAAAAATAATTGTTCCCCAGTGCTTAAACCAGGAAAAACCTGTGGGGCATGAATGACCTTTGGTTCAGAAATAAATGAGACATTTTAAAAGTTAAAATTAGCCTTCTTTCAGTGTTTTAAACTTTATTCTTGAGAAGAAATTTTATCTGTGAATGTTATTTCTTTTTGATTTGATTTTCACAGATATTTAAATTGAAATTATCTCCTGAAGAAGAAAACTGTCTCTAAAATGTGGGATTTTCTAAGGGTACTTAATTTGGGAATTAAATTCTAATTTTAAGTACATTTTAAACATTTGGCATTATTTATAAATTAAGAAATACGCACTGCTCACAAAATTAGGGGATATTTTATAACTTTATATTAATTCTTGGAATATCTCTTAATTTTTGTGAGCAGTATATTATTAAGCTCATAGAAAGGTAGTGTAACAGTTGTGAACATGGGTTCTTTAGTTGCCTGGCTTTGTCTCTTGGTTTAAGCCATGTGACCTTATGCAAATTAATTACTATTTCTGTGCTTCAATTTGTAAACTACTATCGCTATAATACCTATTAGGGTTCTTAGACTAAACTGAAATGACTTGTGCAGTTCTTAAGTGATCTCACATATTGAGTACACAGTAGTGAGTTGTTTATTTTCATTTTTTGACAGACTCTGGGCTAGGTGACAGGGATGCAATGGTAAACATTGGAGAGCATAATTATTCCTTTAAAATTGAGGTCACCCTGGGCCAAATTGGTCTGTTTTTTAAGTAAAGTTTTATTGGCAGTGCAGCCACATCCATATTTATGTACTTTGTATGGCTTTTCTGTAACAGACCATATGGCTTAGAGAGCAAAAAAACACTCTCTGCGTCGTTATAGGAGAAATTTGCTTACTTCTCCTGATTCTAGCATCTAGAAGATAAAATATTATGTTACTGTTCCTTTGTACTTTCTAAACAGATAATTTTAACCTATAAGCTGATATATCTTTGGTTTCTGTCTCATAAAGGTTTTAAAAATATGTATTTACCGTAAAAGGTGAAATAGAAAGGTTTTTATTTGTGAAAATGATTAAAGGAGAAACATTTTAAAATCTAGGTTAATTTAACTTGAAATATTTACTTTGTTTTTTGTTTTTTTTAAAGTTTTTTTTTAATTTCTTTATTTTGGAGAGGAGACACACACACACACAGAGAGAGAGAGAGAGAGAGAGAGAGAGAGAGAAAGGGGGGAGGAGCTAGAAGCATCAACTCCCATATGTGCCTTGACCAGACCAGTACAGGGTTTTGAACTGGCGACCTCAGTGTTCCCAGGTCGACGCTTTATCCACTGTGCCATCACAGGTCAGGCCTATTTACTTTGTTTTAATGAATATTATTCATCAATTGAAGATCACTTTTCAAAAAAACCTTGAGACAAATCAGGAAATTAGAAATTTAAAAAACTTGCTTTCTCTGTATATAAATAATTATACCAGCTTGTTTGTTAAACTGGCATCTTTTTGTGGTCTCTGTGTATATTATGGTAGCTATATTTGGCAGTGGTTAAAAAGTGTTAATCTATGAAATTAATATGAAGTTACTATTAGATTTGTCAACAGAGAGGGAAGATTTAAGTAATTAATTGCAGAAAGGAATTTTGTTTGTTTGTTTTACAAGGAAAGAGAGAGAGTCAGAGAGAGGGATAGATAGGGACAGACAGACAGGAACGGAGAGAAGTGAGAAGCATCAATCATTAGTTTTTCGTTGCCGTCGCAACACCTTAGTTGTTCATTGATTGCTCTCTCACATGTGCCTTGACCACGGGCCTTCAGCAGACTGAGCAACCCCTTGCTGGAGCCAGCGACCTTGGGTCCAAGCTGATGAGCTTTTGCTCAAGCCAGATGGGCCTGCGCTCAAGCTGGCGAGCTCAGAGTCTCGAACCTGGGTCTTCCGCATCCCAGTCCAATGCTCTATCCACTGCGCCACCGCCTGGTCAGGCAGAAAGGAATTTTTTACTGAAGCAGTTAACTTATTTTTTTTTTTTGAGATGGAGAAGGACAGATACGGACAGACAGGCGGAAGGGAGAGAGATGAAAAGCATCAATTCTGTGTTGCGGCACCTTAGTTGTTCATTGATTGCCTTCTCATTTATGCCTTTATTGGGGGGGGGGCAGGGCTACAGCAGACAGAGTTACCCCTTGTTCAAGCCAGCGACCTTGTGCTCAAGCTGGTGAGCCTTGCTCAAACCAGATGAGCCTGCGCTCAAGCTGGCAACCATGGGGTTTAATAGATCTTAATCAACCTGGGTCGTCCACATCCCACCCAGTCTAACGCTCTGTCCATTGCGCCACCGCCTGTTCAAGCTGAAACAATCTAATTTAGGCAGTTTTGTTGCAAATAGACATGTTTGAGGAAAATAATTGATTAGACTGCTATTTTATGGCAAAGGTGTATGGTAATATTTTCTGTGAAAGTTTTCTGAAAAGTTTAGAATAATTTTTATTAAAAAAATTTTTTTTTGTTTATTGATTTTAGAGAGGGAAGAAAGAGACAGTCATTTATTGTTCTACTTATTAATGCATTCATTGGTTGATTCTTGTGTGTGCCCTGACTGGGGATCAAACCCATAACCTTGGTGTATCAGGATGACGCTCTAACCAGCTGAGCTCTGTGGCCAGTGCTAGCATAATTTTTCTTATTTATTTGACCCACAGTCACTTTGCTTTATATTTATAAATGAAGCTAAAAGTAATCAGAATATTTTACCTCGTGGCAGGAGAGGACCTCCAGCCTTGCTTTACTTTTGATAAGCCAACATGAATTTACTAGTTTTTAAAAGGACTTTACATACAAAGCACTGTTTTAACATTTATTTTAAAACATACATCATAGAGATTTTATAGTCAGTTTGTCTTTTAACTTTAATACTTGAAGAAGTAGAGTCAGATAGTTTTCTGATGGTACAACACAATTACAGAGTCATAGATTCTCAAGTGGGAAGACCTTAAGGACAATTTAACAAAATGCCCTCATTTTTCAGATGATGACCAACACTGTAGGGATAGTGCTGGTGTGGGCTTTGTTTTGTTTCAATGTGTGTTTAGACTGGAAGATTTGAGGTTAACTGATTTACCAACATCACCCCTCCCATCTTTCTAAAATTCAGTCTTTTTAAATATATGAATGAGGGCCTATATAGAAACATTTGTTTATTATCTTATTTTCAGCTAAGTAATATATTTTAATATTTGAAGGGAGATTATTAAATCATCACTTAGGGATGCCAGTAGACTTGTTCAAGTGTATTTGGAACATGACTGTTGAAATTACTACTGTTAGAGGTCATTTAAGAGAAACTCTCAACTGTACAAATCTTTTACCTTTGGAAGGAAGAACTTTTTTCCAGAATAGTCAAGTTATTCAAGAATGGGTTTTTTAATAAGAAATTTTTATTTTTTTAAGAAGCAAAAATACTATATTTTCTATTGTTTACTTTTATATTATTGTAACAAAAATCTTTTTCCTTAAAATTATTTTAAAAAAAGCTAAATCTAAGTGAAGAGGATTAAATAATAAGGCTGGATAAAGCACCTTGGGCATTGGTCAATATTCAGATGTGACTATTTTGCAACCATTTTTGTTAATATTACATCTAACATAGCTTTGGAGATATATCTAAAATCATTTAAAAAATCCTGGAGTCAATAGCAGTATGCCCAAAATAAAATTACTGTATGACTAATAAAGATGATTATATTGAAAAGGGGGTCAGCATTCACTCAGACCTATTAAGTGTTTTTGAAAATATTAAGCTTTTTAAATCTTTTCTGTCTTTGCTATTCTTTATCTTTATTCTTAATAGAAATTTAGCTTGTTACCATAGTTGTTACCATAGTCTGCTTTTGAAAAACAACTTCTAATGCTACCTTTTTTTTTTTTAAAGGTATTGCTTTCACCGACCTACCGGTAAGACATACATTTTTAAAGCAGTTTTGCATTTTTAATTAAATGAAGTATAAAAAATTAGTACTAAGCATATTTAGAATGCATTCTTAATGTCATTCAGTTTATATGCCATGCATAGAGTAGAGATCTCGCTCTAGTCACCGTTGGTGTGGATCTTCAGAAATTAAGACCTAAATTGCACTGGAACATTGTTGCACAAGAGAACTTTGTTGTAGCTAAAAAATAAATCAGAATTAATTATTAAAATATACTTTTTAATGTCACTATGCCTTTATTTGAAATATGTTTCTTTGGTATCATTGGACTTTCAGCAAGTGACTTGATAGCAGTTCTAGTCATGTATTCAGTGTATATTGTCTGCCTGCTGTGTGGTGGGTTCTGTGCTTGGATATACCATTCAACAAAACAGGTAAGGTAAAAGTCTCTAACCTCTTAGCATATTTAGACTTTCAATCTAGAAAATAAACAAAACGTAAAAAAATATGTAAATTATGCCTAACCTGTGATGGCACAGTAGATAAAGCGACGACCTGGAACACTGAGGTCACTGGTTCAAAACCCTGGGCTTGCCTGGTCAAGGCACATATGGGAGTTGGTGCTTCCTGCTTCTCCCCCTTCTCTCTCTCTCCTCTAAAATGAATAAATAAAATCTTAAAAATAAATAAATAAATTATAACATCTTTTAAAAGTTTTAAGTAGTTTTCGAAGAAAGAGGACAAAGTGGGAATATCCAACATAGAACATGTGATACACAGTTTGCTCACCTTTGCCCAAGGTAGGACTTAAGCAGAAACTTTTGAAGAAGTGAGGGAGTTAACTAATGGATATATAGATCAGGAATGTTCCAGGCAGAGGGAACAGTAGGGGAACAGCACTAAAGCAGGGTGTGCCTGGCAAGTTTGAAGAATAGCACAAGGTGAGGTAGAGAGACGTGGGAAAGGCAGAGCGAAGTAGGACTTGAGTCAGAGATAACGATAGGGACGGGGTGCTAGATCATCTGAACCTTGAGGGCCATTGTAAGACTTTGGCATTTAATCTGAGTGTAATACAAAGGAATTGCAGAGTTTTAGTTAGGGTAGAGGCAGAGAGACCTGAGAAGGGCTATTGCAGAAACTCAAGCAAGGGATGATGGTGGCTCACATCACTAGAAATGTGAGCAGTGGTATGATTCTAGATACCTTATTTAACCAACTCTTAGGTCCTATCAATTGTAATATGCATTACTCGGTAGGAAAACTAGCAAACCAGGATACAGTGCTTTCTTACCACTTAGAATTTTTTTAATGCTGTTCAGTTTTTATTTTTTATTATTTTTAAAATTAAATTTAGAGAAGAAGGGAGAGAGCAGGAGATAGGGACATCTATCTGTTACTATATGTGCCCTTACTGGGGATCCAATCCACAACCCTTGGATATCAATACGATGCTCTAACCAACCGAACTATCCAGCCAGGGCTTATCATTTAGATTTTTTTTTTTTTACAATCACCTAGCAACCTGTGAGTGTATTTAATACATCTTAATATCCTTGTTGCATGCCTAAAAATGATGAAATAAGCAATATAAATTGATTAAAATATCCCTCAAACTTCTTCATGTTAGGAGTCCAACTTTTTAAACCAGTTTTTTAGAGTTGATATCTCTGGTTTTTTGTACATGAGACTGTCTTCTATATAATCAAAAACATTTGTTGAGTTCTCCATTATGTCTTTAGCATTTTCTCCCAAGCTCTTGACTGCATTGTGCAGGTTTTGATGCTCACTTTCTTAGTACTGCCCGAGAGTATTACCAAAGGCTTCCTTACGATAGCCAGGACTCTGATACTCCTTTCTCAGTTGGCTTGTTGACTGAAATGTCTTAGGGGTGCAGTTACTCAGCTGTTTCACCAGGAAAAATAATCAAGTGCTGGAGGTTTCAGTGAGCTCATTCTTGACCAAACTCACACCTGTGCAGGCGGTGGCAGCTGCATCATGACAGTTGCCTGTTCAGAGGTAAGGTGCCATCAGTTATAAGACACATTGCATTTCATTTTGAAATGACAGGAGACCCAGAAACAGAGAGTAGACACTGAAACTATAGATTATTGATATCCCTGAAGAAAATCTTAGGAAAAGAGAAGAAATCAAAGTTATAATAGAAAAAACTTTGCTAAGTTAGAGAACATTGAGCCTAAAGATCAAAATTGCTCACCAGGAAGCATTATTAATAAATAGTAATGTAACAAGTGTTTATTTTTTTGGAAAAATATATCATGTTAGGATTTTGTTTTATATTTATGTACCACAGTAAGTTCCACATGGATTAATGAGTATTAATAAGTAATCAGTAGGATTAAAAAATCCAACTGAGAGCCAAGAGGATTTTCTGATGCATTGGATGTAAAAATGTGAGAAAGGGTATCTGACTTCTAAATTTTGGGCCTGAGGAATTGAAAAATGAAGATACCACTCACTAATATGGAGAAGGCTGTACAGTATGTATGTGAAGCAAGTTTTGAGGAGGGAGAGCTAGAGTTTAATTTGGATAAATTAAATGGAGTTGTCAAGTAAGTAGAAGAAGGGGCAGCTTCAGAGAACATCTATCTGGTGAAGGAGGTGAGGAGGGGTGGTGGAGTATAGGTGTGGATACTGGTAGGTGGGTTGATGTGGTTCAGAACCTTTGCGGAGGTTTTGGTAACACTTAAGTTTCATTTGGAATTGGTTAAAGGGCTTAATAGCTGGGTTTTCTGTTTGTTTTCTCTTTTTTTAGTGCTAAGCAAGTAAAATCAACTTGTCAGTGAACAGGGTTTTTTTGTTGTTGTTCTTTTTTGTTCCTCATTGGTAAATAGTGGTGATCATTTGTTTAGAAAAAGCTTTGCTGGTTGTGGACATGTTTACTATTTTTATGTTACCTTCATGTTGTCTTACTCTAGAGTCACTACTTATATTTTGCTTCGCCAGTACATAACCAATGGTGATATTCAGTCTTCTAACAGTGTGTGAAAGTGGTTATGGTGGTGGTTATAAGATTTCTTTTAATGTTATGGTTTGGAGAGTCCTTTATTTTTATGACTGAGATCTTCTGGGTCTTTTATATGTAACATACCATTCTTCGACTTAAAAAGGAAGGAAAAAGTCTTTATCTTAAATTAAAAGGACCATCAAATAAATATTTATATGTGTTTTGTAACTGTGATTTATCCCTCTTTAGTTGTAGTATTAAATCCTGGTAGAACAAAAAAAATTTACCTAAATGGTACTGCAATTACCATGGAACACAGGGTGTTTAAACAGCTTTGAAAACCTTAAATCTATTTCAGAATAATGTTTCTTCCCCAGCTTACCTCACCAGCTTGAGAAATGTTCATCTATAAACTGACTAATTCAGTGTGAAACCAGATTAATTCCTTTTGTAATTGAAGATATTAAAATCTTTTTTATAGATAAGTTAACTGCTTTCATTTTGATAGAAAAAATCTTTTAAATACAGAAAACTATGCTATTTATAATATGATTTTATTGTGTATATATAGCTTTTTAATAGTATTTAATATTTGCATTTATTTTGATAGCAGTGAAATCTTTTCTGTTATCTTTTTTTTTTTTTTTTTACAAGGACAGAGAGAGTCAGAGAGAGGGACAGACAGGGACAGACAGACAGGAACAGAGAGAGGTGAGAAGCATCAATCATTAGTTTCTCATTGCCGTTGCGACACCATAGTTGTTCATTGATTGCTTTCTCACATGTGCCTTGACCGTGGGCCTTCAGCAGACCAAGCCACCCCTTACTGGAGCCAGCGACCTTGGGTCCAAGCTGGCGAGCTTTTGCTCAAGCCAGATGGGCCCACACTTAAGCTGGCCAACCTTGGGGTCTCGAATCTGGGTCTTCCGGTATCCCAGTCCAACGCTCTATCCACTGCGCCACCGCCTGGTCAGGCTGTTATCTTTTTTTTAAGTGTGTTTGTGAGAGAGAGGGTATGAGAGAGAGAGAGACAGACAGAAAGGGAGAAAGATAAGAAGCATTAACTAGTAGTGTATCACTTTAGTTGTTCTTTGATTGCTTCTCATACATGCCTTGACTAGTGGGCCATAGGGGGAGGCTCCAGCCAAGCCAGTGAACCCTTCCTTAAACCAAGTCAACATTCTATCCATTGCATCACCACCACTCAGGCATTTTTTCCTGTTATCTTGGTGGAGACTTGGATTATTCACACTTTTGTTTTATTCTACATTGGCAGAAGTTTTTTATATTTTAGGTTTTTTTTTTTTTTAAGAAATAAGGCCCTGGCTCTTGGCTCAGTTGTAGAGCGTTTGCCCAGTGTTTGGATGTCCTGGGTTTGATTCCTGGTCAGGGCACACAGGAGAAATGCCCATCTGCTTCTCCACCCCTCCCCCTCTCACTTCTCTCCCTCCTGCTCCCCCCCCCCCACTTTCTTCCTTTATTCCCTCTTCCCTTCCTGTAGCCATGGCTTGATTGGAATGAGTTGGCCCTGGGTGCTAAGGATGGCTCCCACCTCAGGTGCTAAGAAGGGGTCACTTGCTAAACAACGCCTCAACATCCCAGATGGGCAGAGCATGCCCCCTAGTGGGCTTGCCGGGTGGATTGGGGTTGGACAGCATGCAGGAATCTCTCTGCCTCCCCTCCTCTCACTGAATTTAAAAAGAAAAATGTTTTCTGGGAAACACTGTTTTACATAAACCTATAAATTTAGATACATGCTACAACATGGATGAGCCTCGGAAATATTATACAAACTGAAAGAAGTCCAAATGACCATGTACTGTATAATCCCGTTTATACAAAATGTCCATAAGAGGCAAATCTGTAGAATCAGAAAGGAGTTCAATGGTTGTCAGAGTTAGAGTGATGGGAATGGCATGGGGAGGGACCGCAAATTGGTGGGGTGCTTTTTAGAGTGATTAAAATGTTCTAAATTTGATCATGGCAATGGCTGTACAGTTCTGACTAAACTGAAAACCATTGCATTATTTCTATTTTTAGAAATCTACAATCTTGCAAGTTAAAATTTCTGTTAAAAATTTATAGTTTACCAGTCAAAGGCTATGTCCTTAATCCCTTGCCTTCAAATTCTTCAATTTGTATATTTGTGTAAATGGTATAGAAACTTATAGTTACTTTTCATTGAATTCCCTTCTGACTTTATCTTTTCATTTTTTTATCACTTCCTGATTTAAAAAGTAATGTATAGTTTTAAATATTTAAATAATAAAGCAAATGTTTAGAAGTACACAAGTGTGTAAGAGAGAAGTTCCATAAAATCCTAGTCTTTTCAGAGGCTCATTTCACCAATGGCAAACAGACCTAAAGAATTTAAGCGATTTATCCAAATGCACAGCACTTACTTGTTAATGACACACATAAAGAAAAAACAACCTCATGTCTCTACTTTTAAGCACAAAATTATGACATATTCTAGAACCCTGGTCGGCAAACCGTGGCTCACGAGCCACACGCGGCTCTTTGGCCCCTTGAGCTTGGCTCGTCCACAAACTGCCATGTGCAGGTGCTACCTCAATAAGGAATGTACCTACCTATATAGTTTAAATTTTAAAAATTAGGCTCTCAAAAGAAATTTCAATTGTTAAACTGATATTTGGCTCTGTTGACTAATGAGTTTGCTAACCACTGCTCTAGAACAAAAGTATATAAAGCCAAAGATTCTTAATAAGGATATAAATAGAGTAAAAGGTAATCCTATTCATTAATCAGAGCTGATAATTCTGACATTCAGCAATGTCCAGAGATACTTTTAAAATGGTTTGCTAATCTAAATATTTCTTGACCGATTCAGGAAAATAACTCATATCAACATTAAAAGAAAATTAGCATTCATGAATACTCTGATAAAAGTGTGGCATAAGTTTAAAACTTGCCTGTGACAAAACATACACAAATGAATTTTATAGAACAATATTTCAGATATAAAAAATTCTCACTTTACAGGTAGACAAAGATTACTGGCTCTTCAAGTATAATATTAAGGCACTTAAATTCACTCAATTTTTAAAATGCAAATAAGAGTGAGAGGAGGGGAGATAGACTCCCACATGCTCCTGATGGGAATCACTCAGCAGCCCCTTTCAGGGGCCAATACTTTGCCCACCTGGGGCCAAGCTAGCAAATGAGCTCGCTCCAGGAAGCCATCCTCAGCGCCCGGAGCAATGCGTTCTAACCAGTCAAGCCACAACTGTGGGAAGGTAAGAGAAGCTGATGGTCACTTCTCCTGTGTGCCCTGACTGGGAATCGAATCAGAACATCCACATACCAGGTTGGGGCTCTACCACTGAGCCAACTAACTAGGGTCAGTGTAAGGTTTAAAAGATTGAGAATACCCAGTGTGGATGAAGGTTGAGAAAATAAGTCCCTTCATCCACTGTACACAAAGAAATGTAACCTAATATAATCTTGTAAGAAGAAATTTTGGGCAAAATCTATTAAAATTGACGAAGCAATTTCACTCTCTCCCTTTTTTTTTTTTTTAGCGAGGGGGGTATGGAGAGAGATGAGAAAGTTGCAGCAGTTTGGTTGTTCATTGATTGCTTCTCATATGTACCTTGACTGGGGTGCTCCTGCTGAGCCAGTGACCCCTTGCTCAAGCTGGTGAGCCTGTCCTCAAACCAGATAAGCCCACATTCAAGCCACCAACCTCGGGGTATTGAACCTGGGGCCTCAGCATCCCAGGTTGATGCTCTGTCCACTGCACCACCGCTGGTCAGGTAGCAGTTTCACTTTTAAGAATTTAATACTACAGGAAAACAAACATATGCAAAAATATATGTCCTTATAGCATTGTTTGTAGTATTATAAATTTTATACAATTTTTTATATAAAATAAAAAATGTTTATTGTATTATTTACAGTAATTGTAAATAATAAATAAAAAGAATGTCCATTTATAGGTGGTGTGATATACCACATTCATTGAAGCTGGGACTCTAATAATAAGATACACCATTATTATGTCTAAGAAAAATCACTGCCCATTAACTGATAGACCATGGATTCTAAGAGGCATCCTCATTTCATAAGTGTTAAATTATAAAAATACACAAAGTAAAAAAAAGTGTGTACTGACAAAGATGTACAATTTTTACTAAATGAAGAAAGCAAGCTATAGAATACTGTAGTGCATAAACTTCGATCCCTCCTTTTATGCAAATATTTACATAATGGACATATATACTGGGGCTAACATAAGTTTAGAAACAGATTTGGTAGGTTATACACTAAAGTTAACTTGAGCACATTAATTTGCCCTGATTTTCAATTTTTGTGTTTTTGTAATTCAAATAATAGTTAACTTCATAGGATTATTATAATTAAACACTGCCATTTAGTAGTCAGTCTATAACTCATTCTCTCTTTAGATTTAACAGCTAGTGATAGAGCCAAAAAAAAGGAGTCTGGTATTTTTACACACACATACACACACACACACTTATTAAATTGACTGTTTAACCTTGAAATCTTGTATTACATCTAAATGCATTTTTTTATGAATTTGAATTTTAAATTTGTCCTTCTCTTGAAATATGTCCATTTGAGTCTTTTGTTTTTATATAGAGTCCTCATTCTTAATCCACTGTGTTTTGCTTATAATGGTCACCATTCGTATATAAAGGCATCCCAAATGTACAGAGAAGTGAAATTAGTAAACTTAAAATAGTACTTGATCAGTGTGGATTGTAACCTTCGTGGTAACTAGCTTTCACGTGCAATTCTAGACATGCATCACATATATCATGAATAAAAGGATAAATCTGAATTATGTGTTTATACTTGAATCTCTGTAACTACTATATGACATACTCTTTTTTATTATTATTATTTGTGTCAGAGACAGATAGGGACAGACACACAGGAAGGGAGAGAGATGAAAAGCATCAGTTCTTTATTGCTGTACCTTAGTTGTTCATTGATTGCTTTCTCATACATGCCTTGACAGGAGGGCTACAGCAGACCTAGTAACCCCTTGCTCAAGCCAGCGACCTTTGGCTGAAGCTGGTGAGCCTTGCTTAAAACAGATGAGCCCGCGCTCAAGCTGCTGACCTCAGGGTTTTGAACCTGGGTCCTCCACGTCCCAGTCTGACACTCTATCCACTGCGCCACTGCCTGATCAGGCTATATGACATACTCTTAAGAGCAAGGATTATGTCTTCATTTATTAAAAGTTTATTTTCATGCAGTCTTTGAATAAATAAAATAGTTACTGAAGTCATTTCATTTTCTTTCCTGGTGATTAGATTACAGGAAATTATATTTTTTATCTAGTATAGATTGTGGTTTAGAATATTTGCTTTAATCATTTTTCAACAAGTGTTGGATTGAGATTTTAAAATACTTATGGAGCAAATTTGTTGGCCTGTTATTGTAAAGATAGCATTTGAAAGAATGAATGTCTTTAAAATAAAAGGGCTGGTTGCTTAGTGAAATGTGTTTGTTGTCCTACAGCCAAATTTATATCCCACTGTTGGGCTTCAGACACCAGGAGAGGTCGTTGATGCCAATTTTGGACAACACCCTTTTGTGTTTGATATAGAAGACTACATGCGGGAGTGGAGAACCAAAACACAGGCCCAGGTAGACCAGTTTCCTACTGGAGGTCGAGAAGGAGAATGGCAGACCATGATACAAAAGTAAGTGAAAGAAGTTTGAATGGACGTTATTCAAAAGTGCTTTTTTATAAAACATTTTATTCTTTTGGTACAAAAGATTTTTTTTGAAGCTTTTTAATGTAGTCATTTATAGCCTACTATTTTTAATGTATTTAATATTTGATTTGGTGGCAACATATAAAATTGTATATTAGTATGCCATTAATTTGATGGAAGAAGTCACACTAGATAACTTAGGTTAGGGTAATTCATTTTCTGTCATTAGTAGTAGGATTTAATGATTTCCATAGGTTACATAATTAAGCTATTAATGATGCCAGTTCAGAAGTTGTTTAGTAGTTCATATATTTATGGGAAAAGGAATTATTGCTCAATAAGAATAAGCATTTTCAGGATTTGGCTGAATTTTGCTAGTGAATGGGTTACTCTGTAAGAATAACATTAGCTATTTTTGTTTCCTAGGATCCCTCAATATTTATTATTATTCACGCAGATTTAGTAAGGTTATAATTGCTCCTATTCAAAATAGAAAAATCTGGCCAAAAACCTCTGACTTAAGAAACTTTTAAAAATTTTACTAATTATTTTTAATGCCATTTACTTGTATGCGTTATTATTAGACATTAGAAGGAGGTGAAGGAAATGGAACCAAGGACCAGTGAACGTGGAGTTAGGATCCCCAAGTGCAGGATAAATGCTTATGATCCATTAATACCAGTGGTGGAGGATGGGCAGCCGCAGAGCACACAGTGGGTGTCAATAAAAATACTGTAAAATGAGTAACTTTCCTCTCAACTATTTTTTACCAAAAAATTTCATTTGTTTTATTTTTATGAAAATACAGAAATTTATTATAGAAGTCAGCAAGAGAATATAATTCCTATGACAGTTACCTTTTTAGACTATACCTTTGCTAAAGGGTGTAAGATGTTACCTTAGTAGTGCTAAATGGTAGCTCTAGTATAGAGTTAAAATTTAAATAAATACCTGTAAGTTTAAATAGTCATTTTTACTACTGTAATCTAACCCAAGAAAATAACATTTTCAGATACTATCAGTCTGACAAAATTAATCTTAAATGTCTTTTAAGTTACTTTGAACAATCTGAAATTTAGAAATCTAAATTTTGGAAAAGATAATGATTGGGAGATATGTTGGTGATTTTGAATACATGCTTATTCCGTAGAGCTATTATCATCTGGTATTATGAAACTCTACATTAGTATTTTTGTCCTGCAGTTGAAAGAGTAGTTAATCCTGACTCAGAATCCCATAGTTGCCTTTTATTAGAGCTAGGATAAGTTGCTCTCCTGGGGTCGCATCCCTTGAACTCTTCAGAAATTGTTGCTACTGCCTGACCTGTGGTGGCACAGTGCATAGAAAATAAGCCTGGAACACTGAGGTAACCAGTTCAAAACCCTGGCCTTGCCTGGTCAAGGCACGTACAACAAGCAAACAGTGAACAACTAGAGTGTAGCAGCTATGAGTTTATACTTATTGTCCCCTCCCCCTGTAAAATCAATAAATAAAATCTTAAAAAAAAAAAGAAAGAAAATAGTCACCACTGAGTATCATGGCAGGATAGTAGTAGAGGAAACATTACTGTATCCTATAGCCAGAGTTCAGTGAGGGCCCCTACCCCAACCCCATTTTTTACAAAATTGACAGTCACCACGATCTCCTGGAAAGTTGATTTTAAAAGGTTCTCACCTACCTCTTACCATCCAATTTGAACAATTGGATGAAATAAAATGAAAAATCTGTTTCTTAGAGATCCTCCCCCTCCCCCAAGCACCTTTCCTGAACCCACTGCCCCTACTGTTTTCTAACAGTTCCTTAGCCATGCCTAATTGAGGCAGCTTTTAAGAGTAGAATATTTGGATATATTGGCTGTGTGGGTTAATATTGCTTAGTCAACAGTTTTTCTAACATGTTGTAGCTAGATATAAATATGTGTTTTGACCACATAATGGCTTTTTGAAAAATAAACTTGTTTTTTTGGAAGTGTGTCACTCATATAAATTATATTTGAGTAATTAAACTCTTGTGCACAGCTGTACTAATTGATTTCGATTGGAAGGCCAATTCTCATTGATTAGTATTATCAGCTTTGCAAGACTTATTCTGGAAGATCCTCTTTTCAGGTTCACCTTAGTATTGTGTTCACAACTTGTGGTTCCATCTAATGTAACTGATAGGTAAAGGAGTTGAATCTTTTAAGTTTATTTTACAAAATGACTACACTTTAGTGGATTAAGTCATGGTAAACATGAAACAGAAATTATGGTTAATAGGATTGAATATAAGGATGGGAAATAATAGGAAAGGACCTGGAGATGATGAGGAGTCCTCGAGTCTCTAGTAATACTTATTTTTATGGATAGTAGTCTCGACAGCATTTGCAGTTACCTTTTTGGAAATACTACATGAAAGAACAAAATGACTTTTTGAACTTTAAACTTGAGGTCACTAAATCCTTAATTATTACAAGGGAATAGGTTGGCTTTGTAACACCGGAGTAGACCTTAAATAAATTGTAGTATGAAGCATGTATTCTTTTAACTAAAAGTTTTCTGTTTCTTTTTATTTTAAGAATGGTTTCATCTTACTTAGTCCACCATGGGTACTGTGCCACAGCAGAGGCCTTTGCCAGATCTACAGACCAGACCGTTCTAGAAGAATTAGCTTCCATTAAGAATAGACAAAGTAAGGACTTCTGGTGCATGGCTAACATTTGTTTTTAGATTATAGGTTTGGTTATATTAATGTTTAGAAATTTTATTTTCAAAGTAAAAGTTTTAAAATTGTTAACTCTGAAATTTATTTTTCACTGACATTTTTTAAGATTATATTTTAAAATTCACAGAGGACTTTGCTAGGGTCCTGGATGTAGAAGGATATAATTTTGGATAATTTTTGTAAAAAGGTTTACCATTTTTAAAAATGTTTGATTGAGCTTTCAGAAAATAAACATTTAATAAATTTTTTTTTATTTGTAAAATAGTCCCATGATTAGTAGATGTTAGTGGAAGTAGTCTGAAAGAAATTTAAGTAGCTTTACATTAAATTGCTATATCTAAATTTAAGATAATTTCGGTGTTAAGTATTTATTATTTAGGTTCTAGTTATTGTGGCCAGAGCAATGATCTGTTCTTACAAGGGCAAGACAGCATCATTTCCATAGTTAGCTATCCTTAAATTGGTACAGTTAGTCCATCAGGGAGGGTATAGCTTGGTGAGAATGTAAGCATAAAAATAAAACATAATGGGTAAAACCATGATGGATGAAAACAAAACTCTTTTATAGGGCAAACTGCTCTTACAACACTGACTACATTGTGTTGTGGCTGCTGTGTGCTTTGTCTCACTATATTATAAGCTCTAGTGGAGAGGAGATGACCACGTATTCATTATATCCTCATCATCTAAGTTGACAAAAAGTGGTGCAGGGAATGCTCAGTGAGTATCTGTTGAATTCAGACCTTACTCAAAGTCTAGCGTTTCTTTAGTACTGGATTCAAAAGGTTATCATATTTATAAGACATTTCGAATATTATTTCTTTAATGTTTCCTATGGTCTTTTAAAAAACTACTTTATCGAGGCATGGGTGACATATTAAAAACTGTACGTATTTAGTGAATGTAATTCGGTGAATTTGGAGATTTAGTATAAATCTGTGAAATGTCAACATCCTGTATGCCGTAAACATAGTCACCTTTTTAATACTAGTATTTATTACTTCAGCATTGCATAACATTGTTTTTCCTATATTGTATGATAGTTGGTAATTTTTAAAAAGTTTATGAAAGTACTTTTTTGTTAACTTCTCTGAAATTTTTCCATAATTGTCTAAGAGAAACTATGATTTTTAGAAAAAGAACTGAAAATTAATCACCATAATTTATTTTAAAATATTTTTCTAAGTCTTTTTGTTGAGAATCCACTAAATATGTTTCTACTCTTAAAAAATTAATCTTCTGCCTGACCTGTGGATAAGGTGTCAGCCTGGAATGCTGAGGTTGCCTGTTCAAAACTGGGCTTGCCTGGTCAAGGCACGTCTGGGAGTTGATGCTTCCTGCTCCTCTCCCCTTCTCTCTCTCTCTTTCTCTCCTCTCTCTGAAAAATGAATAAATAAAAATCTAAAAATAAATCTTTAAAAAAATATTAATCATCTTCTTTCTTTTTGTAAATAGGAATTCAGAAATTGGTGTTAGCAGGAAGAATGGGAGAAGCCATTGAAACAACACAACAGTTATACCCAAGTTTACTTGAAAGAAATCCTAATCTTCTTTTCACATTAAAGTGAGTTTGTTTAGTAAAATATGTTATAATTATTTTATAATATGTGCTTAATGTGACCAAAATTATTTCCATTTTTTAATTTTTATTTTACCTTTTAATTATTGACTTAGTTGTAATATAGCACATTTAAGCAACAGGTTATAAAACATGTGTGTTTGCCATTCTGCCTCTGTTTCCAAATGTGCAAGTCTTATTTAGAAGATGGGAATCCCTTTTTCTGTCTATAGAGTACCTAATAGTTAAGTCTGTCATTTAAAAACGTTGTGATAAATGTGCATAACATTAAATTTGCCATTTTTATATGTACAGTTCGGTACTATTGAGTACATTCACATTGTTTTGTAATCATCACCAATCAGAACCTTTTTCATCTTTCCAAACTAAAACCTAATACTTATTAAACCCCTAACTCCCCCTCCGCCATTATTCCCCTCCTCTCTCCTGGCAAACCACCATTCTGTTTTCTCTGTTAACTTGAATTTGACTACTCTGGATACCTCATATAAGTAGAATCTTGAAGTATATATTTATCCTTTATAACTGGCTTATTTCCTTTAGCATAATGTTCTCAGTTTGTCTATGTTGTAGCACCTGTCAGAACTCCTTCCTTTTGAAGGCTGAATGGTATTCCATTGTATGCATAGAACACATTTATTTTTAAAATGCAGTCATCCTTGGGTACACGTTTGTGTCGCTTTCACTTCTGCATTGTGAATAATGCTGCTGTGGGTAAGGGTCTGGAAATACAGTCTTATACACTATTTGATATGTCAACCTGTGTAGATATTATTTTGATTAAATTATTTTGGTGCTAAAAGAGTTCATTTTGATTTTATTATAGCTACAGATAGGTTTTCATTTTCTTAGTAAATCCTGATTAAAGAAGATAATACTCTCTTGCATTATAGTCTCATTTTTCTGGAAAATTTTTTATTCTAAGCAATATAGTATATGAAACCATTGTTAGTTTTAGCATACTATCTAAAGGCCAGAGTTATTGATAAATACAAGTTCTTAAAATCTTTCCTTTCAAAAGTCTGTTGCTGTAAATGGCTTTTTGAAGATTATCTCAGTAGGGCCTGACCTGTGGTGGCACAGGGGATAAAATGTTGACCTGGAATGCTGAGGTCACTGGTTCAAAACCCTGGGCTTACCTGGTCCAGGCACATGTGGGAGTTGGTGCTTCCTGTTCCTCCCTCCTTCTCTCTCTTTCTCTATCTTTCTGTCTCTCTTTCTCTCACCCTCCCCTCCTTTCTTAAAATGAATAAGTATTTTAAAAAAAAGATTATGTAAGTAATTTTTTTTTCTTTTTTTAGAGTGCGTCAGTTTATAGAAATGGTGAATGGTACAGATAGTGAAGTACGATGTTTGGGAGGACGAAGTCCAAAATCTCAAGACAGTTACCCTGTTAGTCCTCGACCTTTTAGTAGTCCAAGTATGAGCCCCAGCCATGGAATGAATATCCACAGCCTAGCGTCAGGCAAAGGAAGCACTGCACATTTTTCTGGTGAGATTCAGTCTTAACGATATTATCTTTATAGTTTTACGCTTCTTTAAATTTTTGAACCAAAATGAAATTTTTTAAAAATTTAGAGAATTCTGTATAGCAGTTTTGTATGTTGTGTATATTTGACCTCAAGGTGTTTGAAAGAAAAATTGTGAGTGGATCCAATGCATCTGCTTTTAGGAAAGTATAAATTGAAAGTTGGTGATGTGGCTATGATGTCTTCTGCCGGCAAATGTGGCCAGCTGTCCGCTGTCTTGTTCTTTTTCGGCCGAGCTTCTTGAAGCATGGGCTCTGCCCGGCTCATTTTCTCAGAGCCATTTTTGGCTCTCCCAAGGCTTTTGGTGTTCTCTTAGTGGGAATTCTCTCCTTTTCAGCTTTATGATCACTTTTACAGGCTGATTGCTCACCTTTCTCAGTCTTCTTTCTTTGCTTGTCTCTTTCATTCTGTTTTTCTCATGATGTTTATCTTTCCTCTGTACATTTAACTTTCTAAAACACAGGTCAAATGCTGTATCCTTTTTTTGTATAAAGTAACACTTTTGCTTTTTCTTAGTCAGCATGTACTTTTCTACATGATTACCTCTCTTTATTTTGTCATCCTGTACAGGACCTGGGATCCCTGTGTTTGTACCTTTAACCACTACCCCTCTTCGGTATCATACAGTCTCTCTAGCTGGGACAAAGTCCTGGCCTCAGTAAAATGGGGGTGATGATAACACTGCTCTTACAGGGAGGGTGAGGATTAAATAAGATTCATAATGAAGCCTTCAATAAATGTGAGAGGAGATGATAATTAGAGTTGACAATAAAGTATTCTTGTATCTTTCACATAGTTATTGTTTACTATGTAAATAGTTCATTGACTCTCCTATATTTTAAATACTAAATCAGAATATGGGTATGTTATTTACAACCTAATAATAAATTTCTGTTTTCATGAGCTACCCTTTTTTTCTTTTTTTCCAGGTTTTGAAAGTTGTAGTAATGGTGTAATATCTAATAAAGCACACCAGTCATATTGCCATAGTAAATACCAGTTATCTAATTTGAATGTACCTGAACTGAACAGTATAAATATGTCAAGATCACAGCAAGTTAATAACTTCACCAGGTAAGTGATTTCTCTAGCTTTTGCATTACTATAAGCAGTCTAATTATAGGTATTATCATTTTTAATAATTTGGAAAAATTGAGTTATATGGCCCATAATAGAGGTCTGGGAATTCCCAAGCTCCAGGAGAATAAAAGGGTAGGGAGTAAGTTTCCCAAAACTTTTCACTTTCCAGTCTTCATATGCACTTCGGCTGTTTCCTTGTTCCTTCCTCTTATTCTTCATTCCCTATGCCCGTATAATTGGGTTATAAGAGCAAATCAAGGGCCCTTCAGTCTAGTCTTCTTGCCATCACAGACCTATACAGATGATCACATAAATGCCCTTTCTTAGGTTTCCAAGTTAAGTCACAGTATTGTAATCTTGAAATAGCTTCATTAGAGCAGATACAGTTAAGTCATTTAGTGAACATAGAGCATGAGGGTAGTACAGAAGACCTGTTGGATGTCATCCTTTCTGCTAGGCAGAAAGAATTACTCTTCTGACTTCATAGAGCTTAGAGAGAAGAAATGATTGTATCACTATACTGTGACATACTCAGGTTTAACATTTGTGAAACCTTTTAAAGGCTCCTGAAATGTAATCACTTGAATTGAATACTAGTGTTTGAAAGCAAGTTGTTATGAATTCAGTCTGCCCAAATCATCTAGCATCTGAATCCAAATTTGGTTTAGGGCTCATGGCATAACATTTTCTTTTTTTCATAAGAATGATGGATTTTATCAATCTGATGTTGGTTGGTCTTATGACACGGATTGATTGGCAACACTGCATTCATTAGTGCATAATTTTTCATCAAAGGAGAGAGAACCTAACTTTTAGTGTGGAATTTCAATTGGAAGTATGACTCCAGAGAAAGGAGTACATCTAAAAATCTGTATTTGAAAATTTGGACGTTGATCAGAATTTCTAAGTTATCTATCATAGTGACAAAAATTTACTGAAGTAATGATGTTGTGTGGCACAGGTTATAATGGAAGTCTACATAAGAGGTATGAGAATAGTGGAAAACGTGACTGTCTTTGAGGAGGTCAGGGTAGTCTTTGACCGTGGAGATGATATACTAAAAATATAAAATTAGAATATTGTAACATTTTGTATGGAAATTTTAAAAGTTAAGTTTTTAGTACTTTATTGTTGATAGAGGGTTCTGCCATTGTTTAAGGATAGTATTACAATGAGTTGGTGAGTTATTCTCTTAAGTACTGTCCTCATGGCAGAAAGTTGCGAAAGGAACGTGGGATTACCCAAGTGCAAGGAAGGGAACTTAACAGAAGGGGTTGATGACACAACATTCTCCTTTGAGTTCAGTATAAGATAAGAAAGTAAGCTTTTAAATTCACTTAAACTGTTAAACAGTAACAGTTTTTCTGTGTAGTTGGTACTGGCTTTCCTTACAACAGTGCTGTGAAGTAGACAGAAATGGGGATACTTCCCCTAGTCGACTGCTCACAAAAATCAAGGGATATTTCAAAATGAATATGAAGCAATAAAAAAAAAAGCATTTGATTTTTTTTATTAAACAAGAACATCAGAACAAACGATGAGTCAAAGAAAGTTGTTTGGTTGTGCAAATGAGATGCAAAACCAACTTTTATTTCATTGGTGAAAATGCACTATTCAAAAGGCTGAAAGTACTAGAGTATCTGCATGTTCCCTGATCTTGAAAGTGCACATCCTGCAATTTCCCAGCCCTTGCAATGCCCCTGCAACACGATTTGCCCAAATGCGAAGCCTGGAGTGCATTCGGACATCTTGAAGCTGGTCAGACACAGACAACAGTGGCAACAGCACTTGGAACATCCCAAAGCGTGATTAGCAGACTGGAATCATTTTCAAGAGACTGGCACAGTACAAAGAAGACAAGGGCAGAGTCACCTGACATCTACCACAACAGCAAAAGATGACGGCTACTTGACCTTACTGGCAAGAAGGAACAGACACAGCAATGCAACAGAGCTGCGGGGGAAAGTTTCTTGCTGCCACTAGACAACAGATATGCACCCAGACCACACAAAATCGGCTCCATCGTGTTGGACTGCATGCCCAGTGACCAATGGTGTGCATTCCGTTATCTGCTCTGAACACCTTAGAACCCATAGAAGGTGGGCTGATGAGCATCGTCCTTGGACCCATGATGAGGGTCAGCTGTCTACTTCTCTGATGAGTCCGCAGCCTGAGAATCATTGTGTCTTGATCTGGCATGAAAAGAATGCAGGGGAGTCCACTTTTCATGTGACTAAAGGAACTCCTTCATTGGTCATGGAATCATGGTGTGGGCTGGCATCAGCATTGGTGGTTGTACCGACCTCCACATCATCAGAAATGGATTGCTCACTGCTGTCAGATATCAAGATGAGGTCCTGCACCCTATAGTGGTACCCTGTGCTGGAACAGTTGGAAACAACCTTCTTTTCATGGATGATAATGCAAGGCCCCACCATATACATCTCATCAACAACATGCTTCTGGAGGTAGGAATCGAACTCATGGACTGACCTTCACTAGACCATGAATCCTGTTCTCCAGATCTGAATCCCATTGAACATGCTTGGGATGCACTGGCAATATGTCTGGCAAACAATCCAATGCCTCCCACAACACTTCTTGAGCTTGAAGTTGCCCTGGAGCAAGAGTGGCAGGTGATTCCTCAGGAGCTGCTGGACAGTCTGATCCTGTCCATGCCCCATCGCTGTCATTGTGTTTTAGCAGTCTTGGGGTGACCACACACCCTACTGAACAGTGAATGTGTGAAACTCTTGTCCAGTTGACGTGCTTCTGTTCACTCCCACCAATATGTCATTTGCTACTTAATCATGATATTTGAGTTTGCGTCTCATTTGCATAATCAAACACCTTTCTTTGACTTGTTTGCTTTTCTGATGTTCTTATTTAATAAAAAAAGCAAATGCTTCTTTTATCGCTTCATATTCATTTTGAGATATTCTCTAATTTTTGTGAGCAGTGTATTAAAACCATTTTACAGATGTAGAGCTGACTACCAGAAAAGTAAATGAGTGTGCGTGTATTTAAGGGAAATAATTAGTAGCTAGTAAGTTGCAGAACTTAGACTACTTCCCAGGATTTCTGCCTTTCAGACTTGTGCCTTTTCCTAATATTATACTTCCCCTCCATCTGAAATTCTCTTCTCCATACCCTCTTCTTCTCCATCCTAACTTCTGTTCTAGTTAAAAGTCAGGTTCAGATGTTACCTCTTCCAGGATTTTTGCCTTGATTTACATCCCCACCAACAGTTGTGGCACTCCTGTGACTGACTTTTATCATAGTTTGTCATGCTCTTTCATACCTGTTTGCTCCTGGAGGGCAGAGGCTGTTTCATTAGAGCCTCAGCACTTAACATGCAACATGGCTCAGGGGCTCTTATGAGACTCCTTCTCAAATACAATGTTGAATTGTTTAAAATAAAATGATTTAGTATGTTATTAAGATCACTAAAAGCTATGATCTTAAGGATTTCCATTAAACGTTATTTTTAAAGTTTGATTTTTCCTATCAATTCTCATTTTGTCAGCATACTAGTAAAGATCTTTTCTGACTGACAAAGACATCCTGAGGCCATTGCACCCTTCTTCCTAGATTCTATCTTTTTACCACATAGGTTTTACTCATAGAAGTGTGCATGCACTCACGTACTCTCACATACAGATGCATACACACATTCACACTCATGCACAAAAGCTCACCCCAAGGTGTTAACCGCCTTTAGTGGTATTATGCATAGAGTGCTTTTTGTTCATCTGCATTCTATATTTTTGTTTTCCAAGAAATGAATATACCTTGCTCTTTTAATGAGAAAGGGTCATTTTTATTTAAATATTTCCTAAGTTTTCATCAAGAATTTCTTCTGGGGTTGTAGAATTGTTACCTAGACCTTCATAGGAGAATCGTAAAGATTAGGTGTGCAGGTAGAGCTAAAGGCTCTACATCGACAACCTCAGTATGTCCAAATATAGGCATTGGCACACAGTTATTCATTCAGTAAATGTAAAAATGAGTGAAATTGGAAGTACCCTAAATATTTACATTAGCATTTTTAAAATTAAGATTTGGGAATACTTTAGAATCTTTAGCCTGTGAGAAAAATAGTGTTGGGTATTCAAAAGGTCTAAGAGGATTAGACGGAGTATTTTTAAAAATTATTATTTTACTTTTGAGAGAATGTATATTTTCAAATAATGAGGATAAATGCCAAACTGTCAAGACTATTAAAGAAAAGGTCGTCTAGAAATGAGTTAGTTGACTATAAAGGCAGAAAAGAGGTGAGGTGGGCTCCTGGAGAGCTCGTCTAGAGTGAGGTTTGCCCTGCATGCTAAACCTGAATGCTGGGGACTGGTTGTGGGGTTCTGGAACCAGAGTTGATTAACAAAGAATAAAGAGCAGTTTGAAAAATAGTGGGAAGTAGTGCTGGAGTATGACTTCTCTATATTGATACATCATGAAACCACTACCTTGTAGTACATGTACTTCTCTCCTCCTGATCTCCAGGAGTACAACTTTGTCACAAGTCAGCTACATATTGGGCTTGGATACCTTCAAGGTTTCATTAAATACCTTTTTTGCAGACTGCTGTACCTTCTGAAGTCAGTTTACAGTAGGCTATGTAGTGAGTAGTAATTTATTTTAAACTAAGCTGCAGGTATGTGATATCTAAAATGAGACTTGTTTTTTTGTTTTCAGTAATGATGTAGACATGGAAACAGATCACTACTCCAATGGAGTTGGAGAAACTTCATCCAATGGTTTCCTAAATGGTAGCTCTAAACATGACCACGAAATGGAAGATTGTGACACCGAAATGGGTCTGCAGTGATATTTCTTACATTTTTAATAAAAAATGACTACAAGGTTATGTTTTTATTTGTACTGATTTACAGCTGATGAGCATAAGTCAAATTAAAGATGTATGTGCCACTCAATTTGACAGTAATACACATTGCTTCTCTTAAACTTCCTTGTGAGAGTCGGTTGCTAGACAGTGGTTACTTTACAGGACTTCTGAAGGAAGTGCTGGAGAGTGTTTTTTGCTGAACTGTTTCCACTCAGCTTCAGTGATATGAGCGCAGCGGTATCAGCTTTTAATGTTAAGTAGCCTTTAGGATATTTAAGGTTTAAGATATAAAAAGGTTTTATACTTATGTTAACATAGTCAGTAAATGCCAGAGGGGCGGAGATGATTTTACAAATTCTAATCAAACAGATTTTTTTTTTTTATTTTTTTAAGGGTTTTTTATTTATTTTATTTTGGGGTTTTTTTTTGTTTGTTTTTGTTTCTTTTTGTGGCAGAGACAGAGTCAGAGAGAGGGACAGATAGTTACAGGCAGACAGGAAGGGAGATGAGAAACATCAGTTCTTTGTTGCGGCTTCTTAGTTGTTCATTGATTGATTTCTCATATGTGCCTTGCGGGGGCGCTTACAGCAGTCCGAGTGACCCCTTGCTGCTCGAGCCAGCGACCTTGGGCTCAAGCTGATGAGCTTTTGCTCAAGCCAGATGGGCCCACGCTCAAGCCAGATGGGCCTGCGCTCAAGCTGGCGTCCTCGGGGTCTCGAACCTGGGTTCTCCACATCCCAGTCTGACGCTCTATCCACTGCGCCACCGCCTGGTCAGGCCAAACAGAATTTCTTAAATTCATTTAGTGTGAATATATGTGACTATGCATAGTTTCAGTGCTTGGCACTTAGTAGGTGCTAAAGTATGATTCCCCCTCCCCTCCCTTCTAAATTGTCATGCTTAATTACACTTTGTTGACAATTTCTTTAGTAAATTATTTCATAAAGTTAAGCCAATAGCAGACTTTCCCATAAAGTAGAAAATAAAATTTATTGAAGCTTACAAAATCTTTATTTGCCAGAATTCCATAACCAACATAAATAGATTTCTTAGTATTTTGAGGTTAAAAGGTATTTTTTCAAATTGTTCTAAGTATATAAAAAGAAACTACTTTGTAAATTTAAAGTCATTATTTATACAACCACCTGTTGACCATTATGTGTTCCAGTGTATAATTCATTTTTAAGCAAGGAGTATGATTAAAAAGGCAGCCTAGTTTTATTCTTTCAGATGATAGCAGCCTCAACATTCAAAGAGTAATTTGAGCATAGTGATTAAGAGCAGGAGTAGTAGAGCCAGATTACCTGGATTCAAATTCTGCAACTGCCACTTACTTATTAGCTATGTGACATTGGACAGGTTATTCAAGAGCTCTGTGCCTCAGTTTTTTCATCTGTAAAATGGGTAGTATAATAACTGCCTCTTAGGTCATTATGAAGATTATATTAGCTAATTTGTATAAAGTTAATAGGACAAAGTACTATTTAAATATGAACTATCATTTGTGATTTTTATGTTTTTAGTAATTTAAACAGCTATATTATCGATCAATGATTATTGTCAACCAAGATATATACTATAAATTTATTTCCTAAAGGTAGAGTTATTCTAAAAGTAGTGTAATTAACCCTTTTTTATTAGTATAATATAGTGTCTTCTGTGTTTTTATTGGATTTAGCCTCTCTTAGCTTCCAGGAATCGTTTAATTCTATCACTGTTCTGTGGCAGATAAAGGAGCCTAAGGGGTGTTTACTAACATTTATTATTTTTTAATGTTGTTTAATGTAGTTTTAGAGAATTGTGTTTAACTTTTCATGAAATTTTCCCTGACATATAGGTACATCCTAACACTGTGAAAGCTGCATGCTAGATACTGGATCCTAGACTCTTGACACCTAGATAAAGCATACCTTTTAGCTGCAAAGTTCCATGTTAATTAAATAAATCTGCATATTTAGAGAAAAAGATTAGGTAATAGTTAATTAAACATACAAAATATTATAAGCGATTTATGTTCATTTCTCCATTGCATTCCATTCAGTAAGGTAGTAAAATACTTGTGTTTGTTTTGGTTTTACAGAAGTTGATTCAAATCAGTTAAGACGCCAGTTGTGTGGAGGAAGTCAAGCCGCTATAGAAAGAATGATTCACTTTGGAAGAGAGCTGCAAGCAATGAGTGAACAGCTGAGGAGAGAATGTGGCAAGAACACAACAAATAAAAAAATGTTGAAGGTAAATTTGTTTTCCCTTGAAAAATTATACATGCATCAAAGGAACTAAATTGTAGTTTTATAAAACACCGAGCAGTGCTAGAAATTCATGTTGGACATTAACTTGTCCCTGGATTCCTGTCTGAGAATGAAAGCATTCGACGTGGTTGAGCAGCTCTGCTCTACTGGACAGGGCACTGGACTTCATGTAAAAACTACAGATTCAGTCCCAGTTGTGCCACCTGTCAGTGTTCTGTGTACTTTGCCAACTTATTTTTTTAGTTTTCTCAGCTGTAAAATTGGCCCAATATTAGGAAAAATGTGCATATGCCGATAATAGTATAAATTTGAGATGTTTTTCTTTTAGTAAACATTGAATACATGGTTTTCATTTTGATAATGATTGATGAAGGATTTAGATAATCTTTAAAGCCAGAGTAATTAATACATCTTCAAGTCTTTTTCTGGTTTGCCATTTATTATAGCTATTAAGATGGATATAATTTTAAAAATTTAGTAAGTTAGCCATAATTCTGTGTATCATTTGGAGTTTTCTCCTACCTTAAATCAGCATTATAATTAGTTGTAAAGATGTTATTCTTGAAAAGTTTTTTGGTTTTTTGTTTGTTTTTGTGATAGAGAGAGGGACAAATAGGGACAGACAGACAGAAAGGGAGAGAGATGAGAAGCATCAGTTCTTCATTGTGGCACCTTAGTTGTTCACTGATTGCTTTCTCATATGTGCCTTGACCAGGGGGCTACAGTAGAGTGAATGACCCCTTGCTCAAGCCAGAGACAATGGGTTCATGTCTATGATCCCACGCTCAAGCCTACGAGCTCGTGCTTAAGCCGGTGACCATAGGGTTTCAAACCTGGGTCCCTGGGTCCCAGTCCAATGCTCTGTCCACTGCACCACCACCTGGTTAGGCTAAATATTTTCTTCATACTTAGGAAAATCCTACCAGCCTTGTAAGACTATGAACACAAATCTACCCATTGCATTTATTTTTATCCTGCATAAAGTTGGGCTAAAAGGTGAAAAGTTATAAACATTTTCTGAATGTTTTGAAAGAAGTTCAAAAACAAAGGAGAGATGCATGTAATAGCCTTGAGATTACTGCTTGGGTATAATATACGTAGTAGGAAAGGGCAGGTCCCCTGCCATCCCTTCCTGACTCAGAGCCAATGTACCAGTAGCCCCAGTTCAGCTTCTGTGTAAAAAGAGCATGTCCTCTTGGCCAAGATGGATTAGGGAGCTGCCTGTGTACAACTCCAGTTAGTTACAGGTGTGCAGTCTGTATTTTCAGTCTCTGAGGTGGGAAGAGAGGTTTATTCACCATTTTTAATTCTACTGGATAGCACTGCTGCTATTCTAATAGTGACTGTCAGTTCTCAAAAATAATGGTTAAATTATGATTTTACGCTAAATAAAATTGGTAGGTTATGTAATTCAAATTAGTTTTCATTTAAAAAGTCAAATAAGGTATTCATATACTATTAGGAAAATGGCTGTCCACATTTGCCCAGAATGATTAAGAGCTCTTTGAGGTCATACTAGGTGTTTTCCTTATCCCCACCCCTTTTTAAAATATTGTATATATATCTTATTTATATAACACTTAGGTATTCAATGAGTGTTTATTAAATTGAGGTTGAATTCATTTGAAAGGATAACTGATTTTCCAGATTGGGTATTTTTATCATTATGCAACTTTGTAGGACCTTTCTGATATCAAGAGTTCCAAGAAGAAACTTATTTCTTGGCCTTTCTTATTAAGTTATTTTAGGAATCTATAGTTATCCACTTGGGAGATTGATTACTTCATTGCTAGATATCAAGGTTCTCAACCTTTTTTGTTCTCTGAACATTTTAAAGAACTATTAAAGATTCCCAAAGAATTTACTGATTTTACTATACTAGAAATTAGAACTAAAACTAAAGTTATTTCATTAAAAATAACACTGAACCACCTGAACAGGCGGTGGCGCAGTGGATAGAGCATCAGACTAGGATGCGGAAGACCCAGGTTGGAGACCCCAAGGTCGCTGGCTCCAGGAAGGGGTTGCTTGGTCTGCTGAAGGCCCGTGGTCAAGGCACATATGAGAAAGCAATCAATGAACAACTAAGGTGTTGCAACGGCAAGGAAAAACTGATGATTGATGCTTTTCATCTCTCTCCGTTCCTGTCTGTCTATCCCTATCCCTCTCTCTGACTTTCTCTCTGTCTCTGTAAAAAAAAAACAAAACAAAACCACTAAACGCATTAAATAAATAGAATACTATTATGAAAAATAACCTCCCCAAAACAGGGGAAAATATGAGAAGGGTAACATTGCTTTACATCTTCACAAATTTATAATTTTTTCCATTGATTCGGGAAAGAAGGGGGAGAGGGTGAGAGAGAGAGAAGCATCAACTTGTTCCATTTAGTTGTGTACTCACTGATTGCTACTCATCTGTGCCTTGACTGGCAGGTCAAAACCCTGACTTCTGGCATGCAGGGTTGACTAAACCATCCAGCCAGGGCCACAAATCTCTTGATTGCGAGGTTTAATCAAGATAAGCTGGGGCCCTGGCCAGGTGGTTCAGTGGATAAAGCATCATACAGGCGCACTGAGGTCACAACACAAGTTAAGTCCCAGTCAGGGCACAAACAAGAAGCAATCAATGAGTGCATAATTAAGTGGAGCGCCTTACTAGGAGGTGGCGCAGTGGATAGAGCGTCGAACTGGGATGCGGATACCCAGGTTCGAGACTCTGAGCTCGCCAGCTTGAGTGCAGGGCCATCTGGCTTGAGCAAAAAGCTCACCAGCTTGGACCTAAGGTCGCTGGCTCTAGCCAGGGGTTGCTCAGTCTGCTGAAGGCCCGTGGTCAAGGCACATGTGAGAAAGCAAGCAATGAACAACTAAGGTGTCGCAACGGCAATTAAAAACTAATGATTGATGATTCTCACCTCTCTCCATTCCTGTCTGTCTGTCCCTATCTATCCCTCTCCCTGACTCTCTCTCTGTCCCTGTAAAATAAATAAATAAGTGGAGCAACAAGTTGATGCTTCTCTCTCTCTCTCTCTCCCCCCCTCCCCCGCCCCTTCCTCTCCTCCTCTCTCTCAAATCAGTGGTGGGGGTCAGGGTTCTCCTACCTACCTCTATATTCGATCTGTTGTGGTATCACACATCATGTAACCTGTGGAAAACCCCACTGGATAGTTATGAGAGTGAGAATGGGAAAGTCAAAGTAATATGTTAGTATTATGTGTAATAGCTTTGACTTCACAAAACCCTGTGAAAGGGTCTTGGACCCAGGTGTCCCTGGACTGTTGTTTGTGTGGATATTTGGTAATATGAGATACTTTTAACAATTCGTAGACTTTTCTTACAACAGGTTATTGGTTTCATTCAAACTTCATGCTAATGAGCATGAAGAAGGAATGTGTCATTTCTGCAGTGCCTTTGAAAATTTAAGATTTCACTCAGCTTATCTTTTTTATTCCAATTTGCATGAATTTCAGAAAATAGCATCACATGGCCTATTCTGTTATTCCTAGATTATTTATTGAATTATATGAGTATAATTCATCTTCATCTAGAGAATGTAAATGACTTTGATTTTGCATCTCTGATTTCTGAGTAAATGTCAAATGCTTTAAAGGGACTTCCTTAATATTCTAAGCTGCTTCCCTCCCAGTCCCCAAACTTTTGATCCAGATAGGGATGAGTAACTGATTTAATTTATAAGTACCTAAAGAACAAAGCTGAAGGATTTGAGGGCAGCATGAAGAGTAAAGGCTTTTTACCGTAGTTGAGAAGATTTAGAAATCAGTTCTTTTCCTTTTATTCTTCACTTCAGATCACATGTGATTGTAGTGGGGTATTTTTAACTTATTTCTGGTTTTATATAAACTTCTGAATCACATATCTAAATGCAGAGAGAATGATTTGGTGAAAGTCAAAGGTAAGATTTACCTAAGCACCTTAGCAGAAGGTGCATGTGCATTTGCTTCCCCTCAGCCGTGGAGTAACGGCACACCTGCAGCCCATGCAAGTACCCCCCCACACCCCTCATGGTAAAATGGTAGGGAGTCCCTACAGCAACCCAGTTTCTCTTGAACTAGCTTTGTCAATCTTTCTTCCCTCTTTTCCTGTTACCATTTTGTTTCTTACCAGCCCAGGTCTGCCAGAGGTTCCCTAGAGAACTGCTGACTTTGTTCAGCAGCTGTTGGTTGAATCTCTGTGGTGTGGCCAGGCAACACTGCAGGTGTTGTGGAGAGCCACATGTGCAGGGCAGCCCCAGCCAGCAGGGAGCTCTTAATCCAGTCACTGAACTGAAAGCCATTTAGACTCACCCTGTAAAAACTGCTAGAGATTTCTTTTTTTTTATTATTTTTTATTTTTTACAGGGACAGACAGAGAGAGGGATAGGTAGGGACAAACGGACAGGAATGGAGAGAGCTGAGAAGCATCAATCATTAGTTTTTAATTGCCGTTGCGACACCTTAGTTGTTCATTGACTTTAGTTGTTCATTGACCTTAGTTGTTCATTGATTGCTTTCTCACATGTGCCTTGACCATGGGCCTTCAGCAGACATAGCAACCCCTTGCTGGAGCAGCGACCTTGGGTTTAAGCTGGCGAGCTTTTTGCTTAAGCCAGATGGGCCCGCGCTCAAGCTGGCGAGCTCGGGGTCTCGAACCTGGGTCTTCCTCATCCCAGTCCAACACTCTATCCACTGCGCCACCGCCTGGTCAGGCTAAACTGCTACAGATTTTAAGCCAAATATAAGTACAGTAGAATCCTACCTTAATGATGTCACATTTCCTTCAGAAATTATTCCCACTGAAAATTTTTTTTTTTTAATTTTAATGGGGTGACACCAATAAATCAGGGTACATATGTTCAAAGAAAACATCTCCAGGTTATCTTATTCAGTTATGTTGCATACCCATCACCCAAAGTCAAATTGTCCTCTGTCACCTTCTAAATGGTTTTCCCTGTGACCTGCCCTCCTCGCTAACCCACCCTCACCTCCCTCTCCCCACCCCGTAACCACCACACTCTTGTCCATGTCTCATAGTCTCACTTTTATGTCCCACCTATGTATGAAATCATGCTGTTCTCAGTTTTTTTGTTTTACTTATTTTCACTCCGTATAATGTTATCAAGGTCCATTCATATTGTTGTAAATGGTCCGATGTCATCATTTCTTATGGCTGAGTAGTATTCCATAGTATATATGTACCAAAGCTTTTTAATCCATTCGTACTCTGACGGACACTTGTGCTGTTTCCAGATCTTCGCTATTGTGAACAATGCTGCCACGAACATGGGGGGCGCATTTCTTCTTTTCTAACAGTGCTATGGTATTCTTAGGGTATATTCCTAAAAGTGGGATAGCTGGGTCAAAAGGCAGATCGATTTTTAATTTTTTGAGGAATCTCCATTCTGTTTTCCACAGTGACTGCACCAGACTGCATTCCCACCAGCAGTGCAGGAGAGGGTTCCCTTTTCTCCATATCCTCCTCAGCACTTGTTCTGTGTTGTTTTGCAGAAGAGCACCATTCTGACTGGTGTGAGGTGATATCTCATTGTGGTTTTAATTTGCATTACTCTAATGATTAGTGATGTTGAGCATTTTTTCATATGCCTATTGGTCATTTGTATGTCCTCTTTGGAGAAATTTCTATTCATTTCTTTTGCCGTTTTTTGATTGGATTGTTTCTCTTCCTGGTGTTGAGTTTTATAACTTCTTTATAAATTTGGGTTATTAACCCCTTATCAGATGTGCTGTCGAATATGTTCTCCCATTGTGTGGTTTGTCTTTTTATTCTGTTCTTATTGTCTTTAGCTGTGCAAAAACTTTTTAATTTGATACAGTCCCATTTGTTTATCTTGCCTTTTATTTCATTTGCCCGTGGAGATAAATGGGCAAATATATTGCTGCTACAGATGTCGGAGAGCTTGCTGCCTATGTTTTCTTCTAAGATGCTTATGGTTTCATGGCTTACATTTAAGTCTTTTATCCATTTTGAGTTTGTTTTTGTGAAAGGTGTAAGTTGATGGTCTAGTTTCATTTTTTTGCAGGTAGATGTCCAATTTTCCCAACACCATTTGTTAAAGAGGCTGTTTTTACGCCATTGTACTTTCCTCCTTTGTCAAATATCAGTTGTCCATAAAGCTGTGGGTTTATTTCTGGGTTCTCTGTTCTGTTCCATTGATCTATGTGCCTTTTCTTAAGCCAGTCCCAGACTGACTGTCTTGAGTATAATGACCTTGTAGTAAACCGTAATATCCGGAAGAGTGATACATCCTGCTTTATTTTTTCTTTTTAAGATTGCTGAGGCTGTTCGTGTTCATATTTGGTTCCGTATAAATTTTTGGAATGTGTGTTCTATATCGTTGAAGTATGTCATTGGTATTTTAATTGGTATTGCATTGAATTTATAAATTGCTTTGGGTAATATAGACATTTTAATGATGTTTATTCTTCCTAGCCATGAGCACGGTATATGCTTCCACTTGTTTGTGCCTTCCTTGATTTCTTCTATCAATGTTTTATAATTTTCCGAGTACAAGTCCTTAACCTCCTTGGTTAAATTTACTTCTAGGTACTTTATTTTTTTGGCTGCAATAGTGAAGGGGATTGTTTCCTTAATTTCTTTTGCTGACAGTTCATTGTTGGTATATAGAAATGCCTCTGGTTTGTGAGTATTAATTTTATATCCTGCCACTTTGCTGAATTCATTGATCAGGTCCAAGGGTTTTTTGACTGAGACTTTAGGGCTTTCTCTCTACAATATCATACCATCTGCAAATAATGATAGTTTTACTTCTTCTTCCAATTTGGATGCCTTTTATTTCTTCTTCTTGTCTGATTGTTGTAGTTAGGACTTCCAGAACTATGTTGAATAAGAGTGGTAAAAGGGGGCACCCTGGCCTCGTTCCTGATCTTAAAGGGATTGCTTTTCATTTTTGCCCATTTAGTATGGTTCGCTGTGGGTTTGTCATAGATGGCCTTTATCATGTTAAGGAATGTTCCCTGTATTCCCACTTTACTTAGAGTTTTGAGCATGAATGGGTGCTGGATTTTATCAGATGCCTTTTCTGCATCTATTGAAATTATCATGTGATTTTTGTCGTTCCTTTTGTTTATGTGATGAATCACATTGATTGATTTGCGAATATTGAACAAGCCTTGCCTCTCCAAATAAATCCCACTTGATCATGGTGTATGATTTTTTTCATATATTGCTGGATCCGGTTGGCTAATATTTTGTTGAGAATTTTAGTGTCTAAATTCATCAGGGATATAGGCCTATAATTTTCTTTCTTTGTGTTGTCTTTGCCCGGTTTTGGGATCAGAATTATGCTCACCTCATAAAAGGAGTTTGGAAGTCTTCCTTCCTCTTGAATTTTTTGAAATAGCTTCAGGAGGATAGGAGTTAGTTCTTCTTTGAATTTTTGATAGAATTCACTTTTGAAGCAATCAGGCCCAGGACTTTTCTTTTTTGGGAGTTTTTTGATAACTGTTTCAATCTCATTTGTTGTAATTGGTCTGTCTAGGTGTTCTGATTCTTCTGATTTTTGGAAGATTATATGATTCAAGAAATTTGTCCATTTCACCAAGATTGTCTAATTGTTTGGCATAGAGTTCTTCATAGTATTTTCTTACAATGCTTTGTATTTCTGTTGTGTCAGTTGTTATTTCTCCACTCTCATTTCTAATTTTATTTATTTGAGTTTTCTCTTTTTTTTTCTCAGTGAGCCTAGTTAAAGGTTCTTCAATCTTGTTTACCTTTTCAAAAAACCAGCTCCTGGTTTCATTGATCCTCTTTATTGTTTCCTTAGCCTCTATGTCATTTATTTCTGCTCTGATCTTTATTATTTCCTTCCTTAAACTGGTCCTGGGCTTTATTTGCTGTTGTTTTTCTAGTTGTTTTAGATGCAGGGTTAGGTTGCTTATTTGAGCTTTTTCTAGATTCTTTTGGTATGCCTGTAGTACGGTGAACTTCCCTCTCAGAACTGCTTTTGCTGTGTCCCATAAATTTTGAGTTGATGTATGTTCATTATCATTTCGTTTCTAGGAAATTTTTTATTTCCTCTTTGATCTCATTGTTAATCCATTCATTATTTAAATACATGCTATCTAGTTTCCAAGTGTTTGAGTATTTTTCACTTTTTCTTTTGTCGTTAATTTCTAGTTTCATGGCATTGTGATCAGAGAAAATGCTTGATACGATTTCGATCTTTTTAAATTTATTGAGACCATTTTTGTGTCCTAATATGTGGTCTATCCTAGAGAATGTACCATGAACGCTTGAGAAGAATGTATATTCTACTGCTTTAGGGTGAAAAGTTCTGAACATATCTATTAAATCGAGTTGATCTAGTGTATCCTTTAAGTCTGCTGTTTCTTTATTAATTTTCTTTCTTGATGATCTATCCAGTGTTTTTAGTGGGGTATTGAAATCTCCTACTATTACAGTATTGCTGTTAATCTCGCCCTTTATATCCATCAAAGTCTGCTTTATGTATATCGGGGCTCTTGTATTTGGTACGTAGATATTTATAATAGTTATATCTCCCTGTTGAATTGTTTTCTTTATCATGTAGTGTCCTTCTTTATCTCTTACTACAGACTTTGCTTTACAGTCCATTTTTTCCGATATAAGTATTGCTACCCTGGCTTTTCTTTCATTTCCATTTGAATGAAATATTTTTTTCTATCCTTTTACCTTCAGTCTATGTGCATCTTTTGTTTTAAGGTGTGTCTCTTGTAGACAGCATATGTATGGGTCCTGTTTCTTTATCCACGCAGCTACCCTATGTCTTTTGATTGGATCATTTAATTCCTTTACATTAAGGTTATTATTGATATGTAGTTGTTTATTGCCATTTTATTCTTTAAAGCTGTATTCTTCTTTTGCTATATTCTTTTCTCCCTTTGAACTATTCACAACAGGCCCCGTAGTATCTCTTGCAGAATTGGTTTGGTTTTAATGAATTCCTTGAGGTTTTCTTTGTCACGGAAGCTCTTTATTTCTCCTTCTATTTTAAACGTAAGCCTTGCTGGATAGAGTAGTCTTCGTTGTAGGTTCTTGTTCTGCATTACTTTGAATATATCTTGCCATTTCCTTCTGGCCTCAAGTGTTTCTGTTGAGAAGTCGGATGTCATCCTTATGGGGGCTCCTTTGTAGGTGATAGCCTTTTTTTCTCTAGCAGCTTTTAAAATTTTCTCTTTATCCCTTAGCTTTGGTATTTTAACTATGATGTGTCTTGGTGTGGATTTTTTTGGATTTCTTTTTAATGGAGTTCTGTGTTCTTGAACATGAGAAACGTTTTCCTGCCATAATTTAGGGAAGTTTTCTGCTATGATTTGATTGAACAAAGTTCTATATCTTGTTCTCTCTCCTCTTCTTCAGGAACCCCTATGATGCGAATGTTGTTTCTCTTCATGTTGTCATAGAGCTTCCTTATAGTTTCCTCACATTTTTTGAGTCTCTTTTCCTTTTTCTTCTCTGCCTCTGTGCCTTTGTTTATTGTGTCTTCTTACTCGCTGATTCGATCCTCAGTGTCATTCATCCTGCTTTTATTTCCTTCAATTGTGGTCTTCAGTTCTGAAAGTGTATTTGTCATTTCTGTCTGATTCTTTTTCATTATTTCAATTTCATTTTTTATACTTGTTATCTCTTTATTTAGGTGTTCATAGTGACTATGCATTGTTGCTCTAATCTCTTTGAACATCCTAACTATCATTATTTTAAATTCTGCATCTGGTAATTTGGTTATATCTGGTTCATTGTGGTCCTTCTCTGGGAATTTCTCTTGATTCATTTGGGTTGCAGTTCTCTGCCTGCCTATTTTGTCTTTGTATAATAAAGTAGTAGCCACTGGAGTCCAGTGGGTATTGCCTTTGTTTTCTAGGGTTGGTGTGTGCAGGCCTGCCACCCCCTCTGCTGGTTGGGTATGGGCGTTGCCAGCGCCGACCCACTTGCGGCTGTTGCTGTGATTTCTGCCTCTCCTCCATGGGAGGTGCTGTTACTCAAGCCACAAGCCTCAGCACCAGGGGTAGAGGTGAGCACCTTTGCTCAGCTGCGGACCCAGCCTGTTTCCGGGCTTCCGCCCAATCCCCGTGGTCAGAGCCTGCTCGCCACTGTGTTTCGGGTTGCACGGGGCTGCTGACGTGCTCTCAGCTGTGAGCCTTTGCCCATCCAGAGCTTTAGCCCCGCCCTCGAGGCCAGGGCCGTCCTGTGCAGGATCGCAAACAGCGGTTTATTGGGCCGGGCACGGTTGCTGGCGTGTGCTCAGCTGTGAACTTCCGCTCGTCCAGGGCTCTAGCCCCGCCCCCCGCGTTCAGAGCCAACTCATGCACACAGGATTTCAAACCGCGGTTTCTCAGTCCGGTTGGGGCTGCTGGCATTCGCTCACATGCGACCCGCCACTCATCCGGGGCTCTAGCCCCACACCCGCGTTCAGGGCCAGCTTGCGCAGGGTCGCAGAGCAGATCTCTACCCGTTCCTGGACTCCTGCTTTTCCCCCGCAGGTGGGGCTGCAGGCGGGCTTGCAGCTACCAGACCACTTTCGCGCCTCCCTTCCCCCCTTGCTGGGCTAGACCGAGCTCACACTGGCTGGACCTCCGTCACCGCCCCTTCAGCAAGCCCTCAGCAGAGTGAGAAGGGGCCCCGCACCTCAGACCCGAACACTCCGTACTGTAGTCCTGGAAGCTCCCTCCGTCTAAGCAGCTCTGCTCTAAGTGCCGCGGGAGAGCTTGTTTGGCTGGTGTCCTGTCTCCCTTTGCTGGTATTGCTAGTTCCAGGGGAAATATTCATTTTTGATTAGGGAAGTGACTTAGCCCAGGGGTTAGGGTGGCTGTCCCTCAGAGTGTTTCTCCCTGTGGCTTCCAGTTTACTCTCTTTTCTCGTTTCTCTGGTCCTCTCCTCTGTCCCCGTTCCCTGAAGCCCCGGGTGAGTGGCTGTGAGAGAGGTTTTCTGCGCTGTCTCTTTAAGAATCTTGGGTCTGAGAAAACTGTGTCTTTCTCACAAACAGTATCCTCACTTGTTTCACAACTCAATACTGTCCAAATGCCTCTTCTAGGCTCTGCAACTGCAGGCTGGGGCTTTGTTCCTGGGACCCAGGTCCCTCCCTCTTCGTCAAACTCTCCTCCCGCCACGCGGGTCTCTCCGGGCTGCCGTTTGCTCCAGGGAGGTGGGCAGCCCTCTTCGCGTTTTCGCTATTCCTACCAGTCTCAATGTGGCTTCTTCTGTGTTCCTTGGTTGAAGAGTCCACTTAGTTTAGTTCAAAGTTGGTTTATCCAGATGATGGTTCTTAAAATTGAGTTATAATCCACTTTGGTTCTGGAAATTGGAAGTTGGTACGTCCGCCTACTCCATTGGCATCTTGCTCCTCCCCCTACTGAGGTTTTTATTTATTTTTTTACAGGGACAGAGAGAGTCAGAGAGACAGACAGGAAGGGAGGGAGGGAGATGAGAAGCATCAATCATCAGTTTTTCGTTGTGACACCTTAGTTGTTCATTGATTGCTTTCTCTCATGTGGTTTGACCACGGGCCTTCAGTAGACCCAGCTACCCCTTGCTCAAGGTAGCGACCTTGGGTTCAAGCTGGCAAGCTTTTGCTCAAGCCAGATGGGCCCGTGCTCAAGCTGGTGAGCTCGGGGTCTCGAACCTGGGTCCTCCACGTCCCAGTCATACACTCTTTTCACTGTGCCACTGCCTCGTCAGTGAAGGTTTTTATTTTGAAAGTAACCATTATAGTTCACAGATAGTTTCAGGGTTTTAATTTTTAGTTATTTTTTTGAGGAGGAGAGATAAACTCTCACATGTGCCCCTACTGGGATCTACCCCCATCCCTGGGCTGATCAACTGAGCCACTGGCTGCAGGAGGAAAAGGGGGAGTGTAGGGGAATAAGAAGGGGAAGAGAAGCAGATAGTTGCTTCTCTTTTGTGCCTTGTCCTGGAATCAAACCTGGGACCTCCCGTCCATATGCTGGGCTGACGCTCTATCCATTCAGCCAGCCTGCCAGGGCCTAGTTTCAGTTTTGTTTTTCAAATCCCATTTTATTTATTGGATAAAATAAATTTTATTTATTGTCATGAAATACTTAACAGTATGTGACACTAGAAGAGCTGCAGGTATTTGGTATTTGTCTGTGTGTATTCCCTGCCTGGTATTTGGACTGACTGCATGTCTTTGCTTTATGGATAGTTCTTGATCTCCATAGTATGGGGCCAGTTTAGATGAGAATGGACAAGACTACAGTGGACTCAGAGGCCTTTCTGCCACCTCTGCTCTTAGAGGAGTGCTGAAGCTATAGCTAGGAGACGGTGCTCTGTAGGAATTTCAATCTTCCACGCTGCCATGAACAGCATGTTGCAAGTCATTACTGAATTCACTAATTCAGTTTCCTCAGCACGTCTCTATAGGTGCCTTCTGAATTGTGGAGCTTTGCTATATGTAATTATCTCTGTGCCTGTATTATATTGCTCCATATTAGGGCATTGACTTTTGGCAAAATAAAGACATCATTTATTGAAAGATTAGGATTGATCAGCATTTAGCTCAGTAAGACCTCATGTAACTTTGAAATATTACCTCTTAGACTGGTGACTCGTGTCTAAAAAGCACTGTGGTTTGTGCCTCCCATAGAAAGAAGACAAAAAGTATTTGAAAAGAAGACTATTAATATATGTGTCAGCTACTCTAGGAGGGGTGACTTGAGGATGTTTGGAACTATTGGATATTGGGTGGGAGTCAGGGGTTTTTTTTCTTTTTTAAATTCAGTTTTATTGATTACTGAGTTTGAGATACCCAACAAAATGTGTCCAGTTCCCACACCTACATATATATATATATGCTGGCCCTACCTTTTAATGTCAAATTCTTATCATTGGTAATAAATTTTAAGGTATCTGAATGTTTTGTCTGTTCCTTTACCTTAACTAGTATTGGCCCATTTCATAGGAATTAGTATTTTCAATTTTTAGTATTTTTTCCTGTTCTGTATGTATTGTAGGGATAGGGGGAAGATAATGAGAAAGAGTGTGTCCAAAAAGAATGAGAACAAATTAGACTTTGCTGCATAATCTAGCTGTTAAATATAAATATAGGTAATTGGGTTTAAATGTCACAGTAGTCTAGTGCCTTACAGACATATTTTACTTGTCTCTCCGCTTGTTATTGGGCTGAGCACAGTAGTTGAACTATTTGAATTAAAAACCAAATTGCTGTTTTCAACAGGATGCATTCAGTTTACTAGCTTATTCAGATCCTTGGAACAGCCCTGTTGGAAATCAACTTGATCCAATTCAGAGAGAACCTGTGTGCTCAGCTCTTAACAGTGCAATATTAGGTAAGTAAAGCCAAAAAGCACAACTCCCAACTAGATTCTCTGAATATTTGAAGTGATATTTATTTTTTGGTAAAGTCATAAGGGAAAGATTTTCTACATTTTAAAATTAAAATTACTTTAAAATATAGAAGCCTTCCTGCATCATTTCAATTTTAGATTAATTGGATTCAGATGTAATAAAAACGGTACATTGGGACGCATCTGGGGAAGTTTCAAAGAAGTTTTTCTGGCCCGGGCCAGCCATTTCACAGCTCCTACCATGCTCAAGATGCAGGCACAGGGGCTTCTAGGTGACTTAGGAATGTCCAGTCACTACTAACACCTGGAGTCAAATTGTATTTGCACTAAAGTTGATATTCAACAACATGCCATAAAGTGTGTGTGAGGAAGAGCAGAGCAATTAAGCAAGCTTAGCCAGGATGAGCATGGAGTGAGAAACTGGAATTTGTTGTTCCCGTTTGGTTGCCATTCCTACGAGCAACTTGCTACAGAGCATGATTATAGTGTTTATATGTTGAACAAATACACTTTTTATATGAATTCTGTAACTTTATATTTTGTGTATTTATATATATTTAAGCTCTAGGGTTGATTATGTAAAACTTAATTTCTGGACAGTTCTTTTCAAAGTTAACTTAGATGAGTGATTTTTCATGTGGCTTTTGAATCCTAATTCCGTATGTAAAATGAGACTCCAGTTTCTGTGCAATTTGTCCCTCTTAGGTTTGGGGGCTTTTAGCAACATGTTTCAAACTATTTAAGGTAGATTAGAACAGTTCACAGTAGAGGGTATTTAAACATGGAGACTTGTAATGAGGGCCTGGGGCCCTCATATGGCCAGAATGTAAAGCAATTAAAAGTATTCATATTTGAACCCTAATCTGTTTCTTTGTCCTTAAGTCATTTTAAATTCATTGTGTGTTAAGGTTTCGGAATAGAAGTAGTGTCTTTGAGTTGTAGTTTTCTTAAATTTAGAATGTGTATATAATAAATGTGAATTTTTTTTGTGTGGTTAAATTGTGTTGTGATTTCTTTGGTTATGAAATTCATTTAGTTCTACAGTATTGGTAAAAATAAGAGAATTTAGTAGCAAAGCTGAGTTTGTAGAGCAAATTGTGGTTTACTACACTTGTATTTTTAAAATTGTATTGTAAGTAATCATAAAGCCCTGATAGTTTTGTACTATTCAGGTAATTACTTAGACTTGTAAAAAAAATTGGTGAAGTGATATTTTCTTACGACAGTTTTTATATCTTGGATTCTTCAAGGGGATTAAATTTTTAATATTAAATTGCTTGGGTTGGGACCATTACCCAAAATATGTATTCTTATATATTATGTAGGTTCGCCCATAAGTAATGCTTGAATTTACTTTATTAAATGTGTATAAGTCCTGCAAAATCATTAAGATTATTAAGTTGCAGTGGGGATATTTTCATATTTATAAGTACTAAGTTATGTAATCAAAAGTTATGCTTAAAGTTACATTAATTATGTATAATTGCAAGTTTCATATCCAAAAACACTTTTAAGTGCTTATAACCAGATGCCCACTTGGCCAAAATAAAATTTAATAAAGTACTTCTAGATAATTACCTTTGAGCAAGGTTACTTCTCTATAAACTTTCAGGAGACATTTTAAAAATACTTCCTTTTCAGTGTTATGTTGATTTTGTATAAAAATTGTTTTTGATTGACATTAAGGCACAATTATGTTAAGCTATTAAGTCAACCTGCTTAGAGTTATCAAAAAAATAAAAAAGTTTATCACTATCAGAATTGACCCAAATAGCATCTTGCTGCAGGATAAACACTGCTTAACCCAAAGACTACTTTCAAACCACACTTTCTCACCAATCTGTGTATCCTTTCTTGCATATTTTCCTTATATTCTTAATCCTATTTCCTCTTGTACTTTAAATCCTTATTTGCTTCATTCCTTCTAGAACTTTCTGTTATTACACTTCAGAACCAAGGGTGGAACTGAATCATATGCAGTTTTACCAGTCTTTTATCACTCTTGTCTACTTTGTCTATGAAGGACTGATTAGTAACTTTATTAATTCAGAATCAACATAAAATTAGGTGTCTAGTCACAAGGAAAAATTACCAGCTTCTATGAGTTTGACCACTTTGACCATTAGTTCATACTTTTATTTCTGGCAAACAACAAATTTTATTATATTTGTACTGTAAGAGGCTGACAAATTTCTGGTATGTAGCACCCTTAATATTTTATTGGAAATTTTTTCAATGTTGGAGCTGTCAATTAATAACCCCTTTAAAATGATAGAGTAGTTCTATTATCTCATGGTGACCGTCACCTCTTGCTTCCTACCAACCCAAATAACATTGAGCAGTATGTGCCTTGGAGACAGGCAGCCTTGGCCTGTCTGTTCTGGCCCCAGAAGAGGAAAAATCCATCAGTGAAACTTTTACTGAAAGCCTGATACCTTTTTCTAGTCAACTGACCTTGGTCGAATAGAAGAGAAATATTAAATATTCCTTTTGCCCCCATTTAAACATCAGTTAAGAGATTGTATCTTTCTCATCATAGTTAATAGAGAAATAAAAGGTTTAAATTATCTTAACACTTTAAAATCTAACTGCAAGAATTCTTACAGTTGAATTCTTAGTACCCATATTACCTATCTCAATCATAGTAGTACCTTCAAGGAATTAATCATTTGCTTAGAAACTACCTTTGCTAGTTAGTTAAGAGCAATAAAGGCATTGGTAATTTTGTAAGTAATTCAGTATTTTCCTGAAAAAGATTTTTTAAAAAATGTCTTGCTAATTGCTATTTCCATTTTTAACATTTTTCCTCAGAAACCCACAATCTGCCAAAGCAACCTCCACTTGCCCTAGCAATGGGACAGGCCACACAATGTCTAGGACTGATGGCTCGATCAGGAATTGGATCCTGTGCATTTGCCACAGTGGAAGACTACCTACATTAGCTATGCATTTAAGGAGCTCAGTTATACTGTGGCATATAGTCAACATGGAAGTAGACCAGCTCTGCTGATTTGAAATTTAGATTTTTTTAATTATGTACTGGGGACAGGTTTTTGTCGCTTTACATTGCTTCCTAGTTTACAGCATGATGCAAATGATTTTCTAACTTAGTGTTAGGAGAAATTATTTTCCATCTTTAACCTCTTAGTTGTCTAAGAGTTAAATATTACTGAATCTCAGATGTTCAAATTTATCATCACAAATCCTTTAAAACAATTACCTAAAAGAAACCAAAAAATACTGCCTTCTTTGTTGGGGGGAGAGGGGGGAAGGAAATGGAACAAGTTGTGTTGTGTTAGCATGTGGGTGATGTAAACTTCAAATTGGGAGATGTTCCGACCCCCACTCCCATATAAGCATTCAATCAGTGTAACTTGCAAAATGCATAAACATCCGACAGTTTGAATTTATAGTGTTGATGGAAGAAATCATTTTTAATGTGTACTGTAAAACTTGAAATACTCAGGAGCTGAGTGAATAAGTTTGTTGCTACTTACAATCCCGACCTGTTAGTCCCAGTAGTTTTGTTTTAACATGGTCTTTTCACCTTTGTTTCCTGTTTTAACTACCAACGACTTCTGTTGTAGACTCACAAGTTTAACTTGTATTATAACAGTATTATATGTCAACGGTGTGGTTATGACCTTTATTTATATAAAAACCAAATATTTAGTCAATTTACTGTGTCTTAATTTAATCTTTGTACACCTTCCATTTTTAAGTGCTTAAATGAGTACTATATTGCAATAAAAATGTAGTGATATAATTAACCAGCCATTAAAAATTTACTTCTACAGATATTAGTGTCAACTGAGTTTATATATTAGGTACTTATTGACTATGATTAATCTAAAATTAGAGCAATTAAAATGATTTTTTTTATAAATATAAGTTCTATAACCTAAAAGTATGTTCAGTTTACTAACCTCCCTGTATTAGGGCCAAACCTGATACTGTAGGAAAATTAATCTTATTTTCATAATCATAATAAGGCATGCCACTTGCCAGTAAAGAAAACCCCCAACTGGTTAAAAGTAAAATTTAAACAAACTGTTCAAGAAGATGACCATATTCGTCAGTTGCCTATTATTTAATATACTGAGGCTTGAACCTTCCAAGAAAAGTAGGTATTTATCTTCATTTAGATATTGCACTTTAGCAGCTACTTCTCATTCCATACTTTGTGAGGCAAATTCTCATCAGTGGCTCCAAAACATCTGAGAGACTTAAGATATCTGATAGCTATAGTTCAAGACTTTTCCTGGGTGTCCGTCTCTCCTCCTCCCCCTGCACTCCCTGCCACATACACCCACACTTGGAGAGGAAGGAGGGGTAGAAGAGGTGCCGTTACTAGTGTTGAGTGCACTCAATTAAATTAATAAATATTTATAAAAATAAATGAAAACAATCCCTTTAAACTACACTGCTCACCAAAATTAGGGGACATTTTATTGCTTCATATTCAATTTGAAATATCCCCTAATTTTGGTGAGCAGTATATTTCTTCCAGGACGCTCAAAGACTAAAGGCAAATTGTATTCTAAAAGGAAGCAGTGTGATTGGGGTACTTCCCCAAATAGATTTATGACTTTTGTAATGACCCTTGAAAATGATTTAGTTTATTGTATTTTTTTTAAAGACAAATTAATCTTCTTAACTAAATATTTACAAGTTCCATACATACAAAGTTCTCATTTAGCTTTGATTTACTTCCTGGAAGTTTTCATCTTTCTGAGCATCCACCGTCTTTTAAATCTCTTGGCATTTTGTTTCTTCTGGGTTCCTAGAATAGAAAGTTTGTGCAGTAAGAATATTAGTCATATAAAATTCCCAAGAAAGAATTCAAAAAATTTCAAGATCCTCTATATGAATATAAATACTAAAATTAGGTTTATTAAATTGGATTTTGTTAGATGTACATACATTGTGACCTATTTTTCAGAGCAACTTTAAAATACTAATACAGCCTGACCTGTGGTAGCGCAGTGGATAAAGCGTCGACCTGGGAACACTGAGGTCGCCAGTTCAAAACCCTGCACTGGTCTGGTCAAGGCACATATGGGAGTTGAGCTTCCAGCTCCTCCCCCCTTTCTCTCTCTTTCTCTCTCTCTCTCTCTCTCTCTCACTCTGTGTCTCCTCTCTAAAATGAATAAAATAAAAATAAAAATAAAATACTAATACAGAAGCCATTATAAGAAAATAAATGATCCATTATTTCAGTATTTATTATTTCCTTAAAAAAGAACATTATTCGCCTGGCCAGGCGGTGGTGCAGTGGATAGAGCGTCGGACTGGGATGCAGAGGACCCAGGTCTAAGACTCCGAGGTCGCCAGCTTGAGCGCGGGCCCATCTGGCTTGAGCAAAAGCTCGCCAGCTTGAACCCAAGGTCGCTGGCTCCAGCAAAGGGTTACTTGGTCTGCTGAAGGCCCGCAGTCAAGGCACATCTGAGAAAGCAATCAATGAACAACTAAGGTGTCGCAACGAAAAACTGATGATTGATGCTTCTCATCTCTCTCCGTTCCTGTCTGTCTGTCCCTATCTATCCCTCCCTCTCTCTCCCAATCCCTTTAAAAAAAAAAAAAATTTATTCAATATATAAAACTATCAGAGCCAAGAGAATAGAGCTGGATCTTACCCCAACTATTATTCAAAAACTGAGCTGCAGCCTTTTTCACTGGTAACCTCTTATGGTCAAGAGACAGGAACTTATTTACTAGAAAAGAGAATTGGTTATCATTTTTTGTTTATTTACAGTAAAAATTGAGAACATCATTCTAGAAGAAAATTACCAGTAGTTCTGTTGGTTCCTGGACCATACAGAGAGTTCTGTAGGAAGGCTTTGGCTGCTTGTTGCCTTGAATCTCTAAGATCTTGATCTTTTAGCCTTATAGCCAAGTAGCTCTTATTCTTGCTGGGGATCAATACAAAAGGTCAGAATGAAGGAGGTTGATAACATGCTTAAAATTAAGTAGTGTTGTCATCTCAAAAAGTGAAAAAAGAACTAATCCATATTTTGTATATGCACAGATAGGACAATGAATAAAACTATAAAGCTATTTTATAAGAAATTGGTTAACATTCAAATTTTAGTAGAGCAAATATCTTCTTATGTAAACGTCACAATGATTTCCCCAGAGGATCCAATCTGAAACTGCTACTAATTAATATATTTTACCCACAGAAGCCAATACTTTAATTCTCTCAAAAGGTTACCTTTATATCTGACATGAAAATATATTTTTCTTACCCAACAGACTGTACTTTTTGTACTTTAGCTTTCTTGGAGTCACTTCCTTTTTCACATTCTTCAGTTTTCTTCTGTAAATTAACTAAAAAATTGAGTTTTATTTCTAGTTAGTACTTACATAAAAATAAATCAATAACGTTTCCTGGAGTTCACGTTAAATACCCATTCGCACCATGCCCAAGCTAAACTTGGCCAGTCCTATTCCCATGCTCTCTAAAGGCCAATAACATCTGACTACAAGTGCACCTGACCACTTACGTGAGAAGTTACTTAAATTAGAATAGATCATACCTTCTTTTAACTTTCCTGGTGATTTCTTTATGCTAAGGGAAAACAAAACAAAAACAAAAAACACTGGTTGGCAGATAAGAAAGATTACTCAAGTTACACAGTTAAATCTAGTTTTACAAAGAAGATAGCTCCCTTTCATTATCACCACCCTCAGTTTTGACTCAGGATCATTAATCAGTTTTGAAAAGCAAGTCACTCCGAAATTCACAACCACCAACTCCCAATGGAAAAACTAGTAAAAAATTAGATGAGAGTCTCTCTTCAGAATTTAATATCTGAAAACCTATCAGTAGGCTTCCAGAGAAACAGACTGCTGTGGTTAATGAAGTGAAAGTGCAAAGTTAAATGCATTATACATCAACTGAAATATGAAAGATGGTAGTCCTGTCTCATTTTTGAAGAAATCACAACAGATTAATCAACAATTGAAGCACAAGAGGTAAGAAGGAGAAACAAGGACTAGCCCCGAGGAATCTGGTCTGCAACAAATGTAAACAATAAAAAAGCTATACAAAGGAGGAAGAAATGGAATGGGTAGAGTGAAAGAATGAAGATGTGATATTTGAGTTTGATTTTAAAGGATAGAAAACCAAATACATTTGTTTTAATGTTTAATGTATCCTGGATCTGACTCACTGGAAAAGTTATACAGAAAATTTGAGAACCAGCTCAAAGATACAGATCTAAGCTTCTGAACTTAAAGCATGAAAGGGAGAAAAGAGAAAAAAATAACATTTAGGAGTCTATATTTAGTAATTTGATTAAGTCCACGGGATAGATGAAGAAGATGATGGCTATAACGTTTGGCTTTAAACATTCAGTGGATGGCAAAATGCTGAGTGAAATAGGGAACAAGGAAGAAGGACAGGTGTTGGCAGCTAAGACAGGTACAGGACAAGGTGAGTTTTGGGAGGGACCTGTGGATAAGTGTTTGCTACTCCACTAAATGATAAATTTCAAGACACTTGTTTAATTCACCATCTACCCTGCCCCAGAGCAATGACAGACACCCAACAACTGTTAAATAAAAACTCTGGATCAGGAGCTCAGAAACTAGTTAGCCATGGGAATGAACAAAAGGAAAACAAAGACTGAAAGAAAATCCTCCCACCTTCCCCACCAAATTCAAATACTATGTACTGTGTAGCTTTATAATGTAGGCTTTACTTTATAATGTAGTCTTTACTAATTCTTCAATTATACGAATTCAAATAAATGTACCAATATGTGTATTAAAGATGGGGTGTATGTAAGCAAGTAATGTAACAAGATCCATTACTTACTTTGTTTGTGACTCTGCAGTTAACTTCTCTAGAACTGTATCTGGAAGGAGTTTCTTTTTCTAAAAAGACATTTAAGAAGAATAAAAAGGGAAGTACATACAGTGTACAGTTGATGTGCTGTAGCACCTGAAACCTGTATAATTTTGATAAGCAGTGTCACCCCAATAAATTCAATAAAAAGTGAGGTACATGATATACCCGGGGTTGCTAATGAAGTCACAGATTTTTATGGAGAGCCTTGTATCTTAGGCAAGTAAGTTGTTTAGGTTGACCACTGCCTCCACTACATCTAAGCTGTAGGGAAATTTCTGTCACAAAACTCAGCCTATTCCACATTCTTTGAAAGACCCGGTGAAGATTGGAAAGGGTGCTCAAACTCTCAAAGTCACTGTTACACACTGAAGGCAGTTATGTCCCTCTGGAGTCAGTTGTCTGGCCAATCTGCCAAACATATTCTAGCAGAGAAATCATACTCTATATCTGTACAGCCCTTCGTTTAACAAGCACCTCATTCAATTCTACCAGCAACCCAGTTACAAACTACCTGCGGTGAGGCGAAATCACAGCGGTGTCCCGGCGAGCTGTGGGACTTCATCGTATTATTTCAAATTCACAACTCTTCCCACTCCTATTTTCAATTGGTGTACAGCAAAGACTGAGCATCTTTGTTTTCACCGACGTCAGAAGAAATGTTAGTTGATTTTTCCCCCATCCATATATCCTACTGGCTTCGCAACAAATATAGGAATTCTACCCTAAGCCGGGTTCTTTTGAAAAGGAGACGCACCTCTACACTCACCTTTTGTTCGATGAATAGCTCCTCGCGTCTCTTCCTCTTTTCCTTCAGGAGTGATTTATCCCTGGGAGAAAGGGTGACAAGTTAGTGCGGGGAGAGACAAATGGGACGGGAAGGGGCGGTCCTCTAGCCCGACCGTAGACTCCAGACCTGCGCACCGTCTCCCGAACTCGCCGCTCCTCTTCTCTCGCTTCTGCCTGGGCGCTGGCGAAAGTAAGTTCTTCCGGGGCCTCGTCGTCAAATTCGTCGTCCCCATCCTCGTCCTCCTCCATCGGTTCGGCTGCCGCGCCGCTGCTGGGTTGCCCAACCAACAGGTCGTGTTCCACCTCCTGCTCCAAAGCGGGCTGGCCCTCGTCCACCATCGCTGACGCAGATGCAGGGGTGCGGGACGCGCGCGGCCGGAGCTGCACCATGGCCCACGCCGCGCTGGACCGTCTGACTTCTGACCCGGAAGCAGCAGTACACAAGCAGGGAGTGACGTAAAGAGCCAGCGACACCAATTTAATCCCTCCCAGAGGGCTGGAGGCCCCACTGAGAGACAGGAAACGGAAGACGGCCCCGACGACAAGGGAGGCGCGTACGCAGAGCGTGGGGGGCGTGGCCTGAGGGAAGGTGGTTGGGGTTGTTTTCTTCCACCTAGTACTGAGGCTCCGCTCACGAGAATGCGTGGTTCCTCCGCGTGGCTGTTGCGAGCCTGCTGTGCGAAAGTGTGAACGTAGGGCTTGTTTCCAGGCCAGGAGGGTGCTTCGTGCGCTCTTGACCCGAGTGCTGAGAGCAGGGCTGGCTGGGCCCCAGCGTTCTTCGAGGCGGGCTGGCGCGGGGCGCACCGTCCGGTGTCTAGAAAATTGGCGACCGCGAACCCCGGTTGTCCTGTCGCCGCCTTTTTGAGCACCAGCATTCCGCTGGGTCGATCCCGTTCAGTAGTACTTATAGATTCGACTCCCTTCACTCCCCACTCCCCGAAGAAGTGGCGATTCGATGAGAAGAAATGCGCCAAGCGGCAGGAACTTGTTCTCGCCAACGAGAACAAGTTGACAGACACGGGTTTAAAACAAATCTCTGCACAAGAAGTGCTTGGCGACTTCGGCAGCCGTTTCTCAGGCTTCCCTGACCACCAGCTCCTCTATCATTGTCCATGGCTTTATTCTGTGTTCATCTCTGAACAGTGTATTATCTGACTCCCTCCCCCACCTCCAACCCAATTTAAACCTAAGCTCTGTGACAGACCCCGTCCGATTCCCTGGTGTAACCCCAAGACCTTGAACAAAATTGCAAAGCCTGAGAAAGAAGGACTTCCCTATGACTGTAACCCTAATGCTATTTTTCCTACAAGTATATATATTTTCTCTTTTTTGCATATGCGGACCTTCATGACCTGTGTTTGTCCTCTCCCACCCATTATACAACACTAAATGATTCATCTGTCATTCTCTGAACAAACCAAGCTGTTTTCACACTTGCCACGCATTTGTACTTGCTGTTCCCTCTACTGATACACACTCCCCCACATGGAACTCCTATTTATAATTCAAAAACGGGCCAGGGCTGACTTCCTTCAGAACCTTCAACATCTACCCCATCCCCACTCTGTCCATCTAATTGCATCTTCCTCCGATGTCTGCCATGTGGTAGATGTTCAGTAATACTAAGTTGAACTGAGTAATTTCTACCTCACATTTTGTATTGTCAATTCTCCTTTCATCTTCTCTAATAAAACCAAAACATGAACAAAAATGATAAAACACACACACACACACAAAGCTGCTGGTAACTAAGGCCCAATTTGAAAGGTGTTGGAAAAACAGTTCTGAAATATCTGGGCTTTGGTCAGATAGAAATTAAAAATATAACCTGACTCTGACTCTGAGGGTGCTGACTTCCATCATTGCTAACGCTAGGAAAATGTATAGAGTAAATTTAGAAGCCCAACTACAAACCGATTAAAAGCGAATGATAGTATTTTATGTACAAAAAAACTGCATTACAAGTCCCCTCAGTGCATTACAGGCCACCCATGTGAATCAAACCCTAAAGTGGGCCCTTCAGACTCCCTCTAGTTTATGAACATTCCTCTTGCCTATGCAAAGGATTTTTGGGATTTATTAAAAGGTATGATTTGCAAATGCAGTACAAAATTTTATGTGATAGTATATTTTCTATTTCCACAAAAGCCGAGATGTAACATTAAATTCAATTTTGTAAGGGGCTGAGGTGATGTGGCCAGGTGTATAATCATCCAGGAAACCCAAGGGACCTTGTTATGTATGACCTTCTTACACTATTTACTAAGGGCTACTCCTCCCAGTCAGGCCGCTGATGCTTGCTGGACAGCAAGGGCTCTGGGTATTGCATTAAGTGGTGGGGCATCAGATGAAAACTATATTCTTGCTACTTTCCCCTGGGAAACTCCCTTCAGAATTCAGTGTCTGGATAAGGTTGGCAGACCCCAAAAGGACTGTATGCTTCTGTGTTTATGATATTAAGAAATAGTCAACCTTCGCTTGACCAGGCCGTGGCGCAGTGGATAGAGCATCGAATTTGGATGTGGAGGACCCAGGTTTGAGACCCTGAGGTCGCCAGCTTGAACGCGGGCTCATCTGGCTTGAGCAAAAAGCTCACCAGCTTGGACCCAAGGTCACCACTGGCTTGAGCAAGGGGTTACTAGGTCTGCTGAAAGCCCATGGTCAAGGCACATATGAGAAAGCAATCAATGAACTAAGGTGTTGCAATGAAAAAACTGATGTTTGATGCTTCTCATCTCTTTCCGTTTCTGTCTGTCTGTCCTTATCTAGCCTTCTCTCTCTCTCTCCATCCCTGTAAAAAAAAAAAAAAAAGAAATAGTCAACCTTCACTTCTCCATTTCCTGTTAGAAGACTCGTACTAAATTTTAGGCAGTTGAGTTTACCTTTGGAATTTACATATATATTTGCATCTTTTGGGGGGGTCTCATAGCATGTTGCTACTTTTCTCTTCCTTGCTTGAGTTCTTGTTCTAAGCTATCCTCGCATACTTTGAGGTAAAGCAGCCAAACAAATGCTGAAAAGAAAGGTCCCCAACAAAGATATCTCTTGGGGCCACACATCTTTATACAATAAATTATCTACAGAAGAGAGAGATTTTATTTTCTTCCAAACCTTGTGCAAAAATCAGAAATACCAAGGTTTTGCATGTCTACTTCTATCTTTGCCAAATAGCAAAAATACAACTAGCGTAATTACATTTTTAAGACAACTTAATTAGAATTTTCCCCCTTCTAATAACCAACCAAACATATCAGAGGTATCTTATGTTTAAGTTCAAACCAGATAACATTCATGAACTTCATAGTTCTCTGACTTCTTGTAACTATCATTTATCAACACTTATCAACAGGTTGGATTCCAGACAGGAAATAAGTGGATATTTTTAGATCTTCTTATATTAAGCTCCATCCACAGATTGTATCTTTTCTGTTTGTGGCCTGGTCCTTAGAAGCACTATAATTTCTCCCTTCCCAGGACAATTAGGAAACTGTTTCTGCTTCAAGAGGAGCCAGTGCTTCAGGAAGAGTTGTACCACAGGGCCCCTGGAAATGAAACCTGAACGAGAAGGACAAGGACAACAGTTAGAACCTACACCAAAGCACTACTGCAGCAAGTCACACATTTCTCAGTTATATCCAGAGTCAAGTCCAAATTCTCACAAATGCAGTATTATGAGTTTTTGTGCCCACTTTCATCTAGTTTCTGACAATTCAAGATGTAGACATTTCACCATGGATTGTGTGTGTCTTGTAATCAAGAGAATTTAGGAAAGGAAACGCCTAGAATTTAGGTGGTATAAATAAGAGTTTTATTTTAAGGGGCAGGAGGAGATGTGATTGTAAAGTGTATTTTGTGATAGTATTGCCAAACTCACAATTAAACTTTGTTTTATAATATCTAGATACTACATTAAGACATCACTCATGCCTGACCAGGCAGTGGCGCAGTGGATAGAGTATTGGACTGATGCGGAGGACCCAGGTTCGAGACCTCGAGGTTGCCAGCTTGAGGGTGGGCTCATCTGGTTTGAGCAAAAGCTCACCAGCTTGGACCCAAGGTCGCTGGCTTGAGCAAGGGGTTGCTCGGTCTGCTGAAGGCCCGCGGTCAAGGCACATGTGAGAAAGCAATCAATGAACAACCATGGTGTCGCAACGGCAACAAAAAACTAATGATTGATGCTTCTCACCTCTCTCTGGTCCTGTTTGTCCCTATCTGACTCTCTTTCTGTCTCTGTAAAAAAAAAAAAAAAAAAAAAGGAAAGAAAGACAGCGCTCATGTATGAAGGACAAGAGAAAAATAACGTCATGCACCATAGAGACCATAAAGATTTTAGCTGAGCCTGACCAGGCGGTGGCGCAGTGGATAGAGTGTTGGACCGGGATGCAGAGAAGACCCCGGTTCGAGACCCCCAAGGTCACCAGCTTGAGTGCGGGCTCATCTGGCTTGAGCAAGAAGCTTACCAGCTTGGACCCAAGGTCACTGGTTCAAGCAAGGGGCTACTCGGTCAAGGCACATATGAGAAAGCAATCAGTGAACAACTAAGGTGTCGCAACAAAAAACTGATGATTGATGCTTCTCATCTCTCTCCCTCCCTCCCTGTCCCTATCTATCCCTCTCTCTAACTCTGTCTCTGTTCCTGTAAAAAAAAAAAAAAAGATTTTAGCTGAGCCAACAGGCCTTTCAAACCATCCATTGGACTTCATGACTAGCTTTGACTTGTAATCAGAAAGAAAAGAAAGAGCAAAGAGGAAGAAAAAAGATTTCTGTTTCATTCAAGAGAAAACAGCAAAGGAAAAAACACTCTGAATAAAATCAGGGTTTTCTAGTGTATTATTAATAAGAAAACCAATTGAGCACAATTAAAAATGAAAAAAGCATTTGCTCAATGTGATTCATCATATTATTTATTCTTGATACAACACAAATTGTGAATGCCTTAACCCTTCAATACTCTGTCCTCTCCACAAAGTGCCACTACTGGACATTCCTGACCAAATGGTACTTCCAATCTTCCTGCCACCCACAGCATGCTGAGCACTGACCGCTAGAAAGCTCCTCACCAGCACCGTGGTTATAGCCCCTCAAGGACTTGCCAAGAATTATAGCCAGACATGGAGAGTTTTCAGGGGATTTCCATATCCACAGTCCCACATGGTCTCTTTCTTAAGAAAGTGACTCTTACATGCCCCTTTCCACACACCCTTCTGTTTCACAAAGGCAAGCTGGACCCCTCACCCACCCCAGGTCTCACAATGGTGCCTCAGCCCAAAATGTGAAAACCTACAGGGCACCAAATAAAGAGGCATTTGAAATATCTGTGCAGATAGAAGAAAACAAGTGATTTCTAAAGATGGTATTACATCCTTGGGCAACGAGAGCCTTTCATTCTTGTTTTCAATAAAATTGAAAGAAGGTCTGAGAGAATTGTCAGTTGACAGATAACAAATGAGATACAAAATTACTATGGGTATGTTAGCATAAAACTTTGAAGGAGGCCCCCAATCTGAGTGGCAATGCCATAACAAAATTCCTTTCATCTGGGCTTGTGTGGCCCAGGTCTCTCAGCACACCCACCTTAAAAGCAAAAACTAAGAATTACCGTTGACGTTGAAAAAGTGAAATGCAGCTTGGCTGTGAATACAGGCCAGCTATACCTCAGACTGGGATAAGAGACACAGAAAGCCAGCTATAGAGTTAATAGGAAAGAGTATTTTTTCCCAGGACAAGCTGCAAAGAAGCATAACAACTCCCTTCTTTGAGTAACTGCATGCTTTTTTACTCACTGACGAGTTATTTTAATCAAATAGTAAAGTATCAGAAAGTTCGCTGTTTGAGATGTTTGCTTTGCCATCGAGATGCAGCCTTGATTTCCAGCCCAGGTGTGAAGCTCCAGATTAGGGGTGTCTGGGCACAGCGGTCTGCACCTACCTTTACTTGGTTGTTTCCAAGGACACAGGACCCTGAGTCCTCTTTGCCAGTCTGATCAATTGACTCCCTTTCCACAAAGCCCTGCCAGTTGCGGAGTCTATCAAAAACTGCTTCATTTAAGTCTCACCTAAACCCTACTTTCCCAACAATCCTGTAATTCCATCTTTTCCTTTGTTTGGGGACATTCCCTCCCGTACCTCTGGAGTGGATTCTCCCTCATTACATACAGTCAGTAAGCCTGTCTTCTTAGACTACAATTCGTTTCTGGGGACTGTAGGCTGCAACATGAACTGTCTTCCCCTGATAATTCGTAATATTCAGCCATGAATACATGAACTAAATAGAAAAAATCATGTCCTATAGTTTCTATTTAAGTTCCGCCTGACCAGGCAGTGGCAGTGGATAGAACATTGACCTGGCACTCTGAGGACCCAGGTTTGAAACCTCAAGGCCACTGGCTTGAGCATGGAATCATAGACATGACCCCAGGGTCGCTGGCTTGAAACCCAAGGTTGCTGGCTTGAGCAAGGGGTAACTGGCTTGGCTGGAGAAAAAGCAATCAATGAACAACTAAGGTGCCACATATGAGAAAGCAATCAATGAACAACTAAGGTGGCACAACAAAGAACTGATGCTTCTCATCTCTCTCCCTTCCTGTCTGTCTGTCTGTCTCTTTCTTTCTCCTTCATGGAAAAAACGAGATGCAGTTCCAATAAAATTCTACCTTTATGGAAATATTAATCAAATTTATCATTTGTTTGCTGTTTTAAACAATTGCATACTACAAATTGCTATAGTGATAATTCAATCTAAAAAAATTTTAAGAGAACATTTAATTTTTAAAGAAATTGAAAATAAAAAATTCATCTGATATTTTGTTGCAGAAGTATAATAGGGTAGTCAACAAAAGATTTTTGAACATGAAAATATAACTTATTTCCCCATGTATAAATTGCACCCTTTTCCGAAAAATTTGAGTTCTAAAAACTAGGTGAGTCTTATACAGTGGTTGTGGCATTTCAAATGCCATAGATGGAACTGAGGACGAGGCAATATATGAAGACAGTGATTCGTCATCAGACACAGATGAGGACAAGCTAATGGATGGGGGTTTTGACAGTGATGAGGAGTTGTGTGAATTTTATAATGAATAAAATTTGAGTTCAATAACTAATGCATTTTTTTTTCAAATTTCGGGCCCCAAAATTAAGGTGCATCTTGTACATGGGAGCGTTTTATACTTGGGGAAATACGGTATTACATTAGTACATATTTCTGTGATGGAAGTAGAGTGGAAATACAATTTCAAAGACAAAAACTGTAAAGACTCCAGCTGTAACTAAGAACTGTGTACTTATTTTGTAAATGGATGGTGGTGGTATCAAGCACTGGTGGCATTTCAGATTTGCCTGGCTACATTTAAAACCACAATATTGGCAGTTTTATTTTTAAATGTCAGTGTTTTATTTTCAGTACTCTTGGAATCAAATCTTTTTTTCATGATTTGGATATAAAATGTTAGGTGTCAATTTTCCAAATGTGAGGGAGGCGCATGGGCAGAAACACTGAAGCCCCCGCGCTGGTGCCCACGCACCTTCCCGCGCTCCCGCCCTGGAGCAGTCAAGACGGTGTTACCAAGTCTGCATGCAATCGATATTAGTTAATGTAATTATTCAATTTAATTCAAATTTATGTAATAAACTGCAAAAATAAGTGGTTAAAAGGAATATTAATTGAATGCTTTAGAAACACACAATGAGTCACTAAAAATAATTTATACATTAGCTGTAGGTGGAAAAAACTAGGGGGGAAATTGCATCACCTTTCTTTTTGTACATTTTCTCCACCAAAAAGAAAAAGGAAAAATATGCAACACCAGAAAATGTAAACCAGTGTTTTCCAAATTTTCCTGATGACTAGAATTGCCTGGGTTACTTGTTAAATATATAAATGAATGGTCCTCTTGCCCTGATAATTCTGACCCAGGAATTATAGACTGGGGCCTAGGAATCTGATTTTCTTGGTTGTCTGTCTTTTATAAAATACAGCCTGGTGCCTGACCTATGGTGGTGCAGTGGATGGAGCGTCGACCTGGGAACACTGAGGTCGCCAGTTCAAGGCCCTGCACTGGTCTGGTCAGGGCACATGTGGGAGTTGATGCTTCCAGCTCCTCCCCCCTTTCTCTCTCTCTCTCTCTCTCTCTCTCTCTCTCTCTCTCTCTCTGTGTGTCTCCTCTCTAAAATGAATAAAATAAAAAAATTTAATAAAAAAATTTTTTTCTTAAATACAGCCCGGTGTATTTTTATCTTCAGGGAAAGGATTGAGTATGCACATTGGTGCAAGAAAGGTGAGCTCCAATCATACTCAAAGAGAAGACCCTTAGTGATACCCTCCCCCCCAAAATCAATGCACATTTATATCCTTTTATTTTTATTTATTTTTTATTTTTATTTAGTGAGAGGAGAGGAGGCAGAGACAGACTCCTGCATGTGCCCCGACCAGGATCTACCCAGCAAGCGCACTAGGGGGTGATGCTCTGCTCATCTGGGGCCCTTGCTCTGTTGCCAGTCATTTTTTAGCGCCTGAGGCAGGGGCCATGGAACCATCCTCAGTGCCTGGGGCCAACTCACTCTAATCGTGACATGGCTATTAAGAGGGGAGGAAAAGAGAGAGAGAGAGAGGAAGAAGCGAGAGGAGGAGGGATGGAGAAGCAAATGGTCACTTCTCCTGTGTGCCCTGACTGGGAATCTAACCTGGGACATCCACATGCCAGGCCAATGCTCTACCACTAAGCCAACCTGCCAGGGCCACATTTATGCTTTAAATGAAAATAAAATATTTAAGGTATATGTATCTTTTATTATTATCCTTGTTTTAAATGACTTTAAGAAATTAACAGCTGACTAGGTGCCCAACTGCATGGATGGAAAGGGCCCCTTCTACCTACCTTTGATATTAGTCAGGTAGGATATTGGACTTCCTTATCAAGTGGGTCAACTATAGATGAAAAGAAGTAGCCTCTTTATACACTTGATGAATAAATAACTAAAGCAATCTAAAATGCCATTTTCTAGCTCAGAATGACTTAGTCTTCTAAACTCCACCAGCAGTTAGCTTTCATTAAGGGCACTTGTTCCCCAACACAAACATGTTACGTCCCTACCTTACTGTCTTCTGGGACTCTGTCCCACCATTCTGGCCACAATGACCCACTTGCTGTCTCTCAAACCTCCCAGGCATGCTTCCCCCTTGGGGCCTTTGCTCTAGGTGGTCCCAGTATCTTAAAATCTCTTAGCCCAGATAATCTTTTTAACTAACTCTCACTTCCTTCAAGTCTGCTCAGCTTTCTTCTCAATGAGGCTGGCCCTAACTAGCCAATTTAATTCTGCAACCTGCCTGCACGCCATCCCCAACTCTACCTTTACTTTTCCCCTGTATCACCACCTCACATACTATAGAATTTACACATTGATTATGCTTATTGTGTACTTTTTGCCTCTACCACTAAGTGACAACTTTACAATGGTAGGGTTTTTATTTTGTTTACTGACACATCCTATTCTAAGTACCCAGTACCTAGAACATAGCAGCTATGTAATAAATGTCTGTGGATGTCAAGTAAATGCCAAAGTTTATAGAAACTAAAAGCTGAATATCATGGTGGTTGCAGTGCGTGGAGGGCCCAGGGTGCTTGGAAGACCTTGCACATCAGCCTCCGGTAACGACGAATCCCATTTCTGTCTCAGCAAATACACTGGCCATTACATGCCAAGGAACCCTGAGGCTGAGTAACAGACAAAACCTTGAAGCCTAAATTTGAAGATGTATAGTCTCTAACAGTAAGGGTTTATCAGAAATCATCCAAGACAGCCACAGGGATGGCAAAATAAGAAGAAGAAATAAAAGAACTAATTAACACCTTGAAAATATTAACATATTTCCATGGGAGGCAAATTCAATGACTTCATCTCTAAATTAGAATTGGGGCAAAGAATCAGAAGAACTTATGCAAGGTCTAAAGAGTCTTCTAAGATCCAAGTTTAAAATGTAGGCAGTATTCTAGCTACTTACTTAGATAATAAAGAAAATCAGGTTAAAGCAAATATTATTCCAATTTTCATTTTTCTCATTAACTTAGAGCAGGGCTTGGCAAACTTTTTCTGTGAAAAGCCAGAGTAAATATTATACAGGCCAGACAGTCTCTGTTGCAAATACAGTATTTGACTCTGCTGTCATGCAAAAGCAGCACAGACAATAATATATAAGCACATAGCATGGCCAAGTTCCAACAAAACTTTATGTACAAATACAGGTGGTAGGTGACTGACCAGCAGGCAGTAGTTAACTGAACCTGAAAACTCAAGTACAGTTCAGCCAAACTCTGTTAATTATGTGATGTAAGAAAAATTCTGCTACTGTTAAGCTGTAGGTTTAAATAAGCTACTCAATGGCCCTAGGCTGGTTCCCCATTTGAAAATTTGAGTAGGAAGAGATGATTACCCTGATCTCCTCTACGTGTCAGCTTTGATGACTCTCAGACAGAAGCACCATTGGCTTCACTGCTCAGTTATACTCATCTGGGAAAATTCCCAGACTTAGTAGTACAAATAGCCTCAGCTCCCTAAAGAAGCCAACCAACAGACAGTGGTTCTTGTGGTAGATGCTGGTCAATGAGCAGCTTGTCAAATTTGGTCAACATTTCTAACAAGTAGCCTGTATGTCTGAACAGAGACACTGCAGGTTGTCAGGATGTGAATCTGGAGAATTTGGGTTGAAGAAGAGTGGCACCTGAAGAAGTCTATGGTTTTAGGTGACCCAATTTATGAAACGGTATCATTACACACCAAGAATCTCTTCTTACCTTGCAGGAAAAACTACCAAATTCAGTTTCCTTTCACATGAAGACATACACAATAGATGACCAGAACCACTGGTCATGCAGGGCATAAGAGGTAGAGACCAACTTTGATCTTTTATTACAATTAAGATAAATATATGGATGCCCTTTCATATGTTTAGGTCTCTTTATTGCTTTCTGTAGTCTTCAGAGTTTAAGTGTGACACAGAGAGCAATTTTTTAAAAGGATATCTTTCTAGTTCTTACCACTTACACATGAAGAACTATGGATTGAGGACACAGGATGTAACAGGCAGCTGACTCACCTGAAAAGGATCCTCTTTACATGGGTTTCTGCATCATCTGGCACACTTTTTTATCCTAATGAAGACTTACAACAGAGGTTCTCATCCTGGCTGCACATTTGAATCACCTAGGAAGCTTATAAAAATCATGATGCCCAGGCTACACCTCAGACCAATTATATCAGAATGTCCTGGGTGGTACCCACTCATCAGTATTTTAAAATTATGTAGCGAAGTTTGAAAACCACTGGTTAAAGTAAGGACAAGATTTTCAGTGGTGTTTTTAATTTAATTTATTAGTTAGTTGTATTCTATATTAATCTAAAAAGGAATTAAGCAGACTGACAATACATATAAACTAAATTAAAAGTGAAGATATAAAAAGCAGGGGTGAAAATGGAAAACAAAGTGAAGACAGGGAATGGGACCTAAGATGCATACTGTGAGGATCTACTCTTTCCATAAACACATACACATGGGAAACAGACTTAGCATAATAATGTGGCCACAAGTACACATATTCTTGGCGATTAGTCCAGAGAAATTTGCCAGGGAGTCTCACGACGGGAGCAGCGGTGATGTGGTCCTGCATAGATGTCTCCCAGGCTCACTGGCTGAGCATTCATTTGGTTACCTATATCTGAATGCCTGCCATTACTAAATCTAGCTTAAAAAGACCAATGAAAGCAAAGCCTAAGGCATCAAAGAAGAGCTTTCAAAATGAAAAAATAAAAGTCCTTTGGCAAACCTCTTGTAAAAAGACAGAGCCACCTACAGTCAAAGATATTTTGTTCTTCCATAAAAGCAACCACAGACCAAATGAAACACAAACTTGGTATGTCTTTTCTAATTTTATTTGTGTGTGTGTATGTGGTTGTGACAAAGACAACAGAGAGAGAGGGACAGACAGGAAGGGAGAGAGATGAGAAGCATCAATTCTTGGATGCGGCATCTGACTTGTTCATTGGTTGCTTTTTTATATATGCCTTGACCAGGGGCTACAGCAGAGCGAGTGACCCCTTGCTCAAGCCAGTAGTGACCTTGGGCTCAAGCCAGCAACCTTTGGGCTCAAGCCAGCAACCATGGGGTTGTGTCTATGATCCTATGTTCAAGCCGGAGACCCTGTGCTCAAGCTGGTGAGCCTGCGCTCAAGCAGGCGACCTTGGGGTTTTGAACCTGGGTTCTCTGCATCTCAGTCCAATGCTTTATCCACTGTGCCACCGCCTGGTCAGGCTGGTTTTTTTTTTTCTTTATTTTTTTAAAATAGAACAGTAGGTAAAATTTCTTTAGAGACCATGTTCAAACCTGCTAAATACCTTCCATCTCCCACCTGGACAATCCCTGTACCTGAATCTGTTTGTGGCTGGGGTGGTTTCCATGTTAAATTCGGCCACTGGCACTCCCCTGGCCGACACCTGGGGGGCAAACATGGCAGCAGGATAAACCACGGAGGAAGTTCCCACCTATAAAGCAAACAGATGGAAACAGACAAATGAGCACATTGTGGGGAGAAGAAACTTTTTTCAGAAAATCTCACATAAACCCAGGCAGGTTTTGTGGATGCAGGTGTGGGGGAAACTCAGCTGGATGGGATCAATGGAGAATATTGAAGGGACAAGCGGCAATTTGGGAAGTATGTTTTTGGCTCATTGCTAGAATTCAGAAAGACATGCTGTGAAAAAAGTTGTGCAAATGAACAGAGGCAATGAAATGATTCATCACCTTTTGGGGTTAGTTTTCTTTTTGTTTCTGCTCTTTGAAGAGACGCAAATAATCCATGTAACTTTCCTTTTTTAAGTTAGGCAATTCAAAGGAAAAACATATAATTGCATTTATAATCCTCCTCCCCCAAGATAACCACTCTCATTTGGATGTGCAGTCTTTCAGATTTTTCCCTATGCACATAGGTTTATAAACATTCTTTACAAGAACAGTAGACCAGCTGGCTCATTTCTTCTACCTCTGTCACTTTCTAAATAAACTGTCACTTGTATTTGAGTCCTGGCTCTGATCTTTTTAGCCAGAACTCAAGTGCTGAGGTTACTGGAAAAAATGGGGTGGTGAGGAAGAACAACATATTTTACAACCCAGCTTTTCTTATTTAGCCGTCTAGCATGAACATCAACCCTACATTCAAAGTTGGGAGGCACTCAGTAAATACCTGGTGAGCAAGTACAGTCCCAGGAGAAAGCACCTCTGCTTTTAAAAATGTGTTAAGAAAAATCTGAAATATGCCTACTCTTTATCTAATTAATTCCACTTCTAGGAAATTTGTCCTAAGGCACTACTTTGAAGAGCACGTCTAAGTTATGTCTAAGGCTATTCACCATAGCATTATTTAAAAATATCAATGTTTGAAACAGCCTGAATGTCCGACAACAGAGGACTGATTAAAAACATATACCAGAACACCATGCAGACAATTACAAGACGGTGTGTATTTGGATGTACTGACATGGATCATGCTAAGTGAGCTGCTACATAAATAAAGTAGTTTCAAAACCGAACGTATAGTATAAAACCATTTTTCAATTTATTAAAAAAATTTTAAATTATAGTTTACTTCAATATTATTATTTTATAAATGTATATATACTGCTCACAAAAATTAGGGGATATTTCAAAATGAATGTGAAGCTATAAAATATCCCCTAATTTTTGTGAGTAGTATATTTTGTCATCTTTTCTAAAATGAACAAGTACAAAAACTTTTCATTGTAATGGGTTATTAAACAACATAATCGCAACACTTAGAATATAATCTCATCACTGCAGCATACCTCAAGGCAGTTTTTTTAGTCAGTATTTTGTGGAAAGGACAAGCTACTATATTATTAATATACTAAGCAATGCATATTTATTTATTTATTTTTATTTATTCATTTTAGAGAGCGAGATGGGAGTGAGAAAGAGAGAGAAAAGGGGGAGGAGCAGGAACCATCAACTCCCATATGTGCCTTGACCAGGCAAGCCCAGGGTTTGGCGACCTCAGTGTTCCACTGCGCCACCACAAGTCAGGCCCAATGCATATTTATTTACTAAATATATTTAGCTCTCATTAAATACATTTTTAAAAATGTTTTATTTATAAAATTAAAGAGGTGACATTGATCAATAAGAGTACATAGGTTTCAGATAAACATTTCTATAGCATTTGAACTGTTGATTATACCTATCACCCAAAACTTCAATATTATTCTGTATTGGTTTCAGGTGTAGAGCATAGTGGTTAGACAATCGTGTACTTTACAAAGTGTTGCCCTCAGTATTTCTAGGACCCACCCAGCACCATACACAGTTATTACATTGTTGACTATATTCCCTGTGCTGTACTTTACATCCCCATGACTGTTCTGTAACTGCCAATTTGTACTTCTCATTCCCTTCACCTTTTCACCCAGTCCCTGAACCCCCTGCATCTGGCAACTACCAGTCTGTTCTCTCTGTCTGTGCATCTGTTTCCATTTTGTTTGTTCATTAATTTAGATTCCACATATAAGTGAAATGATATATGTCATTTTCTGACTGACTTATTCCACTGAGCATAATGTCCTCTAGGTCCATCCATGCTGCTGCAAATAGCAAGATTCCAATTTTTTCTTTTAGTGAGAGAGAAAGAGATAGAGAGAAGGACAGATAGGGACAGACAGACAGAAAGGGAGAGAGATGAGTAGCATCAATTCTTCATTGCAACTCCTTAGTTGTTCATTGATTGCTTTCTCATATGTGCCTTAACCGGGGAACTGCAACTGAGCCAGTGACCCTGAACTCAAGCCAGCAACCTTTGGGCTCAAGCCAGTGACCTCAGGGTTTTGAACCTGGCTCCTCTGCATCTCAGGCCTACCCTCTATCCACTGCACCACCACCTGGTCAGATAGATTTCTTTCTTTCTTTTTTTTTTATGGCTGAGTAACATCCCATTGTATATATGTACCATAGCTTTTTTTCATCCATTCATCTATTGATGGGCACTTTGGCTGCTTCCATATCTTGGCTATTGTAAATAATGCTATAATGACCATAGGGGTACATATAGTATTTTGAATTAGTGTTGGGAGTGTGAGCCCATTTTTTGAATTTTAATCAATATGTGTACATCTGCATAAGGAAAGGTTTGGATCAGGGATGGGCAAACTTTTTTATGTAAAAGGCCAAAAGGGCATTATTTATAGGTTTTTCAGGCCATATGGTCTCTGTTGCAAGCATTCAACTTTACCATTGTAGTGTGAAAGTAGTCATGTACTATATATACCTAGAATAATGGGCATGGCTGTGTTCCAGTAAGACTTTATTTACAGAAATGGATGATGGGTCAGATTTGGCCCAGAGGCCACAGTCTGCTCATCTATGGTCTAGAAAAGAATATATTAAAATGCTAAAACTGGTTATTTTTGGATGGTAGAATTATCTGTGATTTCTAATTTCCTCTTTTTGTATTTTCTCAATTAAATTTAATAATGAACATATATTATTTTAAAAATCAAAACCAGTAACACATTCTTGCCTAGTTTTGTATTTTAAGATAATTTCTTATTCACTATTTCTTAGTTTCTCTGTAGGACACCACAAGACCTCTCAAAACACATCTTAAGGGAAGGAAAGCAAGGAGGGTATGGGGAGGGAGAAGGAGAGAGAGGGAACAATGTCAATGTTTACCCAAGTCTGGTGTTTCAGAAAATTCCCACAATTAGGGAAGGACGTGACCTACCACTAGACATAAGTCGCAGAGAGCCAGTTCTTTGTCCACCTCCTCCAGAACAGCAGGGTCCAGGTTTTCTCCAAACCACACTACGTGAGGTCGCAGCAGGCCCCCACACCCTGGTTCTTCACACCTGTAAGAATATTCTCCTTAACCCAACCTGATCCTTGCCTGCAGGTCTGACCAGGCAGTTCAGAGGAAGACCAGAGGCTACCCCCAGTCTAATCTGTCCAGCTAGGTCACCTCTGACCCTTCTGATTGCCAACCCTGCCCTCCCAGCCCATAGGAGCTTGTCCTGCATCTCAAGTACTAACTTCAGCTGCTTTATAGAGTTTTATTTCATCTGCATGAACTGGGTTGATTTGGAGACAGATGTGATTCAGACAAGCTTGACTTTCTCTTTCTTAAACAATTTTCTTTCCCAGTGACTTACTTCATCACATTCATAGGCACAGCTGTGCTCAATTACCAGGACCTGGGAGGAACACCGGACCCAGATTTGCCTCTAACACCCCAACCATCCCCTAATTTCATCAATGACCTCCTTTCATTTCCTCTGATACCTACCTCTCTGGCTCTGTATACGGCCAAGTTCTCCAGTGTTGATTACTAAAAATCTTTCGTCATTGATTCCCTACTATCTCGTAGTCATGTTATATGCACCTTCTAGAATAATCTCCCCCAAACACCATTTGCATCATATTAATGTACTACTCAGGAACACCCCAGGATTCCTTGTTCTTTCACATGGAAACTTGAGCATTTACTAATGAAAACCCTTATTAAGAAAAACAAAAAGTTATGTGGTTAAATAAACCAGTGACATATTAACATATTATAACCACATTTCAGAGGGTACCAATGAAATGCTCGGAGAAGTTGTGCAGTAAAATGAGCATACTTTAACTGTTTAGTCCTGTGTGATTTGAGCACACAGCATCTTTTTTCCGGCCACACCTATGAACACCGCGTGGACTGCATGCTCTCTGAAACACTTTGGGAAGTGCTATTCTAAGATCTGGTTTTGAAAAATTGACATAGAAATTTTTCTAGGTATTTATTTTTTGAATCTACACAAATTATGTTTAGTCCTATAATTTCACCTTTGCAAGACCTTTCACCGTCTCCATAATCCTGGAGTAATTCTGATGATGAAGAGGATGAAGATGACAGTAACATTTATTGACCAGTTACAGGACGCTCGCCGCTCTGCATTACATACACTGGACACACACCTGTTACCTAACGGCTTCAGAAACCCTTCAGCCTGCACTGTCCTGCTGTAACCACAGGGCCCAAGGGGCTGGCAAGCAGCAGCTCTCTTCACCCCAGAGTGCTCATCCTCTGTCCATCTGCCCTTGGCCTCACAGGGCATGGCTGGTTTTACATTTGAGAATTTAAGAAGCATATCACCAAATGAACTTAAATTTTGATTCCTAATTTTCTTTTTTTGCAATATGGAACACCAATTACAGATTCAAGTTTTTACCCACCGGGGAAGTTCCTCAACAGGGATTCTGGCATCTTGCATTTCGGGGTCTGGAGCACTGCAGTACACAATATCAGAGAAGAGAAAATGTCATTGGTATGGTCAGAGAACAAGGAAATGACACATACGGTGAGAGTGTCTATTTGCCTGGCAGGATATGGTACAAAACTCCTAATGAATACATGCAGTACTTGAAGAACAGACACCAAATAATGACCAGCGGTTTTACCTCAGGAGGTAATTTGCATGTGGGAAGGGGGGTAAAGCAGCCAGGTGTGCTGAGGGAGCATTTCACAATTTGCACTGTATGTGTTACAATTTGAATCTTCTTCAATGACATTATATTAATATATTACTTGTATAATTTATACTGATTTAGTCAGGCAGAATTTTTTTGAGTCTACTAAATTTCTTTCCCTAATTATAATAGTATATGCTCATCATAGAAATGTTAGAAAATTATCAGAATTACTTATCATTCCACCACTCCTGAAATCACTGTTAACATTTTGTTGTATTTCTTCAGTTCCATTATCTATATACTGATAAATTAACATGGGGAGTGTGTGTGTATGTGTGTGTGTGTGCATGTGTGTGTTTAAATACAAAGTTGGGATCATACTGTATAGAGCTAGATCCTGTGGTTTTCACTTAACATTGTAAACTGTAAGTGAAATATTTCTTTCATAGTATGGTACAATGTATTTGGTCCTATTGCTCATGAATATCCATGCGAATCCTAGATTAATGTTCAATTTTCTCACATTTATCTTCAATTTAAAAGCCTGACCAGGCAGTGATGCAGTGGATGGAACATTGGACTGGGATGCAGAAGACCCCAGTTCGAGACCCCAAGGTCGCCAGCTTGAGCGTGGGCCCATCCGGCTTGAGCAAAAGCGTGCCAGCTTGGACCCAAGGTCGCTGGCTCCAGCAAGGGGTCGCAACGGCAATGAAAAACTAATGATTGATGCTTCTCATCTCTCTCCATTCCTGTCTGTCTGTCCCTATCTGTCCCTCTCTCTGACTCTCTCTCTGTCCCTCCCTGTAAAAAAAAAAAAAAAAAAAAAAAAAAACCTAAAAGAGAGAACAACCAACACTTATTCTGTAGTGCAGCATAATTACCCTTTTCCTGATAAAGCTGAACAAATTGGACTCTTGTAATTCTCAGCCACAACTCCACAAGAGGTACATCTAGTCTTAAATATGCTACCTGAAAAACACAAGTTAAGCAAGACCAGAAATAGCATAGTCAAGAGCAATTGTCTCCATGTCCAAAGGGGTACAAAATCATTTAGTCTTTATATGTTCATTTTAGCAATGGGCCCACCCTAGGTATTATGGGAAATGCAAAGGCATGCAGTGTTATTGAACAAGCCGAGCACCTGCCCTCCTGGACACTGTAATCTGCAGGGAAGGGAGATGGGGAGCAATGTCGTCCATGATGAACTCTCACATTACTTGGAGTGAAGTTCAGGTGGATCTGAACTGGCCAACAGGGTAGGTGAAGCCAAGCAAAGGGCATGATTTACTAAGCACATGATTAATAAGGGTTCAGTAGCTCGGGGTGTGTTTATAAATCTTAATTTCAAGTTAATAAAGTTTAACTTCTTTATACAAAACCACATCAACCAAAAAATAATCAACTAATAAATGAAGAAAATAACTGTTAAAACTAGAAACCATTTATTGAGCTAACCCCGTGATCAGCAAACCACGGCTCGCGAGCCACATGCAGCTTTTTGGCCCCTTGAGTATGGGCGCAAAGGCCAGCTTAAGAGTACCCTAATTAAGTTAATAACAATGTACCTACCTATAGAGTTTAAGTTTAAAAAATTTGGCTCTTAAAAGAAATTTCAATTGTCGTACTGTTGATATTTGGCTCTGTTGACTATGAGTTTGCCGACCACTGAGCTAACCCAATAATGGTAACCACAATTCATTACATATTCACCACATACCCAGTCTTGTGCTGAGCATGTCACACCCTGTGCTGGATGCATACTGTTTCACTCTGCCCAGTGGCACTTTGTGGAGGAACCATCTCTCCTCTATCCCATGCTGAGCTGATGGAGCTGTCAATCACATTCTAAAACACAAGCTTGGGCACAAGTTCCAGACTGGTCTAGTCACAGTACTTTATCCCTCTAGCGGTTATGTTTGGTCAAAAAGGAGGTAAGTGACCCAAGCAAGGCCATCCAACGGTTTGTCTTCTGGGCAGAGAGCTAAACTGGAGTGGGTGTAGAGTCACCAGACACTAACTTGTGGTGTATGGAGGCAATCAACTGCAGAGGGAGAGGCGCCGTAACTCAGAGTCAACAAAGCCAGGAAAACAGAGGCAGAGAGGCGGGGAGAGAAAGACAGGGGCCCACCACTGCCATCAGCTCCAGCCCAGGACTCCACAGTTTTGTGACCCAACATGCCCATTTTGCCAGGTTTAGCATGGCCACTTTCCCCCATGTTAGCATCTGTGAAATTCAGATGTGTCCTGAAACTGTCACTGGCTACATGATGGATGTGACATAGTTGTCACAGCCAGTATGTGAACAGCCTTGTTGAAGGTTAACACCAATAACTGACATGTGTGGTGATTTGTTTGTTTTTTAGCGTCCTGATGGACAAAGTTTGAGCATGCCTATTTCAGCCAACAAACCATTTAAGGAAGAAAATGAGTCCTGGTTGTTGTCTAGAACAGTGGTTTTCAACCTTGTTACACTTGGGGACCAGTGAGAATAGTAGAATTATTTTGGGGACCACTAAGGCAGAAATCACCCCAAGCATAAGCAAATTTGACTAAGATCACTGGGTCTATAATCTTCATAGGACACCAGAGTGGTTAAATCTTTCATGGACCAGCACGAAATTTCTGGCAGACTGGTCCATGGACCAGCAGTCGAAAAACATTGGTCTAGAACCCTTCCACTGAAACCTTTCAATAAGAGCAAGAGGGCCCAACATCAAACATGCAGAGTGTACGTCAGCAGCTTGGAAGAGAAACCCAGAGATCTGAGAGGAGCTGTGTCACCAATCCACTTGATGGCACAGAACATGACAGAATGTGGGAAACAGGTCACTGATGCCTTGGAGTCATTCAGAAGTAATTCAGAAGAAATAGATTAACCACTTTATTTCATCTATATTTTGTTTTCTACATGCATGAGAGTTACAGTTTCCAAAAATGTGTACCCAGGTTTTAACAAGCCCTTTCTGTAAGTATAAAATAGCAATTTTAATGAATAATAAAATGAGATATTTAGTTTGGCCAGATTATTTTCTTTCTAAGTAGCACATTAAAAACACAATGCATCTTCACCTGACCAGGCGGTGGTGGTGCAGTGGATAGTGTTGGACTGGGATGTGGAGGACCCAGTTTCAAGACCCCAAGGTCACCAGCTTGAGCCCAAGGTTGCTGGCTCGAGCAAGGGGTCACTCAGTCCGTTGTAGCCCCCCAGTCAAGGCACATGATAAATCAATCAGTGAACAACTAAGGAACCGCAATGAAGAATTGGTGTTTCTCATCTCTCTCTCTTCCTGTCTGTCTGTCCCTATCTGTCCCTCTCTCTGACTCTTTCTCTCCCACAAAAAAACAAAACAAAAACAAAAAAACCCCACGATGCATCTTCAATTTGATGAAAGGAAGGGCTTCCTTTTATTTTTACCTAAATTAAAAGAGAGTTCAAAAACATACCAACTAATATGCATATATTATATTATTTAAACCTCAAAATAACTGGATAAGAAGGGTGTTGTCCCCATTTCATACATTCTACGTGCCCAGTGACACAGTCTGCATTCCAACACTGCCGGGAAATGAGAAGAGCCATGTGGAAAGTGTCCCAGATCCAGCAGCAAACGGTGCCAAAGAGACATTTGTCTGGTAGGTGGCTGATGCTGCTGGGACACAAAGGAGAGATGGGATCCTAGTGCTCAACTTTCACCATCAGGGTGACCATCAGTCTAGGCCAGTGGTCGGCAACCCGCTCTTTGACCCCTTGAGTATGGCTCTTTGGCTAGCTTAGGAGTACATAATTAAGTTAATAACAATGTACCTACCTATATAGTTTAAATTTAAGAAATTTGGCTCTCAAAAGAAATTTCAATCATTGTACTGTTGATATTTGGCTCTTTGATTAATGAGTCTGCCGACCACTGCTCTAGGCAAAAGCAGGCAGTGTCACGGCATACACACATAAATGACATTCCCCACTAGCTTACTTCTTCCTGGAAATTCCACAATTAGAAATATATTCCTGGGACTGAAGTGTTGTAGACTCTTAAACACAAATATCCTTAGGAATAATTCCTTGCATGCCCATTTATACTCTTGTATAAATGGATTAGCATTTTGGTGACAGCATAGAGGGGAAGGATTAAGAGGATGAGGGGGAAAAGGAGGCAGAGAAGGGAAGCCAGAGGGACCTAAGACAAAACCCATGTGTTTTGGTGGGTTTGATGGAGTGAAGGTCACCGAGCTGGCAGCTCATAGGCTGAAGGGCATGACACAAGTATGGCCTCCAGTGGACAGTGCCAACTTGGGGACAAAGGAAAAGAAAATAGATGCCCCCAGGAATGCCAAGGTCCTCCCATGCCAGATCCTGCTAAAGCCATAGCTGTTCTATGCCCCCACCTTCTGGTTTCCTTCAGCCCAGCTGGGTAGTTGTCTCAAAGCACAACCCATTCAATGAAACACCTCAGAGAAGGGAGTGCATGCAGCCAGCACTTTTGCTGTGTTACACATGCACACCAGACACCTAGGCTCCTTGTCAAAATGCAGATTCTGTTTTAGTTAAGTCCAGATGGGAAATGGTAGGCCATGGTTTTTTTGTTTGAGAGAGCGAGAGGGAGGAGAGAGATGAGAAGCATCAACTTGTAACTGCATCACTTAAGTTGTTCATTGATTGGTTCTCATTCTTGGGCCTACGCCAGTGACCTTGAGTTTCAAGCCAGTGACCTTTGGGCTCAAGCCAGCGACCTTGGGATCATGTCAGTGATTCCTTGTGCTTAAACCAGCAATCCCACACTCAAGCTGGTGACCTTGGGGTATAGAACCTGGGACCTCAACGTCCCAGCATCCCAGGTCAATGCTCTATCCACTGCACCACCACTAGTCAGGCCAGGCCATGTATTTTAAAGTCTGGTTTCCCTTCCCATGTGAGCTGAGAGTCCTCACCATGGATTTCCAGGAGGTTTTTGGTGCCAGCCTTGCGGTGCAGCTCATCGATGTTTTGAGTGATGACCATGAACCGGCGGCCCTGCTCTCGCAGCCGGGCTTCACACTGGGCGATGGCGAGGTGCCCAGGGTTTGGCTCTACACGCTGTATGACCTCCCGCCGGTAGTGGTAAAATTCCCACACCAAAGATGGGTTTTGGGCAAAGGCCTGGGGAGTGGCCAGGGCCTGGGGGTAAGAGAGGAGGCAGGAGTCAGGGAGGGAAGGAGTGTACAGGCAGCAGGGGCATGGAACCTTGAAGTGACAGACAATCGCAGGAAATACTCGCAGGCCCCTTTTTCCTTAAAATGGAGGTGGGCAGCCTTGTGCGGGAGCAAGCTGGCACACATCTGCTGTAGGTTCATGCAGTATGGCAGACACAGGGCCCCAGTCCTGTGACCCAACGCTGGGACTAACCAGGAACCCTGGAGAAATCGGCTTTAATTTCCCCAGTGATAACTCAGGGAAAATGCAACCTGCCCAATATACCACTCAAGTAAGTTATGAACATGAAGTAATATGCAGGAAGGTAATATAAGTTGGGGTTCCAAAATATATGAATTTGTCCAGGGGGAAAAGTGAAATGTAAAATGCCCAGCAAGGTATAATGGTCATAGTTGAGAAACCCAGTTTTTATAACTATAATGATAGCTACACACTTACCAGAAGCATTATATTAACAAAATATATAATAAAGTATTTTTTAAAGTACAATTCCTCTTCTAGGACAGACAGAGCTCATCTTGGTGAACAGAGAGCAGCGCATTGGCTGTCCAAGGCTGGAGGCTAATGGGACAGGGCACTGGGAACCTCTGGCAGTGCCCACAGTGTTCTGTACCGAGGGATTATACCTTTTATTTTACTACAAAGGTTCCCATCCATCTAGTAGTCACGTCAGCCTTTGTCTGGGGAGTGGATCCTCTAGGCTGTGGGTTACCTGTGTCAACCCATACTTCCTTCCTTCCTGCCCTCCACTTAGAGCACAAGTGACCTGAAGCCATTTATTTTTCATTTTTATTTTTTCTGTAAGAGTTTTTTGAGCCAAAATGACAACATATGTTGGAGAACAAGACATCAAATGCTCCCCTGAAGCAATTTAGAGATAGCACATGAACCTGGATATATAGGGGTGGGCAAAATAAATACTGTGTTTCACATACACTGAAAACCTCCTTTTGCCTGCCCTGTATGTGTCTTGGGAACACAGCTGGAGTCATACATACTCTCCTGACTCCTTTGCTTCCCTGTAAACTCTGAGCTGCTCTGACATGACTGGCCACCCCTAAGTTCCTCCTGACATCTGCTGAGCCACACCCCTGCTTTTCTAATTCAAGGACTGCTTCTGTGGCTCCCCTTTCTTGTGGGACCCTGATGGCCCTCCGTTCTTCCTTCTTCCTTCCTTCGCCTTTGAGGTGATGAGCCCCATGTCTACATCCCAGGCCTCATCTGGAAGGCAGTGAAGGTTTGTTAACCCTCCACTCAACAAGAAATTACCCACTAAATTTGGAAGTCATGTACTAAAGTAATTATTTATGATTGCCTTCATTCAACCAACAAACATCTATCCAACACCCACATTGTTCCAGAGTTCTGGGAGCTGGGGATGGAGCAATGAGTAAAATAGACAAAACTGCCTGCCCTCCAAAACGAGGGCTTTCCCTGGGGCAGGAGGAACAGGCTACAGAGGGCCAGAAGAGAAGAACCGGGGCATAGAAACGCTCCACAGGTAGTCGGTCGTAATGGTGGCTACACTATGTACTCTTTTGTTAAAAGTCATTCGCTTGTACACTTAAAGTTGGTGAATTTTACTGTATAGATAATATACCTCAATAAAAACTCAATTAAATCCATACACCCACACACATTCTAATGGCCTCCGTATAAAGTTTTGAACAAGCCCTAGGCCTTCAATAACTCAACTTCAGATTTAATATGAAACGTTCACAGAAACTTAAAAATATGTAAAACTTAATTTCAACATCTATAGCAATGAATTATGCTAACCAAGGTTTTCCGATTCTATTTTAGTAACTAGAAAAAATATAATTGTTATCTGAATGAGTGGAATCTATACATACTAAAGAGTATGGAAAGTGGCTGCTTTGCTGAAATCTCAAGATCCTGATGATACGGACATAGTGTTAATGCCAAAATGGACAGCGCAAGAGTCATAGTTCACTTCAAAACTTTGCTCTCCGTGTTTCAGGCATTGGTACTGGTTCTGAGTCACACTCTGCTCTGGCTTAATTCAGGAGAGTCTCTTAATACTCTGGAAACACCACTAACCTGAGCTTGCCACTTTCTCCAGTAACCGCCAGCTCCTCTGAAAGTCGGGATCCCGCTCTCAGCACTAATTCCGGCCCCTGAAAGGATGACTACGTGCTTCGCTTTTGCAAAAATCTTCCGAAAATCGGCCATATCTAAAGAGGGAATGAAAATCTTTATCAGTCCAGTGCACCATCTGGGTATTTATATACCATATCAATCGTCTGCCTAGGTTTCCCTTGCTATCTGAAGGTGGACTGTTCCCATGAAACCTTGCATAAATTATGCAAAGAAGAAACTACCTTAGGCCACATTTTGCTAATGAATGCACAAAATAAATGGAGATAAAGCACAGATGCTCACAGACACAGCTGAAAGCTATGGCGCTGGATGCTGACTGTAGTTCCCAGAGAAGCAGCTTAGTGGGGGTGGGGGGGTGCTGCTCTCTCTGCGGGGGGCGGGGTGTGCTGTCTCTATAACTCACTGCAGACAAATGCTTGATGCTGTTTTTATTTTTCACCTTTTCTCAAAAATGCAAAACTCCTCTTTTGACTTCTTTTAGTTAGCGGAAACAGATACTAATGTAGGTTTTTTGTAATAGCAAAGGTGGGTAGAGCAGTGGTTTTCAACCATGGATCCGCAGACCAGAAATTTCCTGTCAGTCTGTAAAAGAGTTAACCACCCTTACATTGTATGAAGATGATAGACCTCAAGATTATAGACCTTATCAGGAGATACCTGTATTTTGAAGCTTGACCTTGCATGTAATTGTACTTTAAGATAGCCAAATAAAATAATTCATGAACCATGAAGATGCCATCCATACCCTTCATGTGTGAATGCACATCATCCTAAGCAAGAAGCAGGACCCACAGGCACATAGCACTGGCTCGGAATCTCAGCTCCGCCAACTCCATTTGTGCAATCTTTTGTGAATCCCTGACCTTCTGCTACCCTGGTATCCCTTGGCAATTTGCTATGCACACTAGTGTCCTCCCTAGAGCAGGTCTGGTATAAACATTAGAAGAGGCTAATAGATGGAAATATATCTTCCTTCATGAAAGGAAAAACAACCGTGTGTGTATGTGCGTGCACATGTGTGTACTGACCTCAGGCCATTGGACCCCAAAGCCTTTCCTTCTTCCCTTTGCAAGACCCTACCTTCTCTTAGCATTACTACCAAAGTTGAGGATGAGGGCCCTTCCCCCGTGAACAAATACTGTGCCCTAAACCTGAACACACGACTTTCTCCTTTACAGCTCAAATAAGAGTTGGACTTTTCAACAAGACATCACCAGAGACTTGGGGTAAAGAAGGGAACTGAACAGAGAATAACACAGCAGCAGTATTCATGGTCATAGACCATGGCTTGCCTTAGAGATCAAAGTCTTTCTGCACCTCCAGGCATTCTCCCTGAACTCAAACCAACGGGGGCAGCCGTCGTCATTCAGTGAGGTTCCCTGCACCCCAGGCTCTGTGCCACATACTTTACGTGGATCACAAGGTAGAGTTTGCCCCTGAAACAAATGTACTCATCCCAGGATAAGAACAAGGAGCCAGACTTGGAAGTGCCACTGTTTCTCTTGGGTGGCAGCCATTAGGTCAGGGCCCAGCATCTGGCTGAGAGCAGCACTGTTCTCTCCCGGACACTGTGGCTCTGCAGGTCCTCATGCAAGAAGTAAGTGCCGTGGCCCCAGCAGGCCAAGTGTAAGCGAACAGAGCTGAGCACAAGCTCCAGAGAGAAGAGAAACTCCCTCTCTGCCCTCCACCTGAAGAAGCAAATGCCAGACCAACACTGCCTGGGCTGGCACGGGCCACATCTAAGAGTGGCCTACCTGTGCGAAAGCACTGAAAAGTTCAGCAAAAGTGGAAGTAAGTTCCACAGCTGATAGAGCAGGCTTCCTGGTCTTTTCCCTAGAGGCAACAGCAAGCAAGGTTAACCATTGGGCTGAATCAGGATACCCTAAGAGATGGAATGCGTACAGGCAGGATCGAGGAAAAGGAAGAAAGAGATAATAAATGAGATTACTAAAAGGATGGTTATTCATTTGTACCCCAAGTAAGGAGGATCCTATTGATTTTTCATACTTGTTGGCTCCCTCTAGGCAAGGATTGATAACACATCTTCACTCTGCTAAGCCCAGAACCACCTTTAGGGTCCACACAGGATAGAGAATTTCAAAAAGGGCTCCATCTCCCCTCCCTTGCCCTTCCTCTCTGACTGCTGGCATGAATGAGTGGAGTGTCAAAGCAGTCTCTCAGAAACAAAAGAGCAGAGACTCCTGCTCCCTTCCAGCCAAAGAGCTCCCTGGGATCGTTTTTTTTTTTTACCCACAGCAGGGGTCAAAGAAAGGAAGGTGGTCAGGCACACTGCTGTCTTTAAGTGTAACCAGCCCACCTACCTGCTAGCCGCACGAACACTGCCTACACACACGTCCCTTTTAGAAACAGACTGGTGTCAAAACTAAGGCCCACTAAAGCTGCCCAGCCAGGAAGATTGCTGAAAAAGAAACCCAGTCTGAGTGGATTAGAGTTTGTAGATCTATCCCCTGAAAGAACAAGATGCAAAATAAGAAAATGTACAGATATTTTTCTAGGAACTCTTTATATGACTCCTGGGTTCAAATACTACAAACATCCTTAAGGACTTCAAAGTTCACCCACAAAACTTTGCCTGCTCTAAAGGTGTTTTCTATCTTAAAAGGAAAGTCTGTCATCCTACTGACGAATAGATTTCCAGGTCAGAGTAACTTCTATTAAAGTGCCATTTTAAGCAACTTATAGAAACAAAGTCACTTCAGGTGTGGTTCTTGAAAAACGGGATGAAAGATATAATAATGTTAAAGTAGTGTAAAATCTTATTTAAAAAAAAAAGACATTTCTAAACTGCTAAAGGAAAATACACCAGCATGTTTGGCAGTTGCAGACCAGGAGGAGGCTCACTTTTGGTCAAGCACACACTCCTGGGTCCCACCACAGCCTCCAGCAACCTGTCCTGCACAGCTATGAACACCAACGGGTTGGCAGCTGAGTGGAACTCGGTACTTTGGGCTCTTTATTGCTCCTGAGATTGGGCAAAATGGAGGGAGATATTAGGATTCAGCAGACTTGCAATATTAGAAAAAGTTTTCCAAAAGCTGAAAATGGCCTGACCAGGCAGTGGCGCAGTGGATAGAGCGTGGGACTGGGGTGCGGAAGACCCAGGTTCGAGACCCCAAGCTCGCCAGCTTGAGCACGGGCCCATCTGGCTTGAGCAAAAGCTCATCAGCTTGGACCCAAGGTCGCTGGCTCCAGCAAGGGGTGGCTCGGTCTGTTGAAGGCTCGTGGTTAAGGCACATGTGAGAAATCAATCAATGAACAACTAAGGTGTTGCAACGGTAACGAAAAACTAATGATTGGTGCTTCTCACCTCTCTCCATTCCTGTCTGTCTGTCCCTATCTATCCCTCTCTCTGTCCCTGTAAAAAAATAAAAGTTGAAAATAAAGCCGAGTTCAGGTCGGCCTTCCAATGCCTCATTGAAGCAGTGTTTAACAGGTGCTCCTAAGGCTCCTTCATTAGATAAATGTGTTAGACTCTATACCCACTCTAGAGTAAAGGGCCCAGATAAGTTAACTTGTAGGTTGTTGTCAGGAAGAGATATAAATTATTTCTGTCCAGTAAAATATTTAACCACATAGTACCCTGTAGGACAATCATCAGCATTTTTACCCTGCAAAGAGGTGAGTGGTTTAGCATACAAATCATATGAATTGCTTAAATGCAAACATTCTGGAATAAGCAACAAATGTCTTAAATGGACTTACCTTGACTACTAAGAGGTCATCTTTGACCTGTCCCAGAAGGGGCTTGCCTAAGGAGAAAAAGACAGATCTGCCTCCAAAATCCTGCCCAGCACCCACTTCAATATCAACATTGCCCTCAAAGTGTAGGGGCTGTCGGGTACTTCAAATTCCCCTGGAGATGAGATGACAGGCTAAGAAAGACTTACTTGAACTTGGACGAGCCATTGTTAGGCAAATCTTGGTTCCTGTAGCCGCTGGAGAGTTCAATCCACAATATAGCTGGGAAATTAATCGGCTGGGGATGATCTGGAGAGGTCTCATCAGGTCTTCTTTATAGTACTAATTCTTAAGCTGAATTTTAGAAAAATCACAAAAACAAATAGAAACAATAAAAAAATGCTTGTATTCACAAATAAACCTGTGTGTGTGTGTAGATATAGATATATAGATATTTAAGTAAAGTAGGTCCTTAACAATCTTTAGTGCCAGGTCTTTATGGTACTCAGCCTCTAAACCAGCTGTTTTCTATTTGTTCTCAAGAGCACCTAGGTGCCCTGGAGCAGCGGTTCCCATGTGTGGTCCCCAGACCAGCAGCAACAGCATCCCCAGAGATTTTGTTAGAAATGCAAAGTCCTGGACTCCATCCCCCAGCCCCATGACTCAGACACCTGGAGGGGGGTGCACAACTTTGTCCAGGTGAGCCTGACGAATGCTCAAGTTTGAGAACCACTGCCTTAAAGGGCTGAGAAGAGGTTAGATGTGAGAATTCATGTGAAAAACAGGTTCTGCTGCTGTTAAAAAGGTGTTAAAACCACTGGCCTCTCAATTTTTGGTTAAAATATTGTTCATGAGAATGTAAATTCTGAGAACTGAACTAAGCAGGAAAGATATTTATTATGACAACAAATAGGATAAAGATGACCTCATGCTAAAGAAATCTTTATCTATCCCTGAGGAATCTTATAAAAGAAAACACACAGAGAAGACAATATTTGAATCTATGACATCAGCATGGTAACCAGCAGAGCTGACATCTATCTAGGAGGTCAAATTGTTGGAAGAATTCAGAATTAAAGGTCAATAGATAAAAGAAAAATAGAAAAATAACATACTTCCCAAACCCTCATAATCCTTTTGGGGAACAACCTATTAAAATTATAAATGCATTTTTTTTTTATCTAGAAATCCCAAGTCTGGCCATTTTTACAACAGACTTACATCCAAAATAACATCTTCAGAGTTGTTCTTCAGACCATTGTGATTAACTGCAAGAGACTAGAAATAACCTAAATGTCCATCTGCAGGGGACAAGTTCAATAAACAATGGCACATTCACAATATGCAACATGGCTGCTATATAAAAGAATGTATTTATGATCCTACTGACATGACATTCTAGAACAGACAAAACTACGAGGACAGAAAACACATCAGTGGTTACCTGAGCAGGGAAGAGTGAATATACAAAGGGCCACAAGGGTTTTTTAAGGTAATGGCATTGTTCTAGCTCTTAGTTATGGTCAGTGCCGGGATTCAGCTGGTTGGCACTGGTTTGGCAGAATCGATACCAACCATATTTCCCCATGTATAAGATTGACCTCTTCCTGAGAAATTTGGGGTCTAAAAACTGGATGTGTCTTATACAGTGGCTGTAGATTTTTTTACTTGTATTTCTCGCTTTTTCATGCTTGTTTTTGCGCTCATTGTTGAAGACAGTGATTTGTCATCAGATATAGATGAGGACAAGCTAATGGATGGGAGTTTTGACAGTGATGAGGAGTTGTATGAATTTTATGATGAAAAAAACTTGAGTTCAATAACTTTATGTAATATATTTTTTTCAAATTTCGGGCCCCCAAACTAAGGTGCGTCTTATACATAAGGAGCACCTTATACATAGGGAAATACGGTAATTTTTCATGGAGTTTGGTGAACCAGTTAAAATGGCACTTGTAATCAGGGTCCTCTCTAAGGTGGGCACCTAAGCAGCTGCCCAATGTGGAAATCACAAATTTATATTCCTTACTCTTTTTTAACGTTTATCTGTGCAACAGTATATTCTAAGCACCCATAGTAATGTTCATTCTGTCCATAGGTGAAAGAAATTTGACAGAACTATGCTTATAATATTTATTCATTTCATAAAACTCATTATACCTTTGACGAAATACTACATTTTAATTCCCTTGCGTTTGTTATTTCCGTAAACAAACATATAACACAAAGAGAAAAAGTGCCAAACAATGAGGGGGTGACAAGCTGTCACTGGAAATATCTTAACAGTTTTACTGTTTTTTGTCAGGTATTATTTAATATTTTTTCATTAATATTTTAAAACGCTTTCTTATAACATAATCTAGTTTTGTATACCTCTTTTATTGTTCTTATTTAAGTATTAAATGCATGAAATAATAAACTACCTTTTGGTATATTGTTTTTTTATACTTAAAACAGTTGTTAGGGTTGGGAACTAGTTGTTAAATTTTTTGAATCCCACCACTGATTATGGTGGTAGTTACATGATTGTGTCTATCACATAGAACTCAACACTAAAAAAGGGTTAATTTTACTGTAGGTAAACTATAAAATAATAGTTTTAAAATTAAAAAATGGGTATAGGGTTCAGCCACACAAGATAAAGCATTCTGGAGATGGGTTGCACACCACAAATGTACTTAACATTGTTGAACTATAAAAAATGGTTAAGGTGGTAAATTTTATGTGCACTTTATTACAATTTTTAGAAAATCCAAATGAACAAAGTCTATTAAATGTGATTTGTTAGTTGATTCATTATTTATCTATTCACTTATAAAGATTTTATTTATTGATTTTAGATAGAAGAGAGAGTGAGAGAAAGTGGTGGGGGGAGGAACGGGAAGCATCAAATTGTAGTTGTTGCTTGACCAGGCAAGCCCGGGGTCTTGAACAGGCAACCTCAGCATTCGATGTTGATGCTTTACCCACTGCGCTACCACAGGTCAGCTTGATTCAGTATTTATAAGCAGACAGCTTGCTGGCTTCAGAAGTGAGTGTTGGTATCAGCAGAGCAGAAGATAGTCTTAGAGGTTAAAAATAAATGTCTGGAAGATGAAGCTCAAAAACCTGTTCATGACCCTGGCCAGGTAGCTCAGTTGGTTAGAGCATTGTCCTGATATGGCAAAGTTATGAGTTTGACTGGGGAGTCAGGGCACATACAAGAACCAACCAATGAATACATAAATAAGTGGAATAACAAATCAATGTTTTTCTCACTCCCTTTCTCTCTAAAATTAATAAATTTTTTAAATGCTCTTTTTAAATGTGTATTTTTAAAGTTTCAAATATTTTATACTACTTTATTAGTGGAATATAAATTTTCCATGTCTAGCTGATGTAATAAGTCAGTGAGAAAATTTTAGTCTCCTTGGATACAGAATCCATTCACTTCCTTTTCCTTTAGTGAATGTGGAAATTGCTTTGCTAATTTTGTTAATTTACAAGATGTTCTGCAGGTCTCTCAGTAAATGTGAAAACAAAGTAGAGAATAAAAACAAAATGTTCACAACATTTTTGGTCAGTACTACCTGGAAATTATTTCCAAGATTGGAAATGCTCAGAACATAGGACTATTTCAAAGATGCTATCACAAAGTATTTATTAGAAGCATTGTCTGTGTGCCAACATAGATCTGCTTTCCTGGGGGAGTCAGAGTGGGTAGAGGTTCTACCTTCCACAAGCTTACTATCCTGTTCAAGTATAAAAGCAAGTTCACAGGGCAATGGAGAACTCAGGTTTTCCAGCCTAGAAACCCCCAGGGATGACAACTGCCCTGGGTGACAGCACCAATTATTCTGCACTTTTATCTTCAGGGTGAGAAGAAAAGCCTCAGGGGAGGAAATAAATTCATTCATCAAACCATTCAGTGGGAGCTTTCTGGGAATAGAACAGGTTCCCAAACACTGCCATTACTCTGGTGAATGGCAGTCCCGTTTAACCAGGCTTTCTTGTGTAATCTGAAACTCACCTACAGAATTAGAAAAAATAAAATGTCTGTATGACCCCAGTGAAAAAAGAACCTACTAATTCTGAAAAAAATATAATAAATCAAAGGTTTGTATCAGGAACTCAAGAGGAAAATTTTTTTACAAAATTTTTTTTAATTTTTTACACTAATCGTGTACAAAAATATTTAAGTACACGATTAGTATATTGCAAAGGAACTCCAAAAACTTACATAGGCGTTCAATAAATACTTTTGGAACACCTACAAGCTGAATTAATGCAATGCACCAGTCCTGCTATCAACACTGGGAGACTCACTTCCCTCCCTTCTCTACTACCTGCTCTTGTCAAGGTCACCAGCTACACCCGCCTTGCTAAACCTTGATTAAGTCCAGCCTCGGACCCATTTGATCACCTCTCCTCTCCGAGAAAACAATTGCTTCTTTCTCCTGGCTTCCAGAGGTCACCCTAGCCTGGTTTTCCACCCAGCTCTCTGACACCCCATTCTCCCAGGGCTCCAGACAACATTTCCCCTCCACGGTCCGAAAGACAGATCCCACACACTGCCAAGCCTTAGCTCCGGAACTTTCCCTATACCTTCAACCCACACAGCCCTCGGGCATTACCCTCCTTGGCCCTGGCTTCTCCCTTTCCCTCACATCTCACACCCCACACTCCACAGTCACGCTGGTCACAGTCTGCCAGCTGCACCTTTAAACTGCACCCAAAATCCGACCCCTCCTCCTACGCCCACATCCACCAGCCTGCCCCAGGCCACCATCACCTGCCACCCAAGGCGCTGCAGTGACCGGGGTGACTCTACTCAAAGGGGATGCTCTGCTCGGAACCCTCCCGGGGACCCCCTGCACAGCGGCCCGCCAAGCCCACCAGCTCCGGCCGCGCTATTCTCCAACCTCGTTTCCCGTCCCTCCCTCCGATCTCAGACCCCAGCGGCCCGGTGCCGGGACAGAAGACACCCGGCCTCGGGCCTCCGCACGTGCTGCTGCCGGCCCGAGGAGCCTAAGGGTCCTCCCGCAAGGGCATGGCCGTCTCTCCGCCCTCCACTGCCTGCCCGCCCCCTCCCCTTTCCGCCAACGTCTGGAGTCCCGGAACGCGGGGGCAGAGGCCGAGGCGCGCATGCGCGCTCCGCGCCATCCCGGGCCGCGCGGGCGCTGCGCTCAGCCCTGGGAGCGCATGGTCGGCCAGGCCCCGGGCTGGAGTTGAGGAAGGCGGCTGGGACCCCAGGCCAGGCGGAGACGAACCTGCAGGAGGCGGCGACGGCGGCGAGGCCCCAGGCACGGGCCGGACGAGTTGGCAGCGGGGCTGGGAGGAGCAATCCTGCTTCCCGAGTTGCAGCGGCCCCTGCTGGAGATCCATCCCTGGCCGGCCGGAGCGGTGGGCCGTCCCGTTGCCGCCCCACCCCGCTCAGCCTTGTTCATCATTAATGTTTATTTCTTTACTTGTCGCTGTTTGCGGGCCGGCGGAGCAGAGAACGGGCAGTGGCGTGCTTGAACTATGTGAGCTTCCCAGTGAATTACTGCCCACTTTCTTCTCGATCCTGTAGCTGGACCACACAAATCAGGACAGAACATTTCACATGTTGCGGCTTTCCCTGAAACATCCGTTTTTCCAATGATAATTCATTGGGTTCCCAGACTAGCGCACCCAACCTGAGTGCTGGTGCCATGATCTTTACCTGGTGTCGGAAGGAAACAGGGCGCCTCTAGGACTCAGTAACCCATGTGGCTGCACACAGCTGATTTCCCTTAAATTCGGGTGGGGTTTTTTTCCTTCAATTCGGACTTTCCTCCGTTACTAAGTATCCTAGACTGTAATGGCTTTTGGGCATACCAATAGATCCGAAAGAGCAGTGGTCTGAGAACTTGGGTGCAAAAAATGTTACCTTAACATTTGTTTTCCCAACCAACTTCACACAGTTTGACTGGAAATTCAGCCCACTTTGGAGCTCCTCTTGCTGCTGTAGGCTGTAACCGCCCCTCGGCAGCTTGTGGAGTCCAAGGTTATTGGAGGACTTCACATTTGGCTGCTGTTTTCCCCTCACATGTATGTGGAACTTACTGTGTGCCAGACACTTCTAAGAACTTCACATATATTAACCAAGTTAAATTTTTCCCACCACTTGTTAAAACAGATTTTGTTATCCTCACTTTACAGGTGGGGAAACAGGCCCATAGAGGTCAAGTAACTGCCCCAGGCAGAAAAGCTGTTGAATGGTAGGACTGGGGCCCTGGCAGGTAGTTGGGTTGGTTGGAGCATTGTCAGAATAGGCCAAGGTTGGGGGTTCCATCCCCAGTCAGGGCACATGCAAGAATCAGCTGATGAATGCATACTAAAGTGGAACAACAAATTGATGTTTCCTTCTCTCTTTCTCTCTCTCTAAAAAAAAAAAAAAAAAAAAAAGTAGTATGCCTGGGATTTGAACTTGTTTGCCACCACATATACTGCCTCTCATTTAAATGTCGCTCTTCCAGCCTGACCAGGTGGTGGCACAGTGGATAGAGTGTTGGCCTAGAATGCTGAGGGCGCAGGTTCAAAACTTCACGGTTGCTGGCTTGAGTGCACGCGGGTCGCGTCCATCTTGAGCGTGGGGTCACTGGCTTGAGTGGGATCATAGACATGGCCCCAAAGTCACTATATTTAGCAAAGGGTCACTGGCTGGCTGAAACCGTGCCCCCCCCCTTCCCCGTCAAGGCCCGGTAGGGGAAGGGAAAGCAATCAATGAACAACTAAGGTGCCACAACTATGAGTTGATGCTTCTCATCTCTCTCCCTCCCTGTCTCTTTCTTGTTAAAAAAAAAAATGTTGTTCCATTGCTTTTTTTTTAAATTCATTTTAGAGAGAAGACACAGAGTGAGAGAGAAAGAGAGAAGACACAGAGTGAGAGAGAAAGAGAGAAGGGGGGGAGGAGCTGGAAGCATCAACTCCCATATGTGCCTTGACCAGACCAGTACAGGGTTTTGAACTGGCGACCTCAGTGTTCCCAGGTCGACGCTTTATCCACTGCACCACCACAGGTCAGGCTCATTGCTTTTTATGCTTATGGTATTTACCATCAAGTATTAATCCTTTTCTTCATTCAGACATTAGGGGGCAAGGAGAGGGAGAGGTCCAGTGCCCTCATTTCAATCTTTTATGGTCTGAAAGGCCAATATATAGCCCTCTGTTACCACCTACAAGTTGGGTCACCTCTGAGGCATTGTATTCCATCAAGGTCCAGGGGTCCACCACCCACAGCTACCTACCACATCACCCTTCAACCCCATCCTTTCTTCAGGCTTGGAAGAGCTGAGTCTTCCTCACAAGTGTCGGGTTATATCCTCTTCCTGAAGCATCAGACACCATTCTTTCCATCTTTCAAGCAAGTCCAGCTTAATTTTTTGATGTCCTTGTCCATCCAAAACAAAAGCTGTTCCTTCTCCCTGGAATGTTCTTTCCCCATTCCCTCGATAACAACTGCTCCCATCTTTCCAGTCTCAGCTCAATTGTCACTTCCTCAAGAAAGCCTTCTCTGATCCCAGCCTCCCAACTCCCATTAAATGAGGTCCTTTGTTCCTGATGCAGGCTCTTAAAGCACCATAGCAGTTATCCCACTCAGTTTTCAAATGTATTTCTGTTTATTTATTATATTTTTTCTCTCCTCCACCATAAGCTCACTGAAGGTGACCCCTTCTGTTTCTATTTCTCACCATGATATTTCCAATCTCTCACAGTGACTGACAGTAGATGATTGATTTATTAATTTATTTGACATGTATTAAATGAATGAAGGAACAACCTCACAAGAAAAGCAACCTAGAGCTCAGGATAATAATGACTTGGCTATCTTTACTTAAATGAACAAGCAAATTACTTTCTCTTTTTTATCATGTATGAGTGTCTAGGAGCACAAAACAAAAAATAAACAAAAAATCGTGGATCAATAACACACTATTTATGGAGATTTTCCTGGGATAACCAAGTAGGTGACAGATAGTAAGAGTTAGCTGTGCATAGCCTGGCAGGATAGTACTGCCTCCTTCCCTAAGTGAAATTCAGACATACTACCCTTTACCTCTGGAAAAAGAATCTCCCTCCCCCGTGACCTTCATATCATCTCAGGGTCACTAACTTTACTGATTACCATGCTACCCCTCAGGGGTAGACTGTCTTCTTTAAGCCTCCAATACAATATAAATATGAACATAAACACCTGTGCTTGGTGTTTTTTATTGATTGATTTATTTTGGCACCCTAAGAGAAACGTGAAACTTTTTAAGGCTTTTACTGTAAACAAAGGGAGAACAACAAGAAAATAGACATCAAGATCACAAAACTACAAGAGACATGAACACAACTCAGAAACTGTCTAAGTTATTATTTCCAGTTATTGACACCCCCCCTTTGTCCTGTACTGTTTCATCAGTGTCCTTGAAAAAGAGATGGTACATTAATTCTCTTGGAAACTCATCATCCCAATGTACTAAGGTTGCAGGGTTTTGATCTCTGGTCAGGGCACATATAAAAGTCAACCAATGAATGCTTAAATAAGTGGAACAATAAATTGATGTTTTTCTTTCTCTCTTTTCCTCTCTAAAAATCAAAATCAATACATTTAGGCCCTGGCTGGTTGGCTCAATGGATAGAGTGTCTGCTTGGCTTATAGACATCCTGGATTTGATTCCCAGTCAGAAGTTTGATTTCCAGAAGAAGTGACCATTCGCTTCTCTCTGCCTTTATCTTTCTCTTCTCTCCCTCTTCCCCTCCCTCAGCCAGTGGCTGGATTGGTTTGAGCATGGGCCTCAGGTGCTGAGGACGGCTCTGTTGCTTTGAGCATTGGCCCCAGAGAGGGGTTGCTGGGTGGATCCCAGTTGGGGCACATGTGGGAGTCTGTCTCACTGTCTTCTCTTCTTTCACTTAAAAAATAAATAAAAATAAATGCATTAAAAACATGTTTGTAATCCTCTTGGAAAGTTATGAAACAAATATTCATTGGATTCTGAATTTTCCCTTTACCAGAAAGTAAGTATGACCAACTCATCAGAACATTGGGAAGTTTGTTAGAAATGTAGAATCTCAAGCCCCAACCTTGAACTCTCAATTAGAATCTGCACTTTAAGAAGATCTCTCTGAACTGTCAAGTCTAGGTACTGCCATTGTTTTCTTAGTAGCAGGTGCAAAGTTATTACAAATAGCTGCTGCAGCCGGGGAGGTATAACATGGTATTATATAAGAAAGTCAAAGTATCTTTGTTCTTGGCCACTGGAAAACCGATGTGTTTTCACCTGGAACCAAAACTAGAAATTGTATTTCTCATCCAGAAGGGCAAATAAAATACCACTCTTTATTTCAGAGCATGCAAGAGGTGCTAGTCTACAGAGCAGAGAGTTCAGGTTAGGGGGGAAACTTAGTACTGAGTGAACTGAGGCACTTTTCCCTGGGTGTTAATAATGAACGATGCTGATAAAGTTTCCTTGGAAATGTAATTGACAAAATCTCCTATTAAAAAATCTCTGAATTATTTTTCAAATGTCTGAACATTTTGCACTTCTTCCAGCAATATGTGAGAGTTTCATTTGCTCCATGTCCTTTCTGGCACTTGGCATTGTCACTGTTTTTAAAGGCATCCTAATACATGTATGGTGGTTTTTCACTACATTCTGTAGTCAATAACTATCTTTTCATGTACTCACTTGCTATCTAATTCCATTCAGTGAAATGTCTGTTTAAATATTTTATCTCTTTTTAAAATTGGGTTGTTTGTTTTCTTATTAAATTGTGAGAGTTCTTATCAGGTATGTGTTTTGCACATATTTTGTCTGTGCCTTGTCTTTTCATTTTCTTATAAGTGGCTTTCAAAAAGTGGAGGGTTTTTAATTTTGATAAAGTCCAATTTACAACATTTTTTTCCATGGCTTATGATTTAATTTGTGTCCTAAACCAAAATCAGTGCCTAAACCAAATTCACAAAAAATTTTCTTCTATGTTTTCTTCTAGAAGAGCATTTTCTAATATGGTAGCCACTAGTCAAATTTGGTTACTCAAATTTAAATTAATTAAAATCTAAGCAAATAAAATAAAAAACTCAGTTCCTTAGTCATATTAGTCACATTTCAAATTTTCACTAACTACAGGTGTTTATTGGCTACTGTACTGAACTACAATATAAATAAAAAAGAACAGCTGGATAATAAAACATTTTCATTGTTACAGCAGCTATATTTTTAATTGCCAAAACCTGGAAGCAACCCAAGTATCCACCAGTTGTGGTACAGCCTTACAATGAGATACTACTAAACAACAACAAGGACCAAATGAATAACATAGGCAACAGTATGGACAAATCTCAAAAGCATCATGTTAAGTGAAAAAAGCCAAACTCAAAAGCCTACTTACAGTTTGACTTAATTTATATCATATTCTGGAAAAGGTAAATTGTAGGCATAAAAATCAGATCAGTTGAGGCCTTTACGAGAGGCTCAGTGGATAGAGTGTCAGCTTGACATATGGACATCCCAGGTTAGATTCCCAGCCAGGGGACACAGGAGAAGTGACCATCTGCTTCTCCACTCTCCTTCTCCCCTTTTTCTCTCTCTTCCCCTCCTGCAGCCACTGGCTCAGTTGGTTCAAGTGTGGCCCTAAGTACTGAGGATGTCTCGGTTGGTCTGAGCACATAAGCCTCAAACACTAAAAACAGCTCAGTACTCAAGCATTGGTCCCAGATAGGGTTGCTGGGTGGATCCCGGTTGGAGTGCATGTGGGAGTCTGCCGCACTATCTCCCCTCCTCTCACCGAAAAAAAAAATCAGATCAGTTAATAGGGGTTGTGGGTGGAGTAAAGGACTGATTAAAGCAGGAGATAGAAATATGCTATACCTTCATGGTAGAGAAAATTCTATGACTGTAAGGTATTTTCCCCGCCGAGAAAGAATAAAATCAGCGTAGTTATTAAGTCTTAATTATTTTTTTCCATTTTTTATTAATTTTAATGAGGTGACATTAATAAATCAGGGTACATATGTTCAAAGAAAACATCTCCAGGTTATCTTATCATTCAATTATGTTGCATACCCATCACCCAAAGTCAAATTGTCCTCTGTCACCTTCTATCTGGATTTCCCTGTGTCCCTCCCCTCCTCTCACCCCTCCCCCACCCTCTCCTCCCTCCCGCCACCCCGTAACCACCACATTTTTGTCCATGTCTCATAGTCTCACTTTTATGTCCCACCTATGTATGAAATCATGCTGTTCTCAGTTTTTTTCTGTTTTACTTATTTCACTCCTTATAATGTTATCAAGGTCCATTCATTTTGTTGTAAATGTTCTGATGTCATCATTTCTTATGGCTGAGTAGTATTCCATAGTATATATATACCAAAGCTTTTTAATCACTTGTCCTCTGACGGACACTTGTGCTGTTTCCATATCTTCGCTATTGTGAACAATGCTGCCACAAACATGGGGGCACATTTCTTATTTTCGAACAGTACTATGGTGTTCTTAGGGTATATTCCTAAAAGTGGGATAGCTGGGTCAAAAGGCAGTTCGATTTTTAATTTTTTGAGGAACCTCCATACTGTTTTCCACAGTGGCTGCACCAGTCTGCATTCCCACCAGCAGTGCAGGAGGGTTCCCTTTTCTCCACATCCTCGCCAGCAGTTGTTCTGTGTTGTTTTGCTGATGAGTGCCATTCTGACTGGTGTGAGGTGATATCTCATTGTGGTTTTAATTTGCATTACTTTAATGATTATGATCTTGAGCATTTTTTCATATGCCTATTGGCCATTTGTATGTCCTCTTTGGAGAAATTTCTATTTATTTCTTTTACCCATTTTTTGATTGGATTGTTTGTCTTCCTGGTGTTGAGTTTTATAAGTTCTTTATAAATTTTAGTGATTAACCCCTTATCAGATGTGCTGTCAAATATGTTCTCCCATTGTGTGGTTTGTCTTTTTATTCTGTTCTTATTGTCTTTAGCTGTACAAAAGCTTTTTAGTTTGATATAGTCCCATTTGTTTATCTTGCCTTTTATTTCATTTGCCCGTGGAGATAAATCGGCAAATATACTGCTGCTACAGATGTCGGAGAGCTTGCTGCCTATGTTTTCTTCTAAAATGCTTATGGTTTCACAGCTTACATTTAAGTCTTTTATCCATTTTGAGTTTGTTTTTGTGAATGGTGTAAGTTGATGGTCTAGTTTCATTTTTTTGCAGGAAGATGTCTAATTTTCCCAACACCATTTGTTAAAGAGGCTGTCTTTACTCCATTGTATGTTCTTTCCTCCTTTGTCAAATGTCAGTTGTCCATAAAGGTGTGGGTTTATCTCTGGGTTCTCTGTTCTGTTCCATTGATCTATGTGCCTGTTCTTATGCCAGTACCAGGCTGTCTTGAGTACAATGGCCTTGTAGTAAGCTTGATATCCGGAAGAGTGATACCTCCTGCTTTATTTTTTCTTTTTAAGATTGCTGAGGCTATCCGTGTTCTTTTTTGGTTCCATATAAATTTTTGAAATATGTGTTCTATATCTTTGAAGTATGTCATTGGTATTTTAATTGGTATTGCATTGAATTTATAAATTGCTTTAGGTAATATAGACATTTTAATGATGTTTATTCTTCCTAACCATGAGCACAGTATATGCTTCCACTTGTTTGTATCTTCCTTGAATTATTTTATCAATGTTTTATAATTTTCCGAGTACAAGTCATTAACCTCCTTGGTTAAATTTACTCCTAGGTACTTTATTTTTTTGGCTGCAATAGTGAAGGGGATTGTTTCCTTAATTTCTTTTGCTGAGAGTTCATCGTTGGTATATAAAAATGCCTCTAATTTTTGAGTATTAATTTTATATCCTGCCACCTTGCTGAATTCATTGATCAGGTCCAGTAGTTTTTTGACTGAGACTTTAGGGTTTTCTATATACAATATCATATCATCTGCAAATAATGACAGTTTTACTTCTTCTTTTCCAATTTATATGCCTTTTATTTTTTCTTCTTCTCTGATTGCTGTAGCTAGGACTTCCAGAACTATGTTGAATAAGAGTGGTGAAAGGGGGCACCCCAGCCTCGTTCCTGATCTTAAGGGGATTGCTTTTAATTTTTGTCCATTTAGTACAATGTTTGTGGTGGGTTTGTCATAGATGGCCTTTATCATGTTAAGGAATATTCCCTGTATTCCCACTTTACTTAGAGTTTTGAGCATGAATGAGTGCTGAATTTTATCACATACTTTTTCTGCATCTATTGAAATTATCATGTGATTTTTGTCCTTTTTTTTATGTGATGAATCACATTGATTGATATGTGAATATTGAACCAGCCTTGTCTCTCCAGAATAAATCCCACTTGATCATGGTGTATGATTTTTTTCATATAATGCTGGATCCGGTTGGCTAATATTTTGTTGAGAATGTTAGCGTGTAAATTCATCAGGGATATTGGCCTATAATTTTCTTTCTTTGTGTTGTCTTTGCCCGGTTTGGGGATCAGAATTATGCTTGCCTCATAAAAGGAGTTTGGAAGTCTTCCTTCCTCTTGAATTTTTTGAAATAGGTTGAGGCGGATAGAAGTTAGTTCTTTGAATTTTTTGTAGAATTCACTTGTGAAGCCATCAGGCCCAGGACTTTTCTTTGTTGGGAGTTTTTTGATAACTGTTTCTATCTTATTTGTTGTAATTGGTCTGTTTAGGTGTTCTGATTCTTCCAGATTGATTTTTGGAAGATTATATGATTCAAGAAATTTGTCCATTTCACCTAGGTTGTCTAATTTTTTAGCATAGAGTTCTTCATAGTATTTTCTTACAATGCTTTGTATTTCTGTTGTGTCAGTTGTTATTTCTCCACTCTCATTTCTAATTTTATTTATTTGAGTCCTCTCCCTTTTTTTCTTGGTGATTCTAGTTAAAGGTTCATCAGTCTTGTTTACCTTTTCAAAGAACCAGCTCCTGGTTTCACTGATCCTCTGTATTGTTTCCTTAGCCTCTATGTCATTTATTTCTGCTCTGATCTTTATTATTTCCTTCCTTCAACAGGTCCTGGGCTTTATTTGCTGTTGTTTTTCTAGTTCTTTTAGATGCAAGGTCAGGTTGCTTATTTGAGCTTTTTCTAGCTTCTTTTGGTATGCCTGTAGTGCAATGAACTTCCCTCTCAGTACTGCTTTTTCTGTGTCCCATAAATTTTGAGTTGATGTATGCTCATTATCATTTGTTTCTAGAAACTTTTTGATTTCTTCTTTGATCTCATTGTTAATCCATTCATTATTTAATAACATGCTATTTAGTTTCCAAGTGTCTGAGTATTTTTCAGTTTTCCTTATGTGGTTAATTTCTAGTTTCATGGCAATGTGATCAGAGAAAATGCTTGATATGATTTCAATCTTCTTAAATTTGTTGAGAACATTTTTGTGTCCTAACATATGGTCTATGCTAGAAAACGTACCATGAGCGCTTGAGAAGAATGTATATTCTACTGCTTTAGGGTGAAAAGTTCTGAACATATCTATTAAATCGAGTTGATCTAGTGTATCCTTTAAGTCTGCTGTTTATTAATTTTCTTTCTTGAGGATCTATCCAGCGAATTTAGTGGGGTATTATAATCCCCTACTATGATAGTATTGCTGTTAATCTCGCCCTTTATATCCATCAAAGTCTGCTTTATGTATGTCGGGGCTCCTATATTTGGTGGTTGATATTTATAATAGTTATATCTTACTGTTGAATTATTCCCTTTATCATTATGTAGTGTCCCTCTTTATCTCTTACTACAGCCTTTGTTTTAAAGTCCATTTTGTCAGATATAAGTATTGCTACCCTGGCTTTTTTTTTCATTTCCATTTGCATGAAATATTTTTTTCCATCCTTTTACCTTCAGTCTATGTGCATCTTTTGTTTTAAGGTGTGTCTCTTGTAGACAGCATATGTATGGGTCCTGTTTCTTTATCCATGCAGCTACCCTATGTCTTTTGATTGGATCATTTAATCCATTTACATTTAAGGTTATTATTGATATGTAGTTTTTTATTGCCATTTTATTCTTTAAAGCTGTATTCTTCTTTTGCTATATTTTTTCCTCCCTTTGAACTGTTCACAACAGGTTCCTTAGTATCTCTTGCAGAATTGGTTTGGTTTTAATGAATTCCTTGAGGTTTTTTTTTTTGTCTGTGTAGCTCTTTATTTCTTCTTCAATTTTAAATGTTAACCTTGCTGGATAGAGTAGTCTTGGTTGTAGGTTTTTGTTCTGCATTACTTTGATATATCTTGCCATTCCCTTCTGGCCTCAAGTGTTTCTGTTGAGAAGTCTGATGTCATCCTTATGGGGGCTCCTTTGTAGGTGATAGCCTTTTTTTCTCTAGCAGCTTTTAAAATTTTCTCTTTATCCCTTAGCTTTGATATTTTAACTATGATGTGTCTTGGTGTAGATATCTTTGGGTTTCTCTTTAATGGAGTTCTCTGTGCTTCTTGAACATGTGAAATGTTTTCCAGCCTTAATTTAGGGAAGTTTTCTGCTATGATTTGATTGAACAAAGTTTCTATATCTTGTTCTCTCTCCTCTTCTTCAGGAACCCCTATGATGCGGATGTTGTTTCTCTTCATGTTGTCACAGAGCTCCCTTAGAGTTTCCTCACATTTTTTGAGTCTCTTTTCTGTTTTCTGCTCTGCTTCTGTGCCTTTGTTTATTGTGTCCTCTAACTTGCTGATTCGATCCTCAACGTCATCCATCCTGCTTTTAATTCCTTCCAATGTGGTCTTTAGTTCTGATACTGTATTTGTCATTTCTGTCTGATTCTTTTTTATTATTTCAATTTTGTTTTTTATACTTTTATCTCTTTATTTACGTGTTCGTTATGACTATCCATTGTTGCTCTAATCTCTTTGAACATCCTAACTATCATTATTTTAAATTCTGCATCTGGTAATTTGGTTATATCTGGTTCATTCAGGTCCTTCTCTGGGGATTTCTCTTGATTCATTTGGGTTGCATTTCTCTGCCTGCCCATTTTTTCTGTGTATAAGAAGGTTTTGGCCACTGGAGTCCAATGGGTGTTGCCTTTGTGTTCTCTAGGTGTGGTCTGTCTGTAAGCCCACCACCCCGTCTGCCGCTGCTTAAGGCAGTTGGGTATGGACGTTGCCAGCACCGGCCTACTGCGGCTGTTGCTGTGATTTCCACCTCTCCTCTGTGGGACTGGCTGTGTTTTGGTTCCCGGCTCTATAAGCCCCAGCCTGCCTGGGCCTTCGCCTCACCTCTACAGGTTGGGTTGCGCACTGCACTCAAGACACAAGCCTCAGCACCAAGGGTAGAGGTGAGCACCTTTGCTCAGCTGCGGACACAGCCTGTTCCCAGGCTTCTGCCCAGCCCCCGCAGTCAGAGCCTGCTTGTCACAGTTTCTTTGGTTGGACGTGGCTGCTAATGTGCACTCAGCTGTGAGCCTCCGTTTCCAGAGCTTTAGCCTCACCCCTGAGGCCAGGTCCTGTCTGCGCAGGATCGCAAACCGTGGTTTCTCGGGCCAGGCGGCACTGCTGGCGTGCGATCAGCCGAGAGCCTCTGCCTGTCACTGGTCCTAGCCCCAACCCCATGATCAGGGCCGGCTTGCGCAGGGTCACAGATCAGATCTCTGTCCGTTCCTGGTCTTCAGCTTTTCCCCCACAGGTGGGGCTACAGGCGGGCCTGCAGCTGCCATACTGCTTTCACGCATCTGCTCCGCCCTTGCTGGGCTAGACCAAGCTCACACCGGCTGGGCCTCTGCCCCCGCCGACAGAACTGCGTTTCAGCATCCTGCCACCACCGTCCCTCCAGCAAGCCCTCAGCAGTGTGGATGGGGCCACTGCAGCTCAGACCCTAACACTCCATACTGTAGTCCTGGAAGCTCCCTCCATCTAAGCAGCTCTGCTCTAAGTGCCGCGGGAGAGCTTGTTTGGCTCGTGTCCTGTCTCCCTTTGCTGGTATTGCTAGTTCCAGGGGAAATATTCATTTTTGATTAGGGAAGTGACTCAGCCCAGGGGTTAGGGTGGCTGTCCCTCAGAGTATTTCTCCCTGTGCCTTCGAGTCCATACTCTCTTCCCGCTGCTCTGGCCTTCTCCTCTAATTCCGTTCCCCGGAGCCCTGGGTGAGTGGTTGTGAGAGAGGTTTTCTGCGCTGTCCCTTTAAGAAGACTCTTCGGTCTGAGATAACTGTCTCTTTCTCACAAACAGTATCCTCACTTGTTTCACAGCTCAATACTGTCCAAATGCTTTTTCTAGGCTCTGCAACTGCAGGCTGGGGCTTTGTTCCTGGGACCCAGGTCCCTCCCTCTCTGCCAAACTCTCTTCCCACCACACGGGTCTCTCGGGCTGCTGTTCGCTCCAGGGAGCTGGGCAGCCCTCTCCGCATTTTTGCTTTTCCTACCAGTCTCAATGTGGCTTTTTCAGTGTTCCTTGGTTGAAGAGCCCACTTAGTTTAGTTCAAAGTTGGTTTATCCAGATGATGGCTCTTAAAATTAAGTTATAATCCACTTTGGTTCTGGGAGTTGGAAGTTGGTACATCCGCCTACTCCATTGCCATCTTGCTGCCCCTCAACTTGTTTTCATCAGTATATTTGCCAGGAAAATTGCTGCTTTAATTTCCTTTTTTCTAATGGTAAAAAGATTTGATAGGGTTTGAAAATAGTAAGTGAAGTTTAGTTTGTCAGTAGGTTTCAATAATTGATTCTACATGTACCTTTGATGATCTAAAGCTCGTTATAGATATTTAGGTACATAATTCTCATAACCTGCTTTTATTACTGGATTAAACTCCTCTAATGTCGGTTTTGAAGATTAAAATATAAAAAGTTTCTCAACCAATCAAAATATATGTTTAGGTTCTTCGCAAAAGTTCAAGGTTAGGTGCATTCAAATGAAAGTCTGCCCTTCCTCAGTAAATATTAGAGTTTTCGTCAGTGAGTCTTCATGGGAAATAGAACGGTGGAAGGGAAAGGTGGAGCTGTTGCTGTTTGTGTTGTAAATCAGACTCGATGGGTCCTGGTAGGCCAGTGTCACGTCTGATGATGACTCAAAGTTGGCAAGGATATCAGATATATTGAAGAACAAAATTGAGACTCAAAATGAGCTCAGATGGGCTATAATACTGGCCTATTCCAGTTTCTTCCTGGCGAGAGGTAGCGGGAGCCGGTGCTGAAGGTTCTGCCCTTCGCCACAGAGCAGGAGGAGCCGGGCTGGGAGGAGGAGCAGGAACTGGGCGAAGAAGGAGGACAAGAGGGGATAGGAGACAGGGCAGTGGCAGCGGCAGCAGCGGTGGCTGTAGGAGGAGGAGGAGGAGGAGGAGGAGGATAAACAGGAGGAGGAGGTTGCTTCTGTAGCAGCTGCTGAGGATGCTCTCAAGTCTTAATTATTGAGGCTTTATTTGGTGCAGAGCGTTACTTGGTCGGGACTCACTGGCACAGGTGATGAACGCCAGAAATGTCTCCCCGGGGACCACATGGCGCCAGATTTTAAAAGGGGCCCTTCCGGGGTCGTCTAGCTAATATGACCTAGTGAAATCTCACTGGCTGACAGACAGTCGCTTTTTTCCCAAAGGTTTATGGGAAGCGTAGTTTCACGCACCTGGCCATGTGGGTGATCCCAGACAAAGACTGGGGCTCTGATTTCCCACTTGACTACCCCATTGCTAACCACCCTTCACCCCAGCCTTTTTGGTTACATAGAAATGGGGCGCCATTTATCATTCTGTCTGCTTCCTGTTGATTAGGGGCATTGTGGGGAGGGAGGGGTTGGCTGGTGGTAGCTTTGAGGGGTGTCAGGAGGAACATCAGTTTGGCCGTGAGTCGAGAAACTTCGTGGATGAGCTACGAACAGCACTGCTCCCTGGTTCAGTCCACTCCGGTGGCAGGTTCCGGTAGGAGAGACAGGATGCAGAAGGAGAATCTGCAGGGCCCAATCTCTTGGTGAGCCGCAGACGAGTAGGGCCCAGTGGTTCTGACTGTCAGCAGTCCTGTATGGGAGAAAACTTGAGGGAAGAGACTTGGTTAGAAATGAGGGTAGCATTGATTATAGGGGAGCCCTTGGTAGTGAGGAATGGCAGGAGTAAGTGGAAGACGTTGTCAGCTGGATAGTGGCTCCGACACTGTGTAGAATGTCTCGACCCAGAAGGGGTGCAGGGCATGATGGCATAACTAAGAATAGGTGCAATAAAAAAGGAATTCCATCCAAACTGCATGTCAGAGATAGTGTATGAAAAGAAGGGGTCTCATCAACCCCCCTAACCGAGACCTGTGAAGGAATTAGAGGTCCAGAGTGTGATGGCAAAACAGAGAAGGTAGCCCCCGTGTCCACAGAAATGAAATGGACTTACTCGCTACCTGTAGCTTCACCCGTGGCTCAGAGAGAGTGAGGGGGGGTCTCCGAGTCTGGGTCATGTCAGCTGTCCATGAGGCCTAGGAATTCGAATGATGGGTTTACTTCGCTAGCTTGACCTCCCATCTGAGTGGCCTGTCCTCCACGCTGAGACGCCGTGGATGTGCCTGCTGTCCAGAGGGGGCAATCACTCCACCAGTAACCAGGCTGCTTGCACTTAGGACAAGGCTTAGTGGGTAGCCTTGGGCAGGGGCATTGTCGAGACCAATGACCCTCCTTGCCACACTTAAAGTAAGCTCCCGGTGAGGATCATGTTTGCGGCCCAGACTTAGATTGAGCACCTCCTGTGCTTTGCCCCTGTTGCTCTGGCCTAAGGGCTGCCACAATAGCCTGGGTTTGGAGTGCTACCTTCTGTTGCATGCGGGCCTGGTGAAAAACCTCGGCCTGTTCCTCTTGACCATTAAAAATCTTAAATGCCATGTTCATCAGGTCTCGGATAGGGGTTTGTGGGCCCTCCTCTGCCTTCTTAAGTTTCTTCCGAATGTCCGGGGCCAATTGGGAAATAAAGTGAGTAGCTAATACAGTGGCCCCAGCACTGGAGTTAGGGTCTAAACGAGTATGGAGGACCATAGCGTCAGTGAGGTGATTTAAGAAGAGAGCCTGATTTTCCTCAGGTCCTTGAGTAATTTCCCTTAACTTGTCATAGTTAACTACCTTTTGTGCTGCATCCTGCATGCCAGCTACAAGACATTCAACCATCTGATCACGTCGTCTCCTACCTGGTTGTTCCTTCTGGTAATCCCAGTTGGGGTCCGTGTCAGGGACTGCCTCTGGGCCCACCAGCATTTGAGCATTGGAGGTGTGGACCTTATCTGCATGAGCTCACGCTGCTGTCCGGATCCGGTCTCGTTCATCGGGGGTGAGGGTAGAATACATAATAATATAGAGATCATGCCAAGTAAGGTCATATGTCTGAGTAAGATATTGGAATTCCTTGGTATAGTTGGTAGGATTAGGAGAATAGGAGCCCAAACGCTTTTCAATTGCAGACAGATCAGAGAGGGAGAAAGGCACATGGACTCGAAGGACCCCTTCCGTCCCGGCCACCTCACGGAGAGGGCACAGGAGGTCGGCTCCCTCTTGTGGCCTGGAGTGGAATCGGGTATGAGTGCTAACAGGGGAGGAGAGAGAGGGATCAGTGTTTGCCGGCTGCGGAAGAGAAACAGGATTTAGCGAAGAGATGAGATGAGACCGAGGGAGTGGTGCAGGAGGGGAACAAAGTTCCTCAGGCGAGTCGGCAAAGGAGGAAAGATCTGGAGTGGAGAGTTTAGCTGAGGTTTCTCTGGCCAGAAAGACCTGCGTTGTAGAGCAGCCGGCGCAGAGATTAGGATGAGAACGCAACTGAAGGAACCCCTGTATATAAGGAATCTCTGTCCATTTTCCAACTTCTTGGCAATAGTTCTGTAAACCAATAAGGATGTTAAAATCAAAAGTTCCTTCCTGAGGCCACCTGGTCTGGTTATCCAGTGGGTATTGTGGCCAGGCTACGCTGCAGAAGAAAATTAGTTTCTTCCTTTTTAGGGAGGGATCAATGTTTGGGAGGTTTCAGATAAGGCACCCCAGGGATGTTTTAGAGTCAGGCTTGGATTCCTTTGCCCCCATGGTTACCCCTCAGTTCTCAGATAATGGTCAAGAGATGAGTTACTGGCATCCCAAAAACTCAGACTCTGGCCACGGAATGGATAGGGAAAGTAAATATATGTATGAATGTCTTCAAAACACACATTTACTTGGGTGGAAAAGGCTTCCCTGACGTAGCTATGCTTTTCAGACAGGGAGCCTCTGCGGAAAGAACCTGAGGGGGTTTGGAGGCAGGGAGCTTACCACACCGTGTGCTGAGGTAGAAGGTTGGTCGGATATCCTGGGTCCTTGTTCTTCCTCGGAGGAGATGGGAAAAGAGGAGTGGTCCGTTGTGGACTTCAAACTCCTCCCGGGTTTCGGCACCAAACAATGTAAGGTATTTTCCCCTCCGAGAAAGAATAAAATCAGCGTAGTTATTAAATCTTAATTATTGAGGCTTTATTTGGTACAGAGCGTTACTTGGTCGGGACTCACTGGCACAGGTGATGAACGCCAGAAATGTCTCCCCGGGGACCACATGGCGCCAGATTTTAAAAGGGGCCCTTCCGGGATCGTCTAGCTAATATGACCTAGTGAAATCTCACTGACTGACGGACAGTCACTTTTTTCCCAAAGGTTTATGGGAAGTGTAGTTTCCGCGTGCCTGGACATGTGGGCGATCCCAGACAAAGACTGGGGCTCTGATTTCCCACTTGACTACCCCATTGCTAACCACCCTACAATGACTATATACATTTTTCAAAAATAAAACTGTACACCTAAAAAGGATGAAGTTTACTATATATAAATTATATCTCAATAAATGAGAGGTTAAGAAACAAGAGCTATAAACAAAAAATTAGGGCATAAGTTTATAATTATCTATTACTACATAACAAAGTATGACAAAACTCAGCAGCTCAAAATAACAAACATTTATTATCTCACAGTTTCTGTAGGGCAGGAATTTGGGAGCAGTTTAGCTGTGTGGTATGTGGTGTGGCTCAGGCTCTGTTGTGAAAATGCAGCTAAGACATTAGCTGGAGTTGCTAACCCGAAGGCTTGGCTGGCACTGAGGGATCTTCCTGCTATGCTACTTTTGTTTTCTTGACTCACAGAAACTGTGAGATAATAAAAATGTTTGTTTTTTAAGTCAGTAAATTTTGGGTTAATTTGTTACACAGAAATAGACAAGCACTACACCTATCAGTGACAGAGAGAAAATGGGAAGGCCCCAAAACAACAGAAATAACTAATTGCCTCCAGGGGTTTGGTAACAGAGGCAGCCTTTCACCTCTGAGCTCCATAGGGAATCTCCAGGGTAAGGGACAAGGTGCTCACTAGATAGGTTAAAGAGGAGTTCCCCTAGAGCAGTGGTTCTTTTTTTTTTTAATATATATTTTATTATTATTAATTATAATGGGGTGACACCAATAAATCAGGGTACATATGTACAATGAAAACATCTCCAGGTTATCTTATCATTCAATTGTGTTGCATACCCATCACCAAAAGTCAAATTGTCCTCTGTCACCTTCAATCTGGTTTTCCCTGTGTCCCTCCCCTCCTCCCTATCCCACTCTTCCCTCCCTCCCCCCATCCCATAACCAACACTCTCTTGTCCATGTCTCATACCCTCACTTTCATGTCCCACCTATGTATGTAATCGTGCTGTTCTCAGTTTTTCTTTTTTTCTGATTTACTTATTTCACTCCGTATAATGTTATCAAGGTACATCCATTTTGTTATAAATGATCCGATGTCATCGTTTCTTATGGCTGAGTAGTATTCCATAGTATATATGTACCATAGCTTTTTAATCCACTCGTCTTCTGACGGACACTTGGGCTGGTTCCAGATCTTCGCTATTGTGAACAATGCTGCCACGAACATGGGGGCGCATTTCTTCTTTTCGAACAGTGCTATGGTGTTCTTAGGGTATATTCCTAAAAGTGGGATAGCTGGGTCAAAAGGCAGTTCAATTTTTAATTTTCTGAGGAATCTCCAAACTGTTTTCCACAGTGGCTGCACCAGTCTGCATTCCCACCAGCAGTGCAGAAGGGTTCCCTTTTCTCCACATCCTCGCCAGCACTTGTTCTGTGTTGTTTTGCTGATAAGTGCCATTCTGACTGGTGTGAGGTGATATCTCATTGTGGTTTTAATTTGCATTTCTCTAATGATTAGTGATGTTGAGCATTTTTTCATATGCCTATTGGCCATCTGTATGTCCTCTTTGGAGAAATTTCTGTTCATTTCTTTTGCCCATTTTTTGATTGGGTTGTTTGTCTTCCTGGTGTTGAGTTTTATAAGTTCTTTATAAATTTTAGTTATTAACCCCTTATCAGATGTGCTGTCGAATATGTTCTCCCATTGTGTGGTTTGTCTTTTTATTCTGTTCTTATTGTCTTTAGCTGTGCAAAAACTTTTTAGTTTGATATAGTCCCATTTGTTTATCTTGCCTTTTATTTCATTTGCCCGTGGAGATAAATTGGCAAATATACCGCTGCTACAGATGTCGGAGAGCTTGCTGCCTATGTTTTCTTCTAAGATGCTTATGGTTTCACAGCTTACATTTAAGTCTTTTATCCATTTTGAGTTTGTTTTTGTGAATGGTGTAAGTTGATGGTCTAGTTTCATTTTTTTGCAGGTAGATGTCCAATTTTCCCAACACCATTTGTTAAAGAGACTGTCTTTACTCCATTGTATGTTCTTTCCTCCTTTGTCAAATATCAGTTGTCCATAAAGCTGTGGGTTTATTTCTGGGTTCTCTGTTCTGTTCCATTGATCTATGTGGCTGTTCTTATGCCAGTACCAGGCTGCCTTGAGTATAATGGCCTTATAGTAAACCTTGATATCAGGAAGTGTGATACCTCCTGCTTTATTTTTTCTTTTTAAGATTGCTGAGGCTATCCGTGTTCTTTTTTGGTTCCATATATTTTTGGAATATGTGTTCTATATCTTTGAAGTATGTCATTGGTATTTTAATTGGTATTGCATTGAATTTATAAATTCTTTTAGGTAATATAGACATTTTAATGATGTTTATTCTTCCTAGCCATGAGCACGGTATATGCTTCCACCTGTTTTTATCTTCCTTGATTTCTTTTATCAATGTTCTATAATTTTCCGAGTACAAGTCCTTAACCTCCTTGGTTAAATTTACTCCTAGGTACTTTATTTTTTTGGCTGCAATAGTGAAGGGGATTGTTTCCTTAATTTCTTTTGCTGATATTTTATTGTTGGTGTATAGAATTGCCTCTGATTTCTGAGTATTAATTTTATATCCTGCCACCTTGCTGAAATCATTTATAAGGTCCAGTAGTTTTTTGACTGAGACTTTAGGGTTTTCTATATACAATATCATATCATCTGCAAATAATGACAGTTTTACTTCTTCTTTTCCAATTTGTATGCCTTTTATTTCTTCTTCTTGTCTGATTGCTGTAGCTAGGACTTCCAGAACTATGTTGAATAAGAGTGGTGAAAGTGGGCAACCCTGCCTGGTTTCTGATCTTAAGGGGATTGCTTTTAATCTTTGTCCATTTAGTATGATGTTTGCTGTCGGTTTATCGTAGATGGCCTTTATCATGTTAAGGAATGATCCCTGTATTCCCACTTTACTGAGAGTTTTGAGCATGAATGGGTGCTGGATTTTATCAAATGCCTTTTCTGCATCTATTGAAATTATCATGTGATTTTTGTCCTTCCTTTTGTTTATGTGGTGAATCACATTGATTGATTTGCGAATATTGAACCAGCCTTGCCTCTCCAGAATAAATCCCACTTGATCGTGGTGTATGATTTTTTTCATATATTGCTGGATCCGGTTGGCTAATATTTTGTTGAGAATTTTAGCGTCTAAATTCATCAGGGATATAGGCCTATAATTTTCTTTCTTTGTGTTGTCTTTGCCCGGTTTTGGGATCAGAATTATGCTCGCCTCATAAAAGGAGTTTGGAAGTCTTCCTTCCTCTTGAATTTTTTGAAATAGCTTGAGGAGAATCTGAGTTAGTTCTTCTTTGAATTTTTGATAGAATTCACTTGTGAAGCCATCAGGCCCAGGACTTTTCTTTTTTGGGAGTTTTTTGATAACTGTTTCGATCTCATTTGCTGTAATTGGTCTGTTTAGGTGTTCTGATTCTTCCAGATTGATTTTTGGAAGGTTATATGATTCAAGAAATTTGTCCATTTCACCAAAATTGTCTAATTTTTTGGCATATAGTTCTTCATAGTATTTTCTTACAATGCTTTGTATTTCTGTTGTGTCAGTTGTTATTTCATCACTGTCCTTTCTAATTTTATTTATTTGAGTCCTCTCTCTTTTTTTCTTGGTGAGTCTAGTTAAAGGTTCATCAATCTTGTTTACCTTTTCAAAGAACCAGCTTCTTGTTTCATTGATCCTCTGTATTGTTTCCTTAGCCTCTATGTCATTTATTTCTGCTCTGACCTTTATTATTTCCTTCCTTCTACTTGTCATGGGTTTTATTTGTTGTTGTTTTTCTAGTTCTTTTAGATGCAGGGTTAGGTTGCTTATTTGAGCTTTTTCTAGCTTCTTATGATATGCCTGTAGTGCAATAAACTTCCCTCTCAGAACTGCTTTTGCTGTGTCCCATAAATTTTGAGTTGATGTATGCTCATTATCATTTGTTTCTAGAAACTTTTTGATTTCTTCTTTGATCTCATTGTTAATCCATTCATTATTTAATATCATGCTATTTAGTTTCCAAGTGTTTGAGTATTTTTCCGTTTTTCTTTTGTGGTTAATTTCTAGTTTCATGGCAATGTGATCAGAGAAAATGCTTGATATGATTTCAATCTTCTTAAATTTATTGAGACCAGTTTTGTGTCCTAACATGTGGTCTATCCTAGAAAACGTACCATGAGCGCTTGAGAAGAATGTATATTCTACTGCTTTAGGGTGAAAAGTTCTGAAGATATCTATTAAATCAAGTTGATCTAGTGTATCCTTTAAGTCTGCTGTTTCTTTATTAATTTTCTTTCTTGAGAATCTATCCAGTGTTGTTAGAGGGGTATTGAAATCCCCTACTATGATAGTATTGCTGTTAATCTCGCCCTTTATATCCATCAAAGTCTGCTTTATGTATTTCGGGGCTCCTATATTTGGTGCATAGATATTTACAATAGTTATATCTTCCTGTTGAATTGTTCCCTTTATCATTATGTAGTGTCCTTCTTTATCTCTTACTACAGCCTTTGTTTTAAAGTCCATTTTGTCGGATATAAGTATTGCTACCCCTGCTTTTTTTTCATTTCCATTTGCATGAAATATTTTTTTCCATCCTTTTACCTTCAGTCTATGAGCATCTTTTGTTTTAAGGTGTGTCTCTTGTAGACAGCATATGTATGGGTCCTGTTTCTTTATCCATGCAGCTACCCTATGTCTTTTGATTGGATCATTTAATCCATTTACATTTAAGGTTATTATTGATATGTAGTTGTTTATTGCCATTTTATTCTTTAAAGCTGTATTCTTCTTTTGCTCTATTCATTCCTCCCTTTAAAATCTTCACAAGAGGCCCCTTAGTATCTCTTGCAGAATTGGTTTGGTTTTTATGAATTCCTTGAGGCTTTCTTTTTCTGGGAAGCTCTTTATTTCTCCTTCAATTTTAAACGTTAGCCTTGCTGGATAAAGTAGTCTTGGTTGTAGGTTCTTGTTCTGCATTACTTTGATATATCTTGCCATTCCCTTCTGGCCTCAAGTGTTTCTGTTGAGAAGTCTGATGTCATCCTTATGGGGGCTCCTTTGTAGGTGATAGCCTTTTTTTCTCTAGCAGCTTTTAAAATTTTTTCTTTATCCATTATCTTTGGTATTTTAACTATGATGTGTCTTGGTGTAGATCTTTTTGGGTTTCTTTTTAATGGAGTTCTGTGTGCTTCTTGAATGTGTGGAGTGTTTCCCAGCCTTAATTTAGGAAAGTTTTCTGCTATGATTTGATTGAACAAAGTTTCCATTTCCTGTCCTCTCTCCTCTTCTTCAGGCACCCCTATGATGCGAATGTTGTTTCTCTTCATGTTGTCACAAAGCTCCCTTAGAGTTTCCTCACATTTTTTAAGTCTCTTTTCCTTTTTCTTCTCTGCTTCTGTGCCTTTGTTTATTGTGTCCTCTAACTCGCTTATTCGCTAAAAGCAGGATGGATCCTCAGCGTCATCCATCCTGCTTTTAATTCCTTCCATTGTGGTCTTCAGTTCTGATACTGTATTTGTCATTTCTGTCTGATTCTTTTTTATTATTTCAATTTCATTTTTTATACTTGTTATTTCTTTATTTAGGTGTTCATAATGACTATCCATTGTTGCTCTAATTTCTTTGAACATCCTAACTATCATTATTCTAAATTCTGCTTCTGGTAATTTGGTTATATCTGGTTCATTCAGGTCCTTCTCTGGGGATCTCTTGATTCATTTGGTTTGCATTCCTCTGCCTGCCCATTTTGTCTGTGTATAAGCAAGTTGTGGCCACTGGAGTCCAGTAGGTGTTGCCTTTGTGTTCTCTAGGTGTGGTCTATCTGCAGGCCCGCCACCCCCTCTGCCGGTGCCTAGGGTGGTTGGGTATGAGCGTTGCCAGCGCCGGCCCACTGTGGCTTTCGCTGTGATTTCTGCCTCTCCTCCGTGGGAGGGGCTTTCACTGAAGCCACAAGATTAGCACCAAGGGTAGAGGTGAGCACCTTTCCTCAGCTGCGGACCCAGCCTATTTCCGGACTTCCACCCAGAACCAGCAGTCGGAGCCTGCTCGCTACAGTTCCTCGGGTTTGGCGGGGCTTTTTACGTGCTCTCAGCTGTAAGCCTTTGCCCGTCCGGAGCTTTATCCCCGCCCTCGAGGCCAGGGCCCTTTGCGCAGGGTCGGAAACCAAGGTTTATTGGGGCGGGCGTGTTTGCTGGCTTCCGCTTAGCTGCGTACTTCCGCTCATCCCGGACTCTACCCCGCCCCTGCGTTCGGAGCCCGCTCGTGCACGTATGAATGCTATCAGCGTTTTCTCCGGCCGGATGGGGATAATAGCGTGGGCTCAGCTGCGAGCCTCCACCTGTCTCGGGGTCCACCCCGTTCCCGCGCTCGGAGCCCGCTCGCGCACGTATACTGGCCAACCGCGGTTTCTCCGGCGGGGGTGGGGGTGGGGACTGGTAGCGTCAGCTCAGCCGCGAGCCCCTGCCCGTCCCTGGTCCTAGCCCGGTCCCCGCGGTCAGGGCCGGCTTGCGCAAGGCCTGCCTGTTCCTGGCCTCCCACTTTGTCCCCGTAAGTGGGATTAAAGGCGGGCCCGCAGCTTCCGGACCACTGTCGCGCTTCCCCTCCGACCCTCTGGGCTAGACCGATCTCCCACCAGCTTGGCCTCTGCCCACGCCGACAGAACCGCCTTTCAGCGTCCTGCCGCCCCAAAACCTTAAGCAGCCCTCAGCAGAGTAGGAAGGGACCTAATACTCCACACTGTAGGCCTGGGAGCTCCCTCACTTGTTTCACAGCTCAAAACTGTCCAAACGCCTCTTCTAGGCTCTGGGACTGCAGGCTGGGGCTTGGTTCCTGGGACCCAGGTCCCTCCCTCTCCGCCAAACTTTCCTCCCGCCACACGGGTCTCTCCGGGCTGCCGTTTGCTCCGGGGAGCTGGGCAGCCCTCTTCGCGTTTTTGCTATTCCTACCAGTCTCAATGTGGCTTCTTCTGTGTTCCTTGGTTGAAGAGTCCCACTTAGTTTTGTTCAAAGTTGGTTTATCCAGGTGATGGTTCTTAAAATTGAGTTGTAATCCACTTTGGTTCTGGGAGTTGGAAGTTGGTACGTCTGCCTACTCCGTCGCCATCTTGCTCCTCTCCTGCTTTATGAATTTGATCAAGTTGCTTAACTTCTCTTTGCTTTCCTTGCCTTCTTTATCAAGTGGAGATAATAAAAATACCTACCTCCAAGCAAAGCTGTGAAGGATCCAAGGAGAACATGTATGGGAGGAGCCTGCTCGGGTGCTGTGAAGGGAAGGCACTGGGCAGAGGTTCACTGCCTTCTGTGCCTCACAGCACCAACCTGCTTCCTCGAGCAGTGGTTCTTAACCTGGGTTCTATCGAACCCTCTGCCGCGGAGGCCAGAATAAAGTAATACCGTAATTTGTTGTGAGTTCATGCACTTTGTTGGTTTTGTTCTTTGAGCAAGGTGATGTTCTTGCATGGCTCATTTTGTGCACCAGTAAAAAAAACATATACCTATGTCTTGAATTTGAAAAAAAAAAAAAAATCCTATTTTATTTATCACTAAAGAAGGGTTCGGTGAATGCGCATATGAAACTGGTGGGTTTGGTACCTCAAAAAAGGTTAAGAACCACTGCCCTAGAGGTAGATTTAACCACTGTCACACCGGGCGTGCACCATGGGCCCCAACTTCTGAAGGGCCCCACAAAACCCCAACTTTACACTTTTTTCTTTTTTTGTGACAAGAGACAGACAGGAAAGGAGAGAGATGAGAAGCATCAATTCTCCATTGTAGCACCTTAGTTGTTCATTGATTGCTTTCTCATATGTGCCTTGACCTGGGAGCTACAGCAGAGTGAGTGACCCCTTGCTCAAGCCAGCAACCCTGGGTTCAAGTTGGTGGGCTCAAACCAGAGGAGCCCGTGCTCAAGCCAGCAACCTTGGGGTTTCAAACATGGGTCTCCCACGTCCCAGTCCAATGCTTTATCCACTGCACCACTACCTGCTCAGGAACACTTTTTTCTAATGTAAGGGACTCAATATTTTCTTCTGCACCTGGGACCTCAACCAACCTTAATCTACCTCTGTATTCCCCTAATGTTTTTGGAAACAAAGGAGACTTAGGCACAGAATGAAAAGAAAGTATTGGATACTCTTGAGACTTTCCATATACTCAGGCTTTACCCAGGTCCAGGGGCCTTTAAATTTGCTCATCTACCCCACAATGATGGGCATCGTAGAAGGTACCACCAAGGAAGTCATAGCTGGTAAACTGGCAGGTGAATGGCAGGTCAAAAAAATAAAAAAGAGCAATGACTACAGAGCCTCTGAGAGTGAATTCATCCTATGAGAGGAAGTCAGGCATGCTGATCAGGACTCAGCAATAGCCTAAGGTTTGAAGGAGAGCAGGAGTTCCAGGTAGATCACAGTGATCATTACACGAGTCTGCCCCAGGCCAGTCCCCTTGACAACATATGAGCTCTACAGAGGAAAGAGCTTGTGTAAAATTAAACCATTCACCTCATTAAACTCTATGATGCCTGGGACTAAAGATCTCTCCTGGAGACCTCTAAGAATGTAAACCAAGAAGAGCACTATTCACAAGTCACTACCCATTACACAGGAGAAATGACATGTGAACAATGGCCCAAGTGCACTGTTGAATGGTGTGTGGGCCTGAGTCATCTAGCTGCAATGGGCAGTGGCACTAAGAGTTTGGGAATGTCTGCAAATATATGAAGGGAGACCAGCGCCAACATTGAAAAAAAACCCAACAACCCTGGAATCCTGTAGTTACACAGGTGTGGGCTATTTGACTTACAAAATAAATGTCTAAGTAGTAAAGTGAGTTTATTTGTACCCTCGGCTGAGGAGGTCCAGGTACCTTCCAGTTATAGAAGAATAGCAGTCTGGTTCTTAATGGCAGCAACAGAAAGTAATACTGGCTGGTTTAATTAGAAAAAATTAATTTATTGAAAGAAGATATTTGATAAATCACTTTACGATAATTTGTTAATTGATAACAAGGTAGAAGTATGTAAACTGTGTCAAAAACATAAAACGTGAAGAAGGGTAGAATAAAAATGTAGAGCTTTAGAATGCATTCAAACAAGATTCTATTAACTTAAAAAATACACTGTTATAAATAGAAATTGTTTTATGTGAGGCTCATGGTGACAACAAAGCTAAAACCTATAGTAGATATGCAAGAGATAAAGAGACAGGAATCTAAGCATACCACTACAGAAAATTGCTGAATCACAAAAAGAGCAAGAAAAGAAGAAAGAAAAGGAATTATAAAGCAGCCATAAAATACTTACTAAAATAATAATAATGTCGGCCTGGCCTGTAGTGGTGCAGTGGATAATGTGTTGACCTGGAAATACCTGTTTGAAACCCTGGGCTTGCCTGGTCAAGGCACATACAAGAAACAACAAGTTGATGCTTCCCATGCCTCTTCCCCGCCTTTCTCTAAAATCAATAAATAAGATCTTTAAATAAAAACAATAATAACTTTAAATGTAAATGAACTAATACTCCAATCAAGAGATAGAGTAGCTGAATGAAAAAACACTAAAAAACAAAAAAACAGAACACAATTATTTGCTGCCAATGAGGATCTTTCTTCAACTCTAAGGAGACACACACACACACACACACTGGAGGAATGAAGAAGATATTTCACGTAAATGGGAACCAAAAGAAAGCTGAAGTAGCTGAGTTATATCATACAAAATAGACTTTATGTCAAAGACTACATAACAAAGAAGGACATTATATAGTGGTAAAGAGGTTACTCCAACAAGAGGATATAACATTTGCAAAGATTAATGCATCCTAAATAGAAGAACCTAAATATATAAGGAAAATATTAACACACCTAAGCGGAAAGGTAGACAGCACTAGAATAATATTAGGGATATCTACTTTCATCAATGGATAGATCATTTAGACAGATAAGCGTTAGACTTAACAAGTTAAGCCAGATGGACTTAACAGATATAAATAGAGCGTTTTATTTAAAAGAAGCAGAATACTCATTTGTCTCAAATATACATGGAAGATTCTTCATGATAGATTTTATGATTATAGATCTTTTAAAAAATTTAAGACTGAAATCACATCAAATATCTTTTCTGACCACAATGGCAAGAAATTAAAAATCAATTACAAGAAGAACACTAAAAAATTCACAAATGTGGTTATTTAACAACATGCTGCTAACAACCAATGGGTCAAAGAAGAAATCAAAAGAGAAATAAAAAACTATCTAGAGATGAATGAAAATGAAGACACAATGCCAAAACTTATGGGATGCAGCAAAAGCAGTTCTAGAAGGGAAGTTCATAGTGATAAATGCCTACATGAAGAAACACGAGGGCCTGGCCAGTGGCACAGTGGATAAAGCATCCTCTCAGAGTGCCCAGGTCACTGGTTCAGTCTTGGGAGCAGCTGCTTGACCCCAAGGGATGGGCATATATAAGAAGCTATCAATAGCAACACTAAGTGGAACAACGAGTTGATGCATCTCTCTCAAAAAACAACAGCAACAAAAAACAAACCAAAACAAAAAAGAAACAAGACCTCAAACAATCTAATTTTAAACCTAAAGGAACTAGAACACACTAAGGCCAAACTTAGTAGAAGGAAAGACATACTAAATATCAGGATGGAAATAATGAATTAGAGATTAAAAAGACAATAGAAAAGGTCAATGAAACCAAGAGCTGGGTTTTTTTGTTTTTTGTTTTTGTTTGTTTTTTTTATTGCAAAAGAGAGGGGGGAGGAGAGAGAGAGAGGGAGTCAGGAAAGGAGAGAGATGAGAAGCATCAACTCATAGTTGCATCACTTTAGTTGCTCATTGATTGCTTCTCATACATACCTTGACCTGGGTGGGTGTGGGGGGCTCAAACTGAGCCAGTGACTCCTTGCTCAAACTGGCAACTTTGGGGTTTGAACCTGGGTCCTCAGCATCCAGGTTGATGCTCTAGCAACTGTGCCACCATTGGTCAGGCTTAGAGCTACTTTTTAAAATTTTTTATTTATTTTTACAGGGACAGAAAGAGAGAGTCATAGAGAGGGATAGATAAGGACAGACAGACAGGAACGGAGAGAGATGAGAAGCATCAATCATCAGTTTTTCAGTGTGACAACTTAGTTGTTCGTTGATTGCTTTCTCATACGTGCCTTGACCATGGGCCTTCAGCAGACTGAGCCACCCCTTGCTCGAGCCAGAGACCTTGGGTCTAAGCTGGTGAGCTTTTTGCTTGAGCCAGATGAGCCCGCGCTCAAGCTGGCAACCTTGGGGTCTGTAACCTGGGTCCTCTGCTGGCGCAGTGGATAGAGAACACTCTATCCACTGCGCCACTGTCTGGTCAGGCTAAGAGCTATTTTTTAAAAAAGATAAACAAATGTAGATAAATCTTTAGCCAATGTTACTAAGAAGAGAGAGAACTCAAGTAAATAAAATCAGAAATGAAAGAGATGTTGCAACTAATACCACAGAAATACAAGGATCTTAAGAGGCTACCATGAATAATTATACATCAACAAATTGAACAACCTAGAAGAATGCATAAATTCCTAGAAATGTACAATTTATTAACCTACTGAATCTTGAAAAAATAGAAAATCTGAACAGACTAATTACTAGTAAAGAGGTTGCATCTGTAATTAAAAACCTCTTAACAAAGTCCAGTACCAGAAGAATTAACTGGTGCTTTCTATCAAACATTTAAAGAAGAATTAATACCAATCTTTCTCAAACTCTTCCAAAAAAGAAAAGAGAAGAGAAGAAAATGCTTTCAAATTCATTTTGTGAGGCCAGCATTACCCTATTACCCTGATACAGAAACAAGACAAGGACAGTACAAGAAAAGAAAATCACATGCCAATATCCTTCGTGGATATATATATATATATATATATATATATATATATATATATATATATATATATAAAATTTGGTACAGAACAAGATATTCAGATATCTTCCAAGTATCATTCCACAAAATACTTATTATACCTGTTATACATCACCTAAATCGAAGGGTTAAAGTAGACATTATCAGTAATGAGAAAAACATAATTTATGGGATAAAATCACTTCCAAAAATGATAACAAATTTAATAGTGAAGAAACATCAGACAAACCCAGTTGAAGGATATTCTTCAAAATAACTGGGCTGTTATCTTTAAAAGTCAAGGTCATGAAAGGCACTGAAAAACCACTGAACTGTGCCATTCCAGACAGAAGGAAACTAAAGAAACATGATAGCTAAATGCTTCAGATGGTCATGACCTGAATGCTTTTGCTATAAAATTTATTATTGGGCCAACTAAATAAACTGTAATGGGTATGATGATTAGGTGCTAATGATGTATCAAAGTTAATTTCCTCATTTCAACTGTTGTACTGTGGCTATGTAGGAGAATGCTCTTGTTTATAAAAAATACATACTAAAGTATTTGGAAATAATGGGACATCAGATTAGCAATTACTTTCAAATGATTCAGAAAGTAATTTGTATAGTACTCTTAATTTTCTGTAAGTTTTTAATTGTTTCCAAATAAAAAATATTTCTTTAAAAACATAAATAAAAGATATTGAACAATGGCTTTAATCATAATGCTCACCCCCAACCACCAAAAACAAACAAAACCCCCAGAAATGATGCAAATGTTCATCTATAGGGAATGAAAAAACAAACTTTGGTACATCTATACAACATAATACTACTCAATAAAAAGGAATAGACTATTTACACATGTGACAATTGAGATGAATCTCAAAAGCATTATGCAAAGACAAAAGGCTACCTATTATATAATTCCATTTATATGACACTCAAGAAAAGATAAACTCTAGGGATAGAGAACAGATCAGTGGATGCCAGGGTTAGGGGTGGGGAGGCTATACTATAAAGACCAGGAGGGAGTTCTCTGGGGCAAAGAAAGCTGTTCTGTATGCTGAAAGTGATGGTGATCAAACAAATCAATACATGTATCAAAATTTCTAAAACAACACTAAAACAAAACAAAAAGTGACTAGATGTGGTGATGGTTATAACTCTACAAATTTATTAAGTTCATTGAGTTGTTCAATTACAGTGTGTGAATTTTGTGCTAAGTATGTTATACCTGAATGAGTGAAGGGTAGGGAGATAAGGGAATAAGTAAAGAGCATTTGTTAGACTATTCCTTCTATTTTTTGCATATGTTTGAAAATGTTTATACTAAAAAAGTTAATAACAATAAAAGGGTACCAGATATGACACGATCACTGGGAGCAAGTCTGGGACCTCCAGCCAGGAGCAGTGTTCAAAATCCCACTGTAGAACGGCTACAGAAAGAACACCTCTGTAGCCAGCACCACTGGGAACCATGTCTGAGCTTGAATTATGGACACTGCTTGTTCTGGATATGGATGCTGCCACAGCATCACTCTCCTTGCTGCCCAAGAAGTTGAGCTTCCCCATCCTTTGTCACAGTTAGAAAGAGTCCCTTCTGGTCCCTTCCTTGCATAGAGTTCTATCCTCAAAGTGCAGGGCAGGTGCCTTTGTCTGGCACTGTCCTGTGGCCGTACCCTGATAAAGTGAGAATCTTGTGTTTTCACCTTCTTGATTGGAAAGCCGACTCTGCCTCCTACCAAAATTCCTAAGGTGTAAGAATTCTTTTTTTTTTTTTTTTGACATAGGCAGGGAGAGAGTCAGAGATAGGGACAGATAGGGAAAGACAGATAGAAAGGGAGAGAGATGAGAAGCATCAATTCTTCGTTGCAGTTCCTTAGTTGTTCAGTGACTGCTTTCTCATATGTACCTTGACTGGGGGGGCTATAGCAGAGCAAGTGACCCCTTGCTCAAGCCAGGACCTTGGGCTTAAGCCAGCTACCATGAGGTCACGTCTATGATCCCACACTCAAGCCAGCTACCACTTGCTCAAGCTGGTGAGCCCATGCTCAAGCTGGATGAGTCTGCACTCAAGCCAGCGACCTAGGGATTTTAAACCTGGGTCCTCCGTGTCCCAGTCCGAAGCTCTATCCACTGTGCCACTGCCTGGTCAGGCAGGTGTAAGAATTCTTAAACAGTGGAGGCAGGTACAAATGCTGAGCAGCTCAAGAAAGGTGGCAATATTCACTGTGACAGTAAACACCATCTCTTTAAAGTGTTGTTTTAAATTGGCCTCTTTTGGTCTAGAAATGCCTCACATTCTAATAGCGCAACTAAACATTTTGCAAAACACCAGGATGGTTGACTGGAATCCACCTGCCCGTCCATCACTTCTTCCATGCACTCCAGTGCCATTTCCAGACAGACCCTTATGCACTCCAAACCAGCTAGCATTTTCTGTTTCAACTTGCTTAATAATACAAGCTTTGTTTTCTACTTTCTTGGTCAAGAAAAAAGCAACCGCCACGAGGAGACCCCAGACTTTTGACATATAAAACCAATTTTGAATCCCATAAAATTGTTACAATACAACCTAAGCAGACAGAAAATTCACAACCGGTCCATTTACTTTGATGAATTTGCCCTTTGGCAAAAACCTTGAGATGGAAAAGGTATTTCCTCTTCTGCTTAAATTTCACAGGATGCCAAAATGGCACATAAGTGGTGCAAGTGGTTCTCTTCCACTATGGCAATTGGCTATCAAACTTCTTTTAATACTACTTATATATTATTATTGCAAGAGGGATTTTTATAGTGCTTTATGGTTCTAAGTGCTTTCAAAAACATTAATAAGTTACTCTTCTCTGAATCTTCAGTTCAATGTTAACATCTTCCATTTAAGTGCAACCACGTAGACAGAGGTTAAGTGACTAGTCAAAGGTCTGGGAGTGAGGCACGTCAGACCTGGGACTGTGTACTATAATGCAATAGGAAAAGAAGAATCTGACACTCTATCATTCACTGGAAGAAGGCTGTACTTGAGCCAGGCCACTTAAAGGAAAGAGAAAGATTGAGTGCTGCGCTGCTTGTTTAAAACTTGGCTTCAAGGAGTGTTGGCCAGGCAAGGGTCAACAATCTTGCCGTGATAGGACTTGTGAATCAGGGCAGTTCAACTCCTTAACCACAGACACCAAAGCTGTCACTTGAGATCTTTCTGCCTGTACTTTTATATACTCACACTCATGTTCGAAAAATGACCTTCTGAGGGGTTAATGGAAGAACTGATTTAGACCTGGGGTCACTAAAATGGATATTAAAAAGGGAGAATTTTAGCTTAAGGCAGTAGTCGTTTCTTAAATTCGTTTGGTAGCTAATACTATGTTATTCTTTTCTTAATAGTAGGGTCAGTTTAAAATGTATTTGGCAAAAATACTGTACCTTGTACCTTTTTGTAAGACTCTCAAGCAAGGAAAGGTTAAAAGCACTCAAAGGCATCCCAGGGTACCTCCATGTGAAATCAATAGTTGCTACCTCCGGCTTTAGAATAAGAATAGTGCTTGTCCTCCAAATTTCCTTCATATGCTCCTCAGGGAGGCTGAAGAAAGTCCGAGATGAGAATTCAAACTCAGTTCCTTTCGCCTTCCAGAGAACCCTCTAATTAAGCAATAGTGATTTTAATGTGAGAAGCTAAAAAAATGAATTTTTTTCAGTGTCAGAATAAAAAGCTTCAGCCTAAATCAACTTCTTTGTTTTCTTACATTCTATCCTCTCAGCACCAATTAATTTCCAAAACTGTCAGTTGTTTATTTCTGAGGCAGCATAAAGCAATATTCTAGGAAAGGCAAGTAGTATACAGTTGTAAAGCCAGTAGCCAAGGCCACCATCACAGCCACCTGGCTCATGCAGGTTCGCATTAGATTCGGACAGTCGGTAATGAAACAATGGAGCCGTGAACTGGTGAGCCATCATCTTTAACCCTAGCTTGCACCTGGAGGTCAAGTAAAAACACACACTGGGCTCCAAAAGCCACTCATTCAGTGCTCACAAAGCTACTGACTTATCCGAGTTTCCTAGAATCAAAGGTTTCTAGTTCACCAGACTTATTCACCTCTGTTCCCCATCTCTTTCTCCAGCACAAATTCTGCTCAAACTGGCTTCTCCCTCAGCACTCACCATCTTGGCTGCTTCTCCTGGTCTCCATGTGGCCTTTCTCTGCTCTCCTTTCTCTGCTCTCTGCCCTCCTCCTAGAAAGCAATCACTCTTCTCTCGAACAACGAACAACGTGATCTCTCTTCCTTTTAAAACCTTTTGGTGCGAAAGCCCTCTCTCAACACACATTAATACGATCATGCCCATCCCAAGTAGGAAGGGCAGGGTAACTAATGTCATCACCTCGGAGACAGGCTTCCACAAGGGCAGCGCCATCTTTAACAAAGTGAGCATAATATATTTTATCTGCCCAACAACAGTCATCTGACCTAGGGCAGTTAGGAACAGTGCTTGTTGAGTGTGGAGAAATGAAAGCCATCAGCTAAACTATTGAAAGATCTCTATTCCAGATCAACTATCCAGTTATTCTGCTGCTAGCTTAAAAAGAAAAATAATGACTTTTTGGGGTTCTGCCACATTTCAGTGTCCAGGTCACAAAAGGTATGGCGTTAGAAAGAACACTTAACTGAAAGTCGGAGTTGAGCACCACCAAGCTCACTGACTTATTTTCTGGTTGGTTAAATCAGATGCAGAATCTTTTCTTTAAATGAGACCTTCACATAATGCTTTTATATAGAATGTTCCAGATGTAAAGGTGTATATAAACACAGATGATTACAAAATAGAAGCCACAGAATGCTAGCAGTACAGGGTGAAGATCCTGGTTTTTTTGGAACTACATTTAGCATCCAATGAAGGTGACACGAGACATTTAATTGAGCCATTAAACTTCCTTCTTTCTGACAAATATTAAACTGGGTTCAGGGAGGAAGATGGGGTATGGTTTTCTCTTTCTTTCTTTCTTTCTTTTTTTGCCAAATAAGTAAAACAAAAGTTTCTTTTTCATTTTATTTATTTTTTTTAAATCTTGCATGCACTTTGGGAAAAATGTCTTAAAAATAATAACTATTATTTGTTGAAGGTTTGGTAGGTCCCAAACACTGTGCTGAGCATTTTATATAATACCTTAATTGCAACTTTAGCTGCGAGAGTCAGAGACCTACTTCAAACTGGCTTAAAGGAACAGAGAATTTTTGTCACATTTAGTTGTGACCACACGTGTTAAAAATGTCGAAAATGATAAAGTGCAGAGACATGCTCTTTTTCCTTCTTTTTGGTTTTATTCTCAGGAAGGCTGTTTCTAGTAGTAAAGATCACTACAAAAAGGTCTAGGTGTACACCAACAGGAAGAGAATATCTCTGTCCAGCGAGTCTACCAAACAGGGGTTGAATCTCTGTGGTTTAGCTTGGGTCACGTGACCGTCTTGGGGCCAGGAGGCTGGAGGACGACGATTGACCAGACTTGAGTCACATGTAACCCCCCCACCCCCATGCAGTGGAGAGGAAGGTCAGCTGCACCTGAGCCACATGTACTAAAATAAGAATAGAAGAGAGTACTCACCCAAGAGAAAATGAATATACTATTAGAGATCCAAGGGGAAGTAGACACTCAGCAGGCAATAACAACAGGTGTCACTACAGAAGTCCATGTCATGTGTGAGGACACTGAGGCCCTGGATGTTTAATAATGTAGGCAAGGCCACAGAGTAGTGGTTCAACTAAGTTTTGAACACCTCTGAGTAAAGATTAAGAGTCTAACACAAGGGTCCCCAAACATTTTACACAGGGGGCCAGTTCACTGTCCCTCAGACCGTTGGAGAGCCGGACTGTAAAAAAAACTATGAACAAATCCCTATGCACACTGCACATATGTACACGCGTCATATGACGCACTTCTGGAGCCGTGAGGCCAGCGTTCCGCGTCACCAGAAGTAGTACTGTACGAGAGTGACACCGTGCTTTGTGGCTCCGCCACATACAGTACTCCAGGAGCACAGGATGCCGATGCATCCTGTGCTCCTCTCACTGACCACCAATGAAAGAGGTACGCCTTCTGGAAGTGCGGTGGGGGCCGGATAAATGGCCTCAGGGGGCCGCATGTGGCCTGCCGGCCGTAGTTTGGGGACCCCTGGCCTAAGGTTTGGAATCAGACAGGTTTGAATTTAAATCATGGTCCCACTGCTTACTGGCTTTGTGGACTTGGCTAAGTTACTTCATTTTTCTGAGCCGTAGTTTATCTGCAAAATAAAAATAATACCTGCTTCGCAGAATTGAATGAAGTAACACACATAAAGCATTTGCGAAGGTGTGTAGCATATAGAGTAGTAGTTATAATGTTATATTTTCCCTATTCCACTTTTAAACCAGGATCTTTCTTTTCTTTCTGTGAGCAGCCCCAAACGCAGGGTGAAGGCATTGATCTCTTTTTTGGCTTCTGTTAGAAATGGTTTTACCCATGAGCATGGTTTTTGCTCAGAATTTGACCTCATGTCACTCATTCTCAGTTCGATTTTACTAGCAACTAAGGTTATCAAACACTGGAAAGAGAAACTTATGTACTTATGATGATTTAAAATTCAAATTATATAAATTTTGAAGTAAAACAAGTATCAATCAAGACCCCACCCTTTTCTAGGCTGTAGCTCTTTTATTATTATATTTCAAAGTAATAATGATGGTCTTTGCCATCAAATATAAAGTAACATAAGAATCAGGCTTATAGCACTATTATTTTTATTAGTCTAATTTTTCCCTGAGGATATTTTAAGGATTAGAGCATGCATGTTGTTCTCAGACAATATGTTAAATATTTTAAGTCACCTAAGTGTATATAGGGCTATCTGTTGACATTCATATATCAACTTGCATCAATGATAATTATTATCACTGTTAATGACAGTTGCTGAAACAGGATAATCTTTAATTCAATGTCAGCTTGTGAGATTCAATCAGTTATTGCCTGAGCCAGCACTTCTAGACCTGAGAGCTCAGTTCTGTCCCCACCAGATTGACCTCTAGGTGTCAGCCTGTGTCTCTTCCAGGGAGAAAGAGTCACTTGAAGGCAATCTACATCACATCCCCAAGGAGCCAAACTGTCGGTGACGGTGCTAAGTGACTCTCAGCCACCCCTGAGAGTTCTGGGCAGGGGTGACCTCAGGACACAGACTTCTCTGTCCCTGCTTAGAGAATGTGCCTGAGGAGGACCAGGAGCTCCTGGAAGTCAGTTAGAGAAAAACAACACTTAGAGATGATTTAAAGGGTTAAGAAAAAAAAAGAAAAAGCTGTTAGCGCATTCAACTTGGAGAAAGGGAGACTGGAAATGTTCTAATTAGAGATTTTATTTTTATATTTTAATTAGAGATTTAAAGTACCAATTTTAATCAAGATATATTGATTGAGAGCCCACCATGCACTGGGCAACTTTACCTATGAGGAATGACTGCCAGGGGAACAATGCCTAGCTAGCTGTTCAGTCTCAGCTGAGAATAGAACATAGGCAATGGGCCTGCATGGCAGAAGAGTTTCAAATTAGCTGTGTGGAGAATTTCTGACCTCACATATAGCTGTGAAAGACTGGGCTGGCTTGCCGGGAATGGAGGAGCTAGCAGTGTGCCTGGAGCTGGCTTGCACAAATCAGTACCGGTTGGGTTGAAACCCACAGCTTACAGCAACCGATTTTTCAAGTAAAGCTTGGGGTTGAGATAGAGTTACATATGTTGTTTTTCTCCATGTGTTATTTTGAACCTTAATTTTTATAAATACTACTGAGAAATCTCCCTGAAGTGTTAAAGCCAGGTTACTTGAAGAAAAGAGAAGTTAGTATCTAGAATGCAACATGAGGGAGAGCACAGTGGAAAACACCGACAGGTTTAAATAAACATTTTTAAATGTTATGACAAAGGGAACCAAACGTTAAAGGAAAATAGCAACCTGAGGACAATACTGAGACCATGACAAATGACAAAAATATTTACTATCTAATTATTCATTGAAATTGGTTAGAAAAACATGAAAGTCCCAACAGGTAACTGGATTAAAAAAAACCCCAATAGATAACTGGATAAAAAAGTCTCATGTTGGGAGATTTATATCTGGATAGCAAATGAATGAAAAAATTTGGTCTGGTTATTTATAAAGCAAAATTAAATTTAAACCACTTACTCTAAATTCCTTTCTTAAATAACTAAATTATTTTTTCTTTCTTTTTAAAATTGAGAGGCAGGGAGGTAGAGACAGATTCCCCGTGTGCGCCTGGATCATGATCCACTCAGCAAGCCCCCTACTGGGTGATGCTCTGCCCATTTGGGGCAGCAGCTCTGTTGCTCAGCAACTGAGCTATTTTAGTGCTTGAGGTGAGGCCATGGTGTCATCCCTAGCGCCCCAGGGGCCAACTTGCTAGAACCATTTGAGCCATGGCTACGGAAAAAAAAAAAGAGAGAAAGAGGGGTGGGGGAGGGGTGGAGAAGCAGATGGTCACTTTTCTTGTGTGCCCTGACTAAGAATCGAACCTGGGGCTTCCACACTCTGGGATGATCCTCTACTGCTGAGCCAACCGGCCAGGGTCAACTAAATTCCTTTTTTTGTATTTTTCTGAAGTGAGAAGTAGGGAGACATTGAGACAGACTCCCGCATGCGCCCAACCAGGATCCTCCAGGCTAGCCCATTAAGAGGGATACACTGCCCATCTGGGGCTGTTGCTCTGTTGCAACCAGAGCCATTCTAGCACCTGAGGCGGAGGCCATGATGCCATTCTCAGCACTGGGTGAACTTTGTTCCAATGGAGCCCTGGCTGAGGGAGGGGAAGAGAGAGAGATAGAAAGAAAGGAGATGGGGAAGAGTAGAGAAGCAGACGGATACTTCTCCTGTATGCCCTGGCCAGGAATCGAACCCGGGACTTCCACATACCCGGCCGATGCTCTACCACTGAACCAACCGGCCAGGGCCAACTAAATTCTCTTTTAATAATAATTTCCACTGCTGATGAAGACATAGAGAAAGGTGCGTATTTGAACATCAGTGTGACTCTATCTGTAGCACTCAAAAACATTTTAAGCAATTCTGTCTATTTTTTTTAATTTTTAAATTGATTTTAGAGAGAGAGGAAGGAGAGAAAGGACAGAAACATTGGTCTGTTGCTCCACCTATCCATGCACTCATTGGTTAATTTCTGCATACCCCCTTCCCTGACCGGTGATTGAACCCACAATCTTGGGGTGTCTGGAGGACACTCCAACATACAGAGGTATGCAGCCAGGGCCAGATGGCTAGAAATCTAGAAATAATTTTGCTCGAAGATGTTCATTACATTAGCCACAATCACAGATTAAAGACATTTAACATTATCAAAACCACAAAACATTGGAAGTAACCCAAATATCCAATGATAGAGAAATGTTTTATAAATTGTGACATAACTCAGAATATGGGCAAAAATTAAAATTATGTTTAGAGTTATAACACGGAAAAGGTCATGTTCAAAGTTAGGTGAAAAAAGTTTAATATGCCTAATTTTGTCCTTACTCTGTGGCTAGTGACTCAGTTTTTCAACTGTAAAATGGGAAGTAACAAAAGTATCTTCTCCATCAGGTTGTTTTGATCAGTAAGTGTACTTACAAAAGTGCTAAGCAGAGTGTCTGACAAAATAGTAATTGCTCAATAAATTATAGTTCTTATTTTTTTAAAAGAGATATAATCTTGCATTTAAAGAGACATCACAATATTTCAATCTAAAAACAGCTTTAGAAGAAACCTTGGAATGAAGTAAGTCAAAGGTAGGGATCGTCTCTATGATTGTTCAAGTATTATTTTCTCTACCTTTTCATTTTTTGTGTGTTTTCTGAGTTTCTTTCCTCAGACATCTCTACTACCTTTATAATGCATAAAAGACCAGGTTCTTTTAAAAAATATATATATATATACATACATACATAATTTAGTTTAGTTTACAATACTTTCCAAAGATGAGAAAAATAGATTAAGTCACTAAACTTCAGATAGAAATTCCAAACACTATTTGGCAGTCTACTCCCTGACTTTACTGTATGACAATCAATAAATGGTCACAGGGATGGAGGGGCAGGGGAGGGGATGGGGTTTCCACCCCCATCCCCCACTCACACGATTTAGTTATCCACACCACACTAGAACACAAAGGAGCCTGGAGGGGCTTTCCCAGGTTTTACAAAGCTGTGTGCACAGCTCCTCTTCTCAGGCTTCTTGCATTCTTTTCTTCAGCAAGCAGAGAACTGCAAAGACAGATTCTCTAGAAAAAGAAAAGCTTTTGTATAACCAAAAGCCTGATTCATCTTGTTTGACTTAATGATGAATTTTTATGTTTAAATTCTCAAAAAAAGAAAAAGAACTAAAAACACCCCCCTGGTCTCTAACCTTAAGTCAGTAGTTAGTGGTTAGAATAATAAAGTCTTTTTATTCTTTATTTTAAAAATTAATAAAATAAAGGGGAAAAAAACCTATCAGTAATTTTTTCCCCCAGGGACACCAGTGTCCACAAATTGGGTGAATGAGGATCCATGTTCATTCTGTTTGCATATGCACCAACACGTGTGAGACTGGGTTTTAGCTGTGACCAGGGGTCTGCTGGGAGGGAAGGAAATTGCAGAAAAGGAGCGATGACCCCTGAATTCTAATGTCCCAATATTCATCTCAAGGACAACTGTGAATAGGGCTTGGGGTAAATATCCTTAAATAACCTCCCACAAGTTTATACACATCTCATAACCAGAAAACCTTCCCCACCCCTTTGCTTCCTTCCTCTCCTATTTTTTTAAAAGTTGCTTGATTAACAACCATGGCATACCATCCCCACCTTCTGCTGCCTGCTCCCCGCCCACCCCCGGGCCTGCAGAAGAAAGCCTCCCTTCATGAGAAATGCAGCTATGTGCACCTCATGCACCTCTCCTCACCGTCAGGAAGGTGGAACTCCCTGTCTGAATGTGATGGGCAAGGCGCCCCCCGCCCCCGATCCCCCCAGCTCTTCGGGGCTGCTTTGTGAGGCTGGCTCTGAATTCAGGCTTTACCAAGAAAGACTTAAGGGGCATGTGCAGGCTGGCCCCTATGACCCTGGACTTAGTATAAATTTTGTCTTCCTTGGCCAGCATTTCTGTGGTCTGCCTATTAGCTATAGAAGGAAACAAGAAGAATGTTTGAGTTTTTGCATTGATCCCAGAAAATAAATCATGCTGAGTTTTAAAAAATAAATTAGCGTGCCCCACCCTAGGCACAAAATGTCAGGCAGGAGGTTGGATCTTTATTCTCAGGAGAAGCTGAAAGGAACCAGCTTTGCCTTAGAGCAGGGTTTCTCAACCTCCACACTATTGGCATTTTGTATCAAATAATTCTTCGTGATAGGAGGTTGTCCTGGGCATTATAGGATGTTTAACAGCATTCCTGGAGTCATGACAACCAAAAATGTCTTCAGACATTGCCAAATGCCCTGGGGGTAAAGTTGCCAGATAAAAATATAGAATGTCCAGTTATATGTGAATTTTAGATAAATAGTTATATGTGAATTTTAGATAAAGAGTGCAATATTTGTAACAAATTTATACAAACAAATCATTCATTGTTTATCTGAAATTCACATTTAACTGGGCACCTTGTATATTAATTTGCTAAATTTGGCAACTCTACCTGGGGAACAAAATAACTCCTCCATTGAAAAAAACCACTGCCTTAAAGATACCAGGAACCAGGAGGTCAGTCCTCAGGTCTGAGGTTGTCACCAGGGGGGTGATTGCCTACTCCATCTGAAAGCCTGAGAACAACTAATCATCTGACCCCCTGCCCTCTCCCTTTTTCACCTGCCCCAGCCACCCCTACCTCAAGGCAGACCTCTATAGAAGGATTCTTTCCCAGAGAAGCTAAACTGAACGAGGCCACAGGAACCACCTCCCCACATTGATATTTGGGATTACACAGAAAAAGGACTCTCTGGCTGCCACAATAAGCTTTGGCCAATGTATGCCTACTTCCCACCAGCTTTTATTATTTTTATTTTTTAAGTGAGAGATAGAGAGAGAGAAAGAGGGAGGAGAGAGATAAGAAGCATAAACTTGTGAACTTATGGCATCACTTTAGTTGTTTATTGATTGTTTCTCATATGTACCTTGACAGGTGGTGGGGAAGGTGCTTCTGGCGAGCCAGTGACCCCTTGCTCAAGTCAGTGACCCTGGGCTGAAGCCAGGACCTTGGGTTTCTAGCAAGCAACCTTTGGGCTCTAGCCAGTGGCCTTGGGATCAGGCCGATGATTCTGTGCTCAAGAAGACAAGCCTGTGCTGTAGCCGGACACCTCAGGTTTCAAACCAGGGTCCTCAGAGTCCTGAGCCAACACTCAAACCACTGTGCCACCCCTGGTCAAACCCACCAGCTGTTTTTTTGACACCTTACTCTTAGATAAAAATGGGCAACCAGTGATTAAGGAGGAAAACTCCCCAAATGACAGAGAAAATATAGACATTCTCTGTTTCTTTCTTTTAATAGGACCCCAAGTATATTCAGCTTTTAATAGGACCCCAAGTATATTCAGGGTGGTAATGTGCCCAGTTCTAAGTGATGAATCACTACTAGTGCAAGCCAGTTCTGAGAATCCTTTATGACCCAGTTTAGGGAAGTTTATTAGGGGGCTTCTGAAAAACCTTTGCTTTGCTAAAAAAAGCATCAGAAATGGCTGGTATTAGCCATTCTTTTCTTCTTCCTCTTCTGTGAATACTGATATGATACTTAAGAGTTGTGGCAATAATCTTATGGTTGTGAGACCAAAAGAACTATAAAGATACCAGCCTTAACCAATGCATAGCATTTGTCTAATACCATATTTCTTGTTATATGACAAAAATAAACGTTTTTATTTTTAATTAATTAATTAATTAGTTTTTAGGTCAAAAGAGGAGAGATAGTGAGGCACACTCCCACATGCACCCTGACTGGGGTCCACCTGGCAACCCCATCTGGGGCTGATGCTGAGTACTGAGCTGTTATTAGCTCCTGAGGCGGATGCGCTCCCACAGAGCTATCCTCAGCATCAGGGCCCATGCTTGAACCAATCAAGCCACTGGTTGTGGGAGGAGAAGAGGGAGAGAAGGAGGAGAGGGAGATGGGGAGAAGAAGATGATCGCTTCTTCTGCGTGCCCTGAACGGGAATCAAACCCAGGAAGTCCATACACCATGCTGATGCTCTATCTACTGAGCCACTGGCCAGGGCCAATAAACCTCTTTTGTTTAACTTTCTTTTTGTGACTTGTAGAAAAAGCATTCCTAACTGATAGAGATCAAAGTAAATGATTCAGGAAACAGAAAAACAAACAAACCCCCTCAAGGCACTCAAATCTATTTAGTAATAACCTTAGAGAAAGTGAGCATTTATTAATTATTCCTCCCCAAAAGAATATGTTTTTATTATAAATTTCTTATTTGCCTTTCCAGAGTTTCTTAATGTAAATAAGTATAAATAAAGATGAATACAATAGCTGTTCTTATTTTACTAAAAGTGACATATTTTACATACAGTTATACTTGTTGTGTACCTTCTTCTCATCACAGAATGATATAGCCTTGTAGACAGAGCTCTTCACATCAGTGGCAGTTTTCCACTGATAGTATTTACAGCTGTATAGTATTCCATCAAACAAATGTGCCTTCATTTATGTAACTAGTATTTAACTGCTAAATATATAGGTTGTTTATAAGATCTAAACTTTACAAATTATGCCATAGTCAATAAACTTGTGCATATGTTCTTTCATATTTATGTAGAAGATTGTGTAAGTTAGGATATACCCTCAGAAGAGCAATTGCTGGATTAAAAGGAATATATATATGTAGGTATTGCCAGATTGCCCTCAAAAAGTGGTTGTATGATTTACCAATGAAATATAAAAGTGCCAATTTCTCCTCAGCCTTTCCAAAAAAAAAAAAAAAAAAAGTAACACCATGGTTCTGGATTCTTTTTTAGGAGCTAATCTGATAGGTAATAAATGGCATCCTGGTACAGCTTACATTTATAAGTGAAGTTGTTCATATTTTTGTATGTATAAGGGTCAGTTATTGTTCTTTCTTCCATACTCTCTATCTTTATCTGCTCTTTATTTTTGTTTGCATCTTGATTTTTAATACATATGCATTAAGGAAATTAACCCTTTGTAATATAATTACCAATACTTTTTTCATTTTATCTCTTGATTTTTCTTTTGGTGTTTTTGTCATGTAAATGTTTTTGTTGTCAATGTAGTTAAAAGTATTAATTATTTCTGTGAAGACTTATGAGTTTTTAAAATTATATATTGATTGATTTCAGAGAGAGAGGAAGGGAGAAAGAGAGAAAGAGAGAGAGAAACATTCATTTGCTGTTTCACTTATTTATGCATTTACTGGTTGATTCTTATTTATATTTTGTTTTGTTTTGTATTTTTCTGAAGTGAGAAGCCAGGAGGCAGAGAGACAGATGCCCACATGCACTCAAGTGGGATCCACCTGGCATACCCCTAGGGGGTGATGCTCTGCCCATCTGGGGCATTGCTCTGTTGCAACTGAGCCATTCTAGCGCCTGAGGCAGAGGCCATGCAGCCATCCTCAGTGCCCAGGCCAACTTTGCTTCAATGGAGCCTTGGCTGTGGGAGAGGAAGAAAGAAGTAAAGAGAAAGAAGATGGGGAAGGGTGAAGAAGCAAATGGGCATCTCTCCTGTGTGCCCTGGCCAGGAATCAAACCCGGGACTTCCACACGCTGGGCCGATGCTCTACCACTGAGCCAATAGGCCAGGGCCTTTTTGATTGATTCTTTATGTGCCCTGACCTGGGATCAAACCCACAACCTTGGCATTTCGGGAGGACACTCTAACCAATTGAGCTATCTGGCCAGGGCGGGACTTGTGAATTTTGAATTATAATTAGAAAGGGCTAGAGGAGGGCAAGATGGTAATGAAGGGAGACTTGACTTGAGGTGGTGAACACACAGTGCAATATACAGATGATGTATTGTAGAATTGTGCACTTGAAGCCTATATAAATTTATTAACCAATGTTACCTCAATAAATTCAATAAAAAATTTTAAAATGGAAAAAAGAAAGGCCATCTTTATTTCTTAGTTAAAAAGGAATTCACCCTTATTTTCTTCTATTAGATATTTGCATATTATACAATTTAATTCCTTTCTTTGAAATCTTTGATCCATTTTGAGTCTATCCTGATATCTGGTGTGAAGTATGGATCCAACCCTAGCTTATTCTAAATAGCTTCCTATATCTTTTACTAAAAAGTCTGTCTTTATTATACTGATTGGAAACATTACCTTTATCATATATTAAATTTATTTAAGGCCCTGGCTGGTTTGCTCAGTGATAGAGCGTCGGTCCAGAGTGTGGAAGCCCTGGGTTTGATTCCCAGTCAGGGCACACAGGAGAAGTGACCATCTGCTTCTCCACCCCTCCCTCTCTCCCTTCTCTCTCTCTCTCTTCCCCTCCTGCAACCATGGCCCCCCTCCCAGGAGCCAACACTTCAGCCTCTAAAAATAGCTTGGTTGAGAGCATGGCTCCTAATGGGGGTTGCTGAGTGGATCCCGGAGGGGGCGCATGTGGGATTTTTTCTCTCTATTTTCCCTCCTCTCACTTGAAAAAGAAGGGAAAAAACTTTATTTATAAGCTTGAATCTGTCTCTGAACTTTCTGTTCTCCTTCAGGGCTCTTTCTTTTCATGCATTATACCACACTGTTTTTATTACTAAGGCTTTGTGTGTGCTTTAATAGCTGATAAGGTTTGTCCCCTCTCAATGTATACCTCTTAGGACATTAAAGGTTTCTGTTTCCTGTTTATTTCCCATACAACTGTCAAAATAAGTTTGAATACTTTCAGAAATATTTTTATGTTTATTGCATTAACATTAAATAAAAAATTAAATATGTTGGCTGAAATTTAAAAGAATTGGTGATGAGGTTAGAAAACAGTCAAAGACATCTTTGGGAAAAAATGATATAGAAAATTTGAGAAGAAAAGATTCTGAAATCTCAATTCTGGAGCTTAAATACTCAATGAGTAAACGTCCCAGAAAATGAACATAGAAAAAATAGAGGAAAAGAAATCATTAAGAAAATAATTTTTAAAATGTTTGACACGAGTCTCCTCACTGAAATGGCCTGGTATATTCCATCACAATATATTAACATAATCTCTCTCTCCTTCTTTTCTTTTTTTCTTTCTCCTTCCATCCCCAGGCTTAATTTATATATATAATTTATTCATTTTTCAGAGAGAGAGAGGAAGAAAGAGAGAGAGAAGGTGGGAGAACCAGGAAGCATCAACTCCCATATGTGCCTTGACCAGGCAAGCCCAGGGTTTTGAACCAGCAACCTCAGCGTTCCAGGTCAACACTTTATCCACTGCGCCACCACAGATCAAGTCCCAGGCTTAATTTTTAAACACCAGAGATAAAGATTATTAAACCTTCCAGAGGAAAGAATAGATCCAATTAACTGAATGAGGATTAGAATGTCATGAGGCTTCTCAATAATTTTATAGGATTTTATAAGAATCTCTAAGAAAAACTCAGGATCCCTGAGCAATGCTTCAAAATTCTGAGGGATCATTATTTGCAACATAAACTTCTGTGCACCGGCAAACTTTTAATTTATTAGTTCATAGAATTAACTATGAGTCCACTATATTTTAGTGAAGGGTGAGAACCAAATAGAGACATTTCAGACATTTAAAGACTCAGAAAATTTGCATCCAGAGCACCTTTCTAATGAGGCTGCTGGAGGATGAATTTAGTCAAATGAAGAAATAAGCCAAGAATAGTGATCAGTAGAGGAATCACGGCTGCACAAGGTCTCCACAGGTCCTTTGGTGCACCCTGGCCGCACACGACAGGTGCCTAGGGAAACTAGTAAGCCCACGTCGACATCCTTCTACCTCTTCAACCATCCTCCTCCCCCAAATTTTGATTGACTTAATTTCCTTGGGGTGGAGCCTGGGTCTTAGGGTATTGTTTTTTCAAGTTTCCCAGCTGATTCTACTGTGCAAAAAAGGTGAGAAGCACCAAATTATGAAGCAGAAAACTTATAATCATTTTGGTTGGAACAGTTATTTGCTGCATTCATTATGTTTCTTAGCCAGACCTGCAGGTCAGAACTTTAAAATACAAGTGAGTTCTGTGTGTGGCACAGAGCATTTGTGTATTTGCTTTTAGCTGTCAATGATTAAGACTCATAGGGAAAATCAACTTTTAGGGTGCTTCAATAAGACAGATGGGAAAAAAAGATAAGAATAAGGTATAATGATTAGACTGTTGCAAGTTTCTAAACTTTGGAGGAAAGTAGGGATGTCTTTAATGCTTCTGTGGGGAGGAAGAAACTTTTCTCTACCTTCAAGTTTCTTTTGGATGGCCTAATAATCAACTAGACAGGAGACAGAGTAACAAGAGAAAAGAAAACAAATTTAATTACATACATGCCTGTGGGCACTCCACATACATGAAAGAGTCAGAGACAGAAAGGCAAAATGAGGCATAAATGACATTCTGAGCTAGGGATAATGTGAAGTACCTTGGGGCTTCAGAAGGTATTTGCAAAGACAACACATGGTCAGTTATCAGTGGTCTGTCTGCCATAGAGGTAGGTAAAATGTGGTTGCTGGTAATAACTCTTATTGTGGGCCAGGCTCCAGATTAAAATTCTTGTAGGTAGGTGAGCGGGGAGCAGAAGTTTCTCTTGAGCCTTTATGGTGTTGGTTGTCTTTAGCTCAAAATAATCTGCATCACATGGAGGCACATGTTGGGGCAGCTCGTTCTGAACCAATATGAACACTCCTCTTTGAAGGGAAACAGCAGGCATACAGTAGAGTTCTTCACTCCCCACCCCTGCAATGATCAATGGAGTGCTGTATTTAATTTCTTGTTAGAAATAGTCTCCAAAAGAACCTTATGACCACAACTCCTAGATTCTGGATAACTGGGATTGACTACTTTTCCCTAGTGAAGCTGACACCAAGACTTTCTCTGTTCTCTCTTTCTCTGCTCAGCTATTGCTGCCTTTGGTAATATCAGCAGACTCAGGGTATTGGTATCTGGAACATAATTTTTGCCTGGATAACTGTTCTAAAGGTCAGTGTTTGGCTTATTATTTTGTATTGTTGGTTTTTGTTTTGCCAGTGAAGAGGTGTGGAACCAGGTGTGCCCCTGTCAGCACTGAACTTTCTGAAAAGTGGTGTGATAGATGACATTTGGGACCTAATGAACATTCAAACCTATAGAAAAGTTGTATAAGAATTTATCTGAGCCAAATTTTTGAGGGCATGTCCAGAAGCAAGATCTCAACCAATTGAGAAAATGTTTCAGGTAAGGGCAGTTTTGCAGCTCCTTTTGTACAGTAGAACCAAAGGGAAAGACGTCAGGAAGGTGTGTGAAATCCTGAATCCTGGTGGTAGAGTAAGGAGGCAAGAGAAAGATCAGTGGGGAAATTTCTAGGATTGGGTTATAAGCCAAATAGAGAAACACATGTTTCTTTTACATTGGTGGGTTCAGGGTAGTTAATAATTCACTTTTACAGGACATAGAGAAGGGGAACAAGATGAACATGAGGGCTTCTGTGGTCTTGTGCTTTGATGGTCTTGTGCTCTGGGTCTTGCAGTTGTGCTTTCAAAAGGTCTAAAAAAGAAGAGCACTCTGACATTTCAAAGGCATGTTATCTTAGATGCATAAGAACAATGGAAAAAACCCTCTTAAAGTGAAGACTGACCTTTGCTAAGGAAACTATAAGCCTGGGACATGACTACCCACCATGACCTGCCCAGTTAGGAATGTGTGATCAGACTATTCTGCATCGTTGCCTTTGGTCGCTGAGCTTGTCAGGATTATTGCATAGCCCTTTTCATTCATATCATGAAGGAGCACTGTCATTCCAGGCTGAAGGGCTATAGAAGCTTCTCCATCTACCCAGGAACCAAGAACTCCTCTAGTTGGAACTGAGTAGTAGAAATTGGGTATAGACTATAATTTCTTTCTAAATTATCCTAAAGAATTTAAACTTGAAACTTTAACTCAAAAGGATCTACCCTCTGCCTACTAAGGACATGCACTAGGGAGTATTAGAGGATTTCAAGCAAGGGAGTGCTAAGACTAGATTTACACTACTAGAAAAGCATTGGCCTGACGGGTGGTGGTGCAGTGGATAGAATATTGACCTGGGACACCAATGCCTAAAGTTGCTGAGGCCTAAAGTCACTGGCTTGAGCGTAGGCTCATCTGGCTTGAGTACAGGGTTGCCAGCTTGAGTGTGGGATCATCGAAATGAACCCTTGGTTGCTGGCTTGAGCCCATTGGTTTCTGGCATGAAGCCTAAAGTCGCTGGGTTGTGTAAGGGGTCACTGGCTCAGCTTTAGCCCCCAGGATGAGGCACATATGAGAAGCAATCAATGAACAACTAAAGTGATGCAACTACGAGTTGATGCTTCTCCTCTCTCTCTCTCTCTCCCTGTCTTTTTCTCTAAAACAAAACCCACTGGTTTCTGTTCAGAAGTTAGACATGTAAGAGGACAAGAGGAGTGGTCCTCAAACTTTGGTGACATCAGCTGGAGGATTTGTTAATTCTCACATTGCTGTGTCCCACCCCTAGAGGTTCTGATTTGGTAGGTCTGGGTGGGGCCCAGAGAATTCCCATTTCTAACAAGCTCTCAGGTCATGTGGTTGGTCTTGATCTGGGACCATACTTTGGAAATCACTGGCCTAGAGTGTAAACAGCAAGAACAAGCAAGGCTCAGCACTGGAAGTCCGGGTTCTATTCCTGGCCAGAGAACATAGGAGAAGCGCCCATCTGCTTCTCCACCCTTCCCCCTCTCCTTTCTCTCTCTCTTTTCCCCTCCTGCAGCCAAGGCTCTATTGGAACAAAATTGGCCCCAGGTGCTGAGGATGGCTCCATGGCCTCCACCTCAGGTGCTGGAATGGTTCTGGTTACAATGGAGCAATGCCCCAGATGAGCAGAGCATTGCCCCCTAGTGGGCATGCCGGGTGAATCCCTGTTGGTTGCATGTAGGAGTCTGTCGCTCTGCCTCCTGCTTCTCACTTCAGAAAAATACAAAAAAAAAAAAAAAAGAACAAGAAAAGCTCTAATTCTCACATTTCTCTCCCTCAAAGAGAATATTTGCCAAACATATCAAAATTCTTTTCCTTGTGTGTTTCATATGCCACATACCTTCACACAGGAGGCTCTAATTACCATTTCTGCTTACATGTTGTGACAGTTTCATCAAATGCATTTTGATTTTGGATATTTTAAAATGTGAAAAAGAATGGTCAGTGTTTATTATATTCCAGTTTCAGAGATATTAAGGTCTTAGAATTGATTAAATATGCTGTGTCTGTCCCCATAGACTGCTTATCAATAGCACTTACACTATTGTGACTGTATTCCTCTGAGGGCAGTGATTCTCAAAGTAGGGTACCCAGGCTAGCAGCATCACCATCACCTAAAAACTTGTTAGAAATGCATTCTTAAACCCCACCCCGGTGCATCAGATACTCTGACAATGAGGCCCAGCTACATTTTTTAAAACAGGTCTCCTGGGTGACTCTCATGCACACCAAGTTTGAGAATCTCTTAATTTATAAGATTCATAAGAAAAGAACCATACCTGTCTCCCACTACTGTGATTTCTGCACCAGCAGTGGGGGGAGAAAAGGGAACCAATGGTGTCTGGCGTGGATTAGCAATCAATGAATGCTTGTTGAATAAATAAATAAAGTGATGTGACTTGTCCAAGGTCACATAGCTAGTAGGTGAAAGTTAAATTACCTCTTTCCACCTTCATTGCTTGGTTTATGGTGCACAATTGATAATAATACCCTAATTAATTCAACAAACATTTGTTGAGAAATTACCATGTACTCAACATTTTTCAAAATTTGGCCAAGTTCTAGTTTTTAAAATAATTTGTGAGGCATCAATGGATAACTTTTCAGGATAATTAAAAGCACTTAGAATCTTTTTTTTTTTTTTTAACAGGGACAGAGAGAGAGTCAGAGAGAGGGATAGATAGGAACAGACAGACAGGAATGGAGAGAGATGAGAAGCATCAATCATCAGTTTTTCGTTGTGTTACCTTGAGTTGTTCATTGATTGCTTTCTCATATGTGCCTTGACCGCAGGCCTTCAGCAGACCGAGTAATCCCTTGCTTGAGCCAGTGACCTTGGTCCAAGCTGGCGAGCTTTAGCTCAAGCCAGATGGGCCCACGCTCAAGTTTGTGAGCTTGGGGTCTTGAATTGGGTCCTCCGCGTTCCAGTCTGATGCTCTATCAACTGCTCCACTGCTTGGTCAGGCAAAAGCACTTAGAATCTTAAAAGAGCCAGAAAAGGCTGGACTTTATTAGACACCAGGGGAGCCTTGTGAAGATGTAACAGACCAATGCTGTAGGGCAAACCAACCCAGCATAAGGACCCTTATTGATTATTATTGTTTTAATTAGAAAAAAAGATTGTTATGTATTAATTTTTAGAGAGAGAGTAAGGGTGCGAGATGGAGAGAGAGAAACATAGACTTGTTGTTCTACTTACTCATGCTGTCATTGGTTGATTTTAGTACATGCCCTGACTGGGATCGAAAGTGCAATCTCAGCATGTCAATTGAGCTACCTAGCCAGGGCCTATTCTTTTGAGAATAAATGTGTTTACCCCTGGCTGGGTAGCTCAGTTGGTTAGAGCATCAACCAAATATCCTACCAAAGTTGTGGGTTTGATCCCTGATCAGGGCACATGGAAGAAACAACCAGTGAGTGCATTTTAAATAAGTGGAGCAACAAATTGACGTGTTTTCTTTTTCTCTTTCTTTTGCTCCTTTATCTTTTCTCTTTAAAATCAATAAATTAAAAAATTAAAAAAAATAAATTTGTTCAAAGTTGCCCATAGATTTTCCATAGATAAATTCTTCTTCCCATTAGATTTTATTATCTGGATATTTTTATTAGCTAAGCATAATAAAATTATCCTTAAGATAGCACCCAATATTTTCAAAACACATTATGGAAAGATAATACTTTTCTAATTTTCTGGAATAATCAAATTCAGTCAATCCCAAACATGCATGGTAGCTAGAATTATTTATGTTATATATTATTGGTATTTATATTATTTACAATAATTTTCAGCTCTAAAGAAAAAAAAATTAACAAAGCACATTGTTCTTTCAGAATTTTATATGGTGTATTCCAAGGAATATTAGGCACAGAAGCAGGAAACCACTCCTGTGAGCTCTATTAGCTCACTTTAGGAAGGCAAAGGTTATTATTCTAGAGGAAACTGTGTTACACACAAGGGAGAACACACTGTCCATGGCCAAGTACTGCCATGTACACGTGGAGTCTCATTACTAAGGAAAAGCCTTCCTCCACTACCCAACCTTGATTTTACAACACTGTTTTAGTAGAAGTTCACACACTGTTCTGCTTTATCAGAAGTGGATCTAATTCTGGTAGCATGCCAGAACTTTGTGGATGTTCAACAAGCAGCAAATGAATAAAGTAAGGCAACCATGAGTTTCCCCTTGAATCTTCCAAGACTTCTAATGGTGCTCAAAGGGGAGAACTTGGGCTTGTTTTGTGTGGATTGGCTGTTGCCGCAGACAGATAATACAAAAAGATTTTAAAGGCAAATTTAAAGCTACAGAGCAAAAACTTTTGTTATAGATTTAAGGTTCATGTGCCAGATGCTTCCAAAGGCAAATATTCAAAGAATCAGAGTTTGGAGCAAGGAAAGTTTTATTAATTGAGAAAGCACCAGTTTGAGAAAATGGGGGTATTTAAGGCTTCCACAAATCCATCCTAAGAGAGCCCAGAAGTCAGGCTTCTTTTATGTCAAGGGTCAAGACGTATGTGACATCTAGTCACCAGCAGGGATCCAAGGAAGAGCATGAAATCTCTAAATCTCTTTGTTCCCCAGTCTGTTGGCCCCTGCTGATCTCAGACTGTCTTGAGGTACCTGCAAATCTTTGCCAAAAGTTTAAGCCTTGAGCAGAATTCTACTAATGATCAGTATATCTATATCAGGAGATATTTGCCTGAAGACCATGGAAAAAACACAGGCTAGAATTAACAGAGTCAGAAAGAGCAAACATTTTACTCTGTTATACTTTCAGTCCAAAGCCTAGTGCCCTGCTGGTCATTCTGGAAATATTCCACCAATCAATAAGGAAAAAAATTCTCTAAACATTTTTAACTATAAACCTTGGGCGGGTAACTCAGTTGATTAGAGTGTCATTGTAAGTATGAAAGATATGACGGACTTCCTTTGAGTATGGAAAATGGCTAATACATAAAATAAACAAATTTTAAAAATAAAATTTTAAGACTAGAGATAAAGGAAATAAACCAGAACAATGAAAGGGAGCTACTTTGTGGGGAGACATCTGAGCTGAAAGACCTGAATAATGGATCAGCTAAATGAAGATCTGGATCAAGAACGTGCAGGGATTGATTGTACAACTTTCTGGACTGGGTAGAAACACATTCACATGCCTTTGCCCCTGGGGCCAAACTCCTGAGTACACAACTGAGGGGGATCTAGTCCAACAGCCCTTTGCGTCCTGATCATGGCCTTCCAGAACTAGCTGGCTGAGCCACCCATGATTACCTTCTCTGGTGAGATGAGGACATGAGTATGTGCAGACCCAGAGAAGCAACAAGATGCTTCCTTCAGTCAAACCCCTTCTTCGGGCCCTGACAGGAGCAGCACACTTGGCTAGTAGCCTGAAAACACCTATGTGGTCAAGATCCCCTGGCTGCATAGGCCCCTCCCCCAAAAGTATGACCTGTATTTGCTGTCAGTATGAAAGAGGACCAACAAGAAGCTTCACTCTTCCTCTTTTGAGTTTTCACAGCACTTTTAGTCATTATCTCATCTAATCTTCAGCATGAACAGCTCGTCTTGTAGCCCAGTTGGTTAGAGCATTGTCCCCTTACACCAACATTGTGGATTTGATCCCAGTCTGGTCACAATCAACTAATAAATGTGTAAATAAGTGGGACAGCAAATCAATCTCTCTCTCTCTCTCTCTCTAAAAAAAAAAAATGGACAGACTTGTTTAATCCCTATCTTGTACTCATCTTGCAGAGACTAAGAAATAAGTAAATGTAAGAATTTAAAGTCAGGCAAGTATGACTCATAATCTCAGTTCTGGAATTTACTTACCAGTATGTGACTCCTAATAAGTTCCTTTGTCTCTGAACAATGGTTTCCTGACAGTTAAATAGTGACATAACATCCATCTCACAGGTTGTCTGGAAGAAAAGATAAGCAGAATGTTTAACAAAGTGCCTGGTACATAATAAGCATCCAACTAATGTATTTATTGCCACTGGATGAGGGACAAAGTGCCTTGTCACTCACTTCACAGCCAGCAAATGCTTGTGTGGGCGGGGCTTCCTCTCAGACCTGTTACTCCTGCGGGAACAACACTGTGTGCTGCACTCATTTGGCACCTTCTGACCTCCCCCAAATGCACTGGCTTTCTTTCCCTTCTGGCCCAAGAAAGAACACCCAGCTACTGTAGTTTAGGGGTAACAGACAGGGCCTACTAGCTATCTTCATGTAAAACAACAACAGTCATTGAAGAATGGTTGAGTCCATGTCTTCAGCCTGTTTCTAGAGAGAATAAATTACCTCCCAGAGAAATGAGTGGTTGTGTTAAAATGCCAAGTTAAGGACCATTCGGGACTCCTCTGTGGTCATTTGTTAATACCAGAAGGTACTCTCTGGTAAACTTGGTCTAGGAAAAATTCCCTTCATACCTGCAGTGTTTTTCTGATACAGAAAAGTAAAAATTGCCAGCACCAGGGAACCCCAGCCAGGGTCATTTAGGGAGACATAGGGCCTCCCTGGAGTCTTTCAAATCCCAGCTGGGGCCTGGCCTTGGTGAGAGGCAGTGGATAAAGCATTGACCTGCAATGCTGAGGTCGCCGTTTCAAAGCCCTGGGCTTACCTGGTCAAGGCACATATGGGAGTTGATGCTTCCTGCTCCACTCTCCTTTTCTCTCTCTCCTCTCTCTCTCTCTAAAAAAAAAAAAAAAGAATAAATAAAAACAATCCCAACTGGGGGAACACCGCCTATATCTGTCAGTCCTCTCTGCGCATTTTAATCAACCAAGATCTTAATGAATTCTCCTGGTGTCATTGGAAGCAGAACATTTCTTACCAGGTTCCTCTGGCTGGTGTGCCCAAGCTGGGTTTTTAATGAGAAGGAAATTCTTCTGTCACCTTTTGTTGGCTCTGTTGTTTAGTCCCCATCTCTCCCATACTCTCTAGTCTTCCGTCTTCACTGCCTTTCCCCAAAGGTCAAGAGTATGAACAAATGTCTCCCTCCACCTGAGACCTGACAAGGCAGAACACTCTCTTCCTCTTATCTTACAGCCAAACTTCACAAAGGAAGCCCCCAACTGCGTCTCCACCCATCTCCCACCCACTCATGGAATGCTTGGGACCTGATTCTGCCCCACAACTTGGCTGAGCTCTCTGCCAAAGATCACCAGTGGTCTCTGGTTGCTACATCCGTGGATTTTCTCAGCCCTTCTCTTTCCTGCCTCCTGTGCAGTGTTGTGACGAAATGAATGCTGCTTTGACTATTTTCTTCCCATTTCCAAGACCCTGGACCCTGGACCCTCTTGTTTTTTTTTTTTCTTTCAAGTTTAGGAGTACTTCCTGGACCTCTTTCTGTTTGTTTGTTTGAAAGAGAGAGAGAGAAAAAAAAGAGAGAGAAAAAAAAAGAGAGAGAGAGAGAGAGAGAAGCATTCATATGTTGTCTCACTTAGTTGAGTATTCATTGGTTACTTCCCATATGTGCCCTGACCAGGGATAGAATCCATAACCTTGGTGTTTTGGGACAACGCTCTAACTGACTGAGCTAACCAGCCAGGGTTCTCTGTGGACCTCTTCACTGCTTTCTCCTCTGTTTATCCTTAAATGTTGCTGTTTCTGGTTGCCTCCTTTCTTGATTACCTTAAAACCTGCTAAACCCAGACCTTCAGCCTGTGTCTCTGACCCAAATTCCAGGACCCTGAGTAAATCATACATCTCCCTCATGCTGATTTCTTCATCTATAAAATAGTGAGCTGGGCCCTCAATATTATAAGGTGTTATTGTATTCCAAATCCCAAAATGTACTTCAATCTCAAAACAGATTTCTAAAGACTATTGCCCCCTGACCAGGCTGTGGCGCAGTGGATAGAGCGTTGGACTGGAAAGCGGAGGACTCAGGTTCGAGACCCCGAGGTTGCCAGCTTGAGCGCGGGCCCATCTGGCTTGAGCAAAAGCTCACCAGCTTGAACCCAAGGTCGCTGGCTTGAGCAAGGGGTTACTCGGTCTGCTGAAGGCCCGCGGTCAAGGCACATATGAGAAAGCAATCAATGAACAACTAAGGTGTCGCAATGAAAAACTGATGATTGATGCTTCTCATCTCTCTCCGTTCCTGTTTGTCTGTTCTTATGTATCCCTCTCTCTGACTCTCACTCTGTCCCTGTAAGAAAAAAAAAAAAAGACTATTGCCAAAATGCCTCCTTCCCTAATAGCTACTAGCTCTTATAATTATTTTTCTGCTTTCGACAGTCTTACCTTCAGTCGATTTATTTATTCAATCAAGCAACCAACCAAATAACTGACAACCAGTTTTCCTGAACTTCATGCACTCTGTGAGAAATCAATTCACGTTTAGAATTATAAGTGCTATTTTGATAGTGAGCTCCAGTATGTGGGAGCACAGAGGAGGGACAGCCAACTCAGCTGAGGAACCCACAGTTAGAGGAGTAGGGGAAGGATGCTGTCATGGAAGGCTTTCCAGAAGAGTTCACTGTGAACCGGGTGCTAAGCTTAAGTTCGTGATGGCGAACCTATGACACGCGTGTCAGCACTGACACGCGTAGCCATTTTTGATGACACGCAGCTGCATACCAGAGAAATAAAACATTTGGTGTAGTGTAGACACTCTGTGCCGGAGGTCTGTAGGCCAAAACAACAGAACTCCAGCACAGAGCGTCTAGTTCTGGGACTTCCGGTTAGGCTGTTTTTCTCGAAGTGACATACCACCTGAGTTATACTTGGTTTTTGGGCAAATTTTGACACACCAAGCACAAAAGACTGCCCATCACTGGCTCAAGTGGTAATTTGCATGTGAGGGGCTGGGTGGGGTGTGCAAGAAAGGTCTTCCAGGTAGAAGACAAAACAATCAGATTTGGAGGCAGGGCATGGCTTCTTTTGGGAGCTGCAGAGCCTGAATTCAAACCTTGATTTTACTACTTCCTTTCCATGACTTTGTGAGTAGTAGAATAATGGATTTCTAAATGTCTCTGTTCTAATCTTTATGTCACTATAATTATCTTACATGCCAAATGGGAGGTTTGCAGATGTGATTAAGTTAAGGATCTTGGGATGGGGACATTATTCTGGGTTATCTGGGTGGATCCAATGTAATCACAATGGTCCTTATGCGAGGAGGCAGGAAATGAGAGGGGAGAGAAGAAAATGTGATGATGGAAACATAGGCTGAGTGAGATGACCACATGATGAGGAATACAGGCCGCCTCTAGCAGGGGAAGAGGCAAGAAAGTGCAGAACCTCCAGAAGGAACACAGCTCAGCAGACATCTTGATTTGAAGCAGACTTCTGACCTCAAAACTGTGAGATAATCAATTTGTGTTTGTAATAAGTTTGTGATGATGTTTTGAGGTAGTAATAGGAAACTCATATGAGGACAAGATATTTAACATTCCAAGGCCTGATTACCTCATCTGTACAATGGAACTATAAAAGCGTTGTTATTTATATAGGGTGATCCTAAGAGGTAAATTAGAAGCACAATAAAAATGGTTAAGCCTTGTTAGATAGCTCTGTTGGTTAGAGTGTTGTTCCTTTATGCCAAGGCTACAGATTTGATCCTCTGTCAGAGTACATACAAGAATCAACCAATGAAAGCATAAATAAGTGGAATAACAATTCAATGTTTCTCTCTCTCTCTAAAAATCAATCAATAAAGTTTTCTTTTAAATGCTTAGAATTTTTGCCTGACCGGTGGTGGTGTAGTGGATGAAGCATCAAACTGGGATGCTGAAGGCCCTGGTTTGAAACCCCAAGGTCGCCGGCTAAAGTATGGGCTCAACGGCTTGAGCACAGCCTTGACAGCTTGAGCATGGGGTCATTGGTTTGAGCGCAGGATTATTGACATGATCCAAAAGTTGTTGGCCTGAGGCCCAAAGTTCCTGGCTTGAGCCCAAGGTCATTGGCTTGAAGTCTAGGGTCTCTGGCTTGAGCAAGGGGTCAGTAGCTTGACTTGAGCCCCCAAGTCAAGGCACATATGAGAAAGCAATGAACAACCAAAGTGAAGCAACTATGAGTTGATGCTTTTCCTTTCTCTCCTCCCCACCTCTTTCTCCCTTCCATTCTTTTGCTGGCCCCCCAAAAAAGTGCTTAAAATTTTTCTTTGCATGTGGTAAGTACTCAGTTATCACAGTATGCTAAAAATACTCCATAGAAAATAGGAGCTACAAGGAGTATTTTAAGCAAGAAATCACACGAACAGGGTTGCATTTTCAGAAGATTCAGTGGAGCAACATGAAGAGTGGTTCAGGGAGAGAGGGAGGGAAGGCGGCAGCTAGAAGACCAGTTAGGAGGCAGGTGGCATGACTCCAGGTAATGGCAATAGGGATGAGATCCCCTCTGTCTCATTACCCCACCTTATTTGTAGTTCCCTTTTTGTATTGTCAACATTGTTGGTTGCCAGCCCAGAATTTGTTCCCATCTTCTTCCTTCTTAGAAGAACCCTAATTTTGTTCAGATTTAACCCTCCTTCACACTCCCTTGGGGCAAAGATTCCTGTTTGATCTAAAGGTAATCTCAGTCCTTCTGTTAGTCTTTGGTTCTGGAATGGGAAGGTGACCCAATTCTAGTTAATGAGATGTGAGGGAAAGTCTGTGGAGGATTTCGTGAAATGTGCCTCTCTCCTTGGAGAGCCACAGGGAGAGAAGGCTTCTCTTTCCCCTCTGGCCTTGGTAATGTCTTTATGTGATACCTGGAGCTGCTGTAGCCATCTTGCTTCTGGGCTTAGGACAAAGCAGGAGATGGCAGAGCAAAGAGATAGGAAGAATCTGGGTCCCTGATGACATTTTTGAACCACTGATCATGAACCTCTGAAGTCTTTTCCACCACTGCCATTAAGCCTGTCTCTTTCATCTAACAGACTAAAGCAGTTTAACACATAATCTGAGATGATTTTGTTTGTATATGGATTATTGTCTCACCTGATGAGACTGTAAGCCCCTTGACTGTGAGGTCCGCAGGCCTATATTCCCTCCCCACCTTGATTGTGCCTGGCACACCATAGCTGCACAGTAAGTATGTTTCATTTGACTTTTCAGTCAGACTTGATGACTGTGGGAATATTGGATGCTGGGGGAAAGGGAAAAGTCAAAGATGACTTCTTGGTTTAGGGTCCAAGTGATGAGGTTGATAGGTGTGCCAATAATAGAACAATCCTGGAAGAGGAACAGCTCAGACTATGACACCACTAGGCATTATTATAGATAGAGGCCTGTCTGTCCTCTATCTGTACTGTGTTAACTTAAAATAAAAGGGCTTTCAAAGTGAGGTGCAACAAACATTTATTTGAGATCAATAAGAATAGAATAGCTACTCAGGAGGTACCGATTTAGACAGAAACCCAAATAGTGTTCCAATTAGGAGACAAGGCAATGGGTGTTTATGAGAAAGGGAAGGGAAACGCACTAACAGAAGGAAGGCATTTCTGTTTGTGCAGATAACCTAACACAGAGATGCAAATTCTAAACTATGTTTTTAAAAACTTCACTTTTGTAGTCATCCGTTCAATATTCATCATATCTGCTTTCTTGTCATTGTTGCAAACAGTTATCTAGGGCACAAGGTTGCTTTAGTCCGGACCCAAAGGTTATTTTCTCTGGTTTAACATTCCAAAGACTTGAGGCATAAGACGTGCAAGGCAGTTCCTCTGGCACGGCTGTGCCAGCTCCATTTTAATGTGGCTCCATTTAATAAAAATAAGCTAAAATAGTTGATAGATAGATAGATAGATAGATAGATAGATAGGTAGATAGATAGATAGAAAAAATGAAACTAAAGTGGCTCCATTCATTCATTCATTCATTCATTCATTCATTCATTTGTTCATTTGTGTGTGTGTGTGTGTGCTTATTGACACTACCATGGACCCTCTGGGAAAACGGTGAGTAAAGGAAAACATGTGTGACCCTAAAGACCCAGACTAAGGAACATGGTTTGGCCTCTTACAATTCTCCATTCCACCTTCCACCCCACTGTATTTGTGACTTGCTCCTCTTTCCATATGAGCCTTGTCCTAACTTGCCGTTTTGTATAATGGTTCACTTGAGAGCAGCTCTTGTCAAACAATATTAAGATTCTGATCTTCCAGGTGCCTTGGAGACAAGCTGAGTGACAAGTCTAACAGGAGAGGAAAGCCCCCCTTTCCACAATTTAAATAAAATCCATTTTACCACTTAAAAAAAAAAGGTACAATATGAAAACTTCTCTTCTAGCTGACCCCCTCCTTTGCTCATCCCAAGGTTGCAGGGAAGTTGTTACTTGAACTTTGAAACCCTGGATCTTTTAACTGGCCTGTCTGAGCACTGGGGGTGGCTACCCTGAGTTGCTGCGGGTCCTGAGGTCTGACCACAAGCAGTCCCTCTACTGTGGCTCTTTTGTTTTCAGGCCTTGGAGGCTGCTTTTTGTTTCCAAGCTTACTTCTTCTCTTTAGGTTCTCCTGATTATCAGGAGAAAGTCTTTCCCCTCTTCTTTTTATGGTAACAGATTGAACTCTGCTGCAAATCTCACCCTTTCCTTCCTTCTTTCCTCAACTGAAATGCCTGACAGGTACGTGTGCCACTCCCTGTCACCTATCTGCAGACACAGCCAAGGTGTTCTCTGTCCCACAACTAAGTAAGCCCAACCAGCTCTTTGTTGATGCCTTTCTTTTGAATTAATATATTAAAAAAGTTAGAGAAGCTAAGGGTTAAAAGACAGGTGCAGAGAAGAAAGCCAGGTCTGGGAGTTTGCTTCCACTCACCCTTGATGAAGGTGGGAAAGAACTGTCCTTTGTTATGTCACTAGGCTGGAGGGAGGGCTCTGTGAGTGCTGCTTGAACCCCCTGTGCAGTCCCTGGGAAAGAAGCAGATGAGATTGTGATTCTCCTTCTACTATCTGGTCTATTTAAAGCAGTTGTATTTGGAAGAAATGAGCATGAGCCACAGCATTCTGGCTCTGGCAGAGGCAATCTGAGCTCAAACACAGTCTGGCTTTAGCTAACGCCCTGTGCGAACAGGGTCAGGACGAGATGTGTTGGTCACCTACTGGGTGTTCTCTGCTTGCATGCCCCATCCCTTTATTCTCTGTCCTTTGCCCTGATGGTGGCCCACCAGCTGCCTATAGACAGCTTCACCAAGGTTGATCTTCATGGCTTTCTACTAATGGAGGGCACCTGCTGGGGACAGAAGGGTGAGAGGGCGGTTCTGCAGCTCTGGACCAGCTGTCTCTCTCTCGGCTCTAGTGGTCACTGCATCTGGTAACACACCTCCTCCCTTTCCTTCTACAATCCTCAAGGTGGTAACAGCCTCCAGCAGTTGGTGGTTCTGGGTGCCTCAGTAACTCCTGTCAATTCCTTTAATCCTGCCCACCCTTCTATAAATAGTCCCTTCATTAACTTCTTTTCAGTCAAACACTTTGGAGTGTGCCATCTGTTCCCTGCCAGGCCCTCATTGACACTGTCACTAAACCTTTTCATTTAGGCTTAAAACAAGTTGGTGTAGCCTGCCTACCCAGAGTTAGTAGCAAACCCCTATAGCTTGCTGTTGTGGGCATAGCTTCTGGATATAACCCCCTTGTTAGGGGAACTGTTGGCACTGTGTTGCCCAAATTTTTAATTTGTGTCCTTATTGATCTATTACTTTGTTTCCTAGCCTTAGTCTGTGATTTGTAGTGAAGTATGAATAACAAAATTTTAGGCAGCCACTGAATAGTGTGGTAGAGCTGTGTGACCTTGGGCAGTTACTCAACTTCCTCGTGCCTCAGTTTTCCTCATGTCTAAAATGGAGATAATAATGGCATAACCATATCAGGTTTGCATGAGTGTTACCTAAGCCTAAGTGTGTAAGGCACATAAGATAGGGTATGGCATGTAGGATGTCTCAGTAAATAGTAGCTATTGTTATTATTATGAGAAAAGATTATACTTGGAATTAAATGATGAGGTTTGATTTCCAGTTCTGTCATTGAATAACTGGGTGACATGGACTATCACTTAAACTCTTTAAGTAATAGCTTCTACATTCATAGCATGGAATTAGTAAAACTTGCCTCACTCAAACCAAAATGTGATGATGTATGGAAAAGGTCTTTGTATACTTTAGAGCACTATACGACCATAATGCAGCCTAACCCTGAGTGAGCCTGTGGGAACCGAGGGCTATCCCATGACACTGGTGTTTGCATTTCTTCTTAAGTGGGGCCTCTCCCCACCAGCCAATTTTTGTTTAAAAAAATATTTTTTTTGAGAGAGAGAGAGGTAGAGAGAGACACACACAGAGACAGGGAGACAGGAACATTGAGCTGCTCCTGTATGTGCCCTGACTGGAGATTGAACCATCAGTCTCTGACCTTCAGGACGATGTTCCAACCAACTGAGCTATCTGGCCAGAGCTCACCAGCCAATATTTTGGATGCTGCCTGATGGGTAGAGCTTCCTCCCCTCCCCCTTTGCTCACGGGCACTCCTGGTGAAAAAGGTGCAGAACGATGATGGTTGCTGCTTTGTCTCTCCTTATCCCTGAAACTCTGCACTCTGACCATCCGTATGGGATATGCCCAGTTCCCTTGCTCCGGATGATTTCTGGAAAATCATGCCTGCTCAGCACAGGCAGAGCTCATGGGGTCCCTCTGTGAACTTGCTGATTTCTGACAGCATGACTCAGGCCATCAAACTCCCTGTGCTCACAGCCAGGCCTGTTGGCCTGACACAAATGCTACTATCCCTGGTGGTGAACCAAAGGCTATTTATGAGGCTCTGCCAGCATCTGTCTCCTAAGGGCTATCATGCCAGCATTTGAGTGCCCCAAATACGTATTTTCTCTGTCTCCAGGCTCCTCTCCCCTCTCTTGTGTCTCTCTTCTAGTGCTGGCTAACATACACTCTTCTTTGGCTTTCACTTAAATCACCTGCGTGAGGGGATGTTTTTATGCCCTTCTTTGGGCATTTTTAGACGATGACAAACTGACCCGCTCCCCCTTCCCAGAATGGGTTGTTTTTGTTTTATTTGGTTGGCAGACACCTGTAGGCACTGCGTGTCCCACCCGCCTCATTGTCACACAGCCGCAGTCAGCCAGCCCTGTTGCAGGTGCACTGTCGGCCTGGAAGACCTGGAAGGCGACAGTGTGGCCCAGGCAGGTTGATGTGGGATGTGACAGCAAGGAGAAGTGTGGCTCTTGCCTTGTTCAGTCCATGCCTCTCAGAACAGGAAGGATAATCAGAGGTCTGAAATCATAGGCTGAAATGCCAAATCAGGCCACTTAGACAGCAAAGCTCTTATTATACTGGTCAAGATTTCCCACCAAACTCCCCTAAAGATCCAGTTCCTACTTTCACTCAGAAGTAATTATGCTAAGTCCCATTTTTTAAGCCACACCCATGAATTACTGGGTGGATGAAGCAGATGGGAAACTGTTCCTTTCTGTTTACTTCATGTGTTTTCACTGACCCAGTTCTGCCTGTGCTGAACATTTTTAATGATCTTTTATTTGCTGATTTCAATATTGAGTATGAGGTTTCTGAAAATGCCTATTCTTCAAATAATAAAAATGCTTCAACCTTCAACAGTGCATTTATTATTAAGTGAAAGAGGTTCATGTTATTATACTTAAGGGGGAAATATCAGAGATTCTAAACGACAACTTTCATTCTGGTTGGTTTTTTAATTTTTTAATTGATGATACCTTTAGCATTCACTTAGCTAAAACAAATGTAATACTAGGAAGTTGTATATAAATATATGTATTTACACACACTTTTAGGAGAAAATATTATTTTACTGTGCAAAGTAGGAGAAATGTAGAAGTGTGATGATGGTTTTTGATGCATTTTGAATCTTGTTACAGGGATTTATATGCTACTATGGTACATTATCTAGACCTTTGGGAGGTAAATCTCAGAAATCCCATTAGCTATTGGGGTTTCAGTTGCAAAAGCCCTGAGTGACATGCTCTGCCTCAGATGGAAGTTTTTTGACAGTGTTCTCCCCACTACCTGATACAATGATCATTTTAATGAACTCCATGTCCTTGAGTCATATCTTAATTAGAACTTGCTGGCTCAATAGGAAAAAAGAAGCTACAGATCACAGCTGCACAAAAGTACTTAAAGAATTTCATTATTGAAACTTTCCTCTCCCAAATATTAAGAGGGTGTGTGAAATCTTTCTGCCGTTGTTGGATTGGAACATGATAGTCTCCTAAATATTTCTTTTAAATGGTTGATGATAGAAAATTTTAGATAATAATGTGATGAAACTCTATTCATTACCTAGTTTTAACAATTGTCAAGATTTTGCCAACCATGTTTCATCTATCTGCCTTATTATTATTATTATTAGCATTTTAGAGCAAATTCAAGATAAAATAAATGCCTGTGTGATGGTTAATTTTATGTGTCAATTTGGCTGGGCCATTATATTAATCTGCTCAGGTTGCCATAACAAAATGCCATAGACTGGATGGATTAAACAACAAAAATTTATTTCTCACAGTTCTGGAGGCTGAGAAGTCCAAGATCAAGGTGCCAGCAAGGCAGGTCTCATTTCAAGGCTTCTTCTCTTGGTTTACAGGGAGCTGCCTTCTTGCTGATGTGACCCAAGCACACATCACCAGTTTCGATAATAAATTATGTAGGGATGATCTTGTTTTTTGTATTTTTTTTTTTTTTTTTTTTACAGGGACAGAGAGAGAGTCAGATAGATAGGGTCAGACAGACAGGAATAGAGAGAGGTGAGAAGCATCAATCATTAGTTTTTCGTTGCCATTGTGACACCTTAGTTGTTCATTGATTGCTTTCTCACATGTGCCTTGACCGCGGACCTTCAGCAGACCGAGCAACCCCTTGCTGGAGCCAGTGACCTTGGTCCAAGCTGACGAGCTTTGCTCAAGCCAGATGGGTCCCGCGCTCAAGCTGGCGAGCTCGGGGTCTCAAACCTGGGTCCTCTGCTTCCCAGTCCGACGCTCTATCCACTGCGCCACCAGCTGGTCAGGCAAGGATGATCTTGTTTTATGTATACCTCCTTCCCCACCTCTACCCACACCTCTCTGTATTGTTTTAAAACAAGTCCTAGACTTTACATAATTTCAAAGGTAAATACTTCTTTATGTACCTATAAGAGATCAGGAACTTTTATTCCCTATTAAAAATTATTTTTAGCCCTAACCAGATAGCTTCGTTGGTTAGAGCATCATCCCCAAGTACAGAGATTGCCAGTTTGATCCGTAGTCTGGGCGCACACAAGAACAGATCAATGTTCTTGTCTATCATTCTCTCTCAACTCAATAAAAAAATAAACATTAAAAAATTATTTTTAATTCTGACTACGAAACTGAAACAAATTAAAAGAAGCAAAATTATAAATATTCATAGATTATACAATTATTAGCCTGGTAAACCCTAGAAATCAACTAGAAATTTATTTTTAAAAAATTAAGGTGAAATATTATAAAATATACAAAAAATAACTTAAGTTATACATTGCAGGAGCCACGAGTATTAAATAGTAGTGAGGCAGGAGAGTAAGAAGCAAGGAAAATTCCCGAGCAAGTGAAATGGGGAAAGTGAGGCAAGATAATTAAACAAGACCAAACAATTTGACCAGTTTACAGACAGCTAGTGAATCGCAAGACCTTATCTCCCCTAACGCAATGATACTTGAGAGCAAATGATTAATACAGAGCTCTCCCCCCTGACCAGAGACTATAGCTGAAATCACCCTTGTCAGGGAGATGGAGATCAGAGATTCAAGTAATGCCATTTGTGCCAGCCAAACCCAAGGATGGATGAAGTCTGGAGAACAAATAACAAACTTGATTATAGCCAGACAGACTGAAGATAAAAGTAAAGCATGAGACTGACCAGAGAATGATCCCAAACTCTTCTATATGCTTATTTTGATACACCAACATATTGAAGGACTCACCTGGAAAGCTGATAAATATTCTACTAAAATCCTCCCCTAAGATTCTTGCCTGCAGAAGAGAGATAAAAACCCTCAAGACAAAGGATACCAACAAGTGCTCACTCATGAGCATGCCCATGTCCCTATTGGGCATGAACTTTTTATTTTCTCCTAAACTTTAAGGGTCCCCAAGACACTTGCAACCAAGGGAGCAGTAGGCAGTGGCAGCTTATCTGGGCTTACCCCCTGAACCTGTCTCCAAAGCCCTCTTTTTCTTTGTCTTTCCAGTGAGTTAAAAGCAGCCTCGCCTTGGCTCACTTCTTTCCCATAACCTTCCTAGAGAGCCAAAGCAGAGCACTACCTACACTCTCTCCTGTTACGTCTTCTACCCTAAGCCCTTTCCTTGTTTCACTGTCCCCAGCTTTAATAAATGTCCTCTCAAAATCACCTGAACTCTTGCTGTGAAATCTTTCCTGCGCGACATCAAGAACTCACATACTACAAGCTAGTCAGAGGCAGGCCAGCTCGGGTCTCGATCCCTATCCAGTAAGCAACAGCAGCTCAAATACCAAGGGGCTAAAGAGATTACACAAATGAGTAGAGTAGGCCAGGCAGACAACTGCAGCAAGCTAATTAACTCCAAGATCAGGAATGTCTTTTAAAAACATAACCATACCATCTCTGTCAAGTCTACAAAATAAACAGTAGTTACCTTATCTACCATCTGATATGTGATATTAAGTTAAGATTTCTTGATTGTCTCATAAATGTCTTTTGACAGTTGGTTTGTTGCATTCAAGTTTCACACAAGGTTCACCTGTGACATCTGGCTGGTATATGCTATGAACTGAATTATGTCCCAAATTTATGTGTTGAAGCCCTCGCCTTCATGTTGCTGCATTGGAGACAGGGCTTTTAGGAGTAATTAAGGTTAAGTGAAGTCATAAGGCTAGGGTTCTCAATCCAATAGAATTGGTGGCCTTATAAGAAGAGGAAGAGAGAGAGAAAGATCAACGTTTCTATCTACATGCATACCCAAGGAAAGACCCAGCAAAAAGGTGGCTGTCTGCAAGCCAGGATGTGTTCTCACAAGAACCAGACTGTGCAGGCACCTTGACCTCAGATTTCCACCCTCCAGAGCTGTGAGAAAAATATTTTGTTATTGAAGCCTCAACTCTATGGTATTTTGTTATGTCAACCTGAGGTGACTAATATAATACACTTCTTAAGTTTCTTCCATTTACCCTATGATCACCTCCTTTTTATGCCATTTATTTGTCAATAAAACTGGGTTATATGTCTTGTAGAAATTCACAGTCCAGATTTGATTGATTGTGTTTTCTTGGTATCATCTAACATGTTTCTCTGTCCCTGTGTCTCCTGAAAACAGGTATTTAAACCTAGAGTTTTGATTCAATTCAGATTCATTTTGGCAAGAATTCTCTAAAGGCAGTTCACTGGTCATTCCTATTGCATCACACCAGGAAAAATATGGTGGTTTGTGTTTATATCTTTAGTGATTTTAAGTTGACTGGTAGTTCTAGAGCTATAGTTGTTCTGATTGATCCATAATAAAAATCTCCATGAACATTTATTTCATCTGTTGATTTTAGCAGCCATTGTTGTCCACAGCTTGTCATTCTTCTGCTTTTATTAGCTGTGATTCTTATATGAAGAAAAAATTTCCCATATAAATTACTAGGTTACCCTAAAATTCAGTTTATACAGGAAAAGCAGAATAAAATTCTTTCCTTTTATTAGCTGCTTGTCAGGAGTTGGTACCTTAGAAACTTCCAAAAGAGTACCACTACTTTTTTTTTTAATTATCTTTAGGTGAGCTATTGGATTTTTATGTTTGATATGTTTCAACCTATTATAATTATTATCTTTATGTGGTTCAAATTTATTCAACCATGGCTGGGGAGAAGAACCCCTTTAAGACAGTTTCTGTATCTTTTTGCCATGATCCCATTAGTCTTTGATAATGGCTTTGATTTCAGGCATAACAACATGTTTTACCCTATCTTGAACAATTCCTGCCCAAGAGTTTGAATTAGTTGTTTCTCCAAGGATCACTGGTTTCTATTAGTGAGGAATGGTATTTAGAAACCACATCTAGTGTTAGAGCTGCTTATTGCCACTGAATTGTTTTTACTTCTTGGTCTGATGAATAATATTGATGAAATGAAAATGTCTTCAATAATGAGTAAAACTTTTTAGTTCTTAAATTACTCAAAGACTTTATAAAAGATACTTTAATTAAGAGAAAAATAAAAAAAGTAAAGGGATTAGGCAAAACAACAACAACAACAACTTTATAGACAGAGACAACAGTGTGGGAATTGCAGGAGGGAAAGGGGGGTAGAAGGAGGTGAAGGAAGGTACAGGGAGGATTCACGGTGATAGAAGGTGACAACTTGGGGTGGTGAACACACAATTCAGTATACAGATGATGTATTGTAGAATTGTGCACCTGAAACCTGTATAATTTTATTCACCAAAGTCATTCCCAGTAATTTAATAAAAAATAAATAAAAACAGTATTAGTAGAAAATAAGTGTTAAAAAATATCAACTTGGATAGATAAATGTTTTATAAAAAGGATGACAAATATTGAAATAAAATATATATTTTGCTGAGTGTTGTGTTTTTTTAAATTTTTAAAAATTTATTTACTATTTATTCATTTTAGAGAGGAGAAAGAGAGTGAGAGAGAAAGGGGAGAGGAGCAGGAAGTATCAACTCCCATATGTGCCTTGACCAGACAAGTCCTGGGTCTTGAAACGGCGACCTCAGTGTTCCCAGGTCAACACTTTATCCCCTGCGCCACCACCGGTCAGCCAACTGAGTGTTGTGTTTTATGTTACTTCATTCTTTTTAATAATGGTGGTTTATTTACTATATAACAAATATTTAATTTTATGGTTATAATAATATGATCATATAATAAAATGGTATAAAAATGATTAAATAATATTATTATGTATTAGTAAATGTCCAAACAAAGATAGCTAAATGAATGAATGACACTCATAAATCAGGTTACAGTTTTCTGTTAAGCCCTGTGTTCTCATCTGGGACTCCAAAAATATGCTTACCTCTAGTGGAAAATGGTACATCAAATGGTCTCATCTGGGTTGTTCCAATTCCTGCTCACCCATTAACCTTCTGATTGGCATTTGCCTTCCCCTATAGACTGCTTTATAGGAAAGGGAGTACATTAGCCAATGGATATTAACATTTCATTTGCCAGGCAGTTGCATTTCTTATGGAAAATTTATGCATATGCATTTTGATTTACACATTTGTTTTCTATGACTTTGGTCACTGTGACTCAGCCCCTCAAATCTAATTGACTGGATTAACTGGAAAAATGGAGTCACTGGCCATTCTCAGATCAAACTCTGGATTGACAACCCCACCAAGCTTCTACCATCAGGAGAGGGGTCCTGTCTGCAAAGTCAACCTATCTCTCTTTTTGAGGCACTACATATATTTTTGTCCTCTTGGGAGAGGAACCTCTCACCATCTAGAATGTTGAATGGTACATTTAGCTTTATTTTCTTTGTTTCCAAACACCTTTCTCTTCTTTTTTTGGACTCAACTGTATGTTCAATGGCCCTGAAGTCTTCAACCTCCTTCCTCTCTGGGTCTGCCTGCTGTTTCTTTGGTGGCCTGAAGCCATCCACCACCTCCCCCCTCCCCACTCACACACATGAGCATAATTACCTACTCTTCACTCTTCATATCTCAGCTCAATTATAATTTCTCAGAGACTCCTTCCCCAGCCCTCACACTAGGTGATGTCCTTCTGTTCTAGCTCTCATGGTATGCTGTGCCTTACCTTCCCAACACCTGTCACAGTTTGTAATTAAACATTCATTTGTGTGAGAATTAGTTTGGGTGAGAGATAGGGACCACCTCTGTTGTATTCATCTTAGCATCTTCTGTGCTTGTCACAGGACTCAGCAAAACTATAGGCACTAATTACCAATATCAATGACTGATATCTTCCTGTGGGAGAATGGGAAAGCAGCACACTAGGAAACAGACTCACTCGGACCCACACATGGATGAACTCTTTCATCCAGATTCTTCCTTTCTCCACCTGCAGCTCAGCATCCCTCATGGCTAGGCCAAGGGCAGAGAAAATTATTAGCATCCTCAGTTTCACCACCTGGCTTATCCAGGGGGAACAACCCTTCATTCTGAGTTAGTCTTATGCTGTTAGCTGGTACAGAGTGAGTTTCGGGGTACCTTCCCACATCCTGTCTTTTATCCTACCATAATGGCACTTGCTTTCTAATCAGATTTCCTCCTAAAACTCCAGTTTTCTTCTGTGACAGCCCAATTAATGCTCCATCACTCACTAAGAAGTCAGGATACAGTAAGAAGGTGGCCATCTGCAAGCTTCACCAGTTGTTGAATCTGCCAGCACCTTGATCTTGGACTTAGAGTCCCTAGAACTGTGTTAAATAAAAGTTTGTTGTTAAGCCAGTATTTTCCAAACTCTGGTCTGGATCTATACACTGGGGAAGAATATTTTTTCATTTTTGGTTGCATGAGGTTTTAGAACTGTTTCTATATATTTCTGTATTACTGATTCCAAATCTGAAATTCGTGTTTTGGTGCCTGCTCTAGTTTTTATGCAATTTAATTTCTTTTGTTACAGTTAATGGAATGCGTTGGTTTTTAAATTGGAGTTAAAGGGCAACGACTCTTGGATTGAACATAACTACAAGAAAATTAATGTTTTACAAACATCACTTTTACATAATTGTAGTTGTTTTTAAATGTAAAAAAATATTATCTGATAAAAACAAAATACCCTCTTATTTTGTTTTAAGATTGAATCATGGCTTCTTCGAGTAGGCGTAAATGTAAGAATAGTCCTGACACCTTCTGTTATATATGTGGCTGTTACACACTTCAATGTCAAAGGCGCAATATTTCATCATTTGTGACACGTGCATATATTGCCTATTTTCAAGTTCCCCTTGGCGATCAAGACAAGAATTGGGCTCCTCATATTGTGTGTCATAAATGTGAGGAAATGCTTCATGACTGGACAGAAGAAAAACACAAAGGAATGCCTTTTGGTATTCCCATGGTTTGGTGTGAACCTAAGGACCACAGCAGTGACTGTTATTTCTGTCTGATCCATACAAAGGGCATCGGCAAGAAAAAATGTCATATGATCGTATATCCTAATATTCCTTCAGCAATAGGACCTATCCCACACTCTGAGACACTCCTAGTTCCAGTTTTCAATGGTTTTATTTCTTCTAAGGACGAAGAAAGTGAACATGGTGACCAAGTGTATTTTGATAAGATGCATGAGGAAATGGTTGTAGAATCTGAAGGGTCTTCTTCTGATGCCAAGCAGTCATTAACCCCTCAGCAGTTTAGCCAACCTGAATTGAATGACTTATTAAGAGATTTGGGCCTATCAAAGACAGCAGCTGAGTTATTAGCCTCCTGGCTTCAAGAAAATAATGTACTTTACCAGCCAGCTAAAGTATCCCATTTCAGGAAGCGTGAACAAATTTTTGTGGACTTTTTTTCCAAAGACAAACACTTTGTTTACTGTCATGATATCAGTAGTCTTCTCAGCCAGCTAGGTATTACCACTCACAGTCCAACAGAATGGCGGCTATTTCTTGACAGCTCTAAACGGAGTCTGAAATGTGTTCTCCTACACAATGGTAATGTTTATGCAGCAGTTCCAATTGGTTATTCAACTCATCTGAGAGAAGATTATAATGACATAAAAATTGTCCTTGACTTTCTGAAGTATGAGGAGCATAACTGAGTCATTTGTGTGGATCTTAAAATGGTAAATTTCCTGCTAGGACAACAGAGAGGTTTCATGAAGTATCCTTGCTTTCTGTGTCTGTGGGACAGCTGAGCTTAGGAGAAACACTGGACACAGAAGGAGTGGCCGAAACGTGAAGCTCTGAAAGTAGGAATGCAAAATATTGTGAATGAACCCGTAGTTAATCGAGGCAGGATCATTTCCCCCCACTTTACATCAAACTTGGCTTAATGAAGCAGTTTGTTCAGGCTTTGAATAGAGAAAGTGAATGCTTTCAACATATTATTTCTGCTTTTTCTGCCTTGTCTTTTGAGAAGATAAAAGCAGGTATATTCAGTAAACCTCAAATTTGAACCCTCATACGTGACGAAGAATTTGCTAGGAAGATGAATAAGGGGAAGAAAGCAACATGGCAGTCTTTTGTGGCAGTTACAAAGAACTTCCTTGGCAACAAAAAAGCAGAAAACTATGAAATTCTGGTTCAAAGGATGCTGTTGGCTTTCCACGACATTGGATATAACATGAGCATTAAGATTCACTTCCTGAACAGTCACCTTGATAAGTTTTCCAAAAATCTTGGAGCTGTCAGTGATGAGCAGACTACTGCTAGAGCATCAAACAAGATTGTCCTCAACAAGTACACAAATGCAAGAGCTACAAATGCAAATTTTTGCCTGAATAGAATTTAAATAAGTTTTGCGCAAATTTTATGATTAAAATATCTGTTTTAATATGTTCTTTTTCGAAATTGTAGATAAATTCTGATGAAATAATCTTTTAGTGTATTAGTGTATTTACTGCATTATATAAATTATTATATTTCACAAAGATGATGCCCAAGAAGACATTCTCTACTTCATTATGTTAAACTAAATGTTGAAAATTTTACAATAAGGTGAAAACCTAAAATCTTGAATTGCAAAAAAACTAGCTTACAGAGAAAAACTTGTCAGATTTGAGATCAGCACACTCAAATTAGGTAAGAACACGTGTTTTTGTGGATGCAACAAAAATTTTGTTCCCTAGTGGGATCTTCATACAACATCAGAGTGGTTAACTTTTCATGGACCTGCATGAAATTTCTGGCAGATGGGCCAGTGTTTGAAAAACACTGGTTTAAGTCATCTGTTCTATGATATTTTGTTATAGAAACCTGCACTAAAAGAGCAACTTTATAAAATAGGGACAATTTTTATATTCTTTTAACAAATATGAAACTGGGAGATGTTGTGTATTCTACCCTTGGGACACAACTAGTAAGCAGAGGAGTCAGGATTTGAGGTCCTGAGCTGAGAACTGGGGATATGCAATCAAATAAAGCACTTTGAGTTCTTCTCACCATCTAGTCAGAGCAACAAGCAGAAAAAGTCAGTGATTACCAGAACATGTGAGAAATTCAGATACTATCGCACAGGGAGCTCTCTGTGTAACAGAGGAGGGAGGCTTAGGTTAGAGTGGGATGGGAGGGCTAAGAGATGAAACCAACTTTGAATCCCAGCTGTGCAACTTTCTAGTGTTCTGACCTTGAGCAAAGCACTTAACCCCTCTAAGTCTTGGTTCCATCATCTGGGGAAAGGGGATAGCACTTAACGCTACTTTTTGTGAAGATTAAATGAAACAGTGTAGGTGGAAGGGACTCCCTAAGATAAGTGTGAGAGCCTGGTGGCCTCAGGGGCCTGGGAAGGCTCATGGAGAAAGAGATGGGTATGCATGGTTCAGAAAGGAGGAGAGATGCTCTAAACAGTGAAAACAGCACCAGGTAGAGGGCTTGGGCTCATCAGGGTTTCATCACTCAAGTGTAATACTGAATTGAATTTACTTCTTATGGATGGACATTGTCTGAAGTGGCCCCTTCATGAGCTCACAGGTGGGCAAGCTTCTACTGCACAGTGCACCTTAATTCTGCCTCAGGCCCACACTCCCCTCTTCCCAGCAGCTGGGTGGACCAGGAAGTCTTCCTAAATGGCTGGATGATGAGACAGAAGGTAGCACTCAAATCTGGCTCAGTCACCACTAGCTGTGTGACATGGGGACATGGTTAAATATCTCTGACCTTTATTTTTTTATCTGAGATCTGGGGACAATGTACTTATTTTGAATTGTTTTTTAAAACATTAAAAAATTTATTGACTGATTTTAGACAGAGAGAGGAAAGGAGGAGAGAGAAAGAAACTTTAATTTGTTGTTCCACCTATTTATGCATTCATTGGTTGATTTTCTTTTTTTTTTAAACAGGGACACAGAGAGAGAGGGATAGATAGGGACAGACAAACAGGAACGGAGGAAGGTGAGAAGCATCAATCATTAGCTTTTCGTTGCCGTTGCGACACCCTAGTTGTTCATTGACTGCCCTCTCACATGTGCCTTGACTGCGGGCCTTCAGCAGACCGAGCAACCCCTTGCTGGAACCAGTGACCTTGGGTCCAAGCTGGCGAGCTTTTGCTCAAGCCAGATGGGCCCGCGCTCAAGCTGGCAAGCTCGGGGTCTTGAACCTGGTTCTTCAGCATCCCAGTCCGATGCTCCATCCACTGCGCCACCACCTGGTCAGGCCATTGGTTGATTCTTATATGTGCCCTGAACAGGGATGGAATCTGCAACCTTGGCATATTCGGGGAATGCTCTAATTAACTGAGCTACCTGGCCAAGGCCTTTTGTATGTTTGTTTTAAGGCCTGAAGATAATGTATGTACAGGGTTTTACACAAAGCCTAGCATATAGTTATTATTCCATAAAATGGTAATTATTACCACTAAAGATTTGGGGAAACTTTGTAGTCTTGAATGAGGGGTGGCTATATAATAATACCCTAAACTGTGGGACTGTTAAAAAAAATCACAATTAAGATCAGCCCAGCTTTACTGTAAACAGCAACCTTATTAAAAAAAAAACGGAACCATAACAAACGTAACAGCAAAGCACACAAATCATAAGTACACACCTTGTTAAACTTTTACAAAATGAACACACCCATGTAACCAATGTCAGGTCACGGAACCTGATCAGCACACCAGAATGCCGCCTTGCACCCTGCCCCTCCAGTTAGCACCCTGCCTTGTCACATCATTCTGACATCTATCACTGTAAGTGACTTTTGGCTGTTTTTTGAACTTTTGTGCCTGGCTTCTTTCATTCTACATTATGTCTGTGAGCCTTGACTCTGTTGTTTCTTATAGTTGTGGCTCTTTCATCCACATTGCTGCCTAGTGCTCTCTGTGTGAATATACTGCAATATATTTTATCCATTTTAATTGAAATATCTTAAAAACAATTTTTAATGTGGGACATCTAGACAGTTTCTTCCTTCCTTCCTTCCTTCCTTCCTTCCTTCCTTCCTTCCTTCCTTCCTTCCTTCCTTCCTTCCTTCCTTCCTTCCTTCTTTCTCCCTCCCTCTTTCTCTCTTTCATTTCCTTCCTTCCTTCCTTCCTTCCTTCCTTCCTTCCTTCCTTCCTTCCTTCCTTCCTTCCTTCCTTCCTTCCTTCCTTTCTTTCTTTCATTCTTTCTTTCTTTCCGTAACTAATAGACAGACAGAAGACAGGCAGGGAGAGAGATGAAAAGCATTAACTCATAGTTGCCACACTTCGTTCATTGATTGCTTTTCATATGTGCCTTGCGGGTGGGGTTCTAACCAAGACAGTGACCCCTTGCTCAAACCAGTGACCTTGGGCTGTAAGCCAGCAACACTGGGCTTCAAGCCAACGGCCTTTGGGCTCAAGCCAGTAACCATGGGATCATGTCCATGATCCCACACTCAAGCTAACAACCCTGTGCTCAAGCTGGTGAGCTGTACTCAAGCCAGTGATCTCAGAATTTTGAACCTGGGTCCTCAGCGTCCCAGGTTGACGCTCTATCCACTGTGCCACCACTGGTAAAGCTTTTTTTGCTTCTGTAATTTCTTTTTGGACAATTTTCTTAATTGGCTACCTAGTTTTTAGCCTGTGTATGCTTATACACACAAACAAGTTACCGTATTTCCCCATGTATAAGATGCACCCTTTTCCAAAAAATTTGGAGTCTAGACCCAGGCTGGTTGGCTCAGCAGTAGAGGGTCAGGCCGTCGATTCTTGTTCAGGGCACACAGGAGAAGTGCCCATCCGCTTCTCCACCCTCCTCCCTCTCTTTTCTCTCTATCTCTCTCCTCCCTTCTTGCAGCCAAGGTTCCATTGGAGCAAGGTTGGCCTTGGCGCTGCGAATGGCTCCATGGCCTACGCCTTAGGTGCTAGAATGGCTCCGGTTGCATTGGAGCAACGGCCCAGATGGGCTGAGCATTGCCACCTGATGAGCATGCCAGGTGGATCCTGGTGGGACGCATGAGGGAGATTGTCTGTCTGCCTCCCCTTGCTTCTCACTTCAGGGGAAATAAAAAATTTGGGGTCTAAAAACTGGGTGCATCTTATACAGTGGTTGTGGCATTTCAAATGTTATAGATGAACTGAGGATGAGGCAGTATGTGAAGATGGTGATTCGTCATCAGACACAGATGAGGACAAGCTAATGGATGGGAGTTTTGACAGTGATGAGTTATATAAATTTTATGATGAATAAAACTTGAGTTCAATAACTTTATGTAATACATTTTTTTTCAAATTTCGGGCCCCAAAATTAAGGTGCATCTTATACATGGGAGCATCTTATACATGGAGAAATATACTAAATTCTTACCCTTCATTAATCTTGGCACAAAACCTGTTAGGAAACCTAGGGGCACTGGTGAGCCCACTCTCTCACAGCCCTGCCAGAGAGTGAGTTTCTAGTCTCTGTGGAGGAGGGGCAGCTCTACACTGAATGGTCAACTGGTAGGAGACAGATCAATGCACATTCTAGTATCCTTTGAAAAACTTTGTCCCTTTATTCAATTGTTTGTTTCTACCTGTATTTCTTTTCAAGAAGAAGAAATTTTTCAACCTAAGAAACTTTTACTTTTTAATCTTCAAACCTGCCTCACTTCCCAGCAGAACTATGACTATGTTGGAAATGTTTATTTGCTTAAGTTAACAGGAGTGACATTGCTTTGATGATGGGGATCCTAGCTCCTCTCCGCATTTTGTTTATTTTATTGAAAATCCCAGGATGATACGTATAAAGTGGGAGGCTGGCCAGCTTGGTCATGGATTATTTGAGCTGAGCAGCTGGAATTACTTCTCATATATTTTGGCAACAAGGAAATCCCAAATGTATCTTGCTCCAAGCACTTTTACACAGATTTTAAAAAAATTCTGTAGTTTAGAAATCTAATCCCTACACCCTTAATTACTTTATCCTCATTCAAGCAGTGTTTGCAAAAAGATATTTTGTTCCAAGAAACCTGAAAGCCATTAAAAATCCTACTCACTTTACTCTTCCTTGCCAGAAATATAAAGAGTGATTGCCAAGAATAAAGGAAGCTTCACAAACACTTTGTAAAACTGTTTGGCATTCCTTCTCAAAATCGAATGTTTGTATAACCTATGACCCAGAGATTGCATTCCTGGGTATACACCCAACAGAAATCCATGCAGAGATATGCACTAAAAGACATGGACCAGAACAGCACAATTTCTAACAACTCCAAATTGTAAGCAAACTCAAATATCCATGAACAACAGGATGGATGAATAAATTGTTGTGTAAGTCACACAATGGAATATTACATAGCAATCAAATGAGTAAACTATAGCTATGCATAACACCCTGGATGAATCTCAAAAACATAATATTGAATAAAGAAAGTTGTATAAGAAAGAGAGTACATATTATATCATTCCATTTCAGCAAAATATATTTTTTTTTAGATTTAGCGAAACAAGTCTTTGTTGTTAGAGGTGAGAATAGTGGTTAACTTTGGGGAGTGAAAAGGGGATAGTGATAGAGGAGGCTTAGGGAGCCTTCTGTGGTGCATTCTACTTATCGACCTGGGAGGTTGTTTTATAGATGTGAGACCCTTGTGATAATCACTATCCACTTTTGATTAGTGAGTTTTTATAAATAAGTTTTTTAAAGTAAAAAAAAAAGTTCTATACCTCACAAATTTAAATATTTTAGGAGAGTAATCTAAATCTGAAAAAATATATTCCTTTCCCCCAAATCTCATCCTCATTGCTTCATCTAATACTGAGGCAGCCTTCATCATAAAGTACATAATTGCGTATTTGAATCATTTGTAATACCCAGAATGCACATCAGTATAGCAGTTTAGGTTACAAAATAATCTATTAGTCTCCTGATTATAGATTCTTATAGCTCTCTTCACAGATAAGCTACAGTTTTCTTATAATTCATTAAAAATATTCATTTCCACCTGACCAGGCTGTGGCGCAGTGGATAGAGCGTCGGACTGGGATGCGCGTAGGACGCAGATTCGAAACCCCGAGGTCACCAGCTTGAGTGTGGGCTCATCTGGTTTGAGCAAGGCTCACCAGCTTGAGCCCAAGGTTACTGGCTTGAGCAAGGGGTCACTCAGTCTGCTATAGCCCCCCGGTCAAGGCACGTATGAAAAAGCAATCAATGAACAGCTAAGGTGCTGCAATGAAGAACTGATGCTTCCCATCTATTCCCCTTCCTGTCTGTTTGTCTATCTGTTCCTCTTTCTGTCTCTGCCACAAATATATATATATATATATATATATATATATATATATATCCATTTCCCTATTAGTTAAAAAGAAAAAACAAAAAAGAATATACTTTTGGACCATCCCACTCTTTTCTAGCATAATATGATTTTCTGAATCTTGACACAAGCTTGACTGGGATTGGAACTCAAATATACGTATAGGAAATTTTCAAGTTGTCAAATGATAAAATAATTTTTGTGTATTTCAATGTGCTTACTGATTAATTACATGCTCCTGCTAAAAGTAACTATTTACTGAGTTCTTGAACTAATAAAACCAACCATCTAAGTTTTCTGTCCAAAGCCACTATGTCTTTGGCATTGCATGAATGTTAATGAGGGTGGCCAGTGCAGGCACATTTGGGTAGTTAAGTCTCCACTTAGTGGATATAATAATAAGTGCTTTCATTGTTCTTAGAGAAAAAAATGTGATTACGGACTTAGGGAGGCAGTATTCAAGAAGCGTTCTGCTTAACCACAAAACCTATGCATATGTATAATAATGTGTTATGGTTAAAGGGATTACAGGAGAAAAAAGTAAAGGCAGCCTTTTGCCTTTCAGATCAAGACCTGGTCTGGTCTGTCATTATACCACACACCATTTATTTGTGTTTACATTACACAAAATCTATTGGATCCATTACTTTTTCAGTTTCTCTTTCCTTTTCTCCTGTGGCATAGGTGCATCAGAATGGCTAATACCTGACTGTTCATGGAAGGAATGGATACAAGACAATGGATATTGGTTTATAAAAACTGGATTGGACCTTGGACGCCTACTAACACAATCCTCTCATTTTTTCCGGTAAAGAGCCTGCGGGCCAGAGCAGCCAATAGTAACCAAAGGCAGAGGTAGAGGCTGCGGCTTCCCTTTGTCTTGTTTATTGTCTCTCTGCCCCTCTGCTGGTAAAATAGGGCTGCTGGCTGTTGCTTCACTTAGCAGAATTTGGCTAAAAACAAGCTTATCCAAAAATCAGAGTCCACAACAGAGGCTTTCTCAGTTCTTGTCACCCTGCTGCCCACTCATACACGGTCCTTCTATCCCCAGGGCTCTACCCTGAGCCTCTATTTCCAAAGCTTGGCTTTCAACATGCTGTCTCAGGTCTTTGCAATAGAAGTCCTACACTCTTATCACTACTGAGTTCTTAATGAACGTTGTGAATTCTGTTTGCCCTTCTGTCTCCATTCTCGTGAGAATTTACCTGTCAGGGTTGGACAGATCCTAAGATCTGTCAGTTGCTACCCTGACCTATCTTAGTGATTCTTTTAAAAACATAAAATAAAAACGTGGCCTCATTTATGTTAAGCAAGAAGAGACAGGACACCGGCTTGGTACTCAAGCAGAGTTCTTTGCAAGATGAAAATGACTGAAAACAAAAATTATCCATAATAGGAAGAAATCCTGAGAAGTTGAATGATGAATAAAAATGACACTGATGCTTCTACCTCTGGAGACCTTTGAATAACATGGCAATGCTGCCACTGGGATAAGTCCCTGCCTTTAATCTAGGAGCTTGGTGATAACTGGTTCACGAACCAGGCCAGGGTACTCCCATGCTGCCACTGATACCTCGCATATCCTGTAGGACATCTGTGAATGAAGGTCTCATTTCAAAAAGGAACCAGAATTTGGTTAGTGATTCTAGAGGCCTTCAAAGAGGGTTTGAAATGAAAATATATGGCTCCTAAAACAAAAGGAAATTTTGTTAGTCTAAGTGGAAATAGTACCATAGGACTACTTTAAATGCATATATAAAGGTATTAGCTCAATACACATCTAACTTTTTTTTTTTTAAGTGTGAGAGAGAGACAGACAGACAGGGAGGGAGAGAGATGAGAAGCATCAACGCATAGTTGTGGCACCTTTAGTTGTTTATTGATCGCTTTCTCATATGTGCCTTATTCAGAGACTCCATCTGAGTGACCTCAGGCTCAATCCAGTGACCACAGCGTCATATCTATGATCCCATGCTAAACCAGTGACCCCACACTCAAGCTGGTGAGCCTACACTCAAGCTGGTGAGTCCTCACTCAAGCTGGCAACCTTGGAGTTTCAAACCTGGGTCCTCAGCATCCCAGGCCAACACTCTATCCACTGCACCACTGCTTGGTCAGGCACATCTAGCTATTCTTGAAGCACACACATATATATTAAACTTTTAATGTTTTCTGTTGGTGCAAACAGAAGCTCTATGTAATTGATCAAAGATTTTGGGATTTTATTAAGAATTCCAGGAATCTAAAGCCTTCTGGGAAGTAATAAACAAACCACAGAAAAGATGTTGATCAAGACAGTCTGAGAGGCCTTGGCTGGTTACTTAGTCAGTTAGAGCATCATCCTGAAACACCAAGGTTGCAGTTTTGATCCCAGAACAGGACACATACAGGAAGCAAACGATGAACACACAACTAAGTGGAACAACAAATGAATGTTTTTCTCTCTCTCTCTCTTCCTTCTTTCCTCTGTCTCTCTAAAGCCAATCAATTATTTAAAAAATGATAGGCTAAGGATATTACTGAAGTTACTGAAGTCAAGGAGGGGCTTACCACTTGGCATGCTCTACTCAAGGACAGAGATGGTTGTCCTAAAGTAGTTTTTACTTACTTGCAACAAGTAAGTAAAGGAAACACAGGATTTATATCCATAACTGTCTTTTCAAAAGGAGGCTTAGTCTTTGCTTATATACATTATTTTAGCAATTACATGTTGATTTCTTCTTTGCGGTTGGCTACACTTATCTTTTAAATTTTTTTTAAATTTATTGATTTATTTTGGTGACAGAGAAAGAGAGAGAGAGAGAGAGAGAGAGAGAGAGAGAGAGGGAAGGAGGAAGAAAGACTGAAAGAAGTATAGACTTGTTGTTCCACTTGATTGTACAGTCATTGGTTGCTTCTTGTATGTGACCTGACCAGGGATTGAACCTACAACTGGTATATTGGGATGGATACTCCAACCAACTGAGCTACCCAGCCAGGGCCTACATTTATCCTTGAGTTTCTTTGAAGCTCATCCTGCTTACAGATGCATGTGCAAAATACTGTGTTGCATTTTAATGTTTTGCAAGATACTTCTAAGTAAGAACTGCCAGAGCTTGAGATAGTTGTCCTATCTAACAAAAATGTCCAGCTTTCAGTGTTTGTAAGGGCATGGAAAGGAGTAAGCTGGCAAAACCTTTCAGGAGGGGAGGGTAGGTTGTCAGTATGCTTTATTTTATTTTATTGATTTATTTTTATTGATTTTAATTTATTGTGTTTAGATTCTAGTGTCCCCCCGAATGCATCCACCCCATTACCCCATGTTCCCTTCAACATACCCTTTGATCCCCTTACCTAAACATCCTCTTCCCTTCCCTCCAGGATTTGCTTTTCTGCTCTCTATAACGTTGTGTTATGTGTATATAATTTTACCAATCTCTTTCCCTTCTCTGATCCTATCCTCTCATCCCCTTTCCATCTGTCCACTTTCCCTCTGTTCCCTTTGATCCTGCCTCTGTCTCTATTCCATTCTTCAGTTCATATTGTTCACTGGATTCCTCAAATGAGTGAGGTCATATAATATTTTTCTTTCTCTGCCTGACTTATTTCACTTAACATAATAGTTTCCAAGTCTATCCATGTTGTCGCAAAAGGTAAGATTTTCTTCTTTTCCATGGCCCCATAGTATTCCATTGTGTATATGTACCACAGCTTTTTAATCCACTTGTCCACTGATGGACATTTGGGTTGTTTCCAGATCTTGGCTATTATAAACAATGCTGCCATAAACATTGGGAACCACACAATGGGAGAACATATTCGACAATATGTCTGATAAGGGGTTAATAACCAAAATTTATAAAGAATTTCTAAAACTCAACATCAGGAAGATAAACAATCCAATCAAAAAATGAGTAAAAGGCCTGACCAGGCGGTGACGCAGTGGATAGAGCGTCAGACTGGGATGCAGAAGACCCAAGTTCAAGACCCCGAGCTTGCCAGCTTGAGCGCGGGCCCATCTGGCTTGAGCAAAAGTCGTCAGCTTGGACCCAAGGTTGCTGGCTCCAGCAAGGGGTTGCTCGGTCTACTGAAGGCCCACGGTCAAGGCACATGTGAGAAAGCAATCAATGAACAACTAAGGTGTTGCGACGGCAATGAAAAACTAATGATTGATGCTTTTCACCTCTCTCCGTTCCTGTCTGTCTGTCCCTATCTATCCCTCTCAGTGACTCTCTCTTTCTGTCCCTGTAAAAAAAAAAATGGGTAAAAGAAATGAATAGACACTTCTCCAAAAAGGACATACAAATGGCCAATAGACAGATGAAAAAATGTTCAACATCACTAGTCATTAGAGAAATGCAAATTAAAACCACAATGAGATATCACCTCACACCAGTTAGAATGGAGCTCATTAACAAAACAACACAGAATAAGTGCTGGGGAGGATGTGGAGAAAAGGGAACCCTCCTGCATTGCTGGTGGGAATGCAGACTGGTGCAGCCACTGTGGAAAACAGTATGGAGATTCCTCAAAAAATTAAAAGTCAAACTGCCTTTAGCCATCCCACTCTTGAGAATATATCCCAAGAACACCACATCACTGATTCAAAAGAAGAAATGCACCTCCATGTCAGTATGCTTTAAAAGTTATTAAAATGTAGTTATTCTTTGGTAGAGCAAATTCACTTCTAGAAATTTATGCTTGAGGAAATAAAAAGACAAGTGTATGTATAAATAAGACTTTATTGCAATAATATTTACTAAAAACAAAACAAAAGATCCTGGAAATAACTTAAATATCTATAAATAAGGAATCAGTTAAATAAATTAAACTTCAACCATTCTCTGAAACATTATTTAGTCTCTAAAAATATTCTGGAAAATGTATATTAAAAACACTGAGTGAGAAATGTAGGCTATAAAACAGGATGGGTTTTAATATGTTTTTGTAAAGTGAGAGGAGTATGAGTATGTGCTTCTACGTATATATAAAAAAAGGTCTAGAAATCTCTATACCCAAATGCCAGCAACTGTCAAATTACAAATGATCTTTATTTTCTTCTTTATAGTTTACTTTCTTTTTTGGATTTATTTTGTATAAATTTCTTGAGAATTTTCAAAAATTAGGAAAAAAGTATAAAATATTGAAATTAAAGTTGCTATTTTTATTCTCCAAACTTATCTGAAAGAAACAAACACTATTTGGTATTTAGTGTTTATCTTCTGTATGCATCAGGATTCTCCAGAGAAACAAAACTGATAAAGTGTGTGTGTGTGTGTGGGGGGGGGGGGGGGTAATGCTATACATATTGACCTGGGCTTGACAAGTAATATGCAGATGTGAGATGCATATACACACACAAACACACACCGCCCACATATATGAAATAGAACCAATAGAATACATGTGAAAGAGAGATTTATTATAAGGAAATGACTCATGATGGTGGAGGATGAGTATCCCAATATCAACATGGTTACTTGACAATCTGGAGTCTAAGGAAGAGTCAATGTCTCAGTTCAAGGCCAAAGGCAGGAATAAAGTTGAGGTTCCAATTTGAAGGCAGTCTGCTGGCAGGAAAGAATTCTTACTTGAGGGAATTAGGTGTTTTTTTTTTTCCAGGCCTTCAGGTGATAGGATGAGGCCTGCCCATATTAGGGAGCACAATCTGCTTTACTTGGTCAACCAATTAAAATCTTAATCTGATCCAAAACCAACCTTGCAGAAACACCCAGGATAATATTTTACTAAATATCTGGGTTCCCCTTTCGCTCAGTCAAGATGACACATAAATTAATCATTACAGTGTACCCAATCTATTTTTTAAAGTTTCACATTGAAGTTTAATTTACACATGGTTTCAATGTATAGTTATAGGAGTTCTTCCAATTTCTTTTAAACACACACAAACTACATATATGTGTGTGTGTGTGTGTGTGTCTGTGTGTGTGTGTAGAGAAAATTGTTTGCATGTAATTTTAAAATCAATATAAAAGTAATTATATTTCTATTTTAATCAACATTATGTTTCTGCGGCCAATCAATATTGATATTTATAACTGCAGCTTATTCCTTTATCATAGTGTGGTTTAAATATACCATCTTTCATTTACTTATTCTCTTGATGGACATTTAGGTTGTTTTGCCTATTTCTCTACCACAACCAATTCAGCAATAAGCTATCCTAGTGTGGGTCATCTTGTGAATGAAGCCAGGGATTCTCTCTGGAAATTCTAGAATTGCTTGAAGGGGAGTTGTCAGGACACACTGTGTGTACCTATTTGGTTTTACTACATACTTCCAAATTGCTTCCATATGACTATAACAATTTACTCTCCCACCAGCTATGTGTGAGAATTCCCATTTGTTCACATCTTGGTCAACCTTTGATATTTTTTTAATTTAATTAGGGTGACACTGGTTAACACAATTATATAGGTTTCAGGAGCCCAATTCTACAACATATCTCTGGACACCAAACCCTTGATAGGATTAGATTTGCTAATTTTTGTCATTCTGATGGATCAGAAATAGAATCTCATTCTGGCTTAATTTGCATTGCTCTTGTTGCTAGTAAGATGTTTTAATGGTCATTTAGGTTGCTTCTTCCATGAATTATCAATTTATTACTTTTATCTAATTTTCTATTGAGCTGTTTGTCTTTTACTTTATTTGATGGGGTTCTTTGTATATTCTGGATACTATGTGTTGCAAATATCTTCTCTTGTTTGTCAGTTATTTTTTAACCTTGATCATTGTATCTTTTCCTTTATGGCAAGTGTCTCTGTGTATGTGTCTCATTTAAAATTTTTTTTCTATAGTCTTAGATATTGTCCCATAATATCCAACAGTTCTAATGTTTTATTGTGTAAGGTATGATAAAGGATAAATTTTATTTCTTTGGCAGGATGAGATATTGTATCAGTTATCTATTGCTGTAAAACAAACTAGCCCAGCAATCAGCAGTGTAGAACCACAGACATTTATTTTCTTATAGTTTTGAATGGTTGGAAATCTGGGAGCAGCTTAGCTGAGTGGTTCTGGCTTAGGGTCTCTTCTGAGGTTGTAGTTAGATGTCAGTCAAGGGTGCAGTCATCAGAAGGCTGTTCTTCCAAGATGGCTCACTTACATGGCTGTTGACAGGAGGCCTCAGTTCCTCTCCATGGAGGCTTCTCCACAAGGTTGCCTGAGAGTCCTTTTGACATGGTAACTAGTCTCCCCAGTGTGAGTGATCCATTCAAGAGGGAGAAAGTATGAGCAAGCAGAAAGCTGCAGTGCTTTTTACAACATAGTTTCTGAAGTCAAAACTGTTACTTCCATTGTATTCTAGTCATCTGAAGTGAACCCACTTCTATTCACTAAATACTAGCCCATATTCAATAGGAGAAGAATTACACTACATATCTTCAAGGGAGGAGTATCAAAGAATTGTGGCAGTTGAAATCCACCATGACTATAAAAAACCATTTGTCCTGTTCCTATACTTATATATATATATATATATATATATATATATATATATATATATATATATATATATATATATATATATTTTTTTTTTTTTTTTTTTTTGAAAGAGAGAGAGAAAGAAATACAGGGAGATAGGAAGGGAGAGAGATAAGAAGCCTCAACTCTTAGTTGGGGCACTTTAGTTGTCCATTGATTACTTCTCATATGTTGCTTGATGGGGGATAGGGGGCTTCAGCTGAAGCAGTGACCCCTTGCTCAAGCCAGCAACCTTGGGCTCAAGCCAGCATCCTTGGGCTTCAAGCCAGTGACTTGTGGGCTCAAGCCAACAATTATGGGATTATGCATATGATCTTACACTCAAGCTGGCCACACTGTGGTTAAGCTGGTGAGCCTGCACTCAAACTGGTGACCTTGGGTCTTCAAACCTAGGACCTCAGTGTCTCGGGTCAACACTCTATTCACTGTGCCACCCCCGGTCAAGCCTACTTATTTTTAAAAGCCTACCCTTTCTCACTGATCTGTAGTGACACTTGTATCACTTACCAGGTTTCTATCGTTTGCCAGACCTCTTGGCTCTGATCCATTGATTTATTTATTTGATCCTGCACCAACAGTACACTTTAACTTTACAAATCTTGATGCACGATAGGTCCCTTGTGGTGATAGTGAACCACACCTCCTCTGTACAGATCCTTAAGCCAACTCTTAAATCTAGGTTGGCTTGTGACCTGCTTTAATTTTGGGATGAGATACAAGTAATGTTATGCCAGTTCCTGGTCTAAACCTTAGGCTTGTAAACTATCCTTCTGTGCTCTTGGGAACTCTGAGCCACCACATAAGTGATCTGGCTAGTCTGATGGAGAGACCCACAGAGAAAAACCCACAGAGAGAAACCACGTGGAAGGGGAGAGGCCCTGAGAAGAGGAAAGAAGCCAGGCTATCTTAGCAGGCTGAGTCCAGCCCAGATCTGAGCCTCTAGCTGGGTGCAGCAACCTGACAGGCTACCTGTGAGGAGAACAGAAATGCCCATCCCAGACTGCAGAGGCACAATGGTTGTTTTAAGCCATTATTTTGGGGGGATTTGTTAAACATCAATAGATAATTAACATAGCTCTTTCCCAATCCCTGTTCTTTGTAAAAATTGACTTATATTGAATTTATAGATTAATTTGGGGGAAGGAATATTGAATCTTTCTTTTTGTCTATGCATTCAGCTTTTCTTTTCCAACATCTCTTTACATATTTATTCTATAAAGTTTTAAACATCATTTGCTTAACTTATTCTTAGATTCAATATAATTGCTGTAGCTGTTGAAAAGGAGAATTTTTTCTATTAAATTTTCTGATTTGTTATTGATGGTATAAAGAAATGCTAAAGATGATCTCATTCTCTTATGTTGCAACCTTGTTGAACCCTCTTATTCATTCTAATAGTTTGTCTAGTTTGTCTGAAGAGTCTCTTGGATTTTCAAAAAAAAACAACTTGCAAATAATGAGTATTTTATCTTTCTCCCCGATTCTTTTGTCTCTTCTTTTCTTGTCTCTTTTCTTTGGTAAGGAAGGACCTCGAGTCCAGTGATGGGTGGTGGGGTGATAATGGGCACCCTGACTTACACCTGAACATCATAGGTATATGTTTCAAGTTTCATCACTAAGCATGATATTATTACAAGGTTTTCTTTTTTTTGAGGAAATAGTTTATCAAGTTAAAAAAGTTTCTATTTGTTTAAATTTTATTTTAAAAAATGAATTAGTATTGAATTTCCCCGTATTTGTTGAGAAAAATCATAGTTTTCTTCCCTTTCACATCTTCATATTTTATAGTAACTTGATAAATTTCTCTCATGTTGACTCACCTATATTTTTACAGGATAAACTTTACTTAGGTTGTATGTTGCTAGTTTTAAATTTGGAATACTTGCACTTATATTAATAAATTACTTCTAAAAATACTATTCTTTTCCACCTCATAAAATAAATTTGATAGTTTTTCCTTTTTTTTCTGCTGTCTGGAATTATTTGGCCAAGACAGAGTTTTCTGTTCTGTGAAACTTACCTGTGCTGTTGACTGGCCCTGCTGCTTTCCTTGAGGAGTGTTATTTGACTAGCCATTCGCTTATTTTAATAGTTACAGGCATATTCAGATTTTCTATTTCTATTTTTGTTTTCTCTTTTTTCTAATCAGTCTTTCCAGAGACTGACCTATTTTATTAATATTATTATTATTATTTTTAGTTGAGATAGTGAAGCAGACTCTGGCACGCTCCCTGAAAGATCCACCTGGCAACTCCCAACCCCTATTTTGGGCCCATGCTCAAGTACTGAGCTATTTTTAGCACCTGAGTCTGATGCACTCCAATGAAGCTATCCTCTGTGCCAAGGCTGACTCTCAAACCAATTAAGCCACTGGCTGCAGAAGGGGAAGAAGAAGAGAATGGGGAAAGGGTTGGGGAAAGAAGCAGATGGTCACTTCTCCTGTGTGCCCTGACTGGGAATTGAATTCTGGACTTCCACATGCCAGGCCGGTGCTCTACCACTAAGCCACTGGTCAGGACCTATTTTATTACTTTTAAATTAAAAATCTTTTAGGTTCATTGATAATTTTTATATTCTTGGTTTTAGAGTCTATTATTTGTTTCAATTATTCCTTCTAGATTTTTCTCTTTCTAGATCATTGAGTGCTTAATTTTCAGATATTTTTTGTTTAATAAGATGCATTTAAGCTCTAAATACCCCACTAGGTACAATTTTAGTTGTAACTCCTAAGTTTTCATATGTATGCTTTTGTTGTGTTTCACTTTTAAATATTTTTCATCTTAATTATGGCTTCTTTTTTAAATTTTTTTATTATTATTATTCATTTTAATAGGGTGACACCAATAAATCAGGGTACATATGTTCAATGAAAACATCTCCAGATTATCTTATCATTCAATTGTGTTGCATACCCGTCACCCAAAGTCAAATTGTCCTCTGTCACCTTCTGTCTGGTTTTCCCTGTGCCCCTCCCCTCCTCCCTATCCCATGCTCCCCTCCCTCCCCCCACCCCGTAACCACAACTCTCTTGTCCATGTCTCATAGTCTCACTTTTATGTCCCACCTATGTATGAAATCATGCTGTTCTCAGTTTTTTTTTTCCTGATTTGCTTCTTTTTTAAACCAGAGATTATTTAGAATATTTTTTATTGTCAAATTTATGGAATAGGAGAATACATTTCTATTGTTGGTTTTTATTTTCAGTGCATTGTAGTAAAAAGAATGTAATCTGTATGACATCATTCCTTTGGAATTTATTGTGATTTTATTTTTGTGGCCAAAAAAAAGGTCGAGTGTGTAAATGTTCTGGGTGGGCTTATAAAGGATCTGTATTGGGTGAACATTCTTTAAATATATATATATATATATATATATATATATATATATATATATATATATATATATATTTAGTTTACTGACTGATTTTAGAGAGAGAGGAAAAGAGAAAGAGGAACATCAATATCATATTAGGACGATGTTTTAACCAACTAAGCCAGGGGTAGGGAACCTATGGCTCGTGAGCCAGATGTGGCTCTTTTGATGGCTGCATCTGGCTCACAGACAAATTTTTAATAAAAAATATAATAACGTTAAAAATATAAAACATTCTAATGGATTACAATCCATTCATTTCCTACCGCTCATGTTCATGATTGCGGGTGGCTGGAGCCAATCACAGCTGTTCTCTGGGACAACACCAAATTTTTATTGGATAATGCGTAATGTTCACTGGGAAGTAAACTTCCCTCTTTTTAATCAAGTAGTCATCTAGCTAATTGCAGAAATCCTTTTGACGAAGAAGATGGCTAAAAGAAAAAATGATGAGAACTATCGTATTTTTAAGCAGGAATGGACAGAGGAATTCACCTTTGTGGAGAGAGCAGGTTCTGCAGGGTGTCTAATATGCAATGATAAAATTGCATCAATGAAATGGTCAAATATAAAGCGGCACTTCAACACATGCCATACTATGTTTGCATCGAAATATCCAGCAGGGACAGCAGAAAGAGCTACTGTGCAGAGTCCAAGCTAGTCAGCAGCAACTTCGTGTTTGGACCCAATAAGGTGACTGAAATTTTGCTAGCTTTGCTGGTCCATTAGCAATTGTGAGAAATGGAAAGCCATTCACAGATGGGGAGTATGCCAAAACATTCATGCTTGATGTTCCCAATCAACTTTTTGATGACTTTTCGGATAAAGACAAGATAATCAAACAAATAAAAGACATGCCTCTGTCAGCAAAAACTGTTCACGATATTACCATCACGATTGCAAATCAAATTGAGGCAACACAAGTGAAGGACATAAATGTAGCAACATTCTTCTCTCGCTTTGGATGAGTCAACAGATGTAAGCCATTTATCCCAGTTCATCGTGATTGGAAGGTATGCTGTCCGTGAAACACTATGTGAGGAAAGTCTTGCTGTTTTGCCTATGAAAGAGACAACAAGAGGGGAGGATTTATTCAAGTCTTTCACTGAGTTCACTAAAGAAAAAAATCTACCGATGAATAAACTTATTTCAGTGTGTACTGATGTTGCTCCGTGCATGATAGGGAAAAACAGAGGATTTGTAGCGCTTCTTCATGAACATGAAAAGAGACACATCCTAAGTTTTCACTGCATTCTACATCAGGAGGTGCTTTGTGCTCAGATGTGTGGCGAGGAGCTTGGTGAGGTGATGTCGCTAGTCATTCGGTGGTCAACTTTATTGTTACCCGAGCTTTAAATGATCGCCAGTTTAAAACACTGCTGGATGAAGTTGGGAATAATTATCCTGGTCTGCTTCTGCACAGCAATATGTGTTGGTTGTCACGAGGGAAGGTGCTCAGCCGTTTCGCGGCTTGTCTGAGGGAAATCCAGGCTTTTCTTGAAATGAAAAACATCAAGCATCCTGAGTTAGCTAACACTGAGTGGCTCCTGAAGTTCTACTATCTCATGGACATGACTGAACATCTGAACCAGCTCAATGTGAAATTACAAGGCATTGGAAATACAGTCTTATCCCTTCAAGAAGCAGTGTTTGCATTTGAAAACAAGCTGGAACTCTTCATCCCCGACATTGAAACAGGTCATTTACTACACTTTGAAAAGCTGGGAAAGTTTAAAGATGTATGCACAGCAAGTGACCCTGCTCAATATCTTGATCTCCAGCAGCTATTGGGCTTCACATCTAGTCTCCTGCAGTCATTCAAAGCACGCTGTGGAGAATTTTGTGAGCACACTTGTCTTTTTAAGTTCATCACCCATCCACACGAGTGTGCAGTGGACAGCGCCAACCTGAGTTATATCCCCAGTGTCTCCATCAGAGATTTTGAGCTATAAGCTGCTGAGCTGAAGGCCTCAGACATGTGGGTGAATAAGTTCAAGTCACTGAATAAAAATTTGGAAAGACTTGCACAACAGCAAGCATAGTTGGCGAGCAAACACAAGTGGGGAGAAATGTAAAAACTTCAACCTGTGGACCAGCTGATTTTCAAAACTTGGAACGCGCTTCCCATCACATACCACACACTGCAGCGTGTGAGTATTGCTGTACTGACAATGTTTGGCTCTACGTATGCATGTGAGCAGTATTTCTCACATCTACAGAACATTAAGACCAGCCTATGATCACGTTTAGTGGATGGAAGTCTCAACTCCTGCATGAAGCTTAACCTCACCATGTATCAACCAGACTACAAAGCCATCAGCAAAACCATGCAGCACCAGAAGTCCCAATAATAAGAGGAAGTACTTTATTCATCATTGGTTAGCAACAGCATAACAACGTTATTAAAAAGAATTCAGAGACTTATTGTACTTTAAAAGTGTTGGTCTTACATAAAATGCACACATTTACTTGTATTTAGTGTTAAACATATTGTATGGCTCTCACGGAATTACATTTTAAAATATGTGGCGTTCATGGCTCTCTCAGCCAAAAAGGTTCCCTACCCCTGAACTAAGCTAACTGACCACAGCCTTCTTTACTGATTGATTGATTTCAGAGAGAAAGGAAAGGAGAAAGCACGAGAGAGAAAAATTGATTTGTTGTTCCACTTTTTTATGCATTCATTGGTAGTTTCCTGTATGTGCCCTGAGTGGGGATTGAACATGAAATCTTGACACATTAGGACAATGCTTCAACCAACGAATTAACTACCCAGCCAGGGTGAAGATTCTTTCTTAATCTCTATTATTATATGCAAATATTATGTCTTATTTTCATAATAAGTAACTATTTTTATTGTTTGGAAAAAAGGAGTAAAAAAGAATCTATCTTTCAGGAAATCTCCTCTCACCAGAAAAAGAAGAAGGGTTGCAGAAGCAGAACCTGAGTACAATCCCGAGGAACCAAGGCCCTCAGCATTCACCCAATCCTGCAAATACCCTCTGACCCCAGTTTGCAACATTCCTGCCCTTAGTAATGCCAACAAAGATTATGTTATGAATGTCATCTATGTCATCATCACTGTGCTCCAGGTGACCAGGCAGGTGATGTAGAGGTACTCTCTGTCCAGACAGCAGGATTACGTCCCACTGGCTAATTGAAATCTTCCTGTTTTGAATATTTCTCCTTTGCCAATAACTGATTTGGTTCTTTAACTTGGGATATTATCTGATTAGATCAGATTGCATTATGGTGAATTAAAGTGAATTACTATTAATTTAGCTTGGCCTGAAGATGGGAGTTACACCTAAGGGTGGCAAGGGAAGGCCTTGATCCTATAATCAGCCCTGCCTTCCTTCAGTTCCATTCAGTCCTTGTTTAGTGAGTGCTTCCTCTTAGCTAAGAGAATAGTCACAAGAAATTCACTGGGGCAAGAACTTTTTTGTTGATTTCTAGTTTTCTTAGTTTGAATTTTCAAATGTATGGCTTTCCTCCTTAAACAGTGTTGCTATGCTCCTGGGTAGGCAGGCACACAGTTTTGTTTTGCACAATCCCAAATGTCACTCCACTACGAGATGACATTCTTCTAGTTAGGGAAGAAACAAGCATTCTACCCCATGGCCAGAGGGCCCAGCATCCTCCAGTGAGGTGGAGACCTGCTTGAATACAGTCTTTCTTCCCTCAGGGCACTGGAGGGCCCATAGTCAGGGCACCTTCAGATGCCTGAGACCTTTCCCAGTTTTTCTGTGTCATGATGTGGTAAAGGTAGGGCGCCCTGTGAAGGATTCTAAAAGTGAACATAAATATGCTTTAATTTGTCAGCCACATTCCCATTTCCTCTTATACCTGATGTTATTTCCTTGCCATTAGCTCCCAGCTCTCTGCAAAGCTTTATTTAAAACCTTTAGTCATGTTTCGGCTGTGTGAAGAGAAAAAAAAAGGTATATGCATGTTGGGGGGCGGCGAAGGGGAGGGAGGGCTGAGGTAGGTTTGGGAGAGGAGGAAGGACAGCCAGTTATGGTGGCGGTTCAATCACTGGCGAGAGACTCTGAACAAAGGGAAATCCCAGAGATCTGGAGCTGCTGCTTGTGTGTGGACTGTCCCTCCACTGCTCACTCTAGAATATCTAAATGTAATTTAGTTGAGGCAAGGAGCATTTTCTATTCATCATACCTTGCCCATCAGCCCCCCCCCCCCATGCCCGCTCCCCTCCCATGTGGCCTGTGTGTGGGTATCGATCATAGACCCTAATTTGCCTCTGTGACGATACTTCTCACAGTTTACATTGCAAGCCCGATTTGTTTGTCTGCCTGATTTACTAGGCTGTGAGCTCCCTAAGGGGCACATGGGAGTCTGTTAGCTCTGTATCTCCAATGAGCAACTCAGGAGGCTGGACAGAGCAGAAAGTGACTGAATGTAAATTAAATGTAGGGCTGCTGGCCGTCTGGCACATACCCAGCATGGTTGTACTGCTTGTGGAAATGTTCACTTACCCTGAACTCTGTGTGCCACTTTGCCACCCCGCTGTGCACGCCTCTCCTTCAGGCCCCCTGGGCCTGATCACAAACAAACAACCCAGAAACTGACATGCTGGATCTAGCAGGGGTCCTCCAAGACTCTGCTCCAGGGGTAATTGGATTGCTTGTTGCCCCTGCTAAACTGGCTGTTAAATATTTTTACAATCATCCCTGGTTGAATGAATGAGTGAATGAATGAATGGTCTTGGCTTCCTTCTACTCTCACTGTGCTGATTTGCATAACATGTTCTTTCTGCCGCCATTTTCCCAGGCCACACCTGGCCTCTGGTTACCTCACCTGAGAACAACTGCTGAACCTCTCAGCCTTTTGCACAGTCTTCCTGTAGCCCCAGCCCTGGTATGACATTATGTTATCAATTCCTAGATGCTTAGAGTTTAAGTGACTCATTTTGAATTCTGTATGTTGTCTCAATTAATAAGTAGAAGAGACTTGTTTAACATGGAGTAAATGCTATTTTATGTGCCTATCCTTTAAACCAGAAACTGTAGGAGTAGAATAATGCTCTTAATTTGAATTGGATGTCATTCTCTCTTCATTGTAAATTAAAAATTTAAATAGTATTTATTTTCTGCTAGAGTATTACAAGGGTTATTTTTCTGGCGTGCTAATCTGTGTATGTAAGCAGTATGTTAATAATTTGGGATGTTAGATAGTTTTCTTATGTACTTAATGATCTGTACTTTGTTTATTTATAGAGTAATTATATTGTTTGCCCCCATGCCTTAGCATGCTGACTGAGGCAGCAAAAAGTTACACAGAATAGCATTATCTCAGAGAAATTGTGGGCATGGAGAGGCCAAGTGCCCTGAGCGTTGTCACACACCAAGAAGAAAAGTTTTATATTTTCCACATAAGCTTGTGATACCCATGGTCCTATGTTATTTACGTTAAACCCATTCCCTCCCTCTAAGAGCCACAGATTTAGTGGTAGCACTTTAAAGGGTATCTTTGTTCTCTTGGTTTGGCAAGTGAAACAAATACAAAACATGTTCCTATACAACCTAGTTGAGTCAACCATTATTTTTGGTGTTTCAGAGGGCTTGTGACTAGGAAAATGCATTTAGTCTCCTTTCCTCAATAAGTTCATTTACTCAGTCCTAATTGGAGAGGAAAGAGATTTCCGAGTATGTGACCAGACTGTTAGTTCATTTAAATGTTTAATTTCTTTTAATTTTAGATGTAGAAAAGTACAGAAATGTATGAATAAGTAGTTTGTTTTCTTTAATTTCACAGGTTATTTCTTTTAAAAATATATGCTTGTATGCACACTGTGAATGTACTTAATGCCATTAAATTGTACAATTAAAAATGGTTAAAATGAGGGAGGAAGCAAGATGGGGACGGAGTAGGCGGACGTACCAACTTCCAACTCCCAGAACCAAAGTGGATTATAACTCAATTTTAAGAACCATCATCTGGATAAACCAACTTTGAACAAAACTAAGTGGACTCTTCAACCAAGGAACACAGAAGAAGCCACATTGAGACTGGTAGGAATAGCAAAAACGCGAAGAGGGCTGCCCAGCTCCCTGGAGCAAATGGCAGCCCGGAGAGACCTGCGTGGCAGGAGGAAAGTTTGGCGGAGAGGGAGGGACCTGGGTCCCAGGAACCAAGCCCCAGCCTGCAGTTGCAGAGCCTAGAAGAGGCGTTTGGACAGTTTTGAGCTGTGAAACAAGTGAGGGAGCTCCCAGGCCTACAGTGTGGAGTATTAGGTCCCTTCCTACTCTGCTGAGGGTTGCTGAAGGGTTTGGGGCGGCAGGACACTGAAACGCGGTTCTGTCGGCGGGGGCAGAGGCCAAGTCGGTGTGAGCTCGGTCTAGCCCAACAGGGTCGGAGGGGACGCGCGAAAGCGCTCCGGAAGCTGTGGGCCCGCCTGTAATGCCACCTACGGGGACAAAGCGGGAGGCCAGGAACGGGCAGAAATCTGCTCTGCGACCCTGCGCAAGCTGGCCCTGACCGCGGGGACCGGGCTAGGACCAGGGACGGGCGGGGGCTCGCCGCTGAGCTCACGCTACCAGGCCCGCCCGGCCGGAGAAACCGCGGTTTCCCATTATACGTGCGCGAGTGGGCTCCGAGTGCGGGAACGGGGTAGACCCCGAGGCAAGTGGAAGCTCGCAGCTGAGCCCACGATACTATCCCTGCCCGGCCGGAGAAACCGCAGATTGCCATCCTACGTGCACAAGCAGGCTCCAAACGCGGGGCCGGGGTAGAGTCCAGGACGAGCGGAAGTACGCTGCTGAGCGGAAGCCAGCAAACACGCCTGGCCCAATAAACCTGGGTTTGCAACCCTGCGCAGAAGGGCCCTGGCCTCGAGGGTGGGGCTAAAGCTCCGGAGGGGCAAAGGCTCACAGCTGAGAGCATGTCAGAAGCCCTGCCCAACCCGCGAAACCGTGGCGAGCAGGCTCTGATTGCGGGTTCTGGGCGGAAGTCTGGAAACAGGCTGGGTCCGCAACTGAGCAAAGGTGCTCACCTCTACCCTTGGTACTGAGGCTTGTAGCTTGAGTGACAGCCCCTCCCATGAAGGAGAGGCAGAAATCACAGCAAAAGTCACAGTGGGCAGGCACTGGCAACGCCCATACCCAACCACCCTAGGCAGTGGCAGAGGGGGTGAGGGGCCTGCAGACAGACCACACCTAGAGAACACAAAGGCAACACCTAGGGACTCCAGTGGCCACAACTTGCTTATACAAAATGGGCAGGCAGAGGAATACAAACCAAATGAATCAAGAGAAATCTCCAGAGAAGGACCTGAATGAATCAGATATAACCAAATTACCAGATGCAGAAAAATTATAAAACATTGATAAAAGAAATCAAGGAAGATACAAACAAGTGGAAGCATATACTGTGCTCATGGCTAGGAAGAATAAACATCATTAAAATGTCTATATTACCCAAAGCAATTTATAAATTCAATGCAATACCAATTAAAATACCAATGACATACTTCAAAGATATAGAACACATATTCCAAAAATTTATATGGAACCAAAAAAGAACACGAATAGCCTCAGCAATCTTAAAAAGAAAAACTAAAGCAGGAGGTATCACTCTTCCAGATATCAAGGTTTACTATAAGGCCATTATACTCAAGACAGCCTGGTACTGGCATAAGAACAGGCACATAGATCAATGGAACAGAACAGAGGACCCAGAAATAAACCCACAGCTTTATGGACAACTGATATTTGACAAAGGAGGAAAGAACATACAATGGAGTAAAGACAGCCTCTTTAACAAATGGTGTTGGGAAAATTGGACATCTACCTGCAAAAAAATGAAACTAGACCATCAACTTACACCATTCACAAAAACAAACTCAAAATGGATAAAAGACTTAAATGTAAGCCGTGAAACCATAAGCATTTTAGAAGAAAACATAGGCAGCAAGCTCTCCGACATCTGTAGCAGCAATATATTTGCCGATTTATCTCCACGGGCAAATGAAATAAAAGGCAAGATAAACAAATGGGACTATATCAAACTAAAAAGTTTTTGCACAGCTAAACACAATAAGAACAGAATAAAAAGAAAACCACACAATGGGAGAACATATTCGACAGCACATCTGATAAGGGGTTAATAACCAAAATTTATAAAGAACTTATAAAACTCAACACCAGGAAGACAAACAATCCAATCAAAAAATGGGCAAAAGAAATGAATAGAAATTTCTCCAAAGAGGACATACAGATGGCCAATAGGCATATGAAAAAATGCTCAACATCACTAATCATTAGAGAAATGCAAATTAAAACCACAATGAGATATCACCTCACACCAGTCAGAATGGCACTCATCAGCAAAACAACACAGAATAAGTGCTGGCGAGGATGTGGAGAAAAGGGAACCCTCCTGCACTGCTGGTGGGAATGCAGACTGGTGCAGCCACTGTGGAAAACAGTGTGGAGATTCCTCAGAAAATTAAAAATCGAACTGCCTTTTGACCCAGCTATCCCACTTATAGGAATATACCCTAAGAACACCATAGCACTGTTCGTAAAGAAGAAATGCGCCCCCATGTTCGTGGCAGCATTGTTCACAATAGCGAAGATCTGGAAACAGCCCAAGTGTCCGTCAGAAGACGAGTGGATTAAAAAGCTATGGTACATATATACTATGGAATACTACTCAGCCATAAGAAACGATGACATCGGATCATTTATAACAAAATGGATGTACCTTGATAACATTATACGGAGTGAAATAAGTAAATCAGAAAAAAAGAAAAACTGAGAACAGCATGATTTCATACATAGGTGGGACATAAAAGTGAGAATATGAGACATGGACAAGAGAGTGGTGGTTATGGGATGGGGGAGGGAGGGGAGGGTGGGATAGGGAGGATGGCAGGGACACAGGGAAAACCAGATAGAAGGTGACAGAGGACAATTTGACTTTTGGTGACGGGTATGCAACACAATTGAATGATAAGATAACCTGGAGATATTTTCATTGTACATATGTACCCTTATTTATTGGTTTCATCTTATTAGAATTAATAATAATAAAATATATATATAAAAAATGGTTAAAATGATAAAATTTTTATTGAACTTATTGAGGTGACATTGGTTAATAAAACTACATAGGTTTCAGGTTTACCATTCTATAACACATTATCTGTATGCTGTGTTGTGTTCATCACCCCAAGTCAAGTCTCCTTTCATCACTATCATTAAACTAAATTATCTTGAGAAAAAGTTTCACTGTACCATCATCCTAGAGCTATGAATAAAAAATGAATCTTTTCTATTTTTATTTTTAAAAGAAGGTTAGGAATGTTCTTTTTGGAGTTACAAGACGATTATATTCAACAACATTAAAAGAGGCCTAATGTCTTCACCCAAATGCAAACAGTAGGGATTGGATGACAGGGAACAAGACAAGTCCAATGAACTACCAAACCAGAGAGATCTCATCTCCTTGTTGTCCCACCAAGTGCTCTGTTTTATCTCAAGTCCCTGTCCCCACATCTTCATTTCCATGCCTACTGCCTTTGCTCAATTCTCCTTCCTCTCTGCTCTTAAGTTATTGTAGTGGTCTTTTTGCAGGGCTGGGTGGATGTGCTGCTTGCACCCCACCCTCCCTAGTGCGTGCGGCCTGAGTGATGGTTCTAACATGCCAATCTGATTGTTCACTGTCTGCTTTGTGTTTCAGTGACTCCTCATCACATTCTAGCATCCTCCACATACACCCCTCCAACCTTGGGTTAGCCTGTATTTAGCTTCCCTCTGTCTACAATATTCTCCCCTCTTTCTTCAAGCTAACCTCAACAAGTCTTTCAAAACCTGGGTCCAGCCCACTCCTCATTCTGAAAGTCTTTAGAAGCTTCCCATTCTGATTTCAAAGTCTTCCTTTGCTCACAAATCATCCCCTGAAGGTCCCCTACCATAGCATCTCTCACTCAGTATTGCCATTATCAATTCATGTCCTCAAGCAACAGACCACTTGGCATAAGCAACCTGACGTCAGGGGCACTGTCATACTCAGCCGTGCTTCTCCAGGGCCTAAACTTTCCTTGCACATGGCACTTGGCAGAGTATTAAGAAATCTATAAATATTAACTCGTACAACTCTCATAGTAATACACTGTTATTAGAAGAACATACAGATCGAGTGTCCAGCAGGTGCTGGGTACGACTCTGGGCACTGGGGAGTCAGAAGTGAAGAAGACACACAGACTTCTGACCTCAGTGAATTTATAAACTGTTGAGGCAAATGGATGATAAACAAACAGGTATGCAATATAATGTGAGGTAGTGAGGCGAACTATAAAGAAAGGTAAAGCCGGACAAAAGGTTAAAATGTGACAGACGTACCATTTAAAAATTATTTTTATTTTTTTAGCAAGAGAGAGAGATGAGAAGCATCAACTCATAATTGCTTTGCTTTAGCTGTGCATTGATTGCTTCTTATATGTGCCTTGACATAGGTGCTCAAGATGAGCCAGTGAAGCCTTGCTCAAGCCAGTGACCTTGGGGTCAAGTCAGCAACCATGGGATCATGGAGCCCACACTCAAGCTGGCAAACCCGTACTCAAGCTTGTGAGTCTGTGCTTAAGCTGATGAGCCCGCGCTCAAACCGGTGACCTACGGTTTTTGTTCCTGGGACCTCAGCATCCCAAGTCCACCATCTATCTGCTGTACCACCACCCGTCAGGAAGAGGTATCATTTTAGATGGTTGGTCAGGCAAGGCCATTTGAGGAGGGGACATCTGAGCAGAGTCCTGAGTAAGGTGAGTAAGCCATGTGGATAGGTGGGTAGGGATAGAGGGTGCGGTCAGGCAGAGGAAATAGCAAGTGCAAAGGCCCTGATGATATAAGAACAGGCTTGGCCTATACAGGGCACCTGGGTGGAAGGTGGTAGGTGGTAAGATATTCGAAGCTGAGGTCAGATCAAGCCTTTCAGTCCATTCTGAAGACTTTGGGGTTACTTACTTTACTTACTGGTAGGTGTGGAGCGTGGTGGGCGCTGATCTGACATCTTTTTTGTGTGTATGTGAATGACAGAGAGAGACAGAGAGAAGGACAGGCAGACTGGAAGGGAGAGAGATGAGAAGCATCAATTCTTTGTTGAGGCTCTTTTGTCTCCTTAGTAGTTCACTGATTGCTTTCTCATATGTGCCTTCACTGGGGAGGGGAGGGCAGGAGGGAGGGGCTACTGCAGAGCGAGTGACCCTTTGCTCAAGCCAGCAACCTTTGGGCTCAAGCCAGCGACCATGGGGTCATGTCTATGATCCCACACTCAAGCTGGTGAGCCAGCGCTCAAACCAGATAAGCTCGCGCTCAAGCAGGTGACCTTGGGGTTTCGAACCTGGGTCCTCTGTGTCCCAGTCCGACACTATGTCCACTGCACCATTTCCTGGTCAGGCTGTTTTATACATTTCTAATGAGAATCAAATGTGATCATTGTCTTGATATTATGTAGATGGAATGTATATTTTATTCACACTGAGGCTAGGAGTCGAGTTCCCTTTAAAAGAACACAAAACTCCCTCTTACTGGCTAGATGTTGCTGCACTTATTTAATTGTCCCCATATCAATCAATGATGTTGGTAACAGACCTACTATCCATGCTTAATTTAACATTTCTATAGCGCTTACTATGTGCCAGACACTATTCTAAGAACTTTATAAAAATTAACCCACATAATTCTTGAAAATCCTTTGGAGTATATACCATTATTACGTAATTTTACAGTTGAAACCGTGGCACAGAGAGATGAAATAACTTGCTTCTAATCTCAATGCCAAGTTCCATATGCCCTGTTCCCTGTGAACAGTGTCATCTCTGACAGGTGATCAGGCCTCTGATGTACGGAGAAGATGCCTTGTGTCTAACTCCCCTGCTTGCACTGTACCCCAGCAGGCATTCCTGTCTTGGTCTTTGCAAACTGCTCAGAAGAAGCCTGTCAACATTGGTAGCAATACCTCATTTTGTGTCAGGCCTTCCCAAGCCACAGGCAGACACTCAGAGCACTCAGTGTCCTTTGTGCCTTTCTTCTAATGCCTTGAGGTCAGCCTCCTCCCCACATTGCCACATACAAGCTTTTTTGGTGTCCTGTTCTCTCCACATGCCCTGCTTCATTGCAAGTTGTTATAAGTTGTTTTAAAGGTTGCAAGTACTTAGCCCATTTCCCACTCATGACTTGAAGCAGATCATGAGCTACATTGAGCCGAGTGATGGAGAAGAGATAAACATGACAGGACTCCTGACCTCCCCAGAGATTTTGAACTAGAGGTCAGGTCACATGCTTTTCAGTATTGGGTCCTCCTTCCCAACACCAAGTGGGTACAAAGCAGGTATTCAATAAATATTCATCATTCCTTTAGCAAATGCTTACAGAGTGCCTACTACATGCCAGGCAGGCGGTGAGGAAATGGCGGGAAACCAAACATGCGCAGGGTCCCCACAGCTCGAACATGGCACCCCCCCAACCTTGATGAGGACTCAGAAAGGAAACAGGGTACAAGGAAGGGAGTAGTAGCAGCCGCGTGAAGCGGCAGCGAAAGAAGCCAGAGCGCTAGGCTGAGAGGCTGGTGTGGCATCTGGTCAGAGTGACCCCTCCATCTCTAAACCGAGACTCAGACACGCATGTATCCAGTCGCTTCCGAGGCCCCTGCCGCGTGGCAGCCTCTAAGTACAGCAGCGTCTACGAGCGCTGGCCTCTCGGGGAAAGCAGAGCTGGTCGAGACAAGACTGTCTGAGAGGAAGGCGGCTGGGCCACGAGTGCGCGATCAGAGCAGGCATTTCAGGAGAGAACTCTCCAGTTCAGCCCTCCTCTGGAGCCTGGATTCTAATCCCAGGCCTGTAGTTTACCTATTGTGTAACCTTGCCTAAGTCACTAAACCTTCCCAGGACTCAGACACATCATCGGTGAAATAGGTTTCCAATAACCTTAGGGTTGGTGAGAGGATTAAAAGAGAGAATGCCTGGAAAGCTTCCCCAGCACGGTTCCCCGCACAACGCTCCCGGAACAGAGGCTGTAATTATCCGCTGCTCACACCTCGTTTGGTCCCCTGGCCTCCTCCGGGCCAGGTACCGGCTGCTGCCTTCTCAGGGACCGAAAGCTCTGCGGCGAGGGCGTACCCTGCCTTGATACATTTATTAGCTTGCTTGGGGCGGGGTTTGGAAAGAGGCGAAGAAGGAAAAGAGCTGGTGGAAGGCACTGAAAGGGAAGAAGCGGAGGGGCAAGAGGCGAGCGAGGCGGGGCCGGGGCGGAGTCGGGCTAGGTTCCTGGGCCCCAGCGAGGCGCGTTCGGGAGCCCGCGGCGGCCTGGCGGGGGCTACGCGCGGCGGCCAATGGCGCGCGGCGCAGCGGTGGGGGCGGTGCAGGAACACCCGGCCTCTGACAGCCAAACTCCCCAACTCCGCCCTCATCCCCGCGGGATCCCGGAGCCGAGCCCTGGACGCCGGAGCCGCGCTACGAGCGAATATGGCAGCAGAATGAGCAGGCTGGCGCCGGGTCGTGGCTTCTGCGATCGCTGCCGCCGCGCTGCAGCTTAAGATCCGCGCCCGGCGCCCTCAGAGCCTCTTGCTTAGCTAGCCTCCTGGTGATCGCTGAATTATTTCATTCTGGGCGGAGGACGGGGGAGAAAGGGGACCCCCACAACTGAGCCATTCCATTCCAGGCTCAGGCAGCGTGTAGAGGCTTGTGCGCGCGACGCTCGCCAGCTGCGGAAAAGACCCGGGAGAAATCTAGTCCTGGGCTGCAGCGGCACGAGTGCGGGGATGAGCCTGCCATGCAGCAGCCTCCGCGGGGCGCAAGGAGCCGGCTGGCGCTGCGGCGGGGTTGCCGCCTGAGCCGAGATTCCGCGGGGCTTCGGGGCCTCAGGGGCTCTGGGGGAGCCTCTGCTGCCGCCTCCGGGAAGGACTGGAGCCCCGCGTGGCGGACACTGCAGCAGTCACCGTACTGAGGAGCCCCGAGACTGCTCGCCTGCAACTGGGTGCGCTCTCGGTACCGGGCGCTTTGCCCAGGGCACGGTGGCTGGCGCACCGCGGCGAGCCGGGTGCAGTACTGGCTGGCTAGAGGGGTGTGTGCTCGCGTGTTGAACTGGAGAGCCGAGCTAAAGCAGAACCAGGCGGACCTGAGCAGCCATGCTTCCCGGGGTGGGCGTGTTCGGCACCAGCCTCACCGCCCGTGTCATCATTCCGCTGCTGAAAGACGAGGGCTTCGCGGTGAAGGCGCTGTGGGGTCGCACACAGGAGGAAGCGGAGGAGCTGGCCAAGGAGATGAGCGTTCCTTTCTATACGAGTCGCATTGACGAGGTGCTGCTGCATCAGGACGTGGACTTAGTGTGCATCAATCTGCCGCCTCCCCTCACCAGGCAGATCGCTGTCAAAACCCTGGGTAAGCGCCCCTCCCCCACCTCTCCTCCTGCCTCCTTTCCTTCCTTTTCCCGCTGCTTTTCTCTTCTCTCCCCCTCTTCCTCCCAGAAGTTTATTTTGCCTCTGAGCGGACCCGGTGACCTGAGATCCTACATCCCACTCCGAGCGCACCCCTTCATCCTGGCCCTCCCCATCGCTGCGCTTTCCTTCTCTCTTCTTGCTCCACCTGGACGCGCTTCCCCACGTGTGTGTCGCGGAGGCTGGGGGAGGCGTGTGTTCCGGGGATGGGAATGAGGCGGATCAGATGTTGACTTGTGGATGGCTGCTCTGAGGGACAGAAAACTAAGTCCCTGCTGTGTGTGTAGTGCCTGAGTGTGTGCATGCGCGCCTGTGAGAGGCGAGTGCGCGCCCAAGAATGCCTGAATAAAGGGTTCCACTCACGTTTCTGGTTTTCCTGAGAGCTGTAGACGACCTGACATTTAGCAGCTGTGGCGCCTGCCCCGATAGTTTGTTACTTTCCGCTAAGGGTTTGTTTAATATGAAATTAGGCACGTGACAACCGCAATTATCTCATTTTCGCTGAAAACAAGGATAGCCTGAGTGGTTGATGCCCGGGATTGGGGGATCTGTTGCGACGTCTTTAGGCTTCTGGGAGGTTCATAGATTAGTAAAGACTGGTTGGATAAAACCAGAGGGTTTTAACTTGGGTTCAGCAGTCAGGAATTGTCTTCTGCGCAAATTGGGAGTCACAGATCTTCAATTTTTAGGGCATGGGCGCAGTAGTTTCAGAGGCCCAGGTGCTTTGTGTGGGAAAAGGCCCAACTCTGCCGGTTTCACGTGTAAGCAAGTAATAGTCCCTCCTTAATTCCTGTAGGGAATAGTTCTGAGGTCTGGTGTTGACAGGCAGTGGCTGGTGGATGAACTCACCACCCGTCACCATCCGGTACCCCCACCTAACCCAGGCTGTCGGAACAATCTCAGAGTATGGTACTAGCATCTCTGCCACGGGTTGGAGAAGAAGTGTATGCTTTGTCCCTCAGGAGTTCTGACACAGTTCTGATATTTAAAACAATCCCAGGAAGATTGCTCACCCCTTACTCTCCCAAGAAATATGTTGAAATTTTATTGGTGAGGAAAGAGACAAAGTACAGGATGACACATTAGAGAAGAATTACAAGGCACGATTTGGGAAGGAACAGGGACAGCACTCAGAAACCAATGGTAAATTATGTAATCTTGGACAGAATGTTTTATTTTTAAAAATAAGTATGGATTTCGGGTAGGTGAAATGTACATATATTTTAGTTCTATCTTCAGAGACCTATGACCAGAAAAAAACTAAAAAACCATTCTTATCAGGCCATTCTGCTGTTGACTGAGATGGGACATCTGGCATAAGAGGCTGCCCCGGGCTGTCAGTTTTCAGGTTAATTTTGTTAAGCTTCTGACCTTTGTTGCCTGGTTTCTTTGGCCTTGAATTGAATTCTGGCTACTATTTCTTTTCTGTTTCATATACAATAATGTGTCTGTTGGGTAGATAACCTCCGTGCTTGCAATGGGTCTGTGCATATCAAATAGATTGTGGCCATCCTATAATATAAATTTAATGAGGCAATTTGTATACAACAGGTCCATGTTGAGCCCCATGTCTATTAGAGAGTGAATGACTGGTCATACCAGAAAGACTTTGTTTGACATCGCTTCTCCCCTCTAGGGCAGCACAGTCCTGCAGGTCAGACCCATAGAGCAACCCTAGAACATGTCTCCAGGAGAGTGGCGATTTAAGGAACAAGGATGTTCCTGTTTTCTGACCATCACTGGTACTTAACTTGAAAGTATTTGGGGACACTGGCTTCGAGAGAAGCACAACTTATATATTTCTGGATATTTCTTATTTTCAAAAATCCCGATGATTTCTTTTTCTTCACATGACTAATGTGAGATGCTTCTTCAAAACCAAGTATAAGTAAGAGGCATATAAAATAGACTTAGTTTAATACTCATGACTTAAGGAATAGGGTTTTGTTTGTGGCTTCATGGTAGGTCTTGGGATTTTTTTTCTTCCTGATTTTGCAAGTAATTTAAAGTCATTTGTGATCATAGAAAATGTGGAGGCATAGGATTTAGAGGGGCTGGAGTTTAGTCTTGTTCCATCCGGACTTTATCTTCACTGGAAATTCCCTGGAGGTCACTCTCCTTTGAGTTGTGCCTGCTAGTACATGGCGTGGTGGTCATCTGGGTTTGATTTGCTGTCAGGGTGAGAGGTTTGACACACAGAACACAGGAAGTAAAAAACCCCAAACAGTTATCTGAACGGTCTCACTGTTGTGGGTTTATAGATGCTAGCTAGTGTCTGGAATTGAAACAAGGCAGTCTTGACTAGTCCTGGTGAATTGTCCATTTAGCAAAAGCCTGGGCTGTGAGTTGCTTGTCCAGCAATGATGAGAGATCTCATAATTGGTCATAGTATTGGCAAGGTGGGGGGCTGGTGTAGGACTTTAGAGTAATGAAACTTGAAATCAATTGAATAACAACATTCTTTAATTTCTAAAAATTTCCTTGCAATCTTTACCTTAGTGAACTAGGCATTTCTCTGTTGTAGAGACTTTTAAAAAATTTTAACTTTATATCTTGATTGATTTTAGAGAGAGAGGAAGGGGGATAGAAAGAGAAACATCGATTTGTTGTTTCACTTATTTTTGCATTCATTGGTTGATTCTTGTATGTGCCCTGACTGGGGATCAAACTCACAAACTTGGAGCCTCTGAATGATGCTCTAACCACTGAGTTGCCCAGACCAGGGCTGTAGAGACTTTTCTATAATGTATAATTTCTACTGTGTCCAGGACTGCCTCTTGTTAAGTACCTAGTATAGGCCAGGCAATGTGGTAGGTCGAGTATATTAAACATTTCATTTCATGATTGAAATAATTTAGATAAATATTAGCTCCATTTTACAAATGAGGCAACTAAAATACAGACTTGAGTCAAACTGCTCAAGTACATACACCTAGAGATTTGAAGCCCTCATTCTTCCTCCCCTAGAACTATTTCTTCCTCTTCTATCCATAGCCTTGCTTTGCTAACTCAGTTTCTTTTCAGATAATGGCAGCCTAGGTAAGATTGTTGGAGTTAGCTTTTATTCCTGTATACTGCCCCCACCCCATGGAATCAGTTCCCAAATCTGGTTGATGCCAACTCCTAAATCCCTCTTGTCTCTGTTCCCTCTTCTGCATCATTGCTTCTTCCATAAAAGGAACTAGGTTGTAGTCAACTCCGCCCACCCCCCCCACCCCCCCGCCCCTGTCCATTTTCCACTCTGATGCCAGAGTTACCTTGAAGAGCTGAAGACCTGATCACATCACCGCTCCACCCTTTTATCACTTCTGGGACAAGCCCCAACTTCTTGACATAACAGGCAGGAGCTGCTGGTTTTTCTGGAAACCCATGAACTTTAGCTAAGCCAAAATACTTCTGTTTCCTTGAGTGGACCTTGTTGGATTACATGTCCATACCTTTGTCAGGACTATGGTCTGTCATATGTTGGCAATGAATGCCTGTTTATTCATCAAGACTCATCCCCAGTGTTACCTGTTCCAGAATGATTCCCCTTCCTTAGTCCATCCTCTCCATATCCTTCTGTGCTCTTTAGTTATTTTAGATAGGTTAAGCATTCACATATACAAATTTCAAATGGTGTAAAAATACACAGTGAGAAGTATGTGTCCCCCAGTCTCTGTCCTCACATAGGCAGTTTTTGTGTCTCCTTGTGAAGATTTTCAAAGGATGTACTGGCAATTATGTGTGTGAGAATTTTAAAGTTGTTTATACACCATTCGTAACACACACACACATATACAAATATATGTATATAAAGACTGAGAATGTGAATGTATCCTTGTTTCCATGTTTGGCTGCCTAGTATTTTATTGTGTGGATATATCAGTTTATTTAACCAGTTCTCTATTACTTGACATTTAGGTTGTTTCCAGTCTTCTGTTTACACAAACATTATAATGAACAATCTAGAACATAAGTCATTATGCACATGCCAGTCTGCTTGTAGGACCAACATGCTAACTGCTTGTCAAAAAGTATGTGCTCAATTCATTTAACAAAGTGCCAAATTAGCTGGCACCTGAGATGATTTTTTTGCGTGCCTCTTTCCTCAAGCCCCTTGACTGCCCGGTGCCTTGCCTTGGTATCCTGAGCACACCACTCCCCAGTCAGCTTTTGGGGTTAGTCAAAACATCATCCTCCTGCAGCGGGCCACTCCACCTAGACTGAGCAGCGAGCTGCCCAACTGAACTGCCTACTTAGGTTCACTCTTGTTTCTTAATCAGTGTATTTTCTAATACAGTAACAGGTAAGTGGTATATATATGTAGGACACAGTGTGTGTGTGTGTGTGTGTGTGTGTGTGTGTGTGTGTGTGTGTGTGTATTCCTTGCTCAGAACCTTTCAGTGGCTCCCTTGGCATCTGGAACAACATTCAAGTTCTTTGTTATGACTTACTTGGTCTGAAATGGCCCTGCCTCGTAGTCTCTCCCACATCTCCAGCAACCATCACCTCTCAAGCTCACTGCTCTCCAGGTACTTGGCCCTCTTTTTGTCTCTCAAACACACCACCTTCTTTCCCAACTCTGGGTCTTTATAAACTATCTCATCCCTGTGTCTGGAACCTTCTCCAAAGGTTCTCTCTCATACATTCTTCTCACTTTCAAGTTTAAGCTCAAATGTTCTATTGGGAGAGAGGCCCTTCTGGGTTGTCCTTTTCCAATCAAAAATCTGTCCCCCCTAACTGTCAATTATACCTCTGTCATCCTCTTTATCTTCTTGGTAACACTATTGCAGTTTGTGATGATCTCTTTCATTTGTTTGCTTGTTCTCTCATTTGCTGTCTGTCCCCACAGCTAGAATGTAAGTGCTGTGAGGTAGAGCCTTTCTCTGCTTTGCTCATCCGGAGGCCTTATCTCCTCTAGACAATGCCGGGCTCTGAGTCAGTCACCGACTAGGCACACTGTAAATATTTGCTAAATGACAGGCGAATGACTTTTCATTGAATGAATGAAGCCTTGGGGGAGGCAAAAGGTTATAAACAGGATGTGGCAAGAAATACATAACATTTTTGTCCTGTATGCAATAGCCCTGTCTCTCTCAAGCATTAATTAATGTGGGGCTGCATCACCTGGAGATCTTATCAAAGTGCAGATTCCAGGGTGAGACCTGAGATTCAGGCTTGCTCTCCAGCTCCCAGGTGATGTGGAGGCCGCAGCAGCCAGACAGAGATGTGATGGCTCTTTTTGCCTTTGGGAAAAAAAAGAAGTCCTCTGCTATGAGGGATGAACCCAGCATGGGAACCATGTTAAAATACCTGCAGCCTTTGTTTGTTTTGTTTTTCTAGGGACAGAGAGAAAGTCAGAGAGAGGGATAGATAGGGACAGACAGACAGGAACGGAGTGAGGTGAGAAGCATCAATCATTAGTTTTTCATTGCCGTCGCAACACCTTAGTTGTTCATTGATTGCTTTCTCACATGTGCCTTGACCGCGTGCCTTCAGCAGACCGAGCAACCGCTTGCTGGAGCCAGCGACCTTGGGTCTAAGCTGGCGAGCTTTTGCTCAGCCAGATTGGCCTGCCTCTTCCCTTAAGCTTAAACTGGCGACCTCAGGGTCTCGAACCCGGGTCTTCTGCATCCCAGTCCGATGCTCTATCCACTGCACCACTGCCTGGTCAGGCAATACCTGCAGCCTTTGTGTGTAATGTGATAACATCTGTTTTCATGGTTCCTGCCATGATTTTTGGAGAAAGGGGAAGCCTCTTTGTGGGGTGGAAGGCTCCTTTGGGAGGGAGAGTAAGGCTTAGGGCAGGGATCGGGAACCTTTTTGGCTGAGAGAGTCATGAATGCCACATATTTTAAAATGTAATTCCATGAGAGCCATACAATATGTTTAACACTAAATACAAGTAAATGTATGCGTTTTATGTAAGGCCAACATTTTTAAAGTACAATAAGTCTCTGAATTCTTTTTAATAACATTGTTATGCTGTTGCTAACCAATGATGAATAAAGTACTTCTTACCATTAATGCGACTTCTGGTGCTGCATGGTTATGCTGATGGCTTTGTAGTCTGGTTAAGCTTCATGCAGGCGTTGAGACTTCCATCCATTAAACATGATCATAGGTTGGTCTTATCGTTCTTTAGATGTGAGAAAGACTGATCACATGCATACATAGAGCCAAACATTGTCAGTACAGCAATACTCACATGTTCCAAGTTTTGAAAATCAGCTGGTCCGCGGGTTGAAGTTTTTACATTTCTCCCCACTTATGTTTGCTCGCCAACTCTGCTTGCTGACGTGCAAGTCTTTCCAAATCTTCATTCAGTGACTTGAACTTATTCACCCACATGTCTGAGGTCTTCAGGTCAGCAGCTTGTTGCTCAAAATCTCTGACGTAGACACTGGGGATTTAACTCAGGTCAGTGTTGTCCACTGTACACTTGTGTGGATGACTGATGAACTTAAAAAGACGAGTGCGCTGACGAAATTCTCAAAAGCGTGCTTTAAATGACTACAGGAGATTAGATGTGAAGCCCACTAGCTGCTGGAGATCAAGGTGTTGAGCAGGGTCACTTGCTGTGCATACATCTTTAAACTCTCTCAGTTTTTCAAAGTGTAATAAACGACCTGTTTCAATGTCGGCGATGAAGAGTTCCAGCTTGTTTTCAAATGCAAACACTGCTGTTGAAGGGATAAGACTGTATTTCCAATACCTTGCATTTTCACATTGAGCTGATTCAGATGTTCAGTCATGTCCACGAGCTAGTAGAACTTCAGGAGCCACTCAGTGTTAGCTAACTCAGGATACTCGATGTTTTTCATTTCAAGAAAAGTCCGGATTTCCCTCAGACAAGCCGCGAAACGGCTGAGCACCTTCCCTCTTAACAACCAACGCATATTGCTGTGCAGAAGCAGATTAGAATAATTATTCCCAACTTCATCCAGCAGTGTTTTAAACTGGCGATCATTTAAAGCTCGGGCAACAATAAAGTTGACCACCCGAATGACTAGCAACATCACCTCACCAAGCTGCTCGTCACACATCTGAGCACAAAGCACCTCCTGATGTAGGATGCAGTGAAAACTTAGGATGGGCGTCTTTTCATGTTCACGAAGAAGCACTATGAATCCTCTGTTTTTCCCCATCATGCATAGAGCAACATCAGCATACACCGAAATAAGTTTATCCATTGGTAGATAAACTCAGTGAAAGACTTGAATAAATCCTCCCCTCTTGTTGTCTCTTTCATAGGCAAAACAGCAAGACTTTCCTCACATAGTGTTTCACGGACAGCATACCTTGCAATCACGATGAACTGGGATAAATGGCTTATGTCTGTTGACTCATCCAAAGCGAGAGAAAAGAATGGTGCTGCATTTATGTCCTTCACTTGTGTTGCCTCAATTTGATTTGCAATCATGATGGTGCAATCATGAACAGTTCTTGCCGATAGAGGCATGTCTTTTATTTGTTTGATTATTTTGTCTTTATCCGAAAAACGTCAAAAAGTTGATTGGCAACATCAAACATGAATGTTTTGGCATACTCCCCATCTGTGAATGGCTTTTCGTTTCTCACAATTGCTAAAGCACCAGCAAAGCTAGCCGAATTTCAGTCACCTTGTTGGGTCCAAACATAGAGTTGCTGCTGACTAGCTTGCACTCTGCACAGTAGCTCTTCAGATGCTTTCTTTCTGCTGTTCCCGCTGGATATTTCAATGCAAATGTAGTATGGCGTGTGTCAAAGTGCCGCTTTATATTTGACCATTTCATCGATGCAATTTTATCATTGCATATTAGACACCCTGCAGAACCTGCTCTCTCCACAAAGGTGAATTCCTCTGTCCATTCCTGCTTAAAAATACGATAGTTCTCATCATTTTTTCTTTTAGCCATCTTTTTCGTCAAAAGGGTTTCTGCAATTAGCTAGCTGACTACTTGATTAAAAAGAGTGAAGTTTACTTCCCAGTGAACATTACTCATTATCCAATAAAAATTTGGTGTTGTCCTGGAGGACAGCTGTGATTGGCTCCAGCCACCCGCAACCATGAACATGAGCTATAGGAGATGAATGGATTGTAATACATGAGAATGTTTTATATTTTTAACGTTATTTTTTTATTAAGGATTTGTCTGCGAGCCCAATGCAGCCTACAAAAGAGCCACATTTGGCTTGCAAGCCATAGGTTTCCAACCCCTGGCTTAGGGTTTCGTGGGCCTTTGATCTGGCTGCACAATGATCTTGCCCCAACTTGTGTGGCATTATTAGCTGAGGACCTGAGCAGTGCACCCTTTCCTGTCTTACTTCACAGTGTCAGCAGTTGCTCAAGGTTGAGGTAGGTTGCTGGAACAGGGGTGAGAAAGCAGGGGGGAAACCAGATTGAGATAGAATTCTTCGGGTCATGGTTGCCACACCAGCAGAGATAGGGTCACAGATAATGAAATGGTGCATTTGGACTTGAGACTAAACACTCTGATATCCCAGAAAACCTTGTATTTGAGTTCTTCCTTGAAGTCTCTTCTTGAACCCTTTCTCTCTGAAGACTTTGTGAGCAAGGTGGTTGAACTTCTGCCCTGGAGTACTAAGCGAAATGATTTTGGGTTGTTGATTTGGCATGGAGTTAAGGAAGCATTAGCCATTATGGAAAGAAAGAAATGACTCTATTACTGTTAGGAAAAGTCAAGTTTCACTAGCCTCATTGCCTCTAATTGAAATTAGGTGCAGTTGAATGATTATTTTTTTTGTGGATGATATCTAGCTTTGGAAACGTACAGTTGTGCAGAAGTTTAAATTGGAGGGAGAAGGAGCCAAATGAAGAAATTTGGACACTTTGATATCTGAAACTGGAGAAGAACTAAAAAAGAAGAAGAAGAAATAAAAACAAAGTGGAAGTAAATAGCATGTTTTAATGGTTTTACTAAGAAAGAAATACACAGGCTACTAGTTATATATTTTTACTTAGAACAATCACGGCCTGGCAAAGAGCATCACTGTATAAAATGTTGTTGTGGCCTGACCTGTGGTGGCGCAGTGGATAGAGCGTCGACCTGGGAACACTGAGGTCGCCAGTTCAAAACCCTGCACTGGTCTGGTCAAGGCACATATGGGAGTTGATGCTTCCTGCTCCTCCCCCCTTTCTCTCTTTCTCTCTCTCTCTTTCTCACTCTGTGTCTCCTCTCTAAAATGAATAAAATAAAATAAAAATAAATAAATAAAATGTTGTTGTGGATTATAAACCTAACTAATGGTAGAGAAGTTCGGGAGGTTACAACTGTGTGACTTTGGGAGGGGTGACCATCCCTCCTGAGCCTCAGTTTTCTCACCAGTAATATGGAGTTAAAGATCCTATCATTTAGGGTGACAATTACAATAGGCAGGGATATACAGAGACTGAGATCATGTCCGCCATCAGTGATCTGAATAAGCTTAGTAAATGTTAGTTTTACTTCTTCCTAGTGTGATCGGTTCTTTAGCCTATTCCAAATAGCACAGTTGAAGATATTTATTTCTTATTTTCAGGAGATGAATGCCTCCTGCAAGATTCAGAAAATAGTTAGAAGCTTTTTTATTTATTTATTTTTAGAGAGAGATGGTGTGCATGTGAGAGGGAGAGAGAGAAACATTGATTTGTTGTCCTATTTATTCATGCATTTATGGGTTGATTCTTTTATGTACCCTGACTGGGCTCAAACCCACAACCTTGGCATTTCGGGATGAGATTCTAACTGATTGAGCTAACTGGCCAGCACTGACATTTCTTGATTATGTAGGGTCTTTGTTCATGTTATGAAATTCACATTTGACATTTTGCTGCTTCTATAATGACCATAGTAAAACAGTAGAAAGAAAAAATGTATGTGATGATCAAATGATTCCAACCTTTTTATTCAATTTAGGATATATATATTTAAAGTATGCGATGGGAAAGTAGAGAAACATGACTGACTCCATGAAGTTATATGGTTACCTGTTGGTTTTACAAGCCTGTACTGAGCACCTGCTGCAAGGCACGACACAGCCGCGAACTGTGATGAGGCACAGAGCCTTTGTGCTTAAGCATCAATGTAAGGCCTGGAAGGAGTCAGGAATCAGGAAAATGGCAGAGCTCACTGGAGGAAGAAGGATTTCAGCCTTCACATTTCCTTTGTCCTGAACACTGCAACATCAGCTGTTTCCCAGACCTCCAGCCTACTGTCCTTCCCTGCAAATGTTGGGCTTGCTAATCTCTATAATTGCATGATCCAATTCCTTAAAAATTAACTTCTATCTCTCTCTGTATATACATACATCCTATTGGTTCTGTTTCTCTGAAGAACCCTGACAAAAATGAATGTTGACTGGATCAAGGCCACCTGGCTGGGCAAACTGGGTGATGAGATGTGTCATGCAGGTGTAGGTCTGGAAGGACTTGTCGGTGGAGAAGCTGCTCCAGTGAGTTCAGCGGGTGAGTGTGGGCCCCTAGGAGAGCATCTCTGCACATTGTTCTCTAAGCAGGAAGACTTGAAGGCTAAAGTTCTTTCTGGTTTAGACTCAAGCCAAGGGGATGTTGGGAAAAAGGCTTTCATACCCTCACTGCTGAGAGCCACAGTGATCCTTCACCCTGACCAGCTGTATACCTGTCAGCAGGGCTTTGGGGAAGCTGGACACTCAGGTTTGGGCAAGCATGTAATGCTTTGGGCTTAGACTTTCTTTGAGAATTGTTAATGACTTGTATAGCATTAAAAATGCAGAAAAAATAACTTTACATTAAAATGATATGAATTGTTTTTTAAACTTCCTATTTCGAAACATAATAGACTTTGTGGTATTGAGATGCTCTTTTAGTTAGCATACTGTCCAGAAACTAAAAATGCAGAGTGCTGAAGCCCCAAATTAAGTTCATTTGCAGCTTTAGCATTACTTTTTAAAACAAAACTTTATTGAGATATTGTTTATATATCATAAAATTTTACCAATTGTAAGTAATTCAGTGATTTTTTAAGTACATTTATATATACTGCTCACAAAAATTAGGGGATATTTAAAAAATGAAGTGATAAAATATCCCCTCATCCTTGTGAGCAGTGTGGTTGTGCAACTATCTACACAAAAGGTTTTAGAACACCTCCAGCACCCCAGAAAGTTTTCTCATGCCTGTTGGTAGCCAACCCCCACTTCTGCCCCTAGCCGCAGGCAGCCACTGATTGGCTTTGTCTCTGCTGTTTGCCTTTCCTAGAAATTTTATATAAATGCAATAGTCTAACACTTAGTCTTTTGTGTCTTACATCTTTCACTTAGCATGGTTTTGATGTTCATGTATGTTGTTTCATGTATCAGAAGTTTACTCCTTTTTATTGTTGAGTAATATTCCATTGTATGGATAGACTACATTTTGTCTTTCCATTCACCATTTGATGAATGTTTGTATCATTTCCACTTTTCAATGTTATGAATAATACTGGTATGAATATTTGCATATAAGTCCTTTGTAGACCCATATTTTTATTTCTCTTGGATAACTGTCTGGAACTGTAATTGCTGGATTATAAGGTATGTATTGTATTTTTCACTCCATAAGACACTTTTTTTTCCCCAAAAGTGTGTCTTATGGAGCGAATGTTCATTTCTTTTTAGCTGCTGCGGGTTCCTGGACAACTAGAAGAGTATTTGAACATTAAAGTCTCTTCTCATTTATTAATAACAGTGCTAGTGGTTGTTAATACTCCTGTTGAGCCTGACCAGGCGGTAGCACAGTGGATAGAGCGTTGGACTGGGATGCGGAAGACCCAGGTTCGAGTCCCCGATCTCGCCAGCTTGAGCGTGGGCCCATCTGGCTTGAGCTAAACCTCGCCAGCTTGGACCCAAGGTCGCTGGCTCCAGCAAGGGGTTGTTCGGTCTGCTGAAGGCCCGAGGTCAAGGCACATGTGAGAAAGCAATCGATGACCAACTATTTTTTTTCTTATTTTCCTCCTTAAAACCGTAGGTGTATATTATGGAGTAAAAAATACGGTATATGTTTAACTGTTTAAGAAACTGCCAAACTGTTTTCCAAAGCAGTGGCCCATTTCATATTTACACCACCTATGTAGGAGAATTCTAATTTCTCTCCATCATTACTAACACTTGGTATTGTCAGTCTTTTCGATTATAGCTATTATAATTAGTGTGAAGTGGTATTTCATTTTGATTTTGATTTGCATTTCCCTAATGACTAATGATGCCGAGCACATTTTCAGGTGCTTATTAGCAAGTCGTATATCTTTGGTGAAATGTCTACTCAGATCTCTGGACCATTTTTAAACTGGGTTGTTTGTCTTCTTATTATTGAGTTGTAAGCATTAGTTTTGTGATTTTTGTTATGTTGTTAGTTAGGGGTAGAATATTTTGGTTTTAAAATGCTTCCCTTTATTTTTGGTTTTGGAACTAGATAGTGTTGAAAAAATTCCTCAAGCCAAATGAAATTAGCTTTGCCAAATATTCATTGAAATGTTTCATTATTTAGAAGGGGAGACAACCATGTGAGCGGATGCTCATGACTGGGCTCCTGCCTTGCCCTGGGCCCTGATCATGCACTGAACTTCCTTTGAGGGACATTTCCAGTTCAGAGACTATCGGAGGTGCTCCAGAATCTTTCAATCACTTTTTTTACCCAGTGTCTGGAGAGCGTTTCTTTCTTTTTCATTTATTTTTATTTAATAGATGCCTTTGAATGATTGTAGCAATGTATTAGGTGTGGTAGGAAATACCCCAGATAGTAAGATATGATCTTTGTCCTTAAGAAACGATAAACATTCACAAACAACAACAATACAACAAACTCCATGATTAAGTACAGAATGAAGCATTATACTGCAGTGCGAGGAAGTGTTTGCTTAAGACAGTTGAGTAACCCAAACATAACAGTGTTATGTTGGATTAAGGGCCAACCATCTGGGTAACGTCTCAGTGCCAGTCTATAAAGGGTACTAAAACAAAAGGAAAAACTAGAGAAACTGAACAAAATACCCCTCATACAAGTGTTCTATGTGTGCCTGGGGACCTGGCAGCACAGGGAGACCTGAAAGGGCTTCCTCCGACAGGTGGTGAGCTATTGCTGAGTTGCCTTCCAGAAGGGGTGGATCTAGTTCACTACATTTGTTTTGCTGAGTGGGGAACTTGAGTTTGAGGTTAGAGATAAAATGTGCGGAACCTGTGAGGAAAGGCCACGCTGGTCCCCAGTGCCCTTCCCTTCAGGCAGCGTGGGTCCCTGAGGAGGTGGCCCTGCAGATAATGGGTGCTGCCTGAAAGCTGAAGTTTCTGGAGAGCTAGAATGGCCCAGGAAGACATTTGGCAGAAGTAGGGCGTAAACTGGGTGAAGAAGGGGGAGGATTTAATAATTGCAAAAGAAGACATAGTCAGCTCTGTGATATAAAACCCTCTCCGCCTGACCTGTGGTGGCGCAGTGGATAAAGTGTCGACCTGGGAACACTGAGATCGCCAGTTCAAAACCCTGCACTGGTCTGGTCAAGGCACATATGGGAGTTGATGCTTCCTGCTCCTCCCCCCTTTCTCTCTTTCTCTCTCTCTCGTTCTCTCTCTCTTTCTCTCTCACTCTGTGTCTCCTCTCTAAAATGAATAAATAAAAATAAATTAAAACCCTCTCCAAGGACCAACCTGGTTCTGTAGCAACACTGAGGAAAATTGTGTTTCCTAAGGCTGACCACCTAGGACAAAGTTAGAGGGATTTAAGAATGTCTAAAATTGGCCCTGGCCAGGTAGCTCTATTGGTTATAACATCATCCTGATATGCTAAGGTTGCGGGTTCAATCCTTAGTCAAACAATGAACGCATAAATAAGTGCAACAACAAATTAATGTTTCTCTCGCTCTCTCTAAAATCAATATTTTGAATGTCCAAAATTAAAAATGGTTTTTTCTTACCAAGAATTAAAAAAATTATTTTTCCAGCATTCCACCGCCTCCCCATTCATCTGCATCTTTCTCTCCCCTCAGCTCCCAGTGGTGACTGTCACAGATGACACAGCTCTGAGGTCAGCAAAGGAAACAGCTTGCAGGATTGTTGGAAAGAACCCCATAGAGAGGAGCACACATGGCTGCCTTAAAGGGTGTGAAAAGAGCTGTAAAAATTGAGTCAGCAAGAAACACTGTACAGACAAAAGGTCCCTGTGTGGTGGAGTTAGGGCAGGCTACGGTGGAGAGCAGGGTCAGCTGAGGAGAGGCTGAGCTGGCCTCACTCAGTTCCTGGTTTTGTGTTTGCGCCGGATGGTGGTGGAAACCCATGTCCCTTTGTTATAGAGTTGAGTACCTAATGTGCCAGGGTCAGTTCAGATGAAAGACTCTCCTTGGTCAAGGACACTCAGTGCATGACATGGGGACATGCTTGTCAACATTAGGAGGCGACAGCTTGTGGGGATTGTGAGGCTGCTGCCCAGTGCTCTGCTGTCCTGGGAGATAGTTTCAGGGAAGGGCCACCGTGGTGGAACAAATAGTTAGTTCTTGACTTGGGATTCAGTAGTCAGTCAACAGAGCCTTGCTAGGTGAGTGATTGCTCTGGCTAGGCTTCTGAAAGCTTCCAAACATGACATGCTGTGTCTTTAATGCTCTATTTCAAAAGCAGATTTCCTGATTGAATTTGGTATCACCCTGCAGGAAATAAAGTGGGGCACTTTTTTCATCAGTAGAAAAGTTGAAGAGTCTTAAGAGGCAGCCTTATCACACTACCTGGGGTTGAATCCTGACTTTGCCATGTTCTATGTGGCTATGGGTTCTCTATGTAACTCTTCTGAGCTTCAGTTTCTTCATCTTTAAGACAAATGAGAAAACTACCTCCCTTAGAAGTGCGTTGACTTAAACAGGAATTTGTTCAAAGTGAGTGCTCAATGACATGAGAATGCTGCTTACTCAGAACTTATTATGATGAGCTGCTACTATCCATTCATTCTTCCCCTGAGCGAATATTGACTGAACACTAGCTGTATACTGTGCTTTACAGTACAGTAGCTATTAGCCACATGTGGCTCTTTAGATTTACATAAATTAAAACTAAATCAAGAACCCAGTTTCTCAGTTGCCCTAGACACATTTCAAATGCTCAAAGGCCACCTGTGGCTGCTGGCAGCCACCCAATTGGTCAGTGCAGCACAGGACATTTCCATCTTTGAAGAAAGGCCTATCAGATGGCTCTAACCTTGGGGCTGGAGACTCAACAGTAAACATAGCAGTTATTTAGGCTTAATCTAAACATGGATTTTTGAGAATTTTAAACTTTTGAGTGTGTTTTGTTCTCCACTAGGTGTAGGATGATAGGGCATCCCCACAGTGGGTTACTGGTGTGCTATAAGTAATTAGCAGACGTTTAGCGAGGCATGGCCATGCCTTTACTTATTATTAATAAGAAGGAGATGTGCTGTGGGAAGTTTCCTAAAATCCCCATTAAACATTGGGAATGAGCAACCAGATAAATGACGCTCCTGCCCACCTTGGGGCCATCACAGGTACTGTAGGCAAACGGCACAGATGAGACTGAGAGATGCCAGGCCGCAACTGCAGCCTTTGCTCCTTGGTGATGCTTCCCTAGCCCTCTCAGCAGAGCTCGAGGCTTTTGTTCCTTTTGCCTGAAGTACAGAGGAGCAAAAGAGACCAGTGGCAGGAAGGGACTAGAAGCCCGCCTCTTGATCCCTTGAGGACCCAAGAGAACAGAACACCAAGGAGCCTGTTCCTGAGGGAAGACTGACTTCACAGGGGTTTGCTTTCTACCCCCTTGCCAGCACACTGTGGGACTCTGTCAAGGAGGTTTCTGCCTGAATTCCTCCTCTCTGTCCTTCCCTTCACCTAAGGAGAAAGGCTCAAAGAATAGATATTTACTATTTTCCTAATTATTACTGCCTTTTTTCCGCCTTCAAGTCCCATTCGCTTTGTGAAAGCAATATCCATTTGTGCGAGGATCCTCAGAGAACCGGGACTGTGAAATTCCAGCCAGGGGGAGCTTGGAGGGAGAGGTGTGTGCATTTGAGGGTATGACATGCAGCCCCAGTGTGTCTCTGACAGAATGTCTCTTGGCTGAAGTCAAGGACAAACTAAGGATCTTAGATTACTTGTTATTTGAATTTGTCACTGGCAGCTCCTCTTGTCTCCTACATGGGTATGAATAATCAAAAGTGGGCGGTGGAAAATGAGATCCTCTCTCTGCTCTGTCTCTTCCCTTTTCCAGCAGAGCTCGGGCACCACAGGGGAACACAGCTGCAGGTCTGAACACTGATAGGGAAAATGCCTCATGGTTCTGTTTGTCAGAATGTCTGCTCCTTACAGCATCACCCACGTGGGACACTTATTTATGCCACACAGTAATACTCTCAGTGAGTCCTGGGGGACAGGTTTAGAGCCCGTGGGGATGTAGCCTGTCTGACTTGATATGCACAGCCTTTCACATCTAGGGCACAGAGGCTGCCTGGCTTTCCCCGGGGGGCCCAGGGATACCACAATGCTGCGTTTGTCTGTGGAACTGAGACTGGGACGCAGCTACCTGTGCTGACTCCAGTGCAGTGGGCTGCTGTCCACAGCCTGTGTGCACTGGGGGTCCCACTGAGCAGCTGACATTTGCTTTTCTCCTTTGCAGCCCCCACGACCCTGGATAATACTCATAGCTATGCTCATCGCTTCTAAGGCTGGGGAAGCCAGTGGGATTTCATGGGCCACATCCTCCAACAGGGCTCCCTGCTTGGGTATTTGTTAGTTTTCAATGAGCTCATTTCTGTTTATTATCCATTTATGAGGGTCTGCAATGTGTATGGCCATATTCTAGGTCATGGGAGGGGAGAAGAGGTCAAAGATGTATAAAATCTGGCATTGACTCTGAAAGACCTTATGATCTACTCAGAACCTACTCATCACTTTGGAGATGAGAACTAACATTTTATCAGATACTTACGGTGTACCAGGTTAAGTCAGGCATGGTTCAGTGTCAGCTCAACCTATCTTGCGAACAACCTTCCAGGTGGGCATTTAGCATCTTCATCTTAAAATTGAGAACTTAAACTGTAGAGAGGTTAAATATCACATGTCATTGATTCTAAGATACTTGCACACTTTATAATCTACAATAGGGCTATGTCTTATAGTCAGTGTTCTGTCACAGTTTCATTGGCAGAGATGATTCATTCTTGATAGTAGTGAAATGATCATAGATCTTTGCAGGGGTGTCTTAGATTCTGCAAAATCAAGTATTTTGTTAGGTTCATCCAGCTGAAAAGAAGTAGAGTCAGAATTCTACATGGGTCTGACTGTAAAGCTTGTGTGTCCAGTCTTGCTTTCTTCTATAACTGGCAAAGGCCATGTGATTTCCCCAGATGGCGTAAGTAGAGGGGGCAGTGAATGAACGGGAGCTCACATCGTTTGATCCATAAGTGAGGAGGCAGGAGCACAGGGAACTGCACGTGTCAAACAGAATGAAGAAAGATGGAGAAAATGTTATTTAACTAACTTCCCTTCTCTGTTGAATATAACTCCGATTTTTTAAAGGCCAACAATAAATGGCAAACTGTGGTCTGGTTGAGAGAGAAACAAGAGCAATGCATTCCTTCATCTGTGCTGCTGTGCTTGGGGCTGAGTGCATTGTTTCTCTGCAGGGATGTGTGAGGGATGTGACAGTGACCTCTTTTCTGTCCTGAGAACCATGATAGGAGACATAGGCCAGCACCCTCCCCCGTGTGGCTGAGTTCTGGGAAGTCCCGAGTGCAGGCTTGTGTGTTTATCACGGGCACAGTGTGCTATGGTCAACACTCCCAGGTATGAAGAAAGGTCTCAATTCCATGGCTGACCTGGATTCAAAAAGCCATGCGCTCGACTGGAGACCGCTGCCATGGTTCACGTACTCTAGGTTGTATCTACATAGCCCCCACACACATAACAAGTCTGGTTCCACGACAGGTTCTGATTAAATAATTTTCCTGAGCTGAAAAGCAGCTGATGGGAAAAATGAAGAAGTAGAAGCTTGAATGATCTGGTATCTCGTGGAAGGGTATGTGAATAGTGGAAAGAGCACATGATCAGAAAGCCATGACAGACTTGGAGGGACCTGTCCCCTAATGCCTAGGGAAACTGAATATCAGGGGAGTTGAGTGGCTTGTTGGTGTTCACACAGCTGATCCTTGAAAGCTGAGTCAGGACCCAACCTGGGACACTCCAGAGAGTGTTCGTTTATTCCTTCTCAGATGTTTAATTACTCGGGGCCTGTGTTTCTCCAACAATGAGGAAAATGGAGAGGTTAACTTCTGGGAAGCTTTTCTGCAGAAGTAATGATTGTGAAAAAGTCCTGCATGCATGAAAGTGTTCAGTGAAACCTTATTTATATTTCTGAAGCACTAGAAACAAACACTAATGGTCCACAGTAGGGAGCTGGGTAGGTAAATATGGTGAATACAATCAGTTAAATACTGAATAACTGTTGGAATTATGTAAAGGAAGACCAGCATTATAGGGATTTTTTTAAATGATATAATTATAGGTAAAGAAAGGATACAGAAATATTTGTATATTATGATAACCTTGTTTAAAATACAGATGCTCTGAAAATTAAAATCTGGTAGGTAATAAGCCCCAATACTAATATGGTTATTATGGGATGGTGGGATTTGGATTTTTTTTCTACTCTAAATTTTCAATTTGGTCTTAATGGAAAAAAATGTATATTTTTGAAAGAAAGAGACAATAATGTGGGAATAATTGCTTGGGTGAGGTGACTGTACAGTTCTTACATTCTGTGATGCTCTGAATCTGGGACAGCAGTCCCCAGGCATGTGTAGATATTGATGGTGAAGAGAAATTAGTCCAGCATTGACCAAAGGGAAAAGGGGGTCCAGGAGCTCTGCTGTTGTTGTGGGGGATAATTGGATATAGCTGTGGGTCTGAGGACATGCTGTAGGCTCTTGGTTGTAGGGTAGTTTATTAGTAATTTTAACCTTGTGTCCCCAGAAACCAGTGTCACTAGAAGGGGCTGATGAGGTCCCATCCTGTTCCACTGCCTCCAAAATTCACCGCACGGTGGGAAGAGATGTCATTGACTTCAGCTTTCCAAATAAATACAGGAATGGTGCATCTGCAACATTACCAGCTTTCATTTCCCCTTTCTTTGCAGGGAGTTTTCTTTTTAGCCAAACCTGTGCTGGTGTAGGTGGTGAGTGGCTTCGGAACCCTGTTCTGAGAAAGTTCATCACCACCTGCTGGAATTGCTGTCTGGGCCATGGGGTGGTGGTGCGGTGCCACCACAGGTTGTTGGCCTGGGAGCCTGGGCAGGTGGATCTTGTCCCAACTCCACAACTAACTATCTATGTGGCCTTGGGCAAGTGACCTCACCTCTCTGGACTTTCGTTTTCTTACGCGTGAAGTGCAGGCACCAGAGTGGCTACCTTGTCTGTCTACTCCGGTAACTTACTTTAAAAGCTGGGCACTGATTGGGCAAAATGATTTGGTTTGGTAAATATTTTTCAGTGCTGTTTTATTATCATTGCTGTCAACTAGTTGATCAGCTTGGTTTTTTGTTGTATATTTTAAAAAATTGTTACACAAACACATACAGCTCTCCTTTGTAACAGGAAATAGTCTTTATTTTCAAGAGAGGTGAGGTACACATTCTGGGGACAATGTGGCATGGATGGTGTGGCTTAGTGGGAAAGCTGATTGCCAGCAGAGAGAGAGAGAGAGAGAGAGAGAGCCCACCTATGTGTATTATGGCCTTAATGGTGGGGGTCTTATTCTCCCTTTAATGTCACTGCTGAGAACATATTCGTATGGGTAGCTGCTACTACCAGCTGTCAAGCTACTAATTTAGGGGCGTTTGGTATAATTTCTGGGCACAAATTGATCAGCACAGTGGGTGTTTGGGGTTAGTTTTTTCTGCAGGTGCCCCATTAAGCAGATGGTGCTCCCTTGCACTAAGGAAAGATATAGTTTTGCCCAAGAAGAACTATTGCACTGTCAGTAGCAGCTCAAAAGGATATTTATTCCAAGCAACTCCAGGCTGAAAATTGCGATGAGAATAGTTTATAGGAGCCCAAAGGGAGGGAGACAATAGAGAACGTCACCATCATACTTTTGTAGTTGGTTGGGTACAGCCACTCTTCGTGCCGTTGTTCACCCAAGGCAGGTCCCCTCTGCATGTAGTTACCCTTCCAAAGAGGTAGAGCACATGACGTGAATAACTGTGGGTGGGAAGCTTGTTACTGATCATCACCTGGCAGAGGAGCGAGTGGACCTCACATGTTAGCATAAAGACAAAACCCAGAGAGGGTCTTGAAAGGAAAATAACTGTTTATTTCTTCCATATTTTCTCCCTGTTATCTCCTAATTCAGATAGAAAATCCACGCCATCTGGGAACACTAAGAAGGCATGACAATATCATCTTGGTACCTTCCACGGAGTTACGTGAGCAAAGACTAAAGGACCAGCAGATAGCAAAGAAGCCGATCAAGGCAGTGTCTGTGTCCATGTAGAATGTCTTGGGGTTGCCCTAGACTGGGGGTGGCTCCTGTATTTCTCAGCACTAATTACTACTTGGTTTCAGTGTTTGAGTCATTTTAAATGGAAAGGGTTCCTGAGATCCAATCTAAACTCAGGGGTTCTTTACAGAGAAGACACTTGGTGTGATGACAGTGTCCTGTATCAGATGGCTGTTGGATGACCCAGGTTTTGTTTTACATCTGTTGATAATGCATATGAATCTTTTTCTCTTCTTAACATTTTTAGGGAGACAGGAAGCATTGGTGGGGTCCTGTTCTTGATACTGACTCACTTTGTATGGCCTGACACCGTCTCTTAACATGGCTGGCCTCTGTTCCCCTAAAAAAAAAGAGGAGTTCATTTACAATGGTTCTTAAGCTTGGCTTCACATTAAGAGCCCCTAGGAAGGTTTTGAACATCCTGATGTCTGGCTGCACCCCAGAGCAATTACATAAGAGTCTCTGAGGGTGGAAACTAGGCATTGGCATTTTTAAAAGCTCCTCAAAGTTAAGTATGTTTGTGTGTGTGTGTGTGTGTGTGTGTGTGTGTGTGTGTGTGTGTGATAGAGAGAGAGAGAGAGAGAGAGAGAGAGAGTTTCTCAAACTTTAATTTGATCTGAATCACCTGAACATCTTGTTAAAATACAGATCTGGAGTCCATCAGTCTGGGTGGGACCTGAGTCTGCATTTTTAACAAGTTTCCAGGGGTGCTGATGCGGTTGGTTCACAGAGCAAGCTTTGAGTGACAAGGTTGAGATCAAAATATGAGCCATGATACAAAGCACAATAATTATGTTTGCAAAAATGTGGCACAAGCCCTGTACTACAGAAATGAGCACAGAGGAAGCAGCAGTTATTCTAGAAGAGTAAATCAGGCATTGCTGCATGGAGGAAGTGGCATTGGAGATACCCTTAACAATGAGGAGGAGGCTTTCTTTCGGTAGAATCTGATTTTGAATTAGTCAAGGAAACTTCTGGTTCTTCAGAGAAACACAACCAATAGGATTTGTGTTTGTGTACATAGATATTAATTTTAAGAAATTAGTTTATGCCTGACCAGGTGGTGGAGCAGTGGATACAGACTGGGATATGTAAGACGCAAGTTCGAGACCATGAGGTTGCCAGCTTGAGCACGGGCTCATCTGGCTTGAGCAAAAGCTCGCCAGCTTGGACCCAAGGTCGCTGGCTTTAGCAGGGTGTTGCTCGGTCTGCTGAAGGTCCACGGTGAAGGCACATGTGAGAAAGCAATCAATGAAAAACTAAGATGTTGCAACGGCAATGAAAAACTAATGATTGATGCTTCTCACCTCTCTCCGTCCCTGTCTGTCTGTCCCTATCTATCCCTCTCTCTGACTCTGACTCTCTCACTGTCCCTATAAAAAAAAAAAAAGAAAGAAATTGGTTTATGCAGTTGTGGATACTGGCAAGTCTGAGATATGCCGGGCAGGACAGTAGGCTGGAGAGCCAGGGAAGGGTCAATGTTGCAGTTCAAGTCCAAAGGCAGTCTACAGGCAGAATCCTCTCTTCTATTTACAGGTGATCACTTTTTCTATTAAGGTCTTCAACTGATTGCATGACCGCTCCCCCTCTTATGGAGAATAATCTGCTTTACTGAGAGTCTGCTGATTTAAATGTTAATTTCATCTGTAAAAAAATGCTTTCATGGAAACATCTATAATCTCATTTGACCAAATATCTAGGTAGTATGGCCTGGCCAAGTTGGCATACAAAATTAACCATCACAATGAGAGAAATGCTTTTCCAGTGCCTTTGACCTTTGTAAACTACAGAACTATATCTGGAGAGGAAGGAGCTATAGGCCAGCAGAGCAAGAATGACTTCTGGGCACTAATCTGTGCTGGTGATGTTCCGGTAAGTCTGTGTTCTGCTGTAAATGTGGGAGAGTCGTACTTCATAAGCCATAGAATTGGCATGAGCACTGGTTCTGTCTGCCCACCCTTCCCTCTACCCTGGCACGTGTGGGCACTGGAGGACACTTGTATGGGTCCTTCTAGTTGCCTGGCTCTGTGCCTGAGGAAAATGGATTAACAGGAAAGAGCGCAGGGAACATCAGGTCTGGGGGGAAACCGTGCATGGTGCTGTCCAGCGCTCTGCCTCACTCTCATGATTGGAGTCATCCCGAAAAGGGGAGATGAGCGGGGGCAAAAGCACTCAAATATCCGCAGACAAGAAGCACATTGTAGTTCAGGGGTTTACCTTTCTCTGACCCTAAGCCACAGGGAGAAATACATTTCACATCGTGGCCCAGTAGCTATAGAAAGATATAGAAATAGGTAACATCTAGGGGTGTGTGTGTGTGTGTGTGTGTGTGTGTGTGTGTGTGTGTACAAATAAAATCACAGAAAATGGAAGAAGTTTTACAACCTGAGTTTTACTTTTATTTCATTGGCACATGATGCATCACGGTATTTCTCTCCTGTTTCATTAAGAAGGAAAGCTAGTCCTGTCCCACTGAACCAATTTCACAATACTTAACAGATGGATACCTGCAGTAAAAAATGTGACCCAGGTCCTGGCAGAGAGGAAAGGACTCTCAGAGCCCGGTGACTTGAAGCAGCGCTGTGCAGTGGAACTTGCTGTGGTCATGGAAGCCTTCTGTTCTGCGCTGTCCAGTGAGGGAGCTGCTGGCCCCATGTGGCCGTTGAGCATGTGAGATGTGGCTAGTGCCAATAAATAACTGAATTTTAAATTTTATCCCATTTTAATAGATTTTAATTTAAGTAGCTGCGTATGGCTAATGAGGAACGGCATTTTAAACTTTGTTTGTTTTCATGAACTTAAATGTATGTAGCTACATGTGGCTAGTGGCTCCTGGGGTGAACGGCACCGATCTGGGGACTGCCCTTCTTCTGCCTCTAACTGTGTGACACTGAGCCCCCACCCTCACCACAGCCCCGTCCCGCAGCCTTGGCCTTGGGTGCAGCATCTGCTAACCGGGAGGCTGGACTCAGCGCCTCCTTTCTGGGTTCTGGTGGCGAGGAAAACCAGGCTTAATGCTTACATGGGGCATATAGTTAATTAAGTGCCCTGGGTGGTGTTACAAATTACGTGCTGTGCATTTTTAAATAATCCATAAGAAAGCTTTTCCTTCTTCCCTTTCAGTGGCTTAATTGCTCACCTGTGTGACTTGACAGTTTGAAAAGAGAGATGCTTTCTGCTTAATGAAATCTTAGCAGCCCATCTTCACTGATGAGCTCCTTGGATGGCACTTGCAACCTGAACATGAGGTGCTTTGCTTTCATCAGTTGCTTCCTCCTTGAGTAAAGGAATCCTTTCTCTAGACAGGGATGATGGCCAAAGGGAAGACGACAGTGCAATTTGAGTAGTAGGTCACCATCAGGGTGGGTTTGTTTTGTTTTGCTGTTTGTTGTCAAAGCTAGTGAGTACATTTGAGGTTTGGAGGACTTTGTTTAAATTCTAGGAGTTGAAATTGGAAAAGACCCATTATTTCATTGACCTCAAGGCCCTGCTGGAAAAATTAAGGGAGCTAGGAAAGGATGGCAGTGGGAGGTGATGGAGATCGTGTGTTAGCTGGGAAGAGCTTAGTCTGGGGTGAGTGGAGTGATGGAGAAGGAGTCTCCTTTCTGAAATCAGAGGGAGCGATTCATGGTGGGGGGGAGGGCGTACCCCATACATACCAGATACAGGAAAAATGCTAGTAACACCCCATTCCAGATTCAGCTGACAGGAAACAGCTGCTGAGGAGGAGTGGGCAATGCGAGGGCAGAGTGGTACCGCCCTGCTCTGGAGGGTAGAAGGTTTGAGCTGACTGGGAATGGCAAAACCAGGAAGGGCTGCCGTGGCTCATTAGCTGCCTGAGGCTGTTTTGGAGGCATCGCAGCTTTGGTGGCAGACTCGGTACCCAGGGCGTTCCTGATGGCCACTCAGCAAGGGTCTGACCAGGACCAGCGGGTTGGGGAGTGGGGGAGTGGGAGGCTCCATGACAGCTTCAGCTTCGAGGGTGAGCCTGGGGGCCTGAGGGCTGCCTGTGATCATTGTGAAAGCTGCACTGAGGGGGGCCCTACCGTGTCCAACATGCTCAACCAGGGGCTGTAAAGTGGACTCAAAACTTGAATTGGACTTCCTGCTTCCAAAGGGGCAAGGTTAGGAGGTCAAAAGTAGACATTATATAAAAACAGAGCAAAACAAAGACTGTCAGAGTCCAGTGTGAACATGCCATTCGGCCTCTTATACTGCTCTGCTGCACTACCTCCTGACTTCAGGTATGAGCAGCTCAAGGTAACCCATAGTGCCCCAGGCTATTTGTGACTCACTGTGTGCCACTGTCATCCTCAGCACCCATAGACATGGGTGTCATTATGGGCGTCACTGGGGCTCATCACTGTGAGAGTGGGGAAATGAAGATAAGGCAGACTCTGGTGCCAGCCAGAAGACTGATCCAGTTTCCCTCTGTCTCCTTTGAAAACTCTCCATCAGCACCACTGGTGGGTAGGCTCTGGGGGACCCACTGGGATTACTGAGGTTGAGCTTAGTAGCGATTCAGCAGATGTTTATTTTGAGTATGTGGGGAGCAGAGTGAATTGGGGAACCTGCCCTCAAAGAGTTTACAGTCCTTGGGGCAGATGCCATGACACAGAATGATAGGGCTATGCTGGCCTGGGATAACGGCCACGGGACTGCAGGAGGGGACAGGTGTGGGGCACAAAAGGGGACTTTACAGCAGCGGTGATGTTTGAGTGGAGCTCTGGTGGGGAGAGCATTCCTGGCGAGGAAGCAGTGTGAGCTGAGGGGCAGCAGCTGGATGGGGTCTGGTGCATTCAGGCAAGGGCCCCGAGGCCCCAAGTTCAGGCTGTTGTTGGAATGACTGGTTGGGAATAAAGCAGGAGAGCCAGGACAGCAAAGGGCCATAACACCAACCCAAGGAGCAGAGTGCTCTCTGGGCAGCGAGGAGTGGTCCGACCGGCCCTGCGTTTAGAACACCCCGCAGCGGGAGTGGCAGAGTGCAGAAGAACTTGCATGTGGTGGACACCAGAAACAGGGAGACCAGCGGAGGCGGTGGGACTCACTGTGGCGCCTGAGCAGAATGGGATGTGATAAACATGGGCAGTGGAAGTGTAGACCTGCAGATGGCAGAACTAGAGAGGTGAAGGAGAGAGGAGAGGAGATTCTGAAGCAGGAATGGGCTTCTTCCAGGCCGGGACTACACTGTGTGATGATAGACGAGAAACAAACATATGGGTGGTTCTGATGACCTAGAGCTGCTGACACACCTCTCCAAAACAGTGGTTTGAAAACAATACTAATCCTTTATTTTACTCACCAGCCTGGAGGTTGATTAGACTCCGCTGCTGCAGTCAGATGGTGGCTGGGCCGGGCATCTTCTCGAAGGCTCTCCACACATCTGTCTGGCACCTGGGCTGGGAAGACAAGATCCACAGGAGAGCTAGAACAGCTGGGGCTCCTCAGCTCCTCACCACCTTCTCCCTCATTTCTCCACAGGGATTTTAAGGGTAGCTGGACTGTTTACACAGTGGCTGGAGGCTTCCAGAGTGAATGTCCCCAAAGAAAGAGGCAGATACTGCCATGTGTCTTTTTTTAATAGAGGCTCTGAAGTTGTGCAATAGTTCATGCCTCATTTTATGCCCTGATGTGATTATAAAGGCCCCCGGGCTCAGGGAGAGAGGACTATTTCATTCCTCTCGATGAGAGGAACATCAAGGAATTCGTGGATGTGTTTTCAAGCTGCCCCCACAAGGGTAATCAATCTCACTGAGGCATTTTGCAGAGGGGATGAAATAGTGGTATATAAACCATCGGGAGCATTGAGTGTACAAGTGGACTGAATCTTCGTCTACCACAGAAGGAAGTGAAGAAAGGGTCTCTAAATTAGAGATGTAGGCATCTTCTTTAGAGATAGGAGGGTCCCTGCCAGAGTCAATTGTTATCTGAACTTGTTTTTTTGCCTTTGAGGAGTGTATTGTCTGGATTCTGCGTGTGAGTTCAGAGGGGATAGAATCTGTGGAACCATTGCTGACAGGTGGCACCAGGATGGGATTGTCCTGGGGTCCCGGGGAGGCAAATAGGAACAAACTGATCAGTCAGTGCTTCAGACAGTCAAACGTAGAATGGAGTGGGGGAGTGTTTTAGAGCTGATTCTGTGAGTGGTGAGGATGTGTTAGAATCTGTTAACTCAGTGCCAAGAGTGAGCTTCAGTGTGTGTGTGTGTATGGGAAGGGCACTCATATAAATAAACTATAGAAATCAAGGCAATAGTCAGTAGGGTAATGACGAAGGCTGAAGCCAGGGCCATCATTTCTCAGCAGTGCTCTGGTGCCCAGAAGTGTTAAAATACAGCAACAATAATACGTAATATAACGATAGAGTTTCCTGGGCTGCTTGTAACAAAGTACCACGAAACAGGTGGCTCAACCAACAGAAGTCTGTTGTCTCACAGTCCTCAAGGGTGGAAGTCCAAGGTCAAGGTGTCGCCAGGGTTGGTCCCTCTGAGCGCGAAAAGGGAGAATCTGTTCTCTCTTGGGCTTCTGGTGGATTGCTGGCCATCTTGGTGTTTTTTGGCTTTAGGTACATCACTCAGATCTCTGTATTCATCTGCACATGACCTTCTCCCTGTGCATGTGTCTGTCTCCAGATCTCCCCTTTGGGTAAGGATACTGGTCATATTGGATTAGGGCTCAAATCTAATGACCTCAACCTAATTTGATCCTCAACACAAACCCTGTTTTCAAATAAGTTTATATTCTGAGGTACTAAGAATTGGGAGGGAGACAATTCAACCCATGGCAGTTGGTAAAGATGGGAGAAAATCTCTGGGTCTTTCCTGCATGTTCCTTTCTTCCTCCTGTCCATCTTGCCTTTGATGAACAAAACACTGGTCTACCCTGTTGGTTACTGTCATGTCTGTCTCTTGGGCTTAGAAAGGTTCCCTTATCTCTCTTTCAATTCAGTGCTTTTGCCTGAGGGGCAGTGGATCCTCTTCTGGCTGTCTTGATTATAACAACTGGGATAATACTACCCCCACAAAGCAGTTTTGTGTCATCTCATTTTTATTCTCACAACACTCCTGTAGTGCAGGTATCAGCACCATTTTACAGACGTAGAAAATGGGTCTCAGAGAGTTTAGGTCACGTGTGATACTGCTAATCAGGAGGGCCGGGGACTGAAGTCAAGATCAGGCTGACTTCTCCATCATACCAGATCACCTTAGGAGTTCAGTGGGGAGCATTGTCAGTTACATCTCTATTTCAAAGGAGTTTGGAAATGGTTTATAAAATGATATGTAATACAAAGAGGGTTTTTTAATATATGGATGCGGAAAAGAGAGCCAAGGGACTAGGAAACAAGGAAACAATCAATTACATTTGGATTTTAGCTCTCCTCAGTTCAGACTTCCTTATGGATGAGCTGAGAACTCAAGGTTTGTATGATGGAATAGGCTGATGGGAAGGAGTGAAGCCATCTGACCCCTGTCTGAGCTCCAGGAATCGTGCCTGAAACATCTGCTGTTACCTGTTTAGAAAATACTTCTTGGTTTCAACTGAAGGCTGTCGCTGAAGTAGCCCAAGCAGATTATTTAAGACCTCTGAAAACTGAGCCAGAGAAAGCTCTGTGTTTATTTTCTTATTTATTTTGCCAGAACAGGCTGACTTCCAAAGAATATAAGTTAAAGAGTCCAGAATAGAATTACATTGAGGCTGTCTCACTTACTCTGGATCACACCCAGCTGCAGGAATTTGTTATGAATGGTTGCTAACACAGGGAAATACCTGATCTCCTTCAATAATGATTCTCACACAGGAGAAGTTTCAAGTGTGGTATTGTCCAGACCCAGGCTCTCATCCCAGCTCCATCATTACCTGGGCATGTGACTATTTCTCTGCATCAATTTCTTTAAGAGTTTCTGAGGACCCTGGGTTGGGGGGTGGACAAGGGCCCTGTTAAAAGTGGGCACTATTCTGCAACATCTTGTGCTATTGGTGGACGGGAGAGCCAGGTTTCTTGGTTGGCTCTCTGCTGGCAGCAGGCTTATTAATCATCATTCCTCAGTTGAGTACCTGCTATCTGTAGGGCACAGTTTTGTGTGCTGTAGATCATTTTAGAGACCATTCCTTCATTTTAGACTCTGGAAAATTACAGCAAGTCCAGGTCACCTCTCAAATCTCTGGCAGGCGCCCATTTGCTTCTGGCAATTCTGACTCAGGGTCCACAAGAGTGAGCATGTCTGGGTGTCTGGAAAGGTTAAACTCTCCTTGCAGTCTTTTTATTTTTATTTTTAAGAGAGAGAGAGAGGGAAACATCGATTTGTTGTTCCACTTATTTATACATTCATTGGCTAATTCTTATATGTGCCCTGAGTGGGGATTGAACTCCCAATCTTGATGTATCGGGACAACATTTAAACCAATTTAGCTCCCTAGCTAGATCCCCCTTGCTGTCTCATGCGTTTTGTGTGGGGAGCTATGGCTTTCATATTCACAGCTATGCAGTGTGGCCCCTTTGCCTCATGTTTATGATAGAAAACCCTGTCCTTGCTTTTCTCATGTGGGCCACTAATGTCACTTAGTCATCATGGGAACAGGGAGGAGCGGGAATGTCCCCTCATATGTTAGCAGAATGAGTGCCCTTGTAGATGGTTCCCCAAATTCCTCTGTCCAGGTACCCCCAGAGTCAGGGAAGGACGTAGCTCAACACCTCCTGCAGGATGATGAAGTCTCATTGAGATCTCTTGTTCTTATTTTAAAAATACACTTGAACTTTTCATTCTACTCAGCAATGTCTCATGATTGTCTGAAGGTGAATACTTTTATTCCTAGGAGGCTTTTATTCCGTCCCGCCAGGTGTGTGTGGAGAAGGGCGCAGAGCCTCTGTGCAGCGCACAGCTCGGGGAGGTTAGACATCAGGACCTAAACTGCTTAGGATTTATCATCTGCAGCTAGAGAGCCATCAGGATCTGTTTGTATATTTCTTTAGATTCTTGCTTTATTCTAGAAAGGATTGGAAGTGGCTGCAATGGGTAGTTTCAAATTAACTTTTGTGCTCTTCCTGATCTAATGTGGCTCTTTGCATGGGTGTCTGCTGAGTTTGGCTTAGACATTTATTGCTCTTCTGCCTGAGTATCCTTGGTCCAAAGAGAATGTCAGGTGGCCTGTGCAGGGCACTGCAGGCAGGCAGTAGCAGGTCTTCTGATTTGCTACTGTTTGGGTTCAATGATACCCACTTTCCTGCAGTTTCAGATATTTTCCGTCAACCTGTCAATCTCTGGTGAGATATCATAAGGATTTTCTCCTTAGAATAACATGTGTTCACATCTTTGGTGTTTCTACAAACCAAATTCAGACCAGAGACAGGGGCTTTCTCACTCTTGGTAGTCGCACTGCTCGGACAATTCTCCATGGCTTCTTGAGCTGGAGGGTTGGTCTCCTGCTCAGGAAACAAAACCCAGATGGGTGTCTGGAATTACCAAGGTGATTTAGTGATAGGGACTTCTAAAAGCACTGACACCGAGCATAAAACTTAGTTTGGATCAGGTCAGAAACCTGACCCGCTCTGTGCCTTTCTGGGTGTACCTGCGCACTGCCAAGCTCTCGGAATTTTTTTTTTTAATTATCTATTTATTTATTTAAATGTTTGATATTTGACAAGCTTAATTTTTTCCCATTTTTATGGAGATATGGTTGACCAATAAAAATTGTATATATTTAAGGTGTACCATGTGTTTATATATATATATATTTTTTATTATTATTAATTCTAAGAGCTCTCGGAATTTTTAAGGAGATGCGTGTTCCTGCTTGGATGCTTGCAGGTACCGGAGCCTCAGGCGGTGGTGTGTCTGTGTGTGTGTGTGTGTGTGTGTGTGTGTGTGTGTGTGTACAGGGCTCCAGCGTGACAGGCACATATGGCAGAGAGATTTAGATCAGAGGGCCTCAGATGACTAAACCCTAAACTCTAGTAGGAGCCACAGTATCCGATGGTTTTATCTCATCCGAATGCATTTATAATCTATTTGTGGTTCTTCGTTTCATAGTAGCCACAGGTATGCTATGAGTGAAAGCCAGACAGAAATTCACGGTCCCGGACACTGAGGAAGACCCCACTACCACCTTGCTGCCTCTTGCTCTGTCTGATCTCCCATGTAGGGCCACATCTGTCTTCCTCTGGCAGCCCATGGGAGGACGGGGAAGTGCTGACGTCAGTCTCTGGCTGGCAACTGTCATCGCTGATTCATGAGCAGACCTCGGTCTGTGGGAGGTGGAGAATGTCTGTGGTGGGCTCATGCAGTGAAGAGGAAAGTTTCTGCTTTGTGGGGGACATGTCAGTGTGAGGGTGAGTGTGCTCATAAGCAGGAGTTATGCAATTGCTTATTCTAAAGAGCTAGTGGATAGCGTGAAATGTGTCTTCTATTGGTTTCTTTTAAGTTGGTTTTAAAACGTGTAGTTACTGAAAGTCCAGGAAGTAAGATTTGGGGATGTGCCAGTGAGCAAGAAGCCCTGTTGGCGTCCTGTATCTCTCGCTCCCCAGTCCCAGTCCAGTAAGGGTGCGCTTTTTTATTATGTGTATGTGTGCCTCTGCAGGAGATGTTGGCCATGCTGGTTCTAGCCAATTTCTTTTAAAAGCTTGATGAGCTTATAGGCAGTCTGCTAGGGTTGCCACCACGAGGTACCACCAACGGGCTGGCTTAAATGACAGAAATTAATTTTTTCAGAGTTCTGGAGACCAGAAGGGCTAAGTAAGATCCCTTCTGAGGCTTTGAGGGAGTGTCTGTTCCAGGCCTCTTCCCTAGCTCCTGGTGGTTTGCTAGAAACCTTTGTTGTTCCTTGGCTTATAGAAGCATCACTCCATTTCTACTTTCATGTCTCATGCTGTTCTGCTTGTGTGCATATCTGTTTCTGGGTCTAACTGTTCCCTTTTAAGGATACCAATCATTAGATTAGGTCCCGTCCAATTACCTCATTCTAACTTGATCATCTACAAAGGAATCATATCCAAATAGTCACACTCACAGGTACCAGGGTTCAGGATTTTGATATCTTGGATGGGGAAGGGGAAGCACAGTTCAACCCATAAGGGGGATAAAAGGGTTCTTTGTGCTCACCTTGTGTGAGAGGCCATGGGAGCATAGATCATGGGGTCTGACGGGCTGGGCTTGAAAGCTGCCACTTACTAGCCATGTGTTTTTGTCAAGTTGCCTGCCTCGCTTCCATATCAGTAAAATGGACAAATTAAAAAAAAAAAAAAGGCTGACAGGTTCAAATAAATGAACACATATAAAGTTCTTCAAACAACACTTGGCATGTTGTAATTCTCACTGAATATAAATTGCTGCAATTACTACTTATACTGTGTGTCTCTTGTATGTTTAAAGTTTGAAAATAGGGTATTATGAAGGATGCTTTAAAAAGAGGTGAATTGAGCCCTGGCTGGATAGTTTGGTTGGTTGGAGCAGTGTCCCAAAATACAGAGGTTGCCTAGGTTGCCAGTTCTATTCCCTCTCAGCGCACATATAGGATCAGCTTGATATTCCTCTCTCTCTCTCTTTCTCTCCCTTCTCTCTCCTTTCCTCCCTTCCTCTCTTGCTAAAATCAATAAATAAAAATTTTAAAAGAGGGTGAATTGAAAGGAGTAAGGATGTTACCACCTGAAATTTCTAGATTTATACATCTTCAAATGAATAAATAATTCTCCCCTCCAGGGAATCTGCAAGGATCATTGTGTTTTGAGTACTGAAAAAAATGTACCTTTGAAACTAGATTTATCCATTTAATAAACATTTTACTCAAGCCTTGCTATGCACAGGACACTTCTCTAGGTTCTAAGGTGGATTAAAAAAAATGACTAAGATATTATCTCTGGGATTTAAGGAGCTTGCAGCCTGGGGAGCAACACACACAAAATGACATAATCGCAGGCGATAATGGGCATTGTGCACAATGCTGCACCTGGATTAACCCATGTAATCCTCACAATCCTCAATTCTGACCCCCCCCCCCAAATCCCAAGACCAACCAAATAAGAAAAACCTAACTCTGAAAATGTAATATTTGGCGGGGTGGTGGTGGTGGTGGTGGTGGTGGTGGTGGTATAAACTCAGTTGATTACAGAACCTGAGCTGAACTGACATGAGACAATGTATTGTTCCCCCACCCCCCATCACGTGAATGCTCACACATTTCTCCGTAGAAAAATGCTGGAAGTGCATGTAGCTTATTACCTTTCTAAAATCTGGGAAATTCTAACCCGCACCTGCCCCGGAGCTTTAGGAAAGGGGTAGTGGGCCTGCATAACAGACAGTTTATGGACAAGGAGCCCTGGGGCCCCGAGAAGTTAAACGGCATGCTTAGGTCTCAAAGCTTGGAAGCCTCCAGCTTTGTCACTGCATGATTCTGAGGATCAGGACTGGGGACACGCTGTGGGCAAGCATCTTACCCTTTGGACCTTGCCACCTCTGCCCTCATTTCTTTAGACTCCTTCAATCTGGAAAATTTCTGCAGGTTTTCTTTGTTGTAGAGTCAAGAGGCTAACTCTGCAAGCTGGGGTCAGCCAATCCTGCTGGTATGCATTGAGTTTTGCTTGCAAGTTGCAGAAACCAGTTTCAGAAGTAAGCAGACTTCTGTACTGGTGGTGGTGGTGGGGGGAGTATGATAAGAGTACAGGGTCCCCTGGAGCCCTAGACAGCCTTGGAGCCCGGGAGTCAGGGAGTGCTCTCCCTTTGTCTACCATCTGGCATCTTTCTTTGACCACTGACTTCCTGCTTCCCAAGCCACATGGTAGAAAATAGTGATTAACACTGAAACCTGGCTTAACCTGCTCAATTTAAGGTAGTAGCCAGATGGAGCTAGAGTCTTCAATTCAATTTAGATCCCACAGGTCTGCTTCCCTTCTGTGTGTGAGAATGAAGAACTGGGGTGGGGGTGGGTGGGGGGGTTCTAGTAAAGAAATAGGCCGTGTAGGCGCCCTCGCTCTGGTACTGGATTTGGTCCAGGATGTTCAGTCTTCCTGACCTTAACTTAGTATACAGTGCATCTTTGGGGTGAATGTTCCCTTGACCTTGGTTGTTACTGCTTGGGTCTGATGCCTTCTGTTCCCTTTGCTGATTGGAATTCCTGCTGCCTGTGTTGAGAGTGTAGCCTGTATGCTTGGAGCCAAGACAAGCTGCTTGGCCTTTGACTGTCTCTGTCTCTCAAGCTACTAGCTTCAAATCTCAGTCCCTGGAGCCACCACTGCCTCCTACCTTCTTGACAGCTACAAGGAGAGCTTTGCCATTGAATCTCAGCATTCCGGCAGAGTGACTCTGTGTTTATTAGGATAGATTGGGCTTAACTCTGCATGCTTCCTGACCTCTTGTCTGTTATAACTGAATGGTCACACAACCAGGCTGCTCAGGCATCCATGTTGCTAATCTGTTTCTCTTCTCTCAGGCCCGTGGTTCATGGCTGAAGGCCATGAATTAGGGCCTGTCAGTGTCAAAGGCCAGGGGAGTCTGCTAAAGGAAAAGGGGCTTTCAAATCAAGACTTAATCTGGATAAGACACTTCACCTCCCTGTGGGTCCCTTTCCTCATCTGTATACTGAGGGGAATGGTTCAGATGTGCTTTCAGGACCTTTCTGGTTCTAAGAAATGCTATGGTGTCTGCTAAGAACTCTGGCAGGAATTGCCACGGGTATACAAAGAATGAGCATCACAGCTGATGAAGAGGAAGGCGTGTTGGCTTGGGCCAGCATCTAGGTGAGAGCCATGCTACCGTCATGGCATCAGACATTTCCTATACTTATATAAAACTTCTCCTAAGTGATCAGCATGGCTCTCTGTGCCTGAATTGTTTGTGCACATGATATGGGCTATACTGACCACCTGCTTTCCTTCTGGGAGTCTGGAATTTTGGTACATGCCAGGCAGAGGGTCCCTAGGTGACCAGCCTGTAACAAAACCTTGGACATGAAGTCTCTAATGGACCTCCCTGGTGGACAGCACTCATAGCTGGGGTTACAGCCTGATACTGTGATACAGTGTTTCCTGTGTAACCTCACTGAGAAGAGTCTTGGAAACTGGTTCTCGTAGACTTTGCCCCGTGAGCCTTTTCCCTTTGTGGTTTTGCTTTGTGTCCTTTTGCGATAATCAGTTGTAGCCATGGGTACAATCGTATGCTGCGTCCTGTGAATTCTTCTAACAGCTCACCTCCTGCTAAGCCTGGGAGTAGTCTTGGGGACCTCTGTATTCATGGACTTTAAGATGACTGAGAGTGAGTGAAGGTAAGAAACTGTCACAGCGCTGCACATGTCCCCAGTGCTTATTGACGGCACAGGTTTGATTTTTCTGCCTACTCCAGGAGGAGCTATAGCGTAGTTAAAATTTGTCCTGAGCCTCAGTGTCCCCACCAGCCCCATGTGAAATCCAGACATTGCACTGCCCTTTGAGAGGCCAGATCATTCAGGGTCCACATGTGAAAAATCAGCACGGAACTCCCAGCCCAGTATGGCGTTCTGGAATACAGAGGGAACTATCTGAAACAGAACTTGGCTGGCATGCCTTCTCGTCAAAAGCCACTCTGGCTTTGGAATTTTATATTAAATGAGGTTATAGATTCTCCCGAGACATGCCAGGATAATCAGTTAGTCTCATATAAGTTAGGAAAAAATTACGAAAGGTCATTTGAGAGGAAAGGCAAGGTCTTAACCTTGGTGTATTTAACCTGTTTTTGTGAACTCTGAATAGAAATACGTAATACTTTTTCCTGAATGCGTTAGGAAAGCATTCCATTTAGAATAGAGTTCTCACTGGGAAGGTAGGGACTTGCACCCTTAGTAGCAAGAACTATGAATCTGTATGGAGGAAAGGAGAACATGAACTATTGTGTTTGGCTGTCATAGCTTTTATGGACTAGGAGCACCAAAATCACAGTCATTTGATTCTCTAAGAACTCTCTTTTCTGTTTGCAGTTGTTCTGGGTTGTCCCAGTGGTTGAGTATTTGGCTCTCCAAGGACAGAGGGATCACTCTATCACGTTTTGTATTCCAGCATTTAAAATTAGCTCCTGCTTTAGAGAGGATTTTGGCTCTGTCTCTAGAGCCAGTGTTGGAAGTCAGCAGTTTTAAATACAGAGCATCCCAGGACGTGCTCCTGACGTCCACCTACTACCTGGCGAGAAGCATGGCATTATGAGGCTGTTCTGAGAGCCTGTACATCTTGTGGCAGTTTAGTGGCTTTATTTCTATGTGGCCTAAGCACATTTTGCTTTTATCCTTGGAAGAGTGGAGACAAGGCATTGAGTCATGCAGGAAGCCACTGCCAATAATGTGCAAGGAGTAGGCAGATATTCTGCCCCTGTTGGCATTGTTGAGGAGGTCTGAGTGTTGCTACGGCATTTGGAAACTTTCATTTTCTTTTCAAAATTGTTCACAAGCTCCCTTTCGGGAGGAGACCAGTAAGAGTGCACCCTTTCCTTGGGGCTAAAATGACGAAAAAGAAACTGTTGGCCAGCTGCTTTCGTTGAGCACTTCATCTTGCAGAGAATTCTCTGCTGTGCTTTGTGCCTTCTTGGGCTGGAGGGTAGACACTTGGGAAGAGAGGCTTCTATTCTCCCTTCTAGAGCATCCGTCTGGGCTGGGCAAGGAAGCAACACTGTGACCCCTACCATCACCTGGGAGACAAGGCTGATGGGCACTTGCAAAGAAAAAATATAAATTAATGGAAAATACCTGCTATTCATAAACATTGGTAGTGTTAATTTTTTTTAAATTGAGATATAATTGATATATAACATTACATTAGCTTCAAGTATATAATGATTTGATATTTGTATATATTGCAAAATGATGTCCTATGAGTGATATTTTATGTCTAGTTAACACCCGTCTCCATACATAGTTACATTTTTTTTGTTGTTGAGATGGGGACTTTTAAGATCTCTCTACTCTCTTAGCAACTTCCAAATATGCAATACAGTGTTAACTGTTGCGATGGTCTGCATTACATCCCCGTGACTTGTTTGTTTTATAACTGGAAGTTGGTACCTTTTGACCCCCTTTACTTACCCTCCACTAATCAAGACGTGCCCAGTTTACTTTTTGTATATTACTTTATTTTCCATCGCAACTAATAAGCAGTCTGTGGGAAGACCCTTTTTAAGACTTTTTGGCATACCTTCAGAATTTATCCCTGGGTTTCACATCCACTGGTGATGTGGGTCTCAGCTGATGGCTGCAAAATTATGATTTTCCAACTTGTCTCGCCACAGATTTTGGACTGAGTCAATGTAACAAGCAGCCTATTGATGGATCTCTCTGCCTCTGCTCTTGCCTGCCCACCCCAGATCTATCCAGATGTGGCTCTGACTCTGTCACCTTCATGCAGAAATGTTTCCAGTGGCTCCCCCTTCCCTTCAGGGTAAAGATAAGCCCCCCTTTGTCCTCTGTGCTTCTTCTTCTTCACCTCCCTCCTTGCTGATCTTGTCCTCTACCATCTAGGAGTACCCAGCTTGTGATGCTGCTGATGTTGCTTTAAATGTGTGCTGTGTCATACCTCAGTTCTCTTTACCTCCTATGCACTCTTTTTTTATTTTGTTTTAATGAGAGAGAGAGAGAGAGGAAGGGAAAGAGATGAGAAGCATCAACTCATAGTTGTGGCACATTAGTTGTTTGTTCATTGATTGCTTCTCATACGTGCCTTGACTAGGGGGCTCCAGCCAAGCCAGTGACCCCTTGTTCAAACCAGTGACCTTGGGGTTATTTCTATGGTCCCATGCTCAAACCAGCAACCCCGCACTCAAGCTGGTGAGCTTGTGCTCAAACCAAATGAGCTTGCCCTCAAGCTGGCGACCTAGGGGTTTCAAACTTGCGTCCTTAGCATCCCAGGTTGATGCTATATCCACTGTGCCACCACCTGCTCAGGCATCCTATGCACTCTTTAAATCCTAGCTAGTTTTTCCCTCTAGGAAGCCTTTTCTAATACCTTCCCCTTCTCCAAGGCTAAGGTAAGCTTCTCTCCTCTGGACTCCCAGAGATCTGTGCACACCTCTGCCATAGCACTTAGCACAGTACAGTGAAATATTTAGTTTGTACCTGCCCCTGACCCCCTCAAAAAACCCAGTTCCCCAGCAGCAACCAGGTTTTATTAATTTTTGGAGTCTTGGAGCTGAGCCCAGTGCCCGATGTAGAACAGGTGCTTCATAAATTTGTGTGTAATAATGAATCTCAAGGATAGAGTTGAAACATTTCTCAAACCTATTGGATCAAAGGATATTCTCTTTCTCTTTTACTTTATACATCTTTCATTTAAAAAAGCAATAAACAAAATGCTTTACTGAGGGATGTTTGACATGTAGAAAGCTGTACATATTTAATGCGTACAACCCAACGAGTTAGGGGATAAACATGTACCTGTGAAAGGATTCTCTTTGTGCAGAGCATTTTAAAAAGCTGGTATTTTATACAACACAGTTTGGAAATCCCTGGATCTCTAAGATCCATTCTGTTGAAGTATGTGTCTCTACCACCACAGAAAAAATATGTTGCAGTCCTAACCCCCAGTAGCTCAGAGTGTGACCTTATTTGGAAATAACATCATCAAGTTAAAATGAGGTCATTGGGTGGACCCTAATCCAATATGACTGGCATCCTTATAAAAAGGGGAAATTTGGAGATAGACATGTGCACAGGAGACCAGCATGTGGATATAAAGGTGGATATTGGGGTGATGGATCTACAACCTAAGAACACTAAGACTGCCTGCAAATACCCAGAAGCAGGAGAGAGGCGGGAGCAGGTTCTTTCTGGGAATTCCCAGAAGGAATCAACCCTGTCAGCATCTGAACCTCAGGCTTCCACCCTCCAGAACTGAGACAATACATTTCTGTTATTTGAACCAACCGGTCTGTGGCACATTGTTGAGGCAGCCCAAGCTGACTGATGTACCTTCTAACATGAACCTTTGATTTTTGCAATGATGGTTAAGGAGGGATTTGTTCACATTAATATCCAGGAGGGCACATAGGCTCCAAGATATCCCTTAAGCACTCCGTTGCAGATTAGCAAATTTTTGTCAAAAATATTATGACACCAGAGCAGGTTGGCCTAGAATTTGGAAAGCCACCTCTGCTTTGGGCCCCTAGGAGGTGAGCAGAGGAGGGTCTGGTGAGGATAACGGCCATGCTGCCTGGTGGTAGAAACAGGGAGGCTCACGTGCATGCTTCCTGCATCTAAGAGCGCTTTCCACTGTCAGCAGGGTGGATTAGTGGGATCCTGTTGGCCTTTACCCTCTTTCCCAAGACTCCCATTTCCTTGCAGGGCTTCTTTTACTATAACTGGCTGCCACTTCAATGTGTTTGGGGGGAGTCGGTGCACCCTACATATGTGATGTGCTGCCAGTCTTGGGGCGTGTATCTTCTGACACTACTTGAGAATATCACAGTGGGATTAGCAGGTGGCCACAGCAGGCCGGGTTTAACTTTCATGATGTCACCCGGAACCTCTGGGCTTCACCGTCTTCTCCTGGGGCTGCACCTAGGCTCTTTCTGGGCTGAATGAATTTTCTAGAAGGATGCTCTGCCCCCCCCACCCCTGCTGTAGCCTCCAGCTTAGAGATCAGGCAGCCAGCTGATACAAGTAATCACCCCACCGTGTTCTCAGTTCTTTTTCTTTATTTATTGGAGTGACACTGGTTAACAAAATTATACAGGTTTCAGGTACCCAATTCTATGACACATCTCGGTACACTGTACTGTGTGTTCACCCCTCACCTTACCCCCACCAGGTGCCAGAGTTCTAACACATACAGGTCTCATTACAGGTCTCTACTTTGTTGCTTGGTTTTCTCCTGGGGCAGCCCAAGAGTGCTGGTTCTTCCGATGTGATTTTGGGACTTGCAGGGGAATAGACCTGCTTGGGGGTTTTAGAGGTGATTTGAAATAAAATTAATTTAATAATAATGGATACTTCAAAAGCCTGTCCCCGTTGTGTGACTGATCCCAGAGCTGTAACTTTGTTAACTTTCAGTCCTTGGCCTCGTTATGATGCCAGGGATGGGGCTGTGCTTGTTTGCAAAGCATTGCAAAGTAGACAGGGTGTTGGTCCCAGCTCCAGTGTGGTGGTTTTGTGGTCCCCTCTCTCTCTGCTAGATTTTTTGGTCCCTGCCGGCATCATTTTCCCCTTGTTGCTGTTGAACGGACATTCTCCAGCCTTCCTTCTGCCACCTTTTTGATGTTTTCTAATCAAGGCTGCCACACTTGGCTGGCTTTTTGGTGTGATGCTCTATTAAGAGATCAGACTGGCACTGTAGTGTCCAGCCAGAGAGGCTTAGTATGGCTGAGGGCTGGATGTGTGGACTGTGCAGCCTCGCAGGATGGGCTGTGACATGTGGTCTGAAGTTCCTGGCATCTTAGAGATTAGGTCTGCTCTTTATTATGTCTGTGATTGTTCTAAGCTACAGCATTAAGATGTCTCTTTACCGAGTACATCTCTTGATTTTGCAGGAATAGGGAGAAATGTTACCTCTCTTTTGAAAGCAAGCTTGTTAGGAGGAATAGTGATGCAGGACCCAGCTGTCTGTCTTCTCTGCTTCTTTGCCTGTAGGAATCCTCTCTCCTATCATAACCCTGAGAGGAAAGCCAGGCATGCCAGAGGCCAAGATCTGTTTGCCTTTGGCTCTGGAAACTGTGAATCAAGAGCTTCTTTTTCTAAAACATTGGAATTTTGTGTTGTATTCTGATAGGGAAAAATGGGGCTGGATCTTGGTCTACTTAGATTAAGGACCCAGTGCAAGTGCAGACAGTATTACTGTGATCAGATAGGTGATGGCCACTGCAGTCTCTAGCTCTCGTTGAGATGCACATTAATACCGAATATTCATATATGAATATGAGAAGCGGCACTCAGCAGACTTCAGGAAATTTAGTCCTTCATGGAGACAAGAGTTGTGAAGAATCTGCAGGTTTGATAGGCTGCCAGGCACCATCTTTAACTGAATGCTAACTGCTCTCTTCTCCCTCCTGACTCTTCCTCCATTTTGCCCTCTGCCAGAGGTGATCTGTTTCTTTGGCATGTTTGGTTCTCATTCACTGTGTGCATAGCTGATATGTCCCTGTGTTATTGATAATAAGTGCACTGTTACAGGAGGATTGGTGTTCATATTATTAATCAGGTTACCTTTGGAGGGGATGCACTTGATAACTAGAGGAGGTTGATTTTTTATAGTGAAGCTGAGAATATTACAAAATAAATTATTTGCAAAGGTATGAAATTGAAGAGAACTTTAAATTCAAATATTTCCTCCTTGACTCTTAGGTAAGTGTCTGACTGTGGGATATGTCACTTACATGTGCTTCATTTCATTTTAAAGAGAACTGTCGTTTGTAATTATCTCAGTTCTGTTCTTTTCTAGGAAGTTTTCACCAAAAGCCCCACCAGAAACAAGGGAATCCTAAGCCCAATGTCTGCGGTGGCAGCATGGGTGTCAGGGAACAAAGGAGAAGAGTGGATGTCCATGCTGGTGATTGTGGACCTGCAGAGCTGTGACCTCAGTCAAGCCCCAAGCCCCAAGTTGCCTGCCTGAGGTCACAGGTAGTTAGAAGCAGAAAGACAGTTGACCCTTGAACAACATGGTGGTTGGGACATTGAACCTCAATGCAGTAAAAAACTATCATATAACTTTATTTTTTAATTTTTGTGATTTGATATTTTTTGTTTTATTATTAATTTTAATGGGATGACACCAATAAATCAGGGTACATATGTACAACAAAAACATCTCCAGGTTATCTTATTCAATTATGTTGCATACTCGTCACCCAAAGTCAAATTGTCCTCTGTCACCTTCTGTCTGGTTTTCCCTGTGCCCCTCCCCTCCTCCCTATTCCATCCTCTCCTCCCTCCCCCCACGCCGTAACCACCACTCTCTTGTCCATGTATCATAATCTCACTTTTATGTCCCACCTATGTATGAAATCATGCTGTTCTCAGTTTTTTTCTGATTAACTTATTTCACTCCGTGTAATGTTAGCAAGGTCCATCTATTTTGTTATAAATGATCCGATGTCATCATTTCTTATGGCTGAGTAGTATTCCATAGTATATATGTACCATAGCTTTTTATTCCACTCGTCCTCTAGGAACACTTGGGCTGTTTCCAGATCTTCGCTATTGTGAACAATGCTGCCACGAACATGAGGGCGCATTTCTTCTTTTGGAACAGTGCTATGGTTTTCTTAGGGTATATTCCTATAAGCTGGGTCAAAAGGCAGTTCGATTTTTAATTTTTTGAGGAATCTCCATACTGTTTTCCACAGTGGCTGCACCAGTCTGCATTCCCACCAACAGTGGAGGAGGGTTCCCTTTTCTCCACATCCTCGCCAGCACTTATTCTGTGTTGTTTTGCTGATAAGTGCCATTCTGACTGATGTGAGGTGATATCTCATTGTGGTTTTAATTTGCATTACTCTAATGATTAGTGATGTTGAGCATTTTTTCATATGCCTATTGGCCATCTGTATGTCCTCTTTGGAGAAATTTCTATTCATTTCTTTTTCCCATTTTTTGATTGGATTGTCTTCCTGGTATTGAGTTTTATAAGTTCTTTATAAATTTTGGTTATTAACCCCTTATCAGACACACTGTCGAATATGTTCTCCCATTGTGTGGTTTGTCTTTTTATTCTGTTCTTATTGTCTTTAGCTGTGCAAAAGCTTTTTAGTTTGATATAGTCCCATTTGTTTATCTTGCCTTTTATTTCATTTGCCCGTGGAGATAAATCGGCAAATATATTGCTGCTACAGATGTCGGAGAGCTTGCTGCCTATGTTTTCTTCTAAAATGCTTATGGTTTCACGGCTTACATTTAAGTCTTTTATCCATTTTGAGTTTGTTTTTGTGAATGGTGTAAGTTGATGGTCTAGTTTCATTTTTTTGCAGGTAGATGTCCAATTTTCCCAACACCATTTGTTAAAGAGGCTGTCTTTACTCCATTGTATGTTCTTTCCTCCTTCGTCAAATATCAGTTGTCTATAAAGATGTGGGTTTAGCCTGACCTGTGGTGGCGCAGTGGATAAAGCGTCGACCTGGGAACACTGAGGTCACCAGTTTAAAACCCTGCACTGGTCTGGTCAAGACACATATGGGAGTTGATGCTTCCAGCTCCTCTCTCTCTCTCTCTCTCTCTCTCTCTCTCTCTCTCTGTCACTCTGTGTCTCCTCTCTAAAATGAATAAAATTAAAATTAAAATTAAAAAAAAAAGATGTGGGTTTATTTCTGGGTTCTCTGTTCTGTTCCATTGATCTATGTGCCTGTTCTTATGCCAGTACCAGGCTGTCTTGAGTACAATGGCCTTGTAGTAAACCTTGATATCTGGAAGAGTGATACCTCCTGCTTTATTTTTTCTTTTTAAGATTGCTGAGGTTATTCGTCTTCTTTTTCGGTTCCATATAAATTTTTGGAATATGTGTTCTATATCTTTGAAGTATGTCATTGGCATTTTAATTGGTATTGCATTGAATTTTTAAATTGCTTTGGGTAATATAGACATTTTAATGATGTTTATTCTTCCTAGCCATGAGCACGGTATATGCTTTCACTTGTTTGTATCTTCCTCGATTTCTTTTATCAATGTTTTATAATTTTCCGAGTACAAGTCCTTCACCTCCTTGGTTAAATTTACTCCTAGGTACTTTATTTGTTTGGCTGCAATAGTGAAGGGGATTGTTTCCTTAATTTCTTTTGCTGACAGTTCATTGTTGGTATATAGAAATGCCTCTGATTTCTGCGTATTAATTTTATATCCTGCCAACGTGCTGAATTCATTTATCAGGTCCAGTAGTTTTTTGACTGAGACTTTAGGGTTTTCTATATACAATATCATATCATCTGCAAATAGTGACAGTTTTACTTCTTCTTTTCCAATTTGGATGCCTTTTATTTCTTCTTCTTGTCTGATTGCTGTAGCTAAGACTTCCAGAACTATGTTGAATAAGAGTGGTGAAAGGGGGCATCCCTGCCTGGTTCCTGATCTTAAGGGGATTGCTTTTAATTTTTGTCCATTTAGTATGATGTTTGCTGTGGGTTTGTCGTAGATGGCCTTTATCATGTTAAGGAATGTTCCCCGTAGCCCCACTTTACTGAGAGTTTTGAACATGAATGGGTGCTGGGTTTTATCAAATGTCTTTTCTGCATCTATTGAAATTATCATGTGATTTTTGTCCTTGCTTTTGTTTATGTGATGAATCACATTGATTGATTTGCAAATATTGAACCAGCCTTGCCTCTCCAGAATAAATCCCACTTGATCGTGGTGTATGATTTCTTTCATATATTGCTGGATCCGGTTGGCTAATATTTTGTTGAGAATGTTAGCGTCTAAATTCATCAGGGATATAGGCCTATAATTTTCTTTCTTTGTTTTGTCTTTGCCTGGTTTTGGGATCAGAATTATGCTCGCCTCATAAAAGGAGTTTGGAAGTGTTCCTTCCTCTTGAATTTTTTGAAATAGCTTGAGGAGGATAGGAGTTAGTTCTTCTTTGAATTTTTGGTAGAATTCACTTGTGAAGCCATCAGCCCCAGGACTTTTCTTTTTTGGGAGTGTTTTGATAACTGTTTCGATCTCATTTGTTGTAATTGGTCTGTTTAGGTGTTCTGATTCTTCCAATTGATTTTTGGAGGATTATATGATTCAGAAATTTGTCCATTTCACCTAGGTTGTCTAATATTTTGGCATAGAGTTCTTCATAGTATTTTCCTACAATGCTTTGTATTTCTGTTGTGTCAGTTGTATTTCTCCACTCTCATTTCTAATTTTATTTATTTGAGTCCTCTCTCTTTTTTTCTTGGTGAGTTTAGTTAAAGGTTCATCAATCTTGTTTACCTTTTCAAAGAACCAGCTTCTTGTTTCATTGATCCTCTGTATTGTTTCCTTAGCCTCTATGTCATTTATTTCTGCTCTGATCTTTATTATTTCCTTCCTTCTACTGGTACTGGGTTTTATTTGCTGTTGTTTTTCTAGTTCTTTTAGATACAGGGTCAGGTTGCTTATTTGAGCTTTGTCTAGCTTCTTATGATATGCCTGTAGTGCAATGAACTTCCATCTCAGTACTGCTTTTGCTGTGTCCCATAAATTTTGTGTTGATGTGTGCTCATTATCATTCATTTGTAGAAACTTTTTTATTTCTTCTTTGATCTCATTGTTAATCCATTCATTATTTAATATCATGCTATTTAGTTTCCAAGTGTTTGAGTATTTTTCCGTTTTTCTTTTGTGGTTAATTTCTAGTTTCATGGCATTGTGATCAGAGAAAATGCTTGATATGATTTCAATCTTCTTAAATTTATTGAGACCATTTTTGTGTCCTAACATGTGGTCTATCCTAGAAAACGTATCATGAGCGCTTGAGAAGAATGTATATTCTACTGCTTTAGGGTGAAAAGTTCTGAAGATATCTATTAAATCAAGTTGATCTAGTGTATCCTTTAAGTCTGCTGTTTCTGTATTAATTTTCTTTCTTGAGGATCTATCTAGTGTTGTTAGTGGGGTATTGAAATCCCCTACTATTATGGTATTGCTGTTAATCTCGCCCTTTATATCCATCAAAGTCTGCTTTATGTATGTCGGGGCTCCTATGTTTGGTGCGTAGATATTTATAATAGTTATATCTTCCTGTTGAATTGTTCCCTTTATCGTTATGTAGTGTCCTTCTTTATCTCTTACTACAGCCTTTGTTTTAAAGTCCAATTTGTCAGATAAAATACATTTTGTCAGATATAAGTACTGCTACCCAGGCTTTTTTTTCATTTCCATTTGCATGAAATTTTTTTTTCTATTCTTTTACCTTCAGTCCATGTGCATCTTTTGTTTTAAGGTGTGTCTCTTGTAGACAGCATATGTATGGGTCCTGTTTCTTTATCCATGCAGCTACCGTATGTCTTTTGATTGGATCATTTAATCCATTTACATTTAAGGTTATTATTGATATGTAGTTGTTTATTGCCATTTTATTCTTTAAAGCTGTATTTTTCTTTTGCTATATTCTTTCCTCCCTTTGAACTGTTCACAACAGGTCTCTTAGTATCTCTTGCAGAATTGGTTTGGTTTTAATGAATTCCTTGAAGCTTTCTTTGTCTGGAAAGCTCTTTATTTCTCCTTCAATTTTAAACGTTAGCCTTGCTGGATAGAGTAGTCTTGGTTGTAGGTTCTTGTTCTGCATTACTTTGAATATGTCTTGCCATTCCCTTCTGGCCTCAAGTGTTTCTGTTGAGAAGTCCGATGTCATCCTTATGGGGGCTCCTTTGTAGGTGGTAGCCTTTTTTTCTCTAGCAGCTTTAAAAATTTTTTCTTTGTCCATTAGCTTTGGTATTTTAACTATGATGTGTTGGTGTAGATTTTTTGGGTTTCTCTTTAATGGAGTTCTGTGTGGTTCTTGAATGTGTGGAATGTTTCCCAGCCTTAATTTAGAGAAGTTTTCTGCTATGATTTGATTGAACAAAGTTTCCATTTCCTGTCCTCTCTCCTCTTCTTCAGGGACCGCTATGATGCGAATGTTGTTTCTCTTCATGTTGTCACAGAGCTCCTTTAGAGTTTCCTCACATTTTTTGAGTCTCTTTTCCTTTTTCTTCTCTGCTTCTGCGCCTTTGTTTATTGTATCCTCTAACTTGCTGATTCAATCCTCAACGTCATTCATCCTGCTTTTAATTCCTTCCATTGTGGTCTTCAGTTCTGATACTGTATTTGTCATTTCTGTCTGATTCTTTTTTTATTATTTCAATTTCGTTTTTTATACTTGTTATCTCTCTATTTAGGTGTTCATAGTGATTATCCATTGTTGTTCTATTTTCTTTGAACATCCTAACTATCATTATTCTAAATTCTGCATCTGGTAATTTGGTTATATCTGGTTCATTCAGGTCCTTCTCTGGGGATTTCTCTTGATTCATTTGGTTTGCATTCCTCTGCCTGCCCATTTTGTCTTTGTATAAGCAAGTTGTGGCCACTAAAGTCTAGTAGGTGTTGCCTTTGTGTTCTCTAGGTGTGGTCTGTCTGCAGGCCCTCCAACTCCCTCTGCTGCTGCCTAGGGTGGTTGGGTATGGGCATTGCCAGCACCGGCCCACTGCGGCTGTTGCTGTGATTTCCGCCTCTCCTCCATGGGAGGGGCTGTCACTCAAGCCACAAGCCTCAGCACCAAAGGTAGAGGTGAGCACCTTTGCTCAGCTGTGGACCCAGCCTGTTTCTGGGGCTTCCTCCCAGCACCCGCGGTTAGAGCCTGTTCGCCACAGTTTCGCGGGTTGGACGGGGCTTCTGACATGCTCTCAGCTTTGAGCTTTTGCCCTTCCAGAGCTTTAGCCCCACCCTCGAGGCCAGGGTCCTCCTGTGCAGTGTCGCAAACCAAGGTTTATTGGGCCGGGCATGGCTGCTGGCGTGCGCTCAGCTGCGAACTTCCACTCGTCCCAGGCTCTACCCCACCCCCGCTTTCGGAGCCAGCTCGTACACGCAGGATGGCAAACTGCGGTTTCTCCGGCCGGATGGGGCTGCTGGCGTGGGCTCAGCCGCGAGCCCCCGCCCGTCTCTGGTCCCTGCCCCGTCCCCGCGGTCAGGGCTGGCTTGCGCATGGTTGCAGAGCTGATCTCTGCCCGTTCCTGGCCTCCCGCTTTTCCCCCGCAGGTTGGGTTACAGGCGGGCCCACAGCTGCCGGACTGCTTTCGCGCGTCCCCTCTGCCCCTGCTGGGCTAGACTGAGCTCACACCGGTTGGGCCTCTGCCCCTGCCTACAGAACCGCATTTCAGCGTCCTGCCGCCACCATCCCTCCAGCAACCCTCAGCAGAGTAGGAAGTGCCCTAATACTCCATACTGTAGACCTGGGAGCTCCCTCCCTCTAAGCAGCTCTCCTCTAATTGCCGCGAGAGAGCTTGTTTGGCTGTTGTCCTGTCTCCCTTTGCTGGTATTGCTAGTTCCAGGGGAAATATTCATTTTTGATTAGGGAAGTGACTTAGCCCAGGGGTTAGGGTGGCTGTCCCTCAGAGTGTTTGTCCCTGTGCCTTCAGTCGACACTCTCTTCCCATTTCTCTGGTCCTCTCCTCTGTCCCCGTTCCCCGGAGCCCCGGGTGAGTGGTTGTGAGAGAGGTTTTCTGCGCTGTCCCTTTAAAAAGAATCTTGGGTCTGAGATAACTGTCTCTTTCTCACAAACAGTATCCTCACTTGTTTCACAGCTCAGTACTGTCCAAACGCCTCTTCTAGGCTCTGCGACTGCAGGCTGGGGCTTTGTTCCTGGGACCCAGGTCCCTCCCTCTCCGCCAAACTCTTCTCCCGCCACGCGGGTCTCTCTGGGCTGCTGTTCACTCCGGGGAGCTGGGCAGCCCTCTTTGCGCTTTCGCTATTCCTACCAGTTCAGTGTGGCTTCTTCTTTGTTCCTTGGTTGAAGAGTCCACTTAGTTTAGTTCAAAATTGGTTTATCCAGATGATGGTTCTTAAAATTGAGTTATAATCCACTTTGGTTCTAGGAGTTGGAAGTTGGTACGTCCGCCTACTCCATCGCCATCTTGCTCCTTCCTCATATAACTTTTTAAAGTTGAATTTATTGGGGTGACACTGGTTAACAAAATTACACAAATTTCAGGTGCACAATTCTACAACACATCTACTGTATATCATGTGTGTTCACCACCCATCTTAAGTCAAGTCTGTCCATCACCACTTATGCCCCCTGTACCCTTCTGTATCTCCCCCACCCTGGCAATCACCACACTGATCAGAAGCCTTACTGACAACAAAAACAGTCCATTAACATGTATTTTGTATGTTATATGTATTATATACTATATTTTTACAATAAAGTAAGCTAGAGAGAAGAAATGTTAAGTAAATCATAGGGAAGAGAAAATACATTTGCAGTATTTATATATTAAAAAAATCTACATGTAAGTGGGCCTACATAGTTCAAACCTGTATTATTCAAGGGCAAATTGTATTCAATGACAGAGGTCTCCATGACACAATGGACTTGGCTGGCCCTCCATGAACAGGGGCAAACTATTTCTACCTGGGGTGTGCTGTGTTGGTTCTGGGTGACAGATGCATACCATTCTACCTCCCTGTCCTATGAGCTTGCAGCAAACATGATTGTGACCCATTTTGCTCTTCATTGTTGAGGGCGCCACTGGCCTCTGCAGGGAAGGTTGGGAGAGGAGAGAAATTAATGTTAAATGCTTATAATCTAAAGAAATTATATCATCCTGGCAGATGTAGTTTGTGGAATGACTTCTTTGAAATGGTCTGATTACTTTTAGATTAGCAGATGAAGTAATCAGTGTAACAGGCCACCTCTATTTCTATTTCTGTCCATCTGAATCCCCAGATAACCGGCAATAGTGCCCCTGTGTCACTGGGGGGTGGGGGTGGGCAGGAGGGAGGAGAGGAGAGGAGAGAAGGCATAGAGAGCAGGACAGATGCACAGTAGGGCAGTTTCGGCAAAGCTGGGTGGAACATTGAAAGATAACACTTATTTTAAATTAAGTATTTAAAGGGTTCTGTGTTTCTGCAAATGAACTGAGGATATTTGAGTAATAATCCAAGTACTGTTTACATTGAAAGCTGTTCTTGGATTTAATGGGCAACATACCTAGTTTTGATTGCTGAAAACATTAGTTAGTGAAATTGCTGCCAGGAGACCAAGCCAGTCCTGGAATGCAAGGAAGTCTGAACTCTGAGTTTTCTAGAAATGAGAAGTGCTGCCCAGGGGCAGGTCTCTGAGAGCAGTCACCTGAAGAGTGATTGATTACAGTCAAGGCGGTGGGCATGGTTTACAGAGAACTCACATTAACCCTTAAGTTGAAAGATGTGACTTGCATGGAAGGCCTAGAGTGGAAGAACTGGCCCAGTTTGGATTTCCTCTAACAATTATTATTGCTTGCCAGCACCTAATGCTCTTAATTTTAGCACAGAGGGCATTATGGGTAAGCAGTTAAGATCACAGCCTTGGAATTACAGAGACCTGGGTTCAAATTCTACCTCCTCTACTTACTTACTTTAGAGCAGTGGTTCTCAATCTTGACTATATGTTAGAATTACCCAGGGAGCACTTAAAACTCTGATGCCCAGGCTATATCCTGGAGCAAGTGTCTAAAATCTCTGGGAGTGGAACACAGGTGTGGGTACTTTTAAAGTATTCCTCCCCCCTCCTACCCCGCTATAATGGATAACCATGTTGAGAACTACTGGTCAAGTGAGACCATGGCGAAGTTTACTAGCCCAGTAGCTATGCTTCCTCATCTGTAAAGTGAGGATAATAGAAGAGAGGCTAAATACCAGGTGCTTAGTCCCGTGCCCAACACATAGTAAGCTCTCCATAAACAACACCCTAATCACTAGCCTAGCTTCGCAATAAGAAAGAAAAGTCCTGAGCCTGACCAGTGGTGGTGCTTCAGTGGATTGAGCATCTGCCCGGGATGTGAGGGCCTGGGTTTGAAACCCTGAGGTCCCCGGCTACAGCGCAGGCTTGTCAACTTGAGCACAGGCTTACCAGTTTGAGCACAGAGTAGCTGGCTTAAGCTTGGGCTTGCCAGCTTGAGTGCAGGTTTACTGGCTTGAGCATGGGATCATTTACATGATCCAGAGGTCGCTGGCTTGAAGTCCAAGGTGGGCTGGCTTGAGCTCAAGTTCACTGGCTTGAGCAAGCAGTCAATAAACAATTCAAGTGAAGTGGCTACGAGTTGATGCTTCTCATCTCTCTCCTTCCCCCTTCCCCTTTCTTTTTTTCTGTCTCTCTCAAAAAAGAAAGAAAGAAAACTCTTGAAATGCAGATGTATTTTTCACCATCTATGAAAAATGTCTCTGGACAGCAGTTCTGCATAGTTTTGAGACAGACTGGTGTCCTCTGACACACAGTGGAGTTGCGGTGCAGGGTTCAGAGCTGGAGCCCCTCTGGGGCTGGGCCCTCCCAGGGCAGCCATGCTGCTGTTGTCTGACTTTCTCAGATGCAGGCACCCAAATCCATCTGCAGAAACACATGATCTTTTATTTTCTATTCTTTATTCTCTGATCCTCCCTTTTCTTTGTCTAGGAGTTGCAATAGCTGCTTAAAGTGACCTTATTATAGTGTTTGACAAGGGACAGTCTCCAGAAAATCAAATATGAGTAAAGTTTGGGTAATATATTTTGAATCTTCTACCTAGCACATCTGGAATAGTTAATTCCCAAGTACTGTGATTGCTGGAATGATGTCTCTAAAAGTCAAGAATGCAAACTGGCCTCTGCTTCTATGATTCTGTTCTTATTCACTGATATTAGATCATGTCTACTTATGGAACATCAATCTGTGTCTATATCATGTCCATATATATTGATTATAACAAATTAATACACTATGTCTGGGTTAGCAGTTCTGCTGTCAGAACATCACCACTCCTAACTTCATATGGGTACCAGTTCTGACACAGACCCTCTGGTTCAGGAGATGTACCAGGTGTTTGCCACTGTGCCAGGGGGGTTTATGGGACACTGCAATGATGAGGCTTACTCCCAGAGTGAAATAGAGTTTACAGCAGCTCCCTGAGGCCATGAAACAGTGTGGAAAGCGTGGACTTCAGACCTCAGGAGGTCTCGGTCAGGATCTTCCATCAGTTTTTGATACTGAGCCTCAGTATCTTCACTTACAAAGTGGTAACAGGGGTGCTCATTTTGCAGGATAGTATGTGGTAAAGATTAAAATGACATAAATAATATATATGTCTTGACCATGATAAGTGCTCAGTAGTATAGATTAATCTATTAATATTGTATATAGCATGCATTATATATTTTACATACAATGTTATATATTATAATTATCAACATGTTTTAGTTAAGAGATAAGTCATTCATATTTTCAATTAAAATTTATTTTTTTCTTTTTCTTTTTTCAAAGCTATAATTTTGTATTTATAGATGGCATTGAATTTTCTTTGAGGCTTAGGAACTGGTCTTGGGTGGTTGCAACATATTAAAAAGTCTATGTGGGATTACAAGCAGTTCTCTTTGCAAAGAAGGTAATTGCAGCCTCAGTTCCTCAACATATTTGTTGCCCTTGCCTTCCATATTGAAAGTAACTTTCTTTTCTGCTCCTTTGTATGTGGCCATTACAGACACTGGTTCTTCTTCTTCCTCCTCCTCCTCCTTCTCCTCTTCTTCTTCTTCCTCTTCTTCTCTCTTCTTCTCCTTCATCTTCTCCTTCTCCTTCTTCTTTTTTAATTTTTCCACTGATTTGAGAGAGAGAGAGAGAGGAAAAAAAGGTGGGGGAGGGAGAGAAAGAAACATAAACTCGTTGCTCATTGCAATGAGTCATTGGTTGCTTCTCATATGTGCCCTGACCAGGGATTGAACCTGTGACCTTGGTGTACCAGGATGACACTTTATCCACTGAGCCAGCCAGGGCTGCACTGGTTCTTGATTCTGGGTTTTAATAGAGTGAGCACAACTGTGGACAGGGTGGGGGTGAGGGCGTGTCCAGTGCTAGGGTCATCAGCACTAAATCTACAGGATCAGGTTTTGGAATGAGGCAGAGACTCAACTCACTGCATATCCTGGAGGCTCCCTGGGTGTTTTGTGCATAGACCACTAACCCCTTTATCACATCACATCGTCATTTGTCATTTCTGTGTCTCTTCCACCAAGCTAAATAAATGAACCGACATGTGGAAAAGCCCCGTGGAGTGCTCAGCATGTGTTTTGCTTTTTTGTCTCCCTACACGTAGATACATATATATTTGTCTTCTGCCTTCCTCCCCGTACGAGCTCCCTCAGCTTCTCATGTGTCTAGAACCCCAGAGCCCAGCCTAGCACAGATGGAACAGATGTTTGTTGAGCAAAGGAGAAGTGACAGTGTCTTTTTTCCCAAACTCCTCCACACAGTCTGGTGTCTGGTGTGCAGCAAAGTGCAGCCAGACATAAGCAGTGACTGTCAAAGGTCATGATCAGTATTTTGGCCCATGCTGTATTCATTGCCATACAGTTTGTCTTTTTAAACGGGCTGATTGAGAGGGATTTGGACTAAGGGGGCATGTGTACTTTAAAACTATGGCAGCTGCTCTACCTAAGACTGGACACCAGCCACATGTGACTATTTATGTTTAAATTAATTTAAAATATATAAAAGGAAAAATTCAGTTTCTTAGTTGCACTAGCCGCATTTTCAGTGCCCAGTGGTCACATGCGGCTAGTGTCTCCCCTGCTGGACAGCACAGATAAAGCACAATGCCCTCATTGCAGAAAGTTCTGATGGCCAACATTGCTTTAGAGGGTGGGTGTCAAGCGATTTTAAAAGTGACTTTTAGAGGTAAGAGGGACCTCTTCAAGCCTGTCTCCTGCATTTGCCATGGTTAGAGGAAGGAGGTCTTCAGAAACAAAGCTTCAGTGAGGCGTGGAACTTCATCATAGGAGCACAAGACCGAGCGGGGTAAAGGGAAAAGCCACAGAAATCCCAGCTGTCTTAGATTTTCTTGGAGCTGGAACTTTCTTTAACTTTCTGTGGCTGCCTTCGCAGAGACCCATGACCTTTGGGTTGGCTTTCTTTCTCTCACAGCCTAGTCGTGAGAACATCCTTTCACTCTGAAAGTGACTTTGGGAGGACAATACCAAGAACCACCTGGACACAACAGGCCTGTTAAGAGATTGGTGGACCAGCAGCCCCTCTGGTTTCTGACCCCAGACACTATTCTGGGTTAGAACTTTGTATGAACACAGTGCCTTTGACCAGATGTCACCTAAAATGAACCTGCTTTGTATTTCTCAGTCTAGCCAAGACTTTGATGAAAGTAACCTGATAGCACATCAATATGTACAAGTGAAGAAATAAAAGTCATAGAATGATTATGTGCCCAGCAGTTCTGCAGTAGCAATTAAAGCCTAAATCATACCCACCCTTCACCCCTGCAGTTCCACAACTGGGGATTTATTTAGCTGTAGTAGTACAACTGTTTATTGCAGCATTAGTTATAATATTGAATAGCTGGAAATGCCCTAAGTGCCTGTGTATAAGGGAGTCGGGTTGTGTGAATTATGCCACAATAACACAATATAATATTATGTAGTCTTTAAACCATAATTTATATTTGCATGTGTGGATAAGGAAATATATCCAAGCTATATTAAGTGAAAAATTTAGATGTGAGATAGAATGTATAGCATGATCCCATTGGGTTATTTTAAAAGATAACTTTTCTAGGAAGATATACAGGAAACTGTCTACAATCATTTTACTTAGGGAATTGTCAGGGGGTGGGGAGGGAAAAAATTACTTTTACTTTATATTTTACGTTAGTGTTAGATGTTAAAAAAAGAACGTGCAATTTTGGTTTCATTTTCACAATTATATTTTATTTACATACTTATAAAATTTAAGTTTTAAAAACTCATTTCATTTGTATAGTTTTTACACAGGGAATATATGCCTGTTGTTAAAAAATTCAAAATGCTAATCTCCCTCTTTCTCCACCTCCAGCTCCACTTCTTGGAGCACCTGTTGTCACCTGTATTATGTATATTTTTCAAAAAGTATTTTTTTTCTTCTTTTCCAAGTGAGAGGAGGGAAGATAGAGAGACAAACTCCCACATGTGCCCCGACTGGGATTCACCTGGCAACTCCTGTCTGGAGCCAATGCTCTGCCCATCTAGGGCCATGCTTGTAAGTAAGCTATTTTTAGTGCCTGAGGTATAGGCTGCATGGAGCTATCCTCAGCGCCTCGGGCCCATGTACTCAAACCAATCGAGCCATGGCTGCGGGAGGAGAAGAGATGGGGGGAGGGGAGGAGTGGAGAAGCAGATGGTATCTTCTTCTATGTGCCCTGACTGAGAATTGAACCTGGGACATCCATATGCTGGGCCAACACTCTACCACTCAGCCAACTGGCTAGGGCCCAGACATATTTTTAAAAGTAATTTCCTAATTACACATGTAAACATGAATGTGTGCTAAAATTCATTCCACCCATTTATGTATTTATAAATTGGGTTTTAAAAAAGAAAGCTAGTTGGGGAAGAAATCCAACTTTTCCACGTATGTTAGCCATGAATAAAAGACAATAGTTTGAAACTCAAGACGAGCCCATTACTTAGGTCCTGCACTGTGTCCACAGGAACTGTTATGAAACCCTATTATGAAAAGTCATTGCAAAGTTTGGACTGTGTCTAGGTCCTGGCGAAGGCATGCTGTGGGTTTGGCAAAGTAGCTGTTTACAACCAGTACAGAAGTATCTGAGCAGTTTAATACCTTGCTAGGTTGCACTGGGGCTTATACTTGGGCAGACCACCTGGAGATGTGGTGCCGAAGACTACTGTAGGCTTGTTCATTTGGAGATTACAGTCTAGTGGAGGAATACACACAATTGATTACTGTATTTAATTCAGTGTTTTTCAATCACTGATCCACAGACTGGTCCACATAAGAGTTAGCCACCTTGATGTTGTATGAAGATTATAGACCCAGTGATCTTAGTTGAATTCACTTATGCACAGGCTGATTTCTGCCTTAGTGGTAGGTCCATGAAATAATTCTCTTATTTTCACTGGTCCCCAAGTGTAAAAATGTTGAAAACCACCGATTCAATTACAATTATAGTAATAGAGCTGAAGGAAAGGCAAGAGCATCAACCAGGGCTCTGAAGTAGGTCATCAATAAAGGAAGTCTTGTTTGAAATGAGAGGATGAAGGAGGAAAGGAACTTGGAGGCACAAGAAGGACAGAGGAGGGGATGCGTAGCAAACAGCATTCCAGGAGAGGGAACAGCATGTGCAAAGGCTTCACATGGTAGGTTTTTCATGATGCAAGCAGAAGACTTGAGTGCCCCTACCGCACTTTACACAGCTGTCATTTAACACATCAGATGCACATTCTTTGATGGCTCTCTGTTCTTCCACGTTTGGGTTTAGTTGCTTGGTTTTACTTTGGTAACACTCTCCTCACATGCAGATAACTGGAAGTAGCAGCTGTAGCCAGGCCACAGGCCCCATGTCCCTTACATAAAGAGCAGGTGGTTGGTTGATCATGAGTACAGCCCAAAATGTGCTTGGAGATGCCCAAATGAGAAAGCTGTAGAAAGGGGTGGCTCTGAGGTGCCCAAATGAGAAAGCTCTGATAAGGGGATGTTTGGTGGAAGATATGTGCCCCTCAGGATATGTGGCTTGGTGCAGTGACCTTTTGCTGTTGAAGTGAGTCAGATGCCAGCAGAGCCTGTGGTGAATTCTCCAGGCCCCTGGCTTTCCAACCACATTTGCCTTGTTGTTTGTTCCTAGTGCTTCTGCTGCGCAGTGGCCCCCTACCTGCTCTCCTCAGAACACTGGACTTCCTTCCACCCTGTCTTCAAGGAATGCCCTCTTTGCTCCATCTGTCTCAGTGATTCCTACTGGTCTTTTAAGATGTAGTTGAACATCATCTCTCTAGGGAACATCTACTCCTTCCTCATCTCCCCCCAGCCCTCTGAGTTTCCATAGTACCTTACAGTTGCCCCATACCTTGTGGTCACACTATCTGCCTGCAACTTCCATGTTCTCCTAGGACATGGTGCTTCTCACATCTGTGCTTGCTTCCCCTTGGTGTTCAAGGCCTGGCACAGCTCTGCAAGAAGGCTCAGAAAAGGTTTGTTGGAAGGTTTGCTGGCAAGCACTTTTAGGAACCGGAGCAGGTGGTGCTGTGTGGACCAGAAGGGAAGAACTCCTAAGTTTAATGTAGATCTGATCTTTGCTGAACCTCAGGAGAGACTGGGGAGGGAGCCGCAGACATTGGGTAATGGTGGTAGAAACACAGAAGAGAAAGAGAGAACATGATGTGCGGTGAAGTGGATGTGGAGAGAAAGGAAGAACGTCCCGTGAAAATGCCCCTGCAGGCTTTTCCAGATGGAAGCTGTCCTGCAGGTCATCCCAGTGGCTGAATGTTGCCTCTCCCTCAAATTCTAATGTTGAAGGGCCTCATCCCCGTTGTGATGGTGTTTGCAGGTAGGAGCTGTGGGAGGTGATTACCTTTCTGAGAAGGGGTAGGCCCCATGATGGGATTAGCACCCTTCTAAGAAGTGACACCAGAGACATACTCTTTCTCCTGTCTGAGAGGGTGGAGTGACAAGTGGCCATCTTCAAACCAGAAAGAGGGCCCTCACCAAGAACATGATCATGCTGGTTTCAGCCTTCTCAGCCTCCAAAACTGTAAGAAATGTTTGTTGTTTGAGCCAGTCTGCAAAAACTTGTTATAACAGCCTGAACTGATGACAGAAGGTCAAAGAACAGGATGGAGAAACTATTTTTAGACCCTGCCTTTCCTTAAGTTTCCTTCCTGTGCGGGGAAAATCCCAGTCCTTCCCTCTTGTGTGTTTCTTCCCTGTGTGTGTACTTTTCTTCTCACACAAAACACTTACTTCTGACACTGCTGGTCACCAAATGTGTGGAGGTTTTTTCCCTCACACCAAGCAATTCTGTGCGACACCATCTGGATGTCCTACAATTAAACTCAATTCTTTTTTCCCCCCGTGGGGAAAATGAAAACTTTTATTTTGGAACATTCTTTTAATGGAATTTAGTGGGTTAACACTGGTTAATGAAATTATACATGTTTCAGGTGCACAGTTCCACAGCACATCATCTGTAGTACACTGTATGTGTGCTCACTACCCTAAGTCAAGTCTCCATCCATACTCTTTATCCCCTTTACCCTCCTTCTATCCCCCCTTCCCAGGTAATGACCACACTGTTGTCCATGTCCATGAGTTTCTTCTTTTTTGTTCAGTTCCTCTACTCCCCAATTAGCCCCACCCCCAACAGCTGTCAGTCTGCTCTCTATGAGTCTGTCTCTATTTTACTTAGTTCATTTTGTTCATTAGATTCCACATATGAGTAAAATTATCTGGTACTTGTCTTTCTCTGACTGGCTTAATTCACTTAGCATAATACTCTCCAGGTCCATCCATGCTGTCACAAAGGGTAAGATTTCCTTCTTTTCTATGGCTCAGTAGTAGTCCATTATGTAAACGTACCACAGCTTTTTCATCTATTCATGTCCGATGGATGCTTGGGCTGCTTCCAAATCTTGTGTAAATAATGCTACAAGGAATATAGGAATGCATATATTCTTTTGAATTAGTGTTTTGAAGATTTTTGGATGAATTCCCAGATGTGGAATTGCTGAGTTATAAGGAAGTTTCATTTTTAATTTTTTGAGGTAACTCCATATTGCTTTCCACAGTGGCTGCACCAGTCTGCATTCCTACCAACAGAGCTGAGGGTTCCCTTTTCTCCACACCCTTGCCAACATTTGTTGTTTGTTGATTTACTAATGATAACCATTCTGACAGGTGTGAGGTGATATCTCACTATGGTTTTAGTTTGCATTTCTTTAATAATCTGTGACATTGAGTGTCTTTTTATATGTCTATTGGCCATCTGTATGTCCTCTTTGGAGAAGTGTTGATTCAGGTCCTTTGCCCGTTTTTTAATTTGATTTTTTTTGGGGGGAGGGCGTTGAGTTTTAGAAGTTCTCTATAAATTTTGGATATTAAGCCCTTATCAGATGTATTATTGGTGAATATGTTCTTGCATTGAGTGGGTAGTCTTTTCATTTTGTTGATGGTTTCCTTTGCTGTGCATAAACTTTTTAGTTTGATGTAGTTTCATTAATTTACTTTTTCTGTTATTCCCTACCTTAGGAGATATATCAGAAAAAATACCGCTATAAAAAATGTCCATGATTTTGCTGTCTACATTTTCTTCTAGGATTTTTATAATTTTGAGTCTAATATTTCAGTCTTTAATCCATTTTGAGTTTATTCTTGTGTATGATATAAGAAGGTGGTCTAGTTTCATTTCTTTTTGCAAATAAATGTCCAATTACTCTCATTTGTTATTGAATAGACTGTCTTTACCCCATTGTATGCTCTTGTCTCTTTTTTCAAATAGACTAGATTATAAAGGTTTGGTTTTATTTTGGGACTCTTTGTTCTCTTCCATTGATGTATATGTCTGTTTTTATACCAATACCATGCTGCTTTGATTACTGTGGTCTTATAAGTATAGTTTGATGTCAGGTAGGTAGGGTGATTCTTCCAAATTGTTCTTCTTTCTCAAGGTTGCTGTGGCTATTTGGAGTCTTTTGCGGTTTCAAATAAATTTTTGGAATATTTGTCCTAGTTCTGTGAAATAAGCCATTTTGATAGGAATTGTGTGAATCTATAGATTACTTTGGCTAATATGGACATTTTAATGATGTTCATTTTTCCAGTCACTGAACATGGTATATGCTTTTACATAATTGTGTCTTCTTCAGTTTCTTTCCTCAGTGCCTTATAATTTTCTGAGTACAGTTCTGTTACATATTGATTCAATTAATTTTTTTTAATATTTTATTATTATTAATTTTAATGGGGTGACACCAATAAATCAGGGTACATATGTATAACGAAAATATCTCCAGGTTATCTTATCATTCAATTGTGTTGCATACCCGTCACCCAAAGTCAAATTATCCTCTGTCACCTTCTATCTGGTTTTCCCTATGTCCCTCTCCTCCTCCCTATCCCACACTTCCCTCCCACCCCCCACCCCATAACGACCACTCTCTTGTCCATGTCTCATAGTCTCACTTTTATGTCCCACCTATGTATGAAATCATGCTGTTCTCAGTTTTTCTTTTTTTCTGATTTACTTATTTCACTCCATATAATGTTATCAAGGACCATCGATTTAGTTATAAATGATCCAATGTCATCATTTCTTATGGCTGAGTAGCATTCCATAGTATATATGTACCAAAGCTTTTTAATCCACTCATCTTCTGACGGACACTTGGGCTGTTTCCAGATCTTCGCTATTGTGAACAATGCTGCCACGAACATGGGGGCGCATTTCTTCTTTTCGAACAGTGCTATGGTGTTCTTAGGGTATATTCCTATAAGTGGGATAGCTGGGTCAAAAGGCAGTTCGATTTTTAATTTTTTGAGGAATCTCCATACTGTTTTCCACAGTGGCTGCACCAGTCTGCATTCCCACCAACAGTGGAGGAGGGTTCCCTTTTCTCCACATCCTCGCCAGCACTTATTCTGTGTTGTTTTGCTGATGAGCGCCATTCTGACTGATGTGAGGTGATATCTCATTGTGGTTTTAATTTGCATTACTCTAATGATTAGTGATATTGAGCATTTTTTCATATGCCTATTGACCATCTGTATGTCCTCTTTGGAGAAATTTCTATTCATTTCTTTTGCCCATTTTTTGATTGGATTGTCTTCCTGGTGTTGAGTTTTATAAGTTCTTTATAAATTTTGGTTATTAACCCCTTATCAGACACACTGTCGAATATGTTCTCCCATTGTGTGGTTTGTCTTTTTATTCTGTTCTTATTGTCTTTAGCTGTGCAAAAGCTTTTTAGTTTGATATAGTCCCATTTGTTTATCTTGCCTTTTATTTCATTTGCCCGTGGAGATAAATCGGCAAATATATTGCTGCTACAGAAGTCGGAGAGCTTGCTGCCTATGTTTTCTTCTAAGATGCTTATGGTTTCATGGCTTACATTTAAGTCTTTTATCCATTTTGAGTTTGATTTTGTGAATGGTGTAAGTTGATGGTCTAGTTTCATTTTTTTGCAGGTAGATGTCCAATTTTCCCAACACCATTTGTTAAAGAGGCTGTCTTTACTCCATTGTATGTTCTTTCCTCCTTCGTCAAATATCAGTTGTCTATAAAGATGTGGGTTTAGCCTGACCTGTGGTGGCGCAGTGGATAAAGCGTCGACCTGGGAACACTGAGGTCACCAGTTTAAAACCCTGCACTGGTCTGGTCAAGGCACATATGGGAGTTGATGCTTCCAGCTTCTCCTCTCTCTCTCTCTCTCTCTCTCTCTCTCTCTCTCTCTGTCACTCTGTGTCTCCTCTCTAAAATGAATAAAATTAAAATTAAAATTAAAAAAAGAAAAGATGTGGGTTTATTTCTGGGTTCTCTGTTCTGTTCCATTGATCTATGTGCCTGTCCTTATGCCAGTACCAGGCTGTCTTGAGTACAATGGCCTTGTAGTAAACCTTGATATCTGGAAGAGTGATACCTCCTGCTTTATTTTTTCTTTTTAAGATTGCTGAGGCTATTCGTCTTCTTTTTCGGTTCCATATAAATTTTTGGAATATGTGTTCTACATCTTTGAAGTATGTCATTGGCATTTTAATTGGTATTGCAATGAATTTTTAAATTGCTTTGGGTAAAATAGACATTTTAATGATGTTTATTCTTCCTAGCCATGAGCACGGTATATGCTTTCACTCGTTTGTATCTTCCTCTATTTCTTTTATCAATGTTTTATAATTTTCCGAGTACAAGTCCTTCACCTCCTTGGTTAAATTTACTCCTAGGTACTTTATTTGTTTGGCTGCAATAGTGAAGGGGATTGTTTCCTTAATTTCTTTTGCTGACAGTTCATTGTTGGTATATAGAAATGCCTCTGATTTCTGAGTATTAATTTTATATCCTGCCAACGTGCTGAATTCATTTATCAGGTCCAGTAGTTTTTTGACTGAGACTTTAGGGTTTTCAATATACAATATCATATCATCTGCAAATAGTGACAGTTTTACTTCTTCTTTTCCAATTTGGATGCCTTTTATTTCTTCTTCTTGTCTGATTGCTGTAGCTAGGACTTCCAGAACTATGTTGAATAAGAGTGGTGAAAGGGGGCATCCCTGCCTGGTTCCTGATCTTAAGGGGATTGCTTTTAATTTTTGTCCATTTAGTATGATGTTTGCTGTCGGTTTATCGTAGATGGCCTTTATCATGTTAAGGAATGTTCCCTGTATTCCCACTTTACTGAGAGTTTTGAGCAGGAATGGGTGCTGGATTTTATCAAATGCCTTTTCTGCATCTATTGAAATTATCATGTAATTTTTGTCCTTGCTTTTGTTTATGTGATGAATCACATTGATTGACTTGCGAATATTGAACCAGCCTTGCCTCTCCAGAATAAATCCCACTTGATCGTGGTGTATGATTTCTTTCATATATTGCTGGATCCGGTTGGCTAATATTTTGTTGAGAATGTTAGCGTCTAAATTCATCAGGGATATAGGCCTATAATTTTCTTTCTTTGTGTTGTCTTTGCCCGGTTTTGGGATCAGAATTATGCTCGCCTCATAAAAGGAGTTTGGAAGTGTTCCTTCCTCTTGAATTTTTTGAAATAGCTTGAGGAGGATAGGAGTTAGTTCTTCTTTGAATTTTTGATAAAATTCACTTGTGAAGCCATCAGGCCCAGGACTTTTTTTTGGGGGGGGAGTGTTTTGATAACTGTTTCGATCTCATTTGTTGTAATTGGTCTGTTTAGGTGTTCTGATTTTTCCAGATTGATTTTTGGAAGGTTATATGATTCAAGAAATTTGTCCATTTCACCAAGATTGTCTAATTTTTTGGCATATAGTTCTTCATAGTATTTTCTTACAATGCTTTGTATTTCTGTTGTGTCAGTTGTTATTTCTCCACTGTCCTTTCTAATTTTATTTATTTGAGTCCTCTCTCTTTTTTTCTTGGTGAGTCTAGTAAAGGTTCATCAATCTTGTTTACCTTCTCAAAGAACCAGCTTCTGGTTTCATTGATCCTCTGTATTGTTTCCTTAGCCTCTATGTCTTTTTTTTCTGCTCTGATCTTTATTATTTCCTTCCTTCCACTTGTCTTGGGTTTTATTTGCTGTTGCTTTTGTAGTTCTTTTAGATGCAGGGTTAGGTTGCTTATTTGAGCTTTTTCTAGCTTCTTATGATATGCCTGTAGTGCAATGAACTTCCATTTCAGTACTGCTTTTGCTGTGTCCCATAAATTTTGTGTTGATGTATGCTCATTATCATTTGTTTCTAGAAACCTTTTGATTTCTTCTTTGATCTCATTGTTAATCCATTCATTATTTAATATCATGCTATTTAGTTTCCAAGTGTTTGAGTATTTTTCCGTTTTTCTTTTGTGGTTTATTTCTAGTTTCATGGCATTGTGATCAGAGAAAATGCTTGATATGATTTCAATCTTCTTAAATTTATTGAGACCATTTTTGTGTCCTAACATGTGGTTTATCCTAGAAAACGTACCATGAGTGCTTGAGAAGAATGTATATTCTACTGCTTTAGGGTGAAAAGTTCTGAAGATATCTATTAAATCAAGTTGATCTAGTGTATCCTTTAAGTCTGCTGTTTCTTTATTAATTTTCTTTCTTGAGGATCTATCCAGTGTTGTTAGAGGGGTATTGAAATCCCCTACTATTATGGTATTGCTGTTAATCTCGCCCTTTATATCCATCAAAGTCTGCTCTATGTATGTCAGGGCTCCTATATTTGGTGCATAGATATTTATAATAGTTATATCTTCCTGTTGAATTGTTCCCTTTATCATTATGTAGTGTCCTTTTTTATCTCTTACTACAGCCTTTGTTTTAAAGTCCATTTTGTCAGATATAAGTATAGCTACCCCTGCTTTTTTTTCATTTCCATTTGCATGAAATATTTTTTTCCATTCTTTTATCTTCAGTCTATGTGCATCATTTGTTTTAAGGTGTGTCTCTTGTAGACAGCATATGTATGGGTCCTGTTTCTTTATCCATGCAGCTACCCTATGTCTTTTGATTGGATCATTTAATCCATTTACATTTAAGGATATTATTGATATGTAGTTGTTTATTGCCATTTTATTCTTTAAAGCTGTATTCTTCTTTTGCTATATTCATTCCTCCCTTTAAACTGTTCACAAGAAGCCCCTTAGTATCTCTTGCAGAATTGGTTTGGTTTTAATGAATTCCTTGAGGCTTTCATTTTCTGGGAAGCTCTTTATTTCTCCTTCAATTTTAAACGTTAGCCTTGCTGGATAAAGTAGTCTTGGTTGTAGGTTCTTGTTCTGCATTACTTTGATTATATCTTGCCATTCCCTTCTGGCCTCAAGTGTTTCTGTTGAGAAGTCCGATGTCATCCTTATGGGGGCTCCTTTGTAGGTGATAGCCTTTTTTTCCCTAGCAGCTTTTAAAATTTTTTCTTTATCATTATCTTTGGTATTTTAACTATGATGTGTCTTGGTATAGATCTTTTTGGGTTTCTCTTTAATGGAGTTCTGTGTGCTTCTTGAACGTGTGGAGTGTTTCCCAGCCTTAATTTTGGGAAGTTTTTTGCTATGATTTGATTGAACAAAGTTTCCATTTCCTGTCCTCTCTCCTCTTCTTTAGGCACCCCTATGATGCGAATGTTGTTTCTCTTCATGTTGTTACAGAGCTCCCTTAGAGTTTCCTCATATTTTTTGCGTCTCTTTTCCTTTTTCTTTTTTGCTTCTGTGCCTTTGTTTATTGTGTCCTCTAACTCGCTTATTCGATCCTCAGCGTGATTCATCCTGCTTTTAATTCCTTCCAATGTGGTCTTCAGTTCTGATACTGTATTTGTCATTTCTGTCTGATTCTTTTTTATTATTTCAGTTTCGTTTTTTATACTTGTTATCTCTATATTTAGGTGTTCATAATGACTATCCATTGTTGCTCTAATTTCTTTGAACATCCTTCTATCATTATTCTAAATTCTGCTTCTGGTAATTTGGTTATATCTGGTTCATTCAGGTCCTTCTCTGGGGATTTCTCTTGATTCATTTGTTTTGCATTCCTCTGCCTTCCCATTTTGTCTGTGTATAAGCAAGTTGTGGCCACTGGAGTCCAGTTGGTGTTGCTTTTGTGTTCTCTAGGTGTGGTCTGTCTGCAGGCCCCCCATCCCTTCTGCCGTTGCCCAGGGTGATTGGGTATGGGCATTTCCAGCGCCGGCCCACTGTGGCTTTTGATGTGATTTCTGCCTCTCCTCCGTGGGCTGTCAGTCAAATCACAAGCCTCAGCACCAAGGGTAGAGGTGAGCACCTTTGCTCATCTCGGACCCAGCCTGTTTCTGGACTTCCGCCCAGAACCCGCAGTCAGAGCCTGCTCGCCACAGTTTCGTGGGTTGGGTGGGGCTTTTGTTGTGTTCTCAGCTGTGAGCTTTTGCCAGTCCGGAGCTTTAGCCCCGCCCTCGAGGCCAGGGCCCTTCTGCGCAGGGTCGCAAACCAAGTTTTATTGAGCCGGGCGTGTTTGCTGGCTTCGGCTCAGCTGCCAACTTCCGCTCGTCCCGGACTCTACCCCGCCCCCGTTCGGAGCCCGCTCGTGCACGTAGGATGGCTAATTGCAGTTTCTCCGGGCGGGCGGGCATAGTAGCGTGGGCTCAGCTGCGAGCTTCCACTTGTTTCGGGGTCTATCCCGTCCCTGCGCTTGGAGCCCACTCGCGCACATAGAATTCCATACCGCGGTTTCTCCGGCCGGGCGGGTTGGTAGCGTGAGCTCAGCCGCGAGCCCCCCACCCATCCCTGGTTTTAGCCCCGTCCCCGCAGTCAGGGCCGACTTGCGCAGGGTCGCAGAGCGGATTTCTGCCCGTTCCTGGCCTCCCGCTTTGTCCCCGTAGCTGGGATTACAGGTGGGCCCGCAGCTTCTGGACCGCTTTCGCTGTCCCCTCCGCCCCTGCTGGGCTAGACCTAGCTCACACCGGCTTGGCCTCCGCCCACGCTGACAGAACCGTGTTTCAGTGTCCTTCCGCCACCATACCCTTCAGCAACCCTCAGCAGAGTAGGAAGGGACCTAATACTCCACACTGTAGGCCTGGGAGCTCCCTCACCTGTTTCGCAGCTCAAAGCTGTCCAAACGCCTCTTTTAGGCTCTGGGACTGCAGGCTGGGGCTTGGTTCCTGGGACCCAGGTCCCTCCCTCTCCGCCAAACTCTCCTCCCGCCAGGCGGGTCTCTCCAGGCTGCCGTTTGCTCCAGGAGCTGGGCAGCCCTCTTCGCGTTTTTGCTATTCCTACCAGTCTCAATGTGGCTTCTTCTGTGTTCCTTGATTGAAGAGTCCACTTAGTTTAGTTCAAAGTTGGTTTATCCAGATGATGGTTCTTAAAATTGAGTTATAATCCACTTTGGTTCTGGGAGTTGGAAGTTGGTACGTCCGCCTACTCCATCGCCATCTTGCTCCTCCTAATTTTTAAGTATTTAATTATTTTTGAAGCAATTGTGGATGCTATTGTTTTCCTACTTTCCCTTTCTAGTAGTTCATTATTAGTTTATAACAATGCAACTGATTTCTGGATATTTATTTTATATTCTGCTACTTTACTGAATTCATTTATTAGTTCTAGTAGTTTTTTGATGGAAACTTTAGGATTCTCTATATATAGTTTCATGTCATCTGGAAATAATGACAGTTTTACTTATTACTTTCCAATTTGGATGCCTTTTTTTGTTTCTTTGTATTGTTGTTTTAGAGAGTGAGAGAGACAGACAGGACGGGAAAGAGATGAGAAGCATCAACTTGTCCTTGTAGCACATTAGTTGTTCATTGATTGACTGGGGAACTCCAGCGAGCCAGTGACCCCTTGCTCTAGCCAGAGACCTTGGGTTCAAGCCAGTGACCTTGGGGTCATGTCTATTATCCTACACTCAAGTCGGCGACCTTGTGCTCAAGCTGGTGAGCCTGCACTCAAGCTGGCAACCTTGGGATTTCAAATCTGGGTCCTCAGTGTCTTAGGTCGACGCTCTATCCACTGCACTACCACCTGATCAAACCTGTTCTATTCTTTTTATTTTTTTTAATTTTTAAATTTTATTTAGAAAATTAACTTTTTTTTTTTTTTTTTTTTTTTTACAGGGACAGAGAGAGAGAGTCAGAGAGAGGGACAGATAAGAACAGACAGACAGGAACAAAGAGAGATGAGAAGCATCAATCATCAGTTTTTCATTGTGACACCTTAGTCGTTCATTGATTGCTTTCTCACATGTGCCTTGACCGCAGGTCTTCAGCAGACCGAGTAACCCCTTGCTCGAGCCAGCAACCTTGGGTCCAAGCTGGTGAGCTTTTTCCTCAAGCCAGATGGGCCCATGCTCAAGCTGGCCACCTCGGAGTCTCAAACCTTGGTCCTCTGCTTCCCAGTTCGATGCTCTATCCACTGCGCCACCACCTGGTCAGGCTAGAAAATTAACTTTAACAGTGTGGTGACATTGATCAATAAGAGAACATAGATTTCAGGTAAACATTTCTATAGCATTTGAACTGTTGATTATGCTGTATAGGCATTACCCAAAGTCAAATTATTTTCTATCACCTTATATTTGTCCCCAACCTCCCTCCCCCTTCCTCCACATCCTTCTCCCCCTGGTAACTACTTCACTTTTATCTGTGTCCATGAGTCTCAGTCATATATGTGTGTGTGTGTGTGTATGTGTGTGTGTGTGTGTGTGTGTGAAATCATACGTTTCTTAGCTTTTTCTGATTTACTTATTTTACTTAGTATAACATTCTCAAGCTCCATCCATGTTGTTGTAAATGGCAATATATCATCATTTCTTATGGCTGAGTAGAATTCCATTGTATATATGTACCACATCTTCTTTATCCAATCCTTGGCCTGTTCTATTCTTTTAAGAAAGATGTTCTTCACCAGTTCATTCAGCGAATCTCCTGGAACACTGTTGTGATGTGCCCTGGTCTGAGTCCTCCAGAAAGCTATGGGCCAAGAGCTGTTTCTGAGAATGCCCAGGTCTCAGCCATGCCCGGAGGCCAGGGTACCACCTAAGTTTTTGGTCAAGCTTTTCATATCAGTAGTACCTGAATGACTCCTAGTTGTTGGGCAGGGGGAAACTCAGGCCTCTCTGCCCGAGAGGACCATGGACCTCACTCCCTCTCAGTCTCAGACATCCTCTTCCTTGGCATTAAATTAGTAGTCAGCAGTTCTTGAAATAGCAACAAGCTGGCAGAATGTCCTGGTGAATGGTATGCAAAGGAACAGATCTTGAGTGCAGCCACCCTCTCATGTCGGGGCCACACAGGGAACCAGCCCCTCCCTGTGGCCTATTGTGCTGCTTCCCAGAAAGAAGCCAAGGCCAGTGACTGGGAGGTGTGCTGTAACCAGCCAGGGCCTCTGGTTCAGCAGGTGGATGCCCCTAATTTTCTCTCTTTTATTGGATTTGATGGGTTCCTAGCTGCCTTGATTTCTCTTGGAAGCACATCTGGGCCCATGTTCTTGGAGGCTTGTTGGGGTTTTTAGCAAGCTAGTGTCATATGTTTAGGGACTTTGATACTAATTAAGATATCTATTCCCACTTTTTGGGCGGTCAAGAATCTTTTTGTCCAACATGATGCTTTTTAACCAGGCTAGAGAAGAGGCATGCAGGAAGTCGTACACCATGGGATGAGTAGGAGACCTGGTTGTTAGAATAGCTGAGTAATCAGAAAGTGCCATGCTCCAATGCTCCAGAGGGATGGCCAGTGGGAACCCTTTCCATTTACAGCTGGGCGGATGTGTTGAGAGAGGAAGGTGCCCTGCAGAGGTGCAGATAACAGAGCAGTTCTCCCTGTCCCCTGTCCTGGGAAGGATATGGGGTCCCTCGGTGCTTTAGTGGGAAGGTCTACAGAAATTCTCTGTTGGATGTTCTCAGGTTTCCTGATAGAAAACCTAGAGCATTTTTTTTTCTTTCTTTTTTTAGGCAGTCTTAATGTGCTGGGTGTAAAAGGTAGTGGAAATGAAATGTGGTACAGTCACCCTGGGTGCCTGAGATTAGAAGTCAACAGGAAAATGAAAACATCAAGTTTGTGTTTCCACTGCTGGCCGCAGGGCTTCGGTGGTACCCCTCCTCCCCCACTCTGCTAACACACCCTCTCCACTTCCTCCCCAGCCCCCAGTTTTCACACCACTCAGTGACTAGTGTCACCTTGGGCTGAGGCAGTCTCACATTTTGTTAAAAGAGGCACTAGGACCAGAGCAGGGGAAGTTTTGCATTGGCTGGAGAGCCATGGAAGGGACCCAGCCATCTGCAGACACTGGAAGAGGGCTGATTTTCTTTCCATTTCTAATGCTAAGAAGAAAAGGGAAGTGAGCATTAAAACATGGTTGAAGGAAAAGGCCGCCTGTTTCCACCTGGACTTTCCTATCTACACGGACTCCCAGGACTGTTATCTTTGAATGTGGACTGTGATGATGGAGCTCAGTGTGTGGTCAGTCGTGTGCGGCCCGGCTCAGAGTCATCCGAAAGGGAGCTGTCAACAGCTTTCCCTCGGAGGCTGGTTGTTTTTCTCTTTGGCGCTGTTGACTTCAAATTTTAATGTTCCCTTTCTATGCCTGAGGGCCACGATGTCATAAGGCTCAGTCTGGTGTCTGGGCACCTGGTAACCATGGAGAGGTGCCCATTGAGGACCCTCGACTTCCTATTTGTGCAAGTCCACGGGAGCTCCAGCATAGCAGATGGTGGCATAGACCTTCCTTTATTATCTAATAGGATTGTAACACTTGTGAAATGTGGGTATCTCAGACTTAGGGAAATAAATGTCCCAAAGACATCAGAGAAGTTTGCTATAAGCAGTGCTATTTAAAATCAAATTTTTAACTTCACGGTTCACTCGTGTCTCTTATCTGTCTTGAGCCTCCCATTAGTCCTTTTGGATTTTTGCAATTACTGGATTTCTGAAAGTCGAGCCTTCCCTCAAGCACATTTTCTCTACAGAGGCTTAAGTTGTACAGAAGACATCTGGCCCTGGGTTCTGAGAAGACTGCATGATCTTGAAAATGTAATTTTAAGATGATTCACTGAAACTGGAAACATTCAGTGTTTTGTGACCTGTTACAGGTTTGTTCCGTAGTTTTCCACAACACATGACATTGAGGCCAACTTACTTGTGGTTTTCAAAACTGCTTCCCTATAGTTTTGCTCATGACAATACCCACAAAAGATAAATACCATTATATTTCTGCTTTGCAGAGGAAAAATCTGAGGCCTGGAGATGTTAAACAACCTGTCCAAGAAACAAGTAATAAGATGCTGAGACTCCAACCCTAGCCTCTGGCACTAGGGCCATGTTCTTTTGCCAGTGACACTGCCAGCCATTCCCAAAGCAGGAAAGCTTCGGAAGACTTGGCAGTGGGCTCTGCCCTCTGTTCTAGCTTAGTTTCCAGTCCCTGTCCTGCTTGTTAAGTCCCAAATTGTCCCCTGCTCGGGACCTACTTCTTCAGTCCACCCAGACTTCTGCATCTGGCCTCCAGTAGAGCTGTTCATTCTGCTTAGCTGAGGCTCCTGTTGTGAGATGGCATCCTTGGGTGCCTGCAGAACACCAGTGGGGCATTCATTCAACATGTCAGGGGACCCAAGTCAGCTTCCCAGTCTTCACAGGGGCAGACAATGTACCCGAGATCCTTGACCACTTCAAGAGGTCAGAGGAGAGGTGTGGTCATTTGCTGAAAGATTGGTGGGTCTGTGTCTCACCCCAGTTAGAGCTTCTTCTTCACCCTGTGATCCAGATGACACAGTAAGGGCTGGGATTGGGTGTAGGACAATAAGCTGGCTGTTTCTGTGGCTTCCTGGCACTCGTGTCTTCTGTATTGTAGGACCAAGTGGGGTGGGCCTGTGACCTGCCTCGTGTGTGGCCTTGGCTCAGAACGGTGGAGGCACAGCAGAGCCGGTGGGAGGGGAGAGAGCTGGAGACACTGTCTCAGCTTCACTCACCTGCTTCCCACATTGGATGGCTCCCATCAAACCGCTGAACTTGGTAGCAGGTACCTGTGCCTCAACTGTGTGAACAGAACTGCCCAGACCCTTTCCTCTTTCTGGGAAGGGCTTGTGAGCATGGCTTTCATTTTAATTTTAATTTCTAGAATAGCCACACGTAGACTACTTCTAGTTCGCTTTCTGGTGGGATTTGACAGGGGCCAAGGTGGGAGAGCTCAGGGAAGGTATACTTGTCAGAAAGATGAGGTGCCATCAGTTAGATCCCAGCCTCAGCAGTTATAGGTGGTATTAACCCTTTAAATACAAGCCATTCTACTAGTCAGATGAATATTGCAAAATATGTTTGATCTAATATATAATGTATTTAGTGAGTCATGACTTAAGGGTTTCACTCGCTCCTTTATTTTTTCCTGAATTAAAGTGCTTCTCACTATGCAGTGCATATTTCTGGAAAAGTCAGTAAGCTAGTGTATGGCTTAAGTAAGAAAATAAAGGTCTATATTTAATATATGGGGGGAAAGATATGCATTGCATGGAGACCTTGAAGCTTTTACATCTTAACAAGGACTGCAATTTTGGTTGTCCTCTGAGTAACCCCACAAGGGACTTTAGCAAGGTCACAATCTTCATGCTTTCTTTTCATTTTTGATTTTTTTCCAAAAAAAAGAAATTTAAGTGTGGTGGGGGGTCTTCTGGTAAGAACTGGAAGGCCCCCTAGACAAATTCAAAAAGGTTCCCCCCCACCAAAAAAAATTATTCTGGTAAAATACACATAATATAAAAGTTATAATCTTAACTTTTTAAAAAATTTTTATTTATTAACTTTACCAAGAGAGGAAAGGAGAGAGGGAGACAGGAACATGGACCCATTCCTGTATGTGCCCTGACTGTGGATTGAACCAGCAACCTATGTGCTTCAGGATGATGCTCTCTAACCAACAGAACTATCTAGCCAGGGCTTTAACTTGTACAGCTCAGTGGTATTAAATACCTTCTTAATGTGGAGCGACCATCACTACCCTCCATCTCCAGAACTGTTTTCATTTTGTAAAACTGAAACTCTCTCACCATGAACAATATCTCCCCATTTTTCTTCCCTCCAGCACCTTGTAGCCACCATTCTACTTTATAACTTTGATTACTCGACGTACCTCAGATAAATAGAATAATTTTGTCCTTTTGTGACTGGCTTATTTCACTTAGCATAAAGTTCTCAAGGTTCATCCATGAGAACGTCTCATGTTGTAGCATGTATCAGACCTTCTTTGTTTTTTAAGGCTGAATGATATTGTACCTATCGCATTTTTGTTATCCATTCATCTGTTGATGGGTATTTAGGTTGTTCCCACCTCTTGGCTGTTGTGACTAGTGCTGCTATGAACATGGGTGTACAAATATTTCTTCAAGATCCTGCTTTCAGCCTGACCAGGTGGTGGCACAGTGGATAGAGCGTCGGACTGAGATGCAGAAGACCCAGGTTCAAGACCCTGAGCTCGCCAGCTTGAGCGCGGGCCCATCTGGCTTGAGCAAAAGCTTGCCAGCCTGGACCTAAGGTTGTGGCTCCAGCAAGGGGTTATTTAGTCTGCTGAAGGCCCGCGGTCAAGGCACATGTGAGAAAGCAATCAATGAACAACTAAGGTGTCGCAACGGAAACAAAAAACTGATGATGATTGATGCTTCTCATCTCTCTTCGTTCCTGTCTGTCCCTATCTATCCCTCTCTCTGACTCTCTCTCTCTCTGTCCCTGTTAAAAAAAAAAAAAAAAGATCCTGCTTTCAGTTCTTTTGGGCATATACTCCGAAGTGGATCCATTGGGTTTTTAACTATTGTTTACTCTTCCAAAGTCTATCTACCTTAGATCAAGTCTGAAGTAGTAGCCACGAACATGGCCCCAGAGCGACTGTCTGGATTTAAGTCCTGGCTGTCCCTGTTACTAGTTCTGGGACCTTAGACAAGTGCCTTCATTGTTCTGACCTCAGTTATCTCATCTGTAAAATGGTGACAATGATAGTACTTGACTCACAGGGTGGTGGTAAGGATTAAATGTGTTCTATATAAACCCCTAAGAACACTGCTTGGCATATGGTAAGTTCAATATGAGGTTTAGAGCTGCTACAGTTATTGTTCTAATAATCATAAAATGAGATGTGCTCATAGGTAGTTCTTGAGATTGAATAGATAAGTCTAAAAATATTAAAAAAACAAAAACCTTTGTAAAATTTTAAAATAATGCAGACATGTAAAAGGAGGACATTAAAAAACTCCATTTACATTAACAGGTAACAATTATTATTATTATTGCATTTTCTTTTGTACATTTTTATATGTATACATTTTTTTTATTGTACTGCTTCTACAATGTTCTCATTAACAATATGTGGTGGGCATTTTCTTATGCTGTGGAGTAGTATCCTTGGGAACCTGATTTTAATAGTTTCATGATATTCCGTCATTTGGATAACATAATGTTTTAAGTATTCTCTTTTGCTCACATCCAAATATATTCTATATCTACTTGATGGGGTGTTAGGTTTGAAAGGGAATCCTTTGACATCTGGCTTCTCTCTGTAAAGAGGACTTAAGGTGAACATTGTTGTTTTCATCATTGTCAACATCACCTTCCTCATGTTGGCAAAATCTGTTACGGAATTGAGTGCACTGAGGATCCATGGGTCAAAATTATTCCAGAGAAGCTTTCAGCCCAGTATAGAGACAGAACTTTTGACCATTGGATCACAACTTAACCATGGAGTGGCAACTCTCTGAGTGCATTGTCACTATACTTATTTAAACAAAGAGTAAATGACCATCTGCTGGGGACAGTTCTGCTTTGGGTGGGAGATAGGTTAAAAAGGGTCTCTAAGGAAGGACCCTTCTAAGAAGCTCCTGCATTGAGACAATGTAATGTAGTGGGAAGATGCATTCTTGATCAAAGTGGGTTCAGTTCCAGCTCTGCTACTTAGTTGCTGAATGACCATGGTTCATTAACCAGGTCACTCTCACCATCGTCCTCTCTGCAGTATACTAAGTGGGTCTGACTGTGACACTTAAGGAGAGTGACTAGCCCAGTGCCTTGCACATAGCAGGTGCTCAATAAATAGATCTATCCCAGTGATGGACAATCTTTTGAGCTTGGTGTGTCAAAATTCGCCAAAAAACCGAGCATAACTCAGGTGGTGTGTCACTTCGAGAAAAAAACCCCATAATTTCGCGATATTTATAGTTTAAATAACAAAAATGTTTTGGCCTACAGACCTCCAGCACAGAGTGTCTACACTACAGCAAATGTTTTATCCTCGGCTACTGCACCTGGCTGTGCAGGAGCCGAGGATGAAACGTCCTTCTCGGCATGCGGCCCCATACTTCTCTGGTATGCGGCCGCATGCCGCATGTCATTGAAAATGGCTACTGACATGCATGTCATCAGCACTGACATGACATGATGTCCATGTCTCTGTAACTGTGTGTTAACTTTGGCTGTCATTGGGAGTCTGGTCTCAAATAAATGTTGGGGTGAGGGGTCTGATGTTTATGTTGTTTTCTGTCTGCTAAGTACTGTGCTGTGCACCTTAAATTTATCCTCAAAGGTAATGCTGCCTGGAGTTTCATTCCATTATTTTCTTTTGGTAGAGAAACAGACTTTTCAAGGTACTTCCTTGGTTGGTTTTCAAGATAGTTATTTGTAAACCAGCTATAAATGGGTATTGTGGCGCCCTTTGTGAGGGCCAAGTTCATTCCCATGCACACTCTTCCTCCTGGAGGATATGTCTTTAAAACAGCATTAGAGGTGGAAGAAATAGCCAATTAAAGCAAGCTGGATTTTAAAAAGTTCCTAGGGTTAAATTCCTAAATCACGCACATTCACATGAAGTCTGCTGTGCTAGCTGAGTTTCCAGAATTGTCAAACTTCCCTCCAGAGCACCACCTGCCTTCACTGAGGGAAAATTCTTACTGAGCATCCTCGTCCTTTAGTTCCCTGTGGCTTTCTGGAAAGTCTTTTTTTGTTTAAACAAAGGAACCAGCCCACTGGTATCTGGGTGAACACATGCTTCCTTCTGAGATGGAAATGATCTGACTCCAAAGCAACAGTGGGTTTCTCTTTTCTTTCTCCTTTTTCCTTCTTCTCATCTACCTGGAACAGCTAGTAACTTACTTGCAAAGGGTCAAAGTATAGACGTGTCAGCATCTCTGCTATTTGGGAGGTGTCTGCTTCTATTTTGGGGGAGGCATTATTTAAAATAAGTGTCAAATAAGTGGGGAAGTGGGAAGATGAAGGGGGGATGCATTGGTGAGCCGCTGGAGCTGTGGAGGGAACAGAGACTCACTGTTAGCATCTTGGGGACCCTACGCATCACTTAGCAAACCTCAGCATCCTCCTCTGCTGGGTGGGTGCTCTCCCTGGTCCCTTACAGCCTTGCACTTCCTGCAAAGTCCTTTTCTTTCCTGAGAATCTAGCTGGGCAGCATTCCTTGGGCCTCTGCTTCCACTTGGGGCTTTCACAGCATCACAAACCATAAAGGTGAACTTGTTCTTTCTGTTGTTCCAGAATTTAGGATTGAATTGTAGCTCTCATTGGTGAAGGGGATGATTAGAGGAAAGGTAGGTTATGGATGTTCGTGTGTGTTTGTACCTGTGTGTGCATGTGTTTGTGTATTTACATGTGTGTTTGTGTTTGGACATGTGTGTGTTTGACATGTGTGAGTGTGTCAGTAGGTCTGTGTGTGTGTATGTGTCTGAATATGTGTGTATAGAGGTGAAAAGGGAAAGGGTCCCAACCAATCCCAAGTTTCTGTTGGTAATATTTTGCTCCTGCTTTAGATATAATTCTCCTCCAAAGAATTAGAGGTCACAGTTTCAGGGTTTTGTCCCTTGGTGAGTCCCAGAGAAAGAAACCAGTTATGGATCTATCCATCACATGTTGCTGTGTCTGATTGATAGCCCTGCTGAAGGACTATGCTTGCCCAGAAAACCCTGCTGGACTCTCATTAGAGACCCTGCTTAGACAGGAGAGGCTTCCAGACCAGTAGTCTGAGCAGGCCTCCTGTGACCACGTTCATGCTAGCCAGGGCTCGGGTCATGATTAAAAAAAATGCTGATTGAGTTATAGAATGATCTTTTTCATCTTCCTCTTAGAGAGAAAACTAAAAAAGACTAATAAAGCAGTCGATCAGGTGGAGAAAACAGATCTAATGGGTGACATATGCCTTTTGTGCAACTGGCAAATACAGGGGTGGCATTTGGAGAAAAATATGACAGGGCGTCCCTGAAAATACAGGCAGATATACAGTCTCTTGCGGAAGGGAATTGTTTAAGGATTTCATTTACTCAGATTTTAATATGCATGTGACAGCATGAAGTGGGAAAAACGCTTCAAAAAGGATCCATTGGAAAGCTGTACCACACTTTCTTTATTTAGTCACAATAAAAATTTTATGTCTACCCTTTATTGAACATTCACTGTGTGCCAGGCACCGGGCTAAGAATTCTACGTGCATTATTCTTAGTTTTAGATATCTAGGTTGTTTCCAGCTTTTTCTTTATTATAAATAGTACTTACATAAATATCTTTGCACATAACTTTTTGTCTGATTTATGACATCCTGTTTAGAGACGATTCCTCAAATCACACTTACTGGGCATAGAATTAAAAAATAAAACAGTCTTGTCTGACCAGGCGGTGGCACAGTGGATAGAGCATCGGACTGGAATGTGGAAGACCCAGGTTCGAGACCCCGAGGTTGCCAGCTTGAGCGTGGACCCATCTGGCTTGAGCAAAAAGCTCACCAGCTTGGACCCAAGGTCGCTGGCTCCAGCAAGGGGTGACTCAGTCTGCTGAAGGTCCGTGGTCAAGGCACATGTGAGAAAGCAATCAATGAACAACTATGGTGTCACAATGGCAATGAAAAGCTAATGATTGATGCTTCTCACCTCTCTCCATTCCTGTCTGTCTGTCCCTATCTATCCCTCTCTCTGACTCTCTTACTGTCCCTGTAAAAATAAATAAATAATAAAACAGTCTTGTCTAACCAGTGGTGGCGCAGCGGATAGACTCACAGGGGTCCCCAAACTTTTTACACAGGGGGCCAGTTCACTGTCCCTCAGACCGTTGGAGGACCGCCACATATAGTACTCCATACACTGACCACCAATGAAAGAGGTGCCCCTTCTGGAAGTGCGGTGGGGGCCGGATAAATGGCCTCAGGGGGCCGCAATTTGGCCCGCGGGCTGTAGTTTGGGGACCTCTGGCGATAGAGCATTGACCTGAGATGCTGAGGACCCAGGTTCGAAATCCTAAAGTTGCCAGCTTGAGTGTGGGCTCACCAGCTTGAGCATGGGATCATCAACATGACCCCATGGTTACTGGCTGGAGCCCCCTAGTCAAGGCACATGTGAGAAGCAATCAATAAACAACTACCATGCTACAACTATGAGTTGATGTTTCTCATCCCTCTGTCTTCCTGCCTGTCTCACTGTCTTTTTCTCGTAAAACAAACTATCAAATAAATACAGTCTCAAGACACATTGCAGCATTGTTTTTGTGCTCCATTAAATTCCACTTGGAGGAGGCGTGTACTACGCCTACTTCTTCCTTAAGACTCCAAAACATCGGTCCTTTGTTGCAGTGCAGGTATCAGACTGCTGCATGAACAGAAGCCTCAAAGTTAAGATAAGTACTTGACCAAGTTGCTTCTAGAGACTCAGGAGACAAGACAACAGCTCTTTTACTCGGTTTCCATAGGTTGTAAGTTAGAGGCATTGTACCAGAGAGGGAAACACCTGCGTTTCTTCCTTTCAGAGGCCGGGTGCTTTCAGAAGGGCTTTATCTCGGTTCAGGACAGCTCTTTCTTCCTCTGCTCTTCTCTCCCACTCAGCTGCCTTAGCCATCCACTCCTAAGGTTGTGTCTCAAAAGGAAGTGGGGCGGGAGCATACCCTAAGAGATGCCAGACAGTCTGGGCTATGCCTGGCATTTGAACGGTATAGGAGGTCCTCTCCCTTGGGAGGCTAACTTGTACCCTCCCCCTCTGTCTCCCTGCCAGGCCTGAAATTTCATTGTCACCTTTCAGAAGGGCTCTGGGGACAGATGGGATGATATGTATTTGGAAACAAGTAAGTGTACACTAAAAAATAGAGGTCCGAGGGTTTTCTGGTAGAAACCATGTTTTCTTTATCCAAACGTTGTTTAAATACATGGTTCAGTTTCATGCTAGCCAACAGGTAAGTACTGAGTGCCTTTTCTGTGACTCCACTGTCCCAGTCACTGGAGACAGGACAGCAGGTAGAAACACCAAGTTCTGCCATGTGGAGCTCACACACCTTCTAGTTGGGGAGAGAAACACTAAAGAATGACAGCCCGTCAGCGGGCCATAGTGCTGTGTCCAGGAGCGGGGGTCAGAGAGTGCTGGGTGGTGCGGTGCGGGGGACTGGCTTCCCTGAGGAAGTCAGAGGAGGGCTGTTGACATGTCTGTAGAGATTTGAAGGAAGTGAGGGGGTGAGACCTGAGTGTTTAGGGGCAATCGCAGGATGGGTGTTCCAGGTGGAAGCCACAGCAAGCACAAGGGGAGGGGGAGTGTTTTTGCGGTATCCTGTGACACAGCAAGGAGGCTGTGAGCACGACGGGGGTGAGTGTGAGGAGAAGTCAGAGGAGGGTAACTTGGGGCTGTGGAGGAGGAGCCATCATGGACGACCCCATATATGACAGTAAGAACTTGGGGTTCAGTGTCATGTGTACTGCAGAGCCCTTGGAGGGTTGATAGCAAGGGAATGATGTGATCTGGTGTCCTGGTTTAAGAGGTTGGCTCTCTCTGGTTTAGCAGTCAGCAGGTGTGAAAGCAGGGAAACCAGCAGCTGCTGCCACTGTCCAGGTGGGGAGAGGATGTTGGGAGCTGTGGGGAGTGAGGAGTGGCCCATTTGGGAGCACACATTATAGGAGGGTCATTTGTCATTTGCCTTCACTTGGGAGTAGAGCTGTGACCAGTGTCCCTTGGGAGTAGAGCTGTGACCAGTGGAGGCTTGGACGGCTCTCTGGCATCCTTCCCATCCCCAGGGAAGAGGAGGAACTTCTAAAGTAGTCTGTTTCCTCTTTAGAATCTTGACCTCCAGGTGTCAATCACAGTTGTTAATAATCAATCACAGTTGTTAATAATTCCTGAATCTGTCTCCTTTTGGAAGGATGCTCACCTCTCAACTTGGCACAAATCTTTCTTTAACAGGAAATGAAGTGGCAGTCCAACATGACAACCATCTGTTTCTTTTCCTTCATGCCAAGTGTTCTGCTAGGTGGGGACTTAAGAAAAAACCCACAAAACCAGGAACTATCTGCTGGAAATTCCCCAACTACACCATCTGACCAGAAAACACCAAACAGACAATTGTCAGGATGCATTTCAATGGCTGCCAGCTTCAGCACCTGTTTGACTTCCTTCTAGGGCTTTGCATTATTGATACTATTAGTGAAAAGGGATGATAAGCCTTCCTCAGCATAAAAGGAAAGCCCTGGCTAGACAAGTTTTCAGGAGACCACGGTTTTTGTTTCAACTTCCAGATGTATGCCCAGGAGCATTCATCCTTGCCAGAACTGCTTCTTAATCTTTACCACGAGTCTTAGACAGCTTGATTCTAAGATTTCTCTCAGTTCTAACATCTTACAACTCTAAGTAAGAGTATGAATAAGAAATGAGGAGCAGAGGTGACTGATGAAACCAATACTCTGGGCTTTAGAAGAGAGATTCCTTCAAATGGTGGTCCAGGTCTGAATTTAGGGCAAATTCCTGGGTGCCACCCTTTGGGCCTCCACATTCGTTATCTGCAAGATGTCAGAAGCTGTGTGACTTGACTCATTCTGTTAAAGGAAGGGTGAGCAAAGTGAAGACAGGGATAAGAAGATCAATATTCTATGCAGGGAGAATCATCTCTGATGGCTGCATATTCTACACAAGGATCTAATTTGATCAGCCATGTGTCAGCCAGACGGTGTGTCTGGCTTGGATTTTTGTATTTCAAAAGAGAAATTAATGAGGGAAGAACAATTACCCACCCAAGAGATGTCTGTTTCCTCCAGTTCCAACCTTCTTCCCCCCCCCCCTCTATTCCCTGTGTTATGATTTATAGTCTTGCCTGTCCCTTGCAGTGGCTTTGGTGTAAGGTTTTACTGAGTAAGCGAGGGGCTGGCTTCCAAAAATTACATGTCAGTCTTAGTCTAGGCTAAATCCAGGTTGGGTGAGCCTGATACCTTTCTCTCTTCTTACCTACAAGTTAACATGGTCTCCCAGGTATAGGAGGATGGGAGACCCCATGATTCACCTTTAGAAAGTCTCTTTCTGCTCTTACTTTGTTTTCTTTCTCTAAATCCTCCTGTTGCATCTTATTGTGAGATTCATTTGTATGTTGATGAAAGTGGTTCCTGTTTTCCAGAATGCATTCTTACTAGAACTAGTAAGTGTGCTCCACACTGAGGGGAGGGATTAGACTATTTCAACTGAATCATTTTCCAGCAGGTTTGCAATCCAAACGTGTTATTGTTTTAATGATGGTGTGGCAACTGATAGCGTTATTCATGCTGTGATTGAAAGAACCCATGTTCTGGCATTTCTTTTCTTGCTGCTTTTATGAAAAGGATTCCTGGGCTCTGGGGTTGGTTGCTGTTTTGAGGCTGACATTATTTTGGGTCTTTGTCTGACAGACTGCGTGATGAGGTTGGAACCCCTCCGTGATAGGTGGGACCGTCTGCACAGGCGGCACTCTGCGTTGGTAAACAGAACTAGTACTTTGTATTTTCTGGTTAGTTCCCTGGCTTTGTTCTTGGAGCTGACTTAACTCAATGGGACCAGTCAGCAATTGTCAGGTTCTTTTGGAAACTATTTCTAGACTCAGCAGTTGGAAGTAGGTAAAGACAGAGTACCAAATATGAAGTACTAGAATACTCTAGAGTATAGAGTACCCAAGCATGGAGTACTAGGATATGACCAACCTATCACATGTTTCTTACTGAGCACATTGTCTTCCAAAATGCAGTGTATGTTGTAGGTGCCCTCTACAGACGTGACTACTTTGATTTAAGCTTGTTCTTTGGTTAAATGATCATTGTAACTTGGAAATGATGATGATGATGATAATGATGGAATAATTTGAGAAGCCAGTGGCCGTGTCTGACGGGGTTCTTCCCTGGGCCCCATTCATTCTGTCAGCAAAGCCTGATCACCCTCTTATATCTACTTCTTGCACATGCTCACTTTTCTCTGACCCTGGCCCCATCACTAGTATGCCACGCCTGGATAGTGCATGTAAAACCGTTAGTGCAGAGGCTAGCACGTAGTGAGTGCTCAGTGAAGGGTAGACGTGAGATGTTCGTGGTGAATTTAGAGTGTGATACATCTCTGTGAGTCTGAACATTTCAGAGACTCTTCATCACTCTTAGGATAAAAGTCAAATTTCCTTTCCAAGCCTCTGCAGCTCCAGCCCCATCCAGCCCTCCCGCCTCACCCGATGCCACTGCCCTTTTGTGATGGCACACCAGCCATACTGACTGTCTTTCATTTCTCAGACCCAGGAAGCTTCTGCCCTGCTCCTCCAGGGCCTTCACACACACTGCTCTTTCTGCTCAGTGCCCTGCACCTTGCCTCTCCCTGGCTGGCGTTTCCTCATCTGTTAGGTTTTAGCTCAAATGTCACTTCAGTGAGGCCTTCCCTGACCACTCTATCTAAAGCAAGTTTGCTCTTTGTATTCTCTGTCACTAAGTCTATTTGATTCCTTCATTGCCTTCCATGATCTGAAATGATGTCTTTCTCTTTGCTTACTTGTTTACTGGCTGTGCTCCCACTGGATCCTAAATTGCACAGGGCCTGGGACAGTGGCCATCTTTACCACTGTGTGCCTGGCACATAGTTGATGCTGGAAAAACATGGTCACTGTTTGTTGAATAAATGGGTAGAAAACTGGATGCTAATCAGAGCAGCCACATAAATAATAATGCTAATGATTGGTTAGGAGAATGGACGTCATATGCCAAGATCTAAATTTGTACTTTGTGTTCATTATCTCATTTAGCCATTTTCATAGTCCAAAACAGATATTCATCTGATGAGCAAGTGAGCCATCAAATAGGTCAACTTGCCTCACTATTGAAGCCAGACCCGCAGAGGGTTGTTCTGTTGCTTGATGCCCTGTGGAGATGAAGCCAAATCCCCCTCTAATCCAGGACATGTACAAGGCCTGGCCTTGAGGGGTGGAAGGCTAATGCCCACCTGAGATGTGCCTCTACCTTCAGGCCTGCACCATGCCCAATAGCATCTACTTTTTGAGAACTTTTGTTTTGTGCTCTGAGTTAAGTGGCCAAGATAAGGTGGGTAGAGGACAAGGGTGACTCAATGATACTGCGATACTGCATTATTAAAATAAAGGTGATGCCCTACCTCAGGGAGCAGGGGAGGATCAATGTTGAAGTGGCTCAGTGGGGAAGGGACAGGAAACTGTCTGGCAAAGAAAGGTCATGTTTCCCACAGTCAAGCGTGTTCTAGGAATGTCTCATGAGAAGACCTGTACATTCAAGTTGTGGAAAGGGTGGAAGAGGGGAGGGGGCCAACTTTAAGAGGATGTGAGAAAAGTTGAGTATTTGTGTTTAAGTGTTTTCACCAAAAAGGGCAGCGGTGCTGGGGAGTGATCTGAATCCAAGCAGTGAAGGGTGACGAGTGACTCCCAGCATCAGCCAGCTGGACACACCCCCTGCCGCTGGTGTTCTGGGACAGCGTCACTGACAGGCTTCTCTTCATTGCTGACTTCTGTTCCTGCTTGGACGCGATGGCCGCTGACCACCAGCAGGAGCAGCTGGACTCACACTGGCTCTGGCCACTGCGGTCGCTGGGGTTGCCATGGCCTTTGCTCTGAGTTACAGCCTCTTTTGACTAACACCATATTCACAGGAATCCAGCGCCTGCCCCTCCTTCACCCAAGAAAGTCTTTGCTTAAAATTAGAATTACTTTCTGCTACCTCATCTGTCTTCTGACTTAGACTGAATTTCCTGATCCCTGCTGTTTACAGAGGGGAACCTTTAGAAGTTCAGGCCCATGATAATAACAGCTAACATTCATCACTCACTGTGTGCCGGGCACTGTGCTGATGCTCTTTCCACAAGAGCCCAGTGATGTCAGTACCAGTTATTGGTCTCTGCTTCACAGATGGGGCACCAGGGGCACAGAGAGATCTCAGGAGGGCCCAAAGTCTTACACCTAGCAAGCGGTGCTGCTGGAAATTGAAGTCAAGAAGAATGGCACCTGGACTTGCTCTGTTCTCTTCTGTGCTCGGCAGTGTCTGGGTCAGGGGTGGGTCCAGCCCAGAGGCAGCCGTGAGAGCCCTGAGCTACCAGAGGCACTGCCCTCCCTCAGCTACTTTTCCTCTAAGTCTTTGCTGCTGGTTTTGTTCAATGGGTTGCATTCCCAGGGGGGTTGGCTCACTCTGGCACTCTCCAAATTCCTACATCAGATGCCTGTGTCACACGATCTGGCATTCCATCCAGTGTGACCCCACTGCCATCTCGAGTCATTTCCAAATATGCACATCTTCTGCCCCCTTCTGGACTGCAGGACATTTATGAACAGGGCCCATGCTTTGTTTTCCTCCAGTTTCCCCTAGGGTACCTGACATGTTAGTAGGTGGTGAGCAGTAAGTAGTTTAATGCCACTTAGCATGACTAGAGGACAGAGTGGCCTCCTCTTAAGTGGTGGCCTTCTCTTAAGTGGTGGCCTTGTACAGGTGGATAAAACTTGCAGTAGTCCAGTATTAACAAGCTCTTATCTCTGTAGAACAAATATGGTTTGCTTTGGCAACTATCAAACAGAGGAAAACATTACCTGTAGACTCTACAGCCTGGTTGCTGGCGCTGTTTCAGGGGCTTGGCCACCTTGTGCATTTCATTTTGGCCACTTTATATTGGGCATCTTTGGGCTGTCTAATTCCCGAGGTGACTGCTGTTCTCAGTAATCTGTTCAAATATAGAATCAAGTTGAGCTCTAAGACTGAACCTGGGCTGCTCAGCAGAGCCTCGGGGTCTGATCTGCTGGCTTGTTTCCATTTGGATTTGCTGTGAGTTGATTTACACATGTGTTTGTTTGAGAAGGAGCATAGGCTACCCAATGGGCCAGCGGTGGTAGCTGGCCTGATAAAGCCTTGGAAGGGGGCGGGAGCAATGCATGCTTCAGAGTGGTTTTTAATTTTATTTTTCCCATTTGGGCCAAAGAATGCTCAGACATTCTTTGCAGCTTGCCTCACCTTTGGCTTACGTAGGATGAGGAGAGTGGAGAGCTAAATGACCGCCATCTGAGAGCTCCCTGCCTCCTGGAGCTGACAACCACTATGGATACCTTCCATTAGAAAGGATTTTACTGGTTTTTCTTGGATTAGAATTATCCTTGGACAAGGAATGCATGCTTATCTCTTGCTGTTGTGCGTGCCAGCACTGGCTGGGCTAAGGTACCTTTGTGGCAGGAGAGAGGATGGAAGCCTGTGGCAGGCTACAACCCCTAACAAGCAATGACCTAATCCCCATTGTGCCTGTCCCCAGATTTTTAGGACTGACAGGTTACCTCTGCTCCTTCCTCCTCTTACCCAAGAGTGTGAAACAGTCAGGGCATGGTGGGCAGATGCCCCACCAAATTGTGTGGCTAGCAAACTTGCAAAAGAGAGAATGTCAGGTAAATCAGCACATAGTTTCGGGTGCAGACCTTCCAGGGGAACATGTTGGCAAAGGCTAACTCAGTGACAGGGCTCAGGGGGTACACCATCAGCCTGGGTCTCTTGAGGGGCTGGTACAGCTTCCTTCCCAGCTCAGATTTCTCTGGGCTTCTTGTGTGTACAGTAGGTGCCACTGAAACCACTTGGAAGGCTGACCTGTGCCCAGCAGAGAGTAAGCCTGCTTATCATCAGAGCGACACTGTCACATTCCTCAGACACAGGCACTCTCCAAAGTGGACAGGACCCAAGGGGCTTCTTGGATGAGGATCTGGTGATGGCTTTGATCAGAGGAGCCCCCTTTACCTTTCACTGTATTTGGTCACCATAACTTTCATGCCTCAAAGGGACGAGGGAGAGGTGCTCTAAGCACGCAGAGCACTGAACTGTGCAAGCCCAGAAGGAAGGCAAGCCAAGGGGCAGAAAGCAGACGTATTCTCATATTCTCACTGGTTTCTACAGCCAAAGGCTGGTTCTTCCCCAAGGGTGAGCACCACTGGCATAAAACTAGTAAGTGTAGGGGGAAGGGATAGGCATTAAAAATATTTGAAATACTTTAGAACTGCTGTCACTAATGAGATGTGACACAGGCTCTGTTTCCACACTGGTTAGTACTATCTGAGCATAGCTCTGCTAAAATGAGTCAACCTTTATGTGTGTGAGTGTGCCAGGGCTGCTGTAACCAAGCACTGCACACTGGGGGGCTTTTAAAAAACAGAAGTTATTTTCTCGCCCTTCTGGAGGTTGAAAGTCTGAGATCAAGGTATTAGCAGGGTTGATTTCTTCTAAGGCTTCTCTCTCTTGGGTTTCAGGTGGATGTCTTCTCCCTATGTCTTTACACGGTCTTCCCTCTGTGCATGTCTGTGTCCTAATTTCTTCTTATTAGGAAACTAGTTATAGGAGATTAGGCGCCACCCTCATGACTTCTTTTACTGTAGTTACCTCTTTTATTATTATTGATTGGTTGATTGATTTTAGAGATACAGAGAAAGGAAGTGAGAAAGAGAGAGAGAGGGAAGCATTGATTTGTTGTACCACGTAGCTGTGTACCCACCAGTTGCTTCCCGTATATGTCAACTGGGGATCAAACTTGCAACGTTGGCATTTCGGGACAATGCTCCAAACAGCTAAACTAACTGACCAGGACCCCGTAATTACCTCTTTAAAGACCATGCCTCTAAATGCAGTCACCTCCTGAGGTACTGGGGGTTAGGACTTCAACTTATGAATTTTCAGGGACACAATTTAGCCCATAACATTTACTATGTACTCATTGATAGCATGGGTCATCATGGCCCTTCCTGTGTACTGGAACTGTCCCAGCCCTCTGTGTGAACCACCTCCTCTGATCCCTGCACTAGCTCTAAGACAGTTACTAGTGTGTCCCTCATTATACAGATGAGGAAACAGAGGACTTGATACTTGGACTCCAACAGCTAGCTAGCTAGCAGTGGGGCTAGAGCCTGCACTGGGCATTCTGAGTCCATGCCTTGAATCTCTCTGCAGCCTCTGAAACAAAGGTTCTTTCCAAATTTCTCACTGGACATTATGGGGGAAGGGCATAATCTCAACTCATTGAAAAGAAAATATCGAGGTACTGGATATTCTGAGTCCATGCCTTGAACTTCTCTTCAGCCTCTGAAACAAAGGCTCTTGCCAAATTTCTCACTGGACATTATGGGGAAAGGGCATAATCTCAATTCACTGAAAATAAAATATTGAGGTGCTCTTTCACATTCATGACTGGTTCTTACCATGTACTGGAATGACAGGCCTTCATCTATGAGGCTGATCTCCAACCTTTCTGTGTGGGAAGGAGGCCCTGCAGGTGACAATCTTTACTGCATCTGAGAAAAACAGGCCACATGTTAAAACAATGAAAATGAACAGCTGATGTCCAACAGGCCCAATAGCCACAGGTTGGATTCTGTCAGCCTGGAGTTGCTGTTTTCACAGCTGACTTCTCTGAGCCAAGGTGTCCCTTTGTCTAGAGCCTTCTGTTGTTCCTCCTCCCTTCTGACCCAGCTGTGAGCAGTGACAACCTTTTTGTAGCACTACCTATATGCCTGGCTGTTTGTAGGGCCCTGGACCCTTCCTAATGAGAACGTAAGTCTTTACCATTCAGTTATGTAGAAGGTCCTCGTTCCTTTGAAAGCATTTCCCACTGACTTCTTGAAGTTAAACTGCTTTGCTGTGTGAATAATTATGTGGGCTTAGTCTCCCAATGCAGAACATGAAGGATGGCTTTGCAGGTTAGGGAAAGGTTTGAATTCTCAGTGTCAAGACATGTGAGGCATGTATTTTTCTCCTACTTTCCTCTTTCTCTTTCTCTTCTTCTCTTTTGATCCAGATTGGCCCAACCTCCATTGATCTATCTGGGGAGTCCCCTGATACTAACCTGAGCTTTCAAATTATTCCCCACTTTCCTCCTGCCACCGTGTATTAGGTGATTTACCTTCTTTCTACCTTCATTGTTGTCTTCAGATTCACCCATTGTTGCTTCCTTTTTAAGAGTTTCGATAATCTATTCAAACACAGGGCCTGCCAGCTTCCCTGTCAGAGGTGGGGCCCAAGGCTCCCAGACGCTGAGTCCAGAGTAGCTTCTACTCTTATCTCAACTGAAGGCATCTCTCCAAAGTGCCAAGGAAAACATTTTCGATCACGTAGAGTTTGAGGTTTGATTTCCCTATGTTACGTGCTTTGTGATGTCATTGACACTCACCCTGCCTGCAGAATCTTGCCTGACTAAAATTCTGTCTTTTCAGAAATCCAGTAGCTTCATTTCATTTCAGCTTCTTATCTGTCAGTAATGAAATTCTCTTTATTAAAAATAGTATGTGGTAATCTCCATTTAAAATTGTTTCTACCTATAAATCTGTCCATCATCGCAGCTATATACGTGCGTAAAGACATAACTGTACTACAGTCACCTAACTTGATGGATGCTTAATGGACTGTGGGATTTACAGTTTCACTTTCTTCTTCAGATTTTTCTGAGTCACTTATTTTTTTAAAAAAAGCAATACATGTAATTTCTCCAAAAAACAATAAAGACAGTCCAAAATAATGGTATATATTAAACAAATCTATACATCCGCCCAACTAATCCCTTAAAAGAGCTGTTAACCAGCTGAGCGCTGAGCACATTGGCCACGGAGCATGAGGGTGGAGGGCCAGAGGACTGTGCAACATCAGATTATCTTCGTTTATTAAACCTTTGTCTGTGTGTGACTGGATTTTACGTCAGTCCACTGGCCTACTTTCCTTTAGGTCCTAAGTGGTTCACCTGAGCTCCTTACCTGCCTGCTCTATATTTTCTCCCTACCAGATCATGTGGGGAAGAGGGTCCTCACAGGTAAATATAAGTTTTTACTGTAATAGTAGCCACAAGTAGAAAAAGTACTTTCTGTTCCCAAGTAATGCTGTATTTTTCTCTTTTTATTGAGCAAAATGTGCTCTTTATCAACCGTCTACTTCAAACCACACAGAGGAATAAGGGGAAGCTTTTGCTTCCCTGCCCAAGATAAGGCGCTTGCTATATTGTGTAGAAAATTTAATTAGGCAAAGTGAGACAATTGGAACTGGGCCCTGCCCTAAGGAGAAAAGGAAATTTACCTTTGTCTGCCATAGCCAGGGACCAAGGTCATGTTCAGTGGGTCACGTTCACTTTTGTTCTGATCAGGTGGCTATTTCCTGAGCTGGAGAGAGCATATGTCAGTTCATAAATACTTTCCACATGGAGGACAAATGCTAGTCCTATGGGCTCTTGGCCATTCTCTACTGCAGCGTTTGGTAGGGAAGGGCACATTGCTCACATACCTTCACCAGATCACAGTTTTTCTGGGAGCAAAGCCAAGTGCTCCCAACCTTTGGGAGCTGGCCCAAGAGAGATTCTGCAAACTTCTGCTCTTCGGTTGGGCCATCTTGCAGAGTTGTTTGGGTGAGTCTGAGAAGGGACGTGGTTGAATTGGAGTCGCCCTATTTATTTCATCACCATCTACGTTAAACAAAGGGCTTGTGTTTGCAGTTCTCTCCTGATGAAATTGAGTGACTGAGGAAAAACTACCTGACTAAATCTTGTAATAGCTGATTCTCTAAGCTCTGTTTGATCTTTTTTTTTTTTTAATTAAATTAAATTTTTTTTTTTTTTTACAGGGACAGAGAGAAAGTCAGAGAGAGGGATAGATAGGGACAGACAAACAGGAACGGAGAGAGGTGAGAAGCATCCATTATTAGTTTTTTGTTGCCGTCGCAACCCCTTAGTTGTTCATTGATTGCTTTCTTACATGTGCCTTGACCGCGGGCCTTCAGCAGACCGAGCAACCCCTTGCTGGAGCCAGTGACCTTGGGTCCAAGCTGGTGAGCTTTTGCTCAAGCCAGATGGGCCCACACTTAAGCTGGCGACCTCGGGGTCTCGAACCTGGGTCTTCCGCATCCCAGTCCGATGCTCTATCCACTGCGCCACCGCCTGGTCAGGCTGATCTTTTTAAAAAAATTTTTTTTTTCATTGATTTGAGAGAGACAGAGGAAATGAGAGAGAGGGGGGCAGATCATGGCTATGTAGAAAGTATACAAAAACCAATGTCTGCTTTGAAGAAGGTTTTGTTTCTAAGGTAAGCCATTTGTACTTGGCCATCTTAGGCAGTTTTCTCAGTCATAGCAAGGTGTTTCAAAAGCACTCCAAAGAGAGATGATCAAAGGCTTTGTTTTTAATATGATCCTTTATTCAAGTGTCTACTGTCGTTCTGGTCAAGAAGTGCTGCTCTGCACCCAGCCCTGGAGCAGGCAGCACATGGAGGGGAAGGCGAGAGAAGGCCGTGAGGAAGGTGAACCTGTGCAGCCCAGGAGCATGTTGTCTAGTTAGGGATGTAAGAGTCTTTCCCAGTAAGAGAGGCAGGCAGAGTTGGAGGCTGGCTCTCCAGAGTTGTGTTAGTCAGGGTTCTCCAGAGAAACAGAACCAATATATATGTGGTATGATTACACAATGCTTTGTCCATCTCCTCACTGACTGTTGGCAGGACTGCATCTTACACTCCATTCTACCTCAGTGCTTAGCACACGTCTTGGCAAATCACAGGTATGGCACAGATCCCTGGCTATTTCTCCTTTCCTCCTAATGAGTTCTCTGCTGCTCTAGTAACCAGACTATCAACTTCTAGCTGGACAATAATAAAAGAGTAGAATTATTATAAGGAATTGGGTCACACAATTATGGAAGCTGAGAAGTTCCAAGATCTGTAGTTGGCAAGTTGGAAACCCATGAAAGCCAATGCTGTAGTTCTAGTCCAAGTCTGAAGGCCTGAGGACCAGAAGAGCCAGTGGTGTAAGTTCTACTCTGAAAGTCAGCATGCTTGAATCTCCAGAAGTACCAATATTTACGTTTGAGTCCAAAGTCAGGAAAAGACTGAAGTTCTAGCTCAACAATCAGGCAGGAGTTCTTTCACTCAGCTTTTGTTCTCTAGGTCTTCAGTCTATGAGATGAGGCCACTCACACTGGGGAGGGCAATCTGCTTTGCTCAGTCTACCTAGTGAAATATTAATTGCTTCCAGAAACACCCTCCAGATACACCCAGAATAATATTTGACCTAATGTCCAGGCATCCTGTGGTCCAGTCAAATGAACATGTAAAATAACTATCACAGTGAGGTTATCTATTTTAAGGGTGTCCTCCTTTTTTCTCTTCAACAAATAAATCCTAAGCATATAATTTTAGCTACTACAACCCAGATCTAAAATATGAGGGTTTTTTTTGTCACATAACAGACCCTCTGAAAGCAGTCTGGCAGCTCTACAGTGTTACAGGAATCCAGGACCCTCTGTCTGTTGCTCCACCTTCCACAGGGTGTTGTCCTTGCCTGCATGGCCCTATATGGCCTCAGCCCATCAGAATTTACACAAAAAGGGGAGGAAATGGAAAACTGCACCATGGGAAGTTTATATATCACTTTTATCATATTCTATTGGCCAGAACTTAGTCACATGGCCACATTTAACTGCTGGGGATACTGGCAAACATAGTTTTTACTTTTAGCAACAATGGCCCCTGCTAAAAATGAATGGTTTGGTTACTAGAACCACTTGGGTGGGACAGCCAGGGATCTTGCTATACCTATGATTTTCTGAAACCTGTCCTCTGGGTACTGGAGATAGAGTAGGATGCAGTTCTGCCAGTGGTCAGTGGGGAAAGAGGGTACACAGGCAGCCAAGCTAGAACAGGACTGACAGAGAAGCCTTCCCAGTGAGCTTCTGTAAATTATTTTAAGGAACATTTGTGTTAGACTCAATGGGTTGAGAGTCTATTTTCTTAAACCCCAATTTCAGGTGGACCTATATTTTTCCTTCTTTGACATCAAACTGAATTCACAAGTTGAAGTACAGATCTTTGTACTTATTGTCAAATAGGGACATCCAAGATATTTCTGGAAGCATATATTAAAAACAAGTAGAATTCCTTCCCTTTTCTGTCTCACTTTCTTCTTTCAGCCTTCTCCCATCCATTTAGTCTAGGATTTGGGAGTTCCGCAGTCCTAGGAAGGAATGCAAGCATCCTCCTGAGCCTTGTTACCCTGTATGTGTGGAACCCTTGCAGGCTTTGTGCAAATATCCTTTAAAGGCTTTCAGGGTGGGGGGTTGAGGGAAGTGGTGTATCGAAAGCTGTTACGTAATGTGGTAAACAGACAGCAAACGGACATTTCATTTTCCATTAGTCAGAGAGGCATTTTATTTCCAGTGGAAATGGGAGCAGACATGAAAGTAATTAGTGTTAGTGGGTTTACAGTGACGTCCCTGGAGCCAGCAGAATCCCAGGGCCAGATGTCTGTGTTTTACTGGTTCCTTGTTCAAAGGCCATTTGTGAGTTATTCCACTCCTGCCCATCCCACCTCCTGCCAAAATGATCCAAAATATCACAGTTAAGAGAACATAACACTCATTGAATAACAGAGACTGAAGACCTGTTCTTTGGAGCTAGAGAAGGCTGCCTCAGAAGTTGGGAGCAGCAGGAAAAACCTTCTTTAGCATCCTTCTGGCCTTCAGGCCAGGTCATTGGGGGCCAGGGCTTGGATCAGATATAATATTAGGAATTGTCATCTCTCAACCCACCTCTACTCCTCTTTGTTCACTTATTTTTTTAGGTAAGAGGAGGAGAGATAGTGAGGCATACTCCCACATGCACACTGACTGGAACCTAACCGGCAACCCCATCTGGGGCTAATGCTTGAGTACTGAGATATTTTTAGTGTCTGAGGCTGACGAGCTCAGACCAACTCACGTGGCTTGCATTTGTAGCTTACTTCTGTTGGACAGTGCTGGTCTCTGTTCTCTCTTAAATTCTTTTATAGCTATGTTTTTAAAGTTATGAAAAGTATTTAAGAGGATTTTAAAAATCTATAACTTGAAACATCTTGAGGAGAAAAGAAGAGGCTTTCTAAATCTTTGTAAGAAGAGCGTTGTCTAACCAACAAAGAGATTTCATAGAATTTGAGATGAATTCTAAAAACTTAATCACCTTCAAGAACCAGACAATGATATAAACAAATAAGATATGCCTGAGGTCATATAATAGGAAATGGTGAGGCTTGTGGTTCTCTGGGATGAGGTACCCTACAGAAAGGCATCCAAATTAAAAATTTTAAATGCTAGGTGCTCTATAAGCAATGCCTTGGCCCAGAGGACTCTAGCATGCTACTTTTGGGACCTTCAAATCTTTAGAGCAAACTGTTTTACCCTACAGATTCCATGAAAAGTACCCTTTGCAGATTATTAAAACCAAGCTTTGTAAATTGGAATTTCTTTTTTAAATCTTGAAATGATGTTATTTTTAATTTTGCACCAAGTTTACATGTAGACTCCACTCTGTAGCCTACATGTTATTTTAATAAGAACATGGCTAACAATGAACTCATATTGCCTGAATTCATGTTCTGGGAGATGCTGGGATAGTATTGTACTGCCTCATACAGCTCTTATAACAACCCTATAAGTTGAATTATACCTTCATTTCCTTGAGGCTTAGGTAAAGTAAGCCCCCTACTTGGCCACAGCAAGAGAGTGGCAGAACTTTCTGTATCAATAATGCTCTCATAAACATGTCAAACACTCCCAAGACCCGCTGGGCTTTCTGTAAGAATGGTGTGGCATCAACCCCACCATGTAGCAGAGAACAAGATGGGCGAGGGTTCTGTGCAGGCGCAGGGACTGTGGCATTATGACAGGAAGCAGAGCGGCTATGGTGCGCAGACTAAGCTGGTTTTCTGCAAAATGGCTAATGCTACGAAGAAGACTGTGCTGAGGCTTGAATGCGTTGCCAGCAGCAGAGCTAAGGGAATGGTGGCTACTAAGAGATGCAAGCATTTTGAACTGGGTAGAGATAAGAAGAGAAAGGGCCAAGTGATCCAATTCTAAGTTTTATATTTTGTTTCATTATTTGACAGTAAAATCTTGAGGATATGTTTGCTTCAAAAAAAGTAAAAAAGAAAAAAGAAAGAAAATGGCAGAACTAAGGTTCAAACCCATGTACTTTGGATGCCACTGTCATAATCTACCAACAAAAGGTCTCAAAATTTTATTCCTATTTTTCTCCTAAATGTTTTATAATTTTAGTTCTTATGTTTAGGTCTTTGATTCATGTTAAGTTAGTTTTTGCATATGGCATGAGGTACAGTTCCAACTTTATTCTTTTGCATATGGGTATCTGGTTATCCCAGTATCACTTGTTGGAAAAAAAAACCTGTTTTTTCCCCGTTGAATAGTCTTGGTGCCCTTGTTGAAAATCAATTAACCATAAGTGTGAGGGCTTATTTCTGAATTCTCAGTTCTATTTCATTGATCTGTTTGTCTATTCTTGTCTCAGTACCACACCATCTTGATTATAGTAGCTTCATAGTGAGTTTGAAGTCATGAAGTGTAAGTCTTCCAACTTGGTTATCTTTCAGTGATTGTTTTTGCTATTCTGGGTGCCTTGTATTTCCATATGAATTTTAGCATCAGCTTGTCAATTTGTACAAAAAAAAAAGACCGCTGGAATTTTGATAGGAATTGAGTTGAATCTGTAGATCAATTTCTGTAGTGTTGCATCTGAACAATATTAAGTCTACTGATCCATGGACACAGGATATCTTTCCAATTAACTAAGTCTTCTCTAATTTCTTTCAGCAATTTTGTTTAGTTTTAATAGTACAAGTTTTATATTTCTTAAAATTATTTCTATTTTATCCTTTCTGATGCTTATATAAATAGAATTCTTAATGTAATTTTTAGATTGTTAATTTTGCTGCAAAATTTTAAAAGTGTTATATCATGCATAATACTTACATGACATTCCACCTGTAGGTGCCTAAGCTAGCATCTGTTAGTTTCTTCCTCCTCTCTTCCTCTTTCCCTCTTTCTCTCTTTACTTCTCTTTCTCCCTCCCTTCCCAATTAGCCAATGTACCACCACTGGACCCATAACAATGAACAAGAATTCTCGGTTCTCATCGACTGTACAGTCCTGATTCAGATTTCTCTGTTTGTAAAAAGTCTTCTTGTAGTTGGCCTTCTCAATCAGGATCCAAAAGCCCTTCCTTTATAACTGGTAGTGATATCTTTCAAGTCTCCTTCATTATCTACTGGCCCTTCTTTTCTTTTTTTTATCCGTTGAAGATTTAAATTTATATTACTCAGGCACAATGTGTCTCTAACCTCATGTAAGGCTAACACCTACAATCAGAGAATCCTCATTAAATGAACCTCAGATCTCTCTCACCTCATTTTGTATAAAGGAATTTGGAGCATGAAATTATTTCCTCCAGCAGTAGAGCCATTGGTCTACACAAGTGTGTGATGCTGCTGTTGGCCCTTAAGCATCTGTTGAGGAGAGATCATTCTTGCTGAAGATATTGGACAGAACACCATTGTTTCCCATCTCTACCCCCAATGCTTGAGCGTTAAAGAAAGTTGTTTGATTATGCAAATAAGATGCAAAACCAACTTTTATTTCATTGGTGAAAACACACTATGCAAAAGGTTGAAAGTACTGGAGTATCTTCACATTCCCTGATCCCCTAATTTTTCTGAGCAGTGTATTTTGCTATATAAACCTATATTATATAAAGTATAATATATTGTGTATGTTATACAGTGTGTCCGTAAAGTCATGGTGCACTTTTGACTGGTCACACAGTCAAAAGTGCACCATGACTTTACGGACACACTATATATACTTTATATGTCATATATACTATATGTTATATAATATAATATACAACAGTATAGTAACATTATATAGCTCACTGGTTGTGCATTAGGTACTGTATTTCTCCATGCATAAGATGCACCTTTTTTTTCAAGAAATTTGGGGTCTAAAACTGGGTGCGTCTTATACAGTGGTTATAGATTCTTTTACTTGCATTTCCTGCTTTTTCGCGCTTGTATTTGTGCTCATTGTTGAAGACAGTGATTCGTCATCAGACACAGATGAGGACAAGCTAATGGATGGGAGTTTTGACAGTGATGAGGAGTTGTATGAATTTTATGATGAATAAAACTTGAGTTCAGTAATTTTATGTAATACATTTTTTTTCCCCCAAATTTTGGGCCCCAAAATCAGGGTGGGTCTTATACATGGGGAAATACGGTGTATAGTTGGGAAGACTCCAGTGTTGGCACTTTGGTCTAAACCAGGTTTCTCAGAATTTCTTTAAATATTTTTTTTATGTCAAAATAATCTGGAGATGTTTTCTCTGAACCTATGTACCCTGATTGATTAATGTCGCCCCATTAAAATTAATAAAAAATTATTTATTTACTTATTTATTGATTTTACTCTGAGAGAAAGAGGGAAACATTGACTTGTTCCACTCATTTATGCATTCATTGGTTGATTCCTGTATGTGTCCTGACTGGGGATCGAACCCGCAAGCTTGCCATGTCAGGATGATGCTCTAACCAACTGAACTATGTGACCAGGGCCAGACTTTCTTTTGAAATATTTGTTAAGAACAGAGGAAAGGGAATGCATACCTGAGGAGACAGAGGAAGCAAATGGGCACAAGGCCTATAGTCAGAAATTTCTTTTTCTAAAAATGTAATATTTGTGTTTGGTTCCAAATTGGCCTGTGTTTACTTTAATTTAAATAAATTTAATATTAAAAATGGTTTTTTCTCCAATGATCAAGTCAAAGGGCACTGCAGGGAGATGCCACGTGAGCCAAGTGTCATTCCTGACATACTTTCTGCAGGACACCACCATCTCCTCTTAACTTCTAAGGTTGAACTGGTATTTGGCCAAATTTACATTTGTTCCCACCTGCCCTGCTGTTCTGTGTTGGCTTCTAGCATGGAAGCAGATGAAGGAGGCAATGTTTGCCCTGGCAGGAGGTAACAGGGCCCGCAGGTCTCCCCTGCAGTCCAGCTCTGGGTTGTATGATACAACTATGGCTCCCACCCCTTCAGGGCATGGCAGAGGCTGCCCCTGAGATGATACAGGCCTGAAGTGAAAGAGGAAGTGAAAAGCCGTCCAGTGGGGGAGAGATAAATGTCTCACAGGGCGCTGGCTGTCCTCAGATGGACAGGGGAGGGCCCTTAAGCCTGACATCCCCTTTTCTGTCAAGGGCCAGCTTCTGTTGGGTCCCACAGTTCCCAGTCACTGCTATGAGCTCACTAAGCTCCTTGTCCTTCCCTGAGCACTTTTCTCCAACCAGGCCTCTCTGGCTCTGCGGATATGGCTCTTCTAGTGAATTACTGCACACCTGTAACTGCTGCTATCGCTGCTTTTCGGGGAAATTACCTTCCCTCTGACACAAAACATTCCAGGCATGTGGATTTCCTATTGCTACTGTAACAAATTGTCACAGACTTAGTGACTTAAAACAATATAGATGTATTTTCTTAGCAGTTCTTCAGCCTAGAAATATGAATTCAACGTGCTAGTAGGTTGCATTCCTTCTAGAAGCTTTAGGGCAGAATCCATTTCCTTACCTTTTCCAGATTCTAGACGCCATCTTGACTATATTTCTTGGTGACAGTTTCACATATCACTGCAGTCTCTTGCTTACATAACACATCTCCTAATACCCATGCTGATCTCCTGTCTCCTTTTCATAAGGACCTGTGATTATATCATGTCCACCTGGATAATCCAGGATAATCTCCCCACCTCTAGATCCTTAACTTAATCACATCTGCAAAGTGCCTTTTGCCATCATGTAAGGGAACATTCATGAATTCTGAGGATTAGGATGCTGACATTCAGCCTATCACACTAGGGGACACAGAATCTTTGTCACACTGCTGGGAGAGACTGCCTGCCCTGTAGGAGACTGTGCTGCTGGCATAGCCCTCAGATGCTCAGTGTGGCCCTCACCTTGAGAGATGCATTTGAAAGCATGTGGTCACTGAGACTTGAATTCAAATTCTGACTCAGTTGTTTGCTCGGTGACCTCTCGCAGGTTAAATGTATTCTCTCTGAGCCTCAGTTTCTTATCTGTAAAATGGAAACAGTAATCTAACTTTGCATAGAAGATGGAAGCATCTAGCATGTGGCTAGCAAATAGTCGGTGCTCAACAAAGGATGCCTATAATTATTTGGGGGAATTTCTAGTGAGGTACTTAGAAGTAGGAATGATACTGTTCCTTAGCTTAGTTTACATGTTGGGTGGCTTCATGGGTACTTCTGTGCTTATGAAAAACAAACTAAAATTATAAATGTTGTGCCCCAGGCTCTCAAGTTCTAGAATCCACTGCTGCAAATTTGAAAAGGGCAGTCAATGGTGACGTACTGGGATTACATTCCTGCTTTCGCTCTCCCGGCCCTTTACTCCCCTCTGGCTCAGTGGCTAGCATGTGTCGTTACAAGGTTAGCTCCCCCTTGAGTGAATTAACCCCAAATTGGACCTGGAATTGCCTCAGGTCCCTGGACTAGGGATACGCAAGCCTGAGTAGCACCTCTCCCAACAAGGTCCCCAGTTTCCTTTGCTCGTGGCTGGGAACTAACTCAGGTAAAAGTGCGAGCAGCTGGTGTTGATGCCAAGGAAGGTTATTTTTTTGCAGGGAGCAAAGAGTAGGGAGCTCATGAAGCCTCCCCCCTGTGGTGGCTTCTGGGGTCTTGATTTCAAGGGGAAGGATGGGTGAGTCCCAGCAGCCAGTTTTTTACAGGTAATCTTGATTTGCTCCTCAGGATATTACTGTCTGCATTTTAGTGATGAGGAAGCTAAAGCACCGAGAGGTTAACTCTCTTATCTGGGTTTACACAGCTGCTAAGGGGCAGCTCTGGCATCTGTCCAACTTGTCAGCCAACCAGCCCGTGAGATTGCAGTATCTGAACTTATGGACAACTCATCCATCTTCTGTATTACAAGAAAGGGAACACAAGATTCTCCTATCAGAGGCAAGGTTGTGATATATGTGTGTTAGCAGGTGATTTATAGGCTCGTCATCGCGTACCCAGCATCCCCTAGCAGAGCTCCATGCTGCTGGGTGTGCCCGTTCCTTGTTCAGACCCCCTCTTCCTCCGGAAACTTAGGCCCCCACCTCCACCCAAAGATTTTATAAGGGCCATGTTTTCCGTTCTGAATAGAAATGATAATTTTACCTATTTATTTGTGAATTGGTGATGCAGTTACCCAATTCAAAATTCTAAGAATATAAAGACAGGTGCACTGAAAATTCTCTCACCCATCCCTTGTCCACAGCCACCTCTGTCTTTCCCAGAGACAGCCATTGTCCAGTCTTGCTGGTGATAAGTATTCTGTCCAGAGGTGTTTTACATGAATACAAGCAAATAGACATTTGTACTTTTCTTTCTATACCATACATGTTATTCTTTATCCTGCCCTTTTGGTTTAATTTCCCTATCATGGATGAAGAGCATTCTTAGTTTTTATGTGAAATATAAAATTTATATGAAATCACAAAAAGGATAATGTTTAATGACAATTAAAATAAATCTTTGAAAAACAGGCTACATATGTTATCAGCTAGCTAGTGAAATACCTACAAACTTTTTAAGAAATTGGCCAAAGGAAAAAATAAGAAATGGACCAAGGGAAACATTTACTATTTTATAGATTCCAGATTAATTGAATAAGTAGTTACTCCCTACCACAAGTTATTTTGAATCAAAATTTTATTTTTAATTTTGCAACTCAAGCACTGGTTGACATTATTAAAAATAAATACTTCAGTAAGTTGTCAACATAATTTTGCTGCCACCAATTTAATGCCTATAGGAGTTCCCAGTGTGGGGTGCAGTAAACCGAGAAACTTTATTTTGGTGAATATTTTGCAAACCAGGGAAACACAGCCTCCCCTGGAAACTGAAAGTATGCTGCCCAGAGAAAAGCGGAGGCCTGTTTATATAGAAAAGGGTGTGCCCTGGTCCCTAATTGGCCATTTTTATGTAAATGAGGAATCCAAATTTTATACTTTCTGATTGGTCAAAATAGCACTTTCCTGATTGGTTGAAATCACACATTTGATTGTTATTATGGAACTACTCTAATTAGTGAACATGCAAGTGAGAATATATCTGCATAGCTCCAATTGGGTACCTGGGGCACACCATTTATATGCTTAGTTTGTTTTTCTAATTAAAGAAGTACCCATGAAGCCACCTAAAATGGAACACCTAAGCTAAGGAACAGTAAGCCCATTGGTTGAAATATGATTCCAGGAACTCTTTTATAAGGGTCAGCTCAGCCAACAGGAACACTGTGCAAGAGGCTTGACAGATCAATATATGCCTTTCCCCTGAAATGCAGTGTGTGTGAGAGGCCTCTGCTAGCAGTGGCAGCCTCTGGTTATGAATTTGAGCCAACTTAACCACAATGAGTCTTTCTTGGCAGATACATTCCTTCTTGGGTTTACAGAGTTTGGGTGTCACCATATTCCAGATGAATGAGAGGGAGAGGAGACTATTTTTATGCGACCCTGTTGCCCCACATCGGTAGGAAGGTCCTGGTGGAGCTGTGCTACTGCAGCATACCACTGGACTGGTTCACAGGTGTGTTTCCACAAGGACAGTAAGCCCAGGAATGCTATTGGGAAAGCATTCAGTGACAGGAAGGCCTCTGTCACTTCTCACTTCTTTTCTTCCTTGGAAAGCTCCCTGACTTCTTTGCTCTTACCATCCATCTCATCTGCTCCCCCCTTTCCCTGGTATGAGATGATAAGAGTCAATTATCTAAGAGGGCTCAGGGGCAAAACATCCTAACCAGAGAGAGAGAGGGATAGATAGGGACAGACAGACAGGAACGGAGAGAGGTGAGAAGCATCAATCATTAGTTTTTTGTTGCCATTACGACACCATAGTTGTTCATTGCTTTCTCACATGTGCCTTGACTGCGGGTCTTCAGCAGACCGAGCCACCCCTTGCTGGAGCCAGCAACCTTGGGTTCAAGCTGGCACGCTTTTGCTCAAGCCAGATGGGCCGCGCTCAAGCTGGCAACCTCGGGGTCTCAAACCTGGGTCTTCCGCATCCCAGTCCAATGCTCTATTCACTGCACCACCACCTGGTCAGGCAGAAGAAGCAGTCCTTAATGAAGCAAGATGTGGCAGCCTCCATGGTTAGCCGAGTTGTTTAGCCTCACCAGAGTGGTCCCAAGCCTAACAAATTTTAGGACCTTGAGTAATTTTCCTACATCCCATGGGCAGACCTGTCACCAACTATCTATTATTTACTAATCATTTTAAAGAAAAAAACTCCCCAACATCTACTGGTACAATAACATCATGACCATCATTAGCATATACTGAGTGCTTACTATGTTCCAGACCCTTTGCTAAGATGGCTCTCACAACTCTCCAATGAAGTTGATTCTGTTTTGATTCCATTTTACAGATAAAGAACCTGAAGCTTAGAGAAGTAAAGTTAAAATAAGTGGTAGAGCTTTGAGATCAGACTCTACCCTTGGTCTGGCTCCTCTTCCTGTGTCAGTATTCTCTATTGCACCTTTGTCGGCATCATGAGAAAGTTTCAGCTAAGATTTCTGAATTTAAGTTCATTTCTAATCTCCTGCCTTCAAGGAAACAAAATCTAATGTTTATGTTCTATATAGAGTAAACCCTTCATATCCTTGAAAGCCATTAAGTACCCTTTCAACTTTCCCTCCTCTGATATTTTTCTCTTTACCTTGTTGGATAAATTTCAAGCGACAAGAATTTATTGAAGATGGTTATTGTGCTAGGCCATCAGAGGGCACCAAGAAATAGATATGATTCCTGATTGTTTTAAAGTGTTTCACCATCTGGTTAATAATAGCTAGCACTTATTATGCCACCCACTGTGCTAAGTAGCTTATATTCATTACCTCATTTAATCCTCAAAACAGTCTTTTGAAGTAAATACTATTGTTATTCCTATTTTATATAAATCAAAAATAAACTGAAGCCCAGAATGTTTGAGGGAACTTGCCTCACAGTTTTAGAGCTCACAAGTGGTTGGGAGACTCAATATTCCACATGGAAATACAACTAAGAATTCCAGATTTTACATAATAAAGTCTCAGAAAGTTATAACTGACTCAGGCAGCAAGTATTGGAGAAGGAGAGATGCCTGAGGCTTGGGGTCCTCAGGAAAGATGTCTGAGAAGGGATGGGACTTAAGTTGGACTTTGGAGAGAGAGAGTTGAAATAAGGAGGACTTGGGAGGAAGGGAGCTAAGGTATGAGGGTAGGAAAGTGCCCAGTGAGGCTGAACCTGTCTGAACTTGAGGACTTAGCAGAGGGAGAGTAGAGAACCCCTTTGGAGAGGAAAGTCATAGCCAAGGCATAGAAGTCTCAAATGCCATAAATTTCTAAACAGGAGGGGCGTGTGAGTATGTGTGCATGTGTATTGAGGTTTCAAAAAGATTAACAGTAAGATAGGTCCTGACCAGTTAGCTCAGTTGCTTAGAGCATCGGCCCAAAATGCTAAGGTGGAGGTTCAATCCCTGGTCAGGGCACATACCAGATGCAAACAATGAATGTACTGCTAAGTGAAACAACAAATGAATGCTTCTCTCTCTCTCTCTGTCTTTCTCTCTCTCCCTCCCTCCTCTCTCTCTAAAATCAATTTAAAAAATAGTAAGAGGGAACTCACTATAGAGATGTAATACAGCTTCGAGCAGACAGAGGTGTCTGGGAAGTGCTGTGCTCTCACAACCTCACGCTGGGCTGGCTGCTCCAAAGCCTGAATGCACCACCCGAAGACAAACATCATGTCCCAGGAGGGAGGTTTATGAATGTATAGAGCGTAACCACTGCCTGATATTATTGTTTAACTAGGAAATGCATTGTTCTTTCTGGTAGTCTACGTGACAACCCACCATATGGTTTTGCTATTAATCTCTATGAAAAGGGACCCCATTCTGGGATGGGGGTGGATTTTGCCTGGCCCACGGCCACTGGGAAGAAGCAGCTGCCATGCTCACGTATGTAAGCTCCCCTATTAAAGCTCTTATGAATTTGGATAAGGTTACATGTCAGTTCTTCAGAATTGATCCGAATTTAGACTTTTGGTACTTTCCCTCAACAGACAGACTGGAAAAGGGTATTAGATATTTTTTAAAGACACAGTATTGACACAGTATGGACCTTAAGAATATGAGTTGCATATCAGTAGTTGGCAAAAGTGCCTCTATTTGAACTTCACAATGAGTTGTTTACATGTCTGGTTGCTAAGATTTTTTTCTGAGCAGTCTACCACACCTCTTTCTTTTCTTCTTATCCCCTTAAGGTGTGTGTGCGATGGAGGGTAGGTAGCATGTGCTCCCCAATATGTTCTTAAGTGCTTTCGCATCCCACCTAACATGAATTGGAGTTTCTACAACTGCTGAAATACTCTCCTTTCTTGAGGTCACATGGAGGGCCAGCTGGTGGCACCATTGATAGCCCTGATTTAGCATCAGAGCCCCTCTGAGCCCCTCATCTTCTCTCTGCTCCTCTACTTCCAAAATAAATGCTTATTGGCTGTTTAGTTAGCAAGGTACCATATAAAGAATATAAATCACAGGATGTTATACTTGGAGGCACCCTAGAGAACATCTCAACCAAACACAGGCATCCCCCCTTCTTCAACATGCTTTAATCTAAAAAGGGAATGGTCACACCCTGGCTTAGTTGGTTAGAGCATCATCTTGAAGCACAGAGGTTGCTGGTTAAATCCCTGGTCAGGGCACATACAGGAACAGATTGATGTTTCTGTCTTTTTCTCTCTCACTTCCTATTCCTCTCTCTCTAAAATCAATAAAATAAAATAAACATTTAAAAAACTAAATAAATGGGAACAGTCAGATAATTCAGGGATTGGTCCATGTTTTGATTCCTTGAAGATTCATTGTAAACGTTGATGGCTCAAGGAAGTACTGTATTACATAAACCATTTCCTTATGGAGAGGGTGCTAACAAATTCAATTGTGTGTGTGTGCCTACGTAACTGAGTACTTAAAATTGCTTTAAAAACCATCAAAATAGACACAAAGACTCATATGAGATAAGGATAGTTGTTGGTGTGTCTAATCTCTCCTGGGACTTTCAGGAATGAGATCTAGGCTGGGGATGGGGATGGAACACAGAATTGAAGTTTCTTAATATTAAAAAAAAATTTTTCACCCCTGGCTGGTTGGCTCAGTGAATAGAGTGTCACATGCAGACGTCCTGGGTTTGATCTCAGGTCAAGGCACACATGAGAAGCAACCATCTGCTTCTCTTCCCCTTCCTTTCTCCCCTCTCTATCTCTTCCCCTTTCTCAAACAGTGGGTCAACTGGTTCCAGTGTCAGCTCCAGGGAATGAAGATAGCCTGGTTGGTCCAAGCATTGGTCCTGGGAGCTGAGGGAAGCTCTGTTAACTTGAGCATCGGCCCCAGACAGGGGTTGTCAGGTGGATCCCAGTCGAGGCTTATATGGGAGTGAGTCTATCTAACCTCCTCTCACTTAAAACAATTGTTTCCCATTGATTTGAGGGGAGGAAGGAGAGAGAGTGGGAAGAGATAGAGAGATAAATAGGAAGCATTAATTCATTGTTCTCCTTGGTTGTGTACTCATTGATTGTTTCTCATTCGTGCCCTGGCCAGGGATTGAACCGCGGTCTTGGCATGCCAGGACAACACTTTATATCCATTCAGCCACTTGGCAAGGGAGAAACTTCTTAACATTTTTAGCAAAAATTTCCCAAACATCCTGACCCTATTAGAATCCTTTTCTCATGTCTGGCACAGCAGTGAACACTTCATAGGACTGGTGTTCCTCAGGAGCCTGTTGGGAAGCGTTGCTTTAGCCCAGTCCCTCACTTTGCAGATGAGAAAATGAATAGCAGCAGAGTTAGGATGGGGATGTGGAACTAGGGGTCACATAAAGTCTCATCCATGTCACCTTCCTCATGCCCATAGACACACTAATTACTCACCCTCTGGTAGTGGAAGTGTGGTGGAGGCGAATGCTGCCAGTGGGAAACCCTGTGGTGAGGAGCAGAATGGGGACGGCTGGGGAGAAGTGCTTTGTGGGACCTGGCACTCACAGGTGGAGCAGTGTGGCCACAGAGAATGAGATCTGCCAGCTGAATGAGCCAATTGGAACGTCTGCTGATTTAGGTGGGGGCAGCTGTGTCCTCCAAAGAGGACCGGTTTCCTCCACAGTCTAGCCAGGGGCACGACCTGAGTCAGCTTTCTAGGCAGTAGCTCCTGAGCTGCTGTTTCACTGGGCGTGTGTCTAGCCCAAATGCAGCGTGTTTGCCTGTGTTTAAGAAGGGGGTTTGGGGTGAATTGGAGACTCCCTGGCACATTCAATGTAATGATTGTTTAGGGTCTGGGAGTGAAAGGAGAACAGAGGACCATAACACCAAAGCTATTGTCTGAAAAGGTAAAGATAATTGCTCAAACTCACTGGCCTAAGGCACCTGATAAGGATAAGAAGTCTTATAAACTGGTTTTTGAAGGGGAATGGGTAGGAAAAGAAACCTAAAGACAGGCGAGCTGCACAGACCTGAGTTCTTTTCTGTGGAGCAGAGAGATGACCGAGGAGGGATCAGTTAGTAACTTTATTCTTATGCATTATTATTTGTTGTTATATTCTGTTCTTTATTGTTTTTCTTCTCTGCAAGTGCTTTAACTTTCCCGAGTCCATTCTTTAAGTTTAAGCCTTTGAAGAGGGTTTTAGGGGCTGTGCTTTACCTACCCCTCACCTATACTGCTTGATATTGTTCTTACCTCTCTTCCCCTCCCTAACAGAAATTACCCTGTGTACAAAAGGTGCTCCGTTGTTCAATGAGCCATTTCTACTCATAACTTGATAACTGTTTAATTTTAATGCACTGAAAGAATGATTCTGTTCTTTTTTTTTTTTTTCTGGCCTAGCAGAAATGCAGGTTGTGAGTTTTCTCTGGACTGCGCAACCCTATTTTCCTATCCCCAGACCCAAGCAGAAGCACAATCATCCTTTGTTGCAGAATGCTTGGTCATTATAGAAGGCTCCCACCATTACCACTTGCCAGTTTTAAACATTTTGGGGTTGCTGATACCAGTGCAGTTTATTAGGACCAGAGCCATATGGGAGCAGATGCCTGGGTGGATCCTCTCCTGCCAGTCTTGTCTTGAGATATACAGGAGTGCCACATGCCTGAGATTAGAACGCAAACCTACATTGGACACACACCTCCTCCGCTCTCCCCTGGCAGTGTTTAGCTGTTACTAAGCAACCAGCTCATCTCTGCTCTCCCCTTCAGGTCTGTAACTCCTTTTGCAGCTTTCAGGCTGGAGCTACCCAGGGGTTAGAACATGAACTCTGCTGCTGCCCACTAGTTCTGACCCTCCCCTGCATGCTGAAGGCCTCTGAGGTGTGTAGGTCAGCCTTGTGAAACTGAAAAGAGTGAAGGAGATCAATGACATGATAATAGGTTCAGTTTAAATAAAACAGAATCTCAACCTCATAGTCAAAGCAGTCCCCTGTTCCAGAGAGGTTTAAAGTGATTTCTTCCTAAATTCTATATCCTCATTTGAATTCAAAACCCTTAAGAGGCAGTTAATTATTTGACTTTGCATCAGAGAGCTCAGGAAATTGTATTTATGCTCTAGGGTTGAGAAGGCATTGTACACGTCCCTGACCCCAAAATTGTCAGTAGTCTCCTCTAATCACTCACACCTCACTGGACTCCTGTGGAGCTTTAAGGGCTTCTCATTGATTAGTTTAGGTCTTTTATTATAAACTCTGACTAAGTACTAAAAGTATCTACAGGAAACCAAATACTATGTTAAGGAGAAACCAAAGTATTTACCAATATAAGGTGACTCCTGTTTTTAAAAAACTTGTAATTATGGATTAGGGAAGGGAGTACACAAACTGTTCTAGAACAAAGGTTCCCAAATATTCTCTATTCATGGTGTCCTTAGTTTCAGTAATTTTTTCTTGGTGCTCCTAGGTCAAAAGGAAATTTCATTTAGTAAGTAATAAGCATTTAGTCCTAACAACACAGCAGATACTTGAAAAAATAACACATAAATGGAAAGAATAAACAATATTATATTTCATTCTTGAGTAATCAGGATGTTATAACAGGATATATGTGCCCGTTGGGCACTGCACAGTGTCTCAAAGCTTAGAATCAGATAGAACCTAATCAGCCTTGTTTCCTGTCCTACCTTGATTTTTGTCCGGTACTTTTTTTGTTTTGTTTTGTTTTCAATCACAAGCAACTACCAAAAATCAAGCTTCCCAGAAATAGGATGTTATTGAAAGGAATGTAGTGCAATCCAACATTGAAACTGCACTTCTTCCAGCTAGCAGTTCGTGCAGTGCCTGGGGGATGCTAAGTGCCACCCATGTGTCAACAAGCATTTTAAATACACTGCAGTGGCCCTGTGAGTCTGCTGTGTGAATTTGGGTGCCCAGGCATTCAGGTTGGGGACCAAGGTTCAAAAGCACAGAAACTAGTGGTAGAAGTTGTGAGATCAGGAGGAGGCTGGGGCATCCCCTGTCCCGTTTCTTCTCAGTGGTCCCTTGTTGAGTATGTGTGGATCGAATCAAAGCTTATGTGAAAATCTGTGATTATAATTTGCAATCATGTTTTACTGCCTGTCAGGTTGCATTTAGAATTGCAACGTATTGTTCAAGATGAGCCACAGATACAGAGAGCTAGAGTATGTGGGTTTGAATCCCAGCTCGACTACTGTATTTCCTCATCTATAAGACATTCCCATGTATAAGATACACCTTAATTTTGGAGCCTGAAATTTGAAAACATAAAGTTATTGAACTCAAGTTTTATTCATCATAAATTCATACTACTCATCACTGTCAAAACTCCCGTCCATTAGTTTGTCCTCATCTGTGTCTATTGGCGAATCACCGTTTCATATATTGCTTCGTCCTCAGTTCCATCTATGGCATTTGAAATGCCACAACAACAGTATAAGACACATCCAGTTTTTAGACCCCAAATATTTTGGGAAAGGCTGCATCTTATACATGGGGAAATACGGTACTTACCAGGGGGAGAATTGGAACATGGACTCTTGAGGGGTTGGCGCCATGGTTTGTGAAATGAGGATGACAGTGACCTCTCAGGGTATTGGAGGATTCAGATGTGCAACTGCACTTTGCCAAGTGCTTCAGTCAGTAAGTGTGAGCTCTGTTATTCTTGCTCGTGGGTGGGCATTTAAACTTCGGTGTGATGGAGCATGACAAGTTTTCCCAGGAAGAGGAGGGTCAGTGAACACTAAGGTGGAAGATGGCAGCCTGCCAAGAGGCGAAGGGACAAGCTGCAGTGAGGCCCCTTGGCAGAGGCCAGCCTCTCTGTGCTGAAGACCTGAGAAGCTGAAGAACTGCTCTCTGAGGGTGGTGAGCAGTCATACTGTCACAGGGGCCCCGCACCCCTCCCCCTGGAAGAGAGCAAAGCACACCTGGGGCTCATCCTTCCGTGGTCTGTATCTGGCACAGCTCTAGGGTATCTGCCGTGGTCTGTATCTGGCACAGCTCTAGGGTATCTGCCGTGGTCTGTATCTGGCACAGCTCTAGGGTATCTGCCGTGGTCTGTATCTGGCACAGCTCTAGGGTATCTGCCATGGCTGAGATATCTGGACAACTCCTCACAGGCTCTTCCCGAATCCTGCGCAAATCTGATGAGTGACCAGGTGTTCAGGAGCCCCAGGCCAGACTTGCTCCAGCGCTGCGTTCATGCAGAGCCCTCTCGTGGGAGTCCGTGGGAGTCCCTTCCCTGAAGGAGCACCCTCAGAATAGGGAGCATTTACAACCCTGCTGAGGCCCTTTCTCCAGGAGCTGGTACCTTCAGAGCCTTCCTCACCTGTGTGCTGGTATCCCTGCCTCCTCCACATCACGGTATAATGTGGAAGAGAAAGCGTTGGGACTTAACCCCTAACCCATTTCCTCATCTGTAAAATAGGGCTGCTGCCACCTGACATCACTAAGCCAAGGGCTTTCAACTGGTGGTGCTGGGGCAGCTGCGGACCAAGTGCGTCCAGTTTCCTGGGAGTTCCTGCCAACAGGTTTCTTCCTATAAAATGAGTCTGCATTGTTTGTGAATTGTTGCCTCCCCCTAAACCCCGAAAAAAAGCTCCGAAGACTTCAGACTCATCCTAGCCAGTGCCTGGGGCAGTTGCCTGGGGCAGTATGACTGGTCTGCACTATGCAGTGAGCAGTTCTTCAGTCTTTTGACCCAGGGGGCTGATCTTACTGAAGCCTTCACCTTACTCAGGACAGGTTATTGTCATCTGGTCCCAAGATGAAAAACTGAACACTGTCCCTTTAAAAGAAAAGGCTGGAGGATGGAAGAAATCACTGGCTTCTGGACTGCTCAGGGAAGCTGGCATCACAGTGATCAGTTAGCTGCTTTGTAAGCAATCCCTCCAGAGCGTACAGCTCCCCCACCCCTTGCCCCCCACATCTTGCCCTTTTCTGAGATTCTGAGCTCTGTTGACAGGATCCTCATTCTAGTGATGATGGTAGCACAGATCTGGCAAAATATCAGTGGCAACTAAGGGTGAAGGTGGGTTCTCAGGAACGGGAGGTTCTGGTTTGCAGCCTCCATCGCTAGCTGAGCTCCAGTTTTTTACTAGGAGCAGCGAATAGGGCACTCAGCTAAATTTCCTAGGCTGCCTTTGCCTCATATTTGCCCAGCCTGGCCTCCCTGTTGCCACTCTACACAACCAATAATGCCTACAGAAGTCTGTGCCTGGCGGTGGTGGTGGGGGGGGGGATGCTGTCCAGTGAATCAGCACTCCAACCAGGACCTGTAGGCTCTGCATTTTGTTTTTATTTATGAAAGAGCACTGCAATAGGGTTGGTTTTTTAAGTTTGTTTTTGCTGCTGCATCTTGCAGTCACTTTATTCCTTTAATAAGCTTATGCCTTCCAGCTGACTTTCTATTCACTGCTCATTCCATCCTCCCTGATGAAGCTGGAGGGTCAGAGGTCAGCCCTCTTGCACAGATGGATTTTGTATATTGAATCAGTGGCAATGTCAGACTTAGACCCCATTTCAATTTCAAGTCCTGAAACCTTACCCATTTGCCATGTTGCCTTACACTTACCTCCCTGGCACCCACTTATTTTGAATTCTTGTCGCTCTGAGAGCTGACATGAGCAGGTTTTATCTGGATCCTTATTGACTTCTGCAGACACTCTTGAGCACATTTCATATGCTGGGACAATGGCTATACTTCATTGCATCCATAAGGCAGGCAGCCTTTTAAGGTGTTATTCCAATTTTATAGATAAGTGATCTGAACTTCCTGCATATCAGATGGCTTGGGTTACACAGTTTCAAATGCCAGACTTGGAACTTTAATCCATGTTTCACAACCTCTGTTCCATGTCCCTTTCCAGTGAATTCTGCCAGACCTTGAAATACTTTATTCATAGGCACTCAACAGCTCCTTGATATCCAAATCAACCTTTTCAGGAAGAGCTCCCGAAGCTTGTAAACCTTATGTCCCAGAGAAGCATCTTAATCTCCAACAACAGAAACTACCCAGCTGATTTTTGCAGAGCAGAATATTTTGAAAGAACATTAGTTCATCACAGAAATGTTGGCAGGCTGGGGAAGTACACTTGGAAAACAAAGGGAATAAAGAAAGGTTTAGCAGCTGGACTCACAATCCATGTCTCACCAGAGAACCTAGCTGACGTGAACAGAACCTGTTGCTTGCAATGGTGCTGACCGCAGGAACCATTGTTGTCATCACTGTATCACAGCCCTGGGACACAGGGTGTTGCTGTCCCCACTGCCAGCCTGGATTCTCCACCTTCCTCCTTCCTTGTGTACCAGGCCCAGGTGGTATCCTTCATTAGCCGAACCTAGATGTGTGCTCGTGCCTTTGCTGCAAAGACTGCTGGGAAAGCAAACTCACAAACACCTCATGCCAGGTTACCTCTCTGTTTCTCACCATCACCACTTTCCCACCACTTTCCACACTTGATCAGAGACTTGGTCTAAACCAGGGGTCCCCAAACTTTTTACACAGGGGGCCAGTTCACTGTGGAGGGCCAGTTCATAAAAAAAACTATGAACAAATCCCTATGCACACTGCACATATCTTATATTCCGTGTCACCGGAAGTAGTACTGTACGTGAGCCACGCTGCCTCTCACTGACCACCAATGAAAGAGGTGCCCCTTCCGGAAATACAGCGGGGGCGGATAAATGGCCTCAGGGGGCTGCAAGTGGCCCACTGGCCAGAGTTTGGGGACCCCTGGTCTAAACTGTGGAGATAATGTAGATGAAAGTGCTTTGGGAAGTGGACTATTAGTAACTATCCTGATGACCCCGGAGTGCTGGATCTGCTTTGCCCACTGGCTGTGGCTTATTGCTGCTGTCTGGCCACATCAGCAAGAACACTGTGCTTTTGAATTCAGAATCGTCTCACAGCTGTTTTTTTCCCTCTGCTTCTGGCTGAAGGGGGAGCTTCATTGTTTCTTTGTGAGGAAGCATGGATCATGGGCTTGCTTTCCTTTCCTGGGCTGGTTCTGGCCACACCGAGGTGTTTATTCTTTCAAGAATCTCCTCCCTGGGCTCCACGGGGGAGCGGATGGTGGGTGGTGGGTGCTGTGGCTCTGCTATAGCTTTGCTGCTGGCATACTGCTGCCTGGAGGTGAAGTATGTGGCAAGGCCAATGCTGCCAATTCCTTTTGCAAAGACGGCAGGTGCCCACGTGCAGGAGGCTGGAACCCTTCCTTGCCGGGCTTCCTTTATTCATCTGTGGGAACCCAGCCACCACAGTGGCCTGTTTCCCAGCCACTCTCTTTCCCGATAAGATTTTTTGGCTGCTCTGGCCAGGTCATTGCCATCAATGTGGAGCAGCTGGACGTCTGCCCTTGGAGGACAGCAGCCACTCTGGTTCTTCCACTTCTTACTTTCTGTTCTTCCCCCTTGCAAGCACTGCCTAGCCTTGCCCCCCTACTTGGCCTTCCCAAATCACTTCTCAACTCAGGACTGGGTTCCAGTGGGGCCCAAACGGTTTGGGGCTTCTTTTAATAATGTGTCTGGTAGCACCAGGGCTTAGTCATTTAATCCCACTTCCACCCTTCCTCTTGTAGCAATTCCCTAGGTGAAAAACGGGAAATGTAGGGCTTTGGGATCGCAGATCTGAATTTGCAGCTGGGAACTGCCCCCTGTCTATGATCTCTCTTAGCCTCAGTCTTCTATTCTGGAAAAATGGGGACAATGGTGCTACTGTGAAGCTTAACAATGCCGATGGGAAACCCAGGCAGCACCTCGTGGATGCATAGCAGTTTCAGAGTTTCCTGTGCTCATTTCTCCCCTGGAGACCAAAACTCCCTCCTTGCCCCTTACTGTTTCCATTACTGCTGCCTACCCAGAGCCCTGAATTGGGGGCACAATCTCTGTGGTAACAAGGAGACTATTAATAGAATTTTAAAAGTCTAGAGTACCTCATTGATTCTTTCTCTTTGATGGAGTAACAGCTACTGAAAGAACATAGAAACAAGGGGAGGTTTGAAAGGAATGTACACACGTGTCAGAGGTACTTCATGTTGGAAGAATAATTGAGAATTTTCTTCCTGGCGGGCTTTCTAGAGCTCATGTCCAAATAGGTGGACTGGGCTGAAGTAATGTTAAGATGACTTTGGCCTTTAATTAGTTATATGGCAAAAGGAAGATGATGGGGTGGGCCAGTCTAATCACAGAAGCCCTTTAAAGATAGAGTTCTCTCTAGCTGGTGGCAAAAGAGGAATTCAGAGAGGTTCAAGCCTGCCAAGGACTGACTTTCAGGTGCTGCTACTGACCTGAGGACAGACTGGCCCGAGGACAGACTGGCCCAAAGACAGACAGACTGGCCTGTGAGGAATGCAGGGGCCTCCCGATGCCAGACAGCCAGAGGGAACCTCAGGCCCACAGCCTCAGGAACTGAATTCAGCCACCAACCTTGTGAGCTCAGAAGCACATTCTTTCCCAAAGTGGCTTTGTAAAACCCTAAGTAGAGTCCCAGCTGAGCCTTCCTAGACTTCTGACCTAGAAAACTCAAAGATAATGTATGGGTGTTGTGTTAAGCAGCTGTGTTTGTGGTAGTTGTTATGGCAGCAATAGAAAATGGATACAGCCAGGCAATAGGGACTGGTGGGGACTGTGGTATACTGGAGATGCACATGCCACATAACTGTGGAAGCCACCATTCAACTTCAACCAATAGTTATCATGTAGAGGCTCTGGGAAAAGAAAACCAATGTTTATGAACCGTCCCATTTTTTAGGAGAGGCCAAAAACCTGCTAGGTAAATATACCTGTGATCCCTTCACTGAAGTGTAACCCCTCTTGAATGGAGAGTTTCCTACCCCCTTTTTTTTCTTTCTTTTTTATTGAGAAGTTGCCTAGTTTAAATTCTACTCTCTTTCATACTATACACACGATGTGGATAGTGTTTATCCCAAAAGTGTTGACTTGCAATTGGTGATTAGGTACTGATGCTTTGTGGGGGATGAGATGGGGGCTTTGGGAGATAATACAAGGCTCCCTTTTGGGTGTGTGATGAGAATCACACTCTGCTTAGAGAAAGTACAGATTGTTTTTATATCTCTGCAGCCAATCTGATCAGCATTCTGGGACTCCATCTTTAGGTGGATAGGCAGGGGACAGAATTATAGTCCAATCTGGTAATCTCATCCACCCCAATCATTTACATTCTTTTAAGTAGCTCAGTCTCTTTTAGATGACTCTGGTGGCCCAACTGTTCAGTGTTTTCCCAGGCCACTCCACAGAATAATGACCACTAAAGTGTCATTTGGATATTTGGGAGCAACACAGCAGAACTCAACTGATGAGGTCCGCAGTTCTGGCCATTTCTCTGTCCCAAGTCCCTGACCCCTGTTGCAACTGCATCTAACCCATGGCCTTGGTCCTCCCATTGGCTCTCTTACCACCTCTCTGCCCCCTCCCACTTGGCTTTCTATGTGCCACCTACAGGCAGGGAAGGGCTGCCTCAGGCTACCTACCTGGGAAACTGACCGCTAGTCTTGAAGTCTCTGGCTCCCGCATGCCTACTTGCTGTTTCTAAATCTTGATTCTTGGTCTCCCCTGGGCTAGAAATGGCAGCCTTTCTTTTCTCTCCTGGGGAAGGAGGTGAGGAGGAGCTGGCTAGTGACTTTCCAACACCATGTTCTCATTCTCAACAAGTATAAGCCATAGTGGTGGAGATGTGTGGGATCTAACAATGAGGAAATCAAAAATGGAAAGTGTTTCCAGAGTACTGTCCCTGTCACTGGTGTTATGTGCTCAATAACTAGATGATACAAAGGCACATGAAGCCATTTGAGAACGTTTAACTCCTGATAGGGATTTCTGTGTAAAAGGAAGGCTTAGACGACAGGCTTAAGTAGTGGAGGAACGTCCATAAAAAGGCTTGGTGGGACAGGGGCTGGCTTTTAAGGGCAGATTGGCTATAGAAAAGCACTTGAGCACCTGTTTCAGTTCAATTTCAAGTCCCTTCTATATCAGCCATGCTGACTTCCTTTCTTTGATTCCCCCCCACACACCCCCGCTTCCAACTCTCCCTGATGGTATCAGGGGTCTTGACAAAAGGAGCTGAAGATGGTCACCCTGACTGACCTATTTCCACCTCAAGTTGGAAAGTAAAATGGAAACTTAGTGAAGCTGCTCTAAGATGTCTGGCGGTCAGCAGCTGAGCGTTAGGTACCCTCACCCCCATGGCCTTGACGCTCACCATAGCCCCTTGCACAGTTCTCAGAGCCTCCTGTGGTGCTGTGTGGCCAGCATTGCCCATGTGTGCACAGGTGCAGTAGCTGAAGAATGGTAGCAGATATCAGGGACGTGAATGTCGTCCTCTGGGTATTGTAGGAATGCAGAATTAAGACCAGGCTCTGGAGCCACAGTTCAAACCCCAGCTCTACAACTCATTGAGTAGTCCAACTGGGGCAAGTTGCTTACCCGCTCAGAGGCTCAGTCTCCACAACATCTGTGTCCTGGGGACAACATTGATATCTGCCTCAACTGGATTGTGTACATTAAGAAATGGAAGTATATATAATATACTCAGCCTCTTCTGGCACGAAGTTAAGCGTTCAATAAATGGTTGTTGCTGTTTTAAATTATGTCATTGTTATTGTGAGGTCAGACTTATGGTTTGAGTTGGGAAGTGGTTCATCAGGAAATCTCAGGGGATTGAGGAGAGGGGATTTCTCCAGTGTGGCTTCCTCCCACTTGATGTAGAAGAGACCCAGAGGGCACAGAGTGGGGCTCAGACAAGTCACCCAAATGATACTGCCACTTCTCTTGCACTTTCTCAGCTGAAAGAAAACACGTGTGTGTTAGGGGGGCAGGGGAGGGAGGAGATACCAGAGGAGTGAGGGGATAGAGGGAGAAAGAGAGACCTGGACTGAATGGAGTATTGCAGTGAGTGAGTGAAATTGACCAAATGCCCTGGATCTCAGCGTACAGGGAAGGAGCTGTTATAAAAATAGCCCTGTCTGTTCAAATACTTAGCTCTTTCTTTACTCTCTAATTCTGCTTGATCTCCTTTGAATCGCAGACTCTTGTAAGATGCAAATGAACCTCTCCCTCAGAATACTGAGTATCAGCAATCTTTGTAAACAGTCCAAGTTTAGCAATTTATCAGGTCCTGAGTTAAATGCCATTTTTTTTAAAAAAAAAAAAGGGACTTGAAGCTTCTGAATGAATAAGTAAACTCTTACACATGCTTTAGAACCCTGCACAAATGTCACCTGTCCAGCAAAGCTTTCTAGCTTGCTCCGATCAATTAGGCAGCCCTTCCTTTTTGCTCTCACTGCTCATCCCTGTAATTAGATTTCATAATCTGTGAAATCATGTAAGCGATTAGCTCCCATAATCAGTCATTTTCTGGTTAGTCTCCTCTGCTACACTGTGAGCTTTTCTCCATCTTTCTTAGTCATTTTTTGGTCCAGTGGCCAGCACAGAAATGTTGAAGGAGTGGAGTGTAAATGATGATAATGAGTTCCCTGCTTGGATTGCAGAAAAAGCCCTCTCTCTTCTGTGAATGGGAGGGAAAGAAATAGGACGCTGTATCTGACGGGAGGCTTGTGATTCTCTGCCAGTCTGCCAGGGCAGCTACGAGCCAACCTGCAGGACCAGCACCCATTTTGGCTTTCAGAGGATAAGGGACTGTCAACACAGGTGGAATAATTCAGAAGAACTGGTGGGAAAGTAGCACTGGCCTCACAGATTTCCACCGTTGATTAGATAAGGGAATGTATCCTTGGAGGTGTGCTGGTAGGGAGGGATGCTTTGGAGCTCCAGGCTGATCATGCCAGGGCAGGCTCTGGTCTGTAGGTGGCTGGTGGCAGCCATCCTCCAGGAACCCGGGGATAATCTACGTGGTGGAGGAGATGAAAGGACAACTGCTCTGTGGGACGGCAGAGAGCATGTGTCTTTCCCTAGAGAGGTCAATGGGAAGCCCTTTGTCCTGGTTCCTGGGGGTGCTGTTTGGATGGACTAATGCCCTGGTCTCTGGAAAGAATGTAGATGGGTGCTCAGCCACAGCTTGAAGACCCAGAGCTTGGAGGGAATGAGGGAGCAGCTGCTTGAGTGGGGCTTTAGAGTCTATGGGTTTGAAAATCCTTCCAAGAGCAGAGACTCCTCATGAGTGCTGTGGCTATTTTGGCTCTGTCACAGAGAACACACTCCGCCGGCTTTGGAGGAAGCCAGATTTCCATTTCCCCACAAGGGATCTCAGGAGGGCAGTAAAGCTCCTTCTGAAATTATTTAATTTAAAAGCTTCTGATGAAGAGCAGGAACAACGCCTTGCACACTGCACTTTTACACTCCAATAGTCTCCCATCCATCTCATTTTCTCCCCATGACATAGGTGAGAAGGCTCAGAGATCCTGCCATTTTATAGGCAGCACACTCTTTATTGGCTGAGGAGGGATTCTCGTCTTTAAAAATAAAAAGTTGGTTCTAGCTCCATCCCACCCCAGGAGACCTATCTTTCCGTTCTCAGGCTGCAAAGGGGTAAATGTTATCTGTGGAGGTAGGGTATGAATCTTCTGCAGAGTGCTCAGGCCAGCCCTGCTACTTTCTCTGCCACCTCCTTCCCAACAGTCATACTGTACAGCCTTGACAAATGTGGCAAGATTCTAAAACATCCATTTCTGGGTACCAGACCAGACCCATCAGAGGAGTGAGCTGAGTGTGGCATGATGCCGTAATGCCCTACAGCCTGCAAGGGAAGTCACGGGGTACTGCCATCCACCAGAGCCCCTAAGTGCCCAGAAAACCCCCGCTATCTCTTTACATCATGTGAGCACTAGTGGGCTTGACTGAAACTCTCCGACTCCTCAGGAAGTGTTTGGCAAAACACGAACGACTTCTTCTCAAACATTTAGTGTTTTGTATTTTTTTCCTGTTTTCCATTGGTCCTGCCTGCTTATTTGGAGTGAAATTGAGTCCGTATGTTTCACATCCCTTGGCCTGATTCTCCATGGCATGGTTTTCTCTAGGATTGTCTGAGGTCCCAAAGTTCTTGTCTCTTTTGCTTAAGAAGGACATAGTACCTTACCACAAGAGCACCTGAACCCCAAACCTAAGGAGGGTGGGTTTTGTGTGACCCTCTGAAGGGTTGTGAATGCAGGGTGGTGGAAATGGCCCTCCCATGAGGAGGCACAGGCTGTCCTCCTAGGGTGTGCAGAGTGGGGAGCAGAGCTGCAGTTTTCCCTCATGGTTTCCCATGGCTATTTTAGAGGCAGACTCATAGAGCGGCATTCTGACTCTCCCTGTTTCTGTCCCTGAGAAACTGAGTCCTCCATGGTGGACTAAATTTACCTTCATATTAAAGGGATGTCACAATAACATCTTACAATAAAATATTTAATTATAAAAAAATAAAAAGGGATGTCAGTCCCTGTGCTTAGGGAGGAGTGCAAGATCTTGCTTTTACTTGTTTCCTTTCCAGCACAAAATGAAGAGAGGGTACTTTTCTCTAAAGAGATCATTCCAGCACTTTCTCTGGGAGTGGCAAGAAAGGCATTGTATTAAAACATATGAAAATCTCAAAGACACCAAAGACTTGTAGTATTTTCTGGAGTGCTAAACCCAAAGCCCAGGCTGACAGAATTTGAGGGCAGATATTATCTTTGGGCTTTCTTTGGGAGAAAGTCAGCATATATTCAGTGGCATCTGACACACCCAGGATTGTGGGATATGTCAACGTTGTGCCTGGACAATGCAAGTTCCCATTATAATCACGTGATCTTAGGTGTAAGGGAACCTAATCTGCATCACAGTAATGTACATGCGCGCGCGCGCACACACACACACACACACACACACACACACACACACACACACGGCATCTGATGACTGGAAGTCTACAACTAAAATAGTATTCCTTTAAGTATAAACTTTCAGCTACAAGATGTATAAGGTCTGAGGTGATAAAATGTGGTAATTATAGTTGATAATGCTGTACTATATAATTGAAATTGGCTAAGAAGGTAGAACTTAAATGTTCCCACATATACACAAAAGATAAATATGAAGGGTGATGGAGGCGTTAATTAAGTGGATGGTGGGAGTCCTTTCACAGTGTATACACATATCAAGTCACCATGATGTACACTTTAAAATCTTACAATTTTATGTCAATTATACCTCAGTAAAGCTAAAATAAAACAAGAAAAATAAGCAAACAATAACGACAAAGATAGAATGGCATTTCTTTAGTCTAAGCTCTTGATTCTTGTCAAACTGCTGAGAACCTTGGGATTTTGTAGGGTCGTCTTGGGTGGGAGAAAGCTGGGGAAGAGAATAAGGATCTTGAGGGTTCCAGAGTGGACATTGCAGAAGTCTCCCCAAGAGGCAGGGTGGAGGTAGTCTGTCCAGAACAGAGAGAAAACAAACTTTGCTTTGCAAATCTGTGAAGTCTGCTACCTCTGCATGTGGCAGCTTAATTCTATTTTAACATTATGTCATAAAGGTTTCAAGAAGTCATCCTACACTTTTCAATGGAGATTCATGTTTCTCAGTACCTGGGGGTGGGTGTGGGGGTGTGTGCATGGGCTTGAGATGTCGGTATGAAATTTTGTATGTATGTTTGAGCTGCATCTTCTAGAGAGAGACTAGCTTTCACCAGGATCATAAAGAGGTCCTGAGGACTTGGAGCAAGAAGACCTGGGAACCTAGTCTGAGCCTCTGAAACACTTCAAGTTCAGGGTCCATGGCACATTCACCAGCTCTCTAGGGACAGATCCAGTCCATTAGCTCTGGGACATGCCTGCCCATCTTAGGCTTTGGAGGGCCCTCCTATCATTACGGGAACACTGTCCTTGGAAGGTCTTCATGTCTCTTTTGAGTTTACAAAAGAAAAGTTTTTGTTTTTGTTTCATGATCATAAAAGTAGAAACTTAGAAAATGTAGAAAAATGTCGTGAAGCCCTGGCCGGATGGCTCAGTTGGTTAGAGCACTGTCCCGAAGTGCAGTGGTTGACGGTTTGATCCCCAGTCAGGGCACATACAGGAACAGATCGATGTTCTGTCTCTCTCTCTCTTTCTCTCTCTCCCAAACCAATAAGATAAAATTTAATAAAATGTAGTGAAGATAATAAAAATCAGACATAATTTTACTAATCAGTGGACCACTGTAAACATTTTGATATAGTCCCTTTCAAGATTTTTCTTTTCTTTTGTCTTTCTAAGAGAGAGTTGAGATCATAGTATGTCTATGAGTAAAGCCCTCTTCACCTAACATTGCATCATAATCCTCTTGCTTGCCATTAAAAAGTATAAGCATCATTTTCAGTGGCTGCACAATGGTCCATTCTATGGCTGTGCTGCAGTGTACTTACCCATTCTTCAATGTGGGACATTTGCATTGTTCCCAGCCTTTTGTTTTTTCTTTTTAAAATAAATAATGCATGAGAAGTATCTCTGGGCAAAAAGCTGAGCATACATTTTAGATTATTTCTTTATGGTAGATTCCTAGAAGTCTCTTTTGATTTCTGGAGATACTATACATTAAGATATTGTTGACACCTATCTTTCAAGTGTGGATATCACAAAAGACTGTGGTTGGAGAGGTGGGGCCAGGCATATGCTCACTGGATTCCTGCAAAATTCATGACAAGCTTTTAGGTGTTGTGGGCATAGAGAAAGACCCAGCCTTTATCCTTGGGACTTAACAGTGTGAAACCACAACATGCATAAATAGCCTGAAGGAAGAGATCCCTGTGTCTCAGAACCTAGGGGGTGCCATGCGTGAGTTCAGAAGGGGGCAGAGTTTTGCATGTGTGTTCATATTGCATTTTCTGGAGAGGGAGTCTAGCTTTGATCAGAATCTTCATTGGCAGAGCTGCAAAGAATTACCCAGTCAATTATTATTTTGAAGTGGGGTATAGTTAAATTTCCCAGTTTATTATTTATTTACTATTTTATTTTATTGTTTTTATAACAGGAAAATATAAGATAAACTTTTTTCCATGTACCATTAAAATGACCAGTGGAGCATAACAAGAAGATGGCAGTCAGGAGTCCCAGTTTTGGGGGCCTGGAGGGAGGGGATAAGAGACCACAGCCTGTACCCAACAGGTATGAGGCAGATTTTGGCAGCATTTGTCACCTGTCCCTGCAGTGACCTACCAATATTGTTTGCATGTAAATTTGTTACTGCCCACATGAGCTGGTATTACATGAGTCTGATGCGTACAGGATCATATTACCAGAACATTCGGTTATGCAGGTGCATGGCACTTCTGGTAATCTAGACCCGTGTTTCCTCATCCCTCTGCTGGAGCCTGGTTGCTGAAAGTGAAAGGTGCTTCTTATTGCTCATTCATGGTCATTAGGAAAACCAGCTTTCCTGGTCCCCATCAAAGGGTCTATGTACGGAGCACGACTGGACAACAGAGTCCTGCCACAGGCAGGCACAGGCCTTGACTTAGAAGCTCCCCAAGGTTTTTTACCTAGCATCCTTTAGTCTGGCTTGCTAATAAAATTTGTATAATTCTTTTATTATTGTTGTTATTGTGTTATTTTGAGTTCCAGTTGGCTGTTTCTCCAGGCTCAGTTGAGTTGTTTTTGTTCCTTGACTGTTGGCTTCTACAGAATAAATCCCTGTCTCCTTCCCTGTCATTCTCCTTTCCTCTGGCCCTTTGCCTTCTCTGCACCCAGAACCACTTAGTCCCCCGAGGGCTTCCACCTACCTGTAATTTATGCATTCATCACAGTCCGCCTGTAAGCCTAACTTTGGCCTCAGTTCCACTACCAAAAGCACTAAACCTCACCAGGAAACAGATGGCAGCAACCAGTCACTGCCCACCCCTCAGATAGAGTGGCTCTTCCTGGAAGGAGGCAGAAAACATTAAACTAACACATCTGTGACCACTGTCAGCCCTGATCCATAATACAAAGTAAACAAGCAAGATAACACTCAAAATATAATTCTTTGTTGGTGGTTGTAGGGGAGACAGGTAAAAGCTTAGGTCTCTGAAAGATACTAAGAAATTCTTCCTTATACTTAATCAGACTGACCTTGGCCTTGGTTTAAGCTTGTGTGTTTTGGTTTTGTCCAGATAGAGACACTATTCTTTTCTCTACATGTGATATTTTTAATAATACATATTAAATAAAATTTTGTTTTACATAAAAATAAAACTTAAAGCATTTCTTATGTAAGATGCTATTAATAAAATTTATTTCATAGTATATGTAAGAAGATTATATTGTATAGTTTATTAGAACTCATTTTATATTTAAATATTTTACATCTATTTTATAAGTAACATATTTGTATATAAAATATTATAGACATATACATAAAATATTAAATGAGATATTTTATATTATATTTTAAAACATTTTAAATATTTAAAAATATTTCTAAAATATAGGCTAGTTAAAATATTAAAATAAATCAATATTTAAATCAGTGCCGATGGTATAATACTAAAGTTAAGTAATTCAACTTAGCTATACTGCTCCCAAAAATTAGGGGATATTTCAAAACAAATATGAAGTGATAAAATATTCTCTAATTTTTGTGAGTAGAATATTTGCTATATAGAATATTGAAATATATAGACTATATTATTTTGCATAAATAAAAGGTGTTATAAAATATTTTTAATTATAATAAAAGTAGCAGATCCCATCCCAGAAATAACATCTGGGGCCACAGCGCCCCCTTCCGCTCCCTCCCCATCCAGCGCCCTGATCAGGTCTTTCTTCTCCCTGCCCTCAGGCATTGGCAAGAATGTCATCTGCGACCGCACAGCCACGCCGCTGGATGCCTTTCGCATGATGTCTGCCGCCCACTACTACCCCAAGCTCATGAGCATCATGGGCAACGTGCTGCGCTTCCTGCCAGCCTTCGTGCGCATGAAGCAGCTCATCGAGGATGGCTACGTGGGCAAGCTGCTGGTGTGCGAGGTGCAGGTGCACAGCGGCAGCCTGCTGGGCAAGAAGTACAACTGGAGCTGTGACGACCTAATGGGTGGAGGTGGCCTGCACTCAGTGGGCACCTATATCATCGACCTGCTCACCTTCCTCACTGGCCAGAAGGCTGTCAAGGTCCACGGGCTGCTCAAGACCTTTGTGAAGCAGACCGACCACATAAAGGGCATCCGCCAGATCACCAGCGATGATTTCTGCACCTTCCAGATGGTGCTGGAGGGTGGGGTGTGCTGCACCGTCACGCTCAACTTCAACGTGCCAGGTGAGTTCAAGCAGGACGTGACCGTGGTGGGCTCGGCCGGGCGCCTGTTGGCGGTGGGCACAGACCTGTACGGGCAGCACAATAGTGCCCCAGAGCAGGAGCTGCTTCTGCAGGACTCCACACCTGTCAGCAACTCCCTGCTGCCCGAGAAGGCCTTCAGCGACATTCCATCGCCCTACCTGCGTGGCACCATCAAGATGATGCAGGCTGTGCGCCAGGCATTCCAGGACCAGGATGACCGGCGCACATGGGATGGACGGCCGCTCACCATGGCCGCCACCTTTGATGACTGCCTGTATGCCCTTTGTGTGGTAGACACTATCAAGAGGTCCAGCCAGACGGGCGAGTGGCAGAACATTGCCATTATGACAGAGGAACCGGAGCTGAGCCCTGCCTACCTAATCAGCGAGGCCATGCGCCGGAGCAGGATGTCCCTGTACTGTTAGCATGGACTGGGAATCTAGGGGGACTTAGGCTTTCTGCATGGGGCCCAGAGTCAGGGAAAGATACTGGGGAGAGTGAGGGTGGGGATGTAGAGGGGCAATGGGAATAAATGGCACCTGGGAAAGTAAACCTCAGCCCAGGTGAGGAGCCCCAAACAAGACTGTTAGTATGCTGAGTAAATAGCCCAGAAGTGTTCAGAGCGCCTACCTTTTCTGAGATCATCCCTGCTAGACATTTGCATGAGAGGAAGGAAGTTTTGCTGCCTCTGCTGCCCTTCACAGTGAAAAGCAAGGAGGGTTGGTTTTCCTCCTTATCTCCCCACACCTTGGCCTTCTATGCAAGCCAGATGCTCCAGTGAGGGCAAGCTGAGCTGGTGAGGGCTCCTGCTCCCCCACCCCCACCCCCACACATTGGCAGGAGAAGGCACATCCTCACAGGTTCACACAAGCCTGTTAGTCTGGGGAAAGGTGGGGATGCAATGGGCTCATGAGAAAATTCAAATTCCAGGAAGCTACTTTAAGAGTCTGAAGGAAAAAGTACTTAGCGACAAAGTGTACAGCTTTCTTGATTGATGTTCTTCCTCATAGGAAGCAAGAGGGAGTGTCTTCCCAATTGGTCCACTGGCCTGAGGCGGGATAAGGGAGTGTCAGCAATGGCCAGCAGAGAGACAGGTTCTGAAGCCAAAAGGAAAGAGCAAGAAACAAGGCAAAGGATGACATAGCCCTTTGAATTTATCAGCAATTAAAAACCTGCAAGAAGCCATCTTTTAACATTACTTCTGATGGAGCAGAATTGAGGGTAAGAAGGATTCAGTACACTAGTGTTGAGGTTGTCCTGTCACCTGTCATCCCAGGTAGGGCCAGGGAGGCAGCAGGAGGCATGGGTGTGACTACAAACTCATGTGCTACCCTCAAGAACTGGGCCAGCGGGGTGCCCCAGTGCTGCAGTGGGAGCTCCCCAGCAGAATGGAAAGTGAGCCAGCCCTGAACTGGCTTTGTGCTCCAACACCCATCTCCCCTACCAAACTAGGGAAGGCCTTTTAGGAGTTTCATGCAACTTTGTGGATGTAAAAGGGAAGTTTCACTTCCATTTAGATATAATCCTCTTTCCTTAAAAAAAAAAAGAGCCAAGGCTTTTCCCCTTAGCTTTGACCTGTACTTTCATGAATCTGATACCTGATAAAATTTGAAGAGGTATTAAATAAAACAAAACGAAAGGACAACAGAAACATAATTTTCAGTGTTTCTAAAATGGGGTGTTTGATCCCTCTCAGGTGTATCTTCATGTAGGATTGAGAAGCTGATGTTAGAAAAACATGTCCTTCTACTCTTTGGCCTCTCGCCTCTCCTGTCTTGTCCCCCTCTGCTTACAGAGCATTTAAGGGAGAGGGCAAACTGCAGGCTCAGAGAAAGCAGTGCCTAAATGGAACAGCCTGACATGCACAGATGCACGCGCACACACATGCACACATGCATACACATGGATTTGTAAATGCTTACTGCCGCCAAATGTCACAAAAATCACTCTCAAAGATTCAGGACTGGTCTTGAAAGAAAGACCAAATCAAATACATTTTGAAAACAGGGAATTATCCTTTTATTTTTTCTTTGTCCTTCATTCCACAGATGACATTTGTAGAAACTAGTACTTGTAAATCTACATAACTTTTGTTCACAGCTCATACAACTGAGGTTTAGACTTCTTTTCAGATAACTGGCGGGAGAACTGGAAGGGAATTTAAGGGGCAGAGAGTTCCCTCCAGGTTCTGAGCAGGCAGAATCTGAAAACAAACAGTACTATCAGTTGCATCCTCAATTCTCCTCCCAGGGACAATGTCCTATGAAGCCCAGGCTGCCCATGGGTGCAGTGTGAGTGTCCTGACATTGTGGGAATGGTGAACATTTTCTAGCATGGAAGAGTAAGGGTTGTCTTCCTGGAAACAGCCTACTTCATTCAGGGTCTTAATGCAGTATGGTAAGGTTAGTCAGCTGAAACTCTCCATTGTCCATTACAGCCCCTGATCTGTTTCCAGACTTTGTGGTGACATGCCAAGCTTCTGTAGCTATCAGTTCAAAACTGGAGATTTGGTCGAGTGGAAGTCTCCAGCGCTCATGTGAGCAGAGGGTCACACTGTGGACTGCTTTGTCTCAGGTTCTCCTGAGTTGCCTCTGGATACTGGAAACTGAGTGAAGTTTTTCTTTTCCTAGCTAGCCTAAAAGGCTGTGATTAAGGATGAAGGAAAAGGAAACTGCATAGATGACTCTATGGGTCTCATTTTCCTAAGTTGTTTATAACCTAAGGAGGGATTTTCCTGGGGTTTCAACTTTAAGTTTCTGTACTTAACCAAAATACTTGGGACTATTTTCCCTCCAAAGGTCTCTGAGCTCTGTGATAGTCAGTGTCTAGATAAAAATTCTTATTTGAGGCTAGAAAAGGTATATATTCTTTTTTTGTTAAGTGAGAGGAGGGGAGATAGTGAGAAAGATAGGCACCCTGAAAAGCACCCTGACTGAAATCCACCTGGCAACCCTGTCTGGGGCCGATGCTCAAATCAACTGAGCTATCCTCAGTGCCTGAGGCTGACACTTGAACCTGTTGAGCCACTGGCTGCAGTGGGGTAGTGGGAAGGGGAGAAAAGCAGATGGTCGCTTTTCTTGTATGTCCTGACCGGGAACCGAACCTGGGATGTCCGTATGCCAGGCTGACACTCTATCCACTGAGCCAACTGGCCAGGACCAGGATATATATTCTTTAAAAAGCATGAAAAATACTTTAGTAAGCCTGGCCTGTGGTGGCGCAGTGGACAAAGCGTCGACCTGGGAACACTGAGGTCGCCAGTTCAAAACCCTGTACTGGTCTGGTCAAGGCACAAATGGGAGTTGATGCTTCCAGCTCCTCCCCTTTCTCTCTTTCTCTCTCTCTCACTCTGTGTCTCCTCTCTAAAATGAATAAAAAAAATAAGTAAATAAAAAGAAAAATACTTTAGTAAGTACTCAAATATTATCTACTGACATGCATGTAGTAGGTAGATGCAGGAATGAGAGGAAGAAAAGACCAGTATAGTTCATTTTTTTTAATATAAAAATTATAGTCAGCAGGTTTAAGGTACTTCTTTACTGCTCCTTTTGCTCCTGTCCTACCACTTGCCAAGACTTAGTTGCAATATGGAGCTATAATCTCAAGCTTTCAACAGAGCTTGCTGAAAAAAGTTCAGCACCTCATAGTGCCCACAGCTGACTTTAATCCAGGACAAGTCCCAGTGATAATCCAGCTCTTTCCTCTTTATTTAATGTGTTTCAGTGAGTGAGAATAATGACGGCACCACTTGAGGGACATCACATTTAGTCCCCCTTACCTGATCTGTTCCCACCCTCTGTGGGTGCCTCTGTCACAGATAGTTTGGGCTCACGCCACTGGTTGCCCCTGCAGATGTCCCAAATTCCAAATTCTGAGGAGGGGTAGGTGAGGGACTTTTACACGGCATCCACAGCACGTGGGCATGCTCTGGGCATACTTGGATTCTCTGCATTTTCCTCTGGAGAGAGAGTCAACAGACACTATCAGCTGCTCTAAAACATCTCCCTTCAATGGGAGAGGCATAGCAGAGACTGCAGAAAGTCCTTAGCCTATCTGGCAGCAGATATCTTCATGTCCGGTGTATCTGGACCCTAGTGGTAGTCTTAGCCAACTCCTACTAAGATGAACTTTTCCCAGAGCCTTTTCTCTGTGTGGAGAGCCATCCGAGTACTCTCTGTGCCCTAACATTTCCTGATATCCTTTGTGTGCAGGGTATTTTCAGTTATCTCATTTAATCCATAAAAAGAACCCTTTAGTATTGGGTATTGTTATTCCCATTTTACACATGAGATAATTGAGGCTCTGAAAGGAAGAGTAACTTGCCCAGGGTCACTGACTTTGATCTAGGACAACTATTAAGCAGAGACACGTGACATTGTGGTTTTTCTGTAGAGCCTTGCCACCCACCCAGCAAGCTTTAGATTGCCACAGTAAGCATAAAACCATTGTGTAGGATGTGGTCTTGTTATTCCTCTACTCATTGCTGGTATAAACAGATTCAAGGGGATTCAGTAGTGTAACACTTTAGTACCCTGAGAGCCAGACACTTCAGTGGTTCCCCCAAGGGCTCCAGCAAGTAGGGACAGTGATGTGGGGAAGAAAAAGGTCAGGTACACAGCTTTCCACTGATAACTGATGTGGTCACTCAGATATGGTACTGGCTGGACCTCCAGACTCCAGTGTGAGAACTTGAGCCCATCACCTCTTAAAGCAGCACAGGGTGGGTGAGGTGGTCTTCACTTGTCTTGTGAGAAGTCCTGGAAGATAGACAAAGTCAGGGCTGTCCCCTGAAGCCCAGTGTTCCCAATCTGCCCACTCCTCCCTCTGGGGTAGGGAAGCAGCAATGTGGCCAGCCAGCCGGCCGCACACAGCTTCTTTCCTGGCCCGCCTTGTTCTCAAAAGGGAATTGAAATGAAGGGCTTTGATTGCTTTTGTTTTTGTTTTTAAATGACCTCCCTAATGTCATGGCCTCTCTCCCCTAAATTTCAGGGTTTTGAAATTTGTATCTAGGAGAGTTGTGGGGGGGCAGAAATGTAAGTAGAACTGACCTCAGGAAACCCCCAAAGCCCATATCTAAATTTATGTCCCCATCTTTGCCAAATACCATACAAATTAAATAACTGTTCACATTTACAATCACAATATTGGGATATTCTGAACAGCTAGTTTTTATGAGTACATTCAAGACATAAATGAATTTCTGGAAAATTGATTCAGCTGCAACAACTCAGGGAACACAGTCCATTTGCAAGTCTAAGTTCTAATTGCAACTCTTCCACCCAGTAGCCATGAGACCTCAGACAAGCCATTGCACCTCTCTAAACCTCCCTCTTCCCATCTGAGAGGTGGGAAGGTGTTGTGTGGAGCAAGATGTGACTTAGAGACAGAAAACTCAGCTTTTAGTCCTGGGTCTGCCACTAACAGTTGGTGTGACCTTGGCCATCACTTAACCACTTGGGGGATATAAAATAAAGGAACTAAATATATTATTGGTCTCTGAAGTCCCTTCAGATGCAACTGGATTTACTTTCACCCCATGATGTCATAAGCAATGGTGAACTCCGCCCCCTATCCCACCCCCAACCCACCCCGAGAATAAAGGGGCGATGGAATCAGAAACTTTATTTACAAACACAGATCAAATTCACCAGCCACAGCTATCAGACCAGATGAGGAGAGTTAAGAGGGTGTAAAGGTATAAATGCAATCCGCTGCTGACCGTGAGTCACAAACCAACTTCAAAAGCGCGCTCCCTAAGAAAATACATTTTCCTGTGATATCTGACAACTTAGTGCAAAGTCCAAGGCCTTCCTTCTACCATAATCAACAAGGACAGTGTGAAAATCCCCAACTTTGCTCTTCGCTGCATCACTTACAATCGATATCAACTTAGAAAGTCGATTTTAAAAGATGCTGAGTATATATGTATGTATATGTATAAAATCAAACTTATGTATAAAAAGTCAAGGCATGTATACTAGATATTTTAAAGAATTATTTATCAAGGAGAAAATATGTGTGTTATAAAATAAACAGAGTCTATATTTTCTATATAATGTAGATAGCAAAAAATAGCATATAAATTATAGAAGGTTTGGGTTTTCTTTTTTTGTTGTTGTTATTAAAGAAAAATAAAAGGACAAAGAATGCAACTGTTTCTCATGTTTTAAAAGCCAAACTATGGTGGGAGGCAGCCTTTCCTGCTGGGCTCTCGGCTGTGCAGTCTGCTCTCCCCGCCCAGGGGCTGATGCCCACTGTTACCTCTGTGGTGCCCAGGGGTCGTGGGCAGTATCACTCAGCTAGCTGGCATGTGCCACTGCACACGTGGCTTTCTGCTGGCCTCCACAACTTGCATTGGTGGGATAAAAGAATGAAAGGAGAAAATAAAGACTGAAGAGAAGAACAAGTCCAGCTGTTTGTCTGCTTATTAGCCTCAGCTGCTCCAGATCATGAATTAGGTACCTGGCCAGTTTGTGGAACCTGAAGCAAGAAAGGGGGTGGGAATGGTGGTGGGTCATGGGGCGGGCAGAGGAGAGAGAGAGAGCATGTGTGTGTGTGTGTGTGTGAAAGCTTAGTCAAGATAAACAAGAAGAGGACAATATAGATTTCAGGTTGGGGAGCAAATTTTAGAATTCCGTATTAATTTCCTATTTAACCTAATACTTCTCACCAAGCCCTGAATGACACTTTCTAACAGGCTCAGTTGACTATTTACAAGAGTGTCTTTGCTTCCTTTGTTCTTAGCAGTATTTAATGGCAACTGGCTTGATCTGAGCTCAGCCTAATTGCAAATCTACATTGCATGAGGTCTCTCCTTGATGGGCTAGCCTTTCCTCTCCACCCTATCCTGTCTTCAAGAACACGCACACACACACACATGTAATTCTTCTGGTCGTGCTTTCCCTTCATTTAAAAACAGCTGAGAATTAGCCTGACTGGTGGTGGCACAGTGGATAGAGTATTGACCTGAGACTCTGAAGTCCCAGGTTCAAAACCCTGAGGTTACCGGCATGAGCACAGACTCATCTGGCTTGAGCGCAGGCTCACCAACTTGAGTGTGGGGTCACTGGCATAAGTGCAGGATCATTGACACTACCCCATGGTCGCTGGCTTGAATAAGGGGTCCATTGACTTGGCTGGAGCCCCCTCCCTGGTCAAGGCACATAAGAGAAGTAGTCAATGAACAACTAAAGTGCTGCAACTACGAGTTGATGCTTCTCATTTCTCTCACTTCCTATCTCTCACTAAAAACAAACAAGCAAAACAACTGAGAATTAGAAAGAATAATACGAAAGCAGAGATTTTATTACTCATTCCTTCATGAGCAGGTTCTGATATTAATGCATTCAGAGCACAGCCCATCCATTGAGATAATCAATTGCAGCCAACCCTTTACATGAATTATTATAGTGCACATGTGACCTTCTCACACCTTATAATACTGTCATAAATCTAAAAGTAGTTCTGAAGAAGGCAGTGAGGGAGAGAGAGTGCTTTGTCAAAGCCAAAAGTGCCACCTGTGTAAATGCAAAGTATGTTTGCAAGGGGGCCCTGTCCTCTTGGTTTCTCCCAGGAAAGTAGCCTGGGAACCAGCCCTGATGAAGACACAACTCTTTCAAGCATTTGTGTATATTTTTAATCCAGGAGCTAGTTGTTCCTTCACAGATTTTAATCTCTTTGTGATGTTGGTTTCACTCAGGGAAAATTTACTTCTTGTTTTGTAAACCAGGGAATATACTGCCTCCTACTAAATCACAGGATATGATCAGTGTTGCCTTGTTAGTCTCTTGAGGTGTTGCTTTAAAAGAAGTGATGCAATTGAATCATTCAGGTTGTTTACCAGTAAAATGAAGAAGAATCTGTGTGTCTTCCTCTGCCCACGATACCCACCCCTATTCTCTGCCATAGATACACAGGACCATTTTCTAGTTTCTTTTATCTTCTGCTTCTTGGGCATTTTTAACCCCTGTTGTGATAAGTCTGGGTGATCCGATCTGAAAAAATAAAATGTCTACTACAACTGTTATAAGAATGAATTACACATACACAGAGTATGCAGAAATTTGTATAGACATGAAAAAATATATAATTTCACCTCACTCTAAGTAATAGGATCCCATTTTATTAATCCACACTACCTTCATCTTGCCTCAGTAGAAAAGATCCCTGTGCCTAGTATTCCTGGGCAGCCCCTATGGGCACTCAACTGTAGCAGCGCCCCCTGCTGGAATGCTCTCTAATAAGTGTATGTGGCTATGGCTGGTTGGCTCAGTGGTAGAATGTCAGCCTGGTGTATGGATAACCTGGGTTCAATTCCCAGTCAGTGCACACAGGAGAAGTGACCATATGCTTCTCCACTTTTCCCCCTCTCCTTTTTCTCTCTTTCTCTCTTTCTCTTTCTTCCCCTCCTACAGCCATGACTCAGTTGGAGCAGGTTGGCCCCAGGCACTGAAGATGGCTCCATGGCTTCACCTCATGTGCTAAAATAGTTCAGTTGCCAGGCAATGGAGCAATGGTCCCAGATGGGAGGAGCATGGCTCCATAGGGGGCTTGCCAGGTGGGTCCTAGTCGAGGCACATGCTGGAGTCTGTCTCTCTCTGCCTCCTTGCTTCTCACTTAAGGAAAGAAAAAGTATATGTGACAGACATGAAAAAAGACACCTCTTCACCGAATTTGGGCCGTCACAACCAGATTACAGCTTACTTAGTAAAAAACCTCTACAAAAAAAGCTGATGCAAAACATTCAGAATCCTTGCCTTGTTCATTCAAGTTGAGGCTTCTTGAATCCTCTCTCTGAGTCTATCGCCACTCCTCTGGAATGTCACACTGTATGCTCCTGTGCCCCTGCAGGACCAACACTGGGCAAATTCCTGAGATGATGTGAGCAATGGCAGTCTGTAGTGTTGCGGGTACCCCGCCACAGCTCTGCAGAATGAACTCACCATATCTAAGTTCTCAGACTTCCTCTAAAATATCCTAATTATGGGAATACTTTTCTCTCCTAATTTTACACAGATTCTGATCACCTTAGATCAAATTAAACTCTCTCTCCTTAGTCACGAGTAGAACTGGAAGATTAAATGCTTTTTAGGTGCACTTCTTGGGCAATCATGGTAATTCATTTCTTGGTCAATGAGTTGTACATTGATGGGGTTCAATCCTAGAATTACAATCTGGAACGTATATGTATGTAAGCCCCATTCTCCACTGGCCACCAGGGCCTCAGAAGAAGAATAGCCTGGGAAGGAGGAACTCTAAGAAGGTATTGAGTGGCTATAGTGGATATAAAAACCATATTCACAAAGCCTGCCAGGTTTCAGGCCATCCTTAGTCTTGAACTCCCCAGGTCACTAATTCCCTTTGGGAGAGCATGGAGGGGTCTCAATCAGGATGAAGTCAAGCCAGGGCTGTTTGAGGCTGACTTGGAGTCCAGACTTCTAAAAAATCCAAGACCCAGAAGGCATATAGCCCGTGAGACTAAAGGGAAGGGAGCAAGACCAGAGCCCCCACTGACTTTTGAGGTCTTCTGAGGCTGCTTGTGTGGGATGTGGGGGCCAATGGCTGAGCCTGGAAAAGCCAGTCCCTCTTCAGTGTGCCAGGCTAAGAGGTCTGGACTTGAGGCTCAGGTGCCCACCATAAAGCAGAAGAGCTAGTCTGAGAAGAACAGCTGGGTGTTAGTTGGCTGGGAAGTGCTAAAACCATATGTAACACCAAGAAAGCAAGGAGGGAAGGGATGAGGACAAAAAGGAGAAGAAGGAGCTGGAGTATGGGGAGCAGCAAGGGAACAGGGATGGGAGCAAAAGGGGTCGTTTATGCCAAGGGTAAATAAAGATGGGGGGATAGATGAAAGGCGAGAGCTATGCATTTAAGATATGGAAGGTTCTGAAGGTAAGTAAATGTTATATAAGATATCTAAAGTAGGGTTCCTGTGTGACTGACAGGCCTAATCTGTGCTCTGAGAACAGCTTGTATGAGGAAGAGGAAAACAGATGAGAAAGAATGAGGGAGGAATTCTTATAGAAACTTCAAAAAGCCTGGCTGATTCACTTCTGAAACTGTTCAAAGCTATCACATTGTTGGCATTTGCTAGAAAAGTTTCAGTGCCAACTGCTGTTAAATGACTACTGGACCCCAAGGTCATTGGGGACCCTGTCTTTTCTAATTGGCAATTTCTTCAAACTGGCAGTCTTCAAGGATTCCAGCCTGTCCATTAGTCTATTTCTGGGTCCAGTGTACAACTCTTCACTCAGGAACCTGCCATGTAGCCTTTGTTTGCACACACAGGATGCCTAACTCCTCCTGGGCATCAGAGACCCTGTCCTCCAGGCCTTTGCTACAGTCTCCTTCCTCCTCTTCCCCTGAGCATTTCTGAAGGAAATCTCGGAGAAGCAGACTGGGCCCAGCAGGACTGGATGCTCAGCAGCATCTAGTCCCAGCTTCTGCTGTTCTGGGCTTCCTGGCTCAGTCCTCAGATAGGTCCTGGATCTTTTCTCTTTTTGTAAAGCTCCCCAGGTAACTGAGCTGCAGTTCCCCACCCGCATCCCCTGTCCTCTGCTCAGGTCAGCCAGCCTGACAGGCAGGGGACGCCTGTCCTCATTTGCTTCTTTACCACCATTCAGAGCCCTCTCGTGGTGGGGAATCTAAAAACAAAACGATGACTTACAGTTCTTTATAGAAACTACGGGTCTCTGCTCGACCGACGGCTGTCCACACAGAATGTTATGGCACTAAAGGGTTCTTCTCTAAGCCTGTCTGCAGTTGGCAGGCAGCTGGCATCACCACTGACAGTCTGAGCACGGGGTGAGCATAGAGGCCCCTTCCGGAATGCCTTTCATCCTTGGTGTTGAAAGCATCCGGGAAATTAGGCCAGGGCTTGTGAAACAATTCAAGCCTGGTCACAAACAACCCAAAGTCTGCGCTAAAGCCTCCTTGTACTTTCTTTAATGGGTGTTAAGGTGTCCTTGACCCAGTTAAAATGCTTGGGAAAAGCCTTTTCACAAGTGACATATTCACATAAGTTAAATTGCCTAAAATTCAGTACCATGTGCTGCATCTGCAAGGTCTGATGTACTTCACTGAGCCACAGACTCTGGAGTTCAGAGCTGAGGAAACAAAAGCTGGTGCAGAGTATAGCATCACAAAACTGTCCACACCAGGCAGATTTTCCCAGCACCTCATCCATCCCTGTCACGTAGCGAAGTCCATGGAAAGTATTACCGTGACAACAGACTGAGGACACTGAGTGGCTTGAGTACCCTGGAAAAGTTAGTGTAGTACCCAAATTCTTGTCTCCAAATTATATTAAGGAATCACTTATAATCTCAATTTTAAGTCTCACTACCTCCTATGTTCAAGTAGCTTGACACCCTGGGTTTGTCTGAGTCTCAAAAGTAGGGTCCTGCAGATGAGGTTACTCTGCTGGAGGTTAGAATTCTCCCAGTGTTTTGTTACTCCTTAGAGTGAGTGTCACGCCATGTCATTGCAGACATCAACAGATCCGCGTTTCATGGAAGGAGTCTTTGGTTTGGGGAGACGTGGCTCTGAATTCATCTCGTAAATTCACTGGAGATTCTTTCCAGTATTCTACTTCCTACATAGTTACTAACAGCCACTTCTCCGGAATGTCTCATGGTATTTCCCCTCCCCCGTAGTACCAACACTGGGTGTCTATGCATTTGTGAACTCAATTCCAATGTCCACGGATTTTCATCCACTCGTACACCATTCCCTTGAGCCATTATGGTCTTGCCTGGCCCAGTCATGGTTCAGCTTAAAGATCCAGGGAGCAGCAGAGTCCTGGCTGTTACATTCAGAGAACTGTGGAGCCACCACACCATTTCTGCCTTTCCTCTGAGATCAGGTTGTTCTTAGGCCTCATTCTGTGACTGACATCCCGGCAATTACCCTATAAGGTAAAGTGAAACAGTCAGGACAAGCCCTATGGAGGCCACAACAGGCCCCAAATTCCTGGCAAGCTGCTTTTCTTGAGATAAAGTTCTTGCTCTCAGTTGCTGGCTTGCCATGTGCCTGATAATAGACCATACATTGTCTTTTTAGAACTAGTTCTAATACACGTTTCACCAGATTTTACCCTCAGGTAATATAAGAAATATAATTAACATTCAATTCTGGTTTTTATATTCTGAATTGCTAGTCGACAACTTATTCCTTCTCCAGGAGACCTGAGAAATGATACACACTATAATGAGAGTTGCATGCTCTGCAATAGTTTTTGCTTGGGTTCTTTTTTTTTTAATTCATTTTAGAGAGGTGACACAGAGAGAGGGGTGGGGAGGGGGAGCTGGAAGCATCAACTCCCATATGTGCCTTGACCAGACCAGTGCAGGGTTTTGAACTGGCGACCTCAGTGTTCCCAGGTTGACGCTTTATCCACTGCGCCACCACAGGTCAGGCTTTTCTTGGGTTCTTAATGAGATCTACCCTCTTCTCTACCTGTGCTCCCCAAGTCCACTCTAAGAGGTCAATGGGCTCTTAGGCTGGGGACCAGGCAAGTGTAGTTTTTTGAGAAGTTGCCTCCCTCTAGATCTGCAGTTCTTTAAGTGTGGTCCTGCCAAGGCAGCATCAGCACCATCTGGGATGCTTATTAGAAATGCAAATTCTCGTTCCCAGCCCAGACCTACCAAGTCAGATATTCTGAAGATGGCCCAGGATGCCTTCCAGATGGGGCTGCTCATGCCAACTGCCGCCCGCCCTAGGTTGAGTCTTTGTCTTCCATCTAACACCCATTAAGAATCACTGTTCTGGAACAGCAGCTCTCAGCCCTGGCTGCCTCTTAAAATCACCTACGGGAGAGTTCAAAAGCTACGGACACTCTGGCTCCACCCCTAGAGGCTTTGATTTCACTCCTCTGCCAGGAGCCCAATCACAGTTTCTTCCAGCGATTCTAATGGACCAGGGTTCAAATCCATTCCTGCTCATCTCCTTGCATATTTTGGCAGCCTCATTAGTCATCACCTGTTTGTTTCCCACTGCTTTCTTCCAGCACAGAAGTCATTTATTCCTGTAATTCATCATAATCACTCATCAGCCAGAGAGAGTACAGGGTGTAGGACAGAGCCTTGCCAGAGGGGGGACGTGGATTTCTACCTCCCCGCCCCCTTACTGGCTGCAGGACTTCGAGAAAATTAAATCCTCTCATCTTTCTAGGTCTCAGTTGCTTCATCTCTAAAACAGAAATTGTATCAATAATTCTTTCTTTTAGTCAGAGATCCAGTTAATAGTTTCTTAAAGTGTTTTCTAGCATAAAAATAAAATCTTAGATTCTAAGGGCTTTGTACAGGTCGGAACTTGTCACCAGTATAGTATTGCTAATGTTAATTGTACTTCCTCAAGGATGGGCAGAAAATACTGTGAGATGGTAAATTTTGTGTTCTTACAAATATGAGTCTCATCTAGAAGAAGTTGATACTCAGGCAAATTGATGTCAAAAAGGAAGCCCTCATAAAGGTATTTATTCTTCCCCCACCCCAAAATGTTCCTGTGGGCACTCAGCAGAGTCTCCCAGGAGGGCAACCCACCTCCATGTTCAACCTGATTTCACCATGTTCAAGGGCGTCCACTGCTGTTCACTCCCGCCCAGCTATCCACCTTTCCCTAACCGCTCTTGATTTTCTTTCTGGCCCTGAAAAAACTTGTACAATACTAAGCCTGTGATGAATCTTCATGGAGCTCGTCCACTCCATGCCACCAAAGTACAGACACCCATGACAAACAAGGAGAGGAGGAAGTGAATAGGTCGAGTGTGTCTTGAGTCAGTTGCTTATTCTTATTATTACTGCTATGCTCACTTTCTTCCTAGAAAACCAAATAGCTGTGCATTCCTCTACCTCCCACCTCCCAACAGTAAGTAATGAGATTAGAAGGCTGAGGGAAGATGGTCATCTGTTTTTCAAGATGATATTGTATCGACAACACTACGTAAATAGCCAAGAAAACCTATACCATCTAGGAATGCTTCAGAAAGAACCCAAGAAGTAGACCAGAGAACACAGCCAGGCCTTCCCAGCTGTGGCCCGGGTCACAGTGGGGACAAAGGTGTTGCTTCGATTATTATGCCCACTCCCTACTCCCTCTCTCTAATCAAGAGAACTTGCTCTTTTCCAGAGATGTGCAGGAAAAACCCTTCACAGCCAATGAGCTGTACAGATTCTAAACCCTTTAGCGCTTTTCCAGCTCAAGTTTGGGAAACTCAGGTGCAGCTGGCCAAGAATACTCATCATACTTTTTATTGGATGTTCTGATCGAGGCGAGCACCTTTTATTATTTTGCACATGTTCCCCTTGCTGCTGAGACTTGAACTCTGGGTTCTAGGTCTGCAGTCCCCCCAAGCCACCCAGAAGTTTGTCACGGAGGTAAGTGAGTGCTTAGATGTGTAGATTCCTCACACAAACTCTTGGAGGTCTTATGGCCTTTATGACCAAAGGAATTTTTGTGTACTGTTTAGTGTTTTGGCTGGGTCTTTGATTCATTATTTTTTTCTAATTGAGGGGATGTTTTAACTTCTGTTGTTAAACCCTGATTAGACAGAATCACTTCTAAGACGTCTTGTTCCTTTTGGTTTTATAATATGTGTGTTCCAAGACATCTTTTTAAGGTTACTAAAGTGACAAGCTTGCCAAAAAATTCTGCAATGAAAAGAACCTACCATATAGTGAAATAAACTGGTCCAGCTTGTATGCTTGGAGGTTCTGGAACTGTGTGAGCCCCAGATTTCTTCCACCCCATTCATACCTGAAACTTTATCCTACTGGTTAGTGACTTACACATCCTAAAGTACAAATATCCCTCAAGAAAGCAGCTTTTTTATTTTGCCTGAATGATACTTGATTTATCAGGTCCTTTTCAATATGGAATCCTTATGAGAGCAGTTTCAAGGAGTGAGGAGAGATGGGCAAGAGCTTGGTCCACGGAAAACTGTCATAAGACAGTAGCTCTGCTCAGTCAGGAAAGCGTGAAGGAGCCTGCTTTTATTTATTTATTTATTAAGGTGCCTTCATTTAATTCTTACAACCACGCTGGCTATGGTTAACCTGCTTTTACATGTCCAAAACTCAGAAAGGTTAAGGCACTTGCCAGGGATTATTCTCACCCTTCTTGCCAGATTGGCAATTATTCCTCTGCCATCATACCGTTTCCTTAACCACTCAAACATACCGTCTCGGCATTACATCCTTGTGCCCTCACCCCCAGCTACCACCCATTTCTACTCTTTGCAGCAAAACTTCTCCAAGAGCTGCTGATGTGCCCTGTCTCTGCAATTCTTCTCCTAGTTTCTCTCCTAAGACCACTTCACACAGGCTTTTGCTCCCATCACTATTGTCCATGTCATCAACAGCACCACCGTTTCCCCTGTTAGTTCCCGGTCTTAATTTTACTTGATCTCCCAGCAATAGCTGACACAATTTACCACTCCCTCCTTGGGACATTTTTTAAACTTGGTTTTCAGGATAATCTCTTGATTTTTCTTCCCACCTCAGCGATTGGTTCCTTTCTGGTCTTTTATACAAATTCCTCCCTTTTGTTTGTCCTTTTAGTGTTGGAGTATTATCTATATTTTTCCCTCTTCCATTTGCCCACTACCTTGGTGATCTCATGGCTGAAAGTAACCTTTATATGTGACAGCTCCCCAGTTTCTATCTCCTGCGTGGATCTCTCTGCCAAACCCCATCTGTCAATCAGGGCCCAGTCAGGAGACAGACACCACACAATAATCTGATCATGGATAGTTTAATATAATTGTAGCAGGAGACTGGTATAATGGAGAATTGGCTAGCAATTAGTAAAGAAAACTCTAAAGGATAAAGGAATAGCAGCTACGGGGAACAGCCACTACCTTGAGGGCTGAGCTAGAGAGCCCAAGGGGGGAATAAACCTGGAAGAGGGGACCCTTGTTCACTCCTAGAGCTGAGCTGCAGCCTAGCTAGAGAGGATGCAGCTATGGCTCTCAGGATGAGGGAGAAGTTTACTGAGCGCTCTGTCGGGGGACTCACTGAGAACTGGCCTTCTCGGGTGCAGGGGAAGCTATCTGCTGGTTGGGGCTGCACTTTGGAACGTACTGCAAAGGCACCCAAGAGGGTGCCAGGGATGGCCACCATGAGGAGGGGTCTCCTGCTGCTGGTGGCCAGGCACCAGCTGTGGCCCACTGCAGAAGTTGGGCATGGCAGATGTGGGGCACACTGTGGGCGCCTGCCAGGAAGAATTTTTGGGAATCAGGAGGAGAACCCCCTTTCTCCTGCTGTGTCACGTCAGCGCACATGATGAGGAAGCTCCATGTCATCCCAGAGGACAAAGTGGAACTATTTATAGGGCTTGGTTCCATTATCGCAGAGAGGCACTTGGTAGATACGTGGTATATTCCAGACTTATGATCAACCATCTGCTTGACATTTCTACTGGGATATCTGATAGACATCTCAAACTTACTATGTCCTAGTGTCCTCAAGCTGCCTTCCCTGCATTCCACCCCATTTGTCCCACTGCTCAGGTCCAACACTCCAAGTCACTATTGACTATTTCCTCTCCCTCCCTACATACAGTTGGTGAGGAAAACCTCTTGGCTCTACCTTCAGAATATCTCTACAATCTGACCACTTGTCACCCTGTCCACAGTTACTTTCCCTGTCCCAGTCATCATTATTATCCCTGTTCTACAATATAGTGTATTAATAGAAAAGTTGAGATATACTAAGGCCATCAAGATCAGGAGATGACTGCCACTGAAAAGACAGTTTGTTAGACTCAATCCCAAGAGGAGGAGCACGCCACACTTGACCCTTTGGGAGGTCACGAGGGAAGCACCAGGGTCGGTCAGGAGGCAGTGGGAGAGGAGGACAGTTGTGGGCAAATGTCTTTATTGTGGCTTCCATGGCAAGGAACAGGCAAGGTAGAGTTGGCATATCTAAGACTGGCTGGTTTAAATAGTTTCAGTAGACTCTGGGCATAAGGGCTGTTCCTCGTTGCCTGGTACTAGGCACTGGGATAATAAGGGCAGGGAACAGTGGCTCAGAGTGTGAGAACAGGGAAGAGAAGTGGTTGAGGTGTGGGCTCTAGGCTAGTTGGTTTGTAGTTGAAAAGCCTGCCCCCAGGAGGAGGAGTCTTCCTGAGGAGGGGGCAATGAGGGATCAGGAGACATACACATGGTGACTCAGGCACATTCAGGTTGTCCAGAATGAGCGTGTCAGGCATATACGTGTAGGGCAGATGTTTAAACATCAAATTCACAGATGCTAGAAACATGATTAATGCAGTCCCTTGCTTGAATTTCTGCAATGACTCCTAATAGGTATCTCGGTTTCTATTTTGTTGTCAACACAGCAGCAAATGTGAGTCAGAGCATGTCATTCCTCTGCCCCAAACTGCCCCTTCTACTCAGAAAAAAGGCCAGAGTTCTCCTGGTCACCATCGCATCCCAACCATCTCCCCATTGATGTTTCTGACTATTGCCATTACTGCTGTGCCCCATTGTCACCCCACTCCAAACACACTGGCTTTCTTGTCATTCTTCAAGTAAACAGAGACATGCAGTTTTACCCCCAACCAGCATTACCCTCATTTAAGTTTTCTCCTTTTAAAAATATAAATTTACTTACTTATTAAATTAAATTGTTTACTATACATTTACCTCCACTAGAATGTGTGCTCCATAAGGGTAGGGATATTTTATTACTTTATATTACCTATCTATCTATATATAAAGACATACCCTAAGCACTTAAGAAAGTGCCTGAACGTAGCAGAAGCTCAATAACATTAGTTGAAAACGAAAAACCTGGTCTGTATCCTCAACAAAAAATTATGTTTTGTGGCCACACTTCAGCTCATTACATGGCCAGCAGAAAGTTGCTTTCTTTTCCTGTTAAAAGCTTGTGCTTGCCTGACCAGGCAGTGGCACAGTGGATCGAGTGTTGGACTGGGACATAGAGGACACAGGTTTGAAACTTCGAGGTCATCGGCTTGAGCATGGGCTCATCCGGCTTGAGTGAGGGGTTGTTGGCTTGAGCGTGGGATCATAGACATGACCCACGGTCTCTGGCTTGAGCCCTAGGGTCTCTGGCTTGAAGCCCAAGGTCACTGGCTTGAACAAAGGGTCACTTACTCTGCTGTAACCCTCCGGTTAAGACACATATGAGAAAGCAATGAATGAACAACTAGAGACTAAGGAGCTTAAGAGCTGCAACGAAGAATTGATGCTTCTCATCTTTTTCCCTTTCTGTCTATCCCTATCTATCCCTCTCTCTGTCGCTCTGTCTATCTCTGTCACACACACACAAAAAAGCTTGTGCTTGTATCAAAGTCCCTTCTTAAGTGTCTACTTCTAATCTGAGGAACATCTCTGGTCCTGCAAATGGCTTCATGCTCTTTGAGAATTCATTAAGGTGTCCACACGCTACTCCTTACTTCCAACACCCTCTTCCCAAACCCTGGGACCATCATACACACAGAGGAAGAGAAGAGGTTTCTCCCTACACTCATTCGATCAAACTACAGGGTGTGGATGTCACACAAAAGTTGTTATAGTAATCACAGCACTTTACATATTTTTATTTAATCCCCATTATAGCCCTATGAGGTAAATAGTTCCATTATCCCCATTTTACAGAAGGGACAAATGAAGCATTGAAAGTTATTTGCCTAACTAGCAAATTGAGAAGTCAAATGTGTCTATGCCTTGTTGCCAGGTTTTATGAATCATGAAAATGACAATTTCTGATTTGGAGGGAGTTAAACGTTACTGGAACTTGAATTAAAAATTGGTTTTGAGCTGAATTATACAGAGATGGAAGTCAAATGTGATTTTCCAAACAAACCACCCTTAATCAGTCTTAATAGGCTCAAAACGAACCAAACCAGCCTGACATCCTATTGAGCTGCCCCAGGACTGGTGGACATCAGTGCAGGCCCCATTTCTATTCCAAGTGTGCCACCTCCAGGCGGTACACTTCTGTGCCTTCCCATTGCTCTTGAGCAAATCCCCAATTTCTTTACTTTTTATGACCCCTCCCAGTGTAAATGAATTCTCTCTGCACCCTATATATCCCCTAGTATATGCACCAAAGCACCAGATATCTGTGTGGCTTTCTGGATTCATTTGTGTCTCTTTCAGTAAATGATAAGTTCCTTGATGGTAGGGACAAGTATTTCCAGTGCTTGGCACTGGGGACTCAAAATGTTTGCTGAAGGATGAATGCTTCCAGCCCCTTATGGCCACTTCTATTAAATTCTATCAACTTACACTTTCTGAGAAGGGTCTGACACTCATACCGATCAGAACAGAGATGGCTCTTGCTTTATAATAGGAAAGAGTTTTAAGCCCACAATGTCTTTTTAGTGCAGAGAGAGTAGGGCAGAGGAGGAAAGATTTGGGGGGAACTGGGGAAAACATCCTGGCAAATCATATTATGAGGATGGACGTCTACTCCATGTTTGTGCTAAGCAGGTACTCTGTCAAGACAGGGCTTAGCATTTCCCCTTTATCTCCTCAGAGAAGGAAAACACCTGCCAGTGAACAAAGACATTGCACTTTTTCCTCATTTACTCTAATAAACTCCACCCTGCCCCCCCACATTTAAGTTTTATTTATGCCTTGAAAAAATATTTTTGTTTGATTTTTCTTCCTGAGCAATGCCATGTCTCCTAGAAAACCTCCGCCCCTCCCCCTTATTCCTGAATAGCAACTCTATGATCTTAAATCTGGAGTGAGGCCAAGGGCTTGTGTTTCAGCTGAAGATCAGGCATTTTTCAAGGTAAGTGATGAGGGATAAATGAACATGGAAGCCTGGTTTATTACAGGGATCTCACAATCCTTTGCTGCATCAAATGTGCATGCAAAAGATGGGTCTGCAGTACCTAGCAGCAACTTTCAGACAAAATTATTCCACACTTCGTCCGCTTCTTTCTACCTTAGTGCCTCTTCTGTGCTTGCTGCAATGATTTGGCTCAAGACCAAGAAGTGAGCCGATCCTATTTCTTAAGTCTTATCAAGTTTCTCTGTCCTCTTTCTTTCCCCGTGAATTCTCCTCCTCCCATTTCCTCTTCTCCCATCTCCCTCCTCTTTCACCTTCTCCTCTTTACTATATTTTAATCATGATGATCAGTGGAGATGTTGGAGGATTTAAAGGTGTAGCTCCTCCATGTTGTAATAACTGTCTTGGATGCTCATTTGCTCTTTATTTTATTTTTATTTTATTCATTTTAGAGAGGAGACACAGAGTGAGAGAGCGAAAGAGAGAGAGAGAGAGAAAGGGGGGGGGGAGGAGCTGGAAGCATCAAACTCCCATATGTGCCTTGACCGAACCAGTGCAGGGTTTTGAACTGGCAACCTCAGTGTTCCCAGGTCGACGCTTTATCCACTGCACCACCACAGGTCAGGCCATCATTTGCTCTTTAATTTATGTTTATTTTTATTTATTCATTTTGGAGAGGAGACACAGAGTGAGAGAGAGAGAGACAGAGAGAGAGAACAGGGGGAGGAGCTAGAAGCATCAACTCCCATATGTGCCTTGACCAGACCAGTGCAGGGTTTTGAACTGGCGACCTCAGTGTTCCCAGGTCGACGCTTTATCCACTGTGCCACCACAGGTCAGGCCGTCATTTGCTCTTTAAAAGGAATCTATCTAACATCCTACAGACCTTTTTATGTCTATAGCGCTTCTCAAGCAATTTTGTGGCGAAGAATCAGCATTTTTTAAAAATTCTAATCTGCTGTGGACTTCACTTTTCTCAAGTATAATAAATATAAATTACTAGAAAAATGAAATAAAAAAGACAAACAACATACAAATATGCCATTTTTAGTATTAGATTCAACAGGCATAAGATTTCTGTCCAATTGCCGTAAGAGTGCCTAAGAGCTTGCTCTGAATTCTAGTACTTAACTTGTTGCAGACCTGTAACCAATAGTTTCTTGGCTAGTCCTAGTCAGAGGGCCACTCTTCAAGGAGCCCTGCTCCAGCATACCAAAGTATCTTGTTTATGCCTCACAGTGTTTTGGTTTAAATTATCAAAACACCTATAAGTTTCCCACTTTACCCTAAATCTAAACAAACTAACAAAACTCTGTGCTGTGCACCAAAGAGCAAATGTTCACTCGCACACGCCCTCTCCAATAATAACACTACTTCATAGAGAGGTAATAGAGTGTAGCAGTTAAATGTATTGTTAAGACAATTAAATGGCATAATATGCACACCGCTCTTAGGACAGTAGACACTCAATAAATTTAGCTATTACTATTCTCTTTATTTGAGGATATAGAGATCCCTGTTGCTTTGCCCAGCAGTTCCATCTGCAAGAAGATAGATCTATGGCTAACCTAGCAGGGGAGGGCCAGTCATCTCTTCCCCAGCATCTGGGAATACCTACAAAATCTTATAGGGCAGAATCTTAAGTGCCCCTGAGGAATGAAGCTCTCATTAGTTCAGTGAGAGGAACATCCCAAACACCTACTTTTGCTGCCCTCTGCTACTCCAATTACACAGAGCTGAGTTTCTAGGGCTGGAAAACTGGCAAAAATCTAACCTCAGGTGGAGGTAATCAGTTAACGATTTGTACTTTGTTCAGGATTCTATTGCATATACTAGCATTTCTATTTCACAGTGCCTTTAACATCACAGCTTTGCGTTTTTTAGATGGCATACAACCTATAAGTGCTTCAGGATGTTTCCATTGAATGTAGATCTTTGTCACTCAAGCTCAGCCTACTTGCAATTGAAACTGGCAAGTTCTCAGACCTGTTCCTTACTGACTTCCTCCATGCCCCAGATGTTCAAACCTGAGTTCCACATTAGCTGTGACCTCTCACATACTCTCACCTGCCCAGATCCATCCCTTCCTTCCTCTGCAGGGTCTCTTTAGCATCTCTAGAGAGGCCTTTCTGTCTCCAAGTCTACCCTTGCAGGTCTTTGAGAGCCACTATTCTGAAATTCCTCTCTGATCTGAGTCACCTTTCACTGTCCACACTTGGTTCAGGTTCCTTCAGCCTTCTACAGCTGAGCCTTCCTCCTCACCAGCCTTACCTCTCATGACACCCACATGCTGACGTGAGCCAGCTCACATTCTCCACATATACATACTCTTTCCTTTATGGCTTAATGAGTGCTGGTGCTTTGGCCAAAGATGCCCTCTTTTCTACAGAAATTCTTTACTCCTCAGCACAAATGCTGTTTCCTCCACAGTCTCCTCTTTCACCACTCAGGAAACAGCACTTCAAGCCTAGACATTTCTTCTGCACTTCTCAGTTTGCCCTTACCAAATGCATTGTCATTTGAGTAAATTCCTTCTTAATTTTTTTCTGACAAAATGTATTGTTGATATTTTGACCATTAATAAATAATATAATAAGATTAAAAATGATTTTTGGCCCTCTGCTTCTAACCAGAATATTGGGGAAAGAATTATGTCTCACCTCAAACAACAACAAAAATGAAGAAAATATATAAAACAATGGTTTTCAAAACACTGAATATCAGGCAGCAAAAGACAGTGATTTCACAAAAGGGGGAAACAAATCCATTATGACCTACGATGGTTTCCCCTCACTGCCGGGAGAATTTCTAAGTCGCGGTGCAGGGAGGGACCCATTGTGCACTCCCCTGAGTGGAGAAGAACAAACTGAAAGACTGGGGGTAGAGGGAACATGGACACGATAGCTGGAGTGCACAGGACAGAGGAGTGGAAAGAACTTCTCAGAGAGTGAACTCAGAGGTCTACAGAGGGAAACAAGCTGAAGCTGGGGAAAGAATCACCCAAAAGAATGAGAGAGAACTGTGTCCATTGGGTTGGGGGGAAATTAGTATCTTTTCCCACCAGCCAGACCAGGAAGCCTCAAGGGTCCTGGAGCATCATGTGGAGTACTCAGAAGGCTCTTGCCTCAGTAGTGGGGAATAATCAGCCATGAAATAAACATGTCTCTGGTTCCACCTAGCAAATCTTAAAAGCAAGATCCAAGATATTTCTCATAGCAATATTTTTGCCGATATATCTCCACGGGCAAGTGAAATAAAGGACAAAATAAACAAATGGGACTATATCAAGCTAAAAAGCTTTTGCACAGCAAAAGACATCATGAACAAAATAAAAAGACAACCCACACAATGGGAGAACATATTTACCGATACTTCTGATAAGGGGTTAATAAACAAAATTTATTAAGAACTTCTAAAACTCAACACCAGAAGGTTAAACAATCCAATTAAAATGGGCAAAAGAACTGAACAAACAAGTCTCCAAAGAGGACATACAGATGGCCAATAGTCATATGAAAAAATGTTCAATGTCACTAATCATCAGAAAAATGCAAATTAAAACCACAATGAGATACTACCTCACACCTGTCAGAATGGCACTCATTAACACAACAACAGTAAGTGCTGGTGAGGGTGTGGAGAAAAGGGAACCCTGCTGTTGGGAATGCAGAGTTGTGGAAACAGTATGAAGTGTCCTCAGAAAATAAAAACAAAAAAATTGCCTTTTGACCCAGCTATTCTACTTTCAGAAATATATCCTAAGAATCTTAAAACACTAATTCAAAAATGATATACACCCCCATGTTTATTGCAGCATTGTTTACAATATTCAAAATCTGAAAATAGCCCAAGAGTGCGTCAGTGGACGAGTGGATTAAAAAGCTGTGGTACAGCCTGACCAGGCGGTGGTGCAGTGGATAGAGCATCAGACTGGGATGTGGAGTACCCAGGTTTGAAGCCCTGAGGTCACCAGCTTGAACGTGGGCTCATCCAACTTGAGCACAGATTCACTGGCTTGAGCACAGGCTCACTGGTTTGAGTGCGGGATCATAGACATGACTCCATGACCACTGGCTTGAAACCTAAGGTTGCTGGCTTGAGCCAAAGGTTGTTGGCTTGAACAAGGGGTCACTTGCTCTGCTGTAGCACCCAGGTCAAGACATATATAATAATGCAATCAATGAGCAACTAAAGTGCTGTAATAAAGAATTGATGCTCCTCATCTCCCTCCCCCTTCCTGTCTGTCTGTCTTTATCTGTCCCTCTCTCTGACTCTCTCTCTCTGTCTCTATCAAAAAAAAAAAAAAAAAAAAGCTGTGGTACATACACACAATGGAATACTATGTGGCTGTGAAAAAGAAGGAAATCTTACTATAAAGCCAGTGGCCAAGGCAGGAATCACAGCCACCTGGCCAGTGTAGGTTTGCATTAGATTCAGACAGTCAGTAATGAAACAATGGAGCCAAGAACTGGTGAGCCATCAGCTTTAATTCTAGCTTGCACCCGGCGGGCAAGCAAAAACACACACTGGGCTCCAAAACCCACTCATTCAGTGCTCACAAAGCTATTGACTTACCCGAGTTTCCTAGCATCAAAGCTTTCTAGCTCACCAGACTTATTCACCTCTGTTTTCCATCTCCTTCTCTCTGCACAAACTCTGCACAAACTGGCTTCTTTCTCAACACTCTGCCATCTTCGCTGCTTCTCCTCTCCTCCACATGGCCTTAATCTGCTCTCCTCTCTAATGCTAACCTCAGGAACCGAGAGAGAGCAAGCTCCCGGTCTGCCCCACTTTATAGTGTAGAAATCCAAACCTTTAATCCAATCTACAAACAAGAAAGTCTCTGATACAAAGTCACTTATCTGAGGCCTAATGGGAGGATTCCTCATGAGAGTGCACCACCCCACATCATCCAATCAGTCAAGGGTGTGGAGAAAAGCTTACTTTTAAAACTAAGCCGTAGGCCATGGGTGCTCAATACGTCGATTGCGATCTACTGGTCGATCACGAAGGAAGTGTGGGTAGATCGCATAACATTAAAAAGACATTTGTCTTTTGACTGGCATACAAGGTAGCCAATCTGACGTCTGAACTTTTGACACCCTACGCATGCGCATTAAACTGCGCTAACTTGTTCAGTTACATTGCTGTGTAGTTAGCTTTCAATTTATTATACAACAAAGAGTATAAAAATGAGTGCCACAGCTGGTCCAAGTAAGAAGCCTAAAACCTACCACTTTCATACAGAATGGGAGGGGATTTTTTTCACTATGTCATATTCTAAGTGCATTTGCCTCATCTGTCTGTGTGCCATTGCTATTCCAAAGAAGGGAAATGTGGAGCGGCTTTTTCGGACTGTTCATAAAAACTATGACATTTGACTTTCCTCCGAAAAGAGAGCTGAGAAGGAGAAAGGTGAAAGAAGAATACACAATATTAAATAGTAATAATAGTAACTTAAATAATGATAATATAGAAGAAATAAATTTATGTTTTGCATTTTTATTGTAGGTAGATCATTTTGACTTGGTCATCTTATAAGTAGCTCACAAGCTGAAAAAGTGTGGGCACCCCTGCCGTAGGCTATAATGACCTGGCCTGCCCACAGCCTGTCCCCCAACACACATTAATATCAACGAACTTCCATGTGGGCAGTGCCATCTTTAACAAAGTAAGCATAATATATTTTATCTGCCCAACACTTACCTTTTGTGATGGCATGGATGGACCTGGAGATTATTATGTTAAGAGAAATAAGCCAGGCAGAGAAAGACAAATATAATATGATATCACTTATATGTGGAATTTAATGAACAAGGTGGACTGAGGAACAGAATAGAGGCAGAGGCTGGGTCACAAGGAGCAGAGGGACAGCTGTCAGAGGGAAGACGAAGAGGGGTAGGATCAGAGAAGGTGAAAGGATTAGTGAAATTATATATACACATCACAAAGATAGAGATAACAGGACAGGAAATTCTAGATGGAAGGGGGGAGGGAGTTATGGAGAGGAGGACAAATGGGTATAATGGGGACACGGGTGTAGGGGGTGAGGGTGTTATATTGAGTGGGACACTTGAATCCATGTTAACACAATAAATTAAAATTAATAATAATAATAAGAAAAAAAAACTAGTCCTGATTCAGGACCAGCCAAAACAAACAAACAAAAAAAACACCAAGACCCAAAAGGATTAAGCTTTTTCTAAGTATCTGAACTGCATTTCAGAACAAAGCTCACAGTTATTTACAGGGATACAATTACATTCAACACCCAAAAATGTAAAGCTCACAAAGTCTGGCATCCAATAAAAAATTACCAGGCAAGTAAAGAAAGAAAAAATATTATCCAAAATGAGAAGAAAAATTGATCAACTGACACAGAACTAACACATGATAAAATTACCAGACAAGGTAATTAAAAATTGTTATAACACTATTTCTTATATTAAAAAGTTAGAGGTATGGAAAATATAAAAATGACCACAACTGAAATTCTAGTCTGAAACATGCCACACAATTTAAATATATATATAATTATTTTTTTCAATTATACTTCAATAAATGTGGAGAAAAAATTGATAGAACAAGCCCTGGCCACGTAGCTCAGTCAGTAAGAGCACTGTCCCAAAATGCCAAGGCTGTTGGTTCTACCCTTGTCAGGGCACATACAGGAGCAACCAATGAATGCACAACTAAGTGGAACAACAAATGAATGCTTCTCTTTCTCTCCCTGATTCTCTAAAATCAATCAATAAAAAAATTGAGAGAATAAGTAGACAAAATATTTTTAAGATTTTATTTATTCACTTTTAGAGAGAGAAGAGAGAGAGAGACGGGGGAGGAGCAGGAAGCATCAACTCCCTTATGTGCCTTGACCAGGCAAGCCCAGGGTATTGAACCTGCGACCTCAGCATTCCAGGTCAATGTTTTATCCACTGCACCATCACAGGTCAGGCAAGTAAATGAAATTTAAGGAGAGTTAAATAATAGAATCAAGCAACTTGACTTAACTGACGTGTATAAAATCTTCCCACCCCAACAATGGCGGGATACTCTTTACACAGAGAACTTTAACAAGATAAACCATTAAATAATTCTTAATAGTTTCAAAAGAATTCAAACCATAAGAGATATATCATCTGATCACAATTGAATTAAATTAAAAATAAAAAGTCCTTAAATATTTGAAAACTAAGCCTGACCAGGAGGTGGCGCAGTGAATAGAGCGTCGGTCTGGGATGCGGAAGACCCAGGTTCGAGACCCCGAGCTCCCCAGCTTGAGCGCGGGCCCATCTGGCTTGAGCAAAAGCTTGCCAGCTTGGATCCAAGGTCGCTGGCTCCAGCAAGGGGTTGCTCAGTCTGCTGAAGGCCCGCGGTCAAGGCACATGTGAGAAAGCAATCAATGCACAACTATGGTGTTGCAAGAGCAAAGAGAAACTAGTGATTGATGCTTCTCACCTCTCTCCGTTCCTGTCTGTCTGTCCCTATCTATCCCTCTCTCTGTCCCTGTAAAAAAATAAAATAAAATAAATTAAAAAAAGAACCTAAAATATTTGAAAACTAAGTAACCCGTAAGTCAATAAGGAAATCACAGGGCACTTGGAAAGTATAGTACTAAATGCATATATTTGAAAAGAAGAAAAGTCTCTGAGCAATTGCCACCTTAAAAACCTGAAAAAGAAGAACAAAATAAACTTTAAAAAGCTGAAGAAAAGAAAGAATAAAGATCAATGTGGAAAGCAATGAAATAGAGAAAGGAAAATAATATAGAAAATCAATGAAATAAAAAGCTGGTTCTTTGAGAAGATCAATTAAATTGATAAATCTCTGGCCAGACTGTTCAGAAAAAAAAAAGAGAAAAGATTTGAATTACCAATATCATGAATGAGAGAGGTGAGATTGGTACAGAACATATAACTGCAAATCCCTACAGTCACTAAAAGAGTAAGAAGAGCACATTATAAAATACTTTATACCAATAAATTTTAAAAGTTAAATGAAATAGAAAAATGCCTTAAAAGACCTAAACTATCAATGCATAGTCAAGAAGAAATAGATACCCTGAATATCCCTCTATCTATTAAATATATTGCATATAGAGTTTAAAACCTTCTCAAAAAGAAAACTTTAGGCCCAAATGGTTTCTCTGGTGTATTCTACAAAACATTCAAGGAAGAAATTATACCAATTTTTCACCAACTGTTCCACAAAACTGGAGAGGAAGGTTTTCTTCCCTACTTGTTTTGGAAATCCAGCATTAACCTGATATTAAAACCAAATAAAGACTTTACAAGCTAAAGAAAACTACAGACCATTACCCATCATGAAAATGATGCAAAAATTTAAAAAATGATGCAAAATTTATAAACAAAATTTTAGTAAATAAGATCCAGCAATAAATAAAAATAATGCATCATGATTGTGTTTATTCCAGGAATGCACAATTTGTTGAACATTTAAAAATCAATCAATGTAATTCACCATATTAACAAAGTATGTATAAAAAACCATGTGATTATCTTCACATGTGCTGAAAAACCATCTGGCAAATTCCAACATCTGTTTCTGATTTTGAAAAACACCTTGCAGATGTGTGTTTTGCTGGCTCTTTCTGAGATCTGCAGATCTTTCTCTTACAGATACCCTGCTTGATCTTCACCACTTTAGGAAATTTCTTCACCTATTTTATAATTTTCACGGAAAATGGAGCTTTCATTTTACTCATCTGTCTTTAAATGCCATCTTCACACTGGAAGGGTCTAAGATTCATACAAGATATGAGGTAGGGCTAAGGCAAGTAATTATCTGTGATTAATGGATTCATTCTTTGTTTAAATGGCTTCCTATTCACCAGGCAATCTAAGGCTCTACTCAGAGGTTTTCATATACTGGGATTTTATTGGAAGTCAATAATCACATCTACAGCCTGACCTGTGGTGACACAGTGGATGAAGTGTCTACTTGGAATGCTGAGGTCGCCGGTTCGAAACCCTGGGCTTGCCTGGTCAAGACACAAATGGGAGTTGATGCTTCCTGATCCTCCTCCCCTTCACTCTCTCTCTCTCTCTCTAGAATGAAATAAATAAAATCTTTTTAAAAATCACATCTATAGAATACATTTGCTACAAGTCTTGACAGGTAAACTAATGTATCCTGCCTCTAATAGGACATTCCTGTATATAATTATGCATCCCGAAAAAGGGTTATGAAAACACACCACTCATAAAATAGGGTCTGTTAGAGAAAATAACTCACAAGTGGAAAGTAATTGAGTGCAGGCAAGCCCTCAAATCTATGTATCCCACGTTGGGCCAGGCATAGAGGGTCTACATGCACGGTGACCAACATGTCAATCTAGCAGAGCCCTGTGCCCTTACTTTATATATTTATAGTGATGAGCAGAGGTGGATTAAGGTTGGCTGAGGCCCTGGGTACAGAAGAAAATATTGGGCTCCTTAAAAAAAGAGAGACAGGGAAAATAAAAATACGTGTTAACCATATTTTAAAATAAATTTAAAAATATTATGTACTATTAATGTTAAAATTGCACATATGGAACCAAACTTGGTGTCTAGAAAAAGTTAAAGTTGGGGTTTTGTGGGGCCTTCAGAAGTCAGGGCCCAGGGAGCGTGCCCTGTGCACCCACCATTAAATCCGCCTCTGGCAGTGAGTTATTGTGAGTTAAGGTAGAGAAGTGCTATTACTCTAAGGAACGCTGCCTGGTCAGAAATGGGAGCCTCCAGAGCCCCATGGCTGGTATCTACCCATTTGATTGAGCAATTCAGACCTGCTGAGCCAGTTCTCTGCCAAATAACTAATATGAATGAAAAACAAGATGAACATTTAGGACCGTCCAGATTTATCTCTTTCTAGATGTTCTGGAGAAGTGATTTGATACATCAGTTACCTGAATTTATGTATATATTCCCCAATCATGCTATAACAGATTTTTATTTTTACTATATTAATTTTAGTTGCTACTGAATACGAAGACAATTGTCTTAGAGCTATAACCGCACTGGCTCTCCATTTCCTTATCCTTTGAAAAAAGAGGGCTACTTGATAATTATTATCCTATCACAAGTGAATTTAGCTGACAGATGTAGTGCCATTCCTAAAAGTGTTCTGCTTTATATCGTGAAGTCTAGCTCTCTGCACTGCATTTAACAGGAAGGCTAACATTTGAATTCCTTTCGACCTGGAGATTTGGTTGTTTGGATAGCAGTACACTTATTTCCAAATTTAGTAAGAACAGTTAACCACGAGAGGGCAGTCAGCTCCCAAGGCAGCAGGAATGAGCAAGTCTCAAACGGACAACAAGGTATACATTCACATGCAGTGCACCTGCTATATAACTCATCTGCCATTCTTTTGACATTGTTTCTGTAAATGCTGACTCTGAATAATATGTAATGTGTAGATGAACAGCATGTTTGTATAACAGTCCTAGGAACTGACTTCAAAGGAAGCAGACTCTGACCTTCAGGCTTTCCAGCTCTAGGAAATTTGCTGACCTTCAGCCGTAAAACCAAGACAATGTAAAACCAGGATGATGCACACCAGACTACCAGCTGACTGGTTTTGAGGTCCTTATCAGAATAGACTCTGCTGGTCTGCATGTAGAAAACGTTTCAAAACCCTCCTCTTGATCTCATTAGTCTGTTTTCTCTCTCCCTCCTAATAATAACCTCTGCCTGCACTGAGATGCTGAGATGGTCTTTGGCATGAGAGTGCCCATCTTCTCAAGCTATTGGCACTTGAATGAGCCCTCTGTTCTCATATCAGCACCCATCTCTCGAGTACTGGCTTTCAAAGTGGCAGGTAGCCGAACCTGGGTTTGGTATCACTATAACTTTTAAAATTCTTATTTCAACTAAACTTCATAAAAATTTTATTGCCTGCTAAAATTATGTCACCCAATTCTGATGTGTGTATGCATGCTGGGGGTTGTTTTCCCACACCACTGTGTAATTCTCAGACACCAAGTGGGTGTCCTAGAATTTAACTCAACTCTCATGCTATATGCCAGAGAGATTCCACATTATATGGACTCTGTCCTATAAGACTGCTCCTCCAACCCCACTTCAGATTCCAACTGCAAATCCAGGTTGTCACCTAGGCTTCTGACCCACCAGCTATAGACTGTGGGTTCCAACAACCTCCTCTTTGCGTTTGATTGAGTTGCTAGGACGGCTCACAGAACTCAGAGAAATGTACTCCCCCAGCACCTCCATTTATCCACCAACCTGGAAGCTCTCTGAATTCCCTCCTTTGGGGGTTTATGGAGGCTTCATTACATAGATTTGGCTGATTCAACCTTCAGCCTCTTTACCCTCTCCAGAGGTCAGGTAAAGCACCAGCCCCTTAATCACATGGTTAATGCTTCAGGCAAACCAGCTCCATCCTTAGGTTTGGTCCAAAAGACACCTTTATCCATCTCATCACGTAGGAAATTAAGGGTTTTAGGAGCTCTGAGCCAGAAACAGGAATAAAAGCCAAATGTGTATTTTTTTATTATAAGTTACAAATATCACACCTGCCTACTTCACTCTATGTTCTGTGTTGTACTGGGAGTTCAACAACTACAAATGCCTTCTAACAGCTCACAGCTAAAATATACCATGTTAAGGAAGAAAGAATGGCCACCCATTCACAATGGGATTTCTTTTCATTCATTCAGCAAGTCAGTATTAGGCACTATGTGTCAGCCACTGTTCCATGAATTTGGTGCATCAGGTCACAAAGCAAAGATTCCTGACATTGTGGAACTGACATTCTGGGGGGGGGGATCGATCCAATAAAAACAAAAATAAATAAGTAAAATATGAAAAGTGTTAGGTGATAAGTACTGTGAAAGAAAGGAAAAGCAGAATTGAGTAGGGGCATGGAGGAAATTGGGGTTCAGGTTCTAGGTAGAGTGGTTAGAATAGGCCTTCAGAGGGCAGGTTTGACCAAAATTGAGATGACAGAATAGGCTATGTGGCTCTCTGGGAAAACAGCATTACAGGTAGAGGCAACAAGCATAAGAGGATCCTAAGGCAAGAGCGTCTCCAGCAGTAGATGAGGTTGAGGTCAAAGGAGGCAAATAACAGAAAAACATTGGTTTTGTCTGTGAGTGAAATGGGAAGGCATCACAGGATTCTGTGCAGAGGAAGGACATTTTTAAAGGGTCACTCTGGCTGCAGTGTTAAGAATTGTCTCCAAGAAACTTATCTCCTATAGAAGCTTCCAAATACTGTATTTATCAGTTCATCAAAAGCAGACTATTGGCTGTAAAAGAAGAAGAAAATATTACTTTTACTTTTGTGACAGCATGGATGGACCTGGAGAGTACTATGCTAGGTGAAATAAGCCAGTCAGAGAAAGGCAAGTACTATACGATTTCACTCATATGTGGAATCTAATGAACAATATAAACTAACAAATAAAATAGAAATAGAATCATAGATACAGAGAACAAACTGACAGCTGTCAGGGCACAGGGTTTGGGGGGCAGGGAAAAAAAGGAAAGGGATTAAACAAAAACAAACAAAAAAACACCTCATAGTCACAGACAACAGTATGGCGATTACCAAAGAGAAAGGGGAGGGGGGGGTAAAAGAGAGTAAAGGGGGGATAGTGATGGAAGGAGGTTTGACTTGGGGTGGCGAACGCATAATACAATATACAGATGATTATAGTACTGTACACCTGAAACCTATATAATTTTATTAACCATTGTCCTCCCAATAAATTCAATAAGGTGAAAAAAAAAAAGCATAGAGAATGAGAGTTAAAGGGCAACCATATTCTGTCAGCTTTTAGCTAATAGCAGCCAATTCAGAGATATCCTCACTGTACTGTACCATGTGCTAGGCACTCTGCCAAACACATTACATACCTTCTCATTGAATCTTTCCTATACCTTTATGATACTGTCCCAATTATTATCTCTACGCATTTTAAAGACAGGAAAAAGAGATTGTAACAGTTCGTGACTGGTCCAAGGCTTAGACCAAGTAAATGGAACCTCTGAAAGCTGTAACTTAAAGAACTCCACTTACACATGTTAAGAAACACAACTTAAGCAAGGCTTAGTCCCCTACTACCATGATGGTCGAGAGCTGGGAGGAACATGTTTGATTTCAACCACCACCAGCTTCTTTAAAGTTCTGTCTATCCACTGTACCACTCACTTACCAACATGGCATCTGGGTTGACATCTGTATCGCTGATTTCTAAGTTTCCCTCTAGGGCTTGATCTCTGTGTGGTCTATTCTGTACAGTTTTGGGCTTTCAAGGAGGCAGCACCCATCACTGAACCAACTTTTATGTAGGAGATTTCCCTTGAACCGCAGTGGTTTTAAACCCCATTCAGGCAGTGCTGCTGGGAGGGATGTTTCAGGACTGGTGCTAGTCAGTGAAAAGGTAAGCAAAGAAATCCAAAGTGTTTATAAACTTTAATAGTCATTTTGAAGAGTAACTTTATGTCTGCTGAAGCAAATAAATTTGGACTTACATTTAGTATATCTTGCTTTTAAACATCATTTTTAATATAAGTTATTTTTGTAGCGTTTTACTTTAGAGGCTGAATACACGACAAGAGGTCCAACCATGTATAAAAACGGAACTCTGACCCATAATCTGCACCAGCAGCGGGTATAGGAAAACAACTCCTTATCTACGGTAATCAGCCTAGGAAGGCAGCCTGTTATTATACTTACAGGAAGCCAGATTGCCAGTTTAGTAACAACCCAGGAAGCTAACAGTCATTTCTCTGACAGGTGACCCCAAATGGCCACAAGTTGATTAATAACTGACAGCTTCCTTGATTTTTGTCCCTGCTTCCAACTTAGAACCAGGGAAAGCAAAACATGGCTTGCTGATCACATAGGATGCCCCGCTTCTAATCAGCCAACCTACAGCTCCCCATGCCAGCAGCCTGCATTGAGGGCACACCTGGCGTCTTCCCTTCTTTCCACTCTCAACCTTCCCCACTCCTCTGCCTGCCTTTGAGTCTAACAAAATGCAAGCGGCGAGGAGCTGATTCTGTCTACAACAAGCTCTGAGTAAATTGCCTTTGCGTTTGGTTGGCCTTTACTTATTCCCACACACTAGGAAAGAAAGTAAATAAAAATTAAAAAACAAAACAAAACAGGGGTCCTCGACCACAGACAGCCTGATGAGCGCCGTCCTGCGGTCCGGAGGTCGTCTCCAAACAGGGACCTCGAGAGCAAGGGAGGGAACATCCCAGGAACGACCAGTTGGGAGAGCGAGGATAATGTGGTCGCGAGATTCTCTGGTTACGATAGGGCCGGTAGAGCGACATGATGGGTGTTTGAGACGAAGAACACTAGGTACCTTCTGTCCCTTCACACGCGTGGGATTCGGCGACCATGCCCCCCACCCCCACCACTATATGGGCGGAGCTTCCGCGCATGCGCTTTATCGGTCCCGCCCCCCTCGAACTGAGTTGACGTCACGTCCGGCGCCGGGGACGACGGCGGTATCCGTGTGCTGTTTACTGCTGTTCCTGGCGTAAGTGTACTGCCGTTTCCCTCCGTCCGGCAGGCCTTCTTGTGGCGTCCTCGACCTCCTGCCCGGCCCCCATGTCGCCCGCCTGCTGGTCCGCGGGTCAGCCCCTCTGGCCTGGTGTCCACCCCTGACCCTTCCCCAGGCCACGTAGTCTCAACCCGGGTTTCCACTAGAGGTGAAGCATAATGGAGAGATGGGACGCGGGGCCTTAGGCCAGCCTGTGTTTACTTTTCCGTCAGGGGTTCGGTCATGGGCAGGAATGGAATTTACAGTAGTATTTCCTCCAAGAGGATGCATCTGTCGTGAGATCTGAGACTGGTTTCCTTAGCAGACACTGCATCGCCGTGCAGCTGTTTGCATGCTTCTTGTAAATAGCCTCCAAATTTATTTAGTGTTTTAATGCTTAGTAATTTTGTACTTAAAAAACATTTGGTCCCCAAAGCTTAGAACACTCTAAAATTTCTCATTTTAAGCGAATCTTAATCTTTCCTGTGACTGAATTGGCTCAGAGATTATCTTTTCTCTAAGAAAAATCTTGGCTGGCTGGAGCTCACCCCTCCTGTGGTCATCGAGCACATGGGAAATTACTAAATTCTGAGGATTATATTCCTTGCTTGCACCGACAGCTTGAAGTATTTGAGTCGGGCAATGCAGTACTGTTTTTGAAAATCATAACATCCATTATATTCTTAATAACACCATCTTAATTTGACTTTTTCCTGATGACGTACCATCAGTGGTATGAAGTTTGTGAAAGAACCTAAGACTACTGAACGTTTTGAATTCTGATGACAGGGACAGGGAGAAAGTCAGAGAGAGGGATAGATAGTGACAGACAGAAACAGAGAGAGGTGAGAAGCATCAATCATTAGTTTATCGTTGCCGTTGCGACACCATAGTTGTTCATTGATTGCTTTCTCACATGTGCCTTGACCGCAGGCCTTCAGCAGACCGAGCAACCCCTTGCTGGAGCCAGCGACCTTGGGTCCAAGCTGGTGAACTTTTTGCTAAAGCCAGATGGGCCAGCGCTCAAGCTGGTGAGCTTGGGGTCTCGAACCTGGGTCTTCCGCATCCCAGTCCAACGCTCTATCCACTGCGCCACATCCACTGCCTGGTCAGGCTCTGATGATAGATTTTAAGTTGTTATTCTGTCTCTTACTTTGTGGCATAACTTGTCCACCAACTATGTTCCTGCCCCTCTTCTGTTTTGTAATTTAATACTGTTAAGCTTTATGGGTTTTGAATTTTGATAATGAACTTTGTTAGAATTGTGTTTAAAGAAAAACTAATCGAGGAACTTGTGGCTTTTTACTTTTTACAACTTTTTTTTCATTTTACAAAATGTTCATTTTAGAAAAAACTGAGCAACGGAAGAATTTAAAATCATCTGGAATCCTACTACCTGAAGATAAAACCATAGTTAACTTTTCAGAATACGTATAGTCTTATTTTTTTTTTAATGCATAGTACTTATAAAACAAAAACAATCATTGTGTATACAGTTTGGTAAAGCCTTTTGCATGATACCTTGTCTGCCTATTTCACTCATTTTTGTCTTTGAACATATCTTATAACTAGGTGCTCTCATAAGTAAAATAAGATCCTAGTGCATGAACTTCATGCCATCTATTTTAGCAGCTTGGAAGACTTTGGTTTCATGTCTTGGTTTTTGGCCAAGTTGCACAGGTGAGGTGGTATTAGAGTTGTGTAAAAGGAAAGAGTTAATATTGAGTCCTGTGCAAGGGCAGACATATTGAAACGTTGGAGAAAATTGTTGAAAAATTTTCCTTTTTCATTCTTTGTTTATAAACTCACTTTTTGCTCTCCTCCTCCTGCTCCCTCTCTTCTCCAAGAGTGAAACATGACTGAAGATTCTCAAAGAAACTTTCGTTCAGTATATTATGAGAAAGTGGGGTTTCGTGGAGTGGAAGAAAAGAAATCATTGGAAATTCTCCTAAAAGATGACCGTTTGGGTGAGTTTTATAAATTAAATTAAGCCTACTGGTTGTTGGTCATCCCAAATGTTCTGAAATAAATGTTACCTTAAGACATCCAGAAGTATTTGTTACCTGCTGAATTGTTTAATGATGCATGACAGCATAATGGTATATATATTTTGGGAGAAGTTACGGATTTTTCAAGTTTATATTTCGCTGACACAAGAATCAGATGCTTTTAAAAGGCCTTCAAAGAAGGCAATATTTTTTTCTCGTCTTAGACCCATATATTTCCTTTTTTCAGTTTTCAGTGGTGTCATCAGATCTTCTGGGTAAATTTACAGTTTCTTGCCACGATTTTCTCTTATGGAAATACTGAGACTGGATTGTGTATTGACAGTTTAGTTTCTTTCTAGCTGTAATAATAAGGTCTATTCTATGGTTGACTAAAATAAAACTGAACCATAGTTAGAAATAGCACTTTATATGCATACAGTATTTTTAAAGTTTCAAAGACATTTTCTTTGAAAATGTCTGATCTTTGATTCTTATTGGATAGTTATTGCTTTAAGTGTGTTGTTAAAATTTTCATTTGACAAGTAGTAGAGTTCGGGTTGAGGACATTTGAGTGTGCTTTATTGGAAAATGTGGGATTTGAGTGCTGACTCGCTTGCTATGTTAACGCAGTCAAGTCACTCAACTGCTTTGAGCTTCCATTTCTGTACTTTAAAAGAATAGCCAACAAGCTTGCAAGGTGGATTAAATGAAATAACTTATGTAAGTAGTAACTACTGTTAGTATTATTGGAAATGTGGTAACATACGCAAAATGTATCTCCTATGCTGTGACACAATAATTGTTTTTAAAATAGCTAGTTAGTGGAACCCATGGACTAGGAATCAGACCAGCATTGCCTATCTTAGATTTCTGGTAGGTTTCCTCTGAAGAAACGTCTTACTTACCCTTTAAGTTATGAACAACGAAATGCACTTTTATATACAGTGTGTCCATAAAGTCATGGTGCACTTTTGACCTGTCAGCCGGTCAAAAGTGCACCATGACTTTATGGACACACTGTATTGTGAACAGCATGAAAGCTTCTAACTGTTGGGGTTTTTTTCTTCTTCTAGATGTTGAGAAACTTCGTACTTTTAGTCAAAGGTTCCCCCTCCCGTCCATGTACCGTGCATTGGTATGGAAGGTGCTTCTAGGTAAGAGATCAAAGAGTTGGAAATTTATCTTCAAAAATGCTCATTTCTCAGCCTGACCAGGTGATGGCTCAGTGGATAGAGCATCGAACTGGGATGTGGAGAACCCAGGTTTGAGACCCCAAGGTCGCCAGCTTGAGTGCGGGCCCATCTGGCTTGAGCAAAAGCTTGCCAGCTTGGACCCAAGGTCGCTGGCTCCAGCAAGTGGTGGCTTGGTCTGCTGAAGGCCCGCGGTCAAGGCACCTGTGAGAAAGCAATCAATGAACAACTAAGGTGTTGCAATGGCAATGAAAAACTAATGATTGATGCTTCTCACCTTTCTCCGTTTCTGTCTGTCTGTCCCTATCCCTCTCTCTGACTCTCTCTCTCTGTCCCTCTGAAAAGAATGCTCATTTCTCATTGCATCAGTCAGAAAAAGGAGGTCCTCACTGAATATTGGGTCTGATCTGCTGAGACTGAATTACTGCTCACTATGATCGTTTTTCAGGAGGTGACTTCAGTGGCAAAACATAAAATGTTACTCTAGGACCATCAGTGTATTAAGTGGCAGAAGAGAAAGTAATGTAGCTTGTGAGACAAGGTGTGGCAAGAGCATTGTACTGGGAAAAAGAACTGGTCTAGGCTTTGCTGTGAACTGGGTAACCTTGACAAAGACCCTGCAAGACCTCATTTTTGCTTTTAGGTTTTAGCACTCAGTTTGTCTGTCTTGTGATTCCTAGCATAGAGGTGTGCTGTGTGCTTCCTAATGAATGTGATCAGAGTCAAAGAGGAATGGGAGTGTTATTTCCTAGAGGTGCAGATGAATCCCTTCTAGTGATTAGTGGTGGCTGAAGGAGAAGGGAAAAGGGTCTTGCTCAGTTTCTGTGGAAGAAAAAGTATATTATGTGCCACAAGTGACTGGCATCATCACTTAGTCAAAGTTGTCCCCCCCCCCCCCGCGCCCCTCCCCGTCATTGCTGAGCCTGCTGACACATATGCTACCCTCCTTCCTTTAAAAAAAGAAAAAGAAGGAAAAAATTTAGAATAATCCTAGAATTTTCCTGTTGGTTAAGTACCAGTTTCCCAGTTTTACAGATGGGTAAAGGACTCTGAGGCTACATAACTTGCCTGAAGCCTTGTAGCCTGTCAATGGCAGAGCTAGACTTTGAGCTCAGGTTTGTAGAGCCCATTTGAAGGTAGTATAGACTATAGACCTCATCGTCTTTCCAAAATGCACTGTATTTTCAGGACTTGACAATTTTTTTTTTAATATATATTTTTTATTATTATTAATTCTAATGGGGTGACACCAATAAATCAGGGTACATATGTACAATGAAAACATCTCCAGGTTATCTTATTCAATTGTGTTGCATACCCATCACCAAAAGTCAAATTGTCCTCTGTCACCTTCAGGACTTGACAATTCTTAATACTAAGTCTGACTACAAACCATTCCAGAAAGCACTGCATAATAGCTGTTCTATTATGCATCTTGGCAGTCTTTGTACACTTATATTCCTAGTAGGTCACTGAGCAGTTACAATCTAGAGAATGGGTGACAGCTATTTTAGTGTTTTCCTGGGCATTAAAAAAAAAGCTTACTGTTTCTAGTGGTCATCAAAATAAGGATGCTTTTTCTAGGTGGCAGTGCCGATATTATCTATTTTTGCTGGAAAATACTATGTGTCTTACTAATTAATAATAGTAATGGATCAATGAGAGAGGCCCAGTCATACTTTGTGGTACTCCCTGAGTGCCAAGGCTACCTGGCTTGTTCATTACCTGTATTGTCCCTAGCTGTTTTTATCAGGTAAGTCTTTGTTGTGTTGTTATTGCACTAAAGGCATGGGAGATTTAGGGCTGCCACACTGTGGAAAAGAGAGGATGACTCTTTTTTTTTAATTTTTTTTAAAATTCTTTTTATTTATTCATTTTAGAGAGGAGACACAGAGTGAGAGAGAAAGAAAGAGAGAAAGGGGGGAGGAGCTGGAAGCATCAACTCCCATATGTGCCTTGACCAGACCAGTGCAGGGTTTTGAACTGGCGACCTCAGTGTTCCCAGGTCGACGCTTTATCCACTGCGCCACCACAGGTCAGGCCAGGATGACTCTTACTAGCATTGGTTGTTGATTACTCAGGGTCCTTGTTCTGCCTACTTGTGATACCATTTTAATAAATATCAGGAAGAGACATTTTGGGGTTAGGTCTTAGAAAACACGTTTGATGTTTAACCTGGGAACACAGTGCTGCCTCTAGCAGTATCATAAGGACTTAACTACAGGTATTTAATGTGTACTGTTTTTGTCCAAATTTGGAGGACATTTTACTGTGTTTCTTTGGCTTTTTTGGAGCCTGCATAGTGCCCCATAGCTAAGGTAAATAAAGATTTACGTCAGGAAAAAGAACATTTAAGCAAGTTTGGTTGTAATGTTAACATAACATCATGTTAGCTAGAGTCCTTAGAACTTATCCAACTTTGGTCTCCCAGAGTGTTCTTTAGAAAGCTAGACCTGTGGTGTGAAGCAAAGAGTGATCCATAGTCAAGTGTACTAGCTGTCATTTACTTAAGTATGTGCCGTATACTTTTTAAGTGTTTTATGTATATATATATATTATTCATCAAAACAACTGTTTGAGAAAGGTACTATGATTCCCATTTTTCAGATGTAAAAGCCAAGGCATAGGGAGATGAAGTAAGTTGCTGATGGTCTCCTGCCAGTTAATTGTAGAGCTAGAATTCAAACCCAGGAACTTGGACTCCACAATCTGTGCTGCTCTGCAGTTTGATTAAGTTTAATAAGGCTGCAATAAATAAAGTAGTATATATTTCTTTATAGCAAAACTTAGAGCCTTGAAAATTCATTGTCGCCATTTTCCAAATCTGTTTGACCCTGGCACCCTTTTCTCATGAAGACTGTAGGAGCTAGTGTTCTGCAGAGAACAGTTATCCTTCCCATTTTCCATCCTGACAGATGAGAAAACAAGGGCCCACACTGATGTGTGTGAGCACTGGTATTACCAGATTGGGGGCTGGAACCTTGGTGTGCTGAAGGCTTTGCCTGTACTCTTTCCACTCTGTTTTCTTCATACCATTTGTAGATTAAAGATTTCTGTGGCCTTAAAGATAGGATATTTTGTGAGCAGGTTTTCATTGTTGGGAAAGAGAAGGATTTGAGATGGGATGGTATTGTCAGGGCTGCCATGGCAGAATACTACAGACTGGGTGGCATAAACAATAAATAGTTTATATCCTCAAGATTCTGGAGACTGGGAAGTCCCGGATCGAAGTGCTGGCTGATTTGGTTCCTCGTGAAACTTCACTTCCTGGCTTGCAGATGTCCACCAGTTGCTGTGTCTTCACATGGCAAAGAGTGAGAGAGCTCTGGTATCTCTTCCTTTTCTTATAAGAGCACCGGCCCTATTGAATTAGGGCCCCACCCTTGTAACCTCATTTAACTTTAACTTCTCATAGGTCCTATCTCCAAATATAGTCATGTTGGGGGTTAGGGCTGTAACATACGAATTTTGAGGGGACATAGTTCATAGCATGGGCCAAGTAGGAAAACAACATGGGTTTCTGGGAGCTAAAGGTGGCCCTAGGTTGGCAAATTTAATTAAACTAAATCATTATTATAATTGATATAGTTATTATCTTGAATTTAAGTCTTTATGATGCCGTTTCACTTCTCTTTTATAACAGTGATACAGTTGTCATCCAAATAATGATGGTATTTAGAATTATTTTATAGTGAGAATTGCTAAAAGAAATCTGAATGGTAACTAAATATGTAATTGTGTGAGTTCTAGTTTAATTGTGATGGGCAGCTTCTCCCAGGGTTCTCTTTATGAGAGGAGGAATTTGGATTGATGCCTCAGTATTTTGCTCTGTTTTTCCCCTGGGTCTTTGTATAGGGATCCTGCCTCCACACCACGATTCCCATTCCCTGGTGATGTCATATCGCAAGGGGCAGTACTTGGATATCCTCCGAGCCCTGAGGGTCATTCACTTTATCAGTGATACCACACCTCAGGTTGAACTCTACCTCCGCATGTATCAGCTGGAATCTGGAAAGTTGCCTCGAAGTCCCTCCTTCCCACTGGTTAGTGGTACTTTTGTTCAACACTTTGCTCTACTCTAGATGGTCCTATCTTGCCAGCCTTTGATTGCATCATGTTTTGCCTTAGAAACTCTCAGTGGCTCCCCTTTGTCTATAGAATAAAAACAATTCATCTTTCCCTTACATACATGACCCTGCATATTCTGACCCCATGTACCTAATTTTTTTAATACTATGTCTTGTTTTGAAGTAACTTCAAACTTACAGAAAAGTTGCAAGAATACTATCAAGAATTTCCATACATCCTTTACCCAGGTTACCCCAAAATACCTGGTCTATATTTTTGAACATTTGCTTTGTTATTTTTTCTTTATATGTATTCATATTTTTTCTAAACCATTTGAAAATAAGATGCAGACTTGATATACCATTACTTATTCCTTCAGTATGTACTTCCTAAAGATAAGACTACTTCCCTTGGTGACCATACTACAATCATCAAAACCAAGAAGTTGGCACTGATACAGTATTAACATCTAATCTTCAGACTCCATTCACATTTGATCAGTTGTTCTAATAGTGCCATTTATCAAAACAAACAATACAAGTTTTAGTTCAGAACTTATCAAACTCTTACCCACTAGTTTTATCACTTACTGATTTCAAAATTTTTTAGTGTCTTCACTATTCATTTAGACATAGAAAAAAGTTGTAAAAAAATAGTGTAGTGTTCTCATATAACTTCATCTATCATCCTCAAATCCTATATCTTACAAACTGTAGAATAATTATCAAAAACAGAAAATTAGCCTTGATACACAATATTAGGAACTCTGTGGACGTTGACATTTTGCTGATTGTTCCATTGATGTCCTTTTTCTGACCCTGGATCCAATCTGGAATCACACTTTACATTTACTCCCATGATTTCTTAGTCTTCCTTAATCTGGGACAGTTCCTCAGTCTTTCTTTGTACAAACTTTCATAATCTTGACATTTTTGAAGAGTATTGGGCAGTGGAGCATTTCTCAGTTTGGTTTTGTTTGATGTTTCCTTATGATTAAAATCTGGTTATGCATTTTTGGCAGAAGTACCACAGAAATATGATATTTATTACTGTGGCTGCTGACTTTGATCACTTGGTTAAGGTGGTGTCTGCCAGGTTTCTCCAGTGTAAACCTACTACTTTTCCCCTTTGTAACTAATAAGTAACTTCTGGGTAGAAAGTTTCAGACTTTGTAAATATCCTTCTGCTAATGATTCTTGCCTGAAGTAATTTTGCTGTGCTGATTGCCAAATAGTGATTTTCTAACTCTTATTTCTTCTGTATTCATAGAACAATTTTCCCTTCTCATTTGTTTATATCAGTGTGAATTTATGGATTTCTTTTATGTAGTGGGTGATAATGCATTGCTGCCATTATTTATTTTATATTTAAATTATCTCAGATTTGGCCAGAAGGGGTTCATTAAGCTGACTTCTATGTTTTTTTTTTTTAACAAGTTTCCATCATTTTGAGCATTTCCTTACTTTCTGGCATAAAAAGGTGCTCCAGGTTCATGTACTTTCCCTGCCCCAGGCCTGGAATCTGCCTTCCCTCACCAGTGGAGTGTGGTATTTAGAAACCAAAAATATGGCACCTGGGTATGCTCATCATTGTCCATGTATCATTTCTTCTAGGCCCTCTCAACAGAAGGAGCTAGGACACATGTTCATACGTACATATTCACATACATATTCCCATATACCTATGCATGTTTATCTTTTTATTTCAATATATTGAAACCCTGAGTTCACAGTCCTACCTCCAAATACTATATATATGATCCAGTATCAAGCTCATTCTAGCCTTTACTCTTTCTGTATTGTAATTTCTTCTCTGACAGTTACAATCTGAAGAGGCTCCCATTTCCCTCAGTACATACACTTCTTTGCATATTGCTCTGTAACCAGCACTGCCAGCCATCTCTTGACCCTGGCTTGCAAGCCGCCTTGGGCCTTGTAGTCCCTGGCCTCTCCTTGGCCCTCACACCTCCTTGGCCTCAGCCCCACAGGCCCCAGCCTGCTTTTTAAACTTCATCTTTGCTAATCTCCTTAATTCTAGTTACTTGTTTTACTTGTTTGTAAAGGAAAAAGATGGGGAAGAGGAAGAGTTCAGTTGAAGGAGACATTATAGCTCTTGAACTTTAGCCGTTTTAATGCAATTTGCAACTTATTCTAGGCACTTTAACAATTTTGGAGGGCTGAAACAGTGAATTGTTCAAAATAGGGATTTGCGTGCAAGCTATGTTATATATAAAGTTTATTTTATTTCTGATTGCAATCTGCCACTTTAGAAATGTGAGCTTTGAACTGATACTTCTTTTTGAAGTTAATGATGTGGTTCCCCATGAAGGCCCACTGGTCACCCACTTTTTTATACTTTATCAATATATAGAATACTTTTCTTAGAATGGGAATTTTGATTTAAGTTGGGACACTTTAGGGGAGTAGAAAGATACTTTTTAGTTTCTTTTTTAACATTAAAATCCCTGAGCTGTTATATTCTAGAGAGTTTGGCCCTGAAAATAATTGGAACTCTTTAACAAGGTTTTTAAAATTTTGCTTTTCTTTGGTAAAGTGAAATTGGTAGTACTACATGAGTTCTTATATATTAAGTGAGGGTAGATTATCTATTAGTTCAAGAATGATAGTTATAGCTGTCACCTCATTCCTGCTCAGTTTGTCCATTCCTCAAGCCCAGACACCTTCAGTGCAATCTCGGGCACGTCCGTCAAAGTGTGTTGGGCTCTACCATGCCATGCTTCCCTAGTTACCAAGCCCCACTCTGCCTCATTTTCCTTACCCATTAAGAAGAATGTGTGACAGTGCTTGGCACTGGGCCAGAACGTGGTCAGTCAAGGACATTGGTCCTCTTCCATGGCCACCCAGAGTGGCCAGGAGTAAGCAGCAGTGAGATGCCACATTCTGGAGTACCAGCCCAGTGCCTGGTACTAGATGGGAGTTCAGGAAAGGAGCTTCTCTCTTTCTCTTTCTTTTCTCTTTGTCTTTGACACATTAATATTTAGAAAAATGCATTTTCTATGATTCTATTACTTGACATTTTATAGAATATTACTAAGTTGAAAATAGCCCTGAAGTAAAATACTTTCCTTAGAAGGGGAATTTTTATTTAACTTGGGACACTTTAGGGGAGTAGAAAGATACATTTTAGTTTCTTTTTTAACATTAAAATCCCTGAGCTGTTACATTCTAGTTGAAAATGTTTTTTTGTGTGTAAGATAATGTTGTTTGGAAACATAATAGATTTTCAAGCAGATTCTACTTTTTTCAAGATTTCTTTGTTGAATTTTCCTGGAGGGTTTACTTTTATTGACACAAATTTCTGATTATTGACACAAATTTTGAGAAATGCCATTCTTCTGATTCCTGAAATTTTGATTCTAGGGACACTTTAAACTCTTTAGGTACTTAAAAATAGAACAAAATTCTAAAGGTATGTATGAATGCTTTGAGGTGAAGAAAATGCTTTCTTAGTCCTTTTGGAGTCATTAATTTTTTGAAAGTTACCACATTGGCAAATGTCTCCAATTATTATTTATGCTGTATATCACATTGTTTTGAGAGTAATTCTCTGACACCGAGAGTATTAATTTCTAGGTGGAGTCAGCACCTTGCTTCTGCTAAGTGTTGATTCCTTTATGGATAGTCCTAATGTTAGACTTGGAAACTTGGAGTGATAAGCCTGAAACCTGGTATTCACGAAGAACACTCACTCAAATTTCTATGGTTACTCATTCTTACCTCCTCCTTGGTCTTCTCTGTCGTGATGAACTTTGTGTGTTTTGGTTCCACATTGATTTATTAATGCAGCCTCTTCAAAGTTTAGGGGGTAAAGTTTCATTTTTATTAAATATGTGTTCCTTCTCTTCTGCTGCCTTCTTCTTGAGATTTATTATTAATCTTCCAGGAACCAGAAGATGAAATATTTCTTGCCATTGCTAAGGCCATGGAAGAGATGGTGGAAGACAGTGTCGACTGTTACTGGCTCACCCGATGCTTTGTGAACCAGTTAAACTGCAAGTACCGGGACTCTTTACGCCAGCTGGTAAGGGGCGCTTTTCTGGCTGTTGGTAGGGGAGTGGGGAGGGGGGTGGGTGTTGATGAGCGTGGTGAGCAGTGGTGTTGGGGGTGATGCTACAATTAGGAGTAGACCCTTTGTAGTAGGGATAAGCAGATGTTTTCTGTAAAAGGCCAGGTAGTAAATATTCTCAGCACGGCGGGCCAGATAGTGTCTCAGTCCCTGTGTTTCTGCTACAGTCATACAAAAGCAGCCATACATAAAGGAATGGCTGTGGCTGGAATTGGCTGCTACAGGTCATAGTTTGCCCCCCTGGCCCCCATCCCCTTTAGTATTCCTCATGCTGGTCTAGAATCCACTGGCTTTATCCAGACTTATCCCTGTCTGAGTTAAGGTTTAGGTTTGACTGCATATGATGGGAAGATCCCCCCAAACAAACTTTATTGTTTTTTCCTGTAACAGCAGTCCAGGGCGAGGCAGCCCAGAGCTGGCGCCACAGCATGGCGGTGTCAGTAGGGAACCAGTCCTGCCTGCGCTAGCATTCTTAGTGTGACCCTTCCTCTGTGTGCACAGGACAGATGCTGGAGAGACAGCCATGACATCTGTGCTCTAGGCAAGCAGGCAGGGCAAGGCAGAGACCCAGCACAGGAATAGAAGGGGCAAGCCAATCAAGCCTGTCCTTCTCTAACAGACTGTTTTCTTCATGTCAGTTAGTGGCAGGACCGTGTTCCCTGGCTGCCCGACTGCAGCGGAGGCTGGGAAATGTGTATGTATTTAACCAGACATGTGTGCTCCCCTGTTAAAATAGGCTTCTGTTAGTGAGGAAGGCGAGGTGAGTGGGTCTGAGGGCAGCGGCTGTGCTCCGACTCAGGAGTCCAGAAAACTGAACATCATTTCCTTCATCAGCGTAAGCCGCTGTCCTTTCCATTCTCTTTTCCAGTTTCTTGCCTGGCTTCTCTCATTTATAAAGATGAGTTCTCTTTTTCCTTAAATCATTGAGTTTTTTAATTTAAAAATTCTATTGAAAGCAGTCACTGCGATGTGGGTTGCAGGACCTGAGGTGGGGCAGTGATGGAGGCTCAGTGAACCTGAGGATCCCTGCTCGATTATCGGACAGTTGGCTAGGCCTTCAGCTTTGTAGAGCATGACACAAGAGTGATTTTTAAATATTTAAGTTAAATAAAGCTTGATTCTTAAAATCTTAAAATTTAATTCATTTAGTTGATTTCAATAAAAATAGTTAAAGCATAGCATTGAGCATTTGTAAATATGTTGCCTTATTAAATCAGGATGTGCAAATAATTTTATAACTTATTAGCCTTTCTTTAATGAGTAAATTCAGTAACATTTTGAAAACTCAGGTTTAAAAAACTCATCCTTTATTTTTGATAACACAGTAATAGATAAATACTTTTTTTATTTTATTTTATTCATTTTAGAGAGAGAGAGAGAAGGGAGGAGGAGCAGGAAGCATCAACTCCCATATGTGCCTCCATATGTGCCTTGACCAGGCAAGCCCGGGGTTTTGAACCGGTGATCTTAGCGTTCCAGGTCGGAGCTTTTACCCGCTGCGCCACCACAGGTCAGGCGATAAATACATTTTTTTAAGTGAAAGGAAGGGGGATAGATTCTTACATGTGCCCTGATCGGGATCAACCTAGCAACCCCCGTTGGGGTCGATGCTTGAATCAGACGACTTATACTCAGTGCCTGAGGCCAACACTCAAACCAGCCGAGCTATCCTTAGCTCTGAGGGCCGATGCTGGAACTAATCGAGCTACTGGCTGCAGGAGAGAGAAGAGAAGGGGGAAAGGAAGGGAAAGAGAAGCAGATGCAGATGGTTGCTCGGTGCCCTGACCGGGGATCAAACCAGGACATCTGCATGCTGGGCCGAACCTCTATCCACTGAGCTAACAGCTGATAAATGTTAGAATCCATGAAGCCCGAAAAGATCAGCTGCAGGCTTTTATTGAAAGGAAACCTGCTGGCTGGCTTGCAAGGGGAGTCGCGCTTAGTACAGGGTTGAACTGGTTTTAAGGTCTTTTTTGGGAGGGGGGAGTGAGAAGAGTCCTGGACACTGTCTAATTGGCTGCTGGACAGAGGTTTGTGACATCAGACATTCCTTTGGGGTTGGTCATCTGCTGCAAGCCCTAAAACGAGACTTACTGATAGGGTTAAAGAAATGAAACCTAAGATTCCCGACTATTTGATATATAAGAAAAAGAGAGTGGTTCCTAGAGAGGCCTCAAGGGAAAAGGGGACGGAGGTCATCTTCTGTAACCTCTTCCTGCTGAGTGGGGGCGGTGAGGGGAGACTGCCTCTCTAAGGATCACTCTCAGTGGGGTTCAGTCGGTAATGGGGAGTAGGGGTGTAGAAGCATTTGGTTAAAAGTGACTCGGGTAACTTCACGGATGTGATTTTGTAAAAATTTTAGGAAGAAGGGGGCTAACATAAGTAAGAGGCATATAATTCATAAAGGACCGAGGATGGAGATGAGCCAGGCGACAAGGGGAGTTTTCCACCACGAGTTGTCCAGTGGGTCGACGTTGGGTCTGCTCTTATGGAGTTTTTCCTTGCAAAACCAAGTCCCAAATCCAGTTAAGGAGTTTGTCAATCTCCGTGCTGTAAGGTCGGAACCAGGTGAAGTCTTTGAAAACCTGAGTGAGGAAGTAAAAAAACGTTGCGAGGTAATAATTGTGAGTTGCTTTTTTAGAGACAGAGGACCCGTTGGCATGGAGATGTAGGTTTTAGAAGTGTTGTGTATGTATGGTTTGATGTGAGAGAGATGAGTCCAGTGCGAATCCCCTTCTATTCTGACAGTGGTGGGGGTGGACAGGATAACAGTATGGGGCCCTGTCCAGCTGGGGTGGAGGGAGTTTTTCCCCGCGTCCTCTTGTAAACCTGATTCCCCGGGAGGATTGATAGGTGTGAGTCTGTGGTTGGGAAGGGTTGAAGAAGCTTGTGTACTTCCTTTTCTAGTTTGGCTCACATGTGTGCCAGCGAGGGGAAGTATGAGCCCATTGTTGGGAGGGGGTTAATAGGCTGGAATCCAGCACGAATGAGTGGCCATTCATAATCTCAAATGGGCTGAGATTAAGCGGCTTTCAGGGCGTAGCCCTAATTCTCCTTAAGGCCAGGGGAAGAAGCTGAGGCCAAGGGAGGTTGAGTTTAAGGATAAGTTTTTTTAGATGGAGTTTAAGGATTTGGTTGGCCCTTTCTACTTTTCCCCGAGGATTGAGGGTGGTATGGTATATGTAGCTGCCATTTTAGTCCTAAATAAGATGTGATAGATTGAGTGATGTGGGAGATAAAGGCTGGTCCATTGTCTGATTGGAAGGAGGAAGGTAATCCGAATTTAGGAAAAATGTGCTCAGTGAGAATGGAAATGACTATTGGCATCCTCTCTTTTTGTTGGGAAAGCCTTGATCCAGCCGGAGAAGGTATCTACAAGGGTAAGAATGAATGTTTCCTTTGTGTGGTGGCATATGAGTGAAGTCGATTTGCCAGTCTTGACCAGGGAGGGCCCCCCTTGCTTGATGAGTTGGGAATGACTTTGGATGTATTTCTCCCTGTGAGAAGCATGGGGTACAGATAGAACATGAGGACGTGATGGATTTTAGGAGGGTGGGTAGGTTGGATTCCGTTAGGAAAGTGGAAATGTAGAGGAGAAGAGGTTTGTGTCCTACGTGGAAAGAATTTTGGATGTCTTGTAGGATGTCTTTTGCTTGGGTTTGGGGAAGGATAATTTTTCCTTCCTGGGTGTACCAGTTTCCTTGTTTGGAGAAGTTTTTATAAAGAGAAGTTTCCTTTGTTGAGTATTCGGGTTGGTAAAGGGATAGAAAATATATTTGAGAAGTGGGAGATTAGGTAGCGATTTTTTTTTTTGCTACCCGATTTGCTATAGATTATTTTTGATGTTGATGGAATTTGAGTTATTTTGGTGGCCTTTGCAATGTATTATGGCTGCCTGTTTTGGTAGAAGGGCCACGTTTAAAAGTTTTTGAATAAAGGTATGATTTTGAAGTGGGTTTCCCTTAGTTGTGAGGAAGCCCCGCTCTCGCCAGATGTCGGCTGCTGAGTGGAGGATGTGGTAACAGTATTTAGAGTTGGTGTAGATATTGACTGACTTATTTGTTATGAGGGTGAATGTTTTAGTGAGTGCTATTAGCTCAGCCTGTTGGGAAGTGGTGTTTTAGGTAGGAATTGAGCTTCAAGTATGTGATGTGAGTCGGTGATTATAGCATAGCCTGGTAGAGTGGTTCCGTGTTTTGTCTTGATAGCACTACCATCTACAAATAGCATAGAGTCAGGAGAAGAGAGGGGTTCTGAAGTTATGTATGGGAAGGGTGTACTGAAATGAATGAGGGTTTCAACGCACGAATGTTCGGGCGGTTGTGGAGTGTGGGGGAGGAGAGTGGCTGGATTTAGGCTGGAACAGGGTTGAAAGGAGAATTCTAACTTTTCGAGGAAGATAATGTGAAACTGCTGAAGACGAGAAGGAGAGAGATGAGAGATAGGTTTGTGGGAGAGAAGGTTTTGTAGGTTATGAGGTAATTTGATAATGACCTTCTGTCCTAGGGAGAGTTTCTTGCTTTCAAGTGTTAGGAGTGCGGCAGCAGCTAGGACCCGTAAGCAGGGTGCCCAACCCGTGTAGGTAGGATTAAGTTGTTTGGACAGGTAGGCAATGGGGGCAAAGGAAGGCCCCTTTTGGTTTTCTAGCATCCCAAGGGCAAGGCCCTGTTTCTCATGGACATACGGGAAAAATTCAGACTGAATGTCAGGCATGTGTAAGGCGGGCGCCTGGAGTAAGGCTTTTTGTAGTTTTAAGAAGGGAGTAAGGCTTTTTGTAGTTTTAATGGGGTATTTTGGACCTAGGGGTTCATTAGGGTTTCCCTTGGTGGCCTCATAGAGTGGTTTAACTAGGAGGCTGTAATTTGGAATCCAGGACCAGAGAAAACCTGCTATTTCCAGGAAAGAGAGAAGCTCCTATTTATTGGTGGGGGTAGGAATTGAGGTTATAAGATGTTTTTGGTTGGTGGTGATGGCTTTATGGCCTGGTGATAATTGTATTCCTAGATAAGCAAGGATTTTTTTGTGAAAGCTGGACTTTGGAGGGGAATACTCTGTAGCCCTTTTGTGCTAAGGAGTTCAGTAGTCAGTTGGTATTCTCCTTGGATATTTTGTGGGACTGCAAAGGGGGGGAGGTCGTCTATATATTGTAAGACGATACTCCGGGGAAAGGAAAGAGATTTGAGATCTGTAGCTAGGGCCTGACCAAAGAAGTGAGGGCTATTCCTGAATTCTTGGGGTAGGACTTTTCAAGTTAGTTGTTGTGAGTGCATGGTGTCAGGATCAGTACAAGTGAAGGCGAAGAGGTCTTGGCATTTTGGATGTAAGGGGATGGTAAAGAAGGCATCTTTTAGATTCAGAATGGTGAAATAAGTATTTGGGGTATAGTAGAAAGAATGGTATAAGGGTTTGGTATAAGGGGAATGGTAGGTACGACTGCAGCATTAATGGCTCGCAGATCCTGGATTAAACGATAAGTGCTGTTACGTTTGATTACTGGTAAAATCAGTGTGTATTTATAGGGTTCTAGATTTTTCTGTTTCATGAGGTTTCAGGGTTGGTGTGTAGGGTTAGGTAGATTTTTCCAATTTTCTGATTGGCGAAGGTCTGCATGCGGTTCTGTAAGAAACTAGTGAACAAACGTAAGAGGCAGGGTCTAAAAGTTAGAACAATAAATAGGAGAGTGAGTGCACCAATGAAAGGCAATAGTCAAGACACCCAGTTTGTGCGAAACCACTGATTCCATGACTCGGTTTGCTTTTTTTACGAATTTGCTGGGCTTTAGAGAGAGAGAGAGAGAGAGAGAATAAGACAGGGCAGTGGCCAGTCCCCCTGCCCCTAGACCTATTTTTATAGAAATTTTTAAAGCAACAAGAGGAGGAATTACCTGTATAGCTCGTTTGGCCCTTAGATTGACAGGTAGTGCACTAGGAACTGGAAGTGGCTCATGGGGTGGGATTAGGTTGATATTTGGGGTGAGATAGATTAGGGAGCAGGTTCCTGTCCAATTAGAAGGGAGACACATACAGGTGTTGGCCCCACACAAGTAGAAAGTCCCTGATTGGATGATACAGGGTGAGAGGTGGATAGAGAATTGATGGACAAGGGGTTGGTTTCGTTCATCTAACTCTGAGTTCCAGATGGTCAGGGTGGAGGAAAGAGCCGCCCCAATAAGTGGGGAGAGTAGAGGATTGTTAGCTAGGGTGACTAATTAAACATTCTTCGAAAACCATTTTTCTGACTGTTCAAATTCTTCTTTCTCTGTACAAATCTGCAACCTGCACAAACCTTCTATAACTTACATAAACCCTCAGCTTGCATGAACTTTCTTATCAAGAAATAACTGGCTTTCATAACAACTTGTTTCCTTTTTCTTTCAAAAGTATTTCCATTCCTTATACCTTCTATTATCAAAACCATACAATTCCTTTCTAGTCAGTCAAAAATCTCAACCTTCAGTGACAACCAAGCTGGCTTTCATTTTACCCTAGTTTCCCTTTTCCCAAAGTTTGATTAAAAGAGCCCTTAGTTTCTTCATATATTTGCCATACGTAGACCAACCAGCTTCTGGTTTGTGGTTGGAATAAGGCACACTGTTTTTCTACTTTAGCAGCAGTGGGAGTTGTCAGGATTACAGTGTGTGGACCTGTCCACGTAAGTCAGTCCTTGGGTGATGTAATGCTGGAAGCGCCTCTTGGACAGTCTTTGAACAAACAGTTTGCTGAGTAAACTGTAAATCCTGCAAGTACTTAGGGAAAGGGTGGTTACTTTTCTACACTTTGCAGCTAGAGTTTAAGTTCTAATGACCACTGCTTCTAGCTGGAATTAGCAGGTCCCAGCCTACAATAGGCATGGGGCATTGAGACAAGAGGAATAAAGGAGATACTATACATTAAATAAAGCAACACAATCAGACTGTCAATACCCACAGTAGAGATCTTCGAGGGGTAAATAAAACTCAAATATTCAGGTAAGGCATAGTAGATGGCCCTTGTGTTTATAAGAAATGAGATTAGTTTATTTGCTACTTGGAAGAAATACCTTAGGCTCGTGAACGATGTCCTTGGGCCTTCCCAGCATGCTGGGTAAGGTCAGGTCACAGGTAGCTGGAGCAGGGCTAGAAGGGACTGAACCCTCCCTTCATGGAGCAAGGGGGCAGCTTACCTTCTTGTGTCCCTCTTTCCACAGCAAAGATGTGTCCCTTGGTGGGAGGTAAAGAAGTCATCCTTGAGATCTAGGACCGCAAAGTGAGTAGTGTTTGAGGGAATGTGTGACAGTAACCTGTAGAGATTAGGGACTACTGGATGGAGGAGAATTACCACCTCATTGATTAGGCCTAAAGTTTGTATGAGGTTATAAGACCCTGAAGGTTTTCGAATAGGAAGGGTGGGGGTATTGCAGGGAGAGTGCATGGGGATGAGTAAGCCTTGATTTAAGAGGCAGGTAATTAATGGTTTAAGGCCTTAGAAACAGACACAGTTACACAGTAAACAAAGATTTTATATACAAATCATAAATTAAGAAGTTCAAATATGCATGCATTTTCTGACAAAGAGACAAAATTAAAAAGAGATTAGTTACTCACACAGCTTAATAGACAACTCTCCCTTTTAAGTTTTTTGGGGTGGCAGGGAGTTGTCAGCATAGAGGGGAAGAAGAGAGAAAGCAGACGGGTGGACAGCATGAGCAGCTGGATGGAAAGAAGGGGGGGTCAGAATGTGCAGGAGGGAGAGGAGGGGGTTAAAGTGGAAAGAAAGGTGCCAGTGGTCAGAGGAGTTAAAAAGATTTAGAGCTCTGAGGGGCAGGGGGAGAAAGGCCTAGTTACAGCCTGTAAGAAGGGAGGGGAAATAGGAAGAGTGGAGGAGCTGCAGCTGGTGGGGTGAGAGGATGGGTTGGAAAAGAGAGAGATAAAGTCTCAGGCTGTAAGGAGGGAGGAGGGGGCAGAAAGGGGAGAGACACCTCCACTACAGCCAGTGAGGAGGGAGGAGGGGATGGAGAAGAGAAAGATACAGGCAGAGCTGCAGTCTGTGAGGAGGGAATTTGGGATGAAGGAAGGACACAGCAGTAGTTTGCAAGGAGGGGGGAAGGAGTTAAAGTGCTCCTGGAGAAGGGAGGGGGAGAGAGTTGTAAATCTGTGGAGAAGGAAAGATCAGGAGTAGAGATTTCTCTTTTTTCTTTTTTTTTTTTTTACAGGGACAGAGAGAGAGTCAGAGGGAGGGCTAGATAGGGACAGACAGACAAGAATGGAGAGAGGTGAGAAGCATCAATCATTAGTTTTCGTTGCCATTGCGACACCTTTGTTGTTCATTGATTGCTCTCTCACATGTGCCTTGACCGCGGGCCTTCAGCAGACTGAGCCACCCCTTGCTGGGGCCAGCGACCTTGGGTCCAAGCTGGTGAGCTTTTGCTCAAGCCAGATGGGCCCGCACTCAAGCTGGCGAGCGGGGTCTGGAACCTGGGTCTTTCGCATCCCAGTCTGACACTCTATCCACTGCGCCACTGCCTGGTCAGGAGGAGTGGAGATTTTAAGTGAAGAGATTTTTGGCCAAAAATGACCTGTGTATAGAACAGGCGGCACATAGATTAAGGATAGGAGCAAAGATAGAAGAAAGAAAGCCTGTACTAAAGGAATTTTTGAGGCTTTCCCAGCCCTGTGGCAGAGATTATTGAGATTTTTTATTGTACTGTAATCAAAAGTAGTGTTTATATTGAGGCACGCTGTCCGCAAGGCTGAGTTTGACGAGATTTTTTGTAAGGCTTCCTGAAGGAGTAGTCTCTGAGAGTCGAGATTGGGAGGAGCGTATTGTGGGTGGAGAATAGAGAGACAGAAAGAGCATCCTCTGACTCTTTCAGCTATTCTGAGTAGAGTAGGTGTGGAATGTGAGGAAATCAATCGTTACCCGAGACCTCAGTCCCAGAGTAGTATAGAGCAACCTGGCTAGGTGCCTAGACTTTCGTAGAAGTCCCAGAGTAGTAGAGAGCAACCTGGCTAGGCTGCCCAGAGTAGAAACCTCCCAAACTGTAAACGCCAGAGAGAGTAGAGTGAGGGTGAGGGAAGGATAGAAGCTGCTGGAGATTGGGAAAGAGCAGAAATTCCTTACCTTCTCTTCTGGCAGGAGTTCGTGACAAGGTCAGATAGCCAGCCAATCAACCTGTGTCCACACAGCCAAACAGAATCAGGGAGCAAGCCCGGGACAAGCAACCGCTGCCCACTGCTTCTCTGGTAGTAAGTTTGGCTAGTGGAGGGGGATCGTCCAGGCATCCGGTAGTACCTTGTCCCGTGTTTCGACACCAAATGTTAGAATCCATGGAGTCTGAAAAGATCAGCATATAGGCTTTTATTGAAAGGAAACCTGCCGGCTGGTTCACAAGGGGAGTTGCGCTTAGTACGGGGTTGAACTGGATTTTAAGGTCTTTTTTGGGAAGGGGGAGTGAGAAGGGTCGTGGACATCATCTAATTGGCTGCTGGACAAAGGATTGTGACATCAGACATTCCTTTGGGGTTGGTCATCTGCTGCAAGCCCTAAAATGAGACTTACTGGCAGGGTTAAAGAAATGAAACCTAAGAATAAATACATTCTGAAGGAGTACACAGTCCAAATGAATCCAGTGTTCCCATAGATCTGTGATAGTGTCTTTCCATCCCCCACTTTCTAAGAAGTAAACATAGTCATCAGCTTGATATGTTCTTCTAGACTACCTTAGGATGGATGGATATGTATGTGGATGCATATACACACATAATGATGTATATACTTTTTATGTATGTAAATACTATTAAAAACAAATATTAACACTGTTCATATGGCCCTACAATTTATTTTTAAGAGAATGTCTTGGAGGCTTTCCAAGTTAGTACAAATAGATCAGTTTTCAGCCCTGAATTCCTGTTAGTACCCTCTGGGAGCTTTTGAAAATACTACTGCCTTTTTTCCACCCAGCCCAAATAAGTCAGTATCTCTGGAGCTGGGGTCCCAGAATTCTAATTTTTTAAAAGCTTTAGGCGATTCTGAAGTGTGGCTCAGGCTGAGAACTAGTCATATAGAACCACTTTTATTTTTTTTTTAAATTTGCTCATAGTGGTTTTTTTTTTTTTTACAGGCACAGAGAGACAGAGTCAGAGAGAGGGATAGATAGGGACAGACAGACAGGAGCGGAGAGAGGTGAGAAGCATCAATCATTAGTTTTTCGTTGCCGTTGCGACACCTTAGTTGTTCATTGATTGCTTTCTTACATGTGCCTTGACCGCGGGCCTTCAGCAGACTGAGCAACCCCTTGCTGGAGCCAGCGACCTTGGGTCCAAGCTGACGAGCTTTTGCTCAAGCCAGATGGGCCCGCGCTCAAGCTGGCGAGCTCGGGGTCTCGAACCTGGGTCTTCCGCATCCCAGTCCGACGCTCTATCCATTGCGCCACCGCCTAGTCAGGCTCATAGTGTTTCTTGTTTGCCATAATTGAACATGATAGGTCTGTACTGGCCCTTAGCATGCCCTTGTGCTTGTGCCTTTGTGTCTGAGTGTGAGTGTTTTCTCCAGGATGGGTGCCTCCAGGGGGAATGCTAACCTGAAGGAGAGATGTATTTACATTTTAACTGCTAGGTTGCCCACCCAAAAGCTGTGTCGATTTTGTTTCCTCCAAGAGGTTATGAGATTTCCTGTTTTCCACTCCATTGCCAATATTTGGTAGTGTCTATGTTTTTACATTTTTGTTAATCTGCTAGTGAAATTATATCCCATTTTATTTTACATATCCTCATTTTTAAATGAAGTTGAGCAGCTTTGAATGTTTATTGGTCATTTATATTTGTCCCCCTTACTATTATTTTGTTTGCTTCCTTATTTATTTGTAAGCTATCAATAAGTGGATATTTATCCTTTGTCCCTTAAATATGTTGAACATATTTTATCCATGTCTGTTGTACAGAGAATGTAAGTTTTGATACAATTGGGTTTGTCAAATATTTTTCTTTTGCTTTGTTTTGTATGTATCTTATTTAGAAAGCTCTTTCTAACCCCAAAGTTAAAAAACAGTTGTTGGCCTGACCCGGCAGTGGCGCAGCGGATAGAGTGTCAGACTAGGATGTGGAAGACCCAGGTTCGAGACTCCGAGGTCACCAGCTTGAGTGCGGGCTCACCTGGTTTGAGCAAAAGCTCGTCAGCTTGGACCCAAGGTCGCTGGCTCCAGCAAGTGGTGGCTCGGTCTGCTAAAGGCCTGCGGTCAAGGCACATGTGAGAGAGCAATCAATGAACAACTATGGTGTCGCAACAGCAACGAAAAACTAATGATTGATGCTTCTCTCTGTTCCTGTCTGTCTGTCCCTATCTATCCCTCTCTCTGACTCTCTCTCTGTCCCTGTAAAAAAAAAAACAACAAAAAAAAATCAGTTGTTGTTGTTTTAGTTATCATCCATAAGAAATTTACTTGTTTTAGAAAATACCCAAATTCTGGCATTATCCAGAATAATTTAACATGTTTATTTATAATTGTTATATAAAGTTGAACTGTTGAAACTTGTTCATCGAAGCATTTTAACTTGTATTAATGCTTTATGTCCCAGCATATATATTTTAAAAAATTCACACACAAATGAATATGAAAAAACTGCCAGTACCTGATTTCTGTCCCTGTTTTCCACTTGCATTCAAATACTTAGGTACCTTTTGACCCCATTGCAGTTTCCATACCAGCTATCAAAATGTATATATTTATATTTATCCTCTTTCTTAGACTTAGCACATGATATATATATATTTTTTTTTTCATCCTATTCTTGTTGTCTGATTATCATGCCATAATAGTATAGACATTCCTTTTCTTTTTCATGGCTGCATACTACTCCGTTGTGTTTATCTACACTATTCAACTGTCCTTTATTTTTGGCCATTTGGGATATTTCCTGTCCTTTGCTATGATACAGTGTAACAGATAATAATAATTCTGTGTTTACATATTTTCATGTATTTGCCAGTAGATTTTTGGGATAGATTCCCTAGAAATGTATTGACTGGATCAAAGGGTAATGCATGTGTTACTTTGCTAGAAATACCCCATGTTCCTCTTCATAAAGCTTATATACTCTTTTGCATCCCAAAGACTAGTAGATGAGAACACTGGTTTCCCCACAGCCTTGCCAAAGTGGTGTGTCATTTTTGCCAGTCTGATAGGTGAGAAATGGTGCCTCTCTAGTTTTAGGTTGCATTTCTCTTATTATAGGTAACATTGAACATCTTTTCATATGGGTAAGAGCCATTTGCATTTTTTTATAGAGTATGTGGCTTTTGTCTTCTCTATTTTTAGTGGTTCTCTTTATTTAGGGTATTCACCCTTTAAGGTTATTTGTTAACCTGGGAACATGTCCATAATATGTTGAGTGCAAAAAGCAAAATACTAAGTTGTATATTTAGTATGAATCCAATTGATAAAAGGAAAATATGTATATAATCTATGCAGCAAGACAGATGAGTGGTGTACAACATAAATATTATCACCAGTTATCTTTGGGGAGTGTGATTTATAGGTGATCTTTATGTACTTTTTTTATTTTGTTCTTTTCTGTATTTTCAAGATTTCTTGTAATAAGCATATTCTAAATCAGGAAAAACAAACTTCGGAAGTATATAAGATTAGCTGAAAGATATACATTGAATGATTATTATGATGTTGATTAATACATGTGTAAATTTTATTTAACTCACAGTATTCATTCATTAGTTACCTATTGAGTACTTACTATGCCAAGTAATGTTCTAGGTCAGTGAACAAAACACACAGCCCCTGCCCTCACTGAGCTTACAGTCTGATTAAGCTAAAGGACAATAAATATTTTTAAATCTTCACCCATCTACATTTTGTTATTTGCACTGCCTTTTGGATGAAATTTTTTTTGATGTGAGACATAATATACGAGTCTGTGTGTGTTTTCACCTGTGTCACTTTATGGGAAAAGCACACATATTTATCACTGGCAGAACTGATCAGAATTCAGAATAGAGTTTCAGAGGTGAAAAGCCAGAACAGGAGCCCTCTGACAATAGGTCTTTAGAGAAAAACTCCTGTTTTGGGGAGTTGTATGTGGTCTTCTGGAGAAGCTCTAGGAAGTATTAAGTGGTAGAGATAAGTTGGATAAACAGAGGAAGTAAGAGATTCTTTGGAAATGAGAGGGAAAAGTGGACCAGATACTAACATGTTGGCCCGCTTTGTCTGCCTGACTCCTGTGCTTTCCTGGCCCAGCTCACACGTCACCTCTCAGGAAACTTTCTGGCGTCTAAAGCCTGGGTGAAGATTCCCTGTGGGTGTGCCCAGCATCCTGTGCTTATCCCAATCATAGCTTTATTACAGTGTTACCTAGTTTCCTCTTTCCTGGGCTCTGTCAACCAGCTTTAAGCTCCTTGAAGGCAGGGACTTGACCTTGTTTTGTCGTCTATTTCCTGTATGTAGCACAGTGTGTGGCTGTAATGGACACTGATATTTTGAATTACCTCTTTGGCAAAAGTGTAGAGATGCATATATTTAATAAAATAAATATTTGCATGTACTTAAATGATAAGGGGTCTTGTGCTCTTTTGGATAGGGAGTACAGATACTAGGTTTTTTGTTTTTTTAATTGATTTGAGATAGGATGGGAAAGAGGGAGGAGAGAGATGAGAAGCATCAATTTGTAGTTGCGTCACTTTAATTGTTCTTTGATTGCTTCTCATACGTGCCTTGATGGGGGACCTCAAGCCAGTAACCTTGGGATCATGTCATGATCCACACTTAAGCCAGCAGCCCCACACTCAAACCGGCAACCTCAGGGATTTGAGCCGGGAATTTCAGTGTCCCAGGTCAACACTGTCCACTGTGCCACCATCAGTCAGTCAAGGCTTTAGGGTTTAACTCTTTAGTCCGTTCTTAGCCAGTTGACTTTAAAGAGAGTAGTGTGATCAAGGTGTATCTGGCCTGGTCTGGGGAGCTGGTTTTGTTAGTCTCCCAGTTGGCTGCTGCTTAACCTTACGTGGGAGAGGCTACCAGATAGAATCCAGGTACTTTGTTGCCTCCGTGTTACTCCTCTGACTACTGAGAATTCTTGTGCACATTTTGTAGGGGACCGAACACTTCTGGACATCCCTGTTAGATAAACCTACTTGGCATGGTGCTCAGTAGTGCTCAGTGTGGGTCAGCATATGTGTGGTCAGTGACTCATGGGCCCTTTCTAGCTCCAGCTCTCTTGTCTCATTTTTTCTAGTTCTCCTACTTTTGTCCCATTCTGTTTCTCTGGTCTTCCCCCTTCCTTGACCCCCCTCTTTTTACCCCTTTCACTCAATTTTCCCCTTTCTCCCCCTTTCCCCATATATATAATATTCTGCTCTAGAGCAGCCAGGAAGATCAAGGGCCTTTCTAAGCTCCCTAGAATAATTGAATTTTGCTTTTGGACTCTTGCCTTAGGCTGTTGAATCTGGTTAATACAGTTAACATTAGGATGACCAACTGTTACATTTGTCTGGGACTGTCCCAGGAAACCCCTTAGTCCCAGACGGTTGGTTGCCCTGGCTATGCTGACTTGGGAAACTGCTGCATCACCAGGGACTTGGATGGTTCTGAAATTTTGTTTTCTAGTACTTCCTTGCATTCATCATGTACATTTTTTCATCATAGGTTGTAAGATTAGGTAATGTAATGTCACAGGAAGTGAATAATCTTTCCTGTTTATTATTAGCCAAGGGCTTTTGAACAGTACTTGCTTCTGGAAGATAGCAGGCTGCTGAGTCACCTGAAGATGTGTTCTGCAGTATCCAAACTTCCTTATGGTCTCTGGTTCAAGAGGTGCTTTGCAGGGTGCTTGCCTGAATCCAGTTTACAGAGGCAAGTATTTCTTTCAAAGATGTACTGAAGGCTTGGAGTTTGAGAAGAATCCTGGTTTTTCATATGATCATTTCTCAGAATATAAATTTGCTTTAGAACATAGTAATTTAAAGCTAAGTTCTCCAGCAGCTAACATAACAACACATGGTTCTGTTTGTTATATATATGATTAGAATATTAATATTTAATAATGACAAAGATTAAAATTACAAATATTAGAATATACAATTATAAACATCAAGGGCCCTCAACGTGTTAGATGCTGTGCAATATTTATGTTCGAAACAGTCTCCAGGAGTTGATACAAGCACAGCCTTTTTCAGAAATGTAGATCCTGATCTAGAGAAAACCTTGGTATTTTTTAGTTTCATCATGACATCTTTAAACTGGCTGACGGCGGTCAAAGATTTGAGGCTGAAACGTAATCTAATGAAAGCATTAGCTTCAGACATGTGTTGTGGGTGTTTGGAGTCTTGGCCCTTCCTCTCCAAGGAGTGAGGGTGGAGCTATGAAGAGAGGCAGTACACAGAGAACATCACAGGACAACAGATAATATGCCTACAGAGTGTGATACCAACTTTAAGAGTTATAGGAATTATCAGAATAATTAAGTTTGAGTGCTTGCAGATAGATCAGTAACTAGCTCCTTAAGCCCATGGAGAAGTTGAAGGAATTTAAACCACTGGGGGGATTGAATTTATCTCGTTTCATATGCTGCTTTTGTTTTTCCTTAGCATGTTATGATTATATTAGCATTATAAAATATTAGTAGAATCTAAACTTTGGTTTAGGACTTTCCTTCTCGAAACTGTCCATCTGAAAGAAAATGGGCATTGGGTAGATTTCAAGCAGAGCAAGTACTTTTCAGCAATCATTCCTTTTTTCCATCCAGTGCTGATTGTGTCTAAAATAGATTTCAAATGGCTGATTTGTTTTGTTGTTTTAAACGATTATTTCATTACAGCTCTTCTGGGAAGCTTGTACTTAAAATAGGAGTGATGTGATTTAATTTTATAATTTGAGATGTCTAGGTAAACAAATCTTAATCTCACATAATTTGATTATCTCTTCATTTTTGTAGGGTTTGGGATAAAGTTATAAGTGGATCCTGTAAGATCCTGGTATTTGTAGCAGTGGAAATTTTATTAACCTTCAAAATAAAAGTGATGGCACTGAACAATTCAGAGAAGATAACCAAGTTTCTGGAAAATGTAAGTGTGCTTTATTTGATTCAATTATGAATCTAGAAAGGAAGTCAGCTTATTGTGACTGTGACCGTGCACTCAGGACCAGAGTCCTGTGCCCTGAAGGGACTACTAGGAGCCTCATCAAGAAAAGAAAAGGGTGAGCTCTGTCACTTCAGGATGAGTAATTCTGGTTAATGAAAGAAGACTGGTGTTTGAGAGACTTGGTTAGCGTCACTGTTGGAACCCCAGTTGGGTTTGCTAATGTGCTTACGTATAAACTGTGCATGTTGGGAAAGGTCTTAATGAGTCAGCTTTTCCCTCTCTGGATGTCTTAGAATACTCATAACCAGGTAAGAGGAAGACGTGAAGAGACTTATGCCTGAGGAATTTCACTGGATCCAAAATCTATTCTTTTTTTTCCTTTTCAGTCAATATTAACATTTGAACAGTGGCCAGGTAAATAATAATAAGTACTAAGTGAATGTGTGTTGAATAAACATTATAATAATTAGTGGCTAACCGTGCCAGGACTTACGTTAAGTGTTTCTCATGGGTTAGCTCATGTAATCCTATAACAGAACCCAGGTAGTTTAGGCAACCTGCCCAGGGCCACACAGTGTAGTGGGCAGTGCAGGATTTGAACTTAGGCACCTGACATCAGAGCTCCGTAGTGTGTCCTCGGGGGTCCTGTGAAACAGAGGGCCAGGCAGCAGCTTCTTGTGCCATCACTTTTTGAAAAATAGCAAGAATGCCCCACTGTGAATGAGGGAGACTGATGTTATAGATGCTGTGGTTTCAGGGACACTGGTTTTCTTGTTCACAGATTCCCCAGGACAGCTCAGATGCAATTGTGAGCAAGGCCATCGACTTGTGGCACAAACACTGTGGGACCCCGGTGCACTCCGCCTGAACGCTGTGGGCACTCTGCCAGGCCCGGCCTGAGCATTTTGTTGTGGGACCTGAAACACTAAAATGATTGAAAACAGAGTTCTTGCTTTGGTGCTCAAAGTGTCATTTCTTTTCCAGTATAATTACTTAATTAAGCCCCCCCCCCAACATTGTCATGTTGCAAAGCAGCAGAAGTACAAAGTTCCACTCTGAGTGCAGCTGAAAGGGCTGTTGGAGTTTCTAAAGCTGTTCAGTCAGGTGGGTAGATGCTTTAATGAGCAGTCCATAACCACACCCTGCCCCTCTTCTCTAATTAGCACCAACTTAGTGACTTTATAAGGTCTATTTCTAGAGTAAAGAATAACTTTCTTTTATTGACAATTTGGACTCAGCTTTTATTGATGCAATTCTGGTTTAAATCTAAGCTAACTGCTTTTGAGACCTTGTTTTTCTAAATTTAAATAAAGAATTTTCATTATTTTCTGTTTGTGCTATTTGGAATAAAACAGATGTTGAACAAAATGTGTCTAAATTTACCTATCAGGAGAGAGAATATTTGTTGTCATGTTGCTGGAGTCATGCTTATTCTTGGTGGCTCATTAAGTGTTGGGTACACTTCAAGGAGCAGTCTGTCACCCAGAATAGGAGTGGGAGAAATGGCGGGTGAAGTTTAATAGCTAGTGCCCCCAGCCGTATTGTGCCACATAGTGGTACCTGGGCAGTGACAGGCTTTGAGGCTGGTGAGTGAGATGCAGCCCTTTAAGACTGATTCAGCTGTCAGACTTGCAGGGACCTGAGTGGTGAGCTCCCCACCCCACCCCCAAAAGAGGAGGGAGATCATAAAATTAGGGAGTTATAAATTGGAGAATTCAATCCCTCCCTAATGTGTGAAATAACTGTTGAGAATGAGTTCAGAGCAAGCTGATTTGTTCACTAGCCTGTACTTCTGTAGAGCAGTCTACCTAAGGGTATTGAAGTTTTTAAATCAGTAGCAAAGAAATACTCAGAAGAAAATGTCTTAAGGCAAACAGCTGCCACCTGATAAGGTGGTGGCACAGTGGGTCGAACGTCGGACTGGGACGCAGAGGACCAAGGTTCAAAGCCCGGAGGTCTCCGGCTTGAGCATGGGCTCATCTGGCTTGAGTGTGGCATCGCTGGCTTGAGTGTGGGATCATACACATGACCGCAAGGTCTCTGGCTTGAGCCCAGTGTCTCTGGCTTGAACAAGGGGTCACTCACTCTGCTGTAGCACCCCGGTCAAGGCACATATGAGAAAGCAATCACTGAACAACGAAGGAGCTGCAACGAAGAATTGATGCTTATCTCTCTCCCTACCTGTCTGTCTCTATCTGTCCCTCTTTCTGTCACACACACACACAAAAGGCAAACAGCTGCCTGCCTACAGTGAATACTTCACATTTATTCATTGATTGCCTCTGCCCCTGAAGAACTTTCAGTCTAGTTAGGGCTGTGAGAAAAAAGCACGGAGGAATTCCTGCTCCAGTCGTCCTGCGGTGATCCTGAGGGATACATGAAATTCAAAGAGAAGTCGTAAGACAATTGTATATCCTTATTTTATGAGCCACATATCATTTGTATAACTAGTAAAATAGAGATTAGAAGGTCAAGGGATATTAGTGAATATTCCAAAAAAGGAAGAAAAAATTAGCGATCTTTCATCAAGGGGATAATTTCAAGGTATGCGCTTCTGCTTACATCGAGATGCTGATAGAAGACTGGCCTGTCCAGGTGGAGGTGTGGGAGGTGGGGAGGACGCTTCAGGGGCTGCAGTATTCATCTGCACAGTTGCAGGGAGGTCCAAATGACCCGAAAAGGAAGGCTTTACTGCTGAGGAGTTGGAAAGTAAGGACAATATTCTTCTTCAAGTGTGTTCTGTCAAACCTTCAGTAAAGCATTTTTGGCTATAGGGCGTGGGGGTGAGAATTATTTTCTAAGTGAGTCAATCTGAAACCAAGAGTTTTCTGAGAAAACTAAAGGGCTTCATCTCAGTAGAAGGGTTTTTTAAGGCACACTGGGTGGATCTAATTTCATTTTAACGTCTGAATTTTCTTCTGCTAAGAATTAAGTATTTTGAAAAACTGAGAACAGCATGATTTCATACATAGGTGGGACATAAAAGTGAGAATATGAGACATGGACAAGAGAGTGGTGGTTATGGGATGGGGGGAGGGAGGGAAGGGTGGGATAAGGAGGAGGGGAGGGACACAGGGAAAACCAGATTGAAGGTGACAGAGGACAATTTGACTTTTGGTGATGGGTATGCAACACAATTGAATGATAAGATAACCTGGAGATGTTTTCATTGTACATATGTACCCTGATTTATTGGTGTCACCCCATTAGAATTAATAATAATAAAATATATATATAAAAAATTAAAAAAAAAAAAGAATTAAGTATTTTGAAAACACTAATGTCTGCTACTTTTAGTGAGAAACACAGCTCCCCCAATTTCTCTATTCAAAACCTTTTGTCAGCATACTGCAAAATTCCTACTCTATGTTAATTAAGCCCAGAGCTTCTGTTGTAGCAAAACTGTTGTGGAGTTCTCCTTCCCTTGGAAAAACGGGGATTTGGCAGTACTAAATTGAGTTTCGAGTCCTTTCCTTTTGCAGTATTTTCTCAAAGCCAGGTGAGAAGCTCTGGTTCTGCTCTGCTAGGAAGTTTTGATGGCAAGGAAGGGGTGTGTGTGTGTGTGTGTGTGGTTTTTGCCCAATGACAGAGGGAATTGGTAAATTGTATGTACACAGGCTTGTGTATGGTTTAGGATACTTCTGGAAATGAGGTCAGGGTTTATTGGAATGAAGTGGGGTTTATTTGTTGTTTTTTGTTGATGGAAAGTTCCTAAAAATCATGGGACCACGCTCAAGTCACATGATACGTGGAAAGCACTCTGAAGGCCTCCGTCCCCTGTTGCTCTGGTTTGAAGCATGCCTGCCCCATTTTAATTGCCTAAGAATCCTTTCTTCCTCTGACCAGTCAGTCCCCTGTCACGTGGTCACCACACCCCTTCCTTGACTTGAGGCTTGTTTTTTGTCCCTGAGAGTGCAGAATCTGGAGGGAAGTCTGTGAGGACCAGGAGGGAGAAAATAGAGCATATCATCCCAGGACTGGTCTGAAGGCCTCTTGCTCAGAGGGACAGCCTCTACTGTGAGACGTTAAGCAGGAGGGGTGTCCTGAGCTCTTTGGGCAAAGGCAGCCTTGGTGGTGGTGGGCAGCTGGCAGGGAGTTTGCTCTGCATCTTGCACCTGCCTGTGGTCACACAGGGTAAGCAGCTTTTGTCTTCAGCTGGCTTCAGAGACCTTGAGGACGCAGGGGAGTGTGGGAATTTGTCTAGCGGGAGCTGGTGGCATTCCCTCTGGTGAGTGAGACAAAGGGCTGTTTCTCCTTTAGTGTCTGTGCCAAGTGAAATCGCTTGTGGCCCCTGGCACACACTGCCTGTCCAGATCAGCTTTTGCTTGTCCACAGTAAGAGGGATGGGGGGAGGAAGGGGGTGATGACAGCAGGAAGAAGGAATTTTCTTGGAGGCCAAGGATGGGGTGAGCTTGCTGCCCCTTCACTGCTTTCCTGACCATCTCTTGTCCTTTCAGCCTCTTTTTCAGCCTTATTATCTATGGAAGTTAAAAAGGTAAGCAGACAGTTAGTTGCTAGTGAGGTGACAATTCCCCACTTTACTCCTGGGGGCTGGCTTTATTGTGGGGAAACCTCAGGGAAAAGAAGAAGGTGATCTGAGAAGGACAGGGGAAAAACTCCTTGAAGTAAGCGTGTCTGACTGAGCTGGAGCTCCAAACATCGCAGCAGGTGCTTAATGTTCACAGCCCAAAACCGTGCCTAAAATTTAGGTATTAGTAGTTTACCAAGAACTTACACACGTACACACACATGCTAAGGTTGGCTGGACCTCACACTAACTTCTGCCCTTTTTGTCCATATCTTCCTGGTCTCCCATCACCCTCCTTTTCCTGCACTGCTAACAGGTAGCAGCCTGCTCCTTGTCAGTCGTTTTCACATTTCTTTCCTTAACCCGCTCCTGCCTGCTGGATGTGATGTTGAGGTTTGTGAGGGAGGCGAGCTTTGATGGCTCCCTTTTAAGTGTCAGGAGGCCGCCACAGTGAGCCTGCACCCCCCACCTCCCATTCCTCCCTCTTCTCTTCTGGTTCATTGGTTTTATTTATTCTCATTCAATCATGAAATAAATTTGAATGCACTCATTATGGGCTGGGTACTGGACATAATTGCTGAAAAAGTCATGCTGTCTGCCCTCTTGGAACTTAAAATCATTCAGGGAAGATAAATATTAAACAAGTATGTATTTTGTTCTTAGTCCTAAGTAAAGTACCTTGTAACCCAAGGGGAAAGGTAACCTGGGCTGTCCTGTAAGCTCCAGAGAAAGGTTCGACTCACTCTGAGACGTGTAGTTCTTTGTCTCTTTCCCTTATTAATGGAAGAGGTGACAGCCCAGGCTGGGGCAAGAGTGGGGTTGATGGGAGGGTCTGAGTCTCTGCCCTGCTCTGCCGTGCCTCTGCTTCCTCATTGCCAAACAGCAATTCTTTTACATTCCTTGCCCCTCATTGTGGTTCTTAGCATCAAATGAGTTGAATGTGAAAGCATTTTAAGAAACAAGAATCTCCACGGAATGGTGACCGTTTTGATAGATGGTTTGCCAGAGTGTGGCCAGGCACTGCCTCTGTTTGAAGGTGCCTGGGCTTCAAGGCCTGACAGCCCTGCGGGCCCTGAGAAGTCCTTGATCAGCTTTCCAGCAAAAGCTCACCCTTCTGAGCTGTAACACCTCAGGCACCACTCCTTGAGCAGTGCTCTTTGAAAGTCTCTCATTTAATGACCTGGAACTTCTACTAAACTTTCCTTGTGGTTTCCCTCTAAAATGCAAGCTCTGTCCCTGCCTGGTTGCACAGTGGATAGAGTATCATCTGAGAGCACCAAGATCACTAGTTCAATTCCAGGGTTGCCAGCTTGTTCCTGAGGTTGCAGGTTCAAGCCGTGGTCAGGGCACATATGAGAAGCAAGTAGTGAGTGCAAAACTCAATGGAACAATGAGTTGATGCTTTTCTCTCTCTCCTTTCCTCCACTCTCTTCCTCTCTCTCTCTCAAAAACAAAAATAATAATAAAAGAAAAATAAAATGCAAGCTTCTCAAGGCTAGAGACGGTCTTGTTCCCTTTCGCACTATCCCACTCTACCTAGTACAATGCCTCAGGCATGTTTTCTCCCTGAAACCAGGCTGTCCCCAACCCATCCCTAAACATCCTCTCCTCACTGTGAGCTACATCCTCCTATCTCTTAGATTCAGCTCAAGCATCCCCTCCAGGAAGCTCTCCTGGCTCTCTGCCCTTTACCTTGTTTCCTTCCTTGGCACTTGGTATCCTTTCCCCCACATTAACACATTAGTTAGGAGTGAGCTGTTTGTGTCCACACTTGCCTTCCAGATCCTTGAGGGCAGAGATAGGAATGCTGCCCTGAAACAAGTCTTTCCTGCAGACTTTGGAATGCCAAAGCATATGGGGGTAGAATGCTGCCCTGGCAAGCACTGATAAGATTGTTTAATGGGAGCTTCTGAACCTTATAGCCATTTCCTGCATACCTGCAATGTTTTAGTTAATCATCCTTCTCTGTCTCTGAGTCTATGCTCTGCTAATTTGCTTGCTGATTAAAGAAACAAATAAATGTGACGAGGCTGCAGAGATCTGGGCTCTCAGTCCTAGAGACTGGGAGTCCCCTGTTCTCATCTTTTCTTTATGTTGTATGTTGTATGTTTTTTCTTAAAGTCCTGCAGCGCCTTCCTCTCATGCACACCTATTGCTGAGCTGGCCTCTGCAGTATAGAAATCATGTCTAATTCCTTCTTTCACTTCCTCAGTGCCAGGCACCTTTCAGTCCGACTGGGCTCTCCAGGGATATTAGATGAACAAAAGGATGGCTGGCTCAGTATTCATTAAGACTCCTCTGGTGACAAGTAATAGGACTGTTCTGGTACTGGCTTACTTAAAGGAGACTCTACTGTAGGATACAGGGGTGAGGCTCAGACACAAAGGGCAAGGGCTGGATGGAGTCTGGGACAGGACTACCGAGACTGGACTCTCTTACCCGATTTCTGTTGACCTTTGTCTGCAGTCCACATAGCTCCGGCGAAAGGTGCCTTACCCTAAGACCCTAGACTTGTGTGGTGGTACAGTCCCTGGGGAGGGAATGTTTTGGCCCTAATTCCTGACTCTGTGGGACAGAAGGTGTACAGTGTGGGTTTGGTGCTGTCCATGGTCCATCATATGTACCCACAGAGATGGAGGGCTCATAGAGCAAGCACATGATGCCACGACGAGCCTCCTGTGTCCGTGGCAGTCTAGGGTGGTGAATGAGGGCCTTTGTCACAAGGTCCACCGTGAACTAGGAGGACACTTTCAAACACTTTCCACTCTATTTAGCAAATCCTTGAACTGGATATGTAGCCTGGAAAGGTGCCAGGAGCACTAAGTCTAAGTGGCTTTTCCTTCACTGTTTATTCTGGTTTATGTCAACCAGCCTGAGAGTGGCACAGCCAGTGCTTCTAGATGGGGGTAGAGTGGGACCACTTCGCTGGCGGCTTTGGTGAACAGCACCACATGGCCAGGCATTTTATTTATAAGCATATCAAGTCTAGTTTATTCTGGAAGTCTTTGGAAAGTCAGTTCTGCCCAGCTCCTTCCCCTGACCGGGGTCGAGTGGGAGGCTTGGTGGCCACGGGTGGCATCTGCTGTATTTATTTGCCCCTGACTGCTTGGGAAGGTGTATGGGTTCCTCCGGGTGTCCAATAGCTGGGTCTCTAGACTGAGTTGGGCTCAGCCAGCCCTGGTGACAAGTGTATGAACCTGAATAAGGTCAGTCTGGGTAGGTAGCTGCTGAGGCTGACTGATTTCACGGCGGTGGCACACCTCTGCCTGAGGAATGTTGGAGCTGGAAAGAAACTTGCTGGTCCCCTCCCCAATACATAAATAAGAAAAGTGAGCTTCTGGGTGACCAAGGAGGTTATACTAGGTCACTGGGGGGCCAAGCAGCCTCTGTAACCCAGGTGTTCTGGCTCCTTGTCTAGACTGTATTGAACTCCAAGCTACCACCTCATTCTGAAACACTATCCTATATGTTCTCTGAACCTTAAAAATCTCTTCATCTGGACTCGACATTGTACAATACTAATAGTCACCTCACAGAATTGGTAGGAGGATTAAGTATAGGACACTCAGAGCCCTTAGGTCAGTGCCTGGCACAAGACAAGCTCTCACAAGTGAAAAACTGTTCTGAGAGAGGTGGCACTGTGACTTACAATTTCCCTAAGACTGCCTTAGAGGAGATTGTTTCCTGAAAAGGGTCCTGAGATTAGAGGCACTTAATAGGTTCTTTAACTCATGCATTTGAAAGGGGCTCCTTATGAGCCCAAGGTCACTGCCTTGAGCAAAGGGGTCAATGGCTCAGCCTGAACAAGAGGTCACTGGCTCAGCTGGAGCCCCCCAGTCAAGGCACATGAGAAAGCCATCAATGAACAACTAAGGTGCGGCAACTATGAGTTGATGCTTCTCATTTCTCTCCCTTCTTGTTTCTCTCTTTCTCGCTAAAAAAGAAGAAAAAAAAAAGAACCTTTTTAAACTTTAATGAGCATAGGAATCTCCTGGGGGCCTTGTTAAAATGCAGATTCTGGTTTAGTAGCTCTTGGGTGGGACTGGGGTTCTGTATTTGTATTCTTCTCCCTGATGATGATACCAATACTACTGGTCTTTGGACCACAGTATGAGTAGCAAGGACCCAGGGAGTGTAGATTTCACCAGAGTATGAAGTTTACCCTGATTGCTAAAGAAAGAGATACGCCACAGAGAATGCTACCTGCCCATGTCATTTTCTCACTTTTATTTTATAGTACTTTAAAATTTTTTTCCATTGATTTAAGAGAGAGAAGCATCAAGTCATTGTTTCACTTAGTTGTTGCTTTTTGTTGTGTACTCATTGGTTGCTTCTCGTATGTGCGCCAGGTTGATGCTTTATCCACTTAGCCACCCAACCAGGGCCCATTATTCTCATTTTAAGATGATTAGTCTGGCTTTATTTCTAGGCAATTATAGGGTTATTGCTTAAAGTTTATAAAGCACTTCATCAAAACCTGACTAGAGTCTCAGAACTGAGACATGGATGTTCCCCATGGATTGTTCTCCTTGCTGGGTCACTGGAAGTGGTTTCACTATAACCTTATCCCAAGTCAGCTTACTACCAAGGATGGCTCTGTGGCAGCTAACCAGCCATATGCACCCTCTACTTCTGTCTTACTTGCTAGACCTCAATTTTATTTGAAGTAGGAATGTGTTAAGAAAACTTTATTTCCCAGCCTCTTGTGCAAAGAGGAATGGACGATAAGATGGAGGCCAAGTCATTAGGTAAGACTTCTAGAAAAGGTTCTTATTTAAAGACAATTTTCTCAGCAGGCAGGTAACCTTATCTTTTACTTCCTGCTAGGAACACATACATAATGACTGGAATTCCAGCAGCCATTTTGGAACATGAGGCAACCTGGAGGGTAGAAGCCACATGATAAGGATGGTAGGGCAGAAAAATAGAGCTATGGCACATTGATGGTATTACAACTCGTCCCTGTTTAACTCCAGACTTCCTTTACATTAAAAAAAAAAAAATCCCAGTTGTTTCAGCCACTGTTTGGGTCTTTTGCTACATGAAGATTGAAGAACCCATAGCTAACTGACACCAATACAGCAGATGCAGGTTGGCAGGACAGCCACGTGTTTAAATCTGGGTCTAAAACTGTCCTGTAGGGACAAGGGAATTGAGAGTCAGAAGTCTGAGGTCCTCAGCTCAGCTCAGCTGTCAGCTAGTGGTGTGACCCTGTTTCTTTTAAGCTTTGGTCCCCTCACCTATAAAAAGGGGATGGCGAATGAAAGTACCCAGCACTGTGCCAGGGTGCAGAGCTCATTCTGCTAGTGCTGGAAGGGTTGTCTCAGGGTGGCATGAGGATAGAAGGACCAACCAGCAGCAGCAACCAGTGCTGATGTGAGCCATAAGGGGACTGCAGGGATGCAGCTTCGGTACAGGCAGTAATACATCCTTCAGAGCTTCCACTGGGTGCAGGCCATGGTGCGTCGAGGGAGGCAGAGTGCCACTGCCTCTGTTGTAACCAGAAGAGTTGAGCTAAGTGGCCCTGTTACCATCAGTGTTCTGTGAGTGTGGCTTTTTAGGAGGAAGGGGGACAGCATGAGCAGCTTTCGAGTGGGCCATCAGAAACCCGCCCAGTATCTTCCTCCACCCGCTCATGAGCCCTAAGCTGAGACCCAGGGGGTGGCTCAGATGACAACTCAATTCCCTCCGTTGCTTTGCTAATGAAACCCAAATGACTCTAACCTAGCCCCTTGTTCCGAGCCAGCCCAGTGGACTGAGCTGTTAACAAGGACCGCACATTCTCTGAGACTGATGGGAAGCTACAGTAAAAGGTTTTCAACCACAGTGGAATAGTCACACCTCTTCTGTCCAAATCAGAGATTTTTCTTTTGCTTCAATTTTTTAAAAGCTATCCTCCAAACCTGGAGCCACTGCTCTTCGTCCTCCCTCTCTTCTTCACCCCAGTTATTTATGTTTGGTACCTGCACTGTTTCAGCCCAGGCAGAGCCAGTAGGTTCCTGGAGGGCAAAGTCCATCTCTGTACAGGGAACTGAATCATCCAGGGGGCTCATCCCCTGGTGTGAAGGTGGTGGGCAGAGACCCAACGTGGGGCTGCTCGCTGGGAACTCCCTGCTGTCCTGTGGGGCTCTTTTTCTGACCAGGTGCTTGATGGTCTAAAAATGCCTGCATTTCAGGCCCTGGCCAGTTGGTTCAGTGGTGGAGCATCAGCCTGGTGCAAATGTCCCAGGTTTGATTCCTGGTCAGGGCACACAGGAGAAGTGCCCATCTGCTTCTCCACCCCCCCACACCCCTTTCTTCTCTTTCTCTCTCCTCCCCCTGCAGTCACAACTTGATTGGTTCAGGCACATTTGCCCTGGGTGCTGAGTAGGTTGCAAGCATGGCCCCAGATGGGCAGAGCATTGGCCCCGGATGGGGATTGCCAGGTAGATCCCGGTCAGGACGCATGCAGGAGTCTGTTTCTCTATCTCCCCTCCTCTCACTTGGAAAAGAAGAAAATGCCTGCGTTTTCTTATTGTGGCCTGTTCCTAGATATGATGGAAGTAGGTTTTTCCAAGTAGACTTGTTACACACAGGTAAGTGTCCTTGTTCAAGAAGACTAGAGGAAACTGGCACAATATGTATTTTCTTTTCAAAATAAGTTATTTTCTTTTTTTAATTGTAACTTTTTTTTTTTTTTTTTTTTTTTTTTTTACAGGGACAGAGATAGAGTCAGAGAGAGGGATAGATAGGGACAGACAGACAGGAACGGAGAGAGGTGAGAAGCATCAATCATTAGTTTTCGTTGCCGTTGCAACACCTTAGTTGTTCATTGATTGCTTTCTCACATGTGCCTTGACCGCGGGCCTTCAGCAGACTGAGCAACCCCTTGCTGGAGCCAGCGACCTTGGGTCCAAGCTGGTGAGCTTTTGCTCAAGCCAGATGGGCCTGCGCTCAAGCTGGCGAGCTCGGGGTCTCAAACCTGGGTCTTCCGCATCCCAGTCCGACACTCTTATCTACTGCACCACCGCCTGGTCAGGCTGTAACTAAAATTTTTAATGGAAAAAGGATATGTGTATGTGGAGATACAAGGCAGTAAGATAAGAGGGTTCACAATGAACTCTGACTCTATACCCCAGCTCCAAGTTCCCTTCCTCAGCAGTACTGACTGCTGTTGTTCAAATGAGAGCATGGAACTGTGTGTACTTTTCTAGGCAGGATGATGTAACCAAGTCAGTGAGAGAAGTGAGGAAAATTCAAGGTAGTTAAACTGCAACAAGAGGCTCTTGTTGCCATGGCTGGATGGGTGCTGGGCAATGGGGTAAGGCCGGAGCCGGTGCTGGTGACATTGATCATGTTAACGCTGGCTTGGAAAAGTGTTCCCGCCATCCCAACAGCAGGGCAGCACACAGTGTGAAGAAGGCTAGCCTCTTGCCAGGTGATATTTTTGCTATTTGGATCCCAGGGCCTTGTAGAGCCAGCACACTGGAGCTTTTGTGAGGCTGCCAAAGACTTCAGCGTGGCCTAGGTGCCAGGCAAAAAGGCCCTGGGGTGCTTTCACACACGCTGTCCCAGTTGGCACAGCTGGGCAGGCCCACGGGGTGCTGGGCCCGAGCCCTCTACCCTGGTCCAGTCAGAGGGCGAACTTTCTGAGACAGGAAGCTTAGCCGTTGTGTAAAGTGTTTTCAACTGTGCAGCTGACGAGATGGGCTGCTCTCTCCTGGGTATGAAGTGAGGGTTCTAAAATCCAGACTTTGTAAAGGTGGAGTCCCTCATGGACCCCGAGATCCCCCCCTGGACTCGCTGTTAGTGACAACAGACTGACTCTCCTCCCTTCCTTCCACCTTTTTGTCTCCTGTTTTTTTATTAAAGAAACAATGATGGCTATATCACCATACAAGAACCAGCAGACCACTGAACCTTGGAGACCCCGGGAGAGGTGGTCTCAATCCATCACGAGGAAAGAGAGACACAGGCGTCTGGGTGTCCAGCTCAGCACAGCACGCATCTTAACTGCTCTCAGGCCTGGAAGAAGCAGCTGTTCTGTTCAATTCTGCTCCCACCATTTGCTCTTCCTGTCTCTTCTGCAAACAGATTCACTTAACAAGGCGCTGGGGTACTTCGCCATGAAAATATTGGATGAGCATGGCTGGCTATTATGAAATAAGGAGAGCATTTTTTGATTAACGGCACATAAAGAACCTTTCTCTTTTTAACCAAGAATAGCATCTAGGAAAGGGACTGGCTGCACGCCCACGACTGACAGATGCTCTTCCTCTGTGGCATCAGGCAGCGCTCTGTTCTCTTCCAGCCTTTGCCGCAGCACTAGTGGGACCCAGTGCCATCAAGTGCCTCTTTTGACATGATTTCCCTTGCAGGAAGTAATAAATAGTGGCAGAGTGTCTCAGGGTTGTGGGAGGTCCCTGCTGCTGGAAGACCGAGCTGCCCACTGATGGAGGGGAGGGAGGACTGGGTAAAGGAAACAGCTTCTCTGACCTGGAGGATTGCTGACGGTTGGGCCTCTTTTCTGATCTCTGGTTCTCATGGTCTGAAGGTAATGTGATCACTTAAGCTGAGCAGCTGGTATAATTGGATGGAAGCTGAGAAAGTCTGAACTCAAAGAAGTGAGGCCTTACAGGGAGATTAAGAGCAATGCTTCAGAAGTCAAACAGACCTGAGTTTGGAAGCCACAGGTGTTGGAACGATTAAATAGAACCATGTGTGCAAACGGCTAGCACAGTGCCAGGTATGTGGTGTATGCCTGTTCTGTGGGAGCAGTGATTGGTGCTGTCGGCAGGCACCAAGAGCCGAGAGCTGTTTAGAAACGAGGGTGCCACACGTCAATAGCACAGGGGACAACCGTTTGCTCATTCTGTTTGGTTTCCTTTGAGCGCATGAGTACCCTTGCTCCTCATTAGAGTCCCGGGGTCAGCAAATGGAGGCCTCTCTTGGACACCAGTCGGTCCCCAAAGGCCTTATCAGCTCTGGTTGTCCTGAGGTGATCACCACAGCACAGTCCCCCTCGCAGGGCTCCAGAGCCACACATGGTGCAGAGCCTTCCCTGGATCCTGTGAGCAGGAGGATGTACATGTTGGGTGGCCCACGATGACAGCAAGGGTTGCACACTGGAGATTGGCATTTTATCGGTAGGCCAGTGGGAGCCAAGGCAGATGTCAAGCAGAGGTGTGACATGAGCAGGTCTGTGTTTGGATAGAGGACTCTGGCAGCGGCTTGGACAGGTGAAAGCCATAGGGAAGGTGACTAGCCCTGTGGGCAGGAGAGGGGCCCTTAATGAAGAGCAATGCAAAGGCTTTGAGAACTAATTGGCAGGTGTTCATGAACAGCTGGAAGTGGAAAGAAGGTGACTTCTAGGTAATGCCATTCCCTGAAAAGGGACTAGAGAGGAACAGGTGGGGGCAGGGGGGTGCATCTGGCAGACAGGGAAGCATTGTCTGGGACAGAGGAGTCTGAGGTGCCTGAGGAAGAGATGGACATGCAAACCATAAGAGCTGATGCTAAGGCCTAGCTCTGCCAGGCACAGTGCTAGGTACCTTGCACATACCGCTTTCTCCTAACAGCCCTATAAATTATTCCCATTTTATAGATAAGGAATTTGAGGCACAGTGACATTAAGAACAGTGACCAAAGTCACACAGCTAGTGAGGGGCAGAACCACAATTTGATCTCAGGGCATGAGGGCTCACATCTGCTCTTAATGTCTACACTACACTGATGCTTTGTGACAGCTGGACACCGGGGTCAGGCACTCAGAGCAGATCTGAGTTGTAGCTATGGAGTCATCTGAGTCCAGGGTGGCTCTTAGGACCCATAGAGAGCCAGCCAGGGAGCATGGTGGCATCAAAATTATTCGCTGGATTAACATGCAGGTATAAAAACACTCCATCACGGAAGCTCCCTCAAACTTGGGGTGTGGCAGAAGGCTGCAGGCAGTGTCTTAAGCATCACTGCTTGAGGCCCACAGGCCCCTGCAGGGTGCTGTGTCCAGAGGCGGGGAGAGGCAGGGAGAGGTCCGACGAAGTAGACAGACTAGCCTGGTTGACTGCAGCGTTAAGATGAGCCCCCATGAAGACATGTGGGAGAGGGCAGGTCTTGGTACCAACCAGCTGGTCTCGGTAGGCCAGCCCGAAGTAGAGAGGGGTGGAGGCATGCGGTCAGACAGCAGGTGGTCTGAGGGAGAGGACTCTAAACTGTTCTGAGTGACTGCCTTGACCAGACTTATCTAAGGCTCTCTCTTTCCTAAGGACTAGGTTTAGCATTTTAAAAATTCAGATAAACCCAAATCTTAGAAAAACTGATGCCCCTAAGGACAAGAGAGGACATCTAATTCAATGTTTCTACTTTCCAGATAAGGAGGACATAGAGGTCCATAGAAAGTGACTTGGCCAAAATTGTCCAGTTATATGCCATGACAGGGACACCACTTCTCTGTCGTGGGATGGTGTAAACCTACTGAGAATGTGGAGCCGTGACCTTTCCTTACTTCCCAAAGGTTTCCCTTTAGCATGGGGCCAGTGTCCCTTTTTCTTGCAAGGCAAAGCCTGTTGGGGGTTCTACTATAGCCTTCCTTTCTGGCCCTTTCACTCTACTGGATAGCTGTAGTAAAGTTCTGACGGTTAGCTTCATTAAGTGAGAGCTCTGGGGGTGAGGAGAATGCAGGATGAGAGAGAAGCTCCCCCTGAAACCCTACATTCTTTCTGCAAACCCCACGCCCTGCCGGCTGCAGCCACTCCCACTCAGTATCCCTCCGCGCACAGCTGAGGGCGTGCGTGCTCAGACACGGATACAACGCTGCGAGGTGCTGACTTCCAAGCCCCGCTTTGCTACTGCTGTCTGCAAAGACATCAGCCTCGCACATGCTGCTTCGCTTCTCCGAGCCTGGAGAGTCCCAGGCAAAGACAAAGCAGCTCCCTTCGGATTGTTCTCCAGAACCCCCACTGCCCAGAAGTGTGATTCCTGGACCAGCGGCATCAGTATGCACTAGCAGCTAGTTAGAAATACAAACTCTCAGGTACCCCACCCCACCCCAGACTTATTGAGTTGCACCTGTACTTTGACCAAGGCGATTCCCAGCCATGGTGCGGAAGGGCAGTGCCAGCAAGCATCGCAGCCCCTCTCGCTTCCTGCCAAACCTTCAAAAGACAGTTAGGTATAGGAGGTTAAGTGATCAAGTTCTTTGCTTTACAGTACAAATACTCAGGTTTCTCAAGAAAGGAATCAGACATCAGAGTAGAGCGGTCTGAGGCTCTTGCTTCCAGGTAGTGACACCCCAAAGCAGGGGTCCCCAAACTTTTTACACAGGGGCCAGTTCACTGTCCCTCAGACCGTTGGAGGGCCGGACTATAAAAAATACTATCAACAAATCCCTATGCACACTGCACATATCTTACTTTAAAGTAAAAAAACAAAACAGGAACAAATACAATATTTAAAATAAAGAACAAGTAAATTTAAATCAACAAACTGACCAGTATTTCAATGGGAACTATGGGTACGGATGCATCCTGTGCTCCTCTCACTGACCACCAGTGAAAGAGGTGCCCCTTCCGGAAGTGTAGCAGGGGACAGATAAATGGCCTCAGGGGGCCACATGTGCCAGAGGTAGTTTGGGGACCCCTGCCCCAAAGGCTCCCTAAGGCACTGTTGCAATCTAAGGCTGTCTGGTAGCTGATAAAACCTGGTGACTGAGCCTGACCTGTGGTGGCGCAGTGGATAAAGAGACGACCTGGGAACACTGAGGTCGCCAGTTCAAAACCCTGCACTGGTCTGGTCAAGGCACATATGGGAGTTGATGCTTCCAGCTCCTCCCCCCTTTCTCTCTTTCTCTCTCTCTCTCTCACTCTGTGTCTCCTCTCTAAAATGAATAAAATAAAATAAAAGATAAAAATAATAAAAAATAAAACCTTAAAAAAAAAAAAACAAACCTGGTGACTGAGTGAGTTGCCAAGTTAATTTACATTCATCACTCCCAGATTTTTAAAGGACGAATAGTTGGGTAATGCATTTTAGATGTTCTTAAAACACTTTTGGAAGAAAAAGTCCTGGCACACAAACGTTATCTAGAAAGTTAATTTATGTGCAACAATCCTTTCTTCCCCGGGGCTACCAGATTCGTGAGGTTGTCCTATATCTCCCTAACTCTTAAATTAGCTGATGTGCTGACTCACCACCGCCCACCACCCCCACGGCAGCCAAACTAAGTATTTTGGGTGGTTGATAAAACACACAGGAGGCAAGAAAGTGATTTTCTTAAGACTTTCTTTTTTTTGTTTTTAAAGAAACTGCATACATCATCAAAGACAAACAATAATTTAAATACCATGCAGTTTCTGTATGTACAAAACCTTGGCCATAGAGATCCAGTTTAATTTGTATTCTATTTACATGGTCTTCCTCATACAGCCGTTCATCTGTTAAATTAGAACACAAGAGAGCGCTCCTATACAAAGACAAACTATGTACAGACACCCAGGAAGCAACTGGAAAAAGCAACCGGGTTGGGTGTTAACAGACAAATGGGAAGAAAGAGTCCTTTAAGGTGACCTCTGCTCGTAGGCTGTGCACAGGGGGAGCTGGAAATGTCATTCATTGCAGCACACACCACAATTTTCATTCAGCAAATATAAATACACGATCATAAGCGGGAGAAAAATAAACTCAGAGGTTTTCACTTTTCACATCTACCATCACATTGTTTGGTGTCTCTAATCTGATATAAAGGCTAAAGTTTTAATGGGTTTTCAGGGCTTTGAGGGCCTTTGGGAAGAAGAATGCAATTTTGAAAGAGCACATGAGCTGATCAGTGGCACTGTTCTGTCTAAGGCGGGATGGGGAGGGTGGGGCAATGCCTGATTTTCAGAAGGAAACATTTCAATCTGAGAAATTTCACATCTTTCCTTTGGTGATAATCCAGATGACAAGAGGAAATTTATACACAAAAAATAAACCTTGACTTCCAAACTGCAGCTTCTTCAGGAAAGTAACACACTGTAAACCAGCCAGGCCATCTCTCCCCATCCCCCACCCCTCACTAATTTGTCATCTTGTGAAGTAACACACATTGTTCAATCGTCATAACAATGTGGCAAAAGAGAAATTTGGATAGATTTCTATAAAGACCTTGAGAAAGGACAGAGACGGCAGAGAGCCATCCTGTGGTCCACAGAAGCTGCTGAGCCACTTACAGGGTTTGAAACTGCCCACCTCCATGATGGGTGCACTCCGGGCATGGAGGATGCACCCAGAGCTCCTGCAAGTGACTGCTGGAAACGGTGCTCTGTGGGAACAGAAGCGGAAAATGTGCTCCATTTCTTCCATGCATACGTAGACTGCAAAAGTAGGGCACTTTGGGCAGAAAACTTGGACTGCTGGTTGGCTGGCTGGCTGCAGGGAAACTGATCTGGGCCTCATGTCTCTAGGGAATCTGAAAGGCCTCAGAACCAAGGCCTGCAGAGGGCCCACTGGTCTTGGTGGGCGGAGTCCAGGTCATAAAATGAGTTCCCTTCAGACTAGCTCCTGGGCCCGGGGAAAGCCTGACCATGGAGCCAGGGTGCTGTGAGCTGCCTGAAGCACAGCTGTCAGAAGAAGTTCAGAATCAACTCCTGGCAAGGCAGGCACCTCCCTAGAACATGTGCCTGCCGTAAAAAAGCCAAACGAAAGAGCTCTACATCTTTTGTTACACCAACGGCACATTCAGGTGGCAGTAAGCCTTTTGGGAAGCCATGCTAAAATCCTGACCACACACATTTTCCCTGAACAGTACTTCTACCCATGTCAGTCACTATTCAGATTCAGTGTTAAAAGTAAAAAAGATGTCATGATGGCGTCCTCCTGGAGCTGGGCAGTGACATGCTCGCTCCAGGTGCTGCAAGGAAAGCTTACAACAGCTTTGCCATGGCTAGTGGGTACTGCCTGAGGAACTGCCCTGAGCTCCCCCCAAAATATGCACAGAGCCTGGGCTACTGCTGGCCATAGGGGCTTGGAGTGCCTGCAGAAAAGTAAGTGGCCTCACAAATGGGTGTGCATCTCAAGAGTAACTTGCTTCCTATCCAATTTTAGGTGGGGACAGTTGTACTCTTTTTTTGTGAAGGCCAGGCTGGCATCTTTATAAATCCTGGGCATGTGTGGTATAGAGCAAACCATCACCTAGAAAGAACATGGTGATTCTGAGACCACTATGGAAGGCCAGGCAGAGTTTTGCAAGGGAGGGCCCTACAAGCTCTGTCAGGGGGGAAAACAATGGCCTCATGAAGACAGTTGTTAGGGTTTGGGACTTGTCCTTCCTCTCACTGCATCTGCTACCATTGGTGTGCCTTGGTGAACAGAGCACTACTTTCCTATGGTTCCACGGGAGTAGGACAGTTAGGGCTGCATCCCCAGTCACCCTCACCAGCATCATGTGGGCAGGAAGGTTCCCACTAGATACATATGAATGGGACAGTGCAGCACAAGGCCGGCATGGCTGGTGTTTGCATGACACTGGCATGTGCCACACACCCTGGGGCTTTTCCCTAGAAACTCTTCAGTGCAAAGAAAGAAGGCTAGAAGAAGGTCATTGAGTGGGTCTAGAGTACCAGTCCATCAGTGACTGGATGACCAGTTTTTCCGGAATGGTTTCTGGCTTCCATGCACTGCTCCTATACTCAGAAGCCATTAACTTCCAAGCCATAGAGTCACCAGCCCTGGGACACGCAGAGAAAATGAAGACCATCAGCCAAGCAGTTCTTACTCCAGCCTTTTATGCCTTCAGTATGGTCTTTATGTTTGTATGCATGATACCACAGACATTCCTTAGCAATGGCTGTTTGTGTGCATAAGCTCACCCATGACACTGGGCTTTTAATACAATGGGTCAGTTCATTTGTATCGAGCAAATGACAATTATCGCCTTCTAAATCAGAGCTTCCTGGAAGGCAGCTCAGTTCCATTGGAGGGGCAGGATGGACATTCAGTGTCTACTTTGCACACCTGGAGCACTCACACTCTTAGGAGTGACAGACAGCCAACCACAGACTGCCCCAGATGAAGAGCTCTTCTGTTTTCTCTGCATTGAGGGGGGCTGGAGGGAGAAAGCACAGGGCCACTGAGGCAGTGCTCCCTCTCAGCTCCTCCTCCCAAGGGAACCCCAAACCAGAAGCCATGCCCGGGGCCAGTGCGCTTGGCCAAGTCTAGAAGGCCAACCAGAGATTTGCTTCTGCGAGTCATTCCAGGCCACAACCACCGCTTCAGCTTTCTTTGGACTTAGGTGACAGACACTTTCGAGGAAGAGGCTCTCTGGAGCCTGAGTGAGGTGCCTGTTGGCCCGGCTGGAGAGGACCTGGGCTGTTCCTGGGCTGGCAAGTCTGGGAGGCTCCGCCGGTGCTCTCGGCCCTGCCGGGACTGGGACAGCACAGGGTCAGTGGTGGTGCCAGCAGCTCTGACCATGGAGCAGTAACCATCCTGTTTTTGCAAACAGAATCCTGATTGTGTTTCCTCTTACTTTTCTTCTTCTTTTTTAAAAAAAGCAGTTCAGAAGATTTACATCATGATGGGGAAGTGAATAAATACCAGCACTTATGGTTCTTATAAATTTATGTTTTGAAGACAGCATAGCACTCAAGAGGAATCTGACTGTTAAGGTCGGTGAAACCTAGGAAAACAAATAATTAAATCAAGACCAAGTGGCTGCCAAAGGTGTCAAGTTCCACAATCCAAGGTTTCCATCCAGAGGCACATCCCCAGAGAACTCTTCAAGTACCCAAGGCCCACCAAATTTGCCTTGGGTTCTGAAGTAGTCTAATCCGAACTCCTAGGGACTAATCTGATGGCTCTGGTGACCCTCAGCCTGGACTCAGCAGCAAGAGGGAGAACTCAACCTTGTGTCTCCGAGTCTCGGCACCATTTTTGTGAATGTTCACCAAGGGAGAGTGTCATAAGAACGGTCAATGGCTCTGTTACTGACTAGCCAAGGGATCTTATATAAGCCCCTTATATCTCTCTGTGTTCAGTTTCCCCAAGCACATCACCAATGAGGTGATGGTCAGCTCTCCCAGCGTCCATCTGGATCTGGCTGGAAAGTCAGTTTGCTGTCTCCTTTTCAAAGAGATCTCCGCCTGCCTGACCAGGGCTGTGCTCACCTCAATCAGTCTGTTAGAAGTTAGTCACCTGCGACCCCCTACTGGGAGAGCCGGGGAGGGTCTCACTCCTGCTGGAATCACATCCCTGATCTTTTCTCCTTAGCTTAAGTTTTTGTAAAAACCCACTGTGGGGTAAGTGGTAGTCTGGTGCTTAGATCTTTAGTTTGAATGAGTTCAAAGCTAGGTTCTCAGAAGGGGGATTTTAGCCTGGGGCTTAATACCCCCTCCCCCAGTTTCAGTACCCACAGTGAAAACTTAATGCTAACCTTCCTTTGTCCCCTTCACTGTGCCTGCCTCCACAGCGCTCGTCCCAAGCAGCTAGGCAGTTTGAGAGGGATAGAACATAACTCGATACTAACCTTGTTAGATGTCTACTCAATTCATGAACTTCCATTTCAGTGCTTTTAAATTCATTGAGCTCCTTTCGAATGGCAGCCTGGAAGGAGAAGAAGCCCATGAATATGCAGAGGGGGATGAGTTCACTTTTTATTTTATTTCTAACAATATATCTATTTATTCCTTTGAAAAAGCTGCACAAAATGGATTCTTTTACTGGGAGAAAAAAAGTCACCTGAGATAGCCTTTAGAACCTACCCTTAAATCTAAATTGCAAATGATTCTGTGTGGGGTATTGACCAGAGCATCTTTTTCTTCCTGTCGTCACAGAGCTATTTCAGCCGGGCATCCCTAGTGTGGGTACACCTGCCCCACACTCCTGGGCTCCCGAGTACACATTTAAATATCAACCTCTCATCTTCCTTCGGGAAACAATCTAAGCTCATCACAGCCACAGCAATGCTTCACAATGGATACTTCTAGAAGGGGTAGATTGTTCCTCTCCCAACTGTCCCTTTGATTTATAAAGCCTCTGTTCTTTGACAACTGCTGATGCTGAGTTAACATTTTTCACCATTACGAGTATATGGGATAGTTTGAATAACCACAGTATATTCTGAGTTAAACCTGAAGGATCTCATCCTTGCAGCACTGCCCACCCAGGGAGGGCCGGGTAATCAGACTGCTAAGACAGGTGAGGAAGACAAGGATGGCTTGGAGGAAACCTCACTTTTTCCTCGGGCGCTGCAGTTTTAAACAGGTGCCCATTTCCTTTGATGGGACTATCAAAACACCGAGGGTTTGAGGATGGAAATGTCTTTAGGTAGTGTCAGAGTGGCTCGCCTCAGGAAGGAGGACACACTAGTGTTTATGTGCCAGGCTATAAGCCTCAGGAAGGCACTGTCCGTTTGTCCATCCCAGGTGGCCTGGGAGGAACTGGACACTTTCCCCACCTAACGGCTCCTCAGAACTTGAGCACGTGCATGTGGAGTTGCCTTGTCCCTGACGTTGGCGACATCCTTACCCATGGTAAGCAAGCACGCTGCAGAGGGAGTGTGAACAAAAGAGAATGAGGTACAGGGCTCGCTTATGCTGACATCTACAGACACAACTGCCTGGAGTGCTGGCTTTGCCTGCGCCCGTTCCTGGGTCGCCCAGCTCAAGCTCCTGTACAGGGAGGAGACGAGTGCTATGTTTAAGAGGAGGGTAGGGTTTTCCACTCATCAGGATCTATGGGGTTGAGCCCTGTGTGGGAGATCATTTCCATAGGCCTCCACCTCGGGCCACATCGGTTCCCGAAGTGCGGCAGCTCCCCTGCGAGTCCCCGATCCAGCCAGCGTGCGGGCAGCAGCTGACTTGCCTCCAGTCCGGCATGTGAAGAAGCCATGGCTCCAGGGATGTGGCCAGCAGAGGTAGGGCCCTTTTGGAAACAGTATCTCAGAATTGCCCCACTGCCACATGTCCATTGGATAGAGTCATTATTTTAGACTATTTTTTAACAAAAGCCCTTAGCCCTCTGGTTCCTCATGGTAACTGGACTAGAATCATGAGCAATGACCAAGCAGGGTTTCATCTTAATACATGATCTAGTGCACAGGTAGAAATGGTTTCTCATAAAAACAAACTCAGCTTCAGATTATTTCTGTTCTTCCTGCATTCCACATGGATGAGGTTTACTGCAGTGAGGCATGTTTTGCTGTCTCTGTGATCTGTGTCCTGTGTTTCTCATTAGGTTACAAAAACTGCAAGCTCCATAACGCAGTCCCCTTTTGGTTCTGTGAGCCAGCCCCCGGCTGGGTGCTGAGGAGTGTGTACACAGAGGGCTGCCATCAGAGCTTCCTGTGCTGCCCGCCTCTGCGCGAGGCGCAGAGTACGTGGCTGTCCTGCGCCTTCTCCAGAGCAGTGGAGACTCAATGCAGTGGCCCCTGCTGATTACCTGGACCCCTGGGGGAAGGTGCTGGGGACACGGCCTGCCCAGTGGGCATGAGTGCTTCATTACTAGGACCGTGACCATGGGTTGGCTATTGGTTTTAATACAGCATTCCAGGCAGCAAGGGAGAAATCCAGGATCAGGGGTCAAGAGCAAGGTATGGGGACCTGCCACCCCTCTGCTTACTTTGTCGGCAGCAGTGAGGCGGGTCCATGGCTTGTCGGCCCTGCGGTCATAGTCCTGAGCATCCGCCACCTCCACGTAGTCGCTAAAGCGGATGAGGATCTTCCTCTCCCGAAGCTCTTCCACTGTGGGCCTCTGGCTGAGCTGCAGGACAACAGACACAGACATAGTCACCCAGAGAAGTTTAGATCACTTGTCCATTCCTGAACTTATAGGAGCGTGAGCAAAATGAGGTCGAAAGAGGCCACTGAGGCATCGCACAGTAAGGGAGGGGTAGGCCCAGGCACGACCCAGGGCTCCTGACTCCTGCACCGGGGACTCTTCAAGGACTCAGGTGGGGTGGGATTATTATTCCTTGAGTTACCTCCAGGCCTTTCCAGATGGACAGCCAGTTGTGGCTAGGCTTCTCTTTCTTAAACATTTCAGTGTCTTGGTGTTTATAAGCAGCTTGTCCTTCTGTGGGTGTGGGTGTCCACTGAGCATTTCCCCCTCTGTCCTACTTCTCACATCAGGTGACAGAAATTTTGCACAAAGATTTTGTTTTATTTTGGATTTGTGAGTCCACATGTGTGTCAAATTGCGTGCTCTCTGAAATATGTATGGATTTGTGAAGCATTTTATATACGTGTGTTTCAGACACAAAACAGTGTATGTGCAAGCTTTGTGGTACGCAGGTCTGGGGAGATGTTGACTAATGAGGTCAGAGGAGGCTCTCTCAAGAAGATGAAGTGAAAGGTCAGCCCAGTCAGGCCGGGATTATGCCAGGGTGGCTCAGGATGGGCCTCTGGATGGTCTGCAGAGCAGGGATGAGACATGTGAGAAGAGAACTCATCCTTATTTATGCCTCTCCCAATGTCCCCCACAGGCACCCTCTTTTGCACTTTAACAACACGAGGCTGACATTTCTAGTCTCTCTTCCTGTCACTAGGGTCACTTCCTCTAGAGCAGCATGGTGACCTCTTGTTAGGATGCTGTCAATTCACGTTTAAGCGATCTTATTTAAAAGCAATGTTTCTTTCAAGCCCTAGACTGCATTTACTTCTATTAATAGAAGATGCAGTTAGTATCTGACCACGAAGGCCCACGAACAAGCCACACAAGGGGCGCAGCCACTCTGACCGCCTGACTCTTACTGTACAGTGGCCGTTCACACTCTCTGGGGCCAGGGTGCAGAACTTGCTGCCAGCTGGCCCACACAGGTAAGCACAACTAGATGCTCGCCTGCTGGTATTAAATGGGATGGTGGTGCAGACGCAAGGCAGGACCAATGCAGCCGCAGCCCCCTCCTAGCCAGCACTGAGAAGATTTGAGGATCAGAGGCCCCTAGGGCCGTGGCACGGGCCCACCTGCCTGGACCACATGCAGCTCTCCCTCAAGGTGGTTTTAGTTTGTCCCAAGGAAGCTCTGGTTTTCCTGGGATGGGACATTTCAGCATCACTGCTGCCCCATCACAGGAAACCACATAGCTCCCAGGCTCGACAGCCAGGGTTGTTATAAACAAAAATGGCGGTCCAGCCTAAGATGTGAGTGTAGGGAGCTTCTGAACTATCATTAAAATACATGAAAACACTTAATGCTCCCCATATTTACCCCAGATAAAGGAGGATTTCTACTCAAATCCCTGGTTCGTGTTGCTTAGGACTAGCAAGGTTTACTCCAGGGTTTTGGACAAAAGGTACTTTTTTCTAAATGTTTCATGACATGAAAAAGGTTGTCAAGCATTAAATTTTTGTTTATAGTTTTGGAAATTATGACCTAGATTTTACTAATAGACTGTCAGTGGCAGAGTCTGGAGTGAACAGACAACTGAGTGCTAGCTCTGAATCAAGGTCTAGTTTTCATGTCCGAATCCCATGGGAATGTAAGACACGAGCTCTCCAAGTCAGTAAGGCACTATGCCCAAGTGCTGAGAGAAGGATTTGGGGAGGGGGACACTGACTTCTGCTGGGAGAATCTCAGCTGGTGTGTGGCCCAACTAACCTATGGCTGCCAAGACTCCATGTGAGCTTGGGCTTGTGCCCCTGCTATGTAGGTCTTAGGAGATGTCCCTTTAGTTTGTGGCTGGTTATACCCATCAGGGCATATGAACCCAAGGTCATTCCTCAGATGCTGAGGAAGTGATCTTTGTGGCCAAAGTTGGTTTTCTAGGGATGATGGATGGGAAGAAGTGGTAGGGAACAAGGGTTGCTGGCACTATATATCAATCAATGGCAGCAATAATAGCATTTGCAACCAAATTCTCAACAGAAAGGTAAATTGAGACCCAAATTTCAGTATTAATATCACCTGACCCAAGAGAATTCCTCCCTCCCCTTCCTTCATTCCTTTCTTTCTCACATCCATTTCTCCATTTAGCTAGTATTTCTTTTGGAAGGAGGAAGTAGATATTTATTAAAAGACAGAGCACAATTTTTAGGTGAGTATTGATTTGACTGAAGAAAATGACTGGTCTGTTCCTATCAGCATCAGTTGCTGTATTTGATTTTTCTCACTAGTATATTAAAATTAATAGAACTGTACTAAGGAAGTCCTTGGGCTGAGGGTCATTGTAAAGCAGCCACCACTGGCATATGGTCTCGGTATGATAAAGGCCCCAGAGGAAAAGAACTTGCCCAGAGTCAGGAGGTGGAGTGGGTTCCTTACCTGCTGGCAGGCCTACATTGCTGTGGACAAAAAGCAATGTGAAAGCTTCTTCTAGTCTCTCCCTTAAAACAGTTATCCCTTCACTTGAACTCATTATTTCTAATTTCCCAAGCCAGTGCCCGGGGAGGGAAATGCAGAAATTACAAGGCAATGTTCCTGGGGAGGAAGAACAGGAAGCCAGGAGGAGGAAGAAGCCTTAATCTTGGTTGGCTCTGCAGAAACCATGGGCCTTTTCACACTCCTGTCCCTCATGCAGCCCACCCCAGGGGGGACAGGGTGGGTTGGAACCCTCCTTTCTCTCTTCCCTGCCAAATCATGCAATTTGTCAAGTTTCTCTCTACAAAATTATATACTCTTTTTAAAGGGATAAGAATGAGATGGATGTTAAGCATTTTCTTCTTACCAGTTTTTAGAAGCACTAAAGTTTAGAAGAATTTTCACGCCCCAAGCAATCAACTCCAATGAACTTTATAAAAACTGTATTAAATTTTTTTTGAACTGTCTAGACCTTTCTGTATCAGAAATGAGCAATCACAATCATTTCAAGTTCACACTTACAAGTTCACGTACCCTCTACCCATCTTCCTCATTACTCAGTCTTAGGACAAAAGGTGCCCTGCATCCAAAGACTGCCTGGTCTTGAGAATGGAAAGAATCAGACTGAGACTGGGTTAAGTGAGGTAACTAGCTCCTATTATAGTTCCCCCCAGGGTGAGCTGGCCTGCTATTGACCTTTCAGGCACTTGTCCTACTATTTTTAATGGGGGGATGGCATTTGGCTATTCTCTCTAGAAGTTTGGGACGCTCTAAGAGGAGTGTTGAGAAATACAAGTCATCACCTTAATAATTGGTATGATATTTATGGTATTTTAGGATCTCTGAATTTCTTCCTTTGCATAATATTTCTATGGAGAAAAAATCTATTTATAAACCTTTTAAAAATTAATTTTAATGGGACTCTGAACTATCTTGAGATTTAAGAATCTTTTAAGATGGTCACTGTAGGAGGCTGATTAAAACTGCTCTCATCAGACAGAATATAATATTATATCTTGTGTGTCATCAATTAATTAAATTTTTCAACATCCTCCAAGAATAGCTTCAGATAAGAGTTTATTATAAAGAGGCCATTCATGCAGAATTAAATCCATTCGGGTCTATAGTGCATTGTCAAGCCATTCATTTTGGGGATTAAATGTGTGTGTGTGTGTATGTATATATATGTATAAAAGGTCTGGCTTTATGTCTTTTCTCTAAGTGGTTTTCAAACATCTTCAAGATTTCTCTAAGTGGTTTTCAAACATCTTCAAGAACTTTATCAGTACTTTAGGCTTTTTTAAATTCAGTACTCCAAATTGGATTTAGCATAATAAAATCAAATAGCTCTTAGTTCATATAGTCAAGGAATAGTACCAGGGGAAGCAAGAAAAATTCTTACGTTCCCAAGGTCATAGCAAATAAATATGACATACTTGAGCTGCTGATTTTGATGAGTTTTCAACTACTTGATGGGGTAATAGTACATTTTTAAAAATAAAATATTCACTGTGAAAATATAATGCACTTGACATCAAGTTGCTTGGGGGCAGGTGAATGTCACAAAATCAAGCAACATAGAATGTCACCAAAGGACTGAAGGTCACACAGCTGATTTGCTCATGGTCCCCTGGAGAGGTCCTGGAGAGTCATAGCTGTACACTCTGACAGTGGAGACGGAAACACGGATGTTGCTTCCCACGAGCCAGCAGCTGCAAGGCCCCAGCAGCCAGCAGAGGGCACAGGAGCAGAAGGCAGCCAGCCTCTCCTGTCCCAGCTCGCGGGAGGACTTTCTCACCTTCCGAGTGAGCCTCCTCTTGATCTCTCTTTTCTCCTCTTGCTCCTCTTGTTCATTACGAGCTGAAAGAAACATCGAAGATGCTTTTGGTTTTGCCAACAGTGCTGCTCACAGGAGCACACTTGGAGACTTTGAGGCTCTAGTCCAAGCACCTCACAGTTTGGAAGGGGAAGAGAAAGCTTTTTCCCACCCCAGCCACGCTTCTGCCTGTGGAGACACTTTCCAAACAGCCGCCTTGTTTCAAATTGGTGGCTAGCAGGCTGCCCTTCTTACTTCGTTTTTTAAATACCACACGGGGTTTCGAGTCTCTGGGCAGAAAGTCTGGGAGAGAAGTGTGGCTTACAAGGCAAGGAGGTAGGTCCTAAAAGAGTGGGGGTGCTGTCAGCAGTGACACAGGCATGTGGGGAGAGGGGAGGCTCCCTTCTCTGGACAAGAGTTGGGCCTCCCTCAGCACTGCCTCTAGCCTCACAGTGGCTGCAGGGAGCTCATTGTGATGCAGCATCTGGGGCATTGTGGAAGCAGAACCTCAGGCAGGTGGGCCTTGCCCTCGGTGATGTGCTGTCTCCTGTGCGACAACAGAAACGAGGTAGGGCTAACACTGAATGCAAGCCTGACTGCACGGAGAGAAACTCACCTTTCTCAAACCCTGGTTCCATTAATTCTTTGAATCTTCTAAGAAGTCCACAGCTCAAGTGTGAGGCCAGAATGTGGGATACAATGGCCTGCATTTAGACTTTTAAGGAGGTCTTAGAAAAGCAGGTTCTGGAGCCTAAACGTTGCCAGCTTAATGTGGGGGAGACTGACTCATCAGATGTTTAGAGAACCGCAGGTAAGAGGGTCTGGGAAGGGAGCAGAAATTTGGAAGGCAGAAAACTTGGGCTTATTTCTCTTTTTGCACTAACCAAATGACCTTGGGTACATCAGTTTCCTTCTGGGCCTTGGAATGGATGCATGGATATAAGCATAACATTGTCTAAACTCATAAAAGTCGAAGGAGGTCTCTGACCCTCACCCACTAAATTTCTGATGGCATTAGTGAAAGGCAGCTGCTCCAACGTGATTTCGGCACAGGGCACACTGAAGGCCCGGGCATCCATTCTCTCATTTTGAAATCACTAGTGTTAAATTATGTTTCAATAACTAAAATTAATGTACCGTATGAGCACACACTTGCAATTCAGCTGTTTTGGAATAAGACAGATTTTTAAAAGAGGGAAGCCCCTGTGCACAGGAGTGGGGTTCCACCCTGCCCCTCCTCATTAGCCCTGACAGCAGCAACCACAGACAGCTAACACCCACTGAAGGTGGCAACACCTCCCGTGGGACTAACGAAGGTAGTTCAGAGTGGGACTCAGGCCCCTGGGCGACACCTGCAGGTGTACGATTTGGCTGCCTGTACAAATCAGGATCTTGTATGGGGGCAGCACCAGAAATGCCCATGGCCTGCTGGGGGCCGAGGTTGCCAGAGGTCCCCCCTATAGCTTGTTCCACAGTGTCCCAGATTCCCCCCCCCCCCCCCCCACACACACACAGGAGCTCCTTACTTTGGATTTAAAGATCCTATCTCCCTCTCAAAGTTACTTTAAAAATGCAAATCTCTTTTGGATAAAAACCCATTAAACTAGTCAGCCATTCATATCTTAGTATGAGCTAATCTATCAGAGACAAATAACTTGGGAGACCCCAGCTGGCTGCAGCGTGGGTGGGTGGAGATAAGGCGAGGTCTAGTCAGGATGATGGGTGCCTAGAAGGCAGCTTGAGGTACTTGGTCAAAGTGTACAAGCTCACAGAATGTTAGGGCCACTGGGGGTCCAAGAGGTCACCTTATCTACCATTTAGTTTGTAAATGAGGATGTGAAAGCCCAGGGGAGTTAAGTGGCTGCTCTCACATATACACACGGCTAATGAGTTAGAAAAACAGCCCAGCTCTGTTTTCTCTCTAGAAGACACTGCATCTTGCAGCCTCACATTTTGCCTGGCGTCAGCTCTCCTTATTACTGGTTATGGGCTTTGGATGCTAGTCAGGGCTTCCTCACCAGACAGGCCTTTCCACGCCACGAGTGCCGCCTTCTGTGCTCAAGCTTTGGATCGGTCATCTCCTGTGTGCACTTCTTAAGTCCCTCTCAGGGGTGGGACCACAAGACCACCTATGGAATCTATACCTTTAGTTCAAATTCATTTACAAACCCAGGGTAATGTTTCCTCGGGCTAATAATACCAAGGCAACCTGACTGGGCAACTGGGAGGAAAGGCCAGGCAGACATCACCCTGTGCTGATTATGTGCTCAGGGTGCACAGTGTGTCACTGGCTGCTGAACAGAGCGCGCCTTGTGTCCAGGGTCTGGTAGGGCAGGGCTGCAGGTTGGACCTGGGCTCCCGTGCCTGGAGCCCTGCCGCCCCTGCGTACCTTCTCCAGCCCTTGGAGAAATGGCACCTCCATGAGTCAAGCTCAGAAGGCATGTTTTAGAACAACTCGTCTGAGGGTGCTTACTTATTCCACTAAAAATTTCTTGTTTCACAATCAGATTGTAAACAAACAAACAAAAGAATAGAAAGAAAAGAGAAAGAAAAACATCTTTAGGAAAACAATGTTCTAGAAGGCAAGGAAAAAATAAAAAGAAAAGTGAGTTTATTTCAGAAAAGTTTTGGAACTGTGAAATGATCAATTTGCTAAAATCTGGTCAAGTAGTTCTTTAATTTGCAGCTATTAGAACAGGACAAAAAGGAAGGGGAAATAGAAGAAACCATGGAAAAAAATCTTTTAAGCTACTTTGGTCTCTTGAATCTGAGCCCCCAGGCTTATTTGACATGAGTAACTGTCTCTAAGATTTGAGTATTTTTCTGGATGGCAATACAAATCCAATGCAAGGGGCCAGCCTGCGGCCCCCCAGCACTCTGGGTAAGCAAGGAGTGGCACCACTGCCTTCAGGAAGCCAAAGGTGAGCGGGAGACCTGACACCTTCTCTTAGAACCCTCGCTTCTACCCAGGGGAGAACTAGTTTCTGAAACCCGAACAACCCCCCAGAAGTTTTTAGGTTCTTTGAATTTAGGGAGTCGGGTGGAGAGGCCACAAGTCTAGTCTGGTCCCGCCTACAGATTTATTCAGAAGACAACAGGTGTCTGTTCAACTGTGTGTGGGCGAGGGAGCGGAGAAGGAAGGAGGCACATTTACCTGATTTGTGACCTTAGGAATAAATGGATGGCTTTCTGTTTTTCTTTCCCTCCGACAATGGAGAGTTTATAAATAGACCAGGTATTGGTTATACAGCACACAGGCTAAATGCTTCCTTGACCATGGAAATCATCTGGAAAAGTTCTAACTCTGTTTTACAGCCTATACAGCTTAGAAACCTTAATGGGCATGCCTTGATTAAAAATATACACATAAATTCCTAGAGACCAAGGAAATATGTGAGGTGCACTCAAGACTGAGGAAGGCCAATCTTAAAAATAACACTGGCCAAGAGGCGGAAGTGGGGAAATGGTGTCCCGCCTGGCACAGGGGAGGCAGGGTGTCAGTGAAGGCAAACTTCACACAGGTGGGTGCTCTGGAGGGGCTGACCACCCACACACTTCCCGCCACCCCCTGCCCAGGGCACATTCAACAGCTCAAAAAACTCTGCCATGCCGACCGGGTCACAAGACAACAATGAGGAAGGTTAGAAAAGCAAAAGCAAGAACATTTCAGTTTGTTATAAGTGGAAACACCCACCCACACCAACTGAGGCTTCATGTGATTCGAGTGTGTTTGTGCCTGAGCACGCATGCACAGCATAGCATTTCTATGAAACTTTGCATAGCACGGAGTTCTCTTTTCTGCAGAGAAACTGGAAGGAAATATGACTGTGAGAAGAAAGAGTCATGAATTAAACTAAATATATTATTTGTTGACCCTCTTGAGGAAAGTGTGGGTGAGAATGGTAATCGTGAAGGAACAGAATGTGAGCAAAGGTTTTGCTTTTTAATTATTCAATTATCTCCCACTAAATTGAGATGTACTGGTGTCCATGAGACACTTGATTTCTTTTAGTTTTATATGTGCATATATATATATATAATATATTATATATATATAATATATTATATAAATATATATTAAGCACCAACTGAGTTCTCTGTACATATTTAAACATTTCTATGTCCCAACCCAACAAAAGACTCATTTATTTTTCTCTCCACAGCCACAGTGACAGTGAGTTTTTCATTAGTTTTTCTTGAATGAGAGCACCAAGCAGGTTTGCCATCAGCCTGCTGTGGGGGGTCCTGAGGCTTATGCCAAGTCCAGCTGCTGTACCAAGTCAGAGTTTCTAGTCCCAGGTTGCAAATGGCTGTGTGCCTCACTTTTGCCTTCAGTGGAGTGGTAGTAGTTGCAGTGTTTATGCCACCTTTGGTTGAAAGGCAACACTAATGCTCCTCAGAATCATTGAATAATAAGTGGTCATACAGTCACTGTCCAGCTTCCCTCTGACTTTACAGCCCATGACAGGGGAGTGGCTGGGGCAGTTGGGGTACTTGTAAGGAGCGAAACAGATTAGAATTTGCCCTTTTCTGGGGGAGCTTGTCTCGGATATTTTGACATACAAGGATGAGCCTCTGCCATCACAGACATTCCCAGTCATAGCCACACAAGCTCAAGGGACAGACCTTGTGGCCTACAATTAAATCATAACTAAAGACACCACAAAAACATCAGGAATTGCCACTGGCTTAGTCACTTACGTTTCAAAATGTTCCTCTGCTCCAATTCCTCTGCAGTTGGCCTCTGGCTCAGCCGCCTGCGGAAAAAATCCAGGAAAAGTTTTTGGACCATATCATATCCTCCTTGGGTCATTAATCTCATCAGCCCTTGTGGATACATGAGGCAGAGCCAGTGGCTGGAGCTCTTGTTCCATCCTGGGCTCTGAAAGACTGACTCTCACCACCAACGCCCCCTCAGTTCCTCAATTTCAACCCCAGGAAAGGCGCTGTGCGTCATGTCACGGTGAATGACCTCCTTCCTCCCCCCTTCAGGCCCCTCCCCAGCCCTGCTCCTCCAGGGCCTCCAGGCAAGCGGCCTTCTCTTCACAGAAGTCCTTTTCTTTCCTCGTGGCTTCCTAACTTCAGGACCTTGGCCTCTGCCTTGCTTCTCACCATGTCTGTGCAGACCCAGTTAGAACATGAAGAGGCCCATAGCCCCAGGGAGATGCAAGAAGCTTGTATGTCCACAAAGAACAATAGCTGCTCTTCTTCTGTCCCCACCCATTACCACCCAGCCTTATTAGCCATGGAATGACAAGTGAACTGGAACAGAAGTGACCACTCCTTTGACCGGGCACATTATTTAGCCACAGCAAGTGAAACACAGCAAGGGCATGAACTTGCTATGATGCAACAGCAAGGGGTTGTGTGTGGGGGCAGACAGTAGGGGCCCCATGCAGTGACAGAGTCACCAGGGAATGGGAAGGGCACCAAAGGGGAGAACTTCATCCTTGTATGCTGGCAGAATGTTCCAGGAATGGTCACAAGCACAGTGGGCCTCAGCATTCACAGAGACATCTGGATTTTTGAAGCTCTTGGAAATGGTAACAACCCCGCAACTATTCAGCATTCTGCAGCACCCATTGCAATGAGATGTGTCAAATAAGTGTGGAAGGAGTTTGAGGCTTCTCAAAGTCTTCTTTAGAACCCAGCGTGTGAGGAGAACTCTCCTCATAGTAGAGGTTCTAGTCCCTCCCCAAGAACTGGCAACTGGTGTCTAGTTGCCAAGATCTTTACATTAGAGAATCTGAAGAGAGACCTAGATATAAGTGTAAATATTCTAAATTCAATGCTTAATGCCACTTGCAGTTCTCTTCATTGCACTGGGCCAGAAAACAACTGACTCTGTGAAACTCCAATATCATGACCTCATATGCTTCAGACAACTAGGAATGGGCTTCAATGCCAGAGAAGGACTTTTTGGTCAGTACCCTGGAAACTGCTGGAAAGTATTCCAAAATATCTTAAGTTTATAGCTACACATTTGGAAATTCAAAATCTTGGAGGTTCTAAATTTAGACTCAGCAATCTTCTTTTTCTTTAAATTTTCCAATTGATTTGAGAGAGCTAGAGAAAGGAAGGGAGAGAGAGAGAGAAGCATCAACTGGCTGTTCCGCTTAGTTGTTTCATTTAGTTGTGCACTCACTGATTGCTTCTTGTACGTGCCCTGACTAGGAATTGAACACGTGACCTTGGTGCACTGCTACATCGCTTTATCTCCTGAGCCACCCAACCAGGGCTGGATTCAGCAGTCTTGAGGCCCTTTCTAAACCAGTATTCTCATACTGCAGGAGGACTTTTGAGATCACACAGTGTGCAAACTGGAGTCATAGGTCTGGAATGCAGCCACTTTGAATGAGCTTCTTAGAGGCTCTACCTCAGCTCTCAATTATTTTCCCCAAGAATACTTGTTTCTTTTACAGGAAGGCGCTGCTACCTGCATGGGACCACAGGGTAAAGCCCAGGTGTTAAACGAAGCTTGGGTTTTTGGGATAGTACAGTGTGTCCATAAAGTCATGGTGCACTTTTGACCGGTCACAGGAAAGCAACAAAAGATGATAGAAATGTGAAATCTGCACCAAATAAAAGGAAAATGCTCCCAGTTTCTGTAGGATGATGTGGCAGCTTGTGCGCGTGCGCAGATGATGACATAACATCGTGTATATTGCGGAGCAGCCCACAGCCATGCCAGTCGAGATGTGGATGGTACAGAGGAAAGTTCAGTGTGTTCTGTGGCATGCTAAATTCGAATCCATGATCAAAGGGCAACATGAATATCGGTGCATTTATAACGAAGCGCCACCACATATGAATAACATTACTTGGTGGGATAAGCAGTTGAAGGAAACGGGAAGTTTGGTGGAGAAACCCTGTCTGGCAGGCCATCAGTCAGTGACAAGTCTGTAGAGGCTATGCGGGGTAGCTACCTAAGGAGCCCTAAAAAATCTCTGCGTGCGTGTGCTCGACAATTACACCTAAGCAAGACTACAGTTCATAAGGTGTTAAAGAAACGCCTCTGTTTTACGGGGTACAAATTGCGGCTGTTGCATGCTATCAAATCGGCGGATAGACCTACACGATGCGCGTTTGCTACAGATATGCTACATGAGATCCACAATGATGCAAGATTTTTGCAGAAGGTTGTGTTTAGCGATGAGGCAACCTTCCGTATCTGTGGACATGTTCATCTCCATAACGTCGGAATATGGGCTGCTGAACATCCTCATGCCTACGTTGAGTACGAACGTAACACTCCTAAAGTGAACGTGTGGTGTGGCCTGATACCTGATAAGGTGATAGACCCATTTTTTTTTCACGGATCAGTCTGTGACGACAAACACCTGTCTTGACTTGTTGGAATTGTATGCAGTGCCACAATTTCCAGAAGGTGTCATCTTTCAACAGGACAACGCTCCTCCACACTACGCTACCATTGTTCATGAGTTTCTGGATAGAACATTCCCCCGGTGGTGGATAGGCAGGGGTTCTGTCAAGCCATGGCCACCACAATCCCCAGATCAGACGCCCTTAGACTTTTACTTTTGGGGTATGTGAAGCAACATGTGTACATTGAACGTATCAACGACATTAATCACTTAAAACAGAGAATCACAGATGTTATTCACTCTGTTACACCAGACATCCTTACCCGTGTGTGGCAAGAACTTCACTATCGTTTGGATGTGTGTAGGGCAACAAATGGAGCCCACATCAAACTGCACTAAATAGGTATGAAACTGGGAGTTTTCCTTTTATTTGGTGCAGATTTCTCATTTCTATTGTCTTTTGTTGCTTTCCTGTGACCGGTCAAAAGCGCACCATGACTTTACAGACACACTGTATGTTGTGAAAAAGACCTCCAGATTCAAGGTGGAGCTTGTGTTGGTGAAGCTGGGCCAGGATTTTGGAGTCTCATGCCTAAAAGAGTCTGCTTGAGCCGAGCGCCCATCCCCTCCAGACACACTGCCTGGTCTGTCTGGCTTTTTGTTTATCTTACAGGTTATGTTTGGAGGGGACAAAACAATGAGTGACTCAACTATAACCAGAGAAAATTCTGCTATTAACCAGGTGGGTTTTTAGTCAAGCACACACGATTTCTAAGGAGGACCTTTATGTTTCATTTCCTTGAAAGAATCTGAGAACCTCCAAGCTAACTGTAGCTATAAAATGTTGCAAAGCCCTCCCAAAGGGCATGTACTATAATGAGTTGTTTTGACTTTGGAAACAAACTTCAGTGGGGAAATGATATTGTGGCACCTTAATGACAAGACACTAAACAGCATAGGAGTTAGGGGGTCTGGGTTCTAGTTCTGGCTCTGAGCCTATTTTCCTTGGACAAAGTCTGGGCCTCTGCTCTTTTGTTTGCAAATAATAAATATGTTACTTCCAATTCAATGCCTAAAATGTGTAGGCATGGTTTTCAGAACTGAATGCATGCTAATTCATTTAAACTTCAGAGCAGCCCTTTGAGGTAATATGTATTATCATTTCCAATGTACAAATGGGAACACCGAAGCACAGAAAGTTGCATACTTTTCCCAGGTCATATGGTTAGCACATTACAGCATCAGGACTGAAATCCAGGCATTCTGTCTCAGTAGTCTGAACTCTCTTAACCAGTGCATTAGCTTCCTATTGCTGCTGTAATGAATTATCATGAATTTAATGGTTTAAAAACAACCAAATTTTATCATTTTACCATTGTGGTGGTCAGAAATTCAAAATAAATTTCATTGGGTTAAAATCAGGAGTTATAAAGGAGTTCCTTCTGGAAGAAGGGGAGGATCTGTCCCCTTACCATTTTCAGCATCTAGAGGCTTCCTGCATCCCTGTGCATTTCCCAAACCAGCACTGCAGCACCTTCCGCCTCTGACTTTCCCCTCCTACCTACTCCTATAAGAACCCTGTGATTACACTGGGCTCACCAGGGAATAGAGAATAAACTTATCTCAAGACCTTTTAACTTAATCACAGCTAAAGTCTCTTTGCCATCAAAGGTTACATGTTCCTGTGTTTGGGATTACAATATGGACAGCGTTTGTGGGGAGCGATATTCTGTCCACTACAACCATAATACTTACCAGTCAGAAGTTTGCAAACTGATATCTGTTGCACTGGATGTGACTCCATAGTTCTCCTTAGCATGAGCAGAAGTTAGTGTTTCCTTCTGAATGCCTTTAGACAGGGAGTATGCAGTACCCGTAGCCCAGTGCCCAGCACTCACTCAGATAACACATGTGTGAGTGCAGTGACAACTGTCCTGATTTCCTCCTTTGCAATCACTGCCGGCCCCAGCGGGCTTCTGAGCTTGAGAGCCGTGGTTGAGATAACCAAGTCATAAGAATCCTCACTTCTGTTTTCCTTCTTTCATCCACCCATGTACCTGACGTCAACTAAGTCCTCATCATCAACAGTTCTTCAGGAGCTCACAGCTCTAAACTGTGAGCAACAGGGATTAAAATATGCATGTTAAAATTGGATCACCAATCTTTGGAAGCTGGACCATAATAACATGTCCTCAACATGATAAGTAAGTTGGAGATGACTTAGACTTTCATGCAGTTTAGAAGGCACCACAGATTTCTGCAGCATCTCAGCTTGGCCCTCTGGAGGGCTGACCAGATCAGGACATCTGTGGAAGCAGAGCTGGAGGCATAGCAAAATTGTGAAAGAGGTACTGTTGGAGTTTTGTCTCGAGCCTACCTCTTAGACCCTTCCCCCATCAAGTCCCTGGAGTTACATCATCAGTCTTGCTTTATCTCATTCCCGCCCAGATCTGTTCTTAAAGACCAATGCTATATACTCAGCCATGTTCAGATGTAAATCAATTCTTTCATTTCACAAACAGTGCCAGCTCTGGGCCAGTTTCTATGTTAGACATGGGTACAGGGATGAGCAAAAACAAGACCAAGGTTCTGCTCCTCTGGACCTTAAAGACTGGAAGGGACTGGTGGGGGACAATCATCAATCACACAGTCACAGAACTAAGTATAAGATGTAACTGCAGTAAGGGCTTCCACGGTGAGTCACTGGGACAGTGATAGTGGGACTTGACCAAGTTAGGTCATCAGGAAAAGCTTTCCACAGGAAGTGACACTGCTCAGATCTGAAGGACTGAGGAAGCCACCGGGTTGCTGGAGTGGAGAGAGCAGGGGGAAGAAGGATGGTGGGAAGGGGCAGGAGCCAGGCTGCGGGGCCATATACCTGTCTTCATGACTTTGATCTTTTTTTGAGGAGTGATGTAACGCCACTGACGAGCTTAAATTTTAGGGTAGGTGAGGAGAAGAATAAATAAACATTTCTGACTTATAAGAGATAGCACTAATTGCCATACAGAGAATGGATGGGGGTAGTTTGCGTAGAGGCTTCCGAAGGCTCTGCACACCTGGTAGAGGAAGGCGGACACTTGTGGGGGGAAGGCATGCAGTTTTCAGGGAACCAAGACCACAGAGACACAGCATATATGGACGGGGGTGGGGGGAAGAGGGAGGTGCACAGGTTATCTCTTAGGATTCATAACATACACCAGAATGAATAGTGATTTTCTTCATTGAGAAGTGAAACACTGGAAGAGACCAGGGCATTTGGGGGGTGAAGAGAAGAAAGATAGAAGAAAACTCTGAGTTTGAGTTTGGATCTGTTGAATCAGAATGCTTCTGCGATATCAAAGTGTAGATGTCAGGAAGGCAGCTGGATCTACTGAGCTCAGTGGCCCGAAATCTATGCCAGTGACAAATATTTGTGACAAGTTGTTAATAGAGATAACATCTGAAGTCAGGAGGATGGAGAGAACACAGAATAAGAAGAGGCTAGGGCTTTCGATGGAGCCTTACAGAATTCCAACATTTAATGCTAAAGCTAAGGATGGCAAGCCTGCCAGGGACTTAGAAGAGAGGCAGTGCCCACTGGGTTTGGCACCAGGTAGGTTATTAGCAAGCTCACCTAGAACTCTTTCAAGGGGTGGTGGGGCAGAAACTAGGCTGTGGTGGGCTGAGAACAGAGGTGAGAAAAAGGATATAACAAGTATGGAGGACTCTTCTATGAAGACTTTGAAGGAGATGGGAGAGTTGGAGTTGAAGGATCTTGTTTATAATTGAGACTGTCTAAAGCATTTGTCCTGTCCTTCACCTAGTGTTCCAGGAGAAATGGAGAAGCGCATGATTTAAAGATTACAGTCAATATTTATTTTTTAGATTTATTTATTTATTCAGTTTTTAGAGAGATGAGACAGAGAGAGAGAGAGAGAGAGAGAGAGAGAGAGAGAAAGAAGGGGGGAGGAGCAGAAAGCATCAACTCCCATATGTGCCTTGACCAGGCAAGCCTGGGTTTCAAACCGGCGACCTCAGCGTTCCAGGTCGACACTTTTACCTACTGCGCCACCGCAGGTCAGGCCTACAGTCAATATTTAGAAAAGAAAAATAACATAGTTAGGCTGGTGCACTCCCACTGTATGTTAACCAATAAATACGCAGAGTGAACGATGTTTGAGGCTGATTCCACCTCACAAGTTTCAGTTCTCGGCTTCTTTCATCTGTTTCTGACTTTTTCTTTGCATCCACGGTAATAAGAAACAACAGAAGGAGGCTGTAGCGAGGTTCTCTCTCTCTCTCTCTCTCTCTCTCTCTCTCTCTCACACACACACACACACACACACACACACACACACACACATGCGCGCACATTTTATTTCAGTGAGAGGAGGGAGGCAGAGACAGACTCCCACATGCACCCTGACCGGGATCCACCTGGCGAGCCCACTAGGGGGCGATGCTCTGCCCATATGGGGCCACTGCTCCATTGCAACCTAAGCCATGTTATAGTACCTGAGCGAAGGCTGTGGAGCCATCCTCAACACCTGGGGACAACTTGCTCCAATCAAGGCATGACTGCAGGAGGGGAGGGGAGGGGAGGGGAGGGGAGGGGAGGGGAGGGGAAGGGAGGAGAGAGAGGCAAAAGGGGAAGGGGTGGAGAAGCAGGCGGGTGCCTCTCCTGTGTGCCCTGACTGGGAATCGAACCAGAGACTTCCACATGCTGGGCTGACGCTCTACCACGGAGCCAACTGGCCAGGGCTGAGGTTTATATCTTTTAATAGGAGAAGACTGAACACATTTAATGGGAAGAATCCAGAATAAGTGCTAGTGCTGGTGCTGGTAATGCTGGTGGTGGTGAGAAACTAAATATATAAGGAGGGAGAAGTCTCAACTGATGGTGCAGAAGTATGAGAAGGCAGTAGGGGTTGGGATCCAAGGGACAGAGAAGGCCTTACCTTCCCCATGGAAAATGGACACGTCTTGCTGTGATGGGGGGAAGAAGGACAGAGGACACTGTATGTAGTCTGTATGTTTGGGTATTGGAATTATTAAAGGCGTTCCCAACTGATGGCTCTTACTCTTTCATGTGGGACTATAACACAGGTGCCTTACAGTAGTTGAAAATATTAACTTTCCTTGAGGGATGTGCCTTTGAACAGAGCCAAATTCACAAACCAGAGGGATAAAGCTCTAGCTTCAGAACCCTAATCATCAGAATTTTAGGGAACCCACAGGGCTGCCTGTCATCTTCACCAAGTAAAGCAGCCCTGTGCCTTTTAAGATCTACCTTGTGCAGAAGTACTGGTTAAAAGAAAGCTGAACAGCAGCATGATAATCAACAAAGTAATAATGTTGTAATTCCAAGGAGCCAAAAACTCACAAGAATAAAAGTAGAGATGCTTTCTGAATATATTGTATCTCTTACCCTACCTTGCTAATAGGTTTAAGTAATTGTATCTGGTTTAGGCTAATATTAAAAAAAATGTCCTGACTATATATTTTGACATAACCATTTATATGCTAGGTGGCAAGGGAAACCTTTTTGGTAATTAATTACTTATATAAAATGAAGCCAAAACATTTAAATAAAATAAATCTAAAACATTTAGTGTACTTTCAATTGACCTATTTAAATAGCTTTACTATTATATTGCACATGTGACCCTGGTTTAAAAGATATTTCAGAGCAGCAAAATTATTTCCATAACTCAAATGCTTTCTTTACCATGGATCACAGCTAAATGATTTCTATTTACTGTGAACTGAAAAAGTCACTAAGTTTCCATTTAAATGCCATATGCCACCAATCGCCAAATATGAGACTTCTATTTTCTTTCAACATTTGATAATGGATCTTTTCATCAGTCTTAACAACTCTAATCTATACCGGTAACCATAAACAAACAAACAAACAAAAACTCTTCTTTTTTGGTAAAACAAAATAACCCCCCAAATAAACATAAACAGGGCTTCAGTTTTAGCCTTGGAAAAATGAGAATGCTAGGGAACAGTGACAAGAGGTGTTAAATCTATGCAAAGCAGGGAGTGCTACCTTTGTGTATTGTAGCATCTCCCCAGAGAAGTGACAAAAACCATTGTAGGTTGTACTGGTCTGACTCTTGGAGGCCAGCAAGGATTCATTCTGCTGTGCAGTGCTAATGAGCTTTCTGCAGGCTTTAGAACAAGGTCACAGCTTTCATTAGCATTTACAACTGCACATTGTTTTGAGAGTCCTGATTTTCAAGTTTGGATCTCTGAAACTGTATTTGCATTTCAGGAAAAAAAAGAAGCAGAATTAACTTAGGTTTTCTGCATCTCAGCCCCAGATGGAGTTAGCTGCCTTTTCAGACGGATGGAAAGAGACAGTGCAAAGGTATTCATGCAGAGTAAGAGAAAACAAGGTTTCCCAACAGATGCCCTCAGTGGGACACACAGGTGGACACAGGCATGGGGAGAAGCACTGACTTTTCTTCCTTCCACCTCCTTCAGAACCTTTCCTGAGAACCTGACAGTCCCACGAGAACTGGGGCATTACTGTCTGGCCTCGCTCATCACTGCATCATCAGTTCCTACAAGACCACGGAGAACATACCATGTGCTCATTCAATTATTTAATCCAGATTTTACTGGTTCTAATGCCACACATGCTCCTTGGATGAGCTCAACAACAAGCATGACTTCAAGTAGCATCCAGATGTTGGTGATTAAAATCTGTACCTCTGGTTGTATTTCTGAGTTCCAGACCATATTTCTACCTGCCACCTTATCCTCCTAAAGGCTGTCAGACTTCAAGAGTCCCAAATAGATGGGACTTTATGTCCAGATGGTTTTGGATCTCACATCTAGTGAGCTTCCCAAGCCAGGAAACTGGGAATTACCTTCTCTGTCCTTCCTCCTCAACAGCCAATCAGTCACCATGTCAGGACCATTTCTCATCCTGTCCCATCACCGCCCCCACAGGAAAGCAGGCCATCAGCGTCTCCCCTGGTTGCTGCTGGCTGGCCTGTCTCACTCTGACCCTCTTTCAGCCCAGACACAATGGTCTTTCTAAGAAGCAAGTCCGATCACATGCTCTCTGATTGGAAACTGTGCGTGCTTTCCCAGGACCCGCAGCAGGGAGTCAGAACACCCAATTTCTTGTAAGATTCTTCCTCATCTGAACACTTTCCAAGAATCTCCCTCATCCTGTTCTTCAGACACAAGGATCCAGTCTTGGTTCCTTCCAGATTTGCACACTCTTCCTTATATCTCAACATTCTTTCCGTTCCTCTTTGTCTGGCTAACTGATGGTGATCTCCACAGAAACTTAAAACTTGAATATTACTGGCCCTGGCCAGTTGGCTCAGAGGTAGAGCATTGGCCCGGCGTGTGGAAGTCCCAGGTTCAATTCCCGGTCAGGGCACACAGGAGAAGCGCCCACTGGCTTTTCCACCCTTCCCCTTCTCCTTTCTCTCTATCTCTCTCTTCCCTTCCCACAGCCAAGGTTCCATTGGAGCAAAGTTGGCCCAGGAGCTGAGGACAGCTCCATGGCTTCTGCCTCAGGTGCTAGAATGGCTCTGGCTGCAACAAAGCAACGTCCCAAATGGGCAGAGCATCACCCCCTGGTGGCTATGTCAGGTGGAACCTGGTTGGGTGCATGAGGGAGTCTGTCTGTCCCTGCTTCTAACATCGGAAAAATACAAAAGAAACAACAACAACAAAAAAACAAACAATAACAAAAAAACTTGAATATTGCTTTTCCTATTCACTCACCTCTTGGTTACAGTGCCTCCACAGTGTGTGATAATAGTCCTGCGTCCCCTGATTCTGGTGCTTATTACACTTTCTGTTATTATCCATCATGTCCCCTGGGACCCAGGGCCATTTCATGGGCATCTGATTGGGCACTTGCACAAGGACCCCTGCTGAGAAGGGCTCCATTTTGGGGGCTTAATGCCCTGCTGTCATTCTGAAATTTTCTAAAGAAACCCCTCCTTTGCTCAGCATGGCACCTGCAGTGCCTGGCACTGAGGCTGGTAATTGGAGATATGTGAGTTTGTGAGATAATTAAATGCATGTTGCCCCATGATTACCCCTTATTTTTAGCTTTTTCAACTTTTCTAGTTCTTTCTCTAGGGCAAACACATGTGTTCTCATTTGAAACAAGACAGAACAACACCATCCTCCTAACACTACCTCCTTCGCCAGTGACTCCCCACTTCCTGCTTGCCCCTGGCTGCCACACCTCTGCAAAGACCTAAAGCAATTTGGCTTCTGTCCCAACCACTCTACTGCACCTGTTCTCAGCCAGAACGAGTTTGCCACTCCCACCCACAGGTACAGTTGGCAACATCTGGAGACATTTTTGGTTGTCACGACTGTGGAGGGTGCTACTGGTACCTTGTGGGTTAGAGGCCAGTGATGCTGCTAAGTGCCCTACAATGCACAGAACAACCCCACACAGAGAATCATCTGGTCCAAAGTGCCAACAGCATTGAGGCGGAGAAACCTGGATCTATTGTCCGTTCTTGTCCAGGTCACTGATGATTTAATAGCCAAACCCAGTGGCCTCTGTAGAGACCCCATTTTACTTGGCCTTTTTCTATCATATGACACCTCTGACGAATAGCTGCTCCTTGACACGTTTTCTTCCCCATGAGGTCAGAGGCCTCACATCTTCTTTTCTGCTTCTTTACTTCCTGTGCCTGAGCAGGTGCTGTGTATGGTGACAGCTCCAGAGGTGCCCTCTCCCTCCAGGTGAGGCCAGGAACAGCACTATGCATGCCTGTGACTGCTGTCAGTCCACTGCTTCACAGGAGTGGGACCTCAATGAGCTGGCCTCCCTCTCTAAGCCTGGCTTTTGCATCTCTTGGCCATGGACGAAGGGCCAGTCAACCTTCTGAGGACCAGTCACTCTTAGGCTTCCTAGAATTACGGTGACAAGAACAGGCAAAGGAGGGGATAGGGGAAGGGAAGGCCACAACTAGTTTGTTTCATTACTCTGCCAACAGCCTTTGTGGTCTGACACTTCACTGAGAGTAAGGTTTAAACTCCCTCCATCGTGCCCGTAGAGCCCGTGCACTGTGGCCCCTACACCTGGCCACCTCCACTCCCTTACTCACCTCGAGACAACCTGGTCGCACACCTGTTTTGGGGAAGCGGCGATACCTCCTCCAGTCCTACCAGACAGAACCAGCAGCTCCCTCTGCCACCCTCCCTGCCTTGGTCACGGCCTCACCCACGGTCCCAACCGTGCTCGTTTACATGAGGGTGTCCAGCAGGCCGCAAAGGCCTCAAGGTACAAACCATGTCTTATTTATAGCTGTGTTTCTAGACTTAACATAGTACCTGGCACACAGGAAGGGCACTGATGGTTTTGGATAATTAAATAACTTAATAACCCAGGAGTTGTGCCCGTGAGTATGAGCAGCACCCTGGGCCAGCAGGAGGGCGGCACCAGCACCGGAGGTCGTCCCTCTGAGGAGGCTGCAGGGCAGCTCTGCTCTTGCGCCTCACTCAGTACTACCTTCTCCTTCTGTACACCAGGCAGCACAACTCTTAAAACTGTTGATCCACACACCCAGCTCTTTCCAGGCACTCCAGTCAATGCTATTCAACTTCGCCTCATATTACTATTCTCCTCCAGCTGTTCACAAACAATGTGGCCATAGCCCAGGGAAGGAACAGAGAGGAACTGGGTTCCAGAGCCCTGCCTTCTGCCTGCCTCCACCACCAACCAGAAGGCCACTTGAGTCCATGACATGGCTTTACCCCTCCGCGCCCAAATACCACCGTACAACAAATGGCCATAACACAGATAGTCTGATTGCGGCCTAGGAGTGTTGAGAGAACAGAATGTGAACAAGATGTGAAAGTCCCCTTTAAAAATAAATATAAAGCATGAAATATTTTCAGTAACTTGAAAATGTCCCTTACCTCAAATAGATAAACAGGTTACACTTAAGAAGAGAAATATTTTTGGATTTATTTGCTGGAGGCTATGGTCCCAGTGTGAAGCCCCATATATTATAAGATAATTATAATAAAGTATAATAAGATATAATATGTTGTGAGGTAATATACACAGAAAACATTTTAAGAAATGTTTACTGTATTGATGAGAGAGAGAGAGAGAGAGAGGAATTGTGAGAGGGAGAAAGAAATAGGAACATTGATCTGCTCCTGTATGTGCCCTGACTAGGGATTGACCAGCAACCTCTGTGCTTCAGGATGATGCTTTAACTAACTGAGCTATCAAGCCAGGGTAACCAGGAAAAACATAGAAGTAACACTGATCATTCTGAGTTGCAATCAGTTTGGAAATAACAATGGAACCATGTTTCTAGGTATCAAAACCATTAAAATAAAACCCCGCAGTACAAAACTGTGAGCCCACAGAGTGATACTTTTAGGTTTGTCAGGACTATTAGACATATACCCAATATTAGCAATCAGTAAGATCACACTTTGAAAGAGTATCTGAGTTCTTACAATAGAAATGAAAATAGTTAATGAAGTTAACAAACTCATTTCAATAGGGCCGTCTTTATGTGAAGAATCAATAAAAAAAACAATGTGATGTCAAAAGACAAGAAATGTGGGAATAAAAAAAAATGACCATTTTCCTGGCTGGGTAACTTGGTTAAAGCATTGACCTGATATACCAAGGTTGTGGGTTCGACTCCTAGTCAGGGCACATACAGGAATTAACCAATGAATGCATAAATAAGTGAAACAACAAATCAATGTGTTTCTCTCTCCCTCTCCCTTCCTTTCTCTCTAAAAATCAATCAAAAAATTCTAAACCTTCTCTGTACTCTTTGTCTCTCTTTCCTGCTTCATTAAAAAAAGTCCATTATTCTATCACTTTAAAGTAACCAAGGTGATCTGATCACCTTTAGCTTAATCTGAGTGAGTCCGTCGATCCATCCATCTGTCTGTGCATTCATCCATGCATCCATCTGTCTCTCTGTGCATGCATCTATCCATGTATCCATCAGTCCATGTGTGAGTCCATCTATCATCCATCTATAATAGACTAGACATTGGTCAGGTGCCATGAACCAGTGCAGCTGGTAATTCCAGGTCCTGAGTGGGAATGGTGCAGATGAAGAAATAAACTTAGAGAAAAAGAATGGGATCAGGAGGTCTCTTTGCAACGCAAAGATAGCTTGCAGAAAAACCAAGAACCCCAGTCTGCTTTATTATATAGCCATGTGCAAATAAGGAATTCTAACGATACAAAGTCACACATCTTCAAGGCAACCCAAGAATTCCCCCAAGTGCAGAAACCCTCCACCCTGCATAACTGAAATCAGCCAACATCAGAACAAACAAAGGGTAAAAGGAAGGGCATTTAAATTGCTTCTAGCGCCTGACCAGGCAGTGGCGCAGTGGATAGAGCATCAGACTGGGATGCGGAGGACTCAGGTTCGAGACCCTGAGCTTGCCAGCTTTAGTGCAGGCCCAGCTGGCTTGAGCAAAAGCTCGCCAGCTTGGATCCAAGGTCGCTGGCTCCAGAAAGGGGTTGTTCAGTCTGCTGAAGGCCTGTGGTCAAGGCACATGTGAAAAAGCAATCAATGAACAACTAAGGTGTCACAACGGCAATGAAAAACTAATGACTGATGGTTCTTATATCTCTCTGTTCCTATCTATTCCTCTCTTTGTCCCTGTAAAAATAAATAAATAAATAAGTAATTTGCTTCTAGCAACTCAAGCAAGCAAGTGAGGTGGGGGGTTGGGATGAGTGCAAATACTCAGCTCCATAGCCAATATGGAAGGGTGGGTTGGGGGGAGAACTTAGTCTTTTGCTAAGCCTCAAACTGCAAGGGCTTTGCCAACTTGCAGTCTCCCACATATGGGCCTTTAGAGCTAAGTATAAGAACTAACATCAGCAATAATGACTGTGTATGGATGCTATAATAAAATTCAGCCATCAAATATATAAATAGATACTGTTTTATTTATTGCCATCAGCTTCTCCCTAAAACATGAAAACTAAAATTTTATCTCTTCTTCTTTATCATTAATCCTTCAATATAGAGTTCTACCAACTTTCTATTGTAAAAATTAATAGTCTCCCTAGAAGCACAAGGCATTTTTGAATAACTTTCTATTAGTCTTCAAGAAGTTTAATATGATCAGGTAAGAGGTCAAGGCAAAAGATTAAGACAGAACTAGGGCGTGAGTACCCCTAATTACCACACTTCATTATTCTAGTGGGAACAAAAACCATCTTTTAGTTAGAATTTCACACTTATCCTTGGTCCTCCTCTTACAGCATTTTGTCTATTTTCCTGGTCTCCACTATTTCCGTGGTTTCTGAGTGAGTGCTCTCAACCCTGCTGCACATTAGAATAACCTGTGATACCTTTCAAAATACCACTAGCTGGGCCACAGTCCTGACCGATTAAATCAGACTGTACTAGGGCAGAGCTCGGTCACTGGTACACACGTTTTACAGCTCCTGGGTGATTTGAACATAAATTCAGGATTGTGAAGCACTTCTTGACACCAGTGCTTCAGTTGGTCCCTGGGCCAGGAGCATTACATCGTCTGGGAACTCTTAACCATGCAAGTTCTTGGACTCTAGACCTGTAGAATCAAAAACTTTGGGAGTGGAGCAGTCTATGTTGTTTTAACACAGGAGAGGGCCACAAAGGAGTCTCCAGGAGATTTGCATGCACATTAGTGTGAGAACAAGGGCTCTCGATGGTTTTATTGACAGGTGGACGAGGCTGCTCCCATTGCTGGGAGGGGCTGTGGTAGAGGCAAGTGGGTAAGTTTACAGAGCATGTGAGGACTTGGAGACATTTTTGTATCCTGAAAGGGGTTCAGTTATTGTTAAACTTGACTGAAGTTAGAGAGATCATTGAGCAATTAGGAGAGAAATGGAATGGGCAAAAAGTTGGCCTTCCATTAAAGGGGAAGAATTAAGATTTCTATCTTATGGAAACAAAAAGATTGGGAAGGAGTTCAGAGCCATAATTTAGATACATGGATATATTTATTAAGTGTGTATGTGTGTGTGTGTGTGTATATACACATACATATATATATACACATACATATATATGTGTGTGTACACACACACACACACCCTTTGTGTTTTTCTTAAGTGAGAAGCCAGGAGACAGAGAGACAGACTCCTGCATGTGCCTGACCCGACCACGGTCCACCTGGCATGCCCACTAGGGGGCGATGCTCTGCCCATCTGGGGCATTGTTCCATTGCAACCAGAACGGCTTTAGTTCCTGAGGCAGAGGCCATGGTGCCATCCTCAGCACCCAGGCCTTCTTGCTCCAGTGGAGCCTTGGCTGCAAGAGGGGAAGAGAGAGAGAGAAAGGAGAGGGGGAAGAGTGGAGAAGCAGATGGTTGCTTCTTCTGTGTGCCCTGGCTGGGAATCAAACTCAGGACATCCACACACAGGGCCAATTCTCTATCACTGAGCCAACTAGCCAGGGCCTTAGTATTTATTTTATTTCAATTCAATATGATTCAAGATAGGTCTGTTGAACATTTTCCAGATAAAGTGCCAGGTAGGTGAGAATTAAAAAGATGAATATGATATATGTAATAAAACATTGTGGAGTTGGAGATGTGTTAGTCTCGGAGAGCTAAGAGTTAGGTCTCTTTTGGCTCAGAACTTATCTCCTTTCTTAATCACTGCATCTGAGAATGTCCCACACACCTTTAACTTCTTTATGTAAAAAGAGCTAAGTGGTCTATTGTTTTCTTGGCTCTATTGTAAGATGTAACTAACAGTAATTTACATGACTCCTATTGAAAAATAGATTCATATCATCTGTCAACTCTGGTTGTTTGACAGAAGCTGTCTGGAGCTCTGTGTTGAGAAGGATTCTGAAGCCTGCCCAGATCTTTGTAATTAGTCCTATTGTAAATAAACCTTCCTTAAGTTATCATAATGAGTGAATCCCATTTCCTGTTGAAACCTTGATGGATGGCAAGATCAGAGTATGGAAAGTCTTCTATTTTGATGAAGATATTCAGATTTGAGGAAAACCAGAGGAATGGAGACACTTGCTTTAATAGCTACTTACACATATCAATGCTGCTGATCGACAGAGTGACCGATGACATTCTAATCTGATTATCTTCATACCTTTTCTCTCTAGCAGTAGAGAATCAGACTAGGTATAGGGCGCCAACCAAGAAGAATTAAGTCAAGAAAAATATTCAGACGACTTACACACTGTACTCCCTATGTCATACAACCATATAATAGCCAGTGTTGGAAAATTATCCCAATTATTTCTGGGAGTCCCCACTTGATTTTTAACATGTCACCAAAACAAGCCCTGCTGTGATCAAATGGCACTGACTATTTTTTCCTTGTATGCTGTTAGCCCTTTTAGTGAGGTCTCCTGCCCTCACTGCTGGAAAAACCACCTTACTGCTAAATGATGCCTGCCCAGTGTGACAGCACAGATGTCCATGGTAATGAAACTGACCTTCCACAAGAAAGCAGCACTTTGGTGGACCCAGGACATGCTCAGTAAACATGGCCACAACTGTCTGAACCTTGGCAAAGGCCATGATATAAGCTCATACAGGAACTTCTGGTATATGTGGCATCCAGGTAGTCTTTTCTTTTTTATTTCTTTTTTTTGATAGAGACAGAGACAGAGAGTCAGAGAGAGGGACAGATAGGGATAGACAGACAAAAAGGGAGAGGGATGAGTAGCTTTAATTCCTCACTGCGGCACCTTAGTTGTTCAGTGACTGATTTCTCATATGTACCTTGACCGGGGGCTACAGCAGAGTGAGTGATCCCTTGCTCAAGCCAGCGACCTTGGACCTCAAGCTAGTGATCTTTGGGCTCAAGCCAGTGACCCCATGGGGTCATGTCTATGATCCCAAGCTCAAGCCAGCGACCTCACACTCAAACTGGTGAGCCCACACTCAAGCCGGCGACCTTGGGGTTTCAAACCTGGGTCTTTTGGGTCCCAGTCTGAGGTTCTATCCACTGCACCACCACCTGCTCAGGCCAGGTAGTCTTTTCTTAACTTGAGCCTTACCTAGGTTCCCTGTACTTAACTGTCTTTACTTCTTTAAAGAATAATGCTTCTGATAAACACATATCTCTGGGTCAAGAGCCAAGGAGTGATTCAAATGAAGGGAGGAAGCTCTGGGCAGGTTTGGTCACTGCTGAGCAGCTGTCAAGAACAGTATGATGGTTCGGTTGATGTGTACAGCTCAGACAACACAAGGATGTAACAGTGTAGCAGAGGGTATATTTAATTTATTAGCCACTCATTCATTCACAGAGTATGATGGTTCTAGGTTTCCCCTATGCCTCTGCTTTGATGGGCCTCCATCAACAACATATACAGCCCTTAATGACTTTCTAAAGTAGAAAACAGTTCCTAGGATGCCTTCTCTCCTGCCCGGCTCTGACTGGGACACCTGGACTGCTCAAGGAGCTGCAGACCTAGGTGCTGCTCATGCTTTTTTCACAGTCACTCCCAAAGGGCCAGTCCCCATCCCCGGCTATTAGCACTTCCCAAGGAGAGTCAGCGGGCAGATGCTGAGGCAGAGGCGGGAGGCAGGTGGCAGGAACCTCCAACCCCCTTATCCCTTTCTGTCAATGGGGATGCAGCTGTTTTCTCCAACTGCTTTCCAGGGCCTCTTCTGAGCTCCTCCTTCTGAAAGAAATAACTCACATTTAGATGGGATCCCATGCTGTTTAGAAATCTGGAAACACAAAAACAGCAAAGAGTCTCACATGCACGAATGGAGGGGTTTTGGTCAAATTCTTTTGCAAAGTTTTCTGTAGTTCTCCTTTATTAAGAGTCACATGTCCCCTGCTGTCTCCTGATCCATCACTCTACAATTTTAAATTTATAGCTATTCTCATTAAGCTCAAACTGCTTTCCCATGCCTGACAATCTTTCAGAAATCCATATTTCTATACATGTGATGTAGCAGAAAGAAAAGACGGCCCCAATTATACCTTTTTGTTGTTGTTCCAGCAGCATAATGGATTTTAAGAATGTCTTACCAGTCTGGATTTACATTTTAGGATTCTTTGAAAATCTTTTTGTTAATTCTAAAAAGATCAGGAAGCATGGAGTTCTAAAAATGGAATGAGTTTATTTGTCCAGGAAGGGTGTATGTACCCGGGACAGGGCGACGAGAGTAGAAATGGAGAGTGAGATGGGTGCTTCATGTAGATTTTACACGGATCATACAGAAAACAATATGAACGGCGGCTCACTCATTTCCTGGCCTTTCCTATCCAGCGCATTGGGAGACCCCTTGTGAGAAGACACTGCCTCCCCTCAGATGTTTCAAAGAGGACCGTGATTTTATAGCACAAATCTGCCTGAGGACTGCCAGGTCCCGCCCCAGTTACTTTTAGTCCAAATTCTCTTCTTTTCCCTTATAGCTTTTTTTTTTTAAACTTCCTCATACACTGGTCACAAATGATATTTAGCACACTAATATCACACTCACACACACACACTCCTGCATGTGCAATCTGACATGTGCGGCCAGAGGGAGAGAGCAGACCCCAGCCTGATGCTACTACAACACCCCAGGAGGAACACAGGGGAACTTGGCAGCACCCATGAGAAGCCCTGGGCTGGGACGGTACTGTCCCTCACAAGGAACACCAGCAAAGCCACCTTGAGGGGTAAAATAAATACCTGCCCGACTCTGAGGGAAAGGGCTACCTGTAGGATCAGGGACATCATCTCCTCCAGGAGCACCTGCCACTGTCCAGTTCTGACCGACATGTCCTTAACAGGAGGGCACTGTGAGGCCGAGCTGTCTGAAGCAGAACCCATCACACAGCGGACAGGCACTCTGTGCCACTCAGTACCCCTGAGGCCACCTGTGGGGCCAGGCTGGCACTCCCGGGAGCAGCTGGGGAACGGGCTGGAGATGGTGCACAGCCAAGCACAGGGACCTTGCTCAGTACCGCTCCCTTCCCTAGAGAGGAGACAGGCCTTCCTGATATTGTGACTGTGTATAAAACACATGTTTTTTCTCCAGGCAGTGTTGTGTAGAGGTTTTGCCACCACAGTTTTATACATGTCCGTGGTTTGAAATTTGCTAAAATGGCTACTGTGGTGATGAGACAACTCTCTCCACATCTGTGTGACACTCAGCTTTGGTGTCACCTGCTTCACCTGTCCTGCAGTGAGAGTTCTGAGGTGAGGTCCGTCCTATGCCCAAGGGCTCACTCATCAGTGTTTGAACTTACTCATGCATTCCCCTGCTAGCCCCCACCTTTCCTGTGGGGCCTGGGATGCAGCCTCAGTAGCAGAACAATGAGACATTTATCACTCCTGTTGGTATGTATTTTCAAGTGAGGCCAACCGAACATGGTATGCGGCTGTTCTTTCTTGAGGAAAAGCAGATGTTTCTGTGAAAATGGACTCCCGTCAAGTGCCTGTAGAGCCCCCTCCCCACCCACCCACCGTGCCTCCCCCCCCCCCCCCCCGCCTCCTCCCCCTCCCCCTCCCCCTCCGGCCATCCCTGGAGCCACATTCTGATCCTCAGGGAGTAAAACAAGTATAATAGCCTGGACTGAATCCCTAGTACAATTTGCAAAGTGATATGGTGCTTCCGATTCAGACCAATAAGTAAAAGTAAGTGAAATCACTTTGATGATTAGAGAAATTAGCACAAAGAGAAATCTATTTAAATTAAATAAATTTAATTTATCCCTCTAATGGAGATATTTTAAGCTTATCCACTTCCAAAATGAATCCACTGTCAACACTGTGAGAGCAAGACCACCTTCTCTAAATGTCCTCAGTCTAGATCAGGGGTCCCCAAACTTTTTACACAGGGGGCCAGTTCACTGTCCCTCAGACTGCTGGAGGGCCGCCACATCAGTACTCCATACACTGACCACCACTGAAAGAGGTGCCTCTTCTGGAAGTGCGGCGGGGGCCAGATAAATGGCCTCAGGTGGCCACAATTTGGCCCACGGGCCGTAGTTTGGGGACCTCTGGTCTAGATTCTTAAATATGCCATTTCTTTTTTCTTCTTCACAGAAAATACTTTAGGTTTGACAGACCATACTGTATCAGTCACAACTACTCTCCTCTCACTATAATGTGAAAGCAGCACAGACCACATATACATGAATCAGCGTGTCTGTGTTCCAATAAAGCTTTATTTACACAGATAGGCTGCAGGCCGGATTGGGCCCTCAGGCTGTACTTTGGCTGCTCCTGCCATAGAGTGTCACCAATGCCTGAAAACTCTGTCCTTGAATAATCAGTCATCAGAGTGGGATCACAAGAACTGCCACAGCTTCTTCAATGTGAAGTATTTTGGTGCCTCAATGCGAACTGAAAGGGTTGACTCTTTAGTCACATGCTGTGTAGTTCTTAACCCTGTAAGCAAGACATAATGAGCTGAGTCCTTTAACAAGTTAGATAAAGAATTCAAGCACTCCCCCAAGGCCACAAAGAATAATGCTGATGACTGACAAGGCAAAGGCAAGTGCCTACTCATTGTACAGTCTGATTTATGGACTGTGGGTGGCAAGGAAGGAAGGAAGGCCTCACATCCTCTTCTTCATTATCATTGTGATGAGTGAAAATCTGTCAGGCCTGTCCTGCACTGGCTTTTCTTAATTGGCACACTATTTCGATAACTGCTGAGCATTCCCCTCTTCCACATACCAACTCTTCCTAGGCTGATTTCCTTTCCTCCCTCCATCCCTCCTTCTCTCTCTCTCTCAAAAAGAAAGAGAGAGAGAGAGAGACAGACAGACAGACAGGAAAGAAAAGAGAAGCTAAATTAACTCATAGTGGCTTTCACTTTATTTATGTGTTGATTACTTCTCATATATGCCTTGATCGGGGTCCTAATTCAAGCCAGCGACCTTTAGGCTCAAGCTGGTGAGCTCTGGGATCCTGTGGATGATTCCCCTGCTCAAGCCGGTGACCCTGTCCTGATGAGTCTGCGTTCAAAGTCGGTGACCTCGGGACTTTGAACCAGCGACCACTTTATCCACTGAGTCACCACTGGTCAGGTTCCCATGCTGATTTCTCATTTTCCACTCTGGTTTCTGGATTTCTGTCCATTGCTTGTGCTTTGGCCACATGAGGATTAGCATTTTGGTAGCTCTGTAGTCAGATCAGAGCTGCAGAGGTTTGGCTGCAGCTGTGAGTTCCTTCATGTATGGCAGCTAGAAGCATGCTTTTCAGTATGATTAACTGCCTCATCTATTAATTGGCCTTACAATGACTTATTTCCTCTATCAGGGCCAATGGCCTTGGGGCTCTGTCATCATGCAACATGAGGATGGCTATGACTGACGTACATAAAGGAGATGAGAATTTCTCCCTTAAATCAACTTGGCTTGTCAAATAGGCAGTTTGAAAACTTTTATAGAAATGTTTGATGTTTAAGAAAATGCTCCGTATAATGGGTATGCAGCACAATTGAATGATAAGATAATCTGGAGATGTTTTCATTGTACATATGTACCCTGATTTATTGGTGTCACCCCATTAAAGTTAATTAAAAAAAAATAGATATAAAGCACACACACACACACAAAAAAGAAAATGCTCCGTAAACTTTTATAAATTTCAGCATTCTATTATTAATAAACAAACAGATATCACATAACACATGATAAACATTTATGACAAATTTAAATTAATTTCTTAGGTAGTTTAAACCTGACATTATATATAGGCTTGTTTTTTTTTTAAAAAAAAGCTTATTTTATTGTTGCCTGGACAAAGTCATATGAATTTGCAGTTCTCACATGGAAAATGCCCAAGCATATCTGGTTGCACTATTTGTTGACCATGAGGTGAGAATGATATTTCACAGGCTATGGCCCCAAATGACTCTGTTGGTTGAAGACTGTGAAAAGAGAGGGCAATGTGACAGAAAAGTGAAATGGGGAGCCCTGGGTGGGCAGGGGAAGAGCTCTAAGGATGGGCTACCCCGACATGGCAGGCTCCAGACAGAAGCCGCCCATTCAACTTCCACAAATACAAAGGCAGAGCCAAGCCACTTATGGAGGGTTTGCTGAAGGCTTGCCTTGTATGGGACAGGGACCGGGCTTCTTGGGGTGGCATGTGCAGGTAGGTGGCAGATGCATTGGTTCAGTCAAATTTGGGGAGGACAGCTCCTACACAGTATCATTCTAATATGCAGGAAGATGTAATTACCCATCATAGCACCCTTTTAAGAGAGAAACTGAGTAAGTTACAATATGAACATGAGCAAAACAAGGAAAATCATAACAGTTAAAAGGAGGCTTGTATTTATAGCTGGTAAAACTGTTCAATACACTGACTACCTGTCAGCACCCACTGTTTTTCTGTCTGCCTATTTTGTTTTCCAAAGGAATGAACAAGGCCACCCACTTTGAAGAACTATTGTTTTAATGATTCAATGGGCACAGACATAAAATTTTCATGCCCGCACTTCCTAAAATAGGAGCACAAAAGAATTGCCTTGAGAATCAGAGGGAAAAGCAATTTTCCAGGGTTTGTAACTTTGGATGATTTTTCCTGTTTATACCCTGTCTAAAAATGACTACTTAGTTAGCATATATGCAATTTTCGTGTCTATTATAAAAATCTTTGTGTTCTAACTAAGAAGAGTGAAAAAGAACACAATGGAGACAAATAAAAAATGAATTACTCTTATTAGCATTTTGCATGAGATTCGAGGTATCTTGCCAGTAAACAAAGATGAAAAACAACTGTTCTGAAAATTGCTCACTTATAATCCAGTTGTGCTATTAAAATATTCAGGGTGGAACACAAGCTCTATGCAGGAACTGCAGAAAACTCACACGCAAGCAAACCTGAAGCCAACTGTGGTGGATGAGGGAGAAAGAGCACTACATACCACGGAAAGAACTCTGCCAACATCAGACATGAACAAAGAAATCTTTTTAAGTATAAATGATTAGAGCTTCATTTACCTAAATCTGAATAATAGCATCACTAGAATAGGGCAACTTCAAACTCAGGCTCCAGCTAAAAAAATCTTCTAAAATATCTTCTGAGTTTTAAAATTATTAATGAAACTTTCTCAGCTGTTAACTGTTAAGATGGGAAAACATCTCTCTCGGGCATTTAATTTAAATGTTCTCTTAGCTAAGTTAGAACAGAGAGGGAAGCAGTACCCAGGAAAGAACCAATTTGTGTGATGGGTATACAACATAATCAACAGTTCAAATGCTATAGAAATGTTTACCTGAAACCTATGTACTCTTATTGATCAATGTAACCCTGTTAAATTTAATTTCCTAAATAAAATTGAAGGTTTCCTTTTTCATGGGCCTTTTGATTACTAAAAATGTTCCTTAAAAATTTCATTCAGCCTGACCTGTGGTGGTGCAGTGGATAAAGCGTCGAACTGGGAACACTGAGGTCGCCAGTTCAAAACCCTGCACTGGTCTGGTCAAGGCACATATGGGAGTTGATGCTTCTAGCTCCTCCCCACTTTCTATCTTTCTCTCTCACTCTGTATCTCCTCTCTAAAAAAAATGAATAAATAAAAAGAAATAAAATGGAATTGTGTTTAAAAAAAAAAAAAAGAATTATATAAAAAAAAAAAATTCATTCAGGCCTGACCTGTGGTGGCGCAGTGGATAAAGCGTCGACCTGGGAACACTGAGGTCGCCAGTTCAAAACCCTGCACTGGTCTGGTCAAGGCACATATGGGAGTTGATGCTTCTAGCTCCTCCCTCCTTTCTCTCTCTCTCTCTCTCTCTCACTCTGTGTCTCCTCTCTAAAATGAATAAATAAAAAAAAAATCATTCAAAACTTCTGTGTTAAGTCACTTGTTTTTCTTTCAGACATGAATTGAGAAACTCAACTTAAGATACATGACTTGTTAGGTTTTCTATCTAATAACTAGCCTATTCTTCCAGAAAAGGTGAATACATCTCTCCCTTTCTTGAGGAATAATACTTTTTAGCACTGGTTGGGGAAAGAGAACCTGTTTTCAAATTCTAGTGTAGCCAGACAGCTACGTGACCTTGATTAGCAGCTTAACCCCTTTTGGCCTCAGTTTGCTAATCTATAAAATTAAAGGTGCTGGAAGCAACGATGGAGAGTGTCCATTAAAGCCCTACCATGCTCTAATTATATTACCTTTTCAAACCCAGGAGATCAGTTGTGAAGTGGATGGAGAGCCTCATGAATAGTCTCCTTGAGACACAGGTAGAAAGCCCATAGTAGGGGGGAAAATCTCTGAATAAGCCAACTTAAAAGCATCAGATCAGCTTTTAAGGTAGTAGTTCATGCAACAAAATTACCTTTAGCCAAAGCCTGAAGACTACTGGATCCTTCATAGGATGGTTTATGCACAGCTTATTCATTACTTCCTGTTAAGTTCACAAATGGTTGTGAGAAATCCTTCCATGGATAAAAGTATGATGGACATGATCCATCCTTATGACTGTCTGATTTTATGAGAGGATCAAAAGATCATAGAGAAGAAAAAGAAAATAATACATTGCAAGAAAAGTGGTCTGAGAACTCAAGTTGTAGTTTTTCATATAAATGTGCAAGATTAAGAGGAATAAACTCTGAATCAAATGTGTAGGTTAGTCAATGTTCAAATTATCCATAGCTCTGTCCCACAATCATGCATTTGAGAACATTTTAAGGGGAAAAAGTGGAAAGGGAAATAATATACAATAAATTTAAACCAATCAGAGAATGTGTCCCAAAAGGACCTACACTTCCTCGACAGAACTTTCCATTAGCATCCCAGACTTAACAACAAGCACACCTTGACTCATCAGTCTTTATTCTATTAGAAGAATGACTGTCTAGCCACCTTCTAAATGACACCTCCTACAGGGTTGTGCTCACAGTAGGTTATTAATACATTCCAATAGAATCAATTTGTTGAAGCTGGAGTTCCATAGTAACTTTCTCTGGAACGTTAACCTAAACTCATTGAAAACAAACTCATCCAGCTCAAGGTCCAAAATTCCTTTTGGAATCTCCAAGTTGTACTTTGCCTAATTTTTTCTTTAAAGAGAAGCAATGTTTATTTTTGGTCTCATTTTTCTCTAAGTGGGATTGTTTTAATTTCCATGAATTGCTTTACTAAACTGGACCCCAGGAGCAATCCATTCATTGATGCAGACTGTGTAGTGGCCCCAACACAGAGCCCTCTGACATTCTGTTCTTCCTTCAGTCTGACCATGAGTCCCTGTGTTCCAATGCCAACGGGCTGCCTCTGCCTCCAGCCGACTGTGAAAAGTCTTTTTTAATTTAAATTTGTATTTACTTATTTTTGGCCAATGAAAATTATATTTAAGGTATAAAGTATGACGTTTTGATATAGGTAGACACTGTGAAATGATTACTACAATCAAACGACTTAACATATCCATCACATTGTGTGTGTGTGTAGTGAGAACAACTGAGATCTACTTTCTTTGCAAATTTTAATTTTATTATCCATTATCAATTATAGTCATCATGCTGTACATTAGGTCTCTCGAACTTATTCATCTTATAACTGTAAGTTTGGACCATTTGATCAATATCTCACCTTTGCCCCGCCCCCCCCACCTCCCAGACTCTGGTAATAACCATTCTACTCTGTTACTATGAATCTGACTTTTTTTTAAAGGTTCTATATACAAGTGAGACTATGTAATATTTGTCTTTCCATGTTGGCTTATCTCAGTTAGCCTAGTGGCCTCCAGGTTCATTCATGTTGTTGCAAATGGCAGGATTTAAGGCTGAATAAGATTCCATTGTATGTATATACCACAATTTTTGAAAAGTGCTTTAATCAAGTCTTTTTTAGATGTGATGGTCCCTGTAATATGGAGTCATGACTGGAAGAACCACCAAATAAAGAAGACCTATGACAAATTTGGCTCAGTGGAGCTGTGGCTAAGGTACTTTGTGCTCATTAGATGCTCCAAGGACTCCTCTACCTGTTTCAGGACCCCACCCCCGCAGTTAGGTCACAAGCCTTGTTCTGGCGAATGGATTATGAGCAGAAGTAATATGTGTGTCTCCTTCATGACCTCTTACTTTGCTATGGAAATGTTGGAGCCATGTGTTCTGGAAGTTTCTAATGGCTACATGCTGGATAAAGACCAACTTACTCAAATTAGGCTTTAGTCTAGTGAAAAATAAACTTTAACTGCTTTAAGCCATTGGAATTTCGGATTTTTCTATTAGGGCAGCCAGCATTATTTATTCTGGTTAATCAGTCTAGCAGAATATAGTATTCAAATTCACAATGAAAGGGAAGAAACTAGTGTTCACTATCAATTGGGAGAATTACTCATTTGTGCTCAAGGTGATCTTGGATGGGAAGTCCATCTTACAGATATGGAAACTAAGGCTTGACAGGAACCCAGCCAATAAACAGTGGATGGAACTTTCAATCTAAGGTCCAATTTCAGTCTTTGATTGATCTTTTTACTAGAACACTTTAGTGTGCATCAGAATCACGCCTGTTAAAAATAGCAGATTTCTAGTCCCCACCCTCAGAAGTCCTGATTCAGATTCTGTGTGGGGCCTGGAAATGTGCATTTTTAACAAATTCCCAGCAGATACTTATGTCACTGACCCAGGTACTACATCGTGGGAGCCTCTGCACTGGACCACCTTGCTTCTTACATGGCACCATGCACGAGTGCCTTGAGACCCGAACCTTAGCATCAAATGTTAGAGATCTTCCTACTCACTGCAAACAGTGTTACCAGGATGCAATGAAAAGCCCACTTAAATTTAAGATGGAAGGAAATTTCCCATTCCCTCTTTTTTCCATGGCTTATCTCTCCCTTGAGCACATTAGCACACATAAGCCTGAGCCATTGATCTAGAACTCCATCATCCCACATGATCTCTACCCAACCATAGTTGCCTGGGAGGGAAATTCTTTTCAACATAAAAGCTGAACAAACAGAACGTTTTTTTCTCAGCATGTGTAACTGCAATAGGCAAGTCTAAGATTTAGGAGAGGTGTTTCTCTTTGCCACTTATCTGTAAGATATTAGCTCAGCTTCCTCACCTACAAAATGGACTTATTCCCAACAGCAGCCACCTTGCAGGGCTATGGTGAAGGGTACCAGATGAGGTGCTGATGAGAGAGCATTTTGTCAACAGCAAGGGGCTCTAAAGTCTTCGATAATGTCATGTCAGGGGCCATCACCTTGAGTGCTAACCTCTGAATGTAGACAGGCTGATTGTCCTTTTTTTTTTTTGACAGGCTGATTGTTCTTTTACTTAGCCAAATATCTCAAGAAACAGGGCCTTTCTTTCTGCCCCATGCTAATATCAACAACAAACAAGAACAATCATTGCAGATTACCCAAATAATGACCAGGAGAAAAAGCACAGGAAAGCTAACGTCCTCCTTTTATCTAACTATTACAGGTCAAGTGGAACCTCTTAAAATGTGGCCAGAAAGTAGCCTGGAGGAATCGCCAATTTGCTTAGTCTGTATTGAACATAGCTGTACCCTCTCCATCCCCCTGCATCCCAATTTTGAAATGCTGCTGGAATAATCAGCCATTTATAAAAGCTATGAAATGGAAAACAAAATAAGACTCCTTATCCCCTATGATGGCACTTTTTTTTTAAACCTCTGCAAGTTTTAAACACAGAGATTGATTCTGTTTCTGCTGGGTGAAAGTAGCTCTTTTGTCTTCCACACTTACTGTATCACTAAAAAATGCACAGGGACCAGGGCAGCCACGAGTCACAGACGAAGAGTTCTGGACTTGCCTGACAAGATGTGGCTTTGTTCCTTGACATCCAGTGTGGGGCTTGCACATTGGGACTCCTCTCCTGTGTGCACACAGTGTTGGGGCTTCGAAATGCCATCTTAGTAACAGGATGACAAGGACTCAGTCTGTACTGCATTTCTGAAACAGCTGGCAAGGCTGGGGTGAGAGGGCAAGGGGCTACAAACCTCTCTGTATGGCTCTGAGACACGTCTGAGAGCTGTGGATCACTGTGATGGGTATGGTTCATGACTCCACGTCTGCTACTATGTTGAAGTTTTATTTCATCTCCTCTCAACAGCCTCATTCAAACCTTACCAGGACACATTCTCATCTTTCATTTAAACAAACAAACAAACAAACAATGTGTGGCTGTTCTTAACGTTCTATCAGACAGGTAGTACTGTGCCCTGGTCCTGGCTCCACAGAGCACCTTTCAGAAGACACCAGCATTTCGAGAGGGTTTCTAAAAAGAATTTTTTGTTCTTTGCAGCAAGGGAATGGGAGATGTCAGATGATCTGGAAGCCGCAGAGCCCTCTGAAGAGTTGCCGTGATTGTTGGCAGATGCTTCAGGGCTCAATAACAGCGTTCCAGTCCGATGGTACTCTCTCTGACTTTGCTTGTTCCATTCCTTGGTCTCAGCGTGAAAACCAGTATCTAGTTTCTGTTTTTTCAATGGGAGGTTTCGGGAGCCACAGGAAAGCCCACCAACCTGAGCCATTCCCACCTGGGCTTTGTGGTGTGAGGATGAGCAGATCCAGATGCTCTTGTGTCCCCTCTCAGCTTTGAGCCACGCCTGGTGATGATGGGAGCCAAAGTGGAGACGACGGTGATGATAATGAGGATGAAGATGATACCCCAAAACTTCACTCAGATCTATATTCTTCCCTTCTTTCTTTTAAGTAATTCACAGTGATGCATGTCCAGGGTGCACTAAGTAAAAGTTGAACTGAATTCACAGTGCCTTTGATTGTTATTCCTATTTTTAGAAAGTGTTTTTGTAACAGAAGAAATTACCTCACTTGAGGAGATGCCAGCTCACAGTCAGAATTAGTCCTTAGATTTTTTGGGGACATGCAATTTGCCACCTTGGAACAAGGCTCTGGTGGGTCAGACTCAGCACCAATTTTCCTAAACCATAAACAGCATGTCAACTACAGTTAGCCACGATTACTGTATTCATTGCTGGTGCTATGAGCATAAAAAAATACATTTCAATTTTCTCCCTTAAACACTGTATTATGATTTAAGCAGCAAAATACCCTTCATACATATTATTTTATATACTGCCTATAGGGGCTATAATTTGAACTCCTTAGGAATGTAAAATACAAATTTAGAATACCCTTTCTTTCTAGCATAAGTACTACTTTCTAAATAAGAAAGAATACATATCAGGTTTCATGGGATGATTTGTCTCCTGTCCCTATCTCATTCAACTCCTCCCACCAGCAGGAAGACCACAGCTTTCTAAGTGATTGCAATGACCAGTAGTGAGGAGGGGAGAAGAGGGAAAACCTGGTACTCCCCAAGGAGAGTCCTAGATCTGATCTATCATATGGTGTTTAATGCTGGTTTTCATGCCTTAAGTATTGATTCAAACTCAACAATCCCCAAGTGCTTTAATCCTAAGTCTGTCTGATTCCCCGAATCCTGGGCAGTAAGGAAAAGAAAGCAGTTACATCAACCAACTTCCTTATCCAACCTAACGTATTCAGCAGTACTCTGTAAACACTCTGAAAGCCATCTGACTAAATTCCTGAAACACAGAGTTGGATCTCAAATTATTTTTAGGAATATGGCATGTTGCTTTAATGATCAATCCATATAAAAAACTATGTTCAAATTAATTCAGATCCTAGAAGATGTTAATTCCAAATTGTTACAGACATACACATGCACATTCTCACACTTAGGTTTACTTCACACATAACAGTTTTGTCTCAGCATCTTGCCAGAATGTGCAGTGCACTCATGCAGAATTCACACTATGGATAGGAAACACAGTGTCTTCCAGATCAGAGGTTAAAACCAGGGGGTCAGGCTAAGATGTGGTCCTTGGGTTGAATAGTAGTGCATAAATATATTCTGCTTGATCTGTACAATGTTTAAAAATGTTGGAATTTTAATTAAAAAAACAACAACTCAGATTCTTATTCAGAAAATCTGATAAACTGGTCCTTCATTTCTACAAAACAATAAGGGGCTGAAGCTGAACAGTGATAGCCCCTATAGATAAGGGGTGGACTTTCTATCTCACTCCAGTTCTCGACACTCCCTGTGAACAATCTCAGAACTGCCTGCTTCACTTATGTTCAGCATCTCTTTAGCCCTGGCATACATTTAAGGTTGTAGTGCCTTTTCTAGGCAGATTCATTTTATGCTTCCCCAAATGTTATGAGCTGAATTGTGTTTCTCCAAATTCATATGCTGAAGTCCTAATTCCCAGTAGCTCAGAATGTGGCCTTATTTGGAGATAGGATCTTTATAGAATCAAGTTAAAACAAGGTCTTTGGCCTTGGCTGGTTGGCTCAGTGGTAGAGCGTCAGACTGGCATATAGATGTTCAGGGTTCGATTCCCAGGCAGGGCACACAGAAGTGGCCACCTGCTTCTCCACCCCTCCCCCTCTCACTTTTTTCTCTCTCTCTTTCTGCAGCCATGGCTCAATTAGAGCAAGTCCCAAGTGCTGAGGTTGGCTCCGCTGAGGTTTAGCGTCAGGCGCTAAAAAGTCGTTCTGGTTACAACAGAGCAAGGACCCCAGATGGGCAGAACATCGCCCCCTAGTGGGCTTGCTGGATGGATCTAGGTCAGGGCACATGTGAAAATCTGTCTCTGCCTCCATCCCATTCACTAAATTTAAAAATAAAATAATATTTATATAAAAAGAAAAAAAAAGGTCTTTATGGTAGGCTCTCATTTGATATGATTAGTATCCTTATAGAAGGAGAGAACTGGGTACAGAGACACACAGAGGGAGAAGTGAAGATGAAGGTAGAGTCCAGGGTGACAGATCTACAAGCCAAGGAGCACCAAAGAGTGCCTGAAAACCACCAGAGACTGGGGCAAGAACAGTTTCTCTCATACAGCTCTCAGGACGAAACAACCCCACCAACACCTTGATCTAGAACTTCCAGCCTTCAGAACTGTGAAACAATAAATACTTGTTTTGTAAGCCACTCAGTCTGTGGAACTTTAATGGCTGCCTTAGAAAATGAATACTCCATTCTAGCTCAAATTAAGTATCTTCCTTTGGTCATTGGGAAGACTCATAAGTGAGTGGCTTCAACCACTGGTTATGTCTCATCTAGAAAAAGGACATCACAAGGAGAAACATTCTTTCCAAAACCAGGTAGCCAGACATCCAAGATCTTCCAATTATAAGTGGGGGCTTATACCTTCTCCAGCTCAGGTAGGGGCTGAAAATTTTTGATCAATCATGACTGCAGAAAAGATGATAACAGTTCATCCCAGAGTGGGTGGGTGATATTTTAACAGTGAAAAAATATTTTAGGGAAACAAGTGTGTCAGGGAGGCAGAGTGCCTGAATTCTCATTTACTACTGAGCTTAATTTAGATGGGATACTTCAACTTATCTACTTCAAGACACCTTCTGTTTTCTTTTTCTCCTCGGCTTTTTCTCCCTCTGATATAACATTACAGAGGGCATGGGAGGGGACCAAGGGACAGGAGGGCAGTCGAGAGGACTGGGCCAGCTGCGTCTGAAAAGCCAGCTGCTCCTCAGGAGGGGGCCCAAGTGAACTGGTTGTTGAGTTACCATGAACAGCCCATGTTTCAGGGCGTTAGTTCCTTTCTTGTACCATAAGTGGTCCAGGTGACGTACAGAATGATTCACTTTCTGTGCTGTTTCAGAAACAAAAGTGTTACTTTTTTCTGCACCACACTTCCCGTTAGTACCTGAAAACCCCATCCCCAGTGGTCCTGAACTACATCCGTGGGGGGTTTCACTTCTTCACCCAGTCAATGTCCCAAGCTGGGAAGTAGTGAGGGGCCAGAAGTGCTCTTCCGGGTGACCAAGAGGTCACTTTGACAGGTCACCCTAATTATGAATATTGAGAAGCACTGCTCTATGTCTAATGTTTCAATGGTAATTTTTAGCAGGGAGGAGGTGATGGTAACTGGATTTCAAATAAATAAAATGGAACCATGTGGATTCAATAAAACTGAGGGTGGGGATAGAAAGCCTGGTAAACGAAGGGAACTGGAAGTGGATCTGCTGATTAAGATCACAGTTAGGCTGAGCACTCACTAGGATTCAGGTCAAAGGGCAATGAGAAAACACCTAGAGAGAAAGTAGCACGATCTTGCATTTGGGAGGACTCTGGGAGGGTGAGGAATTGTCCTGAGATCTCCACATTTCCCCTGACTAGAGGTCACTGGAGATGAAAAGACCAGCTCACATGGCCCTGAAATGGGTCCTCAGACCTGTGGATTCTAAGCTTTTTAGGGACTCCATCATTGCTTTATTTAGAAGTTATATACAAGTACTACTGTACTAACACGTATGTACACGATAACACAGGGAGAATCAACTTTAAAAGAATGATATAAAAGAGACCGAAGTTCTACTCTTTTCATCCCGCATGCAGCATGCACCAGAGTAGACAGCCTTGCTCATCCCTCGGTGTCTGCGTCTGTCCCGAGTCTGTACAGTAGTTCCCTCTCATTTGTGGGGACTTGTTTCAAGATCTCTCGTGGATGCTTGAGACCCCAGCTGGTACTGAAACTTATATATACTGTGTTCTTTTCCTATACATACTTTATAAACCTTATGATAAAGTTTACTTTTTAAATTACAGTAAGAGATTAACAACATAATAAAATGGAAAAATTATAATATATTGTAATAAAAGTTATATGAATGTGATCTTTCTCTCTCCCAAATACCTTGTAGAGTACTCAGCATTTTACTGAACGGAAGCACTTTATGGCTTCTCTTTGACAAATCTTAATTCCCAGCATCACTACTCTTATGCTTTGGGGCCACTGTTAAGTAAAATAAGAGCTAAACACTAGCACTGTGATACCACTATAGATCTGATAACCAAGACAGCTACTAAGTGACTAATGGGCAGAGTGTGTACAGTGTAGGATACACCAGTGGTTTTCAACCTTTCTACACTTGGAGACCAGTGACCTAGCCAGCCAGAAATGGAAGCACACAACGAATAAAGTTTTATCTTCCCACACATAATAGTGCAACATGGTAAAAGTTGGTGCTTGGTTTCCAAACTCCATATGTACAATGCACTGAATACTATGTAAGTTTGTCCGAATGTTTTTTGTCGATTGTGCATGATTCATAAATGCTCTGCTCAGCGCAAAAGGTTATTCCAACGAGCCTACAAGTTCCCAAGGTATCTAACACAACCTCAATAGCATTTTCATCGATGACACAGGGTGATCAGTGGCAATCACCCTGAGTATAATAAGCAAATTCAACTAAGATCTTTGGGTCTAAAATCTTCAAACAACATCAGGGAAGTTAAATCTTTCATGGATGGCACAAAATTTCTGGTGGACTGGCACCTGTCCGTGGACTGGCAGTTGAAAAGCACTGGGATACAATAGACAAAGGGATGACTCACGTCCTGGGGAGAGGGGCCAGGACAGCATGAGATTTTATCGTATTATTAGAACAGTGTGCAACTTAAAACTTGTTTCCATCTGGAAATTTTCATTTAGTATTTTCAGACTGTGGTTGACTGTGGATAACTGAAACTAAGGAAAGCAAACCATGGATACGGGGGGACCACTGAGTACATAGGGAGCAGCGCTGACTATGTGCGTGTCTCAAGGGCAGCCCACACTTCTCCAATGGCGGTTGACTGAGATAGTTATGATCCAAACATCCAGATTAGTTGCTGACTGAGGTTTAGGAGAGTCTGCCCAAAAGCATCAATGGGAAAATGTTTTTCAGAAGAACAATATTTTTTTCATATAGAAACTCTGCTTTAATATTACTTGACATCATTTTGCTTGACATTTCTGCCCTCCCCTCAACTTTCAATGTGGGCTTATTCTTAGAGTGGTGATATATTATATTAATTTATTAAAATAGTCAGGCTAAAATTATGTTTTATATTTTGCTTACTCCATGAGGATTATAGGCTGGATCACATGTTTTTGAAAGAATTTAAGATTTTTGGCACATTCGCTATCTCAAATGGCCCAAGAACACAACAGCCTTGTAGCTCCAGAAATTCAAACTTTACAACAGACTACTACATTCTTTTGGTTACTTTTTACCATAATGAAGCTCGCTTTTTACACATAGTGATTGGATGATTTAATCTAATCCCATCGGACTGGGACACAAAGGCCCAGGGAAGGTCAATACCTACTTAGGAAACATAAGAAGCAGAGCTGGAGCGCAGGGTCCCAGGTCCCGGGTACTGGCTACAGGATAGTTCTCTCTCCCCCATGTCACCTCTAGCTCTCAGATTTCCCCTTCACCAGCTGTGGCTTCAGGGTAAATGAGTGAGCCCCTGGGTGGGAATCGGTGACTGCACTACCTCAGAGAAGTAGACCTGGCCTGTCCTCCTGGCTGTCTGAACTCTGTACAACCTTGTCAAACTGTGGAACACTCCTGGTGTTCTCCTCTTTAGGCCCAGTTTCTATAATCTGGCTAGAGAGGCCAAGGGCCTTGATATAATAAACTCATTAGAAGAAAGAATGCACAAAGATGAAGTGACCTTAGAGTGAGGATGGAGGCCAGCTCGACACCTTGAATGTGCCCAGTAGTCCCCTCTGTACATGTGTTTTTCTCTCTCTAGTCAGGGTGCCTTCTCCTTCTAATGACCAGGGTGAGAGGGTGGGAATAAATGTGTACCATGATCAACCTTCCGTGGAGTTCATGAATTCTAAGCAGTACTAAAGTGTTGTAGAAGAGGAAGGGCTGGGAAAGGGTTGATTCATAAGGATAAGGCTTCCAGTGCAGAAAACCTTCCCCAGTGCAAGGTTGCTCTATATCTCATCCCACTTCCAAGTCTGGTCACCACCACTGCCAGCCAGGCACGCTGGGATGTGTGGACATGGAGTTAGTCAGGAGAAGCTGGCAGCTGTCTCTCTTTTTGGAAGGATGTTCTGAGACAACAGTAGGTGGCCTTTTGGTCAGCTACCTCCAGGAGGAATGGCTCCACAGTGGACAAGCCAAGTGGCTTGCCACACACATTTGCAGCAGCCTCACGCATCTGCTTTCTATACCTCCCACTTTTCTCTTTTGCCATAGGAGATGCCAGCTCAGGCAGCCACATGTGCTGGTATCTCACATCTGCAGAAAGGTCTTCTACTTCCCCATATACTTGGGACCTGCACTGCAGCAGGGGTGGGGAAATGAGAGGTGAGGGCAGAGAAACACAGTAAAGGATGCCCACACTCAGGACATAGGACTGAACTTTGCCTGGGAAGAGGGGCTGGGAGCAAAAATCTGCTCCTTCTCTTTCTCCTATACTCTACCCCCACCCCCAAACAGCCCCATTTATATTAGGTATAAAACTGAATAGGCTGGTCAGGAATCAGTCCAGAACTATATCCACTCCCCTCCCACAAACTCCAGCAAGAAGATCTAGCTGCATACAACCTATGGAAGGTGGAGATGAGACTTAGGGAGGCCAGGGTCATCGTTTTCAAGTACCTTAAAGTCTCCCATGGTAAGAGACATGAGGCTTGGAGTAGCTGAAGAAAAGAGAGAATATGACCCAGGGGTGAGAGTTGCATGGACAGAGCACTCAGTTTAATAGAAGGAAGAATGTTTAACCATCAGGCTCTCCAACAACAGGACAAGCTCTCCAGAGTGCTCTAATTATCAGTGAGGTGCTAAGAGAGATCTGGATGATCAAAGTGTGGATGTGAACCACATTCAGTGACAGACTGGAAAGGAAGATAGGGGAGTGGGTGGTTAGATATTTTTATTCCATGATTCTAAAGACCGCCTAATGCAAGGACAAATCGTCCATCAGTGTTTAACTATTTTTACACAGTTTGTAAGATTAGAACAATATCCTCCAGGAAGAAACCAAGTTAATTATGAGAAAGAAACTGTCCTTAAGTAACAAAATGTATTAGCTGAGACAGAAGAATCCCAGCACACTGTTGGATGGCATTTGCTTCCATAACTTTAGGTACCAACTTTCTCACGTGTACTTGTGAAGATGATAATGAAAGCGATCGATGGGGTTGTTGGGAGAAGAAAATGAAATAATAAGAGATGACTGATATGTACTATGGGCTAGGGACTATGTTAGTGGCTTTACTTATATTATTCAATTCTTACAACTGCACATTTTACAAATACATGAACACAGGCAAAGAGAATAAATGTGAGTTACTCAAGGCAATAAGGCTAGGAAGAGGGAGAGTAGAATGAAATCTGGAAGATGTCTACACATTGCATCCAAACACTTAGCACATTGATTAGGACAAAGTGGTGACTCATGTGATGGCTATTATTATAGAGGCAGAGCAATATGGTAGTCAAGAAGGAGCGCTCTGGAGCCGATCTGTACAACATTATACAGGTAACTAGACTCTGTGCCTTGGGTTCTCATCTGTAAAGTAGGCACAAAATGTTCATTTCATAGGGAGCCTCAAAGATTAAGTGATTTAATGCATATAAGATGTTTGGAACAATGCCTGGCAAATAATACGTGCTCCACAAATGTAAGCTAGCACCATATAAACCCACCCTAGATTATGAATACACACACAGGCATTTAGTGCATTAATGTAACATACTCTACAGTGTGTCCGTAAAGTCATGGTGCATGTTTGACCGGTCAAAAGTCAAAAGTGCACCATGACTTTATGGACAAACTGTATGTCTACACCTGTATTATCCGTACATGAAGAGTAATCACTCAAGAAGAGTCACAGTTTAGTAATGAGGCATCATCATTAATGACCACTGATGTCTTCTAGTTGCATAATATAGAAGAAGATGCATTTATTTGATTGCTTTGTGCTTAACCAACCACAACTCCTATGTGTACAGGTTCTTAATTCTACTGGATGATGGTGATTTCTCTACAGGTGGTTCTTGTCCTGGGCATTGCCCTCAGCTTCTCCCTGAACCTCTAATCAAGTGAAATTTTCCAGGTTTGAATGAGTAATGGGGAGAGCACTATAGAAGCAACCCAGCCGAAGAAATGGAATGTTTCCCATTGACTCTTTCTGCAGTAAGCTTTTCAAGAGAGACCCAGAACCGATTTGGGGATGGAGACTGAATTCTTCTACCAAAATCTGTAGCAAGGTGATTCTGCTGTCCTACCTGGTGAGCTTGGTGCCAATCTGCTGCCTCAGCTCCAGTCTCTCTTCATCTGTTTGCCTGGGAAGGATGTTCTTTTCTTCCAGCTCTCGCTTGGAGGGCCTGTTGCTGAGTTTGATGGCTAAGGAGTCCTTCCTGCACACCTTCATGGCCAGGGAGCCTGTAGGGGGAGAAACGAGTCAATAACGCAAGCACACACCTGTCTGGGTTCCCACTGGACCAAATGTGGGCCACATGGTAAAAGGCAGGAAGACACTGGGCTTAACACCTAAGAGTGATTAGGGTCTCAAAGGACATCTGGATAGAGTTCGTACGATCAACATGATCTATATGCGCAGCATGTGCTGAGAATGTGAGGAGTATACGGGGAGCCTGTGGATGGATCTTTGCTCTCTGGACACTTTCAGTGTGCCGCCAGCATCACCAAGGAGGGCAGGCCAAGTGGAGTGCATCAGAAAGCACAGCGGGGAGAAAGGACAGAGGCCTTTAGGAACCAGGTGAACCTTCAAAGAGAAGGAGGGGCTGGCACCTGCAGAGCAAATGACATGTGCACATGCAGTAGGAGTAGGTGGTGGACATCTGCACATGGGAAAGTTCAGAGGTGACAGATAAAAAATCATGTAATCACAAGAGACAAAAGAGACCAGTGACCATAGAGCTGAGGAGAAGTGAAGAAAAAGCAAGCTGGGCAGATAGAGTGGGGTCCATCTAGGAAGTGAGGTCATTAAAACAGGCAATATTCTGGGATCCTTTTTCCCCAACACAAGGCAGGGCAGGACTCCCTTCCATCTGGAGTAAATCTGTGATTCTCAACCAGGCATGATCTTTAGGCAAGTCTAGACATAAGTTTGGTTGTCAAAACTAAAGCTCAGGAGTGAGGGTACTCCTGGTATCCAGTGGACAGAGCTCAAGGATGCTATTAAATACCCCGCTGTGCACAGGAAACCCCACAATAAAGCCTTATTTGGTCCAAAATGTCAACAGTGCTGAGGCTGAGAAATGCTGGTATAAAACAGTCAATTCTCTGGGCAGGGGCTCCTCTACCATGGATCATTTGAACCCCTGGCTGCCCCTCTGCGATCCTCTCCTCAACTATATCTTGATAATTTCATAGCTCACCAGGACTCTTACCAAGTGGGGGGAAGAGACCGGGAAGTAGAAAGTTTGGGGCATTCCTCTGCATTTTACATAGTAGTGCTCATCCTCTTTCTTCCTCCACTGGTTTTAGAACATGGCCTTTGGGATGAGACACAACCGACATTGAACCCTAGCACTGCCGCTTAGTAGATGTGAGGCTCTGGGCAAGTCACTTACCTCTCCCTTTCCTCCCCTTCTCTGTAAAATGGGGCAATCATGTCTGCCCCTGGGTGTCATAAGAGGTAAGTAACAAAATAAAAATCTTAGCATGTGGCCAGGCATAGTATATACACAGTGAAAAGTTGCTTATAATATACATTCATTTATTAAAATGTTAAACAAATATCCATCTCTAATCACTTAACTAAAATGTATTTATTATTCAGCTCCAGAATGACAGATTTTGAACTTTTCTTTCTTCATTTCTTCTTAACACATTGTAAGGCCTAAAATAAACAATTTAAATTCAGGCTTTTTCAAGCTGTTAAGGTCTGCTTAAAATGAATCTGCTGCATATGCAATGGTAACTGTATCTGAGTATTATGTGACTGGAATTGAATTTTAGGGCTGAGTCTCCTCCTTTTTGGGGGGGGAGGGTGTGCATTCCAAGGGAAACAATCAAAGAAAGCAAGAGCCAACTAAGCAGCAGCAGGTGGTGGCATGATGCTCTAATTTTTGGAGCTATGTGTATGTTTAGAAGACATCTACGCTTTCATTCTACTAACAAAGAAACTGAGGCCCTAAGAAGTCAACTGAGCTGCCCTGTAGACCAGGGTCAATTGATACCAGACCCTGAATTAGAACCAGAGTGTTGGGCAGCCCTCCACCCTCCATTGAAGAATTGGATGCACTCACTGGTGTATAATGAGCTGTCATCATCCTCGTCTTCTTCCTCCTCCTCCTCTTCTCTTGTGTAAAGGCAAGAAGAGTCTTCGTAGTCTGATTCATGAGGCACATTTTCTTTATTGTCATCACATTCAATCACAACAGTTGGCACTTGTCTTATTTCTGGAAGGCCCAGAGGAACTGCTTTGGTGACCCCGTCACCCGAGTGCAAACCAGAGCTGTGGTAAGAAGTGGAACAGGGAACCCGCTGCTCAGAGCTGTGTAAAGAGAAGGAGGAAAGAAGACATTCATTCTGGCTGATGTCATATAAATGCATCAGGACCTTTTATAAAACTCAGTTTTCTGGTCCTAAGAGGCAAAGAGTCTGCAGTGCAACTGAACTCTCATTTCTCAGCTTACAGCTAAACATCTGAAGACAGCAGAATTTTCTAATGGTGGCAGCAGCATGGAGTAGGAATTAAGAATTCCAATGTGCTGCGAATGGATGGTGGAGACACTAGCACAGCAATGTAAATGCACTTAATGCCATTGAACTGTGTACTTTAATATTGAAAAAAATTTTTTGTCCTGTGTACTTACAATTAAAAAATAAAAACACAAAATTGAAAACTATTTCCCTCTACAAGTATTTCTGGGTAAGATCCATACCTCCAAGTGCCAAAGAAAAGTTCCTTGGCCAACCACTCGTCTCATAGGAGGAGTAAAAGGGTTGATCTGATAGAAGGGCTAGGAATCCAGAAAAGAGATAATGCATGAGGTTCTAGTTTTCAAAGCTATATAGCATGATCAGTGGGCACTGAGTGTGGGAAAGACCAATTGTAATTTCCTGCATGGAGATCCAGAGGAAAAGAAGAGGTGAGACCATAAGACTAGCGACTCATTCATGAACATCAGGATGGACGTGGTCAAGGGTGACTTAGAGAAAGTTCTCTCCCAAGGATGACATCAGAACATCAACAGCCACAGGTAATGATCATCTTTTTTTTTCTGGGTTAGTTTTCCAGGAAGCAATGGTGATGCTATTCTTGGTTTTCCTGCTTAAATTGAGCCTTCTCAGATAAAATGTTTTCTAATTAAAAATGACTTGCTTCATAAATAGAAGCCACATTAAATTGTAGGAAAATTAGAAAATGCATACATTCAAAAATAAAATAAATAGTTATTTTCTTAATAGTGTCTATCTTAGGCTCTGGAGCAATTTAGAATCCTTTTACAACGGGTTCTGAATGAAGTCCAGCAAGAATAACGAGCCAGAAACACAGAATTAAATTTTATATATTTTTTCAGATTAATTAGAAGTGGAATTTATATCTTTCATTTAAGAAATTTCTAAACAGAAACCTCAATGCATTTAGCATCCAAAAGTGTTTGATATTCATAAAATAATGGAGTGTGAGGTTATACTATATATCAATAAATTTACATGAAAATATTTTCTACAAAAGAAAAATATTACTCATGCCATATGAATGCATGATAGTCTCTTTTGAAACTTTCAATTATGCTTTAAATTATTGCTATGTCTAATTTAAATTCAATTAACTTGCTTCCTTTCACTGTTTCCAAAGGGCTGTTTTGCTCTTTGCATTTTCCACGTAACTCCACAGTGACACAAATGGAAAATCTAGTTCACACACTATAAGCTATGATGTTCATAGCAATGAATTCTATCAACTAAAAAGAGAAACCCTTCAATGACTGACTAAGATTAAATCACATACTTATAAAAATGTAGCTAAAGTGCTCTGTATCTCTCCTAGTTTAATACAAATGTTAATGAGAGCAGGAAGGTGCGGTACATGATAGATGATCTCTGGGTGACAAATATCATAGTGGACTGAAAGGTGACTGAATGGGGAGATAGTGCCCCACCTCCCACAGTGGCCCTTCCATTAGGCAACAACTTGCGCTGCATTCCAATTCTGCTTGGGATTCCACTCGGTATGAAAGGAGTTGGGATAAAAAAAGGTGTATGTTGCCCTACCCCTGCTTTCTCCTCTCTCTAATCTAGACATTAACTAACAATGGTTCCTACAAAGACTCAGAGCTGGGGATATTATACGTGAAGGTTGAAAAGCAGCTAATAGATATTCACATCTGGTGGGGAAAAAAGAGTTGGAAACCAGAAGGTATGACTTTCTTAAGGCAGAAGGCTCCAAACAGCCTCAAGATGATAGGGAAAGGAGAAATACTATGCAGAGGCAGATAAAAACTCGGCCTTCCAGGCAGCCTGTGATACAGGAGACTGTGTTTTCTCTTCCCTCAAAGACACACTGGACGTGTGAGACTAAGTGGAATGGGATGATAAGGCCCATATCCCAGGTACTTAGGCAGGTACTAGGCATAGTGCTACTTATCACCCTTGTATAACAGGGACCAGTCGTGGAGATCAGCAACTGACTGCCTGCTGGAGGTGCCACAAAAACAGCTGGGGACCTCACCTGGCTAATAACATCATCTTCCTGAGGTGTGACTAGCATGTGACAGGTCTACTTTTCCAAAAGGATGAAAAGAAAAGAGCTCTGGAGATTGGTTTGTACAACAGTGTGAAAGTACTTAGTACTACCAAACTGTACTTTAGAATGGTGAAGACTAGCAGCGGCCAGTGAGGCAGTGTTGGTGAGTGTGAGATCGGTGCTGGGCTCGTCCTGGAGATCGCTTCTCTGCAGCAGGGTGCAGACAGCAGCAGGGCAGCCCACAGAGGATTGGGAGGGCACCACCCAGGTTGGAGGCTTTCTCCCAGCCCCCTTCCTGCCTCTGAGCTTGAGGCGCCCCTGGGGACAGACGTAGCCCCAAGGGTGGATCCAAGCACTTAAGAATCCAGAAGTATTGAGATTCGAAGATAGCAGTGGAGTAGGCAGAGGCACAGACTGCCAGCTCCTATCATCAAACTGGATTAAAAATTAATTTAGGAACAATCATTGTGAAAAACCAACTTTGGACTAAAAGAACAGGACTCAAAAACCAAGGAGCACAGAAGAATCCACACCAATCCTGGTAGGGAGTGCAGGGGCACAATGGGGGCTCCCCTGCTCCGAGGAGTGAGGGGAGGCTGAGGCTGAGGGTTCTCATTACAAGGACACAGACTCTGAGAGGTGGGGGCCCTCAGTCTCAGAACCGAAGACCCAGCCTAGAAACCCAGGCACTGGAGGAGAATGCCAGACAGCATTAAGTAGGGAGAAGAGTGAAAGTTCTGTCTGTGGGAAGCAGCTGGTGAGCCTTAATAGGACAGAGCAGAAAATATCACTCACAGTCACTTTCTTGGAGCTCTGGGGGCAAGGAGGACTGAGAGGATGAACTGGTCTTGCATGAGGAAAATGGGGAGAACAGGACAAACAGTGACAGAAAAGAGGAGTGCCTGGGCTGACCTAAGCTGAGCTGACTCATTCTCCAGTGTGGAGGTGACCATAGCTGGAGGAGGGGTTGATCCCTCTGTCCATCACAAACCTAAAATGGAAGCGGGTGTACACCTCCAAAAAGCTCTCCAGCTCCAATCAGTGTGAAAGACACTTCAGAAAGGAAGGGGGCATACTGAGAATGCGCCCCATCCCTGGAAAGTAACTGGCAGAACACACCTTCAGATTCTCAGAGGTCATACCCACTACATTCCTGGATACAGTTTCAACTAAATCCCCTGCTGAGATCAGCAAACAGAAGTTCCCTGCTGGGTTAAGCAAACAGCAGGCAAATCAAGACCTTAAAGTGGCTCAACTAGTTAAGGAGAATTAAATCCAAGCAACCAGCAGAAGCAGAGGAGTAAAGGCCAGGAGAAGCCAAATTAAATAAACCAACCTCAGACCCACAACTCTAACAAGCCTGCAAACCACACACAGAAACAATGGGAAGAGAGAGGAACATAAGCCATATGAATCAACAAGAAAAATCTCCAGAAAAAGAACTGAATGAAATGGAATAATAAAATTACTGAATGCAGAGTTTAAAACAATGATTGTTAGGATCTCAAAGCTACAATAGGTGGACTTAATGAGCACCCAAATAAAGAAATTGTAAGCATCAAAAAGGACACTTAAATCATAAAAAAGAACCAGACAGAAATGACAAACACAATATCAGAAATGAAGACAGCACTAAAGGAATTAAAAGCCGGGTGGATGAGGCAGAGGACTGAATCAGCAAGTTAGAGGACAAGATAAGTGAAAGATTGAAAGCAGAAAAGCAAAAGGAAAAGAGGATCAAAAAGTCTGAGGAAACTTTAAGAGAGCTCTGTGACAACATGAAGAGAAACAGTATCAGCATAATAGGGGTTCCTGAAGGAGAAGAAAAAGAACAAGGGATAGAGAACTTGATTTAAAAAATCATAGCTGAAAATTTCCCTAAATTGATGCAGGAAAGAGTCACACAGGTTCAAGAAGCACAGAGAACCCCATTAAAAGAGAACCCAAAGAGACCTACACCAAGACACATCATAATCAAAATACAAAAGCTAAGAGATAAAGAAAGAATACTAAAAGCTGCAAAAAAAAAAGCAGTAAATCACCTACAAAGGAGCCCCCATAAGTATGACATCAGACTTTTCAACAGGAACACTTGAGGCAAGAAGGGAATGGCAAGAAATATTCAAAGTAATGCAGAACAAGAGCCTACAACCAAGACTTCTTTATCCATCAAGGCTATAGTTTAAAATTGAAGAAGAAATAAAAAGCTTCCCAGACAAAAGAAAATAACCCAAGGAATTCATTACAACTAAACCAATCCTGCAAGAAATGTTAAGGGGCCTGTTGTAAACAGAACAAAGAGGGGAAAAAAATCTAATAAAAGAGGAATGTAGATTTAAAGAATAAAATGGCAATAAACAACTACATATCAACAATCTCTTTCACTATTGCAACAACAAAAAATAAAGTACCTACGAGTAAATTTAACCAAGGAGGTTAAAGACTTGTACTCAGAAAATTATAAAACATTGATAAAAAAAGTCAAGGAAGATACAAACAAGTGGAAGCATATATCATGTTCATGGATAGGAAGAACAAACATCATTAAAAGGTCTATATTACCCAAAGCAATTTATAAATTCAATGCAATTCCTATTAAAATACCAATGACATACTTCAAAGATATAGAACATATATTCCAAAAATTCATATGGAAAAAAAAATAACATGAATAGCCTCAGCATCTTGAAAAAGAATTAAGTGGGTGGTATCACATTTCCTGACATCAAGTTATACTGCAAGGCCATTGTACTCAAAACAGCTTGATACTGGCATAAGAACAGGCATACAGATCAATGGAACAAAACAGAGAACCCAGAAATAAACCTGCACCTTTATGGACAATTGATATTTGACAAAGGAGGTAAGAGCATACAATGGAGTAAAGACAGTCACTTTAACAAATGGTGTTGGGAAAATTGGACAGCTTCCTGCAAAGAAATAAAACTAGACCACCAACTTATATCATGCACAAAAATAAACTCAAAATGGACTTAAATGTAAGTCATGAAACCATAATCATCTTAGAAAAAGACAAAGGCAGTAAACTCTCCAACATCTCTCACAGCAATATATTTGCTGATTTATCTCCATGGGCAAGTGAAAAATTAAAGGACAGGATAAATAAATGAGACTATATCAAACTAAAAAGCTTTTGCACAGCTAAAGACAATATGAACAAAATAAAAAAAATAACCCACACAATGAAGAACATATTCGACAACACGTCTGATAAGGGATTAATAACCAAGATTTATAAAGAACTTGTAAAACTCAACACCAGGGGAGGAGCAAGATGGCGACGGAGTAGGCGGACGTACCAACTTCCAACCCCCAGAACCAAAGTGGATTATAACTCAATTTTAAGAACCATCATCTGGATAAACCAACTTTGAACTAAACTAAGTGGACTCTTCAACTAAGGAACACAGAAGAAGCCACATTGAGACTGGTAGGAATAGCAAAAACGCGAAGAGGGCTGCCCAGCTCCCCGGAGCAAACACCAGCCCGGAGAGACCCGCGTGGCAGGAGGAGAGTTTGGCGGAGAGGGAGGGACCTGGGTCCCAGGAACCAAGCCCCAGCCTACAGTCCCAGAGCCTAGAAGAGGTGTTTGGACAGTTTTGAACTGTGAAACAAGTGAGGGAGCTCCCAGGCCTACAGTGTAAAGTATTAGGTCCCTTCCTACTCTGCTGAGGGTTGCTGAAGAGTATGGTGGCGTCAGGACGCGGAAACGCGGTTCTGTCGGCGTGGGCGGAGGCCAAGCTGGTGTGAGCTCGGTCTAGCCCAGCAGGGGTGGAGGGGACGCACGAAAGCGGTCCGGAAGCTACGAGCCCGCCTGTAATCCCACCTACGGGGACAAAGCAGGAGGCCAGGAACGGGCAGAGATCTGCTCTGCGACCTTGCGCAAGCTGGCCCTGACTGCAGGGACTGGGCTAGGACCAGAAATGGGCGGGGGGCTTGCGGCTGAGCTCACGCTGCCAGCCCCACCCGGCCGGAGAAACCGCGGTTTGCCATTCTACGTGCACGAGCGGGCTCCGAGCACGGGGACGGGGTAGACCCCAAGACAAGTGGAAGCTCATAGCTGAGCCTACGCTACTATCCCCGAATGGCCAGAGAAACCATGATTTGCCATCCTACGTGCACGAGCGGGCTCCGAACGCGAGGGCGGGGTAGAGTCCGGGACGAGCAGAAATTCGCAGCTGAGCGGAAGCCAGCAAACACGCCCGGCCCAATAAACCTTGGTTTGCGACCCTGCACAGAAGGGCCCTGGCCTCGAGGGCGGGGCTTAAGCTCTGGATGAGCAAAGGCTCACAGCTGAGAGCACGTCAAAAGCCCCGCCCAACCCATGAAACTGTGGCAAGCAGGCTCTGACAGTTCTGGGCAGAAGTCCGGAAACAGGGTGGGTCCGTAGCTGAGCAAAAGGGCTCACCTCTACCCTTGGTGCTGAGGCTTGTGGCTTGAGTGACAACCCCTCCCGCGGAGGAGAGGCAGAAATCACAGCAAAAGCCATAAGTGGGCCGGCGCTAACAACGCCCATACCCAACTGCCCTAGGCAGTGGCAGAGGGGGTGGGGGGCCTGCAGACAGACCACACCTAGAGAACACAAAGGCAACACCTACTGGACTCCAGTGGCCACAACTTGCTTATACACAGACAAAATGGGCAGGCAGAGGAATGCAAACCAAACGAATCAAGAGAAATCCCCAGAGAAGGACCTGAATGAACCAGATATAACCAAATTACCAGAAGCAGAATTTAGAATAATGATAGTTAGGATGTTCAAAGAAATTAGAGCAACAATGGATACTCATTATGAACACCTAATAAAGAGATAACAAGTATAAAAACAAAATTGAAATAATAAAAAAGAATCAGACAGAAATGACAAATACAGTATCAGAACTGAAGACCACAATGGAAGGAATTAAAAGCAGGATGAATCACGCTGAGGATCGAATAAGCGAGTTAGAGGACACAATAAACAAAGGCACAGAAGCAGAGAAGAAAAAAGAAAAGAGACTCAAAAAATGTGAGGAAACTCTAAGGGAGCTAGCTCTGTGACAACCTGAAGAGAAAAAACATTCGCATCATAGGGGTGCCTGAAGAAGAGGAGAGAGGACAGGAAATGGAAACTTTGTTCGATCAAAGCATAGCAGAAAACTTCCCTAAATTAAGGCAGGGAAACACTCCACACGTTCAAGAAGCACACAGAACTCCATTAAAGAGAAACCCAAAAAGATCTACACCAAGACACATCATAGTTAAAATACCAAAGCTAATGGATAAAGAAAAAATTTTTAAAGCTGCTAGGTAAAAAAAGGGTATAACCTACAAAGGAGCCCCCATAAGGATGACATCGGACTTCTCAACAGAAACACTTGAGGCCAGAAGGGAATGGCAAGATATAATCAAAGTAATGCAGAACAAGAACCTAAAACCAAGACTACTTTACCCAGCAAGGCTAACGTTTAAAATTGAAGGAGAAATAAAGAGCTTCCCAGAAAAAGAAAGCCTCAAGGAATTCATAAAAACCAAACCAATTCTGCAAGAGATACTAAAGGGCCTCTTGTGAACAGTTTAAAGGGAGGAAAGAATAGAGCAAAAGAAGAATACAGCTTTAAAGAATAAAATGGCAATAAACAACTACATATCAATAATAACCTTAAATGTAAATGGATTAAATGATCCAATCAAAAGACATAGGGTAGCTGCATGGATAAAGAAACAGGACCCATACATATGCTGTCTATAAGAGACACACCTTCAAACAAAATATGCACATAGACTGAAGGTAAAAGGATGGAAAAAAATATTTCATGCAAATGGAAATGAAAAAAAAGCCAGGGTAGCAGTACTTATATCTGACAAAATGGACTTTAAAACAAAGGCTGTAGTAAGAGATAAAGAAGGACACTACATAATGATAAAGGGAACAATTCAACAGGAAGATATAACTATTATAAATATCTATGCACCAAATATAGGAGCCCCGACATACATAAAGCAGACTTTGATGGATATAAAGGGCGAGATTAACAGCAATACTGTCATAGTAGGGGATTTCAATACCCCTCTAACAACACTGGAGAGATTCTCAAGAAAGAAAATTAAGAAAGAAACAGCAGAGTTAAAGGAGACACTAGATCAATTTGATTTAATAGATATCTTCAGAACTTTTCACCCTAAAGCAGTAGAATATATATTCTTCTCAAGCGCTCATGGTACGTTTTCTAGGATAGACCACATGTTAGGACACAAAAATGGTCTCAATAAATTTAAGAAGATTAAAATCATATCAAGCATTTTCTCTGATCACAATGCCATGAAACTAGAAATTAACCACAAAAGAAAAACTGAAAAATACTCAAACACTTGGAAACTAAATAGCATGATATTAAATAATGAATGGATTAACAATGAGATCAAAGAAGAAATAAAAAAGTTTCTACAAAGAAATGATAATGAGCATACATCAACTCAAAATTTATGGGACACAGCAAAAGCAGTTCTGAGAGGGAAGTTTATTGCACTACAGGCATATCATAAGAAGCTAGAAAAAGCTCAAATAAGCAACCTGACCCTGCATCTAAAAGAACTAGAAAAACAACAGCAAATAAAACCCAAGACAAGTAGAAGGAAGGAAATAATAAAGATCAGAGCAGAAATAAATGACATAGAGGCCAAGGAAACAATACAGAGGATCAATGAAACCAGAAGCTGGTTCTTTGAAAAGGTAAACAAGATTGATGAACCTTTAACTAGACTCACCAAGAAAAAAAGAGAGAGGACTCAAATAAATAAAATTAGAAAGGAAAGTGGAAGAAATAACAACTGACACAACAGAAATACAAAGCATTGTAAGAAAATACTATGAAGAACTATATGCCAAAAAATTAGACAATCTTGGTGAAATGAACAAATTTCTTGAATCTTATAACCTTCCAAAAATCAATCTGGAAGAATCAGAACACCTAACAGACCAATTACAACAATTGTAATCACTGATTCAAAGGAAGAAATGCACCCCCATGCTTATGTCAGCATTGCTTACAATAGCCAAGATCTGGAAACAGCCCAAGTGTCTGTCAGTGGACGAGTGGATTAAAAAGCAGTGGTACATATACACAATGGAATAGTATGGGGACCATGAAAAAGAAGAAAATCTTACCTTTTGCGACAACATGGATGGACCTGGAAACTATTATGTTAAGTGAAATAAGCCAGGCAGAGAATGAAAAATATCATATGACCTCACTCATTTGAGGAATTTAATGAACAATGTGAACTGAGGAATGAAATAGAGGTAGAGGCGGGATCAAAGGGAACAGAGGGAAAGCGGACAGAGGGAAAGGGGATGATAGGATGGGATCAGAGAAGGGAAAGGGATTGGTGAAATTATATACACATAACAGCGTTATAAAGAGCAGAAAAGGAAATCCTGGAGGGAAGGGGGGAGGGCGTTGTGGGGAGGGGAGAAGGGGGGATGTTGAGGGGAATACAGGGGAGGGGGGATGCATTTGGGGAGACACTAGTATCTATGTAAACACAATAAATTAAAATAAATTAAGAAAAGGAATGATTAAGATGACAAAAAGAAAAAGAAACAGGTGTTTTCCAGGAATCGAGGTGAATCCACAAAAAGGGTTCTTACGTATTGAATTAGTAAGTCTCCCCTGATTGCCCCCTCTGAGAGGAAGGTTGACAAGCTCCCCAATGATCCCTTCTATCTGGCGACTCTGGAGAAGAACAAGAGAGCAGGGAAGGATCCGGGAGAGGGGAGTGAGCTGAGAAGGAGACTGGGAAGGTTCTTATGTGACCTCAGTTTGAGGAGATAGGATTGGAGTCCAAATTTTTGCCACTTACTGCTGATCAGATTATTAAACTCTGAGCCTCATCTTTCTCAATAGCAAACCTGGGTAAAACACACCTTTTCTATAGGGCTGGTGCAGATGAAGTGTCCCTCCCACTGGCCATGCCCTTATGTGAGACCCTTACTTGTTATTTATAGAAATGGGCTTCCAAGTGGTTTCCAAACACTCACAGTATCAGTCTCTTTTCCACACTGTTGTTGGAACAACTTTCCAAAACTCAGATCTAGACTCATTATGACTCTGAATGTCTGTCTCATCTATAAAACCAGTGCTTCAATAGCAACAAATGGAAAATCCAGTTAACACATGAACTATACTATTTAAGGCAAAGAATTAAACCAAACTAAATGTAGCACCTTATCACATTTGGCCTCTATTGCTGCTGGCAGTAGCTGAAAGGGGAACAATCAGTCTTAGCAATGCTAGTTTTATACAATGGGGCAGCCACTCAGAAGGTGTGCTCTACGTAGAAGGTCTCACTGCTAAAGAGAAGTGAAAACCTAGAAGCAGTTATTTAAACACTGCATACCATGCAACATCTTGCATAATTTGACCCATATTATGAACCTAGATGCTGTTCCCATATAATTGACCCCTTACTCACATACAATAATGCATGGCACGCTCTTGGCCTGCAGTATGCTTCCATCCCACCGTCACCTTAATTTCTCTTTACTTTTAGTAAATTGTCTCAGGCAACACGTTACATATGTTCCTGGGAGATTCCACAATAGTGAAAATTGTGAATATCTGTGTGTTTACTATCTTCCTTTCTACAACCAAGTTGTAAGCTCCTTGAGTGGCAGGGCCCATGTCTACTTTGTGTTTGTAGCGGGTGCCCAGCACGGTGTCTGATGCAAAGTGGACACTCAGTAATTGTTCATTGATTTTGCTGAATGAAAGAAATTTGAGCTGGGCTCACTGATGCTCAGGTACCTCTGTAAGTGGTTGACAATTCCTATTAACAGTATTAATAAAGAGATCTTTTAATTTTCAGAGAGGCACCTGGTAGTGTATTGCAGGGCTGCAGGTACCTCTGACTTGGCTGCCCCTTTTATCAATGGCTTAATAACAAAAAGGGCTTCCCTAGAAGAACTGAGGTAGAGAAGGAAAGGAGGGAGTGAACAAAGTGAACATTTTCTGGACGTGTTGTCCATTGTTCTAGAAACTTCACATTTAGTATCTCCTTTCATCTTTATACTAACTCTGTGGGAGAGGTGTCATTGTCCTCATTTCATTAAGCAGGAAATAGAGGGTAATAAGCAGGCCCATGAGGACACTAGTAGTAAAAAAAGCAAAGAATCTGAACCCACTCTGTTTCCATACGCTATATCCAAAAACTGAATTATGATGTTTGTAAGATTGTGTGCTCTGATTAAACACAAGCCCCACTAACTGTCCACATGTAAGGTGGAGAGAACAATATGCCTTATCAACAGCACATGTAAAAAAAAATTTACATTATTACTTTAGAAATATTTTAATGGGGTGACACTGACCCATTAAAATTAATAATTAAAATAAAAAAAGAAAACTAGAAAAAAAACAAGAAATATTTTAAATCTTGCTAACCAGGGTAACCAATAGTGTTCCAGCCTACCATGATCACTGAGCTTAAAGGATTCGTCTTAGACACTGGATTATAATGGTTAGGATGGTGAGAAGAGTTATCTGCTTATCTATCATCATGGTGACATTTGCACCAAAATGGCAGAGCTAAATACTTGCAACAGAGCCTCAGGTACGTACTTATCTGGTTCTTTACAGAACAAGGTTTCTGGGCACTGGTCTAATCAAGTATTCCTAAACCTTGGTCATATCACACTCTTCAGTTTTTTTTGTCTGTGCCATATTTGAAGTCTATTTATACTATTATTTATGTTGTATTTTTAAATAAACACTTAAAAAAACTAATTTTGCCTCAACTTAAGCAATAATACCTTCATAATCATAGACTTTATATGCCAATATGTGTTTATAACTCATGTTAAAATAATTTTTAAATTTTTTTTTTAGATTTTATTCATTCATTTTTAGAGAGAGGAGAGAAAGAAGGGGGGAGGAGCAGGAAGTATCAACTCCCATATGTGCCTTGACCAGGCAAGCCTAGGGTTTTAAACCAGTAACCTCAGCATTCCAGGTCAACGCTTTATCCACTGTACCACCACAGGTCAGGCTAACTTATGTTAAAATATATATTAGTATTAAAAAAAATTTTTTTTTAACAGGGACAGAGAGAGAGTCAGAGAGAGGGATAGACAGAAACAGAGAGGTGAGAAGCATCAATCATTAGTTTTTTGTTGCCATTGCAACACCTTACTTGTTCATTGATTGCTTTCTCACATGTGCCTTGACCGCGGGCCTTCAGCAGACCGAGCCACCCCTTGCTGGAGCCAGCGACCTTGGGTCCAAGCTGGTGAGCTTTTGCTCAAGCTAGATGGGCCCGCGCTCAAGCTGGCGAGCTCGGTCGTCTTCCGCTTCCCAGTCCGACGCTCTATCCACTGCGCCACCGCCTGGTCAGGCAAGTATTAAAAATTTTATAGAAGGTTGTCCTGAACACGCTTTATGTATCAGCATTGAGGTATCTATCACATTTGGGTTAAATGATGGTCCAGAAAGCCTGTCAACTGCAGCATAATTGACATTTTGGGCTCGACAATTCTCTGTGGTGGGGGTTGCCCTGGGCATCATAGGATGTTTACTGCGGCCCTGGTCTCTACCCACGAGATGCTAGTGGCATCTCCTCTAGTTCTAGCAACCAAAAGTATCACCAGAGATGGCTAAGTATCTTTTGGGGGTGGGTAATTGCCAGTTTGGGAACCACAGGCCTAGAGTTTCCACAATGGTTTTTGCCACGAGCTGCACCATGTGAGTCATTTCTAAAGCAACTGTGGTACTATCAGGAATTTGCAGTATTGGTGGAATGATGAAGAACTGTCCAGACCCTGTCTCTGTTCGTGACTTGTTGTGTCTCAGGTTGTCCTGGGGGCTGTACAAACAATTTGGTGCTATTTGAGTTCCCGTGAGTAAGTTGTTTGCAGCTCTGGCCCGGTCCCTGAGCCACTGCACCATTAATGCGAGAGCGCCACGCTGACGCTTCAGTGAAAACAGCTTTCCACGTTACATTGTCCAGATTAGTGATTTCCAAACTGAAACTCCAGTGGCCTGAAAGAGTCACCACATCTTCCAGAGCACCTGTCAGACTCCCTGAGGGAAAGCTGACTCACCTAATCCGATCTATTCTAGACTGTTCATGTCAAAGTTCTTTGAAGTTACGCTTTTACTTTGCTTGAAGTTCAAGGGGAACTCACTGCATGTGGGCTGTTTTGTTACCTTTCTGGTGGCTGACCAGGTCCTAAAACCAGAGGTGAATATAAAGGCCCTTATCCTAACCTATTCGGAGCCTTCCTTAACTTGTCCTAGACTACTGTACATAATGATAATAAAAGTTAATAGTTTTAAATGCTCACACTGTGCCCTGTATTGATTCATTTAGATCTTGAACAACTCTGAGAGAGGTCACAGCTAGAGGGATGCAGGCATTACTGAACACAGGCAACTCTGGAACCTGCTCGCTCACTGATGCCACTACACCTCCTGTGCAGAAGCAGCAGTCCTGCCATGGCTCCAGACCTTACTCTTCTTTCAGAACCTTCTTTTCTCCTCCCCAACCCCACTACTCAGCCCACTCTTTACTGCTGTCAAACAAGTCTGATCATTCAATTCTCCCGGTAAGATCTTTGAAGGGTCTCCGTATAAACAATGAATTCCATCCTCTTTGGTATGGAGTTAGGGGTGCCACACATCTGACCCCCCAGCTCCTTTCTGTCTCACTTGTTACCATTCTTACTGTCTGCCCAGTATCCCAGCCACATGGACTACCTGCACTTCCCAAGCACCTTTCTGCCTCTGTGCCGTCCGCTCCTGCATCGCTCCACCTCAGAACTAATCCCTGGGAGCTTGCGGGGAACATCTTCCCCACACTTTAGAGAGATCGTGAATGCCTTCCTTTTAAACAGCCTTTCCTAACTTTTTCCAATGGAAATCAGCCCCTTCTCTGCGCTTCCACAGTTTCTGTCCTCACCTTTGTTACAGTACCTGTCATATTATAATTATGTACCTAAGTATTTACCCCAGCCTCCTCTGTCTTTTGAAGAGGTGATTGTTAATTATCGTCCTATCTCAGTCCCATTTTGTTCATGTTTCTGGGACTGAGGGAGAAGTCAACTCAGTATTTGGATTAAAGTCTCTTGGAATTAGAATAGGTCATATTACATTTCTCATCATTTCATTCATTAAAATAACGATCCCTATTTCTTAGGGTCTTGCTGTTGCTGGGAAAGTATCCTTGTTAAAGAAGAATCAAGGCTTTGGTAACAGGAATCTAGACTCTTTTCCTAAGAAGATAATCCAAATAGATAAGGCACAGAGATCTATGCAGAGCACGCCATGGTACCGACATGCCTTCCATCCCAGGACTGTGTGAGCCCAGATCTAACAGAGAGAGCTGGAGGTTATCACACTGTCCGACTGTGCACTCACAGGCTGTCAGGCACTTCAGTTAGGATGGTCCAGAGTTAGGCTGCTTTGTAAGGTGAGGCAGAAAAGAACCACACAGTTCTTTCTTTTATGACATTCTATAATGAATTTAAATAAACACCAAAGACCCCAAATTATTCTACAGGGAGAAAAATGAGATTTTGTTTCCCAGCCAGTTATCTCTAAATGATATAATAATATTCCTGACATATGTAACAGGGACGAGCAGCAAAACCTGAGAACATTCATGGCATTCATAGATGTTGGGCTGTTACAGAATTTTGAGATATTTCCATTCTGTTCCATGTACAGGGGGCTGGGTAGCTCAGTGTGCAGGGAGCAGAACATCCTTCAATTTAATCTTCACAGAAATTAGCACTGTTAGGGAGGTAATGTTACTATTACAAGTTTATAGATTGGATCATTATGTTTCTGAGAAAATAAGTGAAGTAAGGGGGTTTTCTCACTCGGGCCTGTGTTGTGTCCATTTACCATGCTATTTTCTCATGGACCCCAGCTATTGTTTTACTATGATTTTTGTTGTGAAGAGCCCGAAGCTCAGAGGTGATTACGTAACACAGTAGCAGGTTTGAATCCTAGGCGTGCAGTACAATAGCTCTAGTGTGAGTGGCACATGGCAGGGGGTGAGTAGGTGTGCGGAGAGAAGGAGATACGAGAGTAGAGAGAGTCATTAGCGAGCTGCATAACCGGCTTTGGTAATGGAGTGTTTTCAATGAGGAGGAGGAGGGCAGTGGGTTTACATGGCTACGTTACTGATAAGTTTGTTTCCTTTAGGACAGAAAAGCATCCCTATTATCTCCTTTCAGTTCTTCCGTTCCCTGTCCCCACTACAAAATGTAATACATTCACTGGTCTATCATCTGTTTCTTCCACTAAAAGGTATGCAAGGATGTGGGCTCTTTTGTCCTCACTGTCTCCCCGGAGGATGGAACAGCCTGAACATCTTCTTTTATGAAAAAGATGAAAGAGGAGCAAAGAAATAAACAGTTGTTTGCCTAAAACAGGACGCTTGCTATTTATAAGGGATATACTAAAAATTGGAGCCTTCAGAATGCTTGAGAGTAAAACGGCTGTCTTAAGTTGGTAAAAAACATGCATTTCAAATTCTCTTCTTCATTATGTCTCGCACATCAGGGAAGTGAAAAGCTCTCTTCTCTCTCCTCTGTTCTCTCTCCAATCTCAGTTAACATTTATTGAGCCTTCTCCTTTTTCTTTTAATTTTTATTTATTTAATTAATTGTGTTTACATAGATTCTAAGGTAACCCCGACTGTATCTCCCCTCCCCCATATTCCCCTCCACATCTCTCTTGCCCCTTCCTCTTACAGTGCCCTCCCCCCTTCTCTTCAGGTTTATCACATCCTATCCTCCCCTTTCCCTCTGTCTTCTTTTCCTCTGGTCCCTTTAATCCCTCCTCTGTCTCAATCCCTTTCCTCAGTTCTCAATGTTCCTTGGATTCCTCAAATGAGTGAGGTCATATAATATTTTTCTTTTTCTGTCTGGCTTATTTCACTCAACATAATAGTTTCCAGGTCCCTCCATATTGTTGCAAAAGGTAATACTTCCTTCTTTTTCATGGCCCCATAGTATTCCATTGTATATATGTACCACAGCTTTTTAATCCACTCATCCACTGATGGACACTTGGTGTTGGGAAAACTGGACAGCTACCTGCAAAAAAATAAAACTAGACCACCAACTTACACCATGCACAAAAATAAACTCAAAATGGATAAACGACTTAAATGTAAGCCGTGAAACCATAAGCATTATAGAAGAAAACATAGGCAGTAAACTCTCCGACATCTATCGAAGCAATATATTTGCTGATTTATCTCCACAGGAAAATGAAATAAAAGACAAGATAAACAAATGGGACTATATCAAACTAAAAAGCTTTTGCACAGCTAAAGACAATATGAACAGAATAAAAAGACAAACCACACAATGGGAGAATATTGAGCCTTCTGTTTGGAAAATTCAACCCTCTTCTTTAACTCTAGTGAACCAAGTAGAAGACACAGAGTTTGAGAATACAATGGCACTTAACAGATCCCCTGCCACCTACTCCTACTTTCCTACCATTTCAATGGTCATGTTTCTAAGAAATCTTAAAAATTAATAAGCTGCCTTACCTTTCATGTATACTACCAATGAGGGGCAGGTAGCTTATTTTTAATATTTTATAAAGAAATGAATGCCAAGACATCAATAACATTTTCAGGTCATTACAACAGTTGGTCTTTTTTCAAGGGAGCTGTGTACTCATTGCTCTATCTCCATCATGTGGTAACAGGCCGATGTACAGTAGAGCATGTGGCTCAACATAGGTGGGGTCACAGGTTATCAAACACCTCTGATATGCTTGTAGAAAATCAGGGGCAGGTTTTGAAATTAAAAATCACGTGTATTTTAAGTTCTTAATCTTTACTGAAAATACTTGAAAACCATTTCACCATCATTTTTTTGTTTTAAGTGAGAGTAGGGGAGACAGAGAAACAGACTCCCGCATGTGCCCTTACCGGGATCCACCCTGCAGCCCCCATCTGGAGCTGATGCTCTGCCCATCTGGAGCCATACTTGCAACCAAGTTATTTTTAGCATCTGAGGTAGAGGCTCCCACCGAAGCCATCCTCAGTGCCTGGGGCCAATGTGCTTGAATCAGTTGAGTCATGGCTGCAGAAAGGGGAGGTTAAAATAGTGTGAGAGAGAGAGATGGGGAAAAGAGATGTGGAGAAGCAGATGGTCGCTTCTCCTGTGTGCCCTGACTAGGAATCAAACCCAGGACTTCCACATACTGGGGCAACGCTCTACCACTGACCTAAACAGTCAGGGCTTTACAGTAATTTCTAAAGAAAAATGCATGGTAAAGAAATGTTGCTCTCTGGTGTCTGATTTCAAATATAACAATTGTGAAAATGAAAGAAAAAAGACACAAAACTCCTCAAAGGACAAAGAAAATGTATTATCTACAAATATGACAGTGGAAATAAAATTAAACTTCAGGGAGACCAGCTTTTGTAATTTAGTCTGCACAAATTATGAAGAGAGTTTTCAGAGAGGAGAGCGATCAGCCATTTTCTTCTTAGAGACTGAAAATGTGTGAGAAATTATGCTACAAATTGCAGTGCCCAAGGCTGAAAGATGATAGAGATAACACTGAAGCTCAAGAAAACAGTTCATCAGCTTCATTTTAGGAAAGCAGTCACACAGCGTGTGTTTGATCACAGCCTTGGATTAGCCTTTGGAGATAAAGAAACGCAACATTAGAGCTTTTGTTTTTTGGTTGGACTTTAGTCAGCAAGAAACTATGCCTTCTATATATAGACTAGGCACTAGGGTACTGAGTTTCCCTGAGTAGAGAATATGTTTTGAGCTTTATTTATTTATTTTTTCTAGCAGTGGTAATGAATTTAAATTAATTCATTCACAACCTTTTCACTGTTCTTGCGGGGATCAATGACCCACATATCTGAAATATCATCTGCTCTTGGGAGGCAATGAATAAACTATAAGATAGGCAGAGTGTGACCAACAGTCCATCCTTCCCTGCTTTCTCTATGTCTGCTGAAGGAAACACACAGTGGGGTCTCTTTCACAGACCTCATCCCTAGACATCGGCAAACATCCTAGGTCATGCCTGGTTGGACGGTGGTGCCAGGGGGCAGGACGCAGAGAGAGGAGGACTGTGCTTGAGTCCCAGCTGAGCCATTCACTAGGTATGCACTTTGGTCTTCAGTTTCTCAGCAGTCAAACAGAGGACATGCTGGTGCTGTGTACGTCGGTGCTGGTAACGGCTATTTTAACTAGGGATGCACTTAAACACCAGCAATGATTATAAACCAGTCATTATGGATATTACTTATTAATTTATTAAAACACTTCCTTTAGCATTTTATATTTTTGGCCTGCAAAATCTTTCTGGACAATGGTGTGCAAGATCAAAGAATCAATATTTATTTTGTGGGCAAGGCAGGGTTTCCCCTGATGTATACATAAGAATTCAAGCGTGGGTTCTCTCTCTTTTGAAAATATGTTAATGGAATGGTTGGTATAGTTTCATTTTAGCCTTCCTCTAACCATTTTGCTCACCAGCCTTGCAGGGGAAGGTCTTTCTTGCTCAGTGCAAGGTGACGATATCTTGTACTGAAATCTCATCATGCCCTTTGGAATAACAGTGAAACTGCAAAACAGTAACTGCAGCCACTTATACATGATAAGTATATGCTTTACAATCAAAGAACTAACCTAAACGTAAGAGGTTGATAAAACTCTGACCTCAAAGGGCCAGGGGACAAATGTCTAATCAGAACTGCTTGAGATTTTAAAGAGATGGTCATTGACATAAAAGAGGGGAATCTTTTCCTAAAAACACGTCTCACTTAGAAATGTATGCCACTCGTATGATGATGAACAAGACTCTGAATTTCTTCAGATATGCCACTTCACAATCAAGGAATACTTAGGCATTCAGACTTTCATTCTTGCTGGGGCACCAAAGCACCTCTGCTCAACACCATGGAACATGCTTTTATCTGCAGATGGAAACATTATTGAAGTAAGTCAAGGCAGAACTATGGTGAACTGTTAAGGCTCAAAGAAACCTTGGGCATCATCTAGCTCAGGACCAAGAATTAGTCTTTAAAATTTCCTGGGTCCCTTGAAGTGACATGAAGAAAACTACCTGTCATCTTGAAATGTAGTTATACTGAGATAATGAATGAATTGTGCTCTTTGAAAAGCCTAACATAACTATGGACTAATAGACTTGGAGAGATTATAGGGATTTGGGGGGCTACTGATTTCAATTTTTTTCTGTTAAATTTTGAAATTATTATACTTTTAACATTCTTGGAGGTGGTAATTTAATTCCAAGATAACAAAACTGATCACCTGAATTAAGACAGGAATAAAAATTAGTGGCTGATTAGGATTTGCAGTCTAAATTCTAAGACTGATGCCAATTAGATCACAGAGCTTACAAGCAGATATTAAAAAGAAATATTGTATAATATTTGAAATGATGAAACATCACCTTCAAAAAATATATGAATCATCAGTGCAGAGAAAACAAATGAAAACTATCTAATTTGAGGAAACGGATAGAAACAAACAATTCTACAAGATAGGATCAAACCTATGTGCAAATATGCCCTTTAGGGGCACTGAAGGCATATCTTCTGTGCTATCCAATTCTGCTTATTAGTCCCCACCATTTATTAGATGCTTACTGTTTTGCCAGCTAATGAGGTGAGAGATTTGAATAAATTGTTCTTCACAAACAACTCTAAGGAGGTTGGTGGTGTTATAAATATTCCTGTTTTACACAAAAGGAATCAAAGGCAAAAAGAAGAGGTGTTTCTGAGACTGAAATCCAACAGTCGTATTCAGGAACGCATGCACTCAGCCACAACGCGAGGCTGCCTCCAGAGTGGCCACATTGCCTAGTGCAGCCCTGGGATTTGGACAAATGGGGAACTCTTTAAGATTGCTTCAGATGACCTCTAGTTCTCTCCTCCTGCACTGTTCCCATCAAGTCTGGCAAGCCAATGCCCTATCTAACCACGTGTTATTTTTTAATGTCGTCCAGCAGGGTTCAGGTTAGAGTAATGATTAAGAACTTGATACAAGTTAGAACAGATTTAGAATAATCTTGGGAGAACATAAAGGGTCCAGAAACCACTCAATACATGATTATATGAATTTGGAATAATTAGCATAGAAGAAGAAAGACAAAGTAAATGGTAGCTATCTTCAAGGATTTTAAAGTCTTTCATAGTAAAAGATTAGAAATAAGATTGGGAGGGTTTTAATAAATAAAACTTAATATAATGAAGGATTTTATAACAATCAGGCCTTGTTGATCATGGGGTGGGCTATCTTGGGATGGGAGATGTTCCCTTTCTCAAACAGACTAGAAGACAAACATGGCCTGGATGGTCTTCAGGGACCCTTTTAATTGTAATATGACTATTTATTAAAATTTTTGATCCAAAGTCAGATGTAATGTGACTATTTATTCAAATTCATGGTTTAAAGCCAGATGTTATGCTGTTTAGTTCTTCATTCAATTTCCATGTTAACTACAATGTTTCATAAGGATCAGACAGCCGGTCTGGGCTAATGCCCTGCTGGTGACATTCTGTGAAATCTCAGGGTCTTTGCAGGCAGAAAGCCCAAGTGTTCAGTAATTTTTCTTTCTTCTTGCTGTGTTTTATTGGGGGGGTCACTGGAAATTGCCAGGAGGAGAGAGAGAAATAATTGTTTCGTTCTGTATTAAACTTGGTCAGAACAAGAATAAAATCATGTTGACAGGAAAATAAAAAGAAGGGTAACATTACTGGAGACAGAGGCAGTTCCTGCACTTAACTGACAGGTGACCTGTGACCTTATTCTGTTCCCAGATCCTGCCAGGACTCCCAGAAGATGATGTGGATGCTCGGAAAAACCTCTCAATCTTTACTTGTTTGGGAAGAAAGCCTTTATTTTCCTGAAGGGTGACTTTGTTAAAGTGACATATGCATTAATTCCCTATGTCCTGGCCAGTCTATCCAAACAACCCTGGGCCTTGACCTAGGATGGGAAGGGAGGAAACAGAGGAGGTCAGAAGAACCTGAGGGTTGCCTTGGCTCAGCTGCCAAGATTATGCTGTCCTCCTGTGCAACCCCCAAAATATCCCAACATTTCCTCTCCCGTCACCCCACATTTGTTCTCTAGGAGTCATTTTGATAAAGCACCTGACTTAGTTTAGGTCAACAGACCTACCATTGGTATATAGTCAATTGAAACATTTTATAGATACAGAGAAATTACTGAATTGAGGAACACCGTGTAACCTATTGCTTAGTACTTTCAACTGAACCTTTTAAACGGGCATGTTTCAACTGTAAATGTATTTAGCAATATCCTTCTAGTATACTGACACAAGTATCTTTATCAGTTGATTGAAGCTCCTTAGAGATATAAAAACTCACTGTACATAGAGAAGAAATGGGTATAGAAAATTATGTTAGCTGTACTTAGGAAAGCAGTTGCACTAGTGTTCTGGATTTGCAGTGGAAGACCCAGGCACCTAGAATTACTGCCCAGGGCCATGCCTTCTAATATGTCTATAGGGAAGGACCAGTTTTGTTCATTGGTTGATTTATTTACATATCTTAATTTTCAATCTGCTATAAACGGATGATTTTGTAAACTATAATAAATATAAAAAATAAAATTCTTTTTTATTATAAGATTCAACAGACATAACATTAGTCTGTCAAGTTGCTATAGTAGTGTGTAAGGGCTGGCTCTCAGTTTCTGCACCTCTCTGGATGCAGGTGGGCAAGAAGCAGTTTGCAGACCATCTCTGAGGACCTGACACTAGGGGACTCTGCCTCCCTGCATCTCTCCACTTACTCTGTCTCCCAAGGTAGTGTGAGGATTAAGATGAGAACAAAGGGGTGTAATCAATTAAAAAGTGTCATCCAAATTTTAAATTATCATTGTCCTCATTAACAGTAACAATAGTTGAAATTTGAAAATGATGACAAGGGACCAAATACATTTTGTGTTCTTCTGTGAGGGTAGCTAATTAATAAGTGGTGCAATCAAGTCAGAACACCTACTGGCACTAACCTCCGTTGGAGCCACTAATTTCCCCAACACAGAACGCTTGGCTGAGAGTAGGAAGGGAGAAAGCCCCTGAAAGTTGGGAAACTGCAACAGAAAGCTCCTGACAATGTCCATCTGGCCTCAGGCTCTCTGCCTGGGAATCAGTAGGGACCTCATACAATTTTCCATACATAGGACCCAGTTAACAGATGTCACTACCTGAGATAAGCATTAAAGGTCCTGGCCCCGACATACTCTTCATGCCAGATCATCAAGTAAAACACATTGGAATCATGGTGGGAAATTTCAGCTACCCCTTGGGCACAAGAAGGGTGATATTTGAATACACACACACACACACACACACACACACACACACACACACACACGCACACACGCACATGCGCACACAGGCACATACACATCAGAGCTATTCAGAACCAGCATGAGAGCTCTCCCTAGGTGGTGGGCAATTAGGGTCTTTGCTGCAGGTCTGCCCTTGGGGTTCTCTTGGCAAATCTCTCAACAATGCCGTTGGAAGTAGAGTCTAGTGAAAGAGGGGGCTGTACCAGTTGTTAAATATTAGAGGCTCACACAGATCTAAGCAGACTATAGTACTCTGCTTCCTCCAACAGGGCCTACCTCTCCACCTTTCCCATCCCTCTGGCTTTCCACCACCATTCTGCCAGCTCTCATCTTTTATTTATTTATTTATTTATTTATTTATTTATTTATTTATTTCAGAGAGAGAGAGAGAGAGAGAGAGAGAGAGAGAGAGAGAGAGATAGAGATGAGAAGAATCAACTCATAGTTGCATCACTTTAGTTGTTCACTGATTGCTTTCCATATGTGTCTTGACCAGGATCCTCCAGCTGAGCTAGTGATCCCTTGGCCAAGCCAGAGACGTTGGGCTTCAAGCCAGTGACCTTTGGACTCAAGTCTATGACCATGGGATCATGCTGAAGATCCTACAATCAAGCTTGTGAGCCTGCACCCAAGCCAGATGAGCCTGCTCTCAAGCCAGTGACCTTGGGGTCTTAAACCAGGACCTTAGCATCCCAAGTTGATGCTCTAACCACTGCAACACTGCCTGGTCAGGCTCATCTTTTCTTATTTTACATTCAAAGGGGCATTTTTTACACCATAAAACTAATACCCATAAAATTGAAAATTACGAAGTATAGGAAGATATGACATAGAAAAATAAAAGATTGCCTCCCCATTTCCCTGCCCCAGGGATAATGACTATTAAGGAACGTGTGTATGCTTTCAAACAATGTTAAGGCTTATGGAACTATAATGTGTGCTAGCATATCTGCTATTTTTTTTTGAGAAATGTGATTGTTCTAAAATTTGGTAATTGGCAACATTATTTTATTCTTCCATACTTTCCTTGACATTCAGATTTTGGTCTGATTTTACTTTCAATCCCCACCCCACCCCCCACCCCCACGCCAGTGGCATGAGCCCTCGCCCTGGTTTTCACATCCTTTGGTTATGACCAAATTGCCAACCCGTCTTCTCCCCCTTTTCCAGCCAGGTCCTTCCCTCCAGCCCTCACTCCCCATTACCTTTCCAGCCTCTGCATGGTCATGGCCAGCGTCTTGTTCAGCTCATCTATCATCCTGCAGCCCGAGGAGTGCAAGGGGAGGGAGCCAGTGCCGGAGGGGAGGTGCTGGCCAAGGCTGCCATACTGCAGCTGGTGCTGGATTTGGGAGGGCAGGACTGTGTGGTGGTGCTGGGCCCCGCCCTGCTGGCCGCTCTTCTGGGCTGCGTAGGATGCCAGGGAGAGGTCTGCTCCCCCCACAGGCATACAGATCATGACTTTCTTTGGAGGTAGCGGAGGTGACAGTTTCACTGGCAGACAAGGCAATTTCACAGGGGCACCAGGATCTGTGGCAGAAGGAGACGAGACAGACGTGAGTTTGGGGGCACAGGAAGGACCCCAGATACTGCACATGTCCATGTTGGGACTGTGAACATTGAGGGGCAGAGATAAAATGCACCCACTGAAGATACCAGCAGGGTAAGAGCTATTCAGCAAGCACCCATCATCTCTGTTTCCTGCCTGAAATGTGCTGGCGCCAAGGGCCCTTGGAGAACCAGGCATTAGTGGTGCCCGTCACACAGCTGATGGGAGGAGGCTCACCCGCAGCTGGGAAGGGGAGTGAGTGTAATGTATTCTTCTGTTGATAGAAACCCACGGACCTTCAAAGAGACCTTCCCTAGAACGTACCATGGTGCTTACAACTTGGCCATCACAATGTGAACATATCCTTCCCATTGGCACTCTCTAACAGGAAAGAGATTAGAAGTCAGCCCTAGGTTCAAGTCCACTACCAGCATATCCCTTCATGTGACTTCATGTTGCAAACCTCCACTCCCACATTTGTAACCTGGGGATGAGCTGCACATCTGGGAGGATGCTGTTAGGATCTGTTGTCACAGAGAGGGTTCAGGTGCCCCACAGGGTGAGAGCTGTGGGCATGGTGGCTGGACTGGTCTGCCCACTCATGTGGCATCCATGGTGGGCTGTTCAAACTGTAGGGAGGTTCCAACAGGCTCTTGGGGGCCTGTTGGGCCTGGCCCACACCAGAGCCACTGGTTCCATGACAGAAGCACTGAAGCTTCCCAGACATGTTCCAACTTAAGGGAGGCCGAGGGTTAGACCAGCCCTCTGGGTGTCTTTGGTATGACCTGTAGTCCTCTGCTGTGCCTCAGATTCCTGGTCATCATTTAGCATTGGGGGAGGGGCACGGCTGAGGCATGTGATTGTAGTTGGCCTGGGAGAACGTGGCAGGAAGGGCAGCAGGGGAGGTGGAGGGTTGTGCTGGTGTGGGTATGAGGTAGGCGAACATGCTTGACTTCTCCTGGGGCTTGTTCCAGGGAGCACTGCAGAGTCAACTATTGGTCTCTGAGGTCTTAGATATTTCTCCAATAATCTGTTTGCTTTGAGTGGGGCCACAGTCATGCCAACATGACATTCCTAGAGCACAAATCTGATCGTGTCTCTCCTCAGTTTAAAACCTACCACTGGCCTGGAAATAAAGCTCAACTCTTTGGCACCTCATTCAAGGCTTCCATAGTTCATTTCATCTCTTAGTGCTCACACTTGACCTCCATGAAGCCTGCTTTGGTTCTTCCAGTTGGAAATAACCTCTTCCACCTACTTCTGATCAGTCTCTCCTATGACATGCACTGCCCTTCTCCCACGAATTTTACTTATTTGCTCACCCCAAATTGAGTCTCCATCCTCAGCTCAGTCCTACCAGGGGACCTCGGTCCCTCACATTCTACACCAGGGCTACTGCCCTCTTCCCTGGCACCCCTCTCCATGGTCACCTCTCCCTTTTCACAGAGAAACCTGAGGTGAGCCCTCAGGGCCCCTCTTTCCTTTGGACAGGTCTTCTCACCACTATCCACAGCCACCTACCCTTGCTCCTGAACTGCTGAGTTCTGGCCTGAGGTTTCCATATCCCTGGGCCTTGGTTACTTTCCCTCATATTAGAACTTTGTCTCTTTTGTCTTCTTGGTCAATTCTCATTCTCCCTTAAAGAGTCAGTTCAAAATTGACCTCTTCTGAAAAGCTTTCCTTTCTCACTACATCACTCCTCCCATACTGCACCCAGCAGACCTCCTGTGGGTGTGCGCTATGCCAGTTCCAACGATGTCAGTGTGTCGTCTGAGCCGGCACCTACATCAGGCTTATCATGCACCAGATGGTTTTCTAAGTGCTCTTCATATCTAACCAGTTCAATCCTCACAACAATCCTGTGACATGGACACCATTATTGTCTTACTTTTACAGAGGATGGTGCTGGACTATGAAGATGCTGAACTGTGCTTACTGCTTGCATTGCTGTCTCCTCTGAGAACAAAGACTGTGAATCGTTTGTCATTATCTCCTTAGCATTATGAACAGGTGCCCAGCTCACACAGCAAGAGGTTCAAAGCATGTTTACAGAATGAGCTGAAATTATGATGCTCTCGTGAAGGATGAATTCACACTTTCCCTGGAAAGAGACACTCTAAGAGGTAGATACAAGCATAAAATGGATCACAGTTTTGGGATCATGCAGCCGTGGGTGGATGGGCACTCCACTGCTGATGCTACAGCCAAGATACAGAAAAGTCTAATGATTCCTGTAGCCTGCCTGATAAAACGGCTCCCCTCACACCAAAATATGACCCAATCATGACTTCAAGGCTCCCTTACACTCTTTCCCAAAGGATTGTCCCCCATGCACAGGACACAATGGTGCTAATTCCAAAGTGGCTGCAATGCAGAAACTCAACACTTTTGTCCTGTTCCTGTTACTAAAGGGTCCATTCCTGTGGCTCCTAGAAGTTTTAGCACAAACCTAGCAAATGTACCATTTCTGGAAGCATTAACTTTTTATCAGGGGCCTTTAACCCATGATTCTTTCACTTATTCCAGTTGTCTAAGGTAGGTAGGTGCTTATCTGCTTGGGCAGGAGAAAGCAGAGGAAGGCAGCAAGGGACTGCCTGCCCAAGAAGGCACAGTGATTTCACTGGTTCTGCCTATCTTGTTAAGCTCTAATGTCCCGCACATAGTCCTCTATGGTATTATCATGCTTCCAGAAAAACAAAACTTACTTGGTTTCATCACTGGAAAAACAGCCAAGTGTATTCAGAAATCCTACTAAAACAGGCAAGAAGAAAATGGCCAGCAGGACCAAATCAGTGGAGATGGTTACTTTTATTGTTTCAGGAGAGATGCTAGTGCCATGGAGGGTCCTCTCTCCCTCTTCTGCCTGTACCTTCCGTCTGGCTGTTTCATTACACATGAGCACAAATTAGATAGGGACAGACAATGAAAGTGAATCATTTAAAAAATTTTTGGCTCAGTAGGTTTGGTAAAAAGGGAGGAAATTGAGAAAAAGTTTAAAATCAGGTGGCATTGTTGGCTTTCAGTAACTTAACTCTGAATGAGGCTCCATCTTTCTCCAGCACTGCGGACGACCCAGGCGTGCTGAGGAAGCGCAGAGCTTTAGACACTTGGCAGTACCTATTTTTACAGCTTTATCATATCTCAATACCAAGTCAATTCTTATAACAGGTCTGGAACACGATTTGAATCCAGATGTACAAGATCAGTCATTCTGGATTTCTATTTATCTTTCTGTCCCTCCCAAACTTCTGTGTTCTCTGCCCCGGTAACCATGACACCAGCCTGGGACCTCATCTCCCCCTGCTGTTCAGATAAAAGGGTCCCAGCCCTTTCTTCCATTCCCACCCTGTCCCAAACATCTCTTTAAAGCACAGGTTATGCATGAGGTCCCACAATGGCTCCTTGTTCCAGTCAGTGCTATAAGTCCAAGTGCAGCTCTTGGCCACTTGGTCCAGCTCCCAATGTCTCCCCAGTCTCTCTGGTCAGGCCAGGTTCCACACTGGGCATAACCATGCTCATTTCCCCTCCAGGGCCTGTAGTCCTCACTTCTTGAAACATTGTCCTTACTCCTGCCTGATGATCGAAACTGCATTGATCCTCCTCAGCAAGCAGAAGACCCAACTTCCCCCTTGTAGCCTTTCCTCCCCTGAACTCCCACAACCCTGATGGTCAGCACCCCCATCTAACTTTGCTCAATTTTGTGCTCGTTCTGACCAGCTCCTTGCTTTCTCAACTAGGTCCTGGATGGCTCCTCCCACTGCATGTCAGCATTCCCCACAGGATGCCCGGCCTGGAGCAATGGACACCAAGTTCTTGCAGCCACACAATTCTCAGCCCCAGGGGTAAATTAGGATCAAATTAATATGGACCTTCCACACTCACTCTCAGGGATCCTACCTGGGAATGGGGCGGGGGACAGAAGTCAAGATTTGTATTTTTAAAAAGTCATGTTTGAAAACTAGTCTTAGACATTACTCTTGTCTTTTTCTCTAGAAACACGCAAAACTGGCACTAATCCTTAAATCAGAGCTCTAGAACCACCTGCAAATATCCCCTGATGTTTGTGAAAAGTTTCTATTCCTAGGCTTCATCTGACCAATTAAGTCAGAATCTTTGGGCCAGGTGTTTGGATTTTAAAGGTTTCCCAGGTGTTGTCCTAGGAGGGAGCTGAGAGTGCCTGACTCAGGGAGCTAACTGCATGAAGCATGACGCTGCCAGAGTCTGGGGCATTCCAGTGCTCAAGGACTAGGATGTGTCCATTTCATCCAGTCCCCGGGAAGACATCCATCCTGAAGTCACCATCATGTCTCCAGGTTCTATTTGTATGCCCCTAACATGTAAAAAGTAAAAGACCAATGTGCAAGATACCAACTTACTGCGAACTAATTAGCTTAAACTATATTCACCTAACAGCCAGCTTTGCAGATATCAAAAGTTTGCAATTAAAGGATTTGGATATAGACCAATTTGGCCAGGGGTACTTTCCATTTAATTTTATAGTTATAAAAATTATTTATCATTGAACATTTTGTGAGTGATAAGATTTCCTATTTTCTTGTGGGTAGATTTTTCTATTTTAGTTGCTTTAGAATAGTTAAGCACATTTCAGATAAGTTTGCCTAAATTAGAGGCTTTCTTCAAAATTTTGTCTCAAGCAACAAATATTTAACCAAAAGTTTAGCTTTCCCTACTGTGTTACTTCAATGCATTAGACTCCTCTTGACTCCTCCCTGACCTCTGTGTACTGTATGTCTTTGTCAGATGAATGAAGAAACACATCCCAGTACTTGTTTCTGTTTAGCAAGGCCCTGACATTTCTGTAGTAAGGATGACAGTCAGGTGAATTGACTGGTACTATATGCATGCCACTCGCCTTTTCTTTCCAAGATACCAAATTCTTAGGGGAATGATTTCATCAACCCCACTAGGGGACTGGGGAGAGGCACATTTCTGGGCCTGCCTTTCAGATTCCGATTCAGTAGGTACACGAGGGGATCAGGGGTCTGCTTTGTAAACAAGCTCCCAAATTGCTTTGACCTAAGTGCTGTGAAGTTATTACAGTACCAACTAGCACAAAATCATCACTAAAATTTGTCTTACTAAAAATAGAAGATAAATTCTAAAAATCACACACTCATACAGTTCTGTTAGCATCAGAAAATTGCTTAAACTCTTTTATGTTCATCTTCCAGTCTGTGAAATGGTGATGAACAAATATCTCATAGGATTATTGTGAAAATAAAGATGAAAACATAAACTGTGTAGTATTTAAGTAACCAAAGTGCTTGGTATTTGGTTAATAGATAGAAAGTGTAATTCTTGTTGCTCTCATCATCATTACTGAACCGATTCCTTAGAAAGCCGATCTACCCTCCGCAAGACTGGCTTAGGTGTCTGCCCAGGGTTCTCACGGGCCCTGGGCTTCCCTTTGTCAAAGCATTTCATGTACCGTCCATTTCACCCATTTCACATTTCTTGTTACTGACTTCTTTAATTTTTCTTTTTCTTTTCTTTCTTTCCTTTTTTTTTGGCAGTAGGTGGATGTGATATGTTAATTAAATCACATTGAGTTTGGCTGTTTCCTCATTTGTTCACCAGCAGGGGCTGGGTCTAGTGCACAGTAGGTGATCAGTAAACGTTTGCTGTTTGCTGGTTTTCCTTCTTACCATATCGTGAGAGCAGGGTGAAAGGTAGGACTTAGTGATGCGCTAAGAAGAAGGCTCGGCTAATCAAAGGGACCAGCTGGCTCCCCCACCAGGACCAAAGTGTGGTCCAAGCTGCAGAGCCTCCTGGGAGCCTGAAAGACATGCAGCTTCTCAGGGCCCAGCCTAGACCTTCTGAATCAGAATCCACATTTTAACAAGGCCCCAGGGAACTCTCCATAATCAAGTCTGAGAAAGCCATCTTTCAAGAGCCATTCCTTGGTGAAGAGGCTGTTCCATCCATAGGCAAAATTATAAGAGCCCAGGGCTCTTGGGGAGGGAGGTGCTTATTCTCTGAGGGATGGATGGGCTTCAGGAAGCTTCTCATGCCAGATGAGAGTAGGATGGCCCAATGAATCACCACTGCTTGTAGAACTCAGAAGAGTTGGGATTTAATATCAGATCCAAGACTAAGAAGTTCTGATCCTTTGCCTAAGGCATTTGCCCTTTCTGAGCCTTGGTTTTCTCATATGCAGAAAGGGAGTATACCCATTGATAGGTCTGCTATGAGAAGGAAGAGGATAAATGTCTCTGCTACACAGCCTCCATGTAAGGCGCTGAGGGATGAGTGTGCTGACATCCAGCCTGAGGTCTGACCTGGCAGGGGTTTGAATCACCCAAGAGGAAGGGGCAGCTTTACTTAACTCCTTCCTCCAAAGGGCACATTGTTATAATTCTACAAAGTCCCATACAGATTAGCCAAGGACCTGAGTATAAAATACCCCCAGCACAACCCTTAATATGTAACAGAAGTTCAAGGTCGTAATGGATTCTGAAGAAAGAGTAATATATTCCCGCCATCTCCATAGGTGTTGTGAAGGTGAGACAAGATAAGATGGACATGATTCCCAGGTAGGATCCCTGAGAGTGAATCACAAAGCACTACATACATCTGCAGAGTTACTAACAGGGCTCTTGCCACACCTGTGAGTTCACATGGCCTCATGCTTCCCAGTGGGGTGGGAAGCTGGAAACCAAGAAAGCAACAGAGGGTGGGGGTTCTATTGTAAGTACGTGGGGGAACCAGGTGGCCGTCAATCAAGCAGTGGAGAAGTTTCCAAAGGACCACCGGTGTGTTTGCCATGCTTGCCAGGGAACAGCAGGGACAGCAAGGATGGGGTCATCCAGTCTCCGTGTTTCATTTCTGTGCACACGACCCTTCATTGGTACTGAGGGCTAGTGGGAAGGAGTGCAGATCTGAGGATGAGGAAGCTGGGATTTTCCACTATTTATTAGCTGGGAAAGATAGCTAACCTTTTCCAGGGACTGACGGTCTTTTATGTCCAGGGATTAAAATGTCTCCTTTTACCTTGATGGTCCCTCACTGAATAAAATGCTTTTCATGTTCTGCTGAGTGACATTTATGGATTGTAGAAGGCTTCACTCTTTATGACAGTGGCTAGGCCTGCTGGGTGCACACTGGGCTCTCTGCTTGCTGATTCAGAAATGAATGAGTCCTTTGCAGCCAGACTGATCAAGATTCAGTATATTCATAAAACTGCCTCTGTTGATGGAGTGGGGAAAAAGCAAAGCAACCAGTTCTAGAAGAAGGAAAATAACCCAAACTGGGAGTGTCACAGAGCCATAAATCTAAGAGACTGTATTTCTAAGCAGGACACAGCTCTGGACAGAAAAATGAAACCCTCAGATTAGTTCAATAGTTGATGCTCTTGCCACAGGACAGCAGAGCGAGTCTGGCTAAATGAGGGTGCCCTAGCTTCTCTTCTCACTTTTTTACCACCTGCTACAGGGGCCATTTATAACTGTGGGTGTATCAGAAGTACTTCCTCATGATAGGAGCACTTCATGTCTTAAGGAACTAAGATGTTAAGAATTTCTCAGTCATTTGCTGGTTTGAGTTGGTCAGAAATTCTGGCTTCCTTTCAGAGCTACAGACATCCCACCTGAAGACAGGAAGGGCTTCCAAGAAGTATGCCAAGCACTTAAATCAGAGCCCAGCATCACTGGCTCTCCTGGCTTCCAGGAGGGCGCCCAGAGGAGCTCCTTCAGTTTCTTCAGGCCATCCTAGGGATTCTGTAGCCACCCGGCATCTTCCCCGTCATCAAATGCCTGTGAAGACAGCCCGTGTTGACTGGCCCCTTGTGGTGATAGGGATGGTGTGGAGGGAGACAGGAGGGACAAAGAAGGTGCGTCAGATGCTCTTCGTGTGGCTGGCTCCTACCACGGAGACTACAGCAATGTGTGACACTGGTGAAGAGTATGTCCTGAGACTGCCCAGAACCCTAGCACTGAAGCCCGTAGCGCACATGGAGCCCACTTTGCACAAAAGAACATTTTTGTTTTTAAACTGACCCCTCTCGGAACAATCTGGGAGGATGACAGGGGGAGAGGAACACGTCTCACTGAGATGGAGAGGCTGGGTCATAGGAAGGGGCACTCACCAGCTGGTCATTTGGGCAAACTACCTTTGCAGAGTAGGTATTTACATGAAATTTTATTAATAGTAAAAATCACACATATTCACTGTCAGTAAATTTCTCTCAGAGAGTCACAACTGTAGATGTCCCTCTAATCATGAGAACAAACACCTGTTGAAAGATGAGTATTTTGTTAGAATTTATAAATTACCTATATGGAAACAAAATTGTAGTGTTTATTTCTGCAGTAATGGCAAGTGCTATTGCCTCCCACGGAGACCGAGTGAGGAGAGCGCTATTGAGCTGGTAACTGAGCCACTGAGCCCGAGCCCCCTGGGCAGCAGGCACAGAGGCAAATGAGAAGGTCCAGAGATGGACGAATGAGAGGAGCAAGATCCCACAGTGATTCCTGGGGAGGGGAGGGCTGCTGTCTATGAAAACCCAGGCAAAAAGGGGAAGGGGTCAAATCAAGACCACAAGTCATGAAGGTGGGTATGAAGTATTCATCTGACCTCAGAACACCTGAGCCAGAGGAATATATCTATGAAGTTTGAAAGCAGTAGATTTTGATCATATAAAATAAAAAGTGCACAAAGCAGATGGAGGAGTTGAGAGGCAGCACAGTCATAGTGAAGATACAGAGAAGTTCAAGTTAGATCCACAAAGGAAGAATAAAGATGGCTGTAGTTCATCTTTAACCTTGCGTCTACTTAATACACAGTGTTGATTCACTACTGGAGGACCTATTCTGCAGTTATGCTGATGGTGGTGGCTGGTCTAACCATCTGCAATTGGTGTCTACGAGATCACTCCATTTCCCCCTGAAATTCCTGGTGTGTTCCCCAGTCTGATGATAAATGGTTGTCATGTGCTAGCTTCTAGCTTGCACAAGGGGCTGCTTTCCCATCTAGGTTATCCTGTTTCCTTCAAACACTATACAAAGCAAAAGGACCATTATTTATGGCAGCAGTCAGAGCTGGAGAACAAATATCAACATATGAACTTGCGGGCAAATGGTCATCCAACTCCTCCTTCAATGTCTCAGTGACAGTCTTCTCTCACTCACAAGTCCGCCTCCTCCCCGTGAGCTGCAGCACAGTGCTAGCTGAGGACACAGCAGGGAACAGGGCAGACAAAATCCTCACCCTCAGAAAACTTAAACAACACCCAAGAAGAACCAAGGGCGCAGCGTGGTGCCCCTTTGTAATTTCAGCTTGGTGCTGACACCCCCGCCCCCCCAGCAGCTCCATTCATCCACCTAGTTGTAAATCCATCAAACAGCATTATTATCCATCTTATCCATGGGCACAGCAAAGAGCCAAGCTTGTGTGAAATCAAGTAATCATGTCTAAAAGTCCGTAGAAGATGCCCACTTCCTTCTCCAAAGTTAAACCACTCATCATGGGATTCAATGCTTTCCACAGTTTTGCCTCAACCCCCTTCTGACCTGATCATTCATTATTTTCCTACAAGAATCCCATGCCCCCGCCACACTGGGCTCTTCCTAAACAAACCAGGCCTCACATCATGTGCCTCTGGGTACCCTGCTGCTCACTTCACAGCAGCCTCCTCTACCATCCCTGCCTGTGAAATTTTACTCATCCTTAGGGCCTGTTCCAAATACATCCTCCTCTATGATTCTTCCAAGAGGATCTGCTCTCTTGCTATTTGAATTTCTTTACAGCCATGTTTATATATCATCCTATCAGCAGTTTTCTGCAGCTTACATCTGTCTACAGCCCCTACAGCTTATGAGGGAATCCTTTATGTAAATTATATTAGGGCTGGCAGAGCACCTTGCACAAACATAACTTGCACTCAGCCTTACAAAGGGAGGGAATAGTGTCAGGTGCGACAGCATGGATAAACCTTGAGGACATTAAGCTGAGTGAAATAAGCTTCCCACAAACAACAACAACAACAGAACCCCCCCAAAACTCCAAATACTATGATTCCACTTGTATGAGGTACCCAGAGTATTCAATGTCACAGAAGGAAAAATTAAAATGGTGGTCACCAGGAATTAAAGGGAGAAGAAAGAAAAAGAGGAGTATGTTTCCCCACAATAAGAAGAAAGTGCTGAGTGAATTAAATCTCCAACCTAAGAGCGCTGCATAAAAGGGAAGGTATTTTGCTGCATTCTTCACTCTGATCACAGAGATCAGTGCAGAAAGCACCCTTTTAAAAATGTTTAATCAAGAGTCTCTACATACACTGAAAAATGAATTTCTGCACTTTGGAAAGAGAAAATCAGGACTGGGAAAGTACGGAGAAATGGATCTAAAGAGTAAATTAAGGTAAATCCCCCATTCCTTCAAGGTATCAGTTATCAAGAGAGTGTGAATGGGTGACCTCTTCATGAAGCTTCTGGGTTAACAAATCATTAACATTTTAAGGGCATAGATGAGGTCCAAGGTTACGGTGATCTAGCCATCAGTTTCCTTACACTGTCTGAGTAGAATATTGGTAGGGAAGGCAAAGTCAGAGGCAAAAGTAGTTAGATGATTTTGTACGGTTGGAGAGGAGGCTGAACGAGACAAGGATGGTGGGTGAGATACTGGGAAGCAATGGCACAGACAGAATCAGAGATCAACAGGGGAACAAAGTGAAACTACATATCAGAATATAACTTTAGAACAGTCCATTGTAGATAGTGTCCACAAAACTAGAGAGACTGCTGTAAATAGGGATATTGTTTTGGCTTGACAAGCACTGGATAGAGGACTCGCATCAGACATGTATGTGTTGGGACTGAAAAATAGCACAGGGCATGGATGCCATCTTTCAGGTAAACTTGCAGTTGCAAATAGTTTATAATGTTGAAACTAGCAAGTTCTGATAATACAGTAAGTTTTCTTGCATTTCATGTCCTAAAGATAGTGTAAATAAGCCCTGGGCAGGTTCCCATCCCCAGAAGGACTTGTTCTTAAGTATCAGCAACAGGTTCTTTCTTTTCTTTTTTTTTTGCTGAATTCTGGCCCAAACCTTCCAATGTTATTTGTCCCACTATTGATTCTTGAGACTTGTTTGGAGGTTCTAGCAGGGGAGCACAGCTATTCGTACACCCTTGACCAAAGAATGGTCCTCTCCTCTATCCGGGAAGGTCATCCTCTTCAACTGAGCGCGCAGCTCCAGGAGGGACGCACATGGAGCGGTGAGGGAGGAAGGGGACACGCGCCTACCCAGCCAGATCAGTCGAATCAACCCTGGCGATCAATGGGGTGACAGATGTCTCAGCCAGATTGCCCTCACATCCCCATTGTTGATTCTTATAGACTGTCTCCTTCTAGGAAGTTCTTTGAAACTGAACCCAACTGTGTTCAGGTCCTCCTCTTTACAATCCAGTGCCTTTAGAACAGCTGTTTTTAACTGCTGATGCGTGAAGTGCTGCCGGTCCACCATAAACTTCATTCCTGTCTGCAAGTCTATAATCTTCATATAACATCAGGGTGGTTAACTTTTGTAGACCAGAACTGGTCCACAGACTAGCAGTTAAAAAACACTGCTTTAGAACATATTTTATTTTTTGAAATACTGGATAATTTTCTGCTTTAAACAGATTAAAACACACAAACCAAGCAAACAAACAAAGAAAAGGTAATGGTTTTTAAATTTTATTTTAAGAATAGGTATCTTTGTGGACATGGTGTAAACTAATGGTTGTAAGTGAGGGCTCTGGAGTCCAACAAAATGGACCTAGTCCAACTCTGCCACTTACTAGCCATGTAACCATGAGCAAGTCATTTAACTTCTCTATATTTCATTCTTCACTGGAAAAAGGACACAATAATGATAATTATATCCACCTCACAGCACTACATGGTATGCTGTCAAGTTCTCAAAATCTGGCAGCTGCCGCTATCATTACCCAAATGTGAACGTCAGACTGTGAAGTCCAGCTATCACGTAGGTTGATCAGCCTTTATTCAAACGGCTCTTGTGGGGTACTTAATGACAGGTACCTTATGCAGAAGGCATGGATTATTCATGCATTGTCTAATACTTGACTTCTGGAGACAGAACGGCTGCAGCAGTGACTGATGAAGACTTAGGAAGGAAGAAAACTGTTTTGTTGTTGTTGTTTTGGCCTCAATTACCCTTTTCCTTTAGGGTCAGCCATCATTCCAAGAAGGGTGCATTTTGAGAATCACTCATCTCAGATCATATTCATTACGAACCAGCTCTGCTGGGCACCATTCTTCCAGAATGGAAGGGAATCCAATGCCCAGCAAACCTGACCTTTATGATGCCCTATTGTACATACTGGTGTGGGACCAAATGAGGCGGAAATGATGACAGAGGGAGAAATCAGACGGTTTGGGAGAGCAGGAGGGCTCCTCTCAAACTGACTCAGGGACAGAAAATATTTGTAAGGCAAGCAGCCTCCAAGTTAATTATGATTTTCCTGATAAAACTGGAGGCAAATACCAGAGCAGAGATTTTTCTGCATTCCCCCGATTGTGCACCTGGAAAAAGCCCCAGTGCAGGCTCACGGCCCTCCAGCATCCTACCAGACCACTCCCCACTGTCACTCTCTATTAGTCATGCTGGCTGTCTTTCAAGTTGCCCTGTGTCTTCTTTCAAAAATGTCAACAGAACAACTGACACTGAGAACATGCTGAAACTCCTAGGTCTCAATTTAGAGTTCTGGAATTCGTAGTTTATTAATTCCTTCTGACATGGCCCAGATGTCTCCAGAGTAATTAGTAACAGAACAAGGTTAATGCAGCTGCCTCATGCTGATGCAGATTCATTATGACTGATTACTCAATTTGAAAAATTAAGCAAGTCTAATTGAGTTTAAACCCAAAAGGACGGCACCAGAATCACAGCCCATAGGTTCTGCACCTGTTTTGTCTTTTCCATATTTAAGAGGCTACCAGGTACAATATGGTAAGGATGACTGGCTTTTATTTAGTTTTATCCATACGATACGGAGGTAAAGTTTACAGATAATAGAAAAAGTCCACTCTTCTTGAGAAAGAAAGGACGCCAGAGAGATTGACCTAATTTACATATCTTCAGTTCCTCAAATATCAAGAGTCCTATGGATACCAGGTTACCCGTGTTCAGCGCTCAGAGGTGAAATTGTGAATGAATGTGTGCCTTCATTAATTAGATAACTAGATACATTAAAGGGTGCTGTTGGCTAAGAAATTCTGTCAATTCTTCTTTTAAAATGTCTTATCTAATGTTCTGTTCCTTCTCTTCCAACTGGTAGCCAGATGCCTGTTAGCTCATATTTCAACAACTGGAGTAACTTCTCACACAGGTTCAAACTGTTCAATTTAATTCAACCAGCGATTCTGGAGAATGAAGCATAGGGCTGGCCTTGATGGCTCCTCTTTTAGGCTTTCAACCTTCTCTTCTTTCTGTTCAGTCTACATAGTAACCCAGGAAATGTTTCCACAGGCTATTTGTCATTCCATCTCTTCCCTGCTCAAACAGATCTCAAGGCCTCCTTCTGCCACAGAAATACAATCTAAATTCTTGTATGCCTTACCTCGCGAAACATCTCGAGGTGGGTCCCACCAGGGCTCAGCCACCTTGTCAATGACCTGAACATTGCCACCTCTCAGTTTTTACCCAGGGCCTTCTTTCCTGGAATTCTCTTCCCTTATTCTCTATAGAGGCCCTTTATGCTTAAAGGGACAGCTCAAGCTTCAGCCTTGACCAGTAACCTTTTATCAGACTGCATGCACTGAACTACAAGCATCACTCTTGATGGCAGTGATTTTGCCACTCTATTTTATGTACCTATATAGTTGGCCCTTGAACAACACAGGTTTGAACTGTGTAGGTCAACTTATATGCAGATTTTTTTCAATAAATGACTGTACTGTTTTGGATTTGCAGCTGGGAATCGCGGACATGAAGAGCTGACTGTATGCATTATTCTATGTTAGGGGACTTGGGCATTCTTGGATTTGGGTATCTGCAAGGGTCCTGGAACCAATCCCCTGCAGATACTGAGGAATGCCTTAAGATTTTAGGAAGTAAAAAGTTAAATGTAGATTTTCAACTGCAAGAGGGGGTTGGCATCCCTTACCGATGCATTGCTCAAGGGTCCACTGTAGATATAAATAAGTCATTCTAATCCTAGAAACAAGTTAGGAAAGATTTGAAGATGTTTATAAAGAAAAACATATGATGTCGAGGATATTTGCTGTTGTTTTTACAACAGAGAAGATGGAAAGTCTTTACGAGGTCGATCAAAGAAACCCTGATCTACATCATGCAGCTAACACACAAAATCATGGTGTGCAATATTCATTAACAAGAGAATCAGTTCACAGGAGATCACTGAGTGCACAAAGCAGGGGATAAAAGACTATGTACAGCAGTACTTGATTTTTATTCTATGAATAGACAGATAAATGGACAGTGGTGCTCTCTTAGAGGGAGACTTATGAGAGCATTTTCTCCTTTGTGGCTTTCTATGCATCTAAGTTTTGAGGCACTGAACTAAAATGTTACAAACATGTTGAACGGTTCTTTTAGGTGAAAATTTTCTCTTTTAAACCACAAACATCTAACTTGGACAGATGCAGACACTGAGAGAGTAGTTTGGCACACCCCATGTTCAGGTTGGACTCTAACAAAGAGAGACATCCCATTATCCTGAAACAACATTCCTTGAATTAGGAGTTGGGTCTAATTGTGGCTCTACAGCAGAATTCCTGCCAGTCCTGGAAAAGTCACATATTTTTCTTGAACTTCAGTTTTCCTATCATAAAATAAGTGAATATTCTTTCCAACTTCTATCCCCATTCCATCTTAACAAAATGTACAGAGATCAACAGAAACCATAGGAATACTAAAAGATGTTGTACAAAGGCAGTCAGTCAGTATCAGGTAGGACTTCTATCAAGGTTGGAGAAGCAACACTCTGAAATCTTTGGTCTTTAATACACCAAAACCTTAAATCCAAGGGGTGTCCAATTTACTACATGCCCAATTTAAAAACCGCGGGTACAATTGTTAAATAACACTTTAAAAATGAAAACACAAGAATCATTTTAGGACATTTCTAAGCTTACTCTTGTTTATAAAATGTTAGACTTCAGATGACCAATTCAAAGACAAAAAATTAGAAGCTTTGACAGACTCATTATGAAGGGAGCAAGATACTAATCTTTGCAAAGATTTTGACATTAAATTAGATTCAATTTGGGCAAATAATGCCCTACATGGGCAAATAATCTTTGAATTAACCACATAAATGCTAATGTACATATTTACAGATACACATAACAGAAGGTTCTTGGCATATGACTGGTAGGTATATATCAAATATTCCTTGACACAGACACACAAAACCAGCTATGACTGCATGTACCAAGACATACATAGAAACACCCACATGTCCCACAGAGCCACTTTGCCACAGAGGCACATCGGGCCTCAGATAAAAAGAAACAGAGATTATCCCTTGAAGGGAGGGGGGGGCTGCACACCCCCAGAGATGTCTCGACTCACCTGTTAAGTGGTTGGCAATCCTGGCAGTGGGTTTGGGAGGCAGGGCAGGGGGTTGCTTGAGTAGGGACAGCTGCTTCACTGGGGTCTCCTCATGGTCTCCAGAGAAAGCAGTAGGTTTTTTGGGGGGCAGTAGCAGGACTGGTTTGGTTGAAGGATCTTGGGACAGGAGGACTCCAGACTCATTGGCAGAGGGACTCTCTTCAGACACTGAGGGGACAATCACAGGACACACAGGAGACATTATACAAATGCAGTGCAGGTGGGGCGGGCAGGAGCACACAGGACAGGGATGTGGTGAGTGACACAGCAGAGCACCGACCGGTCCAGGTTGTCCCGAACATGTGGAGAGTTAAAGAGAAAACACCAGAATCCAATATGGTGTGTGGTGGGGGAGGGGCACAGAAGTGAGGCAGAGGCAGAACAGGAAGAGGAGGAAGAACCAAGAGAGAGAAAAAGGAAGAAGGCCTTTTCTCTAAAGCTGTCCAAAGCTTCCTTGCTTCAATCTCGGTGTATTGAATACAAATTCTATGGTTGCTCTAAAATGTAACAGTAGATAGATGACAGGTGTAATGGATCAGAGGTTAAGAGCTCCCTCTGGCCTGAACGAGCACCAAACGCCAGCACCTTCTTATAGGTCTGTTTGCCCTTTGTTAGGGAGGAAGAGAGAGTAGATTCTTGTGTGGTTGGTCTCGTGTGTACTTGCTGCCAGGTCTGGGACCAGGTAATGAAGACATCCTAGAAGCTGACAGCTGGTAGGCCGCCTACACACCTGAGGGGCTGCTCCTCAGGTTCTGGAGCCATCTGAGCTGGGAGTGGCCTCTAGGGGGCGCCTTGCAGTTTGCAGTTTTCAGGCACTGTCCTGCCCCTGCAGCTCCTACAAACCCTGACAAGTTGAAGGATGAGCCAAGTCATCACCTCTTGGTCTTCCTCCTTCCTTTCTTCTCTTACTTGCCAAAATTATGGGTTTTTTGTTTTGATTCACCTATTTTTCTTTTCTCTGCATGGGGCCTGAGTCTTCCTTTTCCTCATGGGGAACCCCAACTATCTCTAGGGAAGAGCTGTCTGGGGCAGGGGCACAGGCCTGCGATGCTGGCCCGGCAGATGACAGACTGAAACTCTGACTTCCCTATATGACAGATCTCACTACACCAATCAAATCCATCTGATTCAGGTACAAGGAAGGTTGGATTAAACACATATCCACTGCTCCAGTTGGGGAACTCTCCTGCTTGAGGGATAGGGGTGTAACTCAGTTGAGGTTCTCCTGCCATCCCTAGGGGCAACAATGAGAATACCTACAAATGACTCCTCTCAGCCCTCCTCTTCCTCTCTGGTCTGGGTAGCAGTGTTTCCTGCAGCATCAAAGCCTTGAAAATAATCCTCATGAATGCTAAATTTTCCCTCTCTCTCAAGGGACACTGTTATGATCGGTGCTGGACACACTGATGGAATAATGACTCACTCAGTCCCAAAGGGAAGCCTGGGAGCTGACTTTGGGAAACACTGTCTCACCCCACCCCCACCCCCAACACCCTCCAAGCTCTGACTTTGCACCTGGTATGGAGAAAGGACATGCCCTTTCACCAACTCCAGATATTCCAAGAGGTCCCTTCCCCAGGCTTGTCTTCTGACAACAAGGACCCATCCTCACTGCTTCTGGGAGAGTCCCACCTTCAGGCTAATGAGGACCACTGTGTAAACCTTCTTAAGAAATGAGTATTTGGCCTGACCTGTGGTGGCGCAGTGGATAGAGTGTCAACCTGGAATGCTGAGGTTGCCGGTTCAAAACCCTGCACTTGTCTGGTCAAGGCACATATGGGAGTTGATGCTTCCTGCTCCTCCCCCCTTTCTCTTTCTCTCTCTCTCTCTCTCTCTCTCCTCTCTAAAATGAATAAATAAAATAAAGTTTAAAAAAAAAAAGAAATGAGTATTCGCCACCCAGAGGGAGTGAAGGTTAGATGGCATCAAAATCATCTGTTGGCAGGATACTAGTTAACCAGTAAATTGTAAACAATTTAATTGCCAATGAACACACTGATTATATACAGTAAATTGACACAATTTGCTGAACTGATACAACCATTAATGGGTACACTGCGACTAGGATTAAAGGGTATTCCAGGGTCTCCCAAACAGGTGAATTAGATAGGTGCCCTATAGAAGTGTAGGATTCTTTAGCTTGATCTTAAGAGAAATGAGTGTTAGAAAACAAAACAATGACATTTTAAATCACCAATGTTACAAAAACAGTATATAGCTCTTTAAAGACATTTGTTATAGTAATATAATGTTATAGTAATTAAATATATAGAAATATAAAAAATATGGAAGATATATAAAAGTAATTAAGATATAATATTAAAATTAATTAAGGAAATTAAATAAAGTTATCCCATCTGGATAAGAATTAATATAATTCCTATCCAGATGTGTGCAGATGTGATAATATGTGTGCAGATGTGATAAACAGACTCTGACTTTCGAACAGGGCCCAGTTAGTGTGTGTGTGAAGTTATACATAGATAAGAAGTGGCTTGATGTCATTACTCTGTAAATTAACATAAACAAGAAGCTTTCCTAGGAACATTTTAAAAGTATCTTTTTTTTTTTTTTAAAGTTTCTTAAGGTCAGCAGATTTTTATTTTATTTTTTTACAAGGACAGAGAGAGAGTCAGAGAGAGGATAGATAGGGACAGACAGACAGGAACAGAGAGCAGTGAGAAGCACCAATCATTAGTTTTTTGTTGCCGTCGCAACACCTTAGTTGTTCATTGATTGCTTTCTCACATGTGCCTTGACCGCGGGCCTTCAGCAGACCGAGCTACCCCTTGCTGGAGCCAGCAACCTTGGGTCCAAGTTGACGAGCTTTTTGCTCAAGCCAGATGGGCCCTTTCTCAAGCTGGCGAGCTCAGGGTCTCGAACCTGGGTCTTCCGCATCCCAGTCCGATGCTCTATCCACTGCGCCACTGCCTGGTCAGGCTTAAAAGTATCTTGATGTAACATTTCAGTAGATTGACATAGAGAGGATTCCCTGCGAAGAACTCCCAAAAAGGTGGTTTGAGGTAATAATCTTATAGATTGACACCTGTTAGAAGGCGTTGGCCAGAAAAGGAACTAAAGCTGAGGGACTCCCTGCTGAGGTAGTCGCCCAGACTCCAACCTGATTGTGGACTGTCTCCACACTGCTCTGAGCTCTCAACCAAAGATACCTGAGAGGAGTGTGCTGATGGGGCCCGCTTAAGCTGTACCCAGGCATGCCAAAAGGATTTGTGAGTAATAAACTGCCTGTGTGATTCTTGCAACTAACTTGTGTGTCGGTCCTGTTTTTCCTTTGGTGGCAGTTGGTCTTAACACTGATCAGTAGCATCCTGATAGCTGCCTCAAGAGTAGTCTCCCTTTTTCTCCACAGCCTCTCCAGCACTTGTTATTACTTGTTTTGTTGATGATAGCTAATCTAACAGGTGTGAGGTGGTATCTCATTGTAGTTTTGATTTGCATTTCTCTAATAGCTAACGAAGATGAGTGTCTTTTCATATATCTGTTGGCCATTTGTATTTCTTCCTGGGAGAAGTGTCTGTTCATGTCCTCTTCTCATTTTTTTTATTGAACTGTTTGCTTGTTTGTTGTTGAGTTTTATGAGTTCTTTGTATATTTTGGATCTTAGGTCCTTATCTGTGCTGTTGTTTGAAAATATCATCTCCCATTTAGTTGGCTGTTTTGTTGTCAGTTTCTCTTGCTATGCAAAAACTTCTTAGTCTGATGTAGTCCCATTCATTTATCTTTGCCTTCATGTCCCTTGCCTTTGGGGTCAAATTCATAAAGTGCTCTTTATAACCACTGTTGGTGGGAATGTAAAGTAGTACAACCACTATGAAAGTATGGTGGTTCCTCAAAAAATTAAAAATAGAGCTACCATATGACCCAGCAATCCCTCTACTGGGTATATAACCCCTAAACTCAAAAACATTGGTACGTAAAGACACATGCAGCCCCGTGTTCACTGCAGCATTTTTCACAGTGACCAAGACATGGAAACAAACAAAAAGCCCTTCAATAGATGATTGGATAAAGAAGATGTGGTACATATATACTATGGAATACTACTCAGTCATAAGAAATGATGACATAGGATCATTTACAACAACATGGATGGACCTTGGTAACATTATATGGAGTGAAATAAGTAAATCAGAAAAAACTAAGAACTATATGATTCCATACATAGGTGGGACATAAAAATGAGACTCAGGGACATGGACAAGAGTGTGGTCATTGGGGCAGGAGAAGGGAAGAGAGGGAGGGGCACAAAGAAAACCAGATAGAAGGTGACGGAAGACAATTTGACTTTGGGTGATGGGTATGCAACATAATCAAATGTCAAAATAACCTGGAGATGTTTTCTCTGAACCTATGTATCCTGATTGATCTATGTCATCCCATTAAAATTAATAATAATAAAAAATCAGTAGTCTCCAAGAGGCTGCCAGCCCTGCTGATAAGCAAGGAGTGTCCCGTTGCACGGGAAAGTCAAATCAGGGACACCTGATCGACGTAGAGCTTGGGCTCTACTGGGACAACATTAAAGTTATAAAAATATTTTTAAAACTATAGAACAATAACTGTAAACATCCTCCATATTTTTATACTCAGTATGTACTAGTGAGTCAGCTTCATCCCTATTGCCAAGAGATTCTTATGCTCTGGGTGGTGCACAATGGAAGGTCAAGTCCGGTCAGGCCAGAGGTCCCTAATGCCACATGCTGGGATCACCTGTGCTACAACTTTGCCAGGGGCATTACCTGTCCCATCCATGATATCTGAAGGTTGGAGCACCTCGTATGAGCAGGGGTCTCTGGGCATCGGGACTGGCTCCATTTCAGACAGGGCAGGCAGAGACAGCTGGCTGGCGCTCAGGGACTGTCCGTTTTCCAGGGAGTCATCCTCGTTTGATATGGAGAGCTCCCCATCTGTCAGAGAAAGGAGGAGAGTGCAGTTAAACAATGCCTGCCTCCCAGGGAAGGGTGACATTTACAGCCTGATAACTGAGTATGGATGTTTTTGAACAATCTTTGTCAAAGTCTACACTTGCTCTTTTGTTTATAAAACATTTATTTCATTTTTAGAGATGTGCCTTCTAACCACCAGGGCAATAATTCCCAATGATTACCAGCAAATTGTCTGTTTTGTTTTCATCTCTCTAACAATGATCTAGCATATTTTTTCTCTAGTTTTTAATGACAGTGAATAAAAACGAACTTTTCTTATAATTTTTGAAAACTTGGAAAAACTGAGCAAGTCTCAAGAACTGGAAAACCAAGATTAGAAATTTCTATCTCAGGAATAAATAAAGGGTTCATATCGTTCAACAAGTGTCAGGAGCGTGGTACTCCACGGCCCTAGGAAAAACTCATATCCTGTCCTCTGTTTACCTCTGCCTGAATCCCAGCTGCAAGGATGCTGGCAAGTGCCTGAACCCTCCCAGTATTCACCAGTGCTCACCAGTGCTCACCAGGCCCTGTAGCCAGACAGACTCTGATCTTGCTAACCACTCAGCAAAACAAGGGCTAGCTAGTTAACACCATGGTGAGGATCAAAGGCTCCCACACAATGTCAGCTGTTTGTCCCATCAAAATCCCAGTGTGATTCCATCTCAGCCCCAGGGAATCCTACACAGTAGATAACAATCATTAAGCCAAATTAATTTTTGAAGAGGACTGAAAGCTGCCCCAGTAAAATAAGTAAATATCCAGATGAAAGGCTGTAAGTGATGTTTAGCCAGAAACATGGAAACTCGCAAATCAATCACTTGCCTTAAAACTGGAAGGAACACGATTTAATTGTAGAAATGAAGCAGTGAAATGACTCCAAGGTTAAAAGTATGATCAACAGACTAACCTACAAACTGACAGGTTTTAGACAGCGTATGGTTCAATGACACATGATATTTGACCTGAATATTCTATAAATATAGGAAAGAATATCATAGATAGCAAAAAATAAAAAAATCATCTGAAGCAGATAACACAAAGCACAGACACTTGAAGTGTGTGTGTCTGCGTTTCCTTCCTTTTTTCCTTTGCCCTATTTGCATGCCCCAAATGACAGCTGTAGTTCTGTCATTAGCAATCTGAACACTACTCCTCATTAGTAAAAGAGCAGTGCAGACTCTAACGCTAACACCATGGAGGGCACATGGCTGCACTGAGCATTCTCAGAATGGGAAGGGCTGCAGTGTGAGGGTCACTGCATCCCCATCCCGTAGCTCATGGTCCCATTCCTCTTAACATGCTTTCATTTAGTGTGTTCACACTGACGCTGTGGGAAGTTGCTCTGTTTAAAGTTCCCAGTTGGTAGAACAATGACGGAGCTGCCATTAAGTTTAAAACAGCTCTTGAAAATCATTTTGATTTTTTGATGTTCCAAGTGTAGTAAAAATCTTGGATAAGACAACCAGTGGAGGAGGGGTTTCAGTGCTATTGCCATGTCCTGCTTCCGTGGAGCAAAGGTGCAATGGCAGGACTGCTGTCCGTTTCAGAAGCACCACAGAAGCAACACTGGGAAGGAAGATACACCTGCTGTTGGATCATTTTAAACTCTGTGAACCCTGGTTTTGCCAAGGCAGCTGACTTTGTGCCAGAGGCTTTGCTAGTAACAGCAGCAACAGTATTCATTCCTCTTGGGACTATTAACTCTCAAAAAATTTAGCTCTCTGAATTAAAAGTCCCTTTGCTAAGCCACAAGGTCCAAACCACTTTGGAGGGAAAACAAACTTGAGAATTTCACTGTCTTTATTTCTAAATATACATTTCCATTGAAAAAAATAAGAACAGAAAAAAAAAGAAATAAGACACCAATCATATCACCACCCTAACATATACAGGTTCTTTTTCTGTAGGTATTTTTCATAGTTGCAATCTTACTATATATCAAATTTTGTCTTTTTTTGTTTTTACTATTATAGCATTATATTTTTCAAAGTTATCATCTTCATGATATTAGATGAATATATGGATGTTTATCTAGCTATCTCCACATGGTTGGTCATAAAGGGAGTTCAAATGTTTTATGCTATTATGAAATAAGAGTTCTGCAGACCATGTTCTTATATAAAATCTTTTCTGCAATTAGAATAACCCCTTTAGAAGAGAGTCTAATAAATGAAATTTATGTGTATTAATAATTTAATATCTAGTGACGTACAACCTTGATCTTGTGAAACTGTCTTTCTAGAGAAATATTTTTTTTCTATTTACACAGGAGCAATCAATGTACAGATAACACTGATTTCTGAGCTTTTGGTAATTTCTTCAACATTAACATTGATAATCATGTTCTATCTATCTATCTCTAGGGTCGGTGGCTAATGGGGAAGGTCAGGTGGGGAACTCAGACCGCGGACTTTGGCTAGGGCCGCCCACATTCTTGCGTGCCAAAAGAAAGTTCCCAGAGGACTTTGGGAGAAGATTGAGTATCCGTCAGCCAGTGAGATTTCACCACGTCATAACTGCTTGCACACCCTAGAGGACCCCTTTAAATACCTCTCACGCAGCTTAATTCTGGCGACTCCTATGGCCTCTAAACCCGGGACCGGAGGACATCATCGAGCGGGATGCGTGGTACTTAATAAAGCCTTTGCTTTCCACACTTTGTGGCTCCCGGCCCCCTCCTTCCTTCTTTCTTGGCAGGGAAAAATACCTTACACTATCTATCTATCATCTAAGTATCTATCTAACTACATACATATACACTATACATATACACATATCTAGTAGAAATAATAAAGACCATTCAATATGTACAAAATTTATTATTAATGTCATTTATGACTAAGATTGATAGTGAGAAAAATAGAACACATTTTACTTGGGTTCATGTAACATGGGCATAGAATGATGCTATCATTGTTAAAAAACCTACTTAAAAATTCTTATTATGACATTTTCGAACATACACAAAAGTAGAAAGATTAATGTAATGCACTGCATATACTCATCATCAAGCCAAGGAACCAGCTAGGGATTCCTAATGCTTGGTGATTCCAGTCTGGTTAACTAGAAGACTGTTGAGGGTCTCCATGTCTTTTTATAGTTTACCAGCATTATTAGAAAAACATTCTTTTTCCAGGAAGAATTTAAGTTTCCTGATTGAGTCTTCTGGGTTATTTGTACCTTCATCTATCTAGATAATCACCATCTCTTGTACACTATCTTCTAAAACTATCTGTAATAATGATTTTCAAAATGGCATACAATGACCTCTTACCATAAGACATGTCCTGCCAGAATTAGTGAAGTGTGACTAGAAGGAAGGGAGGTGGAAGGGAGGTGGTAGGGAAGAGAACAGATGGGTTGAGGCAGTGGTTCTAAAAATTTATTGGGTATCACAATTCCCTGGGGTGCAGTTAAAACACAGATTGCTGGGCTCCACCCTCAGAGTTTCTGACCCAATAGGCTTGAGATGGGACCAGGAGTGTGCATGTCTACCACATTCTGGGGTGATGCTAAAGCTGCTTTCTGCTGGTCAGGGTTCCACACTCAGAACCACTGGGGTGGCAAGGCCAGAGACACTGAAGGCCTTCTCCTATTGAGGTCTAGGCACAAGAAATGATGTTTATCTGGCTAACATGGAACAGAGATGGTTGATTTAAACCTCAGAAAGAACAAGAAATAAGGAGGTTGCAATGTCTAGCCACGGGTCATGAATATGAACTTGTCGCAAAGAACAATGAGACTGAAGAGAGCACTAGAGTAGAGAAGTGAAATGTGAGCCAGATGCAGACATATCTACAAGGTAAAATCAGGTCACAGGAGGAGAAGAAGAGAATGCAGAAGTGGGTCTAAGATATAGAACTGACCATGGCCGCTGTGCCAGCCCATTCTCCTCTTCCTATACGGCATAATAAATGAAGACTTCAGTAGAGTCAAGTTAACACCAAATCAAGGAGAATGAAGAGAAAGGTGAGAGTGAGAATTATTTCACTCAACTGATAAATACCTGTGGAGAGCCTATAATTACCAACAGGCATCACATACCAGCAACTGCCAGCCCTCACACCACCTTGTGAGGTAGGCAGATGTTTTCTATCAGCTCCATATGCTATGTGTAGAAACGTCTGACCAGTCTGCTGCTCCCCTTGCCCTGGAGCTCCACCACGCCCCACCCTGCCTCTCCTCCCGCAGCCAGGCAGGCATTGTGCCAAAAGCTAAGGAGAAAACAGACGTGGGGAGGGGCAGGGTGTGGTGAGGAAATACAGACACGCAGACACAGAGAGGAGCTGGTGTGAGCTGGGAAAAAGGAGCCAGAGTGAGAAGGCCTGAGGACCGGATGAAGGACAAAGGATGATGGAAGATAGAAAATGTGCTCAGACTAGACAGACCACACACTAGATCAGAGGAGACCTCGTTTGGCTCTGAGTTTTTGAAATATTTTAAAAGTACGATTTATACAAAAGTTGTATCCCAGAAGAAAGGCCTAAAAGAGTCATTTGAGATTTTCTTTTTCCTTTTTGCTTAGGAATTGCATCCATCTATAACTGAATGTCACCTTTGTGACTAGACTCCAAGTGGGTTTCTAAATTATTGTTTTGTTATTGTTGTTTAATTTGCTTTATGAAAACTCTCTAGTTTTAGGGTGACTGACATCAACTTCTGATCAATTTTTCCAAAGCTTAGGTAACTAAAATTCTTTCTTTTTAAATAGATAAATGCCTCCATTAAGAATAGACAACTAGAATTATTTCAGGTTCTTATGAATACCTATATAATAATCAGTTTCCACTTTTTAAAAATTGTATGAATGATGGATATTTTGTAAATGCACTATATTATACACTTAAACTCACCACTGGATCTATTTTTTAAAGTATGCATTGTGATTATATATATATATTATATGTTTAAAATATATATATATATATATGTTTAAAACACATATATATATATATGTTTAAAAATGTATTTCTAGTTGGACAAGAACTCCTTCCTTAATAAATAATAGTTGAATGTGAGCATAAAGAATTGCTCAACATATTAAACCATTACTGCAATAAATTTCTCAAAGATAAAAAACTAAAAATAAAACCTAAAAACTAGAATAAACAATGTAAGTAAATATGTGTGTGTGTGTGTGTGTGTTTAGCACACACATACACACATATTGAGTTTTCAGGTTCTATAAGAGAAAAGCAAGATGGATAGTTTTGACAGACTCATAAAAACTTTTCTAAATTTGCAAAATAAAATGCTATAAACCATATTTTAAAAACTCAGAATAAGAGGGAGTGATGAGCTAAACATAGCTGGTAAAAGAATAATTATTCCAAGTATGAAGAGTATTTGTACAAATAAATAAAAATCAAGTCCCAGGTGCCACTTGTCAAATGCAGAGCCTTGCTTGGAATGAAAGAAATGCAAATAAAATGACCGTGTGGGTGACGCAGATACATGAAAATGCTTCTGAAGGGCTATCAAGTACAAAAGCAGCGATGGAGAACAATGTGTACACACTGATTATAAACACATCAACATGAAGTATGTATGAAGGTTGGCAAAATTCTGAAGAAAATCTGGCACAATATAGGTATAGTTTAATGATTATTAGTTTTTCTTCTGGAAAAATTCTTATAAAAAAGAAAAATGAAATTTGAATGTGTCTTTGTTAAGTTACATGAAAAAAATAACAGTTTTTATAGTTTTTGTCAGGGTAAAACCTCTTCCTCACTCCTCTGGTTTCCTGAGGAGGCATTTTCCTGAGCCCTCCTTATTTCTGCCCTCTTTACTGCTACATGGCCGCTGGCTGCACCCACGGGTCCCTGTCCCCCCCTGGCTGTCAGCACAGGGGACGTCCTCTGAATTCTTCCCTCACCATCTGGGACTGGTGTCCATTCAGGTCTCAGAATTTCTCTCTCGGTGGAAGCCTCTGATTTGGAGATTTAGGTTTGTGGGGAAGGCATGAGCAGGGAGTAATCAGGCCCACCAATGACCTCCTCCAGACTAGCCTTTATCAGTAATAAAGGTGACCCTACACTTTGATCTCCTGTTTGTTTTATTTCTAAAACCTTTCAGTAACTCATAGAAGAAAGAAGTATGCTAGTATTGGGCCACTCAAATCCTTAACAGTCTGGAGACTTGAGAGAAGAGAATGCTTTCCCATCTGAGGTAAAAAGAAAGCCACTGGTAGGCAGTAGAAAGGATGCTGTTATAAGCATGCTCTCCTGGGAGACCTGCCTCTCAGTCAACACAGCTGTGCTGCTGCTGAGTAGCTGCCTCATTCTCAGGAGAGCCGGGCGGGAACAGAGAAGCAGCAGGTGCAGTGCACAAAGTCAGGGCCTGAGCATGGAGAGAGCCTGCAACAAGCCACATAACTCCCTAGGACATCTGTTTCTGTCCCTTGAAAACAAAAAGACTGTGTTAGATGAGGCCCAACTTCCTTCCAGATCAAAGTATTATCTGTATGACAGTTGGGAGAAATGAGAATAAGTGCCCCTCCCCAATTACTTGCAAATTACCCTGAAATAACAGATAAAACTGCAAATCATTTTTCATTTAGGTTTTCTTTTTACTGCATGACTTATTCTGGGCATATTACATCAAGAACTAGGAATTACATAGATGGATTTTAGGTATTGTTAGTTAAATCAAGTTTTATACTTTTATTTTAAAAAACTGGTAAGTAAAGTTTTAGTCTAGACTAGTGGCCAGCGCTCTACATGAAAGGTCTCTATACATAGTGGAAAGACAGGGAGGAAGGAAGGGATGGTGAAAGAAACATTTCTGGAGCACTTAAAACATCTTCAGTATCAAGCACTACGCTGGACATTTTTTATACACACACACACACACACACATATACCCATAATGTATATAATTATAATTATATGTTTTATATGTGTGTGTGAATATACATAAAAGCTTCTGTTAACATATATATTCAGGCACACATTATTTATAATAATATGATGAAGTTGGTCCCAAAACTATCCTCATTGTATAGAGAAAAGTGAACAGCAGATGGTTTAAGTAACTTGTGTTAAGTCATATAGCTAGAAGGTGAGCTTATTTAAAGTGACTTATTTTGAAATTTTAATTATGGAAGGATGGTAAAAGAACAGCACAGCAATTCTTTATAGTTAAGACACAGTTGTTATAGTTAAAACTCAAATGTTAGTACTTGTAGAGAAGAAGAATAAACATCATCGTGAAATTAAGGCTACATTTATGCTTCCATTGTAAAGAAATCATGTAACTGAGGTATCATGTGACAATGTGCAGCTGAAAACTTTGAGAAGTGTTAGCTCAATCGCATCTTGGTTGGTAATGCACTGTGTAGAACGTATACACACATGCTTGTGAAAATTCACACATTGTAATTTACTAATGATCACTGATGACTATACCGCTGAGCCTTGAAAAATGTGGGGTTTAGGGCACTGACCCTTGCCCAGATGAAAACCCACATATAATTTTTGACTCCCCTAAAATTTAACTACTAATAGCCTACAGTTGACCAGAAGCCTTACTGATACCACAAGCAGTCGATTAACACATATTTTGTATGCTATCTGTATTACACACTGCATTTTTACAGTAAAGCTAGACAAAATGTTATTAAAAAGATAGTGAAATACATTTACAATATTTACTGAAAAAAATACAAAAGAAGACAAAAAAATACACATGAGTGAACCTGTGCAGCTCCAATTCATGTTGTTCAAGGTCAACTCTAAGTAAAATAAAATCATAAAGTGAAGTCACCTATGTTGAAGCAAATAATTGTCTTTGTGAAGACATGTATGCAGAGCCTAATGAAAGCATTTGCTAATGTTTTCTCTTTGAGAGAAGAGTGTTGTTCAACCTATTCCATGTTTCCATTTAGTTCCCCAGATACATGCTTTGACCAAAAAGCACAGCTTCATGAGTAACCCACAGAGCTGAGGGGGCCTTTGGAGGATGATCACTCTGGTGGTGGTGGTAGTCCTAATATCAGTGAGCCATGAAATAAAGACTTCATCATCTTTTTCTTTACCTTCCCTTTTTTTTTTTTTTTTTTTTTTTTTTTGCTTTGATCCAGACTTTTCCCACTGGAACGGGAAAAAACAAAAAAACAAAAACTCAGTTAGGGAGCACAGCCATTATTCTGTAACTCACAAAGATGTCATTTTAGCAACAATATACAGTCACTCACCACTTAACAATGGCAACAAGTTCTGAGAAATGCATTCTTGGGCAATTTCGTCATTGCGCGAATATCACAGTGTCCTTATGCAAACCACCTTAGGTGTGTAATACACAGGGGTTCAGCCCACTCTATACCAAGGCAGTATGGTATATAGCAGGGGTCCCCAAACTTTTTACACAGGGGGCCAGTTCACTGTCCCTCAGACCGTTGGAGGGCCGAACTATAAAAAAAAAACTATGAACAAATCCCTGTGCACACTGCACATATCTTATTTTAAAGTAAAAAAACAAAACGGGAACAAATACAATATTTAAAATAAAGAACAAGTAAATTTAAATCAACAAACTGACCAGTATTTCAATGGGAACTATGGGTGCGGATGCATCCTGTGCTCCTCTCACCGACCACCAATGAAAGAGGTGCCCCTTCCGGAAGTGCGGCAGGGGTGGATAAATGGCCTCAGGGGGCTGCTTGCACCGCAGGCCATAGTATGGGGACCCCTGGTATATATAGCCTATAGCTCTTAGGCTACAGGTCTGGATAGCAAGCTAATGTACTAAATACTGTTGGAACTGTAGCACAATGGTAATATATGTGTATTTAAACATATCTAAACATAGAAAAGGTCTGGTAAAATGACACACCTGTATAGGGTGCTTACCATGAAATGGAGCCCACAGGACTGTAAGTTGCTCTGGATGAGTCAGTGAAGGAGTGGCGAGTGAATGTGAAGGTCTAGGACATTACTGTACACTGCTATAGACTTTGTAAACACAGCACACTTAGGCTACACTAGATTTATAAATCAACATGAGATTAAATCAAGCACAAGATAAAATGATGCAATCAAGAAATGTGGTGAGCACGAGACGTATGTGGCTGTCACCGCATAGCACAGCATGCTGCTTTCCAGAAAACTCATTTTTACAAGCAGAAAGAGTGCCCACTAAAATAGATTCGAAGCATATTATATTAAATACATAAATCAGTAACATATTCGTTCACAATAAGTATCAAGTACTGTGTACTGGATGGACATAATTGCATTTGCTGTGCTTTTATACGAGTGGCAGCAGTAGGTGTGTTTACACCAGCACCACCACAGACATGTGAGTGATGCATTAGGCTACAACATCATTAGGCAATGGGAATTTTCCAGCTCCATTATGATCTTATGAAACTCCTGTTTAGGTGTGGTCCCTCATGGATGGAAACGTCACTTATTTAACACCTGGCTGTACTGAGACTCAAGGCAAAGCTGTGGTGCCAATCTTGGAAATGGTGCACTCAGTGTCTGCTGGGCCAGCTGTGAACGCTGCTTCCCAGCACCTTCCCCCAGGGCTTCAGGTAATCAGCAGGGGCCACTGAATTGAATCTCCACTGCTTTGGAGAAGGCTCAGGACAGCCATGTACCCTGTGGTTTTCACAGGAGGAGGAAAGGCAGCGTGGAAGACTTGCATGCAGCATGTGACAGTATGGAGCTTTGTGAAAACTTCTGTTAATCCTAGAAACACTGTAAGTCTTTGCAGTTAGAACCACTAGCAGTTCTCATAGCCAGTAAAATAAGGTGCCAAGCAACAGTTAGCTGAGAAATAATTTGTCTAAGGATTTTATTAAAAGATTAAAGAGCTTTTAACCTAGAAGTTGGAAATGGCACCCTGGTATTTATTGACTTTCACTGAAAGTATTTTCATCTCACTTGAGTTCAGGAAGCTGATGTGATGAAACTAAATGATGCTACAGATCTTATTTTGTATGAATTTAGACATATTTAGAAAGCAATACTTTCCTGTTAAACACCTTATTTAATAATTAACATATTTGATGCTCAAGCATTTTAAAAACTTGAATGCACTCTTCTGATGCATTTTTTTTCCCAGTGAGGAAAAGTCATTCTGTGTGTATGTGAGAGAGAGAGGGGAGAGAGAGAGAGAGAAAGAGAGAGAGAGAGAATATTAGGTCTATGTACCACCAGGACTTAAAGAAGACACTGCAGGATTCTGTATGATCAGGGAACTTATATTTCAGGATCCACAAGTTAGAGAATTGTCCAGTTTATCTTTTATCTCTACTTGTTGCCAGACATCTTTTGATTATTCTGGCCAGCTCAGATGCAGGAGCAAGTTTGCAAGAGCTGTAAGGTTTCTTACTGTCTGATATAGGCATCCTTTTGAACCTCCTACCTTGAAAATCTGTGTAAACTATTTAAATCTCAGAATTTAATTGATTCCATGATACTCTGGGTTTCATACATGCAATGGAATGGGATGGGTGTTTGTGCTTGGAGAATCACTGGCTTTTAAAGTTGTTGCTGTTCTGGATTATTATTATCCCATTTGGATGCTAATTGTCTTCTCCCCCTTGTTGAGAGGCTTTTTTTTTAAACTTTATTTTATTTATTCATTTTAGAGAGGAGAGAGAGAGAGAGAGAGAGAGAGAGAGAGAGAGAGAGAGAGAGAGGTTGAGAGGATTTTGCCTAAAACATTAAATATGTAAGTTGCTATGACTTCCTATCACAAAAGTGGCCAAGACACCTACCCTGCATAGTTTGTTTCAGTTGTATTTCCCTGTAGCTATTTCCTGTTGGGCTCATCAGCATTTGCTGCCTTCTACTGGCCTTTTTGTCAACAAACCACCGCTCACATGGATGTTCACTGCATCCCCAGCCACAAATATCTCATTGTGTCAAACTGTGGTGTCAGTCTCCCAAAGGTGTTTCTTTCATCTGTGCTGGGTACAGTTAAACCTCCTAACCAAATCCATACCAAACTCATCGGTCCTAACATTTCACTGGGGAACAAAATTTTTTGTTGCATCCACAAAAACACTTGTTCTTACCTAATTCGAGTGTGCTGATCTTAAATCTGACATTAGTTTTTCACTGTAAGCTACAGTTCTTTTTCAATTCAAGATTTTAGGTTTTCATCTTATTGTAAAATTTTCAACATTTAGTTTAACATAATGAAGAAGAATGTCTTTTTGGGCATCATCTTTGTGAAAATATAATAATTTATATAATGCAGTAAATACACTAATACACTAAAATATAAAATTGCATCAGAATTTGTCTACAATTTTGAAATAGAACATATCAAAATACTTATTTTAATCATAAAATTTGCACAAAACTTATTTAAATTCTATTCAGGCAAAAATTTGCATTTGTAGCTCTTGCGTTTGTGTACTTGTTGAGGACAATCTCGTTTGATGCTCCAGCAATAATCTGCCATCATATTTCTGTCCCATCACCCCTGATAATGCTCTTCCATCGTCTTCAGATCTTGATGAAAGCGTTCTCCCTGCTCTTCATTAACAGCTCCATGATTTTGGGGAAACTTATCAAGGTGACTGACTGTTCAGGAAGTGAATCTTAATGCATAGTGAAGTAGAATGTCTTCTTGGGCATCATCTTTGTGAAAATATAATAATATGAGGTCTACTGAATACATCTGCTTTTATTTTCTCGAAAGACAAGGCAGGAAAAGCAAAAATAATATGTTGAAAGCATTCACTTTCTCTATGCAAAGCCTGAACAAACTGCTTCATTAAGTCAAGTTTGATGTGAACTAGGGGAAAAACGATCCTGTCTCGATTAACTACAGGTTCATTCACAATATTTTGCATCCCTACTTACAGAGCTTCACGTTTCAGCCACTCCTTCTGTGTCCAGTGTTTCTCCCGAGCTCGGCTGTCCCACAAACACAGAAAGCAAGGATACTTCATAAAACCTCTCTGTTGTCCTAGCAGGAAATTTACCATTTTAAGATCCACACAAATGATCCAGTTATGCTTCTCATACTTCAGAAAGTCAAGGATAATTTTTATGTCATTATAATCTTCTCGCAGATGAGCTAAATAACCAATTGCAACCGCTGCATAAACATTACTGTTCTGTAGGAGAACACATTTCAGACTCTGTTTAGAGCTGTCAAGAAATAGTTGCCATTCTGTTGGACTGTAAGTGGTAACACCTAGCTGGCTGAGAAGACTACTGATATCATGACAATAAACAAACAGTTTGTCTTCAGAAAGAAAGTCCACAAAAATTTGTTCACGCTCTCTGAAATGAGATACTTTAGCTGACCGGTGAAGTACATTCTTTTCTTGAAGCCAGGAGGCTAATAACTCAGCTACTTTCTTTGATAGGCCCAAATCTCTTACTAAGTTATTCAATTCGGGTTGGCTAAACTGCTGAGGGGTTAATGACTGCTTGGCATCAGAAGAAGACCCTTCAGATTCTACAACCATTTTCTCATGCATCTTATCAAAATATACTTGATCCCATGTTCACTTTCTTCATCCTTAGAAGAAATAAAACCATTGAAAACTGGAACCGGGAGTGTCTCATAGTGTGGGATAGGTCGTATTGCTGAAGGAATATTAGGATATGCGATTATATGCTGTTTTTTCTTGTCGTTGCCCTTTGTATGGATCAGACAGAAATAACAGTCACTGCTGTGGTCCTTAGGTTCATGCCAAACTATGGGAATACCAAAAGGCATTCATTCCTTTGAGTTTTCCTTTTGTCCAATCACAAAGCATTTCCTCACAATTATGACACACAATATGAGGAGCCCAATTCTTGTCTTGATCACCAAGGGGAACTTGAAAATAGGCTATATATGCATGTGTCACAAATGATGAAATATTGCGCCTTTGATGTTGAAGTGTGTGACAGCCACATACATAACAGAAAGTGTCAGGACTGTTCTTATATTTACTGCTACTCGAAGAAGCCATGATTTAATCTTAAAACAAAGTAAGAGGCTGTTTTTATCAGATAATAATTTTTTACATTTAAAAACAACTACAGTTATGTAAAAGTGATGTTTGTAAAACATTAATTGCCTTGTGGTTATGTTCAATCCAAGAGTCACGATTGCCCTTTAACTCCAATTTAAAAACCAATGCATGCCATTAACTGTAACAAAAAGAAATTAAAATTGCATAAAATCTAGAGCATGCACTAAAACAGATTTTTGATTTGGAATCAGCGATGCAGAAATATATAGAAAAAGTTCTAAAACCTTATGCAACAGAAAATGAAAATATACTGTTTCCCAGTGTTATCTATGATGTAGGTCTGATGGCTATAACTGCTATTTTGAAATAATGACTCTGGCTCCAAGGTTTGTAGCCAAAAGAGGATTTACCCTCTTGATATTCCTGAACATTCTGATACAAAAAAAAAAAAAAAAAAAAAAAAAAAGAAAGCCACTGGGATAGCGACTGGATATAAAATGAACAAAATGTCACAGTTTCTCTTCTATGCTATTATATGATAGTGTGAGTCTCACAGAATCATACATTATTTGCAGAGCCTTCCATAGATAGTATGGTGGCCCAGCCAAGACTGAACTGAAGGTGCTAACAATGCTTAATGGCTAGAGCTGGGTGAGGAAACGGATAGAGTTGGTCATGTGAAAATGTAAGCAGCTCTGTTTCTCTAGCTGAGCTCTCCAATAGGGTAGCCGCTTGACCATGAGTGGCTGTTCTTTAGTTAAAATTAAATAAAATCTGAAATGCAGTTCCTCAATCAGACTAGCCATATTTGAAGGGCTCAACAACCACACATGGCTTGTGGCCACTGTGCTGGCCAGTACAGGTGACAAAGCATTGTCATGATTGCTGAAGATGGTACTGGACCGCCCTGCTCCAGGCAGGTGTGGAAATCACAACAATGGGTCTAGTGTATATGCAAAGATGAACCCATTTCTGGAACGAGAGGTTAAGATGATGTTGCTGAACAGGTCTACATCACTACGAGCAAACAGTGTAGTGGGAAATAGTTCCATTAGAGAAACTGTGTGGTGAGAAGCCTGGAGTGTGGGAGAGAGATGTGCTTCAGGGCACGTGTGGATGGTGCAGGCCCTGAGATCAGCCACACAGGACCACGCAGGTGGACAAGGCCTTTGGAGAAGTCCTGAAGCCTCATAATGGGATCTCAGCTCTCACAGGCGTAACTAGGGACAGTAGAGGCTCAGGTGAAGAGGAATTGGGAAGAGGAGGCCGGCTGAGGTAAGGCAGGCATCTAGGAACAGGAGACCCACAGAGGCCAGCGGTCTGGCGGAGTCCAGTGCTAAGTGCATGAAGCACTTACTCTGGGCAACAGCCAAAAAGACCAGATTGGAATGTGTCCTTTGATCTTCCAACAACCCTGTAAGAGGGCAAGCAGGGGCAGAGTGGAGTTGAAGGGTCTGCCTTTCCATGGGTATACCCAGAGACACTAACAGGGCCACCTGGCTGGGAACAAATGCCTTTGATTACGCACACCAGGGGCTGGGAGTCCTGAGAGTCCTGAGAGAGGATTCAAAGAAAGCATGGACTCATTGGCTGAAGCCATCTAGGACCCAGCAGTTACAGTCAACCAGAAAGCAGGTCTGGAAAGATGAAAGGCTGCCTGCCGGTACCAAGCATCAGAAAGCTGGGGGCACGTCGGTGCAGCAGTGGAGCCCCCTGTGCCCAAGGCCCCCTGCTCTGCTTTGATTTCACAGGTGGGGTGCAGGATAGGCAGTTAGAAGGGGTGATATTAGGGTGGATCTTCTAAGATTAGTCACAGTAGGCACCAGCTCTCCTGAGTTAATTGTATCTCAACACTTAGGTTTATGGAAACAACTGTCAAAATACAGGAAAAAAAAAATCTAGTAGTTATCTCCAAAATTCCACTCAATGAGAAATGAGAGTGATTCTGCGGCGGTTTTTGGGCAGCTTTTCTTGCTCTTGGAAAGAGATGCTGAGACCCTCTAGAGACTGTCTCATGTAATGCTGGAACGACTGCAGCATCTTGTTACCATGAGGGGTGGCAGCCTGAGGATGGCATTCCCTAGCCGGGTTGTAAGTGCCCCAGCTCTGGAGCTGTCCTATCACTGGACTTTATTATGAGATTCACTCTCTGACTCACTGGCTCACTCACTCACTCCCCCACCCACCCATCCATTCATGCAATAAATATTAGATAAGTAGTAATAAATGCCAAGGGTTGCTCAAAGCATTTGAAATACTTTAGAGGATAAAATACACAGAGATCATTAGTCTAAATCTGCTTATTGCTTCAGCCTTCTTGATTTAGGGTTTTATCAACTGATAACAGAAAGCATCTTAACTTACATGCTGTTGACTGCATACTGGCTTCACGGGTACCTTAAGGGGCTACAATTAAGTTTGAGAACACAGTAATCAAAAGGTTACTTCCCAGTCTTTATTTGCTGTGTCTGCATTTGATACTTTGGATCCCCCACCCCACCGCAAATCACAGTCTCTTGTTTTGGCCTCCAAAATGCCAAAACACACTTCTGGGTAACTTTCTATTTTTTGGCCACTTTTCAGTCTTTGATGGTTCTTCTTACTCATGGACCATTTTTTTTTTTATTCCCAGTTTATTCAGTACTGGGGTTTCATGGGGTTTTCTATCAGGGCCATTTATTTTCTGACCCTGTATCTTCAAGAAATGTCATTAATTTATATGACTTTAGGAGTATTTATACCCCAACAATTCCAAACCTGCATCTCCAATCCAGATCTCCCTCTTAAGCTTCCCATCTGGGTAGTTAGTAGTCTGCTTAGACATCTCAAACTCCAGGTGGCCAAACCATTGCAATATTTTTGCCCTAAACTAGTTTCTTTTGGGTTCCTAGCTCGATTATGTCCCCTGTATGCCCAACCCAGAGTCCTGAGTGTCTGAGCCATGCCCAAACGGTTTCTGTCACTGCCCATCTATGTAGCTGCAGGGCACTCTTGACACTATGGTTTATAATTCTCCAGTATGTCCCCCTTTCTGCTCCCTACTGTCATATCACCTGAATCCCAGCAATAGTCTGCTAACTTATCTCTCTGACTCATGTCCTGGTCTCCCTCCAAGACGTTTTCCCCATAGGCAGAGTGATGAAGCTGCAAATCTGATCATGCAGAAACCCTTCAAAAGCTCCTCACTGCTCCAAGGATAAACAATAGATACCTAACAGAGTTTTCCTGGCTGCATGAGTTACCCCAACTCCCCCTCACCTTCCAGACATGCTAGATAATCTCACTTGCTCTTATACTCATCTTCAACCTGGTGCCTCCACATGTGCTAGTCCTTCTAGAGGTAACATTCCCCCACCTGTCCCATCTTCTCTATGATAATCCTTATCATAGTTCAGGATTCCTCTAAGACACCACTCTTTCTAGGATGTCTTCTCTGAGTCTATAGGCATGGGTGGGTGATGCTTCCACGTGCCCCTGAACATCTTGTACCTTCCTATCATAACTGCTGAGTGCCTAAAACTGTTCTCAAGATCGTAAATTCTGTTAGCCAGGGGAGCCTGGATGTCGCTTCTGGTGCCTGCGTGACAACATTTATTCAACAAATATTCAAGTGGTGAATATATTTATTGGGGAATGCATGCTCATTGCTGTAATAATACTTTAATTAATTTTTTGGTTTGGGAAAGTGTTTTCTTTTTGTTTGTTTGTTTTGTTTTTTTACAGGGACACACACACACACACAGAGAGAGAGAGAGAGAGAGAGAGAGAGAGAGAGAGAGAGAGAGAGAGGGAGGGATAGATAGGGACAGACAGACAGGAACGGAGAGAGGTGAGAAGCATCAATCATTAGTTTTTCGTTGCCGTCGCAACACCTTAGTTGTTCATTGATTGCTTTCTCACATGTGCCTTGACCGCGGGCCTTCAGCAGACCGAGCCACCCCTTACTGGAGCCAGCGACCTTGGGTCCAAGGTGACGAGCTTTTGCTTAAGCCAGATGGGCCTGCGCTCAAGCTGGTGACCTCGGGGTCTCAAACCTGGGTCTTCTGCATCCCAGTCCAATGCTCTATCCACTGCGCCACCGCCTGGTCAGGCATGGGAAGTGGATTTTTGAAAGAACAGTGTTGCTTACAAGGATTTGGATCACAATTTCTCTTTATTCTCTTTATTGTTTAAACCATTTTGCAGCTACCCCGCTAGGGACAACCCGCTGTATCAGTTGCTGAGGTGCTATGCAAATGATGATGTGTCACTGATGCTTTAAGTCAGGGGTCCCAAAACTTTTTACACAGGGGCCAGTTCACTGTCCCTCAAACCGTTGGAGGGCCGCCACATACAATGCTCCATACACTGACCACCAATGAAAGAGGTGCCCCTTCTGGAAGTGCGGCGGGGGCCGGATAAATGGCCTCAGGGGGCCGCAATTTGGCCCGCGACCGTAGTTTGGGGACCTCTGCTTTAAGTAAACACATTTTCATTTTCACACAGTTGCTCAAAATCACAGCTTTCAGAAGATGCTATTATATACATCAGAAAGAGCTAAAAACGTGACAAGATTATCGCCTGGTACAGGCTGTGAAAAGCATTTCCCATAAACTTCCAGGACTTTCAAAAGTCTGTGCTCTTGGGAGACCAGATAAAGGATAGGGCTACAGAAGGCTCAAGCCTACTATGTTGTCTCTGCTGATACAGAGCATTTTTATTTTAATTTTTAAAGAATCATGAACTTTTCATTGAAATACCAGGCTCTTTTCTCTTGAGTGCTGAAAGGGGAAAATGCTGCCTCTGCCTAAAAGAGCTGTCCATTTCAGGGGAGCTTCTGTTTGTGTTTATAATTAAATATAACACTTTCTAAAATGTTGCTTTAACTTTTAGGGATTCAAGGAAGAAAGCACACCTCATTGCACTTTCTTATTTGCTGTGAAACATTATCTCTAATTCCCCGAACACAGGGGAAGGAAAGTTGCTCATTGGCACACAGTTAGTTCTGTTCTTCCATGCTCCCACCCCCCTGCCTCTCCTGCAGGACTGTCTCTTCCCAGGTCTCAGTGTGACAGTCATGAAAATGACCAGGTGAGTGGCGGTGGCTTCGCCCACATCACTGTAGCTGCTGCACATCCCAGCTCCCTGCTCCCATGGGTGTGGACATTTGCAGTATGCATGGCGAGGTCATCTCAGTCTGTGGTAGAGAGATGGTCTCTTGTCCCTCTCTACCCCTCCTGAGAAGTGGCATATATATACACATGTGCATTAAACATACCTACACTCTGTGAAGTGAGTGACACTGTGATAGAACTGAGGTTTCATAGGAAAACCCAGTGGTGGAAATATAGTAGTACAATTGCCTTTGTTATCCCTAATACTCTCAAGTACAACATTATGGTTATCTGTAGAGGGGATGTACAATAACCATTAACAGCCATGTTTATTAAGATCCTCTGACTACCAATAGGCAACACATTGCAGAGTTGTTTTGTTTTCCTATAAATTCCCAACGGAGAACATGTGGTCTTAGCAGGCATTTTCTGGGCCCACACTCACTGGCTCTGCACCCTCAGACAAGTCAGTCACCTTGCTAGGCTTCAGCAGCTTCCTCTCTATTTTGGAGAAATCACACTGAAAAGCCACTATTTGAAAGTAGAGTATTTAGAATCCACATACATAAATAAACACACAATACAATATTGTCTATTTAAATAGCTGGTCATAAAGTTTCATGAACCATAAAACTGAATCAATAAGGGAGATCAGAGTTCCTAGTGTCCTCGATTTTACCAGCACAGGCGAATAAAGCAAGTCACGGGAGCACAGAGATGGGGCCTCAAGCTTGTGTTTGTTGTTATTTCAATAAATGTCTATTGAGCATCCACTATGTCCCAGGCATTGTCATAGGCACTTGGGACTCCATCCATGAACAAATCAAATGAAGAGCCTGCCCTGCCTGGTGGGACTTATACTTCAGAGAGGAGAGACAGATGAGAAAAAAGATTAACAGAATAAATAATTTATAGAGCAAGTTTGAAGGTGATAAGAGCTAAAAAAGGAAAAACAGTACAGTGGAGACAGAGGACTAAGGACTTAGGAAGGGAGGTGGCCATTTGAAAACTGGTCTCAGGATAAGCTTCACTGAGAAGGTGACATCTGAGCAAAGACTTAAAAATGAAGGGAATTATGTGGATGGAAATCTGGGGAAAAGGATTCTGGGAAATGGGAGCGACCAATGCCAACCTCAAGGGCTGAAAAGCAGGGCCACGAAGAGGAAGTCACTAGGAGGTACGGCCAGGGAGTTGGAGCAACTTGGGGGTTGGAGGGGCAGTCTAAGTCGTGGAGGGCTTCAGAGCCTGTAGTGGGAACTGGAAAATTCTCTGAAATGTGAAGCCACTGCAGCCTTGGGGGAGGGGGTGATACATCCTGGTTTACAAGAACTAAAAGAGAGGCAAATACAACATAGAGGTTTTAATTTAAAAGAAACACTCTAAGTCAACTTAAAGAACTTCCGAGCTCGAGCTTGTGAAGCAAGTTACAATTTGTTGTGATGTAGTAGTAGGACCAATGGCCTTGTTTCAGCAACTGGTCCTTCATTTAGGTCTTTGTCCAAATATTACTTCCTGCAGAGATTCTCCATGATTGCATTGATCTAAAATCATAACTCTGCCTCTGACTTTTGTTTCTTTAGCCTGCTGCTTTGTTTTCCTACACAGTGTTTATCATTCCTTGACAATATGCTTGTAAAATTACTTCCTGTAGTAGCATGTAAGCTCTAAGAAGGCAAGGTTTTTGTTATTTTGGTTATCACTATATTTTGACACCTAGAAGACTACCTATTACAGAGTGGGAGCTTGGTACCAATTTGTTAAATGAATGAATGACTGTTCCAGGGGTCTAGGAAAACCCTTCAGTTTTAGTTCACAAACAAATAGGCCACAGATTGGAGGATAAATAGTTAAAAATAAGCAGTTCATCAAATTACATATTGTTTCACCATTACTTGGTTTAACACTTTTATATTTAGAACGACTATGGTTCATCTTAATGTTTACACTGTGTTCTTCATCACACTGCTATAGCTGAATTGTGAAAAGTTTAGAAAGCTCCTTATGGACCGTAAATTTACATGATTTTCTATGCCAGCCAATAAAAGAGTACAAGCCATTGAGTAGCTCATGCTCTTCACTTCTAATATGTTATGTTAAGTGAGGAATTCCTGTACAAGTTCCTATGGACATTTGGGATAACACTCCCTCTTCAACCATGCTTTCATTTTGCCTGATTTGAATTTATTGCCTGGTTTGGTATTTCAACCCATTAAGAATAATATTAAGAATTTTGAGGAGCTCTAGTAGAGTAATAAAACCTCATTAATTCTTCTTTTTCTTAGGTTAGAGGAGAGGAGATAGTGAGACAGTCTCCCACACATGCCTCGGCTGCAATCTACCTGGCAACCCCATCTGGGGATGATGCTTAAGTACTGAGCTATTTTTAGCACCCACAGCTGTCTTGCTGCCAAAGAACTATCCTCAGTACCCAGGCCCACACTCAAACCAATCGAGCCACTGGCTGTTTGAGAGGAAGGAGAGGAGGGGGGCAGGGAGAAGAAGATAGTCACTTCTCCTGTGTGCCCTGATCAGGAATGGAACTCAGGACATTCATATCCACTGAGCCACCAGTCAGAGCCAAAACCTCATTAATTCTGAGTTCACCCTGCTGCCCAAAACATTACAAATTTCAAATCAGTACAGTTTATTTTTATACTTTCTATAAACAAATACAGCATTGTTAAGCAAATAAACTACTTTCTACCACGTTAGCAATATCATGCACAAGACAACATGGCTGCCACATGAACAGATGATCCTCACAGGCTGCACTTGGATGGGCTGGCACAGGAGTCAGGGGCAGCTGTCAGGGACCGCACATCTCTGGTGGACACTATTTTGCTGCCAGGAGACTAGAGTCATGTTTGCTAACACAAGAGTAGTGCACAGCGAGGAATTACCATCCAGGCAATACGGAATGACTGCTCCAAATCTATAAAATTTATCTTTGAAATGAACAACTTGAAAAATGATTAAAGTCTCTTTGCCACTTGCTGCTCACTCAGGTTGTGACAATAATCTTATTTGCTTTACCCACCAGAATCCTAGGTTCAACGAGGTGAGTGATATCATAGAAAGGGAAGAATGAATGACGGGATAACAACACATTTGGAGACTGAGAGGAGGCAGGGTCAGGCCGTGAGGAGGAAATTAAATCAGGTCTCAGAGGGCTGGGTTCTCCCTAGTCAATGATATTGGTACGATCATTCTGATGGAGTTATAGGTCTTTGCACCTCAGACAAAAGGGGACAATGTTGTTCCCTCCTAACTCCTGGGCCTATTCACCTAGGATCAGGCTTATAAAAGGGTTTAAAAAATATAAATGATGATGAAACTACTACCAATAATGATATGTTAACAATTTCTCTATAAAATGAGGCTTTTGTTCTAATAGTCTAGGACTTCTTTGATTAAGTCAGGATGTTACTTAGGCAATGCTTACTTTAGCTCAGGTATTATGCATAATGGAAATGATACATGCTGCAGTGAAATGTATTCTCTACTTTAGAATATTGCTGAGGTTTTACAATGAGAAATATAAAGGTTGCAGAATGGAAAAAGGGAGGGGAAGGATCAGTGAACTGGATCTGAAAAGGCTTTAGCTGTGACAGTAATATTATTTACACACTTGAATGCTTATTATAACTGCAGTTAGCTACCTCCCATCTCTCCTGGGTAGTGCATGTGAAGAAAGGAGTTTGGAAGGAAGCATGAAGATTTTAGGTTGAGATGAGGAAGGTTTTGGAAGGTTGTAAAGAAAGCAAGACATTAGAGAAGAGTGACAAAATTATGGATTATTTTTTTCTGGAAAGCTTAATCAATCAGAGAAGTTGTACTTTGATGCAATATTACTTAGAAATAGGATAAACTGGCCCACCAAAGGCATTCCTTGACCCCAGGAGGCTCTGATAATTATAGAAGGTAGTTTGAAATAATACAATTTCATATCCAACCCAGATCCCGTTACAAGGGCAGGGCAAGAGTGGCACCTCTTGCTATGGGTCCTGTTTCAGGGGAGCAATTTGTGCTAAGAGAAAATGCTTGAACAGCTCCACCAGGAAGCCCCACGTGGGGACAGATGAGTGAAATGTGCCAGAGGAATAAGGACCAACTCACTGAAAAGAGTCAGGGTCAGAGAGGAGCACCACAGGTAGACACACATCTGCCTCTCTGTATCAGAACACAAATGAGGCATGCAGAAGATGCACAAACTTATGGTAAACTGACAGTGTTATCAAAGAAAATATATGATTTAATAAACTGGCCCATCAAATAACACCAGCCCCAAACAACAAGATGATGTGAGACAGGCAATTACAAGATTGGAATTAACTGCTTGTCATTTCACTTAACCCCTCAGTGAATGGTGGCCCTGTGAGAGACGAGACAGTATCATTCAAAACTGTAAAGCCCTTAGAAAGAAGAAGTGCAGAATACTTAATACACTGTGTAACCACTCCATACATTTGATTTAAAGGCAGTTATCCAATATGCCAAAGACACACACTATTCATTGGCAAAGATGTGTGGACACACTCACAGAGCATTTGAATCACTGTAACTATTAGCATTTGAAATATTATGTGTACAGTTATAGTGTATCACTTTACCCATTTTGATTTCTCCTACTGTGGGGTAATGGACTGCCAATAAAATCTGTTGGGAAAATTCTAGATGTTTGTGGATTTTTGACATTTGTCCTGGGAACCTCAGTGTCTGAAAGAGCCTAAGCCAGTGGTTCTTAACTTGGGTTCTATCGAACCCTAGGGGTTCGATGAGTCGGTCTCAGGGGTTCGGAGAAGCCTCTGCCGCGGAGGCCAGAATAAAGTAATACCGTAATTTGTTGTGAGTTCATGCACTTTGTTGGTTTTGTTCTTTGAGCATGGTGATTCATGCACGGCTCATTTTGTGCACCAGTAAAAAAACATATACCTATGTCTTGAATTTGGAAAAAAATAATCATTTTATTTATTACTAAAGAAGGGTTCGGTGAATGCGCATATGAAACTGGTGGGTTCGGTACCTCAAAAAAAGGTTAAGAACCACTGGTCTACACAATTCAATTCACCTATTTGCACACTGGCAGGCTCACAACCAGCACTGACATCATTCCTGGACCCACATCATTTTTCCTAGCATCCTGTGGCTTGGTTCCGATGCTGAGAACGAGGGAGCTTTGTGTCCTCCCGTCATATCATACTACAGCTTTCTCGCTGTCCGCTATGTTCTCTTTTCTCTCCAAAACTGTACGCAGTTTTAAAGGTTCAAATCGTGACACAGTGATGCAGAAAACCAGACCCAACTCTGATTCCACGCGTGGCTTTCTGGCCCGTGGAGGGTGGACAAACCCCTCACCTTTGTCGTAAATTTCCTTTAGGACCCCTCGTTTTATCAGCTCCTCTCTGCTTTGCCTCATTGATATCTTCCTTTCCAGGGCTGTAGGTAAAACACAAACAGAGAAGCAGTTGTGAACAGGTAACAAATATGCTTTTTTAAAGGAGTCAATATATTGAAATGTGATGTATGGGAACACTTCTATAAATTCTACTTTACTGTTGTAAGTTAATGGTATTAGTTAGCATTTTTACAATACTACGATAAACATTTTAATCAGATATTTCATTTAATCTCCAAAACAATCTTCAAAGTACCTATGAGAAAGGCATATTATTTCATTTTTTTCCACCCCGAAGTACAGTTGAGGAAACTGTAGTAGAGAGCTCAACAGCCTGTCAGTCACAAGTCATTGAGAAGAGGAACCAGGATTCAAACCAGAAAACATCACCTGGATCACTGTTTAACCTCGGCGCCATGGTGCATTTTCCTGAGTGTGGTATTTTTTCATTGGCGGGATTTCTTATTGAAATCCTTAGTTTATGTAGATCACATCTTACTGCGGAATTTTTTTGTTCCCTAGCTATTACAAAAACAGTATGAAAATATCTCCTAAACAACTTTGCGGATGGAGAGACTGCCCGGCGCTGGGGGACCTCCAGGGGACAGCCAACCACTGCTGTCTTCTTGTTCCAAGTTGGAGCAGCCAAGTGAGGAATGGACTGTTTAATTAGGAGGTGCGCCTCCACCAGGACCCACCGCTCACCTGAGCCAGAGGTTCCCAAGTGAGAGATGGAGGAGGGAAGAGGGAGCACTTCTTCATGACTAAGTGGGTATGCTGGGGGGAAATTCAAGTGGAAACAAAGCGCAAGAATGGAGCAGAGAGGCAGCGCATGACAGGGTGGTCTGGGTTGCAGGGTTGGGGGGAGGAGAGGGGGTAGTGCGGATAGGACTGGGCAGCGCTGCCCAAGGAAGCAAGCTGGCCGGCAGCTGCACTGGCAGCCTCAGGGTGAGTGCTGAGGCCAGGTGGAGAATGGCTATTTTGGTTGCTTGTGCCAGTTTGAGAATCGTCACATACTTCTGAGACACACTTATTCAGCAGAAAAAAGCCAGTTATAAAATAGGGGAACTATTTTATGCAGAGAAATTCAGATACATACTCTCTCTCTCTCTCTCTCTCTCTGTTTCACATGCACGCAATAACAGTATAATTTGGTCCAAAGAACAGTAAGAATAGAAAGCAAGCAAGGAAACAGGGACCATGATTCTAACTCAGTTGCCCACTAGCTCTGTGACCTCAGTCAAGTCTCTTGCCCAGCCTGAGAAAACACTCGGCCACAGCGACTCTGACTTAACAGGGCCAGGGTGCAACACAGACTATATTGTAACAAGAATCTCTTTGGGTTATTCTCAGTCATCGCAAGACTGAAAATCACTAGAAATAAATGATTCATAATAGCTAAGTAAGCCTGCTTACCCTGTCACGCCCATTCCTTCCCACAGAGACCATAAGAAAAGGCTCTTGCCTGTGTTTCTCTCCCACTCACCTATCTCCTGACTGACCCTGGTGGTTTCCCACAGGGCTATCCACGGAATGAGCATGACCCTTTCTCATGGGATCTGTGAGAAAGGCAAGCTGTCTTTTCAATGGCAGTTGTCTCCTGGTCTGTTGTCCTCGCCATACCTGAATAATCATTAAGACCTACATTTTAAAAACAACTATCTTTGCACTGGTTTGTAAACAAACAAAAAACTAGGGGGATTTTTCACAGCTTTATATTCCAATCTGTTGTTTTAAAATGTGTTTATATTTGAGCAAGTGCTTTAGAAAGTGGAAAGGCTGGTGAAGAACTGATCCCTGGCAGTAAACTCCATCAGAGCCTGGAGACTAACCAGTGATGGGAGTGACAGTAGTTCTGGCCTAATCACTTTTGTAATTAGTGGTGGCTTCTTCCAAGCCACCAACCACTTCAGTCTATGTCGTATTTACTGAAAGCCAGCTCCCCATCACCTCTCCTTAATTATGTTCCCAGTCTCCTCATCCACATGGGTCTGTGCAAGGACAAGGAACCCTATGCTTCTTTGACATCAATGGCTTTAAAATAGGCATCTTGAGTTGGCTTCTTCTCCTTAATCAATGCCTGGATTAGATAAATTTATTAAACATAGCTAGACATTCTCTTTTTACTTTTGTGCATACACACATATGCCTTTATTTTTTTATTTATGAAAATAACACATGAAAATATTTTCAATTTAAATGATTTAAAAAATACAGAAAACAAAGTACTTGTACACCTGCCTACTTCCATAGACTCAACTCACCAAATCTCACTACTGCCCTCCTTCGATATTTTCTCTCTATTTTTCCTTTCCTCCCTCGTTCTCACATACACCCCTACTATATATAAATACAGTTTTAAAATACAAATGGAACCATTCTGCTCATACTCTTGTACAAGTCTTTTCCTCTCTCATTTATCACGTTTTAGAGCTCTTCCCATCAGAACAAGAGCGCCTCATTCCTTTGAGAACTGCGTACCATTACATGCAACATAAGTACTATGCTTTAACTATCTGCAACTGAAGAAAATTTAAGTTGTTTCAAAGTTGGACATACAGACATTGCTACTGTAAGCATAACTGTTCAGGCATGTATGTGAGCAGGTATAAGAATTTTTCTAGAATATATCACTAGGCATACAATTTCTGGGCAGGGCAATACTGATGAAAGAAAAATCTCATGTTTTACAACATTTAAATATTGCTTTTGATTTAAAAAATAAGGAAATGGGGAAAAAGCAATATTGATACTGGAACAAGTCATGTGGTTCTACTCAGAGTAACAGAGCAGGGATTTAGATTTTTCTCTAGGGTAATCTATCTCTGTTGAATTCTTTGCTTAATCATCTTTAAATTATATTCCGTAGGGAAGAGAAATTTGAAAGGGGGAAAACAACTGAGAAATGTTGAAATTTTCAGTAGCATACTGTAGTCTTATATTTTCAGTCCTTATAAGAATCAACCTGCAAGTAAAATCTGTAGCTTGTATCCTTTTAATATATTCTAACTCCAGGGAAGTGAATTTAGTTAGAATACTACAAATGACGAATGCAAGGGAACCTAGGCCACACCACCACTCTCGTCTGACTGCATGGGCAGTGAGGATATGAGGCCACAACTGCAGTTAAGAAGGAGCCAAAACAAAACAACACACATACATGCCTGCTCACATACATGCCTGAACACTATCTCCAGATATAATGCATTAATTTTTTTTAAAGATGAAAATACTCTGTTTTAAAATTAAATGTATACAAGGATTTGGAAAAGTGGGTAAACCTGGAGGTCTTCTATTATGAAAGATCAAATGGCAAATGTCAGATGAACACTTATTTGATAAGGAAATTAGTGAGAAAAGCAACATGATTGTCAATCTAAATGCTATGTTGAAGAAGAAAAAGTAAAATAGAATGCAACTCTGATATCTAGTTCCAGACAGAACCAGATAAACATATTCAAGAAGTCATGTCAATCTAGAAACAATCTGTATGAGCACCAAATATTGTGCTTTTTACTAACTTGGAAGATGTGCAAGAGTCCTATGAATATGTAAACATTTGCCAAATATCAAAGAGCTAGGCAAAAAGGTTTTCAAGAACTTGATTACCTTAAAAAAGCTTATTAAATGATTAATTCAAAACAAAATAAATAATGTGTTAATTAAGGCCAAGTGATCCTCAAAATCCGAGATGGTGCCAGTTTAGAACTATTTTCCCTCTAAAAATCCAAACCATGTGAAAATACCATATCAAAGAATCTAAGGCTTAAGAGTCCTCATCACATGATAGTAATCACAGAGCCTGCCTCCCCACTGTTACAGGTATGAGCTTCAGGGTGAGTCTAAGTAGAGGGAGACATGGACAAAGTTCCTTAGAGCTAACACTGCAGCCCAGCCACTGTCCTTGTGTAATGCTGCCTAGCTAGCTTGGCTAAACTCTTCATGGCCCATGAGATAGAAGATGAGATAGTTTATTTCCTGATGTTTGTGATTACATCCAATCCATGGAGATCAGCACTTTCTAGCATCTGTTGTGCAGAACAGTAAACCCCTGAGATGCTGTAAAGATAGTGATTTTGGGACATGCCACACACAACTGAAGAATCACTGTGGTCATTAGTACAAAAACACCAACAGTGAGGAAATCAGTGAAACACAATTCACCCCGGTGTTTCTTCCAAATCCATTTGGCAATATGACCCTTTTATGGAGCTCCGTGGGACTTTCTTTCTGAAAAAAATCTCTGGGACATGCTGATTTCAATAGCACGTTGCAAGAAGCAAAGAAACCAGGGGAGTCGATCTATATAATTTAGCAGGGACACAGAGGGACCAAGCTCTTTTGTCAAGAGCTTCCCAGTAAATGTCTGAGTTAAACACAGCACCCTGCAATATCAAATGAGCAAGGCATGACTGACCTGGAAGATCCTAATGAGGCAAAATGACCTGCCTGTTGTCTGTCTAACTGCCCTCCTGGCAGACACTTCAGTTAGTAGAGATGTGCATTCCAATGAGACCCCTCAATGACAATCCCTCATGTTTCTCCCAGGTAATACCAGACTTGTTAAACCATGAGCAGCTCAGGACCTCATACATTCTACCCACAACAACAATTTTGGGTTTGACATATCGATATTAGGTACTTCTTTAGTTCCTCTGGAGTCACAGAGCATAGGAGTGGGACCAGGTCATCAGCACAGATGAGGTGATTTGTTCTCAATACTGGGAGATGTGCCTGCAGCCACATCTCCCAGGAGCTTGGTCCACTGATGAAGTGATGGGAAAAAAAGAAAAGATCACAGATTTTTTTTTTTTTTTTTACAGGGACAGAGAGAGAGAGAGTCAGAGAGAGGGATAGATAGGGACAGACAGACAGGAACAGAGAGAGATGAGAAGCATCAATCATCAGTTTTTCGTTGCGACACTTTAGTTGTTCATTGATTGCTTTCTCACATGTGCCTTAACCGCAGGCCTTCAGGAGACCATGCAACCCCTTGCTTGAGCCAGCAACCTTGGGTCCAAGCTGGTGAGCTCGGGGTCTTGAATCTGGGTCCTCCACATCCCAGTCCGACGCTCTACCCACTGCGCAACCGCCTGGTCAGGCGATCACAGAATTGTTTTAAGCTGTGCATTGAGCTACTAAAAGTATACTCTCCATGGATCTTGAATGAATGTTGGTTTGAACAAAGAAAGTGTTCAAACCTGTAAAAAGCAAAAAAACCATTTGGGGTCAATTGTTAAAATGTAAATGTGGGTTGGGTAAAAGAAAATATTAGGGGATTATTATCAGTTTTGGTACATATTATAATGGTCTTATAGTTTTATAGAACATTTTACTTATTTTTTTTTAGAGATGCATGATTAGAGAATTCAGTAATTTATTTTAAAACACTCCAGAAAAAGAAAAACAACTATGGCCAAATCAAGTAACTGTAAGGTGATGGTTATATAACTACTATTTTACAATATTGTTATTATACAATTCTTTCAACTTCTCTTTATGTTTAAAAATTTTCAAAATAAAAAGTAAATGAATAGATCTTAAAAATAAAAAGTAAATGAATGAATCTTAAAAATACAGCAACACAGAAGAATACATATGCTATGATTCCATCTATATCAAGTTCAAAAACTGGCAAAACTAAATATGTAGTTTAGAGATGCCTGTCTTTAAATTTTAAAACTACAAAGAAAAGAACAGATATGATCACACGAAAAAAATCAGGTTAGCAGCAACCTTTGGTGGGGAGAAAGGCACATTAAGGGACTTCCAGATGCTATTTCTTTTTTGACTTGGGCAGTGGCTATACGATGTTATTCCATAACCATCTGTTAAACTGTACGTTGATGCTTGATGCATTTTCTCAATATGTTCAATGTTACAAAACAAAAACATTATAAGACATTCTTACTGACTCTGATTCTCCTTGTACTGTTACAATAGTCTCTGAAGGGGAATAAAAAAAACTCAGCCACCATATAATGAAATTATGTAGTTGGCCAGCAGACTAACTTCCTGAAAATTAGAGAAAGGATGATTAGAGGGAATAAAAGCTTCCAGTCTTTTCCTGGTCTTTTGTTCAACTAGGTCAGACTAAAGTGTGGAAGGATTGCTCCTAACGCTTCCAAGTCTCTAGGTAAGCCAGACAGAGACCTGGAGTTTTGGGGTGAGAATGTTGGCAGCAAGTTTTATAGGTGAGTAATTTCGCAGAAGTAATGATTCTAAATTTTGAAAATAAGATGACTGTCCTTGGTGTCCATCCCTGAAGTGACAGCAAGAAGCAATTTATGGGAAGTAGTTTTGCAAGGATCTGGTTCCTCACTCTTGGGAGTGCACCGAGAAAAGTTTACGTTACAATTTACAAATTCCATTTTCTTTATCTCCCATCCCAATCTGCACAGGAAACTTGCAATCAAATTCTAACAGAATCCCAGCATTAGTTTTCTCTTGTGAGATCTACGAGACACAAAAGAAATAATTCTTTCTCCATTTACTGGCCCCCCCTTATGGGAACATGACAAAACAACGATTTAATAAAACTAAGATCTGAAAACTAATTTACGTTCAGCCCTGTTTACAACCTTCACGTTGTCCTTTCACTTACACATCACCTATTGTTCAGACTTTTTCATTAAATGTGAAACAGATGGCCCCATAGTGACAAGGAATGCAATGTGATGAACATGTTTATGCTGAAAAGAAAGGTTTAATGCTTTGGGGCTTGCTTCTATTAGTTGTAGGAAAGCGTGTCATCACATTTAATTTTTTTGTGATTGTGTGCTGTGCCACAATGCACATTTCCACCATGTTCTCTTCTGTCTCTAACACTCCCCCCAGGAATAAAGGGAAAATTCACTGATTTAGGGCTAGTTAAGCTAGTTTCTCCTTCCAGATGTAGGTAACATAACACTGGACTATATTTCGTTCCAGGCACCTAATTATTACTGATCACTTTATGATAGACGTGCACTGCCTAAAGCACTGAAGAATGGAAGACTGAAATCCTGCCCAGAACAACTTAATACCCCAGCTACCACCTATTACTTCAAAGATAATAGCACCCGTATTCAAAGGGGTTTTGTGGTGCCAAGTTAGTGGAAATAAGCTTGCTGCTTCGCCACTTGTTTTTCTACTCATGGTCAGATCAACCCTGCTGCAACGAAGTCTTTAGAAGGCAGTGTTGAGATATTCACACTGTAAAGTCTTATTTCTCTGACACTGTTTAACAAAGAAAGACAGCGGCATTAGACTGAGCGTGTTTATTTGTTCCTATTAGCTATATCATCACTATAGTCAGTTAATCATTTTGAACAAAAATTTTAAAAATTGTAACTATGCAAAATGATGTCAGATGTCCACTCAGACAAATGTATTACCTGAAAGAGACATTTCCAGTTAATACTTAATTTCTCCCTTCTATTGCCATGGTGACACTTAAACTAGGTATTAGGAGCTGATCGATGTTCTTCCCACGTAGTACTTTATGTCAGTCTTGAAACAACTGTACAAGGTTGGTACTATTATCTCCACTTTGCAAATAAAGAAGATGTCACATAATTTTTCTAAGGTGCACAGCTGGACTAGAATCCAAGCCATGTGGCTACAGTGGGAACACTTAAACAGCCATTAAATCTCCCACCCATGCCTTTAAGAGCTAGGAATATGCCTCAGATTGTCCAGCCTATCTATAAATAAACCATGCTGTATAGATAAGCTATAGTGTGTATATAGAAGAACTAAAGATAATTTTTGATATTTCCTAGGCAGAATTTTATAGCTTAAAAACTATGGTAACTTCTTAAGTCATTATATTAAGAGTAGCAGTTGCTTATCCGTCACTGGGTATGACCTTACAGTGGAAGACGTGGCAAGCTGCCCTGCACAGAAAACTCAGTGAATTTTATGACTGTTCTCCACTTTAGGAAAAACTTCAACTGGCCAGAGAAAATACAGTGACACATACATTTACAGTTTCAGTCTTTCTTTTATACCTACAGGCAAACTACATTCTATTGCACTTCACAGGTACTGCCTTTTTTTTCTTTCTTTTTACAAATTGAAGGCAAAACCCTCCTTCAGCAAAAAGATTATGAGTCACTTTATTGCAATTCTCACTTTATTACAGTGGTCTGGAACTGAACCCTCAATATCTCTGTGGTGTGCCTGGGGATGGTAAGTTATAGTCATGTTTAGGAAGGTGAATATCAGCTTGGTTACTCCTCATCAGTCATTTCAGGTGGAGAGTACACAGGAAAAAAATGTGCAAGATTTGCTATGCATTTCTAATGCCTATCCTTGAAATATTGAGTTATATCAAGACTTTTATATCAGTGCTTATGAAGAAGAAATACAAAATCACTGACAAATAACATTTTAAATAACAAAAATCCCAAAATCTAAGGAAAAGGCCAAGAAATTTAGGATTGTCCTTTCATGTTCTGCATATCAAACATATTTTTTTCATTTCTGTCTCAGTCTTCTCTTGTGTTACATGATGCTTTACCCAGAAATGGAGTGGGTTTGTCTGTACTTCATCCAAGCATTCACTAGCCAATGATAAAAACAACATGGTCAAATAATCATTATCTTCGAATAGGAGAAACCAATTGTTAAACTGTATTGGGTAAAAAAAAAAATCAATCTTTAATACTTGAGTACTATCCCTGGGGGAAAAAAAAACAAAACAAAAATACCCAGAATATCTGAATAGCAGGTTTGTGAATCAAACATTTAACCAAACAGCAATTGGAAAAATTGAAAAACATAAACACCATGAAGAAGAAAAAAGAAATCTTATGGCATGTGCAATAAAGAAAAAAGATCTACAACAGGAGTCCCCAAACTTTTTACACAGAGAGCCAGTTCACTGTCCCTCAGACCGTTGGAGGGCCGGACTATAAAAATACTATGAACAAATCCCTGTGCACACTGCACATATCTTATTTTAAAGTAAAAAAAAAAAAAAGAAACAAGAATACAATATTTAAAATAAAGAACAAGTAAATTTAAATCAACAAACTGATCAGTATTTCAGTGGGAACTGTGGGTGCGGATCTGTATCCTGAGCTCCTCTCACTGACCACCAATGATAGAGGTGCCCCTTCCGGAAGTGCAGCAGGCTGGATAAATGGCCTCAGGAGGTGGCATGCGGCCCGTAGTTTGGGGACCCCTGCTTTAGAAACATAACGCTACTCAAAGCTTTCCTTGAGGCACTGCTTGTTCTTATAGAATGCCATGGGTCTTTGCAGTTATGACAAGGCAGAGAGATGTAACAAGCAGCACACTGCTCCCTTGTTTGAATTCTCAGCCTTCTCCCTTTGCCTTTTGTGATTGCGAAGTGTGGGTTTTGTTTCTCATGGGTATTTTTGCATATCTTCTGAAGTCACTGTAGCATGCACAGCAGAAGCTGACAAATATACAATTCTTAATTCACAAATAAAAACAGAATTCATACCTTTCATTTGCTTGAGACTGATTATGATGCCGGGAATGGTACTTTGTTCTATAACATTGTCCTGCAGTTTCTCAGTTCTAGGAGTGGAGTCCTAATGATAGGTTGATTTGAGCTGCAGCTTAGAATTCAAATTCTGGTTCTTAGCACCATCATGACTTGAGTGAGGGAGGGGATGGCATATTTAATAGCCATGGTACTTATGGGAATCCAGCTGGTCTCAATACTGTTCAAAGGCAAATGTGAACCATCAACCCATTTTCTTTATTCCTGGTAAACCCATAAAAGGGATTTTCCTGAGGCTAACCAAAAATCTTGCCCAAGGTTATACCTATACAATATTACAGGCATGAGTGAGGAAAGCAGACCAATCAATTTGATTTAATTATTTTGCCCTTCTTAAAACATCCTGTCACATGACAGAGTTAACTAGATAAACTAATTGCTGGAAAACCATGAGCACAGAGCCTCAGTAGTAACCAATTGGACCTGCTGTATTGAAACCATTAGCTTGGTGATGTCAAAGCTTAGCATTTTTTAAAACTGTAGTAAAATACACACAACGTAAGATTTACAATCTTAACCACTTCTAAGTTTACAGTTCAGTAGTGTTAAGTATATTCACATTGTTGTATAACCAATCTCCAGAACTTTTCTATCTTGCAAATCTGAAACTCTGTACCCATTAAACAACTCCCTGTTTCTCTCTCCCCCAGCCGCTGGCAAATACCATCATGCTTTTTGGATATCTCATATAGGTACAGTCATACAGCATTAGTCTTTTTTATGGCTGGTATATTTTGTTTAGCATAAAGTCCTCAAGGTTTATCCATGTTGTAGCACGTGACAGGATTTCCTTCCTTTTTAAGGCAGAGGAACATTCTACTGTATGGATATACCACATATGGTTTATCTGTTGAGCACTTAGGTTGCTTCTACCTCTTGACTATTGTGAATGGTGCTGCTACAAACATGTGTGTGCAAATATCTCTTCAAGATCCTACTTCAATTCTTTTTGATATATACCAAGTGGAATTTCTGGATAATATAGTAATTTTATTTTTAATTTTTTTGAGGAACAGCCATACAGTTTTCCATACTGGTTACACTATTTTACATTCCTACCAGCAGTGCACAGGGGTCTGATTTCTCCATATCTTTCCCAACATTTGTTGTTTTCTGGGTTGTTTGTTTTTGTTCTTTTATTTTTTAGTAGCCATCCTAATGGGTGTGATGTGATGAACTTAATTTTAAGATGTCAAAACTCATGGCAAGAGAAATTATGAGACTCTAGAGACACAATATGTTGCTGTGAACTTAATGCTTTTAAAAGCTGTCATTTCCTAACCTCAGGTTACAGAAATAATATCCCAAACTGAACATTTCCTGCAGGTTTTAAAATTTGATTTCTTTATTAGAAAAAAAGCCAGAATGGATTTTATGAAAAGGGACGAATAAGAGGAAAAGTTATATTTGCAGAAAAACAAGTAAAGGTTTTACTATAGTTATTCATATTTTATTTTCAAAATAGGCACTTATCTACACATTTCATCATCATTAAAGGATGGTAGATTCACTGCAGATACCTGCATCTCCCGGCTTTGTGTGCAATGTCGGTCTTTAGCCATGTGAGACCACGTTTCTGGTGTGGGAGGAAACCTGGCTACTGGCTGTGTACTTGGTCTCTTTCTTTGAGGCCTCACAGGGGCTTAAAACAATGCTTTCTGTCCCTTCAAGTTGATTTCCTTGAATGAAAATGTCGGGGGGGGATACAATTGAGTCCAAGGGTATCAGTATGAATTCTATAATCCTAGTTCCATGTTTGAAATAGACAGCAAATATATTTATAATGGAGAAATTTTTGTTTGTGAATATGGAGAGCAGGTGTTGGCAAACATTTTCTGTAAAGGGCTACATAGCTACAGTCTCTGTGGAAACTACTCAACTCTGACATAGCAGGTATAGAGAGCATGCAAATGAATGACCATGACTGTGTCCCAATAAAACTTTATTTATAAAACAGATTAGAAGACAGATTTGGCCCACGGATCATAGTTTGCTCACCCTTTTTGTGTAAGTCTCAAGGGAAAGACCTTTAAAAATTAGAGGTTTTTTTCCTGAGTTGAAGGAGAAAGAACAAACCTTCAAGCTGTGTGGCAAAAAACAAAAACAAAAAAACCAAGTGGCAACGATCTTGCAATGAATTTCTTTCAGCATCAAATATAAAACTGTGGCTTTCATGTGAACAAATGCATTTCATAGCTCCATGTCATGTTTACGCTTTACATTCTTAATCTTAAAAAGTTTATAGTAAGTGAAAAAACAACATAACCTTTGATGTGGAACCCTGAACTCTCAACTTCCTCAAAAGCTAATGTTTGACTTTACAAAGAAGAAAATCTGAGGCAGAAATCACACCCATAATCACAAAGATGGCATCTCCCTAATTAATCAGGCTTCAAGGTAACACTGGAAGGAAATGCTTCTTTCTTAGGGATGGTTGGGCCCATGTCCCTCTGACAAAGACCCTCCTTGACCAAACTCTAGTCAGGCTCCTCTGAGCCTTTTTTTTTTTTTTAATTAAGAGAGAGGCTGGGAGGCCAGGAGGCAGAGAGAGAGAGACACCTGCATGCACCCAACCAGGATCTACCCACCAAGCCCCTTATTGTGCATGCTCTTCCCACCTGGGGCAGCTGCTCCGTTGCTAGGCAACCAAGCTATTTCAGTGTTTGAGGTGAGGCCATGGAGCCATCCTTAGCACCCGGGGCCAACTTGCTTGAACCATTTGAGCCATATGTGTGGGCAGCGGAGAGAGAGAGAGAGAGAGAGAGAGAGAGAGAGAGAAGGGGAGGGGTGGAGAAGTAGATGGTCGCTTCTCCTGTGTGCCTTGACCAGGAATTGAACCTGAGATTTCCACGTACCAGGCTGACACTCTACCACTGAGCCAACTGTCCAGGGTTTGAGCCTTCTTCTTGACGAGGCCTTAAACTCAAGCTAAGAATTCAATTTTGAACACAAATGATATTGTCCAACCCCACACTAAGAGATGTGTGGAAACACTAGCATGAGGCTGAGTCCCTCAGATAATGATACTACCCCTGAGTATTCCTGGCACAGAAAGTTTAATGCTGCCCAGAGCACTGACTGTTCCATTAACACCTGGCCAAGGCTCCTGAGCTCTCTCTTCTTAAAGCATTTACTTTAGAAAACTTACAATAGTAAATCCTTTCCCTGTTTCTATTTCTTTGAGAGGTTTATGTGTCGTCTACAACTCAGGCATGTCTTTGTCAAGGACCTGGAAGCCATCCCTTTGAAATAGAATCATTAAAGAAGAGACAGAGTCTCTGTCTCCCAGTCTCTCCCAGTCTCTGCCCCAGCAGCCTACCTTCAATAGGAGTGACAAAACACAGAATGGCCTACTGGACCCTTAATGACCTTCAGTGCTTTCCCTTGAGCACACTCCTGTGTTTAAAAGGCCTCCTGGCTTTTGTTTCCATGGATTTGAGGTCAGGTTACACTGGGGTCTTTCCGCTACTGCAATAATAAGAATTAAATTTGTCTTGCTGCCTTTAACTGGTGGCTAGCTTTGTTTCTCTTCGACAGTGTCTACTGCTTCACATTGCCTTCAAGGGACACTGCTTCTTTTTTTAAAATAAATTTTTCTTAGATTTTATTTATTCATTTTTAGAGATACAGGAGAGAGAGAGAGAGAGAGAGAGAGAGAGAGAGAGAGAGAGAGAGAGAGAGAAAGGGGAGGAGCAGGAAGCATCAACTTCCATATGTGCCTTGACCAGGCAAGCCCAGGGTTTTGAACTGGTGACCTCAGTGTTCCAGGTTGAGGCTTTATCCACTGCACCACCACAGGTCAGACGACACTGCTTCTTCTTTAATGCTGGAGCTCCAAGACAGAGAACACTTTCTCCTATTTTCCTTAGCACGTCTTAAGACACATCAACCCCTTCCAATCCCAGGAGGCCCAAGCAGACTTTCTCACTTATGCTTCACAGGCCAGTCCTGACCTACCACATAAAGCCTGACCTTTCCATTTCAGATTTCTGGAAAGAGAAACCTCTTCGTCTCGGTAAATAACACCAGCAACAAGCTCACTCCCATTCCCGATCCCCAAGTGCAAGGGTCACCTGTGCAGTGTGGCCACACCTATAAACAATACAAGTACGAAGGATTCAAACCACAGGAATGACTGAATACAGAAACCTGAGTGTTATTTTTTTAGTGGACAAGCAAGGGTTGAAAAGATATCTAGATGACTTACTCCAAATAATTAAAAAAAAACAAACCAAAAACCAGTGAGGCAACTTTTGAAAGTACCACTTCATGTAGAATCTGAATAAGGATGGCTATGTCCAATCTAACTAACTTGTTCATTTATTCATTCACCAAATGCTAAGTAGCTTTATAGTTAAAACATTGAACTAGCGTTAGGTAGTAGGCACATTCATTAATTTAATTCCTGGGTACTTTTGAAAAGTTATTTTTTATCTTTTGAATTTACTAAATAAAAGGAGGTACAGAACTAAACAACACAGAACCAAAATGATTCTTCATGTTTCCAGGCTGAAGCTTGCATATCTGGGTGCAAAAGGTTGTTCACTGATTCATTCAACAGTCTTAACTAAATTTTCCCCTAGTGTTTCCCAAAGAGCGTTATCCCCCATAATGCAATAGTTATTGTCATCACTGTATCATCGACCACAATATCATGAGTAAACACTTGCTAATTAAGTATTTGTGCAGGATACAGAGGATGGTGGGAGGCTTTGATGTCTGCAAATTGTGCCATCCACAGGTATTTGGGGAAGGCTGATTAGCTAAGGGCCAAGTGACGGGGAGAGTAAGAAGAAGCTTCTGGGGTTTGGAGAAGGGAGGAGTCACCTGGCAGGTGCAGCCAGATGGGACTTGGGCTGGGACCAGAAGGGAAGGCAGAGCTCAACTCTGTGACAACCTGCACCAGGAGGTTCCACTACTTAACCAGAACTAGAACAATGGCTCCACCAATTCTCCCACCAAGTCATTGCAGCCCCTCCTCAGTCACTAGTTCTGAAATGTTCTTTTGAGAGGATTAGTACATGAAGCTCTATTTAATAGAAGAAATTTGAGGCCTGGGATATGAGTCAATCTTCCGTGTCTCTTTCAATCATGTGGCGAGGGGGCATTTGAATCTCTGTTCCTGAAGAGGGGGTCTAGAGGTCTAGCACACTGTTTTACTTATAATGGTTCTTGGAAATGATTTGGAAGAAAGAAGATTAGGAAAGACCACAAAGATCAAATTTTGAAGGACATCTGAGCTCAGCTTCTTTCTCTAAACTTCTGCCTTTAGAAAAGCCTCTTTCTACATTATTAAAACAATATGAGAAGATATTATGTTTGGTTTGATGTTCAGTGAAATCATTGACATGAATCCTAAAGAATAGTTAACAGGTCTACTGAATAGGTCTCACGGCTAAGGAAGCTTTTAAAATATTTAAATTATTATTTCAAACGCAGAATGCCACCTGTTATCAAATTAAATGAAAGTAATATTTCTCAAAAATTTGGGTAGGCTTTTGACACAGGGAAATAGTAACTGAAGACATTTTTCAATAAACCTGGCTCCTGATTTAAAGCATTATAGAAATGAAATGTAACATCTACATCTCTTGTGACTAAAATTACTTTTTAGAGAAAACCCAGGGCCAGATGTCACCAGGTGTGCTCTGTCTCTGTGGAAGATGCATCATGACCAGAGGTGGGTGCTGCCCGGCTCAGTGCCCTGAGCTTGCAGGGCAGGAAGGACAAGCAGACCTCAGTTTTCTGCTCTGCTGCAAGTCAATGAGCAAATCTGGAATGTTTAATTTGTGGTTGTGTTCATTTTTTCTTACATCAATTTTTTGTTGTTGATGTGTATTTTTGTTTGTTTTTTGAAAGTTTCTTTGTGTTTTTTTTTGGCTTCTTTTTTATAGCACATCCTATGTCTTAAGCACATAGCTAGGCATTGGAGGTAGAGTGGTGAACATATGCCTCATCCTGTATTAAAAACTGGGGCTAACCCTGCTCTGCTTGAGTATTCTGTTTGGCACCTTAACTTCAGGAACTGAATCCCTTTGCAGTTTCATCCTTGAACTCTCTATTCTTAGGGACTAAGTTTCTGTCTCCCACACTTTTGCTAGAGTGTTTGGTTTTGCTTTGTTGTTTTTTCCTTCTAAGGATATTTGTTAGAGAATGCAATTGTACACTTGGATGTCCAGGACTGGGTGTGAGCTCCCGCTGCGTACCTTCCCGACCCTGATTACTCTCCCACCTAAACACACACATGCCACGTCCCACTGCTTTTTCATTCTTCTAGAGGTGCGAGTACCGAGTTTCCTATTTTAAATCCTCTTCTGCAACTTGAGTGAAACCCTAACCAAGGCTTTGGGGTGGGCTTGGGGTAAAGGAGGTGGTATTATCTTTTGAGTGAGTTGAGCTATCAAATGAAAATGTCCTGTGGTCAACAGAAGATACATAATTGGAGAGTTGAGCAATCAGAAGCAAAGGGCAACCAAGCAGAGCTCAGTAAAAAGTAAATGGAGGGAAATGAGATGAAATGCAAAACAACAAAAGGGAAGTCACTGAGCCTTAGAGACCATCTTAGTGATGAGGCTGGAAGGAGAATATTCAAAGAGTTAGAGGGGAAAAGCAAAGCCCTCGGAAAGTGGGCTTTAACAAATTGTAGGCATTTTGAATATTTTATGCAGGAAATACTACTACACTATTTCATACAAGGATTGTATAACTTCTTTGAACACTATCTTTAAGGAAATTTACTATTCATTCATATTCTTTTTTTCTTTGATTTTATTTCTTTTTTTTAATTTAGAAATTAAGTTTAATGGCATGACATTGATCAATAAGAGCACAAAGGTTTTAGGTAAACACCTCTATAGCATCTGAACTAATGATTATGTTGTATGCCCATCACCCAGAATCAAATCATTTTCCTTCACTGTATATTTGTCATTCATATTCAAAGTATAATTTTTACCTCTTTAAATGTTTGCTTTAATATTACTGTCATGTCCTAATTCACATAGCTGAGGAAAGGCATGCCTATTCCAAGTAAGGAAATTACACATTCAAAATTTATATGAACACTTTCATTTATGAAAATTGCCTACAATTTTCTTCAGATACAGACAAAATCTAGACTCTTACTTATTCTCCTATCAAGATCCCAAAAAGGAAAAAGAGGTGAAAGAAAACCAAAATTTCAGCTTACAAATGTGAACTGGTAATTTTACAGAAATAGCTTCATTTAAAGCATGCCAGGAAGATGGCGATGGAGTAGGCAGACGTACCAACTTCCAACTCCCAGAACCAAAGTGGATTATAACTTAATTTTAAGAACCATCATCTGGATAAACCAACTTTGAACTCAACTAAGTGGACTCTTCAACCAAGGAACACTGAAAAAGCCACATTGAGACTGGTAGAAAAAGCGAAAACACAGAGAGGGCTCCCCAGCTCCCCGGAGTGAACGGCACCCTGGGAAGACCCGCGTGGCTGGAGGAGAGTTGGTGGAGAGGGAGAGACCTGGGTCCCAGAACAAAGCCCCAGCCTGCAGTCCCAGAGCGTAGAAGAGGCGTTTGGACAGTATTGAGCTGTAAAACAAGTGAGGATACTGTTTGTGAGAAAGAGACAGTTTTCTCAGACCCAGGATTCTTCTTAAAGGGACAGGGCAGAAAACCTCTTTCACAACAGCTCACCCGGGGCTCTGGAGAATGGGGAGAGAGCAGAGGACCAGAGCAGCAGGAAGAGAGTGTGGACTGGAAGGCACAGGGAGAAACACTCTGAGGGACAGCCACCCTAACCCCTGGGCTGAGTCACTTCCCTAATCAAAAACGACTCTTTCCCCTGGAACTAGCAATACCAGCAAAGGGAGACAGGACACCAGCCAAACAAGCTCTCCCGCGGCACTTAGAGCAGAGCTGCTTAGATGGAGGGAGCTTCCAGGAATACAGTAAGGAGTGTTAGGGTCTGAGCTGCAGTGCCCCTACGCACTGCTGAGGGCTTGCTGAAGGGACGATGGCGGGGGGATGCTGAAATGTGGTTCTATCGGCAGGGGCGGAGACCCAGCCTGTGTGAGCTCGGTCTAGCCCAGCAGGGGTGGAGGGGATGCACAAAAGTAGTCTGGCAGCTGCAGGCCCGCATGCAGCCCCACCTGTGAGGGAAAAGCAGGAGGAAAGTAATGGGCAGAACTCTGCTGCTAAGCAGGGCCCCGTGGGCATGCAGCATCACCTCACCTCTCAGGTTTGTGACCTGCGCAAGGTGGCCCTAACAGCAGAGGTGGGGCTAAACCCTGGGACAGGCAGAGGCTCACAGCTGAGTGCACGCCAGCAGCAACGCCCGGCCTGAGATACCAAGATTTGCAATCCTGCGTGAGTGGGCCCTGACCGCAGGGGCGGGGCTAAAGCCCAGGACAGGTGGAGGCTCACAGCTGAGTGCATGCAAGCAGCCCCGTCCGAACAGAGAAACTGTGGCCAGCAGGCTCTGACACGCAGGGGCTGGGCGGAAGTCTGGGAATAGGCTGGGTCCTCAGCTGAGCAAAGGTGATCACCCCTACCCTTGGTGCTCAGGCTTGTGGCTTGAGTGCAGTGCGCAACCCCACCTGTGGAGGCGAGGCAAAGGCCCAGACAGGCTGAGGCTTGTAGAGCCGGGCACCAGAACACAGCCGCTCCCACAGAGAGAGGTGGAAATCACAGTAACAGCCTCAGTGGGCCGGTGCTGGCAATGCCCATACCCAACCGCCCTAGGCAGCGGCAGAGGGGATGGCGGGCCTGCAGACAGACCACGCCTAGGGAACACAGAAGCAACACCCATTGGACTCCAGTGGCCACACCCTTCTTATAACAAACAAAATGGACAGGCAGAGAAATGCAACCCAAATGAATTAAGAGAAATCCCCAGAGAAGGACCTGAATGAACCAGATATAACCAAATTACCAGATGCAGAATTTAAAATTATGATAGTTAGGATGTTCAAAGAGATTAGAGCAACAATGGATAGTCATTACGAACATCTAAATAAAGAGATAACAAGAATCAAAAAGGAAATTGAAATAATAAAAAAGAATCAGACAGAAATGACAAATACAGTATCAGAACTGAAGACCACAACGGAAGGAATTAAAAGCAGGATGAATCACGCTGAGGATCGAATCAGCGAGTTAGAGGACACAATAAACACAGAAACAGAGAAGGAAACAGAGAAGGAAAAGGAAAAGAGACTCAAAAAATGTAAGGAAACTCTAAGGGAGCTCTGTGACAACATGAAGAGAAATAACATCCGCATCATAGGGGTTCACAAAGAGGAAGAGAAAGAACAAAGAATAGAAACTTTGTTCAATCAAATCATAGCTGAAAACTTTCCTAAATTAAGGTTGGAAAACGTTTCACATGTTCAAGAAATACAGAGAACTCCATTAAAGAGAAACCCAAAAAGATCTACACCAAGACACATCATAGTTAAAATACCAAAGCTAAGGGATAAAGAGAAACTTTAAAAAGCTGCTAGAGAAAAAATGGCTATCACCTAAAAAGGAGCCACCATAAGAATGACATCCGACTTCTCAACAGAAACACTTGAGGCCAGAAGAGAATGGCAAGATATATTCAAAGTAATGCAGAACAAAAACCTAAAACCAATACTACTCTATCCAGCAAGGCTAACATTCAAAAGTGAAGGAGAAATAAAGAGCTTCCCAGACAAAAAAAAAAAACTCAAGGAATTCATTAAAACCAAACCAATTCTGCAAGAGATGCTAAGGGGCCTATTGTGAACAGTTCAAAAGGGGAAAAAATATAGCAAAGGAAGAATACAGCTTTAAAGAATAAAATGGTAATAAACAACTACATATCAATAATAACCTTAAATGTAAATGGATTAAATGATTCAATCAAAAGACATAGGGTAGCTGCGTGGATAAAGAAACAGGACCCATACATATGCTGTCTACAAAAGACACACCTTGAAACAAAAGATGCACATAGACTGAAGGTAAATGTAAATGAAAAAAAAAGCCAGGGTAACAATACTTATATCTGACAAAATGGACTATAAAACAAAGGCTGTAGTAAGAGATAAAGAAGGACACTACATAATGATAAAGAAAATAATTCAACAAGAATATATAACTATTATAAATATCTACACACCAAACATAGGAGCTCCGACATACATAAAGCAGACTTTGATGGATATAAAGGGGGAGATTTACAGCAATACTATAATAGTAGGGGATTTCAACACCCCACTAACATCACTGGATAGATCCTCAAGAAAGAAAATTAATAAAGAAACAGCAGACTTAAGGATACACTAGATCAACTCGATTTAATAGATATCTTCAGAATTTTCACATTAAACCAGTAGAATATACATTCTTCTCAAGCGTTCATGGTACATTTTCTAGGATAGACCACATGTTAGGAGACAAAAATGGTCTCAACAAATTTAAGAAGATTGAAATCATATCAAGCAGTTTCTCTGATCACAATGCCATGAAACTAGAAATTAACCACAAAAGAAAAACTAAAAAATACTCACACACTTGGAAACTAAATAGCATGTTATTAAATAATGAATGAATTAATAATGAGATCAAAGAAGAAATAAAAAAGTTTCTACAAAGAAATGATAATGAGCATACATCAACTCAAAATTTATGGGACACAGCAAAAGCAGTTCTGAGAGGGAAGTTCATAGCATTACAGGCATACCATGAGAAGCTAGGAAAAGCTCAAATAAGCAACCTGACCCTGCATCTAAAAGAACTAGAAAAACAACAGCAAATAAAGGCCAGGACTAGTAGAAGGAAGGAAATAATAAAGATCAGAGCAGAAATAAATGACATAGAGGCTAAGGAAACAATACAGAGGATCAATGAAACCAGGAGCTGATTCTTTGAAAAGGTAAACATAATCGATGAAGCTTTAACTAGACTCACCAAGAAAAAAAGAAAGAGGACTCAAATAAATAAAATTAGAAAAGACAGTGGAGAAATAACAACTGACACAACAGAAATACAAAGTATTGTAAGAAAATACTATGAAGAACTCTATGCCAAAAAATTAGGAAACCTAGGTGAAATGGACAAATTTCTTGAATCATATAATCTTCCAAAATTCAATCTGGAAGAATCTGAACACCTAAACTGACCAATTACAACAAATGAGATCGAAACAGTTATCAAAACACTCCCAAAAAAGAAAAGTCCTGAACCTGATGGCTTCACAAGTGAATTCTACCAAAAATTCAAAGAAAAATTAACTCCTATCCTCCTTAAGCTATTTCAAAAAATCCAAGAGGAAGGAATATTTCCAAATTCCTTTTATGAGGCGAGCATAATTCTGATCCCAAAACAGGGCAGAGACAACATAAAGAAAGACAATTATAGGCCAATATCCCTGATGAATTTAGATGCTAAAATTCTCAACAAAATATTAGCCAACCGGATCCAGCAATATATGAAAAAATCATACACCATGATCAAGTGGGATTTATTCTGGAGAGGCAAGGCTGGTTCAATATTCGTACATCAATCAATGTGATTCATCACATAAACAAAAGGAAGGACAAAAATCACATGATAATTTCAATAGATGCAGAAAAAACATTTGATAAAATCCAGCACCCATTCATACTCAAAACTCTCAGTAAAGTGGGAATACAGGGAACATTCTTTAACATGATAAAGGTCATCTATGACAAACCCAAAGCAAACATCATACTATATGGCCAAAAATGAAAAGCAATCCCCTTAAGATCAGGAACTAGGCATGGGTGCCCCCTTTCACCACTCTTATTCAACATAGTTCTGGAAGTCCTAACTACAGCAATCAGACAAGAAGAAGAAATAAAAGGAATCCAAATAGGAAAAGAAGAAGTAAAACTGTCACTATTTGCAGATGATATGATATTGTATATAGAAAACCCTAAAGTCTCAGTCAAAAAACTACAGGACCTGATAAATGAATTCAGCAAGGTGGCAGGATATAAAATTAATACTCAGAAATCAGAGGCATTTTTATATACCAACAATGAACTGTCAACAAAAGAAATTAAGGAAACAATCCCCTTCACTATTGCAACAAAAAAATAAAGTACCTAGGAGTAAATTTAACCAAGGAGCTTAAGGATTTGTACTCGGAAAATTATAAAACATTTATAAAAGAAATCAAGGAATATACAAACAAGTGGAAGCATATACCATTCTCATGGTTAGGAAGAATAAACATCATTAAAATGTCTATATTATCCAAAGCAATTTATAAATTCTATGCAATACTAATTAAAATACCAATGACATACTTCAAAGATATAGAACACATATTCCAAAAATTTATATGGAACCACCAAAAAGAACACGAATAGCCTCAGCAATCTTAAAAAGAAAAAATAAAGCAGGAGGTATCACTCTTCTGGATATCAAGGTATACTACATTGTACTCTAGACAGCCTGGTACATAGATCAATGGAGCAGAACAGAGAACCCAGAAATAAACCCACACCTTTATCACAACTGATATTTTACAAAGGAAGAAAGAACATACAATGGAGTAAAGACAGCCTCTTTAACAAATGGTGTTGGGAAAATTGGACATCTACCTGCAAAAAAATGAAAGTAGACCATCAACTTACATCATTCACAAAAATAAACTGAAAATGGATAAAAGACTTAAATGTAAGCCGTGAAACCATAAGCATCTTAGAAAAAAACATAGGCAGTAAGCTCTCCGACATCTGTAGCAGCAATATATTTGCCGATTTATCTCCATGGGCAAATGAAATAAAAGGCAGATAAACAAATGGGACTATATCAAACTAAAAAGTTTTTGCACAGCTAAAGACAATAAGAACAGAATAAAAAGACAAACCACACAATGGGAGAACATATTCGACAACATGTCTGATAAGGGGTTAATAACCAAAATTTATAAAGAACTTATAAAACTCAACACCAGGGAGACAAAAAATCCAATCAAAAAATGGGCAAAAGAAATGAATAGAAATTTCTCCAAAGAGGACATACATCTGGCCAATTGAAAAAATGCTCAACAGCACTAATCATTAGAGAAATGCAAATTAAAACCACAATGAGATATCACCTCACACCAGTCAGAATGGCGCTCATCAGCAAAATAACACAGAATAAGTGTTGGCGAGGATGTGGAGAAAAGGGAACCCTCCTGCACTGCTGGTGGGAATGCAGTCTGGTGCAGCCACTGTGGAAAACAGTATGGAGATTCCTCAATAAATTAAAAATCGCAGTGCCTTTTGACCCACCTATCCCACTTTTAGGAATATACCCTAAGAACACCATAGCCCTGTTTGTAAAGAAGAAATGCGCCTCCATGTTTGTGGCAGCATTGTTCACAATAGTGAAGATCTGAAAACAGCCCAAGTGTCCATCAGAGGACGAGTGGATTAAAAAGCTTTGGTACATATATACTATGGAATACTACTCAGCCATAAGAAATGATGACATCGGATCATTTACAACAAAATGGATGGACCTTGATAACATTATACGGAGCGAAATAAGTAAAACAGAAAAAAAAACTGAGAACTGCATGATTCCATACATAGGTGGGACATAAAAGCGAGACTATGAGACATGGACAAGAGTGTGGTGGTTAAGGGGTGGTGGGAGGGAGGAGAGTGAGGGAGAGGGGGTAGCGGAGGGGCACAAAGAAATCCAGATAGAAAGTGACAGAGGACAATTTGACTTTGGGTGATGGGTATGCAACATAATTGAATGAAAGGATAACCTGGAGTTGTTTTTTTGAACATATGTACCTTGATTTATTAATGCCACCCCATTAAAATTAATAAAAATAAGAAAAAGCATGCCAGATTCAAAATACAACTCTCTAAAACCACAGGTTGAATTAATTTCCTAATGAGGTCATTAAACTATTTTCACGCCTCATACTGTTGGTTTATGAGAAAGTTCAGTTAAAATTTTAATTTGCCTCAATGGAATTGCAAGATTTATACTGGGCTCATGGTTGCTTAGGAAAAATATGAAAAATAAATAAATAAATGTTCTTCAGACTGTGAGCTAAAGCTAATGGAAGAAAATGTTTTCCATACTGTGTCGATTTTTTCCCTAGTTCAAAGAAGCCACTGGAATATCAGGTGACTCAATTAAATTAAAGTAAGGTTCTGCAGCTCAGTTCATACTCTTCTTTATATTAAGGTATTTAAAATTAGGGGAATTTCACCTTTCTTAATAACTTAAAATAGATCCAACAAATTTTCTTCTTCTGTATGAATCCAGGAATCACTTTAAAATATTTTCCAGAGTTCTAAGTCATCACAGCATTATTTCTCTAAATCACAGTCAAGTTTACAGCCAGCAAGAAGCCAAAAAAGCAATATAACCAGAAGGATGGATGGCACAAATCCATGCATTAAAACTCACGTAGTTAAATCATTTTGAGAGCTCCTCAAGCTCCCTCTTCCTAGTTAGTTTACGTTAATTTTAGTTCCAATTTAAATGGGTCTGGTAGTCTGGTTTCCAAGCCCGTACCAGATTGGAAACATTAATTAGAAAGTAAGAGGCAGGCTGATAGGAGAGGTAGCCCCTGACAGAAATGGAGATTTAGAAAAAAAAGACTAAATGGTCCTACACCCTTTATTAACCCCCATGAGCATCACTCCTCAGGGAAGAGCATAGTAAGAAATGTTTTAATAAGAACCATAAAGCATCAAGAAAATGTAAGAATAGGTTTGTTATACTCTAAGGAGAAATAGGAAAGTAAATATTTTAAAGAGGCATCTATTGAAGATTGATTTAAAAAGTTCTTTAAGGCATTTAAAAGAGTTAATCTTTTGGTAAAATTACTCATACAAAACACCTAATTTCCCAAAGCTTAATGAAGAATTATATTTCTGTACTTATATACACTGACATAAATCACATGGAGACACAATGAGCTACAGAGCTTTATAACACTGTCTGGCTGAGCCTGATTAAAAACATCAATCAAAGAAATTAGCAATTTAATAAAGGTATATTGATGTTACTATTTTCTAAGCATGTCAACAATTTTAATGCATATTTTCTGAAATTCAAGATGAAAACTTTCAAAGTGATGACTTTCAAACCACAACACAGTTCTAATTTCAGAATATATTGCCCACCAAGCCTAGTTTATTTAAATCTAGATTCCGAAAAGCTAGCAGCAGTTAAAATTTCTGGTAGCTGTCACTAAAGCCATCTACCATTTAGAGTAAGAAGATACCTTGGGTAACCCACTGGTCTCTTGCTCTTGAGCAATATCCTTGGTTAAACATGAAAGAATGTAAATATGACTCCAATTAAGCTATAAGTTTCTATAAACTGTTCAACCCAAAGATGGGGCACAGAAAATAAAAACCATGGTCACTAAGCAAAATGAATTAACTCCACACAACAAAGTATTAGTGATACACATGTTTTATATCATCATATGCATGTCCCTTTAAATTCTTTAAGTTATAAATAAAGCATACATATCTTCATATTATATAAATATATAGTAAATATCAAAGTAATATAAAATCAAACATTTTACAAATAGATGAGAGAGTCAAAGATTTTCTACTCCAGCCTTCTAAGAAACAGATGCTGAAAGAGATTTCAATGGTGCCTGTGCTCAAGGTTCACACTTAGCAACCAATACCAAAGCCAAATTTGAGCGTACTTTCAACTACACCAAGAATCAATCTCAGAAAGGTCAGTTGTATACTACCACGTCAAACACAAAACCCTTATTTTGCATATTTACTCTTCAAGTCTTCTTATATTCCCACAAATAATCTGATAGGCATTTCATATAAACCTAATATTGAGAGAACGGGAAAAGAAAAAGAAACTTTCCAATGGTTAAGAGTTACAATTTCACCATGTAGTTAGTATCTGCCAAAATTGAAAAAACTCCTAATTATAAGATTTACTTTTATAGCCAACTTCCATAGTATGATTCTTCAAAAATAGTGTCAGTCATTTGCATTGAATAGAACACTTAAAAATATTTGATTGCTACCTAATACAGCCCCTATTACACACAGAAATGGTAAATAATATTGAGGCATGTCACTCATGAATCAAATGGGCATCTAGAAAAAATGGGTTTTGACATTTGGTTAGGAGAGTAGATTTTGACCCAATAGACCCAAGTTCAAAATCTGTTTCTACCATTTTGCTAGCTGTGTGACCACTGACAGGTAACTGAGCTTCTCTGAGCCTCAGCTTCCTTGTCTGTAGATGAGAAATAACAATGTTTGCCACATAGGATGGCTTTGAAGCTAAATGAGCAAATATAGATAACACATAGTGGACATTTTGCTTGGATAATATGGCTGGTGACACTTTTTGGTTCTAGGACTAAGAAGCTTATTCAAGGTGATTTCAATCTTCAGTGGGGAGGGCCTCAGTCTCTTGTTGTAAAACAGTCACCCATTCTCCTAAAATAAAGAGGTCTTGCCAGCATTTAGCATGCTTCCATTAGCAAGTAGTATTTTACAGGCATCTGTGCTGATTTTCTTTCTTGCACATTTAAAGAATTAAGTAGCTAAATTTTTCTCCTTTATTTTCTCCCTTTCCCCCAAAACATTTGTTTAGTACTTAGTAGGTTCCAGATACATTGGTGTTTATTGTTACTTACACATAAAAGCAATAATGTGTCTTCATGAATTACTAGATTAAGATTATTTCTAATTCCTACATGCACAACTAATTCAGTCATATCATTTAAACACTTTTTTGTCTTTTGTCTTCTTGCATGGTTATTTGATGGTCTGCATCCCAAGAGGAAAATCTTATTTAAATAAGAGAGATGTTTTAAAATATTATTAAATTATTCATATCAACTATTAACTGGGCATAGATGTACAACCTGGACATCTTCCATGTGGAAATATTTTCATACAAAAGGCATTTATTTAACCTGGACTACGTTCAATATGATATTTTTTAAAATGAAAGAACTATGCCTCTAAATATTGAGGGTTTCCCATTCTAATCCTCTGTGAATTTTTAGGAATGATGTCTTTCTTACTCTGTTGGAGGGAGATAGAAGAGAAAGTCTTAGTAGTAGCAATTATAAATTATTTCTCAGTGGGCTTCTTCCATCAAAAGTAACATTAACCATAACTGAAAGGTAAAAACACTGGTAACCACAAAAAGGGATTGGACTTGAAAATAAAATTAAATCAAGTTACTAAAAAAATTGTAATAGAATGACTGCCACTGGGGTTATTATTTACAACCTAAGAATACAAATGAAAATCAGAGAAAGTACAGAAATTTTCAAGAATATTCCACAAAAAATGACCTAAAGCTAAATTACAGCAGAAAGTGATTACAGTCAATTCTCATCATCTGTGGTTGCTATCTATGTTCTATGATGTCAGTGTGAACACTGAACTAGTGAGCGCTGGAACCATCGCTCCTAGGAAAAAAGCAGGTGAGGTTCCTGAGAGCCTCTGGTTACATTTAGTCAATTGATCAATATATTGTGTTTTATGTGTGTTTCTGTGTTTTTCCCCCCAGCTTCACTGAGGCATAATGGCCAAATAAAGTGGTAATATTTAAAGTGTACAATGTGTTGATCTGATATACCATATTTTTTGCTCCATAAGACACACCTGACCTTAAGACACACATAGGGTTTTAAGAAGGAAAATAAAAAAAATATTCTGAGCCAAATGGTGTGTTAAAATATCTAATAAAATACCGTATTTTTCGCTCCATAAGACGCACAGGCATTTCCCCCTCCACTTTTGGGGGAAAAAATGTGCGCCTTATGGAGCAAAAAATATGGTATGTATGAATAGGGGAAGGATTCTCCCAGTGAGTTAACACAACCCTCATCTTACACATTTATTTAATATATTTTCACTCATTAACTTTGAACTCATGGGCAACTGCACTATAACTCATGCCTGAATGAAGCTTATTGAATACATATATTTCCTCCATGGGCACACCACAGACTTTCTGGACTTAGGACACTAGATAGCTCATCAGCACCATGCTTGGGGCCATTTAAACAAAGAAACCTCCAACAGAAATATAAAAAAGTGGCACGAAATAGACTGCAAAAAAAGACCCTTATTTACCATTTAAGTGCAACAAGAAGGTGGATATCTGCTTTGTTTGACCTCAGCGGGCAGCTACGCACCAAAGACTCGCTTTTCACTGCTCTGTATATGACACAGAAATGACCACAAAAGCTGTGAGCCTTGATTCAGGAGTTACAAGTACATTTTGACGAAGAGGCAATTTCATACGAAGAGTATGAAATCTTGGAATCATGCTCAATTCTATTCTTGTTACAAATGAAGCCACAATAAGGCCAATCAAATTGCCCTACCACCTTTAATAATACACCAGGAATGTGACTGGAAAAGACTTATGCCTGTTTAGAAAAATGAGGCCCAAATCCATAACCACATCCACATCGACATTAGCACACTGGGTCTCCTCAAATGCAGGATGCCTTTCTCGTAAATACAGGTGACATTCGTGCAAAAGTATGGAAGTCTTGCAGAGGTGGCAAGGGTTTGAAAAGGAAAAATTAGAATGGGATCAAGGCGCATTCAACTGGTAGAAGGGAAAGTCACAGGAATTGTTTGGTGGATGTAAAACCTAACACTCCTGCTCAGGTCCTCCCATGCATTCCTCTGTTTGTCACTGCCTGTCTCTCTCTCCCCCTTTCCTTTTGGAAAACAAGCCAGCTCTTTCAACACACCTCATTCCCAGGTTCCTAGGCAAGTGGCTGTGAGTGATGTTTCCTACTGTTTTCGTTGGATTGAGAGCCTTTGTGGGCTCTCAGCCTCATCCCCCCTCTTTGTTCCTGTAAGCAGGGAGGCTCACCGCTCCTTGGCACTCCCCACCAGGCTCGGAGTGGCTTCTTCTTTGCTACTTGGATTTTGAGAGCAGTTTTTGTAGTCCAGAGTTGGTTTTTCATGCTGGTTGTTCCTAAATTAATTTGTAATCCAGTTATGCTGGTTGTTCCTAAATTAATTTGTAATCCAGTTTAGTGGTGTGAGCTGGTAGTCTGTGCTTCTGCCTACTCCGCTGCCATCTTGTGTCTCCCCCTTGTTTGTTTTTAAAGAGGACTAAAGACAATAACCTTAAACAGACAGAGTTAATCTAATGGTGAAAATATCAGGCTAGATGGAGTGGGTGGTCCTTCCAGTGGCCCTAAATTCATACCACATCTTCTCTAGGAAATGGTTCCCAAAAGTACCTTCCAATTTCCAAAAGATAAATTATCCTTAAAAATTAAGAACAAAGATTTACCAGGTTGTGGTGCAGCATCAGTCTGGGATGCTGATGACCCATGTTCAAAGCCCTGAGGTCACTTGCTTGAGCATGGGCTCATTTGGCTTGAGCGCAGGGTCATCCAGCTTGAGCATGGGGTCACTGGCTTGTGCGTTGGATCATAGACATGACCCCATGGTCACTGGTTTAAGTCCAAAGATCGCTGGCTTAAAGCCCAAGGTTGCTGGCTTGAGCCCAAGGTTGCTGGCTTGAGCCCAAGGTTGCTGGCTTGAGCAAGAGGTCACTGGCTCGGCCTTAGGCTCCGGGTCAAGACACATATGAGAAAGCAATCAATGAACAACTAAGGTGCTCAGCAAAGAACTGACTCTTCTTATCTCTCTCCCTTCTTTACTGTCTGTCCCTATTTCTGTCTCTTTTGCTAAAAAATAAAGATAAAAATACAAAAGATTTCAAATGTTTTAAAGTAGAGAGAATATTACAAGAAAGCCCTATCTACTCCATTTTCAACAATTGTCATGATAATTCTTGTAAGTTTGATGAATAAGTTAGCACATTTGTAGGCTAAAAGTCCTGTATTAGACTTAATTGGTATAATTTGAAACTGCCAGGGCATTTTAACCTGCAAACACTGTCCTGATGTACATATGTTTTTAAAGCTTTCTTTTTTTTGAGAAATACAAAGGTCTTGTCATACCAGATGTGGAGGAAGCTCACCACACCTTTCCTTCAGGAGAGTTAAATGTATTTGATTACAGACATAAACTGAATATGTTCTTGGGAGTTTAATCAGTGATAGATTATGCAACTCCAATTAAAAATAACTCCTGAAAATACAGGACACCTAGATGTATAGTAAATAACAAATCCATATGTACAAGAGTGGTGGCTGTAGGGCTTAGGGATGATTGCTCCTATGTCATGTGGAGGCCAATGCAAAAATCACATCATCAGTACATGACATGTCATAATGCTACCTATACTTTTTCTTATATAGCTCTGTGTATATGGATACATATAAATGTGGATGTATTATACATATATGTATACATACACATGTATATATGCATGCAAAGATATAAATACACACACACACACACATGCGCGCGCACACACACGTATTTAAAGCCCAGAGTAACCCTGCATTCATGTTGCATGGCACATATTCTGAATCCAATAGGTCCCTCCACGCCTGCTCCCTCACTGATCCCATGCCTTGTGCACATGCACCATCCTTCCACACAGCCCTGCTTTTCTGGAAGGCTGTGGCAGCCTTGGTTACAGCCTTTTTCACAGCCCGTCTTGATTGAAAGAGTTATCTGATGCATATTCCTGCCACCAATCTCCTCTGTGTCCACCTATCCTTCACACTGATGCCTGAGTTAATTTCCAGAAATCATGTCAGACTATATAAAATATACCTCAGGCCCCTTTGTAGTCTCCTCATTGCTTACAGAATAAGTTGACATTCATTAAATTGGCATATTAGGTTCTATGCCATTGAACCTCAAATTTTAAGAGCTCCTGTTATAATGTAATATATAGAGTATTAATATAGTTATAATTTTTACATACTTATAATCAATAATAAGATTACAATGTAATATATAATCTTATGATATATAACATTATAATGCTTATTACACAACAGTCCTATGAAAGAGGTGGTGCCATTTTACTGATACAGAAACAGAAATACAGAATTGTTAAGTAACCTTCCCAAGGTCATCCAGCTATTGAGTAACAGAACAGGAGTGGAACCTGGGCAGTCTCCTCTATCTCCTATCAGGCGCCTGCAGTGCCCCGAACCCCCAGCCCCTCAGCACTCCAGCTGTTCCGTCTCAGCACACCCTGATTCTCTGTCGGCATGGCTTCCTTCATGGAAAATTCCCATCTTGACCTAGCTGCAATTCTCTCTCCAGGCTGCCCAGGCCAAGGTCAACATCACTGGCTCCCTGCCTTGAGCACCACAGCTCCTTTACACACTTACCTGGTCTGCCCTGGGGTGTTTCAGCTGCATGTGCATCAGCTGCATGCCTGTCTGCACACCCCATGGGCTGTGCATTCTCTAGACTGGGGAGCGTGACTTGTGCCTCATCAGCTGGAAAGCTGGCATGACAGCTTGCAACTACAGGCCACTGACTGGAATTACAGAAGTGTGAAGGAACCTCGTGACTCCACATACCACCATGCTGGGTAAAAGTTTTTCCCCTGCTTTAAAATGATGGCAATAACAAGGGCTGCATTAGTCCTTACAAATTACACCTTGTCTTTTCTCTACCCTGATTCTCACACAATTGATTGGTGGGAGGCAGGAAGGAGGAGAAGAGTGGTGTGTCTTTTGCCAACATCACCATTCTTGTCCTGCAGTATTAAAGAAGAGAGGTGAATACAGGAATCTGTGGAAGAAGAAATGAGGCCTCATGTTCAGGGGTCAGCATGAAGAAGAAAGGAAACCAACTCTCCATACCTCCACCCACTTCTGCATGGGCCCCTTCTCCCTACCAGTGAGGCCAGAAGCAGCCAGCAATGCGCATCTATAGTCAGACCTGCCCAACTCTGTGCTGAACTCATTCAAGGTCATCATTTTTCTACTAACTCTCCATGCCAGCATCATATCTCAGCAGTGTGAGTTTTGGGTGCCACAGTGGGACACCTTATCATCCAGTTGTGCTGGGTATTCTCTTTTCCTCATTTGCTTGAATATATTGTTTTTCCTTTTAGGAAAGGAGAAATGAGGGAGGGAGGAAGAGGTCAGTTTAGAGAACCAGACTGCAGACCAGAAGAGAAGCTCCTTATTGCATTTCTCCATTTACACTTTCTACATGGTAAGAATTTATAAAAGATTTGTACACCCCTGAGACAGTGACAAGGGAAAGAGCTTTCACCACAGGGAAGAGGAGAAAGGCACTTTCAGACTAACCAAAAATTAAGATTAGCGATTAGTCATGTGACCACGAGCCTCTTCGCCAGGGATTTCATCAAGCGCCAGAGTTATGGTGTGGACAGGGTGCATGTTCAGTATGCCACTCTGTAATCAAACAGAGGGGACACTTCATTTGGGAGCCACTGTGCAAGCAAAAACCTTTGACCTACTTTCTTATCACTCAGGACTTTGCTAAGTTTAGATTCTTCAGACATGGCACAGGCAGTAGGGAAACGAAACATACAGGTAAGCTTTTCATGGGAACAGCTGTTCCACTCACACTTTAAAGGGTGAAACCTTCCTGTCTAAATAACAAAACTTACGTCGTACCAGCCATGTGACCTGGGACAAGGAACTGAACCTCCCTGTGACTAGGTTTCATCATCTGACATTGGGGATCATAACACTGTCATTTACCTCATAGGACATTATGAGGACAAAATGAGATAATGCAGAGAGAAGGCTGGAAAGTTTCTCACTATTCTTCTCTCCTCCTTGAAGTTATAGTTTGTCTGTCTAGTCATTAAACAAATTTTAACCTTTTAAAATTTTTAATATTTTAACCTTTTTAAAATTGCATAAAACAGGCTTACAAAAGAGTATATAAAGCATGCGAATACATTGCATATTATGAAGAGCACATTTCTATAACCACCATTAGAAACAGGAGCCCTGCTAGCTCCACAGAGACCCTTGTGTGACCCTCCCCACCCCAATTTCCTCCATTCTCCCTAAAGTTAAGCACTCTATGTCTTCTGAAATAATTTCACATTTTCTCAAGGTGCACTTAAAGGACTTAAGGGCTGGTAAATGCTTAATAAATGTTAAAAAAAGCTACTATTTTTTAAGAAAATGAAAGGTGCTTTCACAGTTTTGTCATTCCTGTTATCACATTACTCTTATTTTATAATTGCACTTGTAAGGGACCCTTTTGCTGTTAGCGTGTCTCAGGGCATAACCAGCTAGCGTGTGCCATTGTGAATGTGGCTGTCAGATTCACAGCATGCTTGATTTGTAAAACGGTATTCATTTGATGCACATCCCTCCAATTTCCTTCTAGATAACTGCCATCCTTAGCTTCCTCAAGACTATCAATGTGGTTCTGGAGCCACAATGATTGCTTCTTGTTGATTGTCCAGAACTTGTACAAAAAATCCAGACAGCTTCAGCAGCATTTTGAAAGAAAAAGAAAGCGCATAACTAGTGTGTCAAGAAGAAAGTACGTCTGCAGCACAGCAACCATCCCGGGGCCCATCAGATCGCATACTGCGCCAGCGCTAGGTTTCACCAGCAGGTCCTTTTCTATTTAGAATAGCATTCAAATTTTCAGTTTAGATATCACTACACATCTGCTGTTGTGTTACTGTGCTGGTTAACCTTTCGGATAAATGGGCTCCTATCTCTCAGGCCCAGCTCTGAATTCGACTACACTGTAGAGGGCAGATCAATGTAGGCTCAGACCCATGTCACTGATCCCACCCCTGCCCCATCTCCCCACTGCTTGGCCCAAGAACAGCACAGCGTGGATTTAAAGCTATTGGGACAAAGGGGCTCCCAGTGCTCCCAGTAGCAATCTTAACAACACACCTTTATATTCTCTTTGCTTCCTCTCTGACTTACGTGGCCTCATTCCTGCCTCCTGAGATCACTTGCCAGATAAATCACCTGCACCCAAACTAAGACATGGGTGGGGGCAGAAGAAGGTGCAGCCTCAAAAAGCATTTCTTTGAGGGATGTGCAGAATCAAGTGCCATAAAGACTCATACCTAGGTGTGTGGGAGGAATCTGTGTGTCCTTGTGTGTGTGTGGGGGGGGGGTGGCTTATTCTCAGTTCTACATTCAGCCTGCTGCATGGTCTCAGTAACGTCACTTTATGTTAAATCAGGTGGCAGTAAGACAAGTAAGAGATATATAGGTTTTCAACCAAACAGTTCTCTGGTAGTATAAAAATAATTCTGGATGAAACCTGTCCCACATCACTACAGCATTGAACAATAAGACTGAAAGAGGAACAAGCCTATACTAAGGTCCTATATAGTTAGTTCTCTCATCTATAAAATTAGGGTACTGGCCCTCAGGCAGAAGGAAGCTTACCTTAGGGGAAAGTCCTGGTCCTGGAGCCAGACCGGTTTGAATTCCAGTGTTTTCTTAGTTATTGGGTTATCTTACATAATTTCGTGTAAAGCAGGTTTAAGAACAGTACCTTCCTCACAAGCATAGCTATGGAGGTTCCTTGAGAATAATGCATGTATGAGATATTTTTTAGCACCGTGTCTAGGATGACCTAAGCGTTCAATAAATGTTAATTGTTATTATCGTGATGCCGGTTTAGATGTACAAATCTGGAGGACAAGCTATTGGTTTAGAGCAGAATTTTCAACTTCAGCAATAGCAACATTATGAGCCGGATCACTTGTTGTGGGGTCATGCGTTGGAGCATGTTTAGCAAGCTCCTTGGCCTCTGCCCACTAGATGCCAGCACCACCACCACACACACCACAATCTCCTCAAACTGTGACAACTAGTGTTTCCCCAAATATTGTCAAATGTCCTCTGCGGACAAAACTGCCCCAGCTGAGAACTCCTGAGCTAGAGAAGTTAGGTTCTAACTTTACACGTGGATATCACTAATTCTTAAATTTATCATGTGACAAAATATCTTCCTGCTATATATATGTATATGTTTCCTGATACTTTTTTTTTTTTTGTATTTTTCCAAAGTGAGAAGCAGGGGTAGGGAGGAGGTAAACAGACAGACTTCCACATGTGCCCAACTGGGATCTACCTAGCATGCCCACCAGGGGGCGATGCTGGGCTTACCTGGGTAGTTGCTCCGCTGTAACCCAAGCCATTGTAGCGCCTGAGGCAAAGGCCATGGAGCCGGCCTCAGCGCCTGGGCCAACTTTGCTCCAATGGAGCCTTGGCTGCGGGAGGGGAAGAAAGAGACAGAGAGGAAGGAGAGGGGGAAGGGTGGAGAAGCAGATGGGCGCTTCTCTTGTGTGCCCTGGCCAGAAACTGAACCAGGGACTTCCACACGCCGGACCAACACTCTACCGCTGAACCAACTGGCCAGGGCTTCCTAATACTTTTAATATCTTGATATTCGCATGCTCTAATAGAATAACAATTCCTAGGAGGAAGGAGATTTACCTAGATGCCCCAGCCACATCAGAAAGGAGTTTCCAAACCTGGAAAGACCAAGCAGTTATTCCTGTGGCTTTACCAATAACCAGAACTCTGGAGATGAACTCAGAGCACATGCTGTCTCAGCTATGAAGACTTCAATTCTGAGAGATCTTGAGGCAACACAGAGTTCAGAAAGCAGAACTGTCATCTTCTCGGATCTTGAGCCAACAATGAGAATAGCTGGAGCAGCTCCTGGAAGAGGGCAGTCCTGCTTCTGGAAGGCTGGGCCCTGGAGGGCAGTGAGACCAACCTGACAGTCCAGAAACCTGTGCCTGAAACACAGACCCTCCAGAATCAGAGATCTGTGCTGCTCATGGCTGTTACGGTAATGCTTTTTACAGATCCTTTTGTTTCCATTTTAAATTTTATTAGTATTTTGTTTTTCCAAGATTCAGAGTTTTATCGCTTTTTACCCAGGTGGAACCTGGTTTCTGATACTTGTAGTTCATCTTACTCAACACTTTTTTTTTTTTAATTTATAGTAACTACCTGTAGAGCTTTTTGTGTTCTTTTTATTTTTATTTATCTATTTATTTATTTTTATTAATTTTAATGGGGTGACATCGATCAATCAGGGTACATAGGTTCAGAGAAAACATCTCCAGGTTATTTTGACATTTGATTATGTTGTATACCCATCACCCAAAGTCATATAGTCTTCTATCACCTTCAACTTGGTTTTCTTTGTGCCCCTCCTCTCTCCCCACCCCCTCCCATCTCCTCTTCCCCCACACCCGGTAACCATGACACTCTGGTCCATGGCCCTGAGTCTCATTTTTATGTCCCACCTATGTATGGAATCATATAGTTCTTAGTTTTTTCTAATTTACTTATTTCATGAAGTTTAATGTTATCAAGGTCCATCCATGTTGTTGTAAATGATCCGATGTCATCATTTCTTATGGCTGAGTAGTATTCCATAGTATATATGTACTACATCTTCTTTATCTAATCATCTATTGAAGGGCTTTTTGGTTGTTTCCATGTCTTGACCACTGTGAACAATGCTGCAATGAACATGGGGTTGCATGTGTCTTTAATGTACCAGTGTTTTTGAGTTTTGGGGGTATATACCCAGTAGAGAAATTGCTGGGTCATAGGGTAGTTTGATTTTTAATTTTTAAGGAACCACCATACTTTCTTCCATAATGGTTGTACTACTTTACATTCCCACCAACAGTGGATGAGGGTTCCTTTTTCTCCACAGCCTCTCCAACACTTGTTATTACCTGTCTTGTTGATAATAGCTAATCTAACAGGTATGAGGTGGTATCTCATTGTAGTTCTGATTTGCATTTCTCTAATAGCTAATGAAGATGAGCATCTTTTCATATATCTGTTGGCCACTTGTATTTCTTCCTGGGAGAAGTGTCTGTTCATGTCCTCTTCCTACTTTTTATTGAATTGTTTGCTTGTTTGTTGTTGAGTTTTATGAGTCCTTTATATATTTTGGATAGTAGGTCCTTATCTGTGCTTTTGTTTGAAAATATCATCTCTTCTGACCAGGCAGTGGTGCAGTGGATAGAGTGTTGGACTGGGATGCGGAGGACCCAGGTTTGAGACCCTGAGGTCGCCAACTTGAGCGCGGGCCCATCTGGCTTGAGCAAAAGCTCGCCAGCTTGGACCCAAAGTCGCTGGCTCGAGCAAGGGGTTGCTCACTGTGCTGAAGGTCCTTGGTCAAGGCACATATGAGAAAACAATCAGTGAACAACTAAGGCAGGGGTCCCCAAACTACGGCCCACAGGCCGCATACAGCCCCCTGAGGCCATTTATCCGGCCCCCACTGCACTTCCTGAAGGGGCACCTCTTTCATTGGTGGTCAGTGAGAGGAGCACAGGATGCATCTGCACCCATAGTTCCCATTGAAATACTGCTCAGTTTGTTGATTTAAATTTACTTCTTCTTTATTTCAAATATTGTATTTGTTCCCGTTTTTTTTTTCTTTCTTTAAAATAAGATATGTGCAATGTGCATAGGGATTTGTTCATAGTTTTTTTTTTATAGTCCGGCCTTCCAACGGTCTGAGGGACAGTGAACTGACCCCCTGTGTAAAACGTTTGGGGACCCCTGAACTAAGATGTTGCAACGAAAAACTGATGATTGATGCTTCTCATCTCTCTCCGTTCCTGTCTGTTTGTCCCTATCTATCCCCCTCTCTGACTCTCTCTCTGTCCCTGTAAAAAAAAGAAAATATCATCTCCCATTTAGTTGGCCGTCTGTTTTGTTGTCAGTTTCTCTTGCTGTGCAGAAGCTTCCTAGTCTGATGTAGTCCCATTCATTTATCGTTGCCTTCACTTCCCTTGCCTTTGGAGTCAAATTCATAAAGTGCTCTTTGTAATCAAGATCCATGAGTTTAGTACCTATGTTTTTTTCTATGTAATTTATTGTTTCAGGTCTTATATTTAGGTCTTTGATCCATTTTGAATTAATTTTAGTACAAGGGGACAAACTGTAGTCCGAGTTTCATTCTTTTGCATGTGGCTTTCCAGTTTTTCCAGCACTATTTGTTGAACAGGCTTTCTTTTCTCCATTGTGTGTTGTTGGCCCCTTTATCAAAAATTATTTGACCATATATATATGGTTTTATTTCTGGGCTTTCTATTCTGTTCCATTGGTCTGAGTGTCTATTTTTCTGCCAATACCATGCTGTATTGATTATCGTGGTTCTATAATATAATTTGAATTCAGGTATTGGATGCCCCCAGCTTTGTTGTTTTTCCTTAGGATTGCTCTGGCTATTTGGGGTTTTTTATAGTTCCATATAAACCTGATGATTTTTTGTTTCATTTCTTTAAAAACTGACATTGGAATTTTGATGGGAATTGCATTAAATTTGTATAGCACTTTGGGTAATATGGTCATTTTGACTATATTTATTCTTCCTTTCCAAGAGCAAGGAATATTTTTCCATTTCATTATATCTTTTACAATTTCCCTTAACAATGCTTTGTAGTTTTCATTATATAGGTCCTTTAAATTCTTTGTTATGTTTATTCTTAGGTATTTTTGTTGTTGTTGCAACCATGAAGAGGATTGCTTTTTTGAGCTTGTTTTCTGATATTTCATTGTTGGCATATAGGAAGGCAATGGACTTTTGTATATTAATATTGTATCCTGTGACCTTACTGTATTGGTTTATTGTTTCCAGTAGAGTTTTTGTGAAATCTTTGGGGTTTTCGATGTACAGGATAAAATCATCTGCAAAAAGTGAAACCTTTACTTCTTCTTTCCCAATATGAATGCCTTTTATTTCTTTCTCTTGTCTGATTGCTCTGGCTAGAACTTCCAGCACTATGTTGAATAAGAGTAAAGAGAGTGGACAACCTTGTCTTGTTCCTGATTTTAGGGGAAAATCCTCAGTTTTATGCCATTTAATATGATGTTAGCTATTGGTTTATCATAGATGGCCTGTATTATGTTGAGATATTTTCCTTCTATACCCATTTTGTTAAGTGTTTTAAACATAAAATGATATTGTATTTTATCGAATGCCTTTTCTGTCTCTATTGATAAAATCATATTGTTTTTGTTCTTTGTTTTGTTGATATGATTTATTACGTTAACTGTTTTACGTATGTTGAACCATCCTTGTGATTCTGGGATGAATCCCACTTGGTCATGGTGAATTATTTTTTTAATGTGTTGTTGTATTAGATTTGCTAGTATTTTAACATCTCTATTCATTAGAAATATTGGCTGCAGTTTTCTTTTTTTGTGTTGTCCTTGCCAGGTTTTGATATGAGGATTATGTTGACCTCATAAAATGTGTTTGGCAGTATTGCTTCTTCTTCACTTTTTTGGAAGACTTTGAGTGGAATAGGAACCAAGTCTTCTTTGAATGTTTGATAGAATTCACTAGTATAGCCGTCTGGCCCTGGACTTCTATTGTTGGGGAGGTGTTTAATAGTTGTTTGTATTTCCTCCCTGCTTATGGGTCTTTTTAGGCTTTCTGCTTCTTCATGACTCAGTCAAGGAAGATTGTATTCTAGGAATTTATCTATTTCTTCTAGATTGTTAAATTTGGTGGCATATAGTTTTTCATAGTATTCTACAACAATTCTCTGTATATCTATGATATCTCTGGTGATTTCCCCTCTTTCATTTTGGATTTGTCCTTTCTCTTTCTTCCTTGGTGAGTCTTGCCAAGGGTTTGTCAATTTTGTTGATCTTTTCAAAGAACCAGCTCCTTGTTTTATTAATTTTTTCTATAGTTTCTCTATTTCATTTATTTCTGTTTGGATTTTTATTATTTCTTTACTGCTGCTGGTTTGGGGTTGTCTTTGTTCTTCTTTTTCTAGTTCCTTAAGATATGAAGTTAAGTGGTTTACTTAAACTCTCTCATTTGTTCATATAGGCCTGTAGTGATATGAACTTCCCTCTTATTACTGCTTTTGCTGCATCCCAGAGATTCTGATATGTTGTATTGTTATATTCGTTTGTCTGAATGTATCTTTTGATCTCTGCGCTTATTTCTTCTTTGACCCACTCATTTTTTAAAAGTATGTTGTTTAGTTTCCACATTTTTGTGGGTTTGTTTACCTCTTTTTTGCAGTTGAATTCTAGTTTCAAGGCTTTATGTCAGAATATATGCTTGGTATAATTTCAATCTTTCTGAATTTGTTGATGTTATTTTTGTGGCCCAACATATGGTCAATTCTTGAGAATGTTCCATGTAAACTACAGAAAAATGTATATTCTGGCACTTATAGATGAAATGTCCTGTAGATGTCTATCATATCCAATTCTAGTGTTTTGTTTAAGGCCAATATTCTTTATTGATTTTCTGTTTGGATGAACGATCTACAGCCGTCAGCAGTGTATTGAGGTCTCCAAGTATGATTGTATTTTTGTCAGTTTTTGTTTTTAGGTCAGTCAGTAGCTGTCTTATATATTTTGGTGCTCCTTTATTTAGTGCATGTCTATTAAGAAGTGCTATGTCTTCTTGATTCAATGCCCCCTTTATCATTATGAAATGACTGTTTTTGTCTCTGATTACCTTTGCTGTCTTGTAGTCAGCATTTTTAGATATGAGTATTGCTACATCTGCTTTTTTTTGGATGTTATTTCCTTGAAGTATTGTTTACCAACCTTTCACTTTGAATTTGTTTTTATCTTTGTAGCTTAGATGTGTTTCTTGTAGGCAGCATAGAGTTGGATTTTCTTTTATAATCCATTCTGCTACTCTGTGTCTTTTTATTGGTGAGTTCAATCCATTTACATTTAGTGTAATTATTGACATTTGAGGGTTTCCTATTGCCATTTTATATATTGCATTCTGATAGTTTTGTATATTGTTTGATTCTTGTCTTTTGTTTTTCTATCATTTGTTTTTGTTTGGTTGTAATCCATACTTCTGTTCTGTGTTACTTCTTCTTTCAAGCCATGTGCTTCTGTGGTTTTGTTTTTAAGGGGTGGTTACCATTAAGTTATGGAAAACATAATTATCATGTTCATTGTAGTACATTATTTCATGAGTGCTTTTGTACTCCATCCTCCTTTGCTACTGTTAATCTTTGTCTTCTCTCCTTTTTTGTTTCTTTATAACAGATTAATCTTGTTTTTATTGCAATCTTTTTTCTTTTTTCTTTTTTACAGGAACAGAGAGAGTCAGAGAGAGGGATAGATAGGGACAGACAGATAGGAACAGAGAGAGGTGAGAAGCATCAATCATTAGTTTTTTGTTGCCGTTGCAACACCTTAGTTGTTCATTGATTGCTTTCTCACATGTGCCTTGACCACAGGCCTTCAGCAGACCGAACAACCCCTTGCTGGAGCCAGTGACCTTGAGTCCAAGCTGACGAGCTTTTTGCTCAAGCCAGATGGGCCCGCGCTCAAGCTGGAGAGCGCAGGGTCTCGAACCTGGGTCTTCCGCATCCCAGTCCGACCCTCTATCCACTGTGCCACCGCCTGGTCAGGCTATTGCAATCTTAATGGAGCTTTTACTTGTAGTTTTGTTTTGTTCTTTGTGTCTGGTTGGAAAACCCCTTTTAGTATTTCCTGAAGTGGGGGGTTTCTGGTGATAAATTCCCTCATCTTTTCTGTGTCTGTGAATGTTTTTATTTCTCCTTTGTATTTGAAAGATAGCTTTGATGGGTATAGTATTCTTGGCTGGAAGTTCCTCTCTTTCAGAACTTTAAATATTGGGGTCTACTCTGTTCTGTCTTGTAGAGTTTCTGCTCAGAAATCTGTTGATAATCTAATGGGCCTTCCTTTATATGTTGTATTCTTCTTTTCCCTGACTGCCTTGAGAATTTTTTCTTTGTCATTGGTTAGTGCCAATTTCATTATGATATGCCTTGTAGTAGGTTAGGGTTAAGATGACTCGGTGTTCTATCTGTTTCTTGAATTCAAGGCTTTAGTTCTTTCCACAGGCTTGGGAAGTTCTCGTCTATTATTTGAATATGTTCTCCATTCCATTTTCTCTCTCTTCTCCTTCTGATATACCCATTCTTATGTTGCTCTTTCTGATGGAGTCACACAGTTCCTATACAACTATCTCATTTTTTTAAATTCGTGAGTCTCTCTCCTCTTCTCTCTGTAGTGCCTCTAGTTGCCTGTCTTCTATGTAACTAATTCTCTCCTCTATATGGCCAATTCTATTGGCTAAGCTTGTTACCTCGTTTTTCAGTTCATGAATTGAGTTTTTCATCGCTGTTTGATTTGTTCTCATAGTTTCAATTTCCTTGGTGAAGTATTCTTTCTGTTCATTGAATTGCTTTTTGAGCTCCCTAACTTGCCTTTCTGTCCTTTCTTGTATATCCCTGAGTATTTTTAGGACTTCAATTTTAAATTCTCTGTCATTTAACTCCAAGGTTTCTAAGCTATTGAAATTTTTTCTATAGATTTTCCTCATCTATCTGAGCTACATCTCTGTCTATTGTATCCATGATATTAAATTTCTTTTTCTTTAATGGTATTTGAGAGTGGTATTGTTACTAACACTAATAAGGGTTGATAAAAAATATTTTCTTGAGAAAATGAAGTAAAATACTGAAAATTCTATTGTGCTAAGTGGAACAAAAAATACGAAGAATGGAGGGCAGGGTTGGAGGGAAGTGACAAAGAGGCAATAAAACAAGGCAAGAACCCACAAAATGCCACAAGATAAAAATTTGGATCAAGAATAGAATAATTTGTTTGTAAATGATGGTTGAATGAGAGAAATAGTGTAAGACAAAAGAAAAAAGAGAAAAAAGAAAAAATACAGTGAAAAATGAAAATTCTTTTGTATTAAGTGGCACAAAAACTATAAAATGGAGAGCCGGAGTTGGAGGAAATGCTAAAGAGATTAAAAGCAAAGTAGAAAGCACACAAAATTCCACAATGAAAAAATTTGAATCCAGAAGAAAATAATATATTTGTGGGTGAGATTCAAATGAGCTAAAAAGTTAAAGAGAAAAGAAGGAACAAAAAGAGAGAGAGAGAAAAAATTTAAATTTTTTGGAATGTAGCACTCATAGAAAAATTAAGAATGGGAAATGTAACACCTATGGGTAATAAAGTTCAAAATGGAAAGAGGATAAAATGACCAAAGAGGAAGAAAAAAAAAAGAAAGATAAAAAATGCAAGAAAAAAAATAGGAAAAGTTATAAAGACTGTAGATTTTTCCTGGTTTTGAGAAGTTATCTTCTTCCTTTTCCTTTCTTCTCTCTCTTTTTGGCCAGTGACTCTGTACCCCAGGTTCTGCCCCTGTGGCACTCTTAGGCAGAGATTTGCTGTTGTGTTGTTATGGTGTTGACATAAACGAGGTCTCAGTCCCGTTGGTAGGCAGGGCTTGTTAATGTTCGCAGGCTCCGACAATGGGAGAGACCATTTTCCCGGAGCCTCTCCCCAAATCTCTCCTTCTTGGACCAGCATCCCAGGGACCCAGCTGTGAAGTTGCCCCAGCCACTGCCTGGAGAGCAAGAGGCTCTAAGAGCTGCCAAATCCCCCCTCTATTCCCATTCAAGGCAGGGTTCTGGGTAAGGCTTTGCCAGCCAGAGCTGCCAGTGTAATCAGGCAGGGCTGGGAGCTGATTGCTTTTCAGGTGTCTTTCTATGAGCCTCTGGGCATGTCTTGTATGCCTCAGCACTCTACAGGTCTGCCGCTGTTGTTAGCTCTGCGTGAGCTGAGCCACTGGCACATTCTCCCCTAGGCTTGAATGTCTGTGCCCTAGCCCAGCTTTTTCTGTCAGCCGCAGCCCTCCCTTCCTCTCAGTTTCAAGTGAAAGCAGCCCTTGCTCAGGACAGTGAGCAAAGTGGAATACTCCGTCTTATTTGCTTCAAAGTGGATTATATATTCAGCCACTTTTTCGCCCAATTGTACCTTTGTTTGACGTATCTGTATTTCAGATACTCCTGAGATTGTTTTTCTGTCTCTAGTTGTAGAATTTGTTGAAGTTTCAGGGAGAGGTAAGGGGCACTCCTCACGGTGCCACTTCTCTGATGTCACTCATTTTTGTGTTCTTTTTAAACTAAAATTCTCATATAATCAAACAATGGCAATTTGTTTATTCTCTTCCAATCCTCATAATTTTAATATAATTTTCTTAACTCAATACACTTGCCAGGGCTACTGATTACAATGGTGTAACAGAAGTCTGAAGAGTGGTATCCTTGTCTTGCTCCTGATTTTAAATACTTTTTAAACATTTCAGCATTAACAATGATGCTTGCTCATGTTTTGTGTTTTGTTGGTTTTTGTTTTTGCTCTTGCCAGTAGGAACCTCTCTTTCTATTTCTAGTGTTTTTGTTGTTAAGAGGAGAAACCTCCTTTTTTATTTCTACTGTTTCTGTTGTTCTTAATTATGAATAGGTGAAAATTTGATAATATTCATTTTTTTCTGTGTCTACTAAAATGATCATATGCATTTTCTCTTATAATTTTCAAAATATAAATTATAAACTGAGCCCAAAAGAATGAGGTAGGGGGGTGTCCCTTCTTTCTCCTTTCTCTGGAAGGGGCTGGTTCAGATTGTAATGATCTGTTTCTTGAAAGTCTGGTAAAACTGGCTTTAAAACTCTTAATGTATTCTTTGTTGAAAGGATTTTATGTACTGATTCAATTTATTTAATGGTGCAGACATTCACAATTCTATTTCTTCTTAAGTCTGTTTTGATTATCTTTTCCTAAGATAAATTTTAATTAAATTTGAAAATTTACCCATATAAAGTTATATATTATTCTACATGAAGTTGTTGTATCTTTTAATTTTTAAAACTTTGTCACCTTTTCCATTTCTAATATCATTTATGTTTCTTTTTACTTTTTCCATTGATCTCTTCACCAGGTGTTTCTATTTATTGATACTTTGTATTGTATATTTTTCTATTGTATTAATCTCTTATCTCTGTATCTTTTAAATCTACTTTCTTTGAAGTTATTCTTTGTTCTTTCATTAGTTTGTTAAATTGGGTATTTTCATTTTTATCCTTCTCTCTATGAACACTGAACGCTGTGAATTTACCTGTATTCCACAAGTTTTAATATGTAGTGTTTTAATTATGTTCTGTTCTAAATATTATAAATTTTCATTGTCATAAATTCTTTTACCTAGAAGCTGTTAGATGCATGTTAAATTTCACATATATGTACCAAAAATATTTATTTATCTTTTTGTGCTTGTCTTTGACTAATAGTTGCTTTTTTGGAAACCTTAGTTTAGCCTTTTCTTTCTGCTAAACAATTGTTGCTCAGGCATCAGACAAAACTCTTTGTTTCTGCCATCTTCTTGCAGTGGTTGTTTGGTGGAGAGGGGAGCTCACGTTTGTAGTCACTTCCTGAAAGCTTAGCAGTGCATTAATTGCAACATGACTTATCCAAGACTAATGGTTCTGTAGCAGGACAGCACTTCAAAGAATCAAGTCCATGATGCAGCTAGAGGTGGAAATCTCAAGGCCTCACTCTTAAAAATAAACTCACAACCAAGGACCATTTGGAATTTGAGGGAAACTCCTTATGAAAGAGGGACACCATGACAATAAATAAAAAGAATGGTCTTAAGAGAAATAGATATTATAAAGAAAAGATGCCACAAAAAGTTCTGTGAGTACAGATGAACTGTATGCTATAGAAAATGAAAAGAGATTAAGAGCTCTTGAAAATCAAAACTGAGTACCAAACTGAATCAAGCCATTTGTGCATGGGTTAGGATAGAAAGCTGGAAAAGTGTACTAAAAATTAGAATCCAAAGACAGAAAGTAGGGAATAAAAAGAATCACTCAATAAAATCTGAGATCTGACTGACAAAATTTCCAGAATGAGAAAGCAGAGAAAGTCAAAAGGAGTAGTTTTAAAAGAAATAAAGTAAGGAAATTTCTCAGAGCTAAAGGACAAGGACTTTTAGATCAAAAAGGTCAGTTAGACGCCAGGCACAATGAATATCAACGTACATTATTATTATGAGATTCTAGAACATCAAGTATGAAGAGAACATTTCCAGATATTCCAAATGAATAAAAGGTGAGATCAAATGGGACAAATGTTAGAATGTACGTGATGTCTCAGAAATTTTATGAAATCATTTAAAATCTGAAAGTCTATAGTTAAACAAAGTGTGAGGTTCTCTATAATTACTTGAGATTATGCTGCAGAGATATAAAAGAGTAAAGATGTGGGATCTAAAAAATAAAAGAAGGGTTTCATGAAGAGAACAGCTGAGGAAAAGTGTCCTGATGACAAGGTGGCCTGTCTAGAGAGAAACAACCCGCACTTTGGCAGGAAGGTAAAAGTAAGGGGGGGTCTCACAGAAAAAGAGGAGCACTTGATAATAAATACACACACACACATATGCTGGAGCTAAAAAAATAAATTAAGAAAGATATTGCAGGAAGAAAAGAAAAATAATTAAACATTTCAAGAAGAAAAAAAAGCTGGGCAACTCAGCAAAGAACATCATTGCATAGACATGATAACTGATTGCTGACTTAACTATTTCTGTATCTTGAGAGGATAGAAGAAGGAGGGTAGAGGACTGGCGAAAGAATCTAACCTAAAAAAGTAGAAAGTAAAGAGTAAACACTGAAAACTAATAACTGAAGTAAGTAGCATTATAAGACCTAACTTAGAAATCTGAGTTGGCTCTGGCCAGTTGATGCAGTGTTGACCCAGTGTGCTGAAGTACCAGGTCCAATCCCTGGTCAGGGCATGCATGAGAAGTGACCATCTGCTTCTCTTCCCCCCCCCCAACTCCCTCTCCCTCACCTCTCTTTCTTCCTCTCCTGCAGCCAATGGCTTGGTTGGTTTGAGCATTGGCTTCAGACGGGGGTTGGGGTGGATCCTAGTCAGGGCACATGTAGGAGTCTGCCTCCAATCTCCCCCGCTCTCACATAAAAAAAAAAAATCTAAGAGTTAAATCTGGTTTTCATTGAGCAACAGAACCAGAATAAGGAGGTATGGAATACAGGATGGCTATTTGCATTGTAAGAATATCTCTTGTAATATTTTAAAACATGTACATATTTTAAATTGATAGAATTTAAATAAACACATGTAAATGGCAAAGAGAGTAATGCAAATTCAAGCACAACAGTAATAAAACACATGAACCTTCAGATGAATGACATTCCAACAATAAGATATGAATTTTTACTTAAATATTTAGAAAAATATTTTAATATCCAATAATAGCAAGGTCACAGAGATATGCATGTCTTCAGGTAGTAATGCCAGATTTAAATGAAAATAATCTTTCTGGATGGTAACTTGGTAATTTGTGCTATCCAAATAGCTACTTCCTTTGACAAAGTAATTTCATTTTATTCTAAGGAAATAATAAAAATGAACATTAATATTAATGTACAACAACTGGGGTGTATGTTCTTATGTAAATTATGGAGGATTCTTATGTATATAATATAGCTATTCAAAAACTGTTCCTCAGTCATTCAAAGAATTTCTACAGCTTATTCTTTTTAGATTCTTATATTGTATATAAAGTGGTATATTATATAAAAGAAAACTGTAATAAAGATGAATATAGTTAGTAAATCCCAGAGCAATAAAAAAATTAAATAAGAAAATATAGCTAATAAGCCAAAAACGTTTAAAAAGAAAGAAAACTCAATCCAAAAGAAGGCATAGAAAGTAGAACAGAGAACAGATGGGACAAGTGAGAAGAAGCAAGAATAGTAAATTAAATCATCATGTTGATGATTCAATTAAAATAACTTTCTAATTAAAATATATGCTATCTACTACAAACCAAACACATTTTAAATATAAACACACAGATTTGTTACAAGTAAAAGGATGAAAGAACAATATAATATTTTAGAACCTAAGAGTAGGAAGCTGGAATTGATACATTAATACCAGACAAAATAGCCTTCATGACAAGAAATAGTGCCAGATATTAAAATGCTATGACACTCAGATATGAGTGAATTTTTGAAGAAGACATGTATAACAATGCTAGTCAACAAAGTTTCAAAATACATCCATCAAAAACTGGTAGTATAGAAAAGAGAAATACACAAATTCATAATTATAGTTGGAAATATCAATACTCCTTTGCTAGAAAAGTAAATAAAAAAACAATAAGGGTATAAAAACCTTGAACAACACTATCAGCCAGCTTGACTAAATTGTCATATGTGGGATACTTTAACCAAAGATGCAAAATAACACGTTCATTTGAAGGCCACTTGAAGCATTCAGCAAAATATTTACTGAGTTGTAAAGTAAGTTTCAATAAATATAAAACTGCTGAAATCATACCAGTTATGTTCTGTGGCTACAGTGAAATTAAATTAGAACTCAAAAGCAAGCATATATATATATATATATATATATATTTTTACAGGGACAAAGAGAGAGTCAAAGAGAGGGATAGATAGGGACAGACAGACAGGAATGGAGAGAGGTGAGAAGCATCAATCATTAGTTTTTCGTTGCCATTGCAACACCATAGTTGTTCATTGATTGCTCTCTCACATGTGCCTTGACCACGGGCCTTCAGCAGACTGAGCACCCCCCTTGCTGGAGCCAGCAACCTTGGGTCCAAGCTGGCGAGCTTTTTGCTCAAGCCAGATAGGCCCCGCGCTCAAGCTGGCGAGCTAGGGGTCTCGAACCTGGGTCCTTCTGCATCCCAGTCCGATGCTCTATCCACTGCGCCACCGCCTGGTCAGGCACAAACATATATTTTTAAATAATTAAATATTAAAAAATTAGTAGGTCCAAGCAGAATTCAAAAACACTCGGTGGGAAACACTAGGTAGATAATAATGAAAATATAGCCCATCAAGTTTGTGGGAAGCAGCTGAAATAGTGTTTAAAGGGAAAATTACTTCAAATTCTTCTGTTATAGGAAAACAAACAAACAAACAAACAGAAAACCAACAATATATGTTTCTCACTTTAAAGAAACTAGAGAAGCAAAATTGAATTGAAAATGTAAGTAGAAGAAAGAAAATAATAAAGACTGAAAAATCAAAGAGAAAGAATATGAACAAACAATAGGCAAAAGTCAAGAACACTAAAAAGTGGTTCTTTTAAACGATCAGTAAAATTGATAACTGTAGCAAACTAATCAAGAATAAAAGAGAGAATTTGAAAAATTATCAATATCAGGAATAAAAAAAATCCCAAACTAAAAGATATCACTACAAATACTACATACATTAAAAAGGATAAGACAATATTGGGAACAACATTAGGCCAATAAATTTAACAATTTACATAAAATGAATTAGATGGCTTAGAAAACAAATTACCATAACTGATGTAAGAGGAAGGAGAAAAAGCAAATAGTCCTGTATCTATTAAAGATACTGAATTTTTTTTTTTTTTTTTTTTTTTTTTTTACAGGGACAGAGAGAGAGTCAGAGAGAGGGATAGATAGGAACAGACAGACAGGAATGGAGAGAGGTGAGAGCATCAATCATTAGTTTTTCGTTGCCATTGCAACACCTTAGTTGTTCATTGATTGCTTTCTCATATGTGCCTTGACTGCGGGCCTTCAGCAGACCGAGTAACCCCTTGCTCAAGCCAGCAACCTTGGGTCCAAGCTGGTGAGCTTTTTGCTCAAGCCAGATGAACCCATGTTCAAGCTGGCGACCTTGGGGTCTCAAATCTGGGTCCTCCGTATCCCAGTCCGACACTCTATCCACTGTGCCACCGCCTGGTCAGCAAAGATATTAAATTTTTTATTGAGACCTTTCCCAGAAAGAATAACCCAGGTCAAATGGCTTCACTGCTGAGTTCTATAAAATATTTAAAGAGGAAATAGTAACAATTTTACACAAAATCATTCAGAAAATAGAGAAGAAAACTTTTTCCAACTCATGTTATAAGGTCAGCTTTCCCTGACAACAAAAGCTAACAAAGACATTACAGAAAAATTACAAGACAATATTTGTCATGAACATGAATATCTTTAGCAAATGTAGCAACCTATAAAAAATATAATACAGCATGACCAAGTGATATTTATCCCAGGAAATGCAAGGTTGGCATTATATTAAAAAGTCATTTAATTGCAATCTTATTAACAGAATAAAAAGAAAATTGAATTATCATCTTGAAGATGAAAAAACAAAGCATTTGACCATATGCATAATTTATTTATGCTTAAAAAGAGAACTAGGAATGGAAGGACACTTTCTTAACCTAATATAGGGCATCTATGAAACCTCAGAACTAAACATCATACTTGATGGTGAAAGACTGAACATATCTCCTCTAAGATCAGGAATAAGACAAGAATGTACACTATCACTATTTCTATTCACCTTTCTACTATATCATAAAATACACTGAAAAAATATCCTAGAGAGCCAGCACAATGAAGCAAGACGAAAAATATAAAAGGAATATAGATTGGAAAGGAAGAAATAAAACTTTATTTTCAGGCAATATGAGCATATCTAGAATATCCTAAGGACAACATCAATATACAGAATTTGCATTTCTATACACTAAAATAGCTGGAAAATAAGGTTTTAAAAATTACTATTATAACAGCATCAAAATCATAAATACTTAGGGATAAATTTAACAAATTATGAAAATATCTATAAACTATATCCCAATGTTATTTAAAATGCAGAGAAAAAATATTAAAAATGTATAGCAGAAGATTCACAGTGGTACTATCACTGTGTAATATTATGGATACTTTTTATTTTCTTAATACTTTCTATACTTCCCAAATTATATGCAATACCACCATTTTTACTATTTGAAAAAAAATTAAAGAAAAACGCCCAAAGATTTTGGCCTTGTTCTGGGAGAAAGAATAAATTCTTGTAATTTTCTGAGCTATAGGAGTGTCTTTGTTGGTTGGCCCTGATAGTTTATGCTAATAAAGTGACTCATCATAGCTCCTTCAGAATGGTCATGCGGGGAAGACCATGTGATTAGAGGGTTGGGGGTCTGAGCCTTGATGTGAGCCTGACTTTCTGACCTCAGGGGAGGGAAAAAGGGGCTACAGACTGAATTCAATCAAATAGCCAATGTTTAGCCCTAATGAAACTCTAATAAAAATGCCATTCAGTGTAGCTTTCTGGTTGGTGAATACATTGATGTGCTGAGTGGGTGACACACACTAATTCCAGGAGGGGAGGGCATGGGACCTCTGCATCCAGGGCTCTCCCACACCTTGCCCTGTGCTCCGTTCACTGGCTGCTCCTGATCTGTGTACTTTATAATAAAACTGTAGTCATAAGTGCTTTCCTGAGTTCTCTGGCTGGCTAAGGTGAGAATGAATTGCAGTAATCCCATTTGGTGCCAGAAGAGTTGGAACAGGAGAGAAAAGAAACAATATTATCAATGCTCTTCCTGGTATATCGTCTTGAGAAAGTGAAACTAAAGAAGGAATAAACAAAAGGGACTATATAAAAATAAAATGTTTTAGCTCAGCAAAGGAAACCATCAATAAAACGAAGAGACAATCACCTGAATGGGAGAACATTTTTCCAATGATACATCTGATAAGGGGTTAATATCCAAAATTTATAAAGAACTCATATTACTCAACACCAAAAAAATCTCCAAACAATCCAATTAAAAAATGAGCAGAGGAACTGAATAGACCCTTCTCCAAAGAGAACATATAGAAAACATCCATATAAAGAGATGCTGACCATCACTAATCATCAGAGAAATGCAAATCAAAGCCACAATGAGATAACACCTTGCACCTGTCAGAATGGCGATCATCAACAAATTCAGTGAAAATCAGTTGATTAATCGACCCACATATGACAAGTTTTGGTGAGGTCATGGAGAAAGGGAACCGTCATATATTGTTGGTGGAAATGCAGATTTGTGCAACCACTATGAGAAACAGTACAGAGTTTCCTTTAAAATTTCAAAATGGCCTGCCCTGTGGTGGCGCAGTGGATAGAAATGTCGACCTGGAACACAGACGTCGCCAGTTCAAAGACCTGGGCTTGCCTGGTCAAGACACATACAGGAAGCAGCTAGTAGGAGTTGATGCTTCCTGCTTCTCATCCCTCTTTCCCTCTCTTTCTCTCTCTCTCTTCTAAAAATCATTAAAATAAAAAAAAAACTATAAAATTTAAAAATGGGACTGCCTTATGACCCAGCAATTCTACTCCTAGGGATTTATCTAAAGAAACCCAAAACACTAATATGCACCCTTATGTTCACTGCATTATTATTTACACTAGCCAAGATATGGAAGCAACCCAAGTGCCCATAAATAGACAAGTAGATTTAAAAAATATATTAGTATAAAAAAAGAATGAAAATCATTTGTGACTGCAAGGATGGACAGAGAGGGTATTATTCTAGGTAAAATAAATTAGTCAGAGAAAGACAAATACCATATGATTTCACTTATGTATGGAACCTAAAGAACAAAGTAAATAAAACTGAAACAGACTCATAGATACAGGGAACAAACTGGTGGTTGCCAGAGGGGCAGAGGTCCAGGGACTGGGTGAAAGAGGCGAAGGAACTGAGAAGTACCAATTGGTAGTCACAAAACATTCACAGGATTGTGGAGCAGAACATAGAAAATAATGTCACTAATGTTGCAAAGGCTATGAATGGTGCCAATTGGGGAACTGAAATATTGAGGGGAACACAATGTAAAGTATATGACTGTCAGACCACTGAGCTGTACACCTGAAACCAATACAAAATAAAATTGAAAGAAAAAAAGTTTTCAGACCACAATTAGAATGAAAAATCTTAATCAATTTAAAGTTTATAAAAACTAAATGAACTAAAACCCAATCTATTTTTTAAATATATTTTAAAATTAAAATTTAGCCTTTGTTTTTGACTAAATTTTCATGGCTTTTTCCCTATTAATCTGAATTAGTAGTTTATCAAACGAGACTGAGTTGTCATGTATCATTGATGTATAAGAAAAAACTTCTAATATTTTTCTTCAAGCAAACAAGAAGTTCAAAAGGTTTCATTCAATTACAATGCCCACCTCCCAAAACACATACAATCTTTCTAAATAATAAACAAAAAATTTTGCTTTAAGAAACATTTTTATGAAAGAAAATTGTTACAGACTACAGGGCACTAACGAGAAATATAACTACTCAATTCATCTTGAGGTCCTAGATGGGATTCAGAAAAGAGAAACTACATTAATGGAAAAACAAATGCAAGTTGAATAAAGTCTCTAGTTTAGTTGACTATGGTACCAACGTTACCATCCTGTCCTTGATCACATGATGTGGTAAGATACACACTGGAGAAGCCAGTATAGGATACAAAGGAGCTGTGCTATTTTTGCTACTTTTCTGTAAGTCTAAAATTAAAAGTTGAAAACAAGGAAACATTTCTAGCCCACATTAACATTTTCACATTTTTAAGAAGCAGCTTGTATTGGAAAGAGGAAAGTTCATTTTAAGAAGTTACTACAGGTCCTGGGATGTCAGTGAAATAAATGGTAGTCCTGCAAATTATAACACCTGTCATTTTTACATATCATTTCTTATTATAAAAGTAATATAATCACCATTCAAACACTGTGGAAAGCATCTGCAAATTCCCACAACAATTAACAAACCATTGCTAGGGTTTTGCTAGCATCGCTCTTGTTTTTTTTTGGAAAAGAATTCAGATGCTATCTTATATGTAAAGCTGGTATAGAATTCAGCAGCGGTCATGTCTAACTTATAATATTCCTACAATTATGTCTACTGCTTAATATTAATATGCTTGCCAGAAAAGCAATAAAATTAACAGCATGGCACTTTTTCCAACAGGGCAAAGTAACTTATTTAGAATGCTTCCCAACCACATTTGTGACAAGCTTTAATAGGTAGAAGTTAGAAATTTATCTCTTTGTTTTGATGGTCTCATAAAATGAGATCCCATTATATTTGAGCCTGGGCAGGCTGAGCCTCTCCATGAAGAAACAGCAGTTTGGACTGCTTAACACCACCAAGACTGAAGAAAATACGGGTCATGAGCTCCCTGAACCAGCTACCTTCTTGGGAAGGGATCATAGAGGTCAGCAGGCCACCTGTTCGTCTGCCACTTTTGAGGTTATATTAAAAGGCATATGAATAATATATAATACAACATCAGTTACATTACTAAGGTAGTATAGACACCGTTATGACACCAGGATGTTTTGTGAGGTTTGCAAAGTAAGAACAGCTTTTGCCGCTAAATGCAGATATTATACACAAAGAAACATTTTTCCCCCTGATGCAATTAGTTTATCATTGAGGCTTCACACTATCTACCTCCTCACCTACAACAGATGTGGCAACAGCCTTGGTTGCTCTGCAATGTTTCCAAGCAAAAATAAAAAATAAAAAACTTGACAGAAACTGTACATAATTCATAGTGTAATAGCTAAAAACAAAGAGGTTATGCTGTAAGTGCTAACTTCTTCCTGCCTTTCATTTCTAATTACAGAGCCTACCATGGGATTTACAATTCTTAGTCATTTCTTCCTTTATCCCCTGAGAGAAAGAAAATATTCCAAATTGCAGAACCACGGTTGTTCACACTGCTGAGGACCCTCTCCAGAGAGCCCAGACACTCCCTTCCTCCAAGTCAAGGAGAGAGGTTCTAATAAATCTCTGCAACAATTCAGTCAATGCTGAATTCTGATGATTAGTCTGAAACTTAATTGTACTTGTTTCCCCTCCAGCCCAATCGATAGCTCCTTCCACGGAGCTTGTTAGAAGCTGATTGTTATATACTTGGCAACTGCTTCACCCTCAGGGAAAACAAAGAAAAGTGATACTCTAATTGCAGAGGGACAACTCTGGGTCAGTGAGCAACGCAAATGTTTTCCCAGTTAGCCAAATTTTGACAAGCCTCCTTCGGTTGGTGGGAAAAACCTTTCAGAGACTTTCTGCAGTATTTAGAGAGTGAATGTCCAGCAGGACCTCTTTGAAACCTGGTGGTATTAGCACACAGGCAACAAGACTCTGACCCCCACTTCCCACCCTGAGAAAACCCCAGTTGTAAGCACCTAACTGTAACCCAAAGAGGCTCCTCCACAGGGTTAAGAGCTCTTCATTGATTTGGAGCAGCACCACTGAGCAGGATAGGATCGGCATTCTTATTGCAAAAGTCAAGCTCCTGTTTGATGTCTTCAGAGATGTCTTGCCCTTTCCTACCTATTCAGATTCTAGCAACATCCTTTCTGCATCTGGATACACAATTAGTTTCCACAAGTATCTGCCATGGTTGGGCTTCATGCTGCTCAGACCGCTGGTGGATACTGTCACCACTCAATCCAGTGCTTTCAGTTCCATGCCCCGCTATACTCTGTGAGTTACATAAAAAGGTATATTTTCTCAGCTATCCTTCCTCTCTTTCAACACAGGATTACTGCAAAAGTGGCAAAAAAGTGGGGAGAGGGAAATTACATGTCAGCTGCTCATGCTGTTGACTAGAACAAGCCAGTTCCACTCAAAGTATGGTCAGATCACCACCAGCAGCAACACTTGGAAGCTTGTAAAACTGACCATTTGTGGGCCCGATCTAGGATTCAGTACGTCAGACTCTCTGGAGAACTGGGGGTCGGGGGAATGTGTGGAGCTTGGGAAAATGAGTTTTAACAAGGTCGTCAAAAGATTCTGCTTCATACTAAAGTTTGAGAAGCAGTGGGCCCAACAAGCTAAAATCACTACAACTACAATCTGGGACTTCTATTCACCTCTTCTCTCTATCCTTTCCTTTGTCTCAATGACCTGAGCTTTGGAAGTACCTGAGGAGGTATGAACAGGGCTCAAGCATCAATCTTGTTATCTTCTGCAGAACCCTTCATAGTTACACCTCGTAAGTGCTTGTAGACTGATTAGTCCAATTCCACAGAGGATTTCCTAAGCTTATCACACAACCTGGTGAAGGCAACTATGTTAAAACACCAACCAACCAGAAAACCAGTTCACAATTGGGGATTTAAAAAGCTGAGAAATAGGAATAGCAAGCATACCATAACAGGGTGGAAGAGTAATACACAAATAAATCTTACGTGCATAGTATGGGCCTGTGGTACAGGGACACAGAGTTTTAGAGATGAGTGGGCGGGAAGCTGAAGAAGAATTTTTCCCTCCTATCCTTTACAGAATGGTATGACTCCATAGTTTTGGACACTATCTTACACAGCCAGACAATTAATCAAGTTTGCCAGGAATGAAACTGCTGGCCAGACCTCTGATAGAGGTTAGTAAGGTCTCTTTTGCAAACCTTAGAAAAAAATACTTTATTCCCAGAGCCTGAGATTTCTAATGCAACTGTTCAAAGATTTGAAGACTTTTCTTGGCTCAAGTGCCTGTATTAACATGAGACAGGTGGGGAAAGGAGAAAGATTCAGAACAGAAACAACTTGAAATTTTCACAACATTCCTCAGTTAGTGGAGACAGAAAAAAACATTCTTTGGCTGGTGGTTTGAGTGTCAAGTACTATTGCTTGCGTTTTGTCTTTTGAAATTATGCGTAGCTTCCTTTCTTAATATTGTTTCTATCATTCCTGCCCTCATGACCAGGATTCCACAGCACTCTATGTTTGTTTGTTTGAACATTGTTATTACTCAGTTAGCAGAGGAAAACCAGCTTTGACTGTGACATTAAATTAGCTACCTTTCGGATTTACCACCATCCCTAAGACTTAGAAGTTACAGAGACTATTATTGAGACAGGTGCTTATTTCCAAATGTGTAGTTTGTTTCTTTTTCCAAGCTAACTCCCCCCCACACACACACACACACATATAAACTATCCTGGTGAAGTGAAAGCTGAAAAATGTGTTTGAGTATAAATAGCTCTTGTTGAAATGTTCCAATTATTTTTACTGTATCAATAAACTATGTTTGGATTTTAGTAGATAAATTATTTTTCACATCTACTTAGAAATATTTAAAGATTAAATGTTTTTCAGAGGCGGAAAGTAAAAGGGCTCATACATATATACATATATGAGGAGCCAGCCTGAGCCCCCAGAGTTCTAGGTCAATTCTGAAGGTGGTTCCATTCATCATTTACTCACTGATTCATTCAACAACTGTTATTGGGCATCTACCATGTGCCAGGAGCATCTAGGAATGGACAGACAGAGGGCTTACAGCTTGCAGTCTACTGGCGGTGACAAGTGTTAGCTAATGAGAAGAGGAGACAAATGACTGTGCGTTGAGAAGAGCTCTAGGCAAACGAAAAGGAATGATGAACTACTGTGACAGCAGTGCCCGATTTAAATTGGTGATATCTGAGCAAGTGACACACAGGGAAGACTGAGGGGATAAGTAAGAGTTTACCAGGTGAAGACTGGTAGGCCATGCACCAAGGCCACGGAGCAGGGATGATATAGCATAGAGGAGGCTGTGTGGCCGGAGCAGCCGAGCCCAGGAGGGTGGCAGGGATGCAGAAGGCTCGCAGGCAAGGCTAGCTCACGTAGGGCCTCATGGTTGGTGTCAAGGACTCCAAACTTTCTAAGTGGGTGGGAAGCTACTGAAAGGTCTTGAAAAGGGATATGATCACATTTTTGCTTTAAAACCATTACTGTTGCCACAAGGTAGGGACTTGATTGCAGGGTGCCCAAGTGGATGTAGGAAAACCAAGGGACCACACTATGATCATTCAGACAAAAGAAATTAGAGGCTGGCCGAGGAAAGAGTCAGGGGAACCAGAAAGAAGTGAGTATATCCTACAAATAAACAGAAACTAATAATGAATAGGATTTAGAGACTGACGGAATGCGAGAGCTGGCGATCAGGGAGGTGTCTGTCCTGACTGAGAGGATGGAGGAAGCAAGCACAAAAGGACAATCAGTTTGGGGAGCTGGATGATGAGTCTGATTTGGGCCATACTGAACTTGGGGTCTGTGTAAGACAGAATAGTGATATCAAATAGGACCCTGGAGCTTTGAAGAAAGTCAGGATGGAAGTATAACCTTGGGTTTTATCAGCGTGTGGATGACAGCTGAAGCCAAGTACATGACGAGAGGGTCTGCTAGTGATGGAGTGCAGGAGAGAAGGGGCCCAGACCAAACCCACAAGGACTCTCAGGGTTACTGACTAGGAGAAGCAGAAAGAAAACAGAAAAGCACGATGAAACAGAAGCCAAGAGGAAGGGGGGGACAAGTCAACAAGACAAGTGTCTTTGCGATGTCAAGAGGAAAACTGGAAGTGGCAACATGGAGAGCGTGGAACCTTGTGGGAGCAGTTTCAGTAAAGCACTGAGCAAGCTGAGAATTCAGCAGGAGAGAGCCAATGACTGCCCCTGCCGCAAGGGCCACAGTCAAGGGCGGGTTTCTAACATGGGGGGGCCTACAGAATCTTTAAGGGGGGGAAAGATCTAGTAACATGAAAACCAATTCCAGGAGATGAAGTGAGATCCTGACCTGGTGGAAGACCAGGATCCAGACAGCTCTTTAAAAGGTAGAAGGATTCTTCTTCACCACAAGAGAAGGGCATAGAGAAGAGGTAGACAGGAAGGTGGGAAGCTGGGGGCATTCTGGTTTGAGGGCTGCATAAGGTAAAATCTGTATGAGGCTCATAAGGTAAAATCATGTTGTGGGGATGGGAGCAGTGGGTTGGGGACAGGAAGAAGAATGTGAGGGAGGTCCTGGGATAGGGAGGAAGAAGAGTTGATGGCAATGTGAGCACACTGGGGACGTGTAGGAGTGCTAGAGGGGTGCTGAGGCCAGGTGAAAGCTGCTGGCTTACAGGGCAGTCTGCCGTGGCGGCATGACTCTGCTTAGGAACTCCTCAGAGCCATTCTCGCCAGTTACCCAGGGCAAAAGGGGCAGTCTTCAGCTTTAATCTGGTTTCCTGGTAGTAAAAGTACATGTTTTGCAAGGCTCAAAAGTAAAATAACTTTCTTCTACTCTAACAACCAAAATAAATAAATAAATAAAATCTCAGAATATTACTATAAATAACTCATGATTGTAAAAATAACAATAAATTACCCCCAATAAATTACTTTAGAGTACAATTATTCCTGGTGACAGTTGGGCAGGAGGCGGAGGGGCTTTGGGAGAAAAGGAGAGAAGGGACTAGGGAGGGCAAGGCATAGATAGATTAACTTGCATTGGCCTGGATAACATTTTCTTAGAACTAAATTAATCTTTAATAGGTACAAAGCTTTCCATTCTACAGGGAAACATATAAAAAAATCCAGCAGACCATTTACAGTCTTAGAAACAGTATCCCTTACCTAGAATACCAGCAGAGCTCAAGGGATCTCAAACTGACCTTGTGTTTGCAGCTTTGTGAGTTGCAAGGAGTTAATTTGTTCAGTAAAAGTAATATTTGCCTAACTTGCCTAAATTTGCATCTCTGGGGAACACAATTTCTAATTATTTTCCCTCTACCATATGAAAGCTAATGGTAACAAAGAGCCTGAGTTTTTTCTTCTATTAATATCAGATTAGTTCTTTCCTATTCATCTAAAACTGATGCTATCCTGCCTCTCTATACCATTTTTGTTTTTCTTCTTTTGAGCAGAGATGTAATAAAATACCTTTTTTCTTTCCTTTTTTTTTAATTGGGGTGACACTGGTTAACACAATTATACAGGTTTTCAGGTACCCAATTCTACAACACATCTCAGTACACCATACTGTGTGTTTGTTCACCCCGCCTCCCACCCCCCCAAGTGAAACCTTTGTCCATCACCATTTATAAATGACCTTCTCAGCAGTCCAGAGGTCATGCATAATAGCAGGGAGAAGCTACATTCCTCTCCAAACTATTCATAGACTGAATCCAATCTTCACTTGTCACTTTTCCTGGCACTTCTATATATAAAAACCTTCCCTTAAAATAATATTCATAAAAGCTATGTTTAATAAACAAATTCTTTACAATAAATGTTTACAGTGACTAATATTAATGTGAAACCACGGTGTGGTTTGATTTGCTTTCCTGAGAAACTTCCCATGTATAATTTCTCCAAAAGTTCAAAGAGTAAAAAAATTGACACATATGGAAGCAGCCTTCCCTCCTTAGGCTCTGCTTCTAAGAGCCATCAAAGGGGGTCTTTGGGTTATGACAGTCTCGACATACAATGTTTCAAGTTTATGATGCTGACTCCCATAAAAACTTTAAAAATTGAGGCATGAGTGTTTCAGCTTATCCCTTTAGTGTCATACTTACAGACTACATGGGTGAATTAGTTTGGTTGTGCGTGGCAGAAGAACACACAGTAATGTGGAGTATGAGTGAGGGAGTTGGTGTCGCCCAGTGCGCTTACCAAAGCCATTTTGGACTATTAAAAGCACAAGTGTTCCATTCATGTTAGGCTAGGGTGTGTTCCGACTTACACCAAAATTTGGGTAAAGTCACTGTCGTAGGAATGGAACTGTGTCATAACCTGAGGACCCCCTGTATTTCCAATTACCCTTCGTATCTGAAGGATCTGAAATGTTAGTTTAAAATCTAATTGGTGGAGGAATTTCTCTTTTACTTTTAGAGTCTTGTGAATGAAACAAGTCACTTGTTTGTTCTTAGGATAATGGAATAAGTAGCCAGGGTGTAAAAAAACAAAAGGTCAAAGTTATTGCTTTAGTTTATCAATTGGATTTTCTTTTAGAAAATCATGTTGGTTAAGGAAATTTTAAAATGTGTGTGGGTTGGAAAGATTCATTCCAATCTATGTAAGCTGCCTGCATACACTGACTGGCTGTGGAGTAACATAAAAATTCAAAAGTTAACACTATTTGTGGGGATGAGCTTTAAAAAATAGGGAGCACAAAGGCAAAGAATGTTGTCCCCAGTTGTGATTATTTCGGACTCTAGCAGCTGGTAAGCACACAGTTAAAAGAAATAAGCTATAAATCAAAAGAAGCCTTCCTAGAATTATACCTTTTGGGTTTCAAAAATTGCAATTATCCCTATCCACTTGATTTCTCATACTTACATGACAGAACACATACATGTCATGGATCAAAACTCAACTTCTCCTCTTGATAAGTTACTCAATTCACTTTATGAGTCTTTGTTCCAACAGACTTCAAAATAATCTACTTTTTGTTGTTAAAGTTTAGCATCAATAACATTTCCAAATTAAGTTCAAGGTCATAATCCTACCTCCATTCTTCATTCTCTTCCTCTATGCACTTAAATCTTTGGATAACCTTTTCATTATGGGAAAGTTTATGTTTTTACTCTCCCTACTCCTGCACAGAAATGCCACAGTAAGGTGAGGATATGGTGAAGATCCTACAACATACCTTTTCTTAGTTTAATGACTGAAATAAAACCTCTAGAAGGCAGATACCATGCTTATTCTACTTGTATACTGCGGACTTAGCAGAACATCACTAAAAGGGAGCTGGAGTGTCGAGGATAGTGATGAAGACCGCCTTCATTCGAGTCACTTGCGCCAAAAGATAGTCACTGTTCTTTGCTTATTTTATAAACTAATGGTGCCACATTCTCAACTGGGCTTCCTTTCTAGGAGCAATATTGGAAATACGAAGGCGTTAGTGTGCTCAGGCTGTCATAGAAAATCCCACAGACTGGGTGACTTAGACAACAGATATTTATTCCTCACAGTTCTGGAGGCAGGAAGTCCAAGATCAAGGTGCCAGTGAGGTAATGAAGCCTCTTCTCTTGGCTTATAGGAGGCTGTTTTTTGCTGTGTGCTCACATGACCTCTTCTTTGTGTGAACAGAGAGCAAGCAAGCTCTCTTCTTATAAGGACACCAATCCTATTGGGTCAGGGACTCACCCTTATGACTTTATTTCACCTTAATTACTTCCTCAGAAATCCCACCTCCAAATTCAGTGACACTAGCGGTAAGAACTTCAATATATTAATTTTGGGAGACACACTAAGTCAATAACAGTGAGAAAGAAGAGGAAAGTGATAAAATAATGCTGCATTTTTTTCTAACATCTGTGTCAAAACTTTGTCATGTATTTATGCTATCATATATATACATCAATTTCATGCTTCTCTCTCTGTCATCGTTAGCTTCTTTCTTGGGCTCCTTACCTATATCCTACTCCCTTCTCTAAACCATAAAGATATATTACCATTTGAGAAAAATAAAACAACTGTGCAAAAAAGTACAATGTGGGTAATATATTTTAATTTTAAAATTAAAAGTTAGTTTAGCTAACTTTAAACTAAAATAAAAAATAGACCCTGTTGAAAGAATGGCTCTTCAGAATCTGTCCTGCACCCAACTCTATCTATTTACTGGACTGTATGAAACATCCATTCTAGTTTTTAGGCCATGGTATTTTTTGTTTTTGTGCTATTCATAAATCAGTATCAACCAAAGAACCTAACTAAAGCTCAATATAAATAATAAAAGTTGGGACACATTTTAGTCACAACCTTAAATGAACTAATTTGGGGCATGGAGGCCCTTGTTACCAGTCTGTTAACTTAGCACCTTATGGCAATTAAGTTTAGATAAATCAGTGCTGATGATACAGCTACTAACTACATTGACCTAAAATGTGTAACATGGCTGTCATCTTTCTGTCACAGTGCTTGGTACGACAAGCTGGCTGGAATAATAACAATAGTGATAAGGCATAAGATAACAGCAACTGGTTGTTTATTACTGATTGTTTCTATTAATTTTAAAGAAATTTTATAGGATTTTTGGCTTAATTCTAAATTTATGAACTTGGATACACTGAATATTCTTCTGGCTAAATATAGCTGATTACTAACATATTTTTTAAGTTGTTGCAAAAATATACACATGAAACTCCATGACTAGCTCAGGAGATGCCTCTTCCTTGTAATTTAATATTATTCCACTAAAAAGCATGACAAAAAAACTAGGTGCTTTTGAGTTCTTTATATCTCACCCATAGTTCACAAAACCTACCATCAGTTTTAAACTTTGTAATGCCAGTTTTAAATAACAATGTAGACACATTTTTCCCAACATTACTAAGCATTCTGTCAACCACATGAAGGCAGATCAAGTCTGGACTGACTCTGCAAAGTTGCCCAATTCAGCACTCACAGACAGTAACAAAATCATGGACACACCACCCTAGGGTAGTGGCTCTCTTTGAAAGTCCATCAGACAAGAATATTCCATAATGTCTTCTAGATACCCATTTCTATTCTACAAACCTCTAAAATATGGAAATGTTATTTCCCCACTTGAATTCCTCTGCTATAATTCACTTTGTTCTCGATGAAGATTAAAAACATCAGTCCTCATCTCATCTCTGTTCAGGATCAAAGAATCTAGCATCTTTCCCATGGCTTTTTAACAGGTACACATCCTTTTCTCTTTTTGCTCTGTCAGGACTTCCTGAATTCTAGGTTTTGTTCTTCCACACACTTCCATTCCTTTTCAAAGATCTCATATGATTCTCCCCATTAGACAGGAAGCTACTCAAGAGTGGGGACTATATTTGCCTTGTTTATCTCTGTATTCCTCATTCTCAGCAAAGGACCTAGTGTATAAGAAGTACTAAATAAATATTTGTTAAAAGAACAAATAATATAAAAATAAATAAAAAGAGAAAGACCCAAGCTCTTTTCCTCCTTCCCTTCTCACTTCACTAAAGAATGAACTCAAGTGAATTTTAGCTACGGCATTCAAGATTGAGTGCTGGCTGAGCAACGATGCCATGTTAGATCCAGCACAGCTGACTAGCATATATTACTCTAGAGAGACCTTTGAAGGGATGGAAATAGACCAATTCCATGGTCTACACAATGTTATTCCTTCCTATTGTACTACTTGACTCCTGGCAATTCAATTTATCTGATAGCTCACTGGTGTCTACTCCTGATTCTAAATGACATATCCTAGTCAACAGAGGGAATTTATTATTGCACAACTCAGAGAAATCTAAGTTATGTAGATGCTGCTGGGCATGTGATTAATTTTCATCTGTCTTCTACCATGAGTTTGCTCCACTGTGCTTATAATTATAATTGCCACTTTTATTTAATAGCAACAGGGCTAGCAACATAGTTTGCCCAGCATACAGGAACTGGAGTGATAGCACAGCATCCACAGCTAGAAGAATGGGAATGAAAGGGGTCACCTGGACTCCAGAGACCTGGTTTTCAGTTACTTGTCTAATGCTGACCATGTGATATGACCAGGAGCAAGTCATTGCATTTCTCTGGCCCTGGTTTCCTAAGTTAATGAAAAGTTTGGAAAGAAGGTCTCCTTAAGTTCTCATACATTATGATTCTACTTAAAAAATGATAGTATGTCGGGGAGACACAAGATGGCAGCAGAGTAGGCAGACGCACAGACTCCCAGCTCACACCACCAAACCGGATTACAAATTAATTTCGGAACAGCCAGTGTAAAAAACCAACTCTGGACTACAAAAACTGCTCTCAAAATCCAAGGAGCAAAGAAGAAGCCACACCAAGCCTGGTGGGGAGCGCCAAGAGGCAGTGAGCCTCCCCACATACAGGAACAAAGAGGGGAGATGAGACTGAGAATCCACAAAGGCTCTCAATCCAACAAAAACAGTAGAAAACATCACTCACAGCCACTTGCCTGGAAACCTGGGGATGAGGTGTGTTGAAAGAGCTGGTTTGTTTTCCAAAAGAAAACGGGGAGAAAGAGACAGCTGGTAACAAACAAAGGAATGCATGGGAGGACCTGGGCAGCAGATTAATCCAGTGCTTAAAGCAGCCATACCAGGGGGAGGTGCTGGAGGCGGCCATAGCTGGGGGAGGGGTTGATCCTTACACATAACACAAGAATAAAGTGGTTTCGGGTCAACCTTCTCAAGATATCTCTCCAGCTCCAACCAGCACAAAAAGACACAGCTGAAAACAAGAAGTGGGGAGGAGGGGCAGTAACTCAGGTCTCTATGGAGATCTGAGATGCACCTCCCCCTACTGAAGAGGAGAAAGCACCCTGCCCCCAGAGAGTAACTGGCAGATCAGGTCTTCAGAGTCTCAGGTTACAACCAGGGCATTCCTGGATACAGTTTCAAATAAGCCCCTAGCTGAGAACAGTAAACAAGACTATCACCAAGTTAAGAAACCTGAGAAGAAAACAAACAAATCAAGATTTCAAAGGGGCTCTACTAGAAAATCCAAATTCCACAGTGGATTACAAACAACTGCTAAAGCCAAAAAGACCTAGAAATAACACAATTGAAAATTGGAGGCAGACAACACCAAGCCTACACTCAATCAGCTCTACAAACAACACACCCAAACACACAGACATAATGAGAAGACAGAAAAGTGCGATCCAAATGAAACCACAAGAGAATCCTCCAGGAAATGAACTGAGTGATATGGAAATAACCAAACTTCCAGATGCAGAGTTTAGAATAATGATTGTTAGGATACTTAGGGATCTTAGAACAACAATGGATGGTCATTATGAACACCTAAATAAAGAGACATCAAGTATAAAAAAGGATATTGAAATATTAAAAAAGAATCGGTCAGAGATGACAAATACAGTATCAGAAATGAAGACCACAATGGAAGGAATTAAAAGCAGAATGGATGAAGCTGAGGATCAAATCAGCAAGTTGGAAGAGAAGATGAACAAAGGCATGGAAGCACAGCAGAAAAAAGAAAAGAGACTCAAAAAGTCAGAGGAAACTATAAGAGAGCTCTGTGACAACATGAAGAGAAATAACATCTGCATAATAGGGGTTCCTGAAGAAGAAGAGAAAGAACAAGGGATACAAACTTTATTCAATCAAATCATAGCTGAAAACTTCCCTAAATTGATGCAAGGAAGGGTCTCACAAGTTCAAGAAACACAGAGAACTCCATTAAAGAGAAACCCAAAGAAACCTACACCAAGACACACCATAATTAAAATACCAAAGCTAAGTGATAAAGAGAAAATATTAAAAGCTGCTAGAGAAAAAAAGGCTATCACCTACAAAGGAGCCCCCATAAGGATGACATTCAACCTCTCAACAGAAACACTTGAGGCTAGAAGGGAATGGAAAGAAATATTCAAAGTAATGCAGAACAAGAGCCTACAACCAAGACTACTTTATCCAGCAAGGCTATCATTTAAAGTTGAAGGAAAAATAAAAAGCTTCCCAGACAAAAATAAAAAATAAAAATAAAAAAAAAACAACTCAAGGAATTCATTATAGCAAAACCAATGCTGCAGGAAATGTTAAGGGGCCTGTTGTAAACAGATCAAAGGGGGAAAAGAATATAGTAAAAGAGAAATACACTTTATATTTTAAAATATAAAATGGCAATAAACAACTACATATCAATAATAACCTTAAATGTAAATGGATTAAATGATCCAATCTAAAGACATAGGGTGGCTGCATGGATAAGGAAACAGGACCCGTGCATATGCTGTCTAAAAGAGACACACCTTAAAACAAAAAATGCACATAAAAAAAAAAGATGCACATAGACTGAAGGTAAAAGAATGGAGAAATATATTTGATGCAAATGGAAATGAAAAAAAGCTGGGGTAGCAATACAAATCAGACAAAATGGACATTAAAACCAAGGCTATAGTAAGAGATAAAGAAGGTCAGTACATAATGATAAAGGGAGCAATCCAACATGAAGATATAACCATCATAAATATCTACGCACCTAATATAGGAGTTCCTAAATATAAAGGGCAAGATCAACAGCAATACTTTAATAGTAGGAGATTTCAATACCCTACTTAAATCACTAGAGAGATCCTCAAGAAAGAAAATTAACAAAGAAACAGCAGGCTTAAAGGACACACTAGATCAACTGGATTTAATAGGTATCTTCAGAACCTTTCACCCTAAAGCAGCAAAATATACATTCTTTTCAAGTGCTCATGGTACATTCTCTAGGATAGATCACCTGTTAGGACACAAAAGCAGTCTCAACAAATTTAAGAAAACTAAAATCATAACAAGTATTTTCTCTGATCACAATGGCATGAAACTAGAAATCAACCACAACAGAAAATCTGAAAACTACTCAAACATATGGAAACTTAATAGCATGTTATTAAATAACGAATGGATTAACAATGAAATCAAAGAAGAAATAAAAAAATTCCTAGAAATGAATGTTAATGAACATATACAACAACTCAAAAGTTACGGGACACAGCTAAAGCAGTCCTGAGAGGGATGTTCATAGCACTACAGGCATTACTTAAGAAGCTTGAAAAAGCTCAAATAAACAACCTAACCCTTCATCTAAAAGAACTTGGAAAAGAACAGCAAGTAAGGCCCAGAGGTAGTAGAAGGAGGGAAATAATAAAGATCAGAGCGGAAATAAAAAACATAGAAGCAAAAGAAACAATACAGAGGATCAATGAAACCAAGAGCTGGTTCTTTGAAAGGGTAAACAAGATCAATGAACCTTTAATGAGACTCACAAAGAAAATAATAGAGAGGACTCAAATAAAATTAGAAATGAGAGTGGAGAAATAACAACCGACACAATAGAAATACAAAATATTGTCAGAAAATAATATGAAGAACTGTATACCAAAAAATTAAACAACCTAGGTAAAATGGACAAATTCCTTGAAACATATAATCTTCCAAAAATCAATCTGGGAATCAGAAAACCTAAACAGACCGATTACAACAAAAGAGATTGAAAGAATTATCAAAAAGCTCCCAAAAAACCAAAACCCTGGGCCCGATGGATTCACTGGTGAATTCTACCAACTATTCAAAGAAGAATTAACTTCTATCCTTTTCAAGCTATTCCAAAAAATTCAAGAGGAAAGAACACTACCAAGTTCCTTTTATGAGACGAGCATAATTTTGATTCCAAAACCAGGCAAAGACAACACAAAGAAAGAAAATTATAGGCCAATATCCCTGATGAATTTAGATGCTAAATTCCTCAACAAAATATTAGCAAATCGGATCCAGCAATACATGAAAAAAATCATACATCGTGATAAAGTGGCATTTATTCTGGGGAGTCAAGGATGGTACAACATTCATAAATAAATTAATGTGATTCACCACATAAACAAAAGGAAGGAGAAAAACCACATGATAATTTCAATAGATGAGAAAAAGCATTTGATAAAATCCAGCATCCATTTATGATCAAAACTCTTATTAGCAAAGTGGGAATACAGAGAACATAGCTCAACATGATAAAAGCCATTTATAACAAATCTGCAGCCAACATCGTAATCAATGGACAAAAATTAAAACCAATCCCCTTAAGATCAGGAACCAGGCAGGGATGCCCCCTTTCACCACTCTTATTCAACATAGTTCTGGAAGTCCTAGCTACAGCAATCAGACAAGAAGAAGAAATAAAAGGCATCCAAATTGGAAAAGAAGAAGTAAAACTATCATTATTTGCAGATGATATGATGCTGTATATAGAAAACCCTAAAGGCTCAGTCAGAAAACTACTGGACCTTATAAATAAATTCAGCAAGGTGGCAGGATATAAATTTAACACACAGAAATCAGAGGCATTTCTATACACGAACAATGAAATGTCAGAAAGAGAAATTAAGGAAACAATCCCCTTCACTATTGCAACAAAATAAATAAAGTACCTAGGAGTAAATTTAACCAAGGAGGTTAAAGACTTGTACTCGGAAAATTGTAAAACATTGATAAAAGAAATCAAGGAAGACACAAACAAGTGGAAGCATATACCGTGCTCATGGCTAGGAAGAATAAACATCATTAAAATGTCTATATTACCCAAAGCAATTTATAAATTCAATGCAATACCAATGAAAATATCAATGACATACTTCAAAGATATATAACAAATATTACAAAAATTTATATGGAACCAAAAAAGAACACAAATAGCCTCAGCAATTTTGAAAAAGAAGAATAAAGTGGGAGGTATCACACTTCCTGATATCAAGTTATACTACAAGGCCATTGTACTCAAAACAGCTTAGTACTGGCATAAGAACAGGCATATAGATCAATGGAACAGAACAGAGAACCCAGAAATAAACCCACATCTTTATGGACAATATATATTTGACAAAGGAGGTAAGAGCATACAGTGGAGTAAAAACATTCTCTTTAACAAATGGTGTTGGGAAAACTGGACAGCTACCTGTAAAAAAATGAAACTAGACCACCAACTTACACCATGCACAAAAATAAACTCAAAATGAATACAGGACTTAAATGTAAGCCGTGAAGCCATAAGCATTCTAGAAGAAAAAACATAGGCAGTAAACTCTCCGACATCTATCGAAGCAACATATTTGCTGATATATCTCCACAGGCAAGTGAAATAAAAGACAAGATAAACAAATGGGACTATATCAAACTAAAAAGCTTTTGCACAGCTAAAGACAATATGAACAGAATAAAAAGACAAACCACACAATGGGAGAACTCGTTTGACAACACATCTGATAAAGGGTTAATAAACAAAATTTATAAAGAACTTGTAAAACTCAACACCAGGAAGACAAACAATCCAATCAAAAAATGGGCACAAGGAATGAATAGACACTTCTCCAAAGAAGACATACAGATGGCCAATAGACATATGAAAAAATGCTCAACATCACTAATCATTAGAGAAATACAAATTAAAACCACAATGAGATACCACCTCACACCAGTCAGAATGGCGCTTATTAACAAAATAACACATTATAGGTGCTGGCGAGGATGTGGAGAAAGAGGAACCCTCCTGCACTACTGGTGGGAATGCAGACTGGTGCAGCCACTGTGGAAAACAGTATGGAGATTCCTCAGAAAATTAATAATCAAACTGCCCTTTGACCCAGCTATCCCACTTATTGGAATATATCCTAAGGACACCATATCACCAACTGAAAAAAAGAAATGCACACCCATGTTTATGGCAGCATTGTTCACTATAGCGAAGAGCTGTAAACAGCCCAAGTGTCCATCAGTGGACAATTGAATTAAAAAGCTTTGGTACATATATACAGTGGAATACTATGGGGCCATGAAAAAGGAAATATTACCTTTTGCAACAATATGGAGGGACCTGGAAATTATTATGTAGAGTGAAATAAGCCAGGCAGAAAAAGAAAAACATTATATTACCTCACTCATTTGAGGAATCCAAGGAACACTGAGAACTGAGGAACGGAACTGAGACAGAGGAGGGATCAAAGGAACAGAGGAAAAGAGGACAGAGGGAAAGGGGATGATAGGATGGGATAAACCTGAAGAGAAGGGGGGAGGGTGCTGTAGGGAGGAGGGCAAGGGAGATGTTGAGGGGAATATGGGCGTGGTGGGATGCAGTCGGGGTTACCCTAGAATCTATGTAAACACAATTACTAAATTAATTTTAAAATAATGATAGTATGTCGGGTCAGAATTCTTTAGGCAACAAGCTGATGTGTTCCGGGTTGCACAGGAAGCTAAGAAAGCTTGCTCTGTGCCTGGTACCTCAGGGGCCTCCCTTCCCAGTTCTGACCCTCCATACAGGGTAAGGTATCCCTGGCTTTTAAAGCACACTCTGAGTATGGGGTATTTGAGATCAATGAATGACCAAGATCTTCCTGAGCTGTTGTACTGATGGGTGTCAGTACCATGCCCCAGAGGTGCCTGTGGTTGGGAGATGAGCCTAGCACAGGAAGAGAAGGGGCCTGGCCAAGGGGAGGGCCACCTCATTTGTACTTTTTTCCAGGGCTGACAAATATTGTGTGAGACCCACCAGGGGTCACTTCAGTGAAGGTAGGGAGATAGAGGGGGACAAAGCAGCACCTTCTTACCTGCTTGTGAAAAATCTAAAATAAATTGTTCTGTTTTCTAGATGCTTGAGGTTTTGTATAATCCATTTGAAACTATAATTGGCCCTCTTTTTGCGAAATCCTCTGTTAGGCTCAGAGGAAACGAAGTAGAATAATAGCATGCTGTCCCTGCTCTTGAGAGCACATAGGAAGTATTTTATTGTGTATGGCACTGTAACCTCTGTCTACCTGCAGACAAAAGAGTCATTTAAATGTTGACGTTAATGTTAGAAGGCCTTTTTCAGGATTACCATGGGGACAATTTTATGATGTCCAAAGGCTTGGAATCAAAGGTAGGCAGAGTCAGGGAGAAAAGAATATTACATACAGAGAGTGGGGCCAAAACAAAGGTTACCTGATCTGTGTTTAGAAGGCTGTGAAGAGCAGCTGTGGAGGGGAATTTGTCTAGATCAAAAGAAGGAAACTTGCTAAATAGGTATTGGTCAAAAGTATGGACCTAAAATATAGTGGCTGCCTTATAAAGGTTTGGGAGTAAAATTAAATGGATCAATACATACACCCATGGAGGACAGAATCACCTTGGAATCCAGTATTTGTAAAAAAGTCAAAAGGCACAGGAAGGAAGAAATTTCTCCTCTCAGCAACAGAAAGGGTCAGGACCTTTTATGGGCGAAATGGAGAATCAACTACGCAAACCAGAATCACACTAATGAGTGGTTTTGAGGGCTGTCAGGAATAGAAAATCTCTTTAAAAATTGTTATTATGTTTTATTACTTTTAGTTCTTAAGTGACATATTAATTTTTAAATATATATTAATCTTTCATTCAGCAATCTTACCAAACCTTCCATGTCAGTTCTACGTTGTCTATAGATTGTCTTATACTACAGATTTCTCACTCTATAAATAGATATCTTGGTAGCACTCAAGGTTATATATTTCCTCTGTTTACTGCTTTAGATATATATTTCACATGTGTTGACATGTAATATATTCTCCATCAGTTTTAAATATTTAATATTAATATTGAGTATAATTTATTCTTTCATAAGCATTTGTATATTTTAAAATTTCTAAACTTATGATGGGCTTTGGCTGTCTTACAGCTTTTAAATTGTGTATTTTTGTTTTCTATTTCCTTGTTTTCATCTGCATGACCTGTCAATTACTGGGCATACATTAATAGGTGTATTCATTTATCCAGATGTATTCATTTATCCTTGCATTCTACCAATTTCTGCTGTGTACAGGGGTGGGCAAAAGGAGGTTTACAGTTGTTAATATGGAAAAAGACATACTAATTATAATGATTACAATAGCTTTATTAACTCAAAAATATGTCACAATGCAGCTGGAAACCTCCTTTTGCCCACCCTGCATATTCTGAGACTAGTAGGTTAGTGAGCTACATAAATGTTTTGAATTGTTCTATCTCCTTAGTGAACTGTTCCATTTATCAATACATAATGACTAAGCTTTATAAATGCTGCTTGACTTAAAATATATTTTGCTTGATATTAATGTAAATAAAATAGCATTCTTTTAAAAAAACTTGGACTGGTGCATTGTAAATGCCCTTTTATTTTAAACTTTTCTATATCCTTATGTTTTAGGTATATTTCATAAATAGCTTATATCTAAATTTTGTTATATACTTTTTAATAACCTCCATCTTTTAACTGGTACATATAAACCATTTATGTTTATTGTAATTACTGATATATTTGAATTTATTTCTATTCTTATTCCATGCTAATTACCATAATTTTTCTTCTTTTAGGTAATAAAGAATGAGGTTTCATTTCGTCTTCCTTTTCCTTCCTCAATGGTTTAAGTTATAGAGCCCTATTTCTGTTCTTTCAGTGGTTAGCCTTAAATATTTGAAGTGCTTACTTCATTAGAAACTTCAAGATGAATCTCTATTCCCACCTCCAGAACAACAACAGTGAGTTCAGAACAGAATTCTTCAAATCATGCATTCCTATTTCATAGATTGTTATCTAGAGTCAGGTTCCCCTTATTTAATTAATCTCCCTATTCCTCATAATAATTATTTTTAAACAATCAGTACTTATTTATATCTATAACTTTTTACCAATTTCTCAGTTCATTATTATTTTTTGCATTCTACTTCTTAATTGTGGGGTTAGTTATTAGTTTCTTCTTCTTTAACTATATTCTTTCTCATTTCTTTTTGGGAATATCTTTCCTTTTTGAGAAAATTTCTTTTAGATTTTGGTAAAAAATATTATTGTAAAAAATATTTTTATTTCACTAGAATGATGATTTACCCAGGAATAAAACTGCTGGTTAATAGTGTTTTCCTGCAGTACTCTGAAGATATAATTTTCATGGTTAGTCATCTCCAGTGTGTTGACTTTCAGCAAAATGATGCCTGTGAGAGCCACTGCTGACTCAATGGAGGGAGCAGAAGATACTCAGAAAGGAACAGAAAAAGTATGTTGACATTATGATACAAAGAGGTAGGAAGCAGAATAGCGTGGAGTGGATGACAGACTTTTGGATAGTATTCCCAAAAGTTTGTGCTGAGGCCTAATTATCTTTTCTTGGCCTATAATTGTTCCTTCTCTTTAAGGATTAATATCTGTTTTGGCTCAAAAAAAAAAAAAAAAAAAAAAAAGGCTGGCAAGAATGATCTTACCTGCAATTCTTTGTGAATTGTTAGTCAAACTAGGAAAGAGACAGTGACAAGAGGGCCATCATTTATCATGTTCCTAAGTTCCTTGGAAGGGAAGCATAATGCTATAGCATTTAAAGGGGCAAAGCAGGCTTCTTTTTGGCTTATTTAAATAAGTGGATAACATCATACGACCTTTTCTATGTTTGCAACCTGGAGCAGCAGCCGGGGAGGGTGTTGTTCAGAAGAAGGATATTTAGTTAACGGGTAAATAGCGTCTGTCATTTCCACTATTACTATATTTGAGTACAACTGAAAACATCATATTTGACGTTTTTCCCACATGTGTTGATTTAAAAGAATGTCTAAGTTGGCAGGGGCTTCCGAGACCATCAATTCTGAACCCTTCACTTTACTCATGAGAAACAGAGCTGCAGGGGAGCTGATCTAGTAGAGCCCCATCGGGGAGGAAGGTGGGGCTCCACAAGGACTTCAAACACTGGCAGAGCTTCGTTCATAATGACTGGTGCTAGCTGTCACACCACGTGTGATTTCCCGACAGATTTTGGGTATGAAAAGAATGACACTCTCAGGGTTTTTTACTCAGTGATTTAAATACTGTACTCAGTTCTATTCTCTGCTCATGTGAGGAACTAATTCACTGGCTATTCAATACATCCTGATTTCATGCTGGTGTAACAAATTGTACTCCAAGTCCTTGCTGTATTTTTCTAAAAATACTCATTTTTAGCTCAGCCTGAAAAATTCCTTTGGTTGTTCTGTTAGGGAAGCATGCCATTACAAACTTCTTTCTTTTCCAAAAAGTTCTAATCATGGATGACATAAAATTTAGGTGGACAAAGTTCTACTATCACTATACTACTCAATCCCTAACACCTTACCTCTTCATTTTCTTTTCCACCTGGGTTTGGTTTTCTTTTCGTATTTTTTTTCTGTGACATTTATTTATTATTTTCAAGGACAATGTAAGGAAATTTAGTTTTCAGTGATAGCATTCCTGGCTCCTGATCAAAAGAGTTCATTCCCAAGATAATTACCTCTAGACAATAGATACAGGCAATGCATGGTGATGAAAGCAGCTTTTAGCCTATTTTGTTCACTGAGCATTTGAATTATTAGTTCTTGGAAGACCCTCTATATATTCAGAAGGTTATCTTCTTTTGGAGGACTTTGCAGAAGGAAGTCACATACACCACTGACTTAGTTTAGCATCAGTAAAGGCTTATCCATCTGGACCCTGTGGACACCGCAATTCCAATGAAGCCAGCTGGGAAAATATTTCAATAGAGTTAATTTTACCAGCTGAGCAAGTTCATGCTCACCAAAACTTTAGGCGGCTCATTACAGAAGGCTTTGGCCTACTCTTGATCTACAGAACATGAAACTCCAGCTCCTGAAACAACTTTTTAAAAGATCCCTAAAGAAAGGGGTTTAATTTAATAAATCAAGAGTGATGGTTGTATGAGTCAAGTGGGAAGGAGGGCAGGGGAAGTCAGGAGATAGCATCAAATGTCAAGATGAGCCTGACCAGGCGGTGGCACAGTGGATAGAGTGTCAGACTGGGATGCGGAAGACCCAGGTTTGAGACCCTGAGCTCGCCAGCTTGAGCACAGGCCCATCTGGCTTGAGCAAAAGCTCGCCAGCTTGAACCCAAGGTCGCTGGCTCCAGCAAGGGGTTACTCAGTCTGCTGAAGGTCCACGGTCAGGGCACATGTGAGAAAGCAATCAATAAACCACTATGGTGTCGCAACGGCAACGAAAAACTAATGATTGATGCTTCTCACCTCTCTCTGTTCTTGTCTGTCTGTCCCTATCTATCCCTCTCTCTGACTCTCTCTCTGTCCCTGTAAAATAAAATAAAAAAATTTTAAATGTCAAGATGAAGAGCGACAATGAGGTGTTCTAACTAGATTCCTATGTGGCATATTTCTTACATCAAGTTGGATGCAGGCGAATATTTTAAGCCTTCCAACACATAGATCCTGTTCTTGGCTAGAGAAACAGTGACACCAAGGTAAACCTGTTAAATGACTTTTCTTTATACTTGTATAGAAGATTGTTTGGCTACTGTCAAAACATTTTGAAGAGAGATGAACTCATTTGTCCATGGCTATACAGCTAGTAATAGCCAGACCAGAGATTTTATTAGTAGAGTATATCACATGGCTACCCTCAAGTTAACACCCAATTTAAAAAACAGAGAGCAAATTACTGCACACCCCAATACTAGGAAATAGAGCAACTTTCTGAAAGTCTAATGGGAACCCCCTAATTAAGAGTGCAAGCAGGTACTGGTATTTCATTTGTCAAGATCCCTGGTGGTATGTTTCTGAAGCCTGTTGCCGGGCGCTGCAATGGCATTCTCTGGCCTGAAATCCTAGTGCTGACTATCTATGCATCTCCCATAGGAACAAAAGTGAAAAATTAATGAGGAGCTCAGAAAAGCTCATTTTCAGGGCTATAGAGATTGGGATGGCAAGGAAAATTGGAAGTGAAGGGAAAGGTTTAAGCTATCAGCCTGAAGCTCTGGCAAATCATATAAATAGAGTGTAAATGTAAATATACCCACACAAAAATGGAAAACCACCAAAGAACTATTTAGGGAAGGACTGGATCTGAATTATAAGCACTCAGGGCAGAGCATTTTGTGATTCATTCGTGTTCATCTTAGGGATGCTCAAACCTCCCACCATCTGACATGAACAGCACAGCCCAGGTCTCCTGGAGTTGCCACTCCCTTGTCAGAAGAAATGATCACATATCTTGACCCGAATGGTGTTTTTCTGACTCCACTTGGACAGAACAGCCCCTAAGCAATTATGAGAATGAGGGTGAACTTTTAAAAATCAGATACCTAAAAATATTTTTAGAGAAATTTATTTTCCTTTTCAACAAGGTGATCTATATAATTCATTCTCCAAGGGAAAACAAATTCAATTTGAGTTAAAAACTGTGATTTTCTTCATTGACAAAGCTTGAGGACCATAGAAGACCAAAGTGGGCACAAAGCTCTTCCCACCTGGGAACTGCGTGTGGGACTTCATCTGCATCTGAACGTCTTGGTCTGCTCCGTCCAGGCTATGATCTTCCCCTGTTCTTTCTCTCTCGCAGTTTATTCCCAAGCGAGAGTTCTCTAGGTGTAAGGTACATGCTCCTGGCTCCTGGCTCACCTTTTCCTGAATATGATATTTGGGGGACGGGGTATCATTGCTCAGAAGTGCCAAGAGATGGGAAACCAGGGTGATGCTGCCCATAGGGAATAACTAAGGTACTGGCATTGTCTTGCTGGTTAAAAATATTTACCAAGTCCCTTAAGGAATTGTCAAAAGACCTCATCTCTTCTTATTGACATGATAATATATGTATATTTTGAATTTTATTTTTCAGTTACAGTTTACATTCAATATTATCTTATATTAGTTTCAGGGTGTACAGCAGAGTAATCAGATAATCATATACTTTACATAGTGTTCTCTCCCAATATTTCTAGTAGCTGCATAATACAGTGATAATATTTTTTATGTCAATATGACTTGCTCACAAATCACCAGAAGATGCTTAAGAACAGAAACCGGGTTATCTGATGAAATAAAGGCAAGAAGGCCTTCATCTCATTCGCTGTTATTGTGGGTTGAACTGTATCCCCCAAAATTCACATGTTGAAGTCTTAACCCTCCCCCCCATATCTCAGAATGTAATCTTATTTGGAAATAAGGCCATTAAAGATATGATTAATTAGATTAGAATGAAGTCAGGTTAGAGGTAGGATGGGCCTTTGTCCAATATGTCTGAAGTCCTTATAAAAAGGGAACATTTGCACACAGAAACACACACAGGGAGAAAACCATGTGAAGATGAAGGCAGAGATCCGGGTGATGCATCTAACAAGCCAAGGGACTCTCGGGCTCTCAGCACACCACCAGAAGCTAGGAGACAGCATTAAAGAGATTCTCTTTCACAACCTGCAGAAGGAGCCAATTCTGCTAAGACCTTGATTTTGGTATTCCAACTGCCAGGATTGTGAGAGAATATATTTCTGTCATTTAAGACACTCTATTTGTGGTGCTTTGTTATGGGAGCCCTAGAAAACACACACAACTTCCTCACAGGGTTAAAACCACTCTCTCTTTTCAAGACACAATGGGACTCAGCTTGAGTGCCCCATACTCCCATTAGGTGGCCGGTCCTTCACTGTGTGACCAGAGCCTTCTGGATCCTCTCTGGCCTTGAGGATTCCTTGTCAAAGACAGAATGCCCTTTCTCTCTCATCTCCTAAATCCCACTCTTACCCACTCTTGTAGAAAAAAGAAAAAAGCACTATTAATCATGAGTCACCAAGGGTTACAACCTGAGAGCTATCTTTGATTTCTCCTCTCTCTTCCCCACACCTTCTCTCCCAAGTCCTGTCATTTCTCCCTCCTCCTGGTCTCTCAAATCTCTCTTCTCTTTTTCATCCCTGATTCCAGCACCCCATACAGGCCCCAATTATCTCTTACCTAGACTGTAGCAAGAGCCTTCTAGCTGGCCTCCCCCGGCCACACTCTCTACGCTTCCCCTGGCAGTTATATCAGGAACTGTGGTGAGTCACCCCAAGGCCAGCTGTGATTATGTCACTCCCTTGCCCAAAAGTCTCCAGTTAAATCAGACTTCTAAAATGCACTTCTGATTTCCCACCTGTGCCTTTGCTTATCACATTTGCTGAGTCTGCAATGCTCTCTCTCCTAATCCTGTCAAAACACTAGCCATCATGTAAGGACTGGAACTGTGGTGCAGTGGGTAGGTTTGCAGATTTCAAAGTACAAAGTGCCAAATTGACTCTGGTTCCCTAACTCACTGAGACATGATGGTGGCAAGTTATTGAACTTCCCTGCATTTCAGTTTCCACAAATGCAAAATGGAGATAATAACACCTCATGGGGCTCCAATAAGAATTAAACAGGAAAGTACACAAATCACACTTACAACAGTGGCTGGCATATTAAGGATTCAATAACTTTCACTTATCATTCTTATATTTCCCACACAAGCACTTTAGTGAGAGTGGAAGGTAACAGCACTCTTCTGTGACCTCTCATAGCATCCTCCCTCATCTCCTCTTATGCCATTTAAGTTTCTTGTATGCTTTTTTTGGACATGCTTCTCCTTAAGTCCATGACTTTGCAGCATTTCTTTCTATACCTGGAATATCACTTCTCTGTCTAGACTGTTAACACCAATTCCAAAGTCCCCACAAAACCTTCCTCTGACTGCTTCACTCCTCAGTGCCCTATTGCCATTTCTACGTCTACACCTGTTGGGCCAGACTCAAGTCAGAGGGTAGGTACCTCATTTATTCATATTTGTCTCCGATGCCTAACCCAGTGCTTAACACTGAGAAAGTACAAAATGACTGCTCACAAAAGAGAAGACCCAACGCTGAAGCACTAGCATGTGTGAACATCCCCATGGCCAGCAGGTCTGTCCTGTTTTCTTCAGACAATTGCTGGGCCCTTGTGTCCAGGTGCTACAGAAGTGTCTGTGGCAGGCACACACACACAGGTGAGGGCCTGAAATAACCCAACAGACTAGTATTTTCCAGTGGTGACTTTAGGTCATTTTCCTTAGTAATTCCAATCCCTCAGTGCAGTAATTCTCAATGGGAACTAAATTGAGGCAATCACTTCTTTTGTGATTCCAGAGCACTCTGTGTGTATATATATACCTCATGATCACTAATCTCACTAATCTCATGGCCTGGTAATTAGTAGTTGCCAGTTCTGTTTTGTTCCAATAGTGTGTATTCAGTGTGGGCAGACTATATTTTATTTAACTCCCAATTTCTTGTGCTTAGTATTAGAAGATCTTAAGTAAGTATTTGCTGAACAGGAATTTGCAGGAGAAACCTGAGCTAATCCAGGGGGCACTGAGAGCCATTAAGTAACATCAGACAGAGAAAGGAAGATGCTCCCTTCCATTGTTTTTTCGAATATTCCATTACTAGGAAGGTAATCTTGATCAAATACTATTGTTATTACCATTGTATAATTCTGCAAAGAGTAAAATTTTTAGCTGTATTCATCTAATAAGACTGGCCTGATTTCCAGCTAACTCACAGTATATTTTGTTTTCTAAGCAAAATATGCAGGAATTCGGGGAGCAAAAAGATCCCTTGATGTATGACCTTGAGCTCTAACACTTCTGTTATGGGGTCGTCAAACGGCCCAGCTAGGAGGTGCAGCTTATGGAGGACATGTGAACATGTCCTGCCCAGCTGCTGGTGGGTCCTCACAGCAGGCCTGGATTTCCTAAATCCTTACTCTGTGGATTTCGTTTTCAGAAAGTAAAACTAGGGCTAATAAAGAGGTAGGATGGGCTCCAAGAAGCAGTTCCCACCTTCATGCAATGGCCTGATTATGGGCAGATAAAGGCTGAACAAATTCTGCACCTGAAAAAGAGGCAGTTGTTGGAATAGGGGCCAGAACAACTTCTGCTTCTTACTAAATAAAACTAGTAAATGAACAAAAATAATTTCAAATCAGCCACAAATAATGGTAGACAGGTGGGTTGTTTCTAAGACCTTACTCCAGGAAACAGATTCCTGTTTTGTACCTGGCAAATCAAAATACTGAACAAAGGTATGGTGGGCTGAGGTGCCAGCTTCTAGAGTTCAAATCTTACCTATGCTTTCTAACAGTGCTGTGACCATAGGGTAAGTTGCTTAACTTCTCTGTGCCTTCATTCCCTCACTTGCAAAATGAGAATAAAAACAGTTGCTGCCTTGCACGGGTCTGTGATTATTAACATGAGCTAATAAATGTAAAAGGCTTAGAAGAATGAATGGCACTAAACAATATATATATATATACACACACACACACACACACACACACACACACACACTGATGAACTAAGATTAATACATACCCCATGGCAATTCTTTAGATACAAAGAAAGAAGTATGATGAAATGCCTTCCCCTCCTCTGTCTAACCTCAACAACTCCTTCTGGGCATGCTCTTCCTCAAATTTGTTTTTAGGCAGCATCTTCTCTTCCTGTGTCTGGAATCTTCTTTCTTGCCTGACCATCCTGTGCTACATGTGATGAATTGCAAGGTCAAAGGCAAGTGCACTGAACATTTTGGTTACTCTTGTTAAACTGTCCTCTAAAATGCTTGCACTGATTCACCCTTCAGTCAGCACCATATAGGAGTAGCTGTCCTCCAACCTACTAGCTGATGCTGCATAGTGATTGATTTCTTTTATCTTTGCCAAAGTCATGAGTGAAAAACAGTATCTCACTAGCTCCAATTTGTGTTTCTTTAATTGTGAGTGAGGGTGAGGTCTTTTTATGGAACATTTATATTTTGGAAGAGATACTGAGATATTTTTAGACATTTGTATTTTTCTTTGATTTGCTAGTTCATATCCTTTGCCCAGACAATGAGTTTTACATTGAAAATATAAACTGTGCTATTTCCCTGAATCAAATCTTTAATGGTGACTCACATCCTGGGAGCCCAAGACAACAAAAAGGGGCCTGTGAGCGGGTTCTTTCTCAGCCTCCTCTCAGGCTGCTCCCCTTGCCACAAAACCAGTGGTCCAGGAACACGTCACTGCCTATGCCTGCCAGCCTCCTGCAATAAAGCTCCACAGAGTGACTGGTCAGAAGAGTTTCGATATTCATACAGCTCACCTTACATCAAGAACCCTTAAGAAGCATTTTGTTACTTTCTTGAGTATTTTTTTCTTGTTAATCCTGTATCAGAGAGCATTTGTAAATAATATGTCTTTCATAGTTTTGGCTAGTCTACACTAATAACTCTATCCAAATACCTCCCAGCTGGCTCTTATTAACGTGCTCACTGAAGTTCAATTATTCTGCTGGGGAAAATGTGAGAGTATAAGAGCACTGCAATATTCACACCAGAAGTTTCTAATCAACTACAGATGAAGAAATTTTTCCAGAAGCCAGTGACCACAGCTTCCCTGAGGAACAAAAGCCTGGAGAAGAACCCCTCTTCCCTGTTTGATTTCTCACTGATGCACTTATACCTTAACCCTACTCCACATCTGCGCGCAGCAAACCCTGCTGAGTGTGAAGCCACTACTCCCTACGTCACACCACAGCCATTTTAGAAAGCAAGAGTCAAAAAAAATTTACACACAATGTGCCCCAGAACCGGTCTCTACCCTGAAGAAGAAAAAAGTGCCGTGCACACCCACATCTGTGGCCAGGGTATTTACAGCAGCTCACACTCGAGGGAAGGAAAATGGCCCAACTGACCACGAGCAAGAGTTCTACTGCAACATAACACGGAGTTAAAACATTAAAATAACATAAGAGAGCGAGATAACATTACTTTTATACTTTAAATTCAACCATGTGAAATTATTCTGAAAGAATGCAAGGACATGTGTATAAATGATCATAATTTGTAAGTGTTAAGAAGGGTGAATTTTCTCATTTCAAACTTTAATGGAATCTATTCTTTTTATTTTAAAAACATCTCTCAAGGTTCTTGGATATTACAGTTTGTGATGAGCATGTTAAATGACACGTTTAGAGATATTTAGTTATGCATCTACAATCAGAATTCAACACCCCTGCGTTCACTAGCTATTCCAGAACCGCCAGAAACCGAGGCAACTGTAGCCATCAGGGGAAGGCCCATTACTATGAGTACTTCTGTGAACATCTGCCTAACCCAGGGCTCTCAAGTACTGCTTCAATCATTCGGGACAGGTGAGAATTCTCCTCCTTGTAATGGCAAAATTTCCAGTAATGAATCTTTCCAGTTGTCCATTCATGAAAGAGAGTTTTGTGCTACAGTGGACAAATGGTACAACTTTTTTTTTCCATAGGGCTATATTATTGTAAAATGATGTTGTGGAATGACAGTTTATAGTTACTTCATATAATCTTCATAGAAACATCTGGAAATGTAATCAGCCTGATGCTCAAACTATAGCATGCAACAACCTCTTCCTGCATGCTGGGAAGCTTTAATGGTCCTTCTCATGGGTGTCCTTGACAACAACACGCCTGGTAGCAAGCGGCTTCCTACACTTTCAGAGCATCTCACAGCTCCCCCAAAACCAGGGAACGGAAGGCCCTATAATCTGGAACAAAACAGCTTTTCAGAGTACACAGAGATGTTGCTAGGCCACAGAAGAGATAGTTATTCTCTTAAGAAACTCACATCTGGTTAATCTGGGGACAAAAATAGACCAATGTTACATACAGTAGTCTTCTATGCCAAAATTATATCTGCTTGAACATCATTAGCTCTCCTCTCTGACTTCTCCACAAAGACCTCTTCTAGCATCACTTAATTATAACTCATTGTGATTCCACAGAAAAATCATCGGAGGCATTTGACATTATCACATATGGCCTGCTTTCCCAGGTCAGACTGCCACTCAAAGCAAGCTTTTGGCACACAAAAGCTTTCTTTTTCATTCATGTGATTTCATTAGTATCTCAATATTCACACATCACCCCTGCCTCAACCCTCCCTCCATCTAAGAAAAGGAAGATGAAGACCTTTAAAAATGACTTTCAAAAACTACTTGACCTGGGGTGTCACCCCCTAACACATCAAGCGGCCCCTGCACAGGCTCCCACAGACAAAGTCCACCAGTCAGGGACTGGTGGCCCTGGGGCAACATGGGAATGCGAGCAGGATGTGACGTGGACGATGTCCTTGCACTCCCACCCCCATGCTCATGTGTACCTGCTCTTAGTGCTGCTGCCCTCTGTGTGACAATACCACATCTGCCAGAGGGCAACTTGGGGGTTCAGGCACATCTTCTTATACTCTCTCGCCAATGCCTGAAACACAGCAGGCACCAGTATTTGCTGACTAAATAAATGAAGCCAAATGTAGCCCTGGGGGCACTGAAGATGTACACAGAGGAACAGCTATGCCTCCCTCCCAAGGGAAGCCTGGAGGTCTCCACGACAGCCATCTCAGAGGGAAGGACGTGACCAAGATACTGCAGGGCCAGAGACCGAAGACCTTCCCATCCTGCATGTCTGAGGCCCCTAGTCTTCCCCAGATGGGACGTCTTCCGGTCTCTGGGGTGGACACCCTGTTCATGCACCCAGAATCTTGTTCCTGTGGGAGTCTGTCCGTTCCTCCCTGCCAGGCAGTAGCAAGGTTAGTTAGCTCAGGGTTGGTGATGTGCATGGTTTCTGCTTTCTTCTTTGTACTTTTCTGTATTCTCAGAATCTCCCAAAGCAAACTGTACTGCTTTGCTAATTAAACTTTTATTTTGAGATTAAGAAGAACAAAGAACTATTTAATTCATGTGTGGCCTCACGGTCTATTCTTCTCTCTATTAAGGTTACTTAACATTTGTTTTAGTCAAACAAACCCAAAATCATAATTGATTCATTGCCTAAGGTCATTCTTGTACCTCCAACAACTTAACAAGGAAACCAACAACAATGAAATAAATCAAACAACCCATACACAGAGGAAATCATTCTTTAAGATACAAATGAGTACACATCCTATCTTTCTCTGCCTCATGAATGCTAGCATCTGTCACTGACATCCCCAAGTCCTATCTCCAATATTATTTTGTTTCCTTCATGAGACGGGCTTTCTGAATTCAAGTGTGTTTAATGCTGACCTACGTGGATATACATATATCTTAATCTCGTCACTCTGTGCTTTCAGGTCACGTGTAACAGGGACATTTCCGAACAAAGCATAGAGCCTTTGAAGTAAGACAACCTCGCAACCAAATCCTCTAGGGCTTCCCCATTCACCGCTGAGCGATCCGGAGCATGTTACTGACCCTTCCTGAGCTCCATCATCCTCATCTATAAAACAGTGACTCTGAGTAAGTGTCTCACAGGACCACTGAGAACTACTTCACTTAGTGGACACACATCTCCCAGAAACTACCATTGTTATTAGTAGTGCTAACGTGACATCTTCACATTTATATTACTTACAGAGGTCAAAGAATGCTGGAGAAACAGAGGAGACTGGATGAGTGTCTACACTCGAGTGATAATGGAGAAAGGAAAGCACACGTCTGTAATGGGACTGGGTAAGGAAGAAAAATAGGGTCTTGTGTCAAAGGTGCCCCCAAAATGAACAAAGATTCATTCTATAGAGTCAGGGTGCTTCTGGAGGGGAAGCCTGTTAAGGCAGAAAGGAGGCACTGGAGTAGATATATGCGTTTGGGTGACAGTGGAAAGGTTGTGTAGAAGCTGGCCTCAGGCTGGGGCCGGACCTGCCCACATAGATGTGAGTCCAGGGCACCAGAGAGGTAGAAACAGTGAACGGAATGAACTTCGGAGACATGAGCCCTTTATCTGGGATAAGTGAGTGCTCCAAGGACGGGGGAGGGAGAGAAGAAGATGGGAACTGGAGCTGAACGCGGGGAATACAGAAAGAAGAATGTGTTGGACAGAGAAGTTCTCAAGGCTAGTACACAGTGCACCTCAGGCCTGGTCTGGTCAGAGGCAGTAGCAGGGGACCTGGTGCCTTCTGGAGGGCCTGGGAGGGGGTTAGACAGGCTGGGCCTGCTGGCCTGGGAGCTGGGGACAGGAGCAGTCATGAACTTTGGAGAGTGAGAGGAGTGCTGAAGAAAGGGAGAGTAAGTTATTAGTGGATGAAAATGCCACTGGGACAGAACTTCCGATCAAGACATCAGCCATTAAAGTATGGAGAGAGGGCAGAAACACCGTACAAAGGTTGGGAACAGAAGAATTCAATTCTATAAAAATCCTAAGGGACTCAACTACCATTAATTAATTTAACTGAAATGGCAGTTGAAGGCCATTCTAATGATTGTATGAGTCTTGGTTCTAATGGTCCCTTCTATTTCCTCTTAGCGGTTAACTGGCACTTCTTTCCTATTTGTAAAGCAGAACTGGCCTCAGGGTCCGCAGCTTATGTCCAGGTGGCTCTATATAGAGTGACAGGTCACACTCCCTGCTTTGCCTGGCATGGGCTATTTCAGGCTTTTTGTCCTGGCCTAAGAGGTAATGGCATCTCATTTTACTCTTAAAGATGTCTAGGTTTGGGAACCATAGCAGATGGGTCATCCTGTTTCTGTTTATGTCTTTCTCTATTTTTGTGTATTCTGACTTGCCGCAGAGCTCTAATTTTTCCAAAAAGACTACACTCACATACACCCCCAAGAACACCCCTTCATGTACTGAGCATAGTTCTGTCCATGAGGCAGCATAGGAGAAACCAGATGAAGCACTTCCTCACAGGTCACTGTGTGTGTTCACTTAATTGTACGTTCATGGAAAGAAGGAAATACTTTAGTGACCTAACTTGTTTGTACCTAGGAAACGTGGGCTAAACTCCAGCTTCTTGGAATGATACAGTGTGTCTAAAACCAGGTTCCTGTACTCAGTCCTAAATAAAAACCACCTAAATCTAACAGAAGCTCATCAGAGTTGTATTCCAATACAGAAACCATTCAAAGACTGAAACTAAGAAATAAGGAGCCTTTCTTTACTCTTGGATGCTTGCATTTTAATAGATTTCTAGAAAAAGAACTCATGGTAGAGAAAACTGACATAGAACTTATCCTTTGCAAGGTACTATTCTAAGAGCTTTCCAGAATTAAGTTTTTTTTCAATCCTCACAACTTTATGAGGTGTGGGTTTTATCCCTACCCTAGATGAGGGACTTGACCAGTGAATATGAGTTACTTGCCTGAGGGAACTTGGCAGCGGGGCTGTGTAGACCACTGTCCCTGACCATCTCCCCACAAGACCTCCTGCTGACCTCTGAAGTCTGTAGTCAAAAGCACATCCAATGCTAAATGCTGTAAGGTTTGTGTCCTTTCACAGAATTAGTTCTGCAAATATTGAGCCTCAAATCTAGCAACCACTGCAAAGGCCTGAGAAATTACTGTCTGCGGACCTTTTTGTGCATATTTTGTTTCTATTTGTCATATAGAAGAAAGAGATTGTGTTCCATAGAAAACATAAGTGCAATGATTTCTGAATGGTATTTGTTTGGAGCCAGTATCAATTTACCCTTTCTCAGTCATTCAACAAATAGCATCTTCCTGTGCACAGATCGAACTAGACACTGCAATCCAAAGACAAGTAAGATGTTAACCATTGCTTTAAAGTAGTGGTTCTTAACCTGGGTTCTATCAAACCCTAGGGGTTCGATGAGTCGGTCTCAGGGTTTCGGAGAAGCCTCTGCCACGGAGACCAGAATAAAGTAATACCGTAATTTGTTGTAAATTCATGCACTTTGTTAGTTTTGTTCTTTGAGCAAGGTAATGTTCATGCACAGCTCACTTTGTGCACCAGTAAAAAAACATATATATCTTGAATTTGGGAAAAAAAATCGTATTTTATTTATCACTAAAGAAGGGTTCGGTTAATGCGCATATGAAACTGGTGGGTTTGGTACCTCAAAAAAGGTTAAGAACCACTGCTTTAAAGGCATTAAAGAAAGACTCACATTCTGATTTTCCTGTCAGTTTTTATCAATGAGCTTCTCTTCTTTCATATTTTACCTATATACAGATAGATATGTCAGTAAAGGAAAGCATCTTATAATATCACTGTTAAGTGTAGGTGAATTATATATTTTAAAACATGTAAATTATGAGTTCTCACACTCAGGGATCCAAAATGAATCATGGATGATATGAGCACAGGCTGAGTTCAAATTCTAGCTCTGTGATTTCTAACTGGAAATTAGCCTCTCTAAGCCTCAGTTTCTTCACCTGTCAAATGGAGTTAATAATGCCATGTAGGTCAGTTGTGAAATTAAGAGTTAGTGAGGCATGGAAAGGGTCATGCATATTTCACATCCATTGAAAACTCAAGGTGATAGCAACTACTGTTGTTGCTGGCAGTATAAAACTGTTGAAGCACGTTCCAACTGGATTGAAGGGAACAAGTAGCAGCTGCAGTTTTGTTACACCTTGAACAGCAGTGGTGCTGGCTTCCAAAGACAGCCCCCAATGAACCATGCTCCTGGCATTCCTACCCTTGTTGGTCTGCTCCAACCATGAATCTGGGCTGTTCCTGTGACTTGTTTTAACCAGTAGAATACCGTGAATGTAATACTGGGTCAATTCTGGATCTGAGTCTTAAAAAGGCCCGGCAGTTTTTACTTTGGTGCTCCTGGTGGTCCTAAACTACCCTGTGGGAGAGAACATGGGGAGAGGCTCTGAGAACATGGTGGAGAAGGGGGGCGGCCACTATCCCCATGCCTCCACGAGCCTCAGTTATTCCAGATTACCTTGATTGCATCTGTCTGAGGACACATGAGAGACCATAAGAAGCCAGCAGAAGAACCATCCAGCTGAGTCCAGTCAATACTCAGGTCACAAGAGATCATATAATTGGGTTGCTGCTGTAAACCACTAAATTTTGAGGTGTTTTATTACCCAGCAACAGATAACCCAAAGAGTGCTGCCCAAATAACCTGAGATTCAATACACACTGTCATTGATTCTGACCTGTGCACAATTCTGATAAACTGAAAGACAATCGTGAATGAAGAGAAATTCTTCAAAGGCTGGGAACTTCTGTCACATGTACCTTTTCTTCTCTCAGATCTTGGTAAACAGAAAAACTCAAAAATATAGTGGACTGACCACCTCTCCCTTGCACACCCACAAAGTCAGGTGCTCTGCTCAATGCTGGGAGATAAAATGGAAAAGGCAAGTCACTATCATTAAGGACTTTATAGTCTTGACATATAAACACAATGATGGGTAAAGGTCACCTAGACAGAAAACTATTACATCTGTACATCTCTAGCTCTACGAAGGTACCAATCTCCAGTCTTTCACCTGTACCATCTAATAAGAGATTTTTAAAAAAATAACCAGGGTCATTAAAGTCTACTTTGCTATCTGACCCCTAGATGCTCCCTTTTGTGGGTCATGATGGATACGCAGGTAAGAAGATTGCTGGTCTGTCCGTGCTCAACTTTTTTTAAAAAAAGAAATTGAATGGTGTAGTCACCCAAAAAGAATGTGTTCCAGTCAGATGCTGAAAGCTATACAACTTGGTTTGATAATTTCTTATTAAAATCAGATGCTAAATGGTGCTCCAATTATTTGCATGCTTGTTTTTCCTAATTATGAGAACTGTCATTGCTGAAAAATGTGTAGAAATACATTTATTTGGCTTAACAGCCACTCTGCTGATGTTTCTACTTTCCTTGAAATGCCAGCACCACATTAAGGCAAATTTTGTAGCATAACAAAATCTGACTAGTCTTAAACAAACAGCACCTCCCTCAAGCTCATATAGCCTTTTCGTGATAACTACATATTTCTCATTTTCCTTTCTAAGCCAAATTTCTTAACAAAAAATGTCTGCTTCTTTCCCCTCATTTATTTCTTAACTGAATGCTGTGTAACTCCTAGCAACACAGCCGCCCTGATACTGTTCTCCTCAAGTACACCAATGACGAGTTCCCACTGAACCTCGGGACACTTTCCAGTCCTTGCCATGCTGTTGGGAACTGGCAGAGTGGACCCTCCTGCTTTCAGGAACTCCTTCCTTCCCTGGTCAGGTGACACCACTGGTCTTTCCTGGCTTTCCTCCTGACCCTTGTGGGCTCTACCAGCCTTTCCTGCAGGCTCTGTAGCCTCGCTCATAGCTTACAGGGCAACAGCCCTCAGGGGCCTCTGCAGCCCTCTTGCCCTCATTTCATGTTCTCTACTTAGAGTTTCCATCCCATGACCTCAAAGAGGATCCAGGTGCCCACAAATTCCAGATTTGTATTTCCAGCCAGACCTCTCCTGATCCTGGTTTTCTATGTCCAGTGTCCCCTCCATCTTGGATGTCACAGAAGCACACAAAAGCCGGCACTCCCCAAAATAAATGATCATTTCCCCACACACCCACTCCTCTTCAGTGTTACTGATATAGTAAGTGGTACCTCTACCCATCCAACTGCTTAGCCAGAAACAAAAGAGTCGTTCTTTATTCCCCTCTCATCCTCCATATCCAATCTGTAACTGAGTCTTTCTCATTCTGTCTCCTAAATATCTCTTGCAATGGTTCAGTCTTAAGTTCCTAGTGTCACTATTTTAGTCTAAACTACCTTCATCTCTCCCCCAACTTTATAATCAACTACCTGCTAACCAGTTTCCTTGTTACCAGAATCAGTAGGGACAATTAATATTCCATTTGCAATGATGTGTATTATTTTTGTCACAAATAAATTTTCTTTTTACAGACACAAATATATAGAAGCAGTTACATTAAAAACTTGAAACAACATTAGTCACCACTCTAAACCTTTCCCATGCCACAGGGAATAATCCTGTAAAATGTAGGTCTGCTGACAGCTTCATTAGGATACTGCATTAGGATGAAGTCTAGGCTGCATCACAGACCGTGGACAGCCCTTTATGAGCAGAGCCTTGCCTACCCTCTTCCTCCTTAGTTCTCACTTCTCTCCGCTCTTCCGCTAGTACTCATTTCGAAACCATCACCTCTTTTTAAGCTACAGATTGTTAGTCTCTCCTCTCTTCTCCAGATGCTCTCACATTCTATTCTTTCTACCAGGAGAGAAGACTCTCTCTCACATTCACTAACTCCTGGGTTAAACATTCATTTTCCTAGAAAACCTTTGCTGGTAACTTAAAATTTAGTTAGGTTTGTCTCCTTTGACTTCTTGGAGATTCTTTAAATCTAAAAACCTAAGCTCAAACTCTGACCAAGTAGATGACAGTATTTTGTTAGTTTGAAAAAGGGGAACTTCAAGGGACCATTAAATGTAAGGCACAGCAGCCTAGCTCAGTTGCCTTTCAAGTACAGCACACCTGTGCTTACTCATTATCATTATTGTTTGCAATCCATCGGTTTTATCTCATTGCCTGACTCGAAAGAATATAAACTGCTAGCTCAAGAGCTGTGCCAGGGACAGTCCATAGGTCCTTAACTGCCACAGTGGCAGCCTGTGTCTGTCCCCACTCTACATGTCACTCATTCAGGAATGTGGCTCTGGACCCATGACCTCCTGCTCTGCCAGCTGGCTTCTGGAAACTACTTCCACTGACTGTTTTGCAATTCTTTGACTTCTTTTAAACTTAAAATCTATCGATTTTTCTAATCTATCCCAACCTATTGGATTTTTCTTTCCTTAGCCAATTTAAAGTTCAATACTAAAGTGGGTTGAATTGTGTCACCTAAAAGTCATGTCCAAATGCTACCCCATCCCTGCCCAGTTCCTGGGAATGTAGCCTTACTTGGAAGTAAGGTCTTTGCAGACATAACCAAGTTGAAAAATCTCTGAATGAGATTATCCTGGTTCAGGGTGGACCCTGAATCCACTGTCTGGTGTCCTTCTAAGGGAATGAAATGATTTGAGGCACAGAGGGAAGCCATGTAAAGACAGAGATTTGAGTTATGCGACAACAAGCCAGGACTGCCCGGGAGCCACCGGCAGCTAGGGAGAGGCATGAGACAGATTTTCCCTCAGCATCCCCAGCCAGGAGTAACAAGTCCTGCCAACACTTTGATTTTGGGCTTCTGGCCTCCAGAGGTGTGAGAGAACAGTTCTCTCGTTCTGTGCAACAAAGTATGTGATGATGTGTTGCCTCCTTTTCTTTTTTTCTTACCCATCTGGCAAAACCCCAGCCCCGGACAGACTCAATTATCTGCTTTATCCACAGCTGTACGTGGGCAGCCAAAGCCACTGAAACAAGTCACCAGTGCTGTGTAGGCTCACAGTCATCACTCTGAAATGAGCTTAACTCTGCATGTCCCCATCCACTCCTCCCTGGAGGAGATGACCTCACTCTTTAGCTAGAGGAGAGCTCAGCCACCAGATAGCGTCACTCCCAACTTCCTACCTGCCCAGCATGGCAGCCTAGGCCCCTGCTCCCTCCATTCCGGTGGCGGACTCTAACCCTTCTGTCAGGGCCTTATGTTTCACCCCTCCTGACTTCTCAGCACCCTGGCCTGGTCTCTTCCATCTCACATATTTTCTAACAGTATGTCTCTCCTGGATCTTCCACACTGGCTTGTCACGTTTACATCTCTTTCATCATAAATGAATGACAAATCAGAAGGCACACAGGCAGCCACCTCCCAATCAGATGATACACATACAAGTCTTTGTAGACACACATATATTTCCTCCATCACACATCCCTGTCTTATCTCTTCCCCACTTCATAGCCAGACTTCTCATAGGTGTATGCCCATTTTTTGTCATTTCCTACTAATTTATCATTCCACACTAATCTGGCATCTATCCCTAAATAATCTACCCAGAGAGCTTTCGCTACATCATCAACATCTAGTGGATCAGAATCACTAAAGTCGATGGCATTCTTCTGTATATCACTTGACTTCACAGCACTGAACAAAGTTAATCATACCCTCCTTAGAACATTTCTTCTCCCAGCTCCCATCACTCCACATTCTTCTGGTTTTCCTCCCACTTCCAGCCTCTGCCCTTCTAGCTCCTTTATGGCTTCATCTTCCTCCATCCAGTCATTAGTGATGATGCTATCCCAGACTCTCTTTCTTTCTATTTTATACTTGTCCCCTAAGGAATCTCACACATGGTCCTCACTCTAATTAACATATGTATGCAAATGGCCCAACATTTACATACCAAGCACAGACCTCTTCTTTGCTTTTCATATATTCAACTGCCAACAGTTGGCTGCCACAAAGTCAGCTCAAACACATACCAAAACTTGTATTTTTAACTCCCCCTCATTGCTGCTCCTACAAACCTGTCACTCTCTTAGAGTACGCATTCTGGGAACGGCCACCAACATGAGGATGTCAACTGTGACACTTCTCTTTCTCCCTCCTACATCTGAGCTGTCATTAAGTCCTACCACTTGTTCCGTATAACAGCACCCAAATCCATCATTCCTATCACCAAATATTGGTCCAAGTTACTATCATCTGCACAGTGGACTCCCAGGTGGTCTACCTGTTGGCATCACGCTGTTGTCTCATTGGTTCTACAGGATGCAGGCCCAGTGAAGGTTCGAGCTTTGGTTCTCTCTCCAGCCTCAGCCTCGTTGCAGTCCACATTCCCAGCTCTCCCATCTCCAGCCTCTGGTCTTCTCTGCATTCTCAGACCACTCACCTGCTTCTGCTGTAGGGAGTGTGCCCAGGCTGTTCTGCTGCCTGGGAGCATTTCCTAAACCCCTACCCCTCCCTCAGATCCCAGTCAGACTGCTCTTCCCCAGGGAGGTCTCCCTGGTCCCTCAGACTGAGTCAAGTCTTTCTCATTCCCCCAAGTCCCTTTCTTTCACTGCCCTTATCACAGCTGTGACCTCACCTTTCTGCTTGCAATTTGATCATCTGCCTCTCCAGCTACACTGTGCAGGTCTCAAGGTCACTGACAGGTCTATTTGTGCTCACAGTTACATCCCCAGGGCCAGGTACAGTTTCAGCACGTGGTGGGTACTCAGTCAGTTTTGTTGTTCCAGTTGTTGTTTTCCTTTGAGGCCCTATGTATGCAGGAAAGCTTACGCACAGAGGGCCAACCCTTATAGTGTAGCTATCTGAGGACCTTACTGCTTTATGTTCTATGCATCACTGCTCTCCTCCTAGTGACATGGAAAGCACAGATACTTTGGAGAGAAACTCCTTGTCCTGTAGTGCTTTAACCACCATGCAGAGCTCAGTGTCTGGGTCTTCATGCTGAACATCTTTTAAGGACACTGGCCTTCAGTTTGGAATGGAAAGTACGTATGAGCAGCATGAGACATGAAGACCTATTTTTGAAAAATCCTTTTAGTAAGCTGTTGGTGCCAAAATTGAAGAAAAGATTGAGGTCATAGTTTTCTAATGTAGTTTTCTTATTGCCATGCAACTTGCAAAACATTTCTGGATGTACCTTTGAAGGTGTTGCATATACATAGACACATATGTCCTGTACCTTGAGTTACAGCAAAGCTGCAGTATAGCTAATTATGATAAATTATAAATGTAACTCATTGTAGAAAAAATAACAGACCAAGTATACACTGTGTTAATGTAATTTCATAGGTTCATAAAAGCAATAATTGGAAAAAAAGGAATATATAGACTTATTCTTTGTATTTAAAGTCGTGAACATTATTATACATATGAAAGGACATTACATACACCCACATCTAGATATATGCATACCAACTAAAACTGGCTAACCAATTATCATTCTCACAATCAATCAATCCTCTTGTATATTTAATATTTGACTGTTATCCACGTATAGAATAGTTTGTAATTCAAAGTATGACTTGAACATATACACATGATGTTAAACATCATTATGTTTTCAATATTTTTCTCCTTTGGGCAAAAGACTAGTACAGAAAGTCTCTCCTTTCCAAAAATAAGAAATAATATTTCTGAATCTAGTTAAGTACAAAGAATACTACAGTGTAAATCACTGACTTAAGACCCCGACCGCTTCAGTTCTAGCATGAAGCCCTCCATCTGTTGGGATATAGAGATAGTTCAGAGTATATCCTCCAGCTTCTCTAACTCAGAAGCTGAATGTCTCTTAAAAAAACAAACAAAATAAGAACAAAACAAAAGTACACACAAATATCACATTCAGCGGTCAATTTAATCACTATGGCCATAGTAATCATAAGAACTTGAATAGTTAATAATAAGCATGATTAAAGTTGCAACTTTGCCTGTCACATCTTTTTCATTCTTTCTTTCCAAAGAACTTTAAATGAAAATTTTGTCAGACTTGCAATGATTTTTGAGTAATCTGATGTCATTGTATTTGTACCTACCAAATGACAAGTTTTTCAAAATCTTGAAGAAGTCAGTGTAACTGATATGGTGCCCCTGCATGTGAGGAGCCCTGGAGCCTTGCCTGTGGCCTTAGCAAATGCACTAAACAAAGCTCTTGATTTGCTGGGAGCAAATGCATCCGCCACAACATCATTACCAGACTCATACTGAACAATGGCAATCATTCAAATGTATATTTCTGTTATTATAAACCATCTTCATAGCAAAGTCATAAAGAACATTGTAAAGGACCTGCTGTAATCTTTGCAATTATTTTTCTAGTGCTTTCAGATCACTCCTTTTTTCTTTGTTGTTCCATCATGGTTTTTGCACCTCACTTTGCTTAAAGAATATATTTCATTTATATTTCTCCTCTCCAGGGCAGTGGTCTAAGTGCTTTGTTCCTTGTTACCTCATGGCAGAGGGCATCCAGAAGAGTCATCCATTTAGTTTCACCTGCATCTAAATCTCTCAGTAGTGTTTGGAAATGCAGGAACCTTAACAGATCTGTAGAATGACCAAGAGGGGCCTTAACAGATATGTAGAATGAACGTACACCTTAACAGATCTGTAGAATGACCAAGAGGCTAGAGAATGCGTTCAGGTGAATGGATTCAAACAATGAGGTGAAAATGTAGATTTATGGACTACAGAGGTTCATTCTAAACTTAAGAAAACAGATTACATTTAGTAAAACAGGGCACTGGGACTTTCATCTAAGAAACAGTATCAGAACATGAATACTGGGGATGTCCACCACAAGGAATGTTTAAGATTTCAAGACTTCTTGCGACTTTCCTGTGTTTGTTATTCTCTTCCACTCCTCCAAAGTTATTGGTGTTAAAATGACTAGCTCTGTGGATTAGCATTGAGGTACAAGAAATAGATCATCTCCTATTTCATGGTTAGTATAGTGGTGAAAAAAAGGGAGAGGGAACCAAAAAATAGAGGAGGTGGTTATTTTGAGGAGGGAAAAGAGTAGGTTGAGCTTTCTAGGAAATAGAGAAAGAAGAAAATAAAGGTGCTGCAGTAGGCCTGGAATGACCAGGGCACATAATTAGCAAAATCAATACAAAACAAACAAGAACCTGAATAGCTCTTCTATCATCTCATCTAAAATAGGATGGAATCAGGACTCTTTCACTATACATGATCTTCTGCACTCACTTTTTCATTTAAAAAATATCCATATAATGTGCCACATAAAGTCTCCACAATCTTAGGTTTTGGAGGTACAATTATCAACTCTATTTTATATATGGGGACACTGAGGTACAGAGTTAAATAAACCGGGCAAGGCCGTATAACTGCCAAGCATCAGAGCTGAAACCTGAACCCAGGTAATTAGACTCCAATCTCTCTTCTTAACCCCTCAGCTCTGCTGACCTGCCCCAGATCCTTTCTGTCCACTTGGCTGCAAACTGTCCAGTTGTCATCAGCGATACTTCATCTCTCATCACCTGTGTTTCCCTGTCATGTCCAAATGTCACTGATTCAAGACTATGCCTCCATGAAATAGTCTATCTTATCTGCCAACAACTATATATAACATTTTCTGCTGTGTGTGATTTTTACTGGAGCAGTGAATATAAGGATAAAAAATAAGAAATGGATTATCAATGCTAGAATGAAAGCATTCAGTTATAGAAAAGGTGGAGTTCTCAGTTCAGATATTTACAGGTCATATAAAAGCGGTGGTTCTTTGATTAAAAAACAACAAAAACCCCCAAGACACAAGAAAATATAATCTAAAAGCCAGTCTCAATCAGATGTAATAGACCAGAGGAATTCTAAGGCTTGATTTTTTTCATTTGTTTCCAAGAGCCTATAGTAATTAAAGCCTACTAATTAACATACGGAGTTCAAGTCAACAAAAGCCCAGTGAAGAGAAGGAAAAAATAATCTTACCTGCAGACGTGTGTTTGAACTTTTCACTTTTCTTCTTCCTCCATTTCCAAGGCTTAAAAATCCTTCCCAGGTTGGCGAATTTACTTCTCCTCCGGATTGGTGGGGTGTGGGTACCTGGGACGAGGGAGTCTGAACGCATGGCCGCCAGCCTCTCCACTTCCTCAGCTTGTTTTCCCCAAGGAAAAGATGAAAATAAAGAGAGAGGGGGGAAAAAAACTGTTAAAATGGGAGCCTCACAGATGGCCAACGTTTTCCATGGTTACAGATAACAGAAACCATGTGACTGAAGTTTCCTTTCTGTTTTTGTCTTTTGGAATGTAAGTCATACTAACATGTTCTGAAGGCAGGGGACAGTCAGCTAAACCCTGGGGATTTGGAAGACCCCAACTAAATTTACCTAACAGTGACTTAGACTTGAGAAGAAAAAGGAGGACATGGAGAAGGAAGAACAGAGTCCTCCTGACATGGTAGAAACTCCCACAAGGCAGGGAGGGGGGATCAAAAGAGTCAAACGACAGTCAGTGTAATTACTGGCCTAGCAATTTCTCAAAGATTTGGCAGATGCACTCACTATAACACCGTCTGCCGAGAAAAGAGGGAGAAAACATTTATCAACTGTCTATTCCAGTGCCAATGGCTCCACCACACACGACTATCCTTCCTCTTACCCTGCTTCACCCAAACCCGCAGAAGCACTGGTATCTGCTGAGTGAGAGGCTCTACTTCAGGATTAATGACTGATGTTAGATCACTTGCCATTTATTACATTTCATAACTGTCTCAATTCCTCTAGTCTTTTTGTTTCTGCTTTAATTTTTGAAAGGAGATTCTTAAAAACTAAATGCCAAAAATGACTTTAGGGACCACCTAGACTAAACCTGGGGACACTCAAACATGTCGTGCTTAGTGGGGACACTTCCTTTAAGCCACAATCGCCCTGACCTCTTCTATAACTTGTAATAAAAAAAAACCTCCTTTCCAACTTACATGAGAATTTACACACCTCAGTGGAGTAAATATACCATGGCTTGAATTTTTAAGATGGGAATAATCTGAAAAAATAACCTCCTTGGCGAAATCAAGGGGGTGGGTGCGGCTTGCCTTTCCAGAAAATCCAATTACACTTAGAGCTATGGATGATCCAAAAGCCACTCCATGGCCCTTTACCACTGCTTTCAGCCAAATCACCCAACAGGCTGTCCTAGAAGCTCAGTTGCACAGCTTGGTAGTCTGCCTGATGGCATCTGAAATGGTCCTCAGGAAATTCATTTGTTTGACAAATATATATGGAACCTCTACCATGTGTCAGCCACTGTGATGTAGTGACAGACGATGACAGGCTTGTAAAGGCTCCTGGCAGCAAGACTGAAAGGGCCTGACCAGGTGGTGGCGCAGTGGATAGAGCGTTGGACTGGGATGCGCAAGACCCAGGTTCGAGACCCCAAGCTCACCAGCTTGAGCGCGGGTCCATCTGGCTTGAGCAAAAAGCTCACCAGCTTGGACCCAAGGTCTCTGGCTCCAGCAAGGGGGTGCTCAGTCTGCTGAAGGTCCGCGGTCAAGGCACATGTGAAAAAGCAATCAATGAACAACTAAGGTGTCACAACGGCAACGAAAAACTAATGATTGATGCTTCTCACCTCTCTCTGTTTCTGTCTGTCTGTCCCTATCTATCCCTCTCTATGACTCTCTCTCTGTTCCCTTAAAAAAAAAAAACAAGAAAAAAAGACTGAAAGGAAATTGATGAGGTTGAGAGATGTCTGGGAGGCAAAGTCCAGAGGACTGGGTGGCCGGCCTGTGGGAGGGGAGGCAGATAATTCCTTATGCCCAGATTCATGTCAGTATAGTGGCACCCTTCATTCATGGAAACAGAACATGAGGGAAGCACAGGTATGTGGGTGTGGGCAGCAACAATCTGGACATGATGCATGGTGATGACCCTGAAAACCTTTGACTCCATGGTTCAGTGCACTGGTAGCTCCTCTTTTGAATTGCTGTATTAAGTAACTACTTAATACTGTGCCAGACACTGTGATCACTTCTTGGGTAGACACACAGAAGACTTGGGCATGGCTGAGCACAGTCTAGAGGAGGAGATAAAGGGCTCAGTGTGTAAAACTGCTCAAATGGGAAACCACGTAGAATTCACTGCAGGCAAAGAAGAGAGAGCAGCTAATTCTGTTTGGCTAGGTTGGAGAAGCCCCCAGGACATAATGCATGGCTGGAGTTTGAAAGAGGAGGAGCTGTTCTACCCACATGGGGAAGAGGAAGGAATGGATCCCTGGAGGTAGAACAGACCCAAAAGGAACAGAGAGGGCTGAAAGAACATGGCATGTCTAGGAACTCCAAGAAACAGTGAACTGTGAGCATCAGTCATGCTAGTGAGATGGAGAGCCAGTGGGGAGAGGCGGTGGCCGGAGTAGTCTAGAGCCAGACCATGCAAGCTTTGAAAGGTTTTATAAGGTATTTATATTCTATAGGCAGGGGGAAAAGATGAGAGTTTGAAAATGGAAATGGACATTATTGGATTCAACAAATATGTATTGAGTGTTCACTATGTATCAAATGCTTAGGCTACACTGATAAACACAAAAGATAAAAATACCAACTTGTGGCAACTATACTAATGAGTAGGGTGGGGAGAGCACAACACACATTCAAACTAAGGAAACAGTAGAGTATGTTAGAAGATACGTACGTGCTTTGAAAGTAAAACAAAATACAAAGTGGAACTTGGCAAAGGAGATCAAGAGCATCTAGGTCCTTGATGGCGAACCTATGACACGCGTGTCAGCACTGACACGCATAGCCATTTTCGATGACACACAGCCGCATGAGGCCGCATACCAGAGAAGTATGGGGCCGCATGCCGAGAAGGACGTTTCATCCTTGGCTCCTTCACGGCCAGGTACAGTAGCCGAGAATATAACATTTGCTGTAGTGTAGACACTCTGTGCCGGAGGTCTGTAGGCCAAAACATTTTTAATTTAAACTATAAATATTGCGAAATTATGGGTTTTTTTCTCAAAGTGACACACCACCCAAGTTATGCTTGGTTTTTTGGTGAATGTTGACACACCAAGCTCAAAAGATTGCCCATCACTGCTCTAGGTGGTGAGGAGTCCAATATTATTAGATAGCTTAATTGAGAAGGTACACGGGCAGGGCACAATTAAATTCATTTCTAAGAATACTGTTGTACCAGCAATGGGAACCTGAACTGGAGTCTGAATAGAGGCCACTGTAGTAGTCATGAGGGGTAGTGACTAGAATGCACATAGGGCAGGGACAGAACAGACAAAGAAAAGATGACATGCAGCCAGGTAGTAGAATAACAGATCTTAGTAACTTCCTAGATAAACACAAGGGAGGACATGGAAACAAGAATGGCAGAAGTTTTTGCATTTCATGACTGGATATGATAGTGAAGACTTTCCATTTTTTAGAAGAACTTTGATCATAAAGAAAGAAGCAGAATAGGACGGTAGATCAATGACAAGGGCTTTGGGACCAGAAAACGTAGTTATTTTTATTTTATTTCTTAAGGCAATGGAGAAGTACCAAAGGGAAGTTTGCCAGGATGGGATGGGAAGGTTTGATCTTGCCAGTACAGGCTGAGCTCTGAGAACCAGCAGAACAAAAGAGATTGAAGGTGCAGGAAATAGGTGGAGAAATTTATGAAACAGGATTTTTAGGGAAGAGATGACGAGGTGGGGTCAAAAATACATAATAGAAGGGTTAGTCATTGGAATATCCTGATTTATCAAAGGTTTGAACTGAGGTCTCTGGTCACATGTGGGCCTCAGGGAGATTAATCTAGCAGCAGTGGGTAAAATAGATATTTGGAGGCAGAGAAAAAAAATAGTGATTGAGGACTCTTTAAGTAAGTCTGAGTTTCTGGGTCGCTGAAGAGAGTCATTAAAAACAAACAAACAGCTACTATGAGGAATGAGAAGGAAGTCAAATGGAGCAGGTAAACAGCCTCTGGAACAACACTGAATTTGAAAGTTATTCTTTCACTGGTATCAGCTGCTTGAGTTGGTGCTTCAACAATGCCCAGCAGCTGGGCATCTACACAGGGGGTGACAGCTGTGAGCAACTGCACCAGGAGGTTTTGAGTCCAGGATACAAACTAGGATGATCTGATCCCCACAAGAGCACTTTCTCTTTCATATATATCCATCATCTTTTCCCCATGTCCTATTTTAGTTATAATCTTATTGTTGCTTGTACAGACTCTGCAAGTCTCCAAACCTACATTCCCAACCCCAATCTCCTGCTTTCAAACTTTTGCTAGGTTCCTCCTCTAAAAGCCTGTTTCTCAGAAATCTTCAATGCTTCCCACAGTTTACAGTAGAAAGCTCTCATTTCCTGTCTCGGCATTTAGGAACCTTCCACCCCACTCCCCACCCCCACCCTCGAATGGTCTGCCAAGAATTACCTTCCAGCACCTACCCCCCGCCCACACACACACACACACACACACACACACACACACACACACACACGCTGTAGCCAAAAAGTAACACCCCTGCCACAAAAGCTTGGTTCTGGGGTCTATGGACCCCGACGGACATCAAATCCCTGGAATTATGTGCAAAAGTTTGTGTATGTTTGGCTATCTGCATTTGGTTGGAAGATTTTACATCTTTTGTAACATTTAAAAATTATCCAGGTGGAGGCCTGACCAGGCAGTGGCACAGTGGATAGAGCGTTGGACTGGGATGCGGAGGACCCAGGTTCAAGACCCCGAGGTCGCCAGCTTGAGGGTGGGCTCATCTGGCTTGAGCAAAAGCTCACCAGCTTGGACCCAAGGTCGCTGGCTCCAGCAAGGGGTTACTTGGTCTGCTGAAGGCCCGCACTCAAGGCACATATGAGAAAGCAATCAATGAAATAAGGTATCGCAAAGAAAAACTGATGATTGATGCTTCTCATCTCTCTCCATTCCTGTCTGTCTGTTCCTATCTATCCCGCTCTCTGATCTCTCTCTGTCTCTGTATAAATAAATAAATAAAATTATCCAGGTGGAACCTTCTTGGGTTCCGCCTACCTAAAACATCTGTTAAAGGTCAAAGGGAGAAATTATATACTGTATCCTAAAAAACAAACAAAAACAACCTCTTAATCAAAGTATAAATCTTTCAAGCTTCATGTTGAATTTGCTCTCATAGTTAGCACTCAGTAACGATTTGTTAACTAAGTAAATGAATGAGGTAACTTGATCCAGCTCATGAAAATCAGTATCACTATTCGTCTTAAAAAAAAAAGATACACCAGTAGAATCGAATTATTATTTCAAAGTATTTTGAAATTACTACATTACAATGATTTTAAGAAATCAGGAGTGTCTTGGAGAAACCTGGAGTGGTAAGGTTGAGGGAGCATGATAAGGGTGTAATTATAACTCCACAATTAAGCAAATTCTTAATAACTATACATTAAATTGAAGATGTTTAGCCCTAAAGTACACTAGATCGTTGAGCAGGCTGGATGACTCTAACTGATTCATATTTTACTCATCCACACTCCTATTTTTCTGAATCCATTTGATGGCAGGGGCCACCTCTCTGCTCACCATTTTGCCACCATAGAGTGGAACTGGAAGGCTTGCTAGTGAGGAAGGAGGCCAGTTATGAACACAGTTTGAAGAGGAAGAAAAACAAACCAAAACAAAACTGGGCTCAGAATAAAGTGGTCTTCCACTGCCCGCAGGGACACAAGAGAAAATGGGAAGATGAGTAGGAGAGGAATGGCAGATGGGCCAGGCCTGTTTATTAAAACAGCTTTCTTTTTTACGAGATCGGGCGCGTTCAGGGTGGTATGGCCGTAGACTTAAAACAGCTTTCTTTTTGAACAGATCATGGAAAGGAAGCTTTGCCCAAGCGCACTGCTCTCCAAGGTGGTGTTTTCATGCTGCTGTGAGAGGAGGCAGCTGTCTGGAGAACGTGCTCAGTTAGATATGAATCAGCTTGGATGTCAGCTGCCGGACTGAGAAAGCTCAATCAATAGGGGCGGAAGCTGGGCAGCCTGGGGTCTTTCCACCACCACCCTCCAAAAATACTTGTCTAAGAGACTGGACCATCTAGGTCCCTTTGATGGCATGACTGGGATTTGCTTTATCTGTAGAGAGAGAAATGGTTAGAGGATGATTTTCCTTTCCTTTTAGAAAAGCAGGAGGAAAAAAACCTTGCTTTGTGCATGGTTTTAATTACTGAGAACCAAGTAGCTGTGTCCATGGGCGCTCTGAAGCCCACCCTTGTTGTAGCCTGGGGTTGCTCTTGGCAGGCTCTGGGAACAGGTGGGGAGGGAGGTGGGCAAAGGGCACTTCAGCTGGCACCTTACCATTATGTTTCTAATGGCTGCTTGGTTTACAAAAGGCTTATCCAAAAAAGCACCAACTTCAGTCTCCTGCTGGCCTAGAAAGTGTTAGTCATACAGTGTCCTCCTGAGAAGTGTGCAAAGCAGGAAGCCATGCTGTCTGTGCTGTCTGATGACTAGTCAACACCAGAGGCAGCAGGACCAGGACAGCTGGGACCCCCAATGCAGATCTCTCCAACTGCCAAGGGCTCCTAGGACTTTTGGAGGTACTGAGATCCTGACAAATTAAATATTTGCTTCTCAACCCAAAGTGAACCCCAAAATAGAATGTTTATGTAGCAGGGTCTGATAACATTCACTTTTCCTTTCAATTTCAGAAGAAGAGTTTATGTTTTCATCATATTTCCCCATCTTAGGAGTAGGGGACAAAAACACGGGTGAAGGTGAGGTTAGCTGTCAGTTACCCACACGGAGCTGCCCCGGAGCTCAACCTATCTCCTTCTGCTGGAAGTGGTTACCTTTTCTTTCAACTTCAAAATGATGTCATACAGTATCCGGTCATTTAGAAAATTCTCAATGACTGTGGCTTTCCCTTTTCAGTTTCACAGAGCTACCTCATGGCAGGGAAATGAAGGATTGGCACGAATTATCAGGCAGAAGAGGGCAGTATTTTCCCCTTTCCACACTATTTGTTATAGCACACTCTCTTACAGAGGCCAGGTCTCTTTGAACAGTTTCTGCCCAGTCTAAGACTGATATGTATAAACTATGACATGTGTTTGTAAAACGAAACAAAACAAAAAACACAGAGTGATACATTTTTATTTTAAAATCAGGAGCCCTTGCCTTGTCCCATGAGTTGAGGAGTGCGATGGAGACGATGGAGACGGTGGGAGGGCATGTCAGTGGAGAAGGACTGGGTATTAGAGGCCATGGGGGGCAGGGGAGGCTGTTTGGCTCAGAAAAGGTTACCTGGTTCACAGACCATATAGGAGCCTACAATGAGCTGGGGGATAAAACAATACTGCCACACTAACCACGAAGCTGTGAAAGGGTTGGGTGCAAACACAGGCATGGTGCCTGGAAACTCACTGGTATTAATATTGCTGATTATGAGGACTTGTACTTGACCTTCACCACACTTACCCAGTCTTCCACCTCTGTGTACCACTCTTCTCTTCCTCACCCCTTACTATCAGGTCAAAGATGGATCCAATCTGTATATCAGAACTAAGGTATGAACACTGATACTTGCCAAGCATAGTGTTAATGAGAATAGAGCTGCATTAAACAAAGGGTTTATACATCTTAATCCAAAGTCTGCTTTTCTTGCTTGGAGGAGAGGAAAGAGCTCTAGTGTTTCTCAGTTTCCTGGATACAGAGATGGCTGCCTTTTCTACATGGAAACTACCAGAAGATTATGTCATTTATATGCCCCACAAAATCACACTCCAAACAAAATCATCATACACCATCATAATTTGAGTCTTGCCCACTGTACCCCTGGAGGGACATGCAAATGTTCATATTGAGAGAACTGTGAATCAATCTTGTTGCTGCAAGAAGAGTACTCTTCATAGCAGAAGAAGCAACAGTGGGTGTGACTGCACAGTACAGTCCTGTGGTGTTGGGAAACGGTGGGAGAAGAGAGTGAGGCTGCACACACTCAAGCCCAGACTTCTCAGCATATTTGCTTGGGCACTTGGCCAACTTATTCCTCTCTTTTGGCTCCTGAGCTTTCGCCTGGTGGGAGGCAGCTGTACCCGCTGCTGGGAGCAGGTCCCGAAGGATGCTTTCACGGGCTTGATGCTGCTTTTGTCACTATGAAAAGGCTGGCACCTTGAGTAAAGGACACAAGGGCTATGCCAGCATACAATGGAAGAAGGAGAGAAAGGAAATTTATGGATCCACATGACCAACAATGGCCCAAGTCATGTTTCTAGTCACCTCTTAAAGCAGTAATTGATCCAAAAGGACTAAGAGAATGTCCCTCAATTCCATGCCTTGAGATGTACTGATTTTAAAGGGAGCAGCTCTTCTGGTTCCCGAATCGTAGCCCACTGTAATGGAAAGGTTGCGTGGCTAGTGTGGTCTGCAGAACTCTGCACACTGTTAACAGGGCTTTAGTTTCCTCACAACAGGTTAGGGAGATCTAAACATGACAGTGCTTCCTTAGTCCCTGACACTGATGACAACAATGATGGCAGTAATAATAATGATAATAATAAAAGTATTAATAACAGCTACCTGTTTTTAGTCACTAAGTCTGTGCCAGGCACTGATCAAAACATTTCATGTATTACCTTATGTAATCCCCACATTGATCTAATGAGGAAGTGTTATTATTATGCCCATTTTACATGTGGGAAAATTGAGGAGTAACTAATGAATAGGATGACATAATTTCCAGAGGAAGAGAAACACATGCCACTAAGACTTGTCTATTTTCAAGAATACCTTCTCATTCAATGAAAGCCTGGCTTTTTTAATCTCCATATCACTAACTAAAGTAATATGAGGGATTTAGGGATGAGGGAAGACCTGAGCTTCTTTTTTGAAAGGGCTACAAACAGAAACCAATAGAAGTTGGTCCTATACTAGCAAGAAAAAAGGGGTTATCTATCTTAGCCTAAGATGTCATAATATAAATGCACACCTGAATGTAAGTGCCCTGGAGGACACGCATCCCAGGTCAGTAGGACACGCAGAACCATAAGGACATTCTCTACTATGCACCTGTGCCACTGGTTACAATGAAGAACTCAGCAGGTACCAGTTTGGCTTGAAATTGGGCCAGATCTGCTTCCCTTAGAAAATGCTACACATTGTGTATAGTGGGAAGAATGTTAATTTTGCAACCAGGGTGTGAGTTCAGATCCAGAATCTATAGCTTAATAGTTGTTGGTAGCTGCATTCTTCCTGGTGTCCTAACAGGTGGCATGGGCTTCCTAATTTTCCTGTGGAGGATCACTCCTCCTCCACTTCCAGTCCAGGTGGTTCAGGAAAATGAATTTTGCTCCTGACTCTAGAGGTGGGCACATGACCAAGTGCAGGCTGATCAGAACATTGCATTCTCCACCCATCACCTCTAATAATTGAGCAATTGAGCCTAGTCAGACAATGAGACTCCATGCTGAGTTTTGTTGGGGCTTTTGATAGACATGCTCTCCCAACTGGGGTTGTAGATTAGACAGGCTCCAAGCCTAGTCAAAGCGAGGGCCATAAACTTAAAAACCTTTACTCAGACTTAGTTAATATTAAAAGACTCTCGAGGTCACAATGAAAATTCATATGCTTTGAGAGAAAACAATCCTATTATGTCAAATACTTCATATTTTCTAAGTACTATGCTGGGAGGCTATTTATATTTCATGACCACAGGAATCAGTGAACAAACAGCATTGCTAATAGACCAGACTAACGGGGGTGGGGGGATCTTTTTTAAATTTAAATTTATCCAGTTTCATGTTGTTATATTTAGTGAGATAATAGATGTTATAAGCAAAGTTCTTTCTGAGATATTCAATACAAAATTCCTCTTTCATCTCCCAGGAATGTGACCTTCAATGGCAAAAACATGCAATGACTACAAAAACTTCTAAAATATTCTATTGTTCATTTAATCCACAGAATATATTTGTCTTGGGAATGAAAACTTGTTTATTTAAATTGTAAATGAAACTTCTAAGTCTTGTGTTAATCCAAAGCAGCAATCTTTTAAATAATGTAGGTTCTTTGCTCATCTTAAAATTTCTGACCCTAGAGTTTGACACTCTTGAAGTCTTTAAAGAGTGCCTCTCAGAGGTTTAAATCCAGTTTCAACAAAAACTAGTTCCTCCTGCAAGGGTCAGCAGACTGTCTCTGTAATGCCAAATCATAACTATTTTGGGGTTTATGAGCCATCCACCTCTGCTGCAAATACTCAGCTTTGGTGCTGCAACATGAAAGTAGCCATAGACAAAGCAGCCATGTACATGAATGGACAAGGCTGTGTTCAATAAAACATAATTTACAAAACAAGCAGCCAGCCCTGGGGACCAGTGTTCCAATCCTTGTTCAACAGCATGGAGCTACCAGTAATCCTTCTATCACCTTGAGGGTGAGCTTTCCTGAGACTAGGTCTCCATCACATCATTTGGGACCCTGGATCCAGCCCTGCCTGAAACCATTCTACCACTGGAGATTTCCTCTATATGAACCTATGAAATCTCTTTTTTACTTAAGCCAGAGTGCATTGGGTTCTCTATCACTTGCAACCAAAAGGGTTCTAACAAAGGCAATGGGTGACCTTAGGAAAAAGATAGCTTGTTCTCCTATAAAATGAGGATAATACTGACTTATACAGATTAACAAATACATTCTGAAAGCCCATACTTTTACCCTGTTTGGGCAAAGAGCAGGAGCTCAAAAGTCGTCTAAAAATGAAACTTCTCCTCTGGCATTGCACAAACTGGTACCTACCTGTTCAATAAGGACTCCCTCACAGGTAAAGTGCCTTATTAGAATATCCCTTAAGGGATTATATGAGTTTTTAAAGTTGTGGAGGTTCTGACCTGTGCCTAGCCCTCTAGGCTGGTGCATATCAAATTTTAGTGTATCTAAGAATCAACTGCAGCGGTCGGCAAACTCATTAGTCAACACAGCTAAATATCAACAGTACAATGATTGAAATTTCTTTTGAGAGCCAAATATTTTAAACTTACACTATATAGGTAGGTACATTCCTTATCGAGGTAGCGCCTGCATGTGGTATTTTGTGGAAGAGCCACACTCAAGGGGCCAAAGAGCCGCATGTGGCTCATGAGCCGCAGTTTTCCGAACACTGAACTCAAGTATCTGTTAAGAGTTTTGACTCCTGGTCTCCATCTTAAACCTGCCTAACCAGGAATGTGAATGTATAACAAGCAGCCCAGACAATGTTGATGCAAGAGTTCTGAGAATCACACTCTGAGAAACATACTACAGTATTCCTACAAAAGCCTTGAATCCTACTCCCTTCTCCCCAACTAAATCCATAGTCTTTGGGAGGCTGGCTAAAGAGGACAATACTTAATATAGAAAATTGTCAAGCTTCAAAGGCATCAGCCAGCTCCAAAACTCTCAAGTCATTGGAAATTCTTCAAAATGCCTAATGTTCATGAAGTGCTTTATCCTTTCCAAGTGATTTTACTACTATTAATATCATTAGGTATTCATAACGTATCTGTTATGTAGGCAGGGTATAAAATTTCCTTTGTTTCCGTATAATTGGGAATGCTATTTTCTCAAAGAACTGCATCAAAATTTAGCCATTTAAAGGCTCTGAGAATGCCTACAATAAGTGCCCTGTAAACTCTGTTTAACCCTGCATGTCCCAACTTAAGTTAATCACAAATGTGGTTGGTTGGTGTCTCTCTGTGAGGCAATTTTAAGTTCTCCTAGTAGATTAGTGTTCAGCAGAACACAATTTGCAAAATGACATGATAGTGTCTTTTTGTCCCCTTCTACAGATGCAGGAAATTAGCTGGACACAGAGGGATCTAATGGCTTGCCCAGAATGTGCCAGCTTATACAGGAAGTTAAAGTGGCCCATGGCTCCTGAATTTAGAACTCGATGAATCACCACTCAGACCTCCTATGTCGTGGGTGGATTGAGAATGCTCCAGACCAGTCAGTGTAGGTTTTTTGATTCAACTCTTTTCAAACTGTCTTTCCCTCCATAATAATGTCAAGGTTAAATCACTCCTCAGCATTTTTCCTCCCTTGAGCTCATTCCAAGATTTCATAATAGCTACTCAGCTACCTATATATTTAACATAGGACTTACATTCCATTGAGAAACCACTGTTGAGTCTACTTCCCTTATAACTCAGATATCTCATTTCATTTCTTTGAAGACATTACAGTTTTTTTATTTACCTCCCATTAGTTCACAGCCCAGATTGTCAGTGCCTACTGTCATTTGTGTAGTGATGGTGTGAAATCTAAATAGTCCTCCTAGAAAGAAAACTCAGCAAGATGTTGGTCCTTGTTAAATCAGCCTTATATTCTCTCCCTGATGTGCGTATAATCACCATCAATAGTTCTATTGTGGGCCTGCCTTGATCATTATTAAGAAAGTAGGGAACTCTGCTTATATATTTTTTGAGACTTTCAGAAGAAATTCTAAATTTCCTTTGTTTTAGGACACAGAGATTGAAATCCATTAGTCTTTTTTCATAGGTAAACATTCTATTCTTTTGGTCCTGTCAGTAACCCTTTGGGGACATTTTATTATTTTGCCTGAAAGATGTTTAATTTCTAAAGAGGGCTAAGCAGGGAAAGTCATTGGTTTATCCCATAAGAAGTTCCAAATTCACATTTTATTTTAAATTCTTATTTTTCCCTAATGACGCAACATATATTGACCTCAGAGCTTATTACTTGAATCTGAACACCAAGGGTTAAGTGCCAATCAATCAAGCAACTCCATGACCACAGGCAGTTAACTAACCTTGCAGAATTACATGTACTTAACAGCAAAATAGGGATAATAACATCTCCATCTCTGTACAATCATTATATTAACACATGGAAACTTCAGACTAATAACTGGCACTTAGTGTGTATTCATTAAATATCTCCTGACTCCAAATTTAGGGTGTTGATTGATTTTGCCAATTACTCTCTGCCTGAATGCACTCTAGGTTCCACTTGCATCTCATCCGAAGCTGTGCAGGGCTGAAGGGCTGCTGTGTGTTAGCAGGAGGGCATTGGAAAAGCACAATTAATGACTATCCAATAGGACTCTTGATCCAGAACGTCAGTGAAACTAACTGAATTACACTACTTCCAACCAGGAGAATTCCCCAGACTGCTGAGGATAAACTGTTAGAATTTTGCCTTACAACATGTCAACCATTCTTTTTTCCATTTTACTTGCAATATGGTATTTTAATTTATAAAGCATTTTTTCAGTTTTTCCTTGAGGTTACATTAAAAAAACTTGTTATGATTAAATTAGCTCTAATTATGCTGGTTCCGCCTTTTCCTCTGAGAAGTTCCCACACCAAACAATAAGGTATCAGGTCAAGGAAAAATAAAAAGAGGTGTCATTAGGGATAGGCTGAGGTCAGGGCCGTCCTCATATCTGTCCCCTCAGGTACTTTCAGGAAGTAACAAGGCCCAGAAATACATGAGGTGATGATGCACTAACTCAACAAACATTTGTCACATTTATTGTTCAACTTGAGTTATGGAATAGGGGATTGGGGAGTGAGAAGATAAAGTTCCTAATCTTTAAAATCCTAAAATAAGAAGTACCACACAAAAGCAACACTATTCCACTTTTAGAGGAATTTGAAATTGATGTGGACATATAAAGCACATTTATAATGAAAGATAATAGGAATTTTTTGCTGTATGTGACAGAATAATCTTAAAGGTTATTATTTAATGCAAAAAAACATGTCTGGAGTTAAGCTCAAAACTTAAAAAAGAATATTAATATTCCAATGATTCCTGACCATCTTAGATTTATTTTAATAGGAAACAGAACTTCATTAGCTTTTGCCCATGCCTGAGAATATCCAGGCACAATCAGTAGCTATGGTACCTAACATATCCTGCTAACTTTGCATTCAATTTCTTAATGATTGCTATAACTAGTTTCCAAATGATAGAGCCATTCCTTTAAATACAATTAGCACAAGGAACCTTGGTCTGGAATCCTCATTATGCTACCAATAAGTCAGAATACTGAGGACCAAGTGAGTTATTAATGACATGAGCTTCTGTCCCCATAGTAATTCTCCCTTTTTAACAACCAGAAAGCATTCCTTGAACAGTGCCAGGGGTCAGCAGACACTAGGCAGTACAGATGGGACATTTTATTGCAGAGCTAATCAAATGTCGACCTTGGCTCATCTGAAATTGGTTCTGAAAGCAAAGGAGGGCTTTATTGTTGAAATGCAAGATTTGTAGAAAAATATTCTCTCTCCCAAATTCACGTTTCCTGCTCTTGAACCTACAAATTTATGAAAACTCTTAACTTTGTTCAAGATTCTCTCATTTAAAATATAAATACCTACTGTGTGCAAGAGGGGTCAATGGTCATTTTCCACAGCAACTATCTGACTAATGTTTTATTATTTATCAAGCATTTTCCCAGTTATTATGACATTTGATTCTCACAACAAACCAACAAAAGAGATAAAGCAAATATTCTAAACCCTATTTTACAAAAGAGCAAATGACAACTGTAGAGATGGATCAGCCCGCCAATATCCATTCTTCCTTCCTTTTTAGTGAAAGCTTCTTGGTTTTATGTCCAGCCAAAAGACTGTTTCCAGCTTCCTTGGAAGGTAGGTGTGGCCATATTATATATTATCAAACTTTGCCATTGAACTATGAGCTGAAATTTTGTGAGAGATTTCTGAAAATTTTAAAGGGAATGAATGAACCATTTCTTTAATCTGTTTTTCCCTTCAATCATTTTTCTAAAGCAGAGATGTGATAGCTGAGACTTGGCAGCCATTTTGAGGACAAGGGCCACCTCATAGCAATGGAAAAGCTGTAAGCCAGGTGGTACCTTGATCCTTAAGAATTCTATGGAGCCATCATACATAGCAGCTTTGAACTGGCTGTCCCTGCACTTTTTTCTAAGAGAGAAACAAACCCCTACCTGGTTTAAGTTATTACTATGTTCAGTTTATTTATTTTATGTAGTAGAAGCTAATCCTAATGCAAAGAAGTGACTTGCCTAAATTCATACAAACTATAATTTGTCAGTGGCAGACCATCAAGCACTAACATACATGTCCATATTCCACACATTCTCTGGCAGAACTTTAGAGCCTTTTATAACCTGTTTCTTAGCTTGTATAGCAGTCAAATACTATTGTTTTTCATGTTAACACTTCAACATTTATTTTTAAAACACCAACCCATAGGAAGACTTTAGTCCTTTCTTCCCCCTTACCTTCCTCCTCTGTGGTACTCTATAGTACTTTGTACCTCAGGCTCCGGTTTAAACTATGGGATTTCCCAGGGTTCAGCTCTCCCTAGATGATTTTATTTGTTCCCATGGCTTTAAATAGCACTGATAAGCTGAATATTTCTAAATTTTTACTTCCAGACTAGAAGGCTCTTCCAACCAACACAACTACTAGCTGTACAACTCTAGCCAAATCACTTAACTTCTCTGGGTCTTAGTTACCACATCTATAAAATGGAAATAATTGGATTTTTGGAAATTTGATTATTTCATACAAATAAAAAGACTCTGAATGGTATCTGAGCCACTACCATGATCATTACTGCACTCTATCTCAAAATATTTCACAGGGACTTCAAGTTCACTTTATTTAAAGTGAATTCTTTTTACCTTTAATTTGGTCATTCTTCAGTATTAGCAATGCAGTTGTTTCACTGCTAAAAGAGAAATCCATGGGTTGTCCTTGGCACTGCCTTTCCTCTCACTCCTGCCCCCCCCCCCCCCAATCTAATTCACCACCAAGACTGGTTAAAACTAGCTCTTAAATATTTCTCATCTCTCTTCACCGCCCTTCTCAGGTTAGATCAGTTGTCCACATCACCAACTTCTGAGTTCTTCCTCTTGCTACTTACCTCCAGGTCCCTCACACAGCAGCCTGGGAATCTGTCATAAACATGTCGCAGCTTTGCGCTAAACCCACCAATGAGTCAGCCTGCTTTCAGGACAAGGTCTCAGGGTCTTCAGACCAACTCAGGGGACAAGATCTGCCCAACTCACTGGCTCCAATACTGCCCATCTTTCTTCTCTTCAAACACAACAAGAGACACAGCATTTCTGCCTTAAGCCCTTTACAGCTACTGTTCCGACTGCCTGGATAATTATTTCTGTCACTTCTGAATGCCATTTTCCTCTTTAACAGAGACTGTTGTGCCCCTTTCTGCCAATATTCCCTCCTAGCAGAACCCAGACTGTGCTCAGTTATCTATCCCTTTTCCATGGGGCCATGGGCTTCTCAGGTGCTGACCCCACACCAGCCCAAGGGATGAAGCTCCCTGGTCAGTGATTGATTAAAGGATAAGTAGGCTGTCCAGATCCAGCCCTTCAGATCATTAAGGGATGCCTGTGGGCTCCAGGGATTCTAAGATGAGCTTAAAAGACAGATACAGAACAGTCTCATTTCTACCTCTGGTCACTACGGTGTCTGGATGGGAGGCCCGAACTGCTATGGCTGTCTCCCAACTGGCCTGAGGATGCTGTTCTAAAGCAAAAGAGTTCAGAGCAGAGAGTCTTGGGGTAACTGAGTCAGGCTTGGAGCCTGCCCCACTTAAAAATTTATGTGAGACAATAAGTGACATTATTTAAGGTCAAGATGCACAGAGTCTTCTCTTATCCAGCAAAAAGCACCCTAATTGACATGCCCCTGTTAGATTGATTACTCTGGAGGTAAGGACCCTTGATTACACAGAGAAAATGATCGCTGAATCATTGTTGAATGAATATATGAAGGACTATTTCTTAGAAAAAGACAACATAGGCTCTGGCTTGGGTATATATACTATTTCCCACCTCCTACGATGTTCATGGTTAAGACAAACACCCTACTCCCAGGCAGAACCATGGCTGGAGGTGGGGCTATGGAACTGAAAACAGTGTCTACCTCCAAGTCACAGGCAGGAAATTATACAGAGAATTTTCTCACATACAAGGGAAAGATGAGGGGCCGTCACATTTCTTGAAATATTTGTCTTGGATACAAATATTATCCCAAATCTGACTGAACTGAGGCTTTGCTTCATTTTGATCACTGGCATTTCACAAAAGTTTGTCTAATAAGCCACAAAGGTTTATTAATTTGTGTCAAGTTTTATATATTGTTGAAGGCTGACATCACAAACTAAATTTCCTTTGTATTTTAACAGCATGAATGGCAATAACGCAAATGTCCAACTACAAGAGACTGATTAACTAAATTAAGAAACAACCATCAGGTGCAAGACTATGTGGCCATTACAAAATGATATGAGATCTCTCATTATTTACAAGAAAAAACTGTCTTGATTTCTTGTTCAGTGGAAAATAAGTTGCAAAATATTATGTGCAGTACAATTTATTTTTTCTAAAAGAGTAGTTCTTTACCTAGCTATGTATCTATCTATGCATAGGCCAGTGGTTCTTAACCTTTTTTGAGGTACTGAACCCACCAGTTTCATATGCGCATTCACCGAATCCTTCTTTAGTGATAAATAAAATATGATTTATTTTCCAAATTCAAGACATAAGTATATGTTTTTTTTTTTGGTGCACAAAATGAGCCGTGCATGAACATCAATCACCTTGCTCAAAGAACAAAACCAACAAAGTGCGTGAACTCACAACAAATTACGGTATTACTTTATTCTGGCCGCCGAGGCAGAGGCTTCTCCGAACCCCTGAGACCGACTCATCAAACCCCTAGGGTTTAATAGAACCCAGGTTCAGAACCACTGGCATAGGCAATGGATCTGCAAGAAGAAGCTCAGCTAGACAGTAATTCTATTTGGGTCATAAAATCATAGGTGATCTTAAATTTCTCTGAAACTTTATTTTCCAGTTTGGGTACTGGGAGAAGATTGTATTAACTCCCATCTCTGCCATCTACAAAGCCACAGGCATTAGAGAAAATAAGAGAACCCACTTCTTAACTTGTTATGAAGACTGAATACCTGTAAAGCATTTTTAGTATGGTATCTAGTATATTTGTTAGTGTGATTATATTATCAAAAGTATATTGCCATCATTGTAATGTGAATATTGTATTTGCATTTAAGTCTTACACTTAAAGCTACAAATGTCAAATAGTGGAGTTGTGGTTGAGTATACATGGCAGAAACACATGGATAACTTGAAATGTCACCTCTTCTACCAGAGGCTATCACTGGGGTATGTATGATGCAGCATTTCAAAGTATAGCTTAGGAGTGGGTGGACATGAGTCTCATAACTTACAGCTAGTTTCTTTACTTTAAAGTACAGTATTTTCTTTAAAGTGAAGGTACTTTAGGGTTGTTGTGTTACATAAGATAATGAACTAAAATGCCTAATACAGTTCCTGGCCATAGTTTAGAAACCAACAAATACTATTATTGCTATAAATTCACCATTAGATTTTAAATATAATAAAAAATTGCCTTGATATTCCACTTATAATTTTACCCAACAAATTTCTTGCATTTTATAATGGCGTTGTAGGAATTATAAAAACTAAGAACAGTGCACTAAAATGGTTTGCTGGGTTAAAAAAATCAATCACAACTTTTCTGGAGTATTTGTATTTTGAAGGGAGATAAATTCCTATCTAAATTGTAGAGGGAAAAGTGGGAGGAGGCTCTTTATGATAGGAGGTTATATAATAAAATAAGTTCAAATTTAGCTGGATGCCAAATTCATCTTTATTCTACAAGATTTCATTTACATGAAAATGGTACTCTAATGATAAATGGAAGTATAGTATTTTACAGATTAATAAGAACAACAGAGCCCATGAGCTGGTCTAATAAAACATAGCCACAATTAATTTTTGTCTTGGGGAAAATAATAATTTGGATTTTAATCTTACAGCTAAATTGACTAGAAAAGCACAGTAATTCAAATATATTCAGTATGTTATCATGCAATGTGCAAAACCAACTCCATAAATATTTGAAGGCCTGTATTTAAATTGAAATTGCCCAAGATCAGGTGTAGATCCACTAAGCAGAAAGAAATTAGATATCCTGATGCCAATATTTTCACAGGTTTTTTAACAGCACTGGTATTTGTTGAACTACCCTTCAAGAAACATGGAAGGTAATTTCAAAACATATTTCCTGGCGTTGCTACCCAGAAAAGTAAACTTCTGCTATTCATACTGGCTCAAATGCAAATATAACTATTCTCTTGATGCTTATTTACAAAGTAGATGCAGTTACAGAATATAATAAATTTGAGAATGATTCAACTCAGAAGGTCAAGCAGGTTAAGGGAAGAATTCTTATCTTCAAATAGAGAAAACATGGTCAGAAAGTTTAAGTCAGACAAATAAGTCCTCTCTGTATCACATAGATACTCATAACCCCAAGCCAACAATGGGATTTTTAAAGCAGTCTGGAGAACTCAGCCACTGAGGGGGAAAGCAGTAGTTGTCGATTTGATCTTTCTCAGCTCACCAACAGAGCAGTAACTGAACTTCTAAGATAAAATAAGAGGAGAATTGGTTTACGAGGGGGGGGGATCTGTATTAAGTACATTAACAAAAATTGGCTTCCCAAACAAACTGCATTTTATGAATTCAATTCAACAAACATTTCTGAGCATCTGCTCTCTGTGCAGCTTTGAGACTCAGACAAAGATGAGTCTCTGCTCTTTAAAAGTACAAATGATATTGTGGGACACACACACACACACACAGTCATCTAATGGCTTAGACAAGATATGAAAACATTTTTCAGAGTTCCTTGACGATGGATCATGAAGAGGTTTTAGCAGAACTATTTCTTTTTTTAAAAATATTTATTTTATCAATTTGAGAGAGAGAGGGAACGGTGAGAGACAGGAACATCAATCTGTTCCTGTATGTGCCCTGACCAGGGATCAAACTGGCAATCTCTGTGCTTTGGGATGATGCTCTAACCAACTGGGCTATTGGCCAAGGCTCAGACCTATTTCTTGAAACCATTTTTTTTTCTATTACATTCTGTATAAGTTATAGATAATTTAATTAAAAACCATAAACTAGCACTTTATTTAGGGCACTCTGTGGTACAGCAAGAATGCAAACTAGCTCTATCTTTATAGCAACAAGAAAGTTCTTTTTCAGAACAATTGATACTGTAGAAGTTGAAGCAACTTCTGTGCTTGTAGTTAGGTTTGTATAAATAAAGCTTCAAAATTCTGACAGACTGAATCAATACCACATACAGCATTTTCCTTTCTGGCTCTGAGGCCAACCAACTAGGATAAACAGCTGGAAACAAATAGAAATATGGTGATGTTAATTTTTTGTCTAATTGCCAATGACTGCTATGTATGGCTGTGTATAGAAAGAATCAATAATATAGTGATATATTTTAGGTTTTTTAATTGAATTTTATTGGGATGACACTGGTTAACATAATTATACAGGTTTCAGATGCCCAATGTGCCCATATGAGATAACATGTCCATGAAACTCTAGCACTACTACTTTTTGGATAGTACTATCACGATAACAATGGCTAGAATAAATCAAGTAAATGCAGTTATTAAATCCTGAAAATGAAAAATAACCTCAAATAGTACACGTTCACAATTTAGTTTGAACTGGAAAGAGGGAACAATATCCGTACTTCATTCTTCCAAATCAGTTCCCTGCCAAACAAATGGTAAAGATTTTGCTGACGTTAAAAATCTAATATTTAAGAATTTAAAGATGATTTTGTGTTGTACCTAACTTTTTGGAATCTGTTGTGGTGGGGAACATGAGTATTGCAGCCACAGGCCCTTTCTGTGACAAGAGTATGCATCAATACTATAGTTACTCTATTGTACAGAAACTTTAGCTAATTTGGTTGTTAGAGATTGCCAGGGGCCAGTGGTGGGTGGAAGTGGAGATCATAGTGGGGATAAATGGTGATGTATGGAAACTTGACTTGTAGCGGGAGTGAACACACAATATGGTGTACAGAGATGTGTTGTAACATTGGGCACCAGAAACGTGTAATTATGTTAACCAGTGTCAACCCTATTAAATTTTAAAGAAAGAATAAATTTTATTGTTGCTGTGTTTACAATGGTATTTTCTAGATTCCTTCTATTACTATGTACAGAATAACCATTGTGCCTTGGCATGATATTTACTAACTCTAATATGAATTTTTATACTGTTTGAGAACCTTGACGATAATAGATATTTTTATGTTGTTGTTTTATGTTGTTATGCCATCGTGCCCTGTACCCCTTCTGGGTTGAGACATTCTACACAGTCTCAGAGCCACTATCCAGCTGACAGCATCTTCCCATTTACTCCTACCATTCCTCACTACCAAGGGCTTCCCCATAATCAATGCTACCTTCATTTCTAACCATGTCTCTCACCTCAAGCTTGCTCCCATGCAGGACCACTGGCAGTCAGAACCATTGGGCCCTACTCGTCTCCGGCTCACCAAAGAGTTGGGCCCTGAAGACCCTCCTGTTGCTCCTGTCCCTCCCACCAGGAACCTGCCGCTAGAGTGAGGTGAAGCAGGGAGCAATGCTGTTCATAAGACTGGTCTAATGAAAGAAGATTCAATCTCCTCAACAGTCTGCTAGAAAAATTAAAACCATATCCACAAAGTTTCTCAACTCACGGCCAAACAGATGTTCCTTCTGACACCCCTTAAAGCCACCACCTGCCAATCTCCCCTACCCACGATGCCCCTAATCAGCAGGAAGTAGCCAGATGAATAAGCGGCGCCCCTAATTAACACAAAAGATCAAAATGTAAGGTTGGTGGATAATGGGGGAAGGTCACGTGAGGAACTCAGACCTGGGAATTTTGGCTAGAGCCGCCCACAACCAAGCACACCAAAAGAACCTTTCCAGGAGTCCTTGGGAAAAGAGTGACTATCCATCAGCCAGCGAGATTTTGCCACGTCATATTAGCTCGCCCATCCTACAGACCCTTTAAATATCTCCCACGCAGATCATCCCATGTGACTTCTCTGACCCCTGCCCCCTGGGATCTGAGTACATTGTCCGGGCAGCGCGATACTAAATAAAGCCTTTACTATTCCACACTTTGTGGCTCCGGCCTCTTCCTTCTTTCTTGGTGGGGTAAAATACCTTACAGTCACCATATTTTCAAATTTAAGAAAATCAGCCTGTGTGGGCTTCCAAGTCTAGGCATACATGTTGAGTAAGTGGGTCAGAAATTTGGACCATTTTGAGAAATCTGGCATGTATGTTTCCATAGGAATAGATTATTGCTTGGATAGGTTGGAACATGATTTCTCCAGGCACTGTTTAATTGCCAGTCTATACCAATGGTTCTCAATTGAGGGGAGACATTTAGCAATATCTATAAATATTTTTGATTGTCACAATTGGGAGGTTAGTACTGGCAGCTAGTACGTAGAGACCAGGATGCTGCTAAGTCCTACAATGCACAGGACAACTTCCCACAAAGAAGAATTATCTGACTCAAAATATCAACAGTGCCAAGGTTGAGAAAACCTGCTTTCTGCATCTGACATGTGGCCACATACCAGAGATGTATGGGGCACATACCAAGAAGGTCGTTTCATCCTCGGCTCCTGCATGGCCAGGTGCAGTAGCCGAGGATAAAACATTTGCTGTAGTGTAGACACTCTGTGCCGGAGGTCTATAGGCCAAACCATTTTTGTTATTTAAACTATAAATATCGCGAAATTATGGTTTTTTTTCTCGAAGTGACACACCACCAGAGTTATGCTCAGTTTTTTGGTGAATTTGGACACACCAAGCTCAGAAGATTGCCCATCACTGGCTTAGAACAAAAAGACTTGAAAGAAGACAGGCCTAGTTGAATGAATGCTGCTTTTACCTCTTCTCCTATATAGGATTAGGCAACCATTGGCTTAGCTCACACATTACTGTTCACGAGTGTTCCCAATATGCTGAACAGAGTAGTCTCCACCAACAGATAGCTGGTTTGCATGTGTGATTTATCTTGTTTAGGCTATAACATAAAGAGATCATTTGGTAAAGCAAATTGCTTGACTAATTTTAAAACTCCTAGTTTATGAACAATGAATTCCACTTTAGGAAATCACTGATTAACAAAGCCAAACAATTAATTGATTCCACATGTTAAAAACTAAGTCATTTATGTAGTACACTGAGGGCTAAAATCTCCCCATTGTAATTTCTATTTAACTGAAACTTCACAACAGTTCTAAGTAATTAGTGAATTTATTTTCTTCATTTTAAAAACTTACATTTTCAACTTCTTCCTCCTTCTACTAGCTACAACAGAATGAGCCTTCTGTTCCAGGCACTGTGAATTACTGTACATAAATTTTATAGTTACAACAATCCTAGTTGGTAGGATAATAATAAGGCATTAAGGTATTATTTTCTTTATTATTCTTCAAACTCAAGTCTGGATAAAGAAAAAGATGACTGCAAATAAAACATGTGACCACAGCACTCAAGCATAAATTCAATGTGAATTAATTTAGTACAATAAAAAGTAAAAAAAAAAAAGAGCCAGAAGACAGTAAACACTGGGTTTTTGTTTTTTTTTTTAATTTGTGACAGAGTCAGACAGAGGGACAGATAGGGACAAACAGACAGCAAGGGAGAGAGATGAGAAGCATCAATTCTTCGTTGCAGCACCTTAGTTGTTCCATTGATTGTTTTCTCATATGTGTCTTGACCAGGGGGCTACAGCAGACCAAGTGACTCCTTGCTCGAGCCAGTGACCTTGGGCTCAAGCTGGTGAGCCTTGCTCAAACCAGATGAACCTGCGCTCAAGCTGGCGACCTTGGGGTCTCGAACCAGGGTCTTCTGCATCCCAGTCCAATGCTCTATCCACTGCACCACCGCCTGGTCAGGCCTAAGCACTACTTATAATAATAACAATAATAACCACCACTTATTGGGCGCTTTTTATATGTAGGCTTAGTGCCAAATACTTTATGTTAAATAATTTCATTTAATCCTGCCACCAGCCCTGGATGTAGATGTTGTTAAGAGTCACCATTTAACAGATGCAGAAACTGAGACTTATGCTGCTAAAAGCGATACAGTTAGCAAGTGGCACAGCTGGGATCTGTGCTCCCTTTCTGTCACTTTTAAGTCTACACCAGGAGTTGGTTCAAATCTGACTTGCTTCCTCCCTCGTAAATAAAACATTATTGGAACACAGTCACACTGTTTCATTTATGTATTACCTATGGCTGCCTTTGTGCTACAACAGCAGAACTGAGTGGTAATAACAGAGACCATGCGGTGAAAGCCTAGAATGTTGACTATCTGACCCTATTCAGCAAAAGCTTGCCAACATCTGTCTAAATTCTTCAATAAAAAGTAATAACACTTGACCTTATGCTCCAGTTAGGCATTGTAAGTTCTTTACCATACTTCTCCTGTTAAGTAGCTTCAACCCCAGTTTCTATTTTTCTAGCCATCTTTAAGAATAATACTTTCCTTTTCTTTAGCAAGGACTTTATCTGAATAAGAGTAATGTTATACGAGTAAAACTTATTAAACCTGATTTCCTCACAGTCTGAAATCATTAACAAGAAAAAACTAAATGCAAAAGCACTCACTTGATCTTTTCTGGGAACAATTACATACCAGGAATACAGAAATGAATGTAACACTATCATCTTTCCCTCAAAGAGCTCACAGATGAGCAAGGGAAACTGAGGCACACACAGCAGAATGGCTTCCTAGGGACTAAGCTCAGTCAGTGGCCCAGGATTCCAGGGAAGAAGTACTTTCTCCCAAGTCAACCAAGGCCTCAAAAAGAAGACATATGAAAACCCCTCTCTCTGTTTAAGGAAAAAGTCTCCATTATCTTGAATTCAATAATAGAATTATGTCAGACTTGTTCAATAATTAGAATTATTATTCAGACACAGAATGGGAGAGCTAAAAGGGCTTACAAGCTTAGCCTTCATTTCATAGATGGGAAAAGCAAGACATCACCCACACAGGAGCAGGGAGAGGAGATAAGGCTGCCCAGTGTGCCTAGGGACTGAGCACTACTCCATGGTCCATGGGCTGCAGAGCTGGGAACTACAGGGCGTGACTCTGCAGCCAGATTTGGGGCAAGTTTCCAAGCCCTGGTTTCTTCATCTGCAAAGTGGAGATTATACTTAGAGGTCATTCTGAGTAATAAGATCAGATAGATAAAGTGCGAAGAGCAGTGCCTGGATCTTATTAAGTGCAGTATGAATGTTTACTATCATGAAAATTAAAAATGAGGCATGGAGCTAAACTCAAATCTTTAAGTGAGCCCCAATTCACCATGCTCCTGAGATCCAGCCAGCCCACCACCCTGCTATAGGTGACCTATGCTGTTCTCACCAGGGATGGGGGGAGGGGTTCACTATTCTTCTAGGCTTTTGTCTCAACCATAATAGAGTAACCTTTTCTTCATTTTTTCTCTTTTTGTCTGTAAATATTCTCTCTGACACCCCTCTCTGCTCCAATCCTACTGGCACCACCCTTGGCCAAACATCATCACACCTGGATTACTTGGTCTTGCCCAGAACCACTGCCCCAGCTCACCTGCAACCAGCTCTCTGTGCCTGCTGCACAGCTAATGCTGTGAGATGAACCCAACTACAACTTCCACCACATCACTCACCTGCTGAAGAATATACACCATCACTCCTAGCAGCACAACCCTTAAAGTTTGAACACTTCTGTCTGTAACATCTTTTAATCTTACCTACATTATTCTAATCAGATTGACAGCTATATTAAAAGAGACCTGATTTCAAATCATAACATCAACACATGCTACCTACCAGTGAGATCCAGCATGTGGCTTAATCCCTCTGAAACTCAAGTTTCCTTTTCAGCCAAGCTGAGATAAATAGGACCTATCTCATGAGACTCTTTGGAAGTGATGGGTAATTCCCATCACTGGCAGAGCCTGGCTCAGAGTAAGTGAATAAGACTGTTACTGTTAATGTTATGTACTGAAAAACAGTCCATTTCACTCTTCTTTCCTCGTTTGTTCAAGTTCATGTGACTCCTCCCACTTAGGATGTCTTCCTTCCTGACTGCTACCAATCAAATTTAGTACCCTCACACAAAGCCTTCGCTTGGGACTTTAGTCCACACTGATCTCTCGCTTTGGTGAAATCACTCATAACTGACGCCACCCACCTTGGCCCTTAATCAGTGGTCTTAACCTAAGGGCGATTTCCCCCCCAGGTGTCTTTTGGCAATGTCTGTAGATATTTTTGATTGCCATAAGTGGGAGGTGGGTATATTAATGATGTTTCCTATATTTTCTGTATTTTATGACCCTCAGACCTCCTGGGCCTTAGAGACTGCCCCTCCAGGCTAGCCCACTCCTGGAGACAGTCACAATCTGCCTGCTGGCCCACACTCCTCTCAGAGGCACACCAGCCAAGCCAAAGCCTATGCTCCAACCACATCCTTATCTAACCCTCACACACCAAGCTATACTTCCTCTGTCCTACATCACCCCTGGTCAGGCACCTGACAACTAGAGACTACCTCTAGAACCCTAAGCCAGTTGAAATTATTCAAACTATCCAATTCTAAACTTGGTCAAACTTGCCTACCCTGCCTCATCCACTCCTTCCCTGCGGGGGGGAAAAAAAACAACACACAATAAAGGATTGGGCTGCACTCTCGCCTTTGTCTTTCTGCCTCTTGAATTGCCCTGGTACATCCCCATGGCCAGTCCTATGTGGCATGCTGTGCCCCTCCCTTGGGAACAGTAAGTAATAAACTCCTCTTTCAAAGGCATTGTCTCCATGTCTTTCCCTTTACCATCTCTAATTAAAACAAATCCCAAGGATATTTTAAGACAGTGGATAATCTTAGTGGGTAGTGGCCACAGATGCTGCTAACTATTCCATGTTGGACAGAATATCACCCCTCTGCCAAACAAAGAATAATCTAGTTCAAAATTAAAAGTCCTAAAGTTGAGAAATCTGAACTAAAGTGTGACACATATTGAGATCTCAAGGTCACTGCAAGCCCCAGCCTGGATGTATGTGTCTATTGTTCAACCTGTCCACAAAAAAGAAGGAAGTCCCTGATTCGTGAATTGACTGAACCACAGGTATAATCAATATAATAGTTTAATTGGCAGTTTTAGCTCTTTTAACCAAAATTCATGAATAAATACGTTCAGCAAAAGTGAAAAAATTTCTTCTCAGTTACAATGTAAAGTATAGTGCTAACAGCTTCTGGTAGGAAAGGAAAATCCATGAACAAACTTCACCGTTTTGTGTGAGTCTGCATCTCTCACAAGTGAGAAACATTCAACCAGTAAAATATTATCTATTGGAAGATTCTGAAACAGCCCATTAATTTTCCTCTAGGGTGTTTTCACTTGTGATACCCCCCCCTGTCCCCCCTTCCCCCAAACACTATGTGAGATGAAATAAATTCAGGTCAAGCCCCGCCCCCCAACACTATGTGAGATGAAATAAATTCAGGTCAAGCCCCGCCCCCCCCAAACACTATGTGAGATTAAATAAATTCAGGTCAAGAAGCATATACACTCGGTGCTTGAAGTTTCACAGTGCACACGGGCATGCCAAGGGATCAGAGTCAGAAACAATCTACTCAACTTGATTTAGCTCAATTTTCCAAATTAGTTTGATCTTGACACTTTTTACATACCATCTATTATCATCCAATGGGGCAAGTGTGATGTGGAACACATTTTGGAAAACAGCTCATTAAAGTTGACAAAAATCTCAGCATTGAACTTTATAACTTGACTCATTAAGTTCCTCATCCTGTAATCAGCGCTGCTTTGGGAGGGAACAGCAGAGGAGTGGGACAAAGTGCCTGCGACCCCAAGTCCCTGGCCGGGGAGCAGCGCTTCAGCTGCTCTCCATGGGAATTTGGGCAGAGGGCACTTCCAGATGGCACAGAACTCATCTCTCCTGCCTTATTACCTTGGATGGGTTATAACAGCACAGACCTCAGCATAGTCAGACACCAGACCAAAATTATTATTTTTCCACAAGCAATAAGGCTAATTTAAACTTTTGAGTGATGGTCAGCTGTTGTAGACTGCAAGTAGCAAAAAGCCTTTATAAATTCAAGGCTTAGCAAAAGGCTAAGTTCTTCCCCCTCCACCTCCATATTGGCTATGATGCTGAGTATTTGAACCCACTTCACTTGCTTGCTTAAGTTGCTGGAAGCAATTTACATGCCCTTCCTTTCACTCTTTGTTTGTTCAGATGTTGGTTGATTCACCTTATGCATGGTTAGGGGGATTCCTGTTTATGCCTTCAGAGAGTTCCTGTTTTTGCCTCAGATGTGTAATTTTGTATCAAGGACTTCCTTGATTTGCATATGGCTATATAATAAAGCAAACTGGGGCTACCGGGCACTCCGATATTGCCATCAGCATGGATGAGGCCTCCTGGTTTTCTTAATGAGTCTTTTTTCTTAATGAGTCTGTTTTCTTAATTCCGCACAGTCCTCATTCAAGACCCAGATTTATGAGCTGCACTGGTCTGCAGCAGGGAACCAAATGCCTTATGACTATTGCTTGAATATTCATCAAGAGGCAAAACAAGGGAGCAAATTAAGACCAAAGATTAAGGTACAAAGTACTCCAATGTCCCCATATGCTTCCTGACTAGTACCTAATCCACTCTAACATCTATTCCTGTGTCACTGACAGGTTTATTCATTTTTAAGACCCTGTGACATCTATGGATTTAGTTGACTAGCAGAAGATTCTGAAGAGGATCCTTACTTCCTAAGAGGACCTCAGCCCACCTACCCTTAAGAGGGAGCAGCCTAGGCTCCTGGGCAGGGGAGGGGCCATCAGCAGCTACTGTAGTCTCCATCACAGCCCTCAGTGGACTGTTCTTCAGAGTGCCACAGCCTATGACCTGAACAGTCTGGAAAGGCTCGCTGAGCTTGGGGTGAGGACACGCACAGCCAGAAGCAGTGTAGCAGCAATGATTCTGCCATCTGTTCACCCAGCTCAGGGGATCCTTCCGCTCTTTCACCTTGAGATAAAACAACCATCATTTCCCTGGTCCTGCCGGCATACCGCCTGCACCGTCCTCCATTCTCCCACCAGCCATGGCCACGAATGAAGAGGAGGGCATGAGGAGAGAGGAGAAATTCACCTCTTCCCTCCCCTTGGAATGGGCAAGCCAGCACCATGGATCTAAAAGCACAACACCACCCTGTGTTTTCTATGTTTGAGAATGTTCCAGGTGCCTCCTGAACAGTCTCATGACCCTCTGGAGAAACAAGCATGATCCTCCTCCTGTCCTTTTCACCCCATTTCGCAGGAAGGGAAACAGAGGCCAGGCCAGAAAGACCATCTGAGGCCAGTTTGTGCCCAAGTCCCAGAGAATGCGCTGCTTCCCTAACCCTTCCCCTGAGGCTGTTCATTTTCCTCTCTGGTAAACACTGCCAAGAATCGTACTCTTAGAATTTTGCAATAAAAATAAGGCCTGTTTGCTGTCTAAAATCATGGTGGAAATTCTCACAGTTCAATCTCACTGTAATTTAGGCAATTATATTTCCAAAGTAAGTTTGTGCCATTTCATTCATGGTGAATTACGTACCTTGAGCTAGTAACACAAACTGACCCATCTGTCATACTTATGGTTTAAATACTAAATGTCATTCCTGGTTGGTCTTCAACATTTATTTATAGATCTGACAGTGAATTTCAGAACCATCAGCAAAGTAAAGTAGGCAGCAAAAAGCACTAGACACCCAATCCAATTTCATTGTAAACAGCTGCCTTTACTTAAGAGGTGATTATTAATGTTGACATTAACTTGAACATTCCTGTTGAAATAATTTGAGTCTAAAAATGTTATATTCCTACTCATTTATGTATGATGTAATATAATTCTTTAGCCAATATATACATTTTCCAAAAATCCTAGGGTGTACCACATACACAGATATACCCACACACACATACAAAAAAAAAGTTATAATGTATTTGGCTGTGCATTATTTTTGTAACAAACTGCCTTATTAGAGGTTTCATCATCTTGAAAGAGTTTAAATGTGGGGTAAGATATCCCGTTATGAGCGAATGTTTATATTTTAGAAATTCAATAGTCGCTCTACAATACATATGTCAACTTTTAAACTGTGGTTCTGAAAAGCTCTAGGACCCCATGGCACCATGTGAGGGCAGGCCTACCACACAGCATAACCAGAGTAATCCCCCTCTTATCTGGTTGATATGTGGGGATCTTCTAAGATAATTGTTAAGTTTTCTTTTTTCAAAGAATAACTCTTGCTTTGGTTACATGTTTTTTGTCTTTTATTTCTTAAATATAGATTTATATTCCCCTCTTTTGTATATGTTCCCCTCTTTTGCCTTCTAGAAGATCTTGAAGAATTAACCTAACCATGTGGCCCAATGAATGCTACCCTCACCAGTTATTCCAAGCTATTTCTACTGTCTTACCACAAGATACCTGCATGTATGTTCATGATTCAGCCTCGAAGACCCAGGACAAAGATGGGAGGGCTCCAGTAGCTCATCATCTCTGTTCCCACTGCAAAGGAATCTTTTCAGCTGCAAAGAATAAATCTCTCCTTTTGTATTCAGTGTACTTTGGGTTGGGTAGTGGTGTTGTGATCACAAGCCGCTTAATAGTGCATGAATAACTCATATCATGGCCCATAGGACACTGCAGAATATTACTCACTCTGGATAGGAAGGCACTGGGCAAGCAAAGAGGTTCACTGTGTGTTTATCTGGGGGATGACGAGATCCTGTTGTGACGGGTTTGCCTTTCTGAGAGGGCTGGTAAATTGACTCATACATCAGTGCATTACTGAAATCTGGAGACGGTGATTCCTGAACACATAGCAGATCCGTGATGATCCCTGTCACCAAGACCTGCTTCTCTATACATCCTTTCATCATGCGCAGCAGTCTGGCTTATCAGACAAGTGACAGTTTCCAAACATTGAAATAAATGTTATCTACAGTATCTATTGCATATGTCAGACAAATACTTGCTCATAAACAGACTTTAAGTCTCTCAAGAAATAACCTAATTTTGGTCAGGGCCGTCTGTCAGAGATGGATGGTGGCTAGCTGTGCGCAGATTTCATCCCTCCCTTTGTGCCAGGAAATGCTGGTGCCAACTCCAACCGAGAACACTGGCAGAACCTGTAGGCCTCCCCACAGTGCCGCTCTCAGTAATTCAAACCAATCGGTAATAGAGTCAGGCAGGCTGGTAGTCCCTTTTTAAATTTTATTTCCTATTACCAGAAGAATTAAATCAGGCTTTGCTCTCCCTTTTCTTTCTTAATCCTCTGTCTTTCTACTCACAAACTTGGACCAGTGCTACTGTTTGGAGGAGGCTGCTATTTTACTTGAAATAAAAGAAGAACTGAGGTAAGGGGACCAGGAACTCCCCCCACCAAGAGTCATTGCTGGGGTTACAGCTTGTTTAGAAGATAACTTGATTTTATAACTACTTTGTGGGTTGCAAAATAATTACTGTGGGGGCAAATCTCCGTGTGCCGAAATAGGGACGACTGTTCTTAAAGTTAATATCAAAACAATAAAAGTCAAGATGGTGCGGTCTTAGGTGGGGATTAGAAATCCAGCCTCTCTGTCAGATGCACCATCCTGAAGCCCACATGAAGGTCAAGGTGGGGATGGGGACAGCAAAGATACTCCACAAACCCAGTTGAGAGCAGCTGCTTCTTTTAAGTTTATTTTCATTTAAAATCTGTCCCTGAGTCACTAGGATATCAAGTAGCCTTTTAAAAAGACCAAAACTGCAGCTCAGGTGAATAACACAGATATAATTGGGTCCCTTTCGAGTCTAAGATCATACATGGTGTGAAGACAGTTAGGAGGTATCTTCTAATTTTTTGTGATAAAAGCCAGAGAAGGCATATAAATTTTTATGTGATTATTTCAGGCTTTGAGGGTCTCTGCTGTAACCCCTCAGCTCTGAGGGGCAGCACATAGCACCGAGGACAGCACAGAAAATTCCTGTGCATGGCTGTGTTCCAACACCATGTGCGTGATGGACACTGATATTTGAATCTCATGTGTCTTCTATCATGAATATTCCTCTTCTTTTTATTTTAGTCAACCATTTGAAATTGGAAAAAAAAAATCTCAACCTGCAAAAACAAACAGAGGGCTTCTGGGCTGCAGCTTATCACCCCCTGATCTAGACAGATGAGATTCAGGCACCTCAGCAATGTCTTTAGGGAAGAGAAGCAAATTCACTTCACAGGTGGAAGAAACTCGGGACAGAGGTGACTCAAGAGCAAGCAGAGGGCATCAGCAGTTCCCAAGGCTTCCTATTTCTAACTAAATACACCCTCTGCCAGATAAGTTCCTCTTTCATTTTTAATAAAGTGACATTTTGCTTGGCGTATTTGTTTTTGCCCAAATTTTCATAAAAGAATCATTTTCACAATTAACTCATTACTTTAAGAAGTTAAACTTCATTGTCCAGAATAACTAATCTTCCTGAGAGGCTCACATCTCAAAGGCAGCTGTAGCTACAGAGGAAGAACAAGAGGGACTGCCCAGGTATGAGGCACAGGCAGGTGATGTGAGAAAAGCCATGACCACTCTGATTCTCTGTTCCTCTTCTCCAAAATGGTCATAGTAGTCTTCCAACCATAAAAGGTTGTTCTGATGATTACAAAGAAATAACAAGTAAGTGTAATATAAATATACATATGTAAGGTATTTAGGTTTTCTAAACATAATAGCTTTCTTTAAATGGCCTTTTTGATTTTTTTTGAATTAATTCTCTTCTTGATTACCAACTCAGCACCTTCCCACTGTCTTTCTTAAAAATCCTCCAGGGGAGCTATAATATGAAGCAAAGATAATAACATGTATTGGAAAAGATATAGATAAATGGGACTTTCATATGCTCATTGATGGTAGGAATATATAATGGTGTAACCAGTTTGAAAAAGATCTGACAGTTCCTGAAATGGTTAAACATGTTCTCATATGATCCAGCAATTCTACTACTATATATACATCCATGAAAAATGAAAATATAACCACACCAAAACTTGTACACAAATGCTACAGCAATATTTTTCGTAAGAGCCAAAAAGTGGAAACAACCCAAATGTCCAACAACTAATTAATGAATAAGCAAAATGTGTCATATTTATACAATGATTCAGCATTAAAAAGAAATGAAGTATTGATTTATGCTGCAGCATGGATGGATCTTAGAAACCTTATGCTAAGTGAAAGAAGAAAGGCACAGGACCATATATTGGAAGTATTGATTTATGCTGCAGCCTGGATGGACCTTAGAAACCTTATGCTAAGTGAAAGAAGAAAGGCACAGGACCATATATTGCATGATTCTATTTATAACAAACATCTAGAATAGGGAGGTTTTTAAAAACAAAATGTAGATTTGTAGTTACCTAGAGATAGCAGATATATGAGAATTGGAGTGGACAAGCTAAGGGGAAAAGGGCTTCTTTTTAATAATGAAAATATTCTGATAACACTGATTGTAGTGATGGACACACAACTCTGTGAATATACTAAAAGTCAAACTGTACACTTTAAGTGGGTAAATTGTATGGCATGTGAATTATATCTCAAAAAAGCAACTAAAATTCCAGTAACATTTTTCACAAAAATAGAGAAATAGAAGAAAAAAAACCCCACCTAAATAAAGTATGTATGGAACCACAAAAGATCCTAAATAGCCAATGCTATCTTGAGAAAGAAGAGCATCACACTTCCTGATTTCAAACTGTATTACAAAGCTATACCATACCAATCAAGACAATTTGATACTGGCATAAAAACAGACACACAGATCAATGGAATGAACACCTGCATATGGTCAATTAATTATGACAAAGGAGCCAAGAATATAGAATGGGAAAAGGATACTCACTTCAATAAATGGTGTTAGGAGAACTGGACAGTCACATGAAACTGGTCCCCTATCTTACATGTTACACTAAAATTAACTCAAAATGGAATAAATACTTGAATCTAAGTCCTGAATCCATAAAACCCCCAGAAAAAAATACCACCAACAAACATAGTGGGTAAGCTCCTTGATGAGTCTTGGCAATGATTTTTTTGGATTTGACAACAAACACAATGGCAACAAAAGCAATAATAAACAAATGGGACTATATCAAACTAAAAAGTTCCTGCACCCCAAAGAAAAACAACAAAATAAACAGATAACATACCAAATGGGAGAAAATGTTTGCAAATCATGTATCTGATAAGGAGTTAATATCCAAAATATATATAGGACTCACACAACTCAATAGTAAAAAACAAACAATCTGCCTGACCTGTTGTGGGGCCGTGGATAAAGCGTTGACCCGGAACGCTGAGGTCACCTGTTTGAAACCCTGGGCTTGCCGAGTCAGGACACATACGAGAAGCAACAACTATGAGTTGATACCTCCCACTCCTCACCTCCCCTCTCTCTCCCTCTCCCTCTCCCTCTTCCTCTCTCTCTCTCTCTCTCTCTCTCTCTTCCCCTCTCTCTAAAATCAATAAACAAACAAAAAAACTTTAAAAAAATCTATCTGATTTAAAAACAGACAGAAAAACTGAATAGACATTTCTCCAACGAAGACATAGAGGCCAACATGAAAAGATGCTCAACATCACTAATCATCAGGGAAATGCAAATCAAAGTCACAATGAGATATCATCTCACACCTGTTAGCATAATTATTATCACAAAGACAGGAAATAATGAGTGCTGGCAGGATGCAGAAAACAGGGAACCCTTGTACACTGTTGGTGGGAATGCAAATTGGTACAGCCACTACAGAAAATGGCATAAAGATTTCTCAAAAAATTAAAATCAGAACTATCATATGATGCAGCTACCCTTCTCCTACTGGGTACATATCCAAAGAAAATGAAAACAGTACATTGAAGAGATATCTGCACTCCTTTATTGACTGCAGCATTATTAACAATAGCCAAGACATGGAAACAACGTAAGTGTCCACACATCCATCTGTGATATGGATGGACCTTCAGGGCATTGTACTAAGTGAAATAAACCAGACTAAGAAAAACTAATACTGCATGGTATCACTTATATTGAAACTCATAGAAACAGTGGGTACAAAAGTGGCTGCTGACAGTGGAAGGGTGGAGAGGGGGAAATTAGAGAGCTGGAAAAAGGATACAAACTTTCCGCTATAGGATGAATAAGCTATGAGGGTCTAATAATGTAAGGCGACCAGACTTTAAATTGGTAAAGCGGGACACCATTGACCTGGGGTGGGGGAGGGGGGGCTGGGGGGGAAGGTGTTTTTTTTAAAATTTATTTTATTTTTATTTTATTCATTTTAGAGAGGAGACACAGAGTGAGAGAGAGAGAAGGAGAGAAAGGAGGAAGGAGCTGGAAGCATCAACTCCCATATGTGCCTTGACCAAACCAGTGCAGGGTTTTGAACTGGTGACCTCAGTGTTCCCAGGTCGACGCTTTTATCCACTGCGCCACCACAGGTCAGGCAGGAGGGTGGCTCTTGATTAAAAATTTGGTCTATATGGAGCTTCCAGGTCGAGGCGGGTTCTCCTAGCCGAAAACCATATATTCCCTTCCCATTCTCCCGCCGTTCCCTAGCTTTTTGTGCATTCTTTCCAAAAATCGGGACTTCTTTAAAACGCTGCGGGATGCAGGACAAATTGTTAAAAACCGGGACTGTCCCGCCAAAAGCGGGATGTCTGGTCAGCTTAGTCTAATGTCAATATGGTGACTACTGCTGATGATGCTGTGCTGTAAAATTGAAATTTGCTTAAAGACTAGAACTCAAATGCCTCATTAAAAAAAAATTAATAAAATAAAGATAAACATGAAGCGATAGATAAATTAATTAACTAGATGGGAGAATACCGTCACAATGGATAAAGAGCAGATCACACTGATGTACACTTTACATGTCTTACAAATTTGTCAATTATGCCTCAACAAGTTAAAATTTAAAATAAATAGAAAAAAAAATAAAACTACTTAAAAAATCCTCCAGAGACTTTTTTACTGCTCAGTGTGGTATCCAAAGCCTTTCATAACCGACCTCTAATTATTTCTCCAGGCTACTTCCTCATCGTTAACAAGCCCATATGCTCAACCACAATCATGTCAAATCACTGTCCTTGTATTCACTTTAATAAATGGATACATATCAATTACATAGATTGATAACATTGGGGAACAAAAAACACTTGTTCTTACCTAATTAGAGTGTGCTGATCTCAAATCTGACATTAGTTTTTCTCTGTAAGCTACAGTTTTTTTGCAATTCAAGATTTTAGGTTTTCATCTTATTGTAAAATTTTCAACGTTTAGTTTAACATAATGAAGTAGAATGTCTTCCTGGGCATCATCTTTGTGAAAATTTATATAATGCAATAAATACACTAATACACTAAAAGATATGATAGCATCAGAATTTGTCTACAATTACTAAATAGAACATATTAAAACAATGATAAAATTTGTGCAAAACTTATTTAAATTCTATGCAGGCAAAAATTTGTGTTTGTAGATTTTGCGTCTATGTACTTGTTGAGGACAATCTCATTTGATGCTCCAACAGTAGTGTGCTCATCACTAACAGCTCCAAGATTTTCAGGAAACTTATCAAGGTGACTGTTCAGGAAGTGAATCTTAATGTTCATGTTACATCCAATGTAGCGGAAAGCCAAAAGCATCCTTTGAACTAGAAGTTCATAGTTTTCTGCTCTTTTGTTGCCAAGGAAGTTCTTTGTAACTGCCACAAAAGACTGTCATGCTGCTTTCTCCTCCTTATTCATCTTCCTGGAAAATTCTTCGTCATGTATTAGGGTTTAAATTTGAGGTCCATCCAATACACCTGCTTTTATCTTCTCAAAAGACAAGGCAGGAAAAGCAGAAATAATATGTTGAAAGTATTCACTTTCTCTATTCAAAACCTGAACAAATTGCTTCATTAAGCCAAGTTTGATGTGAAGTGGGGGAAAAATGATCCTGTCTTGATTAACTACAGGTTCATTCACAATATTTTGCATCCCTACTTACAGAGCTTCACATTTCAGCCACTCCTTCTGTGTCCAGTGTTTCTTTCTCCCAAACTCAGCTGTCCCACAAACACAGAAAGCAAGGATACTTCATGAAACCTCACTGTTGTCCTAGCAGGAAATTTACCATTTTAAGATCCACACAAATGATCCAGTTATGCTCCTCATACTTCAGAAAGTTGAGGACAATTTTTATGTCATTATAATCTTCTCGCAGATGAGCTGAATAACCAATTGCAACCGCTGCATAAACATTACTGTTGTGTAGGAGAACACATTACAGACTCCCTTTAGAGCTGTCAAGAAATAGCTGCCGTTCTGTTGGACTGTAAGTGGTAACACCTAGATGGTTGAGAAGACTACTGATATTATGACAGTAAACAACGTGTTTGTCTTTGGAAAAAAAGTCCACAAAAATTTGTTCATGCTTCCTGAAATGGGATACTTAACTGACTGGTGAAGTACATTCTTTTCTTGAAGCTATTAACTCAGCTGCTGTCTTTGATAGGCCCAAATCTCTTACTAAGTTATTCAATTCGGGTTGGCTAAACTGCTGAAGGCTTAATGACTGCTTGGAATCAGAAGAAGACCCTTCAGATTCTACAACCATTTTCTCATGCATCTTATCAAAATACACTTGATGACCATATTCACTTTCTTCGTCCTTAGAAGAAATAAAACCATTGAAAACTCGAATGTCTCAGAGTGTAGGATAGGTCGTATTGCTGAAGGAATATTAGGATATGCGATCATATGCTTTTTTTTCTTGCCAATGCCCTTTGTATGGATCAGACAGAAATAACAGTCACTGCTTTGGTCCTTAGGTTCATGCCAACCGATGAGAACACCAAAAGGCATTCCTTTGCATTTTCCTTTTTCCAGACACGAAGCATTTCCTCACAATTATGACATACAATATGAGGAGCCCAATTCTTGTCTTGATCACCAAGGGGAACTTGAAAATAGCAATATATGCACGTGTCACAAATGATGAAATATTGCACCTTTGACGTTGAAGTGTGGAACAGCCACATATATAACAGAAGGTGTCAGGACTATTCTTACATTTACGCCTACTCGAAGAAGCCATGATTCAATCTTAAAACAAAATAAGAGGTTGTTTTTATCAGATAATAATATTTTACATTTAAAAACAACTACAATTATGTAAAAGTTATGTTTGTAAAACATTTAATTGCCTTGTGCTTATGTTCAATCCAAGAGTCACTGCCCTTCAACTCCAATTTAAAAACCAATGCATGCCATTAACTGTAGCAAAAAGAAATTAAAATTGCTTAAAAACTAGAGCATGCACCAAAAAAAGGATTTCAGATGGAATCAGCAATGCAGAATTATACAGAAAAAGTTCTAAAACCTCATACAACAAAAAATGAAAAAGAAATTGTTCTCCAGTGTAATTAATATACAGTATTAGTATGTATATTCATACGTTGAAGCCATTTTTCAATGTCTGCACTGTTCCAGGAACTGGAACTGCAACAGTAAAGAGTAGAAGTAAGAAAGACCCTTGCCCTGAGTAGGTTACATCTGATGCCCTCCTTGGGCCTCCTAACCTTTCTCTGTACATGCGCTTCAGCCTACCCATGTGACTCCCTTAAGCATTTCTGCCAGCCTAATCCTACTTTCTCATCACAATTAAGCTCAAGTGCCATCTCCTCCCACATGACCTCCTTGCCTTGTTTCCCAAGTAGATGAGTCCCCTCCTGGGTATTCATAGCATCCTGAGCCTAGCTCATCTACACAAAGGAAAAATGCTCCAAGACTCCCAGTGGATGTCTGAAACAGCAGATCATAGCCTATGATAAGATTTAATTTATAAATTAAGCAGAGTAAGAGATTAAGAACAATATAACTCATAATAAAAAATCACAATTATAACAATATATTATAATAAAAGTTATGTAAATGTGGTCTGTCTCTCACTTGGTCCCTCTGATCTAATGAAGGAGATAGCTAACTAATTAAGAGGCAGGTAGCATAGACAGTGTAGACAATGGACAAAGGGATGATTCATGTCTCAGGTGGGATAGAGCAGGACACAAGATTTCATCATGCTACCCAGAATGGGATGCAATTGAAAACTTACGAATTGTTTGCTTCTGGAATTTTCCATTTAATATTTTCACACAGCAGTTGACTGTGGGTAATTGAAACCATGGATAAGGGGGGACTACTGTATAGCATTGTCCCTTCTCTAGACTGCAAGTTCCTCTAATGGCAGGAATTCACTCTTTATCTCTCTATTTGCACATCAAGTTCACTATAGGTATCAATGCCTGTTATGTGACTGACCATGCTCTACCCTTCCTCTGGCCTTGAACATAGAAATAGTACAACCAAAAACAACCAGCCCATTATTTCTGTCATATGGCTTACTACTAATGTTCTGGATGCGTGTTCCCCAGGCATAAAATCTCTACTGTTCATTTTTTCTTTCCCAACCCAACAACTGGATTATTTAGCTCCTGGTTCTTTTACCTAGAGATTTGCAACTTTTGCCTCTTTGGCCTTTCCTTTTCTCCCTTATTAACCTCCTGGTTGAAGAGAAGTACGTCCCTTCTCCTGCCCCTTGTCTTCTGGTCTTCAACTGGCTCCCCTTTATATCCCATCACAACTGACTGCTTGGCATTGAGTTTGAAGCTTCTGAAAGTGATTCCTAACTGGTTTACCATGCTCTCTTCTTTCAGACACATCTTTAAAGCTCTAAATATCTGCTGAAGTTCAAAAAGTTCATATCATTCATATTAATTAGCAAACTATAGAAATGAATGTTTGGGGCAGGCAGACAAGTATGGATTCCTGCCCCTCTCAATAACATTTTATGTACATATTTACTTTATCGATCTTTTAAAATATCCTTTAGACATATAGGTATATTTAAAGCTATAGATTTTACAAATATTTTTAACAATTATTCTGCTAAGGAAGTGAATATTTACAGATGTTGTCTGTAATGTGTCAGGGAGATATTGGCCTAGAAGGGGAAATTACTAGTAAAACACACGATACGGTGTACAGAAATGTGTTGTAGAAATGGGCACCTGAAACCTGTACATTTATGTTAACCAGTGTCACCCCAATAAATTCAATTAAAAATATAAAAAGAAAAAAACTACATGTGGGTTCCAAGTTAATAAGGCAAACGGATTTTGCATTGCTGGGGCTTACAAGTGTTACTGGTCATCTTTATGGGTCTTTAACAGCAGAGAAGAATCCTGGTTTTGGGTCACTGCTCAAGGTCTTCAGATACCCATTCTGAAGCTATGAGTGGCCATGGCCCTTTTTCTTGTCTGGTCCCCGCCTCGGCACTACCAGCAACACCACACAAAACCACTCAAATTTATTTCAACATTATAGAGGAGTAGGGAGAATGGGTAATGAGTCTACAGGGGTTCATTACCCTATTCTGTTTACTTTTTTAATTTGTGTAGTAATTTCCATAATAATAGTTTTTTAAAGGTAACTTGATCACACCACCTCTGCCTAAAAACCCTTGTGCCATCTTTGGTGCTCACTGAATGGAATCTGAATTCTTTCAGAAATTGTACAGGATCACTCTGACCTCTCTCTTGTCCAAGGTGGGACCAACTACTCTCTCTACTTTCTGTCTCTAAAACACTTTTCTTACTCAAATACTTAAAACTCTGTGCACATATTTGTGTAACTGTCTGTCTCCCTGTACTATAGTGTAAGGTCTTTGAGAGCAAAGACTACACTATCTTAGTGATATTTCTATTTCCAAAGTTTAACATAGCACATAAAAAATGCTTCACAAATATATTGCTGGAAAAAAGTGTGAATTACCCAACATATGTTTTCAGACTAGCTCATGTCATTTCCCCCCACATTCTACAAATTCTATTGCTGATCTTATCCCCGTCCCCAAGCAAACCATGCTCTTTTATATAGTTTAAGTGATCTGTGTATGGTTTCTTCCTTACTGAAATGCCCTTCACTCTTTATCTTGGGAAAACTCCTTTATTAGGGTTCTAGTCCAAATGTTACCTCCTCTGAGTAGCCCTCCTGCCTTACACCATTATGGCTTCCTCCAATAATTTAGCAGTTTATTTTCCTGCTATTCTCACTAAAATTCAAACTCTTCAAAGGCAGTGATTGGTTGTTGTACCTCTTGCTATCTACCCTTAAGCTGAGAGGGCTCTGTGCACATTAGCTGCTAATTTTACAAACAAATGTAAGAGAATCAACAGCTCAGTTGTTTGAGTACATAATGCACTAATAAAATTGTAAGAGCACAACTTCATTAGAATTTCCCTGCTCTGTACACCCCTTCCCAACATCCTGCTCTTCCCTAGTGTTTGAGCAAGGCCCTTTCTCATCAGGGTTCTGTGCAACCTCTACACTCTGCCCATGTTAGAGCTTTTCCCAGATCTTCCTGATCTTAAGAAAGCAGTTTCCTGTTTCTCTCCTTTGCCTCAGGCCAAGTCCTCCATACCTGTCCCTTTGATTTTGCATCATATCTGTCAATGCGTGCAGATAAAATTCTCCAGTAAGTAGTTCCTTCAGTTATCAATCTTTCTTCTTCCTTACAAGGCTCTAACCTTGCTTATATATTTGATTAATCAACTGACCAAAAAATGCTTAGTCATTATGGATGTAGATATATATGATTCCTTTTTCTTAGAATGTAATGGTCATGATTCTTAAAAAATACATTTGACATATGCAGTGTTGAAGGGGCTCTTCCCCAGTATCATTTTTATTTCACTTGTCTTACTAGAAATAGATGTTTAACTGTTAAATGGAGAGTAGAATTGGGTGCTTCCACCTTGTACCCAATCCAAGGAAGTTTAATTAAAGAAGAGGCCAAGCAGCACATTATAGCAGGAGGAAAAACCCAACACAAAACTGGGCTTGACAGTAACAATACAAATGATAATCACAGCTAATATTTTCCCAGCACTTTCTACTGCCATGCTAAGTGCATTGTACCAATTACTTCATTTAATCCTCACAACTCCATGCAGTAAATAATGCTGTGGTATCCTAAGATCATGCAGTTGGCAAGTGGATGAACCATTATTTGAAAGCAGACAGTGAGGATCCAGGATCCAGCTCTGAGCCTTTATCAAGGGACAGGTTCTGGGAGCAGCCCTGACACCAAATTTTGGTTGAACTTTAGAGGATTGCCAACCTACCTTTATGTACCTAAATTTTCTCACCTGCAAAATGAGGAATTTCACACACAAAACTCATAAGGCATTCTCTTCTAAAATGTTCTCTTGCTGATGAACCCTACAGTCGGTGTAACAGAGAAGTATATGACAAACTGTCATTCCAAAAATACATACGGGAATGCATTAGAAAACATGCTAAACAGTGCTATCCTCAGTACAAAATCTGGAAATGCATTTATTGTGTCCGTAAATTAGCAAATTTTACATGACTATTTGAAGAACAGAAATCATATTTGGCGAAATGAAGACGACCCTGAAATACTGGGGAACTACATATAAAAAGCACTGAGTAGCAGCTGCAATAAATATATCTAATTCCTGAATTTGTCGTATCATTGCTTTTCAAAAATGGTGTTATAAGACAGGGACTTTAAAGTTTTTCTTTTAAAACTGTAAAATGCTTTACTTCTATTAAAATTATATCTTTAAATGTAATTAATGATATTATAACTCCTATGACAAATTTTCACTATTATATACTCAAAGGGATTTGAAATTTGAATAGAAAACATGTATGAAATTATATACAGAAACACCTGACTTTCTAGAATAGAGTTCTTTCTCCCTAAAGTTAATTTTTAACTATTTGTAAATTAAATCATATTCTTTTATTGACTTCCAGTATGTTTAGTGATGATTTAACTATGTCTCTTGTAGCTTTGCGACATACACAACTTCTCATCTACTTAGCTAAAAATTTCTCTCCATCTACTCCTACCAATGCTAGTCTCTTTATCTGTAGGTAAAGGAGATTTTAAATATTAAATGTACAAGGAAATTCAGCAATTTATTCTGATTCTGTAAGTTAATAAGCCTGGCTTTTCAAATCTTTACATGTATAGAACACACATCACAGTACCCAATTTTCTATAAAGTAGGTGCGATTTTTTAAAAATATCAACTTGATAGCATGGTGGAGAATACCTTGCTTTTATTTATTTATTTTTCATTTTATTTAAAAAATTAAATTTAATGGGGTGATATTGAAGCACCTTGCTCTTAAAGACATGCGAACAAGGGTGTGAATTTTGTTCTATCCAGTACGTGCTTTGTAGCCTTTAGAGTTTAAGTGCTATATAAGCTTGTTTCCTTATTTGAAAATAGTATGCAACCATAACAGTAAAGATTAAGTACATACAGCCTGACCAGCTGGTGGAGCAGTGGATAGAGCATTGGACTGGGATGCAGAGGACCCAGGTTTGAGACCCCAAGGTCACCAGCTTGAGCGCGGGCTCATCTGGTTTGAGCAAGGCTCACCAGCTTGAGCTCAAGGTCACTGGCTCGAGCAAGGGGTCACTCGGTCTGCTGTAGCCCCACGGTCAAGGCACATATGAGAAATCAATCAATGAACAACTAAGGAACTGCAACGAAGAATTGATGTTTCTCATCTCCCTCCCTTCCTGTCTGTCTGTCCCTATTTGTCCCTCTCTCGGACTCTTTCTGTCTCTGCCACAAAATAAATAAATAAATAAATAAATAAATAAATAAATAAATAAAATAAAGATTAAGTACATACAAACTACTTTTGCCATGAATGGTCTTTAATTTTAAAAGAATTACTTAAAATAGGTCTGCAAAACATCTTTAATACTATTTAGTGGATATCAGGAACTTAAAAAAAATCTTAAGTAAAATGTAATTTCATCTTTTTATATCCACTCAACCACTCAACCATTCAGGGATATTTTTTCCTTTTAAAGTTTATTTCTATAGCGGCCAAATACTTTAAATTATAGGTTGTCTTTAAAATAAAATTTAGTAAAAATATGCTTTAAATATGTTTAAAATAACTGCCTTTTTTATGTACAAAGAAATTAAGAATGAGAGAAACTAAAATTTTAGCTGTGTAAAATTTCAAGTAAGGGTTTTCCTATTGGACCAGAATTTTCACTGGTTGCCACTCAATGTCCTCCATGGTGCTACATGTGGAGCCAAACACATTGATGGTGCTGGACACAACCTAGGTATACCCCACCATAGGAAACAGTCTTTGATGGTGCCCCGTCAAACCTGTTTACATTGCTACAATCTTGAACACATGTTTCCTTTAAAATAACTGGCTTGCCTGACATACAGAAAAGATTATTTAAATGGAAAATAGCTTCTAGAGAACTTATCTAACAGAATATGCACTCATGACAAACTATCAGACAAGGTGGACCCTTGCAGAAAGTGAAATTTACTTGAAGTTCCTTTCCTTTTAGACTGGGCAGTGCTTCCTTGGGCTGTGGCAATAAAAGCAGGAGGGTTACACTCCTGACCTCATTCTATTTCAGTGACTAAATGAACGCACTACGCTTTAAGAAGGCAAAATTTGTAGTGTAGAATGAGGCAAAAAATATGAAACCGCCACATGAGGTCCCCAGGAATCCTTTAAAATGAAATACTTTGGTCATATCAGATGATATGTGAACATCCATGGGTGTGTTCTAGAGCGTTTGAGGCTATTAAGATGATGCTAGCAGAAATGTGTGCTGTAGGCTAAAACATGCCTGCCTCCATCAACAGTGCACACCATTATGTTTACAGCAATCATGCTCATAATTAATTACACACATAAACACACATTCTTGAGTGGAGACATAGACTCTTCCTTAGTGTAGGAACACTTAGAGATTCTAATGTAAATAAACTTCCAAAGTTATGAAAGCAGCTCATTTGAGGAACAATTCAGTCAGCAGAGTGATTCATTTAATAAATATTTCACCTGCATCTCATGCTGTATTATATTATACAGTATAGTGGAAGTTTGGCTTTGGATCATACCATTAATCCAATTATATTCCATAGTTGTCATCAGTTTACATCGTAACCAAAGAACCAAACATACGTCAGCAAATGTGTGCTTCTTAAAAACGGATATCCCCCTAAATCTAACAGGAGCAGCATTTGTGCACATCTGCTTTCCTCCATCCAGGAGGGCCTCTGTTCCTCTTGGATGCCTGTTGCCATCCCGCACAGCCTCTCTCGCCCTTTGATCAAAGAAAAGTATAATAACAATAGCAGGACGCTAATTTTAAAGACATTATCCAAGCCACAGTCATTTCATTTCTCTGTACTTCAGAGGCCAACAATGAACACGAGGGATCCTAAGTGTTGTTTGTTCCTCCAGAGGGTGCAAGAGAACCTGCCTGGTTGATTGGAAAAATCCTCTTTGCCCAAACAGGTGAGAGTGTCAAGCGAGGCAGGGAGCTTCAGGCTGGAGAGTAGCTAGCTAATGCTTTCCCTACAAAATCTGCTGCCTAAAACTTTTCCACGACCTGCCGTGGCCCTCCCCCGTCTCCTCGGTGAGTTGCTTCAGAAACGCCTGGAGGCTCCTGCGAAATGCACCGCCACACAGGCGCGTTCTACATCTGCAGAGGATTCTGCCAGGTCCGCGCGGAGCTGTCCCTCCTTCTTGACTCCTTCTGCCCGAGTCGCAGGCAGCAGGCTCCCTTTCACCACCCACTCCAGGTCGGATTTGGGGAAGCTCTTGGGTTCGCACACGCTCCAAAGAAGCCGCTGCTGCACCACCCCCACCCCCACCCCCACCCCCACATTTTGACCGTTAGGCATCATTCCAAGAGGGGCCAGCAGCAGCACTCCAAAAATCACGGCCATATTTTACTCCAAACAGACACCATTCAACAATTCCACAAGTCCCCAGGGCGCTAGGCTCGGTAGGGAAGGCCAAACCCCCTCTCCAAAGTGAACACACATCTGTAAAGCAGCCCAGCAAAGGTTATATCCTATCATAAGGCAAGAATGTGAGAACAGCTAAGAAGCCCAGAAAGCTAAGAAAGCTTTACAATAATCTTTTTAAAGCTTGTTAGCTTTAAAAAGCTAGTGTTGCCCCTGACAAATACTTTAAAACCACACCTTCCCAAGAGAAAATCCCAGATTTGCCCCTTTTCTAATCCTCATTTCAGATGCCTTATTTAGGGGAGGTATATATCAATGGTATGTACACGGATGCAGTCCGGGTTTGGCTACGGACAGCACTCTGCAAAGTGCCGGGCGGGCGGGTGTCACGCCCGGGTAGACGGCTGACGTCCCCGCAGTTCTCCGAGCAGCACACTCCAGCTGGGCCCGCTAACTGGAGACCCGCAGAGCCACCGCCCGCCTCTCGCCCTCGCCGCCGCCCCGACGGGCCCCGGCACTCACCATCCGGGGCGTCATCCCCCCGACTGCAGTTGCTGCAAATGTGTTTGATCTCCTTGCCGAGTTGACAATGGATCACAAAGGACACGTTGTTGTTGTTGGGGGCGGGCTCCTTTAGGGGCTTCATCCTCAGCAAATAAAAAGCTTTTTTGGGGGGTCTCTGGGCGCTCGCGCCGGGCACCGCGCCCTCCCTGCAGCGCGGCGAGCGGAGCGCAAACCTCTCCGGCGCCGCGGAGCGCGTGGGCTCCGCCATCCGACCTCCCGACGCCCCGGGCCGGGCGCTGCTCCGGTCCCCGCGCGCTGCCACTCGCGCCGGGCCGCCTGGCCAGCATGCCCCCACTCGGCCCCGCAACCGCGTCTCTACAGCAACGCGACCGCGGCCGGGCCACTCAGGGGAAGGCGCCGAAAGAGTCTTGACCTCGCTGACCTCGCTGTCCAAGCCAATCCGAAGAATCCCTTGACGGGAGGAGGGTTTCCGGCAGGTTCTACGCGGCCCTACCTGAGCTTCACGTGTATATCCTCCCCGGCAACCCCATCTCTCTGTAAATCTCCGCACCGGCAACTGGAGCCCTCTGGTTTGCAGCTACCTTCACTCTCAACGGAGCTCCAGGGCAGAACGCCAGCCTCCCCTCCCCCTTCTCTTCCAGCCTCACGCGACCAAATGAAAGCTGGACGCACCACACACACAACAAGGCAGCTGCGCTGGGAGGCCGCGGGGGGCAAGCGCTTCTCTTGGGCCAGAACAAATGACCATTCTCTAGTGGATCCAACCCACAGTGCTTGATTCTCGGTGAAGCCCGCAACCTGTTACAGTATAATTGATGTTTTCACCCTTAACAGAAATTCCCCAACCTGAAGGGGGCCTTCCTCCAGTGTCATTAAAACTTTGAATAAAAAAGAACAGAAAAAGCTGCCTTTATGAAAACTCAGAAACAGCAATTTATGACTTTGGGATTCCAGCTAATCTGTCTGAAGATCCCCCAGCGCAGTGACTAAGGTTTAGCAAGGTAGTGGCATTCATGGCTCCATAATACAACAGCTACAGGTTATTGAGCCTTTTTGTATTCTGCACTCAAAAGAACAATCACACTATGTCTATACACTAATCCTAAGGTCTCGTGAACCCTACATCAACCTTTAGAGACTAAGATTTAGAGAGCCTCATATCACAATCTCCTTGGGTGCTTATTTTAAAAAGAAACTTTAGGGCCCCAGACCCTCAGATTCTGGTTTGGTAGGTCAGCTGAGGAGCCAGGATCTGTAGCTTTAACAAGCTCCCCAGTGACCTTGATGTAAAACGTAAGGGCAGTTAACCAGTTGTTTGCAGCCATGTGTGTCTGACCTGACTCAGAACCTCTGCCTTCCCACCACACCCACTACCTGAAATCCAAAACCCCTGCCATCTTCTCACCTACTGAAATCCATCAATTAAAGGATGCACCATCACTGCCAGTTGTTTCCAGAAACTTCCCCAAAGTTCATTTCATAATACTCTGTGACTGACACAGCCACAGAAGGCAGGCCACTGTTAGTCTTTCCTCCAATTGAACAAATTTGACAGGTACCTCTCACCTCCCAGCTAAAAGGGTCAAAAATCCACTAGGGATATTAGGTTCTGTGTTACAATATGCTTTTGATCATTCCAATTCTACCATTCTGTCATTTATACTGCAAAATGTTCTGCCAAGTCAGCACATTCAATTTCATACTGTAGTTAGGAACGTCAGGTCTACCACAGGCTGCTTTAGAAGGACCTGTCAGGGACTGAAGTGGAATTCAGATGTTGGACTGGTGCTCTCTTTAATGAGATCACAACCAACTCTCTCCTGGTGCCCATCAGGGCCTTCAGGGACCTGTCCCTTCTTGCCTGAATTACCAGCCAAATCAGCCACAGGTAAATCTCACTGTATTTATTCATGTCAGATTCTTGTCACTTGGTCCCTGGCTAATTAATAGCTTTATCTCAGAGACAGCAAAGGATCCACCTGTTACACTGGTGGAATGTATGAGGAAATTAATTCCATTGTATTATAGGCAAACTCTTATTATTCTCTTTTTCTAATCCTCAGGTCTGTCTCCCAAAGTGTTTTTACCACTTAAATTTCTTCTGCGTTGTATCTTTTCTTCTTAAATGAGTTTTTTAAATCATGCCTTACTCCCTGTTCTGCAGGCCAGAATCCTTGGCCTGCATAAACCCTGTATGGTCTTATTAAAACAGGTGAGCCTCCGGCAACCTTTTATTCACTCACTGAATATCACATCAGACCTAGGGGCTCTGGGTGTCTCTATCTTAATTGGCTGAGTGTCATCGTAGCATAGAGAACACTGATACAACCACCAGCTTAAGCTCAAATATCAAAGGAAATGCCCCATGATTGTGTGTGGGGGTGTCTTTAATCACATTAAGTATGTAAAAAGACTAAATTGTACCTTCAGAGGGCTATTCCCTTGTTAGGTGATCCCCACCTTCCTAAACTGTCTTCCCTGAGTTCATAGCTTCTAACTGTGTGTCCAATATAATATTCACTGGCCACATGTAGCTATTTACACTTAAATTAATTAAAATTATGTGAAATTAAATTTCAGTTCCTTGGTTGTACTAGCCATGGTTCAAGTGCCCGTGGTCTCATGTATCACATGGCTACTGTATTAGACAGGGTGGATTGGAAAATACTTTCATTGTTGGTGAAAGTTCTATTTGACCATGCTGCTCTTGAAAGGTGTATGAATTTCAGTGTCTTGAGCTGAATTTGGAAGCTGAGAAGTGTTATCTTTTATTATTGCAATAAAAGGCAGATGGGGAGGGAAGGGATGGAATTAATGCACCGTAGTCGAGTCTGGTGGCTCCCAGCACCACCTTTCCTCTGACCCAGTAGGTAGATAGCAGAGCAGATGTGCATACAAATCTGGAATTTTTCCTCTCGACCCTGTACCCTGAACATTTCTTCAGTCTTCACTTCTTCTGATACCCATTACTGTAATATCCCTATAGCTCTCAATGCCGAGAGATATCTTACACAGTATCTGTGTATCTCATCTTATAAGACAAAACTCTACTTAATCATGAACCTGGTATTATGACTCAGAAAAAAAATATTGTGTGATTTTTTTTTCTTTGCACTTTTAAAAGGAAGAAGGGAAATACTGAAAGGAAGGACAGTCCAAAACATTCTATCACTTATAACAGGGTTCTCAACACCAGGCTTATGTAGCTTCCATGGGATTTTTACTCAGATAACCTAAATGAGAGAGTCCTTTGTGATGCCTTTTAGTGTCACTTAGCTACATGGCGATCTCATTCCCATCCCTTCTTTAAAAGGACACACAACTTGTAGGACCCCTCCTTGAAACTTGTTGGGTCCTAAGATCTTGCTTCTCCAAGTGTAATCCATAGACCAGGAGATCCTGGTTTCATGGGAACTTGAGAGAAATGCAGCAATTCAAGCTCCACTCCGAATCTGCATTTTAACAAGAACATCAGGTAAGTTAGAGGCAGAGGTTTGAGAAGCACCCCTTAGCAACTGGCGCAATTACAGTATTAAGTGCCTATCTGTGAAACACACATTTTGTTTCTGAACTAAATAACGACTAGGACTCCTGATCTTATAGAACTTAAAATATAATAAAAGAGAGGATCAACTTAATGAAAGAAGATATAAGAATAACCAAACACATCCTGCTGAAAACATGTGTACAGATCTGTAACCAAAAGCAGCCATGGAGAAATACGTGTTTGACATCTGAATGGGAGTTGTGTTTAAAGGGTGTTTAACTGATCTGGAGGAGATGGAGTTGATGAAGGAGGGGTTCACTGGGGAAGGTGGTCTGAGACCAGTGGTTGTAGTGCTGGCTATAGGGCAATGACACAAGCTCTTAGGCTAGAACAGTGATTCTTAACCTTTTTTGAGGTACCGAACTCACCAGTTTCATATGCGCATTCACCGAACACTTCTTTAGTGATAAATAAAATATGATTTTTTTTCTAAATTCAAGACATAGGTATATGTTTTTTTTACTGGTGCACAAAATGAGCTGTGCATGAACATCACCTTGCTCAAAGAACAAAACCAACAAAGTGCATGAACTCACAACAAATTATGGTATTACTTTATTCTGGCCTCCTCAGCAGAGGCTTCTCCGAATCCCTGAGACCGACTCATCGAACCCCTAGGGTTCGATAGAACCCAGGTTAAGAACCACAGGGCTAGAAGGAGTTCAGGGTAGGGAATGGTCAAGGATGGTCATTAGCCTGGTAGGACTGTTACACCCAGCAAGACAGTGACTGAAAATTGGTTTTTCCAGAAGACATCACCATCATTATACTGGGAAGGCAACTGCAGAACTTGTAATCCCCCAAGTCTGAATGTGAGTGATGGTGTGCCATCAGCTTGGAACTATGATCTGGTTCTGCTTCCTGCATATCCATGACCCACCCTACTCTAAGCGCTCAACTGTGGTTAGGCTTAAAGGAAGTCAAAATCATAGTGAAGGGTAGAAATATGGAAATGCTCACATAGCACTTTAACTCTTATGGAAAAGAGAGAGTAAAAATATAAAATATTAATGTCAATAGAAGGCAAAGCAGTGGAACCACTTAAAGAGGTATACTTAGAGATAAGTATCACTACACATATTTGATGTAAGAAAATATTAAAATTTTTTTCCTTCCTAAATAATTTTTTTAATTTAAATTCAAGCTATCCATTAAAATTCCTTCCTGTTTCTGTCTCCTTTTTTGGTCCTATCCTCCCTCTAGTCAGTTGAATTGTTACTTACCTCTTCCATGTCAAATCCCTGGAATATGTGCATATGACTCTATTTGGACAAAGGTTCTTTGCAGGTATAATTAAGTTAAGAATTTTCTGATGAAGTAAGCACCCTGGATTATCTGTGGGTCTTATTTCTAATGACAAGTGTCCTTAAAAAAGACACACAGAAGAGAGCAGAGCCAGAGAGGAGATGATAGGAGAGGAGAAGGAGATGTGAAAATGGAGGCAGGAATGCCAACAGTCAACAAGAGCTGGAAGAAAGCAAGGATTGGAGTCTCCCCAAAAGCCCCTATTAGGACATCAGTCCTGCTGACACTTTAAATTTGGAATATTTTTGTCCAGGATTGCGAGAGAACAAATATCTCTTGTTTTAAGCCACTAAGTTTGGGGTCGTTTGTTATAGCAGCCGTAGAAAACTAATACGCTTTCTAAATATTAACATGTTATATTTCTAGTATAAAGATAGCATCTCTTTTTCTCTAAGTTTGATCTGAATGTGTAATATGGTAAAGCCAGAACTGTAAGCTAATCTACAAAGTACAGGATTTTAAATTACTTCTAATTGGTTCTCAAACACAGGATTGTGCCACACTCCTGCCGCATGTGTGGATGCTGTCTTTTAGTTTTGTTTTTACAGATGTTGAAATGGACATATGGAATGGAATGAAATAAACTGTCATTAAGAGAGAAATACAGCTTCCAGGATATTTTTTTAATATCTTTAGTATAGTGCATTTATATTCTGAACAAGGAGACATGAGCAGAGCTTGCTGTGAAGGCCAGTGAAAATTCCTGAGGCCATTCAGTGATGTGTCAGTAGAGTTCATATGCAGTCCATGTGCACTGTTACAGCTGTACGCATGTTTTATAGGTGGCGTCTGTTCTAATAGCTTGAGTATCCTTTCTGATTCTTGCAAGTCTAGTTTTAAATATTTTGACTGTCATGCCTGCGGATAAATGTTTAAAAAGCAGCTGCACAATTGGCAAGCTTTATTCTCCTGAACAAACTGCTTTCTACTACCATGTTTTTCTTTAAACTGTTTTGGAGCCTATAAATAAAAGGTTTTTTGACCTTAATTTAATCCAACCTGGTGGATTTGGGATGTAAAAGCCAGGGGGAGATCAGTGGGCAGGAAGTTTAAAGAAACAATTTCATATCCTTGTTTTTAGAATTTGAGTTATTAAAAATAGAAATATATACATAGCTGAGGAAACTAAATGATGTGAGGGATTTTTTGCATGTGTGCTTTGCTGATGATTTGCTTTTTCCCCTTACAACTTTGAGTAGAAAGCAATTTCACTTCTGCACTTGTGATAGTTATGCTTAGTAAGGAATTGTTCTGTGCAAATTGTTCTGTAAACACTTAGGAGATAGCAACCTGATGAGAAGGAAAGATTAGAAGCATTTAGACAAGACAGGTGGAGAAAGAGGTGACCAAGGGAAACAGGCCAGAAGTAAACTCCTGTAGTTTCTTGATTGCAGTGTTATTTTGGAGCGTTTCTTTCTCTTCCTGCATAGCGAGGAAGAGGAGCAAAGTGATCTAGTTCTTGAGTTCAGGTGAAAAGAGCTTGTCTATAACAGACCTGGCTGTCAGAGCAAATGTGATTTTCGTCACTGCAATGGAAGGAAGATCAGGTCTGATATGTCAGGAATCTCTAACATCCAGATTGCCAATATCCAGGGGAGGTTCAGGCATTTCTGCTCATATCCAGGAAAAAGAGAGGATAGATTAGACAGGCCTTGAGAATTGGCAAAGATTAGTAGTGAGAAGTGTGTTGTTCTGAAGTAGCTAGCCTCTTTACATTTTGCTCCAAATTGTGTAATTCCATTTTAAATGAGACTTATAGCCTTATAAACATAGCTTTATGTTTTCTTTTTGAAAACAGGTTAATTTGGTTAAATTTAGACACTCCAGGATAATTTATCTTATTGAAAAAGAAAGCACCAGAACATAAAGATGCTATTCAGTGTGATTATATAGCAATAAAATAAAATGAAGTCCACCAAAAAAGAAATGAGTGCATAAATTATGGTATAGTTTTAGCAAGATGCCACTAAAATTAATGAGTTACATGTGAACACTTTGGCTTATAAGAATTTCCACAATGTCTTGTTAATGAGAAAATTAAGATTCAGAGAACTGACTATAATATGATTTTGTTTTTGAAAAACAAATATTGTAAGCATTAATATCGTTTTTCAAATATTTCTGATTTGCAGTAGAACTGGAGTTTGTACACCTGGATTCCTTTGAGGACGACCAGGTCTAACCCAGGAGTGAGAAGCTGAAGTTCAAGATAGTGGTTGCCGCTGCCATTTGGGTTCTGGAGTGAGTCGAACCTACTTGCTGACTCACAAGGGCCATGGGGTATGAAAATTGAACTGGTATCATTTTAAGCTACTGAAAATTTGGAATTGATCTTACTAAATAGTAGTCTACCCTATAGACTAATGTAACAACGGTAAATGTGCAATTGCATGTGTATGTGTTCATTGGCAGTATTTAGCCATTACACCAGCACCATAAGATGGAACTGTGATTTCCATTTTATGATTCAGGAAACACAAGCTCAATAAGATTAAATAAGTTTCTCAGGTTACACAATTAGCATTTCATCAACTAGAAATCTGAGCCAAAATATGTTAAGCAACAAAGCACACTTTTCCTTCTGCAAGGGTCCCACTGACATGCAGTGGGCTGTGAGTTGATGTTCCCCAGAGGACCCTCAGCACTGTTTTAGGACAGAAGCATATGGCATCATGAAATAAAGCGAGAAAGGTTACCAGACTCCAGGCACAGGACACAGAAACCTTGCTTGCCATGCAGAGCCGAGCACTGGTGTGAGGGAACAGGGGTAAAAATAGGAGATGCAGATTCTTATCTATCATCTTATATTGGCAGATTCCTGTCCTTGCAGTCTTGAAAACAGACTGCAGTTGATGCTCAACAATGTTATCCTTTCAGGGCTAGGATTGTATCTACAGGGTGAAGAGCCTGTTTAACAAAAGCTCTCTATCAGCTAGTGATAATTGGCCATTAGGACAGAATCACAATTGTGTTTGTACAGAGCAGGTGTAGGAACAAGGTAATAAGATCATGTAACATTGGCAAGAAGCACAAATTGGTCATTTTTTTCAAGTGTGAGAACTTTAATTATACAGGAAACATAACTCTGTGGGGGGGGGGGGGCTGGGTGATTGCTGTCAGCACCCAGCTCTGGGAAGATTTTCAGTGGATATTACAGTTGTATGAGTGTGTGACATGCAAATTATTTCTTCCATGGAAAAAAGATGGTCTTATTATTCACTGAGGAGCATGTTACAGTATGCTCTAAGACTTGTAAAATGAATGATCAAAGGAATATCTCTTTCTCTAACAAGCCAGGTTGTACTCCTCTTCCCACACTCCAGGATCCTGTGATCTGCTGAACTTCTAAAACAGATTTTTTACAGTAGAGAAACTGTGCTGAGAAAGAATTATATTTATTTTTATACAGTAATTGTTAATAAGCTTTTTCTGTTAGGTACATATTAGATCCACACAAATTAATGGAACAGTTTGTAGCCATCTTATATATAAAAGGCAGGTTATTTATAGGAATGGAAGGGTAAATGAAAAAGCTAAGAGAGATCATATTAGAGTGTGCTATTGGAATTTAAGAGTAGAAAAATAGGCATGCATGTATATGTAAATAAGGATACGCTTTAAAAATCTACTCATGGTAACCATGATGAGTTCACAGGGAAGACAGTCCCGTATAGGGGGAAGCAGAGAGAGCCATCACTTGGTGAGCTGGGGAGCACTCAGTGTGTCTGCTGTTTTTTATAATGAATAATTAAATTTTAATTTATATATTTATTTATTTATAAAGTATTATTACATAATACATATATATTAAAATGAAGTGTTATATAATATTTTATATGTTACATGTGTGTTTTATATTTTTAACTAAAATAATGATTATTTAAACCTCACAACCATTCTGAGATTTGAGGAGTATTCAGTGTCATCTGACAAGGAGGAAGCCAGAGAGCTGAGGGAAGAGGCAAGAAGCTGTACATAAGGACGAGGCAGAGCCCAGACCGGACCTGACAGAACCAAACCATGGTGCTCACCATAAAGACGCGTTCACTCTCACTGTTTTGTGCTGCTGTCCAGGAATTTGCACAGGGTAAAGAGGTTCTAGTGAAGATAAAAATATCTTTCCAAGCCAATGCAGGAAGAAATTCCTGGAGTACTTCCTAAAGTTGAAGGGCAAACCTGTGAGATTTACTAGGTCTTCCCATTTACACTGGAAGTAAATCTACCTTTCCTTTAAAAACGTACTGAAGTGAAAATTTTTTTCATTCCCAAATCTTAGAAGTAATTTACTTGTTAAAACATTTTATAATCAGTTCTTTGGAAATGTGCAAGCTATAATTGAAAAACAATGAAGGAAAAATTCAGTTTGGCCATTACATCAATATATCTTTATATTCTACCAGACCTAACGAATAGAGTCTATTTAAAGGAACTCTTGCAAAAGCTTTAACTATGTGAACTCTCTTTTCCAAATGCCCTTTCTCTTCCTTTTCCAAAATTGACAATATGTAAGGTCAGGGGAGCCCTGGAGCCTCGGGTTAACATCCCCTGATTTCAAGAAAACAGCTGTGTCCTTCCAGGCAAGTGCCCCAACCCCAAAAACAAACTGTCAATACCTTAAAGGCAAAGAAGCCTTTTATTCCTCCAAATCCTCATCTCAACTTTATCTCAAAAATTAAATACTCCTGTTTTGCTTATACGAGAAAATGCAGACATTCATTGCTCAATAGCCTGTCTAAATCTGATGTCCCAGAGTTCAAATTCTCAGACATGCTCAGAGGCATTAACACTTATGAATTATAAGTATCGCTCACAAAACCCTCTTACAAATACATTCATGAACCCATACAGGTCATACTAGTGTGTTTGTATATTAGGATCTGCTATTTTTTCTCAAATGGTGCATATTAAGTCAACTGTGAATTGTTCAGAACATTTTATACACAGTTTTGGAACTATTACCCACCATTAAATTCATTTAGAATAACCTCCCAAGGCAGGCGTTGGCAAAACTAAGCTTTGTTTTTGACAGTTGTACACAAGCAATTAATAGCTAATATCACTTCAATATATTATTTCCAACCTGACTAGGCGGTGGCGCAGTGGATAGAGCGTCGGACTGGGATGCAGAAGACCCAGGTTTGAGACCCCGAGCTCGCCAGCTTGAGTGCGGGCCCATCTGGCTTGAGCAAAAGCTCGTCAGCTTGGACCCAAGGTCGCTGGCTCCAGCAAGGGGTTGCTCCATCTGCTGAAGGCCAGCGGTCAAGGCACATGTGAGAAAGCAATCAATGAACAACTAAGGTGTTGCAATGGCAACGAAAAACTAATGATGCTTCTCACCTCTCTCTGTTCCTGTCTGTCTGTCCCTATCAATCCCTCTCTCTGACTCTCTCTCTGTCCCTATAAAAAAAATTATATATATATATATATATATATATATATATATATATATATATATATATATATATTTCCAAACAGAGTCAGGCTCTTACATGGTGTTTCTATGTTTTAAGCATATACAGGAAACACACAATAATTGTAGGAAATGCCCTCTGCTTCTATTTTTTTCTTAGGTTTTGTTAACTTGTAAAGAGATAGAGATATTTCCACATGTAGTATAGAAATAAAAAGAGAGTTGAGCTATTTTTCTATAAATAATATTCACAACTAACAATGAAAGCAAGCAGAAATATATATAATGTAGTGTTTGTTGGCATTTTGCAAGGTCAAGAAAGAAATTGAATGGCTGAGTTAATATAGCAAGCATTTTTCTTTTGCCTGAGACACTGTATTATTTGCTAAAAGAGATGAGCAATGTGCTGCTGTGCTCTGCAAAATGACCTCAAAACTGAGAACTGTATAAAACAGGACAAAGATTGGTAAGCCAGCCCTGGCCAGATAGCTCGGCTGGTTAGAGCATCATCAGAGGTTGCTGGTTTGATTCCCGGTCAGGGTACATACAGAAACAGATTGATGTTTCTCTATCTCTCTCTGAAAAAACCAGTCAATAAATTTTTTTAAAAATTAATAAGCCAGGAAGGAAAGGATCTATTACCTGCAAATGTATAGTTTGGTTGTTAATTGTAAATAAAAATAAAGCATAAGTTTGATAACACAAAGAAACTGCCTGGAATTGTTTAAATCACTAATTATTGAAGCAATGAATGACTGAGTCCATAAAGTCTTTATCTTCAAATCCAATTTGTTTGAGTTTGACTGAGAGGGGCACCCATTTTTCCCTCTCACATAGACTTGAATCTTCTGTGCTATGATCATTCCTTCCTCATCCACACTGATCCATACTAATCACCTTTCAGTGTCACCTGGACCAAAATCTCAAGTGGTGGCAATCTTATGAATGAAGGGAATTCTTCATGGACATTCTGATTTACCTATGGCTCAAGCATGACATAGAGGACCAAGAAACACAATGGTTTCAAACTAAAATGAGAAAGAGGGAGAAGACCAGAAACAAGAGCACACTTCCCCAAAATGAGGGCACACTTTTCATTAGATTTTACTTTCCAGCCTTCCAAAATTTTTTATTGAGAGGTGGAGTTGAATCAAGAAAACAAAGAGATTGTCTTTTTATGGTAGAAACCACAGTTCAGAACATTGCAGAGAACCCTTGAGAAAGGCTTGATTATGTTGCTCAGCTATTGCAGGTGGTGGTATTGGGGGAGGGGCATGAATCAAACTGATTTGCAATGTGTAGTCTTATTCTGAAATTCAACAGTCTGGCCCAAAATCATTCTCTTTGTGCAAACTCTTGCTCCTTCCCAGGGTGCCCATTTCTCCCTCTCACCTAGCTTCAAATCCTCTGTGCTGTGATAACTCCTTCCTCATCTTCTGCATATAGCAACCAAGCCTTTTACGATTTCTTCTTTCTATTCCTTTTCTCATTTATGATAAAAACCTCCAAAGTCATGGGTGGAATAAGATGGGGTCTCATTCTTTAGAAAATAGATTAAAAAGACAACTTTTTAAAATTAATTGTATGACTCAGAATCCATCAAAGTAATTAGCAATTTATTTGGCTTCCCTCTGTATATATCACAGTATTAGTTCCACCAATAAACAGCTTCTCTGGACGGTCTTTCTCTTGATTTTTTCAAAAATCTTTTCTAAGAACCAATTTTTCCAAAAAGCTAATTTAGTTAACTTGAATTGCAAAGATAAAAACTTTCAGATTTGTTTGCTTTCAAGGTGATCAATATATTCTTTGGTGAATAAAAAGAGGAGATTGGTAGATGATTGCTAAGGCTTTCCCAAAATGCAGTGTTTGTTTCTTTAAATTTCTTTTAATTTTTATGTATTAACTTTAGCCAGAGAGGAAGGGAGAGAGAGACAGGAACTTCAATCCATTCCTGCATGTGCCCTGACCAGGGATCGAACTGGCAACCTCTGCATTTCGGGCTGATGCTCTAGTCTAACCAACAGAGCTTCCAGCCAGGTCTAACAGATGTTTAATTGCTAGAATTGGAAGGATGTCTCAAGGAGGAAAGACACACAAAGAACTGATTGCTTTGGAGAAGGAAAATTGCTCTAGCTAGAAACCAGAGCTGTCAGGGAGCGCTTTGCCTTTCTAAGATATCAAATCTTAGCCTCCAGCCATGGCAGGCCTTATCTTCCTCCACTCTGCATATGTCCTACCACCTCATGGTTAGTTCTCCAGGTTACTCCCAGTTCTTCCAGGCCACACTTTACCATGCGTTCCCACATGCCATTTCCTCCTCTGAAAGAATTCTCCTTCTCCCTCCCATGAGCCTCTTTCTCATTCTTCATATCACAGCATTAAGAACACCATTTTGGAAGGCTCTCTAAGGGCACTAGGGCAGACAAAGCTACCTGCTCAGTCCTCAGTGGCACCTTGAAACCTAGCACAAGTTGAACATTTATTGTAACATCCAATTCATATTAACCTTTTATTTATGATATATTTCAAAAATACAGTCAAAGGCAGTAAATACTCTACTACTAGTGTGCATTTGTTCAGGTTTTAAAGTGGTAACATTGTGTCCTAGTTGTTTTATTCCTTTGAACAGGATATAAATAAATAAAAATTACAGACACAGCCAAAGACCACCAATCCTCCCTTTTCCCAGAAGCAACTACTATTCTAAAGTTGATGTTTGTATATCCCACCTTTATTTTTATACTTTGACCATACATTTAAGCATCTGCAAGCATTATTCATTGCTCTGTGGGCCTTAAAGGTACATAAATGGTACTTGTAAGGTGGTCAGCAATGGGGGAAGGTCACGTGAGGAACCAGATGGGAACTTTGGTTAGAACTGCCCACACCCAGGCGCGCCAAAAGAAACTTCCCAGGAGTCCTTGGGAAAAGAGCAACTGTCTTCCAGCCAGTGAGATTTCACCACATCATATCAAGTCGACCACCCTAGATGGGACCCTTTAAATTTCCCCTATGCGAATCACCCCATGCAACTTCCCTGGCCTCTGTCCCCGGGGACAGGGAACCTTGTTCATCCAGGCAGTGCGGTACTAAATAAAGCCTTTACTATTTCACACTTTGTGGCTACAGCCCCTTCCTTCTTCCTCAGTGGGGAAAAAATACCTTACAGTGCTATATTTAAAAATCATTTTATAATATTGTACATTTAATTCAACATTATAGTTTAAGATTATTGCATGTTGATTCTTATATATCTAGTCCATTCCTATATTCTGCTCTATTAGTATTCCAATACAGGATTATATAACAACTTATCCGTCATGAAGGGTTAATTAGTTGGTATCTTAGTTTTAGGCAACTTCAAACAATCCTTCAGTGAGCATCCTGATAAATTCTCTTTTGTGTTTTTGTGCAACAGATTCTCTAAGGAATATAGTTAAAGTTGGAATAGCTGTGTTGTAGGCTATGCCCCTCCTTGCTCCCTAGACACTGACAGATAGTTCTCCAAGTGATCATAACAATTACCATCTCATCAACAGTGTGTTTCCCTTTCCACTTCATCACCAATATACAAAAATGTTACCAATATTTTAATTCGTTTTTCAGTATGCTGGGTGTGATTTAATTGGTACATCCTGATTACCTGTTAGAAATTCAGATTATTTTCTTCTGCAAGTTGCTTGCTCATATTGTTGTCCATTTTTGCTGGTTGTTTATGTTTTGTTCTGTTTTTGGACTTTTAAGAAATTCTTTCCTAAAATGAAGTAGTATAACCATTACCTATATCCTCTTTTTTTTTATTTATTAACTTTAATGTGGTGACACCAATAAATCAGGGTACATATGTACAATGAAAACATCTCCAGATTATCTTATCATTCCATTGTGTTGCATACCCATCACCCAAAGTCAAATTGTCCTCTGTCACCTTCTATCTGGTTTTCCTTGTGCCCCTACCCTTCTTCCTATCCCACCCTCCCTTCCCTTCCCCCACCCCGTAACCACCACTCTCTTGTGCATGTCTCCTAGTCTCACTTTTATGTCCCACCTATGTATGAATTCATGTAGTTTTTAGTTTGTTTTTTTTTTCTGATTTACTTATTTCACTTCGTATAATGTTATCAGGGTACCACCATTTTGTTGTAAATGATCCGATGTCATCATTTCTTATGGCCGAGTAGTATTCTATAGTATATATGTACCAAAGCTTTTTAATCCACTCGTCTTCTGACGGACATAGGGCTGTTTCCAGATCTTCGCTATAGTGAACAATGCTGCCACAAACATGGGGGCGCATTTCTTCTTTTCGAACAGTGTTATGGTGTTCTTAGGGTATATTCCTAAAAGTGGGGTAGCCAGGTCAAAAGGCAGATCGATTTTTAATTTTTTGAGGAATCTCCATACTGTTTTCCACAGTGGCTGCACCAGACTGCATTCCCACCAGCAGTGCAGGAGGATTCCCTATCCTCCGCATCCTCGCCAGCACTTATTCTGTGTTGTTTTGCTGATGAGTGCCATTCTGACTGGTGTGAGGTGATACCTCATTGTGGTTTTAATTTGCATTTCTCTAATAATTAGTGATGTTGAGCATTTTTTCATATGTCTTTTGGCCATCTATATGTCTTCTTTGGAGAAATTTCTATTCATTTCTTTTGCCCATTTTTTGATTGGATTGTTTGTCTTCCTGGTGTTGAGTTTTATAAGTTCTTTATAAATTTTGGTTATTAACCCCTTATCTGATGTGCTGTCGAATATGTTCTCCCATTGTGTGGTTTGTCTTTTTATTCTGTTCTTATTGTCTTTAGCTGTGCAAAAACTTTTTAGTTTGATATAGTCCCATTTGTTTATCTAGAAATTAACCACAAAAGAAAAACTGAAAAATATTCAAACACTTGGAAACTAAATACATGATATTAAATAATGAATGGATTAACATTGAGATTAAAGAAGAAATAAAAAAGTTTCTAGAAACAAATGATAATGAGCATACATCAACTCAAAATTTATGGGACACAGCAAAAGCAGTACTGAGAGGAAAGTTCATTGCACTACAGGCACATCATAGGAAGCTAGAAAAAGCTCAAATAAGCAACCTGACCCTGCATCTAAAAGAACTAGAAAAACAACAACAAATAAAACCCAGGACAAGTAGAAGGAAGGAAATAATAAAGATCAGAGCAGAAATAAATGACATAGAGGCTAAGGAAACAATACAGAGGATCAATGAAACCAGAAGCTGGTTCTTTGAAAAGGTAAACAAGATTGATGAAGCTTTAACTAGACTCACCAAGAAAAAAAGAGAGAGGACTCAAATAAATAAAATTAAAAAGGACAGTGGAGAAATAACAACTGATACAACAGAAATACAAAATATTGTAAGAAAATACTATGAAGAACTCTATGCCAAAAAATTAGACAATCTAGATGAAATGGACAAATTTCTTGAATCATATAAACTTCCAAAAATCAATCTGGAAGAATCAGAACACCTAAACAGACCAATTACAGCAAATGAGATCTAAACAGTTATCAAAAAACTCCCAAAAAAGAAAAGTCCTGGGCCTGATGGCTTCACAAGTGAATTCTATCAAAAATTCAAAGAAGAACTAACTCCTATCCTCCTCAAGCTATTTCTAAAAATTCAATAGGAAGGAAGACTTCCAAACTCCTTTTATGAGGAGAGCATAATTCTGATCCCAAAACCGGGCAAAGACAACACAAAGAAAGAAAATTATAGGCCTATATCCCTGATGAATTTAGACGCTAAAATTCTCAACAAAATATTAGCCAACCGGATCCAGCAATATATGAAAAAAATCATACACCATGATCAAGTGGGATTTATTCTGGAGAGGCAAGGCTGGTTTAATATTCGCAAATCAATCAATATGATTCATCACATAAACAAAAGGAAGGACAAAAATCACATGATAATTTCAATAGATGCAGAAAAGGCATTTGATAAAATCCAGCACCGTTTCATGCTCAAAACTCTCAGTAAAGTGGGAATACAAGGAACATTCCTTAACATGATAAAGGCCATCTACGACAAACCCACAGCAAACATCATACTAAATGGACAAAAATTAAAAGCAATCCCCTTAAGATCAGGAACCAGGCAGGGTTGCCCACTTTCACCACTCTTATTCAACATAGTTCTGGAAGTCCTAGCTATAGCAATCAGACAAGAAGAAGAAATAAAAGGCATCCAAATTGGAAAAGAAGAAGTAAAACTGTCACTATTTGCAGATGATATGATATTGTATATAGAAAACCCTAAAGTCTCAGTCAAAAAACTACTGGACCTGATAAATGAATTCAGCAAGGTGGCAGGATATAAAATTAATACGCAGAAATCAGAGGCATTTCTGTATACAAACAATGAACTGTCAGCAAAAGAACTTAAGGAAACAATCCCCTTCACTATTGCAGCCAAAAAAATAAAGTACCTAGGAGTAAATTTAACCAAGGAGGTTAAGGACTTGTACTCAGAAAATTATAAAACATTGATAAAGGAAATCAAGGAAGATACAAACAAGTGGAAGCATATACCATGCTCATGGCTAGGAAGAATAAACATCATTAAAATGTCTATACTACCCAAAGCAATTTATAAATTCAATGCAATACCAATTAAAATACCAATGACATACTTCAAAGATATAGAAAACATATTCCAAAAATTTATATGGAACCAAAAAAGAACACGAATAGCCTCAGCAATCCTAAAAAGAAAAAATACCTATATCCTCCTTTTAAAGTGTCAAAGCTTTATTCTACATATTTAGATCATTAATCCACCTAGGATTTGTTTATATATATTATGTGAGCTAGAAATCTCATTTTATATTTTTCAACATAGAAAGGCTTATTTTTTCCCCAGTATTGTTTATTAAATAGTACATTCTTTGCTCATTATTTTAAAAAAGCTACTTTTGTCATGTTTCAATATATGGAGTTATAGTGAATGATTTTACATATCTATTTTAAGTGGTTTTTTTTCTTTGATTTATTAATGTGTTGAAATTTTAAAGAGACTTCATAGGTTAAACCAACCTTACCTTCTTAATTCTAATTGACCTTGGTATATTACTTTTATATAGCTTGCTGGCTTTGGTTTTAAATATTGTATTTGGGATTTTTGCATTTATGTTAATAAATTAAATTGATCTATAATATTTTCTGTCATATGATCTTTTTCTACCAGGTTTTTATATCAAGGGTTATAGTTCTTTTTCTGTTTGCTTGAACAGTTTATATAAGATAGAGGTTACATATTTATTTTCTAGAATAGCTTACATAACTTAAGGGTAACTCTTCTTAAATTCTTATTAAAACTCACCACTAAAGCTTCTAGCACTAATAATTTTTGGTTAGCAGATTTTTTAAATTGAGGATTCAATTACTTTGAGATTGCAGAGATTTTTCAGTTTTCTATTGTTTCTTTAGTCGATATTGGTAACTTACAGTTTATCTGTAAACTTCATTTTATCTTTTAAATTTTCTTGCATAAGGTGATCATAATATTCCTTCAAGATGTTTTCAAGCTATCTGTTAACTATGCCCCTCTAATATTCTTAAATTATTTTTATTTAGAGAAGAGAGACAGAGAGAGAGATAAAGAGAGAGAAAGGGGGGAGGAGCTGGAAGCATCAACTCTCATATGTGCCTTGACCAGGCAAGCTCAGGGTTTTGAACTGGTGACCTCAACATTCCAGGGTGATGCTTGATCCACTGCACCACCACAGGTCAGGCCTAATATCCTTTATATATGAGTTCTCTTATATCATTCTTGATGGATCATGCCAGATGTTTATTTTATTTATATATATTAAGTGAGAGGCAGGGAGGCAGATAGACTCCTGCATGAGCCTGACTGGGATCTACCCAGCAAGCCCCTGACAGGGTGATGTCTGGCCCATCTGGTGCCACTGCCCCATTGCTCAGCAACCGAGCTATTTTAGTGCCTGAGGGGAAGCCATGGAGCCATCCTTAGCACCTGGTGCCAACTCGCTTGAACCATTTGAGCCATGGCCATGGGAGGAGAAAAAAGAGAGAGAGTGAGAGAGAAGGGAGGGATGGAAAAGCAGATGGTTATTTCTGCTATGTGACCTGAGCTGGAATCGAATCCAGGACTTCTACAGGCTGGGTTGATGCTCTACTACTGAGCCAACTGGCTAGGGCAAATATTTTTATAACACTAACTTTTGTTTTGTTTTGGGGTCTCCTGTTGTGTCTTTGTTTTCCCCTTCAATAAGTTTATCTTTTATTTCTATTTCCCCTCTACATTTTTGGGGAGGTTACCCTATTGTATCTTTTCTTACTTCTTGAGTTGAGTGTGTGGCTAACTTTAAATATTAATTACTTTTTAATATATAAATTTGAGGCTAAATTTCTCTCTGAACACCACTTGCAAATCTCATCTATTTTGTAAGCAGTTTAAAATTACTGTTTAGTTCTAAATATTTAATAATTTTATTATAATTTATTTTTTGACCTATGATTGTTTTAGATATTTAATTCCAAACATATTTTGAGTAATACTTTAATATTGACATAACTTTATTGCATGTTAGAGAAAATGCTTTGTATGATATTAATAGTTTGAAATTATTTGTTTTATCTTTTAATTTTTAATATTATCCATATATTATTATAAAGAACATGTAGACTCCAGTTGTTGAATGTGTATATTAAATTAAAATAATGTTAGTTGAATTGTTCAAATCTCTGCTATACTTACTAAATTGACTGATCTATCAGTTACAAAAAATTGCATTCACAGACTCCACTTATAATTTTGGATTAGTCAATTTTTCCTTATAATTCTGATCATTTACCTTTTCTATATTTGGAAGCTATTTTGTCAGCTTTTTATATTATCCTATGAAATATTCCCTTTATCATTAAGTAACAATTTTCCTTATGTTTAATAGTGTTGTTGCCCTTAAAGTCTTTTTAAAAATAATATTAGTATACTAATTTTCTTTTGGTTATTATTTGCCTCTTGTATCAATTTAGCATTTTTTTTCCTCAGACTTTCACCAGGGAGGTTTAATCTGTTCACAGTTGTGACACTTTGGTATCATATTATTTTGGTATCACTGGTTTGGAAGTTACAGTTTTATTTCTATTTTCTTTACTCTAACCATTAAAACTTTAAAATATTGACCTATATATCTGGCCAATATATCATGAACAACCTTAGAATCTTAAATAGGACCACACCTCTCCATCTTCAATGTTATTATAACCTTGATTTTAGTTATCTCTTGTTTGTAATCCCCCTCATTTAAAAGACTTTCCATTGTTTTTAATTTTGTTTTACTTTACAAATGTATTTGTCAACTTGACATCTGCTTCCTGAATCTTATTCTTTCTTTTTTGCTTCAATTTTCTTTTTTCTGAATATATATAGTTTGTTCGTTTAGTGATGATCCATAAATGTTACACTCAGAGTCTGTTTGAAACTTCTTTAGTTCAGCATCAATCTTTTTTCCTTTTAGTGAGCGAAAGAGATAGAGAAGGGGGGAGGGAAAGAGATGAGAAGCAGCAACTCATAGTTGCAGCACCTTAGTTGTTCCTTGATTGCTTCTCATATGTGCCTTGACTGGGGGACTCCAGCTGAGACAGTGCCCCCTTGCTCAAGCCAGCGACCTTGGGCTCAAGTCCACGACCTTGGGCTTCAAGCTTGTGATCATGGGATCACGTCTATGATCCCAAGCTCAATCTGAATGAGCCCATCCTCAAGCCTAAGACCTCAGGGTTTTGAATCTGGGACTTCAGCATCCCAGGTAAATACTCTTTCCACTGCACCACCATTGGTCAGGTACAATCTGAGATGTTTTCATGCAAGAAATGCATGCAAGTAGTTTAAAATTTTAAAAGTGCTAAAAGTAGTTGTCTCACTTCTCCAGAGATAAAAATTTTCAATTTTGGTGGGTAACTATTCCTGATAGTATTTACTTCCATGTTTTTATATAGTGTAATTATAATACTCTCTTAACTCACTGATTTATAATACTATTAATGATCTATGATAATAGATATCAATTACCTGCTAATGATTCATCTTAAGAGTGAAAAGCCAGGGCTATGAGGTTGAGAAAAGTGAGATGTAAAGCAAGGAAGAATGGAAAGCAATGCTAACTAAAGCAGTACTGCACTGTCTACTGCTTCACAACAAGCCAAACAGACACAGTGCAGGTTAATCCCAAGTGAGTATGAAAAATGGGGCCTTGGGAAGAAGATGCTCTATTTCCTCCTTATGTCTCTTCATCATCATTTAACTTCTCTCTGTATGAGTTTTCTCATCTGTAAAATGGTGGCTAGTATTAGTATCTACCCCAGAGGGTCATTGTGAGGGTTGAATTAATTAATACAGAGAAGTAATGTGAACAAAATCTGACATATAATAAAGGCTTAACAAGTGTTAAGTAATAATCTTATTATTATTATTATCTTCCACATCTCCTAATACATCATATTTTTCTTATGATTTCTCTAGACTATATTCTGAATGGTTTCCTTAGATCCTCCAGTTTATTCATTCTCTTTTTGTCTGAGTTCACTTTACTATTTCATCCAAACACTTCAGTGTTTAAATTCAAAGACTATATTTTTCATTTCTAGATACTGTATTTGTTTTTCTTAGTTTGTGTTTTTCTTGTTTGTTTTTCATCATGGTCTCCTCTTACACAATAGCTTCATTTTTTTCCCTGACTTTTCTTGTTGCAAGCACCATATTGTATACTAATATTGAGGTTTTTCTCTTATTTCTAGTTTGTCCTTGCTGCGTCTGCTGACTCTTCTTGTACTCTATTTCTTCATGTGATTTGTAATTTTTTATTGTGACTTATGTTCAACAGGATAATTTTTCCTTCCTTAGAGTCAATTTTTTCATTTGTTTCTCTCGGTATTCCAGTGACTCCCATGACCCAGGGTGGGTGGGGATGGGGGTGGGAATGATGTTTGCTTTTTGCCCTAGGATTTCTGGATCCTGTGGGCAGTATACATTTGAATCCCACATAAAGAGTGGCGCAGGCCCAACGTTTCAATTTCTCCCAAGGACCTTCCTGTCTCTACCCAAAACCCCACAGCTTAACAGGCAGAGTTTTTATTAGTGTTGTTGTTTAGTTTTTACTTTCTTATGTCCAGGTTTAAGTGTGGGCAGGCCCTTAAGGAGCCTTCCCTTAAGCAAGGTCTTAGCTCACTGCCTTAAGCAAGGCCAAGGCCACATCTCTCTTATCTCTAAATTGGGCACTGACACTGCAGCTCTCAATGTCTGGTGTGCCTGTTCAGGTCAGACACACCATGGAAACATCAGTTCAGTCCACTGTGCTGCTCAGTCCTTCTAGTGCATTTCCTCATGCTTGTCACCGTCGCTGGTTAGTAAGCATTTTTAAGGCAAGAACCACAGTTTACTAACCATCATTTTGCTCTTCTCTGCTGCCCCAGCCTCTAGCATAGGCCTGACACTTGGTAAACAGGAGCTGAGCCTATACTGAATGAATGAAAAAAATGGGTGACTTTAGTTTAAGTGAGTTTGACCTCTACTCAAAAGCTCCCCTACAAGTTGTTCCTTGCAGTATGATGTAGAATATTTACAGGACACATAAAGAGATGTGCCAGACGCCTGATCAGGTGGTGGCGCAGTGGATAGTGAGTCAGACTGGGATTTGGAGGACCCAGGTTCGATACATTGAGGTCGCCAGCTTGAGTGCGGGCTCATCTGGTTTGAGCAAAGTCTCATGAGCATGAGCCCAAGGTCGCTGGCTCGAGCAAGGGATCATTTAGTCTGCTGTAGCCCCCCCTCCACCCCATCAAGGCACATATGAGAAAGCAATGAATGAACAACTAAGGAGCCAAAATGAAGAATTGATGTTTCTCATCTCTCTCCCTTCCTGTCTGTCTGTCCCTATCTATCCCTCTCTCTGACTCTCTCTGTCTCTGTCACACACACACACACACAAACTCACACACACACACACACAAAAAGAGAGAGATGTGTCAGAGAAAATTTAGGATTGGAGACACTTGGAGAAATCTGTGGTACCTGATTGTTTTGACCCAATAGTTTTCTTCTTCACTTTTCAAAACATTGTTTAAATTAAATAATTAAAACTGTATTAAAATCCACCAATAGCAGCCAGTAGCTATATATAGCTTCAGGCTACCTAGTTATGCAGTGCACTGAAATGAGGCAAGATGTGTTCTGACAATTTAATTAACATCCTTCTTGATCTTCAATTTCTTAACAATTCTGGGGTGCTTTGTTTTCAGGTTGCTTACAGTGCATGAGGGGGCTTTCTGAATTGTCCCTCGACATCTTTGATTGGGGGATTGGGTGGGGATTGGAGGAGAAAAAAAGGGGGAGAACAAGCCTTGTCTGTTAATAACCTAAAACTTGTCCCTTTCCTCAGCTTACTTTAAGTCTTGTTAACTTTTTAGACATGATAAATAGCAGTGCATAGTGTGTCAGTGGATTTTGGGGTGTAAAAAAATAGCAGTTACTAATTAGGATGAAAACTTTTCACACAGTAACACACATGTGCGCACACTCATACAGTGAGAAACAGTTCTGTCAATGCCTCAGTTAAATAAGGCTGAGCATTCTTATGGAAAATATGTTAGATTTATCATCTTGAGTACTTGATATTTTTATTATTTGAGATCCTGCTCCTAAGAAAGCGTATCCAATCTTGTTCATGCGATTCCCCTCCCCCTGCCCCAACATGATAATTTAAACTAATTAAATTAAGTCCATTTCCTTGTTGGCGCTCACCACAGTGTCCTGGCCACTTTAGAAAATGTGCCTCGTCATCCCAGTCTCAGTTTATTCCTCCAAAGCTGGCAGGGTCCATATCGCAACAAAATGCTGATGAGGTAGCTTGAGTTCTTTTTTTTTTTTTTTTTTTAAACTTCTTTTTTATTTTATTTTATTCATTTTAGAGAGGAGACATAGAGTGAGAGAGAGAGAGAGAAAGAGAGAAAGGCGGGAGGAGCTGGAAGCATCAACTCCCATATGTGCCTTGACCAGACCAGTGCAGGGTTTTGAACTGGCGACCTCAGTGTTCCCAGGTCGACACTTTATCCACTGCGCCACCACAGGTCAGGCCGGTAGCTTGAGTTCTTATGTTATAGTTTTATTTTTAAGAGACAGCAAATGATATAGGAACAAGACTCTGCCAGAGACTAAACTGAAGAACAGAAGGGAATATTTTTAATGAAATCAGAGGAATGGCAAAGACTAATTTGCTGTCTTGCTGGTCTCTTCAGAAAGCATTCTGTTGGGCAGGTACTTTGGCCATAATAGAGTGAGCTGTTGTCATTACTACACACTAACTGATTGGTCAGCCCTGTAAGTGGAAAAGTTTCCAGTGTGGGACAATCCTTTGGAGACACATGGTACTCCCTGAAAACCACAGCCATCCCTAGAGTGTGCAGGGTCCCCGTATACAGAAACTAAGTCACTCCAAACTGATCTCACCTGATTTACAAAAGAAATTGCATGCTGGCCTGTGGGAGCAATGTGCTAGGCAGGCCCACGACCAAACCCTAGGTAGGAGTTACAAGCTCCTTTTGAGGCATCTGATCAACCTCACATGCTGGTCATGGAGTGGGATAGAGTTAGAGGGTTAGTTCTTAAGATATTCTTATCCCCAGAGAGAAAAACAGATGAGACCCAGAGGGATTCTGGTCTAGGTTCAGGACTCCCATTCAGACAGATGTCACCCTTCCAGTCCCAGGCACCTGATGAGGTCTTAGAAAACTTCAAAATAAAGGCTTCAAAGTGGGGCTTGGAGGGGTGCAGTGCTGAGGCAAGTACCCTGAGATGTATGTAGGGGCTGACTCAGGAACCCTGAGGCTACATAGCTATAAACACCCCACAATCCCATTATCCCATCTAGCTGGTCTGCTAGACATTGGTATGACCTGTAGCTCGCTGTCGTCTCCCAGTGAGACTTTTTGCAAACAGAGTTTTTCACTATTCCCTCTGTGCTCCCATAACATTTTTTTTCATGCCTCAGCTCTCCCTGGGCTTTGTGATTATGTGGTGATCTCTCTCCCTCTTACATAAGCATTGAGACTCCGTGGAGAGCAATTACATCTTGTATTCCTTTGTGTCTTCACTGCCTGGATATGTAGTGATGTTTGGAAAATTAATGAATGAATGGTTTGTTCACCTGAAAATGAGTTTATGCAGTCCTGATCCCTATGCTGATTGCTAATTACCATGTATAGAACACAAAGCTCTATGACAGGCATTGGACACCGTGTTAAATATTCATACTGAGCGCTTAACAATCATAGTTTGCTTTTTAAACATTTAATGCAGCAGCAGGTTGAGCAAGAAGCACACTGTTCCAGCGGATCGATACTTCTTGGGCTCTGCAAAGTTAAAAAATGTATGGGAGCTTTACATTCTAGTCACACTGACTGTGTCTTGCATTTGAACTCTTCTTTCATGTTCATTATCTCTTTGATCCTCTCAAAAACCCTGTGAGACAGGTTTCCTTTTGTTTAAAAGGAAAAGTAAGCAAGACAGACTGGTTAGCTGATGCATTCTTGGTCCCCCAAAACTCCTGACTAAGAGTTTTCCCCACTCCATTTTTGCTATTGTGATGCTGGTCAAATTGTTTCATCACTCAGCAATCTTTTTTGGGTCACCTCCCTAGAAATAGAAAAAACATATTCTCTGTAGTGGGGATGTGAGATCAAGGAATTAAAAGTATGCTTAGATACTTTGCAAATGTTACTGTTTTGGATTTGGTGGTAGTGTTCCATGATAGTCTGATGGACGTTTCATCAACATGCATTCATAATACATCACTCCTGCCAATACTGTGGATAATCTGATATCCAAGGAACGAAAGGAAACAAACCTTCTGCTTCTGTACTTTATGATGAATATGTAACACGGCATCCAAGCACTTGTCACAGCTTTTTCTTATCTACCCATGGTAATTGGTGGTCTACATGGTGTGACTTCATGACTTTGAGATGATTTCTAGGTCACCTACAGCAATCAGTCCAGATGAACACTATTTAATCTGTAATTGCTTATGACAATTCCTCTGTCTTCTAAGAAGCTCTGACAGAAATGGTGCCTTTAGTCCCTATGTCTTTTACCCATCAATATGTACTACCAATGAAGCCCAAACCATTTACTTCCGATATTAATTCACAGTGATTACTGTACTTGGCTGTAGCATAGTTTGTAAAAGATTAGTGTTGGAGGTGGGCCCCTGTTATCAGATAGGTTTGCTCTGTCCTATGACCATAGGTTGACCTTTTTAAAAATGGACCACCAAGGGGCTTCAGCAGGAGAATAGGACTGGTGGTTCAATCCAGCAAAATCGCTGAAACAATTCACATTTACACCGTCATGATGAGGATTGTGCTGCCATCTTCACATGAGTGGGAAACTATGACAATGTATAGTTATCTTCAGGGCTTTAGAATTCTGTTCTACAGTGGAAGCACCTTTAGCTCTTTCCTCTTATGTGCTCAATAGCCAATATTTATCCATTTAATTTACTTCTTAATTTTAAAATGTGCTCCCTCTGCAGCTCTGTTCCTACTGCCTCCACTGCCATCACCCACGTGGAGATTAGTGCTTCTTCTGCTGCAACTCCCTGAACACTGCCACCAAATGAGGCTTATTTGCTCAAGCACTATTTTTATCTCATCATTATCCTCCTTGAAAATCTCCCCTGGCTTGCACAATCAAGTCTACAACCTCCCTTCTGGAATAAGAACCTGTCTTAATCTGCCATTGTTTCACCTATGCCTCCCTAGACCTCATTATTTCCAAACAAACATTTGTCTTTATCACTTTACTTTTGCTCAGAGTTTGCTTCAGCCTAAAATGTCCTCTACCTCGACTATTCCTCTATACAAATATTACAACACTTTCCAAAATGAGCTCCAATATGTTTTCCATGAAGCCTGTCATTAACATTCTGGCCTGCAGTGTTATTTTCTTCTCTGACCTATTGTGTATGTTGGTATAACACATTTTGGAGTAGAACCAAACACTATTCTGAATTGTTCTCTCCAGTCATTTCAAGTCATAATATTACTCTTCTGTGAAAACAAACAAACAAACAAAAACCCCCAGAAAACAGCCTTCCTTATCTCCCATTTACCTGTAGAATAAAATACAAATCTTCAGGATTCCGGGTCCTTCTTAACCAGGTCATAATATATTTTTGGCTTTGATCATAGAATTCCAAGCTACATTCCTTTTAAAATTACATATACACACATATATTTTTTTACAGTGAATAAATTCATATTTTAGAAAATGTGTAAATGATATTCTGGTATAAAAATGTAGAAAAAATCTATCACGTTTAGTCAGCCCAATTAGCATCTTGGTACGTGTCCTTCAGCTGTGTCCCCATCCAATCATGCACTTTCACTTCCCTTGTTGTTCCCTCTTAACTATATCATCCTATCAGGTCTCTTCAAATGGATATAAATCAAGAACTGTTCAAATATTGCCTCACTCATGAAGCTCTTCTTAAGTCCAATGCTCACAAGTAAATTAATCCCGCTTCCCCAGTGCAGGGGTTTCTAATATACTGGTTTCATGGTACCTGGCACATGTCATATGGGCACAACATATATGCACACCCATCACACAACAAGACTGGGAGTGCTCTGATGGCACGGACTGTTTTATCCATGCCAGTAGCCTTAGCACAGTGCACAAACAGAGCTGACATTTAAAACATGCCAGGTGAATAATGAATACATCTATATTAATTACTTTTGGCTTCTCACCTAGTGAGCTGAAGATTGAAACCATACTTACATGCCATTTTAAAGTCCACAGTAGTCGGCATATAAGAGTTCATGAATATATGTCAATTTCACCCATGTTTCCAGAACATCATATCATATATGATAGAAATATTGCCCATTTAGGAATAAAAGTTCTGGAGCAGATGCTAGTAGATCCAATGTCCAGCTTCACAAAATACTAGTGTGTACTTCAGCTGTGTGAAGTCCCAGGAATATCCATGCAGGTATCATCTATCAAGTGAGGCTAGCCCCTGAGAAACTTCCACTAATGCACCTTCCCACCAAATTCAGGGAAAGATGTTTCTAGTAGTATAATTTTATTATGCATGGTTTGAACTTTATATAAATCAAATCATACAATACATATTTTAGCTTATTTTGTTCAATACTACATTTGTGGAATTCATCTATATAATTCTAGTTTGCTACTTTTATTGCTTTGTAGAATATCATTGTGTGATTATATCATAATTTACTTATTCATTCTATTCTTGATGAAGATTGGGTTTTTCTAGGTTATAGTTGTTTTTTTTTTTAATTTCTTGACAGAGACAGAGAGAGAGTCAGAGAGAGGGACAGATATGGACAGACAGGAAGGGAGAGAGGTGAGAAGCATTAATTCTTCTTTGTGGCACCTTAGATATTCACTGATTGCTTTCTCATATGTGCCTTGACCAGGGGGCTACAGCAGAGTGAGTGACCCCTTGCTCAAGCCAGCACCCTTGGGCTCAAGCCAGCAACCTTGAGCTTCAAGTCAGCAACCTTAGGCTTCAAGCCAGTGACCTTTGGGCTCAAGCGAGTCACCATGTGGTTTTGTCTATGATCCCATGCTCAAGCCAGCAACCCTGCGCTCAAGCTGGTAAGCTCATGCTCAAGCCGGATGAGCCCGTGTTCAAGCTGGTGACCTTGGGTTTTGAACCTGAGTCCTCTGCATCCCAGTCCAATACTCTATCCACAGCACCACTGCCTGGTCAGGCTAGGTTTTAGCTTTCATAAAAAATGCTATCAACTTCCATATTTATATATGTATATATATATATATATATGAACATAAATTAGAGAAATGATAAACAGTATTTTTTAAAGTGCTTCTTAAAATTTTAGCTTAGAAATATGATAATGCTGAAAAACAACAAACCTCATATTCTAGTAATTAAAATTCTGTTTTAGGTGGTTTTACTCATATAATATTTCCATTTTACATATCAGCAAAATACAGTAGTTTAGTCGACATTAGCTTAAGTGATAAACTGGTTTTGCCAAGTATAGAACTAGTTTCAGAACTTGTAAATTAGGAGTTTCAAACCCAAAATGACAACCTTAATTATTTTCTCTTGGTTAAATTCTGTTCTTAAATTTCTATAAATGTGCTCTAAAAATTACCATGGGCTTCCTGTTTATTAAACACATGTTCTCACACTATGATCAATGGGCACTCCAGTATTATAAATCCAGTTCTGAAAGGTTTGCTTTTTCCTAATGAAGCAAGCTACTTACTTGTGTAAGAAACATTACCATATTCTCTCTCCACAAGAACACAAAAATATTTAGAAAAGGGTTTTAACTAATATCATGTAAATGAAAGATGTAATCTGGTTAGTGTCTAGTGTCAATGAGATGGCAAAGTCATATAGAAAGATACTCTCTTTAGTTGTCCCCAAAGGGGACAATTGAGAGTAATGACATAAATTCTTAAGGTTAGAATTGTTGGTTTATGTTCAATCCTGATACAACATACTTCTAGAATCTGCCCTCTTCTCTCCCTTACCACAATTCACATCCTTTTGGCCCTCCCCACCCAAAATAGACTTAATTTTCAGGTATTAGTTAAAGGATTACATTAACTCACACTGCTAGCCTCTTCAAGTACCTGCAGTGGTTGTCAGTTTACAAAAAGAGGTCAAAGATCTTGACCATGTGGCCTCAAACTATTTATGTTTTTAACTTAAATTCCAAATACATTTCCTTGGAACTTCTACTCTATATGACATTAGTCTCTTCTATATCCACCCTACATATCAAGCACTTTGGAGACTTTGCTTTTACTTTTGTAATTTCCTTAGCCTGGGATGCACTTCCTACTCCTAGGTCTCCATTTTCCAAATTTTTCATAACCAATTAAGTTCAGTTTAAATGCCATCTTCTCTTGAATTAGAGAAAGCACATATTTTGCCTTTATTTAGGCTCTACTCCATTATGCTTGTATTAATTAGTTGGTGATATATTTCTTTCCCCTACTTGTTCATAATTTTTTAACTGCAGAAACTAGGCGTTCTTTCCTTCTCTTCAGTGCTTAACACAGTTCCTTGCAGCAAGCATTCAATTAATTAATTTGCATTTATTTGAGTCTGCAAATTCAGAATGCTATACTGGAAAAATTTAATGGACTGAAAATCTTGGGGTATGGCTTTTGTTTTCAGCTTTGCAGCTAATTATCTGATTGTGGGATCTTGAGACATCACTTCCCTGACTTGTAAAAAAAAAAGCTGGTCTTCATATCTTTAGAGTTTTTAGTTTTAATGATCAGAGGAAAAAAATTTTAAACCCTCTCATTTATACTGAATATAACATATCCAGTTACATAGTTGTTGTGAATATACAACTCATTAATTGTAGCTGGGAAGGAAAAACATCTTTTAAGATTCAGGAACTGATTCACCAGACAAATAAGAAAATAGAGGCTTTAACAGTGATGGAAGTTGGAGTTTAGACCTGAGTTGGTTGATTTCAAGTCTGGTGTTTCTTATGCAGGTAAATTGTCTCTTGAGAGCAAACCTAGAAAAGGAGCTTTGGATAGGTTAATCTTTATAATGAGCAAATAACTGACAAGCTGTAGAAATTCATCCTTCATGTCATGGAGAAAAAAACTAAAAATGGATTTAACCAGTAGCTGGAAAAGTCTGCGTTGGGGCATGGACCTCAGGCAGTCCCAGATAAAGGAACACATGGTGTGCAGCATCGCAAAGGCAGGAGCATATAGGAGAGGTCAGTTTATTCAGGGAAATCTGACGGAGGAAAAGGCTCAGGAGTAGGGATGTTGGGACCCGCCAGTTAGGTAAAATGCAACATTGCAGATTATTTCCATTTCAGTTCTGGAATTTCAGGTCGATATGCAAACATTTACTCTCCCAAAGACAGGAAATGAAGCTTACTGAGATTTGGGGAGAAAGAGGAGAGGCAAAACAGATGTAGGAAAGTGAATTCCGGGTATGTGGACAATTTGATGGGGTTCAAGTAACTGCCAAGTCATTTGACTTAACCAAGGCCCTGGGAATAAAACATGAAATATTGAAAAAGTATATAAAAATATGTAAGTGAAGACAAGTTGAGAACCATGATTACGCTACCTACTGCAACTGTTCACTTTTATACGTTGGTACCCTGAAGTTTCCTCTCTTTGTAGCTCAGGAACTTTCTGTTTTAATTAGTTTGCAGGTCATGTAATGCCAAAGTGAGAGCTGGAAATAAACATGGGTCCAGAAGTCACCCCATGGTCATTATGGACTGGAAAACTAGTAATCCTTCAACTAGGGTGAAAATGTCTAGCAGTTAAATATGTAAAGAAAGATGCCTACCTTTGGGGATGATTGTGGAATTTTTCCTACAAAACTAGAATAGAAATATTTCTAATGTGAGGTTTTCTTAGGTTGCTCACATTCTAACAGGGAAAAGGAGGGACATATATGCTATTTCTTTCAATCTAAAAGTTTTCTTCATATTCATGGCAGGAACCAGGAAGTGCCAGAGCATGCAGTAATCCTAAAACATTTAGCTGACCAACTCATGTTAGTCTACTTTGGAAGGGAGGCAGACATAGGGAAGGAATAGTTTTAATGGTATTGTCTTTAGCATCTCCTTTTGGATCCCTTTTGCACCCGTACTTTAGACACCAAACCTGCTCTGGAAAGTCATAAAGTTCATGACAATTCCAAAATTAGTCACAGCAGTTCATTGAAAAGGCCAGTATTAGCACCATTTCCCCAAAGGTGGCACTTTTGCAGGAAGAGAACTCAAATGCAATGTTGCATGAACAAGCAGGATTGTTGCAGGCTGCGAGGCTCAGGACTTCTGACTTGTAATCCTATTTGGCAAGCAATCCCACCAGTGAACTTGGGGGAAGCCAGCCAGGTTTCTGTTGAGCAGCATGGAAGCACACCCCAAACATCTGTATAACCTGCACGCAATTCAAAAATGGGAGAAGAGTGGGTAGAGCTATGAAAACTGAGGCACAAGTTTAATTTTAAAGAAACTGTATAGGCAGATTCAGTCCTACATGGGAGTTTCTGAAAAAATTAAAATAAGATAAATGGAAAATTTATAAAAGTATATAAATAACAGCAAGGCTATCTTTTTCCCGGCTGTCTTTATCTTTGGCCTGTGTCCGGGTCTCATAGGAAGTGGTAAAAAAAATTGGTACAAGGCTTAGGAGCTAGAAGTGTCAAATAGACAGTGTTCATAGTTAAGCAGTGGGCATTAAAATAAACCAAAACCCTTGCCCAATTCATCCTACCCTTCTTGCCACAACTACACATAGAAGTCATTCTGTTGTGACTCAGAAATGTGAATCCAAACCCAGCACAATTTCCAACCTAACTCTCCTATGCATTCTGTCCAATGTTTCCTAAGTGCAGGTACTACTCTAAACTAAGTAGATGAGACCAGAGAGAGTTAATTCCCTTGAAGCGCTTACAGTATTGAAATGATAAGACAAATAGAATAACAGCAATGCCAAGAATAACTATGATTAGCATTGTAAGAAAGAGTCAAACCACCTGTTACTAAAGTGAAAAGCTTCTGGCTTGGAGGATCTGCACACGATCCTAGGGAAGGTCATATTTAGAGACCCAGACAGGCACCTGTGGGGAAAAGGGCATAGGGAAATTCTAAACATGGAGCTCAGCCTGAGCAAAATCAGAGAGGTTGCCAGGCAGAAAGCAGCACATTGGTCTTGGTGGGAGTACATACATACCCTTCTGTGGTACTTGCCTGACACCTTAGCCTTGCTGCCCTGAGGTCTGGGAGTGAGGGAAGGGTGAGGGTTGGGAGATAATACATTTTTCTCAGCCTGGTCACTTTAAGGCCACTGGGGGGAGGGGGGATGGATGTGCAGGAGCAATGACAGTGAAAGAGAAGAGACAAAATGATAAATCCTTCTAGAATTTGGCACTTGAGCACGTACATGCATATGAGTACACACACACATACACACAATTTATGATTTTCTTCTCTAAGCTTCTAAAGTCACCAGCATTGTCATACTGTTAGATAAGAAACTGTCATATCAAGGACTTACTCCAACATTTTTTTTTTTTTGCTGTGACACAAAACCACTCTCCAAAATTTGACCAGGATTAAGTCAGTATTTTACTAGCAATAAATTGAACAATTCTGTATACCATGAAGGAAACTGTCTACTTGTGGCTAATAAATCATGCTTACTGTGAAAGTGATTTCACTCTTGTACAACCAAAGGCCCTATTCAGAGAGCTGTCCTCAGAATGAGAAACAAGTGAAATCAGCGGTTCCAGACCAGCTGTGTTATTTAGCAAGCATTTGACAGCTAAAGGATGGGAGGGCTTTTATTATTGGATTTTGTTTTAAAAAGAATCCTAGTGTCTTATATAATTCCCAGAATATACAGTGTGTCCGTAAAGTCATGGTGCACTTTTGACCGGTCACAGGAAAGCAACAAAAGACGATAGAAATGTGAAATCTGCACCCAATAAAAGGAAAACTCTCCCAGTTTCATACCTATTTAGTGCAGTTCAATGTGGGCTCCATTTGTTGCCCTACACACATCCAAACGATAGTGAAGTTCTTGCCACACACGGGTAAGGACGTCTGGTGTAACAGAGTGAATAACATCTGTGATTCTCTGTTTTAAGTGATTAATGTTGATATGTTCAATGTACACATGTTGTTTCACATAACCCCAAAAGTAAAAGTCTAAGGGCGTCAGATCTGGGTCTTGTGGTGGCCATGGCTTGACAGAACCCCTGCTTATCCACCGCCGGGGGAATGTTCTATCCAGAAACTCAGGAACAATGGTGGCGTAGTGTGGAGGAGCGCCGTTCTGTTGAAAGATGACACCTTCTGGAAATTGTGGCACTGCATACAATTCCAACATGTCAAGATAGGTGTTTACCGTCACAGACTGCTCCGCAAAAAAAAAAAAAAAATGGGCCTATCACCTTATCATGCATCAGGCCACACCACACATTCACTTTAGGGGTGTTACGTTCTTACTCAATGTAGGCATGAGGATGTTCAGCAGCCCATATTCGGAAGTTATGGCGATGAACATGTCCACAGATATGGAAGGTCACCTCATCGCTAAACACAATCTTCTGCAAAAATCTTGCATCATTGTCAATCTCATGAAGCATATCTGTAGCAAATGCGCATCATGTGGGTCTATCCGCCAGTTTGATAGCTGATAGCTTGCAACAGCTGCAATTTGTATCCCGTAAAACAGAGACGTTTCTTTAATACCTTATGAACTGTAGTCTTGCTTAGGTGTAATTGTCGAGCACACGCACGCAGAGATCTTTTAGGGCTCCTTAGGTAGCTATCCCGTATAGCCTCTATAGACTTGTCACTGACTGATGGCCTACCAGAACGGAGTTTCTCCACCAAACTGCCAGTTTCCTTCAACTGCTTTTCCCACCGAGTAATGTTATTCCTATGTGGTTGCGCTTCGTTATAAATGCGCCGACATTCACGTTGCACTTTGATCATGGATTCGAATTTAGCGAGCCACAGAACACACTGAACTTTCTTCTGTACCACCCATATCTCGACTGGCATGGCCGTGGGCTGTTCCGCTGTATACAGGGTGTTATGTCATCATCTGCGCATGCGCACATGCTGCCACATCATCCTACAGAAACTACGAGGGTTTTCCTTTTATTTGGTGCAGATTTCACATTTCTATTGTCTTTTGTTGCTTTCCTGTGACCGATCACAGGACAAAAGTGCATCATGACTTTATGGACACACTGTACTGCAACATTTGTTGTATGGTGTTTTTTGGGGGGAGGGCATCACTTACTTGTAAAGAAAACTCAAGGGATAGATCCCCTCCTCTGCATGAACATTGAAAGAGAATGTTTCTTGAAACAGTAATGCTTGTATACAAAGTTCACAATGTTACCAAGTTGTGCCAAAACGACACCATACAAACAAGGAACGATGCAGGCCCCACGTTCCCGGTCCTCATATCTGATCTCTGGGGACCCACTGTCAACTGCGAAGCAGAGCTCAGAAGAGCTCCCTGCACCTCGATGGCCTTTCTCTCTCTCTTAAGTACTTTTGCACTGTGAACTCCTGAAGGCAAGATTCACTAGCTGCTTTATGTCCTTGGTTTAGTTTACATGGACTTTTTATTACTTCATTTCTAAAGTCATATTTTTGTTTTCTTTTTTTCCTTACAAAGACCACCTCCAAAACAAAATCTATCTCTGCCAAGAAGTACCTTATATTCAAATACAGGGAGACCGGGGTTCAGAGATTTTTGATGACAACTACATTGGAGCAGATCAGGCAAACAGAAGCTGAGAGAGGCAGAACAGAGCACCAGAAAACCATTGCTTATACATATTTTTAAACTAAATGCTCACAATGGAGATCAAATAGAGACAAGGTCTAGACAAGGACTTTCAGTGAAAACGTACTCTCTCTCCCTTAGTGGCATGCTCAGTCACCTTCTGTCTATACATGGCAGCAAATCATTTTGTTCTCACTTCTAAGCAAATAACCCTAACACAAATCCTTGCAGACTGTGTGATCAAAGGATTTCAATGTTTTAATTTTATCATTGTAAAACTAAGGGCAACTTTATGGCTTTTTTTTTTTTAAAGGGACACAGAGAGAGTCAGAGAGAGGGATAGATAGAGACAGACAGACAGGAACGAAGAGAGGTGAGAAGATCAATCATTAGTTTTTCATTGCCGTCACAACACCTTAGTTGTTCATTGATTGCTTTCTCACATGTGCCTTGACCGCGGGCCTTCAGCAGACCAAGCAACCCCTTGCTGGAGCCAGCGACCTTGGGTCCAAGCTGACAAGCTTTTGCTCAAGCCAGATGGGCCCGCGCTCAAGCTGGCGAGCTCAAGGTCTCGAACCTGGGTCTTCCGCATCCCTGTCCAATGCTCTATCCATTGCGCCACCGCCTGGTCAGGCCTTTTTTTTTTTTTTTTGATGTGTGTATGTACATGTAGAAATAATCTAAAAGAAATGAATCCTAAATAGTTGTCCTTTCATGGCATTGTGGAGAGAGACAGACAGAGAGAGAGAAGGAGAGAGAACAATATAACAATGAAGACAGGCTCTGGCCAGGTGGCTCAGTTGGTTAGGATGTCTTCCAATATGATAAGATTGTGGGTTTGAGCCCAGTCAGGGCACATAAAAGAATCAACCAATGAATGCATAAATAAGTCAAACAACAAATTGATGTCTCTCTCTCTCTCTGAAATCAATCAATAAATTTTTTAAAAGTAGCAATGTGGTGGGATAGAAAGAGTACTAAACAGGGTGTTAAAATATTTGACTCCAACAACAACAACAACAACAAAAAATATATATATATATATATATTTGACTCCATAGCTCTATGATCTGGGTGGACAAATCTTTGAACCTTTCAAGGTCTTCGTTTTTTGCCAAGTCAAATTAACAGGGTCAAATTAGATGCTCTAGAAGTTCTGTTTTATTTTTATTTTTTTTTATTGAATTTATTGGGATGGCATTGGTTCACAAAGGCATACAGTACACAAAGTATACATAAGGGGAAATGGGGACAGAAAGAGAAGTTGCTAGGGGCAGAGGACATATGATGTGGTGGGCAGATGGATGGTGGTTTACTGAGCTGTGCACTAGAATGTCTTTTCTTATTCTGAGAATCTAATTTGCATGTAAGTCAGATCTTATTTAATATTCACCCATTGAGTTTCACTTCCTACCAGTCAGGCTGTTTCCGAAAGGAATTACACCTATACTTGGCTTTAGGAGAATATTCACTATTCTGTTCTTGATAATACCACTCCTCAAAGGAAATCTGAAGTCAGCAATCCTGCTCTCTTGTCCTAAAATACATAATGGTTGAAGCTTAGAGCTCCTTGGCCTGCTGATTCTTTCTCCTCTGTCACCTCTTTCCCTAATGATTGATTGTCAAACCTCTTCTATATGTTATAGATGTTGGCAAGTTGGGTTCTCAGAAATAAAGAATGGGGAGAATGAATTCAATTACCCCCTTCTTCCCACCCCACATGTTTCTAAGAGCGTATATGAATGCCAGAGCTTTTCAAGGAGCAAGCGATGATCATAAAACCAACTGGCCCATTTTACATACAGCACTGGCTATGCATTAAGGAAAGACCCATAATAAATAAGGGAAGGCTCTTTGCCAAACTGAACCTTCTACACTGAGCAATTAAAATGAGCTCCTTGTTAGTTAAAATGCCATGGTATCATAATATTTTAATGTCATTATCTGAAGAATGGATAACGAGAGAAAATTTCATTGCAGATTTCTGTAGAATGGTGTTTTAAGTGTATTTCTGTGTAAATAATACAAAGCATCCATAATGTATTATCATACCACATTTTCACTCTAGTCAGGATTTTGTGAGCTCTTATTTAATGTTTACCTACAAATTGATTTTCTTGTCCATACCCACTCTTGAGGTGGCATGTGTACATTGTAGAACATTCAGAACAATGCCTTGTAGTCTCTAGAACATTCAATGGCAAGTTGAAGTAATCCCAAACATGAGACCACCGTTCTCTCATTTCCTAATTGCCCGTTTATTTCCCATACTCCTTCCACACATTGTAGAGGATGTAGTCACCACATTCTCTGTACCCCATTAGCGTTACTTCCACAGTTAGAAAGTTTACTGGGAACACTTGCAATACTATACGGAGGCTTTTGTTCTTGTTCTTGTTTTCTGACTATAGCAATAAAGGAGCAAGAGATAATGTAGAGATAATGTCATCTGAAGCTCCATTTAACCAATAATGGAGAAGTATGTGACTAAATACCCAGTTTTCACACCTTTAAATTGGAGTGACTTGGAAGTGTGTGTTTAGTAGGAACTGGATTGATGATACATTTATTGTCTTCCTCCTCTTTCCTTTCTCATCTTCCCAGATCTCTGCCAGTATTCCCTGGGTGCGCCTCCCAAATAAACTACAGCCGTCCCTCGCCATATTGCAGTTCACTTTCTGCGGTCTCACTGTATTGCGAATTTTTTAATTGTATATATCTAATATTGTATCACAGATCTTTTGCTATATTGTGGGATTTTTCAGTATATAGGTATTTTTATATATTTATTATTTTAATTATTTTTGCAGTAAAATAAGCATTTTTTAGCCTAAAATATTGAAAAAGTTTATAAGAGTGTGGAAAGGGTTTATAAAGCCTTAAAATATATATAAATAATAAAATAAATAAATATAAGGTTGCTACTTCGCAGATTTTTGCCTATCGCTGGGGGTCTGGAACCTAACCTCCCGTGATAGGTGAGGGAACACTGTACTTGTACTCACTAGCTTATCTCTGGGTCATCTTCTTGGAAACCCAAACCAAGATCCAACACACAGTTCCCATGCTTACCAAATGTTCTGGGCTTATGAGATATTAGAACAAAAGGCACCTCACAATCATATCAAACAGCCCTGATTGGTTTGATTTTTGTATGGAAAAACTCAGATCCAGAAAGACTGACCCCAAGGTCACGTTAGTTAATTGTCATCAAAATGACAAGTAAGCTACAGAACAACCATAATTCAGAAATACCTGAAATCTAGCTGAACAGAAATCTTATATCTGAGGATATAAGGAAGAAGCCACATTGAGACTGGTAGGAGGGGTGGAGACACACAATGGGCTTGTCCCACACCCACGTGTGGCAGTTAAGTATCAGGAGGGCTATCTCGGCCCAGAGGTTCCCCTGAGGCACAGTTAATGGCAAAGAGCAAATATGCTGAGGCTCCCAGGATTCTACTCTGAGAGTGAGACTTAAACCTGGTTAACCACCCAAGACATTAAACTAAAATACTACTGTTAGCAGTATAGTCTATCATGGGATTTGAATTAAAGAATAGAAAAAATCCATAGAGATATGCTGAGTATAAGAGAACAAAAAATTAAGGAACAATATATTCTGTAAAGGTGACAGGAGTTACAGAGAAAGGTATTATTATCATTAGTCAAGGATAGATAAGAATATACAGAAAAATTCTGCGTAAAAACTAAAGGAACACCCTATTCTCTTTAACTCACAAACTTTTACTATTTAATGTTTTGAATGTACATATTTTTTAAAAATATGGTAAAGTATCCTCCCTTTGGAACTATGACCTCTCAGAGCTCTGGACATTTGAATAACAATAGGAAACTCTTTTTCTCTATATTTTGCTTTTGGTGAGAGGGTTCAGGTTGTCTCATAGCCCCTGACTTTCTTCTTCATCTTCTGTTATAATTTGGTGCCTTGACTTTAGCAATTTATCGCTATTACACTAGGGGTGAATCTAGAGTAAAATAGACACCACAGTTGTTCATTGATTGTTTCTCATATGTACCTTAACTGGGATGGCTGCAGCTGAGCCATGACCCCTTGCTCAAACCAGTGACCTTGGGCTCAAGCCAGAGACCTTGGGTTCAAGCCAGCAACTTTGGGCTTCAAACCAGAAATCTTGTGCTCAAGCCAGATGAGTCACACTCATGCTGGTGACCTCGGGGTTTCAAACCTGAAATGTCAGCATTCCAGGTTGACACCCTATCCACTACATCACCCCAGAACCTTTAAAAATACAAGACACTGCCCAATTTAAAAACAACAGTGTCTTAAATGACATTGTAGAAGAAAGTATACCTCAAAAAAGGTTTATGAGCAATATAAATATTCCACGTGTGTGTTTGTTCTCATTTGTCCAAACTTCCACATTCCTTTGACATGGAAACTCTCTGAAGGCTTGATATATTAAAGTAATCCTGCAATTTATCAAATAATAATAAATATCTAAAGGAAAACAATATTCTCTATGATACATGAATGTTTTTATTTTATTCTTCTAAAGTTTCAAGAGAACCTCTAAAATAAAAGCCAAATAAATAATATTCTAGTTTTGATTTTGGTTGTTATGAATAAAGAGAAGCTTTTGAGTTTGTGTCAAGGTCACAATATGAAAGACTGTCTTTATTCTCAGACTCCTTAAAAACACAGGTTTCTGGAGCAGGGGTGTGGCAGGCAGAATAATGCCCCTCCCCAAAGATGTCCACATTCCAATTCTCAAACCTGTGGATATGTTACCTTCCACAGCACACAGGAGTTTGCAGATGTGATTTAAATTAAAGCTTGTGAGATAAAGAGGTTAACCTGGATTATTCATATGGGCCCAATGTCATCACAAGGCTTCTTCTAAGAGGGTCAAGTCAGAGAAAGAGCTGTGATAACAGAAGGTGAAGCAATACCATTGCAAAGAGGGGACCACAAAGAAACCAAGGAATGCAGGTAGCCTCTCAAAGCTGGAAGAGGCAGAGAAACAAATTCTCCTAGGAGCAAAGTCTGTCTTTATCCCACTGAGAATGATTTTGGTCTTCCGAAGTTTAGAACACTGTGTTGCACAAAGTGACCGAAGTTGTGGTAACATTATAGCAGCAAGAAGAAACTGATATACCAGGGATATGTATAAGTATTATTGCTGGACAATCCACCAAAGAGTGTGTAGCCAGTACACTCTTGTCCAAGTCTTTGAGTTTCATTGTTATGTCCCATCTGTGTATAGACTCATATAGTTCTCAGTTTTATCTGATTTACTAACTTCACTCAGTATAATGTTATCAAGGTCCATCCATATTGCTAAAAATGATCCGATGTCATCATTTCTTATGACTGAGTAGTATTCCATAGTATATATGTACCAAAGCTTTTTAATCCACTCATCCTCTGACGGAGACTTGGGCTGTTTACAGATGTTCGCTATTGTGAACAATGCTGACACGAACAAGGGGGTGCATTTCCTCTTTTCGAACAGTGCTATGGTGTTCTTAGGGTATATTCCTAAAAGTGGGATAGCTGGGTCAAAAGGCACTTCAATTTTTAATTTTTTGAGGAATCTCCATACTGTTTTCCACAGTGGCTGCACCAGTCTGCATTCCCACCAGCAGTGCAGGAAGGTTCCCTTTTCTCCACATCTTCGCCAGCACTTATTCTGTGTTGTTTTGCTGATGAGCCCCATTCTGACTGGTGTGAGGTGATATCTCATTGTGGTTTTAATTTGCATTTCTCTAATGATTAGTGATGTTGAGCATTTTTTCATATGCCTATTGGCCATCTGTATGTCCTCTTTGAAGAAATTTCTATTCATTCCTTTGGCCCAATTTTTGATTGGATTGTTTAACTTCCTGATGTTGAGTTTTATAAGTTCTTTATAAATTTTGGTTATTAAGCCTTATCAGACATATTGTCAAATACGTTCTCCCATTGTGTGATTTGTCTTTTTATTCTCTTCTTATTGTCTTTAGCTGTGCAAAAACTTTTTAGTTTGATATAGTCCCATTTGTTTATCTTGCCTTTTATTTCATTTGCCCGTGGAGATAAATCAGCAAATATATTGCTGCGCCAGATGTCGGAGAGCTTACTGCTTCTGTTTTCTTCTAGGATGCTTATGGTTTCACGGCTTACATTTAAGTCTTTTATCCATTTTCAGTTTATTTTTGTGAATGGTGTAAGTTGATGGTCTAGTTTCACCTTTTTGCAGGTAGATGTCCAATTTTCCCAACACCATTTGTTAAAGAGGCTGTCTTTACTCCACTGTATGTTCTTTCCTCCTTCGTCAAATATTAGTTGTCCATAAAGGTGTGGGTTTATTTCTGGGTTCTCTGTTCTCTTCCATTGATCAATGTACCTGTTCTTATGCCAGTACCAGGCTGTCTTGAGTACAATGGCCTTGTAGTATACCTTGATATCCGGAAGAGTGATGCCTCCTGCTTTATTTTTTTTTAAGATTGCTGAGGCTATTCGTGTTCTTTTTTGGTTCCATATAAATTTTTGGAATATGTGTTCTATATCTTTGAAGTATGTCATTGGTATTTTAATTGGTATTGCATTGAATTTATAAATTACTTTGGGTAATATAGACATTTTAATGATGTTTATTCTTCCTAACCATGAGCACGGTATATGCTTCCATTTGTTTGTATCTTCCTTGATTTCTTTTATCAATGTTTTATAATTTTCCAAGTACAAATTCTTAACCTCCTTGGTTAAATTTACTCGTAGGTACTTATTCTTTTGGTTGCAATAGTGAAGGGGATAGTTTCCTTAATTTTTTTTTGCTGACAGTTCATTGCTGGTATATAAAAATGCCTCTGATTTCTGAGTATTAATTTTATATCCTGCCACCTTGCTGAATTTATTTATCAGGTCCAGTAGTTTTTAGACTGAGATTTTAGCATTTTCTATATACAATATCATATCATCTGCAAATAATGACAGTTTTACTTCTTCTTTTCCAATTTGGATGCCTTTTATTTCTTCTTCTTGTCTGATTGCTGTGGCTAAGACTTCCAGAACTATGTTGAATAAGAGTGGTGAAAGGGGCACCCCTGCCTTGATCCTGATCTTAAGGGAATTGCTTTTAATTTTTGCCCATTTAGTATGATGTTTGCTGTGGGTTTGTCGTAGATGGCCTTTATGATGTTAAGGTATGTTCCATGTATTTCCACTTTACTAAGGGTTTTGATCATGAATGGGTGCTGGATTTTATCAAATGCTTTTTCTGCATCTATTGAAATTATCATGTGATTTTTGTCCTTCCTTTTGTTTATGTGATGAATCACATTGATTGATTTGCGAATATTGAACCAGCCTTGTCTCTCCAGAATAAATCCCACTTGATCAGGGTGTATGATTTTTTTATATATTGCTGGATCCAGTTGGCTAATATTTTGTTGAGAATTTTAGCATCTAAATTCATCAGGAATATTGGCCTATAATTTTCCTTCTTTATGTTGTCTTTGCCTGGTTTTGGGATCAGAATTTTGCTCCCCTCATAAAAGGAGTTTGGAAGTCTTCCTTCCACTTAAATTGTTTGAAATAGCTTGAGAAGGATAGGAGTCCTTAGAATTTTTGGTAGAATTCACTTGTGAAGCCATCAGGCCCAGGACTTTTTTTTGTTGGGAGTTTTTTGATAACTGTTTCGATCTCATTTGCTGTAATTGGTCTGTCTAGGTGTTCTGATTCTTCCAGATTGATTTTTGGAAAATTATATGATGCAAAAAATTTGTCCATTTCACCTGGGTTGTCTAATTTTTAGGCATAGAGTTCTTCATAGTATTTTCTTACAATACTTTGTATTTTTGTTGTGTCAGTTGTTATTTCTCCACTCTCGTTTCTAATTTTATTTATTTGAGTCCTCTCTCTTTTTTTCTTGGTGAGTCTAGTTAAAGGTTCATCTTTCTTGTTTACCTTTTCAAAGAACCAGCTCCTGGTTTCATTGATCCTCTGTATTGTTTCTTTAGCCTCTATGTCATTTATTTCTGCTCTGATCTTTATTATTTCCTTCTTTCTACTAGTCCTGGTCTTTATTTGCTGTTGTTTTTTTAATTCTTTTAGATCAGTGGTTCTTAACCTTTTTCGAGGTACCGAACCCACCAGTTTCATATGCGCATTCACTGAACCCTTCTTTAGTGATAAATAAAATATGATTATTTTTTTCAAATTCAAGACATAGGTCTATGTTTTTTTACTGGTGCACAAAATGAGCCGTGCATGAATATCACCTTGCTCAAAGAACAAAACCAACAAAGTGCATGAACTCACAACAAATTACGGTATTACTTTATTCTGGCCTCTGCGACAGAAGCTTCTCCGAACCCCTGAGACCCACTCATCAAACCCCTATGGTTCGATAGAACCGAGGTTAAGAACCACTGTTTTAGATGCAGGGTCAAGTTGCTTATTTGTGCTTTTTCTAGCTTCTCATGGTATGCCTGTAGTGCTATGAACTTCCCTCTCAGTACTGCTTTTGCTGTGTTCCATAAATTTTGAGTTGATGTATGCTCATTATCATTCATTTCTAGAAACTTTTTTATTTCTTCTTTGATCTAATTGTTAATCCATTCTTTACTTAATAACATGATATTCAGTTTCCAAATGTTTGAGTATTTTTCAGTTTTTCTTTCGTTCTTAATTTCTAGTATCATGCCATTGTGATCAGAGAAAATGCTTGATATGATTTCAATCTTCTTAAATTTGTTGAGACCGCTTTTGTGTCCTAACATGTGGTCTATCCTAGAGAATGTACCATGAGCACTTGAAAAGAATGTATATTCTACTGCTTTAGGGTGAAAAGTTCTGAAGATATCTATTAAATCTAGTTGATCTAGTGTATCCTTTAAGTCTGCTGTTTCTTTGTTAATTTTATTCTTGAGGATTTATTCAGTGATGTTAGTGGGGTATTGAAATCCCCTACTATTATAGTATTGCTGTTAATTTTGCCTTTTATATTCATCAAAGTGAGCTTTATGTATGTCAGGGCTCCTATGTTTGGTGTGTAGATATTTATAATAGTTGTATCTTCCTGTTGAATTGTTCCCTTTATCGTTATGTAGTGTCCTTCTTTATATCTTACTACAGCCTTTGTTTTAAAGTCCATTTTGTCAGATATAAGTATTGCTACCCCAGCTTTTTTTTCATTTCCATTTGCATGAAATATATTTTTCCATCCTTTTAACTTCAGTCTATATGAATCTTTTGTTTTAAGTTGTTTCTCTTGTAGACAGCATATGTATGGGTCCTGTTTCTTTATCCAAGCAGCTACCTTATGTCTTTTGATTGGATCATTTAATTCATTTACATTTAAAGTTATTATTGATATGTAGTTGTTTATTGCCATTTTATTCTTTAAAGCTGTATTCTTCTTTTGCTATATTCCTTTCCCCCTTTGAGCTATTCACGACAGGCCCCTTAGCATCTCTTGCAGAATTGGTTTGGTTTTAATCAATTCCTTGAGGTTTTTTTTGTCTGGGAAGCTCTTTATTTCTCCTTCAATTTTAAACGTTAGCCTTGTTGTATAAAGTAGTCTTGGTTGTAGATTATTGCTCTGCATTAGTTTGAATATATCTTGCCATTCCCTTCTGGCCTCAAGTGTTTCTATTGAGAAGTCAGATGTCATTCTTATGGGGGCTCCTTTGTAGGTGATAGCCCTTTTTTCTCTAGCAGCTTTTAAAATTTTCTCTTTATCACTTAACTTTGGTATTTTAACTATGATATGTCTTGGTGTAGATTTCTTTGGGTTTCTTTAATGGAGTTTTCTGTGCTTATTGAACATGTGAAATGTTTTCCAGTCTTAATTTACAGAAGTGTTCAGCTATGATTTGATTGAATAAAGTTTCTATCCCTTGTTCTTTCTCTTCATCTTCAGGAAACCCTATGATGTGGATGTTATTTCTCTTCATGTTGTCACAGAGCTCCCTTAGAGTTTCCTCACATTTTTTGAGTTTTTTTTTTCTTCTCTGCTTCTGTGCCTTTGTTTATTTTGTCCTCTAACTCGCTGATTCAATCCTCAGCTTCATCCATCGTGCTTTTAATTCTTTCCATTGTGGTCTTCAGTTCTGATACTGTATTTGTCATTTCTGTGTGATTCTTTTTTATTATTTTAATTTCCTTTGTTATACTTGCTATCTATTTATTTAGGTGTTCATAATGACTATTTATTGTTTCTCTTAGCTCTTTGAACATCCTAACTATCATTATTTTAAACTCTGCATCAGGTAGTTTGGTTATATCTGATTCATTCAGGTCCTTCTCTGGGGATTTCTCTTGATTCATTTGGGTTGCATTTCTCTGCCTGCCCATTTTGTCTGTGTGTAAGAAGGGTTTGGCTACTTGAGTCCAATGGGTGTTGCCTCTGTGTTCCCTAGGTGTGTTCTGTCTGCAGGCCCGCCACCCTCTCTGCCGCTGCCTAGGGCGGTTGGGTATGGGTGTTGCTGACCCCGGCAGCTGTGGCTGTTGCTGCGGTTTTTGTCTTGCCTACCGTGGGAGGGGCTGTGTTCTTGTGCTAGGCTTTATAAGCCTCAGACGGTCTCGGCCTTCACCTCTCTCTCACGGGTGGAACTGCGCACCACACTCTGGCCACAAGCCTGGGCACCAAGGGAAAGGGTGAGCACTTTTGCTCAGCTCCTGGTCCCTATCAGCCGGTTCCTCTGGTGGGGGTGTGGTGAGGCTGCTGGTGTGTGCTCAGCTATGAGTCAGGCTTCCACCCCACCCCTGCCAACCTCTGCTCCTCCTCTGGGAGGGGCTGCTGCTATGCGTTCAGCCACAAGCTGGGTTTCCGCCCCACCCCCGCCAACCTTAGCACCTCAGCCAGGCTGCTCGTGCACGCTCAACTGTGAGCCCGGGTTCCCGCCCCACCTCCGCGGGCAAAGCTTGTTTGTGCAGGGCTTCAAGCCTCGGAGGCTGGGTGAGGCTGCGGGCCCGCTCGCCCCTGCCCAGCGGCAGATCTCTGCCCATTCTGAGCTCCCACTTTTACCCTACCGGTGGGGTCACTGGCGGGCCTGCAGCTGCCGGACCACTTTCACGTGTACTGTTCACCCCCGCTGGGCTAGACCAAGCTTATGCCAACGGAACCGTGCTTCTGTGTCCCACGGCCACCCGCCCTCCAGCAAGTCCTCAGTACTGTGGGTGGGGACCTGCAGCTCAGACCCTAACACTCCATACTGTAGTGCTGAAAGCTCCTTCCTTCTAAGCGACTGTGCTCTAATTGCCACAGGGGAGCCTGTTTGGTTGGTGTCCTACTTCCCCTTGCTGGTTCCAGGGGAAATATTGTTTCAGATTTGTGGAGTGACTCAGCCCAGGGTTTAGGATGGCTGTCCCTCAAAGCTTTTCTCCTTGTGCCTTCCAGACTGCACACTCTCTTCCTGCTGCTCTGGTCTTCTCCTCTCTCCCTGTCTCCCGGAGTCCCGGGTGAGTGGTTGTGAGAGAGGTTTTCTGCGCCATCTCAATCTCAATGTTGCTTCTTCAGTGTTCCCTGGTTGAAGAGTCCTCTCAGTCCAGTTCATTGTTGGTTTATCCAGATGATGGTTCTTAAAATCAAGTTATAATACACTTTGGTTCTGGGAGTTGGAAGTTGGTACATCCACCTACTCGATCGCCATCTTGCCCTCTTCCTAGAATTACATCTTTATTGCAACAATACTAAGCCACCCAGATAGTCAAGGTACCAGTAAGTTGTGAAATTTAAATGCGATATGAGGATAAGGTGTCTACACAGAATTTATGAAGCAGCAGGTGCTCTATAGGTGTCAGTTGTCTTCACTCACCTCAACTCACTTTCGCATACTAGGGGAGGTTTCTAACATGCTGGTGCATAAATCTACATTACTGCTACCTTCCCGCCTCAACTGGGAAAGCATCAACTTCTCAGCAGAGTTTATAAGATGCTCTTTTATTTTAACAGCTTTATTGAGGCATAATTTATATACCATAAAATCTACCTGTTCTAAGTATATAATTCAGTGAGTTTCAGTATATTTACAAAGTTGTACAGTCATCACTACAACCTAAATTTTGAATATTTTCAACATCCTAAAAAAAAAGGTACCCATTTACCATCACTCCTTATTCTCAATCTAGCTCTACACAACTATTAATCTATAGATTTGCCTTCTCTGGTCATTTCATAAAACCAGGCAATGGCCCAGCCTGAGTAGCTCAGTTGGTTAGTGCATCATCCTGATATGCCAAGGTTGCAGGTTTGATCCCCAGTCTGGGCACATGCAAGAATCAACCAATGAATGCATAATTAAATGGAACAGCAAATAGATGTTTCTCTCTTTCTCTCTCTCTCTCTTCCTCCCTTTCTCTCTAGAAAAACAATTAAAAAGAAAAAACCATACAATGTATGGACTGTTCTCTTGGTCTATATCTACCTCTCCAGGTTCATACCTCACCAATCTCCCATCCCCCACTCCTGATAGCAAAACAGAATTCTTTTAAACTCTCAGAGTTTCCACAATTTATACTCTCCTGCCACCTGGAAAAACCTTGACATCTTTCAGATCTCAACTGATACTCTATTCTTTCCAGGTAGTCCTTGTCAGCTACCTTTGCAATATGCTTCTTAGCTCCTTATTCTGTAACTTATCATGCTACATTATAATTGCCTGTCTGCATTCTCTGTAAGTTTGAGAAAGTAAGACCCATATCTATCTTTTTAATGTTTTTTTGTTTTTAATTTATTGTGTTGCACATGATTTCAAGTGTCCCACTCAATATAACACCTTCTACACACTGTATGGTGCCCCCCACACCCCATGCAAAGTCACTTGCTACCCTCCTTTCCCACCCTCCCCTTTGCGCTCTTCCCCCTTCTTCCACCCCCTCCTTTCCCTCTGGCTACTGCTACCCCACTGTCTGTATCTATGTGTTATATATACATGGTTTGGGCTAATTCCTTCACCTTCTTTGGTCCTGTCCACTTTTCCCCCTTTCCTCTGACAGCTGTTCATCTGTTCTAGGACCTGTATCTATCTTATTCTTCATTGTATCCTTAGTATCTTGTGTGGTACTTGGCATTCTAGATATTTATCAAAGCGATAGATTTTTAGAAAGTCTCCAGTTTGAACAAGTTCAGACTTCTCTTCTGCTAAATTCAGAGAAGATAACTTTAGGCTAAAACTTCAGAGATTACCCAGGTCTATTTGTCACCTACATATTTATTAATGGATATTTGATTGGTGTGTGTACAAATGTGTAGTATAGCAAGAAATATATAGCATTTCATTTTCCTCAAATAATTCCTGAACAAAACATGGCTAAATGGTTTTTATAATAGTAGTTTACTTAATTTAAGAAACACACAGTGGAGTAAAAGTAGGTTTACAATTGTGAGTACATGAAATAGTTTATTCTTGTATTATTATTTATTATTTTCCATATGAATAACTGTAAACCTACTTTTGCCCTACCCTGTATTTCCACCCGGGGTAGGTTGGGAAAGGTCTTTCATTTCTAAATCTGTTGATGGATGTTTTGACCTTTGTGCAGAAAGTATCTACTGAACTACAGAGAAAAGCAAAAGTAAAACTAATTTCAACCACCATTTTTTAATACAAACAAACCAAAAAAGAAAATCTGTACAAAAAGTCCTTTGCTGCAGCCTTGGACAGTTGGCTCAGTGGTAGAGCATCGACCCCGCATGTGGATGCCCTAGGTTTGTCAGGGCACACAGGAGAAGCACCCATCTGCTTCTCCTCCACTCCCCCTTCCTCTTCTCTCTCTTTTTCTCTCTTTCCCTCTCTCTCCCTCCACCCTTCATGCAGCCATGGCTTGATTGGTTCTAGTGAGTTGGCCTTCGGTGCTGAGGATGGTTCTATGGCCTCCGCCTCATGCACTAAAAAAATGACTCGGTTGCTGAGCAAAGGAGCAATGACCTGAGTGGGCAGAGCATCATCCCCTCGTGGGCTTGCTGGGCGGATCACTGTTGAGGCACATATGGGAGTCTGTCTCTCTGCCTCCCCTCCTCTCACTAACAAAAATTTAAAAAATAATAAAAAAGAAAATGTCCTTTGTTCCTACGGTCTTCTTGCTTCTTATGCTTAATGGATTTTAACTTTGCTATTCTATCCTCAGGCTTTAGAATGGCCCCATCCAGTAGAAATATAATATGGGCCATAATTGTGATTTAAAGTATTCTAGTAGCTGCATTGAAAAAAGAGGAAGGAAACAGGTGAAATTAATTTTTTTAAAGTTTCTTTTTATTTTATTTATTTTAGAGAGGAGACACAGAGTGAGAGAGAGAGAGAGAGAAAGAGAGAAAGGGGGGAGGAGCTGGAAGCATCAACTCCCGTATGTGCCTTGACCAGACCAGTGCAGGGTTTTGAACTGGCGACCTCAGTGTTCCCAGGTCGACGCTTTATCCACTGCGCCACCACAGGTCAGGCAGGTGAAATTAATTTTTAAAATATATTTTATTTAACCCAATTTATCCAAGGTATTAGTCAACATGTGACCAATACAAAAATTGTCAATGAGATGATTTGCATCTCTTTTTTGTGCTGAGTCTTTGGAAACCAGTGTTATTTAACACTTAGCACATCACAATGCAGACTAGGTACATTTAAGTGTTCCCTGGCCACACATAGCTGATGGGTGCCACCTTGGACAGTGCAGTATAGAATGTCCATCCACTGAACTCACTCTTATTCTAACATTGCACAAGGAAGGTTCCCGATTGGATTAGTCCAGTGATACCTGCCTGGTGTTGTTTCTGGCTAGTATGGTATATGCCCATCTTTTGCTATTATCTGTTTGTTTCTAATGTTTATAGCCATTTTCCATTCTCTTGTTTTGACTTATTTCTTTATTGAAAACAAACCTACCCGAAAACATATGATCAATCATTAAATCTGAAAACCATCTCTGACTATTAGCAGGTTAAAGACCAACCCAATAATTGCCAATGATGGGATTTTAGGCATTGTTCCCTCAGATGAATTTCAAATGTGGTGTGCTGTTGAAGAAAATCTAATTATTTAAGTAAACAGGCATCCATGACTTATTGCCCATCACTTTAAAATTCTACATAAGCTTTTTTTTTTCCCCTCAAAAGTAAAAAACTAAATCTACCTAAAAGAACCCCTGAGAGGAACTGGGTTTTATTAGTCAGAACTTCCAGTATTAGAGTGAACTGAAATTTAAAAAATACATTTTAAAGTCATGATTCTTCAAGAATATAAAAATTTAAAAACTCCTCACCTCATTTGTCCTCTCCAAGCCCAACCTAAAACTCTAGTCTCAGTGGTGAGAGGGTTTGGTATTCTGGAGATGAATAGAAATGGACACACAGTTCAAGGGGCTCCATCAGACCGCTAGTACATTGAAGGTGATCCTATCCCCATCTGTCCACCCTTGCATGTGTGTTCAGTAGTCTGAGGGTCAGACTTATTTCATTTTGCTTAGTCTGAGGGTCAGACTTATTTCATTTTGCTTACCCCAGGTTTCTCAGCAGACTGTTGAATTCATAGCTAGGTGGGCCTGCCTGAATTTGTCACACTGGAAATGAGTTCCTCGGAGGTGAGGTTGAGCACAAAGTTTCCAAGTGGGGCAACAGGGGATGGTTGTAAGCCACAAAGTGTCCAAGTCAAATTCTGTGAGAACATCTGAAGTTTATTACTGAACAGAACACTGATAAAAGTATTATACAAAGAGGTCAAGAGAAGAGTTGCAGAAGTTCCAGGCTACTGTTGAGTGAAGATGAAATCAGAGAAGAAACTAGCAAAAGGAACCTTAAAGTATTCCCTCCAGTGCTAGTTGGATTGTGCTGCTCATCCTGATACATGATTGGGTGAAGTTAATGCCAAGGGACAAGGCAGAGCACAAATGGGCTTAAAATAGTGTATTGAACTGGAGAACAAGAACCATCTCTTAGCAGTGGCCAGGAAGCTCAGTTGGTTTGGAGCGTTGTTGTCATATGCCAAGGTTGGAGGTTCGATCCCCAGTCAGAGCACATACAAGAATCAACCAATGTATGTATAAATAAGTGAAAAAAACAAATTATTAGATCTCTCTAAAAATCAATTAAAAAAACAAAAAAAGAACCATCTCTTCTTGGCTGTCCCAGCCATGCCTGTTCTGTTACTAATATTCTACTGATCATTACTATGCAGTTTTAACTCATAGATACATGGTTAAGAAGAGATTTTTTACAATGATGTGTTTGTCAGTCTTAACTTCAAGGCCATTAGTGACCCATAGCTTAAAATGGGAAACATTTATATGGCATCAGAATTTTTAATTCTGCAAAGCCTGTCATAATACTTCTGACAAAAAATAATAATAATAAGGAAGGTGGATAAGAATGGCCCTCTGGTGGATTAAGTTTACTTTCTAAAATAGTGTTGTACATTTAAGTTTCTCTCTTTTGAATTTGATCTTAAAATACCTTGATGTAGTTATTAGGCAAACTGGGTTTGCCTCCATCTGCCACAGTAAACGGGGACGCAACCTTTTCTGTGTTGTTGTAGTTTTATTATCAGACATTAGGAGTGACCTTAAGAAGTAATTGCAGTTGTTGGCTAATTATTGGGACAAAGAGATGTTTAGATTCAACTAGGCTAAAGGGGAAATAATTGTATTTGGCAGGCATTCTCTAATGTTTAAGTGCACAGTATTTAAGTACCCCAACCACAGAGAGCACATTCAGCTACTTTGGGTACACTTTGCAGGTGACTCATCCATGAAGGTCCATCAGAGTGTTTACAAGTAGAATCAGATGACCCACTGAAATAGTACTACATTTATACTGCTCACAAAAATTAAGGGATATTTCAAAATGAATAAGAAGCTATAACATATCCCTTAATTTTTGTGAGCAGTGTATTTATACTGGAGACAAGTGTATTCTAACATCTGCTCTTAACATTTTTAAGATAACTTTTTTCTCCTGATGTTTACTTTGTGCAGAGTTCTGAGTTCTCAAATATGCATTTCAGTACTTGAACATATTAAACATTTTTTAATTTGATTATCAATGTTGGTTGTTCCCATACTTCTATCCATAACTCATCTATATGAGTAAATAGGGAGACCTTTTGTACAGGTGAGAATTCAAAACAGGTGGCTAAATTGTGAAAGTTGAACATCAACTCTGCAGTCAGCACATCTGGAATCTAAAGCATTTGGCTCTTTCTTTTATCAGCAACATAAAAAAGATATTTATGGCTCTTTATTAGAGAAGTCAAGTATGAGTTCACTGCAATTTAATGCTTACCAAAGACTCAGGTGGGGTGTGATTTTGAGAGTGGCAGCTTAGAAATATTAACTCCACTTTTCTAGATCATAAGTTCTCAATGCTGCTTGCACAATAAAATGTGCCCTTGGGTGCTTTAAAAATATCTATGCCCAAGTCCCACCAAGACCATTTGATCTAAAATTTTTTTAGGGTTTCCCAATGCCCTGAACCTCTATTCTAAAACCATCCTTTTTCAAGCGTGGATCATTAGCAGCATTGGCATCCTTGGAGATTGTTAGAAATGACCCTGAGCCCCACACCAGACCTGCTGAATCACAACCTGCATATAAACAAGATTCTTAGGTGATTCGAATGCATTTGAAGTTTTCAAATCAGAAGGTTCTATAAGTCTTTGTTTGTATTGTCAGATTATCAAAGAGCAGCAGACCGGTAGGACTCCCTGCTGATATGCCTTCACTGAGCTCCAGGTTCATGATCTGCCTGAGGATGAGGACAGTCCATTTGTGTCAGTTAAACAATTTTCATCAGAGATGTTTTCCCATTGTATACGTAATACCCTTTATGCAAGAATCCACACAATAAAAGTGCTTTTACATTTTAATGATAAAAATAGTTCATGTCACCAGATGAGTTTAGTTACTCCTTTTACATAAATTTAATGTCTACAGACAGTCTAATTCATGATAGTTTCCAAAAACTATAGGTATTTTATATACATTGGCCTGATGGTACTTCTACTTCATAAACAAAATCTTTGTGGTAGCCTTCAATTTATGCACCCATTCCAATAATTAAGTAAACTACTTCATTTTTTTTTACCATGAATAATGGCCCACCGGAAATTTGAGAGATGGCATTGTTGTTAAACCATTGAAATACATCACCAAGTAACTGTTAGTGGATGCATCTAGAATGTTCTCAACTTATGCATGTGCTTTTGTGCCACTCAGCTACAAACTGGTAGTGAGGGTGTGTGTAGTCACTCTCCTAGTGGAGTCCTCCGACTAGCAGCATCAGCTGGAAACTGGTTAGAAATACAAGTTCGCAGGTCACACCCAGACCTACCTAATCAGAGACTGGGGACAGGGTCCAGCAGTGTGAGTTTTAAGGAGCCCTCAGTGACTCTGAAGTACCTCAGTATTTGAGAACTGCTGGGAGCAGTAGGTGTGAGGTGAGCTCAGAGAATTGTCACTTCTAACAATTTCTCAAGTGAAGCTAATAAGAGAACTTTGAAAACCACTGATGAAGAGCAATGAGAAAGAGGATAAACATTATTTTTTAAAGCCATTTTAGAAGTCTTCACTTCTGAGAATTTTGTTCTTTAAAAAAACAAAACTGAAAAATAGAGAAAAGAATGTTTTCTATTCCTAGAGTCAATGGCTCTTCTGAAGCTACTGTTTTCCAAGCTCATTTATGAAATTCTACCGTATGTTTCTAAGGGCTAAGATACTAAATATTATAATTTCAATAGAGATGATATCTCCTGGGTTATCATTTAGCAAGTGGAATATGGTGAATGGGGTCTGAGATTCCATGAAATGGAATGAGAGTTTGAGTGGAAATCATGGCAGCAAATGGTCACCTTCTCCTTGGGTTATTTTTCCTGAAGGGTTTCTATTATTCTCGTGACTAGAGACAGACACACAGCACAAATTCCCAAAGGGACTATAAAGTCAGCTTTGTCAGGTTTGGAAATCTCAGTGTCCAGGGCTCTGCCCCTAAAACCAAAGCCAGATCTCTGCTCAGGCATCTGTTAGCTCTTGGCAAAATAGGGCTTCCTGTTTTCAAGACAATGTTTTTAAAATGGCTCATAAAAGGATTCTTGGATATAATTAGTTCTTGTAAAGTCATATATAGATGATTAAACTATAAATGAATCAGAAACATATGGAGTGAATTTCCCTTGGGTTTTGCAAAACACACGTTGGACTTTATTCCATCCAAAATATTTGAAAGATGGTTTCGAGTGTTTATTGAATTGAACATGGCTTCACTTTTCCTAGTTCCCTTTTAATGCTCCAACAATTGAGAAAGAGAAAAAAGATTTCTTAAAGTTTGTGTGTGTGTGTGTGTGTGAGAGAGAGAGAGAGAGAGCGAGAGCGAGAGCGAGAGAGAGAGAGAGAGAGAGAGAGCCTTTGTTCCTAAGGTACCAGCTCTCTATACAAATGCAGAATTCCTTCATCTGAGTTACAGTTGACTGAGCAGATAGTCCATTTGCCAGCTGCATTGCAACTCTCTTTTGGTTTCAGAACAGTTCAAGAGGTTTCTTTTTGATTTATAGAAGAAGAGTTTTAAACTTGGTTTACTTCAAAGAATAGAAGCTCCCTTGTATGTGAACCCTTTCCCACTTACCTACAGAGATTAAGCTAACTGTTCTTACAGTGACTAGCACTTGAACTCTGTGGGGAGAGGCATGCTGACGGGAGTGGCCTGTCTCCAGAGAGCCTCTGCTGGGTGGTCAGAGCGAGTGCTCTCCGTCCTTGTGGAGGGTCATTTAGAAAGAAAGAAGGAGCCCAAGATTCTGACATATGAAGGTTTTTTTATATTATACATTGTTAACATGGTTTTGAATATAATAAATAGCTCTGGAACTTTTTACACAAGACACCTTTTGTCTCGGGCACAGAACTACTAGGAGTGCTGTGGAAATAACCCTTAATATTCAAGTGTGTGTCGGGGAAATATTTAATTTCTTAACCTGTTAGGGAAATAGGCAAATAAGTCTTAGCAATACAGATTTGGGAAACTCAAAAAGAAACTATCTCTTTAGAGAAAGTTCAAAGATACTTGATACCTGAGATGAAAAGTGAAATGAGGCCATGTCTTTTACGCAGGCAATGGAAACCAAGTTCACAGACTGCATAATCATGCTTTTCCTCTGCGTTTGTATATCAACCACAGCTATGTTAATATGAAATACAAGGGTGATTAGGAGAATAATTCTTTTAAATAACATGTATTACATTCTAGGGAACTGTGAAATGTTTAACCTTTGTTATTAAAAATCATAGCATAACACAATGAACATGCCAATTGCTGCAGCGACCAAATAATTTTAGGCACTTCTTTGCCATGTCAAAACCAAAACAAAACAAAAGAAAACAATACAATAAACCTCTAAAGTCTAGGGGAGAAGAGCAACATTCCAGTGGGAGTGAAGAATTTAAACAAAAACATGAAGGTAGGAAAATACATGGTGTAAGGAGAGAGCGGGGTGGGGGATCATTGCTATTCATGCTTCTCTTCCTCCAAGATCTCAAACTCCAACATTCCTCACTTCAATCACAACCCCAGGGTCACACTGCCTGAATTTGAATTCCTTTTTTTGTTTTTTATAAGTAGGGTGTCCATGAGCAACTTTCTTGACTTCTTTGAGCCTCATTCTTCTCATCTATAAAATGGGCATAATAGTCCCTGTCCCATAGGGTCGTTCTGAGGATTAAATAAGATTATTTAACAAGAGCCTCTCAACAGCACCTGAAATACAGTGAGTGCTCAAAAAACAACAGCTGGCATTTCTATTCCCCAGCCCTAATCCCTATCCCTGCTGAATGTGTGGTTTACCCTCCCTGAAAACTTTGGCTCTCAGGATATCCTAATTCTGACAGTTTATCACCCATCCCTGATCAACTTCAGAGTCCTCTTGGACCTCTTCCTCCTCTTTGCCTTCGGTGGTTGAGTCCTATTGATTCAATTTCCCAATCCCTTTGTAATTTACCGCCTCCCCGCCATTCTTCATTGCCATCACCTTGCCCAGGCCCTTGTTCTGCCTTTCCATGTATGTCACTGCATTATGACATTCCAGACTGCCAGCCTGGGTTTATGTCTACTGTGTGGCCTTGGGCAAGGTCCTTATCTCTCCCAGCCTTAGTTTACCTCCCTGTGAAAGAAGATAATGAGGGTGTTCTCCATATTCACAGCCTCCTGTTCTATAAAGTCCCTGTGAACTTATTTAGTGACCATTAAAACACTATTTGTACAGGATATACAGGGTTAGGTTCCTGCAAATCTCTGGTCAAAAAATTTTCAGCAACTGATCAATTTATACCTTGAATGTGTGTTTCTGCTTAAAAACACCTTACTTAGTATACATTCTTGAATCATTAACCTTGAACTCACAGGTAGCAGCACTATAACTCATACCTGAATGATGCTTACCTAACAGCTTTTTTCACAAAGCACCTCACAGCCTACCTATGTTTGGGAACACTAGGTAGCAATTTGGCACTACACCCAGAGGAGATTTTAAACAGCAAAATTACTAACAAAAAGTAAAAGAAATAAAAAAGTCCCTGGCCGGTTGGCTCAGTGGTAAAGTGTTGGCCTGGCATGCGGAAGTCCTGGACTCAATCCCCGGCTAGGGAACACAGGAGAAGCACCCATCTGCTTTTCCATCCTTCCCTCTCTTTTCTCTCTTTCTCTCTCTTCCCCTCCCACATCCAAGGCTCCACTGGAGCAAAGTTGGCCCGAGTGCCAAGGATGGCTCCATGGCCTCCGCCTCAGGCACTAGAATGGCTCCAGTTGCAATGGGGCAATGCCCACATGGACAGAGCATCACCCCCTAGCGGGCATGCTGAGTGAATCCCGATCGGGTGCATGTGGGAGTCTGTCTCTCTGCCTCCCTACTTCTCATTTCAGATAAAAAGAAAACAGGAAAAAAAATGCAAAAAACATGATAGTATATAGATTACAAAAAATATACTTGTTTGCAGTATGAAAGCTGAAACAAGAGGCATCATGAATCTTAAACTCAGGGCTAAATAGTACAGTCTCTGATATATTCCAAATTATATCAGTTTCTTTCCAAAGATTCTTTTTAATAACCCAAACAAGAGTACTTGATACTTGGAGAGGTTATTGTATCCAAATAACTTGAAGGTTGGGCAAATATATTTGGCTCAATAACCCATTACATCCCCTGTCTCTGAAATGAGTCCTGGTTTAAGGAAAACTGTCTGCCAACTATGGAGTGTGTCCTTGTTTATGAGAAAAACGCACCAGAAGACGGATGAGGAGGTACGATCCTGAAGCCTGGGGAACTGATTCTTTCCTCTGGTTCACTGAAGGCATACCTTATTTTTAATGAAAAAGGACATGACAGGGTGTTTTAAAGTTAGTAAATGTGTGTTTCTTTATTCCATCCCAATGTAATTTTTTACCTCCATCAGCTGTTTTAAAAAGAAAATCAAGGTACATATCTTTGCTTGGGTGATATACCCATGTTTCCTGTTTGGACCCCCCATGCAGACTGCAAAGTGACCTGAGGTGTCCCCTACCAGAATGTGCAAATACTCCACCTAAAGGTGAAGCTTCGAGTGGGGGTGGGGGCGATGAGGAAGGCCGTGAGCATGCTCACCCTTATCAGTGTACGCTTGCGAATCACCTGCTCTTCCCCTGTGTCACTTTCTTTTCCATGCCTTTTCTTGTCTGTGAATTTATATAGGTGTTCATTCCCCTCTGTTTTCTATATTTGTGGGGACATCTCAGCCATAAGCTGAGCCTCATGTCTTTCTCTGAAATCAAAGATCTGAAATTTAGAAAGAAAGTGATATGTAAATATCACTTATAAATCATCTTTCTCTCTTTTTTTTTACAAATTTTGTTTTAGGAATAAATAAAGGTGTGTGTGCACATGTGTGTACATATGTGAGCATTTTAGGTAACCACATCACTGAATATCAGGGTTCATACTGAATGAGAACCAGAGAGTTGGGGACTGTCTGAGGAAATAGTAAATAGTATGCATGATCACACCAAACATGGGATCACAGATGATAGAATCAATCCTCCACTTCCTTTAAGAGATGGAATATTAAAAGGAAGTGGGAAATTAGCCAGTGAAATGCCATAGTCCTTTCGACCTAAAAGGAGCATCTAATTCTAAACAATGTTAATTAAAGCCATCCTCCGAGAGCAGCTGTCCCTGAAGAGATGCAGCCTTGTTAGGTTCAATCTGCTAGTTCTTTGACAGAACACCCAGGTGAAAGTCACAAAAACAAGGTCCTCATTTTCCCTCCTATCTGAAATATGCTAGAAGTCAAGCTTCTCTTGACTCTTGGGTCAGGCCTACCAGGCTACCTTGAATGGTGTCTTTCCATGGCAGTTTGGCAATATCATTTTCCTTTCTATACCTGATGAATTCCTAAAACAAGAATATACCTTTTAATAAGTTTTCTTAATACATAGAAATTATGAGCTGAATTGTGTTTCCCCAAAATTCTTATATTGAACCCTAAACCTGAGTACCTTAAAATGTAACTGTATTTAGAGATAGGGCCTATAAGAAGGTGATGAAAGTTAAATGAGGTCATATGGGTGGGGACCCAATCCAATATGACTGGTGTCTTTATAAGAAGATGAAGAGACACCAGGGATGTGCACACACAGAGGAGAGACCACATGACAACACAGAAAGAAGGCAGCCATTGGCAAGTCAATGAAAGAGACCATAGGAGAAACCAACTCTGCCAACATCTTGATCTTGGATTTCCAGCCTCTAGAGCTGTGAGAAAATAAATCTCTGATCATGCCACCTAGCTTGTTGTGTAGTGTTACTGAAACCTCACAAACTAACACGATAGTTATTGGTTATTCATTAGCTATGGATTACTCAAAGTTATTTTCTTCCTTATTATCAAGATGAAAATCCTGTTTCTTAGTAACACACACATTCCTTCTTTCTTTTTTTTAAATCCATTTTCTTTAATTCTACATAGTTATTAATACCTGTTTGATAGTTCCAGGTGGAGACCAACTTTCCAACATTGTTGAGGAACATACTCTGGTTCTTGTCATCTCTTTAGTTTTGACACAGTATCGCATTAGTTCCTCTCAGGATCCCTGGGAGTAGGAATTGTCATTTTGTAAGTGAGAAAATAGACTCGGCTGAATGGTGCACCCCGCGAATAGGGCTGCACTACAACCAACAGTTCTCTCCTTACCACTCCTATCACTTTCTCTTTAGCATATTTGCAAATTTGGAATGTTTTTACATTTCAGAATTTGCTTCTTTAGGTTTGAATTATATCTCTTTTTCCTGTAATTCTAGGTTTATTTTTTTGTGTGTCTCTTTTTAATAAAAAATTTTTATTGGTTTTTAGAGAGAAGGATGGGGTAAGGGGAAGAGTGGGAAGCATCAACTTATAGCAGTTACTTCCCATATGTGCCTTGACTGGGCAAGCCCAGGGTTTTGAACCAGTGACCTCAGTGTTCCAGGTCAGCACTTTATCCACTGTGCAGGCCAAGCTGTTTCTCTTAACTCTACACTTTGGTATTGTCATTGTGGTGGGTTTCTTAGAAGAAGACACTCCGCTATTTGTCACTCTGACATTTGATGTCCAATCTCAGGGAGGATTTTTGATTCAGTTAGTTTCCTTGAGAAGCCCATGGTCTACCTGGGAGACTTTTATGAAATCCCTCTCGTAGCCCCTGCCCTATAACTGTGGATTCTGCATTTTACAGGAGGCTTAAATACTCTGGAAGCAAAAGTAAAGGCCCTTTGATATTTTTGCCCTTTAGGTTAATTATATGACTGTCTTCAACTCTATAGTACAGCAGGTACTCAAATAACGTCATTTAGTTCAACACCAATTCTTCATAACATTGATGAGATATTCTAGGAACTTAACTTCTATTTATATCAGCTAGCCTATGGTAAAGCTGGCTTTGTTGTATATTGTTTTGCTAAAAGTCACTGAAACTATAGATGAGGTCAAGTGAAAATTTACTGTCTGTGGTTGGGAATTTGCTCTATGAGAGACATGAAATCTCCATGTTAGGAGAGTACAAGGAGAAAATAAAAACGCAGTCTTTAGCGGTCTAGACAAGGGTGTAGTCCTAGTGGGAGCTTGGAACTGGCTAGTCATGATCACACCTGCTCATCTGCATGAGCTTGGCCAAGTGAGTAAATACCAGCAGCCCAAGCCCAGCTGTCTCAGAGCCACCACTCATAGCAGTGCTGAAGTGGGGAAAACCAAGCCTGCTGAACCAAAATTCTATCCATAGGAAGGTGCTTGAGGCCCTCCAGAGACAAGAGTGACTCTGCCTTTGTTGGGCCAATGCTGGTGTGGTGCCCCAGCAGGGTCATCAAGAGCAGCATGACTCAGGGGTCAGTGGGCAGTGTCCGCAGACAAATATTCTCCAACTGCCACTGCCGTAGATGTCTGTGCAGCTTAAACTAGTTCAATGAACTCTTCTGTCCAAAATATAGGGACAATAATAACTGTTCATAAAGAACGGAACTGCTCATGACTTAATTTCAGAAATTTTGAAGATCATGAATGTTGATCTGAATATGTACAACATATTATTTACCCTCTGGTATATAAAAAGAAAAATATAACGGGGTTTTCAAGTATTTTGTGGTCACTAGGTCCCATAAATAACAATAATATAGCAGGTACCTTTATTAGGTGCTAATTATGCCAGACTATGTACTATTCACTGTCCTAGTCATATATTATTCGCTTCCCATACAATCTATGAGTTAGTATTGTTACTATCCTATTTTATAGATAAAGAAATTGAGCCTTACAAAGTCAAGAAACTTGACTCCAGTGTCACTCATTGAGTAAGTTGCAAAACAAAAATGGAAACTCAAGTCAGCCTGAACACGAAAAAAATGTATGCTGTTAACCAAAGTATCTATATTTCTATGAGGACTGGATTTTTTTTTTTTTTTTGAGGACTGGATTTTTAAAAAGTTGTCTGATTTCACATCTTCTGACCAGCTGTCCCATAAACCATTGAGCTGTCCCAGAAATGGTCATCCAAACAACTGCATTTCTCAGACTGTCCCTCTGATTGGAAAATAACACAAAAATCCTTTGTAAGACCTCAAGACCTAGTTCTTGGGGTAGACATTGTGGGCACCACGATTTAGGCAGATTACCAAATTTCAAAGAATGAGAGTACAGGCAATGCTCTCCAAACTAATCAGAACATGTTATCTTCTGTGATTTAGAAGGCACTGGCATATGTTGTAGTGTATGGTGGTCATTTTTATGAATCTCAGACCTCATGACATTACTGAAGCATAGAAGTGTACATTTCAAGCAAGTCTCAACTGGTGGAAATCTAGATAAAAGAAACTCACTCTGATGATATTGTTTAAGCAGTGCTTTCTTGAGGGATTGCCATGGCCTGCAAAGAGGCTCCATAAGCTGTTCTTATATTATAAATACTTATAATATCATACCATATATTTCAAATGTGGGCTTTAGTTAAGAAGCTCATTATGCTACTCCTATTGGCTTTGTTGTCATTGTTTAGTTTTTTCTGTCAGGTATCAGAAGAGAAAGGGATGATGGGGTCACAGTAGAGAGACTTTTTGATTCCCAAATGTGGTTCACGAACTCAAAGATTTAAGAACCACTGATTTAAGATCATTTTTATTCTAATATCCAAATATCTTCTTGCAGCAATATTGTACCACTCTACAGAGTTTTTTATATTAGACACATTGAACTCATAATCTGCTACAAACTGGGAGTGAGGCAGGAAGGGGTGAGGGGCAGCAAACACTTGTGTCTCTTTCTAGGTCTATTTATAGCAGCACTGTATTTTGTTTAGAGCATCTCGTGTGGCCAAAAGAATAGCAACTAGAAATAAAATTGTAAACCAAAGCCTTGCCTATTTCTCAGGTTGTCTAGGAGTCTGTGAAAAAAAGACCCATTGTAGCATTTCTTATTCATGCTCAGTGAGTTGTTAGTGGCTCCCATATTGATTTTTGTCTCCACACTGCCTTTTATCTCAAAATGCCACCGCAGGAGATGGGGGGTCCCACCAAAACTATTCTTCTATTTCCAGTTATCATTTTCTTTTCGTTTTTCCTATTATCATTTTTATTATTATCATCAACAACTTCTCTCCATGCCCACCTCCCCCAAAATATCAATTGCTGATTCGTTTTCTTTCCTTTTCCTGTCTCTTTAAGTCAGAAACTTCCCGAGGTTCCTAAGCTGCCTACCTCAGCGTGCGTCCAGGACTCCCAGCAAGTCTCCATTGCAGTGAGATTTGCAAGTGAATCTCCCTGGTCTGAAAAGCAACCCCAGTCCCTTATCCACCTCTTCTGACATTCAGGCATCTGCTGAACACCAGTGAGTTCCAGCACATCCTAGGGGCCGACCCTCCCCGGGACTGTAAAAACAAATCAACTAATATTGGCAGCTCCAATAAGGGTAAATTCCTTAAACTGAACAAAACAAAAACAATACAAAATCCAACACACACACACACACACACACACACACACACACACACACACACACACACACAATTAAATTAGTTAAGAAGCAAATGCCTACCTTACAGATTGCCCAACACTCTGTGCTCACACATGGAGCCTCTGCCCTGGCTCTGCTTTCTTAGACTGAGCAACAGTCCCCTCAAGTGTGGGCTCTGGAATACACAGCTACACACGCCCATACAGCCTTTAGGTGCCAGGCAACCCTGCGCCCCCCTCCTTCCTGGCCAGGGAGGCCCTTGCCAATTCCCTGACTGCTTCCAGCTGCTACACGGGATGAAATGGGGCAGGGAAGGGGGTCAACAACTTGCCATGAACTTGTTGGATACCCCTCTGAGCAGGAAGGGTCCATCTTATCTCTTTCCTAACCTGAAACCCCCTTCACAGATGGTTTCTCCAGGCGCATTCGGATCCCAGAACAAGTTGGCAGACTCCTGCTGGTGTACCCTGCACGCACCCAGACCACGCTGAGCAGCGGCCCCCGGCGCCAAGCACTGATCGCCCCTTACCTTCACAAAGCCTCGGTTCCTAAAAGCCTGGCCGGAGTATCCAGGGAGTCATGCATTTTACTTGACATTGGAAGCAACCAATTTCGGAAGCAGGGAACATTTTTGAAATGAAACAGAAGTAAGCTGATGATCCAGACCAGACCCCCGACCTGCAGTTGGCCCTCCACAGCCTCTGCAAGTCCTCAGGCTTTTCAGACTCAGCCCCTCTACCGCCCAGCTGTTTCAGCCTGGAGAGAATTCAGAGGAAACTGCAGCTTGGAAGACCCTAACTCAGGGCCTGGGCTCCTCTTTTCTTTTCGTTTCTTTTTTCTCTTCTCTCCTCTCCTTCCTTCCTTTTTTTTTCTTTTTCTTTTGGAGTTTTTGTTGAGCTTTTTAACATGCAGTTTGTCTCCTGCAGAGACTTACTCAGTGAGCCTGTCACCTGACTCACAGCGTCTCCATTATATAATTCAAACTGTGCTATTTGAGTTCTGATTAGAAAGCCACACTCCCCTCTCCTCTTCCCTACTAACTTCCACCCCTTCCCCAGAATGGAGGGACAGGCAGAAAGGGAGATGCTCAAAAAAACTAAACATCACAATTAACCTTTCTTGAAACTTAGTGAGGGAGGGGGTTACATTTTTGTGCTGTATTTTTATTTCCCTTTGGTTTGATCCTTTTTTGGGTCGAGGACCTCCTAAATGCCAATGCTGAGTTAGCAGGGATTTTTCAAGATGTAACAGCTTCAAGATGTAACCGTAGCAGTTTCTTGATTTTCTTTTAGGGTGGCTGTACAAAGATTAAACAAATCACTGAATGAATTTTTAAATGATAGTGTGCATCATCAGTGAAACTTCACATAGATTTATAACGCATGTGCAAACTAAATCTAACACATACACTGATTATTACTTTTGCCACACATCTAAGTTATATAAAATGCCAAAGGGGTGGCTTCAGTAATGGGGTCTTTATCCAAGTCCTCTGCTGACCTTGATCCTCATAAACCCTTTCCAACTATCCCAAACAAACCTAACATCCAGCTGAAAACTGAATACCTGCTATGTAAACACCTCTTAAAGGCCCAGCCCCCAGCCCCCAGCCTCTACTTTCAACCACATTGAAATCTCTAAAGCCCATCCATGAGGATATTTTGAAGCCACCACTGTCATGGGTGAAGGTAATAAGGCTCATTTCAGTCTGTCCCAATTTCCCTTTCTTAGCTTCTGTCATCTCTGTCCAAAAGATGTATATTGAGGGACAAGCATGTTAAAACAGAATTGACCCATGAATGACAGGCTCTCGCAGAAACGTAAATGGCATAAATGAGCATAATATTGAAAGCATCATGAAACATGATGATCAACATAAAAATTCCAACCTGTTCACTTTTTCCATGTCGGAGCCGGAATGCACTTGGTGCAGAGGGGGCTCTGGGCTCCCAACCCCCAAGCCAGTAAAGCCTTGTGGCTGTGAGGAGTACTCAGAAAGGATTGTTAAGTCTGTGGGACCAAATGCTAGTACTGATCTAGCTGCTTTTGTTGTTTCCCAGTCTGACTTCTTTTCTCTCTTCTGCATCTCTCCACCCCCAACCCATAAACATCAAGGAAGCTACCTGGTCCTCCTACCTGTCTCCAGCATTGTAAGTAGTATTAGATACCATTACTATAATCAACAGTTTGACATTAGACTGATACAGTGCCCTAAGAATAACTTTCAAGATACTTTGTCGCCTGACCAGGTAGGGGCGCAGTGGATAGAGCATTGGACTGGGATGTGGAAGAACCAGGTTCGAGACCCCGAGCTCACCAGCTTGAGCGCAGGCCCCTCTGACTTGAGCAAAAGCTCACCAGCTTGGACCCAAGGTCACTGTCTCCAGCGGGGGGTTGCTCGGTCTGCTGAAGGCCTGCGGTCAAGGCACATGTGAGAAAGCAATCAATAAACAACTATGGTGTCACAATGGCAACGAAAAACTGATGATTGATGCTTCTCATCTCTCTCTGTTCCTGTCTGTCTATCCCTCTCTCTGACTCTCTCTCAGTCCCTGTAAAAAAAAAGTGATTATTCAAGATACTTTGTAACCTCCTAAAGGGTTATGAGGATAGTTACTATTCTCTTTGGAGAGACCCAAGGAAGCAGATGCACAGGCAGAAATTAGAAGTCAGGTCTCCTATTCTCAGTGCTCTATTTTGCAAAGGGGGACCAGGATGCACATGAAAAGGTTATAAATGTGTAAACCCGAATGACAGATTAATGACTGTTTATATCTCTCCTTCTAGGTGTAGTAAATACAATGTGTTATGGTAGTTGCTATGGTAACTATATTCTTAATGAGATAAAGATACATTGGAAGATATTAGAAAATATTAGGTGGTAAGACTTCCACCAGTACTAGGAAGAGAAACAATAACACAATATATAACCTTGGTCTACATAAAGTCATCAAAAATTGACATAGCAAAACTTGAATTTCTTAGACCAGCACTGTCCAACAGAAATATAATGTGAGCCACACATATAATTTTAAATATCTTAACAGTTGCATTAAAAAAGAAAAATGGTGAAATTAATTTTGATAGTATATTCTATTTAATCCAGTCTAGCCAAAATATTTCAATATAAGATTAATACAAAAATTATTAACAAAGTATTTTGTATTATTTTCTTTATTCTAAATCTCTGAAACCTACACTTACATCACATTATCACATTTCAGTTAGGAGTAGCTACATTTCATTTGCTCAATAGCCATATGTGGCTAGTGACTACCACATTAGATGGTCCAGCCCCAGACTATAATTATATTTGATCATTTTTGGTTTGGAAATGTTTCTTTAAGTATATTTGTCTATCTCTACTTGAACATTTTAGAAAACTAAGTTTCATTCATTTGATTCTAGCCCTATGGCATAATTCAAGTGTTTGTTTTTTTAGAGAGAGAGAAAGAGACAGACAGAAGAAGGTAAAGAGATGAGAAGCATTAACTCATAGTTGTGGCTTCAGTCAAGCCAGTGACCCCTTGCTCAAGCCAGAAACCATGGGCTCAAGCCAGTGACCATGTAGTCATGTCTATGATCCTGCGCTCAAGCTGTCAATCCTGCACCCAAGCTGGTGAGCCCATGCTTAAGCCAGAAACCTCAGTGTTTCAAACCTGGGTCCTTACCATCCCAGGCCAACATTCTATTCACTGCACCATTGCCTCATCAGGCTAGATCACTAAGTCTTATCAAGTCTACCTGTCATCTTTTCTGAAGTCCCAGGACCTCTGCTACAACCCAGATCATCCCAAGAACCCTTGCCAAACTTCCCTGCCTCCACTGCCTACCCATTCAAGTTCATTCTCTATCCTGCCTTCAATGTGAACATGTATTGAAGGCAGACATTTAGTCATGCAGCTTCTCAGCTTAAAAGCTCTAATAGTAATGTGCTGCCTTTCAAATAAAATCCTTTGCTGTGATCCACTAGGCACACTCTGGTGTGACCCACCAAGCAATCATAAACTGGCCTCTGGGAAACCAGAGGCGGAGCAGAGAGGATTTTAAGGCACTTAAACTACTCTGCATGATGCTATAATGGTGGATACATGTCATTATACGTTTGTCCAAACTTGAATGTACACCATAGAGTGAACCTTTATGTAAACTATGGTGGTAATAATGTGTCAATGTAGTTATTGTAGCAATGTGTCAATCTAGATCAGAGGTCCCCAAACTACGGCCTGCGGGCCAAATTGCGGCCACCTAAGGCCATTTATCCGGCCCCCACTGCACTTCTGGAAGGGGCACCTCTTTCATTGGTGGTCAGTGTATGGAGTATTGTCTGTGGCGGCCCTCCAACAGTCTGAGGGACAGTGAACTAGCCCCCTGTATAAAATATTTGGGGACCCCTGATCTAGATTGATCAATTGTAACCGCTGTAGTACTCCCGTAGCAGAAGCTGATAGTGGGAGACACTGTGGGGAAAGGGGGATGAGATGGAGGTGTATGGGAACTCTTTGTACTTTCTGGTCAATTTTTCAGTGAATCTCAATCTGCTCTAGAACATAAAATTTTTATTATTTACTTATTTATTTATTAAGTGTGGAGGAATCAGACAATGACTTGCTCATGGATGCTCAGGGATTGTGCTCAGTGGGTTCTAGTACAATGTACAAGTTGTTTTCCCACTAGTTGTCAGTTGCTCAAGTTTATTAATTATCTTCTCTATTTTGTTTTTACAACACCATTAAACTATGTATGTACTAATGCTATGTACATACTAAAGGATTAATAAACATTTGTTTGAATGAAATGAAGAACTTAAAGCTTCATATAATAAATACATAGTTCTACCCACATAACCCCCAAGATAGTCTTTCTGTCAGTCAACAGCAAAAGATTACTGTTGTGTTTTCTGAGCATTGTGAGGACTCGGAGGGCCTCAGACTTGGAAGTGGGCTGTGCTAGCAGACCTGGCTATACAAGAAGACTAGCAACATCTGGGGAAAGCTTAACTCTTTCTGACTTAATCCCGGGTGAGCTCTGTGTGTCCTGGAGATCAGCCCCTGGCCACCCCTTGCTGGCTTTACAATACACAACACAGAGCAGGGCTGTCTCTGCTGGGCAAGGTGCTCATCCCAGTGAACCACAGCTTCCTTATCTGTAAATAGGACATGAGAATATTGTGGTCATTATACAAGATCATGTCTATAAAGTGCTTGGCAGAATGATTGGCTAATGTGTATGTCCATTAGTGAAAAATCTTTATTCTTACTATCAAGTAGTATCAGCTATTACAGGACAATAACAGTGTTGGAGATTGGACAGGGGCATTCCAGAGACGCTGTGCCTGCCTGCATTCCTCTACTCCCCCTCACACTTCCTTTCTACTCAGCTTGCTATCAGCACAAATGAAGGTGGTAAGATTTTTTACTTCCATAACATTTGTCTTCCTTCCTTTATTTTTTCCTTTTCTCATCCCTTTCTTCTTCTTTATTTTCCTTCTTCTTCCCTCCATCTACTCTTTTTTCTTAATATTTTTATTTTATTTATTTATTTTTACAGGGACAGAAAGAGTCAGAGAGAGGGATAGATAGGGACAGATAGACAGGAACGAAGAGAGAAGAGAAGCATCAATCATCAGTTTTCTGTTGTGGCACCTTAGTTTGTTCATTTGATTGCTTTCTCATATGTGCCTTGACCGAGGGCCTTCAGCAGATTGAGTTACCCCTTGCTGGAGCCAGCGACCTTGGGTCCAAGCTGGTGACCTTTTTTTTGCTCAAGCCAGATGAGCCTGCGCTCAAGCTGGCAACCTTGGGGTCTCGAAACTGGGCCCTCCACATCTTAGTCCGATGCTCTATCCACTGCGCCACCACCGGGTCAGACCCTGCCTCTACTCTTTTTCTTTCCCTTTCTATTTATTATTTTTAAAATGAGTTTATTTTTGTCCCTTGCTATTCTTGGCTGACTAACTGAGGTTCTTTGTATTGAGATATTCTTGCCAAAGCCATATTAAGCTCACCAGGTTGCTAAACTTAAACCAGTCTGCTTCTGCTTTCTCTTGGGAGGACTGTAGTACCACAAACAAGAAAGGTTTGAGGTCAAAGGATTGTTGTTCAGAGTACAGGGGTCTGCTTCACACAGAGCCTCCCAGGAGGAAGACAGAGCTGGAGAGGGGAAAGATCTGAAGCCCCCGGCATAATCTACAACAGAGCAGTTCAGCCTCTCTCCCAGCCAGGCAGTATCAGTGCCAAACTCAAAGGCTATTTTACAAATTGCATTTTTGGCCAGCTCAGCATAATGTCTATGTGATAGTTTTACTTTGGGAGAACAATAGAAAAAATACAGTTTCCCAAAGGTCTAAGTGGTTTAGTTGCTTCCTTTAATTCTCTCCAGGGTATCATGTGGAATTTATGTGAAGATCGGCATCTAAACAGGACCAAGGTCCAAGGAAGGCCCTTATACAGGACCAAATGAATGGGACGGAGAGAGACCTGGGATTGAATTCTAGTTCTGGTGCTTCTCATTGGGGGCCTGAGGGTAGGGTCTTCTCCTTCTGCTTCCTTCTGTGTGACATGCTGGTAGCAATAAACTGGAGGTTGGCGGGGGAGGAGTCTGAGGTGACATTTGTAAAGCACCTGTCAGGGAGCCTGGTAGAGAGCAGATACAGAATGAGCTTGGCCACGTAGGTTTTCTCATGTCTAAAATGTAAAGAAATGACAAAATACTTTTTATAGAGTTCTTTGGTGGAAGTTAAATGAGACCTCCAGCAAGTGGTAAGAACCACATATATATGACTCCCCTCTCACCTCCTCCTATTCCCACACATCCAGGTTGCAGATTATATTTTCCAAAGATGGGTACAACTTTATCTCCCATCCTACCTGCTTTTCTAAAAGCTTTCGGCTCCCCTATTAAATGGTGGCATCTAACTTTTTTCTCTCTGACTCTGGGTGGCCTTAGAACATGCTTATAGTAACTCTGTGGGACCACAGAGGTCAGTCAAAAAGGCAGTATTGGCTGATGCTTTACTAGTTGGCATACTTGTTCTTTAAGTGCTCAGCTAGCAGGTAAGCAATTGATATCACTGAGGCTGCCATGCTATGAGGAAGCCCAACCTAGCCCATATAGAGAAACCTTAGACAGAATTCCCAGAGTCTCCAAATCTACTGCCCCCCACAGTCGCAGTCTGGCTGCAATCCCATGAGAGACAACTGAAACCAGAGTCACCCAGCTGAGCCCTTCCTGAATTCCTGAACCATGTTAATTTAATGAAGATAATGAACACGCAACACAAGCTAACTGGGAAAGAAATATGGTCTGCGTTATACTCTTATAGAGCACAATAACATAGAATTAAAAGTTTAGGCTTTGGTATGAGAGAGGACCAGGGTTTAAACCAATACTATTACTTTAGCTGTGTGGACTTTAAGAAGTCCTTGTGTCTAAAAGGGTGATAAAAATGATGCCTAGGTCATAGAATTATTGTCAGGATAAATGAGGTGGTGCAGGTTAAGAACTCAGCATCAAAACACGTAGAGTGAACACACATCTTAAATATTGTTCAACACCATCCCCATCATCAACAATACCACCAATGCCAACACCACTATCACTAACAACAACCTTATTCCATAATCATTATGATGCGTTTTGCTCCTAAGAGCTGGTTAGAATACATGCCTTTCTCTCATTAAATATGCTTTCTTCCTTGTAGACACTTTCCCTCCCGCCCCTAGTCTGTTAATAAGACTGCACTTCTCAGCCTTTATGCTAATGTCACAATCATAAGGAATTGTTTTAAACAAACCAATAGATCTTAGCTGCTTTATACAGCTCACCCACAATCAGCCGTCACTTTACCCTCAATATTCTCAACTGTCTTCATCATCATTACCTATTAATGGCCAAATATTCTGGAGCAGTGAATTTGTTTTAACTAAGGATGCAGAATTATCTATTCCTAGGTCTGTTGGGCCATTCACCTCATCTTTTGAATACCTACATTGAGCCAACAGAAGAGAAAATTAATGTTCAAAATAACAAAGTACATTGGAAACAGAATTATAGTTTGTTCATTCACTGGTTCATTCATATATTCATTTGGTCATTCAACAAATAGTTATGAACAGCTTACTATGTGCCAGGTTCTGGATAAACAAACAGGAGCCAAGCAGATGTGATTTCTGTCCTCATGAATTTTCAGACTGGTGGGAAGTAACTGTCTTTGTCATATCAAATAGCACTGTGTTTGAATCCACTCGGTCACTGATGACATGTTTGAGCTGTTTAAACCTTTCTGACCTGGCAATATGTGTGTGCTTCTTTACCCAAATGTCATATACCTTGTAGCCATCAGACTCAGGTGTATCTGGCTCCCATGCTTGTGTTTTAAAAAATGTTTCTAATTATGCAAGTATATGTTAAGTCTCACTACTTTGGTTTTCCCCCAAAATTATTCAATTCCTCACTTACCCAAAAATTTAAAAAACTGTTTTGTGTATATTTCATCCTCTTGTGCAGAAACCAGTGCAGTAAGCATGCACCAATATGAAAATCACAAGGCAACTTTTGTCATCATAGAAAAGAAAAACAACAAGAATAGTTATCTTTCTTCAGGTGATACTTGGAAAGTCTCAGTTATGTGTTGGGTTATGCAAAATGTCTTATCTAAATAGTGTAGCAGAAAGGGCCATAGTTAGCATCCATTCTGAAAGAACTTACCTGGCCATTTGGTAATTTATGAAAACTTTTTCCTTTATGTAAAAGTTGGAATTATTACAAAATTGTATGAATAATCTAGAGACCTGCCATAAAACTCCACCAGCCTTATTGCACTGTAGGTAAAGTCTTTCTAGAACTCCAAGCCCTCTCTCCTGTTGGACACCACATTGCAATTCTCCTCTTGCCTTTCACAACACCACTCATTCTAAGCAACTTTTAAACAAACTAACAAGCAAACAACTGCACTAATCTCTTTTACTTTTCCTCATTTGTCTGCTGCTTAAATGTTAGGTTCTCTGCTAAGTCCTCTCCTAGTCTTTCTTCTTACTGAAAGATCCTAATTCTGAAATTTCAATCTACTTCTTGGGAGCCTCATTTGTATATCAAAGGCAATTTCTATAATCATATCTGTAACCTCTCTCACCAGGACTATCATCATAACCCATGGTCTCCATCTGCAAATTGCTCAATCTCCCTGAGCTTTTTTCTACATGGCAACAAGAATTGTTTTCCTAATACCAGGCTAGTATGTGACACTCCTCAAAGCCTGACATTACTGCCCTTCATGATAAAGTGCAGGTTGTTTTGAATGGGATTCGAGGTTCTTCCTGATGCCACACTATACCCGTTTTCTTTCTCACTGCATCCTTCCCTGATGCCTACACTTCTCCTGCAACATCCTTCTTCATATTTCATAAATTCTTCATCTTTTCCTACCTTCCTTTTCATTAGACAATACACTTCCTTATTTTCTATCTTTTGCAACATTTTTTCACTATAGGCTCCTCAGAATACTGACCATAGTAAATGCTCTACCAAAGAAAAGGAGTCTGGCCAGCAGCTCTGGGTAATACTGCATACCAGATTCCTTTCTCCCCTTGGAGGCTGCATGCACACTAGCATTTCAAATGCTCAGAGAAGTCCTGTAATGTATAAGCCTGGTTAGCTTTGATAATTTAATATTTTCTAAACATTGGACCCCCCTCTCCCGGAAATCCTTAGATACTAGTTTATTAACTATCTTTTGGGATACACTGATATATTCAAATTCTCTTCATTCATTTTTTATTTATATGTCCATTACTCACTTAATTGGCAAATATTTATTTAATACCATGCCAGGCATTGGTGAATATATTGAGGGAAAAATAGAAAGCAAAATGGACATAGTCCCTGCTGTTGTGAGGCTTATAGTTTTGCTTGAAGGACACACAAATAAACATGCAACAACCACAAAGTGTGCTGAGAGCTATCATAAAGAACAGTCAGTGCACTGTGATGGGACAGTTTGGGGGGAATGATTAGGAAAGGCTTCCTGGAGGAAGTGGCTTTATATGAGGACCTGAAGGAAAAGTGTGAGTTAGCCAGATGGAAGTTGGGGGAAGAAAGGGAAAAAGTGATGTAGGCAGAGTCAACTGCTTGTGTGAGTGTCCCGAAACTAGTGGGAGCATGGGGGTGAGTGAGGGAGTAAGCAATTTCTCCACTCAGAGGTTGCCTTTCCTCTCCCCTCCCAGATTCCTCCTCTGCCCTCCTATCCTGTCCGGCTTAAAAGCAGATGTTTAATAAATGTCATTGAATTGCTATTTCCCTTATAGTAATTTGATCACACTATTATCTTAGGGGGACAGATACGATATGTTGAAGCACAGAGAGCTACAAACATCCCAACATACACACACCATCCCCAATACACTTATTAGGGTCAAAATAAGAGAAATGTTGGCCTGGCCTATGGTGGCGCAGTGGATAAAAGTGTTGACCTGGAACACTAGGTCACCGATTCAAAACCATGTACTTGTCTGGTCAAGGCACATATGGGAGTTGATGCTTCCTGCTCCTCCTCCCTGCTTCTCTCTCCTCTTCAAAATGAATAAAAAAAAAAGAGACTGTTTTTTTAAAGCTTTATTGTTAAACCTGAATATGGATACTGTTTTACTAATTTTATTTCCAATTTATTTTTTAATTGAAGAATTAAATATAGATATGCAATTTTAAATGGTTAGATGATTTTCTTAATTAACTCCATTGTTGTCTAATTCTCTTTAACATGTTTTCCATTCTTGGGTGGCTTGCTTTTGTCATCTGCAAATAGAGAAGTAAAACTGTAATTGGGCAGATGAAACTAGACACATAGAATTGAGTGTTCCTACTTGCCCAGAAGTTGGAATCAACGTATTTCCCCATAGCAGGCATACTGGAATTCTTCTATTGTAGTCTGAATTCTCAGTACAGTTTTTTTCTGTGGCTACCCTCTAGTAATAAAAGAAGAGCCATCCCTTTTGTCATCTGTAGGACAGAAGGTAATGTCTCTTAATTAACAGAAGGAAGTGGTGCAATGTAGTGAGAACATTGCAATTGTTTCTAATTAATCCCACATGCAGGTTGGCAAAATTAATACACCATAAAATGACCTCGGATGTAAATATAGAGAACAATTATCTTTTATTAGACATTTTTCCATTATTCCAACAAAAGCAAGAAAACTTAAAGACTAGGTGCATACAAAGTCTACGGATTTACAGTATTATAAGGTCAATCTTAAATATAACCTTAAATAGGAAAGAACTGTATATGTGACATTCAGATCTTATGAACTCTCAAATGTTTTACAATCTACAAATCATCACACATTGGCGGGTGTCAATTCAGCCACCAAGTAACTAAATATTATTTGATTGAATCCACCTTTTGTCTCCAAAGCAAAGACACCTTCATGATCACGGAAAAGCAGGAAAGGCATATAACTTTTAATTTTATCAGAAAATGCACTTCTAAATATTTTGAGGATATAGAATGTGTCTTGCACTTCTCTGAACCCCTAAAATGCCTCATGGAACATTTTACCCCAGATCCATAATACTCATTTTTAAATTGGGGTAAAATACACCACATAACATTTACCATTTTTGCCATCCTTTTTACCCTTTTTGGAAGAATGGGGTGGGATTGTTGTTGTTGCTAGTGTGTTAAAATATTTCATTTCCTGATGGATGAGCAGGAGAGGGCATTTGGCTTTAGAGAGCCAGTGTCCATGAACATAAGCAGTGATTCCCTCGTGTGGGCTTTTCCTCCCATGATGGGTGAGGTCAGCTGTGGGCAGAATGGGTGAATTTATGAATCTGGTGTTTCCTGTTCAAAATTGTTCATACCTTGGGGAGGAGCATCTCCAAAAGGGGAATATCTAAAAACTCTCCAACTATATTAGAGGATTTATTTCATTAATTTGGGTTCAACTATGGTATTTTGGTTACAAGTTCTGTATGCTAACATTTCAGTTTTTGCATAATTTTCTATGCCAGTGCATGCTTTCAGCTCTATAAACATCAAATTGTATACCCCTTGTTTGTATACTTGTCCTTGGCTTATAATCTGCCCTGCGTTCTCATAATGCTGCATCCTCGACTCATTTCTCCTGCTGGCTCACCTGTCCCAACATAATGAACAACTTTGTAGCTTTTCAGAGTCTCAGTGCTATGCTTAAAGGATTTTTAGCTCCCACCCTCTTTAGATGAGAGTCAGATTCAACTGCAGAGACAAGTTGTACAAAAGAGCAGTCCACTCTCCTATGCTTTGGTTTCCTACTTGCTTCTGTTCACAGTTCTAATTTGCAAGGCAGACCTTTGATCTAATTTACAGAGTTGATTTATGATACCATAACAAATGGTCATTAAGAGTACCACATGCAGTGGGCCAAACGATAGACATGACATAGGAGGCAGGGTAACTATCACATTCCTGTCATTAATTTGCAGCTACTCAGGGGCTACTTCTTTAAAAAAAATACTTTTTTCCTCATTGATTTAAGAAAGAGAGAGAGGGGAAAAGAGAGAGAGAAAGAGAGAAGCATCAACTTGTTGTTCTCCCTATTTGTTTAATTTTTAGTTGTGTACTCATTGCTTCTCGCATGTGCCCTGGCCAGGGATTTGACCTGTGACCTTCCATGTACTGGGACAACACTATTTCCACTGAGTTACCCAGCCAGGGCCTCTAAGGCTACTTTTTTTTTTGGGGGGGGCTACTTTTTAAAGAGGTATTTACTGCTGGTCTGGTTTAGCTCTTCATCAGCTAAAGGTTTATCCAAATGTCCTGGGACACAGTAATTTTCTGTAGGTGAACAGGCATAGAGAGTAGCCTTGGCTGTGAACCTGGCCAATAGCAAATGATTTCTCACATGGAGTCGGTGCCACAGGGAGCCCAATAAGCATAATGTCAAAGTGAACACTATGTTTTTGCTCTGCAAACACCTTTTCAATACCATGGAAATTTCTAAGGCTAATTGCAAAGCCACCACTGTCTTCAGTGAAGGTGTTTCAGTCTGTCCCCATTTTCTGTCTTAGCACCAACAATGAAAAGATAGCAAGTATCTATGTCCAACGGATACATATTGAGAAGCAAGCACCGGAATGGATTTTTTCCATGGGAGCCTGAGAAACTTAGACAGCATAAATGAGTCTAACACTCCGAGCTTCATTAAACATGTCCACAAGCACAAAAACCTCCAACCTGTTCGCTTTTTACGTGGCAAAGCAGAATGAGCTGTGTGCAGGGCATGACTCGGGAAGGCTGGAGATGTTCTTGGCAGCACAGAGCTCCCCGCCAGCAAAGCGCTGTGAGCTCTCATACGTCCTTCCATTCAAGGTTTGACGTGTGCTATAAATTCTAAACTGAGCACTGATCTGCCATCTAGAAAGTGATTTTTGTCTCCACTGGCTGTATCACCCTCCTATGGAGAAAGAAACTCTTCCAGCTAGCTACCCTATTATATAAGTTGTTCTAATGAAGAGTCACTTGCAACTGATCTACTGAGGCTTGTAGTTAAAGCACAAACCTCTCACAACTGTGTTATATATGAGAAATCTATCTTTAACACCAAAAGATGGAAAGGTGCTTTAAGGAGTCTTAACAGCCCCATCCTGTATTGTGAGCTATTTAATTGCAGTAGAAATGCACGTACCAAAAAATCACTCCTTAGTCTAAGGTGACCAGACTTTAAAATTGATAAAGCGGGACACCATTGCTGGGAGGGGGGGGGCGCGGGTTCTTGATTAAAATTTGGTCTATATGGAGCAAAAAAAATTTTCATAGAATGCAAAAATAGTATTGTAATATATTTTTTAAAATTTCAACATAAGTACAATTTACAAATATAATACATTAAAAAAATTAAGTATAGTATTTATTCTTTGGCATATTTCTCATTTGAGTGAATTTTTTTTAGTAGATTGCTGCCATTGTTTAAAAGGTCATAAAATTTTTCACAAGAATTTGTTAAATTATATTTCACACATAAAATGGCTTTCAAAGTCTCAACACTTGTGATTTTTCTGATGCCCACACTTTATTTAGCCTAGAAAAAACGCGTTCAGTTGCAGCATTAGTTCCTGGTAAAGACAGCGTGTATTTCATAATTTTTAGTGCATTATTGTATGGAACATGGCTTGTTTTCAAATCATGAAATATTTCTAACCATTTGTTCTCTTGTGACTTTTGCTGATGCCCAAGATTTAACCTTTTCTTTATCAATCTATTTTTTAAATAATGATACCTCATTAAAAAGATCATTTTTGGAAATATTACTATATGGGAAATTTTGAGTGAGTCAGAGGGATCGGGTTACACAGTCCCGAAACCGATGCTGGAGCTGCACCAGCGGGCGGGAGCAGGCAGGGCAGCGCCGCCGGTGCCCAGCCCCGCCACCCGCTGGAGACTGAGCAGCTTGGGCCTCCCGGAGCCCGGAGCCTGCACACCGGCGTCCAGGACGCGGGCCTATGGGTAGTTAGGGGACTTGACAGCCGCCACCCCAGCAGGTACATCCAGCCCGAAGTTGTTTGTTTCAGGGCCTGCATGGGGCAGCCAGCTCTTGCGGTAGTGCGGGCGCTTCCAGGTCGAGGCAGGGTCTTCCTGCTGAAAATTGTTTATTCCCTTCCCATTCTCCAGCCGTTCCCTAGCTTTTCGTGCATTCTTTCCAAAAATCGGGACTTTTTAAAAATGCCGAGGGACGAGGGACAAATTGTTAAAAATCAGGACTGTCCCGCCAAAAGCCGGACGTCTGGTCACCTTAGCTTAGTCTGACTCTAAAACATTAGTTGTTAAATGTGTGATTTGAGCGGATGAGATGAGGCTGCTGTTGCAGCAGACAGGAGTGCTGCTCAGGGTTCATTTTTAAAATTTGGGTAATTGTAACTTAGACTGACAGCAGGGGGATGAATCACATATTTGTCTCTGTTATTACAGCTTCTCTCCCCACAAAGTGTTTCCTTTCTTGTAGCATTTATCCAGTTAGTGAGGTGTTACTCAGTGTCCTGAGGACTTAACATCAGGGATTTAATTACAAATTGTAGAGGAAACGTTCTGCGACAGGTGATCGCTGCCCTAACTAATTCATACTGTGGAAAAAATGCACTTGTTTAATTTGGAACATTTGCTCGATGTAAAACTTGAACAGTCCACAAGCAGCAGTTCGGTGTGGGAGGAAAAGTTCTGGACTTGGCCACCGACAAGCTGGGTTTGAGTTCCCTTCTGCTGGAGACTAGAGGTCACCTGGGCCACCCGTCGCTTCCTGGGCCTTGGTTTTCTAAATGCTTTCTTAGGTTGTGTGCTGCTCTGTGATGCTGGGACCCACGTGACCAGGAGGATACAGCAATACAGAGCAGTGGAGTAGCGCAAGTGCACAACTTCCTTGGCTAATCTGCTGCTTCCCTTCAATTGGTATAAGCCATGAGTCTGATTTGGCTTGGCTCAGACTGATGAGGAAAGAGTTCTGGGGAAGACAAGTAATTTGTGGCGACAGTCATGCTGTTAGTAAATGTAGGAGAGAGTGCAAACCAAGGGTTTCCAAGCTAAATTATCAGGCAATGTCTCCTAGATTGCAGAGAACATAAGAGACATCTGAACTAAAGGTTTTACAGCTTTTATTGACTACTCATTATCACTGGACTAGAGAATCTAGTAGTCTTGGTTCTGTTCAGCATGATTTTGTCACAAATGTAGCCTCTGGATGTCCTATTTTTATCTTTTATTTTTTGAGAAGCAGTATTATGTAATGATTAAGAATATGGGCCTAATGCAAAGATTTGCACAGAAATGTTCATGGCTGCTCATTTTTTAATATTCCCAAACTGGCTATTAATAGTCCTTGTGTCCACTGACGAGTGACAGGACAAATCTTGGTCTCTCCACACAACAGAGCACTACTCAGCAATAGAAACAATGGATACTTGCCACATGTGGGTGAATCTCAAAATAATTATGCTGAGTGAAAGAAGCAAAAAAAGAAAAAAGTGAATTCTGTATGATTCCATTTATAGAAGATTATAGAAAATGCCAGCTAATCTATAGTGACAGAAAGCAGGGCAGTGGTTGCTTGGAGACGGAAGTGTGGAGAGGGAGAGATGGGGGAGATCAGAAGGATGAACAAAGGAAGTTTTGGTTCTCAAATTGTACACTGTATATGCAGTTAATTGTATATCAATTGTACCTCAATACAATGGTTCCAAAAAATAAAACCAACTTTGTCTGCCGTCCCTGGGAAGCTGGGGCTGGGTTCCCATGACCCCAGGGGCAGGGAGGGTGAGAGCTCTGGTGCAGAAGGCTGGGAGCTGCAAAGCCCCCGCCACTTCCAGAACTCAGAGAACTTTCACCCCCTCCACTGTGGGGTGAGTGTGGAGCAAGGACAGGGGTTCTGGAAGTTGGGGTCATGCCTTCATCCGCCCCCGACATCATTTTGTATATTTAAATGACACACTTTAATTTACAGGAAGACAGGGATAGTTTGAAAGGCTCCTGGTTCTGCAAATGAAGACCCAGATCCCCAGACAGGAAGGTAATCCCTTCCCCCCACCCTTCCCTCTCAAACCTGCAGGAAGCCTGGGGTTGAAACCCAGACTCACTGTCCACTAGCTGTGGAACTGTTCGTATGTTATTAACCCTCGAAGGAGAGTGATAATAATACTTACAAAGCTGCTGTAAAGATTAGATGAGTGAATACTTGTAAGGTGCTTTAACAAGAACTAGCTCTTATTTTCCCAGAACCACTGAGGAAAAAACCCAAAACAAAACAATAACCCTGTTTTATCTTTTGCATCTCATTCCCACAAGATCTGAGTTCATTAGTCTATTTACGGAATATTAAAGGGAGGCACATTAAGGGAGCTTTTCAGATCTCTGCTCAGCACCCCGTCTGGGAGCTGTTTTCTGGCCACACTAAAGTGGCACCCCTCCCATTCCCCTGATTTATTTTTCCCTAAGAGTTACTGCTGCCTGACATTAGATAACATACTCTGCATCACCTCATTTATTCGTTTACTCTGTCTCCCTCCCCTGGAACAGAAGCTTCCTGACACCAGGAACTTTGGTTCACTAGTATGAAACCAGATGTGTTGAGTGTTCAATAAGTGAATAATTGCATTATCTCCCAGAACCTTCCTTGGTGCTGGTGGCAGCATGGTGGTAGCATGCAGTGTTGTCTTTGTCATCGTGGTCATTGCTGGTAGTATTTGTAGGTTTATGGTTCTTTGTGATTCTGCGCAGCTCGGCTAACACATAAAGATTAGAAAGAAAGAGGACCTGGAATATAATAACTCTGTGAAGTCCCAGTTCCCCTTCATTCCTAACTCTGCAGGATAAAGAGGTTGTGTAGACTGAATAAGGTATTTGAAACAATAGAATGAGGGCCTGGAACTGTTACTAAAACAATGAAAAACAGAAATCTTACATTTTAGAAAGTTGTGAAGATGATGACTTTGATGGGGTCTATCCTTAGACCCTTTCTTTTATAGTCAACAAGAAGAGAAACTGGACAAAGATTGGGTCCAAGGCACAAAGTCACCCAGCTCTCCACTAGTCCTTCAAAGTGCAGCGCATTGGTTCTGGCTTAGGTAAATTGGATCTACCCAGACTGACTTTTCCATTTTAATTTTGTGAGTACAAAATACATATCTAAACCTCAAAGTATTTTTTGTGACTTGTTTCTATTTTCCTGTTTTGTCTTCCTGCTGCCATATTTCCTATAGATGCCATTTTTTCCAGGTTCACAGCTTTAGGAGAAATATGAAATAGAATAAATGCTAGTCAATGTAATGTCTTCTATTAAGAGGCATCTGAGCAGTGCCCTACGGCATACGTGCTCGGACCTGCCATTGAACTGCAGTCATCCTCCTGTGAGCACTTAAATCGGATGGATACCTGTGTGTGAGCAGAACACTGCTGTTTTTATGCCTGAAATCTGAGTAGTTTTCCCATCTTAGAAATCTGCTGATAAATAAGTAGTAGTTTCAGTGCACACAAAAGAGTTCCTGAGTAAGCGTTTGTCATCGTTTGTGTTTTAATTATCTCATCTGATCTTTTTATTGTTGCAATTACTTTCTCATTTTGTGGGCAGATACTTGAGTGCCTCAGGCTGGATTAATCAATTACTACTACAATTATTTTTATATCATATAAATGTAAGTGGATAATGGCTTGAGTAGCTCCAGAGCCATGGCTTTAATTTTGAATAAAGAGCGCCTGGCTGTGTAAAATTCTTTCAGACTATTTTGAAGTAAAAAGATGGGATTCCTCCTTAAGTCCTACAGGCACATAGGGGTGTGGATGGGTTTCTTTGTTGTTGTTTGGTTTGGTGCTAGGTCAACATGCTTTCTTTGCTGCAAATGTGTATTGCTTATCAAGGGCAATAAGACTGTCTGTTTATTCTATTTTCCATGATGCTCAATCTGAAATTATAAGGCAGTGTCCTGATCAAAATCTCCCACTGAATGGAGAGGCTGAGCAGGTTGTGAGGACATTAGGATCCAGGAATACTCTCTTCCCAGGCAAAATAAGCAGACACATCACAGTCAGGGGTGACCCTCAGTTCAGCGCACAGTCAGGGGTGACCCCCAACTCAGCGCACAGTCAGGGGTGACCCCCAGGTCAGGGAACAGTCAGGAGTAACTCATAGCTCAGGGATTGGAGAGATTTCTCAGGAGCCTTTTTCTGTCCCGTACGGTACGGTACGTAGGCTGGCAGCCACCATGAGTGCTGGGCTAAACACAGACTAGAAGTTGTCCTTAGGGCTTTGTGGTTAGATGGAAGCAAGATAAGGCAGACAGGGTCCTAAATTCTTTGTCAGTCTCAGAAGAGATACCCATCCTCCAGGTTACTGCTCTCCTATCAGACTACCCCAAACCCAAACATGCACGCGCGCACACACACTACCCACATCTACACTTTCACACACAAACAAATGCATGCCATAAATAAGATAATAAATCAATATCTGAGATGCTCCCTTTCCTTTGTCTGAACTTCTACATTGTAATATCAGTACTTATATCATGCTTTGGGTTCCTATTTAGTCTCTAAACCCATGATGGTGAACCTATGACACGCGTGTCAGCACTGACATGCGTAGCCATTTTTGATGACACATGGCCGCATGTGGCCACAAACCAGAGAAGTGTGGGGCCACATGCCAAGAAGGACGTTTCATCCTTGGGTCCTGCATGGCCAGGTGCAGTAGCCGAGGATAAAACATTTGCTGTAATGTAAACACTCTGTGCTGGAGGTCTGTAGGCCAAAACATTTTTATTATTTAAACTATAAATATTGCGAAATTATGGCTTTTTTTTCTCAAAGTTACACACTACCCAAGTTATGCTCGGTTTTTTGGCAAATTTTGACACACCAAGCTCAAAAGATTGCCCATCACTGCTCTAAACTATGGGTGTATTTTATGCATACATTGTTTCATAGCAATTGATGACATACCTGGAGCCTTTGTAGGGCAGAGTGCACACCCCTAGGTATTTTGTGGTTTTGTAGACTTTTTTTGTGTGAAATTACACTTTGTGAATTTTGCCCTTATTTAATTTAAGTCTCAGGATGCTGACATGAGCTCTTTCATTTCATCCACCCATTTACACATTCATCCACAAATCCAGCCTTTGATTCTGTGCTCATTGTTTACAATGGGCATAGCCCTATGGTGTGTGCTTACTTAGATTCCACTTCTAGTCTTCTCCTGAATTTATTTTGGGTCCCTGGACATTTATATTAACTTGTCATTATAGAGACTGCTGATTTCCTTTTTTAAAGGAAGAGACAACCTCCTACACCTCTGAGTTTAGGTAAACATATGGCCATCATACACAAAACTAAATCCACCAACATTCCCTGCATCTGGGTTTGACCATGACTAAATTCAGGCTAAAAGGAGATGAGCCAAAATAATGTGTGTGGCTTTTGGGTTATCTTCTTTAAAGAGCAAGCTGCTTCCCAAACTTTCTTTCTCCCTTTCCCACTCAGAAATGACGATGGCTGGGACAATCCTGGAAGCCATGATGAGGCTGGCAAAGCCACTCTGCCAGCCCAGGACCACTCCTTTCTAAGCTGTCATATTAGAGAAAACAAACATCTATCTTGTTTGAGACACGATAGTCTGGGGCCTCTTTGTCACAGCAGCTTAACCTTCACCTGAACTAACACAACTGCCTACATGGTTGTACTTTGCAATGCTACCTTTCTGAACTCAAGACACAGCTCGAACTTTTACAGTTATGGTACTGATGCACCCATTCTTATACCCAGTTACTTGCCAACTGGCCTTGAATTAGCTTTTGTTTCTGCCCTTTCCAACCAGTTAATGTCCCAGATCCAGTCTTCTGTGACCTTCTCTGAAGTGACTCACCACCTAGGGTATTCATCTGGGGAATGAGTAAATGCAAAGGGAAGTAACGGGGGTGGGGGGTTGGAGGGTCAATGCTAATGTACAGATGTTATTATAACAACACGGACAAAGACAATGGTCAGGTCATCAAATAGTCCAGTGATTGAGGACTGAGAGTCGGCCTCCAGCACTTTTGTTTCTTTTGTGTGGTACCCAAAGAGTTTCTCCTCACACGCAAACAGAAATCTGTTCAAAGGGAGTATTTAGAGCACTGGTTCTTAACCTGGGTTCTATCGAACCCTAGGGATTCGAGGAGTCGGTCTCAGGGGTTCAGAGAAGCCTCTGCCGCGGAGGCCAGAATAAAGTAATACCGTAATTTGTTGTGAGTTCATGCACTTTGTTGGTTTTGTTCTTTGAGCAAGGTGATGGTCATGCACGGCTCATTTTGTGCACCAGTATAAAAACATATACCTATGTCTTGAATTTGGAAAAAAAATCATATTTTATTTATCACTAAAGAAGGGCTCGGTGAATGTGCATATGAAACTGATAGGTTCGGTACTTCAAAAAAGGTTAAGAACCACTGATTTAGAGGTTTAGCCTATAGATTAGAAAGTCTTTTATACTTGCAGTATTTGGGGGATCAAATATTTTCTTTTTAATTCAAAAGTGCAAAAAAAATCAAAGGGAGCAGACAGTTATACTGGTTACTCAAAAGGTATTGTCATTTGCATCGACATCTTAAAACAGCAATTACCCAGCCAAGAAGTGCCATGTGAGCATTTACAGAAAATTAAGAGTTGCTCTGACAAGCTTGACTGAAGGAGCAATCTCAGTGGAGGTTGAGCAGTTAAAAACTATTCAATAATATCATTTAAGGATCCAGTATTTTTCCCCCAAAACTAAGATAACGTAGTGAAGACATTGTAGGCTTTTGCTGCGAATAAATGCCAGTAGTTTTCTACAGAAGTTAGCGTGGCAGCTGTTTGTGTGGTGTGACCGTGGAACAATGAGTCCTTTGCTCTTCAGATTTTTCTGTTTCAAATCTGAGAGTAAACTTGTTGGCCCCACTTCCTTAAATTAGACCACTGTCCTCCAAGCTCTTCTAATAAAAGTTCAATGTAACATCTGCAGTCACAGTTTAGAGTCCATATGTCCTGTCTTGGAAAGTGTATCACCATCACTACCGATAAATGCACACTGAGTGTCTGCAACGGATACTTTGAAGGGCTGCGGTATCTGGAGTCAGGAGTGCTCAGGCAGATTCCCCGTGAAGATGTAGGTGTGTGTGACTCGCAAGGTGAATGCTCTCAGAAGAGTGAGCATGGGCAGGTTAGGGCAGGGAAGGGACTGAAGCAAGGCTGTGATCTCAACTGGAGTCTAGCTCCAGCCCTACTCCACCGGACCCTCTGGAATTGATCCCACCTTTAGGCAAGGCAGCCAGCCTTTTGTCCCTCTGTACCACTCATGTGTTCATGGGCTGCCAGCTGCCCTGAGTGCAGATGAGTGGGGGTAAATGGGTGCCTCATAACCTCCCATAGGGAGCATCCACGTTCTGCCTATGGCAGATCTCCAAAGCAGAGCTTCTCAAAGTCTGCTGCACATCGGAATCTCCTACAGAAGTTTAAAAATACCACTGTATTGCTTCCACATTCAGACATTGTGATTTAAGGAGTTTTTGCCTGAAACTTTCTGACTCTTTTTCCCTCATGACTCATGTGCCCGTTCTCTGTGCAGAACTTTAGACCTGCCAGGCGGTGGTGGACACATCCACTCTGCTGTTCTCTTTGGCACCCTTTCCTCTTTTTGTTATAGACTCAGTCACCCTCAGCTGAATTTGTCTTTTTATCCATCTGTCTGTGTAAGGCCAGGGGCTGCCATGGCCATTCACATGCAGGTTCCCATTGCATTCAGGCAGAAGGTAAAGGAACTGTGGAGCCAGAAAACGACAGACCATTCTTTTTATTAAAGACTCCTAATGGTGGGCCAGCAAGCGGGCAGGGAAGACCACTTCCCTCTCACTCAGGACTCCCAAGTCCCGTCCCCTTCCGGTTCACCTGACTCACAGGCCACCGCTAACCTCAGCACTCTCCAGCAAAACAGCCTGGCTAAAATACCCCTTCTTCTGCAAACAATAGCAAACAATCACCCCTCCCATGGTGGCAGGGAGTCTGCAATTTGCAATCTGTTGCCCTGAGGGCAAGCACCCCACACCCTTCCATAGACTATACATACATGGTGCTGCCTCAGTACAAGCAAGCAAACCTAAAAAACACTTGTTGCAAACTTGTTTGTCCAAGAGTCTGCCTCATTCGTTGGCCTGAGCTCTACCTTGACAATACAGACAGAACTTTAATTCGTCTAATCTGGCCCCTACCACAGAACCGAGGGCAGAAGACAACGTCAAGGTGTGTTACACAAATAAATGAATGGATAGAACTGCAACTTTTTTATTGAATGTTACAGATGCAAATGGGCCAGGAGGTCTGAACAGGGAGCAATCCTTCAGGGCTGGAGCAGGCTTTGAGGGAAAGTTAGCTATTAAACCAGATTCTGAAGGAAGAAGAAAAACAAATCCTGTGATGCCCTAGTTTCTAGGTCTATCTAGAATCCAGGGGTTAGTTTCAAGCCCATTTTGGAAGTAGGTAGAGTGATAGGAGCTAGATGAATCAGGCATTATAGTGCACCTCTCAACAACCTTCCAAGATGTTTTTGTTTTAATTTTTAAAAATGTATTGAATTTATTGGTGTGACAATGATTAATAAAATTATCTGGGCTTCAGGTGTACAATTATATGTAGACTGCACTGCATGTTTACCACCCCAAGTCAAGTCTCCTTTCCCTCCTTTACCATCTCCTCCTTCCCCCCATAGCCCTTCCCTCTGGGAACCACCACACTGTAGTCTGTGCTGATGAGTTTTCTTTCTTTGCTTAATCCCTTCACCTTTTTCACCCAGCCCCCAATCCTCTTCCTCTCTGACTGTGTTGTTTTTTTTTTTTAAAGTGAAAGATTTATGCAATCTGGAGAGAAACCAGAGCATAACTGTAGTTTTTAACACACGTAGTGAAAACTGCTTTGGAAAGAGACCTTGCCCTTCTCCCGTGGTCGTCTGAAGATGATCGCTCATCCATCAGCAGGCCTTCCTCTCAGGAAGTGTCTGTCTTTTCATTCCATATGTTAATGAATCCTGTGTGAAACAGTGGGACATGTGGGAACAGGAGCCATCATCTTGGCAATGATAGATGGCTCTTCTGTCCCTCCTCATCTGTGCCCCACAGAGAGACTCCACAGCTGACACAGAGTCTGGCTGTGACCTGGACTTGAATGACAGCCAATAAACTGGCTGAGGTTTATTACAGGTAAAAGACAGATGCTGCTGCTGGAAGGAGACACCTGTGGGCAGAGGTCAGAGGCTTAGTACTCTTAACTCAGAGAGATGCTCACCTACCAGGAGAATGATCCCTTCTGGATTTCCAGGAGACAGCCGGGCTGAGACTGCCCTTTTCCTGGGCAGAAATGTTATACCTCTCTCCTTACAGGTGGACTTCAGGATGCCTCTGGTTTGCTCTTCTTCAGACTGCTTTCTACAGAAACATTTTGGATTTTCAAAGGGTCCTGAGCTTTATTATTGTAGGGTGGTTAGCAATGGGGTGGTCAAGTGGGAAATCAGAGCCCCAGTCTTTGCCTGGGATTTGCCCATATGGCCAGGGGCACGGAAACTACACTTCCCATAAACCTTGGGAAAAAAGTGACTGTCCATCAGACAGTGAGCTTTCACTATGTCATATTAACTAGACGACCCTGAAAGGGCCCCTTTAAAATCTGGCGCCATGTGGTCCACGGCGTGCGCGAGAGAGATTCCTGGCGCCCATCACCCGTGCCAGTGAGTCCTGACCGAGTAACGCTCTGTACCAAATAAAGCCTCAATAATTAACATCCTTATTGGTTTACAGAACTATGGCCAAGAAGTTGGAAAATGGACAGAGACTCCTTATATACAGGAGTATATTCAGTTGCGTTCTCGTCCTAATCTCTGCGCCGGCTGCTCTACAACGCACGTCTTTCTGGCCAGAGAAACCTCAGCTAAACTCTCCACTCCAGATCTTTCCTCCTTTGCCGACTCCCCTGAGGAACTTTGTTCCCCTCCTGCACCACTCCCTTGGTCCCATCCTGTCTCTTCACTGAATCCTGTTTCTCTTCTGCCACCAGCAAACGCTGATCCCTCTCTCTCCTCCCCTGTTAGCGCTCACACCCAATCCCACTCCAGGCCACAAGAGGGAGCCGACCTCTTGTGCCCTCTCCGCGAGGTGGCCGGGACGGAAGGGGTCGTTAGAGTCCATGTGCCTTTCTCCCTCTCTGATCTGTCTGCAATTGAAAACCGTTTGGGCTCCTATTCTTCTAATCCTACCAACTATACCAAGAAATTCCAATATCTTACTCAGGCATATGACCTTAGTTGGCATGATCTCTATATTATTATGTCTTCTACCCTCACCCCCGATGAATGAGACCAGATCTGGACAGCAGCACGAGCTCATGCAGATAAGGTCCACACCTCCAATGCTCAAATGCTGGTGGGCCCAGAGGCGGTCCCTGACACGGACCCCAACTGGGATTACCAGAAGGAACAACCAGGTAGGAGACAACGTGATCAGATGGTTGAATGTCTTGTAGCTGGCATGCAGGATGCAGCACAAAAAGTAGTTAACTATGACAAGTTAAGGGAAATTACTCAAGGACCTGAGGAAAGTTAGGCTCTCTTCTTAAATCGCCTCACTGATGCTATGGTCCTCCGTACTCGTTTAGACCCTAATTCCAGTGCCGGGGCCACTGTATTAGCTACTAACTTTATTTCCCAATTGGCCCCGGATATTCGGAAGAAACTTAAGAAGGCGGAGGAGGGCCCGCAAACTCCTATCCAAGACCTGGTGAACATGGCATTTAAGGTTTTTAATGGTCGAGAGGAACAGGCTGAGGTTTTTCACCAGGCCCGCATGCAACAGAAGGTAGCACTCCAAACCCAGGCTATTGTGGCAGCCCTTAGGCCAGAGCAACAGGGGCAAAGCACAGGAGGTGCTCGATCTAAGTCTGGGCCGCAAACGGGATCCCCACCGGGAGCTTGCTTTAAGTGTGGCAAGGAGGGTCACTGGTATCGACAATGCCCCTGCCCAAGGCTACCCACTAAGCCTTGTCCTAAGTGCAAGCAGCCTGGTCACTGGTGGAGCGATTGTCCCCTTTGGGCAGCAGGCACATCCTCGGCGTCTCAGCGTGGAGGACAGGCCGCTCAGATGGGAGGCCAAGCTAGCGAAGTAAACCCATCATTCGAATTCCTAGGCCTCATGGACAGCTGACACGGCCCGGACTCAGAGACCCCCCCCCCCACTCTCTCTGAGCCACGGGTGAAGCTACAGGTAGCGAGTAAGTCCGTTTCATTTCTGTGGACACGGGGGCTACCTTCTCTGTTTTGCCACCACACTTGGGACCTCTAATTCCTTCACACATCTCGGTTAGGGGGTTGATGAGACCCCTTCTTTTCATACACTACCTCTGACATGCAGTTTGGATGGAATTCCTTTTTATTGCACCTATTCTTAATTATGCCATCGTGTCCTGTACCCCTTCTGGGTCAAGACATTCTACACAGTCTCGGAGCCACTATCCAGCTGACAACGTCTTCCACTTACTCCTGCCATTCCTCACTACCAAGGGCTCCCCCATAATCAATGCTACCCTCATTTTTAACCAGGTCTCTCATCTCATGCTTGCTCCCATACAGGACTGCTGGCAGTGAGAACCACTGGGCCCTACTCATCTGTGGCTCACCAAAACATTGGGCCCTGCAGATTCTCCTTTTGCATCCTGTCCCTCCCACCAGGAACCTGCCACTGGAGTGGACTGAACCAGGGAGCAGTGCTGTTCGAAGTGCATCCGTGAAGTTTCTCTACTCACGGCCAAACTGATGTTCCTCCTGACACCCCTCAAAGCCACCACCAGCCAACCCCTCCTCCCCACATTGCCCCTAATCAGCAGGAAGCAGACAGAACGATTAACGGCGCCCCATTTCTATTTAACCAAAAAGGCTGGGATGTAGGGTGGTTAGCAATGGGATGGTCAAGTGGGAAATCAGAGCCCCAGTCTTTGCCTGGGATTGCCCACATGGCCAGGCGTGTGGAAACTACACTTCCCATAAACCTTTGGGAAAAAAGCGACTGTCCGTCAGACAGTGAGATTTCACTACGTCATATTAGCTAGACAACCCCGGAAGGGCCCCTTTAAAATCTGGCACCATGCGGTCCACAGCACGCGTGAGAGAGATTCCTGGCGCCCATCACCCGTGCCAGTGAGTCCTGACCGAGTAACGCTCTGTACCAAATAAAGCCTCAATAATTAATACTTAATAACTACAGTGATTTTATTCTTTCTCGGCGGGGAAAATACCTTACAATTATCATGGGCATGTGAGTGTCCTCTTTGTGGGCACATGGGGGCTTATTCTGTTCACCACAGTATATAATTGCCCAGGCTCTGAAATTAGACAGTCCTGGATTAGAATCCTAACTATGCTGTGACTTTCAGGTAGTAACTGAGATATCCTGAGCCCTAGTTTTATGATCTGTAAACTGGGAATAATACTAATACCCTAATCATAAGCTTATTGTAATAACTAAACAAGGCTATCCATGCAAACATTTAGAGGTGGTCCTATGACATAATAAGGGATTTAAAAATGTTGATATTATTATTTTTGTTGTTACTCTTTATTAATCTTCCATAATTGGAACATTCTTTTCAAGGCTATTTAAGAGACTGCACTGGGTCTTGAGGATAAAGGACAAGGGAGACCCAGCCTTGAAGAGTTCACAGTCAGGAGTAGACTACAAGGGAGTGCATTCACAAGTACTAAACTCAAGTCCAGTTTGATGCTGGGTCACCACTAGCCTACACTATACCTTTATGTGAATTAGAAAAATAGATGATCCCTTCTGCTGGTGGACTGGATTTTAGAGCTCTGCTGTCTTAGCCAGGTGTCCTTGCTTAATAACAATCTGAACAGCTGTGCATAATGACCATAGGTGACATGTGCTATATGCCAGCAGTATTAACAAAATTGTGATTATTGTATTTGGGGTGAGAAAGGTTAAATTAAATCTTCAGAGTGACATTTAAGCTGTATTTTAAGTGATGCCTAGATTTAACAAGCCTCACAAAGTTTGCCAGGAAGGGCAGACAGTGAAACAAAGGCTCAGAGGAAAGAAAGGGGTTGGTGTCTTCATAGGCTAGAAAGCTAGGTGGTCAAAGGCCTTGAAAGCAACCCAAAAAAAGATGGTTCTTTGTTAAGAAGCACTGAGAGTTCATGATCAGCTCTGCCTGAACTTGGTGCCGGCTGGATATTTGCAATATAGAATTGTAAACTGAGTGCAGACAATGCCATTTTACACATCCTGGTAACATGAATGAGGCCCCGAAGCAGGTTGTGATGGAGAAACATTTGACACAAAAAGTGCTACCATGGAAACAGCTTCAGGACTTGCTGGTCAGCTTTCTCTATAGATTAATAAATATGAGTCAAAGGTGAGTCTTAGCTAGCCCAGGAGGCTTGGTGGATGTTGATGTTGTAAAACAGGGTAGGGAGCAGGTGGGATGTAAACACACTGGGGAACATATTTTTTCATTTTCTGTTGCATGAGGTTTTAGAACTGTTTTTATATATCTCTGCACTGCTGATTCAAAATATGAAATCCGTTTTTTGGTGCATACTCTAGTTATTATGCAATTTTAATTGCTTTTTGTTACAGTTAATGGCATGCATTGGTTTTTAAATTGAAGTTAAAGGGCAACGACTCTTGGATTGAACATAACCACAAAGCAAATAATGTTTTACAAACATCAATTTTACATAATTATAGTTGTTTTTAAATGTAAAAAAATATTATCTGACAAAAACACCCTCTTATTTTGTTTTAAGATTGAATCACGGCTTCTTCGAGTAGGAGTAAATGTAAGAATAGTCCTGACACCTTCTGTTATATATGTGGCTGTTACACACTTTAACATCAAAGGTGCAATATTTTATCATTTGTGACGTGCATATATTGCCTATTTTCAAGTTCCCCTTGGTGATCAAGACAAGAATTGGGCTCCTCATATTTTATGTCATAATTGTGAGAAAATGCTTCATGACTGGATGAAAGGAAAATGCTAAGGAATGCCTTTTGGTATTCCCATAGTTTGGCATGAACCTAAGGACCACAGAAGTGACTATTATTTCTGTCTGATCCATACAAAGGGTATCGGCAAGAAAAACAGCATATGATCTCATATCCTAATATTTCTTCAGCAATAGGACCTATCCCACACTCTGAGACACCCCCAGTTCCAGTTTTCAATGGTTTTATTTCTTCTAAGGACTAAGAAAGTGAACATGGTGATCAAGTGTATTTTAATAAGATGCATGAGGAAATGGTTGTAGAATCTGAAGGGTCTTCTTCTGATACCAAGCAGTCATTAAGCCCTTAGCAATTTAGCCAACCCGAATTGAATGACTTAGTAAGAAATTTGGGCCTATCAAAGAAAGAAGCTGAGTTATTAGCCTCCAGGCTTCAAGAAAAGAATGTACTTCACTGGTCAGCTAAAGTATCCCATTTCAGGAAGCGTGAACAAATTCTTGTGAACTTTTTTCCCCGAAGACAAACACTTTGTTTACTGTCATATCAGTAGTCTTCTCAGCCAGCTAGGTGTTATCACTAACATTCCAACAGAATGGCTGCTATTTCTTGACTGCTCTAAATGGAGTCTCAAATGTATTCTCCTACACAACGGTAATGTTTATGCAGCAATTCCAATTGGTTATTCAACTCATCTGCGAGAAGATTATAATGACATAAAAATTGTCCTCGACTTTATGAAGTATGAGGAGCATAACTGTATCATTTGTGTGGATCTTAAAATGGTAAATTTCCTGCTAGGACAACAGAGAGGTTTAATGAAGTATCCTTGTTTTCTGTGTTTGTGGGACAGCCGAGTTTGGGAGAAAGAAACACTGGACACAGAAGGAGTGGCCGAAACATGAAGCTCTGGAAGTAGGGATGCAAAATATTGTGAATGAACCTGTAGTTAATCAAGACAGGATCATTCCCCCACCCCCCACTTCACATCAAACTTGGCTTAATGAAGCAGTTTGTTCAGACTTTGAATAGAGAAAGTGAATACTTTCAACATATTATTTCTGCTTTTCCTGCCTTGTCTTTTGAGAAGATAAAAGCAGGTGTATTGGATGGACCTCAAATTCGAACCCTCATACGTGATGAAGAATTTTCCAGGAAGATGAATAAGGAGGAGAAAGCAGCATGGCAGTCTTTTGTAGCAGTTACAAAGAACTTCCTTGGCAAGAAAAGACTGGATAACTATGAACTTCTGGTTCAAAGGATGCTGTTGGCTTTCCACAACATTGGATGTAACATAAACGTTAAGATTCACTTCCTGAACAGTCAGTCACCTTGATAACTTTCCTGAAAATCTTGGAGCTGTTAGTGATGAGCAGACTACTCTGGAGCATCAAACGAGATTGTCCTCAAGACATACACAAATGCAAGAGCTACAAATGTAAATATTTGCCTGAATAGAATTTAAATAAGTTTTGCGCAAATTTTATGATTAAAATAAGTGTTTTAATATGTTCTATTTTGAAATTGTAGACAAACTCTGATGCAATCATATCTTTTAGTGTATTAGTGTATTTACTGCATTATATAAATTATTATATTTTTAGAAAGATGATGCCCAAGAAGACATTCTACTTCATTATGTTAAACTAAATGTTGAAAATTTTACAATAAGATGAAAACCTAAAATTTTGAATTGCAAAAAAACCTGTAGCTTACAGAGAAAAACTAATGTCAGATCTGAGATCAGCACACTTGAATTAGGTAAGAACAAGTGTTTTTGTGGATGCAACAAAAATTTTGTTCCCCAGTGTTAGGGGTGGGTGAGGACTTGGGTTTAGGGGAACGTAGAGTTTGAGGTGCATGTGTTGTATCCAAATATAGATAAGAATTGGTATGTCAGGTGAGTGTCAGGGCACAAAATTGAAGTAATCAATTCACAGGGTAGAACTGAAGAAATTGTAGTGGATGGGATTTGCCAGGGAGAGTATGTAATAAGAAGAGAAAAAAGTCCAAGACTCTATCTTGGGAAACACCAATAAATATTAAAGAGAGAACCCAAAATGGAGAAAATCCAGAATTAAGAGTGAAAGGAGAAAAATACGTCAAGGGCAACTATAATTCTAGAAGAGGAGCGAGTTCAGCCAATGAGTCCAACAGCGGCAGAATGCCAGCCGTGTGAACTCTGAGGGACTCATTGGGAACAGAACCAAAGATGTTTCCGTACTGAGGTGAAGTCAGAGGCCACACTGCAGAGAAGGTGACCTGTGAATTTAAGGAGAAAATAGGAGGAAGGAATCTAGACTTTCTTTTTTCCTAAGAGGTGAGTGAAGAAAGGAAAAAGAGAGATGTGATCATGGCTTGAGGAGAAGGCAGGGTTTATCAGGGTGAGTTTGAAGATACATGAGAGAGGCTCTCAGGAATGGGTTATATATTTCTGCCTGGGGTAGCAGAGAAATGGGAAACCCTTCTTTGGGTAGCATGTCAATAGGGGTTCCCAGGTCATTTTTGTTTACCTTCAGGTTCAATCCTGAGCTTTCTATATATCGGACAATTGTAAGACTAGGATGCTATTTTTGTGTGTTTCTCTGGTGGGAACAAAGTTACCAGCCAAGTCTAGTACTTTTGAAATAAAACAGAAATTTCAGTATTAAAGGGAACAAGGAAAATGTATCAATATTTACTGCATATCTGCTAAATTCTACTCTGTGAATTAAAAGTTTTATGTACATCATCTAATAGAATCTTAAGAATAACTATGTGATATAGGACTTCTCTTAGAACAAAGGTGCTTAACTTAAGAATACACACAATTCTTAATATTTTTTCAACATTTTGTGTATGCATGGATATGTGACATTTGGAAGAGTGTTAATAGCTTTAATATGATGATTATAAAGGTCCAAAAGAAAACCAACCTGTTAACTTGGACTGCTCATCCCAGATAATAACATAGTAATGAGCATTTATTTTCTTTATATATATATCTTTTTAGAGTATTTACAATATCTTATATACCTTCTGCACCTCCCATAGTCTTGAGGAACTAAAGTTCCCTATATTTGTTAATTAATTAATAAAGTGTTGTGTTTACTTGAATCTTTTTATAATATAGAGGAAAAAGACAGTAGAGAAAATTTCACTTTCACCTTACGGCTAATGTTACAACTTAACTGTGTTATATCAGCAGGTCAGTACTGTGTTATATCAGCAGGTCAGTAGAACCCTCAAGAAAAAGGTGATAAAGTTACAGGGAACTACTTTTGCCACAAATTTGCATCATACATTTCCTATGATATAGCTGCTTGTATGTAAAATACAAATGACATCTGCTGTGTGTCCCTGATAGTAGTTACTGTCAGGGAACCATGTGTCAGGATAACTAAGCCACTTATTTTACATTATTGTTCAAAACGGTAAGTTTTGAACAATAATGTAAAAGGAAATAGCTTGAAATGCCTGTTTCCATGATGATCATCAACTTCTAATACAAATCCAAAAGAAAAACCATGCATTTTTAAGATGGGTTCAAATCAGAGTAAGCAACTGCAAAACATGATTAGTTACTATAGTTTAAGATTTTTCATCTCACTTTATATCTCATTAAGAGTTCATGAAAACTAGTGTGTAGCCAAAAGCTTGGCAAATTAATGTTAATGGGAAATTTAACATGTTTGCTGTGGTTGCCTATAGAAACATAACAAAACCAATAATAAAACTTGCATTTTACTTGTATGTAGTTTAAGTAACATAAATATAATTATGAATCAACAGATGTCGATGTATGTGTGTGTATACTCACACATTTATCAGTAGCTATATCCATGTAAAATACCTGTATTTATATGTGTTTATACACATATATATGTACATATTATCTAGAAGCATATCGTTTCAATGATCTATAATGTAGGTCAATATAATCTGAAGAGCAAATCTTTCATATATATTAAAATAATACTACCAAAATAATTTTAAAACCCCACAATTTGTATTTCAGGAGTGAATTAATAAATTACTGTGTTTGATACTCAGAGTTTACTTTAGAACATTACTTTTACTACCATGAACAGAAACAGCTATTATCTAAACTTCCATATCTATGATACTCAGAGAGGCAAAAACAATTCTAATGTAAACATCATGTGGAAATTACCATTTATAAAATAAGTAATCACCCAATCACTTCTTTACACTCGTGTCTATTCAGGCCCATCCTGTTTTGATGATCAATTTCTTGTTGCTGTTTGATGTTATCTAACAGACAATGAAAATCAAATACAAAGAGAAAGAGTAAATCTTACAAGTAATGTATGGTTTCACAAAATGAGTGAAAACAATGATAGAGAACTGCAAGGCTAATGAAAACTGAGCTCCTAAAAGGGTTAGATCAGCCAGTAATTGAAAAGAAGGAGAAAAGCTGGCCCTGGCCATTTAGCTCAGTGGTGGAGTGTTGGTGGGGCATGTGGAAGTCCCAGGTTCAATTTTCAGTGAGGGCACACAGGAGAAGCAACCATCTGCTTCTTTCTCTCTCTCTCTTCTTCTTTCACAGCAATGGCTCTATTGGTTTGAGAGTGTCCTAGGTGCTGAGAATGGCTTCATGGAGCCTCCTCCTCAAGCACTAAAAATAGCTCAGTTGTGAGCATGGCCCCAGGTGGGTAGAGCATTAGCACCAGACAGGGGATCAACAGGTGGATCCTGGTTGGGACGCATGCAGGAGTCTGTCTTTCTATCTCCTCTCCTCTCACTTGGAAAATAAGGGGGAAAATAAAGAGAAAAGCTGTCAAGGATAATATACTGTTCACAAAAATTAGGGGATATTTTATTACTTCATATTCATTTTTGAAATGAAGCTCATTATGCCAGAGTAGATTATTTCTTCAGTGTTCTCTCAGATTCATTACCTAAGTGGCTTATTTATTCTGACACATGTTCTCTGACAGTAACTGCTAACAGGGACGCACAGCAGATGTCATTTGTATTTTTCATACAATCAACTATCTCATAGAAAATGTATGATGCAAATTTGTGGCATAAATAGTTCCCTATAACTTTATCACCTTTTTCTTGAGGGCTCTACTGACCTGCTGATATAACACAGTTAAGTGGTAACATCAGCCGTAGGGTGAAAGTGAAAATTTCTCTACTCTCTTTTTCCTTTGGTTATAAATAGATTCGAGTATTCAAGGGATTAATATTAGGAAAATGCAGGAGATCTTTATATAATTTTGTCATTGTAATTCTTTTCTGGATTACACTGCAGAACTCAGATATCATGTCCAGGATGTTGTACTGTGCTATGAAAATATTTGTTGCAAAATTATTCTAAGTAACACATTCTTTTTTGTTTGTTTTATGAATTACTATGTAATAATATTTTATCTTAAATTTTGTTAAATATGGGATGAAATGGCTTATACACTCATTTTCTGAGGCACATTCTTAGTCTTACATCATTTTTACTGCTTACTAAAATACAGCGAATTTTGGGGTAGATTCACTTCCACAGCCTTTGATAAAGACCATCTATCATATCTTAGGTCCCCTAATCTCTTTATTTCTTCTGAATCTGTTCTAGTTTTGGCACATCACTAGTCTCCTTTGTATTAAATTTTGAGCTATTGGAATTTTCTTAAACATTCTTTTTTTAATTATTTTTTTAATTTTTATTTTATCCATTTTAGAGAGGAGACACAGAGTGAGAGAGAGAGAGAGAAAGAGAGAAAGGGGGGAGGAGCTGGAAGCATCAACTCCCACATGTGCCTTGACCAGACCAGCGCAGGGTTTTGAACTGGCGACCTCAGTGTTCCCAGGTCGACGCTTTATCCACTGCGCCACCACAGGTCAGGCGGAATTTTCTTAAACATTCTTAGCAGCAGAGGCAATAGAACTGTGAAGGAAACCCCGTTTCTAATTCTACCTTTGTCACCCCTCCCCCTAGCCACCAACATGATGCCTTGCTTGTAGAAAACATTCAGTAAATATTTGTGAAATGAATAAAGTTATTTCAGTTTATTCATGTTCAATGCAGACTCCTGGGAATAAGGTAGGGTTGTGGGAGGAGGTGTTATTTCTTTTCATTACTGTGGGCCTGATTTAAGGCAATGTGAATCTTCATACCTTTTGCTCTCAATAAACAGGGTATAGTGTATCAGAACTGCAGATAAGTTCCCTGTTACTAATGGTAGGGTGCAAGCATTGCTTTATTGAGCCAAGCATGAGGGCTCTGCACAGGCTAACTCATGTGTTTCTGTTCATGTTCCCTGGGCACAGTGCCATATTTGTAGTAGGTCTTGTGTTTGCACAGCACTATAGCATTTAAACTCTGCTAAATATGTGGAATGTGTATCATTATTCCCATTTTACAGATGAAGAAACAAAAGCTCAAAGAGATAATATTATTGAGATCTTAGTCTTAGAACTCCTAGTTTAAAACTCTCCCTATTATGGTGTACTTCTTGTCCGGCTAAATTAGGGAGGCAGAGTACAGATTAGTGGGGTTTGAGAGGAGGAGACATAGCAGGAGATCCACACAAGTATGTGCTTAGGAACTCATATTTGAGAAGGTTGTATAGATTCCTTCTTCTTTTGCCTGAATGAAGTACCTATATGAGACTGTTTAGATCTGAGGTTTGTCCTGCCCATGAGACCCAATGAGAGAATGTAGCTGAGATAGAGAAGAACAGCATCTGTAAATTTAAGCACCCACCGCAGTGTGGTTGCTGGCTTTTATCATGGACTAGAGTTCTGGAGCTATTCACTGATACTAGCTAACTACCTACAGTTTATTGGACACCTGGTATGTGTGAGGATCTTTATAAGCACCATACGATTGAATCCTCATGAAAACCCTCTGAAGTAGCATAAGCATCGTTTACACACTGGGATATTGGGACTCAAAGAGGTTACATACCAGGCAACTATCACAGAGCTTGAGAGTGAGTGGCAGAGTCAAGATTTGAACCCAGGTCAACTGTGTCCAAAGCCTCATGATTTCTCTGATACACCATTCTCACTTATTGGGGCATAAAGTAGTGAAATGGAAAACGGAATGGGCTTGGACTCTGGAGTACAGATTTAACTCATCGTGTCCCAGTGTTCCATAAATACTTCTTGAATAACTGAACTGTTACAATGGTATTCCATAGGCTTAGCCAACTTTTACCTTTTAATATTTTAATTTATTGCCCTATATAGCATCATTAATATAAATTTGCAAATATCTAAAGTCCATATTATTGAAAGTGTACTAATTTATGTACAATAAGGGAGGTTTAAAAACAATTTTACAAAAATTTACTATATACTTCCTTCACAACTTTAGTCTAATTATGAAATCTTAGAGTATTTTGAATCAAATTCTCTCATTCAAGGAACAAAAGCAAGTTCTTGCAAGAAGAGTCATTTGTGAGGTCATATCGAGGCTGAAGGTGAAGCCAGTTAGAACCCAGGATCTCAACTTCAAATTCACCTGGCTTCCCTTAGAAAATGAGCTCATATTGACTCCTTACTTTATAGTCCCACAGTACAAACCATTTTCTTTTGACACTTGTCATTATTGTGATTTGGTGATGTGGATAGCAAAGGTACTATCACTCCTATTCCACAGATGTGGGAAACGAGGCTCAGAGTGTACAAGGTTCAGAGTCCTGTCATGAGTGTCCGCTGAAACTACAGCCAGGTGCTACAGGGCTGCAGGTAGTGCATGGTCCAGCCTTCCTCCCTTCCTTCTCTCTGAGCTTGGTTGGGGTGCTGTGACTCACGGCACACCAGCATTTTATTTATTCTTGAAGACAGGAACTGCCTTCTCCACCTCTGTGTGTCCTGAGCACCCGCCCTGGGCCTTGCACTAGCAGATGCTCACAATTTATTGAATTTATTCTCTGGAATGCTGAGCATGCTTATCTGACTGGGCACCTCACAGAGTAATAAAAAACATGAACTTTGGATCAGATATAAATCTTCTCCAGCTGTTTTCTTTTCAGTTGGGTGGTTATAGCAGAGTGGGACAAGGGTGAAAAAAGAGAGGAGCCTGGGATGTAAAGTGAAGGAGGCACTCACTCTCCGATGCCAGCCCTGCATTTGCACAAACCTCCTAACTGATGAGTGCCCCCATAAACTGGGCACTCTAGACACTTCTTCAGTTTAGTCCTGGCCCTAGACCTTGGGCAAGTTCTCTCAGGTCTCCCAGTCTCATCTGTAACACAGGGATTGTAGTGTCAAACTCAAAATACCAAACTCTATATCAAGCTCAATAGGTTGTTTCAAGGATAAAACAGATGTTTTGCAGTTTTTGAAACCCAGCTAGCTACTCAATGGTAACAATTAGTATTATGGGTACTATTTTCATGTCCCTTGGACTTGAAGGCATAAACACTTCCCCCAATACTTGACACAGAAGTGCACATCCTCTTATGGCCACCACTTCCCATTTAGTTTGCTCCTACTTCACCTTGGCCTAGACTTGGCCCTGTTCCAAGGGGCACTTTGATAATGACAGTCCTTTCACTGTCACTGTAATCCGACAGCTTGTTAATTATACTTCAGATAAAAATTTACTTTGTCATGGCACTCAGTCCCACTCCTTATAGTGTAGGGACAATAAGAATAGGGAGAATAACAACAACTCGATAATGCAAGGATTACCATTAATGAAGGGATGAGGAAAACATGCATTAGCATCTCTGCAAATTTTCAGGCTCCTGGGCACTTTATTTCAGGTGGCAGGCTTGGGAAAGTGCCTCTTCCCCTCTGTTAACACTATGGATGACTCAAATAGGGAAGGAGGGAACAGCTTCAGTTTAACAAATGCAAAAGGTATGAATGATCAATAACACTCCTCAATGTGGAGTTTGAGCTTTCTACAATTTATTGGGAATTTTTACTGGTTTCTGAGGAATAGAAAACACTCTATGCTTTGTTGTATTCATTGTCCTGTAAATTGGGAGCAGGACAGAAACAAGTTTATTCTCTCTCTCTCTCTTCGTTGGCTCACCACCCATTAAGTTCACTTGGAAACTTTCAGCAAACATTTCAGGAGACCTGTAATTATTAACAAGAATGGTAACAATAACATTGCCAACATTTCTGGAGTAAATAATGTGTCTCAGGCAAAATATTCCTCTATTAACTTCTTTATCTCTCTTTTTAACAACCATCCTTCAAGATTGGTATTAACTTATTACAGTGTTTTGAAGATGTAAAAACTAATTGAGGCTTAAGTCAGGAAGTGGTTTTGTCAACATCGTACAGGCAGTTGGTAACGTGGTAAATAGGTAACGTGAATGGTATCCAGGTCAATATGACAATGGTCTTTCCATTGCAACCAGTGCTTCTACAATACTGGGCATGAATAGACTTCAGCAACAAAGCAAAAGATGTGGAAGCCTTTCCTTCAGGGACCAGAGTCCAGCAGAGAGAACACTAACCTTAAGCTTAGTGCCTGTTTAAAGTCACTGGTGCTGCCCTTTACTCCCCATGCACAAAACAATGGTGTAGCGGGACTTGGGAATTTCCTGATGATTTCAGTGAAGAACATCGGATGAAATGAAGCTAGAAGCCATAGGAAGTGTCACACTGGAAAAATGACCCAGAACTTTGTGTGTTAAAAAGCTAATTTTAAGATTTTTAAGATACTTAAGTAAAGTATTCACCATGCTTCCCCGAGTCTAGAACACTGCACCTAGACTTATCTTTGCAATGGGCACATCCAGTGTGGGCGAGTTTCTCTTTTCCTTCAAAGCCTTTTTATGTCAGTGGTGAACTCCATAAAACAAAAGCATTTTAGAATCAATAAAATTTTGAAATCTTTTTCTCACACCTGGACGACCACTACAAGGTTAAAGTCAAAGCTCAAGTGACCTGGAAGAATGGTTGTGTCTATCCAGAGTGTAAGGTAAATTCAGTTGGTCTCCTCTAACAACAGACACCTGGCCCGTTGCTACAGCTCTGGTTAAGATTATGTGTTTTGCTTCTATTTTTAGATTTAATAACATGTCCAAAGTGTCACAACAGTTTTAAGCATGGGCCAGTAGTTTTATATTATGAGTCAAGATTTAGGGAACTTGCTCACTTATGAAATATACACTTCATTTTATGCTCAGAATAATGTCACATCAAATTAATATTTTTAAAAAGTACAACCAGACAAACTCTATATGCAAATCATATAGTAATAGATAGCTGGGGCAGCTCTTACAAAACACGGCTAATTACATGTACAATAGCAGAAGTACTGTTAACAAACACAACTCTAAATGCACTGTCAAAATTTGTGACTAACTCCTTTTACCAAGTGGAGATGTAATTAGGTACAAAGCAAATTGTGTTTGCAATCTGAAGCACGGATATGTGTGCATGATTACAATGGGATTGCTGTACAAGAGAAGTAATAGGAATTTTAAAAATGTCGGCCCAGTGTTCCCATGAAGCTGCCTGACTATTTCTAGGTGAGGAGGAAAGTGTTGGGGGCATTTGTGGCAGGGACAAATGGACAGCACTCTAAGACTGAACACATCTTGACTGGTGGAAACCACTTTGTGGCTTCTGGTAGGGGCCATTTCCCTGCACTAATTTAAAAGTGACCCATTGTGCAATGCCTCTGTTTGGCTAGGAGAATGAGAGCACACAGGGAGCACAAGGTGAAAGCTGGTGATGTGCTGTTCTTGTTGTCATTGCACCTGTTTCACCATGGGGGGGGGGCTACAGCTGCATATTCTGGAAGGGAGGATAATGTTTTTGTTCCTCTTTTTGCTTATCATCAAGCACACGTTGGACTTTGTAATGGTACTGTCAGAACTGAGAAGCCTGAATTGCGGGTCACTGCTGAACTCTGAGTTCTGAGTTCCTGAGTATAGCTCAGTGAGTGAGGATCCGTGTTAAATTGAGAGGCAACATACCCATTTTGGGCTAGAGTTGCTTTTCATTTGTGGCTTTTCCCTGGGAGTTGATCAAAGACAGAAAACACAAAATAAACATGGGCAATTCTAGTATGGCTTAAGTCCCTCCCTGTGGTCAGCCTGAACAGCTGGGGGTCTGACGCAGGGCAGCAACCTCTTCTGTGCCTTCATTATGCCAACTAGGTAAAGAAACACTGAAGCTATGCACTTATCTCCAGGAGACAGACACATTCAATGCTGTTAGCACTCAGTTACTAGTAGAAGGGCCAATGTGGTAATAAACTGGTATACTACTTGTAGACTGTCCCCAGATATGGAAAAAGGAATTGATTAAGCCAATGAGATAATTTATGCTCAGTACTGAGCCGGCAGCCTGGTGTATTTACTTATTGTTAATGGAAGTCTAAGTTATGATCACAAGTGTGCACTCTGCTCACCTCTGCTGCTCATTTACACCTAACCTTAAAGAGGTAATAGTACTTTCAACTAGATGCTGTTTGGATTTCCAAATTACCATGGCTGACGTGCTACAACAGCCTCGAATGCACATATGTTTAAAGCAGTGGTTCTCAAAGTGTGCGCCAGGGTGCACCAGTGATTTCCAGGTACATCCTATGATATTCCAGAAAAATATATGCCTGTTGGGAACCAAAAAACCAACAGGGTTTTTGGAGTTTAAATTTTTGGGGGACACAGGTGTGGAGAATTGACTGTAAACTGACAGTCTGCCCAACCCCGCACCTCACTTGCCTGATTAGGTTGCAAAAGACTGTTAAGCTGTGGTGCTGGATTGTTTACACTACTCCCCATGTTCCCTGGAAATACTGGAGGCAAGTTTCTTCTATCCTTTGGTGTAAAGTTAAGATGATATGTATGGTGGGGGTTTTCTGCACTCAACACAATTAAGAGTAAAAAGAGAGGAATTCTTCAATGTATTGACGAGGAAATGAGAGTTTGCCTTTCAAATATATGCCCAAACATTGAAGAAATCACTGGGACACATCAGGATCATGTTTCTCATAAACACAAGAATGAAAAAACTTAAGACATTCGCTCTGGGACCTGCCGAATTTACTAAATCTTACTAAGAATGTATCTATATATATAAAAAGATAACATTTTTGTCGCCGTTTTATTTTTTAACCCCTTTTTAATGAATTCTAAAAAGCATAACTAAAAAAATGTAACATAAAAATGTTTTTTAATGTCAGAATAAATTTAATTTTGTCATATTTATTTCATTTAATTACCATAAAAGCTCTCTTGGACTTTATATTTTTTCTTTAATATTTGACTTAATTATTATAACATATTTCTCAGAAATTTGTATATAGTGCACCTACAATTATTTGTAGGATTTTAAATGCACCCCGACTTCAAAAAGGTTGAGAACCACTGGTTTAAAGTAACAAACATTAGTCATTGATCACTTTGATAATTCATTCTATTCAGGAGCCCAAACTCAGGGCCATGCTAATTTATTACTTATTTATTAATTATTGATCATTTTGAGTTAGCAATTGTAAATTTATTGATTGTTAATATTACACTTTTATTAAGGGTGTGTGAGTAGAAATGTTTAGACTTTTTATTTTCATATATGATTTTCCCCTCCAAGATAGGTATCCTGATGGCTTAAAGCCTCCCGCTCTGTCAACAGTAGCTATGTGGCCATCCATTGGTTAGGGTCACTTGGTGCTCTTCTCACCATTCAGCGTCGACTTAGTGCCTATGCTGTACCAGACACTATGTTAGGTTCTGGGGATAAACAGCTGAATAAGAAAATAGTGTCTGCTCTCTAGATTATAAACAGATGAAAGAACTCGACGTGATGCAGCTAAGTTAAAACACCACACGTTCGGAGATGAAACAAGAGCCGAGGGTAATAACTACTGGCTCGTCTGGTTGTCAGGAACAGTTCTGCTGCATGTTGACATTTGAGCCGGGACTTGAAGGGTGAGCAGAAATTTTACGGTGGCACAAAGCAAGGAAGGGTGTTTCACATTAGGGTGAAGGTGTCTCATTCTGAAGGGTGCGGCAGACACTCAGGGCTCGGGCTGTGACATCCATTCTGACAGGAACTGAAAGATGAGGCTGCACAGACATCAAGGTTGGTGGTGACCTGATCTCCAGTGGAGCCTGGCAGGGGGGAGTCACAGAGGCATTTCTTTTTTAAGTTAATAGATTTTATTTTTTTAGGGCAGTCTTGGGCTTATGGAAAGCTGTGTAGACAGTACAGAGACTCTCCATATAACCCTTCTCCTCCTAGTTTTTTCCTGTCATTAATATCTTACTTCAGCCAATCAGCCATCAGAGGCTTTTAAGCAAGGGCATAATAAAGATAATTTTGTTATTTTAGGGTGACACCTGGTATTTGTGTGGTGACTGGACAAGAGTTAGAATATGCTGGTGGCAGGAAGACCAGTAACAAGGTGATGGCCCAGATCCACATAACAGCTGAGAAGAGGATGAACTGAGGCAAAGGTGCTAGAATTGGGAGAAAGGATGTAGTCTATTCCAGAGACATTTATCTGCTAAGTGAGGAGCAAGATTTGGCAACCAAATGTGAGGCAGTGAGTGAGAGGGAGGAGTTTAATTTGGGCAGTGGTGCCAGTCACCAGTTTATTATGGTAAAGCTCCAAGTGCACCCGTCAGTACCTGCTGGGCCACCATGCAATGGACTACACGTGTTTTTCCCCTCCTATGTCAGTAGAGGGCACTGGAGGGACACTGCAGGAAGAAGAGAGCCACTCTTTCTGGTTATTTAGCTTTTTCTTGTGTTTGCTGCATGATCCTGCAGAGGTGCAGATGTGTGGGGACATCCAATGATTCTCTGCCTCAAACACACACTCAAAATGTGTAGTCTCTTAGTCATCGCGAAGCTCTGGCCTGGTGCTATGTTGTTGTAGCCCTCCTTGTGCATACACAAGTCGCTTCAGGCCTCATTCTCACTGTGCTGTCTTGACTCACTCTGTGACCTGCCATCAACCTGGGCTCTTCCGTACCCTAGAAGGTCAGTTCCTGCTGCCCAAAGACTGTCAATCAGCTTTGGCTTGGACATACAGACAACTTCTCCATCATCCATTGGGCTGCAACCATACCTTCTCCAGTAAGATTTGAATCCCAACACCAGGGGGTGGGGGAGTACTTCCACATTTGTCCTTCTTTGGAAATTGTCTCTCAGTCCTAGGCTGCCCTTTGGAGTCTTCTTTATGTCATTATAGTTGCTCCCCCATCACAGTTTAATAATTCATATATTATGCTCCTTCTTTTCAGTTACTGTGAGGTTTCTGTCTCCTGATTGGACCAAGCTGATAGAGCAACTCAGTAGATGATAGCCCTAATTGAGATGAAGGAAGAACATCTTTTGGTGTTAAAGATAATCAATTCATACTTATAACTGCTGCACTTAAGGTGTTGGTGGGATTTTTCAGGTGGAGAAATCAAATAGGTGATTGGGACAAGGATCTGGAACTCAGACTGGTTATACAGATGTTGAAGCAAAGTCACCCAGCAAGAACATGTAGAGTCTCAGAGGTAAAAAGCAAAGATGGAATCCTTAGGATTGCCAAAGCTTAAAGACTAGGCAGAGCAAAATAGTCAGCAAAAGAGGTGAGAGGAGCTGTCGTCGAATGGGATAAGAATTAGCAAAAGCCAAGGAAAAAGATCATGAGACATCTCAGACCATTCAACAGAATCAGGTTGTCTTCAGTTTACTTGGAGGTTCAGGACATTTTCAGGAATAACTTCCTTTGCAATGTCTAAACATATAAGATGTAAACTCCTCACCTCTGTGAACACTTTCCATTTGCTAAGGGAGAAAAAATATTATTAAGGGATACCAGGTATATTACTACCTTTTCTTCATTGTGAAATATACCCACACATTTAAAGATCAATCAATGGTGTCTCTGAACCATAAAAGTCACTCACATCCCTCAGGATTTCCCTGAGACCCTAGTTTCCCTGAGGAACTAGGAAAAGTGTGTAATGCATTTAGCCACTTCAGAGTGGAATTTGGTAAGGACACCAGAAAATAATTTCACTTCTTAGGAGGTCCCTTGGACTCCAAGAACATCAGGAGTGAATCTGGAATCAATTGGGAGCCCCTGGAATGATCTGGTAACTGTTTTATCCATTCACACATTTCCTGGGAGATACAATAAAAAGGATGGAAGCTGTTAGCATTGTCTGATCCTGTAGAAACTCAGTGGTGGTTCTGAATACCAGCTTTTTAGAATTTCATTTCTTATTGGACAAGAACAAAACATAGACCATTCATCAAAGAAGGCATGCTATTAGGGTAAGGGAAGTGGAAGGTGTGGTTGAGACGGGCTCAGCGTGGATGGGGTCTGCAATATTCTTTCTCACATGGCACATCCTCACTTCATAGATATGCACCAAAATTACCAGCTGACACAGCCATTCAAAATGACAGATTCTCTCTTTTGGTTGCATAATTTGTACACTACAGATAATGAAATAAAGTACCTAACATGGACCCTCTGGTTACTTTTAGGAATGAAGTCCCCTAAAATGCTGTCCTTGTCAACTCTTGAGAGTAAAAGCTATTGGGAAAGTGCAACAATCATAAAATATCTCTTTGTCCTTGATGTCGTCTTCTTCAACCTTCCCCTCTCATATGTTGGTTTTCAGTAGTTAGGTTAATAGAGCTTTCGGGTGAGGATTTCACAGTTGCTGGTGGAAAAGTTTAGCTGCCTTGAATCATATTAAGATTATGTTGTGATTCCATTTGGAAAAGTGACAAAAGCAATAGTAAATATGTCCACTATAAATTAAGGTGACCACACGTCCCGCTTTTGGAGAGACAGTCCCCAATTTTAACAATTTGTTCCGCGTCCCGCAGCGTTTTAAAATAGTCCCGATTTAAAATAAATATATTACAATATTATTTTTGCATTCTATGAAAATGTTTTCTTGCTCCATATAGACCAAATTTTTAATCAAGAACCCCCTCGTCAATGGTGTCTCGCTTTACCAATTTTAAAATCTGGTTACCTTACTATAAATCCATAGCAAAAACTCAAAGGCTGCTGTTTTCAGCTGAGATGCCTACTAGCATTGTGAATTTTTTCTTTAAACAAAGAACCATTTGCATATCTCACAGGCTATAGACCTTGTTTTTGAATTAAAACAAAACAAAGTAAACAAAAACTAAACTTGTGTCCTCACACAGAAAAAAGAAAGCCACACTATTGTTTAACACAGGGGTCCCCAAACTACGACCCCCTGAGGCCATTTACCCTGCCCCCTCCCCGCACTTCCGGAAGGTGCACCTCTTTCATTGGTGGTCAGTGAGAGGAGCACAGGATGCATCCGCACCCATAGTTCCCATTGAAATACTGGTCAGTTTGTTGGTTTAAATTTACTTCTTCTTTATTTTAAATATTGTATTTGTTCCCGTTTTGTTTTTTTTCTTTAAAATAAGATATGTGCAGTGTGCATAGGAATTTGTTCATAGTATTTTTTATAGTCTGGCCCTCCAACAGTCTGAGGGACAGTGAACTGACCCCCTGTGTAAAAAGTTTGGGGATCCCTGGTTTAACATATGTTGCCCTCTAGCAGATGACTCAGTATTGCAAGCGTTTTATTCAGAAAATGCTCTCTTACAGGATTTCTGGCACTTGATAGAGCTGGTCTAAGAAGACATGCAGAGGGGAACCTGCCCACTCTTCCCTCTTGGCTGGCCTGGGCTCCCAATGTGTTTGGTACAAAGGCTGGACTGGGCTCTAATCTGTGCAGAATTAGAGCACATAATAAGGAGCTGGGCCAAGTGAGATTTAGCAGCCTCATTCTGCAGAAGTTGCTGCCTTGACAAGGCTGCATTGGTGCTGAGGGCAATAAGAATCTTAGGGTGAGGGGCTCAGGGAGATCACAAATGGTTGCTTTGCTAGAAGTGGGGGAGTTGTGGGAGGCCTGGCCATGGGCATTAGAGTGGAGAGCTTTCATGCTACTGAGAGGGTCTATTGGTGATGTCTGAAGGAACACTACATGTTTCAGTCCTCAGCAGGACAACCAAGATGCCCTCCTGTTGCTTTGGGCATTGGTTCATTTCAAAGTTATTCTCCTGAGGACTTCACATGGCAAATGTACTGGACAGTCACTGAACTTAGAGGGGATGCATGGGTTTTATTTATCTTGAGCTATTATAAATGAATAAAAATTATTTCCAGCAAATGGTAATAATCATTTCTATAATTCACTTAGTATGAAGATTTTGCATCATGCTTAATGCCATGACTTTTGTACTTTTTAACTTACATTCACGTTCAATTAATATAATTACAAAAACAAATATAAAAAAATTACTTCTGCATGCTAGTTTATATTGCACCACTTGGCATTTGCAGATAAAAGAAGCCATAGTGATTATGACAATTGTTCCTGACAGCCAGCCTGGAACTGTGACTTAATTGCAATTTACATTTACACTATGATGTAAATAGTGACATTTCTGTAGTCTCAGGTCATTACACTGTGAGGAAATAAGTGACAATTAAATTATGGTAGAAAGGTTACTAGGTGCCATCAACATCAAGAAAATAACCCACATGGTGAGGAGATGGAAAACAGCATGGTATGTAATGATTGCAAAAGTTGGAGTCTTAAAAAAACAAAGTCTCCCTAACCATTTGTTTCACTGACATCCAGGCCTGAGGACTTGCATGACAGTTTGGGCCCCTGCCTTGCCTCTCCATCTCCATTGCCTAAGTATTGTTACATACACATAGTTCTGCCTTCTCCCTTTGTCCTATCATTCTTTATCCTCTATCCACAACCATCTAACTGATTTTATTAAAATGCAAATCTGACAGTGTCATTTCTCTGCGAAAACTCATCCAGTGGCTCTTGATGACTTGTAGGATAAGCACTGTTTATGTTGCCAAGCAAATCTATACGGACCTGAAGATGATGCTTCCGGTGTGTCATGTACCAGCTCTTCCCTATTTTTCCCCCTACCACACAGGTGTCCAGTGCCTGGCTGACCTGCAGTTTCCATGAACATAGTGTTCTTACCCCACTCCCCGCCCCCACTCCACATCTGCACCTGCCTGTCTCTCCATGTGCAGAGGCAGCCCGCTCTTTCCCCTGCCAACCCCCATCTCATACTCACCTGCCAATTCTCATCTGCTTGTGAGACCCAGCTTACATACACATCACCTTCTTTGTCATGCCTTTCTTGACTCCTGCAGGTGGAATGATCTTCTCCACATTCTATGCCACACAGCATCTTATGTTTAATCTCTACAACTGCACTTAATACATTGTAAGTTCATCCTGATCATGCATTGACTCCTTCATTAAACAGAGCTGTTAAAGACAGCCACCAATCTTTATGACCTAATTATTGCTAGAGCTTAGCCTGATTTGAAAAAGCAATTGCTATGTGATTGTTAAATTCTATTTTTGAAAAAAGAAAATGTTTGGTCTAAAGAGAAGATGAAGAGGGCTTGTTATCTGTCTTGGAATATTTGAAGGGTTGGAATATGGAAAAGAAGCTGGGCTCATTTTACTCGGGGGTATCTGATCACTGAAGAATTTAGGCTCAGCTGGAACATTTATAGGAATTACTTGAGTGGTTCCTGGTTGTCTTTTTGTTTGGTGATATGATAATTAAAACATGGTCCTGATGTTTTACTACTCCAGCTCTATCTCAAAGATAATGAACTTATAAATGAGATGGTCAAGGCCAAGATTTGCCTATGTCATTATCCTCAGATGCCTGATATTAGTTATTGAATATTAAAGATATCAACTCTTGTTTTACCAGGATAATTACTGAATATGGAATGTAGTTCCAGAAAGATCTGTAACATACCTTAACATTTAAGATTCTGATTTTTGCAAATGATGTTTCATGTTTAGTGGGGTATGTCCTAATAATTATTGATGTTGTAACTGGAAAAAAAGTTTCTACTTTACAATGTAATCCTACAGTGGCATCAAGATTGTTATCACAGTTTATATCTTCAATTAATAGGTTGGTTTTGTTCAAATTGTTTGATTGAAGCTTTTTGTTTTTGCTAAGAATTAGCTGTACATTTTGAGAAATAATAAGAATTCATGTGGTGAAGTTTTAAATTATTCCATTACAGTTTCATCACTTAAGATTTCATCATGTATTACATCATTTTATGCTGCTTTTTTTCCTACAGTAGTAATGGATAGATAAAATGATTATGGTGAACCTGAGATGCTGGACCATTATGGCAGCACAAAGCGAATTGATCATTTCCCCCCTTTATGAACTCTGGTTTTACTGCAGCTACCAAATGTTGCACAGCCCCAAGTTAGGCTCCTTTGTAGTGTACAACCACATAAGTGCAATTTTTCTATTATTGAAATAAAACCCCAGAGGAAATTTGACTCACATTATTTTAAAAGTATCCTCTTAAGGATGACCATGGCTATTTGAAACGTATTGTTACTGAAAATGCATTTTGGCTGCAAATTAGGCAAAGTTCTTTGATTTAGGCTTAGGACAGAGAATCTGGCTTTCTGAATAAAGTTTGTTACATAATCGAAGGAAATAGTAATAATGTTTCCCCATTTTTTTTAGTCAGTCTGGAAATATACTATCACCCAGTGAAAAAAACACATCTCAAGATACTGAATCTGCTAGGTTACCGAGCAGGCATCCAGCCATATAGTGGCATTTCATATTTACTTTGCACCTGTTGAAGCCTAGAAACACATGGCCCCTTTGTGCCATGTGTTGGCACCTATCAGTCTGACCACATTCCAACCAGCCCGAGATGAAGGGAAATCACAACAGAACCTTCTATGGAAGTAACAGCATGTCAAGGCTTATCTTTAGGAGCCATTAGCAAGATGGGTTAGGACAGCTCTGTTTGGTAGCTATTAGAAATGTTAAACTTTTTTCCCTGGGTGTTCAATTTCTGTATGGTACCATGTGTTACTAATAAATATATTTTCTCATATCATGAATTGTAATTCTTCACACTTCCTTCTTCATTATATCATCAATAAATATTTATGAATTGCTATGGAGCAGAGTTCAGACAGTACTTCAGGCAGTATAACACAGATATCTCATTAGGTCAACTAATTAAACTGGTTGAAATCCATATAAGAAGAATGAAAACAAATAAAATTGTAAGCTTATTCATCCATCCATCCATCCATCTATCCATCCATCCATCTATCCATCCATCCATTTATCCATCCATCCATCCAATTTACATCTATTCTCCTTAAGAACTATTTCTTAAGCCTAACACTGGAAGAATAATATCCACTGAGAGCCTATTGATTCAAATATAATTTCTAAAGAAAGAATATACCAGCAGACGGGATATGGTAAACACTAAACTTAAAAATGAAATTAAGAAAAGAGAAATTGAGAATTTTCTTTATTAAGGTCCTGTGAAGAAGACCTCTAATACGCGGAATAAGGACCCAATCTACCCATGAAGGAAATATGGATGCATCAGACTGGCATAGTTTGACATCATGAGCCATTAAGATGATCCTTGCTAGTATTTCATGTTCTCTAAGCAACTTTGACATTAACATTTGGCTTCTAGAAATTTCCTCTGGCAGAGGAAAATCAATGCCTATTTTTCTCTCTTTAAACTGCCATGTCAAATAATATCATTTAAAATATCAATTGAGGCCCTACCTACTCTGTCTCAGTGTTCCAAATTAGAAAGTGCATTCCAAATTTACATTTTGAATGTGAATACTGACCTCAGAGTAATGAATGAATTGCACAAGGAGAGAAAATTGAGTCAGGTGATCAGACGTGTAGAAACATCATCTAGGTTACAAATTATGAGGGTTTGTTTATGAGAGGCAGAAGGGATTAAGAGAGAGGATGAGAATGAGGGGCAGGATTAAGTAGACAGAATTAGGAGGGCTTGGTCACTATGGAAATATACATGTAGTGAGGTGTCAGGAAGATACTCTGGTTTCTTTTGTGAGTTTGGTATTTCCCAGACTTGCAGATTCTCATAATGCATGACTGTACTGGGGAAGAACATTAAATTTCTGGATCTTTAAAGCTGAGGACCAACCTTCCCCAGGTAGTTCTATACTACTGAATTCTATCCAAGTGCCAAGCTCCAATGCTTTTCAAACTTCAATAATTATATAGAAAAACAAGACACTAACAACTTTGCCCAAAAGCCTCATACAGGGAAGAGCACAAAAATAAAATTGCTTATAAAGTTATCTTCAACTTATCTTTTTCTTTCCTAACCCTCAACTGCTTCTCTGAAAAAATAACAAACTCAAGATAATTAAATTTGGTTAATTCATTTTTTTTATAATTTAATAATTTTTATTTTATGAAATCATAATTCTTTTTTTATCTACTAGTTGTATGAATTACTAAGAATTTTCACAGGCAATTTAATAGCCTAAGAGAATTTTGTAATACTATAGACAAAGTCTATGGCAGACTTGTCAAAAGAAAAGAAGTGCCAATTCTTGTATATTCTATATAATGTAGTTGATTTTTCTATTTTTACTTAGTAGGAATAATAAATTTTGAAGGGGAAACAAAATATATACTATAATAACATGGATACCTGTGTGGTTATCTCTTAATTTGTCTGCTCCCAATTCCTTTATCATGGGAAATACTCTTTTCTCTTCACGTGGTTTTGATGAGGCTGTCCATTAGGGGTGCTGTCTCACCACAGTGGTGGAACTAAGTGTCAGTCAGAAAAATCTCGTATTTTAGACATAGTGATTGGTTCAGATTGCAACAATCTGAACAGAGCCAAGCAGAGTCTTTTTTTTTTAATTTTAAAAATTTTCTATTTGTTCATTTTAGAGAGGAGAGAGAATGAGAGCAAGAGAGAGAGAGAAAGGGGGAGGAGCAGGAAGCATCAACTCCCATATGTGCTGTGACCAGACAAGTGCAGGGTTTTGAAATGGCGACCTCAGCATTCCAGGTCGATGCTTTATCCACTGCGCCATCACAGTTCAGGCCCAAGCAGAGTTCTTTTAGGGTCTTGGAAAGTTCACTGAGAGAGAGTTTCCCTTTTAGAGATTGTGCACTATATTCATCCTGGGATCCTCAACCTATCAGGACCCAGAATCCCCTCTGTGTAGAGACAACCTATCAGAAAATGAAGGTAACAAAACTGAGAGATAAAGAAACCCAGTGAGATTCTTAAAGACATCAGTTGAGGGCCTGCATTTATCCTTGCCTGAACTATTATTACTATCCCCTAAACCAATAATTTCTCTTTTTTAAGTTAAGCTTGGATTTCAGAGGAAAAAATATAGACTAATTATATAGCTTGCACTGAACTGTGCTTTTTAGCTCTGAAAGCTATTACAAACAGGTTACCTGAGAACAGGAAATATTTTAGTTCATTATCAATAGCACTTTTCATTTAAAGACCAGAAAGCATTGATAAACATGAGGGTTTTGATGGGAAAAAGTTGACCTCTGAATTTTGCAATGCTTTGATGCCCTTCCCAATTTCTTTCTTTTTCTTTTTTTATAGGAACAGAGAGAGTCAGAGGGAGGGATAGATAAGAACAGACAGACAGAAACAGAGAGAGATGAGAAGCATCAATCATCGGTTTTTCGTTGTGACACCTTAGTTGTTCATTGATTGCTTTCTCACATGTGCCTTGAGCACGGGCCTTCAGCAGACCAAGTAACCCCTTGGTCGAGCCAGTGAGCGTGGGTCCAAGCTGGTGAGCTTTTTGCTCAAGCCAGATGAGCCCGCACTCAAGCTGGCGACCTTGGGGTCTCAAACCTGGGTCCTCTGCATCCCAGTCTGAGGTTCTATCCACTTCACCACCACCTGGTCAGGCGCCCTTCCCAATTTCTAAATTCATTCTTCTAGGGTTGAATATCACTGAACATAAGAAACAACATATTTTTAATAATTCTGACTAAATGGTTAAAACCAGAGCTGTTAATAGGCCAACTATCTGAGAATTAATTTTATACTCACAACACAACTGATGTTTCCACTTTTCTATATCATATATAAACAATGACAGGCACACAAGATGTCTTAGTCTATTAGATAAACAGAGATAAAGTTAGGAGGGAAGCTTGCAAAATCATCACACTGTGTCCTAAAACTTAAAGTTAGGAACAATATTAGGAGTCATTTATTCAACTCACTTAACATACTACATCAGGATACTGTCATACACATTTCCCAGAGAATTTAATTAATGGGATGTTACCATATAAGGATGCTTTAAACCCTTTTATTATAATACTGTCTTAAATGTACAGTAGGTACTTACAGACTTAACACTAATAATTTTAAGATAAAGCAATCTTAATTCATCATTGTTATATGAAATTGGTTGGCAAGCTCTCCCCCTCCCTTGCCCTATGCCATCAACACCCTGTCATTGCACCTCTGGTGTGTCCAGCTAATTCTTATTTGTCCTCATAATTGCCCTTTCTGGATGTGCTGTCAGGCCCTGTCTCCCTTGAGCCTGAGGATGTGCCCTTCTCCTACACACACCTACATGGGGACACATCATGTGGAACTGTCACTGTTCTTTCTTTCCCCCATTAGAGTGGGAGCAATGGGAGGCAAAGACTGTGTCAGCCTTGCTCTGGATCCCGGAAGAACAGCACAGTTCCTGGCACCTAAGTGGCCTTCAATAACGTATATGTTTAAAGACTGACATGAATGCTGACTGGACATCATGCTATGGGAGGGAGGAAGAGCGTAAAAGATACCCAACATGCTACATTAAACTGAGTTTAAGGAAAGAAATATACAATCAAATGGGTCTCATCATGAAAATGAGCTCAGAGGTTGTTTACCACGAAACCTAATGACCTAGCAGAATCTGGGACGATAGCTCTTGCACGCTCGTTAGTTCTCAGTCCTGAATGGTCCGCCATTAGTGTCCCCTGGGAAAACTTTCAAAACACACAGATACCTTGTCCTCCCATTTAAGTGAGACTCCCCTAGGGTGGGTACCAGGCATCAGAATTTTTTAAAAGTTTAGCAGATGATGTTAACAGTTAGCCAAGGGTTGAAATACACCAAATTAGCTACCATCAAGTCTGGTTTCCTATGACCCCTGATGTTTTCATGGAGGTGACTGGGCTCAGGACCTGACAAATAATATATGTATGAAATGCTCTCTGAATGCCAGGCACTTTGCATACATCATCTCAACATCACACTTGTTCCCTTTTACACACAAGGAAAGTAAGGCTCGAGGTGTTCAGAAGCAGCAGAGCCTGGATTGGGATCCAACTGCCTCAGTAGCCAGGCCACGCCTTCAATGCTATACAGTATTTGGCTAGTTGGATGAGTTTCTGATGATCTAGACTGAAGAACGGTAATGACCTTGGGGTATATAATTGGTTCACCCTGTGGGTAATGAGCTATTTATCCTTCTCCATGTCAAAGAGGTGTCAGGAAAATGAAGCTGAAAAAGTTTAATGTTGAATGTCAGTGTCATTGCAGGAAAACTATTGTTATGAGCAGTTTCTATAAAAGAAACTAGTTTAAAAAACAACCAACAAAATAAAATTCCAACTATGGCTCTTATAGTTCATTTGTCTTATTCTTTTAAAAATATAAATAACATATCTTCTCTGTTCCAGATGTTATATTATATGCTGGGAATACGAAAAAGAAGAGCTTGGTTATTCGCTGAATCTTAAAATGGCTGTGGGTATTCTGTTAAAGTATAAGCACACTTTCTATTAAAAACATTTTTGAACATTAAAAATATTTTTGACGATTTATTTTAAAAGTTCTATGGCAGTTACCTTAAAAAGATGTTAAAGTTCTAAAACATGTGACATTATCAGGAAATAAGATGAAACCAAAAATCTATAGATATGACAACTTAATTCTTGACCTATTTAGAACCATCCGGGATTGTTAATGGGCTGAAATCTCTTAATCGACCTCAAGTTTTTCACACACTTTAAACCTCAGCTGGTGGAAACATGCAACTGTGGCCATGATTTACAAACTATTTTGTTTTATGTGACTTCAACGGTGTAGCCATATTTCTTACCTTTAATAAAGCAATTAAAATCCCATTTCATTTGTGTCACATAATAATTATGTACTGAGTTGTAAGAGGAAAAGCGGGTACCCCCGTGTGCAAAGGAGAGGGAGCCAGAAGAAAGCATCTGGGGAGCCTGGGAACCATGCTTGGTGTATGTGTTCTTAAATAGCGAAAGGGAAGCAGAATCCAGCTGAGCTAGGCTAGTCCAGCCCAGTTGCTTTTGTAAGGCAGTGAACTTTGTTTAGTTTTCACATAACCTTGGAGAGAGGTAACCTTTGGCCATGCAACCCATCTGGCTGCTATGTTAGGGTAACGCTGTATTAGTGACAAGAACATCCACTTCTTGGCTACCAATTCACTGCCAAGTCTGTTGTTTCCCATTCAATAACGTCTACCTTTACAGGCAGCGGTGCCTGCCACTCACTGTCCTTAGTGCTTTCCTTGTCCAAGCTCACTTGATTCTCACAATGCCCCTTTTGGATATCCCCACTTTACATATAAGGAAACTGAGGCACTGAGCGGTTAAGGAATGTGACCTAGAGCTAGGGGGAAATGGGGTGTTCGAGCTCCAGCACTTATGTTCTTCATGCCTGCGTGCTACCCCCTGCCAAGTGGGTGTCCTCTTCCCTTCATCCACAGTACCTCAGCCTCTGCCTCAAACCTGGAGGCTGAGCAGGTAGGAGCAGGTCAGTGACGTGTTGAGAAGGGCAGTAAGTATGAGTTGAGTTTTACTGGTTCCAGTCAAGGCACAGAGCCATGGCCCAGGAGGAAGAAATGAGCCCTGGGAGAGGATGTCCCTGTCTGAACTCCCCCTCCTGGGAAAGATGTGCAAAGCAGTTTGTGGGGAAATGAGGGAGAGTCTGGGACATCGCACTATGTTGGCAGATGGAGCTGATGTTGTTTCACGAGAGGGGAATTTTTTGGGAAGAAGTCATCAAATGAGAGTGAATAAAAGCCCTATAAGGTGAGAGCAAGATTGTTAGGAAAACTGTCATGATAAGAAGGTTTTTTAACCTCAGCTCTATTAACATGTGGGGCTGGGTAACTTCTGTGGTGTGTATTGTAGGCTGTTTACAGCACACCTGGCTTCTACAAACGTCTGCAGACATGGCCAAATGTCCCCTGAGGGCAACATGGCCTCTCACCCCCTTTTAAAAAGCACTGAGTTCAAGCACAGACCCTGGAATTGAATTTTCAGGGATTCGAGTCTATCTAAGGTGCTGGCTTTCTTCTCTCTTCTGATGGATAATGAGAAAGTTGATATAAAAATTCCTGAAATTTAATTTTCAATTTTTTTCCCTTACCCCCATCTCTCCCATCTTTTTTTTTACATTAACTTCTTTTAGTTTGTTTTGTTTTATAACCATCTTTCAGGGAGGATTATAAGGAGTCTCTTGTTCTTAGGTTTCCTCCACTTTCTTCACTTCCTGTGAAGTTGTCTATGGCCAAATTACCTGGAGTAATGTTTTTGGTGTGCATGTAAAGATACTGTTGCCAATTTACTTTTCTAAGCAGAAAACAGAATTCTCATTAGCCAGCAACCCAACTGAGAATCAGCACCACCAGATCCCCTGCCTTTGCCTCCCTTCCTGACTCAGCCTTCCCCACCCTTTGCTCACAGACACTAAGTGAAGGACAGCAACCTGGCTCCAGCTGGCCCTCTCTCCACCCCAGGCGAGGACAAGACCCTGTGCTCTCCTTCCAGGCCAAGGCCCTCTAACACTTTGTCACCTTTATCAGCATGTTTCTTGATTTGCTTTTTGTAAAATAGGAGAAAGAAATAACAATTTAGAAATAAAATAGTAGATAATACTTGTCTAAACAATGTAATAAAAAACAAATTACAAGAAGCTTAAGTGTCAAATAAAATGTTGAATTAAGATAAAACATACACACAAGAGTGAGGAATGATTAGTGAAAAGCAGATAAAATAAAAACGAGGTAAAAAATAGTTCATATACAGAGTCAAATATGGAAACTGAGCTACAATAAAAAAATTAATAAAATATTAAAATAAGCAAGGACAATATAAAAGGGCAAATGATTTAAGCGACCAAGAAATGTAATGCTTGAAAGCCTCCAAGTGAAAGGAACGCTAAAATCGTAAGTCACTGAGTAAAATTATCAGCTTAGAAAAAAATAAGAGGAAAGCAAGTAGTCAAAACCAAACAAAAAAGGTAAAACATACTAAAAACGAAGAAAGGGGAAAGGATTGAGGCGAGTAAAAAATAATGAAGAAAAACTTTTTTTTAGTTCGAGCAATTATAGACACTAAGTGGGTTGAGCAAGTGAAGCCAGGTGGCGTCAGGAAGCCAGAAGGCGGTAGAGCTGGGTGTGTCAGAGATAGGGCTGCCAGATAAAAGAAAATATTTGCCAGATATTTGCTAAATCTGGCGATTGGCCTTAAAAGGGGTCAGCTGGGCAGAGACTTGGTTTTCTGGCTGCCAGATCAGAGCCGCTGGCGAAGGAAGGAGGCAGGGCTGTATGCGCAGCTGCGAGGGCTCTGTTCGGCCAGGAAGCCAAACCTGTCCGTTGGAGCTACAAATGCGCAGACACGTGTGGGCCTCCAGCAGAACGAGATCGCACGATGCTGCGGAACAGTAGATTCTGACCAGTGGTGATGTCACACACCTTTCTCCCGGGTTTTCAACCACTCATTCTCCTCTACAAAGTCTGAGTTAATCTGAACCTAGAACCTATCCTAAACAATCATTCCGCAAGGAGTCATTCCACACTGAAGCTATTCTCAGTCAATACGGCAGAGGGCGCAGGCAAACACTTTGATCCCTAGGAAATGTGAGCTTGTCTTCTTCACCTGGCTGCTTAATTACTTTAGTGTCAGGATTTTATGAACACTTGCAAAAGAAACATCTGTAATTGTAATTTCATTCACTTGGACAAATTAAACAAACCATATTAGTTGGTCTCTTATAACAATTGATGATAACAGACGTGACTAAAATTACATTCACTAAGGTATCAGTTACCTGACTTGTCCTCTTTCTTCTGGGTGTGCTTTTATTACTTTGATGCATTTAACATAATTGTTTCTGTTGCTGTTCCTTATGCCAACCCCGAATTAGAAAAGTAAAATCATGCTGCATTTAATTGGTATTTATCCATCACTTATCCATCAAAGTATGTCAGGCAGGTGACAGACTTTGTGGGAAAATGATAAAAAAGACTCACTCTACCTTTATGGAATTTGCAGTTTTCTTAAAGGGAGAACATGTACATACAGACCATTTCAGTCCAGGGTAGTAAGTGATGTGATAGAAGTATACTCACCTACTTTGGGTAGACGTAGGTTAATATCACAGACTTGAGGGGGCTATGGGGAGTTTTAATGGGGAGGCTCTATGTGAAGAATGTAGTTGGTAACTAAACAAAGTAATGGAGTGACAGGGGGAGCTCTGCTGGAGGTAATTTCTTTCAAGCCCAGGGAGCAGTGTATGCAGGGGGCTTGAGATGAGACCCAGTAAGGCAAGTACCCAAACTGTGTGCTGGGGTGCAGTGCAGTGAGCCTGGTAGACTCAGTGCAGCAACAAGAGAGTAGGTGGGAGGTCTGCGAGAACCTCACAGAGCATATGCCAAGGGACTTGTGTCCTAAAAGTTGAGGGAAGGTTCTGATAACTAGGCTGACCTGCAGTGTAGAGAATGTTCTAGCGCCAGTGTGGAGGCTGGAGCAGAAAGGAAGCAGTGTGCCCATCAGGTGGCTGCAGTGATGCCATGTGAGATGGTGCTAGCTGCCTGGAGCATTCTCACTCCTGCGTTTATGTTGAAACCTTATACCTAAAGCAGTGATGGGCACTCTTTCGAGCTTGGTGTGTCAAAATTCACCAAAAAACTGAGCATAACTGGGGTGGTGTGTCACTTTGAGAAAAACGGCCTAACCGGAAGTCCCAGAACTAGACGCTCTGTGCCGGAGTTGTGTTGTTTTGGCCTACAGACCTCCGGCACAGAGTATCTACACTACAGCAAATGTTTTATCCTCAGCTACTGCACCTGGCCATGCAGGAGCCGAGGATGAAACGTCCTTCTTGGCATGTGGCCCCATACTGCTCTGGTATGCAGCCGCATATGGCTGCGTGTCATCGAAAATGGCTACGTGTGTCAGTGCTGACACGCGTGTCATAGGTTCGCCAACACAGACCTAAAGTGATGATGTTTGCAGGTGGGGGTACAGGAATGATGCTGAGAAGATGATAAAGAACCACACATATCCAAAACAACTGCAAGATGCCTGGCCTGTGGAGGTGCAGTGGGTGAAGCGTCAAACTAGAACGCTGAGGTCGCTGGTTCACCACCCCGGGTTTGCACATACGGGAAGCAACCAAGAGTTGGTGCTTCCTGCTCCTTCTCCCTCATTTCTCTCTCTCTTTTCTCTCTAAAATGAAGAAATAAAATCTTTAAAGAAGAGAAAACCCAACTGCATGGAAAGAAAATGTGTAAGAGGCTGTCTGTTCAGTGGAGATTGAAAATTGAGATGCTTTATTCCCTTAAAAATATGGTAAAGCTGATGCTGGTCACTGGAGAATGTTTCCCCGTTGTTGACTTTTACTTTTAACTAGAATCTCCTGGGAAACAGGGACTGTGTCCAATGCCCTTAGTTCATTTTGTCCCAAGAGACTGTCTAGCATTTTGGTCCCATGTGAAGCACTTCGTTGTGCTTTGGGGTGAGGAGTAAGTGATCTGGGCATGCTCAGTTCAGAAAGGGCTGCTTAGAATTCTGGTACATGTAAAATGAGAGCAAACAGTAATCAGGGAAGGGAATTATCAAAGGGATATGTGGTCTATATTTCTAAAGAATTTGACAGGGGATGCTCCCTCATAAATCTACCAAATAATGCTACACCAATGACAATGTATGTATATAGTTTCCAAGTTTATTTCCTCCTACCTTCTGGTGAAGCCTATGGCCACATTACAAACACCTGCTAAGGGTTTATTACATCATGATAGAGAGATGCAGTCTGTCTTTATGCACACAAGGGTATGTTGATTTATATCAATTCACTGTGGTGTTGGCACACTGTCTAGTGAATATTAACTCTACTTCATTACTTCTGTTACTACAGTATTTTCCTTAAATAGCTCCAAGGTAATCCGATCAGTGTGAAGATGTAGAACTGGCAACATTGTGCCTGAGAAGCTGCAGTGCCCATGGTGTTTTGTGTTCATCAACGGTCACACACACTTAAGGAGGGCCTCGTCCCTAGGGCTGTCTCCATTTCCCAGAGGTCTCCCTGACAAGAAATCGGTGGGTAACTCCATTTAAAGTGGAGTTTCTCTGTCCTGGCTGCACACTGGAATTACCTGGGAGTTCTGGAAAGTAAATGTGAGAACCACCTGAGCCCAATTATGTCAGAACCTCTGGGGGCTGGGACCTAGGCACCCCTAATTTTAGAATTTCCCTAGGTGATTCTAGCTTGCAGACAGAATTGAGGATCATGGATTAAGGTTCTGAGGAAGATTAAGGTCCTTTGGCTGTATTTTGAAGAGTAAAATTTGCAGGGACATAGTACTCTTTTGTGTCAAAACTTTTATTTTATTTAGAAAGCAGTTACCACCATTGTTGTTGCTGGTCCCATTATTACAGGTTGGTTAAGGGACACTTTACTATGTCACTCTCCATTCAAACTCATAAAACTTTGCTTACTATATTGTTGTTAATAATAAAAATAGAAAAAGAATCATACTATCAGATTAAATAAATATGGGATAGCCCCAAAGTGGAATATTATAAGATATTAAAAGCAATTAGGCGGAGTGACGTCAGAGAAATGGCACCATGAAGAGTGCTCCCGATACCTCTCCCTGAAACTTCAACAAATTCAACAACTAGAGACAGAAAAACAATCTCAGGAGCATCTGAAATACACATACATCAAACAAAGGTACAATTGGGAAAAAAGGTGGCTGGATATATAATCTACTCTGAAGGAAATAAGACAGAGAACGAAATATTCCGCTTTCCTCAATGACCTGAGCAAGGGCTGCTTTCATTTGAAACTGAGGGAAAGTGAGGGTTGGGGGCACAGAAAAAGCTGGGCTAGGGCAGAGACATTCGTGCCAAGGAGAATTGTGCCTGTAGCTCAGCCCATGCAGAGCTAAGGCCAGCAGCAGAAGCAGGCAAGAAGTTGCCGTGTTTACTCCTGGTATTCCGGTGGGTGAGCATGGGCAGTGTGCAAGTGGATCCACCTGGCACTTTGGGTGTGGGTATCCGTGTTCCCAAATGGAGGGGCTAGGTCAAAGACTGTCAGTAGTGACCCTCTGTGTGGGCTGTGACCAGAGTTTCTGGATAATCCTGGTTTCTCAAACAATAGCACATGGGAAGTGCATGAAAGCCATCTTCCCTACACCTGGACCTGTCTGGGCACAATGCTTTCACTAACCATACAGGCTAACAAAGCACACTCCTGGAAAAGAGAACTGCGGAAGTGGTGGGGGGAAGGGCGTGCAGGTAGCTTGCAGACAGCCTCTGGAGGGCAGACCTGCAGAGTGCTGAGGCATACTAGACATGCCCTGAGGCTCATAGAAAGACACCTGAAAGGCAATCAGCTCCCAGCCCTGCCAGATTATGCTGGTGGCTCTGGCTAGTAAAGCCTTACCCAGAACCCTACAATGAGTGGAGATAGAGGGAAGATTTGGCAGCTCTTAGAGCCTCTTGCTCTCCAGGAAGTAAAAGGGGCAACTTCACAGCTGGGTCCCAGGCTGCTGGTTCTGGAAGGAGAGATTTGAGGAGAGGCTCCGGGAAAACAGACTCTCCGATTGTCGGAGCACGCAAACGCTAACAAGCCCCGCCTACCAATGGGACTGAGGCCTAGTTTACGTTATCACCATAGTGACACAACAGCAAATTTCTGCCTAAGAGTGCCACAGGGGCAGAACCTGGGGAACAGTGCCACCGGCCAAAAAGAGAGAGAAGAAAGAAAAAAGAAGATAACTTCTCAAAACCAGGAAAAATCCACAGTCTTTATAATTTTTTCCATTTTTTTCTTAAATTTTTTATCTTTTCTTTTTTCCTTCCACCTTGGTCATTTTATCCTCTTTCCATTTTATTCTTTTCTTTTCATTTTGAACATTATTACCCATAGGTGTTACATTTTCCATTCTTTTGTTTTCTATGAGTGTTACATTGCAAAAAACTTAACTCTTATTTTTTTTTCTCTCTTTCACTTTTTCTCTCATTTAAATCTCACCCACAAACAAATTATTCTATTCTGGATTCAAATTTTTTCTTTGTGGCATTTTATGTGCTTTTTACTTCACTTTTTATCTCTGAGCATTCCTCCCAACTACTGCTCTCCATTCTATAGTTTTTGTGGCACTTAATACAACAGAATTTTTGTTTTTCACTGTATTTCTTTCTCTTTTTTCTCTTTTTCTTTTCTCTCACACTATTTCTCTGATTCGACCATCATTTACAACAAATTATTTTATTCTCGATCCAAATTTATACCTTGTGCTATTTTGTGGGTTCTTGCCTCTTTGTCACTCCCTCCCAATGCAAGCCCCTCATTCTACATATTTTTGTCCCACTTAGCACAATAAAAATTTAGGTTTTCACTGCATTTTCTCAAAAAAAATTTTTTTTCAACTCTTATTAGTGTTATCAACAATACCACTCTCAAATGCCATTAAATAAAATGAAATAGAATATCATGGATACAAAAGACAGTGCTGTAGCTCAGATAGATGAGGAAAAATCTATAGAAAAATATTTCAATAGCTTAGAAACCTTGGAGTTAAATAACAGAGATTTTAAAATTGAAGTCCTAAAAATACTCAGGGATATACAAGAAAGCACAGAAAGGCAATTTAGGGAGCTCAAAAAACAATTCAATGAACAGAAAGAATATTTCACCAAGCAAATTGAAACTATGAAAACGAATCAAACAGAGATGAAAAACTCAATTCATGAACTGAAAAATGAGGTAACAAGCTTAGCCAATAGAACATGCCAGATAGAGGAGAGGATTAGTGATATATAAGACAGGCAACTAGAGGTACTACAGCAAGAAGAGGAGAGAGACTCACAAATTTTAAAAAATGAGATAACCCCACAGGAATGGTGTGACTGCATCAGAAAGAGCAACATAAGAATAATGGGTATATCAGAAGTAAAAGAGAAAGAAAATGGAATGGAGAACATGTTCAAACAATAATAGATGAGAACTTCTCAAGCTTGTGAAAAGAACTAAAGCTTCGAATTCAAGAAGCAAGCAGAACACCAAGTTATCTTAACCCTAACAAACCAATTCCAAGGCACATCATAATGAAATTGGCACAAACCAATGACAATAAAAAAATTCTCAAGGCAGCCAAAGAAAAGAAGAATACAACATATAAAGGAAAGTCCATTAGATTATCAACAGATTTCTCAGCAGAAACTCTACAAGACAGAAGTGAATGGACCCCAATATTTAAAGTTCTGAAAGAGAGGAACTTCCAACCAAGAATACTATACCCAACAAAGCTATTCAAATACGAAGGAGAAATAAAAACATTCACAGATCAAGAAAAGATGAGGGAATTTATCAACAGAAAACCCCACTTCAGGAAATACTAAAAGGGGTTTTCTGACCAGACAGAAAGAATAAAACAAAACAAAACTACAAGTAAAAGCTCCATTAAGATTGCAATAAAAACAAGATTAATCTGTGACAAAGAAACAGAAAAGGGGAGAGGACAAAGATTAACAGTAGCAAAGGAGGATGAAGTGCAGAAGCACTCATGAGATAATGTAATACAATGAATATGATGGCTACCCTTTCCATTACTTTAAGGTAGCCACCCCTGAAAAAACCACCACAGAAACACACAGCTTGAAAAAAGAAGCAACAGAAGAAATAAGTATAAATTACAACCAAACAAAAACAAATGATAGAAAAACAAAAGACAAGAATCAAACAATATACAAAACTATCAGAATGCAATATATAAAATGGCAATAGGAAACCCTCAAATGTCAATAATTACACTAAATGTAAATGGATTGAACTCACCAATAAAAAGATACAGAGTAGCAGAATAGATTAAAAAAGAAAATCCAACTGTATGCTGCATACAAGAAACACATCTAAGCTACAAGGATAAAAACAATTCAAAGTGAAAGTCTGGAAAACAATATTCCAAGCAAATAACATCCAAAGAAAAAGCAGGCATAGCAATTCTCATATTTAACAATGCTGACTACAAGACAGCAAAGGTAATCAGAGACAAAAATAGTCATTTCATAATGTTAAAGGGGGCATTGAATCAAGAAGACATAACACTTATTAATATATATGCACCAAACTAAGGAGCACCAAAATATATAAGACAGCTACTGACTGACCTATAAACAAAAACCAACAAAAATAAAATCATACTTGGAGACCTCAATATGCTGCTGATGGCTCTAGATAATTCATCCAAACAGAAATGCAATAAAGAAATATTGACCTTAAATGAAACACTAGTACAATTGGACATAATAGACATCTACAGGACATTTCATCCCAAAGTGCTAGAGTATACATTTTTCTCTACTGTACACGGAACATTCTCAAGAATTGACCATATGTTGGACCACAAAAATAACTTTAACAAATTCAGAAAGATTAAAATTATACCAAGCATATATTCTGATCATAAAGCCTTGAAACTAGAATTCAACTGCAAAAAAGAGGTAAACAAACCCACAAAAATGTGGAAACTAAACAACATACTTTTAAAAAATGAGATGGTCAAAAAAGAAATAAGCACAGAGATCAAAAGATACATACAGGCAAATGAATATAACAATACAACATATCAGAATCTCTGAGATGCAGCAAAAGCGGTAATAAGAGGGAAGTTCATATCACTTCAGGCCTATATGAGCAAACAAGAGAGAGCCCAAGTAAACCACTTAAGGAACAAGTGGTTCACATCTTAAGGAACAAGAAAAAGAAGAACAAAGAATCTAAAACCAGCAGAAGAAAGGAAATAATAAAAATCAGAACAAAAATAAACAGAATAGAGAACAGAAAAACTATAGAAAAAATTAATAAAACAAGGAGCTGGTTCTTTAAAAAGATCCACAAAACTGACAAACCCTTGGCAAGACTCACCAAGGAAAAAAGAGAAAGGACTCATATAAACAAATTCAAAATGAAAGAGGGAAATACCCAGAGATATCATAGATATAAAAAGAATTATTATAGAATACTATGAAAAACTGTATGCCACCAAATTCAACAATCTAGAAGAAATGGATAAATTTCTAGAACAATACAACCTTCCTAGACTAAATCATGAAGAAGCAGAAAGCCTCAACAGACCCATAAGCAGGGAGGAAATAGAAACAACTATTAAAAACCTCCCCAACAATAAAAGTCCAGGGCCAGACGGCTATACTAGTGAATTCTATCAAACATGAAAAGAAGACTTGGTTCCTATTTTACTCAAAGTCTTCCAAAAAATTGAAGAAGAAGCAATCCTGTCAAACACATTTTATGAGGCCAACATAACCCTCAGACCAAAAACTGGCAAGAACAACACAGAAAAAGAAAACTACAAACCAATATCTCTAATGAATACAAATGATAAAATACTAAACAAAATAATAGCAAATCTAATACAACAACACATTAAAAAATAATTCATCATTATCAAGTCGGATTCATCTCAGAATCACAAAATGGTTCAACATACATAAAACTGTTAACTTAATACACCATAGCAACAAAACAAAGAACAATAACCATATGATCCTATCAATAGATGGAGAAAAGGCATTTAATAAAATACAACATAATTTTATGTTTAAAACACTTAACAAAATGGGTATAGAAGGAAAATATCTCAACATGATAAAGGCCATCTATGATAAATCATCAGCTAACATCATATTTTTAAATTAATTTTAATGGGGTGACATTGATAAATCAGAGCACATATGTTCAGAGAAAACATCTCCAGGTTATTTTGACATTTCATTATATTGCATACCCATCACCCAAAGTCAAATTGTCTTCCATCACCTTCTATCTGGTTTTATTTGTGCCCCTCTCCTCCCCCTCAACCCCCGGTAGCCAGCATACTCTTGTCCATATCCCTGAGTCTCACTTTTAAGTCCCATCTATGTATAAAATCATATTGTTCTTAGCTTTTTTCTGATTTATTTATTTCACTCAGTTTAATGTTATCAAGGTTCATCCATGTCGTTATAATGATCCAATATCATCATTTCTTATGGCTGAGTAGTATTCCATAGTATATATGTACCAAAGCTTTTTAATCCACTCGTCTTCTGACGGAGACTTGGGCTGTTTCCAGATCTTCGCTATTCTGAACAATGCTGCCACAAACATGGGGGCGCATTTCTTCTTTTTGAACAGTGCTATGGTGTTCTTAGGGTATATTCCTAAAAGTGGGATGGCTGGTTCAAAAGGCAGTTTAATTTTTAATTTTTTGAGGAATCTCCATACTGTTTTCCACAGTGGCTGCACAAGTCTGCATTCCCACCAGCAGTGCAGGAGGGTTCCCCTTTCTTCACATCCTCGCCAGCACTTATTCTGTGTTGTTTTGTTGATGAGTGCCATTCTGACTGGTGTGAGGTGGTATCTCATTGTGGTTTTAATTTGCATTTCTCTAATTATTAGTGATGCTGAGCATTTTTTCATATGCCTATTGGCTATCTGTATGTCCTCTTTGGAGAAGTGTCTGTTCATTGCTTTTGCCCATTTTTTCATTGGATTTTTTGTCTTCCTGGTGTTGAGTTTTATAAGTTCTTTATAAATTTTGATTATTAACCCCTTATCAGATGTATTGTCAAATATGTTCTCCCATTGTATAGTTTGTCTTTTTATTCTGTTCTTATTTTCTTTAGCTGTGAAAAAATCTTTTTAGTTTGATATAGTCCATTTGATTATCCTGTTCTTTATTTCACTTGCCCGTGGAGATAAATTGGCAAATATATTGCTGCGAGAGATGTCAGAGAGCTTATTACCTATGTTTTCTTCTAAGATGCTTATGGTTTCACGGCTTACATTTAAGTGTTTTATCCATTTTGAGTTTGTTTTTGTGAATGGTGTAAATTGATGGTCTAGTTTCATTATTTTGCAGGTAGCTGTCCAGTTTTCCCAATACCATTTGTTAAGGAGGCTGTCTTTACTCCATTGTATACTCTTACCTCTTTTGTCAAATGTCAATTGTCCATAAAGATGTGGGTTTATTTCTGGGTTCTATGTTCTGTTCCATTGATCTATATACCTGTTCTTATGCCAGTACCAGGCTGTCTTGAGTACAATGGGTTTGTAGTATAACTTGATATCAGAAAGAATGATACCTCCCACTTTATTCTTCTTTTTCAAGATTGCTGAGGCTATTCGTGTTCTTTTCTGGTTCCATATAAATTTTTAGAATACATGTTCTATATCTTTGAAGTATGTCATTGGAATTTTAATTGGTATTGCATTGAATTTATAAATTGCTTGGGTAATATCGACATTTTAATGATGTTTATTCTTCCTAACCATGAGCACAGTATATACTTCTACTTGTTTGTGTCTTCCTTGATTTCTTTTATCAATGTTTTATAATTTTCCAAGTACAAGTCTTTAATCTCCTTGGTTACATTTACTCCTAGGTACTTTATTTTTTTGGTTTCAATAGTGAAGGGGCTTGTTTCCTTAATTTCTCTTTCAGACAGATTATTGTTAGTGTATAAAAAATGCCTCTGATTTCTGAGTATTAATTTTATATCCTGTCACCTTGATAAATTTATTTATCAGGTTCAGTAGTTTCTTGACTGAGACTTTAGGGTTTTTATGTACAATAACATATCACCTGCAAATAATGACAGTTTTCCTTCTTCTTTTCCAATTTGGATGCCTTTTATTTCTTCTTCTTGTCTGATTGCTGTAGCTAGGACTTCCAGAACTATGTTGAATAAGAGTGGTGAAAGCAGGCACCCCTACCTGGTTCCTGATCTTAAGGGGATTGCTTTTAGTTTTTGCCCATTGAGTATGATGTTGGCTGCGGGTTTGTCATAGATGGCCTTTATCATGTTAAGGAATGTTCCCTGTATTCCCACTTTACTGAGAGTTTTGATCATGAATGGGTGCTGGAGTTCATCAAATGCTTTATTTTCTGCATCTATTAAAGTAATCATGTGGTTTTTGTCCTTCCTTTTGTTTATGTGATGACTCACATTAATTGATTTGCGAATATTGAACCGACCTTGCCTCCCCAGAATAAATCCCACTTGATCATTATATATGATTTTATTCATATATCGCTGGATTTGGTTGGCTAATATTTTGTTGAGGATTTTAGCATCTAAATTCATCAGGGATATTGGCCTATAATTCTCTTTCTTTCTGTTGTCTTTGCCTGGTTTCAGAATCGGAATTATGCTTGCCTCATAAAAGAAGCTTGGAATTCTTTCTTCCTCTTGAATTTTTTGAAATAGCTTGAGAAGGACAGGAGTTAGTTCTTTTTTGAATTTTTGGTAGAATTCACTTGTGAAGCCATCAAGCCCTGAACTTTTCTTTGTTGGGAGTTTTTTGATAACTGTTTCTATATCATTTGTTGTAATTGGTCTGTTTAGGCTTTCTGATTCTTCCAGGTTGATTTTTGTAAGATTGTATGTTTCAAGAGTTTGTCCATTTCATCTAGGTTGTCTAGTTTTTTGGCACAGTTCTTCATAATATTTTCTTACAATATTTTGTATTCCTGTTGTGTAAGTTGTTATTTCTCCACTCTCATTTCTAATTTTATTTATTTGAGTCCTCTCTCTTTTTTTCTTGGTGAGTCTAGTTAAAGGTTTATTGATGTTGTATACCTTTTCAAAGAACCAGCTCCTGCTTTCATTGATCCTCTGTATTGTTTCTTTAATCTCTATGTCATTTATTTTCTCTCTGATCTTTATTATTTCCTTTCTTCTACTACCCCTGGGCTTTACTTGCTGTTGTTTTTCTAGTTCTTTTAAATGCAAGGTCAAGTTGCTTATTTGAGCTTTTTCTAGCTCCTTTTGATATGCTTGTAGTGCTATGAACTTCCCTCTCAGTACTGCTTTTGCTGTGTCCCATAAATTTTGAGTTGATGTATGTTCATTATCAGTCGTTTCTAGGAACCTTTTTATTTCTTCTTTGGTCTCATTGTTAACCCATTCATTATTTAATAACATGCTATTTAGTTTCCAGGTGTTTGAGTATTTTTCAATTTCTCTGTTGAGGTTGATTTCTAGTTTCATGCCATTGTGATCAGAGAAAATGCTTGATATGATTTCAATCTTCTTAAATTTGTTGAGACCACTTTTGTGTCCTAACATGTGGTCTATCCTAGAAAATGTACTATGAGCACTTGAAAAGAACATATATTCTGATGCTTTATGTTGAAATGTTCTAAAGATATCTATTAAACTGAGTTGATCTAGTGTATCCTTTAAGTTTGCTGTTTCTTTATACATTTTCTCTCTTGAGGATCTATCCATTGATGCTAGTGGGGTATTGAAATCCCCTACTATTATAGTATTGCTGTTGATCTTACCCTTTATATCCATCAAAGTCTGCTTTATATATTTCAGTGCTCCTATGTTCGGTGCATAGATATTTATAATGGTTATATCTTCCTTTTTAATTGCTCCCTTTATCATTATGTAGTGTCCTTCTTTATTTCTTACTATAGCCTTTGTTTTAAAGTTCATTTTGTCAGATATAAGTATTGCTACTCTGGCTTTTTTTTCATTTCCATTTGCATGAAATATATTTTTCCATTCTTTTAGCTTCAGTCTATATGCATCTTTTGTTTTAAGGTGTGTCTCTTGTAGACAGCATATGTATGGGTCCTGTTTTCTTATCCATGCAGCTACGCAATGTCTTTTGATTGGATCATTTAATCCATTTACATTTAAGGTTATTATTGAAATGTAGTTGTTTATGGCCATATCATTCTGGAAATCTGTATTCCTCTTTCGCTATATTCTTTTCCCCCTTTGATCTGTTCACAATAGGCCCCTTAGCATCTCTTGCAGTATTGGTTTGGTTTTAATGAATTTGAGTTTATTTTATTGTCTGGGAAACTCTTTATTTCTCCTTCAATTTTAAACATTAGCCTTGCTGGAAAGAGTAGCCTTGGTTGTAGGTTCTTGTTCTGCATTTCTTTAGATATTTCTTTCCATTCCCTTCTGTTCTCAAGTGTTTTTGTTGAGAAGTCAGATGTCATCCTTATGATGGCTCCTTTGTAGGTGATAGTGTTTTTTCCTAGCAGCTTTTTAATATTTTCTCTTTATCACTTAGCTTTGGTATTTTAATTATGATGCGTCTTGGTGTAAATTTCTTTGGGTTTCTGTTTAATGAAGTTCTCTGTGCTTCTTCAACGTGTGAAACGTTTTCCAGCCTTAATTTAGGGATGTTTTCAGCTATGATTTGATTGAATAAAGTTTCTATCCCTTGTTCTTTTTCTTCTTCTTCAGGAAACCCTATGATGTGGATGTTATTTCTCTTCATGTTGTCTCAGAGCTCCCTTAGAATTTCCTAAGACTTTTTAAGTCTCTACTTTTTTCTGTTCTGCTTCTGTTTCTTTGTTTATTGTGTCCTCTAACTCGCTGATTCAATCCTCAGCTCCATCCATCTTGCTTTTAGTTCCTTCCATTGTGTTCTTCAGTTCTTACTTTGTATTTGTCATTTCTGTCTGATTCTTTTTTATTATTTCAATTTCCTTTTTTATGCTTGCTATCTATTTAGGTGTTCATAATTACCATCCATTGTTGTTCTATACTCTTTGAACATCCTAACTATCATTATTTTAAACTCTGCATCAGGTAGTTTGGTTATATCTGATTCATTCAGGTCCTTCTCTGGGGATTTCTCTTGATTCATTTAGGTTGCATTTCTCTGCCTAACCATTTTGTCTGTGTATAAGTTGGGTTTGGCTACTGGAGTCCAATGGGTGTTGCCTCTGTGTTCCCTAGGTTTGGTCTGTCTGCAGGCCCGCCATCCCCTCTGCCGCTGCCTAGGGCATGTGTGTATGGGTGTTGCTGGTGCCAGCTCGCTGCAGCTGTTGTTGTGGTTTCTGCCTTGCCTCCACGGGAGGGGCTGTTTTCTGCTGCCGGCTCTATAAGTTTCAGCTTGCCTCGGACTTCACCCCGCCCCCACGGGTGGGGTTGCATGTCGTCATGGGCCACAAGCCTCGGCACCAAGGGTAGGGGTGAGCACCTTTGCTCAACTGGGGGTCTCTGCCTGCTCCTGGGCTTCTGCTGTGCCCCCTCGGTCAGAGCCTGCTCACGCGTCAGGCCACAAGCCTTGTCTCCTTGGACGGGTGGGGCTGTGGGCGCATGCTCAGCTGCAGACCTCTGGCTTTTCCTGAGCTTTTGTCCCACCCCACGGCAAAGCCGGTTCCTACAGGGCCACAAGTCTAGGAGGCCAGGTGAGGCTGTGCACCTGCATGCCTTTGCTCGGCAGCAGATCTCTGTCTGTTTCTAGGCTCCAGCTTTTCCCCCGCTGGTGGGGTTGCAGGCAGGCCTGCAGCCGCTTGACCACTTTCTTGTGTCCCCTCCACCCCCGCTGGGCTAGACTGAGGTCATGCTGACTGGCCCGGCTTCCGTCCCCACCAGGAGTTGTGCTTCTGTGTCCACCACCACCAGCTCTCCAGCAAACCCTCAGCAGTATGGGTGGGGGTGCTGCAGGTCAGACCCTAACACTCCATATTGTAGTCCTAAAAGCTATCTCTTTCTTTTTTTTTTTTTTTAATTCTTTTTTTAAAATTCTTTTTAGAGAGGAGACACAGAGTGAGAGAGATAGAGAAAGAGAGAAAGTGGGGAGGAGCTGGAAGCATCAACTTCCATATGTGCCTTGACCAGACCAGTGCAGGGTTTTGAACTGGTGACCTCAGTGTTCCCAGGTCGACACTTTATCCACTGCACCACCACAGGTCAGGCAAAGCTATCTCTTTCTAAGTGGCTGTGCTCTAAATGCCATGGGGAAGCTTGTTTGGCTGGTGTCCTGTTTCCCTTTGCTGGTATTGCTGGTTCCAGGGGGAATATTTGCTTCAGATTTGGGTAGTGACTCAGCCCAGGGGTTAGGGTGGCTGTCCCTCAAAGTGTTTCTCCCTGTGCCTTCAGTCCACACTCTCTTCCCACTGCTATGGTCCTGTCCTCTCTCCCCATCCCCTGTAGCCCCAGGTGAGTGGTTGTGAGAGAGGTTTTCTGTCCCTTTAAGAAGAATCCTGGGCCTGAGAAAACTCTTCCTCACAAACAGTATCCTAACTTGTTTCCATATGCTTCTTCTACGCTCTGGTGCTGCAGGCTGGGCTTTGTTCCTGGGGCCCAGGTCCCTCCACTCTCCACTAAACTCTCTTCCCAACACACAAGTTTCTCTGGGCTTCTGTTGGCTCCGGGGAGCTGGGAAGCCCTTTTCATGTTTTTGCTTTTTGTACCAGTCTCAATGTGGCTTCTTCAGTGTTCCTTGGTTGAAGAGTACTCTTAGTTTAGTTCAAAGTTGGTTTATCCAGATGATGGTTCTTAAAATTAAGTTATAATCCACTTTGGTTCTGGGAATTGGAAGTTGGTACGTCCACCTACTCTATTGCCATCTTGCTGCCCTAGCTAGCATCATATTAAATGGCATAAAGCAGAGCATTTTTCCCTTAAAATCAGGAACAAGACAAGGTTGTCCACTCTCTCTACTCTTATTCAACATAGTGCTGGAAGTTCTAGCCAGAGTAATCAGACAAGAGAAAAAAATAAAAGGCATTCATATTGTTTAAGAAAAAGTAAAGGTTTCACGTTTTGCAGATGATATTGAAAACCCCAAAGACTCCACAGAAAGACTACTAGAAACAATAAACCAATATAGTAAGGTCGCAGGATACAAAATTAATATACAAAAGTCCATTGCCTTCCTATATGCCAACAATGAAACATCAGAAAATAAACTAAAAAAAAAACAATCCCCTTCATGGTTGCAACAACAACAACAAAAATACCTAGGAATAAACATAACAAAGAATGTAAAGGATCTATATAATGAAAATTACAAAGCATTGTTAAGGGAAATCAAAAAACATATAATGAAATGGAAAAATATTCCTTGTTCTTGGACAGGAAGAATAAATATAGTCAAAATGACTATATTACCCAAAGCGATATACAAATTTAATGCAATTCTCATCAAAATTCCAATGTCAGTTTTTAAAGAAACGGAACAAAAGATCATCAGGTTTATATGGAACTATAAAAATACCTGAATAGCCAGAGCAATCCTAAGAAAAAGCACAAAGCTGGGGGCATTACAATACCTGATTTCAAATTATATTATAGAGCCATGATAATCAAAACAGCATGGTATTGGCAAAAAAATAGACACAAAGACCAATGGAACAGAATAGGAAGCCCAGAAATAAAACCACATGTATATGGTCAAATAATTTTTGATAAAGGGGCCAATAACACACAATGGATAAAAGAAAGCCTCTTCAACAAATGGTGTTAAAAAACTGGAAAACCACATGCAAAAGAATGAAACTCGACTACAGTTTGTCCCCTTGTACTAAAATTAATTCAAAATGGATCAAAGACCTAAATATAAGACCTGAAACAATAAAGTACATAGAAGAAAACATAGGTTACTAAACTCATGGACCTTGGTTACAAAGAGCACTTTATGAATTTGACTCCAAAGGCAAGGGAAGTGAAGGCAAAGATAAATGAATGGGACTGCATCAGACTAAGAAGCTTTTGCACAGCAAGAGAAACAGACAACAGAACAAACAGACAGCCAACTAAATGGGAGATGATATTTTCAAACAACAGCACAGATAAGGGCCTCATATCCAAAATATACAAGGAACTCATAAAACTCAACAACAAACAAACAAACAATCCAATAAAATATGGGAATAGGACATGAACAGACACTTCTCCCAGGAAGAAATACAAATTGCAAATCAAAACTACAATGAGATACCACCTCATACCTCTTAGATTAGCTATTATCACCAAGACAGGTAATCACAAATGTTGGAGAGGCTGTGAAGAAAGAGGAACCCTCATCCACTGTTGGTGGGAATGTAAAGTAGTACAACCATTATGGAAGAAAATATGGTGGTTCCTCAAAAATTTAAAAATAGAGCTACCATATGACCCAGCAATCCCTCTATTGGGTATATACCCCCCAAACTCATAAACACTGGTTCGTAAAGACACATGCAGCCCCATGTTCATTGCAGCATTGTTCACAGTGGCCAAGTCATGGAAACAACCAAAAAGCCCTTCAATAGATGACTGGATAAAGAAGATGTGGTACATATATACTATGGAATACTACTCAGCTGTAAGAAATGATGACATCGAGTCATTTACAACAACATGGGTAGACCTTGATAACATTAAACTGAGTGAAATAAGTAAATCAGAAAAAACTAAGAACTATGTAGTTCCATACATAGGTGGGACATAAAAATGAGACTCAGAATCATGGACAAGAATGTGGTGGTTACTGGGGTGTGTGTGTGGGGGGGAGGGGTACAAAGAAAACCAGATAGAAGGTGATGGAAGACTATATGACTTTGGGTGATGGGTATGCAACATAATCAAATATCAAAATGACCTGGAGATGTTTTCTCTGAACCTATGTAGCCTGATTGATTAATGTCACCCCATTAAAATTAATATTAAAAAAAGCAATTAGGCAAATTGTTTATTTACATCAATCTATTTCATAACTACTTTTAGAGAAGCCCATGTCAGCTAAATATTATTCTAGGCTCTGGGAGCACAGCAGGAGACAAGAAAGAGGCAGTAACACTTTAAAAAGTTTCAGTTTTAAAAATTTAAAAATAGCATGCATATTATGGTTCTACTTTTGTAACATATAAATGTGAATTTTGTAGTATAAACTATGAAAGATATACACTAAAATGCTAATTAAGATAATTGTCTCTGTGTGATAAAATAGACAATTTTAATATTTTAGATTTTTTCTATGCCAGGCATTTATTACTTCTCTAATTTTATGTATACTATATAAGTAAATAGTCTATTCAGTTTCTTAAATGACCCACAACTCAAATGGGATTATGTTAAGTGACTTATTATATAGCAGAACATGTCTAATTCTCATAGGAGCAGAGAGACACCATGACTGGGCTGCAACGTCATCTAGAGGCTACAAAACTGCAGTACCTCTTTAAACTTGTGGCAATGAAAGCCTGACTACTGAGGGTTAAAGGGTATTAAATAATAATTATAGGCCCTGGCCAGATGGTTCAGTGGTAGAGCATCACCCCAATGTGTGGAGGTCCCGGGTTTGATTCCCGGTCAGAGCACACAGGAGAGGCGTCCATTTGCTTCTCCACCCCTCCCCCTCTCACTTCTCCCTCTCTTTGTCTCTATCTCTCTTCCCTTCCTGCAACTATGGGTTGATTGGAGCAAGTTGGCCCTAGGCGCTGAGGATGGCTCTATGGAGTCCTCCTCAGGTATGGAGAAGAGTTCGGTTGCTGAGTAACAAAGCAATGCCCCAGATGGGCAGAGCATTGCCCCCTAGTGGGCTTGCATGGTGGACCCCAGTTGGGGCACATGTGGGAGTCTGTCTCTGCCTTCCTGCCTCTCATTGAATGATAATAATAATAATAATGATAATAATGATAATAATAATAATAGGTTTTGTCGTTTTTTACTTCTATCACTTTGTTTTTCTGGGCAAGTGCCTGAGATAATTAGAGGATCCAAGAGTGCTTGTGAGTAAATGAGAATGATTGCAGAGCAGGTTACCTGAGCTTAATCATTCATTTGCAATGCAAGAAGTAGCCACAAGATGGCGATAACGCCTAAAAAGTGATAGTGAAGGGTTTTCAATAAAAATTCCACAGGTTTCTGCGGAAGATGTATTCCCCTGCAAATTGCCATTAATGTGAGCTAATTGAGAGCACACATTAGCGTCGGCCTGGGGAGTCAGTCTTCCTTCTCTGAGCTCCGCAGAGGGATCAGCTGACCCTCAGTGAATGGATGCAAGGGTACTTGAATCCTTTCTCTCTCTCTCTCTCAAACGACAGGGCCGTTTTGCAGATTCCGTGACTCCTGACTTGGAAAAGGGTTTTAGCCTTGAGCGAGCGCCCTATCTCTGAGGGAGAAGTGGTATTTGCAGTAATCGTGGAAGGAAAATAAAAAGTGAAAGCAAATGGTTTCTTTGTCTTTGGTAAGTCTGAGGGCTCGAAAGGAGGGGCTCACAGGTTGGTTGAAAGCTACTGGTGTCATTTCACAAGCTGCAGAGGCAGAGAGGACAGAGGGTCACAAAACACAAGTTTTAAAACTCATGTACAGTTGACCCTTGAACAGCACAGGTATGAACTGTGTGAATCCGCTTATACACAGATTTTTTCAATGAATATATTGGAGCTATTTTTCTTATTTTTGAGATTTGTGACAATTGGAAAAGACTCACAACTACATAGCCTAGAAATTAAAAAAAAATAAACGAAGAAAATGTAAGGTATGTCATAAATAACAGAATATAATACATATAACATACAAAATATGTGTTAATTCATTGTTTATGTCACAGGCAAAGCTTCCAGTCAACAGTAGGCTATTAATTAGTACTCAAGTTTTTTTGGGGGAGTCAAAATTATACATGCATTTTCAGCCGTGCAGAAGGTTAGTTCCCCTAACTCCTGATTTGTACAAGGGTCAACTGTACGTAACAATAAAGAGATCTCGGGACCATCTCGCATATTATCTGGAACCTGTCAGGGTTTAGCTAGCCCATTAGCTTATGATTTATTTAGCTACTTACTAACTTTTCAGCCATGCTGTTATTACCCAGGTAACAATTCCTGTAGGGAATCTGGAGAGAGGTAGGGAGAGTAGGAGACCCTTAAAGCAGCAACTTTCTACTGTGGACAAATACGAGTTTATTCACAGATAATAGCACAGTCTCGCCCCTTTACCTCTACTTGGGATTCCAGTCTCCCAGTCTACACTGTGTCTGTGTAGCTGATGGGAAGAGCGTGGACTCCGCTGTCAGACAGCAAGTCTGGCTTTGGCTCTGCACTCGCCTGGCCATGTGATCCTTTTGACCTCTCCGAGGCTTACAGAAGGAGTCAGGAAATTTTTTCTTTTTCCCCAGAGAGAGAGAGAGAGTCAGAGAGAGGGATAGATAGGGACAGACAGACAGGAACGGAGAGAGGTGAGAAGCATCAATCATCAGTTTTTCGTTGTGGCACTTTAGTTGTTCATTGATTGCTTTTTCATATGTGCCTTGACTGTGGGGCTACAGCAGACTGAGTAACCCCTTGCTCAAGCCAGCGACCTTGGGTCCAAGCTGGTGAGCTTTGCTCAAATCAGATGAACCCGCGCTCAAGCTGGTGACCTCGGGGTCTCAAACCTGGGTTCTTCGCATCCCAGTCCAACGCTCTATCCACTGTACCACCTCCTGGTCAGGCCAAGGAATTGTTTTTGAAGAGCCCAGCATAGCCCAGCACATAGTAGGGCTGGAATAATGGGATTTTCCTTCCTTTCTAGTATGGTTTTCAGCCACCTTAGTGGCCAAAGAATTTTTCCGGGGCCAGCTTTGTACAGGCGTGCCTCAGATATACTGTGGGTTAGGTTCCAGACCACCACAGTGAAGCAAGTATCACCATCAAGTGAGCTGTAACCTTTCTGCAGTGAAGTACAACAAAGTGAAGTGCTGTAAGACGAGCTATTCCTGTACTGTCAATACTCCATACTCTTTCTCGCCCTCTTCCACCTCGTTACCTTTACCTCCCTTCTTCACCTTAAGAAAGCCCAGTATTATTTCAAAGCCTGGTCAGATAGGCCTGCTTCTTCCTCGAGCCCCATTCCCCACTTGTGAACAGCCTTCTAATGAACCCTATTTTCTGCTACTGGCATCACGCATAGCACCTGTAGAACCTGTCCCACTCAGGAAGGGTGGGCGCCATGTTTCCCATTGTCTGTTACCCCTCATTATGTATTCCTTGAGAATAGAGATAAAAAGAGTGTCTTGCAGGACCTCACATCTCTCTGAGTCAGTGAGAGGATGAACTTTGGTTCTCATACTCTTCTGTCTGCAGGGAACAGGACTTTTGTGTCTAGAAATGGGTCTAGGCCCTGGCTGGCTGGCTCAGTGGATAGTGTCGGCCAGGCGTAAGGACGTCCTGGGTCCAATTCCCAGTCAGGGCACACAGGAGAAATGACCATCTGCTTCTCTTCCCCTCCCTCTCCCCCTTCTCTCCGTCTTTCCCTCTCACAGCCAGTAGCTCAGTTGGTCCAACCATCGGCCCCAGACAAGGCTTGTTGGATGGATCCTGGTCTGGGTGCGTGCAGGAGTCTGTCTCTCTCTATCTCTTCTCCTCTCACTTAAAATAAAAAGTTTCTACGTCAGTAGCTGCCATTGCTTATGCTACATCTACCAATAGCTCAAGTGAAGTAAGAGAAAATAAAACATTTCAACAGGCCACATAGTTTTAACCAAACTGGATCCCATACTTGAAGATTTTGCAGCTAGTCCAAAAAAAAAAAGCCTGTATTATAAATTCACATGGGCGTGTGTTTTACCATTTCCCTCTGATAGGCCAGAGGCAGTTCTATCCTAATTTGATCTAGGTCTGAAGGGCCACTGTCCAGGCAAGAGAAGTTGTGCATGTGCAGTGTACTATTTGCATAAGATGAAACCTGCATGAAATGCATTAAACCTTCTTCTTCTTCTTTTTTTTTTTTTACAGGGACAGAGAGAGATCAGAGAGAGGTATAGATAGGGACAGACAGACAGGAACGGAGAGAGATGAGAACCATCAATCATCAGTTTTTCGTTGTGACACCTTAGTTGTTCATTGATTGCTTTCTCACATGTGCCTTGACCTCGGGCCTTCAGCAGACTGAGCCACCCCTTGCTGGAGCCAGCGACCTTGGGTCCAAGCTGGCGAGCTTTTGCTCAAGCCAGATGGGCCTGCGCTCAAGCTGGCGACGTTGGGGTCTCGAACCTGGGTCCCCCGCATCCTAGTGCGATGCTCTATCCACTGCGCCACTGCCTGGTCAGGCGAAATGCATTAAATCTTAAATGAGTTGGACACTGTCCTGGGATTTTCAGATTTTACCAAAAGTACAATTTTCTCTAATGCACCTTTTTGGCAAAGACTACCAACTTTGACAAAAAAGTTAAACTGAGTGAAACTTCTTGCCTGCTCATGACATTAGATCTGGCAACACAAGAGGGGCTCAATTTTTCAGTTCTTTCTTAGGTCAGTTGAGGGTTCGTGGGGAGCACTGCATTGCTCATTCACTCAATATGCACCCTTAGCATGCTCTTTTAATAAGCAGGAGCTTCAGAGGGAAAATGTCTCTCTCATAGAGACTACATTTCCCTGAGAGTGATTGTTGGAAAAGCTAATAGAAGTGGTACTTGTATTATCTCATTCAATCTTTCCAAGAACCCTATAAAATAGGTCCTATTATTATGCCCATTGTACAGATGAAGAAAATGAGGCTTGGGAAGTTTAAATGTCTTGCTGAGAGTTACATGGCCAGCAGGTGGATGAAATTCAAGTCTTTTATTTCAGTCAACTGTTATGTGCAAAACATTTTAAGACTTAGTAAAACTAGGTCCTTTTCAGTTAATTTTTCACAATCTAATCAAAGGTACATTGTCGTTTATAAAATACAGACTCTGACAAATGCTGCCAACATGGGGCACAAGCACTAATAGAAGCACCAAGCATTCTGGAATTTTGCAAGGATTGTGATGGCTTTGACAGCTGTGTAAGTTAGGCCATTTTTAAAAAAGGAGTTATTAGAGTAGGCACTGAAGGGACCACACATCAGATGGCTCTGATTTAGGTAGCATCCTCACATTTCAGTTCTTTCTTTCCTTCTAATAAAATGCATGTATTTCCCAAAGTATGTAATGACAGCATCATTTTTGTAATAGTCAAAGTGTTAGAAAGGTCTCTATTTGGCATTCAAATCACATTTGAATAACCTGGTAGAAAGAGTGTAGCTAAAAAGATTAGAGTTAAGATATGAATTGAATTATGAGGGACATTACAGCTACCCACTTGAGCTCAACGGCATGATCTATAGAATGAGGAGAGTAACACCTAATTTTTTGTATCAATCACATAACGTTTCATGATGTTGTTGAAAAATGCTGTTTTCCTTCCAGGGGAAACTGATGCCACTTTGAAAATAGTTTCTTCCTCCAACATGATGACGCATATTAGAATAGTTAAAGTGCAAATTAATTTTTTACAATTTTTTGTTTGAAAAGCAAGTGAAATGATAAAGAGAGTAATTAGTAATCTAAAATTTTTATTTACACGTTTTTATTTCAAGGAATGAAGATAGGGATTTACTTCACCATTCAAAAAATTGATCAGCTACTGTGCCTGTCATGATTGTCGGCTTTTGGGATACATCAGGGAGCAAGAGAGACAAAGACAGCTAGTCCCATCCAGCTTAAGGAAGAGAGAAGACAGGCATTAAACAGTAAATACAACCAGCAAGTTATTAAGAAGGGTAAATGATGATAACGTGCTATTGAAAAAAGAAGCAGGGGGGGAGGACCCAAAGGGGTGGGGCAATGGTCCGAGCACAGTGGTGACCCTCGTTTGCCTCCTGGGGAAGGTGAGATGTGAATCAGTGAGGGGACTGACCGAGCAGATACCGGGGAAGATCACTCCAGGCAAACAGAAGAGGAGCACCTGGAGCAAAGGCCCTGCACCGGAACATACTTGTTTCTGGGAAAGGAGGCCAAGGAGGCTGGAGCAGGATGAGTAGGAAAGAGGGAGAAGGAAATGGGGGTGTCAGGGCCTAGAGCAGGTAGGACCTTGAGAATGGTTGGAGGGAGTTGGCTTATGTTCTGAATGAAGTGGGGGCCATTTCAGGGTTTGGAACAGCAGTGGCTCATGATCTGACTTCTGATTTCAAAGGCTCCCCCTGGCGGCAGTGCTGAGAACTACAGGGCAGCAGAACATAGGGGAGGGAGGCCTGTCCCGGGAACTTGCAGGAATTCAGGCGCTCAGAGGGTGCTAGCACCAGGTGCTAGCAGTGAAGCCCAAGAAACCAGTAAGATGAACTGGACAGGTGGGACTACGTGTTTGTAAGCTTGGTAGCTTGATTTTAATCAAGTTCTGTCGCTTTGGGGATAGTTTAAAAAAATAAAAAAGAAAGAAAATTGAACCACAGATTTTTGCTGTAATCAGATTTCAAATCTGTCTTTCAGACATCTCATTTATTAAATAAACGAGTCTATGAAAACAAATGCTTTAAATGCATCTACCTGGCGATGCATAACACTGGAACACTGGGGAAAAGAGCTGTTTAGCACATCAGTACTTCTTTCTTGCTGCCATCTGCTCCCAAATGTCACAGAAATGTGAGAGAAGGCTGACAAAATCACTCCAGTTCCCTTCCAGGCCTCCAAGCTCAAGATGGAAGGGTGTTAGAAGTCTGGTGTCAGATTAGCATACTGTGGGGCAGCTGTGTTAGGCTTGCTCGTGGGTTTACCAGCTGCAAGCTCTTTGCCTGATTGGTGCGTGAGCACGTGGCAGAGGCAAGTGTGCACAGCCTATGTGAGGCTGTGGTTGTTTGTGCTTGAGAGGGGTGAGAGATGGAGGATTGTGGATGCATGGATTGTCTCCCTGCCACTGTGAGAGGCCATTCCTGCTGTTTGCCTGAGAGGCAGTTTCCCCTGTCTGTGCGCTTGTCCGCTGTAGTGAGGCTTTATTAAGCGGAATGGCCCAATGTTTTCTGGCTCCACAGTTCCTCTACCGTCTGCCCGAATCCAATGTGGAGCTGCCTGGCCTCGGCCACCGGCATTACACATATGTTCTCAAGTATCATGTTCTACTGACATTTCTAATTCTCCCAGCATGCTGTGACTAGCACATGTTGGATCATTATATATCTTGGAAATGGATAGAGATAAAAATATAGATACAGCTTCATCCAGCCAGCAAAGCAGGCTTATTGAAGGTCTTGGAATTCAGTAAATGTTAGCTTTCCTTCCCCATCCCTTTGCCGGCAGAGTTGATTTTGAACTTGATGTTGGGACCCACTTTGGACAATGAATTGTGCTGAGTCTAACATACACCACATGGAGGCAGAACTTTAAGAGGCATTGTATGTTTGCACAAGTTCTTCACTCTCACAAGACCAGCATGTTCCAGACACCTTCCACATGGGTTCGGAAACCAGACCCACAGGTGATAAGAGGCCATATGTACCATGAGTGAGAAATAATCTTGTGAGCCACTGAGATTTTTGGAATTGTTGTTACTGCAGCAAAGCTGACTAGTAGAAAATCATTCTGGATGGGTGCATTTTCCAGATTGCTAAAGGGTTTATTTCTTAGATGCAAATGTAAATTAAAAACACACTCTTTATTTACCAAAAATATGTTAATATATGGCCTTTAAAAAGACTTAAATGGCTAAGTAAAATAGAACTCCTTTTGGATTTTAGTTTTTTAAAAATTATAATTATAAAATGCTAACCTAAATATACTTTATTAAAATTTAGATTTCTGTTTAAAACTTCTCTGTGAAATGACATGCATCTTGAGGTTAGTAATGGTGTTATACCCATTTCTGTATCCCCAGCACCTAGAATAATGCCTGGCACACACTGGACTCAAAGAATGTTTCTGAAAGCATGTGGCAAAGAAACACAAGACTTACAACAAAGTGCTGACATCACGCTCTCAGTGCTGGAGAATTTCTGCTTTGGGGACTGAAAAGCTGACATCCCATGCATGGGCACTGAGGCTGACAAGGGTCCGTGATGAGGTGGCGGAGGGAGATTATGATGCTCAGCTTTGCTGGTGGGTTTTGAGTTAGCCTGGAAGGTTGGGGAAATGAAGAGCAGAAGCATGCGAGGTACATTCCATAGTTCTAAGAACTCAAGGAAAACTCTAATGTTTTATGAGTTATAACGTTAAACCTCCCCTTCACTGTCATCAGGCACAGGACATTCTAGCACCCCCCTCTTCTTCCTGTTGGGGAAGTTCAGAGGAGCAGAGAAGTCCAAGAGGAGGAAGACAGGTGGAGTTGAATTTGGGGAGCTCAGGAGGGATCTTGACTTTCCAAACTTGGGAGGGACTGGCTAACCTACAGGATAAAGAGGCCCCTGAAGAGGTCAAATGAGTGAAGCAGCACATAGCAGACTAGGAAAGCCTTCAGCTCAAAAAGAGAAGTAGGAGGGGGAGGAGCCCTCTTCTCACATGAAACTGCACCCTGCTCTGAAGCCAACTATGTCTCCACTTTGGTTGGGAGCCCATGCTTGGAACCAAACTTTTTTGCCCCATGATCTCTCCCTCTACTGTTTTTAATTTTATTTTTTTCTGAAGTGAAAAGCAGGGAGGCAGAGAGACAGACTCCCACATGTACCCAACAGCGATCCACCCAGCAAGCCCACTAGGGGCAATGCTCTGCCCACCTGGGGTGTTGTTTCATTGCAACTGAAGCCATTCTAGCACCTGAGGTGGAGGTCATGGAGCCATCCTCAGTGCCCGGGCCAACTTTGCTGCAATGGAGCCCTGGCTGTGGGAGGAGAAGAGAGATACAGAGAGAAAAGAGAGGGGGAAGTGTGGAGAAGCAGATGGGCACTTCTCCTGTGTGCCCTGGCTGGGAATTGAACCCAGGACTTCCACACACCAGGCTGACGCTCTACCACTGAGCCAACCAGCCAGGATATCTATTGTTTTTTTGAATGGGGCAGCTAAAGCATTGTTGGTCTACATTCCTTAAGTTTTCACCTGCCTCAGAATCATGACAGTCCAAAAAGAAAGGCAAGCACCAGGCACAAATAATGAATCATTATTTCATTCTCCCCTTTCTGAATCATTGTGCCCCCCTACCCACCCACATTGTGAGCCTTTAACTGGTTTCTCTCAGTGGGCTCTTTGTTTGGTTCTATGTTGTTTGGGGTCTGTCCTAGTGACTGGAGCCCTACATTGTCTGTGAAGCTAGGATTATCTTTAAAGCTAGGATTTTGGTTCACTTATCAAGCCTAGCTAGCCATCTTTTTCTGCATCTCCTTGCTTCCTTAGCTAATGTGCAAATAGCGAATGCAGCAGTTGAGAGCTGAAATTCAGCTGCTCCTTTGGTTGCATGGCTTTAAGGAAGTTACCTAATCTCTCTACTTCCCTCTAGTTACTCATCTGTAGAATGGGCATAATACGACTTCTCTGAAGAGTTGGTTTGAACATTTAATATAAGAATGTATTTAAAGTGGTTTGTGCCAACATGCATTCAATGAGAATGTTTATAACAGAAGCCATTATTGAGACACTTATCTCTAATATGGGAATTCCTAGTATTGAGAATGACCAGTTAACTTGCAAAATTTCCCCTTCATTTTCAGGAGTGTGTAAGTCTATGACATTTGGATGTGCTTTTAAATCTGCATCTTAGCAATAAGACAAAATATTAATGTGAGAATATACGTTCTTGTGGTTTGTTTTACCACTATACAACAATAAGACAGTGTCTTAAGGTCAGAGTGGAATCAGAACTCTTTTCCATTTCAGTAAGCTCCCTGGGCAGGGTTTTAAATGGTGAATGGTGTTTCCAGACCCTATTCCCTGTGTCCCTATCATCAAAAGAGAGCCTGCCTTGTTTCCCACATTATAATGATGTAGATAAAGAACAGTATCTCTTCTACGAATAAAGCCACACAAGTGGCTGTGTCAGTGTGATGGAAACTTTTGAACAATAATCCTCTTGGTGAAATGATTCATGAAACAAACCTTGAGGGAAAGGCAAAGAGAAACAGACAGAAAGCATATCTTTGCCATTTCTATAGCCAGACTATGATCTAAAACTTCAAAGTGAAATGAATAGGCAAAGCCTCAAATATCCTCTACCCCAGCTTACTAGAAAACCAATTTTCCAGATAATAGGAATTCTCTGATCAAAGAAATGCGGGCATTTCCCTTCAAATGAGTCAAATGAGAATTGCCTACATGAAACGCCTAAATTGATAAGTTCTTCAACATTCTGAGAGTCTGCAAGGGATTCAGACAGATGCTTGTGGGCAACCCTCGCCCATCAACTTTCTTAGCTCCCGATGGGTATGGAAAGGACACTCTGGAGCCAGAGCATGGCATGTGGCACGTTTTAACCGTGGGCTGTCTGGGCCCAGGGAGCCCTCCCGGCACTCCACTGAGCCATGTTGTCACCTTGCTCTAGTCTCAGATATAAGCAGACCTCAGCGGTGCCTTCAGCACAGCACTGGCTCCAGGTGGGTTGAAGGGAGACGTTGTTCGAATTGCCAGGCATAAGGAAGGCTTTCTGCAAGGAAGCAAACTCCTTATCATTCTTCAGGGCCTTTCTCCCTGTGACCGCTGCTTAAGTATCAAGACAACCCAGTGGCTGCTTTATCTAGCACTCCTACTGGAGTATACTAAGCCATCCTGTAATTATTTACTTATATTGACACTCCTTTTATAAAACTGAGTAACTAGAGAGCAGAGGTTTGTGTGTGTGTGCAGATAAAAACATGTATATATTCTGTATCCTGACAAGACAGTAACTGATGAGGTCAAAGACTAACACAAGTGAAAAGAGAATGACATGTAGAAGGAGAGAAGGAGAAGATGCAAAAGAAGACTGGAAACGTGAGAGAAAAAAAGAGATGTGAACACCATCATGGTAGCATGACCCCTCACCCTAGGCCCCAGCTTTATCAAACTGTCTCAGCTCTGACCCTTGCAGGTGAGAAAGGGCAGCAGGAACTAAACCTGCCCCAGAGAGCATGTTTGATTTTTCTTTTTTAATAAAAGATCTTGGCCCTGGCCAGTTGGTTCAGTGCATAGAGCATCAGCCTGGCAGGAGGACATCTTGGGTTCAATCCCTGGTCAAGGAACACATGAGAAGTGATCATATGCTTCTCTTCCCCTTCTCTCCCTCTTCCCCTCCCGCAACCAGTGGCTCAGTTGATTCGAGCATTGGCCCCAGACAGGGTTGCTGGGTATATACTGGTAGGATTCATGCGGGAGTCTATCTCACTATCTCCCCTTTATTCTGTTAGAAAAAAGAAGATCTTATACCTGTCTTTCTTTTTTAATATCTTTTTCTAAGCCTTTATTCATTTTTAGAGAAGAGAGGGGCTGAGGGAGAAGGAACAGGAAGCATCAACTCCCATACATGCCTTGACCAGGCAAGCCCAGGGTTTTGAACCGGCTACCTCAGCATTTCCAGGTTGACACTTTATTCACTGTGCCACCCCAGGTCAGGTGCCTTATACCTATTTTTAGAAAACTTACCATTCTTGGTGGTGTATCTGAGAATGCAAGCAATGAAGTGGCTCTCCTCAGGCAGGGGCCGGTCCACCAGCATGTTCCCTCTCCACTCTGATGTGTCACTTGGGGAACCTGCAAGGATCCTACTGTTGGCAGTCTCTGTGTCCTGCCTGGGGACGGCAGCATGCTGATGTTCAACCTTTGTCATCTCACGACACGCATAAACTAATTACTAAAATTCTGCGGCACAACAAAAATATATATTTCTGCAGATCTGACCAAAAAAAAATTGGTATAATTTTGATTCATTCACATCTGACAGCTACTGTTGTGTTGGCTGTTGATATTTTTTTATTCGGCAATCTAAGAGAAAAGAGGTCAGTGTGCTGACTAAATAGTCAGGTACTGCATGTTTTAAAAATACAGGTTGAAAATGGCTGCCCTCCAGTCATTAAGTTTCCTGCTGGTTCAACACCTCCTCCAAGCAAGTGCTTTCCTGGGGTTGCTGGGGACGCAGTGATGGACCCTCAGTGGGTGAGCACGGAGCTGCCTTGGTGCACTTGGGGTAATGATGTTACTCTCAGGCATCACGGCACTGCTTGCATTCATTTAGAACACACTTCCAAGTGCCTCACAGCATATTATTTTTATGCTGAATGCATATGAAGACCTGACAAGGCAGATAAGGGACAGGACACCATCCCCCTTTCCAGGGTCGATGGCTGCCATTCCAGGGAACTAGCCTGCTGTTTCTCTTTTTTAAAATTTTAACTGTTTTCATCTTTTCCTAGTTATTTTCTCATTTTGCTTGGGACACTCCATTTTGCCCATAAATTGATTTAAAGCATATGAAAACATTTCTTTCCATGCGGCAAAATTTTTCTTCACAGATAACGAGATCAATTTCCACATCATTAACACATCATCAGTATGTGGATCCTGGCAGTCAGTTTCACAGAGCTGCTTGTTCGTCTGCCTCCCTTAGGGGCAGGAGTCCTTTTCTGGTTACCATTGCCTCTTTTTCTTAAGCATCTTTAATCTCTCCCCTTCTCTACCTAATTGTCTCCAATCAGGAGCAACTTTCTCTTACATTCTTCTCCCTTATAACCTTAGTTCTACCCTACTCCCTTACCTTTTAACCCTCTTTTCCATTCAGTGTCCTAAGGATTGGTGACTAGCACACCTGCCTGCCTTCATCACACCTTCTCTTGCCCCTGTATGTGTGCTCACCATCCCATGGAGCCCCAACCCCCAGCAAATGCCTTGTTCTTTTATCTTTCATTCTCCTTAACTTCTCAGCATGTTGGATTTCCTCCTCCCCCTCTTGATATATCTTCTGTCCTTGGTCTTCAGTACACTTCTGCACCCTGCTTCTTTCCATGCCTCTCTGACCACATGCACTGTCTAGCTCATTTCTGCCTCCTGCATAGTGGATGCTTCTCTGGGGCTGGACTGTGACTTCTCTTCCCTCTCCTACCCTGTGCCTCCACCTACAATGCAGCTTCATTTATTCAAATGCATTTGTATTTATTGAGTCTAACCATACTCAATGCTATTTACTAGGAATACTGAGTTTGGCTATGTCAGCCCTGGGTAAGCCTGACAGAGACACAAAAATTCTGAGGAAAATGTCATAGGTTAGATTTGAAAAAAATCAGGAAAAAGAAAATAACTAGAACATGAGCTTTGAAGCTTCTGGAGGATTCCAGAGAATTCTAGAGGACTCCAGAGGATTCTGGGTACCTGGGTGGGGGAGTGAAAGAAAAACCAGAGTCCCTCAGGACCTCCCACTTGCCAGATTCACAAACCTTCCCAGCACAAGGTCACACTGAAATTGGCTGAGTGCTTTGGGCAATGACATTGTTCTCTACTCCACCTTATTTTTCAATTTCCACATCCATCAGTGCTAAACAGAGAGCTTAGCCCTCTCCCAGGTCTCTCCTCTGTCCATTAGCCCCCCACCCTGTCTCTGCCTTGTACCAACTCAGTTCAAATTTCTTGCTCAGATGATTGCCCTGGTCTCCTAAAGTCTTCACTGCCTCTAGCCACGTCTCTGTGGTCAGCTCTAAACTTGGCAAAGTTGTCCTGCCCGAAACATATGGCTGCAAGCAAGCCCGTAGGAGAATGCTGAAACTGTGGACCACCTCTGGACTGTTAACAACCTCCTGCTGCTATGTGTGCTCTCTCAATGCAGGTGGCACAAGAAGAGGAAGAGGCAAAATTTTCAGTGGATAAAAGATTGATTGGTGCTGTAAATTCCAAACATAAATCCCATTGGAAACAGTGCATCTCAGTCTGTCTCGTAGCTCTTTGTTTACCTCCTCCCATTTTAGACATTTCCAAAGTATAATATATAACTCTTCACCAACCCAGGGAGGCTCAAAAGAGAGAAAAAAACAACTCAGTGATGCTGAGCAACATGCAGGTGCTCTGAATATTTCCCAAGTGAGTCAGTTTTCAGAGCCCCAGTCTGAAATCCCCAGGGCAACCATATTCCCAGGCTGACCTCCAGCTGCATTTGTAGGAGCTGGCTCACCACTCAGCCTTGGTTATACACAATGTTCAGTTTCTTTTAGCACAATCCATGTGTCAGTTAACTAGGCTTACCCTGAGAGATGGCAGGTTCTTTTAGGTTAGAGACCAGGAACTCACAGGCTTTAGTGTTTTGTTCTGGCTCCATGGCTCATTGGTTCAATGAGCTTGGAAAAACTTCATTTTTATCTCAATTTCCCTATCTCTCATGGGTGTTGAGTTATATCTATAAGCAGCCAGTGACCAGCAGAGTTCTTTCAAAAGTTCATCTATCCAAGCATTTGGATCAATGCATATCCATAGCCAGCTTATTATTTTTGCAATCCACAGATATTTCAAATACTTATGATTTTGTGGGGATTTATAAAAGGGGGTCTTTAAACACATGGCAAACGCCAGAGAACATCTCCTCTGAGACCCTTTGCTGCTCTAATGTTTAATCATCCCTTTATGCAATAAACAGTCTTCATTAAGGCCTCCTTCATAGGTACTCTGCTCAGTGTACTGGTATCATAGGTAAAAAAGTATGATTCTGGCCTCAAGCAATGAACACTAGAAAACAGCCACAGTTCAACATGATATGAGTAGGAAACACCTATTGGAGACTTCCTAAAATTGGAGTTGAGTGTATCACTGATCTTTCCTCCCTGTATGATGGGTACTCTGAGCAGCCTCATTTGAGAAAGAGTCCGGTGATACTACATAGTAAGTGAGCCCAGGTGGGAGAAAATGCCATCAGACCACAGCGTCCTGACACTAAACCAAAACTGCTCTGATGAAGGGGGTGTGCCGTACAGTGGGAGAGCTGGTGGAGGGAGGGAGGCGGGGAAAGTGTCACAGAGTGGGGATGTAAGAGTCATCTGGAGAATGGGGAGCAGTCTACCAGGTAGATAAGCAAGAAGCTCATGCCAAGAAGTAAGAGCAAATGCAAAGGCCACTCATAAGGCACAACCAGGAGTGTCCGCAGTTCTGTGTGCTGCCACAGGGTGACAGGGTGTGGAGCAGAGCTGAGGAGTAAAGGGCCAGACTACAACTCTATGCATTCCAGTTCTTCTGCATATCGATGGTCTGGTTCACAGTAGACGCTCTCTGTTCTTGGTTGACTAGGACTAGATGGTGTGCATTGTTCAATTAAGCAGTTATTACCAGTATTTTTTTCTGGGAGATGCATTATCTTGAAAACTACTCTACCTTCACCCTAAATTGATATCCAAGCCTTTAACAATCATATACTAAATTTCAGCAGGAAGCAGACTCATAGATCCTCAAACACAACACACTATAGGCACAACAATCATACCACAAGCATATGAGCAAGTCATGTTACTGCGGCCAGTTGAAGGCTTTTGGTAGTTATACTGATGGCTTTGTTGTGAGTCTTAACTATGGATTCTGAAGGTTTAGGGCATTTTTTTTTGTCTTGATAGAAATTTTGGAATCAATGTTTCCGAGTCTTTGCAAGGTCTCTTTAGTAAGACTGTACAGATTAAGTATTTGCATGCTTGGCCTTGCACAAGTCTTTCCGAAAAGTCAGAGATACACTTTCATCCCTAAAGGCTGGAATCAGCTCAGGCTTAGGGGACAGTTTTCTCAACAGAACAGAATTCTAACATTGAAATTTACTAGCTGTGGGACCTTGGTTAAGTTTCTTACCTGCTCCTTATTTCAGTTTTCTTATCTGTAATTGGGAATAATAATGAGATAAATATCATTACTGTTGTAAATAACACATCATTGTTTACAAAACTACAGGCTACAAAATTGTTATATGCTTTCACTTAGAATGGTGCCAGGCAAACTGGAAGCAGCCTTTAACATCTGCTCGCTGTATAGTGAGGCCCTATGAAAAGTGTGAATGAAATCCTGCCTTCACCCTGCTCTCTAAGCCAGTGATGGTCAATCTTTTGAGCTTGGTGTGTCAAAATTCACCAAAAAACCGAGCATAACTCGGGTGGTATGTCACTTCAAGAAAAACAGCCTAACCGGAAGTCCCAGAACTAGACGTTCTGTGCCGGAGTTCTGTTGTTTTGGCCTACTGACCTCCGTCACAGAGTGTCTACACTACAGCAAATGTTTTATCCTTCTGGCCGTGCAGGAGCCGAGAATGAAACGTCCTTCTTGGCATGCAGCCCCATACTTCTCTGGTATGTGGCCACATATGGCTGTGTGTCATCGAAAATGGCTACGCGCGTCAGTGCTGACATGCGTGTCATAGGTTCGCCATCACGGCTCTAAGTCATGGGCATGGGATGGACTAGCAGCGGCCCTACTTGTTGAGGGCATGAATTTACCCTTATCTATTCTCCCCTTGACACTTTTTGCTCTCTATTTTGTGACCATTGAGAAATATTTGAGAAACAAATTTACTGAAAAGCTTCATTATGTTGGTTATAAGCTCCCCCAATCTTCCAATTTGTGTTTTTAATACCCCTCACTTTATTATAATATCTGGCCAAGAAACAAGCTCAGTGGGGCAGTCATCCTTGATCATCCTGGGCAGTGTCCCTGGTCCTGCTCTCTATGCACGTAGTATAAACAGAATGACAGCACTTCGCAAGCAGCTGTTAAAACATCTGTTGTCAGGTGGTCACATTTGCTTTGTTCATTCCTTCTCAGAAAAGCTTGAACCATGCTGGCAATGCAAGCCATGCTTATATAGCAATTTTTCCATTGATTTTTAGTAACTAAAACCTCCAGGGCTTCATGTGAGTGCATATCAATCTCCACATCAGTGATTTCTAAGGTTAGCCTCAAAACCAGAATAGCAACTGTACAACACTGGGGGTTATATTGTTAGGTCAAATTAGGCAGTCTTTGTTACTCTTGTTCTATCATAAATCGATAATAAATGGGCAATTTTTATTCATAGGAGCAGCTCAGAACATGAAGAAAGCCCTTGATTTGAAACCAGAAGGCTGAGCTGACTCTCGTCTCTGGATTTACCCTTGGGCAAATCTACCAACTTCTGCTCTTACAGTTAGAGTGAGCCCTAGTGTCTTGATGCAGATACTGAGGTGGTGAGTTTAAGTCACTTAAACATAACCAAGTTAGTAGCAGAGTGGGATTTCTTACCCTTGGCTCCTGGACCAAGACTCTAGGAGAACCACAAACCCTATGGAGTCATGATGAGGGATATGTGAATTTTCCAGATAATTCGTAATGTGCACTCCATTGAACACATTGAGTAATGTCCATGTATAAAGTTTCTGTGGTAATTCAGTCCCTATATTTCTGGGTAATGTGGAGTTCACTCATCTAAATGTTACTCTTTTGAGAGCTATTGGTGTCCAAAGTATCCTTTCAGCTTGTTTTTTTGTTTGTTTTTGAAAGGGAAGGACAGACAGAGACAGACAGGAAGGGAGAGAGATGAGAAGGATCAACATCAACTCATAGTTGTGGCACCTTATTTGTTCACTGATTGCTTTCTCATATGTGCCTTGAATGGGGGAAGAGGGGCTTCAGCCAAGCCAGTGACCTTTTGCTCAAGCCAGTAACCTTTGGACTCAAACCAATGACTATGAGGTCATGTCTCAGATCCCACACTCAAGCTGGTGAGCTCGTGCTCAAGCCAGCGACCTCAGGGTTTCAAAACTGGGTCCTCAGCATTGCAGGCCAAAGCTGTATCCACTCTGCTACTGTCTGGTCAGGTTAAGCTTGTTTTTTTCCATAAGTCCTTTTTTTCATTTGGGGAGGGCTACAGAAATAGGAAGTTCTTTACTAGGAAAATACATATAGGTATTTGAATACCAGATAATTTTAGATTTTCTTTCAGATTTAATACCTGCCAAATCTAAGTTAGTTCTAATGCTTTATTTAAAAATAAAGGGGAGGGAAGAGGTTGTTTCCAACTCCAACCTTCATGATTGTAAGCTGAAATAAATAAAGAATATCTTAAGTCATTTGAGTGAATGTTCTTACTTTGCTGTAATGCTATAAGGATTTTGGAATGAGTTAGGTGGACATCAGCATTATTATTGCATTCGCTATGAGTCAGGTAGAGACCTATTGGATTTGCTCCTCTTATGTTTTATGAGAGGACCTTTCAGTTTGCTATCACATGTGATCACTGAATTATTGCAGCTAGGAGAGGAATGCTGCTGGAGGGGCTCGGCGGGGGTCCAGTGCACAGGAACCTGGGTAGCCTACAACTCGGAGACTCTTAGGTAAAAGGGTCAGAGAGAGAGACACTCTAAGGACAGATGCAGAGCATATGAAGATTATAGGAAAGCCTTGCTTAAAAGAAGAAGAAAGACATGATTAATGGCCATTCAGCATTTGTAAAACTGTTCTTCTAAAAGCTTAAACCAGTTACAGAAACAGGTCTTGCATCTCAGTGCACTGTAGTAAGTCAGGTTGTGCCCAGAGTTGAGGTCAGCGATCTCCTTATTCTCAGCTCTCACATGCTTTCTCAGATGCAACTCTTCCATGCCAGTCTGGAAGAATCACCCAGAGCACCCAGAGTCTCTCTAGATCAGAGGTCCTCAAACTACAACCCGCGGGCCAAATTGTGGCCACCTGAGGCCATTTATCCGGCCCCACTGCACTTGCGGAAGGGGCACCTCTTTCATTAGTGGTCAGTGTATGGAGTACTGTATGTGGTGGCCCTCCAATGGTCTGAGGGACAGTGAACTGGACCCCTGTATAAAAATTTTAGGGACCCCTGCTCTAGATCTTTGCCACTCACAGCGTACTGAGCTGTCTAGCGGCATCAACGTTACCTGGGAGCTTCTTAGACATTCAGAAAAATAGCCCCACTCAGACATACTGAATCAGAACCTACATTTAAATAAGATTCCCATGATTTGCATGTTCATTAAAGTTTGAGAAATATTGTTCTAGAACAGAAGTGAGCAAACTTTGTCTGCAAAGAATCAGACTGTAATTATTTCAGGCTTTGCGTAACCCTACTCTCCGTTGCAACAACTCAACCCTGCCATGGTAACACAAAAGCAGCCACAGGCCGTATGTAAATGCATAGGCGAGGCTGTGTTCCAATAAATATTTACAATACCAAGTGTAGGCTGGCTGGCTTTGGCATGTGGGGTGAGAGTCACAGGCATATGTTGTTATTGTTACAGGCAGACAACCAGTTCCCTTCCCTTGTGTCCTTCTCTGCCCTTTCATATTCCTCTGCCTTTAGTGTTCACTTCCCTTTTCCTAAATATCTCCTCTTCTCTTGATCCCAATCCCTTCATTGCTGAGGGAACCCTCGTGTTGAGTGGCTCATTTTACACGTCACCTCCTCTAGGCTTCCTGCTCTGTTCCTCCTCAGAGATTAACTGGTTCTCTCTGCTTTCAAAGCTCTTTATGTGAATATCTCATGCAGTGCTTGTACTTCATATTGAGACGCTTTTTCTCTTTTACTAACTTCCAAGCTATCTGAAGTCCCTGTGTGCATTTATTTGCGTACAAGTCTTTCCCATTAAATTGTTATCTCCTTGAGTGCAGGCACTGCATTTTAGCTGTTTGCCTAGCTGATGCCCAGCACAGGGACACGGCACATGCTGAATGAATATGTTTTAAACTCCAACTTAAACTGGTCTCATTTTAGGTAACATAGTTAGAATAAAAGAGGAAAATGAGCTAAGAAGAGAAGAACAAATGTGAGAGTACAGATTTGGCCTGCGTTCCCCTGGGGAGGGTATGCCTGGATCCAGTGCACCTAAGGAAACTCAGCGAAGAACAAGAATGATGGAGAGTTTCGATGACACAGGGAAGGAAGCTGAGCTACTAGAGTCACCATTTTGAAACAAACCAGACTCCCAAACTCATTATTGTTTAATAGGGGATGCTCCTTTTTGGGGACTAAATACGTACTTACATCTTGTATCCCCCTACTTCCCTCCTTGTATCAAGATATTGGGAGAAATAAATAATTAAAAGTTTGCCCCATGTACATGAAATGAGAGAAGTGAAAAAGTAGGCTCTGTGTATGTGTGGGTGTGAGTCTGGGTGAGTGTGTACCACCTATTTATTTATTTATTACAGGGACAGAGAGAGAGTCAGAGAGAGGGATAGATAGGGATAGACAGACAGGAACGGAGAGAGGTGAGAAGCATCAATCAGTTTTTCATTGCCGTCGCAACACCTTAGTTGTTCATTGATTGCTTTCTCACATGTGCCTTGACCGCGGGCCTTCAGTAGACTGAGCAACCCCTTGCTGGAGCCAGCGACCTTGGGTCCAAGCCGGTGAGCTTTTGCTCAAGCCAGATGGGCCTGCACTCAAGCTGGCGACCTTGGGGTCTCAATCCTGGGTCTTCCGCATCCCACTCCAACACTCCATCCACTGCGCCACCGCCTGGTCAGGCTGTACCACCCTTTTCTTAAACGTTTATTATGGAGGTTTTCAAACATCTAGTAAAGGTGGAGATGATGGTATAAAAAATTTCCTTATATGCATCATTTACTTTTAACAACATTTCCCAAGCTTCTTTATCCATTCTTATACTTGAAAAAAAAAGATATTTAATAGCAAATATAAGCTATTTTGTCATATATCACTAATAAATATTGCATTATGAACCTTCAACAGATAAAAAGTTTTCTTCTAATGTACCTCAATACCCTATGTGTAATGAGGATGGGGTCTGAAGCTCTGATGTACTTAAGAAGGGATACTTTATGCGCTTCAGCATGCAAAGGGAGAGAAAGAAAATAATGCACCTGGGGGCCTGCATGTGTACAATTATGGCCATGCCTGCTGGAGACCCTCCAAGTAACATTCCCATGGAGTCAGGCTCCGGCGTGTTTTCTCAATGAATATCATTTAAAACTCTTTAGAGGCTGACATGTTCTAAGAAAAAACATTTTACCTAATAGGGGATTGTAGGATTCTCTTGATAAAATAGGTATTCATACATTAATGAGTCTTCTGTTTAGATGAAATGAATTAGGATGTAAAGCAACAGTATAAATAAAAGGGAAAACAACAAAAAAGAAAAGCATTTCAAACAAGATACACATTTCTCTGAAATGAGCATGTCAGAAAATCTGTTTGAGGTGACAGAGAGGTATATTACTGCATCTTTGTCCACTGCCACAGTCTCTGACATCACAGTGAAGAAAATGAGTGTGTTTTCTCTGAGTCATTAATTCTCATTTCTCTGAAAATTAAGGATGCTATTGACATATGAGAAGCTCTGGTGCTTTATCTCACCATGTCCTTATTCAGCTGTAGTGATCACTCAGCAAACTAATCTGCTTCCCCCTTTCATTCTATTTAACAAAATATACCTGTTCCTGGCTTATAAGAAACAGAGAAGGCTCTGTAGCTGCATATAAATGATAAGAACTATAAAAGAAGGTCATATAAGGTCATGTCTTAGTTACCTTATAACCTTAGCATCGCACCCAAGTTTATCACCTTTACCATCTTGGGGGGGTCAAGATACGCACAAATGCGTATAACTAAATATTATGCGTGCTCAGTACTCCACAGAGTGAAAAGATGGAAGGAGAAATTCTACTTCAAAGGGATTCATGTAGGTGGTCAAATTTCCAGAATAGAGTATGGACGGCTTTTAGCAGAGTAAATATTGTTAACAAAGGCCCTATGGTTGACAGGAAGGAGGAGGATAGGTTTGCTGCATAGCGAGAAGTCCAGTTTATTTAGAATGTGGAATGTGGGGCTGAAATTTGGGTAGTTTCAGGGGGTGGGAGATTAGGCTGGCCCATCAGGTAGAATTGCAGTCAGCTCATCATTGTGATACAGGAGTGGGAGGTAGGGCTACACAGGAAGGTAGAGGTTCAAGGGGTTGGGGACAGGCTGGACCATCAGGGAGGGGTACAAAGGATTGAGATAAAGTTGGGCCGTTAGGCAGAGATCCAGGTAGTATGAGATTGACTGACTTATTAGGTACATGGTGCAAGGATGGGAAATAGGGTTGATGTATTAGAGTAGATGACAGAAGGACCTGAATGTCATACTGAATCTGTTCTTTGTTCCCCATGTCCTGTGGAAGCACTGTCAGCTCCAGGCTGGGAATCCATCAATGCACCAGAAGTCTCTCTCAGGGCTCAGTGTTACTATACCTGAGCCATATCCCCTGAGGTGGATACAGATTAGAAGAAAGATAGGAACAGCAGTGAGAAAGGACTCAGATGAAGAGGGGAGCATGCTGAACCCTTGTTATTGATTATCTAGGTAATTTATGAGGACAAATTATCCAAGACCCAGGACTTAATAGTGGGCAATCTTTAGACTACTCTCACCAACAAGAATTTCTGTAAAGCAGATCTGTAGATAGAGGTGAGGTTCCTAGATTTTGGTGAAGGAACTACTAGAAGATATTAATTTCTCATTGTTTGTTTGCCTGGGGTCTGAATCCTGGGCTTGCCTTACACTGTCCATAGGTGTGCATAACCTGTTTTTAATCCTTCATGACCCTCTGGGAAAGGCCACGACATGGGCCTTTTGCTATTTCAGGGTGGTAAGAAAGAATTTAACAGCTTTCTTCTCTTTTCTTTCCCCTCACCCTCTTCCTGTCCCCTTTCTTCCTCTCTATTCAACATTGTGTTTCTATTTAGTATATCTGTTATCGGCCCCAAGTGCTATTTTGGTGAAAACTGATGAGGTCTTGATTCACGTCTTGATAGATTGTAGACTTTCTCCCGCCACTTCCTCGCTTCACGTGTCCTGTCTCCCATGTCTCTATTGAGTTTACCATCTCCAGAAATGTCTTTTCATACAAAGCACATTTTTAGAGTGCAGGTTCAGATGGAATCATGAAAAAGAAGAAAAAAAATGATAGGTATTATGCCTCAAGGAATTGTAGAAGTATGAAAGTATAAGAGGGGTCTTCTCATGTACCAGTTAGCACAGGTTCTTCTTATTCCTACCAAATATGTATACTGCTCACAAAAATTAGGAGATATTTTAAAATGAATATGAAGCAATAAAAAAAGGAAGCATTTGATTTTCTTTGTTAAACAAGAACATCAGAAAAGCAAATGACAAATAAAATAGTTGTTTGATTATGCAAATGATATGCAAACTAAATTATTGTGATTGAGTAGAAAAAAATCAAATGCTTCTTTTTTTTATTGCTTCATGTTCATTTTGAAATGTCCCCTAATTTTTGTGAGCAGTATACTTGAGATGTGAACATTAGTTGGTGTGAATAAGTGGCAATGTCAGTCTGAAAACAAAGAGGCCTTGGAATATAGACCATCCCATCCTGTCACCCACATATCCATTGTGGACCAGCTCCTCCCCTCTTCCTTCTTTCCTCTAATATTATGGTTTAATCAGGCAAGAAACTGCAAGTGGGTTAGAGAAACCCAAGTCTGTACATCTGTCCTATCCCTAGGACAGATCTAGGTAACAATGACTTCAAAACTCTTACTGTTGATAACGACAGTAAATTCATATTTTATGAAGAGCTACAATATAGCAGTTGTTGAGATAAGGCTGTGATAATGGACTGGACTTCTCAAGTCTGGCTTCTGGGGTTAAAATTCTAGCTCTTCTGTTTATTAGTAACTTGCGGTGCATTAAATTTATTAACATCTGAGACCAATCAGTTGCTCTCTCTGTACCTCAGTCATTTCATTTGTAAAGTGGGGACAATAACTGAGTTGGAATTATTACTGTTATTCTAAAGACAAATGGATTAATGCATGTTAAGCATTTAGAAAAGAGTATGGCAAATAAGAAGTCTCAGGGAAGTGACTTTTTCATTTAATCCTTGGAAGAACCTGATCAGGTGGGTATTGTTATTTCTGGTTTGCAATGAGCCTAGTGAGGTTTGGCTCTCCTCCAGACCCTGAAAGCAGCCAACAGGTACACGAAGATCCCAGCAGATAGAGGCAGAGCCGACCATGACAGAGAGCACCAAAAGGGGCAGGTGACCTGGAATTGGGTTCTGTCTTCTTGGTTTCCAGTACACGTTACTAGGTTGGTGACCAAAAGGGAGCCCTTGTCCACGCAGGTTTGCAAAACCCTCATTGTTGAAAGCCTGTCATTTTTTTTTTTTTTACCAATGTCTGAAGGAGTTTAGTAGTTTTGCAAATTGCACTGTCTATATTTAACTCTGTGAGCCCAGACAAGCAATGAAAGTCAGGTTCAGTGCCTCCATCCTGTCTACTCTGCCCTGAAGGTTTGTCCCCATAGAGGTCATTTGTTATCCTCAGACTAGAGGACATTTAGGGCCAGCTCTCCCTCTGTCTCTGTCTCTCTCTTTATTTTTCTCTGTACAGTAATGCGCTGTTTAACAGCAGGCACACATTGTGAGAAATGCATTATTAGGCAATTTTATCATTGTGTGACCATCATAGAGTGCACTTACTCAAACCTAGAAGGTACACACCTAGGCTAGATGGTGTAGCCTATTGTTCTGAGGCTATAAACATATATAGCATGTTACTATACTGAATATTGTAGGTAAATGTAACACAGTGATAAGTATTTGTGTATCAAAATATAAAAAATGCACCGAAAAATATAGAGTAAAAGATAAAACATAGGCCTGACCTGTGATGGCACAGTGAATAGTGTTGACTTAGAATACTAAGGTCGCCAGTTTGAAACTCTGGGCTTGCCTGGTCAAGGCTCATGCAACAAACAACTATGACTTGATGCTTCCCACCCCCCAACCCATTTTCTCTCTCTAAAAACAAACAAACAAAATAAAACAAAACCCCCAAAACTCAATAAATAAAATCTAAGAAATTTTTAAAAACATAAAAATAGTACACCTGTACATGGCATTTACCAGGAATGAAGCTTGGAGCTCTGGGTGAGTAAGTGAAAGCCCAGGACATTACTGTCCATTTCTGTAGACTTTGTAAACACAGCACACTTAAGCTACATTAGATTTATAACAGAACATGGGATTAACTCAAGTACAAGAGAAATTGAGGCAATCAAGAGATGTAGTGAACAGGAGACGTACGAGGCTGCCATCACATAACACAGCATACTGCTTTCCAGCAAACTCATTTCTACAAATAGAAAGAGTGCATGCATTCTATTGATAAAAAGTACAGTATAGTAAACACATAAACCAGTAACATAGTCACTTATTCTCATTTCAAGTAGTATGTCTGTGCATAATGGCATGTGCTGTACTTCTATATGACTAGCTGTTTGGTACATGTGTTTATACCAGCGTCACCACTGACAGAGAGCAATGTTTTGCACTATGGGGCTGTGCCTGCTACAGCATCCCTAGGTGACGGGCACTTTTCAGTCCCATTGTAATCGCATGGGACCACCACTGTGTATGCGGACAGTTCTTGACTGGAACATCATGATGTGGCGCAGGAGCGTATCTTATTTCTCTCTCTCTGTTTCTGTCTCTGTACCTCTCCATCTCTCTGCATCACTCTCCATACATATGCCTTTCTCTTTTTCTCTCTGTATCTATGTCTCTCTGTCTTCTGTCTCTCTCCCTATTTCCATGTCTAAGTCTCCTCAACACTTTTTCTCCAGTTCTAGCTCTTAACCACTAGCTAAGCTCAAGACTTCGTAAACACAGTAGGCAATTGAGGGGAGAGGGGAAGAAATAAAAGTACTTTGCAAAGTGAGGATCTAACCTGGTATCCCTTCCTTTAAAAGCTGCATTTTAGCTCTACAATAAATACTAGTTTGGTAACTATGGGCTACTTGAATCCCCAGCATGCAAACTGTAGAAATGCCTCCCTGTCTATTGTTGGTATTCTCTTCCTTCACCCAAGTGCAGTCTCTTTGCAGCAAGGCAATTTGCATAAATTCTTTATTCACAGAGGAAAGGTAGGCCCTTTGTGAACACAAATGGAATGTTCTGAGTATGCCTCCTCAATAACCCACCTCACCCTGCAACGAGGAGGCACGCACGTAGGAGGAGAGAGGCCGGGCCTTTGGGGCACCAATTTTTTCTCCCATAAAGAATAGCAGTACTGGGCTGTTGAAGGAGAATTCTGGAAACGTTTTTCCCTCTCATTTGGGGAGAGGGGAACTGACAAGAGGATTTCAGAGTTGCAAAGAAGGGGTCTCTTACCCAGGATTGGGGTGGAGGGGTGGGAAGAGAAGAAGAGGTTCAGATAGCTCCCAAGAGAAGTTTAAAATGCAACCAAAATATTTTTTTTTCCTCACTAACCTGAGCAAGGGCTGCTTTCACTTGAAACTGAGAGTGAGAGCTTTGGGCGTGAAAGGAGCTGGGCTGGGGCAGAGACGTGCAAGCCGAAGAAAGAGTGTGCCCGCCGTGGCTCAGCTCGCGTGAGCTAATGCCGGCGCGGTTCCTGCAAAGGCGGGCAAGCGGCAGCCCCCATTACCCTGATATCCTGGTCGGTGAGTGCAGGCAGTGTGCGAGAGGTTCCCCTTAGGACCCGGGGCATGGGCACCAGTGTTCCCGGACAGAGAGGCAGGGTCAGGGACTCCTGCGTGGGCTGCGAGCAGAAGCTGCTCCACCAACAACAGCGTGGGGAGAGCGCTGGATAACGAACTTCCCTAAGCTGGGTCTTTGCTGGGCGAGCGGGGCGCCCTCGCCAGCCATTCAGGCTAGCACTGGGTAAATAAGACAGGAGGGGTGCACAGACAGCTTGCAAACAGTCTCTGTAGCAAATCTGTGAATCCAATCTCTCAATTTACCTTAACTTACAGTTGGCTCACTGCCCAAATAGCTTACATGGCTCTGGCTAACAAGGTTTCTCTCAGCTCAGCGATCTAAGATAAGAGACGTGATATTTTTTTAGTGATTCTTGCTTTGTACAGAGAGGTGAGAGCAACTTCCAGTCAGCCAATACAGGGTGGAAAACCTGCTTGTGCTGGTGGCTCTGATTAGCAGAGCTTTCAAACTCAGGGTTGTGCGCTAAAAGAGGGACTTGGCAGCTTTTAAGACCTCCTGTTCGGCAGGCAGCAACTAGGGCATCTTCTTCTTAGCCAAGACAGACTACAAAGTGCAAAAAGCCTGGGGAGAGTGGTCCCATAGAGTGCTGAGACCTACTGGACATGCCTGTAGGCTCATAGAAAGTCACCTTGAGAGTAATTGGCTCCCAGCCCTGCCTGATTATACTGATGTCTCTGACTGACAGAGCCTTACCCAAAGCTCTGCGCTGAGTGGGGATTTGCCAGCTCTTTGAATCTCTTACTCTCCAGGCAGTGGCAGTGACAACCTTATAGCTGGATCACCAGGCTGCTAATTCAGAAAGGAGAGAGGCTCCAAGAAAACGGACTCTCCCATTGTTGGAGCTTGTAAATGCTAACAAGACCCAACTACCAACGAGACTGAGGCCTAGTATATGACATCAGCATAGCGACACATCAACTGCAAATCTCTACCTAAGCGTGCCACAGGGGTAGAGCCTGGGGTACAGTGCCACCGACCAGGAAGAGGGAGAGGAAGGAAAAAGGAAGAAGATAAACTCTCAATATCAAGAAAAATCCACAAACTTTATAACTTTTTCCACTTTCTTTTGTGTCTTTTAACTTCTTATCTTTATTTATTTTTTTCTCTTCCACCTGGGTCCTTTTATCCTCTGCTCGTCTTACTCTTTTCTCTTCATCTTGAACTACATTACCCATAAGTGTTACATTTCCTATTGTTTTTCTTTTCTTTTTTCTTTCTCTCTATGAGGATTACACTCCAAAACACTTAACTCTCTCTTTTTTCTTCTTTTTCTCCTTTTTCTTTTCTCTCCCTCTCTCTTATTTTCTTCTTTTCTCTTTTATTTTTCCTCGCATTCAATCCTCACTCAAAAACAAACTATTTCATTTTGGATTCAAATTTTTTTCTTTGTGGCATTTTGTGTGCTTTGTACTTTACTTTTGAACTCATTAGCATTCCCCCCAACCCTAGCCCTCCATTCTATGTAGTTTTTGTTCCACTTAATAGTGGGTTTTTTTCTTTTTCTTGTTTCCTTTTTATCCCTTTCACTATATCTCTCCTTCAACCATCATTTACAAGCAAATTATTTTATTCTATTATTAAATTTTATTTTATTCATTTAGAGAGGAGACAGAGAGAGGGAGAGAGAGAGAGAGAGAGAAAGGGGGGAGGAGCTGGAAGCATCAACTTCCATATGTGCCTTGACCAGACCAGTGCAGGGTTTTGAACTGGCAACCTCAGTGTTCCCAGGTTGACGCTTTATGCACTGCGCCACCACAGGTCAGGCACAAATTATTTTATTTTTGATCCAATTTTTTTCCTTTTTTGCATTTTGTGGGTCCCTACCTCCTTTTTTGCCCCTTTATCACTTCTCCCCAACTCAGGGCGCCCCCCCCCCATTATAGGTAGTTTTTGTTCCATTTAGCACAATATAATTCTAGGTTTCACACGGCATTTTCTCAAAGAGAGAAGGAGAGGAAAAAAGGGAAAAATAATAATTTTTGTTTAATTTGGTTTTTTATTTTTTATTTATTGTCTTTTATTGTCTATTCTTTTTTTTACTTTTTACTTTTTTATTAATTCACATTAGTGTTATTAACAAAATCACCCTCAGATGCCATTAAGGAAAAGGAAATCGAATATCATGGATACAAAAGACAAAGAGGTAGCACAGATAGATGAAGAAAAATCCATAGAAAAATATTTTAATAGATTGGAAATCTTGGAGTTAAATGACAGAGAATTTAAAGTAGAAAACCAAAAAATACTCAAATATACAAGAAAACACAGAAAGGCAATTTAGAGAGCTCAGAAAACAACTCAATGAACACAAAGAATATATTACAAAGGAAATTGAAACTATAAAAACAAATCAAACAGAGATGAAAAACTCAATTCATGAACTGAAAAACGAGGTAACAAGCTTAGCTGATAGAACAGGTCAAATAGAAGAGAGAATTAGTGACATAGAAGACAGGCAACTTGAGGAACAAAAGAGAGAAGAAGAAAGAGACTCAAAATTAAAAAAAAATAAAAAAGCCCTACAGAAATTGTCTGACTCCACCAAAGAGTAACATAAGACTAAAAGGTATATCAGAAGGAGAAGAGAGAGAAAATGGAATGGAGAACATATTTAAACAAATAATAGACGAGAATTTCCCAAGCCTGTGGAAAGAACTAAAGCCTCGAATTCAAGAAGCAAATAGAACACCGAGTTATCTTAACCCCAACAAACCTACTCCAAGGCACATCATAATGAAATTGGCACAAACCAACGACAAAGAAAAAATTCTCAAGGCAGCAAGGGAAAAGAAGAATACAACATATAACGGTTTGCCTATTAGATTATCATCAGATTTCTCAGCAGAAACTCTACAAGCTAGAAGAGAGTGACCCCAATATTTAAAGTTCTGAAAGAGAGGAACTTCTAACCAAGAGTACTATACCCATCAAAGCTATCCTTCAAATATGAAGGAGAAATAAAAATATTTACAGATACAGAAAAGATGAGGGAATTTATCATCACAAAATGTTCACTTCAGGATATAGTAAAGGGGATTTTCCAACTAGATACAAAGAACAAAATAAAACAAAACCACAAGTAAAAGCTCCCCCAGGAACACACAAGAAACCAAATTTAAACTGTGACAACAAAAACATTAAAGGGGAGAGGATGAAGATTAACAGTAGCAAAGGACAATGGAGTGCAGAAGCACTCATAAGATAGTGTACATGAACATAGTAGGTACCCTTTTCATCACTTAATGGTAACCACCCCTGAAAAAACTACCACAGAAGCACATGACTTGAAAAAGGAAGTAACAGAGGAAAGAAGTATGGATTACAACCAAACAAAAACAAATGACAGAAAAACAAAAGAGAAGAATCAAACAAGATACAAAACTAACAAAAAGCAATATATAAAATGGCAATAGGACACCCTCAAGTGCCAATAATTACACTAAAGGTAAATGGATTGAACTCACCAATAAAAAGACACAGAGTAGCAGACTGGATTAAAAAAGAAAATCCAACTATATGCTGCCTAAAAGAAACACATCAAAGCAACAAGGATAAAAACAAATTCAAAGTGAAAGGCTAGAAAACAATACTCCAAGCAAATAACATCCAAAAAAAAGCAGGTGTATCAATACTCATATCCAACAATGCTGACTATAAGACAGTAAAAGTAATCAGAGACAAAAATGGTTATTTCATAATGATTAAGGGGACACTGAATCAAGAAGACATAACACTTCTTAATATATATGCACCAAAGCAAGTAGCACCAAAATATATAAGACATGTACTGAAAGACCTAAAAACAAAAACTGACAAAAATACAATCATACTTGGAGACCTCAATACACCGTGGATGGCTCTAGATCATTAATTCAAACAAAAAATCAATAAAGAAATATTGGCCTTAAACGAAACACTAGAACAATTAAATATGATAGACATCTACAGGACATTTCATCTCAAAGTGCAAGAGTATACATTTTTCTCTAGTGTACATGGAACATTCTCAAGAATTGACCATATGTTGGACCACAAAAATAACTTTAACATATTCAGAAAGATTGATATCATACCAAGCATATTCTCTGATCATAAAGCTTTGAAACTAGGATTCAACTGCATAAAAGAGGTGAACAAACCCATAAAAATGTGGAAACTAAACAACATACTTTTAAGAAACGAGTGGGGAAAACAAGAAATAAAAACAGAGATCAAAAGTTACATACAGACACATGAAAATAACAACACTACATATCAGAATCTATGGGATGCAGGAAAAGCAGTAATAAGAGGGAAGTTTATATCACTTCAGGTCTATGTGAACAAACAAGAGAGAGCCCAAGTAAACCACTTAATTTCACACCTTAAGGAACTAGAAAAAGAAGAGCAAAGACAACCCAAAATAAGCAGAAGAAAAGAAATAATAAAACTCAGAGCAGAAATAAACAAAATAGAGAACAGAAAAACTATAGAAAAAATTAATAAAACAAAGAGCTGGTTCTTTGAAAAGGTCAACAAAATTGACAACCCCTTGGCAAAACTCACCAAGGAAAAAATAGAAAGGACTCAAATAAACAAAATCTAAAATGAAAGAGGAGAAATCACCACAGATATCATAGACTTTATATATATAAAGTATTATTGTAGAATACTATGAAAAACTATATGCCACCAAATTCAACAATCTAGTAGAAATGGATAAATTCCTAGAACAATACAACCTTCCTAGACTGTGTCATGAAGAAGCAGTAAGCCTCAACAAACCAATAAGCAGGGAAAAAATAGAAAAAACGATTAAAAACCTCCCCCAAAATAAAAGTCCAGGCCCAGACGGCTATACTAGTGAATTCTATCAAACATTCAAAGAAGAGTTGGTTCCTATTCTACTCCAAAAAATTGAAGAAGAAGCAATCCTGTCAAACACATTTTATGAGGCCAACATAACCCTCATAGAAAAACCTGGCAAGGATGGGACAAAAAACGAAAACTACAGACCAATATCTCTAATGAATACAGATGCTAAAATACTAAATAAACTACTAGTAAATTGAATACAACAACATATTATAAAAATAATACACCATGATCAAGTGGGATTCATCCCAGAATCTCAAGGATGGTTCAACATACGTAAAACGGTTAACGTAATGTACCATATCTACAAAACAAAGAATAAAAACCACAGGATCTTATCAATAGATGCAGAAAAGGCATTCAATAAAATTCAACATAATTTTATGTTTAAAACACTCAACAAAATGGGTATAGAAGGAAAATATCTCAACATAATAAAGGCCATTTATGATAAACCATCAGCTAACATCATATTAAATGGCATAAAACTGAAGACTTTCCCCCTTAAGTCAGGAACAAGACAGGGATGTCCACTCTCTCCACTCTTATTTAACGTGGTGCTAGAAGTTCTAGCCAAAGCAATCAGAGAGGACAAAGAAATAAAAGGCATCCATATTGGAAAAGAAGAAGTAAAGGTTTCACTTTTTGCAGATGATATGATCCTATACATCGAAAACCCCAAAGTCTCCACATAAAGATTACTAGAAACAATAAACCAATATAGTAAGGTCGCAGGATACAAAATTAATATACAAAAGTACATAGCATTTCTATATTCCAACAACGAAACATTAGAAAATGAACTCAAAAAAAAGAAAATGACCTCAAAAAAATAATCCCTTTCACGGTTGCAACAACAACAAAATACCTAGGAATAAACATAACAAAGACTATAAAGGATGTATATAATGAAAACTACAATGCATTGTTAAGGGAAATAGAAAAAGATACAATGAAATGAAATAATATTCCTTGTTCTTGGATAGGAAGAATAAATATAATCAAAATGACCATATTACCCAAAGCAATATACAAGTTTAAGGCAATTCCCATCAAAATTCCAATGGCATTTTTTAAAGAAATGGAACAAAAAATCATCAGATTTATATGGAAGTATAAAAAACCCCGAATAGCCAAAGCAATACTAAGGAAAAAGAACATAGCTGGGGGCATTACAATACCTGACTTTAAATTATATTATAGAGCCACGACAATCAAAACAGCATGGTATTGGCAGAAAAATAGACACTCTGACCAATGGAACAGAATAGAAAGTCCAGAAATAAAACACTTATATATGGTTAAATAATTTTTGATAAAAGAGCCAACAACACACAATGGAGAAAAGAAAGCCCCTTCAACAAATGGTGCTGGGAAAACTGGAAAGCCACATGCAAAAGAATAAAATTCGACTACAGTTTGTCCCCTTGTACTAAAGTTAATTCAAAATGGATCAAAGACCTATATATAAGACCTGAAACAATAAATTACATAGAAGAAAACATAGGCACTAAACTCATGGATCTTGGTTACAAAGAGCACTATTTGAATTTGACTCCAAAGGCAAGGGAAGTGAAAGATAAATGAATGGGACTACAGCAGACTAAGAAGTTTTTGCACAGCAAGAGAAACTGACAACAAAATAAACAGACAACCAACTAAATGGGAGATGATATTTTCAAACACAACTCAGGTAAGGGGCTAATATCCAAAATATACAAAGAACTCATAAAACTCAACAACAAACAAACAAACAATCCAATAAAAAAATGGGAAGAGGACATGAACAGACACTTTTCACAGAAAGAAATACAAATGGCCAACAGATATATGAAAAGATGCTCATCTTCATTAGCTATTAGAGAAATGCAAATCAAAACTACAATGAGATACCACCTCACGCCTGTTAGATTAGCTATTATCAACAAGACAGGTAATAACAAGTGTTGGAGAGGCTGTGGAGAAAAAGGAACCCTCATCCACTGTTGGTGGGAATGTAAAGTAGTACAACCATTATGGAAGAAAGTATGGTGGTTCCTCAAAAAACTGAAAATAGAGCTACCATATGACCCAGCAATCCCTCTACTGGGTATATACCCCCAGAACTCAAAAACACTGGTACGTAAAGACACATGCAGCCCCATGTTCATTGCAGCATTGTTCACAGTGGCCAAGCCATGGAAACAAACAATAAACCCCTCAATAGATGACTGGATAAAGAAGAAGTGGTACATATATACTATGGGATACTACTCAGCCATAAGAAATGATGACATAGGATCATTTACAACAAAATGGATGGATCTTGATAACAGTATATGAAGTGAAATAAGTAAATCAGAAAAAAACTAAGAACTGCATGATTCCATACATAGGTAGGACATAAAAAAGAGACTAAGAGACATGGACATGAGTGTGGTGGTTACCACGGGGGGGGGGGTATGGGGAAGAGAGGGAGGGAGAGCAGTGAGGGGAGGGGCACAAAAAAAACCAGATAGAAGGTGTCAGAAGACAATTTTACTTTGGGTGATTGGTATGCAACATAACTGAATCACAAGATAAGCTGGAGATGTTATCTTTGAATATATGTACCCTGAAGGCCTTGGCGGCCCTCAGCCCTGGTGACTTTTATAATGAAAATGCAGCAGGAAGTGGGATTCTCTGTAAGCTCAGGACTCTTGTATAGTTGATTGATCATAAAAAGGGTTTGCATTTGGAGGTAGTTATTTTTAAATAATTCAAAAAAAGAAGAATTTTGGAATTAAACTTAAATAGACAGTGACTTAATGAGTTAAATAAACTAAATAATTCCATTCCCTTGGGACTGAAAAGAGGGCAGAAATGAAATCAGAGCAGCCGAGATTTTCCGCTGGCTGCTTCACTTAAAATTATGTTAAAAATATATATTACGGTTAGTCACCTTTTACTCCAGTTGAGCAGCTTTTGACTGTGACTATTAATTTCAAGGTTTATTATGCGCTGGGCTGTGAGGCCTGAATTAAAAGAAATCAGGAATTTACCGTTAACCACTCTGCCAGGAAGTTACCAAAGTGATAAATTCTTGTATTTTCATTCTCATGTCAGTTTGTTCTCATGTTCTTTTCAGATTCTGAGCCAAATTTTTAAAAATTAGTATTATGAAAGTCCCTGGAGAACAACCATCCATCGCACAGTGACATGTCCATAGGTACACAACAAAGCATTCTAACAGGATTTGATAGGAATGGAGAAGATGCTCACAAGGTGCAAATATCTTTTGAAACAAGCAGGTCAACTAAAAATACATCCTATTAGCCTGTACTACTACCCCACATCTGGAAAGGGTATGAAAAAGAAATGTATACATTCACTCTACAAAACTTTAAATGGATTTTGGATGACCTTTTCACTTGGCAGCTCTTTGGAGAATTGGGTGCTTGTGATATTTATCATTCTATTTTTAATGAATTGATTCAAGTAATATGTTGTTATTTTCTCCAAAAACACTTGTTATCTCAGAAGAAAATTTAATTTCTTAAGACATTGAACATCTTCGAAGGCATGACTTTAAATTACTTCTGTTTCCACTATATCCTATGTACCCATAACCCAGGGGTATGTCAATACAGGTCCATGCTTTTGCTCCTGGTGTTGGCGCAGTGAGGAATTTTTGTACTCATTCTGTACAGTCTTATTTAAATACTTTCCCCTCCATAAAGCCTCCTCCACTTCATTCAGAATAAAATTGTGTTCTTTCTTGACACTCTCTCAGCACATTATTGAAATCTACTTAGCTTTTACAAAAAAAAAAAAAAAAATTATCTTAAGTCACTGGTGACATGCCAACCATGGTTAACAAAAGATCTTAACTCCTATGCCAAATCTGATCAACATCATTTGTCTGCTTAGATGTTGTGTTGAAGATTCTGAAACTGTGTCCACACAGTGGGAGGAAAATGTGATCAATTAATGATGTCTGCAAGGGACATGAGCAGAATGGCAGCAGCGCACTTGCTATAGGTTTGCTGTTTCTGCAAGAGCCTAAGCTTTTTGATGCTGGCATTATTATTTAGTTTTATACATTTTACAATGCCTTGTTTTTGTTTTGTTTGTTTGCTTTACATTTAATAGGTACTTAAGATACGTCTTTTGAATACATTAAATTGCAATGAGCAGTGCTGAAGATTTAGGTCTGAAGTAAGGACGGATTACTGATTCAGACTGTGATATGGTAGAAAAGGAATCCAAGAGAGGCCATGATGTCCTACCTAAAGATTTTAGGATACAGGTTACAAATCATTCTTGGTGCTTTATGTCTAGTGTTGTTGAAACAGGCAATTTATTGTGTCATCTCTTGGGTACTCTTCAGATCCAAGAGTCACTGATTTATAGCAATTGTTGCTATTTAAGTATAGGTCAATTAAAAGTTTGTATTCCAAAAGTGAGTTTTATAAGCTTTGTATATCTTATCTTTCTTAAGTCAGAGACTTAAGTATAGGTCAATTAAAAGTTTGTATTCCAAAAGTGAGTTTTATAAGCTTTGTATATCTTATCTTTCTTAAGTCAGAGACTTTTGATTGAGTTTATGACTTCCATTTGTAATATTTTTGTTTTCTTTTGTTATTTATGTTTGTTTTTATAGGGTAGGATAGAAGGAAGGGAGAAAAGTTTGAGTCACCCCAGTTTTGGATAATTGCTTGGCCATAGTCAGATCACTGACAGTTTAATTGTCTTCTCAATAATTTCTCTTTAGGACCTTAATGCTCCACACATTAAAACATACTAACAAATGTTGTTCTTAAGTGGTAAGACCAAAGTTTATAGTACATATGGCAAGAGAGAAAAACATTTAGCATACTAGTACATAATAGTATAAAGGTCCTTTTTTTAAAGAAAATTCAGAGCTTAAAGTTCAAAATGCTTTAGAATAAGAATGTGAAATCTGTTATAGTATTGTGGTGATTTGGAAAATCAAATTAAAGCTATGTTAAATGAGTGTTATTGCTCAGATGCTAGGTTCTGTTTCAACTCAGCTTTACCAATGCACTGCATTATGAGTTATTGGGCACTTGTGTAATTAGTGATAAAATGCTACTTTCCAGTGTCCTGCACTAGACTATTATTACTATGTCTGTCTTCTTCAGGAAACTTGCAGGGATATTGACTAATTAAAAGGTCAAGATTTTGATATATTTTTTTAAAGTTTCTTTTTATTTATTCATTTTAGAGAGGAGACACAGAGAGAGAGAGAGAAAGAGAGAAAGAGAGAAAGGGGGGAGGAGCTGGAAGCATCAACTCCCATATGTGCCTTGACCAGACCAGTGCAGGGTTTTGAACCGGCGACCTCAGTGTTCCCAGGTTGACGCTTTATCTACTGCGTGCCACCACAGGTCAGGCAAGATTTTGATATTCTTGAATTCCCTTGCAATTATGTATTCTGATACCATCGTAACCCACTACTAGTCTCAACAGCACTGTATGTCCTTCTACGGGGGTCCTTGGGTTATGACAGTCTTGACATACGATGTTTCAAGTTTACCTTGTTCACTCCCACAAAAACTTTAAAAAATTGAGATGTGACTGTTTCAGCTTATGCTGTTAGCATTGTACTTATGGACTACATGGGTGAACTAGTTTGGTTGTGAGTGGTGGAAGAATATGAAGCATAGTCTACAGTACAGTAAATTTATATCCTTTTCCTTTTTCTGTGGCTTAGTTGTGTTTTCATGTTCTAGATTATCATTTTACAACTGTGTTAGGATAGGTAAGTGACTTACTTAGGCTAGGGTGTGTTTTGACTAATACCAAAATTCAGGTCTACAACATCACTGTTGTAGAAACGGAACTCTGTTGTAACCTGAGGACCCCCTGTATTAACTTATTAATGTCCTAGATTGTTATTTAAATAATCATTTATATATTACCTCTAATGTATCTCCTGAAGTAGACCATTAAAGTCCAAAGCTGCATCTTACCTACTTTGTACATCCAATTCACCACTCAGTTTCTTGGTACATAGTAAGTGTTCTGGTTGATAACTCCATTCAGGGACATGTTTGGTTTACATAAATCCATTGCCTGTGTATGAGTTGGAATGATCATATTCAGCTTGCGGAATCTGGATGAGGTAGAATTTTTTAGATGTGTGCATACACAAACTTTCATAAAATTGGGAATGATAATACTGCTCACAAAAATTAGGGGATCAGGGAATGTGCAGATATTCCAGTACTTTCAGCCTTTTGTAGAGTTCATTTTCACCAATGAAATAAAAGTTGGTTTTGCATCTTATTTGCATAATCAAACAACTTTCTTTGACTTGTCATTTGCTTTTCTGATGTTCTATCTTGTTTAATAAAAAAATAAATGCTTCTTTTTTGTATAGCTTCATATTCATTTTAAAATATTCCCTAATTTTTGTGAGCTGTAGATATAATATATAAATATATTAAAACATGGCATTGGAATACTGTCATGGGTTTAATTATGTTCACCAAAGATGATATGTCAAAGTCCTAAATTTTAGTACCTTAAAATGTGACTTCATTTGGAAATATAGTCTTGCAGATTTAAGGGATGTAGTATAAGGTCATTAGAGTAGGGCCAAATCCAATGTGATTAATATCTTTATCAGAAGGGGAAACTTGGACAGAGACATGCACAGAGGGAAGGCCACCATGTGACTGGAGTGATGTATTCATAATCCAAGGAACACCAAAGATAGCTGGCCAACCCTAGAAGGTGAAATGATCAGAGAATAGGACCCCGCTGACACCTTGATCTCAGACTTCTAGCCTCCAGAACTGTGAGAAAATACATTTGTACTACTTTAAGATATTCAGATTCTGTACTTGGTTATAACTGCTCACAGAAATTAACATGAACATTGAAGAAAACCCCAGGGCCATAGAGGAACCAATTGGTATAGAAAGTGATTTTTTTTTTTTTTTTTGTAAATTAAGGACAAATGATGAAGTAAAGTTCCCCTCTCAAGACAATGTCATATAGAAAGAATGGCAAATCCATTTCATCTTGTGTGCAAAGTTGATTTATCAGTAGGAGGCTGCTGGGAGCAGAGGTTATGGGGGGATCTACATCTGCATCTGGCTTGGTGGGAAAGAGCACAGGCATCCATGGACGGTAACTGCAGTGAATGCAGAAGAAAGTGAGGTGGGTATTAGGCTGGGGCAAAAGCAAATACAGTTGACCCTTGAACAACGAGGCATTAAGGACACTGATTCCCTACACTGTCAAAAATCCACATATAATAGTTGACTCCCCTAAAACTTAACTACTAAGAGCTTACTGTTGACTGAAGCCCTTCCTGATAACAGTCTCTTAACACATATTTTGTATGGTAAATGTATTGTATACTATATTCTTATAAATAAAGTAAGCTAGAGAAAAGAAAATGTTATTATAAAAATCATAAGAAATCTTACAATTTATTGAAAGAAATCTGCATATAAGTGGACTCAAGCAGTACAAGACCATGTTGTTCAAGGGTCTGCTGGAAGCTGTGAAGGAGGGAAAGAATCCAGTATGGGGTGGGCTTAGGAATAAGAATGAGGAGTAGAGATAAAGAGGTAAAATCTGACTGAGGTAAAAGGAAAAGAATTCTTGATGGTTGCAAGTTTCAGTGAAATCCCATGACAAGTTGGGAAATAGGACACAGAAGACAAGAAACCCTCTAGACCAGCGGTCCCCAAACTTTTTACACAGGGGGCCAGTTCACTGTCTCTCAAACCATTTGAGGGTCAGACTATAAAAAAAAACTATGAACAAATCCCTATGCACACTGCACATATTTTATTTTAAAGTAAAAAAACAAAATGGGAACAAATACAATATTTAAAATAAAGAACAAGTAAATTTAAATCAACACATGGACCAGTATTTCAATGGGAACTATGGGTGTGGATGCATCCTGTGCTCCTCTCACTGACCACCAATAAAAGAGGTGCCCCTTTCTGGAAGTGTGGGTTGGGGGCCGGATAAATAGCCTCAGGGGGCCGCATGCGGTGACCCCTGCTCTAGACCTAAAAACCAGTCCAGGAAAAAGAAGCAGAAACTAATTGCTATATATTAAACGATGATATATTAAATTAGTGTCTCTAAGCAGTCTACTCAATTCATTTTGAATAAATATGTCTACATTCTCTGGAAATTTAAACCTCTTAACATAACTTTGTGCCTAGGAATTGTGTATTTTTATTTTGGTTTTTAAATTTTCTTAAGAATCCTGGGGACAGAGAAAGGAAGACTTTTTCACCATTGTTGTCTGTTTATCTGGAGGATGGAAAGGCATTAAGTGTTGCACAGAACATAATATTGAGAATAGGACTGTTGGTGATACAGCTGGCAGAGTCAGGACCACCCCAGGCCTCACTGGTTCAGATGCAGCAATGGAATCACAGCAACAGCAAAATCTATGAGCTCTTGCCCTTCCTGCTCATGTGGAGTCTCTGGCCTTCTCCTAAACTTCCCTTGTTATTTTTAGGAGTCTACATACTACCTCTCCTATCTGCTCACAGGCCAATCTGTCAGCTGCAATGACATGTGCTATTTCCTTTCTCTTCTACTCTATCTCATAGTTCATGTCTTCCCTGAATTTTGCCTGTATCCTTCTCATTGGAGGTTGCAGACTACCCATCATCTTCTTTACCCTCCCTCCACCAATCTCAGGGGACCTCCTCTTCCTCAGGCGCATGTGTTCTTACAGGGATATGCCTGCAGGTCTGACAGGATCACCTCCTTTAGATCTCACCACACCTAAATGTAAGTGCTTTATACAAAGGCTTTGTTAAGTCTTCCAGAAATCCTTCCTCATTGGTGCATTCTCTCACTCACTCCCAGGGAGCTTCTGTTATTGCTAAGGAGCTGGAGAATCTGCCACATTTAACCCAGCAGTCTTGTCACTGCTGCACCAGGAACTTCTTGTCACGCTGGGGACTTGCTGTTGGGGAGAAGAGGCATCCATATCAACTTCACATGAGGGAGTTGCCTTGTGAAGAATAAATTAGGCACCCTCTACAAAGTACTCTGAGTTGTGACAAAGAAGACTATTGCCTGTTTTTAAATGCTAGCTAGAACAATGATTGCTAACACTGGGGAACAAAATTTTTGTTGCATCCACAAAAGCATTTGTTCCTACCTAATTCAAGTGTGCTGATCTCAGATCTGACATTAGTTTTACTCTGTAAGCTACAAGTATTTTGCAATTTAAGATTTTAGGTTTTCATCTTATTGTAAAATTTTCAATATTTAGTTTAACATAATGAAGTAGAATGTCTTCTTGGGCATCATCTTTGTGAAAATATAATAATTTATATAACACAGTAAATATACTAATACACTAAAAGAAATGATTGCATCAGAATTTGTCTACAATTTCAAAATAGAACATATTGAAACACTTATTTTAATCATAAAATTTGTGCAAAACTTATTTAAATTCTATTCAGGCAAAAATTTGCATTTGTAGCTCTTGAATTTGTGTACTTGTTGAGGATAATCATGTTTGATGCTCCAGCAGTAGTCAGCTCATCACTAACAGCTCCAAGATTTTCGGGAAACTTATTAAGGTGACTGTTCAGGAAGTGAATATTAATTCATGTTACATCCAATGTCACAGAAAGACAATAGTATCCTTTGAACCAGAAGTTCATAGTTTTCTGCTTTTTTGTTACCAAGGAAGTTCTTTGTAACTTCCACAAAAGACTGCCATGCTGCTTTCTCCTCCTTATTCATCTTCCTGGCAAATTCTTTGTCATGTATGAGGGTTCAAATTTGAGGTCCATCCAATACACCTGCTTTTATTTCTCAAAAGACAAGGCAGGAAAAGCAGAAATAATATGTTGAAAGCATTCACTTTCTCTATTCAAAGCCTGAACAAACTGCTTCATTAAACCAAGTTTGATGTGAAGTGGGGGAAAAATGATCCTGTCTTGATTAACTACAGGTCCATTCACAATATTTTGCATCCCTACTTCCAGAGCTTCATGTTTCGGCCACTCCTTCTGTGTCCAGTGTTTCTTTCTCCCAAACTCGGCTGTCCCACAAACACAGAAAGCAAGGATACTTCATAAAACCTCTCTGTTGTGCTAGCAGGAAATTTACCATTTTAAGATCCACACAGATGATCCAGTTATGCTCCTCATACTTCAGAAAGTCAAGGATGATTTTTATGTCATTATAATCTTCTATCAGATGAGTCGAATAGCCAATTGGAACTGCTGCATAAACATTACCGTTGTGTAGGAGAACACATTTCAGACTCTGTTTAGAGCTGTCAAGAAATAGCCACCATTCTGTTGGACTGTAAGTGGTAACACCTAGCTGGCTGAGAAGACTACTGATATCATGACAGTAAACAAAGTGTTTGTCTTCGGAAAAACAGTCCACAAAAATATGTTCACGCTTCCTGAAATGGGATACTTTATCTGACCGGTGACGTGTATTCTTTTCTTGAAGCCTGGAGGCTAATAACTCAGCTACTTTCTTTGATAGGCCCAAATCTCTTACTAAGTCATTCAATTCAGGTTGGCTAAACTGCTGAGGGCTTAATGACTGCTTGGCATCAGAAGAAGACCCTTCAGATTCTACAACCATTTCCTCATGCATCTTATCAAAATACACTTGATCACCATATTCACTTTCTTTGTCCTTAGAAGAAATAAAACCATTGAAAACTGGAACTGGGAGTGTCTCAGAGTGTGGGATAGGTCGTATTGCTGAAGCAATATTAGGATATGTGATCATATGCCATTTATCTTGCTATTGCCCTTTGTATAGATCAGACAGAAATAATAGTCACTGCTGTGGTCCTTAAGTTCACGCCAAACCATGGGAATACCAAAAGGTATTCCTTTGCGTTGTCCTTTTGTCCAGTCATGAAGTATTTCCTCACAATTATGACTCACAATATGAGGAGCCCAATTCTTGTCTTGATCACCAAGGGGAACTTGAAAATAGGCAATATATGCACATGTCACAAATGAAGAAATATTGCGCCTTTGACATTGAAGTGTGTAACAGCCACATATATAACAGAAGGTGTCGGGACTATTGTTACATTTACGCCTACTTAAAGAAGTCATGATTCAATCTTAAAACAAAATAAGAGAGTGTTTTTATCAGATAATTTTTTACATTTAAAAACAACTACAATTATGTAAAAGTAATGTTTTTAAAACATTAATTGCCTTGCGGTTATGTTCAATCCAAGAGTCGTTGCCCTTTAACTCCAATTTAAAACCCAATGCATGCCATTAACTGTAACAAAAAAAATTAAAATTGCATAAAAACTAGAGCATGCACCAAAAAACGGATTTCAGATTTTGAATCGGCGATGCAGCAATATATAGAAACAGTTCTAAAACCTCATGCAACAAAAATGAAAAAAGAATTGTTCCCAGTGTATTAGAAGCTTTCAGATTCAATGGGCTTTGAAAAACACTGAAAAAAAAGCATCCCTTTCTTTGGCATTTTAGTTGTTCAAGTGAATGTCTTTTGATTTTTCAGCTGTTAATCCAGAATCTTATGTCACTTTCTTAACCCAAAAAAGATGTGCTTCTTTTAAATCGAGGTGAACTTCTTTCCCAAAGGCCTTCATTTAGTGCTCTCTGACAGCAGAAAGCCATATGAAAATAAGTTTAGAATCAGAAATCCAGCTATTTTTCTCATTTCAGCTTAGGTTCACATTTTTTTCAAGTTATCAGTTACACTAGAATGTTTATCAGGATGTGGAAGAGAAAGCTAGTAAATATTTAAAGTCAGATAATCTCAAGCTGGTTGCAAACCAGCTGTCTTGAGAAACCTTTTTTTGAACTCAGCCACCAGCCCCCCATTTCTAAATGAATTGCTATTAAATTTCCAAAAGAAGGTCTCCACCAGTTACATTAGAATTTTAATAGAAATTAATTCGCATCTTGCTTCAGCCCAATGGAGCCTGAAGAAGCTTGGGAATGAGGATAGGAGAAAATAAAAATGAGATAACTGACCTTATTTATATTTATGTGAAATCTAGTATATTTAATATATGTAATATTATATATAATACATGCATATATGTATATCTATCTGTAAGGGTATAAACAGAGGAAAGGGACATAGGTTGATCTTCCATTGGTGGGTGATCATTACTGATGGTTAAAGATGTTAACATTCAGGTCTGATCTCCATGTGGTTTGGTTAGCTCTATTCTATCCATAACCAATATGTGCTACTGGTCCAACCTATAGTATGGGTGGACTGGTGAAAATCCAGGTTCATTATCATAAGGATAACATTTAACTATTATGGATTATATATTATACTTCTCTTCCTTATTTAAATAGTGTTTACTTTTTACATCACCTAATAATTATCTATTGTTCCAAGGAAATGTTCTCCTAACCACATCAGGATGAGGAAATATAGCAAAGTCAAACAAAAGGTGATATACAGGAATTAGTGAATATTTATTAAAATCTCAGTTAAATGGTATCACTGAGGAATAAATTGTTTTTAAAGAGGTATTTTTTGAGAATTGTTAATTTGTTCTTTTAAATCCACACTTTAATTTAAAAATCAATTTTGGATTGAAATAACTCCAAATATATTAGCTATTTCTCTGCCTTAGGACATACAGTATACTGAATAAAAAGTAACACATTTAAAATATTTATTACCATGGTGCTGTGCCACTGACATATTTTGGGATGTGTTTTGTAAATGTTCTCTTGCCCTAGATGGCCTCCGACTGCTGTTCTCATTGATGCTTTTTTCACAGTTCTATTGTTTCTTTCCCTTTTGGGTAGTAGATCCTAGACATTATCAATATTGATATTAATCTTAACATCAATACCAATAACAAATGTGTCAAAACTCACAATGAATAAGAATGCTGAAAAATAATATGATTAAGATGTATGAGCTTTGTGTCACCTAGTTTGGCTACTAAAAGACCTTTTTGGTTTGTTTTCTTCTTGGTTTTGACATCTAATTTGTCATAGATGAGGTTCCTGAATGTTTGATTTATAAATAGTTGAGGGGTTATTATTTAAATAATAAGTTATCTAAACCTGCACACACACATAGCTGATATTGAAAATGGCATCACTGAATATGATTATACCACGTGTTGTAGAATTACCTACAGTTATGGAGACTATATAGCAACATAAATGCTTATGATAGAAAATTGTCTTTAAAAACAGCAGGATGCTGCCTGACCAGGCGGTGGCGCAGTGGATAGAGTGTTGGACTGGGATGCGGAAGACCCAGGTTCGAGACGCCGAGGTCACCAGCTTGAGCGTGGGCAGATTCATCTGGTTTGAGTAAAAGCTCACCAGCTTGGACCCAAGGTCGCTGGCTCCAGCAAGGGGTTACCTAGTCTGCTGAAGGCCCGCAGTCAAGGCTCATGTGAGAAAGCAATCAATAAACAACTAAGATGTCGCAACCGCAACAAATAACTAATGATTGATGCTTCTCATCTCTCTTTGTTCCTGTCTGTCTGTCCCTATCTATCCCTCCCTCTGACTCTCTCTCTGTCTCTGTAAAAAACAACACCAACCAAAAATATAGCAGGATGCTAGTTGGTGTGTAAACTATAATTAAAATGATCACAAATTCCCTAAGGCTATAGAAAAAAAGGCAATAATGTAGGCAAAAAGAAGCATTCATTATTGGGTTAAGGTGGTAACTTTATAAATTTCTACATATCTAAAATTTCTGCAAGGTTAATATTTTTAAACTAAATAAAGAAGGGGGTTCTAATACCTTAGCAGCCCTACATAAGCCAACCTAAACTGAAGCCTGTAAATGCCTTAAGGTTAAGAAATGAAAAAACTAAGGACAACCAATCACAAACAGCCAGTTAGTTTTTTCCAAATAAGGCAACCTCTTAAGCTGTAACCAATCAAATAATATCCGTGCTTTGCCTTTACCTTTTCCCTATAAAAATCTTTCCCCTGGCTTCTATCCACGGAGTACTCCTAACCATTTCTGGTTTCATCCTGCTCAATATGAAAATTTTTGTTCAAATACTAAACTGTTAAAATTTTTAACATGTCTCAGTTTATCTTTTAACGGCTTCATGTCAAAAGTAACAAGCAAATGTATAAATAAAAACCCAATAAGAGCCCAAAGTTCTTGCAACACCCTACAGATAAGAAATCTAATTTTGATTAGTAAGCAACATCAGTGCATGTCTTGAAGTTCCGAATCTTAGACTCAAGGTTTACCCAAAGCCTTGTTTAGAAAAATAGCATACACCTATAGGTTCACTCTCAGCAGCAGGAATCCTTAATACATAAAGGGAAATTGGGCATATCAGCGCAGAGTCCATAGAACTGACACTATTTTGAAGAAAATTTGCAACATAATCTCAAGAGAAGTATCTGAAATGTGGCATCAAATTAAAAATTTCCATTTTCATAACATTTAAGATTGCGTTTATGATTTCCGATCTCTCTTTCAGCTGTGAACATCCATCCACCCATTCTCTCAGCAGACATTCACTAGGCTCTCATGATGTGGCAGGCAGTACATGAGGCACACTGAACCATAGTTGAATATCAACATGGGACTGAAAACTATCCTTCTGAACCCAAGTTTTCATTCCACAGCGTATGGTCTCAGTTTTATTTTGTTTGTCCTCACTTTTGGCTACCTGCAACCAAATTACATTTAAGCTAGTCACCTTGCTGGCTTGATTTGGGAACATGGTAGGGAAGAGACACACATTTTTAGCAGGTGCATAAAGTCTGCTTACTTTGTCATGAGATTTTAAGGACAGCACAAGAACTCTTTTAAATAAAGAAGCCAAATTTACCGTTGCAGAATCTAAGAGACGGCTGCCCTCTGGTAAGAGAAACGGCCTTTGACAAGGAATAAGATAACGGGCCTTGCAGAGGTGCATGTGAACAATTCTGTATTAGAGCCCACAGAAGGAATTTAATAAAGCACAGAGATCTGGTCCTCAGATGTGGGGGAGTACACCACAGAGGTGCATTAACCTCAGTCATTATCTTTCTTTCAGGAATGCTTTTTGTAAACCATATACAAAAGCCATATAGATGATAATAATCTCAGCACTCAAGACTGTCTCCATACTGAACAGAAATAGTAATCCCTGAGGTAAAATGCCTGCTGTGTGTCACAGATGACAATCCTGCCATCTGATGCTGCAAAGCAGCAGAAGGAATGCTTAGTATGAGGGGTTTTTTCACAGTGACATCTTTGCACTTGATGTCCCTTATCCCCAACAAAAGCATGAGCAAGCACCTGGCAGCAGCAATGAAAATGCACAGGAGAGAGTGAGGAGGATCCGTAAAAGATCTGGTAGCGCAGGGATGGGTAACACCTATGTACTATGAGAGCTTGTGAAGAAGAAAAGAGAGCAAAAGAACTGGGCGTTTCTTCACGTTTCCTCATGCAGTTCATGCAAAGATTTATCAGCACACCAAGTACATAATCACACTGTAAATAAAAATACCACAATTTTGAAAAACATAGACTCTAACGCCCCAGATGGAACCATACATAAATATTCATACACACATGCCATAAGTACACATTTATGATTTTAACATTTTTTTTCCTTCAAAATCTTATAGAGAATTGAAACGTGACCTTTGTGTGAGTAATTCATTTGTGGCGGCCTCCTGCCTCCCAAGTCTTGATTGTAGTTATTTGTTTCCACCAATAGAGGGCAGTATGTAGAGGAGAGTTTTCTTATCTGGGCCTAGAAACTGCTTGACTTGAGGTCCTGATTTCACCCCCTTTCCTTGATTTCTCTAGCAGTGCCCCCTGCAGCTGTTTATTTTCCTCTCTCATATTTATTTCTTAAGTATTTCTTGAATCATTACAATCTGTAAAAGGCAAACATGCCTAATAGTAATTCTTTTCCCTCCATAGCACAGTGTATGAAATATATTAATAAATGTTATCAATCATTGAACCTGCTTACCAATATGTAAACTTCAAAGAGCAAGATTTGGTATATGTGCTTCACCTCAATGTTCCTACTGCTTAGCACAGTATCTAAAGCACTGGAAAGTGCACCAAGACTTGTGCCCTTACCTAGCTGATTGCTGATCCTTATGCTGGAAAATTGATTCTTATAGTAGGAATTTTAATCTAATTTTACATACAGGAATCCAGAATTCAGAGACATCAACCACTTTGCAAAAGGTCACACAGCAAGTGAACACAGAATTGAAATTCAAACCCATATCTATTTGACTTTAAAACATTTGGTTTCTACTACTATATATTTGTTTGAAGAAACTAAAGGCTTTTATAACCATAGAATACATTTTATACAAATACAAATATTAAATTGGCCTGTTCTCAATGAAGGACAAAGGGAACGTTATTGCTGGCCTAGCATGTCTCCCTATCTGATATAGGTCTGTTGCCTGTATTTCTTCTTCACTAATGTCAGGTTTTTATTAACAATTTTTTGAATATCTGAAAAGCACAGTTGTACATATAAGACTGTAATCCTCAATCTTATTCTCATTGGCACTGGGAAGGAGTTGTCCATTTATGATGTGTTTAAATGTCTTCAATGTTCATTTCTAAAAGATTACGTACTCCTTACTCTTAGCCAGTCACAGGAAGCTGTGACTAGTTTTCTTGCTATAGGGGATTTTAACAAGGGAAAGGCTGCCACCAATTCTAGCTTCAAGATCCAAGGACTATCAAGACATCAGTTCAGTCTTTCTACATTCCAATGACAGAAAGCTACTTATTAAGAAAATGTTGCTTTTTTAGGTTGCATATAAAGGGGAGAAGATATATACAATTTTGTGCCAAATGTACACCATACAATACATTTAAATTCCATAATAAATCAATAATGGCAGTGCATTAATGTTGGGTTTTGCCAAATTTAGATAAAATACCTTTACTGCTTAAGTGCATTTAACATGTGTTTTACTATTTAAATAATTTCAAAAATTTTAAATTATATTCCTGCCTTTCAACAGATCATCAGTAATTAATGGCATTGGGCCACTGGTCAAGTCCATACAGTCCCCTATTTGCAACTTCGTTCTTACAGAAAAATATGTCATACTTCTTATAATCTATTTTTCTCAATAACATGAACAAAAGTTAAAGGTTGTCTAGGTAGTGTATACTACTGAGAGAAGTGACACTAACAGGTCATAAAATTATGCTTTAAATAATTTTTTGGGATACCTGATAATGCAAGTTTATCATCTATTTTAGAATATTTTCAATTACATTTTTAAGGGTAGAACACTGAACAAGCAGCATTTTCCCTAGTCAAATATATTTTTTCTCACTGTTATTTGTTTTTTTAAAATTTATTTCATTGGCATCTCTTATTAAATGGTAAACATTTATGTATAGTTATCTCCTTATCTCTAGTGGCATAAAAATAACCATTGATGTTAGCTTTATATGATGCCAGAAACTTGAAGTAGATTGTCAAGATAATAATGAGAGGCTCTAAAGAGGACTTTTTAAACTTTTAAACTAAAGGTGCCAGCAGCCCTCAGGCAGCTCAAGCTGCTTAATTAAGTGATAATATCAATAGAAAAGAACACCGTCAAAGCCTAATGATTCCCATAAGAGTTACAGCAGATTAAGCAGGGTAATTATCAAAATGAATTTTGGTATAAAATTGAAATCTTTACAGCACTCCCTCTTGGCCAGCTCTATTTAGTTGTTTAAATACAGTACCCATTTTTAAAGCTATCATTTCTAGTCTCCCTTTACGATAGCTGATGGCTACAGCAAACATTGAAATACAAAATTATTCTGTTTGATTAATGTTTCTTCCCAAGCATTATATAAATTTAATTTTACTCTAGTCATCAGCATCGCAAATATTATTCTTATTTTCCTAGTGATAGAACAAAATGGAAAATCTTGATATCTACTGCTCAATTCATATATATCATGCTCTTCTCTCAACTAAAAGTGTGAACTGTGAAGCCCTTCCCATATTAATCTCAATGATAGACTCTCACAACATGGCAGGTTCCAGGCAGTGCCCTCCCTATCACACTGCTGTAATTCTGTAGGGGCACAATCTTCATCCTTAGTAGAGTGACGTGACTGTGCAGCAGAGGAGAAAAGGAAGGAGGAACACACTGGTCATTAATGGAAAAAGCATGGCCATGAGGTCTGAGCCCATCTGACGACATAAATATCTGACTTTGTGCCACTTAACTTCTCCAAATCTCACTTGTCTTATCTCAACCTCAGATAGTGGTGATGAGGATCAAACAAGGTAACTAAATTCAAAGAACACAGTGCCTTCTAGGCAACGGACAATAAAACAACAAAGTGAGTTCTTAGCAGCCTCTCAGTGGAACTCACTCTAATGTAGCCTGTGTACCTTCTCCTGCAGTGAGCCCAACTGTCACCTCTTTAAGGTCTTGTCTGAACATGACATCCATCCACTAAGTCAGCTCAGTAGCTGAGTCTGTAGTACTACTTCCTGACCCGCTCAATGCAACAAGCATTTATTAAATGCTTCCTTCATGCAGAGCACTCTTTTTTTTTTTAATTGATAATATTCCTGAAGGGGAAAAAGGCAGGAAGACATAGTCACTTCCTGTGAAGATGCATAAATTTTGGGGTGCAGGGTACAGACCTACGTACTTTCTTTTTTGACAGAGATAGTGATAAGTGTGCTAATATAGAAATACAGATGTGGTATAGAAAATTTATGCCTAAATTACCCATTAATACATAGGATTTCATTGAGCACTGCATTGCAGGGTAGCCTCAAGAAGTTCTCCTTCTGTGATGCATTAGTATTTCCGTATGTGGACAAGGAAGCAGGTCTAAGCAGCAATGTCCAGAAGGTCTCCTCACGTGTCGAAGTGCCTGGTACTTTGCTTCTCAAAGCAATTCCTGGACAGAGGCTCCTCGAACCCCTTTCTCATGGATGAAAGCTTTTAGATAAATCTCTATAGAGATCTTTACCAGGCATCCTTGAAGGAGTTAATGTCAAAAAGGAACAGAATATAAATGTTTGAAAATAATTTGCAGTTAGTGAGATATAACTGGATCTTCCTGAAGTCTCCTACAGGACACCCACATAAAAACTGTTCAAGATTTCTCATCAATATATAACTCCTCTTAATCAGGCTGGGAGTAATCTCTGCTGACAAAACTCTAAGGTAATGGTTTCTTGTTCTTACTTTATAGCTCTACATTGTATCACATCTACATTATTGCTTTCTTGCCACAGACCATTAACTTCTCCTTCTGTATAGCCAACCCTTACCACATCTGACCAAGGTTCAGCATCTGGAATATTACCAGCTGGTCTTACTTCTTTCGGTTTAATGAGATGTGTATCATGGAATTGGGTATCAAATGCTGTGAAGCAGAATCTGGGGCAGAACCATGGCCTCTTCTTTCATGTTTTTACACCCTTGTGGGGTCCCTTCCTCTTGAATGTGGGCAGGGATTTTGACTTTGTAGTGACTGGTATTCTGTTTTTATTAACTGTATCAGATTTTGGGATCAAGTTGAGAGGTTGAGGCCTGAGGGGACAAAAGTAACCTTGGTACCTAAACTATGGGCCAATGAGACCGGGTACCTGAAGAATTGATATAGGGCCATCTACCTCAGATTTAACCTGGCTACTAGGCTCATTGGCATAGTACAAGCTTGATTCTTATTGAATCCTACCCAGGACTCAATGTGAGGTGGAGAGGGCTATGGATATCCTTCCCCACTCCCCCCTGACTGGCTCTGAGAGAAGAGGAACAGTTTGCTGGTACCTGGGTATACAGTCACAGCAGCCAGGACTGGGTAAGTGGCAGAACAAGGGCTGACGTCATTCCTTGGCCACAGCTACAATTCTATCCATCTTCACCAAGACAGTCCTATAGCATTTTGAGAAGAACATTTAAGCCCAACTTTAGTCCTTTTGTTTGTGCCTTAATATTCCTGGTCTTTCACAGCAAACTCTGAGGTTCTAAAATTGGACCAATCTCTGGTTAGAATCCAAGCCCTGACACTTGCTAGCCATGTGACCTTAATCTCGCTGAGGCTCAGTTTAGGCATTTGTAAAATAGGGATAACAGTTCTTTTTCCATAGGGTTGTATTAGATTGCATATATGAAGCGCTTAGAATAGCTGGTGTGTGATAAATAAATATATAGTAAACGTTAGCTATCACCATCATTGTCATCACCAGCAGCTGCAACAGCCTTAGAGTTATTAAAATCTCTACCATCTCTGGAAGACCCTGGTTCTCAAAGACTCCAGAGACCTGAGATGCAGGTAGGGCACACCAAACGTGGCCAAACCATCCAGGATGAAGAAAACCTGTATTGTTCCATTCTGCTTCATGTTGGGGCTGTGGCTATTTTCAACCACAAGGAGGGGAACAGAACCCACAGCCATTTCTACGCTACTTAGTGAAAGTGCCTGCGTCTCATCAGTGTTTTTGATCACATTAATTTAGATTCACAATCATTTTCTGAACACATTCCAACAAAATGGCATCTAAACAAAGTGGAGAGAACAGAAAAGCTTTTTATATTTATAAAATTTTACTTAACTATTCATGTTACTGAACATAATTTGTTTAAAAAACACTAATTTTAATATTTTCTACTGTGGTTTGTCTTTATTTTATATCTATGAAATTCAAAAGTACTGTCTTTATACAGACAAAGAATATTTTGATGGGCAGCAGGGGTCATAGTCAGGCCCTAGAAATAAAAAAAAAAAAGGAAGGAGATTTAAGACAGGAAATGGGCCTGACCAGGCGATGGCACAGTGGATATAGAGTGTCGGACTGGGATGCGGAGTACCCAGGTTCGAGACCCCGAGGTCTTGAGCGCTGGCCCATCTGGTTTGAGCAAAAAGCTCACCAGCTTGGACCCAAGGTCACTGGCTCCAGCAAGGGGTTGCTTGGTCTGCTGAAGGCCCGCGGTCAAGGCACATATGAGAAAGCAATCAATGAACAACTAAGGTGTTGCAATAGCAACGAAAAACTGATGATTGATGCTTCTCATCTCTCTTCGTTCCTGTCTGTCTGCTGTCTGTTCCTATCTATCCCTCTCTCTGACTCTCTCTCTGTCCCTGTAAAAAAAAAAAAAAAAAGACAGGAAATGGGGAATTGGGTATCAAATGCTGTGGAGCAGAATCTGGGGCAGAACCATGGTCTCTTCTTTCATGTTTTTACACCCTTGTGGGGTCCTTTCCTCTTGAATGTGGGCAGGGATTGTGACTTGTTTTTACTCAACAGAATATGGTTGGGTAATGGGATGTCACTTCTGTAATTACGTTACATAAGGAGACCCTCCCAATGCTGACTTTGTAGACAAGTGGCCTTACTGGGGTGGCTCACAGGGAAAGAATTGAGGGTGGCCCCTAGGAAGTGAAGGTCCTCCAGTCAACAGCCAAGAAACTTCCAGATTTTTTAATCTTACAACTGCTAAAAATTGAATTCTGCCAACAACCACAGAAACTCAGAAGTGGGTCCTTCCCTAGTCCAGCCTTCAGATTAGACTTTGGCCCTGGTCAACACCAGGCCACAGCTTTGTTTACAGCTTTGTGAGACCTTGAGGCAGAGGATAACGCAGAGCTATAACTGGACTCCTGCCCACAGGAATGATGAGATAATATATGTGAGGTTTTTATGCCAATAATTTTGAAGTAATACTGTTATGCACCTCAAAAAAACTATACAGATATCTATTATTACCAGGCATAAGATTATTACTTTCACATATCTAGCTCTACAATACTTCCAATAATTCTGTGAAGAAGGCTTTATGTACATTTTATAGAGAGAAAGCTGAGGCTTAGGGATGTTAAATAATTTACCTGGGCCATTCAGCTACCTTGAGGTAGAATTGTAAATCATAAAAGAGATTGTTGTGGTTTCTTTGTCACATCTATTGTTTTGGTCAAAATGTACTAATTTTAATAAATTGGCGTCTTTGCTTCTTTGCTTATCTTTTACTTTTCATAAGTGGAATGAAAAAGATTTTAACCATCTGCTCCATTTATTTATTACATTAGAACAGTGGTTTTTAACCTTTTTTGAGGTACCGAACCCACCAGTTTCATATGCGCATTCACTGAACCCTTCTTTAGTGGTAAATAAAATATGGGGTTTTTTTTCCAAATTCAAGACATAGGTATATGATTTTTTACTGGTGCACAAAATGAGCCATGCATGAACATCACCTTGCTCAAAGAACAAAACCAACAAAGTGCATGAACTCACAACAAATTACGGTATTATTTTATTCTGGCCTCCGCGGCAGAGGCTTCTCCGAACCCCTGAGACCGACTCATCGAACCCCTAGGGTTCGATAGAACCCAGGTTAAGAACCACTGCATTAGAACTAATTGGACCAATGAGAGAATACCTTTTAGAAACTCTTTGCTCCATGGAGAAACTTGTCAATACAGTTAATATTTTAAATAATTAAATATTTTAAAAATTATATTACTGAGGAGCTACTTGCTTTCTTTAAACAAGCTTTACTTATTTATAACTGTAAGACAGTGATTCAAAAGAACATAATTTGGACTCTAGCAATATTATGCAGAAAGTATTTTAATTATCATTTCTAGAAATGGATGCCAAAGCTGAGTGAATCCCTGTCTGGGGACACAGTATCTCTTTTCATTTACTGTATTTGTTCTAGAAAACTTGCAAAGACTATAGCCTCATTAGCACTTGCAGGTGCCTCTTCATCTTTTAGATTTCTATAGATTGCTGGAGAATTTCCAGTATTCTACTCAGCTTAAAATCCTTCATGCTGAACACTTAAGAAAAATCAAGATTTTGACATTGCTTTTATTAATTCGCCAAATTGTGCCACCAGAAGAATTCCAATAAATTGCCAGGCCAAAAGAAAAAAAAATTGTCTTGTTTCATCATTTATCCTGAAATTGAAACTGGAAAAAGCAGAGTTGGCAGGTGAGAGAAAGAGAAAGACAGAATGTAAAATTCAGGGCTAGGCTTCCACTTAGTATTTTCAGTCACTGTGGGTGCACTTCCAGATGCCTGTGGAAGCCAAGTGAGGTTGATGGCTTCCTGATAAGTTTCAGAAGGTAATTCAAGCTGAAACAAAGGCTGCAGTACTTAATTCATAAGCATTGCAACCATTATGACTGTGGCTTTTCTGGTATTAAAGAAAAGAAGATTGTGTTTTATAGGATTTTGTAAAGGAACAATGGAGACACACTAATGATCTAAATATTTTTGCCTTAAAAACAATTTAAAAGTTTCTGTTTTGTAGCTATTCAAAACCTGAGGATAATATTAGCATATGTGAAATTTCATTTGCAGCTATCATTAGCTCTTTTCTTTCCTTTGTGTCTTTTAAAACTTTGTTTTAATCTTGATGTTTCCACTAAAATGTTACTTAATTTCTCTGAGCCAGTTTCTTTGCCAGTGGAATAGACATGACATCTGTTATACCTACCTTACAAGGTGTTGATAACATGAAACTATATAGAATAAACTACTAGATAAACATAGTGCATTATTACTAATATTTAATATGTTCCCCATCATATAGTTTTTTCTTTAAAATATCTTCCAAAAGGGGTACATATAAATGTATAACATTACTTGGTGGGGAGAGAATTATTTCATTTGTATAGTTGTTGAAACTTTTATATTTTAAATGATAAGTAAATATGGTCTATTCAAAAAGAAGTAGATACAATTAAAGCCCATAAGCAAATGTTTTTAAAAAATGGTTCCTGTATTTGGCCTTCTTTTCAAGGCCAAATCCTGTAGGCCTGGCACATTGCCATCGGTGCCTCCCAGACAAAGGATTAGACCAGTGGTAGTCAACCTGGTCCCTATGGCCCACTAATGAGCGTTCTAGCTTTCATGGTGGGTGGTAGTAGAGCAACCAAAGTATAAATAAAAAGATAAATTTAACTACAGTAAGTTGTTTTATAAAGATTTATTCTGCCAAACTTACCAAAAATCCGACATAAAGTACTTGGTAAGTAATTATTATTATATGCTTTAACTTGCTATAACTCTGCTTTATAAGTTTTATAAAGTAAAGTTACTTCCCTATTTTATAAATCACCATTACTGTGGAACCGGTGGGCAGTTAGAAAATTTTACTACTAACAGAGATACAAATGTGGGTGGAAGGTATAAAAAGATTGACTACCCCTGGATTAGACAAAAGAGCTGTCCAAACTGCCTATAAGCTACAATCGCCTGTCTCTGGAGTCTCACACTGACATAGGCATCCCCACAAGTATCTCATTTTCCTCTGTCCAGAGTCTTGTGATGGGCTGGAAGGGAAGAAACATCTTCATGATTTGGCCTCATCTGATGTACTGCACCTGACTTCTCACTCCATTAACAAGGATACTCTTACTTCAGGCTGTTCCCACTCTAGGGACACATTTCAATCAACTGTACTCTGTCCACAGATTCTCTTTCCCAGGTTTCTCCACCTCTACTCACCTCTACCTCCTCCCCCATGACCACTTCACATCCCTTCCAGGCCCAAGTTTCTCATCATCTTCAAAGCTTTTCACCCACTCTCATCACTACCTTTTTTGAATTCCCTTTATTGTTAACCAGTGATCAAGCAAAAGTAAATCATTTCACTTTTCTGGGGGTTAGGCATACATCTTTGGGAAGGGGATGTTTTTGCAAAGGTGCAGGTGCTTCTTCTGCTATTAGTACATCGTTCTGTTCTAGGATGGTCTATGTTGTCTTAGCAACATATCAAAACCAAGTCAGCATCAGGAGACTGCTTTAACCTATTTGACTACAAGTAGAAGACCTTTATGATGTGCTGACTCATTCTGAAGACAATATGAAGACATTTATTTGGATGTATACATTCAGATTTGTTTTTATAATCTCATTCCCTTATGACTCAGGCATCTTTATAATTTGGCTTGGCCTGATGTACCCCACCTGACTGACATTCCTAATAAAAGGACACATTACTTTAGTATTATGTTTTGCCTGAATTAATATTTTTGTTTTCATCCACTACTACAGTTATCTGAACTTATGTGTAGACCAACCATATTTATATCTGTGTGAATTTTCTGTCTGAAACAGGTATGCTATACATCAGATTTATTCTTGGATGGCTAACTTGCAGATAGCTGTATGTGATTTAAAGGTATAAGTTGCACGAAGACACCTTGCACCCTCTATTATAATTTCTTCTAGGTTGACACTACAATTTCTCTCCATTAATTTAAACCCACTTACCTCTGCCCAACCTGCAGAAATTTCAAATTATAGAATCAGACTTCATTAGCTCAGGCCTCTCCACAGAGCAAGGTTGAGACATTTCTACTATTATCTATGAACTTATTATGCCAATCAGTTTCAGAGTTGACTAATCTAAATTATTTCTGTCAAAGGAAACATGTTTTTAATCTCTTCTATAGTTCTTTTAAAAATAGTGATTGAGTACCTACCATGTGCTCAACACAGTTCTAGTGATGCATCGATGGAAAGAGTAAACAGAATCTCCTCAAATTTTTTTGGTTCAGTGGGAATAAAAACAGTGAACAAATGAACACATACAAAGTGCTATGACTTCAGATAATGGTCAGTTTCAAAGTGGAACTAAAACAGGATGATCAAAGGAAGAGCGACCAGAGGATACTGTCAGATGGGGATTCTGGAAAAGCTGTCCAAGGGGGGGGGGTGGAAGCATCAAAACTGTGACCTGAATTACAAGAAAGATCTAGCCATGTGATGATCAGGGAAGACTATTTCAGACAGAGGAAGCCATTAATGCGAAGCCCTGAGATGGTGTGTGAGAGAGGGAAACACAAAAGCTAGGGGTCCTGGATGTGGTGAATTAGGCCCTGAGTGAGATGAGAGAGAGGCAGAGACCAGATCACGCAGGGTGTTTCTAAGACAGGCTAAGGTGTTGAAGTATGTGTGTGTGTGTGTGTGTGTGTGTTTGCAAGAGTGAAAGCAGAAGACCAATAAATTATTCACATAAAAGAGATGGTGTTTTGAAACACAATGATGGTGCTGAAGAGGGAGAGAAGTAGACAGATTCAGATTATGTTATTTAAGTAACAGAGGTTCCTAGAAAAGTGATCATCTGGTATATCAAAAGATACGTAATATGAGCCCAGTTTAACAGAAAATAATGTAAAAATAAAAAGATAGCACATGAGTAGTTACTTTATATCATTATAGCATTGCTGAAGTAGAGGGAACTCAGAGGTCACTTAATGGATGAGAGGGCAGTGGACCTTGCAGGTAAATCCCTTCCCAAAGAACATACAGTTAACCATCTCCAGAACCAAGACTACATCTCCTCATATCCTGTCTTCCTGACCGCATTGTTAATTTGTAATTTGTCTTTTGGATCACATTGTAGTTGACTGTTCAAAGCTGCAGGTTACTAAAAGAAAACCTCAGAGAAATTACTTAAACATATGCACCTCAGATTTTCTAAGGCTTAGATTGGTTATGGCAGAAAAGAAATTAAGTGCCCTGACTCAGAAGGTATTTTAGAGTTTAGCATAGATAGAAATTTGACTATCTTTCTCTGTTCCTGTGTCCATCATTGGTACTTTTTTGTGTCTGATAACATAAGAACAAAAAGTGTGTGTGTGTGTTTGTGTGTGTGTGTGTGTGTGTGTAAGGGGCTCTTCCTGGTAATAATGTAAAGATCTGAAACTAAATTATTTTATGAGGCAGAGAATTTTGAAATAAGTGATAGCACCAATCTAATCACCCACCCACTCAAACACTTACACATGGATTCCCATCACCTTCTAAATCAAGCACAAAACTCCTTTGTCTTATCCAGGGGTGCTCAATACATCGATCGCGATCTACTAGTCGATGGTGAAGGAAGTGTGGGTAGATCGCATGACATTAAAAAGACATTTGTCTTTTGATTGGCATACAGGGTAGCCAATCTGACATCTGAACTTTTGGCACCCTATGCATGCACGTTACACCACGCTAACTTGTTCTATTACATTGTTGCATAGTTAGCCTTCAATTTATTTAAACTAAATACAACAAAGGGTATAAAAATGAGTGCCGTAGCTGGTCCGAGTAAGAAGACTAAAACCTACCACTTTCATACAGAATGAGAAGGGATTTTTTTCACTGTGTCATATTCTAAGTGCGTTTGCCTCATCTGTCTGTGTGCCATTGCTATTCCAAAGAAGGGAAATGTGGAGCGGCTTTTTCGGACTGTTCATAAAAACTATGACATTGACTTTCCTCTGAAAAGAGAGCTGAGAAGGAGAAAGGTGAAAGAATACACAATATTAAATACTAATAATAGTAACTTAAATAATGATGATATAGAAGAAATAAATTTATGTTTGCATTTTTATTGTAGGTAGATCATTTTGACTTGGTCACCTTATAAGTAGCTCGCAAGCTGAAAAAGTGTGGGCACCCCTGTCTTATACTGAGGCTATAAGGTTGTCCCAAACTCTTCTGTTAAGTTGCCTAAGAGTCACTCAAAGCTATAATAGGCTGAGATACAACTTTATGCAAACAGTTCTTCCCACAACTTATAAAAACCTTTTCTTTGCATTCTAAACCTGTGTTTTTTATCCCTTTTTCTTTTGAAAAACACCACCCGTGCTCCTTAAATTCAGTCATTGCCTTGCCTTGCCTCTGTAATGACTCCTCTTGGCAGAGGGCTGTAATGTACATCTTTCCATTATAGCAAATTGCTTTTTAAAAGGACCTCCATAGGCCCTGGCTGGTTAACTCAGTTGGTTTGATCGCCAGTCAGGGCACACATGGGAAATAACCAAAGAATGCATGACTGAGTGGGACAACAAATGCTTTCTTTTTCCCTTTCTTCTCCCTTACTTCCTCTCTCTGTCTCTCCATTGGTTGGAGCATCATCGTAGAGTGTAGAGTTTGCTGGTTCGATTCCCTGGTCAGGGCGCATATAGGAGCAGCTTGATGTTTCTCTCTCCCTGCCTCTCTCAAAATAAATAAATAAACCTGCGTTTTTTACAATAAAGCATCATCTCCCTACTCCCCCTACAAATGAAGTTTCTTTTCTTGGTTTTTGCTCATTACAAAAGCAACTGTCATAATATTTAATAAAAAAAAGAAAAAAGCAAATAAATGAAGAAACCTAAAAAAAAATTAAAAGAAACTATGGGAAATAGAAATCATTCATAATTCTACCCATCCAGGGATAACTACAGTTGAATTATTTTTTCTCTCCCTCTTTTATGGAAATAAAATACTTTCAAAAGTTCTCAAATGTGGATTTAAAGTAGAGACCAATTATTACAAACAAAAATGAATAGAAATTCCACTATAGATTATTTCTTTCTCATAGTTATTTTTCTTATAAAAAGAACACATTCACTTAATTTCCTTTATAAAATCTAAATTTACTTCAATCTCTAGGTTGTAATGTATAAAATTTTTCTACTGAATACCTATAAAGATGATACGGAGAACGTACAGTCCCAATAATATTTAAGTACGTAACTGTAAAAATCAGTGGCAATTCCTAATTAATAGGAGAATAGAGAAGCATAATATTTCACTTTAAGCTGAGAATTTCATGATGTTCTATAAATAACCCTCTTGGCTCATTGACATCATAAATAACAAAATCACAGAATGATGACACCATAGCCTACCCACTCAGCCAACTGTGATTGGTGAAAGTTAGGTAGGTAATCAAAGCCCACAGATACTTCTTTGTATAGATAATTCTAGCTCTGATTAACCTGACAGATTCCAAAATTAAGTTTTCTGCTAGAAAAGAGTGACATTAAACAACTGACAAAAATCAGAGTGACTAATGAGAGCATCAAAAAGGCCCAACTACTGAGGCATAATAGCTCCTAAATATTCTATTTATTGCAGGACCACCTCCTTCACATAAGATAGGAAATAAAGCTCTTTTCATGTCTATGTTGTTATGTTATGTTGTTGGAAGCTTACATTAGAATCTATTTTAGCCTTAAAAAAAAATATCATCAGTTTGCTTGTCAAGGGCCAGTCTTTGCAGGAACGGTGGACAATTTTAAGATGGGTTTTGTGTTCATAAGAATATTAAATTTTGGCAGCTCCAGAAATATCTTGTCATAAAGATCAGGGCACATACAGGGACAGATTGATGTTCCTGTCTCTCTCTCTTTTCTTCTCTCTTTAAAATCAGTAAAATAAACATTAAAAATATTAACTGTCCTTAACTGAAGTATGTACTTATTTCTTTTATATTGATTTATGGACATTGAGAATAATGTGAACCTGGATGTTCTCACACACTGTGTTGAAAATATATTACGAATAATTTTTATTATTAATATTAAATTAATAGTTTATAAATTATGTACTTCAGAAATCAAGTACAGAAGAGTCAGGGGTACCCTATAACTATTTCATAGTTATTTGAATTCCCAAATGCTTTCTTCTTGAATGGCTGAGGGAATGAATAACAAGTAGCAAACTGCTACAATTGTGTCCCCACTGAGGAAGGTATCTGACAGGTAAAAGTCAGCTGTTCTATAGGTGGAGGTGGGGAAAATATTGGGACTTGTTATTAAATTTGGTCAGGTTTCTGGTTTTCTAGCCAACTATGTGAACTCACCCAAAGAGGAGTTTTGGGTCATCACAATGCACATGCTTAACCTCTTTGGCTTTACATTGCCTTCAACTTTATTTTAAAATTTTTCTTGTTCTCTTTTTTGGGGAAGGGGTATTACAACAATAAATTGAGGTTATTTTGTGAGAGAATATATATATTTTTAAGCTTCTCAGTTTCTTTCCAGAAAATAATGAAAAAGACAAAAGTAAAAAAATGTAACAAATGTACCTGCTATCAACTTTATTGTTTTTAAGTTAATCAGCAAAATACTTGGATTTTTGGAGTTAACCATGGGGAAGACTACTTTCATTCTCACATTATAGGACATTGTAATCTAAGTGAATGCATAGAACCATACTGAGAAATCTTCCAATCGACTAAAATTATTAATTAAAAATTTAAAAAATACTTTAATCTAGAAAAAGTATCATTAGTAATGTAAACCTGACATTGTGAAAAAGTCTCCTTTTAGAATTTTTTCTTTTCTTCTTGTTTGTTATTTTTAATGCTTACCTCCTTATTAATGGAAAAGTTATTGAGAGTGGTAGTGAGTTTTAGGAAACTTTAATTTCATAATGAGAAGATTAAAAAAGCAATACCCTTACAGATGAAAATGATATAACTAAATGTACAAATGAAGCTCTAATGAAAGATAGAGACAGCTTGGGTGGTGGTGGCACAGCGGATTGAGCGTTGGCCTGGTATGCTTAGGGCCCTGGTTTGAAACACTGAGGTCGCTGGCTAGAGCACAGGCTCATTCGCTTGAGCAGGGCTTGTCAGCTTGAGCCTGAAGATCACTGACTTGAAGCCCAAGGTTGCTGGTTTGAAGCTCAAGGTTGCTGGCTTAGGCAAGGGGTCACGGGTTCAGCTTGAGCCTCCCAGTCAAGGCACGTATGAAAAGCAATCAATAAATAACTAAAGTGAAGCAACTATGAGTTGATCCTTCTCATCTCTCTCCCTTCCTGTCTCTGTCTCAAGGAAAAAAAAGATGGAGACAAAAGGAAAGTCTAGAAAAATATCGGGAAGTGGAAAACATAGAGTTGATTGAGGAAAAAAAATGTGCCTGGGGTAAGCTAAATGACCAAGAGTCTCCAAGATGGTCCAGGGCTAGAATGCCAAGTTCACCTAAAGGTTGTACTGCTTTAATTTAGCTTCCTGCCTGGTTGGAGGTAATCCCCAACAGCCCGCAACAAAAGGAAAGTAGTTCTTTTACCTTGACTAACTTAAGAGGGATTTGATTTATTCCTTGGGGGGGGGGGGTCAAGGGGAGGGGGGGTTCTCCCAGAGAATTGAAGAGAAACTTTCACAGCTGCTCAGTTGTGCAATTGGCTACAGATGGCAGAGCATCAGGAATCTTTATTTCTGGTTGCTCTTTGCCCCTAAAGTGACCTTTCCATTTTAAATTCAATCTTTCTTTTTTCCGAAACAAATAGTTTACCCTGGACATTCATTTTAAAAGAGAGTAGGTTATTTTACTCTTATAAGCATGTGGGGCTGAGGTTGAGTCTGGGTAGTTTCCTTAAAAAGGGATTGTGATGTAAGATGGAGTAAATTTGTGCCTTGTTTTAAAAGCAGCAGGATAATAATGCAAAGGAGAATGAGACAGGAGGAAAGGGACTGGGGAAGGAGGAAGGCAGCAAATAGGTATGTGAGGTTCATTGCTTCTTTTGGATGCAAGTTTTATAATCAAAATGGATTTATCACTTCTAGCACGTGACATTTCAAAATTTCTTAACAATACAGATAGGCTGTATTACCAGCACATGATATTTCATAATTTCTTAAAAATACAGGTTGGCTGTGTTACTACAAATTGATGCTTAATCGAAATATCTTATTCTGTTCCAGTTGTCATATGCTGGTACGTTCCTAAATGAAACAGAGAAACAACACTAAATAATTAGCTATTATTTAATTCAGAAGTAAGAATGGAGAAAGAACTAGTAATAACTAGTAGTGTCATTCACTCTTTTGAACACTTTAAAGATATCAGTTTCCTTTGTACTCATTTTATATAAGTAGAAACTCAAACAGAGAGCAAAAGCTACATGCCCAAGGTCACTGGGGTAGTAAGTCACAATGAAGCCCAGATTCAAGTCCTGGTAATTTGGTCCAGAACCAGTGCTCTCTTAACCACTACAATGTGTGTTAGAACGAAACACACATTCTCAGACTAGGTATATTAGTGTTAAACTTCTGCAACACCAGGACCCAAATATATGAAGAGATTCCATTATTACATGGTAGATCAGAAATGATAATAGAACTAGGAAATAAAACAGCATTAGCTATTTCTCCACCTCCGCGCCTGCCTTCACTACCCCTTTTAAACTTTCTGAATTCCATCCTTACACCTTCGTCTTCCAGAGAGGTAGACTGAGAATAAAAATGTTTATTTGGCGTCTCCCCTTTCTCCTAGTATGCAGGTGTAAAACCCAATTACGGCCATCAGGTAGGCAACAGGATATTTCTTCCTTAAAATTAGTAACTTTTGCTCTAATTACCACGCAGAGGTAACTTTTGTTTCTTTATCATTGGAAAGAAACTCATGGAAAAAGGCAATTCAGGAATGCGTCAAATCAATACATAGTCATACCCCAAGGAAGCAACAAATGAGATTCTAAATAGCTAATGAGTTTTAGCTTATATTTGTCTGCAAAGTAAGGAAAGAAACTGGATGTGATGGCCTCAGGTGACCAGATGTTCCGCTTTTGGCAGGACAGTCCCGATTTTTAACAATTTGTCCCATGTCCCGCGGCATTTTAAAAATGTTCCGATTTTAAAAAATATATTACAATACCATTTTTGCATTCTATGAAAATTTTGTTTTGCTCCACATAGACCAAATTTTTAATCAAGAACCCCGCCCCCAATGGTGTCCCGCTTTACCAATTTTAAAATCTGGTCACCTGAAGTTTCTAAAGTGGTAGGAAACTATGTTTATCCTAGTTTAATAGAAGAGAAAACCTCAGACAGACTCAAAGTATAGAATGAATCTGAAGTGCCAACTTAGAAAGGGATTTGGTAAGAATCAATTCACATAATTCAATACAACACTGTGTTCTGAACATGAACGTGGGTCGGCTGACTTCCAGGGAGGACTTGCCCATTCCATGCAGGTCTTTAATCGGTATGAAAACAAATAAGACAAATCTGTCCAGAGCCAGAGACAAGCTTGCTGTCCATATAATAACCAACACAGTACCGTGAACACTTAATTTTTTTTTTTTACTTCACTCAAAAAATATCATGCATCTTATTGGTATTGAGCCTCTCGAAACATTCCTTATATTTTACTGTTTTCAATTCACCATTCACTTGATAAATGGATGCTTTCCAATGAACTTCTTGGACTTACTGGGTTGATTTTAATAAAGTTTATTAAAAACATCAAATCAAGTGCTCCCATGTCTCTGTCATCCATTCTTCTAAGCACTTTAAGTATATGAACTTATTTACTCTCCTCCCAAAATCTTATGAAAAAGTGACATTATTTCTTGCATTCTACAGAATTAAAGATCTAAGCATAGAGGACCTCAGTGACTTGTGCCCCAGGTGATGTGGGCGAGAGTAGGAGGCAGAGCCTCTGCAGTTGGGTGATGTCAGCAGATGGTCAGGGTTTGCAACTTTGCCTTGATATATGACCTGTCTGATGGACACCAAGCTACCCTCTACCACAATATTGTTCAGTAAATCTACTAACAAAGCACCATGAGGTTTAATCGTTGTTACTGCTAAGCTATCCATATCCCTGACCCAAATGTTAAAAGACTTGAAGAGTAAAATCAAAAGGCACTTCCCCCTCTGTAATTTCTCTTGCAAACCCCCTTTCTGGCCTCATTACTCATCTACGTTCTCAGTGATAACAAAAACAACACTAAAAATCCTTTTCTCACTTTAGACCTTGAAACTGTCTCAGTTCCATAATTAATACGTGTAGTTCAGTTTATTATCCACATGCTGAATGTGAGGGGCTGTCCGTGTTAGGGTCAGCGCTGATGCAGACTAGAAACCAATCCTGGGAAAGAGCCATCAAGTATGCACTCCTTTTCTTTCCTGACTCAAGATTCCTCCTTCCCTGCTATCCTTGCCTCTCCCTTCCTGCTACATACCTGCTGGATGCCTTTGCTCCTCCAGGGCTTGGAAAGGAAGGGAATAAGAGAGATAAGGAGCAGGGGATGTCTCAGTTGCTTAGGCATTGGTTTCTTCTGGTCATGACAAAGTTCTAAAGTCAACTCTCTGGTGGAAAGCTTTGTGGATTGTTGCAAGGCCTTCTAGTTTCAAGTATGGTTTCCTCAATATAAATTTATTTCTCCATAAGTTTTCTTCAAGGAATTTTCTGATTACCAAACACTATTACAAAGACATAGTAAAATCTAATTGTTGAATTTATTTACTCACAGCTCTCGGTTCAAACATGGATCAACTTGGGTAAATCTTGGCAAGTTATTTAACCCTCCTTTCTTATTTGTAAACCACTCTAGTAAAACCTAGAGATGACTTGAACATGGACAGACATGGTGTACAGCATTTAACCCAATATCCTGGCACACCAAGGGCAATTAGCCATAGGTACTATCATAAAAAACACACACACACAAAAAAAACTTCAATCCTTTTATCATAAAATATTTCTTAAATCATCTTGATTTATAGATAGTCATTAAAAGACTAAATTATTATAGAAAGATTAGAATCTAAGAGGATTAGAGGTAAAAAATGCCCTGGGGTATCTGGCTTGTGGTTTAGGATCTGAGCCACACTCATTGATATTCAACTTCTGATGTACTTGTCTTCCTTTATTTGAGTATTTAAGTTACAACCACATTGACTCACCACATTGCTAGACCTCAGAAAGACCATTAGTTCACATAAATGCTAAAAAGTAAAAGCCTTTGCTAAAATTCTAAATCTCAGTATTAGGTTTTCCAATAAGAAAATATTTGGAAATAATTTAAAAAGGTTAAAGGGACAAACAAAATAGGGCACTGCAGTTATCTCTTAAGAGTAGATAAGGCAGGTTTCTTTTTTGTTTATTTTTCCCTTTTGGCCTGGCTTTGGTGATGATGTAATGATATCTTTTTTAAAAATAGAGTTTATATAGCCATTCTCATATTTTATCATTTCAGTTTCTATTCTTAACCAGGAAAGATACATTAAAATATATTTTTATGTTTGAAAAAATAAAGAATTCAAATTTTAAATACAATGTTTAGTTCTTTGATTTCAAATGCATTTCCATTTTCTCTTGCCAAAGTAAAGCAAATAACCCTTCCAAAAGGACAAGGTACTCAAAAATAAGAAATCAAAGGAAAAGCAGAGGAGGGAATGGAGGAGGGGAAAACATACAGGTGAGGAGAGATTGTATAAAGCACCTCTTTGCTATGAAATAAGTTTCATTGTCCTTAGAGACATTACAAATAGTTGTTCACTGATGATACTGTGACAGAGTGAACACTCAATCAGGTATACCGAAAGTTAGGGAGAAAATGAGTATTTTATCCTCCTATGAAATACTTGCTCTGCCCCTACTCCATCCCCTCACATGCCTGAGTTGTCAGTGTTCACTTTCCTTCCCACGTCTGAATCAAGTACTGCTAATGTATAAAGAGTGAGTTGCTACAAATTGAGGCAGCAACAGAAAGCAAGTCATCCATAATTTGGATAGTTAGTCTCTAAAAAGCTGAGAGGTCTGACACCTTGATAATCTCCAAAATAAACTGGAATGAAGATGATTACTGAGCTGAAATTGAGGATACCTGACCCACAGAAGTGGTTTCTTGTATAGTTTATTGAGTCCTTCACTGCTTTGAATGATTACAAACATGGCCTTTATGAAATGAACAATAATAATGATAATAATATTACCTCACTCTATTTTTATTATTCACAAACCATTTCCCCATAAGATTTCACTGATCATCACAACAATACTTCCTGGGATAGGCAAAATTTTATATTTCTATTATATAAAAGAAAGAGTTAAGATCCAGTTAAGTTGTTTATATTGCCCAAATAAACACAGCTATAAAGGGGTGAATTTAAAATTAAAACACAAGTTATTTCCAGACTTCTAACTTATTATATAAGTATGAAGTTATCATTATGTAAAATACTCTGTACTGTGTAGTTAAAATATACAAGGGATCAAAGACTGGCTCTTTAAACTGCAGAACACCCAGTAGAAGCACTGAGGTAACTCACTAATCATGAAATATAATGTTTTAGGCTGAGTTTTGGGACGGCTTATTACATAGCAAATGCTAACTGATACATTCACACCCCTATAAAGGAAAATAATTTAAAAGTAAACATTTGCTTAAAATAACCACACTACCCCCAAGCAATTTAGAGTCAATACAATGTTATCAAAATTCCAATGGAGGGAAAGAGAGCAGAAGAAGAAGAGAAAGAAGCCATGTTTGCAGAGTGAGAGCTGAGAGAATGCAGAGTGCTGAGGGAAAAGCCATATTGGCAGGGAAACAGAAGGTGTGCAGATGGGAAACCAGAGATTGTCTACCTGTCGGGGGAAGCAAGATGGCGACGGAGTAGGCGGAAGTACCAACTTCCAACTCCCAGAACCAAAGTGGATTATAACTCAATTTTAAGAACCATCATCTGGATAAACCAACTTTGAACTAAACTAAGTGGACTCTTCAACCAAGGAACACAGAAGAAGCCACATTGAGACTGGTAGAAATAGCAAAAACGCGAGAGGGATGCCCAGCTCCCCGGAGCAAACAGCAGCCCGGAGAGACCTGCGCGGCGGGAGAAAAGTTTGGCGGAAAAGGAGGGACCTGGGTCCCAGGAACCAAACCCCAGCCTGCAGTCCCAGAGCCTAGAAAAGGCGTTTGGACAGTTTTGAGCTGTGAAACAAGTGAGGGAGCTCCCAGGCCTACAGTGTGGAGTATTAGGTCCCTTCCTACTCTGCTGAGGGTTGCTGAAGGGTTTGGGGCGGCAGGACGCTGAAACTCGGTTCTGTCGGCGGGGGCAGAGGCCAAGCCGGTGTGAGCTCGGTCTAGCCCAGCAGGGTCGGAGGGGACGCGAGAAAGCGCTCCGGAAGCTGAGGGCCCGCCTGTAATGCCTCCTACAGGGACAAAGCGGGAGGCCAGGAACGGGAAGAAATCTGCTCTGCGACCCTGCGCAAGCCGGGCCTGACCGTGGGGACTGGGGTAGGACCACAAACGGGCAGGGGCTCGCGGCTGAGCTCACACAACCAGCCCCGCCAGGCCGGAGAAACCGCAGTTTGCCATTATACGTGCGCGAGTGGGCTCCGAGCGTGGGAACGGGGTAGACCCCGAGACAAGTGGAATCCCGCAGCTGAGCCCACGCTACTAACCCCGCCTGGCCAGAGAAACCACGGATTGCCATCTACGTGCACGAGCGGGCTCCGAACGCGGAGTAGAGTCTGAGAGGAGCAGAAGTACACAGCTGAGCAGAAGCCAGCAAACATGCCCGGCCCAATAAACCTGGGTTTGTGACCCTGCGCAGAAGGGCCCTGGCCTTGACGGCGGGACAAAAGCTCCGGACAGGCAAAGGCTCACAGGTGAGAGCATGTCAAAAGCCCCGCCCAACCCGTGAAACTGTGGCGAGCAGGCTCTGACTGCGGGTTCTGGGCGGAAGTCCGGAAACAGGCTGGGTCCGCAGCTGAGCAAAGGTGCTCACCTCTACCCTTGGTACTGAGGCTTGTGGCTTGAGTGACAGCCCCTCCTGCGGAGGAGAGGCAGAAATCACAGCAAAAGCCACAGTGGGCCGGTGCTGGCAACGCCCATACACAACCACCCTAGGCAGCGGCAGAGGGGGTGGGGGGCCTGCAGACAGACCACACCTAGAGAACACAAAGGCAACATCTACTGGACTCCAGTGACCACAACTTGCTTATACACAGACAAAATGGGCAGGCAGAGGAATGCAAACCAAATGAATCAAGAGAAATCCCCAGAGAAGGACATGAATGAACCAGATATAACCAAATTACCAGAAGCATAATTTAGAATAATGATAGTTAGGATGTTCAAAGAAATTAGAGCAACAATGGATAGTTATTATGAACACCTAAATAAAGAGATAACAAGTATAAAAAACGAAATTGAAATAATAAAAAAGAATCAGAGAGAAATGACAAATACAGTATCAGAACTGAAGACCACAATGGAAGGAATTAAAAGCAGGATGAATCATGCTGAGGATCGAATAAGAGAGTTAGAGGACACAATAAACAAAGGCACAGAAGCAGAGAAGAAAAAGGAAAAGAGACTTAAAAAATGTGAGGAAACTATAAGGGAGCTCTGTGACAACCTGAAGAGAAACAACATTTGCATCATAGGAGTGCCTGAAGAAGAGGAGAGAGGACAGGAAATAGAAATTTTGTTCAATCAAATGATAGCAGAAAACTTTCCTAAATTAAGGCTGGGAAACACTCCACAAGTTCAAGAAGCAAACAGAACTCCATTAAAGAGAAACCCAAAAAGATCTACACCAAGACACATCATAGTTAAAATACCAAACTAATGGATAAAGAAAAAATTTTAAAAGCTGCTAGGGAAAAAAAGGCTATCACCTACAAAGGAGCCCCCATAAGGATGACATCGGACTTCTCAACAGAAACACTTGAGGCCAGAAGGGAATAGCAAGATATAATCAAAGTAATGCAGAAAAAGAACCTACAACCAAGACTACTCTATCCAGCAAGGCTAATGTTTAAAATTGAAGGAGAAATGAAGAGCTTCCTAGAAAAAGAAAACCTGAAGGAATTCATAAAAACCAAACCAATTCTGCAAGAGATACTAAGGGGCCTGTTGTGAACAGTTTAAAGGGAGGAAAGAATAGAGCAAAAGAAGAATACAGCTTTAAAGAATAAAATGGCAATAAACAACTACATATCAATAATAACCTTAAATGTAAATGGATTAAATGATCCAATCAAAAGATATAGGTTAGCTGCATGGATAAAGAAACAGGACCCATACATATGCTGTCTACAAGAGACACACCTTAAAACAAAAGATGCTCATAGACTGAAGGTAAAAGGATGGAAAAAAATATTTCATGCAAATGGAAATGAAAAAAAAACAGGGGTAGCAATACTTATATCAGACAAAATGGACTTTAAAACAAAGGCTGTAGTCAGAGATAAAGAAGGACACTACATAATGATAAAGGGAACAATTCAACAGGAAGATATAACTATTATAAATATCCAAATATAGGAGCCCCGACATACATAAAGCAGACTTTGATGGATATAAAGGGCAATATTAACAGCAATACTATCATAGTAGGGGATTTCAATACCCCTCTAACAACACTGGAGAGATCCTCAAGAAAGAAAATTAGTAAAGAAACAGCAGACTTAAAGGATACACTAGATCAACTTGATTTAATAGATATCTTCAGAACTTTTCACCCTAAAGCAGTAGAATATACATTCTTCTCAAGCACTCATGGTACGTTTTGTAGGATGGACACAAAAATGGTCTCAATAAATTTAAAAAGATTGAAATCATATCAAGCATTTTCTCTGATCACAATGCCATGAAACTAGAAATTAACCACAAAAGAAAAACTGAAAAATACTCAAACACTTGGAAACTAAATAGCATGTTATTAAATAATGAATGGATTAACATTGAGATCAAAGAAGAAATAAAATAGTTTCTAGAAACAAATGATAATGAGCATACATCAACTCAAAATTTATGGGACACAGCAAAAGCAGTTCTGAGAGGGAAGTTTATTGCACTACAGGCATATCATAAGAAGCTAGAAAAAGCTCAAATAAGCAACCTGACCGTGCATCTAAAAGAACTAGAAAAACAACAACAAATAAAACCCAAGACAAGTAGAAGGAAGGAAATAATAAAGATCAGAGCAGAAATAAATGATATAGAGGCTAAGGAAACAATACAGAGGATCAATGAAACCAGAAGCTGGTTCTCTGAAAAGGTAAACAAGATTGATGAACCTTTAACTAGACTCACCAAGAAAAAAAGAGAGAGGACTCAAATAAATAAAATTAGAAAGGACAGTGGAGAAATAACAACTGACACAACAGAAATACAAAGCATTGTAAGAAAATACTATGAAGAACTATATGCCAAAAAATTAGACAATCTTGGTGAAATGGACAAATTTCTTGAATCATATAACCTTCCAAAAATCAATCTGGAGAATCAGAACACCTAAACAGACCAATTACAACAAATGAAATCGAAACAGTTATCAAAAAACTCCCAAAATAGAAAGTCCTGGGCCTGATGGCTTCACAAGTGAATTCTACCAAAAATTCAAAGAAGAACTAACTCCTATCCTCCTCAAGCTATTTCAAAAAATTCAAGAGGAAGGAAGACTTCCAAACTCCTTTTATGAGGCAGGCATAATTCTGATCCCAAAACCAGGCAAAGACAACACAAAGAAAGAAAATTATAGGCCAATATCCCTGATGAATTTAGACGCTAAAATTCTCAACAAAATATTAGTCAACCAGATCCAGCAATACATGAAAAAAATCATACACCATGATCAAGTGAGATTTATTCTGGAGAGGCAAGGCTGGTTCAATATTCGCAAATCAATCAATGTGATTCATCATATAAACAAAAGGAAGGACAAAAATCACATGATAATTTCAATAGATGCAGAAAAGGCATTTGATAAAATCCAGCACCGATTCATGCTCAAAACTCTCAGTAAAGTGGGAATACAGGGGACATTCCTTAACATGATAAAGGCCATCTACGATAAAATGACAGCAAACATCATAATAAATGCACAAAAATTAAAAGCAATCCCCTTAAGATCAGGAACCAGGCAGGGGTTCCCCCTTTCACCACTCTTATTCAACATAGTTCTGGAAGTCCTAGCTACAGCAATCAGACAAGAAGAAGAAATTAAAGGCATCCAAATTGGAAAAGAAGAAGTAAAACTGTCACTATTTGCAGATGATATGATATTGTATATTGAAAACCCTAAAGTCTCAGTCAATAAACTACTGGACCTTAAAAATGAATTCAGCAAGGTGGCAGGATATAAAATTAATACTCAGAAAATAGAGGCATTTCTATATACAAACAATGAACTGTCAGCAAAAGAAATTAAGGAAACAATCCCCTTCATTATTGCAGCCAAAAACATAAAGTACCTAGGAGTAAATTTAACCAAGGAGGTTAAGTACTTGTACTCGGAAAATTATAGAATATTGATAAAAGAAATCAAGGAAGATACAAACAAGTAGAAGCATATACTGTGCTCATGGCTAGGAAGAATAAACATCATTAAAATGTCTATATTACCCAAAGTAATTTATAAATTCAATGCAATACCAATTAAAATACCAATGACATACTTCAAAGATATAGAAAACATATTCCAAAAATTTATATGGAACCAAAAAAGAACACGAATAGCCTCAGCAATCTTAAAAAGAAAAAATAAAGCAGGAGGTATCACTCTTCCGGATATCAAGGTTTACTATAAGGCCATTATACTCAAGACAGCCTGGTACTGGCATAAGAACAGGCACATAGATCAATGAAACAGAACAGAGGACCCAGAAATAAACCCACAGCTTTATGGACAACTGATATTTGACGAAGGAGGAAAGAACATACAATGGAGTAAAGACAGCCTCTTTAACAAATGGTGTTGGGAAAATTGGACATCTACCTGCAAAAAAATGAAACTAGACCATCAACTTACACCATTCACAAAAACAAACTCAAAATGGATAAAAGACTTTAATGTAAGCCGTGAAACCATAAGCATCTTAGAAGAAAACATAGGCAGCAAGCTCTTCGACATCTGTAGCAGCAGTATATTTGCCGATTTATCTCCACGGGCAACTGAAATAAAAGGCAAGATAAACAAATGGGACTATATCAAACTAACAAGTTTTTGCACAGCTAAGGACAATAAGAACAGAATAAAAAGACAAACCACACAATGGGAGAACATATTCGACAGCACATCTGATAAGGTGTTAATAACTAAAATTTATAAAGAACTTATAAAACTCAACAGCAGGAAGACAAACAACCCAATCAAAAAATGGGCAAAAGAAATGAATTGAAATTTCTCCAAAGAGGAAATACAGATGGCCAATAGGCATATGAAAAAATGCTCAACATCACTAATCATTAGAAAAATGCACATTAAAACCACAATGAGATATCACCTCACACCAGTCAGAATGGCACTCATCAGCAAAACAACACAGAGTAAGTGCTGGCGAGGATGTGGAGAAAAGGGAACCCTTCTGCACTGCTGGTGGGAATGCAGACTGGTGCAGCCACTATGGAAAACAGTTTGGAGATTCCTCAGAAAATTAAAAATCGAACTGCCTTTTGACCCAGCTACCCCAATTTTAGGAATATACCCTAAGAACACCATAGCACTGTTCGAAAACAAGAAATGTGCCCCCATGTTCGTGGCAGCATTGTTCACAATAGCGAAGATCTAGAACCAGCCGAAGTGTCCCTCAGAAGACGAGTGGATTAAAAAGCTATGGTACATATATACTATGGAATACTACTCAGCCATAACAAATGATGACATCGGATCATTTATAGCAAAATGGATGTACCTTGATAACATTATATGGAGTGAAATAAGTAAATCAGAAAAAAAGAAAAACTGAGAACAGCATGATTTTATACATAGGTGGAACATAAAAGTGAGACTATGAGACATGGACAAGAGAGTGGTGGTTACAGGGTGGGGGGAGGGAGGGAAGGGTGGGATAGGGAGGAGGGGAGGGACACAGGGAAAACCAGATAGAAGGTGACAGAGGACAATTTGACTTTTGGTGACGGGTATGCAACACAATTGAATGATAAGATAACCTGGAGATGTTTTCATTGTACATATGTACCCTGATTTATTGGTGTCACCCCATTAGAATTAATAATAATAATTTAAAAATTCCAATGGCATTTTCTATGGAAATAGAAAACAACAAAAATCCTAAAATTGTGTGGAACCACAAAAGATCCCAAATAGGCAATGCAGGTTTGAGAAAGAACAAAGCTGGAGAAATCACACTTTCTGTTTTCAAACTATAGTACAAAGCTATATTAGTCAAAACAGCATGGTACAGGCATAAAAAAACCCAAAAAAGCAAAAAAGCACATAGATCAATATAAAGAAATAGAGAGCCCAGAAACAAACCAAGAAATGAATAGTCAATTAATTTATGACAAGAAACAAAACATATACAATAGGAAAATGACAGTCTTTTCAATAAATAGTGCTGGGCAAACTGGACAGTGGCATGCAAACACATGGGGGATAAGTATCTTAGCATGAGTCTTAGCAATGATTTTTCAAGTGAACTATGCCAAGCTAAAAAGCTATGCACAGCAAAGGAAACTATTAACAAAATGAAAAGGCAACCTACTGAATGCGAGATAATATTTGCAGATTATATTTCAAAAGGTGTTGATATCCAAAACAAATAAAGAACTCATACAATTCAGCTCCAAATAAATAAATAACAATAAACAAAACAAAATAAAAAAAAAACACCACCAAACAATCCAATTAAAATATGAGCAGAGGAACTAAACAAACATTTTTTTCTAAAGATTTAGTCTATGATAAAATTGTTTTTGGTATATGTTGTCTTGCTTAAAGTCACAGACTGTATTGACAAAGTTAAGTGAGGACTTACTGTACATAAAAAGATGCTCAACATCATTAATTATCAGGATGCAAATCAAAGCCACAATGAGATCTTACCTCATACTTGCTAGAATGACCATCGTTCAACAGACCAGAGATAAGCGTTGGTGAGAATGTGGACAAAAGGGCATGCTTGCGCACTGTTGGTAGACATATCAATTGGTACAGCCACTATGGAAAATGGTGTGGAGGTTGCTAAAATATTTAAAAATAAAACTGCCATTTGATCAAGCAATCCTACTTCTGAATACATTTTATTTCCAATGGAAATGAAAATAAGATATTGAAGAGCTATCTGCATTTTCATGCTCACTACAGCATCATTCACAACACCTAAGATATGGAAGAGACCTAAGTGTCCATAAACAGAGGAATAGATGCAAAAGACATGGCAAACCCATACAGCGGAGCATTATTTAGACAGGAGAAAGGAGGAAATCCTGCCATGTGGGATACGATGGATCTTGAGGGCATTGTGCTGAGTGAAATTATGCTAACCCAGACAAAGGAAGACAAATACTGCATGGTATTACTTAAATGCAGAATCTAAAGATAAAAAATAGTCGTCAAACTTATAAAAACAGAGTTAAAATGTGGTTGCTGGGTCTGGGAGAGGTGGGGGTGAAGATCTAGTGTTTGTAAAAGAGTATAAACTTTCAGCTATGGGGTAAATAAGGTCTGAGGACCTAATGTAATACATGGTGATTGTAGTTAATAATACTTATTATTTAATATATGAGGTGACGAATGCGGTGATTAACTAGATGGTGGGAATCTTTTCACAGTGAATTCACCATGATGTACACTTTAAATATCTTACAATTTTATCTTTCAATTATGCTGAATAAAACTGAAAAAAATAAATTTTTACTTATTTTTAATTAGTGGTATTCTTATACAATAATATGTAGAGTCCACCTAACTAAGATGGTTTGACTTCAGTACTCATTTTTCTTAAGAAATATAACTAAAGTCTTCTAACTTACTGTTAGAAAGTGCAAAGCTCTTAACAGAGCAGAAAATCTTGGGTAGCTTGGGGTGGAAGGTAGCCCTGGTGCTCAGGGATAAAAGGGGAAAATTCTATGCACCACCAGAAGCCACTCTTAGTGTTTCCATGGCTTTGGGCTGTTTCTAGAGACATCTTAGAGAAAAGTAGTAGTATCTAGAGGTTGTAAAGGATTTCTGAAATTGTAAACAAAGTGTGGGTAATGTTTCTACATTGAATTAAAATTCAAAGCAAGACAATTAGAACATATTCTTTGAGCATCATTTTTAATTGTTTGCATGGGAGATTGTGTTATTACAATGACAGTTGGCAGCATGATGAACAAACACAAAGTACTGAAGCTCAAAATTAAGCTTTTCACTTCTGTCACAGAGGAATTTGCCACTGTGCTCAGTGTATGTGAAGTGTATCGTCTTTTGAGGCCAACTTCATGGAGGATACGTCACAAAGGACCAAGGATTTGGGCTCTAGACTGCATAAAGTAGTCACGGACACTCAGAATCACTATTGGGGTGGGGATTAAGGTCTGTGGAAATGGAACAATGAAAATATATTTGACTCAAGGGATACCCATCAAGCGTTTGACTTATTCTATACAGTATAGCTGTTTATTTATTTATTTTTTTCACCATTTGTAGTAGAGCTGGTGGTTGCTGGTTTCCTCTGGGAGGCAATACTCAGAATGGCCAAGTTAGGAAGGATCTTAGCACTGTGTTCAAAGTTGCATTTTATAGGTGGGGAAACTGAGGCAGAAGGGACTTACCCAAGTACACACATAGCTAACTAGTCAAAGCTCAATTAGTAACAATAAAAGAAAATCCACTAGCTCTCAATTCAGGGCCTTTTCCAGATAGTTGAATATAACATTTCACTTTTGCAAGGTAAGTTCTGGAGGTTCAAGGCACAGAGTACTACCTATACCTGACAGTATTATATTGTAGATATAACACTTGCTAGAAAGATAAGTTGTATAAAGTAGTCTTATCACAAAATAATAATAATAATAAAAATAATACTGGCAAGAGGAAAGTGGGAGGCGAGGAATGTGTCCGTAGCTTAAGGCTGTGATGGCTCACAATTGAACACTTAACCCCAAACCCATTGAGTTGTACACATTAAATATCTGCAGCTCATATGTGTTAATCATACCTCAATAAAGTGGTTTAAAAACAAAGAAAAGAAACATTTGGAAGATCTACTCTGTGCCAGGTACCAAGTACTTCTCCTAAGTAGCTTTGCTTGATCCTTACCACTGCTGTGAAGGTGAGGAAACTCACACACAGGAGGCCATGACTTGCTCCTGACTCTATGGCTTTGGACGAAGTAGTTGGAGCGCCTGATCTTCTGACACTTCCTCTCTTCTTATAACAGCACTGCTATGAGAGAGCAGTCACAGGGCTCTGTGCACCAGAAAGGGCTGGAGCTCAGGTCACATGCACTAGAAACTGCTGATTCCTTAGGTGACATGAAAGAGCAACAGAAATTCCATGTGATTTGCACTAGACTTGGGGTGGAGATGCCAGAGGACAAGGCTTCATACGGGACATGGAAGGAAATGAACAGTACTGGGAATGGGGAGCAGTGTCCAGAACAGAGCACGTGCTGAACCAGTGCTTCTCAGACTCGACCTATCCCCTGGGCATCTGGTTAAATGCAAATTCTGATTCAGCAGGTCTGGATGGGGACCGAGATTTTACATCTCTAAGAAATTCCCTCAGGATACTAATGCTGCTGGTCTGTGGACCACAGTGAGTCGCAAGGTTCTGATAATTCTTTTTCTGCATGGAAGAGCTACCTACCTCCACGGGTGACTTGCTTCTAGTGTTGGCCTTCATCTAGCTGCTCCCAGTGCTCCCGGCAGTCTCTGACCTGGTTGTATGATTTGGTTTACTAGTAAGAGAGGTACAGATGGAAGGTGTAGAGTGACCTTTCAAGGCTATGGTCCCAGGAAGGACTTTGAGCACCTGCTGAGGGCCCTGTTGGCCATCAAGGACTTTGGGATGGTAGAGGCCCCTCACACACTGCAGATGTACCTCCTCACATTGCAGAGAGAGTCAGGATGCCTAAACTGTTAGACTCTGTTGGCTGGCACCTCAGAGTCAGAGAGAAAGCTGTGAGGCAAAGTTCCTAAACTATGAAAATCTGACAAAAGCTCTGCATCCCCATCCCAGAAAAATGCCCACACGTAATGTCTTCCAGATAATTCCAAGGTATTCATAGATCCCTGAAGCTGGTTTAGGAACCCAAGGTTAAGAACATTTCCCTTCAACTCTAAAGCGCTCCCAGAACTTGTGTTTGGACCTATTGTCTCAGCATATAGAGACAGCACACATCTATAAAAATAAAAGTGAGTTTCACTGAAGTACAATTTGTAAATATTTAAACACTTATTTAATAAATAATTTGGACCCTCTGTCTGTTTTCATCTCTCTATGCACCGTTAATATCCAAACTCCACCAAGTTTAAATTCTTTTTTACATTTTTAATTGTTTTTACTATTTCCTAACTGAGAAAGCCTCACAGCCATTAGAGAAATAAACTGGCCTAATGAGTGAATTATTAAAATCCTCCTCTGAGGTTGCTGCCTCAGTGATGCTCATTTATATTCAAATACACCCCCCCACACACACACACAATAGCTTAAACAGAAGAGCCCTCCTTCTCTAATGATCATCAGGCGATGGAGGAAAACAGCTTTTGGGACTCAACTGGATGAAATAGCAATTACACACCACTGAAGCACAATGGAAATTTCTGTAGTGTTTTCAGTATCTATGTTGAGCCATGTCACTAATGAGTCTGCAAGTAGTGCAGAGACAGGTGGGGATGTGAAGTAAGGATCTTACCAATCCGTGTTAACGAGACAGATGATTCAGACTAGCGGAGAAACATTACACTTGGGGTCAATAATGTGGATGCTAGGTTGGGTGGTTTGCCCGCTTTATAAACTTGGCCTAGACATGTCACTTCTTTGAATCTTAGTTTTCAGATACATAAAATTGGGATAATAATAACTATGTCTTATGGCTGCTACAAGGATCCTGTGAAGTTAAGTTTCGTGTTGGTTGTCATGGAGACAAACAGAAAACATAAAACGTAGTGCCTTCTTTCAGAAAGCATACCACTAGGTAGGCGGTAAGAGACAGACAACGTGAGTTATTTAAATAAGGGTACCTGATGAAAACAGACCCAGTCCGGGCTGCTTCAGCGGTGGTCAGTATGGGCTGCAGTAACAGGAATGGAAGGGAGCGTAGTGTGGGGTGTATAGGAGAGCCTCAGACTGGAGAAGAGTTGGTCAAGACAGGGATGCTAAGTATGAAAGAAATCATGCAATAGCCTTCAAGTAGAAGGATAGTCAACAAAATAAAATTCACCAAGTTTATTATGTTTAAGTGTACAACTCAGTGATTTTTCCATTTGTATTCTACCCTTGTAATCATCACTCATGTCAGCATCTAGAACATTTCCTGTAAGAGCACATATATAGTTTAAAGGGGCCAAATTATTAACACCCACCAGTTATTTTCAGGAATAAAACTATATTCTCCAGTGTGGTCTTATATAATCAGGGGTGCATTTTACATAATGGTTTCAAACAAATCCAGGGCTTGATCTGATCTTAAATTTATTTTGATGATTTATGTATGACCAGACACGTTGTATTCCACTATATTTTTCAACATTTTCTCAAACTATTACACTTCTTTCCTCCAATGATCTCTAAAACTCCCTGTGTAATGTAGGACTGCCAGTAAAACAAGCAATGCGGCATCTTCCTTGTCAAGCTAAATCCCAAGTCACCTCACAGCTCACAAAGTAATTTAGGAAGGCAATCTTGTACTGAACCTGCTACGAAAGGAGTCCTCTGAGCAACTGTTGAATCCGTAGTCATTTCTGAGGTGTTTCTTAGACAAAAAAAACATTTAATACACATGAGGCTGGACATCGGACACAAAGCCAGCTATTTATACTGTGGGAAGCTGCCCAATAAACTTGCTGCTTCATGGAGTGCTCTGCCCGCTGCTCGAGCACGTCTGGGGGCCAAGTACTCCCTTTTTGGAAGAGTGTGAGAGAGATGACGTACAACCCTGGAGCAAGGGAGCACAGGGAGAGAAGAAAGCAAGCAGAAACCGTGACAGGAAAATGAGGTAGCAAGGAGGTAGCTGCTCATGATCGAGGAGGAAGATGATTTTAGTGAGAAAAGCGGCGTCAACAACACCCAGCTATGTAAGAACAGGCCATGCCAGGGCTGCTGCTGCTGCTGGGGCACTGCGAAGATGTTGGAACACAAACCACTGTCACTTCCTGCCAGAAGGAACAACCTTCTAGCTCTGCAGCTGCTGAGACTGCTCAGGCGTCTCTACCTAAAACCCTATCCACTGAGAGAATCCCACCCCAATGCATCTCCATTTCAGAAACCTGAAGAAGCTTCACCCATATTCTGTCTTTTTCATAAATGCTTAAGAATATGGATGGGGTAACGGGCCTTCAGGAAGAGCAATATGAATTATTTTCAGGGGAAAATGATGCATAAAATAACTGAACTGTCATAAAATAGAAAGTGATTTTTCCTTCTTTTAAAAAATTAATTAATGGTGAGAAAAAAATGAGTTTAAAAATAATTAGATTTCAAAATGTATATACCTCCTAATGAGAAGTAATCTGAGGGAGTATTTCATTTTAACCAAGATAGATTTCATTTGATTAGTTCTGTTCCATACCCACCCAATTAAACATATATAATGTATATAAGACTTAAGAGATGCTATGGCCGGATAGCTTGATTGGTTAGAGCGTTGTCCTGAAGCACAGAGGTTGCCGGTTCGATCCCTGGTCAGAGCACAGTCAGCAACAAATCTATGTTCTTGTCTTCTCTCTCTTTCCCTTCCTCTCTTGCTAAAATAAAATAATAATAATAAAAAAAAGACTTAAGAGACTTCTTGAGAAGCAAATATGACTAGCCATGCAAAGGAGGTAGGATGTCAAAATACAGGTTTTAAGAAAGTTCAGTTCATTTATTCCATTTTCTTATCTTCTAATATTAGAATCCTAGACCCCTTTCCTTCCAAGGGTAGGGCCTTGGACTTTAATGTCGATAAGAGTTATTTTAAAATACATTTACTTTTAAATTTAAGTATAGCTAGTATACAAATCTCATATTGGTTCTTTTAGTTTTAGGTGTAGAATCACTATTTGACATTTTTATAGCTTACAATGTAACCACCCCACTAATTCTAGTAATCCTCTGTCAGCATGTAAACTTATCACAATTTTATTAACTATATTTCCCATCCCCTTTTTATCCACCCCCCTGTCCCCTCCCTTCTGATAACCATTTTGATCTCTGTTTCTATGAATCTGTTTTTGGTCTGTTTTGTTTGTTTTTCAGATTTCACTTATAAGTAAAACCATACACCATCTGTCTTTCCCTGACTTATTTCACTTAGCACAATACCCCCTAGAGACATCTATATGGTTGAAAATGGCAAGATTTTATTCTTTTTTATAGTCATTGTTGGAATCACTATTCAGAAGGATATTCAAATTATAAGGTTTGGTATCCACAAAAGGCAATGTTTGATATACTTAAATTTTTTTTTTTTTTTTTTGGATGGAGGGAACATTCTAATCCGCAGGTTTTTCCATCTGTAGCTGACCTTGTAAGAACAATTGAATTGAACTATGAAGTTTATTTAAAGCACCATGTTGTTGTTGTTCAAATAACTCACCTTTACTCACATACACAGTTTTATTAGTCCACATTACTTCCCTGGAAATAGAGAGAAGGTTTTACAAATGGAGAAATCAAAGCATTATTATATATAAAATGGAATGTAAGAAGAGACTTAAATCTTAATCCTTGGTAACAGAGTTTTGTGTTTGTTTCATTTTGTTTAGATGGAGTAGAGCTGACAAATAAGTTTCATCTCTCATGCCAATTTGGATTAATGGATAATGGCTGCCAGAGCATTGTGCTGAGAGAAACTGAGGTTTCATCAAGGTTGCCAGGCAAAGTGGTTGAGATTGGTGAGAGGGTCTGCCTGGGTAAGGAGCATCTGCTATTCCTACACTAGGGGAGTTTGTGTTCTTCAATGTCATAATGAAAGAATCTGTGTAAATATCAATCATTACTTTTAATTTTCTTATTGGTAAAGTAATTGTGTTCACTGTAGAAAGTTAGAAAATATAGATAATTACAAATAAGAAAGTAGACATCATTACCATTCTATCACCTAGAGAAGGAGCAAAAACATTGACAGGGATTCTCTGCTTTTTTCCCATCAAGGTATTGTCTGCTAACAATGGGGCTGTGTTCATATGTGCATATACTTGTGCAGTAAGAAGTTGTAAGCTTGATCATATCTCTTGAAAATCTTCCTGTCATTTAAATATTTTCTTATAATCCCTTGCACCAGTTTTATGTAGTTTAATCACTATTCTTAGATATTCTGATGGTTTCTGAGTGTTTACTATTTTAATAACCCAAATATGATGAAATTTTTATAGTATCATTTGACCCCTACATGGTTATTACATCAGGATAGATTGTCATGAGTGGAATGTGGTGTGATTTATAAAAATTCCTCTTAAAATATTATAAAAATTTATTCACCATAAACTTTTTAAAAGTTGAATGTATATTTAAAAATGTGCCCACAGACTCGATACAGTCTAAGACAGGAGTCGGGAACTGATGGCTCATGAACTAGATGTGGCTCTTTTGATGGTTGCATCTGGCTGGCAGACTAATTTTTAATAAAAAAAATAATAACGTTAAAAATGTAAAACATTCTCATGTATTACAATCCATTCATTTCCTACCGCTCATGTTCATGGTTGCGGGTGGGTGGAGCCAATCACAGCTGTTCTCTGGGACAACACCAAATTTTTTATTGGATAATGTGAAATGTACACGGGTCATTGTGAGGTCAGGAAGTAAACTTTCCTCCTTTCAATGAAGTAGTCAGCTAGCTAAATGCAGAAACCCTTTTGATGAAAAAGATGGCTAAAAGAAAAAGATGAAGAGTATCATACTTTTCAGCAGGGATGGACAGAGAAATTTGCCTTTGTGGAGAGAGCAGATTCTTCAGTGTGTCTAATATGCAATGAAAAATTGCATCAATGAAACGGTCAAATATAAAGCCACATTTTGACACACGCCATACTACATTTGCATCAAAATATCCAGTGAGGGACAGCAGGAAAAAAGCATGTCAAGAGCTACTGTGCAGAGTGCAAGCTAGTCAGCAGCAACTTCATGTTTGGACCCAACAAGGTGACTGGAATTTGGCTAGCTTTGTTGGTGCTTTAGCAATTGTGAGAAACGGAAAGCCATTCACAGATGGGGAGTATGCCAAAACACCCATGCTTGATGTTGCTAATGAACTTTTTGACGACTTTTCAGATAAAGGCAAGATAATCAAACAAACAAAAGACATGCCTCTGTCAGCAAGAACTGTTCACAATCGTACCATCATGATGGCAAATCAAATTGAGGTAACACAAATGAAGGACATAAATGCAGCACCATTCTTTTCTCTCACTTTGGATGAGTCAACAGACGTAAGCCATTTATCCCAGTAGAGTGTGATTGCAAGGTATGCTGTCAGTGACACACTATATGAGGAAAGTCTTGCTGTTTTGCTTATGAAAGAGACAACAAAAGGGGAGGATTTATTCCAGTCTTTCACTGAGTTTGCTAAAGAAAAAAATCTACTGATGGATAAACTTATTTCGGTGTGTACTGATGATGCTCCGTGCATGGTGGGGAAACCAGAGGATTCATAGCGCTTCTTCGTGAACATGAAGAGACCCATCCTAAGTTTTCACTGCATCCCACATCAGGAGGCGCTTTGTGCTCAGATGTGTGATGAGCAGCTTGGTGAGGTGATGTCACTGGTTATTTGGGTGGTCAACTTTATTGTTGCCTGAGCTTTAAATGATCACCAGTTTAAAACATTGCTGGATGAAGTTGGGAATAATTATCCTGGTCTGCTTCTGCACAGCATTGCAGAATGGTTGTCAAGAGGGAAGGTGCTCAGCTGTTTCGTAGCTTGTCTGAGGGAAATTCGGACTTTTCTTGAAATGAAAAACGTTGACCATCCTGAGTTAGCTAAATCTGAGTGGCTCCTTAAGTTCTACTATCACATGGACATGACTGAACATCAGAACCAGCTCAATGTGAAAATGCAAGGCGTTGAAAATACAGTCTTATCCCTTCAACAAGCAGTGTTTGCATTTGAAAACAAGCTGGGACTCTTCATCGCTGATACTGAGACAGGTCGTTTACTACACTTTGAAAAACTGGGAGAGTTTAAAAAGGCATGCACAGCAAGTGACCCTGCTCAACATTTTGATCTCCAGCAGCTAGCGGGCTTCACATCTAATCTGCAGTCATTCAAAGCGCACTTTGGAGAGTTTTGTGAGTGCACTCATCTTTTTAAGTTCATCATCCATCCACATGAGTGTGCAGTAGACAGTGCTGACCTGAGTTACATCCCTGGTGTCTCCGTCAGAGATTTTGAACTACAAACTGCTGATCTGAAGGCCTCAGACATGTAGTTGAATAAGTTCAAGTCACTGAATAAAGATTTGGAAAGAATTACATTACAGCAAGCAGAGTTGGCAAGCAAACACAAGTGGGGAGAAATGAAAAAACTTCAACCCGTGGACCAACTGATTATCAAAACTTGGAACGCGCTTCCCGTCGCATACCACACAATGTAGTGTGTGAGTATTGCTGTACTGACAATGTTTGGCTCTAAGTATGCATGTGAACAGTCTTTCTCACATCTAAAGAATGTTAAGACCAACCTACAATCACGTTTAACAGATGGAAGTCTCAACGCCTGCATGAAGCTTAACCTCACCACATATCAACCAGACTACAAAGCCATCAGCAGAACCTTACAACACCAGAAGTTGCATTAATGGTAAGAAGTACTTTATTCATCACTGGTTAGCAATAGCTTAACAACGTTATTAAAAAGAATTAAAAGACTTATTGTACTTTAAAAGTGTTGGTCTTACATAAAATGCACACATTTACTTGTATTTAGTGTTAAACATATTGTATGGCTCTCATGGAATTACATTTAAAAATATGTGGCATTTATGGCTCTCTCAGCCAAAAAGGTTACCAACCCCTGGTCTAAGATTTAAGAGACTGATAAAGAATTCTGTTACCTAGATTAGCAATTAAATTTCCAAAAACTGGTTTCTTCATATATGATTAGAATGCATCATATTAATGTTATATTTGGAATTATATGGGTGGCAAAATATTTTTTAAACACAGAGGTATAATGGAAGAGTTACTTGCTTGTCACAAAAATTATCACTCATTATATGGTTCAGGACTTCATACTAAACTCTACTTTGAGATGTGTAAGAAAAAATGAGATACAAAGAGGAAGGGCTGAGTTCTGCACTGTGATCCTTGTTTCTCATATGACCTGGTATATAAATTAAAACCAGAGCTATTAACATGATAAAAATGGTCCTGAAAAATTCAGTCTCTGAAGATTACACTGCAGACTATAAATCTGCTTTAAATAACTATGGTTGAGGTTATTTACTTATCCAAAATCAAAGTCAACAAACTTCATTGTGCAACTGAATTATGCCAGACACAGTGAATGCAAAGACTATCAAAGCATGGTTTCACAAGATTATTGGGAGACTATCCAGATAAACATTTGGGGACCAGTGTAACACATGCTAGCTACAGTACATGTCAGTAAGTACACATCATGGGACAAGTGGAAGAAATAGGCTATGCCTATGATCATTAGTGAGGGTTTCATAAAAAAAGAATACGAATTCACTAGGAAACTGGGTTGGTATGAGGTTTTTGATCAGAGTTTCTGTCTGCTCTATAAGGATTTTACATGTCTCCAATCTAATCAGAACAGTCTGCTGGAAAACTAAAATATCTGAAGTCAGTACTGATTAGCAGCATATGTCTCTCCACTATCCATCCTATATTTCTCAATTCTTTGTATTTCTTTGGGCTGACATAATAACTAAAATGGAGAAGCAATCACTCCCGTGCATACTAGCACTTTTAGGTTTGAAAATTTCCGGAAAAACACTATCAGCCTATTTCATGTCATTCGCCTGTCATAGAAAAAAAATGGTGTTAATAAATATTTTGGTTTTTCTTTGTCAGTTGCTATCACATACATACAAAATCACTTTTAGAAGGGAACCAAGATGGCAGTGGAGTATGTAGATGCACAGACTCCCAGCTCACAACACCAAACTGGATTACAAATTAATTTAGGAACAAACAGCATGAAAAACCAACTTTGGATTAAAAGAACAGGTCTCAAATACTAAGGAGCAAAGAAGAACCCACACTGAGCCATGGTGGGGAGGGGCTCCCCTGCTTCCAGGAAAAGGTGGGGTGAGACTGAGAACCCAGAAGGGCTCTCATTACAAGGAGAAGAGCAGAAAATATTGCTTACAGCCACTTGCCTGGGACCTGGGAACAAGGTGTGCTGAGAGGGCTGGCTTGTCTTCCAAAAGGAAAGTGGGGAGAGAGAGACAGACGGCGACTGGCAGAGGAATGCATGGGATGACCTGAGAAGCTGACTCAAGCAGTGCGGAGGCAGCCATAGCTGGGGAAGGGGTTGAACCCTCAACAGAGAACAAGCCTAAAGTGGTACCAGGTGACCCACCTCCAGAAAGCTCTCCAGCTCCAATCAAAGCAACAAGACACAGCTGAAAACAGAAAGTGGGGAGGAGAGGCAGTAACTCAGGTCTCCATGGAGATCTGAGATACACCTCCCCCTACTGAAATGGAGAAAGCACTCCCCCCAACCACCAGAAGCTGGAAGATCTGGCCTTCAGAGTCTCAGGTTACACCCACTGCATTCTGGATAGAGCTTCAAATAAGCCCCTGCTGAAGACTACCACTGAGTTAAGATAATTGAGAAGAAAACAAACAAATCAAGACTTTAAATAGGCTCTACTAGGAAAGAAGATCACAGCTGGAAAAAGCCTACAAGTCATAGAGAATATTGGGTAGGCAGAGAAGCATAAGTCACATGCTTCAACAAAATAAATCCTCTGATAAAATCTTGGACAAATCAGAAGTAATCAAATTACTGAATGCAGAGTATAAAATAATGAATTTTAGCATGCTTAAAGATCTCAGAGCTACAATGGGTGGATGTTGGGCAGATAAAATATATTATGCTCACTTTGTTAAAGATGGCGCTGCCCACATGGAAGTTTGTTGATATTAATGTGTGTTCTGAAACAGGCTGTGGGCAGGCCGGGTCGTTATAGCCTAAGGCTTAGTTTAAGAGTAAGCTCTTCCCCACACCCTTGACTGATTGGATGATGTAGGGTGGTGCACTCTCCTGAGGAATCCCAATATACAGAGACTTCCTTGTTTGTATAATTGGATTAAAGGTTTTGAGTCTATGCTATAAAGTGGGAGAGACCAGTAGCTTGATCGCTCTCTTGGTTCCAGAGTTCCTGAGGTTAGTATTAGAAGAGAGGAGAACAGATTAAGGCCACGTGAAGGCCAGGAGAAGCAGCCAAGATGGCAGAGTGCTGAGGAAGAAGCCAGTTTGTTAAGAGTTTGTGCTGGAGGAGATGGGAAACAGAGGTGAATAAGTCTGGTGAGCTAGAAAGCTTTGATGCTAGGAAACTCAGAGAAGTCAGTAGCTTTGTGAGCACTGAATGTATGGGTTTTGGAGCCCAGTGTGTGTTTTTGCTTGCCCGCCGGGTGCAAGCTAGAATTAAAGCTGATGGCTCACCAGTTCTTGGCTCCGGTGTTTCATTGCCATCTGTCTGAATCTAATGTGAACCTGCACGGGTCAGGCAGCTGTGATCCTGACCCTGGCTACTGGTTTTACAGTGGACTTAATGAACACTTCAGTAAAGACACTGAAAGCATCAAAAAGGACACGGAAATTATAAATAGAAACCAGACAGACATGACAAACAAAATATCAGAAATGAAGACTACACTGGAAGGAACTAAAAGCAGGCTGTATGAAGCAGAGGATCGAATCAGTGGCTTAGAGGACAAGATAAGTGAAAGTATGGAAGCAGAGCAGCAAAAAGAAAGAGACTGAAAAAATCTGAGGAAACTCTAAGATAGCTCTGTGACAACCTAAAGAGAAACAATATCTGCATCATAGGAGTTCCTAAAGAAGAGAAAGAACAAGGAATAGAGACCTTGTTCAATGAGATCATAGCTGAAAACTTCCTTAAATTGATGCAGAAAAAAGTCACACAAGTTCAAGAAGCACAGAGAATGCCATTAAAGAGAAACCAAAAAATATCTACACCAAGACACATCATAATTAAAATACCAAAGCTAAGAGATAAAGAAAAAATATTAAAAGTGGCTAGAGAAATAAAGGTTTTCATCTACAAAGAAGCCCCCATAAGGATGACATCCAACTTCTCAACAGAAACACTTGAGGCCAGAAAGGAATGGCAAGAAATATTCAAAGTAATGCAGAACAAGAGCCTACAACCAAGACTTCTTTATCCAATAAGGCTATCGTTTAAAATTGAAGAAGAAATAAAAAGCTTCCCAGACAAAAAAAAAGAAAACTCAAAGAATTCATTACAACCAAACCAAAGCTGCAAGAAATGTTAAGGGGCCTGTTGTAAACAGAACAAAGGGGGAAAAGAATATAGTAAAAGAGGAATATAGCTTTAAAGAATAAAATGGCAAATAAACAACTACATATCAATAATAACCTTAAATGTAAATGGATTAAATGCTCCAATCAAAAGACATAGGGTAGCTGCATGGATAAGAAAACAAGACCCGTACATATGCTGTTTACAGGAGATGCACCTCAAAACACATAGACTGAAAGTAAAAGGATGAAAAAAATATTTCAGGCAAATGGAAATGTAAAAATAGCTGGGGTAGCAATACTCATATCTGACAAAATAGACTTTAAAGCAAAGACTATAGTAAAGAATAAAGAAGGTCATTACATAATGATAAAGGGAGCAATCAAACAGGAAGAGATAAACATTATAAATATATATGCACCTAATATAGGAGCACCTAAATATATAAAGCAGATTTTGATGGATATAAAGGGAGAGATCAACAGCAATACTATAATAGTAGGAAATTTCAATACCCCACTAACATCAATGGATAGATCCACCAAGAAAGAAAATTAACAATGAAACAATAGATTTAAGGGATACACTAGATCAACTGAATTTAATAAATATCTTCAGAACCTTCCACCCTAAAACAGCAGAATATACATTCTTTTCAAGTGCTCATGGTCCATTCTCTATGATAGACCACATATTAGGGCACAAAAGAGGTCTCAACAAATTTAAGAAGACTGGAACCATATCAAGCATCTTCTCTGACCACAATGGCATGAAACTAGAAATGAACTACAATAGGAAAACTGAAAAACTCTCAAACACTTGAAAACTAAACAGCATGTTATTAAACAATGACTGGGTCAACAATGAGATTAAGGAAGAAATAAAAAATTTCCTTGAAACAAAGGGAAATGAGCATACAACAACGCAAAATCTGTGGGACACAGCAAAAGCAGTCCTGAGAGGGAAGTTCATAGCATTACAAGCATACATTAAGAAGCTAGAAAAAGCTCAAAAAAACCCAACTTAATCCTGCAACTAAAAGAACTAGTAAAAGAACAGCAAGTAAAGCTTAGAGGAAATAGAAGGAAGAAAATAATAAAGATCAGAGCAGAAAGAAATGACATAGAGACTGAAAAAACAATATAGAGGATCAATGAAACCAAGAGCTGGTTCTTTGAAAAAGTAAACAAGATCGATGAACTCTTAGCCAGATTTACCAAGATAAAAAGAGAAAGAACTCAAATAATTAAAATTAGAAATGAGGGTAGAGAAGTAACAACAGACACAGCAGAAATACAAAGGATTGTAGGAAAATACTATGAAGAATTGTATGCCAAAAAATTAAACCTAGGTGAAATGGACAAATTCCTCGAAAAATGTAATCTTTCAAAAATCAATCTGTAAAAATCAGAAAACCTAAATAGATCGATTGCAACAAATGAAATTGAAACAGTTATCAAAAACTCCCAAAAAACAAAAGCCCTGTGCAGACGGCTTCACAGGCGAATTCTACCAAACATTGAAAGAAGAACTAACTCCTATCCTTCTCAAGCTATTTCAAAAAATTCAAGAGGAGGGAAACTGTAGGGTGGTTAGCAATGGGGTGGTCAAGTGTGAAATCAGAGCCCCAGTCTTTGTCTGGGATCGCCCACATGGCCAGGCGCGTGAAAACTACATTTCCCATAAACCTTTGGGAAAAAAGCGACTGTCTGTCAGCCAGTGAGATTTCATTACGTCATATTAGCTAGACAACCCAGGAAGGGCCCCTTTTTAAAATCTGGCACCATGTGGTCCCCAGCACGCATGAGATTCCTGGCGTCCATCACGCATGCCAGTGGGTCCCAACCAAGTAACGCTCTGTACCAAATAAAGCCTCAATAATTAAGACTTAATAACTACGCTGATTTTATTCTTTCTTGGCGGGGAAAATACCTTATATTTTTTGGTGCCGAAAACCCGGGAGGAGTTTGAAGTCCACAACGTACCGCTCCTCTTTTCCCGTCTCCTCCGAGGAAGAACAAGGACCCAGGATATCCGACCAACCTTCCACCTCAGCGTACAGTGTGGTAAGCTCCCTGCCTCCAAACCCCCTCAGGTTCTTTCTGCCGAGGCTCCCTGTCCGAAAACCGTAGCTACGTCAGGGAAGCCTTTTCCGACGGAGTAAATGTTTGTTTTGAAGACGTTCAAACATATATTTACTTTCCCTATCCGTTCCGTGGCCAGAGTCTGAGTTTCTGGGACACCAGTAACTCATCTCTTGACCATTATCTGAGAACTGAGGGGTAACCATGGGGGCAAAGGAATCCAAGCCTGACTCTAAAACACCCCTGTGGTGCCTTATCCAAAACCTCCCAAACATTGATCCCTCCCTAAAAAGGAAGAAACTAATTTTCTTCTGCAGCTTAGCCTGGCCACAATACCCACTGGATAACCGGACCAGATGACCTCAGGAAGGAACTTTCAAGTTTAACATCCTTATTGGTTTACAGAACTATGGCCAAGAAGTTGGAAAATGGACAGAGATTTCTTATATACAGGGTTTTTTTTCAGTTGCATTCTCGTCCTGATCTCTGCGCTGGATGCTCTACAATGCAGGTCCTTCTGGCCAGAGAAACCTCAGCTAAACTCTCCACTCTAGATCTTTCCTCCTTTGCCGACTCGCCTGAGGAACTTTGTTTCCCTCCTGCACCACTCCCTCGGTCTCATCTCCTCTCTTCGCTAAATCCTGTTTCTCTTCCGCCGCGGGCAAATGCTGATCCCTCTCTCTACTCCCCTGTTAGCACTCACATCCAATCCCACTCCAGGCCACAAGAGGGAGCCGACATCCTGTGCCCTCTCCGCGAGGTGGCCTGGACGGAAGGGGTCGTTAGAGTCCATATGCCTTTCTCCCTCTCTGATCTGTCTGCAATTGAAAAGCGTTTGGGCTCCTATTCTTCTAATCCTACCAACTATACCAAGGAATTCCAGTATCTTACTCAGACATATGACCTTACTTGGCATGATCTCTATATTATTATGTCTTCTACCCTTACCCCCGACGAACGAGACCGGATCCAGACAGCAGTGCTAGCTCATGCAGATAAGGTCCACACCTCCAGTGCTCAAATGCCGGTGGGCCCAGAGGTGGTCCCTGACACGGACCCCAACTGGGATTACCAGAAAGAAGAACCAGATAGGAGACGACGTGATCAGATGGTTGAATGTCTTATAGCTGGCATGCAGGATGCAGCACAAAAGGTAGTTAACTATGACAAGTTAAGGGAAATTACTCAAGGACCTGAGGAAAATCTGGCTCTCTTCTTAAATCGCTTACTGATGCTATGGTACTCCATACTCGTTTAGACCCTAATTCCAGTGCCGGGGCCACTGTATTAGCTACTCACTTTATTTCCCAATCAGCCCCGGACATTCGGAAGAAACTTAAGAAGGCAGAGGAGGGCCCGGAAACCCCTATCCGAGACCTGATGAACATGGCATTTAAGGTTTTTAATGGTTGAGAGGAACAGGTCAAGGTTTTTCACCAGGCCCGCATGCAATAGAAGGTAGCACTCCAAACCCAGGCTATTGTGGCAGCCCTTAGGCCAGAGCAACAGGGGCAAAGCACAGGAGATGCTCGATCTAAGTCTGGGCCGCAAACGGGATCCCCACCGGGAGCTTACTTTAAGTGTGGCAAGGAGGGTCATTGGTCTCGACAATGCCCCTGCCCAAGGCTACCCACTAAGCCTTGTCCTAAGTGCAAGCAGCCTGGTCACTGGCAGAGCGATTTCCCCCTCTGGACAGCAGGCACATCCTCGGCGTCTCAGCGTGGAGGACAGGCCACTCAGATGGGAGGCCAAGCTAGCGAAGTAAACCCATCATTCGAATTCCTAGGCCTCATGGACAGCTGACATGGCCCAGACTCGGAGACACCCCCTCACTCTCTCTGAGCTATGGGTGAAGCTACAGGTAGTGAGTAAGTCCATTTCATTTCTGTGGACACGGGGGCTACCTTCTCTGTTTTGCCACCACACTCTAGACCTCTAATTCCTTCACAGGTCTTGGTTATGGGGGTTGATGGGACCCCTTCTTCTTCTCTTTGTACACTACCCCTGACTTGCAGTCTGGACAGAATCCCCTTTTCACACTCATTCTTAGTTATGCCATCATACCTTGTACCTCTTCTGGGTCGAGACATTCTACAAAGTGTTGGAGCCACTATCTAGCTGACAACATCTTCTACTTACTCCTGCCATTCCTCACGACCAAGGGCTCCCCCATAATCAATGCTATCCTCATTTCTAACCAGGTCTCTTGCCTCAAGTTTGCTCCCATGCAGGATCGCTGGCAGTTTGGAACTACTGGGCCCTACTCGTCTGCGGCTCACCAAGAGATTAGGCCCTGCAGATTCTCCCTCTGCATCCTGTCCCTCCCACCAGGAACCTGCCATCGGAGTAGTCTGGACCAGGGAGCAGTGCTGTTCGAAGCGCATCCGTGAAGTTTCTCGACTCACGGCCAAACTGATGTTCCTCCTGACATCCCTCAAAGCCACCACCAGCCAGGCCCCCTCTCCATATCACCCCTAATCAGCCGGAAGCAGACAGAATGATTAACGGCACCCCAATTCTATTTAACCAAAAAGGCTGGGATGTAGGGTGGTTAGCAATGGGGTGGTCAAGTGTGAAATCAGAGCCCCAGTCTTTGTCTGGGATCGCCCACATGGCCAGGCGCGTGAAAACTACATTTCCCATAAACCTTTGGGAAAACCACTGTCAGCCAGTGAGATTTCACTACGTTACATTAGCTAGACGACCCTGGAAGGGCCCCTTTTTAAAATCTGGCGCCATGCGGTCCCCGGTGCGTGCGAGATTCCTGGCGTCCATCACTTGTGCCAGTGAGTCCTGACCAAGTAACACTCTGTACCAAATAAAGCCTTAATAATTAAGACTTAATAACTATGCTGATTTTATTCTTTCTCGGCGGGGAAAATACCTTACAGGAGAGAAAACTTCCAAGCTCCTTTTATGAGGGGAGCATAATTTTGATTCCAAAACCAGGCAAAGACAACACAAAGAAAGAAAACTATAAGCCAATATCTCAGATGAATTTAGATGCTAAAATTCTCAGCTAAATATTAGCAAACTGGATCCAGCAATACATGAAAAGAAATCATGCACCATAATCAAGTGGGATTTATTATGGGGATTCAAGGGTAATATAATATTTGCAAATCAATCAATGTGATTCATCACATAAAAGAAAGAACCAAAATCACATCATAATATCAATAGATGGAGAAAAATCATTTTATAAAATCCAGCACCCATTTATGATCCAAACTCTCAGCAAAGTGGGAGTACATGGAACATACTTCAACATGATAAAGGCCATTTATGGCAGGCCCACAGCGAACATCATACTCAATAGAAAAAAGTTAAAAGCAATCCCCTGAAGATCAGGAACAAGGCAGGGGTACCCCTTTCACCACTCTTATTCAATATAGTTTTGGAAATTGTAGCCACAGCAATCAGACAAGAAGAACAAGTAAAAGGCATTCAAATTAGAAAAGAAGTAAAACTTATTATTTGCAGATGATATGATACTGTACCTAGAAAACCCTAAAGTCGCAGTCAAAAAACTACTGGACCTGATAAATGAATTCAGCAAGGTGGCAGGATATAAAATTAATACTCAGAAATCAGAGACATTTTTATACACCAACAATGATCTGTCTGAAAGAGAAATTAAGAAAATGATCCCCTTCACTATTGCGACAAAAAAAATAAAATACCTAGGAGTAAATTTAACCAAGGAGGTTAAGGACTTGTACTCGGAAAATTATAAAACATTGATAAAAGAAATCAAGGAAGATACAAACAAGTGGAAGCTTCCGTCCGTGTTCATGGCTAGGAAGAATAAACATCATCAAAATGTTTATATTACCCAAAGCAATTTATAAATTCAATGCAATACCAATTAAAATACCAAGGACATACTTTAAAGATATAGAACAAATATTCCAAAAATTCATATGAAACCAAAAAAGAACACGAATAGCCTCAGCAATTTTGAAAAAGAAGAATAAAGTGGGTGGTATCACACTTCCGGACATCAAGTTATACTACAAGGCCAATGTACTCAAAGCAGCTTGGTACTAGCATAAGAACAGGCATATAGATCAATGGAACAGAACAGAGAACCCAGAAATAAACCCGCACCTTTATGAACAATTGATATTTGACAAGGGTGGTGATAGCATACAATGGAGTAAAGACAGTCTCTTTAAAAAATTGTGTTGGGAAAATTGGTCAGCTACCTGCAAGAAAATGAAACTAGACCACCAACTCACATCAATCACAAAAATAAATTCAAAATGGATAAAAGACTTAAATGTAAGTCATGAAACCATAAGCATCCTAGAGGAAAACATAGGAAATAAGCTCTCCAACATCACTAGCAGCAATATATTTGCTGATTTATCTCCACGGGCAAGAGAAATAAAGGACAGGATAAACAAATGGGACTATATCAAACTAAAAAGCTTTTGCACAGCTAAAGACAATATGAACAAAATAAAAAGGCAAACCACACAATGGGAGAACATATTTGACAATACGTCTGATAAAGGGTTAATAAACAAAATTTATAAAAAACTTGTAAAACTCAACCCCAGGAAGATAAACAGTCCAATCAAAAAATGGGCAAAAGAAATGAATAGAAATTTCTCCAAAGAGGACATACTGATGGCCAATAGGCATATGAAAAAATGCTCAACATCACTAATCATTAGAGAAATGCAAATTAAAACCACAATGAGATATCACCTCACACCAGTCAGAATGGCACTCATCAGCTAAACAACACAGAATAAGTGCTGGTGAGGATGTGGAGAAAAGGGAACCCTTCTGCACTGCTGGTGGGAATGCAGACTGGTGCAGCCACTGTGGAAAACAGTATGGAGATTCCTCAAAAAATTAAAAATTGAACTGCCTTTTGAACCAGCCATCCCACTTTTAGGAATATACTCCAAGAACACCATAGCACAGTTTGAAAAGGAGAAATGCACCCCCATGTTTATGGCAGCATTGTTTACAATAGCGAAGATCTGGAAACAGCCCAAGTGTCCGTCAGTGGACAATTGGATTAAAAAGCTGTAGTACAGCCTGACCAGGTGGTGGCGCAGTGGATAGAGTGTCGGACTGGGATGCAGAAAACCCAGGTTTGAGACCCCGAGCTCGCCAGCTTGAGCGTGGGCCCATCTGACTTGAGCAAAAAAAGCTCACCAGCTTGGACCCAAGGTCGCTGGCTCCAGCAAGGGTGGCTCGGTCTGCTGAAGGCCGGCGGTCAAGGCACATGTGAGAAAGCAATCAATGAACAACTATGGTGTCGCAACAGCAACGAAAAACTGATGATTGATGCATCTCACCTCTCTCCGTTCCTGTCTGTCTGTCCCTATCTACCCCTCTCTCTGACTCTCTGTCCCTGTAAAAAACAAACAAACAAACATAAAAAAACATTTAAAAAAAGCTGTAGTACATTTATACAATGGAATATGATGGGGCCATGAAAAAGGAGGAAATATTATTTTTTGTGACAATATGGATGGATCTTGAAACTATGATGTTAAGTGAAATAAGCCAGTCAGAGAAAGAAAAATATCATATGACCTCGCTCATATGAGGAATCCAATGAACAATATGAACTGAGGAGCGGAATAGAGACAGAGGCGGGATCAAAGGATCCAGAAGGAAAGCGGACAGAAGAAAAGGGGATGATAGGGTGATAGGATGAGACGAGAGCAGAAAAGCAAATCCTGGAGGGAATGGGGGAGGACGTTACGGGGAGAGAGACGGGGGATATACTGGGGAACATGGGTGACATTAGTATCTATGTAAACATAATAAATTAATAAAAATAATATCAATTAACCTATGGTAAAATTGGTTTCCTTAGATGTCATTTTACTTAAAGTCTCAGAACCTATTAATGACATTAAGTGAGGATTTACTCTCTATGTCTATCCTACATTTTAGCAATTGTGCTCCTGTGTATATATTCCAGAAAAATTCTCACACAGGTTTTTAAGGAAATATAGTTCAGACTGTTTGGTCTAGCATTGTTTGTGTTAGTAAAGAATTAATTGGAAGCAACTCAGGTGTTCATCACCATGGGACTGGGTAAGCAAACTGTGGTATATTCATAGGATGGAAAGTATAAAACAATCAAAAGAAATGACCAAATTTACTATAGCCTAGTATTGAGTGAAAAAGGTATAAAACAGAATGATATTTACAGCATAATTCCATTTATATAAATATAAAACAACACTGTATATTTTCAAAGATATGCATTATCTAAATAAACATGTGGAAGACAGGAAAAAAAAATCACTTTTAGAAAGATATAGTTAAATAATCCAAATATTTATTCATTCATTCATCCATTCACAAACCATTCATTGAGTGCACAGTCAGCACAGTGCAGTGTATGAGATTTATTTTTTAAAGCCCATTTCTACAAGATAATTAAGCACTAGAAAATCTATAAAAGCACATATGTGTTACAACATCATCATCTTGAAAAATCAGACTAATTATGTTTTGGGATACAGAGATTTGTTTGTCAAAATACCATAGCATTAGAAGAAAAAAATAAGAATCTATGTGCTTTTTAATCACAACAGCTGCTTTGAAAAAACAGTTATCCTAAAAACAGCTGGGCATGAACTGCTCAACTTGTCATCTGATTGCTAGATTTAAAACTTCAGCTTTGTAATTGCAGTTATTATGCAAACAAATTTATAATCCTGCAAATAAATTTCTTACTGGCTGTGGTTTTTAAGGACAGTCATTTTGCCCAGGGATTGTCATGTATGGTAAGTAATTTAATCATCCTAAAGATTGGATTTATAGCTATCACTAGTGAAAATGTATAATGCAGATCTGATTTATTAAAAAATTTATTGTTTGACTGAACAAAACACGATAATAGATAATTTCTAGTATTAAATCATGCTATGAATGGCAGTCATCATAGTTTTAAAAAGACTTTTAATAATCCAATTAACATCATTAAAATTTTTCCATTAGTCACATTTCTGTTATATAACAGGCCAAACTTCTCTATTTCATTACATAATCATTCAAAACATGCCGAGGTGATGTCTTCCAGGGGTCCTTAGTGTACTGTAATTCTATTTTGTATGTGTTACCAAATTTTATCAAAGTGTAAAGCTTATTTTTGTTATAACTGAATATACTGTAATAACTGTCAGATGGAGTGTGGAGCCGAGAGAATCTGTAACAAAGTATAATTAACTTCAAGCCCCATCAAAGAAACGTCTACTCATTAGAGTGCTGAGTCTAACCTCCTGGATCTGTAAGAATGCATTGGGAGCCATGGACATCCCCATTCACTATCCACAGCACACAGAGGGGGGTAACTCATGAATATCAGTGGAAGAGCAGAGGAGGCTTACATCCACGCCCAGCTGCTGGCTGCAGGAAAAGGGTTACTGTAGTTATTGTGGGTTTTAATTGCACTGAGTTTTTTAATCCTTTTAAAATGCACTGCCAAAATGTTTAGGATTCAAAAGAACTGTAAGCACAAAAATGTTCAGTGTCAATAAAGTTCATCTTAAGGGGATGATAGTACTGTTTAAGTTGGAATCTGGGTGCATTTTATCAGTGGGCAGTGTATAGACCTTGCACCAGTATCTTGACTTCCATTTTCTTGGGCATCTTCATTTGTCAGGTGGTGATGCTGTGTGTCCCTTCTGGGAATTTCTAAGAATGAAAGCTCATTTTTGAAGTGCCAGATACAGAGGAGACACTCTCTGGTTTTCTTAATCTAGAAATTATTACCTTGAATTCTTTCTGGTCAATCATTAGAAGAGCAAATTAACCACTGCTTTAATTCTCCACCCAATTGCAAATATACAAAAAAATCAAAGCAAGGCCTGACCTGTGGTGGCGCAGTGGATAAAGTGTCGACCTGGGAACACTGAGGTTGCCAGTTCAAAACCCTGCACTGGTCTGGTCAAGGCACATATGGGAGTTGATGCTTCCAGCTCCTCCCCCCTTTCTCTCTCTCTCTCTCTCTCTCTCTCTCTCTCTCTTTATGTCTCCTCTCTAAAATGAATAAAAGAAAAGAAAAGAAGTTAAAAAAATCAAAGCAAGGTTTTGAGCAGTTTATGGTATATTTGAAATGATAGATTAGGTTACCATCAGCCATGTGACATGCTAGACCCCACCCTCTTCTGTCTTTCTTTCCTCTGCTCTCTCCCTCTTGAATTCTGCTCTCTGCCTTAGAAAATCGGGTCTGTGACTACAATCTTATATAAAATATACATGCATAGTCTTAAAATTGAATAATACTATAAATGAGTCAATTAAATATTAACAGTACAAAACAGAATAATTATAGTTCAAGTCACAGATGCAGGTAAGACAATTGGGTACATTTATATGTATTAGTTTTAATAGTTATACTTTATTACCATCTAAGAAAATTCTTTGCTGTTAGGCAAACTGTAACAATAGCCACGGGTTTCCTATGAAATAAGGCACATTTGGAAAACACTACTTCCTGTCTCTATACTATTTTGTGGAAGAATTTTTCCCCAGAGATCAGAAAGTCAAAATATTTTAAAGTCAATAGCATAGTATCAAACAGGCCTCTCATAATTGAATAAGCATGTGACAATACGGTATGGATTTATTTTATTAGTAGATTAAAGCCACTGCCAATTTTTAAGTGCTGTTTCATTTCTCCTAATTAGCTTCCAGATTCTGATGAATTACATCACTCAAAATTAGAAAGTTTTATCCATTGCTTTGGATTCTATTTTTAAAAACAGAAAACAAATGACTGAATATCAAGACAAGGTATAAAACACACACACACACACACACACACACACACACACACACACACACACACACACACACACACTCCCTATCCTTGAGCTTAAATCCTCTAGGGAAGAGTAAACCTGTGCGTATAGCTGAGAAAATGACATGAAAAAGACAGTAGAGATGGCTGTGGGAGCAAAGCATAGAATCAGAGACCCCTTATGAGAAAATTCAGCTTGATTGGGTGATGACTATAAAATGAAGACTGGGACTGGGAACTTAAAGGATATGTATTTTGGAGGCAGATACTAAAGCCTTGAGACTGGAAAGGATTTCTAATAAAGAGGATGTACAGAGAGAATTGGGCCAGATATATAATGTTGAGATACATTTAGTAGGAAGCAATAGAGGAATGTGAAATTGGGATTTGGGAAATAGAAGAAAGAGAAGAAGGTAGTATTATTAAAGCCAGTGGATAAAAGATTCTGGATGGAACTACACTAATAGTGGAAAATGCTACTAAAAATTTGAGGAAGCAAATAAGAGGCCATTAAAGTTGATGATTAGTAAGTCTTTAGTGTCTTTCAGAGAGTGCCATTCTAGGAGCGTTGTGGGGAAAAAACTGGGGACTGAAGTATGAACTGGAGATGACTAAGAGCAGGGGTACTCAAACTACGGCCTGCTGGCCACATGCGGCCCCCTGAGGCCATTTATCTGACCCCCTCCGCACTTCTGGAAGGGGCATCTCTTTCATTGGTGGTCAGTGAGAAGAGCACAGGATGCATCTGCACCCATAGTTCCCATTGAAATACTGGTCAGTTTGTTGATTTAAATTTACTTGTTCTTTATTTTAAATATTGTATTTGTTCCCGTTTTGTTTTTTTACTTTAAAATAAGATAAGTGCAGCGTGCATAGAAATTTGTTCATAGTTTTTTTTTTTTATAGTCTGGCCCTCCAACGGTCTGAGGGACAGTGAAGTGGCCCCCTGTGTAAAAAGTTTGGGGACCCCTGACTAAGAGGATGTTGCTGAGGGCTGAGGAGGACTGATTGAGACCAGAGAATGTGAGCCACAGTGGAAAGTGATGCAAATATTTCACGCTGTGGTGTTCAGTAAACCAGATTGTATAAATAGAGATTTATTTTAAAAAGAACTTGAAGAGTTTGACACCTAAAAAAGCATTGTTAAGTAAATTCCATACAATGTGTTAATTGATGAATTCTAAGTATGATATTTTCAAGAGCACATGAGTCATTTCCTCAGTGACAAAATTTCCTGACTTCACTAACAAAGACAGCTTAATAGATTCTTGTCCCAAGCTTTACCAAAAAATGTTAAAAAAATCAAATCCCTAACAACCCACATATAACCAAAGGGAAAATTCTTTTGCAGTATATTTTTTTGAGAGTAAGAGGAGAGTCTTAATAGCATATAAAGTAGTGACTGCTGTTACTGTATAATTTTTAAATAATAACCATGTAAATAAGGATAAAAATTTTGAATACATGTTTATGGATTCATTATTGTCCATTTTTAGTAAGATTTATTTTCATACACATAGGATAATAGCATATTCAATCTATGTTTACTATAAATTTGACTAAAATTATTCTAATAAAATTACTATAAGGAATTATTTTATATAGCAAAAAAGAAACATTTTGTAATGGGGCCAATTATCTTCTTTCAAATAAACCTGATTTCAGCAATTTTTTTTTGTTTTGAAGTATTTAAAGCCATGCAAAATGCTGTATAATTTCTCAGGCTATAAATCCTGAGGCCATTCCTAGCCAGACAGAGCTATGGGAAGAACTTGGAAAAATACATGTGACACAAGATTTTAAAAGACATTTATTTAAACATGTCAACACTTAAAAGAGCCCCTTCAAGGTCACTGGATACAATACAGAGTTGTTTTCCTTGACCTAAACATGAAGATCATCAATTACTTCAACTGGCATAAAATTCAATGAGCATTTACTTAGTTTTAAACTAAAAAACTAAAAGAACTATAATAGGCACAAGACAGTTCCAGATAATATTTTATGGGTAGTGTTGATCATATATGATAGAGTGAAATCAAAACACATGCAGCCATGCTGAGATCACACTAATAATATAAAACAGCTCTAATCTGATGTTTTCTCTCCTCATGGTATTGTCCAATTCTAAAATAAAAAACACTTGTCAGCCCTTTTTAGGTGAATAATTAATAATTTGCTCTTGTTTGGAATTTTGCTCCATTCCCTGGAGCTTTTATTTCTAATAAGATTAAAACAGTTTCTCAAATGAAATGAAGGGGGAATTGGGGTTGTTGTGGCAATTTTGTGTCCCAGAGGACATATGGCAATTCTTGGAGATATTTCTGCTTGTCACAGTTGAGGGAGGGGTGCTACTTCCATCCAATATGTAGAAGGAAGTAATGTTGCCAAACATCCTACAATACATGGGACAGCCCCCACTCCCTCCAAAAAGTGATTAACCAACCCAAATGCCAATGGTACCAAAGTTGAAACACTCTGGGTTGGAAAGTCTAGATTAGAATACAATTTAGCAGAATTTAGAGGAGAATATAGTTGTAATCTGTATAGTCTAACATTTTTTAGTATGGACAGACAATAGTGTTTTTTGTTTTCTTATTCATTAAAACACATTTCACACTTTAAGAGTGTATACCTTTTTTGCTCATAGTGACATGGTTAGCATGTTTCTGTGATCTTTAATTTCATCTTCCTCCACTAGGTAGGTCTGACCTACTGGAAGAAATTTCCAGCCCACTCTCCTTCCCTATTTGCCTCCTCCTTCCCCTTTTCTATGAAGGGTAGTGGGCTTTGTCAGAGTGACAGGAGCAAATGCAAAGGGTGGAATGGGAGAAATGGAAAAGCCAGGTCAAAGCTCTAAGTCTTGTCAGGCCTCCCCCCAGTGCATAGCTTTTATTTAGCTTCCACATGTGGCTCAAAGGCACTAGAATACTGCAAATGACAGAGTGTAACAGTATTGACATAGACACTTTCAAATAAGAGAACACACAGAGAAGTGATCAAACAATGGGGCCAAACAGAAGCGCACTACAGCAGAGCACAGATAAGACAGAGCAGTTTGTCAACAGACCACAGTTTAATATACTAACTTTGAACGGGTGGCCTGATACATGAACATGCACACTCAACATCCTAATATTATAGATTATGTCCTTTCCACCCTAAAAAGCCACATATATAAGCTATCTTCAAATAAGGTTTTTATTCCATCATCTTGTCATCCAAGAGCAGGAATAAATTGAATTGATTTTCTTTAAAGAAGAAGAAGAGAAAGAAAAAGAGAAAGAGAAAGAGAAAGAAGAGGATAACCCCCCCAATTTGTGATCACTTACAAATTTTTTCCTTTCAGAATAAAACGATAAAATGCTGAACATCAAGGACTTTTCACCAGGAAGATGGTCACTTTTGAATTTAGAGGTAATCAATTTCTATGTGTTTAAGCTTAAAACATCATATTTGATCAATCCTGCTATGCACTTTAAAAAAACATTTTAACATTTAAGAAAGCATTATGTATCTTTTAATTAATAAGATAAGAAAGCATATGTCATGATTTAATTGGCTTCTTTCTCTTTTCCTTTTCTTTTTCTCTTTCTTTCTTTCTTATCTTTTTTCTTTTTGATGGCAGGTAAAATAATGGCACATCCTACAATTGATGTTATTTAGATTTAGTGAAATAAAATAAATGCTTTCAACTCAATTCATGTACTGAAAAATGAGATAACAAGCTTAGCTAATAGAACAGACCAGATAGAGGAGAGAATTAGTGACAATTGCCTATCTTCTAAGACAGGCAACTAAAGGCACTACAGAGAGAAGAGGAGAGAGAGTCATAAATTTAAAAAAAATGAGAAAGTCCTACAAGAATTGACTGACTCCATCAAAAAGAGCAACATAAAAATAATGGTTATATCAGAAGGAGAAGAGAGAGAAAATGGAATGGAGAACATATTCAAACAAGTAATAGACAAGAACTTCCCAAGCCTGAGGAAAGAACTAAAACCTCAAATTCAAAAAGCAAACAGAACACTGAGTTATCTTAAGCCTAACAAACCTACTCCAAGGCACATCATAATGAAATTGGTACAAACCAAGGACAAAGGAAAAATTCTCAAGGCAGCCAGGGAAAAGAAGAATACAACATATAAAGGAAGACCCATTAGATTATCAACAGATTTCTCAGCAGAAACTCTACAAGCTAGAAGAGAGTGGACCCCAATATTTAAAGTTCTGAAAGAGAGGAACTTCCAACCAAGAATATGATACCCATCAAAGCTATCCTTTAAATACGAAGGAGAAATAAAAACATTCACAGGAAAGATGAGGGAATTTATCACAAGAAATCCTCCACTTCAGGAAATACTAAAGGGGTTATTTGACCAGATACAAAGAACAAAACAAAACAAAACCACATGTAAAATCTCCATCAAGAACACAATAAAAGATCAGACAAAAGATGGCAGTGCAGTAGGCAGACACACAGACTCTCAGCTCACACCACCAAACTGGATTACAAATTAATTTAGGAACAACCAGCATGAAAAACCAACTCTGGACTATAAGAACTGCTCTCAAAAACCAAGGAGCAAAGAAGAAGCCACACGGGGCCTAGTGGGGAGCGCCAAGGAGTGGTGAGCCTCCCCTGCTTACAGGAACAAAGGGGTGGGGGTGAGACTGAGAGCCCAAAAAGGCTCTCAATCCAAGGAAAACAGTAGAAAATATCACTCACAGCCACTTGCCTGGGGACCTGGGAATGAGGTGTGTTAAAAGAGCTGGCTTATTTTCCAAAAGGAAAGGGGGAGAGAGACAGCCGGAGACAAACAGAGGAATGCATGGGAGGACCTGAGCAGAAAACTAATCCAGTGCTGGAGGCAGCCATACCTGCGGGAGGTGCTGGAGGTGGCCATAGCTAGGGGAAGGGTTGATCCTTCCACATAACACAAGACTAAAGTGGTTCCAGGTCAACCATCTCAAGATATCTCTTCAGCTCCAAGCAGCACAATAAGAGACAGCTAAAAACAAGAAGTGGGGAAGAGGGGCAGTAACTCAGGTCTCTATGGAGATCTGAGATACACTTCCCCCAGACCCCGAGCTTGCCAGCTTGAGCGCGGGAATATCTGGCTTGAGCAAAAAGCTCACCAGCTTGGACCCAAGGTCACTGGCTCCAGCAAGGGGTTGCTCGGTCTGCTGAAGCCCCCCAGTAAGGCACATGTGAGAAAGCAATCAATGAACAACTATGGTGTCGCTATGGCAACGAAAAGCTAATGATTGATGCTTCTCACCTCTCTCCATTTCTATCTGTCTATCCTTCTCTGACTCTCTCTCTGTCCCTGTAAAAAAAAAAAAAAAAGAGAAACCCAAAGAAACCTACACCAAGACACATCATAATAAAAATACTAAAGCTAAGTGATAAAAAGAAAATATTAAAAGCTGCTAGAGAAAAATAGGCTATCACCTGCAAAGGAGCACCCATAAGGATGACATCCAACTTCTCAACAGAAACACTTGAGGCCAGAAGAGAATGGCAAGAAATATTCAAAGTAATGCAGCACAAGAACCTACAACCAAGACTACTTTATCCAGCAAGGCTATCATTTAAAATTAAAAGAGAAACAAAAAGCTACCCAGAGAAGAAAAAACTCAAAGAATTCATTACAGTGAAACCAATGCTGCAGGAAATGCTAAGGGGCCTATTGTAAACAGATCAAAGTGGGAAAAGAATATAGCAAAAGAGGAATACAGTTTTAAAGAATATAGCAAAAGAGAAATACAACTTTAAAGAATAAAATGGCAATAAACAACTACATATCAATAATAACCTTAAATGTAAATGGATTAAATGATCCAATCAAAAGACATAAGGTAGCTGCATGGATAATAAAACAGGACCCGTACATATGCTGTCTACAAGAGACACACCTTAAAACAAAAGATGCACATACACTGAAGGTAAAAGGATGGAAAAAAATATTTCATGCAAATGGAAATGAAAAAAAAGCTGGGGTAGCAATACTTATATCAGATAAAATAGACTTTAAAACAAAGGCTTTAAAAAAGACTTTAAAACAAAAGAGATAAAGAAGGTCACTACATAATGATAAAGGGAGCAATCCAACAGGAATATATAACCATCATAAATGTCTATGCACCTAATATAGGAGCTTCTAAATATGTAAAGCAGACTTTGGTGGATAGAAAGGACAAGATCAATAGCAATACTATAATATTAGGGATTTCAATACACTACTTACATCACTAGATAGATCCTCAAGAAAGAAAATTAACAGAGAAAGAGCAGACTTAAAGAACACACTAGATCAGGGATCCCCAAATTATAACCTGAGGGCCACATGTGGCCCCCTGAGGCCATTTATCAGGCCCCCGCTGCATTTCCGGAAAGGGGCACCTCTTTTATTGGTGGTCAGTGAGAGGAGCACAGGATGCATCCGCACTCATAGTTCTCATTGAAATACTGGTCAGTTTGTTGATTTAAATTTACTTGTTCTTTATTTTAAATATTGTATTTGTCCCGTTTTGTATTTGTACTTTAAATTAAGATATGTGCAGTGTGCATAGGGATTTGTTCATAGTTTTTGTTTATAGTCCAGCCCTCCAACAGTCTGAGGGACAGTGAACTGGCCCCCTGTGTAAAAAGTTTGGGAACCTCTGCACTAGAGCAACTAACTGGATTTAATAGATATCTTCAGAATCTTTCACCCTAAAATAGCAGAATATACATTCTTTTCAAGTCCTCATGATACATTTTCTTGGATAGATCACATGTTATGACACAAAAGCAGTCTCAGCAAATTTAAGAAGATTGAAATCATATCAAGCATTTTCTCTGATCACAATGGCATGAAACTAGAAATCAACCACAACAGAAAAACTAAAAAATATTCAAACACATGGAAACTAAATAGCATGTTATTAAATAACGAATAAGTTAACAATGAAATCAAAGAAAAAATTAAAAAATTTCTAGAAACAAATGATAACAAACATACAACAACTCAAAATTTATGGGACACAGCTAAAGCAGTCCCTGAGACGGAAGTTTATAGCACTACAGGCATTCCTTAAGAAGCTTAAAAAAGCTCAAATAAACAACCTAACCCTTCACCTAAAAGGACTTGAAAAAGAACAGAAAATAAGGCCCAGAGGTAGAAGAAGGAAGGAAATAATAAAGATCAGAGTGGAAATTAATGATATAGAGGCTAAAGAAACTATACAGAGGATCAATAAAACCAAGAGCTGTTTCTTTGAAAGGGTAAACAAGATCGATGAATCTTTAACGAGACTCACCAAGAAAAGAAGAGAGAGGACTCAAATAAATAAAATTATAAGTGAGTGTGGAGAAATAACAACCCACACAACAGAAATACAAAATATTGTAAGAAAATACTATGAAGAACTGCATGCCAAAGAATTAAACAACCTAGTTGAAATGGACAAATTACTTGAAACATATAATCTTCGAAAAATCAATCTGGAAGAATCAGAAAACCTAAACAAACCGATTACAACAAAAGAGATTGAAAGAGTTATCAAAAAGCTTCCAAAAAACAAAACCCCTAGGCCCGATGTATTCACTGGTGAATTCTACCAAATATTCAAAGAAGAACTAACTCCTATTCTTCTCAAGCTATTTCAAAAAATTCAAGAGGAAGACTTTCAAACTCTTTTTATGAGGCAACCATAATTCTGATCCCGAAACCAGGCAAAGACAACACAAAAAAAGAAAGTTATAGGCCAATATACCTGATGAATTTAGATGCTAATATCCTCAATAAAATATTAGCAAATCAGATCCAGCAATACATGAAAAAAATCATATATCATGATCAAGTGGGATTTATTCTGAGGATGTAAGGATGGTACAAGATTCGTAAATCAATTAATGTGATTCACCACATAAACAAAAGGAAGGAGAAAAACCATATAAAAATTTGAATTGATGCAGAAAAAGTATTTGATAAAATCCAGCACTCATTTATGATAAAAACTCTTAGCAAAGTGAGAATACAGGGAACATACCTGAACATGATAAAGGCCATTTATGACAAACCCACAGCCAACATCCTAATCAATGGACAAAATTTAAAAGCAATTCTCCTAAAATCAGGAACAAGGCAGGGGTTTCCCCTTTCACCACTCTTATTCAACACAGTTCTGGAAGTCCTAGCTACAGCAATCAGACAAAAAGAAAAAATAAAAGGCATTCAAATTGAAAAAGAAGAAGTAAAACTATCATTATTTGCAGAATATGATACTGTATATAGAAAACCCTAAAGGCTCAGTGAAAAAAATACTGGACCTAATAAACAAATTCAGCAAGGTGTCAGTAAGATATAAAATTGACACATAGAAATCAGAGGCATTTCTATACACGAACAATGAAATGTCAGAAAGAGAAATTAAGGAAACAATCCCCTTCACTATTGAAACCAAAAAAAAATAAAGTACCTAGGAGTAAATTTAACCAATGAGGTTAAAGACTTGTACTCAGAATATTATAAAACATTGATAAAAGAAATCAAGGAAGACACAAACAAGTGGAAGCATATACCGTGTTCATGGTTAGGAAGAATAAACATCATTGAAATGTCTATATTACCCAAAACAATTTATGAATTCAATGCAATTCCTATTAAAATACCAATGACATACTTCAAAGATATAGAACAAATATTCCAAAAATTTATATGGAACCAAAAAAGAACACGAATAGTCTCAGCAATCTTGAAAAAGAAGAATAAAGTGGGAGGTATCACATTTCCTGATATTAAGTTATGTTACAAGGCCATTGTACTCAAAACAGCTTGGTACTGGCATAAGAACAGGCATATAGATCAATGGAACAGAACAGAAAACCTAGAAATGAACCCACATCTTTATGGACAATTGATATTTGACAAAGGAGGTAAGAGCATATAATGGAGTAAAGACAGTCTCTTTAACAAATGATGTTTGGAAAACTGAACAACAGCTATCTGCAAAAAAATGAAACTAGACCACCAACTTACACCATGCACAAAAATAAACTCAAAATGGATAAAGGACTTAAATGTAAGCTATGAAACCATAAGCATCTTAAAAGAAAACATAGGCAGTAAACTCTCAGACATCTATAGAAGCAATATATTTGCTTATTTTTCTCCACAGGCAAATGAAATAAAAGGCAGGATAAAAAATGGGACTATATCAAACTAAAAAGCTTTTGCACAGCTAAAGACAACATGAACAGCATAAAAAGACAAACCACACAATGGGAGAGCATATTCTACAACATATCTGATAAAAGCTAATAACCAAAATTTATAAAAAACTTGTAAAACTCAACAACAGGAAGACAAACAATCCAATTAAAAAATGGGCAAAAGAAATGAATAGAAATTTCTCCAAAGAGGAAATACAGATGGCCAATAGGCATATGAAAAAATGCTCAACAACACTAATCATTAGAGAAATGCAAGTTAAAACCACAATGAGACACCATCTCACACCAGTCAGAATGGCACTCATTAACAAAACAACACAGAATAAGTACTGGCCAGGATGTGGAGAAAGGGGAACCCTCCTGCACTGCTGGTGGGAAGGCAGACTGGTGCAGCCACTGTGGGAAACAGTATGGAGATTCCTCAAAAAATTAGAAATGGAACTGCCCTTTGACTCAGTTATCTCACTTATAGGAATATATCCCAGGACACCATATCACCGACTGAAAAAAAGTAATGCACCCCCATGTTTATGGCAGCATTGTTCACAATAGCAGAGAGCTGGAAACTACCCAAGTGTCCATCATGGAAGAATGGATTAAAAAGCTGTGGTATATATATACAATGGAATACTATGGAGCCATGAAAAAGAAGAAAATATTACCTTTTGCAACAATATGGAGGGACCTGGAAACTATTATGTTGAGTGAAATAAGCCAGGCAGAAAAAGTAAAATATTATATGACCTCACTCATTTGAGGAATCCAAGGAACATTGAGAACTGAGGAAAGAAATTGAAACAGAGGAGAGATCAAAGGGACCAGAGGAACACAGGACAGAGGGAAAGGGGATGATAGAATGGGGTAAAACTGAAGGGAAGGGGGGAGGGCGTTATAAGTAGGGGGTCAAGGGAGATGTGGAGGGTAATATGGGGATGCGGACATGCAATCAGGGTTACCATAGAATTTATGTAAACACAATTAATTAAATAAAAGAAAGAAAAATATTTTAGAAAACTTTTTAATATAAAAAAGAAAATTAAATTAAATTTAATCTGTGACAACAAAACAAAAAAGGGGAGAGGACAAAGAGTAACAGTAGCAGAGGAAGATGGAGTGCAGAAGCAATCATGAACTAATGTACTACAATGAACATGATTGGTACCCTTTCCATTACTTAATGGTAACCATCCCTGAAAAAACCACCACAGAAGCACATGGCTTGAAAAAAGTCAGCTTTGTTGACCTTAGCAAAATTTAAGTAAAATCTTTGAATTTTCAAGAAATACATACATACATTCATACATACATACATACATATATATATATATATATTCTTTATTTAAATTTATATATTTCTAATATACAATTTATATAAACATATTTCTAAAGGTGTATATTTAGAATATATATTTTCTTTATTTAAGTTCACTAAATGGAAAAGAATCATTGAGAAATCTTTAATAAATTTTGAGAACAATAATTTATGTTTTTTCATGAACTTGAAGATTTATTTTCCTAGAATATAAATTCTGGTTAAGGGAAGGAAAGTTTTCACCAAAAACTTTTCCTGCAAAAAAAGACAAAAAGACAGTCTTAGGAAGGAAGGAAGGAAGGAAGAAAGGGAGGGAGGAAGGAAGGAAACAAAGAAACAAGAATGAGGGAAGGGTGGAAGGAAAAACGGAAATAATTTGGTACAATGGAAAGATTTACATTGACTTTAAAAATAAAAAAACGGGGCGGAGCAAGATGGCGATGGAGTAGGCGGACGTACCAACTTCCAACTTCCAGAACCAAAGTGGATTATAAATCAATTTTAAGAACCATCATCTGGATAAACCAACTTTGAACTTAACTAAGTGGACACTTCAACCAAGGAACACAGAAAAAGCCACATTGAAACTGGTAGGAATAGCGAAAACGCGAAGAGGGCTGCCCAGCTCCCTGGAGCGAATGGCAGCCCGGAGAGACCCGTGTGGTGGGAGGAGAGTTTGGCGGAGAGGGAGAGACCTGGGTCCCAGGAACAAAACCCCAGCCTGCAGTCCCAGAGCCTAGAAGAGGCATTTGGACAGTACTGAGCTGTGAAACAAGTGAGGATACTATTTGTGAGAAAGAGACAGTTTTCTCAGACCCAATATTCTTTTTAAAGGGACAGCGCAGAAAACCTCTCTAACAACCACGCACCCGGGGTCCGGGGAACGGGGGCAGATGAGAGGACCAGAGTAGCGGGAAGAGAGTGTGGACTGAAGGCACAGGGACAAACACTATGAGGGATAGCCACCCTAACCCCTGGGCTAAGTCACTTCCCTAATCAAAAACAAATATTTCCCCTGTAACTAGCAATACCAGCAAAGGGAGACAGGGCACCAGCCAAACAAGCTCTCCTGCGGCAATTAGAGCAGAGCTGCTTAGATGGAGGGAGCTCCTAGGTCTACAGTATGGAGTGTTAGGATCTGAACTGTGGGACCCCTTCCTACTCTGCTGAGGGTTGCTGGAGGGAAGGTGGCAGAAGGACACTGAAACATGGTTCTGTCAGTGGGGGTGGAGGCCCAGCCGGTGTGAGCTTGGTCTAGCCCAGAAGGGGCGGAGGAGACACGCGAAAACAGTCCGGCAGCTGTGGGCCCGCCTATAGCCCCACCTGCGGGGGGAAAAGCGGGAGGTCAGGAATGGGCAGAGATCAGCTCTGTGACCCTGCACAAGCCAGCCCTGACTGCAGGGATGGGGCTAGGACCAGAGTCAGGCGGAGGATTGCGGCTGAGCTCATACCAGCAGCCCCAACTGACCGGAGAAACCGCGGTTTGCCATCCTGTGTGCACGAGTTGGCTCTAAACGTGGGGGCAGGGTAGAGCCCAGGACGAGCAGAAGTTCGCTGCTGAGCGCACGCTAGCAGCCACGCCTGGCCCAATAAACTTTGGTTTGCGATCCTGCGCAGAAGGGCCCTGGCCTCGAGTGCGGGGCTAAAGCTCTGGACAGGCAAGAGCTCACAGCTGAGGGCCTGTCAGCAGCCCCGTCCAACCCGAAAAAATATGGTGAGCAGGTTCTGACTGCGGGGACTGGGCGGAAGCCCGGAAACAGACTGGGTCCACAGCTAAGCAAAGATGCTCACCTCTACCCTTGGTGCTGACGCTTGTGGCTTGAGTGACAGCCCCTCCCATGGAGCAGAGGCGGAAATCACAGCAACAGCCTCAGTGGACCGGAGCTGGCAACGCCCATACCCAACCGCCCTAGGAAGCGGCAGAGGGGGTGGCGGGTCTGCAGACAGACCACACCTAGAGAACACAAAGGCAACACCTATGGAACTCCAGTGGCCACAACTTGCTTATACACAGACAAAATGGGCAGTCAGAGGAATGCAAACCAAATGAATCAAGAGAAATCCCCAGAGAAGGACCTGAATGAACAAGATATTACCAAATTACCAGAAGCAGAATTTAGAATAATAATAGTTAGGATGTTCAAAGAAATTAGAGCAACAATGGATAGTTATTATGAACACCTAAATAAAGAGATAACAAGTATAAAAAACGAAATTGAAATAATAAAAAAGAATCAGACAGAAATGACAAATACAGTATCAGAACTGAAGACCACAATGGAAGGAATTAAAAGCAGGATGAATCACGCTGAGGATCAAATCAGCGAGTTAGAGGAAACAATAAACAAAGTCATAGAAGCAGAGAAGAAAAAGAAAAAGAGATACAAAAAATGTGAGGAAACTCTAAGGGAGCTCTATGACAACATGAAGAGAAACAACATTCGTATCATAGTGGTTGCTGAAGAAGAGGATAGAGAACAAGAAATAGAAACTTTGTTCAATCAAATCATAGGAGAAAACTTCTCTAAATTAAGGCTGGGAAACATTCCACACGTTCAAGAAGCACACAGAACTCCATTAAAGAGATACCCCCAAAAATCTACATCAAGACACATCATAGTTAAAATACCAAAGCTAAGGAATCAAAAGAAAATTTTAAAAGCTGCTAGAGATAAAAAGGCTATCACCTACAAAGGAGCCCCATAAGGATGACATCTGACTTCTCAACAAAAACACTTGAGGCCAGAACGAAATGGCAAGATATATTCAAAGTAAAGCAGAACAAGAACCTACAACCAAGACTACTCTATCCAGCAAGGCTAATGTTTAAAATTGAAGGAGAAATAAAGAGCTTCTCAGACAAGGAAAGCCTCAAGGAATTCATTAAAACCAAACCAATTCTGCAAGAGATACTAAGGGGCCTGTTGTGAACAGCTCAAAGGGAGGAAAGAATATAGCAAAAGAAGAATACAGCTTTAAAGAATAAAATGGCAATAAACAACTACATATCAATAATAACCTTAAGTGTAAATGGATTTAATGATCCAATCAAAAGACATAGGGTAGCTGCGTGGATAACAAAACAGGACCCATACATATGCTGTCTACAAGAGACATACCTTAAAACAAAACATGCACATAGACTGAAGGTAAAAGGATGGAAAAAAATATTTCATGCAAATGGAAATGAAAGAAAAGCCAGAGCAGCAGTACTTATATCTGAAAAAATGGACTTTAAAACAAAGGATGTAGTAAGAGATAAAGAAGGACACTACATAATGATAAAGAAAAAACTCAACAGGAAGATATAACAATTATAAATACGCAACAAATATAGGAGCCTCGACATACATAAAGCAGATTTTGATGGACGTAAAGGGTGAGATTAACAGCAATACTGTAATAGTAGGGGATTTCAATACCCTACTAACAACACTGGAGAGATCCTCAAAAAAGAAAATTAATAAAGAAACAGCAGATTCAAAGGATACAGTAGATCAACTCGATTTAATAGTTATCTTCAGAACTTTTCACCCTAAAGCAGTAGAATATACATTCTTCTCAAGCGCTCATGGTATGTTTTCTAGGATAGACCACATGTTAGGACACAAAAATGGTCTCAATAAATTTAAAAAGATTGAAATCATATCAAGCATTTTCTCTGATCACAATGCCATGAAACTAGAAATTAACCAGAAAAGAAAAACTGAAAAATACTCAAACACTTGGAAACTAAATAGCATGTTATTAAATAATGAATGGATTAACAATGAGATCAAAGAAGAAATAAAAAAGTTTCTAGAAACGAATGATAATGAGCATACATCAACTCAAAATTTATGGGACACAGCAAAAGCAGTTCTGAGAGGGAAGTTCATTGCACTACAGGCATACCAAAAGAAGCTAGAAAAAGCTCAAATAAGCAACCTGACCCTGCATCTAAAAGAACTAGATAAACAACAGCAAATAAAGGCCAGGACTAGTAGAAGGAAGGAAATAATAAAGATCAGAGCAGAAATAAATGACATAGAGGCTAAGGAAACAATACAGAGGATCAATGAAACCAAGAGCTGGTTCTTTGAAAAGGTAAACAAGATTGATGAACTTTTAACCAAGAAAAAAAGATAGAGGACCCAAATAAATAAAATTAGAAATGACAGTGGAGAAAGAACAAGTGCCACAACAGAAATACAAAGCATTGTAAGAAAATACTATGAAGAAATCTATGCCAAAAAATTAGACAACCTAGGTGAAATGGACAAATTTTTTGAATCATATAATCTTCCAAAAATCAATCTGGAAGAATTAGAACACCTGAACAGACCAATTACAACAAATGAGATCGAAACAGTAATCAAAAATCTCCCAAAAAAGAAAAGTCCTGGGCCTGATGGCTTCACAAGTGAATTCTACCAAAAATTCAAAGAAGAAATAACTCCTATCCTCCTCAAGCTATTTCAAAAAATTTAAGAGGAAGGAAGACATTCAAACTCCTTTTATGAGGCGAGCATAATTCTGATCCCAAAACTGGGCAAAGACAACACAAAGAAAAAAAATTGTAGGCCTATATCCCTGATGAATTTAGATGCTAAAATTCTCAACAAAATATTAGCCAACTGGATCCAGCAATATATAAAAAAATCATACACCCTGATCAAGTGGGATTTATTCTGGAGAGACAAGGCTGGTTCAATATTCGCAAATCAATCAATGTGATTCATCACATAAACAAAAGGAAGGACAAAAATCACATGATAATTTCAATAGATGCAGAAAAGGCATTTGATAAAATCCAGCACCCATTCATGCTCAAAACTCTCAGTAAAGTGGGAATACAGGGGACATTCCTTAACATGATAAAGGCAATCTATGACAAACCCACTGCAAACATCATACGAAATGGGCAAAAATTAAAGGCAATCCCCTTAAGATCAGGAAACAGGCAGGGGTGCCCCCTTTCATCACTCTTATTCAACATAGTTCTGGAAATCTTAGCTACAGCAATCAGACAAGAAGAAGAAATAAAAGGCATCCAGATTGGAAAAGAAGAAGGAAAACTGTCATTATTTGCAGATAATATGATATTGTATATAGAAAACCCTAAAGTCTCAGTCAAAAAACTACTGGACTTTATAAATGAATTCAGCAAGGTGGCAGGATATAAAATTAATACGCAGAAATCAGAGGCATTTCTATATACCAACAATGAACTGTTAGCAAAAGAAATTAAAGAAACAATCCCCTTCACTATTGCAGCCAAAAAAATAAAGTACCTAGGAGTAAATTTAACCAAGGAGGTTAAGGACTTGTACTCGGAAAATTATAAAACATTGATAAAAGAAATCAAGGAAGATACAAACAAGTAGAAGCATATACCGTGTTCATGGCTAGGAAGAATAAACTTTATTAAAACGTCTATATTACCCAAAGCAATTTATAAATTCAATGCAATACCAATTAAAATACCAATGACATACTTCAAAGATATAGAACACATATTCCAAAAATTTATATGGAACCAAAAAAGAAGACGAATAGTCTCAGCAATCTTAAAAAGAAAAATAAAGCAGGAAGTATCCCTCTTCCGGATATCAAGGTTTACTACAACGCCATTATACTAAAGACAGCCTTGTACTGGCATAGGAAGAGGCACATAGATCAATGGAACAGAACAGAGAACCCAGAAATAAACCCACAGCTTTATGGACAACTGATATTTGACAAAGGAGGAAAGAACATACAATGGAGTAAAGACAGCCTCTTTAACAAATGGTGTTGGCAAAATTGGACATCTACCTGCAAAAAAATGAAACTAGACCATCAACTTACACCATTCACAAAAACAAACTCAAAATGGATAAAAGACTTAAAGGTAAGCCATGAAACCATAAGCATCTTAGAAGAAAACATAGGCAGCAAGATCTCTGACATCTGTAGCAGGAATAATTTTGCTGATTTATGTCCACGGGTAAATGAAATAAAAGGCAAGATAAACAAATGGGACTATATCAAACTAAAAAGGTTTTTGCACAGCTAAAGACAATAAGAACAGAATAAAAAGACAAACCACACAATGTAAGAACATATTCAACAACACGTCTGATAAGGGGTTAATAACCAAAATTTATAAAGAACTTAAAAAACTCAACACCAGGAAGACAACAAGCCAATCAAAAAATGGGCAAAAGAAATGAATAGAAATTTCTTCAAAGAGGACATACAGATGGCCAATAGGCATATGAAAAAATGCTCAACATCACTAATCATTAGAGAAATGCAAATTAAAACCACAATGAGATACCTCACACTAGTCAGAATGGTGCTCATCAGCAAAACAACACAGAATAAGTGCTGGGTAGGATGTAGAGAAAAGGGAACCCTCCTGCACTGCTGGTGGGAATGCAGACTGGTGCAGCCACTGTGGAAAACAGTATGGAGATTCCTCAAGAAATTAAAAATCGAACTGCCTTTTGACTGAGCTCTCCCGCTTATAGGAATATACCCTAAGAACACCATAGCACTGTTCGAAAGAAGAAATGCACCACCATGTTTGTGGCAGCATTATTCACAATAGCGAAGATCTGGAAATAGCCCCAGTGTCCGTCAGAGGATGAGTGGATTAAAAAGCTTTGGTACATATATACTATGGAATACTACTCAGCCATAAGAAATGATGACATCGGATCATTTACAACAAAATGGATAGACCTTGATAACATTATATGGAATGAAATAAGTAAATCAGAAAAAAACTGAGAACAGCATGATTTCATACATAGGTGGGACATAAAAGTGAGACTATGAGACATGGACAAGAGTGTGGTGGTTACAGGGTGGGAGGAAGAAGGAGAGGGTGGGATAGGGAGGAGGGGAGGGGCACAGGGAAAACCAGATAGAAGGTGACAGAGGACAATTTGACTTTGGGTGATGGGTATGCAACATAATAGAATGATAAGATAACCTGGAGATGTTTTTTCTTTGAACATATGTACCCTGATTTATTAATGTTTCCCCATTAAAATTAATTAAAGAAATTTAAATAAAAAAGAAAAAATAGTATATAAAATAAAATAAAACATGTATATATAAATAGTATATAAAATGTATCTATAAATAGTATATAAAATAAAAAGAACATGAAATTACTCTTTGTATAGCTCAAATGACCTCTCCCAAGCTGTTTAATCTATATGGACACAATGAAAATATGCCAGTTTTATTGGCATCCTCCTTTATTCCTGTTCCCCCATCACCTAGTTACTTGTCACTTATGTCAAACAATAGGATCAATTAATCATACATCCAACCTTTGCATGGGCAATTTTGTCACAGTCTTGTGGTTTCCAAATTATTTGGGGATCAAAACGTTCTTCCTAGGAATATTAAATCATAGGCAGTTTGTGCCCAAAATGTCTTTGTCTATTTAACATGAAAAACAAGTTCTCTGAAAAGGTAAAAAAAAATTGAAATGCAGAAAAATGGATATCATGTCCATTCTTATTTGACACAGGTAGATGCCAGAGAAAGGAGACTTCAAAAGTGATAATTATTTCTGGATCTGCATGTCATTTGTTTACATTTTGATTAACTAGGGTTTCTCCCTTCCCGCTGGGTAAAATAATCCTTTACACTAACTTTTAGTTTTTTTTTTTTTTTTTTTTTAACTTTTAGTTTTTATCCTTGCTACTCAAAGTGTAGTCCATGGACCAGTGGCATCAGCATCACCCAAGAGCTTATAAGAGATGTAGGACCTTAGCCACACCCAGATCTAGAAAAAACCAGAATCTGCATTTTAACAAGATCCTCAGATTATTCATGTGCACACTGAAGTTTGACAAGCAGTAGTATATCTAGGTAATTTGTGACAGCCTCCTAATGATAGACCGTCTTTTACCTGCCCCACCACCCCCAGAGTGACCTTTGTTAATTACAGATCTGGTCATATCATTCTCCTACTTAAAAATGGTAAGTCCATTTTCATAACTGCCTACGAGACCCTCGGTCATTAGTCCCTGCCTTCCTTTCTAATCCCCTTCCCTCTAGTCCCCAAGTGTTTTCACACCCACACATCCACTAGTCTATGTCTTTCTTGTCTAGCTTTGGTAGCCCCCAGCTACATGCGACTATTGAGCACTTTAAATGTGGCTCATGGGAATTCAAATGTACTGTGTGAAATACACACTAGATTTCAAACATTGTGTGTGGTGTTATTTAAGTACTGGAAATATAGGAAGGAACACTTTATGAAGTATATGACTGTCTAAGCACTATGCTATACACTTCAACTAATACAAAATAATAATAAAGGTAAACTGTAATTGAAAATAAATTTTTAAAGAAAAAATTTTTAAAGCTTAAAATGGGGAAAATAATAGATATCTCACTAATTTTTTATATTGATATGTTAACATGATACTATTTTAAATATACATCTGATTAAGTAAAATACAGTATCAAAATTAATTTCCACTGCTCTTTTTACTTTAAAAATGTGGCTACTAGAAAACATACAGTTTTATCTATTCATGTTGAACAGTGCTGCTCTCTTCCCAGCACATTCAGGCTTGTGTCTGCTTAGGCAGCTAGCTCCCTGGGTTTAGAAGTTTCCTCCTTACCCTGTCTGCCTGGCAAATGTCATTCCCCATTCAAATATCTCCTTTGTTTTTCCCTCACACTTCCTTCTACAGTAAAGCAAGGATGCGCTCAGCACTTTAAAAGTAACTCACTTTAATCAAATTGTGTCACTGTCAACTGTTTAGTTTGGTCAATTACTAGACTAACTAACCTGTGCATTAAATAAATGCGGGGGTCTCACATTTAGGGTTTACTACGTGTGAAGTGAATTAGACATTTTACAAAGTGGTCATGCTCCATTTTGTCCTCACAAATAGACCAGGTTGGGTGAGGCTCACAGAGGTTAATTTATTTTTCTTGGCTACACAACTGCTAAGTGCCTGAGCCAGATTCAACCCTCAGGCTCTCTGACTTCAAACTCTGCCTTTTCTGTCTTAGGTATCTTTATATCTACAGGACTTTTGTTGGTGCACAATAAATGTTTAGATTAAATTTATTTCTGGTTCAGATGAATTCACACTGTATACTCTCACTCAAATCACTAACTGATATAAGGTGGTTTTGGAGGAGATTTTGGAAGAGTGGTATGGATAACATGGGAAATTTGATGACTCCTTAAAAAGGAAAATGAAAATATGAGTATACCTCAGAAAAGCTGATTTTCATTATAACATTTTCCCCTTGCCTTTGGAAAATTGATTGTTATTGTTGAAATACCACTAGGTTGGTAATCACAAATCCCAGATCATGATGTGGCTTTTATCACTAAATTAACTCCATTTGGGTTCGATTCTTAATACAATTAGCATTTAGGCACTAAGTATCTTCCACCCCAAATTTTCATTAAAATGTTATTTTATCTATAATGTTGCATTTAAAAAAAAATTCTTGAAGCATAAAGAATGGCATTACAGTATATTAAATTTTTCTTTATGTTAACTTGATATCAATAAATAATGGAAAAAAGACACAGAAATGGAAATCCTGCAATGGTCCATTCAGTGAAGCCTTGTCCCTTGTTAGATATCTCAATTTTTTAAAATACCAATCATAAATACCAAACATAACAAATTTGAATAAAGAAAAAATTATTTACAAAGCTTTGCAGTTATAAGATTTTATAACCCAATAAAACTAAAATCAGTACTGGTGGGATTGGTTGCCAACACTCGAATAAGGAACCACTTGACATATGCTCAACTTTGATTCTAAAACACTCATCAAATAATCTCATATTATAATCAAATAATCTCATGACTTTATAATCTCATATTAGAGTACTTGACCGAAACCCGTAAAGATTCAGATCCTTAATAACTGTTCTTTTCTTTTTACATGGGGAAAGAGTTGATAATGACCATGGGGAGGGAAATATGACTTTGAAGATAAAACTAAAATGACAAATCTCACTAACTTGAAGCAAGAAAAATCTAAAATCTAAGCAATGTCTGACTAATAGGGAACTTGCTGAAATTAGCAAACATGTAGGTGTAATCAAGTTAAAGCTTCAAAATTTCTTTGTTTCTAAAAAAAGAAAAACCACCTTATACTTGAGGTACAAATGTAGTGGAAATACCAAGCTAAAAAATGTACAGCTTTATTTAATTTCACTAAAACTCAAATTCTATTTAATTGGAGTCTAAAATGCTGCAACATCCAAAGAATCCTAGCTCACGTTAAATTTTCAGGATTCTGAACAAAAATGGAAAGAATGTGATCATAACAGACTAATTTCTAAAACACAAAACATTAAAAATTTTATAGCTATAGATAGTTTGGAAATGTATGTGCATAAATATGATGTCTGCAGTTTTGAGATTTTGAGTAATTTTTTTTTTTTTTTGTATTAAGTGAGAGGTGAGGAAGCAGTGACAGACTCTGGCATATGTCCCGACTGGGATCCAATTGGCAAGCCCCTACCAGGCAATATTCTTCCAGGCTGGGCTGCAGTTGCTCAGCAACCGAGCTATTTTAGCATTGAAGGCCAATGCCATGGAATCATCCTCAGTACCCAGGGCCAACTTTGCTCGAATCATTTGAGCCATGGCTGCAGGAGAGGGGGAGAGAGGGGGAGAGAGAAAGAGAGAGAGAGAGAGAAATCAGGGAAAGGGGTGGAGAAGCAGATGGTCCCTTCTCCTGTGTGCCCTGATTAGAAATCAAACCTGGGACGTCCATACACCAGGCCAACACTCTACTGCTGAGCCAAACAGCCAGGGCAAGATTTTGAGTATTTGAGTAGAGTTTGCATTTGAGTTTTCTCTACAATAAAAATTATTCTGTGGATTAAAATGTTTTTCAGGGTGATGTCAGTACTCTTCATCCTCTTATTTTTAATCATAATCTATGATGTTAAACATGAATATGTAAGTTTGAACGTAAGTAAATATATAAATTTATAAATAAGCCTATAACTACTTTCACATTTACATACATATACCTTTGGGTCTCTGTTCAAACGTCATATTATCAGAAAGACCTCCCTTACCACCTTTTATTAACTCTTACCCATCTCTATTATTTTCTATTCCTCTTCCCTTGCTTTATTTTTCCTCATGAAATATATCACCACTTGCATATTATAAAATATTATGTGTTTACTCTCTGTATTTCCTACTATGGTGTAACTCCCAGAGAAGGGAAACTCTTTTTCTGTCTTGGTCATTGCTATACCTAGAACATAGAAGTGTTCAGCAAATATCCACTGAAAAAATTTAACGTCTGCTTAATTTGTGTGGGGCACTGTGCTAATTGTTTTATGCCCCACAACTCATGTTCTCATTCAATCTTCTTAATAAAGGTAATAACTTTGGTGCATTATTATCCCCTTTTAGAAGTGAGTCGGAGAGCTGACAACTTCAAGCCCTGCTTGTCAGTACATGCAACCACTTGACTCTGCTGTCTCCCTCCTCTGCCTCTTTTCTAAGGGTACTGGGCATGCACCCTCTTTTGCCAGAGGTCTGATCTCTTGACTTCTGCCTGAGGACACCCCGTTCATACTTCCAAGTGAAGCTTTGCTCAGGTCACTTTATTTGGGGAGAAAGTCAGATCAGACTCAAGTTTCTGGGGTCTTTTCCATCTCTGTATATTTAGGATTATCTAATTCCTTAGATATATACCTCCATCCCAGGAAGAGAACAAAAGCAAATACATCAAACTGCCATGAGGGGTGCTGCAATTAAGCATGACTTTAGCAGCTAGAGGTAAGAGAGTTGACAAATAAGACTGCTCTCTAATAAAATATCTCCATGTCCTTTAAAAACTTTCACCTACTTCTCTTCTTCCTTACTGAAGAAACAAGCAGTCACTCACTGTTCTATGTCACCCTAAAGGGTTAGGCTTCTGTATTACACATATTTCTTATAAGACTGTACCTCCCATGCATCCTACTCTATGCAGCCCAATGCGTTACATAGAGTTTGCACTCAATGTTGGTTAAATGACTACAGAAGAGGCTGTCTATTGTGTTTTACTGCTCATTATTCACCCCTTTTCTTTTTAAAAATAACAGCACATTAATTTTAAAAGGAAGAAATTGATCCTTCTCCATGTGACCCAGCTTTGACAAGTGATCAATGTAGGCCAATTGAAAGCTTTCTTTCTGGAATTTCAACCTAGATCCAAATGGAACTCATGAATTAGTTTGATGATGGGGACCTGAGGAGATGAGTTCCAACCTTTCTCAAAGCTTACTTCATCACTTTCCTTTAAATCCTCTGACTCATGCATGTACTTCTAAATAATGTGCCCGTTTCCATAAGCTAGCCATGGTCAGTCTCCGTGCATTCATTCAGCAAATATTCACTGAGCACATATTGTGTAGTTTTTGTCATTGAACAAAACAGACAAGAATCATTGGTTTTAAGGAGCTTGCATTTTATCAGGAAGAGAGACTATGAACAATATAAAAGTAAGAGTGCTAGGAGTGTGCAAGTAGTTTGCAATTTAAAATAGAGTGATTAAAAGAGGCCTCACTGAGCTGAATGACACTTGAACAAGGACTTGAAGGAAATGAGGGAGAGCCATGTGGTGTCTGGGGGAGACTGCCACACACACAGGAACAGACAGTAAAATGTCTTTGCGGCAGGGACTCATCAGTGTGTTTGAAAAAAGAAGGGAGACCATTGTGGCCCTGTCATAGTGAGAGAACAGGATAATTTAGAAAACGCAAGCAGAAGCAATAGGATCCTGGATCATGAAAGGCCTTGAAGTTGTTGTAGGGATTTTGGCTTTTACTCTAAGAGAAAGTGGGAACCAGTGAAGGGTTTTGTGCAGAGAAATGACATGGCCTTTTATTTTAAAAGATCACTTTGGCTTCTGTTTTGAGAATAGATTTCCAGTGAGAAAAAGTAGAAACAGGGATGCATTTCAAGGGTATTGGAATAAATCAGATGTGATGAGGGTGGCATGAGCCAAGGTGGTACAAGTGGAAGGGGCAGGATGTAGTCAGACACTAGAAATATTTTTAAGGAAGAACCAACAAGATTACCAGATAGAGGTGATGAGAAAAAGGAACAGTCAGGAATGATTCCAAAGTTTAAAGCTAAAACCAAAAAATGGAGTATTCATCAACTGGGATAGAAAACCTGAGGGTAGAGCAAGTTTTAGTAGGAAGAAATGAGGAGTTCATTTTTGGACATGTGTTGGGAAATTAGGTAGAAATGTTAAAAAGTAGCACACAGTTTGGGAGAGTGGTCTCGGCTCAGAAAACAACTTTAGAAGTTACTTTAAAATCATGAGACCAGATGAGGTCACTGAGGGAGTTGGGGCAGAGTGGAAGAGAGGACCAAAGATCTAGGTCTGAGGCAGTCCAATAGTAAGAGATCAGAGACAGCGTGAGTGTTGTGAACAGAGACTGGGAGTAAGTCATCAGTGACTTCCAGAAAAATCAGGAGAAGGGGCTGTTCTGGAAGCCAGGAACATCAGGCAAGTTTGCCAGTGGAAGATGGGTGCTGGGATGTGGTCTTGCGATGCCAGATGTAAGAATTGACCTTTATATTTTATAGGATGAAAGGTGTAGTGGTCTTAGCAAAACCACAGTCAGTGAAGTGTGCAGAAAAAATGTGAATCCAAATGATTTAAGAGGAAATGAGAAAAAAGGAATTGGGGACAGTAAATATTAACAAAGAATAATAAAGAAATGGTGGTTTGTATCATCCAAAGAACCTCAACAGATAGATGAGTAGACAGGTAATACACCTCTTCAGTTCTTTTTTTTTTTTTTTTTTTCAGATGAGAGAAGGGGAGATAGTGAGGCAGACTGCTGCATGTGCCCTGACCAGGATCCACCCAGCAACCCCATAAGGCTGATGCTCAAATACTGAGTTATTTTTAGCACCTGAGGCTAATGCTCAAATCAGCAAAGCTATCCTCAGTGCCCAGGACCATGCTAAAACCAGTTTAACCACTGGCTGTGGGAAGGACAGAGAGAGAAGGGGAAGATGGAGGGGGAGAGAAGCAGATGATCACTTCTCCTGTGTGCCCTGACAGGAAATCAAACACGGGATGTCCATATGCCAGGCCAGCTCTCTATCCATTGAGCAAGCCATCCATTCAGTTCTTAAGTGACCTATTCATTTTTTTTTCTAAAAAATCTTACTTGTCCAGTTCTCATCTTCCTTTCAAAATCTAACTCCTGTTGTCCCTCTTGTCTCTAAAGATGTGCTTTAGCATTTATTTCTTGTGCCCTCATTCAGCATTCAATCAAATTCTGCCCTTAGTTGTTACTCTTCTGTTCCATGTCTTACCTTTCTCCAAAACTGTTAGCTCCTGGAAGGCAGAGACAATGTTTCAGATTTTTTTGTTCTTGTAAATTAGTACTAGAATATTATAAACACAATGGGCATCCATTAAGGTCTTTGGCTACTGTTCTCTGTGAGATTAATTTATATTTTCAGATAAATTAACTAATTCTCACTTTGTTAATATTTGATAGGTAAGAATAACAACAAATATGAAATTATTATTGGTATCTTATTCCATACAAAAGTCAAGAGTATATCAATGTGAAATAAAATTTCACAGAAAATGAGAGCCCAACATATCCTGTGTCCTGATGAAATCCTCTCATTTGTCATAGTTCCTTCCTCTCCATCACCCCACCAGCTCCCCATTTAAAATATGTGATTTTGCATACCACTGCTATTTCATTCAAAATCCCTAAAAATAACTCTGACAAGATAATATTCTTCTCTGGCCCAGAGTCTCTAGATTTGTGTCTGCAAACAAGAGGTGTTTTATTTCTACAAAGCCCACATCTTGCAGGACGGTGCAAACTGAAAATAAGACTAGTTACACTTGCTGATGTTGTGGGACCTTGGGGAGGAATGCGGTGTCTTTAGTAGTGCTCAGTTTCTCTCATTAAGTGTGCCTGATTCTGTTGTTAATGAACTCAAAAACCCCCTTGAATCACAGGCTTAGTAGGCCAGGGCAGTGCTGGCATCTTTGGTCTCCATGCCTCACTCCCTTACTCATCCTGAGATGCTTGTGGCATCAAGAAAGGTTACACTCAGTAGAGCCTTGCAACTGATAAAGACCTTTGGACCCCACAGGATGCAAGCCTCGCTCCTGCTGGAATGCTTCAAGAAAGAGAGCTATGATTTAGCATCTGAGCTCAACCTGACATGTGATTGACTCTGAGCATCTGCCAGCCTATTAGGAGAGCCTGACCATAAATCAGGACAAAACTGAGATTCTTTCACTGCCTTCATAAACTTTGTGCAAAGGCAAATGGGAATAAACTCCCAAATATAAGTTTTTCTTAGTATTCTGAAAAGGCATTTGCTAAGGATATGTCAGAACTTTTCCAATCTTGACCTTGAATATGTAAGATTTGTCCCACAAATGACCCTCTGACTTTCATATTCAAGTCATGGAAGAATATTTGTATTTTTTCAAAGTAAATATTTGTTTTAAATTGAATTTATTGGGGTGACACTGGTTAACGTAATTGTACAGGTTTCAGGTGCCCAATTCCACAACACATCTCTGCACACTGTAATGTGTGTTCACCACCCAAGTCAAGTCTTCCTCCATCACCATTTATCTCCCTTATACCTCTTTCACCCCACCCCCCCACAATCACCACACTGTTGTCTGTGTCTATGAGCTGTCAGTCTGCTCTCTACCTATGAGCCTGTTTCTAATTTACCTGTTAGTTCATTTTGCTCATTAGAGTCCACATAGGAGTGAAATTACATGGTATTTATCTTTCTCTGTCTGGCTTATTTCATTTAGCATAATGATTTCCAGGTCCATCCATGCTGTCAAAAAAGGTAAGGTTTCCTTCTTTTTTTACAGTTGAACAGTATTCGATTGTGTAAATGTACCACAGCTTTTTTATCTACTCATCCACTGATGGACACTTCGGCTGTTTTCAGATCTTGGCCATTGTAAATAACATTGAAATGAACATAGGGGTGCATATATTCTTTTGAATTTGTGTTTCAGGCTTGTTAGGATATATTCCCAGAAGTGGAATAAAAGGCAGTTCATTTTAAATTCTTTGAGATAACTCCATACTGCTTTCCACAGTGGCTGCACCAGTCTGCATTCCCACAGTTCACAAGGGTTCCTTTTTCTCCACATCCTCGCCAGCACTTGTTGTTTGTTGGTTGTGATAGCCATTCTGACTGGTGTGAGGTGATATCTCATGGTGTTTTAATTTGCATTTCTCTGATGATTAGTGATGGTAAGCATCTTTTCATGTGTCCAGTCCATTGGTCATCTCTATGTCAAAAGCAGTATTTTTCTATAGACAAAGTTGACCTATGTAGAGTTTGTCAAAATTCAAAATTCTCATGGTTTATACCTATTTTTATTCTCATAACTACTGAGTTCTAACTTATAATAATAGTATAAATCAACTTAAAAGACAACACTGTTAGTAAAAGAATGTGACAAGTTGCCTGGCTTTGCATCAAAGGTGAGCATCAACACTTGATTTAGTCTCATGCTTTCTCCTGTCACAATTCCCTCAACTGTAGAACAAGACGGTGATCTTTCGGCTTTCTTCTATTCTAATGTTCTATAAGCTATCTTTTTTTCAGTCAATGGGAGACTGATTTTCTTCTTTATTCTTTTTATTTCTTTTTTAAAATTTCTTTAGATAATTAAATTTAACAGGGTGATATTGGTTAACCAGAGTACATAGATTTAGAGAAGGAGACTGATTTTCAATTGCTCACTAACTGAAATATTTTCCTTGGTAGTACTTCATTTATGTGTGAATGGTATATTTCTTAACCTCTCTGAGTTTACATGAAACTTAAAATTTTCCTTCAGGTTAGAAAGTTAGGGCATGACCTCTGTCCCACCCTGCTTCTCAAAAGTTGCTACCATAGGTGATTTAACCTGGGAGTTATAAAACATGCAGTTTTATAAATGGGATACTTTTCTACATGATCATAATTTCAAGTATGCCTTTTTCTGTCACTGGGGTTAGCTAAGTGCTTCTAAGGTAGGAGAACAAACAAACAAACAAGAAAAATGACTACTGTTATCAAGACTGATGATAGTAGGCATGGAAGGACTTTGCTCTTAAACTGCAGAAACAGCTGTCATTTGGAACTCAACTTCAGAAGAGCAATTTCTAGACCTCTACCTTCCTTGACACTTAAATATTCCAAATAGGTATGATACTAACAACTGACAATTTCCAGAAACACACATGCAATTTTTTCTTTGTTTATTCTCCCTTACTTGAATACTGATTTCTGAACCTTAGGCTCAATGGTATAGCAAACATCATACTCTAGACTGATCAATGCTTATATATGATGCTTTGAAATTAATTAACAAAATATCATATTTGTACTAAAAATTATTTTTTTCCATTCAAAAGAGTCACTCCTTTGGAAGCTGTGAATTTATAATGCTGGTATTGTTCATACACACACACAAATTAAAAGCTGCTGGTTTTGGATCACTATCAGTTTATGAGTAGCATAAGAAAACAAGACACATGCCTTTGTAACTGAACTTTGTGTTATAGTTAAGACACTAAAGGCTATGTAGCCAGGCTATTATAACAAACTTCTAATTTACTTGAGAAAAATATGCAGTCTTTCTTACTAACATGTTGATATTTTTGAGTGCTTAATGGCAGAGCTAAAAATTACAGTAGAAAGAAAAATTTTATTTTCCCTTTGACCAGTGGCTTTAAAATCTCAAAACTGTATGCTGTTATCAGCACAGTTCAACCCTTGACTTTTGAAGAGTTCTTGTCAAGAAATAATTCCCTTCAGGAATGTAAAACATTAGCAGTATGGTGAGTCCGATCCATGAAGTTTACATCACTACCTTGCAGTCAAGGTAGATTCTCAATGAATATTTGTTGAATGAATGAATAAATAAATAAAAGAAGTCATGGTAAATGAGTAATGAATAATGTAAACAATTATAATATATGTAATACATAAAAATAATAGAAATACAATATTTTTTATGAAACCATACCAGCAAAAGAAAAATAGTGTATTCTAAACACAGTATGTAGAATCTTGGTTCAATGCATTGCAAAATCACTGTTGCTTCAACACAAAGGAAGAAACCGAACCTTCCTTCTGTTTTTCTGCTGCTTTTGGCAACAAACCTGGCAGTCACCCCTTGTGCTGCTCCTCCTATACATTGCTGAAAGACAGCCAAGCACAAGATGTAACTGCCATCTGAGGTTTCCTTCCTGAGCAAAACAAGAAAAAACACTGTCTACCCTTATTTGTCAACCTAATGCATACACTTACATTCATTACCCTGTGTAACAGCTCTGCTATGGAATAGCAATATGGACAGAGGGAAGGAGGGTGGACACAGTAGCCTCTTCTACCTGATGGCAATATATGCAATTTCAGTTGGTGAGTTCAGTATTCAGCTATGTGTCAACTCTGACGAATGCATCTTTCTTTCATATTTGTCCTGCATTTCTTTTTAGACTATAAAATCCTAGAATTCTTTTTCTTTATATTTTGTATATGTAATGTATCTAATATATCTGTATGTGTATATTATCACTTATAGTTATGCATGTATAAATGCATGTGTATGCATGTGTAGATATCATTGTGTGTGTATATGTATTCTAACACTATCTCCTATAAATGTTATCAAGCAAATATAGGACTAATTGGCCTCTGGTGTTGCTCTTTCTCTGAATTTCTAGAGTGATTACTCATATAACTATTATTTATAATTTTACCATTTTATTTAACATGATATAGTAGAATAATGTGGATTTAATTTCTGATAACTTGAATTTAAATCTTATATCTGGTTACTTAAGCTTGTCATATAACCCCTTGATTTTTCATTTCTTCTGTGAAAATGAGACAATAATTTATAATATTTTTGTATAATGGTTAGAAATACAGATGAAGCTCTTAATGCAATAAATGTTCATTATTATGGTAATTGTGATTTCTATGATTGCCTTTCTCCACAAGTTGATCAGAAAGCTCCTTGAAGGTAAACAATGCTATTTTGGAATTCACCATGGTTATTAATCAAAGCAGCAAATACATAATGGCACTCTATAAATATGTGTTTATTACATTAAAAAATTCATGTGGTTTGGACTCTAATGAAATAAAGCTGTCTCACTGGTATAAGAACATGGGAAGCCCATTCATACGCTCTACACCTTTGCTACCTCGTCATTGCACCTCAGCTGTGTGGGCGCCCTGTGTACTGCAAGACCAAAGAGAGCAAAGAACACACATTAAAAGTTAATGTTTCAATACACACATTAAAAGTTAATATTACTAAGTATAATTCCTATATATCAAACCAACACTAATCTGAGGAGGATCTGGTTTTTGTAAATGTGAGGTATTCGACCCCAACACAGGTTCTGATCAGAGTGTTCCTAGTTACTTGCCAGGATGCATAACATAAAAGAACCTGTGCATTTTGGGCAACCTAGCTGAGCAACAGATGCAGGGATATGACAAGACAGCAAGATGAATTGAAACCAGGGCTCCTGACATTAAACAGGTAATATACAAGCAAAGCAATGGGCTGTTGACAGACTTTACTGTTGACAGCTCTGATGTTCTCCTAACACATAAACTGAAAGTGTTTTACTTCTTTTGCCCAGAACATGGCTGAATTAAATAACAGGGCCATTGTTTATAAGGAACATTCATAACTGAGCACTGTAAACATTTGACTCCAGAAACAATACAGGTTAAACACAAATATTTATTTTCCCCTCCCTATTTGTCAATTGAGTTTCCAGCTGGCTTTATATTTCATAAATGAATAGGTACTATGGTAATTATTATACCTACTGGATAATTTTTCTTTTGATAGCTACATGGCCCATCATTTCTTATCATCAGGGTGCCATCAGAATTATTATTATCTGTATCTCTGTTGCTCTGCCTGTCTGATTAATACTAATCCTCTTTTTAAATTCCACTGCCAGCACCTATCCAGGCTTCTCTAATATTCCCTGAAGGCTAAACACATTTCCTTGCAGTTCTTGTATTATTACTATTTTCCCTCATATTATCCCATGTGCCAACACAGTCTAAGCTCATGAAAAATGAAATACTAGATTTGAAAAGTTAGATGGAAAAATTTATGTTTTTCGATCAATATTTTTATGAAAAACCTTAGCCATATCTCAGTATTACATATCTACATGCAAACATTAGAAACAGCCTTAGAAACTGAATTAGAAACACAAGATGATTATATTTTGTCCTTGTAAATAATCTTCTCATGGCCTAACATACACTGGACAGATCAGCCACGGTATTGCCACATCTAATGTGCTCTCCAAAGAGACTGGCCTTGTCCCACACCCTGTTGCAGAAAGCAGCCATAGATAGTGTGCTGGGTGGGGGTCTATGTTCTGTGCCACGTTTTAAACCTTCAGATTCAATGAACTGGGCCAAGAAAGGGCACCTGACTGACAGCCCCTGGGTGGACCAGAAACCTGAGATGACTTGGTACCAAAGCTCAACACCACAAGAGTCAATATTCATTTGTTAGGTCAAACACACTCTTTCACTTGGGATTCTGAAAGAAAATTTTTTAAATAGTCAGTTAATAATGTGAGGAAAATAAGAATGTACCACTCTGCCTCCCTCCAGGAACAAGTAGAGATGGGCAGAAACAGAATACTAGAAAAAAGACCCATAAACACTTTTGCTGGTGAAATGGTTCTATGACAGGAAAGAACTGCCTGGGTCCTGTCCCTCCATGTTGCCGTGTGGACAGTGACAGACAGCGAACTGCCATGAGACAGCTGTCCTGCTATGAATGTGTTTTGCATGAAAATAACTCAGGTGACCAAACTGAGCTTTTCTCTTCATTCTAAATGAAAAACCGAGCCAAGAATGGACACCTTTAATGAAAATGTTCTTTGAACAGGGCAAGCCTAGAATCCTTGTGGGCTCGCTTGAAAAGAACTTGCCAAACACCAGAAAACAGCAAACACTTTTTTTTTTTTTTACTAGAGTGAGCATTGATTTAAAAATGGTTTCATCACAAAGAACTCATGAATGAATAGTAATGAAGGAACAATCACAAACTTTATCATCAAACAACAGGTGCACAAGGGGTCCAGATTCTCTGCCCAAAAGTTACCACAGTGAAGCCAGAATAATCCCAGATCAAGAATGTGGGAGGTGCCTGACCAGGCAGTGGCTCAGTGGATAGAGTGTCAGACTGGGATGTGGAAGATCCAGGTTCGAGACCCCGAGGTTGCCAGCTTGAGCGCGAGTTCATCTGGCTTGAGAAAAAGCTCACCAGCTTGGACCCAAGGTCGCTGGCTCCAGCAAGGGGTTGCTCGGTCTGCTGAAGGCCCGCGGTCAAGGCACATGTGAGAAAGCAGTCAATGAACAACTAAGGTGTCGCAATGAAAAACTGATGATTGATGCTTCTCATCTCTCTCCGTTCTTGTCTGTCTGTCCCTATCTATCCCTCTCTTTGACTCTCTCTGTCCCTGTAAAACAATAAGAAAAAAAAGAAAAGCTAAGATGGCCAATGACAATGCAGAAGGAGACTTGGATACTCTGACCTTCCCACATACCTATGGGGGAAGGGTGAATAGCTAGCCAGATACAGGAAGAAAAAGATTAAATTAAAACTTTTCTTATACGAATGAACCATTTATAGGCATTTGTCTCTATGGAAACCACCTTCCCCTCCTGAAAGCATGTATGTATGTAACTCTAAACAAAAGGTATAAACTCATGCCATGATGTCAGGTATTTTCCCCCTCCCATGTATAATTAAGAGTATATAAACAGCCTTTGAACTATTTTGGGGGGCTGCACAATTTGGGTCTGTTGCCCTGTGTCAGCCATATGTGGCCAGTATATTTAATAAATTTCCTCCTTTAATAAAACTTTCCAAAAATTAATTTGGACTACATGCCTCTACAAACACCCATGGAATTGTGAATTTGGATACTTTACAACATTTGGCGCCCACGTGGGGTTTACGGTGTTTTGAGGCACCCTGAATCGGATGGACTCTCTGGGGAGCTGCCTGGGGCCCACTTGAAGATCAAGGAGAGGTGCACCACCTGAGACTTCCAGGGCTCCCAATCTTCCTCTGGGGTCCAGACAGTTCCCCGGTAGATACCCTCGGTTCCCAAATTCGACAATTTGGACTATTCGGCAGAGAAATCAAGGAGGTAAGTAAAGCAACTCTGCTTTATTGAATTTTTCTGGCTTTCTCTGAATACTGGCTTTCACGTCTTCTGTCTGAGACTGGTACTGGTCAAATTTGTTTGGGACTAGAATGTAGGTAATTTGGGGGCTTTAGGGCCTTAAAGCTGCTTTGCTAATGTAAGTAAAGCCAGCTTTCTGACATTACTGAGTTGAATCTAGTCCCGTTGTGGACTCTCCAAAGACCGAGACGTTGGTAGGAGATCTGTTGGTCTTGATTAGGATTCTCTGGGATGCATTTAGTTATACTCTGGAAGGACAATTAGTAGGAGCTGAAAGTGACCAGGTCCATCAGCTTCTATTGCGATTTTGTGCTTGCACATTTATATATTTCTCAAGAAAGATAATTAAGGGGACTGAGTAGAGACCCCAAACTTCCAGAGGCAGCTAATTGTGTTATGCTCTCAGGGAAACCTGAGAAAAGACACCTTGGTTTTTATTGAGATCTCATTCTTCTTTGTTCTCCTTCCTTTTGTCTAAAATACCTGGGTTTAAAGTCTAAAGTCCTTGCAGGGATGCAGCTTGCGTACACCTGAAAGGTCTCAAGGGGAAGCCCTTCCCTGTCTATGAAAGCGCGCTTGTGTGTGTGTGTGTGTGTGTGTGTGTGTGTGTGTGTGTGTGTGTATGTGTGTGTGTGTGTAAGTGTGTTTGTATATAAGTTCTTTGTTTAATGTTTAAATGTTTCTGTTTGAGTCTTTTGTGTTAAAACTGGAAGTTTCTGATTAAAAAGCAATCTTAAGTAGAAAACTATTATTCTCTTTGTTCTCAAGTTAGCTTTGGGGCACCCTGCTAGGTTTCTCTCCTTGTCTTGTGTAATAATTAATATCTCTATAGTCCAACACCCTTTTATTCTGGGTGCTAGTTAATTATCTGTCTTATCTTTCTTGTAAGTGCACTAATTCTTAGATTCTCCTGAAACAAGTTTCAGTTTTGTAATAAGTAATAACAACCGGGACTTCTAATCCCTGGATAATAAGGACAGTCTGGAAAATAGTAATTGGGAACCCAGGTTGTCCTGATTAGTTTCGATACATTGTTCAGTGTTTAAATTTAATAATGAATCCACCAAAGTGGCTTAAAACATGCTCAATACAAAGCGGGTGCCATGTCTTCTTGGTCATGCAAAATGACTCAAAAACAGGAAAAAGAATAACTAAAGCAATAATAGCAGCACTCTGAGACAAACTTTTCTAAGGATAAGGGACCCCCGGAGGAGGAAGGAGAGTTCTCCAAGGCACATGAGGACATAGCTGCCCTTAAGAAGGATTATGAAGAGGTTAGTGTAGATTCTTTCGAAGAAGAGAGAGAAGAAGAAAATGAGAAAGGTAAAAGAAGAATTCAAGAAAAAATAGGACTAAGCTAGAAAAGAATCAATGCGCATATTGTAAGGAATATGGACATTGGAAAAATAAATGTCCCAGGTTATAAGCAGCTAAGGGTAAGAAAGAAAAGCAGAGTCCACAAATTGAAAGTGTTCCTCCATTCTCTAAAGCTGAAGGGCTAGCAAATAAGCAGACTGGGCCACGCGATGTGCAGAGAAGGGGGTTTGGGGCATAGCCGAGGAGAGGCAGATGTAGGCAAGGTCTCTCCCCTTTCAGTCGTTCTCCAGTCTCCGCCATCATGCTGCACCAGTGCGGCAGGCAAACAGTAAACAGCCCGCCACCTCCAAGCTCACAGTCGGGCTAGGTAGGATTCAGCCTGCTGTGTGTGTGGAGTGACAGGAATGGCAATAGATAAAGGATAAAATTACTAAAATATAAAATGGAAATTGATTTCAAATGTCCACCTACTGACCGAAACAAGTTTTACCTATTTGGAAAATACAGGAATAGTATTAAAATCGGAACTTTCCTTTAGAAAATCTTAGAAAAAGAACAAGACCAGGTTAAAAGATTTAAAAATTAACAAACCGTAGGTGTGGACCTTGCTAGTTAATTGGCAGTTTCTTAAATTAAATTGCAACTCCAGAAAAAGAGATAGAATCATAACTAATAGGATTATAGGGAATGGAATTAAAAATAAACTTTCCATGGGTTGGGGATGATGGCTTGTTGCCTTTCACTGGTGTACATGGAGTTCATAAAGAAGACCCACAGCATTAACCTTAAGAGTAAAACTCTGTAAAAGGGGAATTTTCAGGGAATTGCGGGAAAAATTAGAAACCTCATATAGGCAAAAGCAATTCACTATTGAGAAAGTAATTTTGTGAAAATTGTATTTAGCTGCTCAAAGCAACACAGTTAGTTTATAGGTGGCAAATTGGTTCAAGTCCTGCGAGGGAGAAGTTCCATTATCTTGCTAAGGAGCTTGGCTACAAACCATAGAAAAAAAGAGTAAAAGTGGCAAGCTCTCAGTTGTTGGGAGTCTGCTTCCCCCTCAGGCATCCACCCCGCCCCTCATGATTGATGTAATGGTGTAAATTACTGTGAATCAAAAGAAAGTTAAGCCTGACCAGGCAATGGCGCAGTGGTTAGAGCGTTGGACTGGGATGTGGAGGACCCAGGTTCGAGACCCCGAGCTTGCCAGCTTGAGCATGAGCCCATCTGGCTTGAGCAAAAGCTCACCAGCTTGGTTCCAAGGTCGCTGGCTCCAGCAAGGGGTTACTCGGTCTGCTGAAGGCCTGTGGTCAAGGCACATGTGAGAAAGCAATCAATGAACAACTAAGGTGTCTCAACAGCAATGAAAAACTAATGATTGATGCTTCTCATCTCTCTCCATTCTTGTCTGTCTGTCCCTATCTATCCCTCTCTCTGACTCTCTCTCTGTCCCTGTAAAAAAAAAAGAAAGAAAAAAAGTTAATATCTGATTGCCAGTTGGGTAGTTTATACCAAGAATCCCTTATTGTATAAAAGTATTTTTTATGTTAAAATGTATATATTGTTTCCAAGGCTTTTTGTTAATTCTTCTATTTGCTGTTTTATAGCCCTGTAATATTGGAATCTTAGTTTAAATATTAGAAATTGTTAATAATGTCTTTAATGTAATATTTAGTTTATTATTATTTTGAAACAATATTGTTCAATACTAAGTAATATCTTGGAATTCCTCTAAATCTATTTTATCATGCTTTTGTTGAAATTTATTTTGAATACTAATGTACTGAGCTTTTCAGCAGCAAAGAAACTCTGAAATTTTAAAGGAGACACCAAAAACCTGTTTTTCTTAATTTAATCCAGCTAATAATATATCTTTTGTCTTTTTCCAAAAGTTTATATAGACAGAAAAGGGCTCTCAAGCCCCTCAGCGAGATCTTCTGAGCATGGCTTTTAAAGTCTATAATAACCAATATAGAAACAGAAAAGGCAAATAAGGCCCAAAAAAAGATCAGAAAAATACCAGCTTTTGGCATACGCTCTTAAAGGCTCCAGCACCCCAAAGGGCTTCATAGAATTCCAACAAGCCCTGCTTCAAGAGTGGAAAGGTCATTGAACTGAGGCCTGCCAGGCTTCTCGGTTCCATTGGGGGACATGTCTTTGCTGTAGAAAAAAGGACACAAGAATGTAAGCTGCCCCCCTTGCTCTGCGGAGGGAGAGTTCAGTCTCTTCTAGCCCTGCTCCAGCTACCTGTGACCTGACCTTGCCCAGCATACTGGGAATTGCCACCAAAGGCTCAAAGGTGCTCAAGACCGGCCATTGACCCCATCTCACGACATCATTCATGAGTCTAAGGTGTTTCTTTCAAGTAGCAGGTAAAGTGATCTCATTTCTTGTGAAAACAAGGGTAATTTACTATGTATTGCTGAATATTTGAGTTTTATTTATCCCTCAAAGATCTTTACTGTGGGTATTGACAGTCTGATTTTATTCCTTTATTTAATGTATAGCGTCTCCTTTATTCCTCGCCTCAATGCCCCATGCCTATTGTAGGCTGGGACCGGCTCCTAATTCCAACTAGAAGCAATGATCACTAGGACTTAAACTCTAGCTGCAAAGTGTAGAAGGTGACCACAACTCCAATGCCTTGAGGACTTTTCCTGAATATGTGTAACTCCTGTTCTTCGGGAAATTTCTCAGATTAAAGTAAAATTAAGTTACATTGGCAAATAATATAAAGCAATGATAATGTCAACATAGACTTAGTGAAATTACGTTAACATGTTAAGAACATTTGTGACTGTAAACATTTTATTTTGAATCCTGTTATATTAGTTAGAATTTTATTTTTGTTTAATAATCTAGTAGGCTTTAGTCACTTTATTGTATTAAGATGCTTATTATAGCATTTGTTAACATTAGCTATTTGAATTTTATTGTTAATTATATATTCTTCCAGTCTGCCTCAAAATCAGAACACAGTAATTCAAATGAATAGATGCCACCCAGAGTCAGTGGGGTTTTTGGACCCTTATTGCCAAAGGTTTATTCAAAACCAATTAAAAAGATTTAAAAACAGGGGAGAAAGGAATTTTCTCAGGTAAATATTTAGAAATATACTTTAATAAATTAATTAACAATTGTTAGGAAATTGCTATACATAGTTCTTTCCAGGTTTAGCTTGCTCATTCTAGTATTGAAACTGCATTCGTGTCCACAGACTCAAAGCTAGTAGGAGAGGAAGTCAATATTAATCAGAAGCTAATTTGAAGTTACATTGTGCCTACAGGCACCCAAAAGTTTCAGGGAGAATAAAATGCATGAATCAAATAATAAAAGAAACATAACCACTCTTTCCTAAGTACTTGCAGGGTTTAAAGGTGTAAAGCCAGTAGTCGCGACCACAATCACAGCAGCCTGGCCCACGCAGGTTCGCATTAGATTTGAACAGTCGGTAATGAAACACAGGAGCCAAGAACTGGTGAGCCATCAGCTTTAATTCTAGCTTGCACCCGGCGGGCAAGCAAAAACACACATTGGGCTCCAAAACCCACTCATTCAGTGCTCACAAAACTACTGACGTATCCGAGTTTCCTAGAATCAAAGGTTTCTAGCTCACCAGACTTATTCACCTCTGTTCCCCATTTCCTCCTGCACAAACTCTGCTCAAACTGGCTTCTTCCTCAGCATTCTGTCATCTTGGCTGCTTCTCCTAGCCTCCTCCAAGTGGCCTTCATCTGCTCTCCTCTCTGATACTAATCCAGGAACCAAGAGAGAGATCAAGCTCCTGGTCTGTCCCACTTTATAGTGTAAAATCAAAACCTCCAATCCAATTACACAAAAAAGGAAGTCTACAATACAAAGCCACCCATCCGAGGCACAATGGGATTCCTCAGGAGAGTGCACCACCCTACATCATCCAATCAGTCAAGGGCGTGGGGAAAAGCTTACTCTTAAAACAAAGCCTTAGGCTATCACCACCCGGCCTGCTTACATTACAGCCTTACCCCCACACCCATCCCAAGCATAAGGGCAAATAACAAACATCACCTGGATGACAGGCTTCCATGTGGGCAGCTCCATCTTTAACAAAGTGAGCATAATATATTTTATCTGCCCAACAACAGGTTATTCAGCAAACTGTTCAAAGGACTGTCCAAAGGTGCTTCCAGCAGATTCAGTACATCACCCAAGGACTGACTCCCATGCAGATGGGGCCACACACTGTGATCCTGATGACTCCCAATACTGCCAAAATAAAAGGCATCAACTACAAACAGTAAGCTGGGTGGTCTCGGTATGGCAAATATATGAAGAAACTAAGTACTCTTTTAATCAGACTTTGGGAAAAGGGAAACTAGGGTAAAACGAAAGCCACCTTACTTGTCACTAAAGGGTAAAGGTTTTAAATTAAAAGTTCTGACTAAAAGTAAATTGTTATAAAAGCAAATTAGTTTTATGTAAGTTGCAAAAGTTTTATGCAGTTTATAAGAAATTAATCAATAACATCTGTTTCTTTAGTAAACTGTATTGCTACTAAAGTGGTCTGTTAAATGTCTGTTACATGTTATAAGTTATTAAGTCAAAGATTTGACTTGGGAAATAGAATCAGTGCGGAATGTTGTAAAGTGCCAAAAGCTACAGAATTAATATTAATATTTTAGGAAGTTTAAAGAACATTTTATTAATTTGGGCTAGGCGTGCAGAGAGATTTTCTGGATGATCTCTGTACTTGTGCAATTAACATCAGAAATAGAATGGCCGATGGCTTTGTATTGTAAATATGAAGGGGAAGGAGACTTGGATTCCCTGACCTTCCCCCACACCTATGGGGAAGTGGGCCAATGGCTAGCCAGCTGTAGGAAGAAAAGAATTAAATCTTTTCTAGTGCTAATGGCCCATTTGTAGGCATTTGTTCTCATGGAAACCACCCTTCCCCTCCTGAGAGCATGTAACTAATGTATGTAACTCTAAACAAAAGGTATAAACTTATGCCATGATGTCAGGTTTTTCCCTTCCCATGTATAATTAAGGGTATATAAGCAACCCTTGAACTATTTTTGGGGGCTGAACAATTTTGGTCTGTTGCCCTGTGTCAGACATATGCGGCCGGCATATTTAATAAATTTCCTCCTTTAATCTTTTCAAAAACTTATTTGGACTACGTGCCTCTACAAACACCCGTGAAATCGTGAATTTTAGTTCCTTTACAACAAATGAACCATTTATAGGCATCTGTCTCTATGGAAACTGTCCGGTACCACCCCCGAGGCAGGGGCTGGAAAATCCCTCATGCCCTTGGCATTTCTGGAATTATTAACCTTTAGCACACACACCCTGTCCGAAATCACAATAGACATTTTTCAACCGTTAGCGTCCCTAGTTAAGCAAACCAAATTCCCCAGCCAGCCTGAAGGGGTATAAAAATCTCCAGCCCCACCAGTTGGGCGCGGCTTCTCTGGCTCACTACTCTCCGAGTCACTGAACCCGCCTGAAGGTTGCAATAAAGTTGGACTTTTTAACGATTTGGTACTTTGTCTCATTTCATGTGGGTCGGACCTTACATTTGGTGCTGAAACCCGGGAGAGGGTTTGTGACCCGCCTTTAGGTCCAAGTGACTGGGTGAGCGTCCCCCTCTCTCTTTCTCTCTCCTCCCTCCGGCCTGCATACTCCGGGACCTTTTTTGGACCAGGGAACCCCCTTTCTCGTTCAGCCAGGCCGTAAGTACGTTCCTTTCTTCTGGGACCTTTCCGCGGGTTGCCAACTGGGGTTCCTGTCCTAGACTCGGCCGAGCCAGGAACCCCTCCGCTGGCTCCAGGAGCCTTTAAAGGAGTGCGAGTGAGTGGGACGCCTCTCTCTCTCTCTCCAATACTGGAGACTGAGTCTCTTTCCAGAACTGGGACACCTGATTGGGACGCCTCTCGGTTGTCCCTTTTCCCAACATGTGAAACCTCCCTGTACTTCTCCCTGAACGATGGGCAACTCTGGGTCCAAAGATGATCCCAAAAACACCCCTAGGGTGTTTATTGGCTAACTTCTCCAAATTGGGGTACACTCAAACCCTCCGTCGGAAGAAACTCATTTTCCTGTTGCAGGTCGCATGGCCTCAATACAACCTGGACAATAGGTCCCATTGGCCTCCAATGGGCCCTTTTGATTTTAACGTCCTCCAAGACCTGGACAATTTCTGCCGACGGACAGGAAAAGATTCTGAGGTCCCCTATGTCCAAGCTTTCTGGGACCTTCATTCCCGCCCCGACCTCTGTTCCCATTGTTCTACCCACCAAATTCTCCTAGCTCGAACCTCCTCTCCTCCCAAGGCTTCCTCCCAGGAACCCCCTCCTTACTCTCAACCCGATGACCTTCCCGACCACCTATCTCCCCCTCCGGCTCTCCCCCGCGAAAACCTCCCAGACCCGGGCCAGGCTCCGGCTCCTTCCGCCCCTCTGGTTCCTTCTGCCCCACCTCCTGCCGACCCCCTAACCTCTCCCGTTGCAGCCCATACCAGGTCACACGGTCCCCAATCATCATCCGTTGTTCTCGCCCCTCTCCGTGATGTGGCTGGGGCAGAAGGACTAGTTTGAGTACATGTTCCCTTCTCTCTCCAAGACCTCTCACAGATCGAGGCTAGGATCTTTCTCGGCCGATCCCTCAACCTACATTAAGGAATTCTGGTACCTGACTCAGACATATGACCTGACCTGGCATGACATTAAGGTAATCTGTACCTCTACTCTTACCCCTGAGGAACATGAACGCATCCTCACTGCCACCCGACAGCAGGCAGACAGGGACCATCTAGTAAATGACCAGATCCCCCTTGGCACAGAGGCAGTACCTGGGGAGGACCCCAATTGGAGTTATCAGCCCAGCCAAGGGTCCAGCATCCCTCGTCGAAACCTTATGCTCCAATACTTAATCAGAGGGATTCTGGGACAGCCCTCATCTATTCGGGAAGGCGCTGGCAACAGACCTACTTGCTTGCAACATAACTCCATCCACTCTTTTACGTAGATGATCTTCTAGTCTGCTCCCCAAGTGAGGCTGAATCCCTCAAAGCTACCACCCTCTTACTTAATTTCCTTTGCAACAGGGGGTATCGGGTATCTGCCAAGAAGACACAAATAGCCACCCCATCTGTCACTTACCTTGGCCTCTTGGTCACCCTGACCCACCGAACCATCACGACTGACAGATTGCAGGCTCTTCAGGGCCTACAACTCCCTAACTCGGCAGCTGAAATCCAGTCATTCCTAGGATTAGTAGGCTTCTTCCGCCACTGGGTCCCAAACTTTTGCCCTCCTGGCCAAGCCTCTCTACTTAGCAGCCAAAAAAGTACCAGAGAGACCTCTGACCTCCCCTGAGACTGTCTGCCGGACTTTTTCAGCTCTCCTGGGGGCCCTCTGCTCGGCCTCGGCCCTGGCCTTACCTAACCCCTCACATCCTTTTGTCCTTTATACTGAAGAAAGACAACACTTGGCTCTAGCAGTCCTGACCCAGCCGGCAGGTCCAACTCTAGTCCCAATAGCCTATCTCTCCAGACAGTTAGATCCCACCACCTGTGGATGGCAACCCTGCCTACGAGCTCTTGCAGCCGTCGCTGATCTCACCACCGAGGCTCTGAAGATTAATCTCCAACAGCCACTACCGGTTTTTTCCCCCCATCGCCTCACAGACCTCCTCTCACATCAGGCTTTGGCTCACCTTGGGCCTTCTCGACTCTAGCTGTACCACCTCCTCTTCATATAAAACACCTCCATCACTCTCTCTAACTGCAACTCTCTTAACCCAGCCACCCTCCTTCCCGTCTCTGACGCACCTTCCTCTACCCCTTGCGTCCCAGTCATTATAGCTCCTCAACTTGTCTATTATAAGGAAGAAGAATTTACTAACCACCTGTCCACCTCCCGAGCTAGACGAGCTGTCTTCATTCCCGTAATACTAGGACCAACCCTAGCTACCTCCATCGCTGCACTACGAATTGGAAGTGCAGGCCTTGGACATAGCCTGGTAGTTACTAACCAACTAAGAGCAGACCTAGAGCAGGCCCTTGACAATTCAGCCACATCTCTAGCCTCCCTCCAGAGACAGTTAACCTCCCTAGCTCAGGTATCCCTACAAAATCACCAAGCCTTAGATCTCTTGACGGCTGAAAAGGGAGGCACCTGTCTGTTTTTACAGGAACAGTGTTGCTGCTACATCAATGAATCCGGAGTCGTCGAGGAGAATGTCCAGTCACTCCCAAAACTACAAGAAAAGCTATGAAAATACAACCAACAACAGGACACATTTACCCTGGAGTGGTGGAAATCTCCTCTGCTCTCTATGCTGGCTCCTATCCTAGGACCTCTCCTAATAATCTGCATCTTACTCATGTTTGCTCCTTTACCTCTTAGGTTCATACAGACCCGCCTTCGTGAAATCACACGCGTGGCAGTCCGCCAGATGATGGTGTTACAGTACCAACCCCTGCCCACCATGGCGAATACGGACTGCTCTGGCCCTTTCCTACCTTTCCCCAACTCCGCCTCCGTACAGCAGAAAGTAGCCAGATAAGACCATGTCGCCCCACTCTCTATACCAAAGAGCCAGGAATGTCCGGTAGCACCCCCGGGGCAGGGGCTGGAAAATCCCTCATGCCTTTGGCACTTCTGCAATTACTAACCTTTAGCACACACACCCTGTCCGAAAACACAATAGAAATTCCTCAACCGTTAGCGTCCCTAGTTACGCAAACCAAATTCCCCAGCCAGCCTGAAGGGGTATAAAAATCTCGAGCCCCACCAGTTGGGCGCGGCTTCTCTGGCTCACTACTCTCCAAGTCACTGAACCTGCCCGAAGGTTCCAATAAAGTTGGACTTTTTAACATTTTGGTACTTTGTCTCATTTCATGCGGGTCGGACCTTACAGAAACTACCCCTACCCTCCTGAAAGCATGTAGTTAATGTATCTCTAAACAAAGGTGTAAAGCCAGTAGCCAGGGTCAGGATCACAGCCGCCTGACCCCTGAAGGTTCGCATTAGATTCGGACAGTCGGTAATGAAACAATGGAACCAAGAACTGGTGAGCCATCAGCTTTAATTCTAGCTTGCACCCGGAGGGCAAGCAAAAACACACACTGGGCTCCAAAACCCACTCAATTCAGTGCTCACAAAGCTACTGACTTATCCGAGTTTCCTAGAATCAAAGGTTTCTAGCTCACCAGATTTATTCACCTCTCTTTCCCATCTCCTTCTCTCTACACAAACTCTGTACAAACTGGCTTCTTCCTCAGCACTCTGCCATCTTGGCTGCTTCTCCTGGCCTCCATGTGGCCTTACTCCGCTCTCCTCTCTAATACTAATCCCAGAAACTGAGCGAGAAAGCTCAGGGTCTGCCCCACTTTATACTGTAGAAATGCCAACCTTTAATCCAATCTACAAACAAGAAAGTCTCTGATACAAAGTCATCTATCTGAGGCATAATGAGATTTCTCATGAGAGTGCACCACCCCACATCATCCAATCAGTCAAGGGTGTGGTGAAAAGCTTACTCTTAAAACCAAGCCTTAGGCTATAACGACCCGGCCTGCCCACATTACAGCCTTTTCCCTACACCCATCCCAAGCATAAGGGCAAATAATATCACCTGGGTGATGGGTTTCCATGTGGGCAGCTCCATCTTTAACAAAGTGAGCATATTATATTTTATCTGCCCAACAAAAGGTATAGACTTATGCTGTTATGTCAGGTGTTTTCCCCTCTCATGTATAATTAGGAGTATATGAACAGCCCCTGAACTGTTTTTAGGGACTGCACAGTTTGGGTCTGTTGCACTCTGTCAGACATATGTGGCCAACATATTTAATAAATTTCCTCCTGTTGGGCAGATAAAACATATTATACTCATTTTGTTAAAGATGGTCTTTCCCACATGGAAGCTCCTGTCCCAGGTGATGATATCACTTGCCTTTCTTGCTTGGGATGGGCGTGATTATATTAATGTGGGGGGGGAGGGGGACAGGCTGTAAGCAGGCAGATTCGTTATAGCCCAAGGCTTAATTTTAAGACTAAGCCTTTCCCACCCTTTTTGATGTAGGGTGGTGCACTCTCGTTAGAAATCCCATTATGCCTCAGATAAGTGACTTTGTATCAGAGATTTCCTTGTTTATATATTGGATTAAAGGTTTTGAATCTACACTATCAAGTGGGGCAAATTGGGAGCTTCCTTGCTCTGGGATTCTGAGATTAGCATTAGAGAGAAGAGCAGAAAAAGGCCACGTAGAGGAGGCCAGGAGAAGCAGCCAAGATGGTGGAGTGCTGAGGGAAAAGCCACTTTGTGCAGTTTGTGCAGAGAGAAGGAGATGGGGAACAGAGGTAACGTAAAGCCAATAGCCAAGGCCACCATCACAGCACCCTGGCCAATGCAGGTTCGCATTCGATTCGAACAGTTGGTAATGAAACAATGAAGCCAAGAAGTGGTGAGCCATCAGCTTTAATTCTACCTTGCACCCGGCGGGCAAGCAAAAACACACACTGGGCTCCAAAACCCACTCATTCAGTGCTCACAAAGCTACTGACTTATCCGAGTTTCCTAGAATCAAAGGTTTCTAGCTCACCAGATTTATTCACCTCTCTTTCCCATCTCCTTCTCTCTACACAAACTCTGTACAAACTGGCTTCTTCCTCAGCACTCTGCCATCTTGGCTGCTTCTCCTGGCCTCCATGTGGCCTTATTCTGCTCTCCTCTCTATAATACCTCAGGAACCAAGCGAGAGTTAGCTCTCGGTCTGTCCCACTTTATAGTGTAAAATCAAAACCTCCAATCCAATTACACAAACAAGGAAGTCTCCAATACAAAGCCACCTATAGGAGGCATAATGGGATTCCTCAGGAGAGGGCACCACCCCACATCATCCAATCAGTCAAGGGTGTGGGGAAAAGCTTACTCTTAAAACTAAGTCTTATGCTATAACGACCCAGTCTGCCCACAGCCTGTCCCCGAAAACACATTAATATCAACGAAATTCCATGTGGGCAGCGCCATCTTTAACAAGTGAGCATAATATATTTTATCTGCCCACCAGAGGTGAATAAGTCTGGTGAGCTAGAAACCTTTGAGTCTAGGAAACTCGGATAAGTCAGCTTTGTGAGCACTGAATGAGTGGGTTTTGGAGCCCAGAGTGTGTTTTTATTTGCCCGCTGTGTGCAAGCTAGGATTAAAGCTAATGGCCCACCAGTTCTTGGTTCCATTTTTCATTACCGTCCAAATCTAATGCGAACCTGCATAGGCCAGGAGGCTGTGATGGTGACTGTGGCTACTGGCTTTACACCTCCTTTAATAAAACTTTTCAAAAACTAATTTTGACTACGTGCCTCTACAAACACCTGTGGAATTGTGAATTTTAGTTCCTTTACAACAAATGAACCATTTATAGGCATCTGTCTCTATGGAAACTACCCCTACCCTCCTGAAAGCATGTATGTAAAGCTAGTAGTCGTGGCCACTATCACAGCCGCCTGGCCAATGCAGGTTCGCATTAGATTCGAACAGTCGGTAATGAAACAATGGAGCCAAGAACTGGTGAGCCATCAGCTTTAATTATAGCTTGCACCTGGCGGGCAAGCAAAAACACTCACTGGGCTCCAAAACCCACTCATTCAGTGCTCACAAAGCTACTGACTTATTCGAGTTTCCTAAAATCAAAGGTTTCTAGCTCACCAGACTTATTCACCTCTGTTCCGCATCTCCTCCAGCACAAACTCTTAACAAACTGGCTTCTTCATCAGCACTCTGCCATCTTGGCTGCTACTCTTCTCCACGTGGCCTTAATCTGCTCTCCTCTCTAATACCTCAGGAACCAAGAGAGAGATCAAGCTACTGGTCTCTCCCACTTTATCCCGTAGAATCAAAACCTTTAATCCAATTATACAAACAAGGAAGTCTCTATATAATGGGATTCTTCAGGAGAGTGCACCACCCTACATCATCCAGTCAGTCAAGGATGTGGAGAAGAACTTACTCTTAAAACCAAGCCTTAGGCCATAACGACCTGGCCTGCTTATATTACAGCCTTTCCCCCACACTCATCCCAAGCATAAGGGCAAATAATATCACCTGGGTGACGGGCTTCCATGTGGGCAGCGCCATATTTAACAAAGTGAGCATATTATATTTTATCTGCCCAACAATGTAGTTAATGTATCTCTAAACAAAGGTGTAATAAAACTTTTCAAAAACTAATTTGGACTACGTGCTTCTACAAACACCTGCGGAATTGTGGATTTAGTTACTTTACAACACTGGTTTGTTACAAAAAAAATTGATAGAGAAGATAATTGATGTAAGACCAGTAGTCTAGGCCAAGGCTACCATCAGAGCCGCCTGGCCCATGCAGGTTCGCATTGGATTCGAACAGTTGGTAATGAAACAATGGAACCAAGAACTGGTGAGCCATCAGCTTTAATTCTAGCTTGCACCCAGCGGGCAAGCAAAAACACACACTGGGCTCCAAAACCCTCTCATTCAGTGCTCACAAAGCTACTGACTTATTCGAGTTTCCTAGAATCAAAAGTTTCTAGCTCACCAGACTTATTCACCTCTGTTTCCCATCTCCTTCTCCAGCATGAACTCTGCAAACTGGATTCTCCCTCAGCATTCTACTATCTTGGCTGCTTCTCCTGGCCTCCATGTGGCCTTACTCTGCTCTCCTCTCTAATAACTCAGGAACCAAGAGAGAGCAAGCTACTGATCTGTCCCACTTTATAGTGTAAAATCAAAACCTCCAATCCAATTACACAAACAAAGAAGTCTCCAATCGAGGCACAATGGGATTCCTCAGGAGAGTGCACCACCCTACATCATCCAATCAGTCAAGGGTGTGGAGAACTTACTCTTAAACTAAGCCTTAGGCTATAATGACCCAGCCTGCTTACATTACAGCTTTTCCTCCACAGCCATCCCAAGCATAAGGGCAAATAATATCACCTGGGTGACGGGCTTCCATGTGGGCAGCGCCATCTTTAACAAAGTGAACATATTATATTTTATCTGCCCAAAAGCAAGAAAATAGTCTTTTCAATAAATAAAAATTAATCAGTAAGGTTTTGGGGGATTTAAAATTGGGATTGGCCATCTTGGGCAAATGAGTTTGTAAAATTTATATTTTTCTAGTTTGCTCACTTTTATTGTTAAAAATGGAGCTGGGAAGTACCAGTTATGTGATCTGTGAAATTGCAAATTACCTTTCTGCTTGGGAAGGGCATTGTCTTGCTAATGTTTGCTGGAGGAGAGTTTTTCATGCCAGAAACTATTAAAAAGAGAATGGAGGAAGCCATGTTTTTGCCGTTTATGCAAGAATTTGGAAGAAGGAGATGAGGAACAGAGGTGAGGGGCTTTTGCAAGCTCCGCTGAGACTGGTAGAGCCTTTGCTTCTAGGAGAAACAGGAGATGATTCTCCTGGTTGTGGAACTAGAGAATGTGTCAGTGGCTTTGGGAGCCCTGAGTGAAAGAAAAATGTTTTTTCCCTGTGTGTTAACTCACTAGCTGGTGAGAAATTTGAATAAAGGAATGGCCCACCATTTTTTGGCTCTACTGTTTTTTTACTGTAAAGCCAGTATCCGGGGTCAGGACCACAGCCGTCTGACTCGTGCAGGTTCGCATTAGATTCGAACAGTCGATAATGAAACACCGGAGCCAAGAACTGGTGAGCCATCAGCTTTAATTCTAGCTTGCACCCGGCGGGCAAGCAAAAACACACACTGGGCTCCAAAACCCACTCATTCAGTGCTCACAAAGCTACTGACTTATCCGAGTTTCCTAGAATCAAAGGTTTCTAGCTCACCAGACTTATACCTCTCTGTTCCCCATCTCCTCCTGCACAAACTCTGCACAAACTGGCTTCTCCCTCAGCACTCTGCCATCTTGGCTGCTTCTCCTGGCCTCCATGTGGCCTTACTCTGCTCTCCTCTCTAATACCTCAGGCACCAAGAGAGAGCAAGCTACTGGTCTCTCCCACTTTATACCATAGAATCAAAACTTTTAATCCAATTATACAAACAAGGAAGTCTCTGTATAATGGGATTCCTCAGGAGAGTGCACCACCGTACATCATCCAATCAGTCAAGGGTGTGGAGAAGAATTTACTCTTAAAACCAAGCCTTAGGCCATAACGACCTGGCCTGCCCACAGCCTGTCCCAGAACACACATTAATATCAACGAACTTCCGTATAGACAGCTCCATCTTCAACAAAGTGAGCATAATATGTTTTATCTGCCCAACATTTACCATTGGACCTAATCTAATGGGAACCTGCATGTGAATGGTCACAATGGCGGTAACTACTGGTCATACAAGCTACTTAGTCAATTATATCAAATGAAATAATATCGGAAAGAATGCAATAAAATTAGGGACATAAGTGGAAAGGAAACTCATGGGTAGAAGGTGTCTATTATTTAAGATGAGGTCACCAGGAATAATTTTTATAGGGAAGCTGCATGGACAATCTCCCAGTGCATTTGCTTTAATTAACTGAAGTAAATATGACATTACAAAAGGGTTTAACTTAGCTAATGGGTCTCTTTCAGAGTCAGGATGTCTTCCTTTGGAAAATGAAATGAAGGAGAGGAAACTTGTTTCCTTAACTTTTTAATATACTGTGTATGCCATGTACAGTTGTGCAGGTTGTCACAGTGCAGTAGGCAGTCAGACAGGAGCAGAACAAGAGCAATGGGTTAGACACAGAAGGCCGCTAGGGTGGAAAGCTCCCCTGGGAAAACAAAGATACCACACCCAGGTGACCTTCCAATCCTTAGCTGGCCATCTGGTTTAGACCCCCGGATATCTTATTGCTGGTCCTAGAATCCGGACCCTTCCCTGACCTCTCTTTCCCTGTAGTATCACTAGTCATGTTGTTTTAGACCCCCTTAGAGGAGGAACAACAAAAAAAACCTGAAAATAGCTTAAGCATTAGCCCCTAGAGATAACATCTAGGCTTCAGTTATATTTTAGCTCCAGGCCCAGAAAAGGAACAAAGCAGACAACACCACTGACTCCAGGACTGTTATAAAGTACCCAATCCACAATTCTGAGGGGTTTTGGGTTTTCGTAGAGGCACGTAGTCCAAATAAGTTTTTGAAAAGTTTTATTAAAGGAGGAAATTTATTAAATATGCCGGTCGCATATATCTTACACAGGGCAGCAGTTCCAAATTGTGTGGGTGCCCCCAAAATAGTTCAGGGGTTGTTTATATACTCTTAATTATACATGGGCAGGGAAAAAGCCTTACATCACGGTATAAGCTTTGTTTTCACCTATACTGGTTTGGGAAAAGAATGAAGGGAGCGGGATGGGACACAATTCATTAGCAAGTTTATAACATCTGTCTATAAGATTCATAAAAAGATGCTTCTACACATTAAAACTTACAAGGCAACACAATAACACAATGGTAAAAATGTCACTTTACATACAAAAAGACATTCCTATATTTTCTAGTGTTCATTTGCTATTCCTTTGTCCAGAGATACATACATTAAATACATGCTTTCAGGAGGGGAGAGGTAATTTCCATGGGGACAAATGCCTGTAAATAGTTCATTAGTATAAGAAGAGGTTTCTTTTAATTTTTCTCTCCCTACACCTGGCTAGCTATTCACTCACTTCGTTATAGGTGTGGGGAAAGGTCAGAGAATCCAAATCTCCCTTTCCCTTTGCATTTACAATACAATGCCATCAGCCATCTTGGTTTTATGCTAACCACACAAGTACATCTAGCCCAAATTAATAAAATGTTCTTTAAGCTTCTTAAAGTATTAATATTAATTCTGTAACTTTTGATACTTTACAACAGGACCAGATACAATGACTAATGACCCCTTGCCTTGGTGCCAATCCATCAATGGAAACCACGACCCTCAAAGACACACCTGGAGAGCCAATGAATATTCTATTAAGATCCACTCTTGAGACCTCCTTTAAAATCCCCACCTTTAAAATTCCTTAGGACTGGGTGCACTTGCATTCTCCCTTCAGAGAGTATAATCACGCCTTTCCCTTCCCTCTTTTCCTATTCTTTCCCAGGTGGGTATGTTTTCCTTGCTCCTCTCTTTCTTCTAAGTTCTAGGGACTCCATGAGACTTGCAATCAGGGGAGGGGTGGGCATGACAGCTCGTCTTGGGCTAATCCCTGAACCTTTCTCCAAGGCCCCCTTTTCTCTCACTTTCATCCTGCATGGCCTTAGATTCTTCCAATTGGGGCTGTATCTGGTGGAAAGGGCATCCTTTTCTAATTTGCAGAAAGAAACAATATGGGTTACTAGTAATCCTGTAAGACACTATGCAGAAAAATAAAACTACATTTACATACTTTATAACACTGAATTTCAAACCTTTGTGTTATTATTACAGACTACCCTTTTATTTAGTTCAGTTTCAGAACAAGTTTTACTGTCTTCTAGGGCGCTGGTTTTAAACTGGTGTCCATGGTCATTGGCAATGAGGGTGGGAAACTGCTTAAACAGGTTTTTACATTTTCTGCAAATTATAAGAATGAATTTGATTTGATAATTTGGTTCAGATAATAATCTAAAAAGTCAATATAGCCTCTTTTGCAATAGCAACAAATCGTACTACAACTATAGGATGAACTTAATAAGTAAATTACTTATATGTACCAAGTAAATCCAAAGAAGAAATGAAGTCTTTACTGTGTTCTACCAGAAAACTATTACTCTTAAGTTGAAATACACTGCTCACAAAAATTAGAGAATCAGGGAACTTGCAGATAAGCCAGTACTTTCAGATTTTTGTATAGTACATTTTCACCAATGAAATAAGTTGGTTTTGCCTTTTATTTTCATAATTGAACAACTTTCTTTGACTTGTCTGCTTTTCTGATGTTCTTGTTTAATAAAAAAGAATCAATCAAATGCTTATTTTATCACTTCATATTATTTTGAAATATCCCCTAATTTTTGTGAGCAGTATATATAGGCATTCTGAAATCCAAAGCTCTGTTGCCATAGCAGTCGATACTACATTCATATTTTGAAAGGTAATTTAATTTAAGTCAAACAATATGTTTTTGCCACATTAAATTAGTTTCATTAATTTAATTTTAATTGATTTTGTAGCCTGTATTTGATTTTAATTTGTTCTGATTTTATGGTTGTACAAGGGCTCTGAGGGTAAGCAGTTTATTAGCAGGTTTTACATACATACATGTTTAACATGTTTATTATATTGAATATGGACATAACAAAAATAATTTGTTAATTCCAGAGGTCCAGTAACATGTTTTTTCTTTTAAAAAGATTCATATCTTTTAAAAAGATTCATATATGGTATCACTGAACCTTGAGAACCCCCCGTATAACTTCCACACAACAAACATGCCTGTTGAACTACTGTGGGGCCATTGAATTATTACCAGAAGTTATCTGATCCGTGTGTATATATCAGTTATCAACTGTTGTCTGAGTAAATCTCTAGCATGTTCATGCTACTTATCTTCAGATGGTTGCAAATACTACCGTGTTGAGTAAAGAACAAAAATATTGAGTATGACTCAATTCTTCATTTCTACCAACCAATGGATATTAAACACAAATGCTATGTGCACATCTTTATAAGGGAGAGCTTGAAAATTTCTAACCTTAAAAATGAAAGTTTTTACAAAGAATTGAATGGCAATTACTGGAATCCTAATAGCTACTTTGTTATAAAGCGTGTGTCATAGTTTATTTTCTATGTTTAAAGATGATATTTTATAAAGGACTCTACTTAGTTTTCTTCATTTTCTAAGAAATCTAAGAATCATCAGTATTATTCTACAGTGCGACATCTTATTTTTCTCAATCTGTGAGTGAGCAAGAAGAAAACAAACAACAATTTGGTTACAGAAGTAGTACTTGAGATTTCTTACATTCTTAAATTAGAGAAGATAGTACAAATGATTAATGAAAATAAAGTCAGATTTTAAAATAATACAGCATTTTGTTTAAATAACTATTTAATAACTGGGTGGGATTTTACTCAGAATATGTGAAACTTCAATGTGAAAATGAAGCCATAGAACTTATCATAATATGCATAAGGCATTTCTGATTTTCACTAGAACCTGAGTCCATATCTGCCCAACAATGACTACTAACACTTTTCTAAGGTGAGTGGAAACCTTGTCAGAATGGGTGTGCAGATAGGGAGGACCACCACAGGTGTCAGCTGGTGAACGTGATTGAGCACCTGGCTTCCCAGAAGGTGCTAAAAGTGCAGATTCAGTCTTTACAAAGGAAGCTTTATCAGCAGAAGTAGAAAGCTTGTTTTCTTATTTTGAACTAATTTAAATTTGTAAATGGTAATGAGGAGTGTGTTAAGACAACAAAAGAAATTGTTACTTTTTTCTTCACTCTACAACTAAATAAGAAAAAGAAAATAAAGACAGTTTGTCTATATAACCAATACTTCTGTTGATGTGAATATATGTAGTTAAAAGGAAAAATAAACATTTATAACTAAATGATGTCGAAAAATAACCTTTTCTGTTTGTTTGGTTAAAATATTATACATACATTTTAAAGAGAAAAGATCATTAGTTTGTTTGTTTGTTTGTTTTTCAAATATCACTTGAATGTTCAGACTATGGTGACCCTGAAGATCTTAAGATCCTTTAGAACAGAGAATATGACTACTATGTGCACCATCTTCTAGTATCTTGTCTGGCCTAGAGTGAGCATTTAATAGACGATTGCTGAATATAGTAATTATTCTTAATTATTTGTTGTAATTGGTTTTAACATAAATGATATTGAATTAATTATTTCCAAGAATCTATGAAAATGGTTGGGAATCACTTGCCTTCTATCAACCTTGGAGGTAGGAAAGCCTGGTTGTACAGTTATGTTCAAGTAAAAACTATTGGGAAGAGAGAAATTTGAACAGAGATCTTCAAATACCAAGTTGCTAAAAAATTTTCTAGAGTTAGAGCAGAAGACCTGGCTGATCCCAGATTTCCATGTGTACAAATTGCACCTGGGCCCACTTGGCATCTCACATGAATTTGCATACTTTCTCCACCACAGTGAATCAAAAAACCCTATAATGTTAAATTATTAGTTAGCAATCAAAATAAATGAAGTGTAAAGGATCACCCTTTGCCATCATAACACAAATTTAAAACATAAGTGATGCTGTGCAGTTGCATTGGGCTACACGATTAATGATTTGAATTAATGAAAATAGATTAATTCAGGTCCTCATACTGTATTTACAACATTACTAGTTAACTGTGTGGCAACAAATGGCCAGATCTAACTTTCTCTAAAATGTTTTTTAAATTAACTTTCTAAAGATAGGAGGGGTTATATCCTTAGGTGTGTTTTTCAGGAGCAGAACACTGATTTATCATAAGGTTACAACTATTAGGAAACTTATTGTTTGGGAAATTGAATATTATGTGATATGGTGTGCAGGTCTCTGGGAAGCTTAAGAAAGATGAGGTCGGTCCGGGAGACAGAAAGCAGGTCCTTGACTTCCCTTGCTCATCATTTCAGAGGGCTGCTCTAGTTAATGTGGCCGGGAGGCTCAATTCTGCCGCACTTCCTAAGGAGGAAGTTTCCTTGGAAAGATAATAGAAAGTCAAGGGGTCTTCATCTGTAGCCGCACCCTAGAAGTGACTCACAAACTTCTTTAGGAATATTTTCCCTTACTTTATTTGAAATGGCTTTGTATTTTTGGGATCTAAACTGGATCTGATGTCTCAACTGAAAAATATCAGGTGAAATGTGTCTGTGTCAACAAGTGTGATCCTGCAGTTGAAATCCCAGATTCTTAAATGTTCAAAGAATTGTTGATATGAATATATTCAAATCTCTGTGAAGTGTCAGGGGAGTGCAAACATACTTTGGGTCTCAGGGAGTTTACCTTGCATTTGAGAAGAGCTGAGAGCACTTTGTGAAGTCTAGTAGGAGTTTATGCAAACATTAATCATGAAGATTATGTACAAAGAGAGCTCATAATACCCAAAAATATACCTACATATAAGATACAGAGTATTTCCAGGAATAAATATGTACCTTTCTCATCTGAAAGAAATGGTATTGCAACATATTTTAAATTTTATCAACTTACCTTCTAGCTGAACACCTACCTTTCTTTTTACCCACCACCACTTTCATGGTTCTTCGCTTTTCTCTACACTTTATAATTTCCCAGAGTAAAAGTATTAAGCAAAAAATCCAAGGGAAAAATGGTTTTTGTATTTAGAATGCATTTTTGGGGGGTAGGAAATTTGACTACCTAATCAAGTAACTAATCAATACAGAAAGGGTGACAAGCAAGTTCTAGCCTAGAAGTGGAAAGAAGGAAAGATAAACTCATCGAACTAAGAGAGAGTTCTGACTCTTTGAAATGTGACAAAATTGGATGTTTTAAAGTTTGGTATTTTTAAGCATTATATGAGACATTGATATTCTGGCAAAGTGAACTGTCCATGTGTTTTTAAAGATTTTCTTTTAAATGCCAAGTTGATGCCTGAAGCAAATATTCACAGCTCAGATATAAGATCTGTGAAATTTGAGGTTTTATATTAAAATTGAAACACAACTTTAACTGACAGTTTTCTGGTTTTATTGCAAATGGTTCTTAGCTAGTTTGAGATGTGTGTTTTTCAAATATCTGATTTAAAACAAAGTCATAGAATTAATAAGTTTACATTTCCTATTCATCTACGAAGGTGACAAATTGTGTAAGTCTCCAAAATACACTAGTGAGTCAGGTGAGGCTAGATGGTCTACGTTATAGTCACAGGAAGTTAGTGGAGGGAAATGGAACCATTTGTCAGCACTCTTAAAGTACTGAACTGCTACCGGAACAGTGGTGGCACAGGGATAGACCACTGGCCTGGGACACTGAGGACCCAAGTTCAAAACCCCAGGTCTCTGGCTTGAGCATGGGCTCATCTTGCTGGAATGCAGGCTCACCATCTTGAGCACTGGGCTGCTGGCTTGAGCATTGGATCATAGACATAACTCCATGGTTATTGGTTTGAGCCCAAAGGTGGCTGACTTGGGCAAGGGGTCACTGGCTTGGCTTGAATCCCCAGTCAAAGCACATAGAAGAAGCAATCAATGAACCACTAAAGTGACACAACTATGAGTTGATGCTTCTCATCTCTCTCCCTTCCTGTCTGTCTGTCTCTAAAATAATAATAATAATAATAATAAATACTTACCTCTATTCTACTGTTGTTACATTAGAGATTTAGTCCCATGTGTACACAAGCGCCACTCTCAGATTTGAAACTTCAGTTTGTTGCACACCATTGGGAAGCCTTGGTCTGAAATGGTTTTCAGCTGAGATAAGCAGTCTTTTTCTTTGGAGACCTATACACCTTTTAATATTTACCCCCAATTACACTTCAGAGAAATGCAAACAAGAACCACTGCACACTAATGACCACTTCCAAACTTAGGCTATAGAGACGACTTCTGCTCTGTGTTCAATCACTCCACCAGATTGTTCTATTTTTTTCATTATTTTAAAAGGCACATTTTCTTATTTAAAGGTCTCTTTCTTATCACGTCCATATGGTAACTTTATATAAATGTCTGGAAATCCTACTGGATTTGGTACAAGTTTAAAAATGGGAGTTGAAAATAGAGTCCATTTGCTATGATCTGTAATCGGTTCTAACATGTTTTCTTTTTTTAAGCATAAACAACACATTCTAGTGCAAACAGAAACTTTAAACAGGGACTAATGTGTTCTGAGGGGCATGCTTTACCCAGGATACATCAACATATACCTTTCAATTTAAGAGCCATGGTAGTATGATATTTTTGATCAACAAGTTGCTGCCAAGAAAGAGTTGATTTAATGCTTAAGCGTGCTGGGTTCTGAGAATAATGAAAAACATGCTCAAGCACCACTTACTTCACCAAAAAAAGCCAGAAACACTACAGAAGGGAAACATATGATCTAAGCACTGTGATGGAGAAAATGTTATTTAACAGATGAATGTAGGAGAAAGGCCACAGAGCAGAGAGAAGTGGGCACAAAAGTATCTTCTCACACTTTAAAATAAGTCTAGATTAAAGAAAACCTCCCGAGAAGAGGATACTTGCCTATTGAATCACAATATTTTTAATAGATTTAGTTTCATCATTGTTAGTTAACTTCACAACATCTGCTTTCTCTCCTTATAAAACATATATTGCAAATTTATTAAAAATGACATTTTAAATTGGTACACAAATAACATTTGAATAATTCTGTGACAAAGATCACTATGTAAATGTTCATATCTTTCTTTCTTTTTTTTTTACAGGGACAGAGAGAGAGTCAGAGAGAGGGATAGATAGGGAGAGACAGACAGGAACGGAGTGAGGTGAGAAGCATCAATCATTAGCTTTTTATTGCCGTTGCGACACCATAGTTGTTCATTGATTGCTTTCTCACATGTGCCTTGACCGTGGGCCTTCAGCAGACCGAGCAGCCTCTTGCTGGAGCCAGCAACCTTGGGTCCAAGCTGGCGAGCTTTTGCTCAAGCCAGATGGGCCCGCGCTCAAGCTGGCGACCTCGGGGGTCTCAAACCTGGGTCTTCCGCATCCCAGTCTGACGCTCTATCCACTGCGCCACCGCCTGGTCAGGCTGTAAATGTTCATGTCTTGAATTAGCATCTGGACTATGCCCAGTGCTTTAGGGAATGCAATTGCTTCTTTGCGGAGTTCAAGACCTGACTAGGGATGTCAGATTAACCACACTTTTATGCATAACTGAAAAACAAAACAAGATCTTTTTTGATGTTTGTACTACTCTAGCTAGCTAGAGTAATTGTTCTCACCTTTCCTTCATAGCCATTGAATACCGTTGAATGAAGAATCACTAGTCATGCCTCATTTTCTCTCCCCTATTCACCGTCTAGCCACTGCCACTGAGCTTCTACCACTTCATAAATAACCTCTGGCAAAAACACCAAAAGTATGGACCATAGTTTTGTTCTCCCTGGGTCTCTCTGCTGCATGTGAACCTGCTGGTCATTGTATTTCCCTAGAATATCCCTTGTCCCCACCTTGCTCTTGTTTCTCCTATGTTCTTCTGTTCCTCAGCTGCTGGTGATAGCTCCTCTTCTTTGCACCCCTTTACAATAGGTGTTTGTTGAGGGACATTCTCAATTCTCTTCTGTCTTTCACCATGGTTTCCCTGGGATGGAGCTTAATGTTTGGCCAGGATGTGAAGGCTATAGGAAAGGGTGGTGATGGAGGTTAACTAACCTTATGATGGCAATTTGCAATATACACATATATCAAATCATTATGTTGTACACATAAAACTAATAAAATGTGGAAGATCTATCTCTATTCTTTGGCACATGTAATCACTGATGATACAATTAATAAGATTTTGACTTTAATCTTACACTTCTCACTAGCTCCTGTCTCATGCATTCCTTTCTTTGTGGATCTTCCACTACTTGTCTATGTATAAGCTCATTAACTTGTCCCATGAGCATTTTCCCCATCCTCTGTTCCCAGGATTGGTAAATAGAACTTAGTTAGCCAAAGAAGAAACTTAAAGGTCCTCCATCCCTCTCCCTAGCCTCTCATAGTAAATTGGCTACTAGATTCTGGCTAGTTCAATTTTTAAAATATCTTGATTCTAAATCAGTTTTTCATTCCTGTGATTACTGCCCCAGCTCTGGCCTCTATCATGTTTTGCCAAATGCTTAAGATAAACTGAAGTACACCCCTCACTGCCTCCAGCATTGGCCTTCTCTCACCTATCTTCCTCACTGTTCCTATATAGCATATGGGGCTCTGCATTATTCTGTTCTCTCCCCAGATTCCTCTCTGCAATTCTCTGCTCTACCTCTATCATGTTTTGCCAAATGCTTAAGATAAACTGAAGTACACCCCTCACTGCCTCCAGCATTGGCCTTCTCTCACCTATCTTCCTCACTGTTCCTATATAGCATATGGGGCTCTGCATTATTCTGTTCTCTCCCCAGATTCCTCTCTGCAATTCTTTGCTCTATTGGGACTGCCCTATCTGGTCCAGTTCCACCGGTTCTCCTGCTCTTGGTGGTGTGTGCATAAGATTTGCCTTCATGCCTTCACACACACTCTTTCCTGTCTTCCTGGGGGACACCATTCATTCCCTACGCCTGAATGGATTGAGTACCGCCTTCACTATGAGCCCCTATGGCACTGCTGGGTGGAATCCTTATTTTCTGCTGACAGACCACTGATACTACATCAGTTACCTTTCATAGCTATCTTCTCCCCAGTCCTGATGGCAGAGATGTCCATACCAGTTTACCAATTGCAGATCACAGATGTACATTTTTTAGAACTACATATAAAATCTTCATGAACCACAGTAACCTAAATGCTAAATGCATTTTGTGCAGACTTTTTCCTCTGATTAGAATTCTTCCACACACGGTTTCATCCACAGGAGAAATCTTACTAATCTTCCAGGGATCGGCCCAAGTGCCCTCCTCAATAAAAACTCCTCGCCCCTCCCAGGCGGGGCCGATCTCTTCACTATGCGCAGTGGTCTCTTCAACTTCTGTGCCTTGATTATAAGTATGGCCACTTTGAATTGAAGCCATCTGTTTATTATCCCTCTACCTAAGAGACTCAGTATCCTGAGCACTAGGCTTACCTACCTATCTTTGTGTAGCTAGTGCCTAGCACAGGATCTGGGTGTAAGGGATGCTAAACAGAGGCCTGGTGTAAACTAGCTAAATTAACACTTAGAACTCTGGCTGTATTATCACCGAGGCCCTGGAGTGGGAGGACACGCCTAGGAGGTTTTTCGAGTACAAGGGCAAGAGGACCTGAATTCTCACTGACTCATACCAAGCTTCCCATGTCCTGTGGCATTTCAAACTGCATAATCACCTCAAGCAGTTAGAACTATAAGTGAATAAACACTGGTATGTCACATCCTATATGGGCCAACTTAGTTACATACTTAACCCCGTAAATTGAGTTACCTAAAAGAGGCTTGAATCTTGAATCTGCTTAGTTATAGCCTGAATGATGGCTTGGGACATTGAGACAGGTTGTTTCAGCCAAGACTCGATCCAGGGGATTAAAGACGTTTTCTTCTGAGCCTCTAGTCTAAGCAGATTCGTGCAGAAAGGGGAGCAAAGCATAAGCATTCACACAGGATCATCACTCCTGAACCAGCTGGCTCTGTGCTTGGAGTTTGTCTGGGGCTCTTCTCCCAGCAGGTGGTGAGTCTCTGAAGCTTATTAGCGTCCTGGGTTGACTGGGCCAACAGTTCCAATTAATAATACCAGTGAACATTTTCTGAGTGCTTGTTTCGTGTCAGATCTTTAAGAACTTCACACATATTGCCTTATTTAATCTGCACAACTGTAAAATATATTATTGTCCCTGGTTGATTGAAAAGGAAGAAAGACATAGAAGGGCTCAGCAACTAGCTCATGCTCCTACATTTAGTGAAGGCTGAAAGTGGGAGGCAAAACCAGGGGCCGGACACCACAGTCCATGGTCTAACCCACAGACCCCGACCCAAACCAAGATCATAGTCCTTTATCAAAAAGAGAATGAAGGTGAAAAGAAATTTTTTGGCCCTCCATACTAATTCATCCTACCAAGATCTCGAAGTAGTTCTCAGGAACTCCTGCCCAACAGGGGTTGATGGTGATGATTGCTCTTCCCAGGATCTGTTCCCTAAAAAGGGTTTGATAGCATTCTTAGTAATTGTCCCTATAGAAAGAGATGATGGTGTACCTAATCACATCAAAGTTATCAACATCAGGCAAATCCAGTTCCCAAAAGATAACTCTATTGTCCCAATGCCCCAAGTCTCACTGTCCACATCAAAGAAAATACCAAACCCATTATGCAATAATATGTAGGTCACTCACATGAACACTTTCTGCTATTCATGTATTCAGCTAGAATATGTTATAGTAATTCAAATAAGACATATTAATGCTTTTTAAGCTTGTCTTGTTTTTCTTAGAATTTTCTATCCTGAGGTCATTTTCTTAAATAATGACCTCTCATTCTGAATCCCTTTATACGTTTTCTTCTCCATGTCAGAATGCAAGAGAGTGAACATTCTCCTGTATTACGCTTTGCTGCCACCATGCATAATGTGAAATTCTAATTTGGTTTCTTAGTTTATGCACCTGTACTCCTTTATGATTTTCAGTTGAATCACATTTTAAAAAGAAAGAAAAGAGTGGAAAGGAGGTTGTTCAAATTTCCTACAGCAAATTAGAAGTTCTTCTGGGAATCTCATTTCATCAACAGCTTCATTTACTATAAGTTAACAATTATTCAGAAAACAACAACAAAACCTTCTCTCCACTGCTAGAAAAATATGTGTGATCTGCAGAAACTAAAATATAATTTTAAAATGCTTTCTTTGGAAGGCTTACATGTGATGACTTTTTAAAAATGTTTGATGTAGTTAAGCAATTATGCTAAGGATTGATAGGCCTAAATAGCTGTTCACTTCTTGCTTTGAGATGCACCTTTCCATCTCAAAGTGGTATGGGGACACTGCAACTGACTCACCATTTATTTGATTGAAACTGGATTCATACCAAACTGAGTTAATATATTACGGTAGCATGAGATGGAAAGGGCAGAAATGCAGCCCAGCAGTTGAAATGCTCACTAACTTGATCTTTGCATTGAATGAACTGCAACACAAATCCACTTTCTTCTTCATAAGTGTCCAAAATACAAGGTAAGATGATAAAATATTTATTATTAAAAAGTGCTAAATGGTATCATGCTCATTTATATCTATTCTAAAGATGAAAGCACATTTTAATAAACATGCTTACATTCTTCATTTTAGCCATATTGATTTTTCTATATTACAATAATGGGAAAACAATAATAATTTTGCCTATCAACATGTTCCTAGGTCTTTTGAAGTAAAGAAACATTTGAAGTTGTCAAATTAAATTGGTCAAGCAAAACCATTCTAATTTTTGTTTAATATTTTTAATATCTAATAAAACATCCCTAACTCTCCATCATGACAATCTTAGATGGTGCTTAGAGTGTGTCTATCAAATGTTAGGCTCAACACTGTGAAATGATCTTCCTGGAAAAAGTTCTAATTTATAGTAGTGTTTGCTCATTTCCATGGTGTCAGTACTCTTCCCATGGCTGATTTTATGTGATGTCCTGAATGTGGAGTTGGGAAGAGATGCGCCTAGGTGACTCTCACAAACCTACATGCACTTTGGCTACAGTACACCTCTGGAACTGAGCTATTTGAAATAGCTTTTTCTCTTCTTGGGGACCATGGAGCTCTCTGAATATTGAGGCATCCTGAGAATGACTCCAGAATTTTTAAAAGTTCTGTTGAGTCAAAGTTTATACTCTAAGAACTTGGAGATGAGAGATGACCTTCAACACAGAGCACATTATTCCTATTTCAATAAAGTCTGTTTTTATTAAATTTAAGTATAGTTTTCAGAACTATACAAAATTGGAGGTCCCATGATCTTGTAACAATGTCAGTTCCTATAGATTAGCTAAAGAAAACTGAGACAGCTTGGAGGAGATAAGTTTGTCGCCTTGCTCTAAAGCTTCTGCTTATGGAAATTGAAGAAATAAAAGCCAGATATGTGAAAATGTCTATAGGTGTTCCTAAAAAATGAAGAGGAGGAACTCTCATCAATTGCTATTGGGATGCAAAACAGTGAAGTCACTTTCGAAGATACTTTGGCAGTTTCTTACAAAAATTACACACTCTTAACATATGATCCAGCAATTACGCTCCTTTGAATTTACTCTAAAGAGTTGAAAACTTATGTCCACACAACACTGCACACAGATGTATATTCATAATTGAGAAAACTTGGAAACAACCAAGATATCCCTGAGTAGCTGAATGGATAATTGTGACATAATAGAAACAATGGAATGCTATTCAGCACTAAAAAGAAATGAGCTATCAATCCATGAAAAGACTAAACAGAACCTTAAATGCATATAAATAAAAAAATTCAATCTTCTTTCATTACATACAGGTTACATACTGCATGATTCCAATTATAAGACATTCTGGAAAAGGCAGAAGTATAAGGACAGTAAAAAGATCAGTGGTTGCCAGGGGTTGGAGGAAGAGAGCGATGAATAAGCAGATCACAGAGGATTTTTAGGTCAGTGGACACACTCTGTATAGTACTACAATGATGGATACTTGTCATACATTTGACCAAATCCACAGAAAATATGACACCAAGAATGAACCTGAAGATCAATTATGGACTTTAGGGAATAATGACTTATCAATGTAAGTTTATCAGTTGAAATAAATATACCACTCTGGCGGGGGACTGTTGCTATTGGGGGAGGCTATGTATGTATGGAGGAAAGAGATATATGGGAAATCTCTGTGCTCTCCTTTCAATTTTGCTGCAAACCCTAAACAGATCTTTAAAAAAGCCTTTTATCTGCCTGACCTGTGGTGGCGCAGTGGATAAAGCGTCGACCTGGGAACACTGAGGTCGCCAGTTCAAAACCCTGCACTGGTCTGGTCAAGGCACATATGGGAGTTGATGCTTCCAGCTCCTCCCCCCTTTCTTTCTCTCTCTCTCTCTCTCTCTCTCTCTCTCTCTCTCACACACACACACACACACACACACACTCTGTGTCTCCTCTCTAAGATGAATAAAATTAAAATAAAAAAAAAAGCCTTTTATCAAATGTTGTACACCTTAAACTTATATATACAATGTATGTTAATTATATTTCAATAAAAAATATCTCTTTTTAGGTGAGAGGAGGGGAGATAGTGAGGCAGACTCCCGCATGGACCCTGACTGGGATCCACTGGGCAACCCCATCTTGGGCCCTTGCTCAAGTAACAAACTATTTTTAGCATATGGCGCTGATGCCTAAGTCAACTGAGCTATCCTGAGTGCCTGGGCCAATGCTCAAACAAGTCAAGCCATTGGCTGTTAGAAGGGAAGAGAGAAAGAAGGAAGAGAGGGCAGGGGAGAGAAACAGATGGTCGCTTTTTCTGTGTACCCTGACCAGAAATCAAATCTGGGACATCCATATGCCAGGCCAACGCTCTATTCACTGAACTACTGGCCAGGGCCAGTAAAAATATTTTAAAATGCAAAAAATAAAAATAAAATCCTTTAAAAATATATGAAGAAGTGCTCCTGGCTGGGTGGCTCAGTTGGTTAAGAGCACTGTCCTAATGCACCAAAGTTGCAAGTTTGATCCCCAGTCAGGGCATATACAAAAATCAACCAAGGAATGCATAAAAAAGTTGAACAACAAATTGATGTCTCTTTCTCTTTCTTTCTCTCAAATTAATACAAAAATTTAAAAAATATAAAGAGGAAATCCAACAAGTTTGGTAGAAAGATGGAGTGATAATGAAGAACCACTGACCTGATACATTTCTTCACTTGACAAGTACATTTTGAGGATCTCTATGGTCCATACCTTGTGCCAGGCACTGAGGATTCAGCGATGAATAAAACAGACGTGAACCCCTGCTTCTGAAAGCTTGGAATCCAGTGGGTGTTTATGCTGTAACTCAGTGGTTCTTAACCTGGGTTCTATCGAACCCTAGGGATTCGATGAGTCAGTCTCAGGGGTTCGGAGAAGCCTCTGCCGTGGAGACCAGAATAAAGTAATACTGTAATTTGTTGTGAGTTCATGCACTTTGTTGGTTTTGTTCTTTGAGCAAGGTGGTGTTCATGCACGCCTCATTTTGTGCCCCAGTAAAAAAAAAACATATACCTATGTCTTGAATTTGGAAAAAAAAATCATATTTTATTTATCACTAAAGAAGGGTTCGGTGAATGCGCATATGAAACTGGTGGGTTCGGTACCTCAAAAAAGGTTAAGAACCACTGCTCTAACTGATGGATTTAGTTATTGTTGAAACTGTTAAATCCATGTTGAGCATGTAGAAGGAAGCCAGTGATGAATGCTTGTTATGTTGATATTTAATAAAATAAATCAAAATAACCTGACCAGGCGGTGGCACAGTGGATAGAGCGTTGGACTGGGATGAGGAAGACCCAGGTTCGAGACCCTGAGCTCGCCAGCTTGAGCGTGGGCCCATCTGGCTTGAGCAAAAAGCTCACCAGCTTGGACCCAAGGTCGTTGGCTCCAGCAAGGGGTTGCTCGGTCTGCTGAAGACCCGTGGTCAAGGCACATGTGAGAAAGCAATCAATGAACAACTAAGGTGTCGCAACGGAAAAATTAATGATTGATGCTTCTCACCTCTCTTCGTTCCTGTCTGTCTGTCTCTATCTATCCCTCTCTCTGACTTTCTCTCTGTCCCTGTAAAAAAAAAAAAAAAAATCAAAATAAACAATAACAAGTTATCTTTTCCCTAAAATTTTGGTCCAAGTTTTTATAAGGGGGTTTTGGAAATCTAATAATGATTACTGTGATTTAACATCAAGATAATTACGTTCATAAACTAAATTGAGCATGTTTCTGGCTTGAAATATTTGAAAACTGTTTATTGAGCAGCTACTATGCAGGTGCTTTAGTTTATATCCCTCTTTCATGTAATTCTCACAACTATGCTATATGAGTCTTTCCATTTTATAGGTAAGCAAGCTGAAGTTCATAAAGATAATAATATTGCCCTAAAATTGCCTGAGTCAGAATTTATACCCAGTTCTGAATGACACAGTTCCAATGCTTAACCCTTTATGGGCAATACTTTGAGAGTGGTCAGAATGGTCATTATACCTTTGACTCAGCAGAGATCCTCATGTGAACCAATAATCACCAGAAAATTTTCTTCCTCTGTGTATAATAATATATCACAAATCGGTGGGCTCTTTTGGCAATGTATCCCTGGGAAGACTAGAGTTCTACCTTTTACTTGCCACTGTACTTTATCTGCTTCTAACTGTGTGGCCTCTAGATCTTCATCACTGTAAAGCATTCTAAGACTAGGCAGAGCCAGAAATGTAATGGGAGAAATTATGTGAACCTAAGGCTTGAAACTGTACTCCCACTCAGGGGAAGAAAATAAATGAAACTCAGCAACAGATTTATGGAAACTGAGGACTTACAGAAAAGAATTGTATGTTTTTTTATGAGCCCACATAAATAATACAATTATTTTTCCTTAGGTCACTAAAGAGCAAGCACAAGAGAGATGAAATCAGTTGTAATTTAGAAAAGATATTAGAATGCACTCAAGATTCATTATAGTTATTAGACCATATTTGAGGTTTCTAGAGATTGACAAAATAAAATGCACTGAGAACCAGCAACTGGAAAGAAAATTGCACCATTTTTAATACACCATAGTGTTGTCCAATGTAATTTCCCAGCTGTACCAAATGCACTAAATATATAAATCAGTGTACTAGTAGCCATAACATGCTTCTCATTTCCCTCAGTTCTGAATGAGGAGTCTTGGCTGCAGAAAAGATTTTATTTGAACCTTAACATCTATTGATCTACTTTGTCCTTTCTAGGCCTTTTTATTTTTATTTATTTATTTATTTTTTTACAGAGACAGAGAGAGGGATAGATAGGGACAGAGAAACAGGAACGAGAGACATGAGAAGCATCAATTATCAGATTTTCATTGTGTCACTTTAGTTGTTCATTGATTGCTTTCTCATATCTGCCTTGACAGGGGGGTGGTAAAAGCAGACTGAGTAACCTCTTGCTCAAGCCAGTAACCAAGGTGGTGAGCGTTTATTTTGTTTGTTTGTTTTTGTGGTTTTTTTTTTTTTTTTTTGCTCAAACTAGATGAGCCCGCGCTCAAGCTGGCAACCTCGGGGTCTTGAACCTGGGTCCTCCCAATCCCAGTTCAACCCTCTATCCACTGCACCACCGCCTGGCCAGACATTTTCTAGGCCTTTTTATTATAACATGATTTCTTTTCAACTCTGTGTAGCATAACAGATCTATATCAATTCCTTTTAGTCTTGGTATAAGGTTAAAGGAATCACATCTTTCACAATTAGACTATTTTCCCCCAACAATATACTTTTATTAAATAACAATGTATTTATTAATTGTTTTTCTTATTTTTTTCTCTGCCATTTGTCATGCATCTTACTTATCAAAGCACCATGATGACTGAATTTAAATAGCCAGCTTGTACTTTTAAATGAACCAGCATAATTGTGTGCAATTATGTCAGCAAGATAGTAAAAGTATATTTAGATTTGTATACAAAAATCCTGCTTATGGTTTTCTGTGGACAAATCCCCTATAGTAGCTGGAAACAGAGCAATTAGAAAGAACTAAAGTGACATATGAATGATTAGACCAGCTTTTTCTGTGTTGGCTGAATTCAGTCATTGTTTTCTTTCCACTTCAATATTTTTACTTCATTGTCTTTAACAAGTACAACTAAGGAGGAGATAGAACACAGATCCTAGTAGCCATAACTCTGATGAATTGTTGCTATAATTGGGTTTATGAAAGGACTCTGTAGGTGATATATTTCTTTATGAGGTAACTTTATGGCAGAAATTGTTCATACTGATCATATTATATGAGCTGTAACCAAGAGGCCAATGAAGTGAGTTTAAGGCTGGTTTGAGCTTTCTTTGGGCTGACCTGGCATTACTTTTATGGATGGTTCTAGTGGTCTTAGGCTTAACAAACACTTCCATTTATTTGGCTGCCTTTCTGTGAGACAGGTGGTGACATGATTTGATTTGAATTTTGGTGTAACAAGGTATCCAGTATTTAGTTTGCTTCCAGTTTGTTAACCAAGTATCTTCTTATGTCAAAAATGCAGTAAAATACTCTTATGAAAATCATGCAGTATCAAATTTTATATAATGTGGAATCTGTAATTAATCAAAATTTGGTGTGGTCTGCATTACCCATCAAAGCCCCAGACCCAGATATGGACTGAAAAATTTTGCACTTATGTGAATAAAATTCATGGCGTAAGAGGATCTTGCAAACTACAAATCTTGAAGACAAAAGCTAAAAATAAAATAAAAATCCCAATCACTCAAAATTTTGCTTCTGCCTGTTTTATTTTACTTGAGTAAACTGAACCTGAAGAAAGTATTTCTAGAATGGAGGAGTCTTTTACAAGTAAGGCAGCTCCCAGTAGAGGTACTTTTCTCATTGAAAGAGTTGCTTCTTAGTTGTTTGCAGCCAGTCATGAGTTGTTATAGCCAGGGTGTTGCTGGAAGGCAGCATGGTGGGAGGTCTGGAGTGAACACAGGGCAGCTGGTTCCACAGCTGTGCAAACTGTGTAATTCTATGGTTTTAGTGGGAGGTAATGAACAGCCCTAGACTTTCGCAGATACATGGGGGACATTTAAGCCACTCTTTCTCTCAGAAATGAAGGTTTCACTTGAAAATTCTGATTGTGTTTTCTTAAACACAATCTAAGTGTCTAAGTCCAAGTTGGGTTAATGCCCCACATGGCTTGGGCCAGTGATTCTAATGTGCAGTTCAGTTACTTTTCGCTTCAAAATGACAGGTACCTTTTTGAGATTTCTTACCAAGTCAAAAAAAGTTGAAGTGAGGTGAGGCTGGGACTGCATTAAGAATTTTAAAATTTCTGAAATTCTCAAACACTTATAAAAATTCAGGCCCTTTGTCTCTTATGGATGGGTAATAGCATCCTAAGGTGACCCAATTTCATGCAATGATGAGAGTTGACAGTGGAGGTATGAACATTGGTAGATGCTATATTTAGTTTTTCTGTACTACTAGGCTGTGTTGAATTTTTGGCCATTGCAAAGGCGACATTTTGGGTAGAATTAGTCTATTTTTCACATCTTCATTCTTGTTCTTTATTTGTGTGGAGCTAGACATTTGAAGCTGTCCCATTCACTCAGACCACATCTGTTTCTCGCCTTTGTAATGAGCTTGGATGCTGGCAAAGCATTTTCACACTTGGTCTTCAAAGTAACAATGAAAATTAAACAGAGAGTGTTATCTGCGTGTTACAGGTTTCAGGGATTCAGATAGATAATTCAGCTAAGTACCAGACTCAGATGGTATGTGTCCTCCTGACCTATATAGATGGCTTCTCAAAATGCAAAATTGTGTTTTCTCTCTGTCCCCTTTCTTCTTTGCCTCCCTCCCTGCTTCTTCCTATATCTCTCTCCCCACTCATTGTTTTATTCCCTTTGTTCACAACACCTCCTTCAAGTTCAGAGGATTGTTGGAAAGTCCAGCAGGTTATTCTTCTCCATGTGGTCATTTCCGTGTGGTCATTTGCAAAAGATATTTCAAGGTTAATTCATTCAAGTCTAGTCATAGGATAAAGTATTCTTAATGTAGATTTTGTTAATTTTCAGTCTGAGGGTCACTTCCTTTCTCATTTTGGGCTGGTCATGTTCATTTGTAGCATGAGCCAGAAAGATTGAATAGGGGTAAAATGTAACTAAGAAAATTTGTTCCTTGTATAATAGTTTCTGAATTTGTAGCTCATTTGGTCTTATAAGATTTGGCAACTAGAAGGGCATTTTTTCCATAGTATATTGGAAAACTAGAACAAAGGTGAAGCAGAACACTGATGCACGGTGGAACTTCACTCTGGATAATGACTACCCATGATGTGCCATGCATTATCCTAAGTTTTTAGTGTCTAGGAAGTTATTTGTTCTTCCAGACAAACCTCTAAGATGGTCACCATTGAAAGTCCCACTTTACAGGTGAGAAAACTGAGGCAGGGAGAAGTTTACTGTCTTGCCCAAGGCCACACAGCTAAGAAGTTAAAAAGTAGGGAGGGATTCAAATCCAGTAAGTCTAGCTCCAGAATATAACCTCAAAGCTCCTCTCCCACCGCATCCCTTCCCACTCCTTACAAAGCTGCATTATAACTTCTGTGGGTTCTAGGCACTTTGGCCTTGGTAGGCTGTTTTTACCACAGAAAATATTAAACACTGTATTTTGTGGCTGTGTTGGTATAAAAACAAAATACAAACCAGGCTGTATTATATCTATTTACTTTTCTACGATAGAGAAATGGAAACATCTTCATGGGCCTCTATATGTATTGTGTGCCTGGGCTCTGTGCCCACTGTGCCCTATCGCTAAGTTGACTCCAACCCTGGGATTTTTCTCTTTCACCTTGACTCACATCCAGGTAAGAGAATAAATTTGTCTTAGGGGAAAGGAAGTACTAAAATAGAATTTCCTTGTAAATACTTTTTCTGAATTCAAAATATCCCCTTGAAACTGCCAATTAAGTAATTTTTTAAACTATGAGTTATAAAATTATTAACTGGGTCATAATTAGCATTTTATGTCTAAAATATGTCAAAACAGAATAGAGTGGAAAGGGGTGAAATAGGATAATGTAGAAAGCATCAGAATACACTTGTACCTTATTGTGAGAATATAGTATGCATTACATATAACATACAAAATATGTATTAATTGACTGTTTATATTATCTGTAAAGCTATTTTAGTAGTTAAAGATTATACATATATTTTTTACTATGCAGGGAGATGGCACCCATAAACGTCATTTTATTCAAAGGTCAACTGTATAAATAGGTATGTGTGTTATGTGAGGTAAAATAAAATTAACTTTTCACAGTGAACCCTAATCAAATATATATTTTAAAATACCTAGCTGGAATGCATTCCTAGTTCCATCTCTTTCTTTCCCTTAACCATGTTCAGCTGAAAATGTGATCTTATAACAAAGCTGATAATGTAAGTTGCTTTTTTGCAATAAATAATGGTCATTAAAAGCCCTGGCTGGATGGATCAGCAGTACAGTGTCAGCTCAACATGTGGAAGTCCCAGGCTCAATTCCTAGTCAGGGCACACAGTAGAAGCAACTACTTTTCCACCCATCCCTGTATATCTCTCTCTCTTTATCTCTCTCCTTCAGCTATGGCTTGAATGGTTCAGGCAAGTTGACCCTGGGTGCAGAGGATGGCTCCATGGCTTTGCCTCAGGCACTAAAATAACTTGGTTGCTGAGCAACAGAGCAATGGCCCCAGATAGGCAGAGCATTGGCCCCAGACAGGGGTTGTCAGGTGGATCCCAATTACGGTGCATGTGGGAGTCTGTCTTCTGCTTCCCTGCCTCTCATTTAATGAATAATAATAATAATAATAATAATGGCCATTCAAATATAGATTTTAAAGTCATAAAACATGATTTAAATTCCAATTCTTCCTCTTATTCCTTGTATTAGCTATATTACCTTTGCTAAGTTTTTTTAACCTCTTTGAGATTTAGTTTTCACATGGATAAAATATAGTAAAAATAATGCCAAACTCATAAGGTCATTGTGAGAAATCAATGCACAAATGCGTATAAAACCCTTGACACAATAGATGTTAGAAAATGCTCTGTATCTGTTGACAATTCATATATTTATTTCTGGACCAGACCTCATTTTTAACCTTAGACTTCTATAACTGCTTATTTGATACTTTCAATTGGATGTTTAGTAGACATCTCACACTTTACATGTGTGTATTTGAACTTCTGACCATTCCCCCATGCATGTCCCAAAAGAGCCTTTTTATAGTTAGGCCAAACCTTTGAGGTACTTACTCCCTGCTTTTCTACTTCTCTCATAACCCACATGCAACCTATCATGAAAGCATTATGTACAGTCATACATAAAAAATCAGACCACTTCCCACTGTTTCTGCTGTCACATGCTATAGGGCCACCCTCAGTTCTCTGGATTACTGTAATAGCTTCCAACTCAGCTTTCCTGTTTCTTCAGTCCCTCACTATAGGCTGTTCTTAACATAGCAGCCCCAGTTATCCTTTTAAAATCTCTTTCAGATTGTGTTAGGTTTATGCTCCAAGTCCCTGCATTGTTCCACATTTACCAGGTAAAGTCAAAGTCTTGGCAGTGGTCCACCACACCCTGAGTGATCTGGTCCCCATTACCTCATGAATTTCCTCTCCTGAAGTTTTCTTTCTCACACTCCTTTCCAGACACATCGGGCTCTTTGACAGGTCTTGAACACACCAGGAACATTCCTTATGTGGGGCCTTTACACTAGCTTTCTCTTGGCTCTCTCCCACCTTGTTCTGCACCCATGTGGGCATTCCTCACTTCTTCACCAGCTCTGGAGAACTTTGTTCAAATTCCCTCCTCTCAATGTTTCTGATTGGGCAATCACCACTTTTTTTGCTCCATATGCCTTATACTCTTAGTTTTCTTTCTTTATTTTTGCCTTAATACTTAATTTAAAATATTATATAATATACTTAAATATTACAGTTTTTAATGTCCATTACCCACACTTAGAAATTAAAATTCATAAGGGTAAGAAGTTGATTGTTTTGATCACTAATGTATACTAAATGTCAAAAATATGGTTTAATATGTATTTAACATTTTAACATTTGTGGAGTGAATAAACATTATTTTATTATTCCTTCTCAACTTCCTCTACCACTAACCCCCAAACGAGGCTCAGATTGGAATAAGAGATAATTTTAAGCATAACAAAGCTCTCCCTCTACTTTCAATTAAGCCATGATTGAATATTAAACCAACTTGATGTTTGACTGGTAGAGATCCAGAAATAATGGGTTCTCTATGCCTATATATAGCAAATTATGATATTAATAAGGTTCAGTGTAGTGTTAAAACCAAATATGTATTGAATTTTCACGTCTACCATTACAGCCCAAATATTTACTATTCAGTGATTCTGCTACTGAATTGCTAGTTTAGGGTATACAAATGTAGCAGAAAAATATCAACAGAGAAGCTACAGGCTTTTACACCACACTTACTTTCATAAATATTAAACAACTACCAGCCAAAAAAAGGTCATTCCCATTGTCCTTTGATAACCTGTTTAGAAAATCATGCAAATCCACCATCATTCAATAAGATCATAAAATTGATCTTATCTTTTATGTAATTACCTTTCATTATATAAAAAATACTTGTAAATTAAAGCCATTAAAATATCTACATGGCCCATTTTTCTCCCCTCTGAAACCATATCCATTTTATCACAGTAAGTGATAAAATTACCAAAGGAGGTGGGGAAAGTATTAAAATATACAATATAATAAATGCTAGAATTCTTCTTTTATCATACAGTGAAGAAAATGTTATATCTACTGATAGTTCCTTCAAGCCCTTTTTTGTTTGGATAACATAACACACTGGCTATAATGTATGTCCACCATCTTTTACCTTGTTAAATCAAGGGTAAAAATATCTCTACAAGTTATCTCCTCTTCCCATTTGAATGTTAACATTTTTACTAGTAGAATAGATAATGATCATGAATTTAAGTTGCATATATCAAAGAATAATCTAGCAATTTTTAAATATTTTGTTTAGTATTAAGTTGCATTATAAAAATGTATTAATATGCATTTGCTGCACTTGTTCTGACTAGTAATTTATTTGTTCCTCACAGCTTATGTATCTATAAAGGAGGAGGAAAAAATAGTTCTTTATAGTACATGGCCAAGATTTACAGTCAGTACCTAGAAGTTGGGATTATTCTAGTTGCCAATTGAAAAGGGGTACATTATAGCTTGATTGAATTCTGCCATTTAGCTAGTTGGCATATGTTTGCTTTCCTTAAATAAAGGGGAAATAGATGTTATATTCTTATTTTATTTTAATTATATAAGAAAACAGGTTAATAGACATAAATGTTAATTGGGAGCCATATTAATATTTGGTATTCTCACTCTCCATTTTATTGCTAAGATTTTTTCAATACCTTATCTGTTAAATACTTATAGAGCATCAGCTGTCTTAAGTACTCTAATCTCTGAATATTCAAATTTAAAATGTTTTAATTGATATTGTGTATATAAGGTACCTTAAAATATATATTAGTTCTATTTTTATTCAATTTATTTTCATAACTGAGGTGTTTTATAATTATACTAGTCTATGTGTTTTATACCATAAATAAGATGATTTGCAAAATCAGAGTATAGTATGCTTCCAATAGTACAGCTATAGCTAGAAGTACCAGCTATTTATACAAACATTTTATTGGATGAAGTTTTAGGAATTTAAGTTCCAAATCCCTCCTCTTAGAGCTGAGAAAATCAAGCCCAGAAAGGTTAAATGGTTTTCCTACTGTCTTAGTGGAAGAGACACATTAAAATAAAGTTCTTTTGCTTCTTGCCCCAAATTTTCCATATAAAACACACCTCTGGGGTTTTCCATGAAATTAAGATATATAGATATACACAGACAGAACAGACAAGTAATGTATCCTTTAATCATAAGAAAATAGTAATGCAGTACTTAGATGTTAAAAAGTTAATAATTCCCAGGCAAACAATCCTAAATTAATTTAACCACTCAACAAAGATTTTGTATATGTCTCATAAATGTATCAATTGCTATTGAAAAAATACATGTTTTATATGTATATTTATGCTTATATAATTGCAGCAAAGAGATTTTTATTTTCTTACAGTTTATTTATTTTCCTCTACCTTGTTTATATTATTTATGTTATCTGAAGTGGTCTTCACTAGTACCACTTTGATGCATGACATAATGAGATTATCAGGTTAGCTGGCTTTAACAATGGTACAAAAAGAGGTCAGACCTCAGAAAGCCCCATACTAAAGCCACTTGGATTATTATGGCTACTGAATGTGAGAGCATTAATTAAAAGAAGAATTTGGGTCCACAAAATAAAAGTCAGACCCATATCATCCACTTTCAATTTAAATTAGTACCAACAACAACAAGTATCATGAGGGATACATTGGCATTCTTCAGTGAAAGAATGAAGGAGAATGCTTACTAAGACCTTTAGATCAGTGAATCAACCTTGGTTTACCATGACAATATTCACAATTTTCCTCAGGAACAGTTCTCATTGCTAAGTAATGATAGCACATATTTGGGCTATCACTTTTTAGTGTCATGGACCTTCATAATTTAGCTAAGGAATAAATGTCTTCCTTCTTAAGAAAGGTAGAAAAAGTGATCTCCTGATACCCAGTTTATAACTTACTCTGCTGATTCATCCATTCTTACAAGCAGCCAGAGCAAGCCAATTTTTTTTTTTTCAGCAAGAGAAAGAGGGGTGGGGGACAGACAAGGATGGGGACAGACGGCCAGAAAGGGAGAAATATGAGAAGCATCAACTCATAGTTGTGGCACCTTAGTTGTTCATTGATCACTTTCTCTTACGTGCCTTGCCAGGGGACTACAGCCTAGCCAATGACCCCTTGTTCAAGCCAGCAACCTTGGGCTTCAAACCAGAGACCTTTGGCCTCAAGACAGTGGCCATGGGGTTATGTCTATGATCCCATGCTCAAGTCAGTGAGACTGTGCTCACATTGGATGAGCCTATTCTCAAGCTGGTGACCTCGGGGTTTCAAACCTGGGTCTTCAGTGTCCCAGGACAACACTCTATCCATTGTACCACCACCTGGTCAGGCACAAGCCAATTTTTACTGCAATTATTCTGTGGACCCCAAAGAGTGGAAGAGACCAATGTGAGTTAGAAACAGCTATCCTTGGATGACATCAGAAACTTAAATAAGTCTCAGCCTTCCAGGGAGTTGAGCATATAAAGTAATTCTGAAATGTCAACAAAGATTAAACTTCCTGATTGTTGGGCAGATAAAATATAATATGCTCACTTTGTTAAAGATGGCGCTGCCCACATGGAAGCCCGTCACCCAGGTGATATTATTTGCCCTTGTGCTTGGGATGGGTGTGGGGGAAAGGCTGTAATGTAAGCAGGCCAGGTTGTTATGACCTAAGGCTTGGCTTTAAGAGTAAGCTTTTCCACACACCCTTGACTGATTGGATAATGTAGGGTGGTGCACTCTCCTGAGGAATCCCATTATGCAGAGATTTCCTTGTTTGTATAATTGGATTAAAGGTTTGGATTATCTATGCTATAAAATGGGAGAGACCAGTAGCTTGAGCTCTCTCGGTTCCTGCTATTGCCATTGCAGGGGCCTCCCTGATCCCTTGACCTCCACGGGAAAAGCTGGTTTTCTGCTTCTCCCTTGTCTTCTCTTGTGGCTTGCCTGTATTGGTGAGACACCAATAAACAGAATGGCCTACCATCCTCCAACTCTGCCATTTCTTCACCGTCAGCCCGAATCCAATGGGAACCTGCATGTGAATGGCCACAATGGCGGCTCCTGGCCTTACACTGATGATTAGAAGATCTAATCAAAAGTACCCAATATTGGTTTGTGTGTTAAATAATATGATTAGCTTTCCTTCTTTTTGACATCCCTTTAAGAAATTTTAGATACGTTTAGATTCTCTATTTACCATAATACTTTCATCCATTTTACTGTGTAATTATAGAGAACATTTCAGTTTCAATACCTTCTAAGTATTGAATACTCTTCTATATACTGTCAATATAAAGAAAAAGAGTACACTAGCCCATGAGAAAGTATCTGCCAGATAAGCTATAACTCGTCATTGCATTCTCTTTAATGTAGTGAATTAATGAATTCTTTTAAGGCAAGCTAAGCTCTTACAATCTAAATATCAGTGATGTTCATTACTAAATGAGAAGAACACAGTTAGAATCACGAACTACTAATAGTGTTTACATACTCTTCTGTTATACATGTTCTTTTAACACATTTGAAATTCTCAAATTAAAACTCTTCCAACGTTTAAATGAAATCTTATGTGTTTGGGTAACTTTTAGTAAATATATTGCCTGGTTTTCTTTAAAATATATACAATATTCAGCAAAGAATCATCTATTAATATTTGCCTAGTATATAAATGCTGAATAGAAGTTAAAAACCTATAAAAGGGACTCTTTTAGAAAACTAAAAGTCATGGTTCATAAAATTGCTTTTTTCTATTGTTAGGCTGAACTTAGGCTGAACCTTTAAATGAACATTTTCACAAAGTTTTGAAAGAGCCGTATTTTGGTGCTATTCTTTGACGGACTTGGGACTGTAGGTGAATGAGTATAACCTTCACTCAAGCTGCAGAGTTATTTCTGAAATGATATTATTAAGTACCATCAGCGACAGAGTAAGTTGAAGAAATGTTTCAATATTTAATTAGTATCCAACATGCCCAGTTCACTTTATTTGGCAACTGTAAAAATAATTTAAGAAAGTAGGTACTTAAATAATTTCATGATATGCAAAGAAAATGAGTATGTGTACAGTATATTTATTTCCAGGAAGCATTATTAACCTATAAAACATTAAACATGAACTTATATATATGAGTAGGCATAAGAAAGAAAATATGAAACATAAATTGTTTAAACCAATGAAGAATTTCTCTGGAAAGAGTAAATAAATGACTGAGGCGGGTGGGTAAGAGATGAGTGAAGTGGGAAGAAAAGGCAGATGAAAGCTTCCTTGCTTAATTGTTTATAAATTGCTGCTTAGAGACAAATAAAATTCTCTCTGTGCCCAAATTACGCAGTATATCCAGAGTGTGCAGACTCCTTTGTTCAGCTACACTGATAAGAACACTAATAGTTTAATTACAACTTGCTGCTCAAGGAGATAAACAAGGCAGTTTGCTTTTTAAACCAGGGGTTACGATCACTTTTAAACGCCAGGACAGGCATATTTGCAAGTAGATCTTCCTATGTCGGGAAAACCCGCACAAACCAGCTAGAAAATGAAGACGCGGGAGTGAGCAACCAGTGCCTGATTTGAGAAATGGAGCAGGAGGCATGGGGCGTAGCAAACAGGCGACAAACGTTAAGTGGGCAGGGATAAAAAGTTTTTGGTGGCCAGATCTTCAGCGTTTTACGGAGGATTCTATCACAAAGACTGAGCACCCCTCCCTCCAATGTCAAGCTTACAGCCACGTTTCTGTCACAAAGTCCTCTTCAGCACCACCGAGAAAGGACAGCTGCCCTACACGAAGAACAGCTCCAGCAGCGACTGCCCTCCCTTTTACTACCCTACCATGCTCTCCACTACATTTCTCAACCGCTGGTGTCTTCCTGGACACTTTGCTTTTAGCAGTATTCTAAGGGATATCTAGACAGGCTGGGAGCTGTGTGATGTTTTATTTCCTTTTCAGGTGAAAGTGAGACACGTCCTTTCAGTAAAGTCAGTTCTTTTAACTGGCCTCCAGAGCAATTTAACCAGAATAAAAGATTGCAAGTCACTGGGTTTAATCTGGTGGCAAAATAGTTCAATGGAAATTAGTAGCAGCTGAAATTTGAAACTCTTTATAGTGTTTTGTTTTTATTGTTTTCTTGTAAAAAGAAAGTACTAGTAGGAGGTAAACAGCCTTTACTAATTGCTGCTCTAACCCCTTTTCTTCTGTGCTAGCCAAAGACACAAACAGGATATACCAGAGTTTGACAGCAAAGGGATCAGCAGAACAAGTCCTAATATTACTGGGTGGGAAAACAATCTTGGCCCTGAAAGAAACTCTTCTCAGTCCTTTCAAAATCTTTCACATCTTTATCCTGAATCTGGAACATCCAAGCAGAGAATTAATAGTACCAAAGTAAGACCATAGGCTGCTACAGCACACCACAAGACTACCAAAGCTTCTGCAAATAAAGTCCTCTTTCCTCAGCCCCAAATCCAGAGGCACGCATTTCAGGAGTGGTGAGAAAATTTATGATTAGAAAACTAAAATCACCAAGACAGGAAAATTTACACTTTAAGGAACTTGGCTACTTTGTCACATCCAGTTATCCTTTTTCCAGTCATAAAGATATGGTTGCTTAGTGAACACATCCTTTTTTTCTACACAGTTTGCTTTTTATTTTCCACCCAAACTTCTCAATATTGTGTAAAATACATATAATCTGAAGGTTCTCTTTGCTACAGTGTATACACACATGCATCCACACACAATTTATTAAACTTACTTTGAAGGAGGGGCTTCAGGAAAATGCCTTCCCTCCCATTGGAATTGCTAGAATACTAAGGGTCTCTAGACAGGAAGATACACAAGCTAGGGTAGGGGGTTAGGAGTCATTCAGAAAAGGCAGTACTCTGAAGTTAGTGGTGAACAACGTCTTCCAGGTGATAGTGGTCACCTACTAGTAATAGGGTAGGAGGTTCTTCCTGTGAATTTGGAGCAGTAGCAGCAGTGAGAACAGCAAACCCTAGGTGTTTCTCAGGTCACCCTGACAGGGCTCAACTGAAGCAATTTCACTCTGAATCCCTTAGTCCTCTCTATTGCCCTTTCCTTTGCCTTTCTTCCCTCCTTCTCTCCCCTCCCTGATTCTTTTCCTCCCTTCCTTCCTTCCTTCCTTCCTTCCTTCCTTCCTTCCTCCCTCCCTCCCTCCCTCCCTCCCTCCCTTCCTCCTTTCCTCCCTCCCTCCCTCCCTCCCTTTCTTCCTTCCTTCCCACCTCTACCTCAACTACCCTTTTCACTTAATCCCATCTGAGTCACTTTGGGCACCAGTTCCAGTGACATTATTAAATCACCTAACATGCATCCTATAGACCATGATATTATTGTCATGATCACAATGGTTCTTTGCCAACTGCTTGGTGCAAGGAAAAGTTCCTGTTCCCAGGTGTAAATCTCACCCGCTCTCCTCACTCCACCACAGCAGTAGTATCAACCTCACAAAATAACCAGTCTGAATGTCACCAACAAGTTCCACCCACCCTGTAGTAGCAGCCACCACAGCCCCCTAGAGGAGCCCAAAGCCAGCGCACTGGTTATTCCTATAATCATTGTTACCAGTGAGAACACTCTCTTCTCTTCACGGAAGAGGAAAGCCTGCGTGTGACTCCAGGGTGGATGTAGAGCTCTATGCACTACCCTCCCTCACCTCTGCAGCGCGCGCGTGTGTACACACACACACACACACACACACACACACACACAAACACACCCTCCTCGGCGACACAAAGAGAGCAAGTGAGTGAATAAGTGACTGCCAGCACTGGGCTGGGCAGAAAGGGGGCAGGAGGGGAGGGCACCACCAGGAGGGGGCGACGCAAGGAGGGGAAGGGTGCTGAGCCAGCGGGCAAGGAGGAAAGGAAGCGTGTGGGGGAGAGGGAGCAAGGCGAGGGGGTCGTCCTTACCGGCACCTAGGTTAAAGGAAATCCTGGCCTCTGCGAGGTACGGCGTGTCGCTCTTGGAGCGGACTCTTCTGATGGGCCGCCGGTCTATATCATCCTCCGAAGATGCCGCCATTAATGTGGGAGGCAGAAGCAGGGTCGCCCGGCGAGCTGAGAGAGAGAAAGAGATGCAGAGAGAGGAGAGAGGCGGAAAAGGGGAGGAGGGGCAAGGAAGAGGCTCACACACATGGAAAGGGGGAGGGGAGAGGGGGATGGGAGAGGAAGGGAAAGGGAATGGGGAGGGAGGGGGGAAAAGAGGGAAAAAGGAAGAAAGAGGGAGAGAGAAAAAGAAAGAGAGCAAAGGAAAGAAAAGGGTGAAGGGAGAGAAAGAAAATCCGTTAAGGATTTATGGACTGGAGCAGAGATCAGGCAGGTTGTCCCTGGCTGGCGCCCAGGGCTCCCCCTAACTCCTCTCCCAGTCCCAGGGCCAAGGGGTTAGTGCTAGGAACTGACACCCTGCATCCTGCCCGCAGCCCCAGTTTCCAGCTCTTGGCACAGATAGGCAAATGCGAAAGAAAAGATTCCAACGCAAAGATGCTCAGTCAGCAGTGTGCCCTCTCCCGCCAAATGCACTTACTCTGCTCTTCAAGTGTACACTAGGGTCTCCTTAACCCACAGGGATCTTTAGTCCAGCAGATGGACTGCCGCAGCTTTCCTTGTGTGGAATTACTACTCCTGGGGTGAAAACTTGTACCCATTTGGCCATGGAGGAGGGCACTGTACTCAAGGTACCCCTCTGCAACCTCTTTCCCAGCCCAGAGCTCAAATACAGATGCAGCCAGATCAGGAATTCCCAGAAGTTCCTCTACCGGCCCCCTTGACATCTTGGAGGTGGAGGGCAGAAGAAAAATGTGTAGAAGTTTAAGAGTGGTTTGGCAGTAAAGTTTCCGGAGTTGATGATTTCAATATAGGATAGGCTTATTCATACAGAATTGAATGGCTCTCCTTTACAACTATTAATTTCTATGACGTGTTTATCTCTACATAAATACCCATTCATTTAACCTTCAACTTTCTTTTTATTTGGTGACTCAGAGCAGAGATAGTAGTCCCTGGGTTGGGTTGGACTTACAACCCTGTACAATTGTTTCTGAAGGAAAGGGGAAGATCATGGGCACTTCACATTTCTTTAAATGTTTGCATTGCTACCTTTACATGTTGCACAGCAGAAAGAACTAGAAAGAAAGATTACTGGAGTGTGAATCAGAATGGTTTGACACATCTCCTGAAGTTATTGATGGGCTAACTTCTTTTATGTTTGTCTTTCTACAGCTTCAGTCAGTTGGCCTTTTGTTGGCCTGATATACTTTCTAATAAGAGCCCACTGGAGTACACAGATAAATGTGACCTTGATTCCCTCCTGCTACAAAGGAAATATCAGTGTTGAGTTGTGCTATCAGTTTCAGAGAAGGAAGTGCTTCTCTGACTATGCAAGACTGCCCTCTCTACCTCAGCTTTCAGTGCTAACTCTCATCCCGTACTTTTGTATACTAGAATCTCCAGCCTCTCTTCTTTGTGTGTGTGTGTGTGTGTGTTTTTTTTTTTTTTACAGGGACAGAGAGAGAGTCAGAGAGAGGGATAGACAGGGACAGACAGAAAGGAACGAAGAGAGAGAAGCATCAATCATTAGTTTTTTGTTGCCGTTGTGACACCTTAGTTGTTCATTGATTGCTTTCTCACATGTGCCCATGTGCCCTGACCACGGGCCTTCAGCAGACTGAGCAACCCCTTGCTGGAGCCAGCGACCCTGGGTCCAAGCTGACGAGCTTTTGCTCAAGCCAGATGGGCCCTTGCTCAAGCTGGCGAGCTCGAGGTCTCGAACCTGGGTCTTCCGCATCCCAGTCTTAAGCTCTATCCACTGCGCCACTACCTGGTCAGGCTCTTCTTTGGTTTTTTACTTTACATATGAGTAGTAACTCTTCATCTTAGGAAAAGTATATCTGTCCTTGCTTGGCCTTACTGCTTCCTCAATCTCTACCATACTATTTCCTTCCCATTCTGTTTATCTTTCCTGTGGACTCTTGGCCCCATAGCCTCCATTTTTTTCCACTCAATTCCCTTCTTTTATAGTTACAAACTCCCAATCAATGTTATTTTAAAGATCATTAACACCCTTCTAGCAGTTAAATCTATTTATTTTTTGGTCTCTTTAAACTATGTAGTAATCTACGCTTTTTAAAATAATCTCCTTTGGCTTTTCTGTACTAGACTAACTCCCTAACCACTTGATTTCTAATTATTTGCCAGTTCTCTGCATGTTAATTTGAAATTGCTTATCCCGGCACTCAAGGCCCTTCACAATCTGATTTCAGCCTGTCTTGACAGATTTATCTATTATTTACTTCCAGTATGGTTACAATTGTCCTAACAAGTCTGGCTTATTTATGCATTTATTTGTAGCTTTGCTTGTGTTGCACATCACAAATTTCTTTCTTATTAGCAACATTCCATGCTGTCCCTCAGGTATATGTGACAACTGGCCCCCTGGTTTATGGCACAAACCTAGTACATAGTAAATGCTCACTAGATGTTTTTGAATAAAAGGAAGAGAAGGAAAGAGCAGAGGAAGGACAATCAAGAGAAAAGAAAAAAGGAGTAAATGAGGGTTATATAACTAATGAGTAGCTGAATTGAGGGCCAAATCCATGTCTGTTTGATTTTAAAACCTATGTCCTTAATCAGTATATTGATTTGCTAAGTATCTAATTTTGTTGTTGACTAGCCACATTTTCCGTTTTTTTTTTTTTAGATTTTTTGTTTATTTGAGAGAGAGAGAGAGGCAGAGAGAGAGAAGGGAATAAGGAGCAAAAAGCATCAAATCCCATATGTGCCTTGACCAGGCAAGCCTGGGATTTTGAATCAGCAACCTCAGCGTTCCAGGTTGACGTTTTACCCACTGCGCCACCGCAGGTCAGGCTAGCCACATTTTATTAAAATTCACTTTTCTGTGATACTTGTCTCATTATTATGTCCCATTTATCTCTGTTAAAGAGAGATTAAAAATGGATGCCTCCTGTTCCAGGAAGCACAACAAGGGTATTTGGCTCATCAAATGAACCATGACTAATCAGGCTGCAAACCAATACATATTATAATTGTAACATTTATGTTCAGGCTCTTAAGGAAGTGCAAAAGTAAGGAAATAAACTCAAATAATTCTGGATACTATATAAACTATCCCTCTCTTTGAATTAATGTAATGCTATATAATTACATAAAATGTCTGGGATTCTCCACCCCCTTGTCTGTTCATTCATTAGCCATGCTCTTAAAATAAAGTCAGCTGAAGGAATAGCTAAGCCTTAGATTTTCTTGCATTTCTTTGATTTTACATATTATTGATTCTTGATATAGAGAGGTACATCTTTGGATTTCTGTTTCTTATTTGTTCAAAATTTTAGAGGATTAGAAACTTAGTATTACTGCTACTTTAGGATTACCTTTCTTTAAAGGAGTTTAAGTGCACCTTTATATTATTTCATTATGACTATTTTATTATTGATATAATTCTAGATAGATATACCTTTAAAAAATAACATAAAATATTGCATCTATATGTTCTTGAATTATTTTTATCATATTTTTGACTGTAATCTTTCATTTTTTGGCTTTCCTAACTTACCGTTTCTTTTGTCTCATCTAATTTTCCCCATTCTCTTCACTTTGCCTCTCTTTTCTCATATCTTTCTCAGTTTCTTCTAACAATTTATTTTCAAATTCAGTACCACTTCATTTATCTCCCTCTTATTCTATATGAAAGATTTACCTTTGTGGGCATCTCCCAATGTTTCCACATTCTTTCTTCATGAGTATTCCTTTCATATGCATAACCTCTTGTCATAAAATATTTGATTGAGTGACATTAGGGAAGAACCCTGAGCGGGAGTCAGGGTTGGTGGGTGCTGCCCCCGATACCAGCACAATCAATTAATACTGGACAAGCTACTCACTCTACCAAGCGGGGCTCAGTCACCTCAGCCATAAAAATGTGAAGATCAGATAAGTGATCTTAAGATCCTCTCTAGTTCTAATACTCCTTGAGTGTTTGCAGCTATACTTATATCTCTACACTTAGCTATCTAAATCTAAGAAAATACATTGTTCCTTAAAACTAATCATATTTAGAAAACCACATGGTATTCATTCTTCTATCAAGTAATTTGATATTATGCAAGTCTATTTTAGGTAGTGGTGCATCTTTCAAAATCTGTTTGTTTGTTTTTTCCTCTTCATACTATTTCTATCATGAGGCAATACCCATAAGATTGTGTGTGTACATGTGTGGATTAGGTGTGTGTATAGAAAAAGTTGAACTCAACTGTGACCATAGCAACTATAAAATATAGGGTTATTTTGTGTTTTTTTTTTTTAAGATTGCTTCTTTTTAAAATACGATTGCTGAATCAGGGGCTGTTTTATTCTTTTCTAAAAGCCAGTCAACTTCTTAATACTGAAGACCCTTCCACTCTCTGGCTAGAGCCAGAGAAAGAAAGACAGCACAACAGAGTGTTCAAACAAATAACACTTCATGCGTCTACCCCTTGCACAGAAAAAGGTGAAGGTAGGAAAGAGGAGAAGAAGGAAGACTATAATGTTTCATCCTAATCAAGAAAACTATTTAGATGAGTGAAGCTTATCCTTTAAAAATAATTCTCAAAGTGCATTTCCAGGAAACTCATAAATTAATATCACTTGGAATACTTGTTAAGATGTAGATTTTTCCAGACTCCCACCATGGACGTATTAAATCTTGAGGGAATGATGCCTGGCTACCTAGATTTTCAAAAGGCTCACAATTCTGTCCATTCTCAACCTTTTGTTCAACATTATGCTGTAGGTCTTGGTCATGTCAGTAAACTAAGTGAAATAAATTAAAAATATATAATGTTTGGAAAACAAGAATAAAAAAGTAATTTGGCATACATGTTATGACTGTGTACATATGGAAGCCATAAGAATCTAGACTATTTAAAATCAGTAAATTTTACAACATCAGGGGATATAATGCAATGTAAAATAATTTTGTTTCTATTCACTAGCAAAATTAGAAAATGTAATTTAAAAAAGATTATTTACAATAGCATCAAATACCTATGGATAAATTTAACAAAAGAAGAACAAGACTTCTACATGAAAAACTATAAAACATTCCTGAAAGAAATTAAGAAGACCTAAATAAATGGGGGATGGGGTGAATATATGCTCACGCTCATGGGTTGAAAGACATGCTATTGTAAAGTTATCAATCTCTTCAAAATGACCTATAGATTTAATGAAATTTCAGTCAAATTCCCAGAGATTTTTGTTTTGACAAGCCAAGTCTAAAAGTGCATGAAAATGCAAAAGAGTAAGACTAGCCAAAATCATCTTGACAAAAAAGACAATACCTGGAAGAATAATAAAAAAAAAAGCTGAAAGATTTATAGTAAAAAATATCAATACTTATAAAAGTTTTTTGATTAACCTTTAGCAGATTTTCATAGATAAAAATTGAGAAAATACGAATCACCAATATCAGGAATCAAACAGGAGTAATTATTATAGATCTTATATCCATTGAAAGCATAACAAATGAATACTACAAATGTCTGTATGCTTATATATTTAACAACGTAGTAAAAATAAATGCATACACTCTTTAAGAGAGTGTAAAGGCAAGCAATAGACTGGGAGAAGATGTTTTCAATTTTATGTATGACAAGAACTTGTAACCAAAATATATAAAGAACTTTTAATATAGCAATGAAAAGACAGAAATCTCATCTTAGTTTTTTAAAAATGGACAAATGACTTGAATAGGCACTTCACAAAACTAAATACCCAAATGTTCAATAACTATAAAAAAGGACGCTCAGCATCATCACTTAAATATAAATTTAAATAAAAACCAGTGAGATAGTATTACTGTAACTTTGGTGGACAATGGGGACAGTCACGTGAGAAACTCACACTCAGGACTTTTGACTAGGGCCACCCACAACAAAGTGTGCCAAAAAGAAGCTTCCCAGGAATCCTTGGGAGATGAGCGACTGTCCATCAGCCAGTGTGAGATTCCACCACGTCATATTAGCTCGACGACCCTAAAGGACCCCTTTAAATACCTCTCATGCAGTTTAATTTGCACGACTCCTCCGGCCTCTGTACTCCGGGACTGGAGGACATTGTTGGGCGGATGTGCAGTACTTAATAAAGTCTTTGCTATTCTACCCTTTGTGGTTTCTGGGCCCCCTCCCCCCTCCTTATTTCTTGGCAGGGCAAAATACCTTACATTTTGGTGCCGAAACCTGGGAAGGAGTTAAAAGTTCGCAAGGGACTGCTCCTCTCTTTCCTTCCCCTCCGAGAATGAAGCAGGATCTCAGGGCCTCCTACCATCCACCCACCTCAGCATACAGTGTGGTAAGTCCCATGCCCCCAAACTTCCCTCAGTTCTTTCCGCTGAGACTCCCTGTCCAAAACCGTAACTACATCAGGGAAATCTTTTCTATTGAGTGGATGTGTGCCTGTGGAGATGTCTTGAGCATGTCCACTTTCCCTATCTGTCCGTGGCTAAAACTTGAGTTTTGGGATGCCAGTTCTCAACGCTAACCACTCCAAGGACTGAGGGTGGCCATGGGGGCACAGGAATCCCAAAACACTCCAGGAATTGTCTTATCCGAAATATCTCCCTCCCTAAAAAAGAGGAAACTGTTCTTCTCCGCTGTGGCCAGGCCACAGAACCCACTGGGTAATCGGACCAGGTAGCCTCCTGAAGGGACTTTCGGTTTTAACACCCTCACCAATTTATCGCCAAAAAAGCTGGGAGCTGATTGGAGATCTCTTTACATTCAAGGCCTCTAGTTATTCGCATGCCTGTCCTTAATCTCTGTGCCGCCTGTTCTATGCGCAGGCCATTTTTGGCCAGAGAAAAACTCCGCTTCTAATATTTTCTTCTCTGCTGACTCCCAACTTTCTCCTGCCTGACCCCCGAGAGCGCCCCACTCTCTGGTCCCTCTGTGGACCTCTTCCGCTCTGGTTTCTTTCCTCCAGAGAACCCCCTCCCCTCCCTTCGCAGGATCCTGTTTATCCTTCACCTGCAAATACCAGTCTCTCTTTCTCCTCCCCTGCTGGCCAGGCGCCCCTCTTTTCTCCACTGTGGTTGTAATCCCCTCCTCCATCAGGCCATTCTCCACCTATCATTGGCTCTTACACTGGTTTGCAGGATGCCCAACCCCAATCTGCTTGCAGGAAGTTCTGACCCTGTCCTGCCGCTGGCTCTAGCATTTCTAACTGGATCTGAGTGCCAGGCTCCCTAGGAGGCCTCCTCCTCCTCTTATTCTCAATGCCCAAACCCCTATCCGGGACCTGTGAACATGGCATTTAAAGTTTTCAATGGTCACAGCTAGTAGGAACAGGCCAAGATTGTTTGCTAAACCCGCATGCAGCAGAAGGTAATGCTTCAAACCCAGGCTCTTGTGGCATCCCTGAGACTGGCAGAGACTACCATGCCTGACAGGGCTCCTGCCCACGGCTGCCCACTGAGCCCTGCCCTAACTGCAAGCAGTCCCGTCACTGGTGGAGCGATTGCCCCTTTGGGCAGCAGGCTCATCCTCAACAACTCTACGTGGAGGACAAGCTGCCCAAATGAGAGGCCAATCCAGCCACGTGGGCCCACTGCTCAAATTCCTAGGACACGGCCTGGACTTAGAGAACCCAGGATATGCTGCAACTATTGGAACTGCTTCCGCGAAGTTTCTCAACTCATGGCCAAACAGATGTTCCTCTTGACTCTCCTCAAAGTCACTGCCTTACGATCTCCTCTCCCCACAACGCCCCTAACCAGTAGGAAGTAGCCAGATGAATAAATGGTGCCCCAATTCTATTTAACAAAAAAAGTCAGAATGTAATGTTGTTGGACAATGGGGACAGTCACGTGAAGAAGTCAGACTTGGGACCTTTGGCTAGGGTCCCTCACAACTAAGCGCGCCAAAAAGAAGCTTCCCAGGAATCCTTGGGAGAAGAGCGACTGTCCATCAGCCAGTGAGATTTCACCATGTCATATTAGCTTGATGACCCTAAAGGACCCCTAGAACCCCTTTAAATACCTCTCATGCAGTTTAATTCGCACGACTCCTCTGGCTTCTGTACCCCGGGACCGGAAGACATTGTCGGGTGGGCTGTCCGGTACTTAATAAAGCCTTTGCTATTCCACACTTTGTGGCTTCCACCCCCCCGTTCTTTCTCGGCAGGAAAAAATACCTTACAATTACCTATCTCCAACCTGGCTAAAACTTAAAGAGAATTTAATGCCAAACATTGGTGTGAATGGGAAGGAATTGCTCTTATACATTGCTGGTGGGAATTTAAACTTCTGAAACTCTCCTGGAAAAGCTTTTATACAAATGTATACATAAACATAGGTAACATAAATAACCCATAAGACATGAACAAGCATGGCCATAGCAGATTTATTTATAATGGCCCCAAACAGGAAACAACCTAAATAATCCCCAACAAGAAAATAGACAGAAATTATTTATAATATTGTCATATAGTATGATACTACACAGAAATGAAAAAGAAGAAACTATTACTATAAGCAACAACATGGATAAATCTCATAGACATAATGTTGAACATAAGAAGCCAGACCTAAAAGAATATATGTTACATGAATATGAATATATATATTATTTTATGTTATATGTAAATATATCAATATATTATGTATAAGTACAATATATAATATATAATATGTTACATGAAGTTTAGAACAAGCAAAACTAAAATACGATGATAGAACTTTGATCTGGGTGTTGGTTATACCTTTTAGAAAAGGTGATTACTTTCATAAAACTTCACAAAATTATACATTTTATACATGTTCACATCACTCTACATATGCTGTCTGCTACTAAAAATGAAATTATATTATTCTTACTTTAATAAAAATTTGTTAGTTACCATAAGCTGCACATTTACAAATAAAACTTACATAATTTTTGTAAACAAATATTTGTATCCTGGAGAATATCATAGTATGTGAAGTATCATAGTTATTTGATACCACTATTATCAATTTAAAAATAAATGTACAAGATCTTTTGGCAAAGTAAAAAAGCTTCCAGTTTATTAAATTGCACAAATAAATTTGAGGGATATTGCATTTAAGCACCAAATATTTACAAAACCACACTATTAATAATAAATTTAATTTAATTAATTAAATTTCTTAATAACTTGGGTCATCTTTGTGAATACCAACATTCCACTATGCTGAAATTCTGTAAGTTATTTTTTCTGTCTCAGTCTTTTTAGCATATTCATCACTTATAATCATGATCTTTGAAATATTCTGCTCCCACCATTCTGTGCTGCATGATAACAACGGCAAACTAGATTGGAAATGTATACAAAGAATAAAGAAAAAAATAATGACTGTTATTCCAGAAACAAGGAACATTTTATTTCCCCCCAAAGGAAGACTGTGACAAGAAAACAGGAGCTAGTTAAAAGGGGCTTATATTGGCCAAACTGGGACAATTGGAACTCAAAAGCAATTAAGTCTACTAATAAATTATAAACCATTAATAATAGGTATTTGTGAATCTCAGTAATAAATAATAAATGGATTAAACTGGTAATAAATGGGTAACTATCTAAATAAATAACTGCAGGAGAGGGGCAGGCTCTTGCTTGGAGTAGAATGACCAGGGTTGACAAGTCAACAAAGAGGGATGCTGGAGTTACAATATCATCATTTGTGATCATCATAAGATCAAGCGAGAATCAATAATGGATGCTAACTCTAGGGGGATATTTTGATGATAAAGATATATTTATGCTGTTAAAATTCAACTGTGAAGTATCCCAGTCTAGAATGCATGACCTGAGTCAAACCATGAGGAAAAAACATCATACAAGATCAAAAATAGGAATGGTCAATGAAAACAGGGAAGAAGAACTGTATTCTTAAAAAATGTCAGTGTTCTAAAAGACAAATTAAGGCTCTGGAAATTTACAGGTAAACAAAAGATATCTGATCCTGGATGGGACTCTGTACTGATCTCTGATTTTAGTCTGAACTGACCCTAGACAGGAGGATCCTGTTCTTCAAGAGAAAAGTGCTGTAAAGAACCTTCTTGGATTAACTGGCAAAACTGAAATTCTAAGGGCAGATTAAAATATCAATGTTAAATTTACTTCAGTCGATAACTGTGCTGTGGTTATGTGAGACTATCTTATCTTTATTCTTAGGAAGTGCCTAGTAAAGTATTAGGGCTTTAGAACCATGATGGCTCAGAAAATAAAAAACAACAACCAAACAAAGCAAAAACCACACACAAAATGAAACAATATCACATATATAATCTCTCACTCCTTCCCTTTCTTGCTTCTTTCTGTCTCTTCTTCTATCTCTATATAAACACTTTTATATTCCTCGATAGACAGATAGATCAATAGATAGAAACAAGAGACAGCAAATGGTAAGCAACTAAGGTAAAACGTTATCAATATGTGAATCAGAGTAAAGGTACAGGGTATATAAGTATCCATTGTAGTACTTTATTTTTGCAACTTTTCTGTAAGTTTAAAACTCTTTAAAAGTTAAAAGTACTAGTAAAAATAGGTTTGTTTTTTTATAATTTAAGAAAATTTCTAAAAATAAGAGCCAATGTCCTGTTCTTGCTTTACATCTTTCTGAAAAATTATCATTGTGAGGCCTCTCCATAAATTGTGCATAAATACAGTATAGATCTTAAGGGTAATCTCTCCTGCATTTATGTGAAAGGTCTTTAAATTTTTGTTAAAAAACTGATTCTGGGCCTTGGCCGGTTGGCTCAGTGGTAGAGCGTCAGCATGACGTGTGGATGTTCTGGGTTTGATTCCCAGTCAGGACACACAGGAGAAGCACCCATCTGTTTCTCCACTGCTCTCCTTCTCACTTCTCTCTTTCTCTTCTTCTCCTGCAGCCATGGCTCGATTGGAGCAAAGTTGACCCCAGGCACTGAGAATGGTTCCTTGGCCTCCACCTCAGGCACTAAGAAGAGCTAGGAATGGAGCAACGCCCCAGATGGGCAGAGCATAGCCCCCTAGTGGAGTTGCCATTTGGATCCTGGTTGGGGCACATGCAGGAGTCTGTCTCTGCCTCCCCTCCACTCACTAAAAAAAAAAAAAAAAAGATTCTGGTATAGTAGAATCAAAAAGATTAAGAATCTTGGTTGTACAGATTAATTAATTTATTATTATTATTATTTTAGAGAGACAAAGATTGACAGATAGGAGGGGAGATGAGAAGCATCAACTTAATGTTGTAGCACCTTAGTTATTTATTGATTGCTTTCTTATATGTGCTTGAACGGTGGGGGGTGTGCTCCAGATGAGCCAGTGCCCCCTTGCTTAAGCCAGTGACCTTGGGCTCAAGCCAGCAACCTTGGGTTTTAAGCCAGCAACATTTGGGCTCAAGCCAGCAACCATGGGATCATGTTTATGATCCCAGGCTCAAGCTTGTGACCCTGCATTCAAGCAGATGAGCCTGCACTCAAGCCAGTGACCTCAAGGTTTTGAACCTGGGTCCTCAGAGTCCCAGACCAACACTCTATCCACTGTGCCACCGCTTGATCAGGCTGGATGAATTAATTATATATTTCACCATTTGCATAGCTAACATGAGTTAAAAATGTAAGAACATTTACACCTCACAATTAACCCCGGTACGATGTTACTAATTACAATGATGTTTTAAAAATCATTCATGTAGAAAATATAAAACGTAAATGATGAGAATGAATATTAAGTACAAAGTCAACCCAATAAAATTGCAGTAGTAACTTGCATATTTTAAGTAGGTTTAACAGAAATATACTAAAAAGGTTTTTGGACTTTTTATTTTTATTTAATATGTAGCCACTATGATTTTTTTCTTTTCTATGCATATGCATACTTTGCTAGAGCTCCAAGAATCTGAGGAATCATCCTTGGTACATCTTGGTGTTCTCTGCCTAAACCTGTCATTAAAGGAGCTGTCCACTGTACAAATTTTTAATATAAATTCCTCTTTCATTCTATGGGGTCCACAAAGGAGAGAGGATGACTGTCTTGTTTTTACCATTGCTACCTAGCATTCCAGTTCCACAGTGTCCCTAATGGCCTAATTTAGAACTTTTGTATTGTGCAACTTTAGAGGTACATCATTCACAACACAGTCTATGTGAGTAGAATTAATGGAATTGTGAAGTCCGAAGTCCACAACTTGTGCAGCCATACCTCAAAGGTGGTGGCTTTCTGAAGAGATGATTCCATGCCTGGGCATTCAGGCCAGCTTTGTTTCCTGTAACAATATGCGTCTAACGTTTACTTTGTTCTGATTCTTCCTTTAAAGCTTGAACACTTAACTTTCCTCAAGGTGATGCCTAGATAAAAATGAATGCTGGACTATTTAGTAGCCACCCTAAAATCAGCATAGTGACTTCTCCCCCAGAGGGACTATCTTGCGTGTGTGTGTTGTGTGTGTGTGTGTGTGTGTGTGTGTGTGAGAGAGAGAGAGAGAGAGAGAAAGAGAGATAGGGATAGACAGGCAGGAAGGGAGAGAGATGAGAAACATCAATTCTTCATTGTGGCACCTTAGTTGTTCATCGATTTCTTTCTCATATGTGCTTTGACCTGGGGACTACAGCAGAGTGAGTGACCCCTTGTTCAAGACAGTGACCTTGGGTTCAAGCTAGCAACCTTGGGCTTCAAGCCAGTGACCTTTAGGCTGAAGCCAGTGACCATCAGGTCACATCTATGATCTCACGTTCAAGCCAGTGACACAACACTCAAGCTGGTGAGCCCATGCTCAAGCCAGTGACCTCGGGATTTCAAACATGGGTTCTCAAAGTCCCAGTCTGACGCCCTATCCACTGTGCCACCACCTGGTCAGGTGGGACTACCTTTTGACTTGTGTAAAATTGTGCCTAATTTATATACCTCTTAAGGTATAAAACATATTAGCAAAACATGTTCAGATATAAAAGCCACGTTATCTATTTCTTTAAAAATATTTTTGCTCCCATAAAAATGTTTGTGTGGTGGTAGCTAGTCTCCAAGATGGCCCACAGCCATCCCCAACTCTTGGTATTTATATGAAGTGCCCTCTCATACTGAATCAAGGTTGGTCTCTGTGACTAGTAGAATATGGTAGAAATAAATGATGGTGTATCACTTATAAAGGTAGGTCATAAAATACACTGTGACTTCTGCCTTGCATTCTTTTTGTGTCTATTGTTCTGAGGGGAGCCATCTGCAATGACATGAACACACCCAAGAAACCTAAGGAGAGGTTCACTTGGCAAGGAACTGAGCCCTCTTGCAAAGTACCATGCATGTGAGCCACCTTGGAAGCCCCAGCCAAACATTTGGATGACTGATGTCTTGTCCAGCATCCCGACTGCCACTTCAAAACCTGGGACAGAACCATTCAGGCAAGACTCTAATTCCTGAAATACAGAAACTGCAAGATAATGGTTATTGTTTTAAGTCACTAATTTGGTGGTGACTTGATATTCAGCACTAGATAAATAATACACATGGGTTCCCAGTGGACTAAGGTCATCAACCATGAATGCTTAGATGCCACCCTTGTCCAAATATTAACCAGTTTTTGGTGAATCAATTAGCAAATTTTATGACAAAGGATTAAAATAAAAAGTTAACCAATATTATCAAATAACAGGATAAAGTTTTCCACTAGAAAACTTTTTATTTCCCTTCTCCCATCTTTGCTTGTTCAAAATCTACCCGTTCTCTATGGTTGAAGTATTTTTATTCCCATCCTCAATTCACTAAAACTGTGAGAATGTAGTGTCTTTCTTTTTTCTTTATCTCTGTTGACCTGTGGCTCTTTGTAATTGTCACCTTGGATGAATATATAAACATTGTAATGTTGATTATTATTATTATCCTCCCAGCAGAGGCGGATTATGGTTGGTTGAGGCCCCGGGCACAGAAGAAAATATTGGGCCCCTCAAAAAAAAAAGAGAGAGACAGGGAAAATAAAAATACATGTTAACCATATTTTTAAATAAATAAAAATATTATGAAATATTAATGTTAAAATTACACATATGAAACCAAATTTGGTGTCATTAGAAAAATGTGTCAAGTTGGGGTTTTTCGGGGCCCTTCAGAAGTCGGGGCCCAGGGCATGCATCCAGTGCATCTGCTGTTAAATCCACCTCTGCCTTCCAGATAGTATGAAATAAAGTTTAACAGCACAGGCTTTGAGGTTAGACTTTCTGAGTTTGTACTCAAATTCCATATATAAAGTTGTGTGATTTCATGCATGTCACCAACCTCTCATGCACCTGTAAGATAGGCCTTACATAGTATGTGTGTCTTAGGGTTGCTATGAGAATTCAAACATGTAACCCATGTAGTTTTTGGCAAAAAAGAAAAGTCCCAACAAAGTTTTGTTATTTTAAAATTATTATTACTGGTCAGCTCCAAGTATGTCTGTCACTGTTAAGTTAAACCTTGGCTTAATTCCTGAGCTTCATGCTTATTAGAACTTCGGAAAAAGTAAGCTTTCCAAGCTTTAGTTTCCTTCTGTGTAAACTAGAAATAAAATCAACTTTCTCGCTGGGCCTTTGGAGGATAAAACATTATATAATACATGTAAAACATCTAATGCAAAGCTTAACAAACGGTAGGCGGGCAACAACTGTTCGTTGCTTCCTTCTTCCCAGTTTCTGAAAGTAGATGATGCACAGGGTGGCTGGAGGCTGGTTGTTAAACATGCCAGAGGCAGAAAGGAAACTATTTCAGGCTTTGTGTGTTGAACTGCTTTGGACATAAACCCAAACAGCTTTCTATTATTTAAATGTTGAACACGCCTCATTAAGATATTCAAGTCATTTCTCCAATCTTGTTTAATAATAGTTCAGGTAATGCTAAACCTTATTCATTTTAATTTTGTCTTTCCTCATGATTGATTTTCAATCTAGTTGCTGTAATTCGTCCCATACTTTGAAATCTAAATGTTCTAATATTTTTAATTCATGTTAATTGTACAAAAGGGTGACATAAACTTGAACATATTGTGGTGTGGCAAACTGCTGGGCCTTCTTACTTGCAAAGTAACCTTAGAGGCAGAGACCATGGGCTTGAATCTCATTTGAGCCTCAGATACAATAGAATGTAGAGTTATGTATGAGCAATAGGAGATGGGATTCTAACTTTCAGTCTGCCACCTTTTAGCTATCTAATTAGATAAACCATCTTTTTCTAGAAAAGCAGGGCACACAATGCAATCAACAGTTCAAATGCTATAGACATGTTTACCTGAAACGTATGCATTCTTATTCATCAATGTCACCCCATTAAATTTAATTTTTAAATATAAAAAAAACTTTACTGGAACTGAATAAAAAAGAAAAAGAAGGAAAAACAGGATGGTTAGGGGAAAGCTGAGTCAGACTCATGTTTGAATCCTGTCTCTACTTCTGCGTAGTTGAGTGATCCCACTGAGCTTTAATTTCCTATAAATTGGGACAATCATGTCTAACTTGTAAGTTTGTGATTTTGAATGAAATAAACATGTATAGCTTCTGGTATATGTTAGGTATTTAATAAATAATTTTCTGCTTTTCCTTTCTTTTGTGTCTCAGTTTTATCACCTATACAATGAGGCAGTTGAGTTATGGTCCTCTGATTCTCATGTTTGGTTATTATAGAAATTTTATTGATTAATGCAACATTAAAAAGATCTGGACACTTACTCTTGATATGTAATAAAGTGTTGTATCTGGTTATAATAAGAAGAAAAACATATTGTGGTTGCAGATGAAAAGAAAAGAAAATTTCCTAAATACATGTATCTAAGAAGAAGGCCAGCCCAATACATATATATGAAAGGTTGACCTTTCTTATAGCCCAAACTGTGTTAGATTACTTCCTGTATCAGTTACAATGAACTATCCCAACATAAGGAAATATTTTTTTATTTTTAAAATTAAGACATAAAATTAAAGATAAATCTGAAGAGCTTGATTTAGGTTAAAAGAACATATATGTGTGGGAGATTGTGTACTTGTGTATATAAAAAGAATATAAGGATATTGGCCAGGTTGTGAAGAGTACCCATTTTTAGAAGATGGATATTATTAAGTTTCATTGTTTCTTCATATTTTCTAACTCTTCTATAATTGTTATGTGTTACATTGATATTGAGAAGGAAAACAAGTTATGGGTATCATAAGAAGCTTTTATAAGCTCTTAGGCAGATATCTCCATCCACACTGACCCCTGCAGATCAACTTAAAGGACAGAGACCCACCATCACATAGAGATAGTTTCCGAAATAGGTAAAGGTAAAAATAACTTAAGCAGTTGAACCTAAAGGTATAATTAAACAAAGTAACTCCATTGCCACATTATATCTTATAATACTGAGACATTCTATCTTTAAATGTGTAGAAATAAATGAGCCATTATGTCCACACATCTTTTCTTGTATTGCCATAGTTGCCAATATAGGACTACAATTTAGTAGGAAGAATCAAAAAGGTTCAGGATTGTAATTCTGGCTCCATTTGTAATAGCTGTGTAAGCTTAGGAAGTTTACCTGATTATTGGAAACATAGATTAGTTCTTCTGTAAGATGTGGATAATAATAAATACTTCGCAAAATTTCCTTTTTCTTTTATTCATTTTAGAGAGCAGTGAGAGAGAGGGGTGGGGGAGGAGTCAGAAGCATCAGCTCTCATATGTGCCTTGACCAGATAAGCCAAGGGTTTTGAACCAGCGACTTCAGCATTCCAGGTCAATGCTTTATCCACTGCACTACCACAGGTCAGGCCACAAATTTTCTTTTCCAGGACTAAATGAGATAATAAGTACCAAGTCCCTGGCATATAAATGTGAATCTGCTTCTCACTTGCACTTTTTTTTTTGCAACTTTTATATATGCCCACATTATTGAAATAGTGTAGAATAAGGGGCTAATATAAAAATCAGTCTTATAGTATGATGTTTTGAGTGTGGTCTTGCTTTCCAAATAGAAAGTTTAAATTAGCCTAAACCAAGCAATTTTTTCTTTGCCTGTCATCTGTCAAGTTTAATCACCAAATAGTGCATAATCAACTAACTGGAACAGAAAAATATTACTGTGTAGGTTCAAAAGAGAAGTAAGGTCTATTTTTAACCAGCTATAGCTGAATCTCTCTCTCTCTCTCTCTCTCTCACTCTCTCTCTCTCCTTTCTTTACAACATGAAGTAGCTGAGTTGCACTAAGATGAAAACAAAAAACAAAAAACTTTTGTTCTTTAGATAATCTCATAAATGTTAACTCAGAATTTATTGTTCCTTATGAAAAAAAACAAGCCAGAATTTGACGCAATGTTGGTAACATCAAATGTTTGGTTCATGTAAATATTTCAAATGGACTGTTAATTTTAAGTACTAGTGTTAGGGAAAAAATATTGCATTTATAGTGAAAACTTTTAATTGAGAAAATAAATTTTTCTTTTAAACAATCTCCTAATTTTCTAAATAATATGAGAGGAATATTAAAGGCCCAGTGAAACTACATATTCAGAGGCAGATATAAAACATATTTGTAAAATTATTTAGGAAAGGCACAGAGAATATTTTGGGTAGTTTTCCAAGATCTCTATACCAAGCTTTGTGCCTATAGAATTTAGTCTCTATTGGCAATCTATGCTTGGGTATTCTATAGGGTATCTACATTTAATATATTCTAAATTGAATTTATTTTTTTCTCCTTCCATCCTGACTCTCTTCCAATTTCTTCTTTTAGTGAACAGTTTCATAATCCATCCAGTGGATCCAAGTAAAACATTTGGGAATTATTCAAAGTACTCCTTTTTCACCTTCTGTCTACTCCTCTTACTATGATATAACCTACAAAATATATTTCAAAGATCGCTCTCCTGACAATTCACTGTCAACTTCCTGTTCAGGCTATCTTTCCTTCTTGCTGGGATCATTGCACTAGCTTCTCATGGTTCTCTTTGCCTATAATCTTACTTTTTCCAATCTTTCTCCAGATTGTGGTCTTGATAAAACTGATCTGAAAACAGATCTCCTCTGTGTTAGTTTAGTGGATTCAGTACCAGATTTGGAATCCTTAGTTGGGCATACAAAGTCTTGCATGCTATTCTAATCTCTTTGCATGCCATTCTTTCTCCATGTCTACAATATACCTCCTATTCTGTAACATGTACAGTTCCTCTAATACATTATACTCCTAATATGTTCATGGCCTATTTTTTTATTTTTAGGTGAAAGTAGGGAACATAGTGAGGCAGACTCCCATGTGTCCTGACCACCCAGCAAACCTATCTTGGGCCAATGCTCAACTACTGAGCTATTTTTAGCGCCTGAGGCTGATGCGCTCCAACGGAGCTATCCTCAGCACCCTGGGCTGTGCTCAAACGAATGAAGCCGTTGGCTTGTGAGAGGGGAGGAAGAAGAAAAAGGGGAGGAGGGGGAGAGAAGCAGATGGTTACTTCTACTGTGTGCCCTGACCAGGGATTGGACCAACACTTCCATATGCCAGGCTATGCTCTACCCACTGAGCCACTAGCCAGGGCCTACCTATGTCTAACTTAAAGGCAGATTAACTGTCATCTCCTCTTGAACACTAACTTGGAAGCACATCTTTCTGACTCCCCAAAAGATACACACACACACACACACACACACACACACCTTTTATCTGATTTGGATGCCCTCATCTGTGCTTACAAAACTTCCACTGTGTACATTTTCCCAGCATTAATCTTTTGAAACTGAAATTATTGATTTATTTATGTGTCTCTATATTATATGGTTAACTTCTTGAAGCCAGGGGGTTTGTTTATTCTGAATTTGAATTGCCTGCACATGGGTTAGTATTTAACAAATAGTGAATTTTAATGTATATAAATCTTAGATTTTTCTTCCATTTCTTTCATTTGCCTCCCTGGGCTCTATTTTCTTCATCTATAAAAGTAAAGATTTAGACTAGTCGATGGGTCTCCAATTTTAAACCTCATACTATTTGCTCCAAACTATCTGAGAGTTGAAAAAATTAACAACTTCCTAAAGATAGGAAATACCCGGCCCTGGCCGGTTGGCTCAGCGGAAGAGTGTCGGCCTGGCATGTGGAAGTCCTGGGTTCAATTCCCAGCCAGGGCACACAGGAGAAGTGCCCATCTGTTTCTACACCCTTCCCCCTCTCTTTCCTGTCTATCTCTCTCTTCCCCTCCTGCAGCCAAGACTCCACTGTAGCAAAGTTGGCCCAAATGCTGAGGACGGCTCCATGGCCTTTGCTTAAGGCTCTAGAATGGCTCTGGCCGCAACAAAACAACGCCCCAGATGGGTAGAGCATCACCCTCTGGTGGGCATGCCGGGTGGATCCTGGTCAGGCGCATGAGGGAGTCTGTCTGTCTTCTGGCTTCTAACTTTAAAAAAATACAACAAAAAAAGATATTAAAAAAAGATTTAAAAAACCCTGATTACCACACCGGGCTCCCAAAGATTCTGATCAGTATACCTGAGCAGGGGCCACAGATTGTGCGCTTCTGACAACAGGTTTCGGATCTACTGGCCTAAGAACTGTCTTTCAGCTGTAAATATCCCTCAAATACTGTGTTTCCTGAGAATAGATTCCATAATTCTTTTATTTCTCTTAATTAGAGTTTACATTTAATATGTCATATTAGTTTCAGGTGTACAGTATAGTGGTTAGACAATTATATAGTGTAGAAAGCTTCTGATAGCTTCAGGACTCACCTGGCATCATACATAGTTACTACAATATGTACGATATTCCCTCTGTCGTACTTTACACTCCCATGATTATTTTGTAACTGCCAATTTATACTTCTTAATTTCTTCATCTTTTCACCCCAGTCCCCCCACCACCCCACTGGAAACCATCAGTCTCTCTGTATCTATAAATCTATTTCTGTTTTGTTTGTTAGTTTATTGTTAATCTGGTATTCCAGGTCTTTCTCCTGGCACCCGCTCTTTCTCAGCCTCAGGCTTCACCTTCACCTTCTTGCACTTCATGATCCACTCATGCTGAATTGCTTATACAGAGAAAGGTACATGCTCGCTTTGCTTGCAAAGAATGCCCCACTACTGTGTTAAATCCAGGATTAAGGCAAATATACCAACTCTTCTTTGTAGAATTCTCTGAATTATTTCTTTTCTCTTTTAGAACCTGTTTTTGTTTCTATTCAAGCACTTTTTGTTGTATTAAATTGTCTGAGCTTCTTGAAGACAAAAAACAGTTAGTTACTCAATGAATGTTTTTCCTTTCCTTACTGTGGTGATTTATTCGTTCCTTAAATATTTATTGAGACTCTACTAATCTAAATTTATTACTTTATGTAATTTTATTCTTATAATAATAATACTGCATTTGTTATAATTTTGCACATGGGGAAACAAAGGCTTATAGAGGTTCAGCAATTTGCATAGCCAGTCACATGGCTGTTTAATGGTCGAGTTAGAATTATCTTCCAGGTATTTCTGACATCACTTTCTTCACACTACCATGTTTTTTTTTTTTAAGGAATCAAATTTTTTTATAAAAAGAAGAGTATATGATTTAAAGTGAATTCTCCCAAATCTATTTCCTCATTCCCAGGTAAATGAGGACTCACTTAAATTACTACCAGGAAGCCACAGTCTGATAAACTACAGTGCGATAGAAATTCAGAGAAAATCAGTACAATTTACCTAATGTTTTAAGAGTTTGAAAAAATAAAAATTTCAGCAGAATTATAAAGAGTATTTTGGGGGATTTGGTAGCAATTTTATTTTAAAATCCAAGTTTTATTGCTTTTTCTTATTTCTGTGTAAGACTGTGTCACATTTTCAAAGGGTCTAGACCAGTGCTTTTCAACCTTTTCCAACTCATAGCACACATAAACTAAAATCTTACAGCACACCAAAAAAATATATTTTTGCCAGTCTGACAAAAAAAAAAAGCTGTAAATTTGATTCATTCATACCGGACAGCTATTGTGTTAGCTGTTGTCACTTTTTCATTTGACAATCTAAAAGAAAACAGGTGAGTGCCCCAACTAAACAGTTGGATATTTCATGTTTTAAAAATTCTTGTGGCACAGCAGTTGAAAATTACTGGTCTAGACATTTGAATTAGGAAAAAATTGTGGTAAAGAAGATAAGAGATAGGACAGAGATGGTGGATGCTTCTCAGGGAAGGTGAGGCCCTGCCATTATCCTCTGAGATTGAACAAAATTAAAATATACCATATTTTTCGCACCATAAGATGCATTTTTCTTCCTCAAAAGTGGAGGGGAAAATGCCCGTGTATCTTATGGAGCAAAAAATACGGTATTTTATTAAATATTTTAACACACCATTTGGTTCAGAATATTTTTTTTCTTATTTTCCTTCTTAAAACCCTAGATGTGTCTCATGGTCACGTGCATCTTATGGAGCGAAAAATATGGTAACTGACATAAGAGCTAAGATTTATTAAATGCATGTTATGTATATGATATTTTGCGTAGTGTTTTATATTTACTGGTTTTCAAACTTCAGTCATTCCTTTAGCATCTGTCATCTGCTTTATTTACTTAATGTTTTTCTTTAAATAGACTTTAGTCAACCTATTTTTCCTCCTTGCTCTAAGCAGTGGCACATAAATGTGAGGTCTAGTGATAGAGTTTATATTTCAATTAAATGTTTTTGCTTTAAATATTTTCAAAAACCCATTGAGGCAAATGCATTATTATTATAAAAGAGTTCATGTATTACCTAAAAATCCGAAATTGTACTCTGGTTTGTGAAATGCTATTTTGTTTCATTTAATCTTCAAAATAACCCTTTGGGTTAAGAATACTTGTTATTATCATTTGCATTCAAAAGAAAAAAGTGAGAAAAAGAGAGATGAAATAGCTTGCCTAATGTCACAAGCTAAAAAGGTGAAATCATAGTTTGAGCTCAGATCTGGCGTTCTTTTGAATTCCAAGCCCTAAAACACTATGGCATCCTTTAGCTAATCCTGGAAAAGATTTCATTTCTACCCACTTTATTTTATATGCCATAATTGCAACTTTGCAAAATCTGAATGTGTACAAAAGTGACTAAGAGTATAAAAACATTAAAATAATTGCATAAGGTTGATTTTCTTTTCATTTTTTTCTCAAATGATTTACTGTTACCCTGTTTGCTTTTATAATTGAAAAAAAAAGATACATAGAATTGCAAAATAATCTCTCTGTTCATTCTTAGAGTTTCAGAAGTCTAATTTAACACCAATATTCATTCAGTGGTATTGTGTGAGTGTGTGGGTTTGATTATTTACTGATATATTCTTTAAAATATTCAAGGTGGTATTGGCCGTAAGCTGATTTCGATGTGCTAGACTAACTATCCTTGTTACTGCCAACTCAGTCACAGAGGGTGGTTCTAAACATTTATTGGGGAGGGGGTGGTGGGACAGAGTTGTTTGGGTGAAGGAAGAATGAGAATTCTTTCCCAAGCACCTGCAAGTTGTTTATGTAATTTGGGTCATGCTTATATTGGCTGTGTGGAAGCTACGTCTTTAATCTACTCTCTTGCATGTCTTATGTGAGAGTAGTAGTTATTATTAATTGATTAGAATTATTTCATTATATTTTCATATGATTTTCTTCTCTGTCTCTCTCTCTCTCTCTCTCTCCCTCTTTTTCCTCATGCCCTATTTTACTTATGAGCCCTGCATCACAATATGTGGAAAAGCAGATGTTTGCTGGGGGCAGCGGCATGCAGAATGTTAGGGGCAGATAAATGTCAGTACAGAGGATACGACTTTGTGTACCATTCCAGGACACACTCCAGAAATGGAAGGTTGGATGTCATGGTCATCTGCATATGGATGGACTTGGCAGGCTGGCTATCTGTGCAATATTTTTCCTTTTGATCTGCCTTCACTCTCCTTTTCACACAAAATGTTCCCTATATTAAACATGGGTTTGGAGAGCCTGGGTGTGAGCAATTAGAAGTCTAAAATGGAGTGTGTGGGAGGTTCAGAAGGAAGGCTTGGTAGTTAAGCTTGTCATCCATGAGTGAAGCACGGCATGCTGCTTCCTGGCTAGAGTTCTAGAGAAAAACATAAAGACCAAAAAAACCAGCACTTGTTAAGGGTGATGACCTGAGTGCCATAAAAACAAAGCTGTAAACTATCAGAAAGATGTCATCTGAAGCACTTCTCAGAGATGAGGGTCTGGGAAATATACTGCTCACAAAAATTAGGGGATATTTCAAAATGAATATAAAGCAATAAAATATCCCCTAATTTTTGTGAGCACAATGATTACATGTAAACTAGTTGGTTAGGAACATCACCATGAGTAGACATAAGTAAACATAGAAGACCTGGCTGGTTTTGCTGTGCTGGTCATAACAGAACTCAGAGACTGGTGGGAGGACATTAGATTGATGAATGGAATGAGTTATACAGAAATCAATTGGCAAGCATGTTCCAAACAAGGATCCAGATACTTTGCAATCCTTGTTCCTGCCTCCACCCTTATGGAGCAAATTAGATTTGCAAGTCCAGATATAAGCTTCACTCATGATCATATTAAAGTCTCAGGGGACAGACACAGAGAAGGAAGACCACCTGGTGGTCAGTCAGCAAGACCCCTACAAAGACCATGGCCATGCTTACAGTGCACATCTTCAGTGTGGGGCTTTGGTGGGTACTGACAGCCACCTTTTCTACTGAGTGTGGTCAGAAGCAGGGGTGTGTATGGTAGCTGGTTTGAGGATTAATCATCCTAATCAGCCAAAACTTGTGAGAACTGGACTAGGCAGTAGAGCTCTAAAGAAGGAAGGGAAAAGGCACAGTTCAGAGCCAGCTTCCTAATGTGTTCAGAGCAGCTTTTGAATTGACCTCAATTAGGTTCATCAGAACAAACACTGAGTGGTCACCTCTTCCATAATTCTACCTTTAGGTAGAATAAAAACTCAGTCTTCACAGACATTGTATATAAAAAAGCCCTTCTAAAAAGGGATCCCTGGAAATATATTTTAAAAGGTTAATTCTCTTCAATAGTGAAATAATTCCCTACTGCTTTATTTTCTTGTTGCTTCTGAATTTTAAATTTCTTCTGTTTCATAGATGTTGCAGAGATGATGACTTTCTGCTATTCCCTGCATTTCTAGGTATTTGACAGTTATTTTTACCTGTATCTCCCCTTGGCCTTCAGCACAGTCTCTATTTTCAACTAAAGATGTTAGTTCTTTAAAAGTCTTTGGAAGTCCTTTCCCTGAATCCCAAGTTCTTGTATTGCAGATTTAAGCATTCTCATTCTTTAAGTTCAATAGAGACATTTGATAAATCTTAATACTTCTATTATATACCAATGCTTCTACTATATATATATGCACTAGGCACCCAGAGAAACAATATTTAAGATTACCATCATCTAGGTAGGTAACTGACACCTATGTAATAATGAAACAATAGCATTAATAACTAATCAATAAAATAAATAATGTACTAAATATTTTATAAGCACAACTCCATTAATTCTCAAAAAGTCTATGTATTCAGAGCTAGCATTATATCCATTTTGTTTAGGACCCTGAGGTTTAGAGAAGTGAAACCACTGATGTGAGCTCATGTATCTAATAAGTGGTGAAAGCAGAATAATACAATATGGCAATAGCTAGAATGAAGGCTGACCAGAATGCTTGGGGCAAAAGCTTGGAAAAGTGAGGCAAGGCTTCACAGAGGAGTGGACATTGAGGCTGGGTCTTACATTAAGCACAAGAAAAAAAATAACATGAACACACTCTGTGAGGATGATTATTGTGAATGATTTACAAAAATTAAGTGCTACCAAATGCCTTTAACAAATATCTTTGTATCTTGAGGCCCTGTAAAGAAGTCCTGGAGGTTTATAGTGTAGGTTTAGAGTACATTGGTAATTTTGGAAAAACCAGCTGTCTGAGCAGCTGGTTTCAGATGGTGGGCTAAAGGTAGAGCTGGGAGGCAATTGAGGGGTGGGGAAAAATGGTTGAGAACGGGGTTTAGATGAATTCCTTTTTATTTCTGAATACCACTTGAAGAGACTCTTGGCTGCTCACTGAGGCATTCATCAGTTGTAAAAACTGGCATTTCCCTTTGTTGAACAAGACAATGTAGGTGACAGAAAAGATGCATTATGATGAAGTCACAATGACTGTATAGTACCTTTTTCTAATGGAAGAGTTATTTAAAATGATAAAAGAAGGCAAATTGTGAGCAGGAGGCTTAAATTTGATTGTTTAGTGACTTCAGTCAATTTGCTTTTTTTAAATATATTTTCTTTTTGAAGGAAATTTAAATGTCCAAGGATATTGACAGTCTTTGAGAAAAGAAACCTAACACCATGAAAGGGCATAGATGTGTGCGGTAAGAAGAGATCTGGTTCTACTTCACCTTATCACCATAAGTTGTGTGATTTGGACATGTGGTTGAACCACTCTGAGTTTCAACATCTCTGGAAGTGTGATTTAGACATGCATGTCACCTTCAGTACCTGTGGGGTGGTTGCAGTCAGATATACTTGAATTCAAATCCTGGCTATGCTGCTATCTAACTTATAGTCTTTTCTTAAATGGAATTTTTTGGAGTGACACTGGTTCACAAAACCATATTAAGTTTCAAGCACAGAACTCAATGAATATCATCTACACACTGCATCATTTGTGCATCACCTGAAGCAAAATCTATTTCTGCCCCATTTATCCCTCCTTTTCTCACCTCCACCTATCCCCACCCTTCTTTCCCTCTGGCTATCACCACACTGTTGTCTGATATGTGTATAGTCTTTTCTAATCTGCAAAATGAGCATCATAATTCCTTTTTCTCCAAATATCTTTCAGAATTAATGGATACAATGAATATGCAAAGTGCAACACCAGATACATAATCTGATCCTTTTTTTAAAAAAAGTTTATTTGCCCCTTTTCAACGGTTTAGATTTATTTAAAAGGAAAGACCTGTATAAATAAAGACCCTCAGATAACAACGGCTGCATGATGCACTAAAACTTCCTTTGCTATAAAGTGGGAAGTCAGTTGTTCTTAGCCCCAGGTGCACATTTGAACCACTGAGGACAACTAAAAACATTCCAAAGTGTGGGTTTCTCCTCCAAAGACTGATTTAATTGATCTGCTATGGGATACTCACCTTGAATTTGTAAAAGCTCCCAAGGTCTTTCTAACATGTACTGTATTCAATCATTGCTTTTTTAATCTTTCAGATAAATTACCAGACAATCTTGTTAAAATGCAAATAATGCTTCTCTAGGTCTGGGGTGGGGCCTAGGATTCTGCATATTTAACAAGCTTCCAGATGAAGCTGAAGTTGCTACCTTGGGACCGCACTCTGAGGAGCCAGTGATTAATGATCCATAACAATGGTTCTTAACCTTCCCTGCTCATCAGAGTAACTTAGTTGCTTGTTGAAAATGTGGCATTGGGTATCTCAGTTGGTTAGTGTCATCCCAATATACCAAGGTTGCGGATTCGATCCCTAGCCAGGGCACACACAAAAATCAACAAAATGAATGCATAAAGTAATTGGAACAACAAATCAATGTTTCTCTCTTTCTCTCTCTCTCCCTCTTCCTCTCTCTTGTTTTAAAAATCAATCGGCAGCCTGACCAGGAGGCGCAGTGGATAGAGCATCAGACTGGGACATGGAAGACTCAGGTTTGAAACCCTAAGGTCTCTGACTTGAGCACGGGCTCACCAGCTTGAGCATGGGCTCATCTGGTTTGAGCAAGGCTTATCAGCTGGGACCCAAGGTCGCTGGCTCCAGCAAGGGGTTGCTCGATCTGCTGAAGGCTGGCGGTCAAGGCACATATGAGAAAGCAATCAATGAACAACTAAGATGCTGCAACGAAGAATTGATGTTTCTCATCTTTCTCCCTTCCTGTCTGTCTGTTCCTATCTGTCCCTTTCTTTGTCTCTGTCATATACACACAAAAAAAATCAATCAGTAAAGAAAATGTAAAAATTGCAGCATTCAGATCTGGGTCTAGCCCTCACAAATTCTGTTTCACTTGGTTTAGGGAGGAACCAAGAGAATCACTAGACTACGGTGCCCATTTCAACCCCAAATCCCAAGATGCCAATTTTGTGATTTTTATAATATGATTTCCCTCTTTGTTCATTTTTTCAGTAAAATAAATTATATAGTCTGAAGGTGAATATGTGATATATCATTGTCAGACCCTGAAAGATGGGTGAACTCAAGTGATGGGATGTCAACACATGGCTGATCTTTATGCCATATGTATATTCAGCCTCCAGAATTCTCCTTTTGACTTAGTGAGGGTCATCAAAGAGCTCCCTTTATGTGAGCAAGATTTGCTGTTGACAGAGCACTCACAGATTAATCAGGAGAGCATCCTTCCCCAAGGAGAGATGAACAAATGACACTAGGATATTCTCTGCTTTCTGCAGCACATGCTTTCTAGAGTAGAATCCCTGCAGATATGGGCTTGTCTTCCCTACCTCGGGATCAAACCAAGGAAACATAAAGATGGGAGAAAATAGCAAGCTGTGTTATGCAGCAAAGCAGACAACTGACTTGAAAATCCCTGGGACATCCACAAGAATTGGTCCCATGATAGATTGAATAGTTTTTCCTTCTTCTTCTCATCTTCCTGGATTCTTGCTCTTACTAGCTAGCTAAAAACATCATCTTTTTAGGGACAGGCTCTTATCACTTTAAAAGAAAAATTGGAAAACATATAAGAGGGTTGAAAACATTATAATTTTGGTATTGTTACTTTGGATAACCACATTGCATGTAATTAATATGGAAGGAGTTGGTTTCCAAAAAGTGTATTAATGTGTATATGAATTGATACAAGAATGGTAATGTGGAAAGTGAGAGAAATTCATATATTTTCTTGCTTTCCTCTTTAAAAGTATGTGTACCTGTAAGAACACTTGATCAGTCTGTAGAAATATCTGTATGAACCCTGGAGTGGACAACTCAAAAAGGTAATAATCATAAACCGGTTTGGCTGACCACGTCCTAGGTCACCCATGTTACAGAAGAAGGTACCAAAAGGGGGCTAGTTGACCTCACTTACATCCCTCAGTTCCTGGTTGGGGGGCAGGCAGCCAAGCAGAACCACCACGTGTGGGATTCAGCAGCAGCACAGGCTTTAACTGCCTCAAATGCCTTTCTCAAGAGCCAGCTGTCATGCAGCCCTCCTCCCACTGGTCTTTAGAGCCTTGCCATTGTAAGATTTGGGCTTTAGTCATTTATTCTAACGCACGTACATTTGGTTTGAAAAGAGAAGGATACAAGCCAGGAGCCTCAGGCTTTTGCCCATTTGGTTGGAGCCATTTATCAGACCGAGGGTCTTATTGTCCAAGAAAGGCTGTGGAGTCTGTGCCCAGTGGAAGGAGGCTGCTGTGGAGGGGTGGAGCAATGCAGGGACAAGCCCCACACTAGAGTGGCTGCAGAGTCCCAAAAAGGAGACTCTGGGGGAGTGACCAGTCCTAGGTGGTGGGGCTCTGGATGAGGTGTTAGAAGAAAAAGGGCTATCTTCCAAGTGAAAGGAAGAGCTATCTACATTGGGAGTACTAAGGCAAACGTTTACTGTTTTTCAGTTTTTCTGAGCTATGTTTTGGTGAGGCAAGAAAATGATCACTGTGTTTTAACATTTACTTTTTAAAATAATTTTACCCCAAATAGAAAGTTAAACTCTGATCAGGCCTCATTTGTTTGCAAGGCAGTGGCTTCCTTTTGACATCTTAGATAGAGGAGAAATAGCCTTTTGCCAGAGATGTTTATTTTATTGATTTGCTTTGTAGCATTTCCTAAGTTACACTTAAAAAATCTTACCTCATTAATGCACTTAAGACCATATAAATTAGGCATTGTTATTTGCAGAGGAGGGAACTGAAGATCAAAGAAGTGAATTTGCCCAGATCTACTATGGCAGGCCCAGGATTTGAACCTAGACCGTCAGGGTCAAGGGTGATATCCTGGACCACTGCATTATCCTGCCTCCAATACTGAGGAGAGTGTTCTTGTTCTGGGGTGGAAAGAGATACTGGACTGGATGGACTGTTTCTTAAATGTGTTCCCCTAGGCTGGAGTGCTGGCCAGGTCATTATCTTTGAAGTTCTTGATTAAAAGTCAAACTTTTCAGCCTCACACCTGGATTTCTGATTTGGGAAGTCCGAGGTTTTTAGAATTAGACCTAAATGATGTTTAGAAAACTTCACCCTTACTACATGTCCACAATTCTCTGATGGAAATATCATTCTTATTACCCTGAAATGAACATGATATCAGAAAGCAGCAGTAGCTTATACTACCACCTCCCTACATTTTTTAGTTATTCCAACTCTGGTTTCTAAACCATGGTTGCCGATGGTGATGATTCTGACCACTCCACCCCCGTCTCCATCTGCTGACAACCACCAGGCTTCCTTGAGTCCTCTGAGACTCCCACACTCTGCTGTTTTTCCTTCCGAAAAAACCCATAGCCTGGTCTTCTTAAATGCTTAGACTCTCTCTACTGCAAGCTAAGTGGACCAGTTCATTATCCACGATTTACAGCCTCTCCCTTCTCTTGTTCTGCCAACAGTGATGCAGCTCAGGTAGGAGACTCCACCGCTGAATGTTATTCTCCCGTTCACAAGAAATGGACCAGACCCAGCAATGTTCAAATGTGGGTCTGGAGATGGGACTGAGCCCTGCCTCAACCCCCTTTCCCTTCCTCTTCCATTCTCCATCTCCTTCCAGCACCTTCTTACTTGTAGACCCGGAGTAGGCTGAAGGTTCTGGCCAGTCTCTTACCCTTCTTCTACTTCGATAACATATTCATGTCTTGTTAAGTGGTTGAGAGTAGCAATGCTAATTACTACATATACCCAGAGGATAAGCAGAATTATCTAGTATATCACTTTTGTGAATTTAAGCACCGCTGACAGTGCACTAACCCAAACAGATAAACCAGATAAATTCCAACCCCTCTTGACTTTAAGAAGACTGAATTATGCCCAGAAATATTGAAACAGAAAAGAAGAAATCTTGCAAGTCCTCAAAGATGTCATGAGAAATTGGCTGGAGAGTGAGTAAAACTGATTTAGAAGAAAGACACCAGGAAAAACCAGGGCAGAATATTATCAGCGCTTTGTGTGAAGTGCTATCACCACCTAGGAGTGACATAAACTTGCATTATCAAAACAGCACTTCCCACTCTGCTCTGCCTTGTAACTTCCAAGAATTCAACTACTTTGCTGTTTAAGAGTACAGGCATTCCCCTTCTCATCAGTGCATCATTGGTACCATTTGGGATATGCCCATCATCAGGTTGCATTGACTTGAATACTCCAACTATTCCATGGAAAAGAGAAAATATGAAATATGCTTAAAAATTCTCCTGCCTCCCAGGAGATACCATAAAACACTCCAGCTTCTTTCTGTACTCCTACGTGTTAAGGAAACACTCTAAATGCACCATTGAACAGAAGAGCAGACAAACTGGAGCCTAACTGACCGTCTTGAAATATGTAATAAAAATGTACACATCAGCAACAGTTCACAACAGGCATGTTCCTGCTCCAAGGGTGCTGTTAACTCCTTGAGGCAGTGACTGCAATCTGCTAAAACAGGTAAGGCAGGGTGGAAGCTCAGAGCTTATCTCACGGGCCTCTGAGCCCACTGGATTCAGTCTGGTGGTCGGGATGCCCCAGATATCCTCAAGGGCAGAGACTACAAACTCAGCCTTTCCCAGGGGGTAAAAGCATCCCTGAGGCCTTTCAAACTATGCTTTCCTCTCTCCCTCCCACTTGATTTATTACCTTGAGCTCCTTGACTGTAGAAGAATCTCTGAGCTGACTCAACATCCAAGAGTCTGTGAGCAGACTCGACATCCAGAAAATAATCCATTTTGGAATAATCCATCTTTGATGTTTCAAAAACAGAGTTTTAAGACAAAATAGTCACTTGTATGCCTATGAAAGAGGAAAAAAATTCACAGTATTTTAGACTGTCAAATAGATTTGTAAAGCCCCAGACATGCATATATATTATATGTATATATATTTAAATTACCTCATTATTAAGTCCCATTATTTGACTGACATCAAATTCTAAAGCCACCCTTCAACATAGCTTTTCTATAGTATTTGAAAATGTCACATTTAACTGACATTCATTTAAAGTAATATATTCTACCTCCCTCCCCCCCCCAAAAAAAAACCCCCCAGATGAGCCAGGTTAATGAGAGGCAATATACCAGTCTTTTCTTATTGTATATTAACTGGAAAATACTGTATACTGTTAAATTAATATGTTATTTGTTTTTTCTAAAGGTCTGTTTGATAAATGGCATCATTACGTGTCAGCTTTTCTTAATATTGATCCTCAATTGATCCAGGGAGTTCCAATTCCCCTTGAGCAGCAAGAATCACCTGGGAATCAGAGCCTCCACTTAGAGACGCTTTCCATTCATGACACATGCTGACATGTTTTCTGTAAAATGCCTTGAATCCATTCCTTTATAGAAATTCCCTCAAGCACATTTTATTAAGTGCTAGAGAATCATACCTGCTCACCCCTGGCATAGGCTGCTTTTAAAAAAGAATTCTGGTTTGTAGAGCAGTGACAATTATTTCAGAATTACAATTATCCCCATAATATTATCACGCACTAGTCTGTCAAGAAGCTATACCTCACTAAAAAACATTCAGCCTGATGGTTCCTGCGAACATATGTAGCCTTTTTCTGACACTTGCACAAATGAACTACTCTATTTCTGCAGTATGCTTTTGGAAAGAATTAACGAGACAAAGTCATTAAAATCAAGCTCAGTAGGCTAACCCAGCCCTTTCTTTTTCTAACAGTGCCCATTTTAATTTAAGAAACCAAGTCTGGTAAGAGGAAACTTTAAAAAATACCCAAAGGTACCCCAACAGCAAATCATACTTACTGGAAATAGAAACAAAAATCAAGGTCTAACTGCCGACAATGAAAGCAAGAGCAATTTCAGCCAGAGAGTCTTTGATCTCACCAAATATTCCCAGTGGAAGTAAACAATTTTAATTTTTTGATTAGAATGGCAATGAATAACGTATACTGGACTTGTTTTATCAGATAAAATGCCTAGAGCATGTTACCTTAGCAACAGAAGGTGACGCCAGCCTCAGCCTCTTTGTATCCTCCACTGTGAACGATGAAAATGACCAGTTTCCTGTGTAAAACTTTGGCAGAAAACCATCCTCGTCAAAATCTACATTGTCACGTGGGTCCATTCTCCACCCTCTCATCTGTCCCCACCCATCTCTTATGCAGAGAAATGTCATAGTCTTTAAAAAAATAGTTTTTGGCTTAGTTATTTATTTTTATTGCCCACAAGTCCCAGTATGACTTTCAATTACAGCAGGATTACATGGCTAAATAGTTAATATGATAAGAAAGTTGTCCAGAGATTATTGGGGGCACCAGTTCTTACCCTGGTACTCTCTAGGGTGGTAGGGAAAGGTCATTTTAGCTAACACATGTTAAACATTCTACTGGTATAATTATTACAAAGATCAGCCATTGGCATCTAGGCTGAAAATAACTATTTCCTTCTGTGAATCACTGCAAGACACTTAAAAAGCTGTTTGAAATTTCCCAACTTTTAAAAGATGCATTATAGCATAAATCTTTTTTGAGATTCCTGTCCCTCACCGCCCCCCCCCACCAAAAGAAAGGTAGCTAAAAAAGATGTATGAAAATAAGAGTCTTAAAGTTAGCAGATACTCACCAGCACTTGTTGGCCACTTTCAACAGAACACTGAGCCTAACGTGAAACTGTGCACGAGGCTGAGACCGCAAGCCCAAATGAACAACTTCTAATTTTACCTTCAATCTCAATTCAAGAGCACAGAGCAGAGGAAGGTGATGGATTTGCCCATTTTATATTGTGATGAAATGCAATGCCTGAAAGAAATCTGAGTGGAGCTGCTCTTTAGAACACATTAGACTGCTAATTTAAGAAAATTGAAAGGTTTTGTTTTACTGTCTTTTATGTGTTCTCTCTGCTACCCCCTCAATTTAATTTGCATTTAAAATTATGCTCATGTCTCCCTGGTTCTCCAAGGTGGGGAGTACCTTCTAATCACGCTAGCTGCTTGGGTAGGGTGTAGTGCACTGCCACTTTTATTCTGAGCTGCAAAGCAAGGTGGGTAATTATAATTGTGAGCTGTTTTCTGGAGTGAAATACTGAGTGCGCATTTGATTTCACCCTCCCTCCCTTTTCCTTGGCCTTTCTTCCTCTTCCTGCCTCTGATTGCTTGGTCAAATCTCCAGCCCAGATCATGCCAATCTGTCTAAATGCATTCCTCTCTGTCTGAATGTAACAGAATGATCCCAACAGAAAAAAAAATAAAAAAGAAAAAGAAGAAAAAATAATCCTTTGGTTAGATATCTTAGCTTATTCTGGCTGGATATCCTTCCTACCACACTTCAGTAAGGACATTTAGGTACAGTACTTGAGACCTGCTCATGAAATGCATAATGGTAGCCAAATACAAGCCCTGTAGTGAGTTTTCTACAACCTCCTTGTACCCTTTGTTGACCAAGCAGAATTGGTAATAAGTACTAGGTGGTGTGGAATGTGTTGGGTTGTTAAGAAAAGAAAAGCTACATTTGAGAAGTGTTGGAAGACCACCAGACTCCTCCGTTCCATGTACACAGCTCTGCTGATTGTTCTTAAAACGAACATGAAAATCTCCTGCTATTTTTCTTGTGGCTTTTCCTACTGAGTCAGAACAAGTCAGACATCAAGTTAATGTTGCAGAGAGTCAAACCTAATGAAACAGGAAGTTAAAACTACCAGTTATGTGCCTTTGTAGGGAAAGTCAAAAGTCAATGTTGAACTTAGAATACAGGCATATCTGGGAGTTTGATTCAAGACCAGCACAATCAAGTGAGTCATAATCTTTTTACTGGCAGAGGATCTTGTCTTTAATTTTTCAAAAACAAACAAACAAAGAAATGAAACTCAACACCTGTGAAGTGCAATAAAGGAAAGTGCAGTAAAATTAGGTATGCCTGAGCTCAAAGCTTTGCCCAGACTCAAGGACTTAACTTTTCTAAGGTTACATTTTTATTCAGCCCCCAATGGAGACATGCTGAACACTTGACATTTACAAGAGAAAGCTGTCTTCTGGTTCCTTTAGCTTACAGTAAGGTGTGGGCGACAGGTTCTGAACTCTGCATTGTAATTCTTTAGAAACTGTAATGACTCATAGGAGAGAGAGGGAGGAAGGGAGGAAGAGAGAGAGAAAATACATAATCTACTGACAAACGTTAATCATTTAGGTGAGCACAGATGAATGTGTTATTGAAGGAGATACTATATTGGAAATTTGAAAAATAGAGTTGATTCCAGGGGTTGGGGGATGGTTTTAAAAGTCAGTCATTTCTGGAGAGTTGACCAAGAAAGGAAAATGTCTTACATATTAATGTGAAAAGGCCATGATTTAGGAAAATTCAGACAGAAAAATTTTTACTTAGAAAAAAAAATGAAAAAGCCAATAACTGTATGATTTCATACATAGGTGGGACACAAAATTGAGACTCGTGGACATAGACAAGAGTGCAGTGGTTACAAGGGGGAAGGGAAGATGGTGAGGGAGAGGGGTGGTGGAAGGGAGGGGCTTAAAGAGAAACAAAATCTGGGGTGACAGAAGATGATTTGACTTTGGGTGATGGGTATACAGCATAATCGATGTCTAAATGATGTGGAGTTGTTATCTCTAAATTTACGTACTCTGGTTGACCAATGTCACCCAGTTAAATTTAATTGTCTAAATAAAAGAAATTAATTAATAATAAAAAAATATTTGGAAAGGAGATGACTTGTTATTCACTTGCAATAGGGATTTCATTTTACAAAATAATTAAAATAAATTCACCAGTTTTTGAAATATATCTTCAAAAATCTATTTTATCTTCTGGGGAGCAAAACTGTAGGTTACATGTAGGAATATCTGTCTGATGAATATTTTTTAAGGTGGGGAAGCATTGTAATGTTCAAAATCCAGTGTCAAAATCTGATCAGCTCAGTTGTTTTATAACTTTAATCTATTCATAAGCAACATTTATAATGGCCCATTGTTCTGAGGTATAATAAACCACATAGAGAAGGCAAGGTTAGAGCAAGTATTCCGACAAATTCTCACACAGTTGAACAGTTCAGCCTAAAACATCCTAAAGACGTCAGCTCTAAAAGTTAACTCAGTGTTAACATCTCAGTGAGCTAGAAATAATAATTATATATATATATATTTAAAGACCAAAGTAGAATTCTATCTTTTAATCTAAGGCTTTACAATATGAAAGGTTAGAACTATAAAGCTGGAATAAATAATCTAAATAATCTAGGATTATTAAAAATACATGACATGGCCCTGGCTGGTTGGCTCTGTGGCAGAGTGACAGCCTGGTGTGTGGATGTCCCAGATTTGATTCCCGTTCAGGACACACTAGAGAAGCAACCATCTACTTCTCCACCCCTCTCCCTACCCTTCTCTCTCACCCTTTCTTTCCCCCTCTCGCAGCCATGGCTCGATTGGTTTGAGTACATCAACACTGGACACTGAGGATGGCTCCACAGAGCCTCCATCTCAGGTGCTAAAAATAGCTCAGTTGTGAGCATGGCCTCAGACAAGGGTTGCCAGGTATATCACAGTTGGGGTGCAACTCCCCTCCTCTCACTTAGAAAAGAAGGGAAAAAATACATGACATTGGTGTATACTTTTCTGTTCATTGTGGTGGTAAGAGGGAATTTTTGTGAGAGTTCTATATATAAAAGGGAAGCAGTATTTGTTTAATTCAAAATAGAGGCATATTTCAAAATGGAATCTGGAGTCTAGTAAAAATATTAGCCAATGTTAATTAATTATTTAATTAATTTTTACAGGGAGAGAGAGAGAGTCAGAGAGAGGAGTAGGTAGGGACAGTCAGATAGGAATGGAGAGAGGAAGCATCAATATTAGTTTCTCGTTGCCGTTGCGACACCATAGTTGTTCATTGATTGCTTTCTCACATGTGCCTTGACCGTGGGCCTTCAGCAGACCGAGCAACCCCTTGCTGGAACCAATGACCTTGGGTCCAAGCTGGCGAGCTTTTGCTCAAGCCAGATGGGCCGCGCTCAAGCTGGCGAGCTCGGGGTCTCAAACCTGGGTCTTCCGCATCCCAGTCTGACGCTCTATCCACTGCACCACCGCCTGGTCAGGTGCCAATGTTAATTTATTATAATAAATATAAACTATAACAAATAAGTTTATTAATAATAATAATATTTATTCCATTGGATGACACAAGACCCAAACATTCTGGAAAAGGTTACATTATTTGTAAGCAAACAACTTGCTCTTTGCTCTTTTTATATCATTGGATTGATTTTTATCTGAGTCAGTCTGAGTTTTTCTATTTGGTAAGAGATAATGAGGTTTGTGTTATTAACAGTATTATACTTATTTTTCCTTGTTTAATTGCCTTAATGACCTTGTTTAATTCCAGAGCTCTATAAAAGACGTTTTGTATTTGTGCTGGACTGAATAAAGTTCTGCCCACTACCTGCATGAAATCTTTAGGAAGTTTCTCTTTCTCCATCCAAACCAACTAATTTAACTTGAAAATATTAGAAGCTCTCTTAAAGTGAGGAAATATTTTATATCCCTTGGAGGAGTAGCTAGTTTAAAGATGTTTGATTAAGAGCTAGCTTGCTAAACACATATAACAACAATTTGTTTGTTTATTTTGCACATAGTTGACCTCAGATTTTATGTTTCAATAGCAGTTGTTTCTCTGTGCTTGGCAAGTCACACTCCTATCTCTCAATCCATCACTTAGAAAGAAATCTCTTCTCTGCTCATTAAAGCTTGCCATTAAATGGTAGGGGCGCTGCCAACATTTTATCTGGAGCTTTAATCATATTGAAATCTCCCCAGGAGAGGAAATAGTGAAAGCCATCATCAGTTACCTTTACTTGAGTAAAGTAATTTCTATTCTTGAGTAAATGAATTTCTATTCTTTTTTTTATGGTATTCGGGAAGCAAAAGTAGGCTGGGAGGGTTGGGAAGATGGACTGAGAAAATATTAGTATCAAAGAGCTGAAGAGCCAATTTTATTCTGTATAAATGTGTAGTCATGTTTTGAGGGCTTTCTTATGTATATGATGCCAGGGACTGCTCTGGCAGAGAAGGACATTCAATCTATAAAAATCTTAATTTGGACAGGTCTGAGCTGCCCTAAAGGACCAGAGGCAGACTCTTAAATCTTCTTCAAGAACATGATTTCAAAGGCGTTGCCCCTTTACCCATCCTTGGTTAGCAGGAAGATTCTTCAAAACACAATCAGGCAACCCTCTGTTCTTAGAACTGCACCAGAGACAGTCACACTAGAGGAGAAGTGGCCTTGGCCAGTATGACAGAGGACAGAGCCAAGAGGAGTGAAGTCTTTGGCTCTACTTGCTTGCTGCCCATTTCTGAAAACAACCTTTCCCTTATTTGTAGAAGGGCTGGTTCACAGAGTGAAGAACAAGAGCTCAAAATGTCATTTTCCCCTTCTGACAACAGTAGTCAAGTAAGTTGATCTTGCTTACAAGATAGAAATTTCTTTGCTTGGCAGAAAGACTACTCATAAATTATATCTGTATCTCAGCGTTTATCTAATTGGTCTGAAAATAGGGAAATGAAGAAATGTTGAGTAGGAAATGAGGAATTCTCAACTCTTTATTTACTATAACTCTCAAATCTCTAAATAGAAAGACATGAAAATAGCCACTTAATAATAGATATGTGCAGACAGTAGTAGCTTTTTCAAACAAGAATTTGATAATATGTAATAATAATATTTGATTTATTCCCTCTTGCAAGAAAAAAATCATATTGCCCTCAATTCTTTATGTGCTTATGGGCAATTCAATTTCAACAATCCGGGAGGGGGGGAAATTAATCACAAGTTAAGTTGCATTTTCCTATTCTTTTTAAAAACCCAAATAGCAACTTAAAAATATCCAAAGACATGTTGAAAGAATGAATAATGATCTCTGAGGACTATAAGTCTTACAGACTCTACACAAAAGATATGGCCCTTGAAATTTAAAGCTTATTAAAAAAATAAGATGGGATATAGTGCTGAGAACCCATAAGGAATGACTATAAATTGTATCAAAATGATATGTTATTTTTAGGTCACTGAAATGTCATTTATTATCCCATACTGCTGAGCAAAGTAAGAATTGCCTATAGATAGATTAGGTAGATAGATAGATGGTAGGTAGATATATGTAGAAGTAGAGATTATAAAGAGACAGAGACAGAAATGAGATATATAGAGATAAGAAAACAATCAAAATAAACTTAAAGGTAGTGGTAATCTTGAACTAGCTTTTTTTTTATATGTGTTCCCAAGTGCCAAGGTAAAAACAAAAACAGTAGAAGTCAAAGGAACTTTTGTAATTGTTTCATTCTTTTTAGGTTTTGAATACACTGATAAATTCTATAGTAAGGTCTGTGTGTGCTTAAATATTAATACTAAATGTTTTCCTTATGTATATGTACAAAGGTGTTTGATGCATATCTTTACATAACAAATATTATTATTAATGACACAGTCCTTGTTTGATTTCAAAGTTAAATATCTTGAGGATCTACCACCTGAAAGCACTGAGGAGCATCATTTTATAGAAACCTGGTTCCAAAGCAGCATTCTTTGCTTCTAGTGAATTGAAGATAACAGAAAACCCCCTCATGATGTGCGTAAAGGGCAGTGATAGAAGGTAGTGCTTGTTTCTGAAACAAAGAAAATCTCATTGGTAGTTTCTGAAATTTAATTTCTCACAGCATTATTAGTATATGAAAACATTTTTGAAATATGTAGCTGCACAGCACTCATTGCCATAATATAAACATCAAAGAGATGTTATTCAATTATTCAGGACACAAGACAATGCCATAAAATAATTAAAAATATTGGCTTGGTAATACTGGCTCTGCTGCTTACTAGCTGAGCAAGCTAACCTCAGTTTTCATCTCTATGAAATAGGAATAAAAATAAGAATCAAGTGAAACTCTATGTAGACAACACAGAACCTGACATACAAGAAGGATTTAGGTTAGGCATTATATATCCATATATTTGAACAGCTTACAAATGCAAGGAGTTACGGGAATAAAACAGCCTATCACATGTACCCAACTATATCTGTTTCATATATATCAGTTGAAATATTACCTCCTAGAAAACAAACACAAAAGAAATATTATTTCCTTGTCCTGTGATATTGTGTTTTGTCTGCGTTCTAAGTTGTGTTATAGTTAATTATATATACATGAGGACTAAATGAGTAAATATGTGTACTGCATCTAGAATGGTGCCTGGCCCATAGTAAGTGCCCCCAGAATGTTAGTTACTGTAACTATTCCCCCACCCCCCAGAAAGCTGGTGGGCTTCAGTGAGCTCTTCATGTTCTTTTTCTGGAGAGTCATGCAGAGTAGGGGGGCATCAAAGATCCATGCCAAGATGTCCTCAGCCAAAGGGCATCTGTTATTCTTTTCATCATACTACTTTTCTGAGAGTTGTTTGCAACAAGGAGTTATAAAGTATAGTGAGTCTTTGGCCCCTGCTTTTCATAAGCTCGTCTTCTCTTTCTTTAGCCAAATTAAATGATATAACATATGCAGTTGCTTGGCTGAGTGTAGGCACTTTATCTATTGCGTAATGAATGGCTCAATAGCAGAGGTTTCTATTCTTCCAGGGTTAGGTCCACAGATGTTGCTGAATCTAAATGTTTAGTCACTAACCATTTATTAATAATTATTTAATTGGCAGATAACTGTTTATCATTTACTATGTATCAGGCATTGACTGAATTACTAGTAACACATAATAAACAAGATTGATTCATTTTCTGAAGGAAATCAATAAGTTAGCTGAACTTAGATGCTTCCAACTTTTTTCTATTAAGTATACATTGAAAATGATCCTATTTGTAAATGAGCAAATATGTCTAGAGACAGGCAGCTTTAGAGTTTGGCTGAGGAGGCAACATCTGGCATGCCAGTTGGGAAACTTTATGTAAGGTGTTCAACTTTTAATGTATTTAATTTCTCCATAGCTTTTCAAATTAGATGGAAAACAAAAACACAAAACAACAACAACCTCACAGTGTCCTGTTGGCAGTGGGGGAAGGAAGGATAATATTTTGTTATGTATACCTGGTCTGGTGCTTAATGCTGAGTTTGCAGGTTGGCACTTGATGTCAGGACTTTGAATCAGCAATAAAAAGACTTAGAGCTGACTGGTGAGGGAAACATGTACAGAGGGGTTGCCAACTATGGTTCAAACAAATAATCTTTAAAAATTATTTAAAGAGCTATTGGTTTTAAGCCAGTTGTTTGGTTTTTAAATAGTCTCCCACAGCAATGTGATGATGATTGCCTTGAGTGAGTTACCACCAGTTACAGGTTTTTCTGTGAAGTTCACTAATCCCTACTGGGGAGGAAAAGAGGAGAACTACATTGCGTTTCACTAGCTTGGAAGTTCTGGGGCCCAGAGCATTTGGGAGAAGTCCATGTTGTTTAGCTGTTAGGTCCTTGGGAATGACTTTTATTTTTTTGGTTAGTATATCCTCCTTTGGCAGGGTAAACATTTGTGCTGCATTATTTTAAAAAGCCCCTGATTTCAAAAGCTGCTGATGGTAAACAGCCAGAATCCACTGTCACATTTTTAACATAGCTCCAGAGGAGCTCGGATTTAAACTCAAAAGTCTTCTCATTCCTATGGCAACCAATTAATGCTACATGCTGTGTATATTAACCCGTCCCCACCTCCTGCTGCCTCCCTCTCTACAAATTCAACCTGAATGTCATAAAACTCTACACCTTGCAAAAAGCTCTTTTCCAGACAGAGTTGGTTTTCAACATGTAAGTGATCAAACCCTGGAATGTGAAAGGAAGGGGTCCTCCCATAGGGAACTTTGCAGACCAAGAGGGAAGCTGTACCCCCAAAGGGAGACACTGTCTGCTTCCCTGATTTGACAGGTTTGAGAGCTTGTTTTAAAGCCAGACACGAATCTGTGAAGAGATTACCTTGAGTTACAACCCTTTTTGGGACCAGCTACCATGAAGATAACATATGTGGTGAGACTGAGCCAAAAAGCACCCACTGGGCTGCAGCACAGCTCTGGGAACATTTATAACACATCCTCATGAAGCTGGAGTAATTAGTTATGGGTCTGGAGAAAGACCACCCTCTGTGTTGACTGTCTCATAGGCACTGGGGGTGGGCTGTCCCTGTGACTGCCTGATCTTCAAGGAGGATTCCCATGATTATGTTTTCCTGGAGGGCAAGTGAGAACCTGAAGCCTGAGATTCAAAGGGCCAAAGGTCAAGCAAAGACAGCATGAATTCTGTTTTTTTAATATTGCTAAGAAAAGAAAAATCATGTTCAGGGTCACAATGGGCTGGAATGTTTTGCATAAAAGCCTGCTTAGATTCCAAGATATTGATGAACTGTGGACTAATCATTCACTTCTGTTCCTTTGGGAAGGTTCAGAAGAACATTCTGGATCAGAATGAAGCATGCTACCTCTGTTGATTTCTTTCCAGAGCTAACCTTTGTCCTTCTCTCCCCCATGATTCCTCAAATAGAATATATATGTTTAGGGGGTGTTAAATTAAGACTCTGTCCTTAATCATTGTATTCCTGGTAAGTAGAAAGATTTGGAGCTGAAAAACCTTGGTGTTGAGTTGATCTCACATCTGTTGCTCTGTGATGTTAGGCACAGTGCATAAGATGGAGATGTTAAACTATCAAGTCTCTAAGTCTAAGGTATCTTAATGCTTAAAAAGTCTATAATTACTGGAACTTAAGTCAATAGAATTGGGACCTGACTAAAGCTTTGACTTTTTCTTTCTTTTTGTAAAGTCAGACCAGCATATTTAAAAGTGGATCTCACTGTGAGACCCATGCTATCAAGCCTTGCTGCTCACTGTGCCCATGGAGCAGCAGCAGCATTACCTGGGTGCTTGAGACTGATATAATCTTGGGTCCCACTTCAGATCTACTGTTTCAGAATCTGCATGTCTGCAACCTGCTCTGGAAATACATACACACATTCAAATTTGAGAACCACTGACATTGAGTACTTAAAGAGGCTGGTAACCCATTTTAAGTGCCATGATCTACCTTCCTCTCAACTCACCCCCTTACCCCAGCTAATTGTTGATTACTATTCTCATTTAACAGATGAAAAGTATAAAGAGATTATGTAACTTGCCTGTAGTCCCACAATAAATAGCTTATGGACTGGTAAAACCAAAGTAGATTTAAGTTAGACTTCCCATATGGCCAGTCAGCTAAGAGGAGAAAGAGTGTCTACTAAGTCTTCAGATTCCCCACCTTAAACCTCCCTTGTTTATTAACAGATAGAGTCTCCTGGCAAAGAAGCCCATTGTAGGAACCTTTCTACCTCCCAACTTGACATAGCATTTTTCGGTTTAAAAATCATCATTTGATTCTCATTATAACATCACATGGAAATCACGGTGGGATTATGACTTCATTTTACAGAAGGGATAAGATTCAAAGCCTAGAAAACTGAATTTACTTCTCTTCGTCCTCCCAAACTGAAATTCTGTACACACCAAACAATAACTCCCCATGTTCCCCTCTCCTTAATTCCTGGCAATCACCATTGTACTTTCTGTCTCTATAAATTTGACTAAGTAGGTGCCTCATGTAAGCGGAATCAGAGCATTTGTCTCTGTGATTGGTTTATTATCATAATGTCATCAAGGTTTACCCAGGTTATAGTATGTGTTAGAATTTCCTTCATTTTTAAGACAAATATTCCACTGAATGGATATACCACATTTTTATTATCTATTCATTTGTTGAGGGATACATGGGTGGCTTCTATTTTGGGGGTATTGTAAATAATGCTGCTAAGAACATAGGTGTACAAATATCTCTACGAGATCCTGCTTTTAAATTCCAAAGCAACTGCACCATTTTATAATCCCATCAACAGTGAAAAAAGTAGTTATTTTTTTAAATTTAAGAAATACTTAATACCATAATTGATTGTAATGGCAATTTTTCTGTGTTATTTCTTTTAATTAATGTTCTGGCAGATGAAAAGTCTGACTTCTGGAGACTGACTGCAGCCCAACAATATTGTCATTGGCCTGAAAGGATTTACAGCATATTTTTTATCACTTTTAAGTATAGACAACGTATTGAGACTAGCATAACCTCAGTGGTGGGATTCCAATAATTTAACAACAGGTTCTCTATCTTAAATCCAAATATAAAAAAACAATATAGTGAAAGGTAGTTTATTATTTCATGCATTTAATACTTAAATGAGAACAATAAAAGAGGTACACAAAACTAGATTATGTTGTAAAAAGAAAGTTCAATTTTATTATTATTTTTTTATGACCGAGACAGAGAGACAGAGAGAGGGACAGACAGGACAGACAGACAGGATGAGAGAGAGATGAGAAGCATCAGTTCTTTGTGGTCGTTCCTTAGCCTCCTTAGTTTTTCATTGATTGCTTTCTCATATGTGCCTTGATTGGGGGTGGGGGTTACAGCAGGGCAAGTGACCCCTTGTTCAAGCCAGCAACCTTGGACTTCAATCCAGTGACCTTTGGGCTCAAGCCAGAGACCATGGGGTCATGCTTATGATCTCACACTTAAGCCAGTGACCCCGCACTCAAGCTGTTGAGCCCATCCTTAAGCCAGATGAACCCATGCTCAAGCCGGAGACCTCAGGCTTTTGAACTTGGGTCCCCTGCATCCCCGTCCAATGCTCTATCCACAGAGCTACCGCATGGTCAGGCATAAGAGTTTTAAAATATTAATGAAGAAATATTAAATAATACCTGACAGAAAACAATAAAACCATTATTTATTTCTTGCCCTGGCCAGTTGGCTCAGTGGTAGAGGGTTTTCCGGCATGTGGAAGTACTGGGTTTGATTCACGGTTAGGGCATACTGGGGAAGCGACCATCTGCTTCTCCACCCCTCCTCCCATCTCTCTTTCTCATTCTCTCTTCCCCTCTTGCAGCCATGGCTTAAATGGTTTGAGCAAAGTTGGCCCCAGGTGCTGAGGATGGGTCCATGGTCTTGGCCTCAGGCACTAAACGGAGCTGTGGCCCTGCTAGGCAGAGCATTGCTGGGTGTATTCCACTCAGGGTGCATGCAGGAGTCTATCATTGCCTTCTGCCTCTCACATGATAATAATAAAAAAGATATTTCCAATGACAGTTTTCACCCCCTGGTTGCTTGACACTTTTTCTCTTTGCATTATATATTTATTTACAGAATTAACAAACACAAGGGAATTAAAATGTAGTATTTCATCAAAGGTATAATGAGTTTTATGAAATGAATAAATAAATATTACAAGCATAGTTCCGTCAATTTTTTTTCACCTATAGACAGAATGAACATTATTACTACAGGTGCTTAGAATACACTGTTGTGCAGATGAATGTTAAAAAAGAGTAAGGAATGTAAATTTGTGATTTCCACATTGGATGGCTGCCCAGGCGCCCACCTTAGAGAAAACTCAGATTACAAGTGCCATTTTAACAACCAGTTTACTTAACAAAAGATTAGGTATTGGTTCTGCCATACTGGTGCGAACCAGCTGAATCTCACCACTGTGTAACCTTCAACATTAGACAAGCAAGTCTTGCTGTAATTAATTTTCATAGTGCCCACTCATTTCAAATACTAATGCTGGATGAAAATTGGTCTTAAAAGTGGTAAATATAGCAAGTCATGTAAGTCTTTTAGATACTAGGCAAAATCTTAGTGGTTTCAAAGCCAAAATGTTATTGAAGTAGAATAGAAATATACATCAAAAAGTAAAAATGATCCTTTGGAATGGTTATGTGGTTATCTTGTTTTATAGAATAAGCTATTATTGAAATAGATTGTTAAATCGTATAATTTTTCATACCATCACCTGGGCAATGCAATGAACATAAATATGGTGCTTTCCTACTTAATTTTGACTCTGGTATTTTTTAGATTACTGGCAGATCTGATTTTCTCTGATGTTGTTTTCAGAAGGAAGCATTGTCCCCAAAAGCTCACTTAAACATGGAGAACATTTTATGTCTCCCAGAATTCAATATTTTCCATTTTAGTTTATCTGCTCTTAAGAAATGTTGATAAAATTCTATCTCTAATAAAATAGACACACAAACATGTACACACTGAGTGAAAAACTGTTCCTAGGAACAAACATTCTCCCATTCAAAAAAATCTATAAAGTTTTAATTCTTCTTTTATCAGAATGTAATGAGGCACAGAGGTCTTGTTTGGTCACTATTAAAGCTGAACTGTTTATGACAGAAAAACTGGGCAAATCTCCATAGCATTAAGCCAGAAATCAACAAATTGATAGTTCCTATCATTTCATAAACACTGTAATACATGAAAGTCATAAAATGACTGCTGACTTTCCTTTTGAAAAGTCCAATTCTGTTAAATGGGTTATCAATGTGAAGTAATTGATTGAGTACTCATTCATTAAATAGTAAGCAATTATTAGGATAAAAAATATAAAATTGCTATCATTGAACTTTTGGCCTGCAAGACCATTAGAAACTGGTGAAGTGTTAAACATTCAAAAGTAATTAGAGGCCCTGGCAGGCTGGCTCAGTGGATAGAATGCCAGCCTGACATATGGATGTCTCAGGTTTGATTCCCAGTCAGGGCACGCATGAGAAGTGGCCATCTGCTTCTCCCCCTGCCGCCTCCCTTCCCTCTTCCCCTTCTGAAGTCAGTGCCACAATTAGTTAGAGCATCATCCCATCACTGACAATAGCTTGGTCTAAGCACGTCAGCCTTAGGTGCTAAAAATAGCTCAGCTGATTCAAGCAATGGCCCTAGATGGGGTTTGCCAGATGGATCCCGGTCAGGGCAGATGCGGCAATCTGTGTATCTCCCCTCTTCTCACTTAAAAAAAAAGTAATTAGAAATAAAAGCAATTAAAGAATTTACAACCTACTGAAGTAAACAGACTCGAAATGATGATAAACATGAGTGGTCTATAATAGAGACATGTACATGATATTTTGGGCACAGAGAGAATGGAGGAATTAACTTGCCTCAGTGGGAATTTTACTGATTGCCATTCACCAGATGAGATAAAATATTTTGATAGAATAACCCACATATTCTTTTCTAGGCTCACCAACTAATTTTGAAGCTAACAAAATCAACAACCTTATGCAGAATGATGGAAGAGAACTGTCTGGGACTGTTTCCATCTTTTTGTGCTCAAGAACTCTAAGCTAATCTATTTTTCTGTTCTTTTGAAAAATCCATCAGATATTCCTTTGGCTATCATCATTGAATGGCTTGTATAGAATCAACCAGTGATGTTTTCCCATGGCAATCAGCTTTAAAAATGGTCACCTTCAGATCCAAGGTGCTGAGTCCTCTTCTAATTACTTGGGATTATTATAAATCTCCCCAAATTATATTTCTTGGGAGATGGCTAGAGTCTTTTTTGATGACGCTGTTTTTAGCCAGATACATGATTTTACATTTTCTGGCGTTGATATGTATTCTAATCCTTGTAAAGAACTTTTTCTTGTTAAAAAATTACATAAAGAAAAATAAGCTGAAGAGAATACTTTCAAACATTTAAAAGTTTTGAACACCTACTCACCTTAAAAAAAAAGAAAGCAATAGCACACCAACCCGCTAATGTCACTTTTCACTGATGTTGACGCATTTAGATTGTCAATTCTATTTCTGTTCACTTAACCATAGACTACAATTTATAGAACTTAGCTTGGAAATTTGGCTTTGTTCAAACTGCAATGGCTGGGAAGCCATGTAAAGCATGATAAATAAAAATACTGTCACCTTTTTAGAATGGATCTTGAATTCCTTTTAGGATGATGAGCAAGCAGGACACTTTTACCTGGGGCTAACTGTGGTGTGAAGGAAAGAGAGAAAAGCAACCACATTACTTAATAAAAGCCACCATTTATGCATTTGAATTCATCCTAATGCATCAGTATAATGCCAGTGGTTGAGGCCAGGAAGGTTCCCATTAAATTTGGCCAGACGGTAGAGAAACTGTGGAGCCAGAAAGCATTGGGCCATTTTGTTTATTAAAGTCTCACGATGGCAGACAAACAAACAGGCAGGTAACACCTCTTCTCAAGCAAAGCAAGCAGCAAAATGGCCCCTCACAGTGGCGGGCAGGCAATCTGCTATTCCCAATCCCCTTGAGTGTAAGCACCTATAGCCTTACATAGGCCATATCCACATGGCAGAACCACACACTCACGTACCAGTCAGGCAAATGTCTTGCAGCCAGTAAGCCCGTGAGCAAGCCTAACACAGCTGCCCCACATTCCACACATTTAGTGTTGCTCACCTCACAGTAGGTACATTACATACATACCAAAAGTGACAATTACAGAGGTGCCCTTCACAATGTCTCCCTGAGTACTCTGCCCAGGGAATTAACTGGAGGCACACATCTAGCCGCTCACCTTATAGTGCCAACAAGGCCACCCATAGTAGGTGGGGACCTATATAGTACAGGGCCATGTCCATTGAAGAAACCTTGGTGTGTCTCTGCAACTGGGTGAGAAGCTGTCCATACAAATCACTAAGGTAAAGGTCCATTACAGGCAACTAGCCATACAGCTCTTTATTAATGGACCTCAGCACCTTTCCATAGTGCACTGTCCATTGCCACAAGCTCTATCCAAACTCCTCAGAGGTCCAAGCTCACAGGGCCTGGCGGGGTCAAACAAATTAAAGGACTGTGTTTCCTTGACAATTCTCTTAGCTGAACCTGAACGACAGCCATTTTCCTGGCAGATGCCAGGGCTACCTGCTTCCCCTACTTTCTCAGTGGTTGGAATGTCTGTTCTGACTCAGGCTGCCGCCAAAGCTCCAACAAGACTTTATTAGGCTTGCCATATAATTTCTCCCTATCTGCCCTGGTCGTAATCAAATCTACCCACATCTGTGTTTGGGTAACTTCCACAGGCCTGTTTCCTTTTATAGTCGGGGGGGGGGCAACATGGGTAGCAGCTCTCACAACCTTATGGTCCATCTCTGTTCCGAAGAGCATGATGCCATCCACCCCTATGTCCCACAATTGCAGCAAACAGGCTGACAGGGCTCAATGGCTTTCTGCCTGAATTTCACGCCCAACTCCAACAGCCCTGCCTGGGTATAGGGTCGGACCACACAGTGCTCCACTACCTGGGGAAGAGGCTGTGGCCGCCCCTGAGGAACTCTTTGCGGCTGGGCTTTTACTCTCTGGGTGACCACTGGCCAGGCTCTGAGTCTGCAGACAGCAGTGTCAGCCCGAGCCTCCCCCTCAGAAAAGGAGGAGTCAGAAATGCCTGCTTCCGCTGATTCAGAGTCACTCCACTGGCATGAATGCAGGTCTGTCTCCTGTGGCTGCCAGCTCTCAGCCTGAAGCTGAATCTTGAGCTCCTGAACCTACAGTTGTTTCTCCAACAGTTGTCGCTGCCAACATTCAGCTTCCAGGGTAAACTGCAACTTGCGAACCCTCAATTCCTTCTCTAGAGACCACTCCAGTTCGAGGCACCCCTGGTGTCCAGCCTGCATCTCACAATGCAGCTCTCGGACCCAGTCGGTCCCTGTCTCCAGCGCTCACCCCAGTTCACACCATTGTTGGTGCTTGATCTGCAGCTCATCATGTAGCTTTAGACCTCGGGCAGCCTCACACACAGAACTCTTGGTTTCTTCTCACAGGATTGTAAAAAACACCCAGCCCATAGTCCCCAACAATTCCTCTATTCCACCCCTCAAGTGTGTCTGCAGCTCCATACTATCTGCTCCGAATCCTGCCCACTATGCCAGATGTAATACCAGTGGTTGAGGCCAGGCAGGTTCCCACTGAATTTGGGAGTGTGGTAGAGAAACTGTGGAGCCAGAAGGCATTGGGCCATTACTGTTTAATAAAGTCTCACAACGTCTTTAATAAAGATGAGCAAACAGGAAGGAAAAACCTGTTCTCAGGCAAAGCAAACAACAAAAAATGTCCCCTCACAGTGGCGGGCAGGCCATCCACAATCCCCCTGAGTGCAAGCACCCATAGCCTTATATAGGCTGCCACACGCTCACGCACTAATCAGGCAAAAGGCTTGCAGCTGGTAAACCAGTGAGCAAGTCTAACACAGCTTCCCTACAATCAATATTTGTTTTTTCTATTTGCTAAATCTTCATGTCTTAACTCTGCCACTCTCTAGGGCAGCTGAGCAATCAATTTGAGCTTTAACAAATAAACAGAAGAATGAAGGGAACAGAAGAATAAAGGGAACAAACCCCGAAATCTTTCGGGGTCAAAGAAGGCAACATCAGTGATCATTTAGTGCTACCTATTCATTTTGCAATTTCTTTAGTTGATTCAAAAGAATTTGGGCTTAAATAACAACAGCAAAGAAACAAGTTTTCTTTCCTAGGTCAGAGGCGGTGGGGTGGCTCTAACTTGGTTAAAGGAAAGCATTGCAAAACTAACTGCAATTTAGAGTTTAAAGTTCTTTAAAAGAGACATAGGAGAGGGAAATTGATCAACTTGTCTTGGGCTTTAGTGTTTAAGAGCAGGTGTTGGTGGACAGTAGTTAACTATTAGGCTCTAGTAAAGGGGAAGAAAAGGTCAAGAAGAGGGGGTGGTTTGGAGACAGGCATGGAATAAGAAGGGATAAAAAGAAGGAGCTCAACACCCCCACCCCAGAGGATGGGTTCAGATATTGGGAGAAGAGGACAGAGGTAAGCAGGAATCACACTCTGAAGAATGGTCTATTCTGGTTTTCTTTTCTAGACTCCAGACAGGAAAATCTTGTTAAGAGGTAATTGACAAAGTCCAGGCAAAATCAACAAGGACTTGACTTAAGACAACATATATATTTTCTTATAATTACAGAATGTGTGGAATTCAGTTAGAGTCACTTTGAATTTCAAGTGTCTCAGAAACATTGATTGTAGGCATTTAAAAGGGAATAAAATATATGAGTCTAAAGGGAGCGTCATACCTACAGATACGGAGACTTAATCAGCATGTTTGGAAGTTGAAGCGGTGAAAACAAGTGCGATCACTTACTTGGAAGACAAAGTGACCCACAGAGTAGCATTAGTATCACTAGCAGCTTCTCAGAAATTTAGAAGCTCAGGCCCACCCAGACCAGCTGAATTAGAACCTGCATTATTTCTTAGATTGGCAAGTGATGTCTATGCACATCAAAGTTTTAAAACCTACTTTATATGTTAGGCTCCACCAGGGTCATCCTTAGAAGATAAGTGGGCAGATCTGGATAAACCCAACTTCAGTACCCCCGAATTGCTAAAAGAGGATAGGCATATCTCATTTAATTGTGCTATTTTATTAAGATTTCCAGATGTAATGCTGGTGGCCATGGTCAGGCAGGATCATATTGGATTCAGGCAGATGGTAGAGGAACTGTGGAGCGAGAAAGCTTTGGGCCGTTCCAGTTTACAAAGTTTCACAATGGCACATGAGCAGATAGGCAGGGGGAAACCGCTTCTCACTGCAACAGGAGAACAAACAGCAAAATAGCCCCGTACAGTGGCAGCAGACACTTTGCCATCCACCCTGAGGGTAAGCACCTGTAGCCTTACAAGACTATACACACGTGGCTCTGCCAAGTGCTCACACTAATTATGCAAAGTGCAAGCAAGCAAGCCTAACACAGCTGTTTTCCCAACACTGGATGTTGTGTTTTACAAATTGAAGGAAATACCCTACACCAGCAAGAAGAACACAACTCATGTTATTGTGATACTCACTTTATTACAGTGGTCTGTAACTGAACCGCAATATCTCCAATGTATACCTGTAATTTAAACCCTGGCTGTGCAAAGGTGTGGGGGTAATTTCTGAAAGGTATCATTGATAACATAAAAGATGGCATGTTTAGGAAACTTGTTTTGTTTTGTTTAGGAAGCTTTTAAGTTCTAATTAAGCTCTTAACTTGCAAGAGTTTCAATTAATTTAGAAAATTTGTACAACAATTTTTTAAAGTTAGCAGAGTCAGGATAAAAAGTTGTCCTATGATAAAGGAGTCTGTGAGAGAGGGAGGGAGCAAGAAGTCAGAAGAAGGGAGAGAGATGTTTTTCTTAGTTGCATGCCTCAATTTGCATGCCTCAATTTGCTAACCCTTGAAATGGTGGCATTTTGTAAGACTGAAAGACTGTGTAGGTACAAGTAGAATGTCAGGGATGAGTCAAAGATTAATACCTAAATTATAGAGTATGATGGAAATTCTATGTCTCTGCCTTTGAAATCAACTTAGGGAGAAGGAAGTATTAGCTGATACTAAAGTACCACTTATATAGGGTTATCATTTAATCAGATAAATTATGCCCAATTCCAAGAATGGAGGAAGATTTAGCTATACCTTTTTAAATAGTTCTGCAAATTTCTCAAGCACATAACTTATTTATTGGCAGGCTAGCTCCAACTGTGTAAAATGAGATCTCAAAAAGTTTGGGAGTTCTTAACTATATGAGAATGTGGTGTGCCCTGATCCTACAGTAATAAGATATTTCCAAATGCACAAATCATATTATAATTTAAGTGTTGTGGTAATCTCAAAAGTGATCTACCGGCAGAATTATTTTTTTATGAAATGTTTATAAAATGTGTTTTGGTATTCAATGGCTGCTTGTTAAATTCTCCAAACCATCCTACATTCCTATGGATAGTATGAAAGAATTGCAACATGTTCTTTCTGTCTTTGAGAAGATCAAACATTTGTTCAATAATAACAGTTATGCATCTAAGGAAAATATTTTATTTCCAAGATACAATAAAATTGTACTTAAAATTGAGAAAATCTATAAAGCCTTAACATCATAAGGTTTTAAAAATTGAATAGCAACAATACACCAAATGATAAATGAACGAAAAATAGCTATAGATGGTTTTATATCTAGTGCAACATTTTAAAGAAATTATTATGTCAGCTTACGGACACAGAAACTGGCCTGAGAAGATGTGATGTTCCATAATTCTCTTTAACTGAGAACATAGGCATAATAACTTGATCATTCTGATTCTTGAAATAGGATAGATAAAAGTACTGTTTTTCTTACCTGATAAGAAATTAAGTTAATTTGTTAAAAAGAGATGTAAAGGAAGCTCATGCTGCAATATTCTCTCACACACATACACTCGCCCGGTCTGTGTTCCTGGTATTCTGCGACGGCTACCTTTATAAGTAAATAGGCTATTGCAGATTGAAGGGAGTTGAATGTATGACAGACATTTAGTGCGCACCTTCTATTTGCTCCACGTACAAATAAATCCATTTTATTTTATTCTCAGACCTTTTTAGTGGTATTACATAACTTTAACAGATGGAAAATAAAAATAACACACACAGAGATAAAGTTACTTACCCACAATCACATAAAGGTTATTTCAAACCCAGTTTTTTAACCTAAATTCCCTGCAGGACTTGACATTTGCTCCCTGGGTTGTAGAACATCACTACATGGTTGAAAATGCTATACCGTGAATGTATTTTCAAGGGAACTTAAATATGGTTGAGGGTTCTCAGTTTAGCAACTTTCTGTGGGCCTTCCATCTCAAGTTTTAGGAAGAATGTCCCGATTCAAATGCTGGCTCAGCCATTTACTAGCTCTGTGACCTCGGGTAAGTCACCTAATATTTTTTAGAAGACCTCTTTTTCTCTTATATGAAAACAGTAAAATTGTTTTTACCTCACATGGATGTTGTGATAATTAAATGGGTAATAGGCATGAAGTTCTTAGAACTGCACCTGGCCTGTGGAAAACACTCAATAATCTTAGTTGTAATCTTCTCATGCCTCTGAAATTTTCATCTCCAAACCACCTAGCTCTTCTAAGCTGCAGACTCACATGTCTTCCTGATGCTGGTGGTGAAGATGTTCTCTGGAGCACTAACAGACCTCTCATACTCAGCATGACCCAAACAGAACTCACCCTTGGAGTAAAATAGTACTGTACAAAGAATTTGACACAGTGGTGAATAATCACTGAATAAGTTTTCGCTGTTATTATTATATATCCCCAAACTATTCTTTCTCTTGTATTTTTTTTATTTTTATAAACAGCATATTGTCATCTAGGGCTTCTCATCCAAAAAGACAAGAATCATTCTAAAACCCTGTATTTTCTCCATCCAGCAAGATCCAGCTGATCACTACGTGCAGTCAATTTTTCCATCTTGTAAATATCTTTTATACCTTTTGCTCCTATTGCCTCTTCCTTTCTTATTTTTTTGCTTCAATTATTTGAACAGGTTTCTAATGGTCTCTGGAATCCAAGGCATGCCCCCTCAAACCATTTCTTTTAATGGTGCTAAAATGAATCCTTAAAAATTCAAACTGAGCTTGTCATCACTTGCCTGAAATCTTTCACTAACACTTACCCAGCCTCTGGAATGTGCCTCTCCTTTCTTGCCACAGCAAACAAAATCACCTCCTGCTCAAGCTTCACCCCTGGGGTGGACCAGATGTTGTAACCACATGGTCTTGTGAAATATTCTGTACATTCTTATTCCTAAGGTTCATTGTAAATGTCGATTTTCACATCTGGAATGGGCATTCCTCATATCTGAAATAAGTATTTTCATATAAAAGGTTCAGAAACATAATGATTATTTAAATACACTTTAAAAATTTTAAGTATATTAAATAAAATTCATTACAATGACTCTTTTTGGGGCTAGAGGTTTGCCAATAAGTGAATGTACAGAATTCTCATAAAAGAAGCTTTACAAAGTTGTTAGAGAGAGTAGAAATCGTACTGCTAACAGCTTTCTGAATACATACTAGTATAATCCTTTGGATGCTGATAGAACTATCATCAGACAAAGTCTCTTTCTCAAGGAATTATAAACCTAACACAAAAGCAAACTTCAAACATTACTGGTGCCACTACCATGGGGAGGGTGACAGAGTCCTATATTATTGAAATGTATCAGTGTCTCCTTATTGCAGAGGTGTTATGCAGGAGACCTGGTATCATTTTTTATACTGCTGACTGGCATTGACTTAAACTACATGAGACTCTATGCACCACCATCCCCTGGTACTTGGAGAGGGGCCACTTGGATTTGATCCTGAAAGAAACTATTAAGCAGTCAACACATCAACAGAAAAGAAAAAAATGTTTAAAAATCCAGAGAGGAATGATTATACCAACAGTTCTAAGGAAGATAAGGCAAAGTTCTAAGCATTCTAGAAAGTGGTTGAGATAACTATTTTGCATGCTGAGATTTGATAGCATGTCACCTTTGCTGGGTCAACCTGTCTTTTTTACCCAGCTTATAAGTGTAAATTTTGGTCATTTAAAATGTGTTTTCTCTAAGAATCTTTAAAATGGAAAGATATTGGCTCTGCCAACAGCAATAAACTTTGATGATTCCTTCTTTCTTCAGGAGGAAGATCAGACCACTAAGTATGATATATAGGGCCCCTAGATTTTTCCTTTCAGCAGTTGCCTTATGTCATTGCATCTCCACAAGCATCGCCCCTTCAGTCAGACCAAAATTGATATAGGCCTTTAGCTTTCTCATGCCTCTTTGCTCCTGTGCATGCTCTTCCTACTGCCCAGTGTACTCTCCTCTCCCTATATGTCTCTCATTCCTCAGTACTTGTTGCAATTCGTAAAGATTGAGCATAACAGCCTACTTATGTTTCCCTCTCTGATACTCCAGTCATACCACATTCATGTTTCTGTTGTATGCATTCACTGTATTTATTGGTAATGAAGATGATGATGATCACAAGTATTTCATTCCAGTCTAACAACTATTTAATTCTTTTTTATTTTATCCCCAGTTTCCAACATAGGGCCTTGAACATAATGTCTATAGAATGGATGAATAAAGTATCACAACATATATTTGCTAGATTTTTGCCTTTTCTATGGCTTATATTAAGAACTGTCAATGAACTGTATGATTGGATCTTAGCTGTCATCCAATTATAATGGTCATAGTTACAAATGTGCCTTACAGCACATCTAACACATTATTTTGTATCTGTTGTGTGCAGTTTATGCTTTATTTCAGTGCTTGAGTAAACCTCATATTATCCTCCCTCTTACGAGCTCATTCCTGGTGGAGAAAATGAACTATATATGAGATCCAAATGTAACTTGTGCTTTGACATCTGAGTTGGTTTAATATCGATTCATTCCTCATTCATTATTCATTTATACATATTTACTGGGCACTTACTATGTGACAGAAACAACTTTAAGTCAGTTGTTCTCCTATTTTATGTTGCATTGCACTTTATTATGTGATATTACATTATGGTTAGGAGTGAAGCGTTTGCCTTTGCTCATTTGGTAACAGTTGTTGAAGCTGACATTTAATATACATTAGGTCAGTAACTGAACTGATGAATACATAATCCACTGGCTAAATAGGTGTATCAGAAATGCATTTAGTTTAAATACCAGATTATGCCCTGGCTGGTTATCTGAGTCAGTTAAGAATGTCACCCTGAAACGACAAGGCTGTGGGTTCGATCCCTGGTCAGAGCACACATGGGAAGCAACCAGTGAATGCATAACTGAGTGGAAAACAAATGAATGCTGTCCTTCTCCCTTTCCTCTCTCTCCCTTCCTCTCTCTGCCTCTAAAAAGAAAAAACAGACTTAATTATCAAACATAATAAGTGGCTTAGTGTATTTTTCAGGTCTAATATTCATCATTCAGGTTTTCTTTGGGATTGTAAGATGCTGTGATTAGGTCAGAAGTTTTCAAATATACATTTACGGTACTACAACTTTGATTTCAAATATAGTTGAAAATATAGAACAATATATTGAAAAAGGAAAAATTATCCTTAATTGTATTGTTCAAAAACATGTTTGGATGTCAATGATGAATGATGTATCATTGCAGATATACAGTTTTGCAAAACCAGGATGCACCACTTACACAGAATTCAGTATGAACTATATCCCCTGCAGCTGTCTGATTTGGCAGCCCTCATTACCTATCTTTTAAATATCTGTGTATATTTTTTATTAACATAGCATCCTGCTTTTCTAATTTATATTATTAATGCAAGGTATGGCAAAAGTAGATTTATAGTTGTGAGTATGCAGAAACAGTTTATTGTGTGTTATTATTTATTAATTACTGTATTGTTTTCCTTAGGAACAACTGTAAATTTACCTTTGCCCCACCTTGTATTTTCCATAGTATTGAACTGATTTTAGTAGTTACCTCCTTTTACTCATCACTGTTGCACACACAAAGTTTAGACTCATGTCGCATTTGCAGAGCCCCTGGAGAGAGGAGTTTATACTCTCTGTTAGTTTTGTGCTCCCATCAGGAAACTGACATAGAAAGTATTTCATATAATGTCAAGGTCCTATGAAAACTGTTCTGGTTCCCACAAACCGTATCTTGTTCATTTGTGGCAGGATATTTCTGGGGGGAGGGGAGTTTGTAAAGATACATAGAACAAACTCTTACAGAATTAATTGTCAACAATAATCATTATTGTTATATTTTGGTTAATTTTATTCTTTTGAAAAAGAGTATAGCTAAAAGCCATAGATACTTTTGACCTAGGCCTAGGATACTAAGAATGATACTTTATCATAAGAAAATAATTCAGCAATAGCAAAAATATATGCTAATGATCTTTTCTATATCACTTATAATATAAGGCTATAAATCATTTTTCTATTTATATCTTTATTTTATCCTACAGAACAAAATAAATTCCATATGGCCTTTAAAAATTAGGGTAAAAATGAAAGCACGAGCAAGAGAAAACTTTATGTGAATAATTAAAAAGTATTTTTAGGTGGAGAAAACTTTTGATTTATTACCAAAATTCTAACAAATAGCAATACTTAAATATTTGGCTATATAAAAATAAAAATTTCTATAAATAGGAGACATCATAAATAGAGGGAAACAAAAAAAGAATGCACATCCTTACTATATAAGACCAGTTATAACTGAATAGATTGAAAAAGTCACAAAACCAACAGGAGAAGTGATTCATAGACATGCGGAAATATTTAAACTTAGGATCCCGAAGTGAATATGTAACAAGTGGAATGCTCTACTCTATGTAGTTCTCCCTCTCCTTTCAGTGACAGTCTTAACAGTCATGCTTAAGTCCGTTTGTCTTCAGTTTATATCCAGTGGAAATTTATGTGTCCCTGTCCTCCAAGGGGCAAATTTTCCTGTGCTTTTATATCTCCTTCTCTGTATCTCTGTGAGCATTGTGCACCCCAGTGCAGAGATGCCCCTCTTGCTCTGCAGCCTGGTGCAGCACTGTCTCTGGGAGCCTGAAGTCTGAAGGTGTGGGGCCAGCTCTCCTGTTTCTAACAATAGATGTCAGTTGTCAAACTTTTTGAGTAATCTCATCAGAGAATTGGAAATAAGAGAAACTACCACTTAAACCAGGATTCCCAGAGTCCTCTGACCTTATATAACTTATATAATCAGAAAAAATGTTGGAAAATGTCAATGTATAAGCTGTTATAACTACATAGAAAATATCTTGGTATGAAGAAAAATATATTCAAAAGGAAAAAGCTATGCTACAAATATAGAGTTTTAAAAATAGATTGCTGTAATACAATACATTTTTCAACCTGATTGTTTTTAACTTTTGATAGAAAGTAAGAAGCTTATTCACAGAGATAGCATCCCATAATAAATGAGAACTTCCAAGAAGAGATTAAGTTGTAGCCTGCTTCCTTCTTTACCTCACTAAGCACCCTTCCCTGCTCACCTCCCCATTCAAAGTCCAAACAATCTTGAAGCCAAAAATATAAAAAGTAAAATAAACATTTTTCTTGGATGCAAGGTAATGAGAGAGTCAACCATGCTGATACAATTAAATTTTCTTTTTAAACATTGTTTAAGTCATAAAATTAAATTTATTAAAAAACACATTAAAAGGTATTGCAACACCAGGAGGAAACTGATAAACTATTGGTGAGGGATTTATCTCATTTTACTTTGTATTTCACTTTCTGTGTCCCATAAATAGTAGGAAATATTTTAGGTAACTTGTGAATAGATGACTTTATGTTTGATATTTTAAAATACGGTGCGTGACTTCTTTTTAGTTCCAGGAGGACCTTGGTCTCACTGCTCGACACTCTCTGACTGCTCCGCATGGCTGAATGGGGACACATTCAATTTTTCTTCACATATTTATTTCTCTCAAAAGCATTACTTCATAGGCTTCATGGCATTTCTTTGAACAATAGGACAATTACTGTGTTCATAAAAGAGAAAGCCATTGTTTTTTCCCACTGGAAAGACCCACATAATAAGCAATTTGGAGGTCATTACTCCAGCTTCTCATCTGGGAAGGACTGGTCTGAGCCTTCTTCTCTTTTAGATTCCAGTGTGAATCTATACCTTAGTTTCAGTAAAAATTTTTGAGAGAAACAGGACCTAGTAAAAAACAGTCAATAAATTTTCTAATTTCAAAAATTTTACAAATAGGTTTTTACTTCATTTAATAGGTAAATCCTTATTTATTTTAAAAACAATTCTGGTGACTTTCTATTCTCCCATGTGTAAAGAACGCTACATTTAAACTTGGTATGTGAGTAGTCCTACCATTATATGGGTAAAAACATCTCTGGAGGACAATTACTTATTTATTTTTAAGTCTTTAGAGTGCATTTTGCAATTGATCAAGTCATTGCTCTAACAAGCTAAAGAGAGGTATTTTTGAGCCATAAGAAGAAAGAAAAATCTACTTTTCAATGAAAGTGCATTGCATCTATCCTGGCTATGGGTCACTTCAGGGCATTTTAATAGGAATCTATTAAACTAATGCTATTTTCTACTTACAGAGAGGAGTTTTAACTTGAATATTTCACTGTTTGTAGCAGCATTTCATCTTTCCACAAATAAGTTTTAAATTTGAACAATGACTACACAAAGAGTTATATGAGCAATTTGCTGGTGAAACACATACTGTGTCTTATTAAAAAAATAGTCCAAAGGCTATTCCATGAAAATAGCTTAAGGAAAAATCACAAGGAGGACCAAGACTAGGAAGCCTATCCTGGGCATTAATGGAAGATAACTAACTACCTTATTGTCTTATTGCTCTCTCTATAATAACATGAGAGTGAGACCCTCCCACATTACTTCTTGTGGCCCTCTCCTCTCCTAATCTGTCCCCCCTCCCACACACATAGCAGTGGACTTGTGCTGTGCATTTACATGGTCAACCTGAGGCCTTCCTTTGTATACCCAAAAATGCATTAGTGCCCTCTGCTAAGTAATGTTGCACCTGCTCCAGGTTCATGCTTTTTCTTTCCTTCATCAATTTTTAAACTCAGAAGAGATTAAGACAAAATTGTTTTTCTTACTAATAAGATTATAAAAAGCAATCCTTTCCTCCCTCCACTTAAATGACACAGGACATAAATATCAGAACTCACCTTCCCACTTTCCTGCCTTTCATAAAGAATTAAGCATCCTTCCTCTCATCTAAGGCTCCTCCCTCTGTACATGCACTATATCCTTTTCCTTTTCCTCTCCTCACTAACCTCAGTTCAACCATCAGTCATTCCTCCTCTTTCCTCTAACTTCTATTTTGATGTAATTTCAAACCTACAGAAATGTTGCAGGAATAATACAAGAAAATCCACATACTTTGTATCCAGATTCACCAACTGTTTACATTTTGCCCCATGTGTTCCTCTCCCTCTCCCCTACCCCTCTTTCCATCTCCATAGGGAATTATTTCCAAACAGACAGGAAGGACAGCACACTTCTTACCTCCTAACTACTTCAGGGAGTATGTCCTAAGAAAAAGGACAGTCTCTGACATAACCATAGTGCAATGATCAAAATCATAACATTTAATATTGATAACAAAGTCACTATTTAATCCATGGTTGGTCTATATTCAATGACATCATTTTCCTAATAACAAATATCCTTCATAGTTATTTTCTTTTCTTGTTTTGGGATCCAATTCCAGATGACTTTTGCATTTAGTTGTCATGTCTCTTTAGTCTCATTAACCTGGAATAGTTCCTCACCCATTTTAAAATCTTTTTTTGACCTCTGCAATTTTATAAAATAAATATTAATTCATTTAAAAAATGTTCTTTAGGAGTGACATCAGAGAAATGGCACCATTAGGAGAGCTCCTGATACCTCTCCCTAAAATTTCAACAAATTCAACAACTAGAGACAATCCCAGGAGCATCTAAAATACACATACATCAAACAAAGGCAGTGGCAGCGGCATCTTCACAGCTGGGTCCCCAGACTGTTGGGTCAGGAAGGAGAGAATGGGGGATAGGCTCTGGGAAAATGGACTCTCCCATTATCAGAGCCTGCAAATGCTAACAAGCCCTGCGTTCCAACGGGACTGAGGCCTAGTTTATGTCATCGCCGTAATGACACAACAGCAAATCTCTACCTAAGTGTGCCACAGCAACAGAACCTGGGGTACCGTGCCACTGGCCAAAAAAGAAAGTGAAAGAAGAAAAAGGAAGAAGATAACCTCTCAAAACCAGAAAAAAACCCACAGTCTTTATAACTTTTTCCATTCTTTTTATTTTTGTATCTTTATTTTATCCATCTTGGTCCTTTTATTCTCTTCCTATTTTCTTCTTTTCTTTTCATTTTGAACTTCATTACCTATAGGTATTACATTTTCCATTCTTTTTTTATTTTCGCTTTATGAGGGTTATATTCCAAAACTTTAACTCTCTCCTTTTTTTTCTTTTTAATTTCTTTTCTTTTCTCTTTTATTTCTCCCTCTCTTTTGTTTTCTTCTTTTCTATTTCACTTTTTTTTCACATTTGATCCTCACTCACAACCAATTATTTTATTTTGAATTCAAATCTTTTCTTTGTGACATTTTGTGTGCTTTTTACTTCACTGTTTATCTCATTAGCATTCCCCTCAACTCCAGCTCTCCATTCTATGTGTTTTTGTTCCACTTAATACAATAGAAATTGCATCTTTCACTGTATTTTTCTTTTTCTTTTTTCTTCTTCTTTTCTCTTCCACTATATCTCTCATTTGACTGTCATTTACAAACAAATCATTTTATCCTTAATCTAATTCTTTCCTTGTAGCATTTTGTGGGTTCTTAACTCATTTTTTGCATCTTTGTCACTTCTCCCCAACTCAGACCCTCCATTCTATATAATTTTTGTTCCATTTAGCACAATATAATTTTCAGTTTTTACTGTATTTTCTCAAAAAAATTATTTTTAATTTTTTTACTTTTCTATCTTTATTTTTATATTTTTATCAACTCTTATTAGTGTTATTAACAATACCACTCTCAAATGCCATTAAGAAAAAAGAAAATGAATGTCATGAATACAAAAGACAGAGATGTAGCTCAGATAGATAAGAAAAAATCTATAGAAAAAATTTCAATAGCTTAGAGACCTTGGAGTTAAATAAAAGAGAATTTAAAATTGAAACCCTAAAAATACTTGGGGATATACAAGAAAGCACAGAAAGGCAATTTAGGGAGCTCAAAAAAGCAATTCAATGAATAGAAAGAATACATCACCAAGAAAATTGAAACTATGAAAATGAATCAAACAGAGATGAAAAACTCAATTCATGAACTGAAAAATGAGATAACAAGCTTAGCTAATAGAAAAGGCCAGATACAGGAGAGAATTAATGACATAGAAGACAGGCAACTAGAGGCACTACAGAGAGAAGGGGAGAGAGACTCATGAATTAAAAAATTGAGAATGCCCTACAGGAATTGTGTGACTCCATCAGAAAGAGCAACATAAGAATAATGGGTATATTAGAAAAAGAAGAGAGAGAAAATGGAATGGAGAACATATTCAAACAAATAATAGACAAGAACTTCCCAAGCTTGTGTATATTAGAAAAAGAAGAGAGAGAAAATGGAATGGAGAACATATTCAAACAAATAATAGACAAGAACTTCCCAAGCTTGTGGAAAGAATTAAAGCCTCGAATTCAAGAAGCAAACAGAACAACTGAGTTATCTTAACCCTAACAAACCTACTCCAAGCACATCATAATGAAATTGGCAAATAACAATGACAAAGAAAAGATTCTCAAGGCAGCCAGGGAAAAGAAAAATACAACATATAAAGGAAAGCTTATTAGATTATCATCAGATTTCTCAGCAGAAACGCTATAAGCCAGAAGAGAGTGGACCCCAATACTCAAAGTTCTGAAAAAGAGGAACTTCCAGCCAAGAATATGATACCCAACAAAGCTATCCTTCAAATACGAAGGAGAAATAAAAACACTCACAGATACAGATAAGATGAGGGAATTTATCACCAGAAAACCCCCACTGCAGGAAATACTAAAGGGGGTTATTCAACCAGATACAAAGAACAAAACAAACAAAACCACAAGTAAAAACTCCATCAAGAACACAATAAAATTAAATTTAATCTGTGACAACAAAAACAAAAAAGGGGAGAGGACAAAGATTAACAGTAGCAAAGGAGGATGGAGTACAGAAGCACTCATGTGATAATGTACTACAATGAACATGATAGGTACCCTTTCCATTACTTCATGGTAACCACCCTTGAAAAAACCACCACAGGAGCACATGTCTTGAAAAAAGAAGCAATAGAGGAAAGAAATATGACTTACAACCAAACAAAAAAAAAAGATAGAAAAATAAAAGAGAAGAACCAAACAAGATACAAAACTATCAGAAAGCAATATATAAAATGGCAATAGGAAACCCTCAAGTGTTAATAATTACACTAAATGTAAATGGATTGAACTCACCAATAAAAAGACACACAGTAGCAGAATTGATTAAAAAAGAATCCAACTGTATGCTACCTATAAGAAACACATCTAGCCTGAACAGGTGGTGGCGCAGTGGAGAAAGCATCAGACTGGGATGCAAAGGACCCAGGTTCGAGACCTCAAGGTTGCCAGCTTGAGCGCTGGCCCATCTGGCTTGAGCAAAAGCTCTCCAGCTTGGACCCAAGGTCACTGGCTCAAACAAGGGGTTACTGGGTCTGCTGAAGGCCCGCAGTCAAGACACATATGAGAAAGCAATCAATGAACAACTAAGATGTTGCAACAAAAAACTGATGATTTATGCTTCTCATCTCTCTCTGTTCCTGTCTGTCTGTCCCTATCTATCCCTCTCTCTGACTCTCTCTCTGTCACTGTAAAAAAAAAAAGGTAAAATAAAAAGAAACATATCTAAACTACATGGATAAAAACAAATTCAAAGTGAAAGGCTGGAAAACAATACTCTAAGCAAATAACATCCAAAAAAAAGCAGGTGTAGCAATACTTATATCTAAGAATGATGACAACAAGACAGCAAAGGTAAACAGAGACAAAAACAGTTATTTTATAATGATAAAGAGGACATTGAATCAAGAACACATAACAATTCTTAATATATATGCAACAAACCAAGAAGCACCAAAATATATGACAGCTACTGACTGACCTAAAAACAAAACCTGACAAAAATACAATCATACTTGGAGACCTCAATACACTGCTGACTGCTCTAGATCATTCATCCATACAGAAAATCAATAAAGAAATATTGGCCTTAAACGAAACACTAGAGCAATTGGATATGATAGACATCTACAGGAAATTTTATCCCAAAGTGCCAGAGTATACATTTAGTCCAGTGTATATGAAACATTCTCAAGAATTGATTATCTATTGGGCCACAAAAATAACATCAACAAATTGAGAAAGATTGATATCATATCAAGCATATTTTCCAATCATAAAGCCTTGAAACTAGAATTCAACTGCAAAAAAGAGGAAAACAAACCCACAAAATTGTGGAAACTAAGCAACATACTTTTAAAAAATGAGTGTGTCAAAGTAGAAATAAAAGCAGAGATCAAAAGTTACATACAGACAAACGAAAATAACAATACAACATATCAGAATCTCTGGGATGCGGCAAAAGCAGCAATAAGAGGGAAGTTCATATCACTACAGGCCTATATGAGAGAGCCCAAGTAAACCACTTAACTTCACATCTTAAGGAACTAGAAAAAGAAGAACAAAGGAAACCCCAAACCAGCTGAAGAAAGGAAATAATAAAAATCAGAGCAGAAATAAACAAAATAGAGAACAGAAAAACAATAGAAAAAATTAATAAAGCAAAGAGCTGGTTCTTTGAAATGATCAACAAAATTGACAAACCCTTGGCAAGACTAACTAAGAAAAAAAGAGAAAGGACTCAAATAAACAAAATTCAAAATGAAAGGGGAGAAATCACCACAGATATCATAGATATGTAAAGAATTATTGTAGAATACTATGAAAAACTATATGCCACCAAATTTAACAATCTAGAAGAAATGGATAAATTTCTAGAACAACACAATCTTCCTAGACTGAATCATGATGAAGCAGAAAGCCTAAACAGACCCATAAGCAGGGAGGAAATAGAAACAACTATCAAAAACCTCCCCCAAAATAAAAGTCCAGGGCCAGACGGCTGTACTTGTAAATTCTACCAAACTTTCAAAGAAGACCTGGTTCCTAGTCTACTCAAAGTCTTCCAAAAATTGAAGAAGAAGCAATACTTCCAAACACATGAGGCCAACATAACTCTCATACCGAAACCTGGCAAGGACAAGAGAAAAAAAGAAGACTACAAACCAATATCACTAATGAACACAGATGCTAAAATACTAAACAAAATGCTAGCAAATCAAATACAACAACACATTAAAAAAATGATACATCATGATCAAGTGGGATTCATCCCAGAATCACAAGAATGGTTCAACATACGTAAAATGGTTAACGTAATACACCATATCAACAAAACAAAGGACAAAAACAGTATGATTCTATCAAAAATGCAGAAAAGGCATTTGATAAAATACAACACAATTTTATGTTTAAAACACTCAACAAATAGGTATAGAAGGAAAATATCTCAACATAATAAAAGCCATTTATAATAAACCATCAGCTAACATATTAAATGACATAAAACTGAGGACTTTTCCCCTAAAATCAGGAGCAACACAGGGTTGTCCAGTCTCTCCACTCTTATTCAACGTAGTGCTGGAAGGTCTAGCCAGAGCAATCAGACAGGAAAAAGAAATAAAAGGCATTCATATTGAAAAAGAAGTAAAGGTTTCACATTTTGCAGATGATATGATTCTGTACATTGAAAACCCCAAAGACTCCACAAAAAGGCTACTAGAAACAATAAACCAATACAGTAAGGTTGCAGGATACAAAATTAATATGCAAAAGTTCATTGCCTTTCTATATGCCAACAATGAAACATCAGAAAACAAACTCAAAAAAACAATCCCTTTCATGGTTGCAACAAAAAAAATAAAATACCTAGGAATAAACATAACAAAGAATGTAAAGGACCTATATAATGAAAACTACAAAGCATTGTTATTGGAAATAAAAAAATATGCAATGAAATGGAAAAACATTCCTTGTTCCTGGAGAGGAAGAATAAATATAGTTGAAATGACTATATTACCCAAAGCGATATACAAATTTAATGCAATTCCCATAAAAATTCCAATGTCATTTTTTAAAGAAATGAAACAAAAAATCATCAGATTTATATGGAACTATGAAAAACCCCAAATAGCCAAAGCAATCCCTAAGGAAAAAGAATGAAGCTGTTCCAAATAAACCACTTAACTTCACATCTTAGGCATAACCATACCTGACTTCAAATTATTTTATAGAGCCACAACAATCAAAACAGCATGGTACTGGCAGAAAAATAGACACTCAGACCAATGGAACAGAATAGAAAGCCCAGAAATAAAACCACATATATATGGTCAAATAATTTTCGATAAAGGGGCCAACAACACACAATGCAGGAAAGAAAGCCTCTTCAACAAATGGTGCTGGGAAAACTGGAAAGCCACATGCAAAAGAATAAAACTAGACTACAGTTTGTCCCCTTGTACTAAAATTAATTTAAAATGGATCAAAGACCTAAATATAAGACCTGAAACAATAAATTACATAGAAGAAAACATAGGTACTAAACTCATGGAACTTGGTTACAAAGAGCACTTTATGAATTTGACTCCAAAGGCAAGGGAAGTGAAGGCAAAGATAAATGAATGGGACTACATCAGACTAAGAGTTTTTGCCCAGCAAGAGAAACTGACAACAAAACAAAGAGACAGCCAACTAAATGGGAGATGATATTTTAAAACAGCACAGATAAGGGCCTAATTTTCAAAACATACAAAGAACTCATAAAACTCAACAACAAACAAGCAATTCAATAAATAAAATGGGAAGAGGACATGAACAGACACTTCTCCCAGGAAAAAATACAAATGGCCAACAGATATGAAAAGATGCTCATCTTCATTAGCTATTAGAGAAATGCAAATCAAAACTACACTGAGATACCCCCTCACACATGTTAGATTAGCTATTATCAACAAGACGGGTAATAACAAGTGCTGGAGAGGCTGTGGAGAAAAAGGAACCCTCATCCACTATTGGTGGGAATGTAAAGTAGTACAATCATTATGGAAGAAAGTATGGTGGTTCCTCAAAAAAATAAAAATAGAACAACCATATAAGCCAGCAATCCCTCTATTGGGTATATACCCCCAAAACTCAAAAACATTGGTACGTAAAGACACATGCAGCCCCATGTTCATTGCAGCATTGTTCGCAGTGGCCAAGACATGGAAACAACCAAAAAGCCCTTCAATAGATGACTGGATAAAGAAGATGTGGTACATATATACTATGGAATACTACTCAGCCATAAGAAATGATGACATTGGATCATTTACAACAACATGGATGGATCTTGACAACATTATACTGAGTGAAATAAGTAAATCAGAAGAAACCAAGAACTATATGATTCCATACAAAGGTGGAACATAAAAAAGAGACTCAGAGACACTGACAAGAGTGTGGTGGTTGTGGGTGGGAGGAAGGAGAGGAAAGGGGTGGGGAGCAGGGACGGGCACAAAGAAAACCAGATAGAAGGTGACAAAAGACAATTTGACTTTGGGTGATGGGTATGCAACAAATCAAATGTCAAAACAACCTGGAGATGGCCTGACCAGGTGGTGGCACAGTGGATAGAGCATCCAACTGGAATGCGGAAGACCCAGGTTTGAGACCCTGAGCTTGCCAGCTTGAGCGCGGGCCCATCTGGCTTAAGCAAAAGCACACCAGCTTGGACCCAAGGTCACTGGCTCCAGCAAGGGGTTGCTCGGTCTGCTGAAGGCCCGCAGTCAAGGCACGTGTGAGAAAGCAATCAATGAACAACCATGGTGTCGCAAGGCAACGAAAAACTAATGATTGATGCTTCTCACCTCTCTCCGTTCCTGTCTGTCTGTTCCTATCTTTCCCTCTCTCTGACTCTCTCTCTGTCCCTGTAATAAATAAATAAATTAATTAATTAAAAAAAAATCTTTAAAAAAACCCTGAAGATGTTTTCTGAACATATGCACCCTGATTTATCAATGTCACCCCATTAAATTAATAATAAAATATGTTCTTTAATTTAGTTTGCTATTTCCTCACCATTAGAATTCAAATTTTTTTATTTTGGCAGGAACACAATAGCCATAATGTGTCTTTTTCAGAGCATTTTATCAAGAAGTTCATGATATTGGTGTGTCCCAATAGCAGTAATATTCACTTGGTTAAGGTGGTGTCTGTCATATTTCTCTACTGTAAAATTATTATGTTTTCCTTTGTAGTTAGTAAGTAATTTGTGAGGAGACTAAGTTAATGTGCTGTTGTCTATCAATATCTCACTCATAAATTTATTTTTATTTTTTATTTTTTTGTGACAGAGACAGAGAAAGGAACAGATAGGGACAGAGAGACAGGAAGGGAGAGAGATGAGAAGCATCAACTCATAGTTGTGGCACCTTAGTTGTTCATTGATTTTTTTTCTTATATGTGCCTTGACCAGGGGGCTATAGCAGAGCGAGTGACTCCTTGTTCAAGCCAGCGACCTTGGGCTTCAAGCCTGCAACCTTTGGGCTGAAGCCAGCAACCATGGGTTATGTCTATGATCTCACACTCAAGCCAGCAACCCTGTGCTCAAGCCAGGTGAGCCTGAGCTCATGCTGTTGACCTCGGGGTTTCACACCTGGGTTCTCAACATCCTAGACTACTGCACTACTGCCTGATCAGGTTTTTTTTTTAAAATAAATTTTAGAACATTACTTGCATTATGGTTTTGAGTATTCATTCTATTCCCTTGGTTTTGGTTTTCTTTCCTTTTATTTATTTATTTTCTTTGGCATTATTTGTTTATTGTATCACCTTTGTCACTTTTGTCCGAGTCCTTTTTAAAATGTCTGTTTCTTTTTGAGTTAAAAAATTTTTACTTTTTCTCTTCAGGAATTATCTGTGGTGTTTATTCAGTCTTTTTTATTTCCTTCTAATTTAGTCCTCATTTCTACAATGACTTTTTTTTTATTTCTAATTCCTTTTTTTTCTTTTTTTGGATTTTTCTGAAGTGAGAAGCAGGGAGACAGAGAGACAGACTCCCACATATGCCCAACTGGGATCCACCAGGGGGCGATGCTCTGCCCATCTGGGGCATTGCTCTGTTGCAACCAGAGCCATACTAGCACCTGAGGTGGAGGCCATGGAGCCATCCTCAGCACCTGGGCCAACTTTGCTTCAGTGGAGCCTAGGCTGTGGGAAGGGAAGAGAGAGATAGAAAGGAAAGGTGGAAGTGTAGGAGAAGCTAATGGGAGTTTCTGTGTGCCCTGACTGGGAATCGAATCCAGGACTTCCACATCATTTCTAATTCTTTTTGAGTTTTGTCACTTCATTTGATGTTTTCTATTTGTAATAAATGTTTATCTTTCATTGAGTGTAATTTACTTCATGTCTTTTTAATCTTTCTACATATGTAGCTGTTTGAACAACAGTGGAACATATCTTTGGCATGCTTATATCCTCTGCAGGTTGTCATTCTGCTTCCTATTCTCCTTTATCTTATAAAAACTGTGCAAAAATATTAGAACTTGCTAATTTTTGTTGCTCATTTTTATGGCAAATTACTCTGATAAATTTTGTTATTTTATAGAACTTCTCTATTATTATCACCTGTTGTTAAAAAATGTTGGTGGCTTGTTTTCTAAGATTTTCTACTTTTGTTCCCCTCTGCTACTTTCAGCTTGACCTCTCTTTTGTATGCTCAGCTTTGATTTTGCTTCTCTAATGTAGGTCTCCCAAGTTCAGAGTGTTCCAACTCTTTTTTTTTAATTTTTTTATTAATTTTAATGGGGTGACACCAATAAATCAGGGTACATATGTACTATGAAAACATCTCCAGATTATCTTATCATTCAATTGTGTTGCATACCTGTCACTCAAAGTCAAATTGTCCTCTGTCACCTTCTATCTGGTTTTCCCTGTGTCCCTCCCCTCCTCCCTATCCCACCCTCCCCTCCCTCCCCCCCATCCCGCAACCACCACTCTCTTGTCCATGTCTCATAGCCTCACTTTTATGTCCCACCTATGTATGAAATCATGCTGTTCTCAGATTTTTTTTTCTGATTCACTTATTTCACTCCGTATAATGTTATCAAGGTACATCCATTTTGTTGTAAATGATCCGATGTCATCATTTCTTATGGCTGAATAGTGTTCCATAGTATATATGTACCAAAGCTTTTTAATCCACTCATCCTCTGATGGACACTTGGGCTGTTTCCAGATCTTCGCTATTGTGAACAATGCTGCCACGAACATGGGGGCGCATTTCTTCTTTTCGAACAGTGTTATGGTGTTCTTAGGGTATATTCCTAAAAGTGGGATAGCCGGGTCAAAAGGCAGTTCAACTTTTAATTTTTTGAGGAATCTCCAAACTGTTTTCCACAGTGTCTGCACCAGTCTGCATTCCCACCAGCAGTGCAGAAGGGTTCCCTTTTCTCCACATCCTCGCCAGCACTTGTTCTGTGTTGTTTTGCTGATGAGTGCCACTCTGACTGGTGTGAGGTGATATCTCATTGTGGTTTTGATTTGCATTTCTCTAATGATTAGTGATGTTGAGCATTTTACCTACAAGGCCATTATACTCAAGACAGCCTGGTACTGGCATAAGAACAGGCACATTGATCAATGGAACAGAACAGAGAACCCAGAAATAAACCCACACCTTTATGGACAACTGATATTTGACAAAGGAGGAAAGAACATACAATGGAGTAAAGACAGCCTCTTTAACAAATGGTGTTGGGAAAATTGGACATCTACCTGCAAAAAAATGAAACTAGACCATCAACTTACACCATGCACAAAAACAAATTCAAAATGGATAAAAGACTTAAACATAAGCCGTGAAACCATAAGCATCTTAGAAGAAAACATAGGCAGCAAGCTCTCCGACATCTGCAGCAGGAATATATTTGCCGATTTATCTCCAAGGGCAAATTAAATAAAAGGCAAGATAAACAAATGGGACTATATCAAACTAAAAAGTTTTTTCACAGCTAAAGACAATAAGAACAGAATAAAAAGACAAACCACACAATGGGAGAACATATTCGACAGCACATCTGATAAGGGCTTAATAACCAAAATTTATAAAGAACTTATAAAACTCAACAACAGGAAGACAAACAATCCAATCAAAAAATGGGCAAAAGAAATGAATAGAAATTTCTCCAGAGTGTTCCAACTCTTGAGACCTTCTTACTGTCTCAAGGAGTTGGAGGTGCCTCCATTTTAGAAATGAACAGTGTCAGAGTGAGGAAACCCTTGACCATTTCAATGGCTGTTATCAAATTGGCCCACATTACTTTCCAGTGAATTACTGTTGGCTATATTGAGGTTCTCCTCTTCTTAGTTCTGTTGGGTGCTCTGTTGCTTCCATCTGCTTTTGCCCACACAGAGGCTGAAACCATGTGGGTGCTGTGGCTGTTAATGGTTTATTGTCACTCCCTCATATTTTGGGGTTCTTGAGGCTACCTTGTCACTGCCTCTTGTTCTACATGTTGTCAGTATATTTTGGTTGCTATTGAGATTCTCTAGCTCCGGTTAATTGGGGGACTTAGAAAGATCCAAAACTATTCTGCTGTGTCCTGCCACCATCTTCTAGTAACTTTATTACCTTAGCTTTCATTCTAGCAATTTCTTTTTGTTTTTCTTCCTGTTGTCTTACCACACCTTTTTAGTTTTCTAAACTCCTCTTTCTACCAGTTCTTTAAACATTAAGGTTACTCAGCCCCATTTGCTCTTCTAACTCTGTTATCTCCTAATAGGTCTCCAGGAGTTTTCATATAATCCCACAGCCTTCATTGCCACCTACGTTCTTCTAACTACCAAGTCTGTGTTTCCAGGAATGGCCTGCCTCTCGAGTCCCAGGTGTATTTTCTAACTGCCTGTGGATAGTCCCATTTGATGTCTTTCGGGCCTCTCAGACTTAAGGTATTCAGAACTGAATTAATCATCTTACCCTAAAAACTCCTCCTCCTTGTCCTTTATGTTAGCAACAAGCACCGAATTTATCAATTTGCTTCAGCCACACATCTCTTGCTTCCTCTTTCTTATTCCAAACCAATTAGTCCTTACAGTTGCCCCATAAGTATTTGTCAGGTGGTCAGTTTTTCTCTGCTCCCTACTCTACCCTAACATGGCCCATAATCATCTATTTCCCACATTGTGATATTGTTCTAAGTAGTATCCTGGTCTCCAGAATTGCCCTCTAGTAACGTGCATTGGAGTTGTGATGGGTGAGGTAGAAGCACTTTTTCTTGTTCCTCTCTTTTCTCCCTGTTACTCTTGCCTTCTGGACCTCAAACTAGAGTAAGGGTTGGAAGGAAGCCTAATAAGTGGGTGGAGCTGGGGTCCTATGAGATGATGTCCCCAGAGGGCCAGGTCTAGGTAAATCAACTTAAGCCAAAAAAAATCTGTCTCTGTGTTTAGAAGCTGTGGAGGAGGAAAAAGTACAAATAGTCAATATTATATAATAGTTTTACTGACTCTTATGATATAAGATTAAATCTGTTCAAGTACCTTAACTGGTGACTAATGTAAACAACAATAGCTGCAGACATGGGGAGCTGGGTGACACTCAGGTTAGAAAATCGCGTATTTCTTATTACTGACTTTTTTCTGATCACTTTCAATAACTTGAATTTATATTTCTTTCTGCTAAAATTTTAAGTGTTTTTAAAGAATGGATTGCTACAATTAGTTAATTATTGTCCATCACTAATTCGTTGACCGTGTTCTTGTGATTGGACTATCATGACTCCGGGGTTTTCTTCAATATTGTGCTCTCCTGTGTTTTCTTCCAGCCCTTGCCCTCCTTCAATGCACACCGACTGTGCTTTGTGTGTCTCTTTCTCTTCCTGTCCTTGTTATCATTCCATGTTCTGCTCCTCGGCCCTGTCCCCTTAGCTCTCTCCCCTGATACTCTTTACTCAGTACTTTCTGCTCTTCAGTAATATCTTTGCCTTTTCAACTTATCTCCAAAGTATATACTTTCCTATTTAAAAAAAATTCCCAACTCACAGCCCTTTTCTTCTCTTCACCTCCTATATCTCTTTCTAATTCCAGGTTCTGTTCCTACCCTGCTTCATATGCCACTGAAGTAATACTCATTAAAACTTCCACAGGAGCTGTGTTTATAATTTGAGCACTTTATGGACAGCTTTAACTCTCTTGTACTTCCATTCCACTTTTGCATGTTTTTATATGGTTGTTGCTATTGTTATTTTTGCTTCTGCTGATGGGATACTCACATGGAGGGGAAGGTCTTTACCATACTTGACCATTTCATACTTCCTGCTACTTCCTTATGCTTATATGCCAGATAAAGAAGATGGTCTTAAAACAGAGCTACATTTTCAATTTTATAATTGAAGAGAAAACTGCACTCATTCTCTTAAATCTTTGTGCACAATTATATTCCATTTTGTTTTCCTTACTGGTCTTTCTTCTGTATATTGTGTTTCCAACCTTTCTTTTTTTTTTTAAAATTATTTATTTATTTATTTATTCATTTTAGAGAGGAGACACAGAGTGTGAGAGAGAGATAGAGAAAGAGAGAAAGGGGGGAGGAGCTGGAAGCATCAACTCCCATATGTGCCTTGACCAGACCAGTGCAGGGTTTTGAACTGGCGACCTCAGTGTTCCCAGGTCGACGCTTTATCCACTGCGCCACCACAGGTCAGGCTCCAACCTTTCTTAAACAACCTTTTAGACCAGTGCCTGAATTCATTGTTGAGCAAGGGGCCTATTTTCCTTTCCAAAACTGGACACTGGGAACCAGGATCATGTTCCTACCAGTATGCTAGGCTTGAGATGAATTCCTTGCACCAGTATTGCAATCCAGACTGCCCATGTTGAAAGAAGGCTGGGATGTGGGGTGAAGTAGGGAGGTATATGTGTCTTGGAGTGATCAGGGTTTAAACGGCCATGAACACAGTTGTTGATGGCAGAGCTGGCTCTGGTGTAATTTGTCTGGTGATGAGTCTCTGCACAGTTTGGGCTTGTTGTGCCAGGAGGTCCTGCTGGGCACCTTGTGGCTCTCTGATGCTCCAGCAAAGGAATCTGGAGGCACTGACATTTCTTCTTAACACATAAGGACCTGAGCCAAGTGAGAAAAAATATCAACACACTTCAAAGTGTTCTCTCTCCCTTGAGACACACGGTACATTAGTTTACATGTAAGTTTTTCTGTATTTCCTAGACAGGTAGCACATCATGGCTATTTGGAGTTGCTGCTTGCCCAACCTGAGATCCCTGCAGTGATAGGAAGCAGGTTACAGAACAGGGAGTCAGTTAACCGCCAGCCAATTACCAACAGGTGAGAAAGGTAAGTACACAAGTCAAATATAAAAAATGGAGAATAGGTTGCTGAGAATAGATTGTGTACTGAGCATTAAGAAAGTAAATTTAGATATAGGAGCAAAAGACTCTGAAACTGCCTATTTTTCTGGTGTGGACACAGCTTTCCCACCCTCTTCATGCTTCCTATGAGTTTAATGGTCAAATGGAGTCCTCAGAATTCATTGCAGGGTGCTCAGTTGTCCAAGCATGGGGTAGAGAAAATATTCTTGCCTGCCTACCCCATAATTTTCTGTGGCCATCCACTTCAATTAACCTGAAATTAGTTGACCTACTAGTCAAGGAGTAAGCAATGAGCATGTGAGGTGGGGAAAAACACTGTGTTGTACAGGGAAGAACTGTTTTGGTACAGAAGCATCCTTCAGCAATTGAATTTATAATCAGAAACAGATTAAGGTTGGTTGAGGCCTTGGACACAGAAGAAAATATTGGTCCCCTTTAAAAAAAAGAGAGAGAGACAGGGAACAAAATACATGTTAACCATATTTTTTAATAAGTAAAATATATTATGTACTATTAATGTTAAAATTGCACATATGAAACCAAACTTGGTGTCATTAGAAAAAAGTGTAAAGTTGGGGTTTTGCGGGGGCCCTCAGAAGTTGGAGCCCAGTGCACGTGCCAGGTGTGCTCGCCATTATATCCACTTCTGTTTATAATATGTATTAAAGGATATGGAAAGTAACTTTTAAAAAATAGTTAAATTAAGACCTCTAACTCTATCCCAGCCCATCTCTGCTTCCTCCATTTTTTTTTCCTCGATGGCACATGCAATTTCAGAGTTGTTACCTTGATCTAGCTGATGCCTTCCAAAGCTACGTCTCTGATCCAATGTCACACCTGTGCTCTGTACCTTCTCTACTTTTCTGTCTAACATCCCTACTTGCTGGTCCTAAATCTCAAATTTTCAACCTCAAACTCTAACAAAAACAGTTTCTATCTTCCTCAGTTTTCATGACCATTACTGGCCCCCTGACTTCTTCCAACTTGTCTTTCTTCTACTTTTGTAATAGCCCTTAAATCACTTTGCTTCTCTCTATTCTATGTCATAGAGCTTTAGGCTCTTACTTTCTCCATTTTGTGACCACTGCAAACACAGTGCTGCCAAAATAACATTCTTCTCAGAAACACTTGGTGGCTCTCTGTCGCCACCGAATAAATGAAAATCTCGGGAAAAAAAAAGGTAACCACAAAATAAAACTTCCCTTCTAGTTTCTAGGGGATTCTTCAGTTTGATCTCATCTTACTTTTTTACCCATCACTCTAAATCAAACTATATTTAGTGTTCCTGCCCTCCCGAGTGAATCCAATAGAGTGTTTATTTCTCCAGATGAAATGCTATACAGTGCTCAAGACAAATATCACCTTCTTAACAAAGCCTTCTGTGATCTTTCACCTTTACTTCTTTTACTTTAGAGCATTGTGAGTGTTAACTGAAGACGCACCACTAAGACTCTAAGACCAGGAGTATAAGTAGAAGGAAAAGTTTATTACAGACAAAAGAAAAAGAGTTTAGTACACTCGCGAGCGGGCACTAGGCAGGTAGGCTTCCAGGCACCCTATACAGCACTCTCACAGCAGTTTTATACTTTACTTTTTAGGAAAGGGCGGGGGCAGGGGATTTAGGTATTTGCCTTGAGCAAGCGGTTTCCCATTAGGTGAGTTTGAGCAGTCCTTATCTGTTTACAGCAGGGTGCAGTTTATCTAGTTCTTGTCACACAAGACATTTAGGGTGCAGTTTATCTAGTTCCTGTCACACAAGCCCTAAAGGTCATATGAAAGGTCATATGGAATTTTCCCTTGTTCTTGTTTTTCCCTTACAGTCAGGACTGGTGTTGTGACATTTACTTTTTTTTAAAGTAAGAGTAGGAGAGATAGAGAGACAGACTTCCGTATGTGATGCGATCGGGATCCACCCAGCAACCCCTGTCTGGGGCCAATGCTTGATTCAACCAAGCTATCCTCAGTGGTTGGGACCAGTCCTTGGACCAACCAAGCCACTGGCTGCAAGAGGGGAAGAGAGAGAGAAGGGCAAGAGGAAGGGGAAGAAAAGCAGATAGTCACTTCTCATGTGTGCCCTGACTAGGGATTGAACCTGGGAATTCCACAGTCCAGGCTTACACTCTATCCACTGAACCAACCGGCCAGGGCAACATTCACCTTTTCAAAACATATTATGGTAATTTATAAACCTGTGATATCACCCGTAGGTTCCTAATATGCTAAATTCAGGAGTCATTTGTATGCCTACATTTCCCATGTTACTGATCCTAGAGTTTTACGTGAGTGGTCTCATTTCTTTTCTTGATTGCATATTTCTAACTGCTCACAAAAATTAGGGGATCAGGGAACGTGCAGATACTCCAGTACTTTCAGACTTTTGTATAGTGCATTTTCACCAATGAAATAAAAGTTGGTTTTGTATCTCATTTGCATAATTGCAACTTTCTTTGACTTGTCATTTACTTTTCTAATGTTCTTGTTTAATAAAAATAAATCAAATGCTTCTTTTTTATCGTTTCATATTTATTTTGAAATACCTCCTAATATTTGTGAGCAGTATGTTATCAAAAAAAAAAAAGGGTTTGACACTATACCACTGTTGTGGGTTGAATTGTGTCCCCCAGGAAGAGAAGTTAAAGCCCTAACTGCTAGTAGCTGTGAATGTAAATTTATTTGGAAATAGGACCTTTGCAAATGTAATCAAGTTACAAGGACTACATATGCGATTAGAGTGAACCCAAAATCCAATGACTGTTGTCCTTACAGGGAGAGAGAGAGATTAAGAGATGCAAAGACACACTGACAGAGCAGAAAGACCAGGCGAAGATGGAGTCAGAGATGAGGGTTGATATAGCAACAAGCCAAGAAGCAAGGATCACCAAGTATTGCTGACAATCACTAGAAGCTAGAAAGAGGTAAGGAAGGATTGGGAGCATGGTTCTGACAACACTTATATTTCAAACTTTAAGTCTCCAGAATTTAACAGAATACATTTAAAATTATTTTTTATTTATTTTTTATTTTTTTACAGGGACAGAGAGAGAGTCAGAGAGAAGGATAGGTAGGGACAGACAGACAGGAACGGAGAGAGATGAGAAACATCAATCATCAATTTTTCGTTGCGACACCTTAGTTGTTCACTGATTGCTTTCTCATATGTGTCTTGACCGCGAGCCTTCAGCAGACAGAGCAACCCCTTGCTGGAGCCAGCGACCTTCGGTCCAAGCTGACCAGCTTTTGCTCAAGCCAGATGGGCCCACGCTCAAGCTGGTGAGCTCGGGGTCTTGAACCTGGGTCTTCCGCATCCCAGTCCGATGCTCTATCCACCGCGCCACCGCCTGGTCAGGCTAGTTGATCTTTTGTATTGTTTCTTTTTATCCTCTATGTCATTTATTCTGCTCTGATCTTTATTATTTCCTTCCTTCTACTTCCTCTAGGCTTTATTTGTTGTTCTTTTTTTAGTTCTTTTAGAAGCTGGGTTAAGTTGTTTATATGAGCTTTTTCTTGCTTCTTTAGGTATTCCTGTAATGCTATAAATTTCCCTCTCAGGACTGCTTTTGCTGTGTCCCATAAATTTTGAGTTGTTGTATGTTCATTTTCATTAGTTTCAAGGAAATTTTTGACTTCTTCCTTGATCTCATTGTTAACCCATTCATTATTTAATAACATGCTATTTACCCTCCAAGAGTTTGAATGTTTTTTGGTTTTCTTATTGTAGTTGATTTCAAATTTCATGCCCTTGTGTTCATAGAAGATGCTTGATATGATTTCAATCTTCTTAAATTTATTGAGAGTTGTTGTGTCCCAATATGTGGTCTATTCTAGAGAATGTACCATGAGCCATGAAAATATTATATATTCTGCTGCTTTGGGGTGAAATGTTCTGAAGATATCAATTAAATCCAGTTGATCTAGGGTGTCATTTAAGGCTGTTGTTTCTTTGTTAATTTTCTGTCTGAAGGATCTATCCATTTATGTTAGTGGGGTATTGAAATCCCCTACTATTATAGTATTGTTGTTGATCTTGCCCTTTATGTCCATCAAAATCTGTTTTATATATTTAGGCGCTCCTGTATTAGGTACATAAATATTTACAGCTAGTGCTCGACTTATGACCACGATTGGTTCTGACAGACCGGTCGTAACATGATTTGGTCGTAAGTTGAGTAGGCTATATGTACACTACTGTGAAATGATGTTATAAAAATCTTTAAGTCATATTTTATCATAATTTTCTTTGTTCATTTTATGCCATTTGTATCATCTCTACACCATTTTGTTTCTTATTTTTACATTCATTAGGTTTTAGTAAAACACTGTATTACCAGTACAACTGGTTTAATATTTGCAAAACATACAAAATACAGGTGCATAAAAAAACTGCTCCAGACATGGAGCAGTTGTGGCTAGTGATTGTGGTCGTAAAGTTGAATGGTTGTAAGTTGCATAGGTCGTAAGTCGATCAATACCTGTACAGTGGTTATATCCTCCCGTTGGATTGCTCCATTTATCATTATGTAGTAACCATCTTTATCCCTAACTATAGCCTTTGTTTTAAAGTCTATTTTGTCAGATATAAGTATTTCTGCCCTAGCTTTTTTAAAATTTCCATTTGTGTGAAAAAACTTTTTTCCATCCTTTTACTTTCAGTCTATGTGTATCTTTTGTTCTGAGGTGGGTCCCTTGTAGACAGCTTATGTATGGGTCCTGTATTCTTATCCATGCAGCCACCCTATGTCTTTTTTTAAAATATTTTATATTTTTTTACTTTTTAAATTTATTTTTTTATTTATTCATTTTAGAGAGGAGAGAGGAGAGAGAGAGAGAGAGAGAGAGAGAGAGAGAGAAAGGGAGGAGGAGCAGTAAGCATCAACTCCCATATGTGCCTTGACCAGACAAGTGCAGGGTTTTGAAACGGCAACCTCAGCATTCCAGGTTGATGCTTTATCCTCTGCACCACCACAGGTCAGGCCCACCCTATGTCTTTGGATTGGAGCTTTTAATCCATTTGCATTTGAGGTTATTATTGACATGTACTTATTTATCATCATTTTATTCTTTAAATTTACATTACTCTTTTTCTCAATTTCATTTTTTTCCCTTGCTCTTTTTACAGCAAGCCCTTAACATTTCTTGCAGTACTGGTTTGGTTGTAATGAATTCCTTGAGTATTTTTCTTTTTGGTCTGGAAAAATATTTATTTCTCCTTCAATTGTAATGATAGCCTTGCTAGGTACAGTAGTCTTGGTTTTAGGTTTTTGTTTTGCATCACTTTGAATATATCCTGCCAACCTCTTCTGGCCTCAAGTGTTTCTGTTGAGAAGTCAGATGTCATCTGTTGGGCAGATAAAATATATTATGCTCACTTTGTTAACGATGGCGCTGCCCACATGGAAGTTCGTTGATATTAATGTGTGTTCTGGAACAGGCTGTGGGCAGGCTAGGTCGTTATAGCCTAAGGCTTAGTTTAAGAGTAAGCTCTTCTCCACACCCTTGATTTATTGGATAATGTAGGGTGGTGCACTCTCTTGAGGAATCCCATTATGCCTCAGATGGGTGGCTTTGTATCAGAGACTTTCTTTATGTATAATTGGATTAAAGGTTTGGATTTTCTAGGCTATAAACGGGGGCAGTCCGGGAGCTTGCTCTCTCTCTCAGTTCCTGGGTTCCTGAGGTTAGTATTAGAGAGGAGAGCAGAGTAAGGCCACGTGAAGGCCAGGAGAAGCAGCCGAGATGGCAGAGTGCTGAGGAAGAAGCCAGTTTGTTAAGAGTTTGTGCAGGAGGAGATGGGAAACAGAGGTGAATAAGTCTGGTGAGCTAGAAACCTTTGATTCTAGGAAACTCGGATAAGTCAGTAGCTTTGTGAGCACTGAATGTGTGGGTTTTAGAGCCCAGTGTGTGTTTTTGCTTGCCTGCCGGGTGCAAGCTAGAATTAAAGCTGATGGCTCACCAATTTGTGGCTCCTGTGTTTCATTACGATCTGTTCGAATCTAATGTGAACCTGCGTGGGTCGGGCTGCTGTGATGGTGGCCCTGACTACTGGCTTTACATCATCCTTATGGGGGCTCCTCTGTAGGTAATTAACTGCTTTTCTCTTGTAGCTTTTAGTATACTTTGTTTCTTAACTTTGGCATTTTGATTATGATGTGTCTTGGTATAGGTCTCTTTGTGTTCATCCTTAAGGGACGCTCTGTGCTTCTTGAACTTGTGTGACATTTTTCTTCATCAATTTAGGAAAATTTTCAGCTATGATTTCTTCAAACAGGTTCTGTATCTCTTGTTCAGTCTCTTTTCTTTAAGAAACCCCTATGATGCAGATGTTGTTTCTCTTCGTGTTGTTGCAGAGATCTCTTAGATTTTCCTCAGTCTTTTTGAACCTCTTTTCATTTTGCTGCTCTACTTCTGTGCTTTTGTTTATCTTGTCTTCTAAATCGCTGATTTGACCCTCTGCTTCATCCAGCCTGCTGTTGATTTCTTCTAGTGCAGTCTTCATTTCTGATATTGTATTTGTCATTTCTGACTTTTTAAATATAATTTTAATGTCCTTTTTGATGCTTGCTATCCCTTTATTTCAGTGCTCATTATGTCCATCCATTGTTGCTCTAAGATCGTTGAGCATCCTAAAAGTCATTATTTTAATCTCTGCAACTGGTAGTTTGGTTTCTTCATTTCATTTACTTATTTTTCAGGTGATTTCTCTTGTTGATTCATCTTTTAGTCTACCCATTTTGTCTGTGTATAGACTCCTCCTTTGAGTGTGCTCCTTGTGTAGCTAGTGGAGTCTAGACTTGGTGCTGTCTGCCACCAGCTACCAGTTGTGTTGGTTCTAGGTCTTCTTGTGTTGGCATCAGCTGTTGTTTGTAACCTGCTGTGTGCTATTTGTCTGCAGCTACTGCTCTTTTTGCTGTTTGTTTTTGTGTTTTCTGTGCCTAAGTAGTGTGGGAGGAACTTCCTCTGTTTAGAGCTGACAGCAGCTCCGTAAAAGCCTCAATCTTTGTAAGATTTGCCTTCACTTTTCAGCTGCTCTACCTTCTCTTGCAGCTGCTTGATCTTCCCAGAGTTTTCTGTAGAGAGACTGTAGAGTGGGCCCAGACTGGCCTTATCCAACCAACCCCCATCTACAATTTGAAAGCTTGTTGGGTTAGGGCAGCTGAGGTTGAGAATACAACATTAGTTGAACCACCTACTTCAGAGATCTTTGCAGTAGTAGCTCAGTACAAGGATTAAGATCACTTCTCCAGAGCCTAATGCCTCAGCCACTGCAAGATACTCAAATTTTATTTCTCTTGCCTGACCAGGCAGTGGCACAGTGGATAGAGCATCAGACTGGGATATGGAAGACCCAGGTTCAAGACCCTGAGCTTGCCAGCTTGAGCACAGGCCCATTTGGCTTGAGCAAAAGCTGGTCAGCTTGGACCCAAGGTCACTGGCTCCAGCAAGGGGTGGCTTTGTCTGCTGAAGGCCTGCAGTCAAGTCACATATGAGAAAGCAATCAATGAACAACTATGGTGTTGCAATGGCAATGAAAAACTAATGATTGATGTTTCTCATCTCTCTCCATTCCTGTCTGCCTGTCCCTATCTATCCCTCTCTCTCCCTTTCTCTCTCTGTCCCTGTAAAAAAAAAAAAAAAAATTCTCCCCAACAAGGTGAGTAGCAGGTTCAGATCAAGTGGGGCCAACAGTCTCCTCTGAAGAAGTTCTTAAAGCTGATGAAACTCTGGTCTCAAGAAGGAGGACTGAGAGAGTCCTCTCCTGGGGCTGACTATGCCCACCCCAAAGGTGTCTAATCCCCTGACCAGATCCAACAATAAGCTCACAGGGACACAGTTTGAGTGTCCATGCTTCAAGCCTCTCGCCCTTCCCCCTTTGGATTCTAGAACAGCAGGGTAGGATATCCAGCACCCAGTCCAGCCGACTGTGAAGCTCCACCCTATCCAGAGCACATGAGCCACTGTGCCAGTGCTGATCACAGAGAGTGGAACTCACCTCAGTTGGGCCAGGTGTGAGGAGCCCTTCCTTAGAATATCACTCTAGCAAGGGTTGTTAGGTGCTGAACCAATGTTCTCTACAGCTAGCTACTGGATGTGCCAGCTCTGGGCCTCCCTGGCTGAAATCCAGCACAGACCAGTTTGAGATGCTGCCTGTGCCTGGCCCCAGAAACCTTCTTGGAGCTACAAGCAATCCAGAGTTTTGTGGCTGCCTCTGTTGGGCCCAGGTGCACATGGAAACACCAGCTGCACACCTAAACTGACTTTTTCCCACTCTAGGCCTGGGGGGAGGTCTGCTTTAAAGGCCTAGATTCCCTGAGCTTGTTCTGCAGCCTCTGTCTACTGGCTGCTTGTTGGGCTCGGCCACTGAATAAACCTCTGCTAGAGTCTAGTGCCTGCAGCAATTCAGGGATTAGGAAGGGTGGTAGGTGTGGCTCCAACCCTTTGCCCCAGGTGTTAGTCTGTCCAGACTATTTTCACAGACCTCAGTAGTGTGTGGCCCCAGGAGCCCAGTGTGTGTGGCCTCTGAGACCCAGAGGTATCATCTGCCCGCCCTCTTGACAGTTTCAACTGAATCTCCCGTGAAGTGAAAACACCAGTCTTAGAAGCATGGGGAGGGGTAGCTCTGGCCTCAATACCAGAAGACTGAGTCACTGACATGCCCCCTGCTTCCTGGCTTCTCAGCATGACCTGTCACCATGACTGGGGTAGGAGAGACTCCCAAGAGTGAAACAGTTACTTTTCTTCAGGCTGATGCCATTCAGTAGGTATTGCTTAACCCAAGAAAGATGGTGACTGCAGTATTAGAGAATGACTCAGCACAGGGGTTCTGGTGACTCTCCCCCGCAGTGTCTCTCCCTGGGCCTCCAACCTTATGTTCTCTTCACGCAACTCCAGTCCTCTCAGCTCTCCCTCCCCCAGAACCCCGGGTAAGTGGCTGTGAATGAGATTTTTTTGTGTGGGCCCTTTAAGACGGAGTCTGCATTTCCAAAATCTCAGTCTCTTTCTCGCAGATAGAAACCCTGCTTTTTTCTCCGCCAAATGCTGTGAGGGCACCTCTTCTAAGCTCTGGGGCTTGAGGCTGGGGCTCCAAGGGCAGGGTAGCCCTTTCCATATCTCTGCCCTTCCTACCAATCTTAATGTGGCTTCTTCTGTGATTTTTGGTTATAGACTCCTCTTTGTTTAGTCCAAAGTTGGTTTTTCAAGATGATTGCTCTTAAATTAAGTTGTAATCCAATTTGGTCCTGGGAGGTGGCAGTTGGAATGTCTACCTACTCTGTCACCATCTTGGAATCTCCCACAGCCCATTTTCAAGAAAAAATGAAGTGCAGTGACTGCCTGCCTTTATTAAGCTTATACGTAGTTGCTGATAAAACTAAAGAAAGAAAACATCTTTTGTGTATGTATATATATATATATATATATATATATATATATATATATATATATATATATATATATATATAATTCTTTTCCAAGTGAGAGGAGGGTAAATAGAGATACAAACTCCCACATGTGCCATGTGCCCTGGCTGGGATCCACCTGGCAACCGCCTACCTGGGGCTGATACTCTGCCCATCTAGGGCCATGCCTGCAACTGAGCTATTTTTAGTGCCTGAAGCAGAAGCTCCATGGAATCATCCTCAGTACCTAGGGTTGCTATGCTTGAACCAATCAAGCCATGGCTGCAGAAGGAGGAAAGAGAGAGAGTGAAAGAGAGAGAGAGAGAAGCAACAGTGGGAGGGGAGAGAAGCAGATGTTTACTTCTCTTTGTGTGCCCTGACCAGAATCAAGCCTGGGACATTCAAATGTCAGGCCTACACTCTACCTGTTGAGTCAACCAGCCAGAGCAATTTATAATTTTAAAAAAGCAAAACTGCTACATTATTAAAGTCATTTAAAAAGGACTATTATTTATTCTCTAAGAAGATTGTCCTAAATAGTTTCTTTTGAGAGTTACTACTCCTTGGGATGTTTAAGTAACTTTTGTTAATTTTTGCCTTCTCTTCTTGAACTATGAAATCAAAAGACAAATGGGATGGAGAAAATAAAGGCAAGCTAATTCAGCCAGCAATGGCAACTGTCTGTCACTGGAGCTTGTTGCCTTGAAAGAGGAAGTGTATATGTCCATTGCACCAGAAAAAGAGCAAGGTAGCAAGCTTAGTGGCAAGGTTATCTCAGACATAATAAATTCAGGCAAATATTTTTGTTTTTCTTTCCAAACTGTCTTCAGTTGGATTATTTGAAAAGAGAATAGAAGAGAAATGAAGTATATATAATTATTTAAACATAAAATAGTTTGGAAATGTCTATTTAGTTGCTGACAAGGATTGTAATGAAATTTATTAATAATCAATTATCCTGAACATAAAATATAGTTCTCAAATATCCATGAAAGAAAAAATAATCTCAGCTTTCATTAGTAAAATTAGAGTACAGTATTTTCCCAAGAAATACTGTTTTCTAATGACTTTCTAAGATATAATTTTTATGTACACTCTTTCAATTGTGTTTCTCAAGTAGATATAAGTGATTTGCAAGCCTACACATTGGTTTCCAAAATATAATGGGTTAAATCTCCATTTTAAAAGTTTTGCCTTTTTTCACATATTGTTATATTTTTATAACATGCAGAAAAATTCAAATATACTGAAATTTAAAAATGTTTTAGTGCTGGCCAGTGGCTCTGTGGACAGAGCATCAGCCCAGTGTGAAGATGTTTCAGGTTTGATTCCTGGTCAGGGCACACAGGAAAAGTGACCATCTGCTTCTTCCCCTGCACACTCCCCTTTTCTCCCTCTCACAGCCAGTGTTTTTTTTGGTTCCAGCACTGGCCCCCGGTGCTGAGATAGCTCAGCTGGTCTGAGCACAACAGCCTCAGGTGCTAAAAATAGCTCTGTACTCAAGCATCATCCCCAAGCAGGATTGCCAGGTGGATCTTGGTCAGGGAGCATATGGGAATCTGCCTCACTGTCTCCCCTCCTCTCACTTAAAATTTATACCAAACACTGAGCACATAACAGGATTATACCAATGAATTTCACTATATTCACTTTATCATATATCTATCCACCCTCTGGAATATCACCATCCCCACTGAAAGCTCACTCATGCAAACTAGATTTTCATTCACCTTAGATTTAAAATCCACATATAAATGCCACTTAATGACTTCTTTAAAACTTATATCAGAGTAGTTAAAATTTACATAAACCTTTTAAAATTGAATTTATTAGAACGATGCCAATTAACATAATTATACAGGTTTCAAGTGCCCAATTCTATAACACAACTCTCTATATCGTATTGTGTATTCGATCCCTCCCCCAAGTCAAGTCTTCATCCACTTATGCCCCCATATCCTCTTACACCATCCCTCTCCTGGCAATCACCACACTGTTTTCTGTGTTGATGAGGGATTTTTTTTGTCCTTTTTTGCTCCATCCCTCCAACTCCCTCACCCACACCCCTTACCGCGGACATCTGTCAGCCTGCTCTAATATGTCTCTATTTTGCTTGTTAGTTCATTTGGTTCATTAGATTCTACATATGAGTGACATCATATGGGACTTGTCTTTCTTTGACTGGCTTATTCACTTAGCATAATGATTTCCAGATCCACCCATGCTTTTGCAAAAAGTAAGATTTTTTTCTCTTTTATGGCCACAGAGTGGATTAAAAAAGCTGTGACGCATTTAATTTTTAAATGTAATCTATCTAATGAGTATTCTGATTTGTAGACAAAAATATTAGAGCCCACATTTCTTGGAGAATCATCAGTCTTCAAATAGAATATGTGTGGGTGGCATTTAATATCACTTTGGGTGAGATAATTCATCTCTTTAGGAGTCAATTCTTCATTTGTAAAATGGAGATAGAATTAGCAACTTAAAACTCATCACAGAAATGTTGGGAGGGTGAGAAAAAAAAGAAGCATTGACATGTATAATATTCTCATTATTTTTAGTAGTCAAGAAAATTGAATTATTGATGGCACATTGCAGGTGCAGCCTTGGAAATTACATACCTTCCTAAATAATCATTATGACCTTTCTTTCCTGGAAACTAGGTAGCATCACATGATTGGCTTAGTGTGCTATTGTTTTATATTTCTCATTAAAGACATTAAATTTCTTGTACTGAAAAAACCATGAGAAACCACTGACTGCTTTCAGCAGTGGCCTTTATTTATAATGCTTGTTTTTAGTTCAAACTACTAGTTTAAATCAATTTTATTTATTTTTATTTTTTAAATTTTTATTTATTCATCTTAGAGAGAGAGAGAGAAAGAGAAAGAGAGAGAGAAAGGGGAGGAGTAGGAAGCATCAACTCCCATATGTGCCTTGACCAGGCAAGCCCAGGGTTTTGAACCGGCAACCTCAGCATTCCAGGTCAGCACTTTATCCACTGCGCCACCACAGGTCAGGCAATTTTATTTTTCAATTATTATTAATTAAATGAGGACTTAAGGACAAAATAAGAAAACATTAATGTTTTTCCCCCATATTCTGGTTATAGGTCATTTTAAAACTTCTTGCCTCAAAGCATTAACAGAAAGAATTAGTGGTTGATCTTTGACAGCAATTTCCACTCTGCCATATTATTCTGGGCATAAAGCACATAAAGCATTTCAGAGAAAAGTCAGAAAATGAGTAATATAACCATTTGCTTATTTCTTTCAAGTTTACCACAACGTTTGCAATAAACTGAGCATTGTATCAAAAAGGTTTTATTTTTTTTAATTACAAAATACCATCTTTTATTAAAAAAATTTAAATGTTATCATGCATAGTTTAGAAAATAAGGATTCTTATAAAAATGAGATATTTTAGAGGAAATTATTATAAGTTTGTGAAATTTTTTTTTGTGTGTGCGCGTGCGTGCACACACACACACATACACACACACCACACCTCAGGTAAAGAAAGGCTTACCAATATAGAATGAGATGTACCTGAGCTTGATCCCCAGCCATGATGTGTGATCTTAGGAAAATTCCTTAATCTCTAAAGGCCCTGGTTTTCACATTTGTGAAATACAAACCATAATAAAATGCCAAACACTATTCATTTAATTCAAATTTTTCATATATATTTGTGTGCATGTGTGCGCGTGCGTGTGTTTATATTTTAAAATAGATATGGCCTAGCTTACTTGCTGGTTTTTAAACTTTTTTTGCTCTTATGATGTATCGATTTATTATTCACAAATGCCATTTAAAAAAATGACTATAGAATGTCACGGTCTAGATAAAACATAATTTACTATCAAACCCCTGTTTTTACTATTTGAAGCCATACTATGGTGAACACATCCTGTTTATACATCTTTAACTTCTGTGAGTATTTCTACAGGTTCAATTTCTAAACACTGAGTTGTTTTTCATAAAAAATGGAAAATATACTATTGGAAAAGATTCATTCATATTAGCAGCAATACAAACAAATGACGGCAAGACAACAATTGACACAATTCCATAAAGTAGCTAGAAATAAATTTAGTAAGATATAAATATATAAAAATTGTTATGGAATTTCACTGAGAAACATGCATTAATAAATTAATGAGGGAAGACACATACTTTTCTTAGCCAGAAAGACTCAATGTTATAAAAATATCATTAATATGCAATTTAAACTACAAAATTAAATTCACTGGTAAGGTACTGTCTTATAAATGTTTAAATATCTTGGGGGCAAGTCTCAGTTAATTACTCTTCTCTTTCAGAATTTTACTGGCTATATTCCCTTGTGTATTCTTCCAGATAAAATTTAGTCATTTTCCTAACTCCTAAAGATATTTTGTTTGAGTTTTAACTAGAATTACACTGTATTTACTACTTCTATTTCCAGGAACTCTATGATTTTTGGTTTTGTTGTTGCTCATTGTGAGTGGGGTCCCCCCTCTAAATTTGGTGTTTTACCACCAAGCATGCTTGCCATAATTTGATCCTGTTAAGAAAGCATTCATTGATCTGATGATCATTTTAACGAGCAAGAAAAGATGGGGAATATTTTTAGTTTTTGTTTTGGAAGCTCTTGATAATTAGTTTCCCATTGGATCTGTTTTATTACTTAGAAAAGCAGACAAAAGGGAAACAACTAGAAAAGCAGCATCAGGAAAAGACACTGAACAGGAATCCAAAGAGCTGAAACAAATCCTGGATTTACCTTATAACATTGACCTTGAGCTAGTCTGTGAAACCCTGTGTGTCCTAATTTTCTTTCAGCATTATGGTCATCTAATTTATTCTCTATTAGGTTAAAAACAATAACTGTTGAGTGTTTTATTATGTGCCAGGCACCAAAATAATAGCTTCTAAATTAGCATCCTGAGAAAGCAACACCAGACCGTTCAAGTAGTGTGGACTTTTGTTTCCAATTTCTCATGTCAGTGGTACTGTTTCTCGAAATTCTAACTAGAGCTGCCAATTTACATCTCTGAATTGCGGTTTTGGAGGTTGTGGAGAATTTATTTGTCCGTGGTGTGGTTTGTGGTAAGGAGCTTGGGTTAGTCCTTCCTCTAAGTTAGGTCATTCTGGGACTCCGTTTCTCCTCTGTGAATATGGGACTTTGGCGTTTAACCTTCTGTGAATCTCTAACGCTAATGCAGTTTTCCAGCAGAAAGAAATAGGAACAGGACATTCTCCAAGCCAGTGACTCTTATGCTTTAATGCACCTAAGAATTACTAGGATCTTGATAAGTTAGTAGGTCTGAGGTGGAAACCAAGTCTTTGCATTTCTAATAAGCTCTGAGGTGAGAACTAAGTTGCTCTTCACAAACCACATTTTAGGTAGCAAGGGGTTAAATCAGTCTAGAAAAAATCGAGAATGAGGTGTTCTCTAAGGAGAGTAGCCTGTTTAGGGCAATCTTCCTGCAGCTGCTCAAATTCATCTAATTGGGCAGCAAGAGGTAAAAAATAATCAGTTCTTTTCTTGTCATTCCACTTGTCCTGGAGCACTGTTCCCATCCCAGGCAATGTGACTCTGCAGTCTTACATCTCCAAGTGGGTAATCAAAATCAAGGTTTTAAAGCAATCATCAGGAAAGGGAAAAAATAGTGAAAAGAAAAACCAAACAAACCCAAAATCAAACACCTACGTTTGTGGAACAGCAAGCGTAGAAAAATTAAAGTAACAAATGAAAATGTATCCTTTGCCTTTACCATTCCCCAAATTTTAGCTTTTTAATTTTCTCCCACTTTTAATTTAATTAATACTTATGGTTAATAATTTTACAAGAACTGACAACAATAAAGTAAAATTATCTAACTCCTACCATTCATATTTAACCACCATAAATATTTTGAAAATAATACTTCTCTCTGTCTCACTCTATGCACACACATGCATACACATGCCATGTGTAATGTTACATGCAGTTTTCATGTTGTGTTGTAAGTTGACTGTTTTTACAAAAATTAAGTATACCTGTTGTTATTTTTATTAAGTGAGAGGTAGGGAGATAAAGAGACACACTCCCACATGCGCCCCAACCGGCAACCCTGTTTTTGGTGATGTTCTGCCCATCTGGGTCATGCTCGCTACTGACCTATTTTTAGCGCCTGGGAGGAGGCTCCACAGAACTTCCCTCAGTGCCCTGGGCTGATGTACTTGAATCAATCAAGCTATGGATGTCGGAGAGGAAAGAGAGAGAGAAGCAGAGAGAAAGAAAGAGAGAAGGGGTGGGGGAGAAGTAGATGGTTGCCTCTCCTGTGTGCCCTGACCAGGAATCAAACTTGGGACTTCCACATAATGTGTTCATGCTCTATTGCTGAGCCAACTGGCCAAAGCCTGAAATAAGTTCTTGTATCAACACACCCATCTCATATAGATGCAATAAAAAGAAAAAAAAAAAATCTTCTTATGGTGAGAACTTCCAGGATCTACTACTCTCTTTTAATAGCTTTGCTATATATCATACAGCAGTGTTAGCTGTAGTCATCATGTATATTACATCCCCAGTATCAATCTATACTATAACTGTAAGTTTGTACCATTTATTTATTTATGATTATTATTTTGTATTTTTCTGAAGTGAGAAGTGGGGAGGCAGAAAGACAGACTCTTGCATGTGCCTGATGGGGAGCCACCCAGCAAGCCTACTTACTAGGGAGCGATGCTCTGCCCATTTGGGGTATTGCTCCATTGTAATTGGAGCCATTCTAGCACCTGAGGCGGAGGTCATGGAGCCATCCTAGCTCCCAGGCCAACTTTGCTCCAATGGAGCTTTGGCTGTGCAAGGGGAAAAGAGAGATAGAGAGAAAGGAGAGGGGGAAGGGTGGAGAAGCAGATAGGTGCTTCTCCTGTCTGCCCTGGCCAGGAATCGAACCCCGGATTTCCACACTCCAGGACAACACTCTACCACTGAGCAAACCCACTAGGGCCTCAAGTTTGTGCCTTTTAACCACCATCTTTCAATTCTCTTACCCCTCACTCTCTGCCCCTGATAACCACAAGTCTGATGTCTTTTCTGTAAGGTTGACTTTCCATCCCCTACACACATTACACATATAAATGAGACCACACAGTTTTCTTTTTATTCTTGTCTGACATTTCATTTGGCACAATACCTTGAAGGTCCATCCATGTTTTTGCAAATGGTGGAATGTTTTAATTTTTTACGATTGAGTAATATTCCATTGCATATATTTTTGAAACTTGAACATGGATGTGAACTGTGTGGTTGACTTATATGTGGCTTTTTCCCCAGTAAGTATACAGTTGTCCTTCTATATCCCTAAATTTTCTCATTCATGGATTCAACCACCTGCAGATCAAAAATGATTGTTTCTGTTAGAGGTTGGGAATCCATACATGAATAAGGCCAACTGTATTGCATTGTTCTGTGCCATTTTATATAAAGTAATTGAGCATTTGAATATTTTGGTATCTGTGGAGAGTCCTGGAACTAATCCCTTGTGAATACTTAAGGCTGACTGAAGATTTTAGGGATTCAGAAGTTATACATAGATTTTTTTACTACACAGAGGGGAATGGGTTGGTATCTCTAATCTCCTTGTGTTCAAGTGTCAACTGTATACACCACAACTTCTTTATCCATTCATCCATCAGTGGATACTTAAGTTGTTTATTTGTTTTGATCTCTCTTCTGTGTTAAAGGTTTTCCTTAACTCCTGGTCATTCTGGGTTATCTGTTTATAATTAAGATGAGTTACTAAAAGCTGACTGGAAGTACTGAGTTTATGGTTTGGGTTTGTTGTATTTGAGCTTCATTGTAGGGTGACATAAGTGGGCTTCTTTTGAGAAATTTTGAAAGTCAGTGTCTTTAAATATGTCCTTTTGGACTGTTTAGTGTCCCAAGTCTTCCCTTTTCCCACTTGGGGAGTAAAGATCTGAATGCCATCATTCTGGGGACCAAAACAGAGAAGAAAGCTGTTGTGGTGGTGTGCTGATGGTCTCCACAGTCAGAAATAAGTGTGCATACAGGCAATGAATGTTAATCTCCAGAGAAGAGTTCTCAAGACCTAGAATGGATGCAAAGGGGACTGAGGCGCTAACTCTGCAAACAACCTTCACAGTCATCATCTTTATTTTGCTGTCTCTTCCATTTACTCCCAGCTCTGGACGGATCTGAGGCTGCCAATTTCTGCATCTTCTGAAAATTCTGTGAAGAATTCTGTCTTGAGCCTCAACTCTCTCCACCACTGGCCTTGGATTTGGATTTTTCATATTTGCTGAATCTCTTATCATTGGTCCATTTGCTCTTAGGTTTCCAATTTTGTATATTTTTCTCTCCATAGGGTTGTTGTTGTTGTTATAATAATTATTGTTCTTAGGTTATAAAAGAATATTAGAATGGAAGAAAATTATTTGCACTTGGACCTAAAATAGAGTCTTTGTTGTTATTTTATTTGTTATTTTCTACCTCAGGGATAGGAAGTATCTTGATGATAGATTTTATTTGTTTACTTTTATATCTATTATCTTTTTTCTAATTTTGTTATCTGCTTGGCCATTTCCTCAGCATTTATTACTATTGTCTGAAAGGCTTTTCTCTTAGTCAGTAATTTAATTTTCATGCTTAGTCATTCCTTAAGTTTTTAAATTTATTTATTTATTAGCTAGGTAATGGATTTTTGGTTGTCAGTTTTTTCCCATTGGCTGGATAGGATTTTCCGGTTTCCTTTTATGTGGTTTTATTGTTTTAACATTGGGCTCTTAGTTTATTAAATTCATATTTTCTATAACATGAGGCACTGACTTGGAATTTTCATCTGTCCTTTGGTTTGTGATTTTTTTTTGTGTCGCTTTTTTATTCTTTTGTTAATGGTTAAAGTGGGCCACTCTGTCCAGGCTTATATTTTGCTGATACAGTATGAACTAACATTGGTTAACCACATTTCTATTCATCTGATACCAATGTACTAGTGTGGCTTTCCCTTTAACCTAATAGTTTAAGGGTAATGGTATTTTAGTTTTATTTACTTTTCTGTACTTTGTGAGAACTGAAGGGTGGCAAAAGATTGGGAAAAAATGCAGACTTTTTAGAATTGTGCAGATTTTGTTTTCTTTTCTAAGACATATTAAATGTATTGTTATTAAATGTACTGTTTTAGAATTTACTCTTACTTGGGAGGTATACTGTGTTCCCTTTATGGGGTACCTTGGCTTATTCCATTAGATGTATAGCCCCAACAAATGAGCTATAGTGGTTTTCCTTGCCTTTGCTGAGACCCTGTAATATTAGGTAGATGCTTTCATTAATGATTTTTTCCCTTTGAATTTTCCCTGAAGTTGCCTATTTAGTGCTATTTGGAACTTACCAAAATTGGAAAATGGGTGTTAGTGAGAATTTTCAGGATTTTTGCAGAGTTTTATTCACTAATACAACTACTGAGAAGTAAATGTGAGGTCAACAAATGTAAAGTCACAAAGGAATTGTCAGATTCTTAGCTGCCATTTTTTTTTGGAATTTTATTTACCCTTTATTTTGGTTGGTTGCTGCTTACAATTGTTTTGCTTAAAATGTTTTACTAGGTTAAGTTTTCTAACATTGATACATATGCCAGATAGATTGTTTAAAAAAAGTGATGTAATTTATTAAAAACCATGTATTTATAGTATTAATGGAAAGAGATTATTGGACTGACTTCATGTTGATATTTTAACCTAGAAATTTCATTTCCCCCAAGTGTTTGGTCACTTTTTTATGTTTTCTTAGATCTCAGTTTCCAATGAGATTAACCTAAGGCAACCAGATTCCTAGTTTTATCATTTTATATACATAGTGCTCCTCTCATGTTTTCTAGAGCCCCAGTTTCTAGAATATAATCTCTAAGTCTGGAGTTTCTATTAGAGCTACTCATTTTGATATAAATGGAAGATATTAACTCACAGAGTAATTTACTCTAATGGAGTTTTCTGAGTTAATTCTTTTTTTTTTTAGATTTAAAACATTCCTTATGATTTATACTTTGCCAATGGTATATTAGCTTGTGTCTCATAAAACCTTTTCATGAAAACAGTTATAAAAATTGGAAAGCAAAGATTTGTGTACTTGAGATTAGGGGGAAAAAAAGGTAAATCCAAAGAGTTGATCTTTTAAAGCATTTACCAATTTTCAAAGCAATGTTGAAAGGTTAAGAAAGTGAATAGAACTATCAAGAGACTTAGAAGGCTGTAGTGGGAATGAAGTTACAAACATTGGAGTTCAAGATTCATCAATGTGGAGAGGGCATCATAAGTATCCCAAACTTTTAGCTGGTGTTCTCCAAAATAAATAAAAGAATACTGGGAATAGAACATTTTCTATAGAGAGTCAAGACTAATTTTAGGTCATTTTAATTTCTGATCAGAAAAGTAAATCTTGTATTGCTAGTGTACTTAGCATAGCTGCCTGCTAGAAGCAAAATGAAGTTTTCTCTGGAGAAAGATAATGTTATTTAGGATCTAAAAACATCTATAGAGTTTTTCATATGATGCAGCTGACTTGCAATCAAAACAATCAGACATGTAAAATGACAGGCTTGACTAAAAATCAAGAGAAAAAACAGGAAATAGATACAAATTCAGATAAGAGTTATCTGGGACTTCAAATGCATAATATGTGTTCAAGTAATTAAAATAAACAAATGATTATTTTGGAGAGAATCTATAAAAAGAATCAAATAAAAATTCTTGAATGAAAAATAAAATATCTGAAACTGCAAACTCAATAGATTGTTTAATAGCAGATTAGAAATAGCCAAAGACAAAGTCAGTAAACTTGAAGATAAGACAGAAGAAAATATCCTGACTGAAGTATAAATAAATAAAAGAATAGAAAATGCCAAAAATAGTAAAAAGATATATAAGATATGGTGAAAAGGTATAATAGATGTATTATTGATGTACCAGAGGAGGAAAATAAAAAGAGAGAATGGGACCTTACTATTATTTAAAGAGACAATGGCTGGCAATTTTTCATAATTAATGAAAAACATCAAGCTATATATTCAAGCAGTGCTAAGAATTCTAAGCAGGTTAAATATAAGGCATATCATATCTACTGAAAACAAAGAATAAATCTAAAATTAATGAGGAGTAAAAACTTATGCTTACTTGTTGCTTAAAATTATGATCATATTGGAATATATATAAACTGTTTCTCAATTATATTGCTCATATTTACTTTTTTTGCTTTTTTAAAGAAAAATAAGATGACATATACATGCTATTAAGAAACATGCATTACTCTTTTCTGAACAATATATTTTGTATATCTTTCTTTCTTTTTCTTTTATAGGGACAGAGAGAGAGTCAGAGAGAGGGATAGATAGGGACAGACAGGAACAGAGAGATGAGAAGCATCAATCATCAGTTTTCTGTTGTGACACCTTAGTTGTTCATTGATTGCTTTCTCATATGTGCCTTGACCACAGGCTTTCAGCAGACTGAGTAGCCCCTTGCTTGAGCCAGCAACCTTGGGTCCAAACTGGTGAGTTTTTTGCTCAAGCCAGATGAGCCCACGCTCAAGCTGGCGACCTCAGGGTCTCAAACCTGGGTCCTCTGCATCCCAGTCCGAGGTTCTATCCACTTTGCCACCACCTGATCAGGCTCTTGTATATCTTTCAATGTCAATAAATGTAAACCTAGATTATTATCTTTGATTCCTACAAGGTATTCTAATATGTGGATGTCTACAATTGATTTAACTAATCTTTTATTGATTTGGATGAAATAAACAGAGCAAAAAATTTACAGCAAAACTCAAAACAACATAAAATATTAATGTAGCACTTATTGTACCTGGTACTATACTCAGTGTTTAACATGCATCGATTGGCATTTAGGATATAAGTTATTTCCATATTTTATTAATAATGCTGGTATGAATATTGTATTTCCAGAAGTAATATGGAAAGATATGAATATGCAGATACATATACCACATGAAAATACTTCCAGAAGTTATATATAGATAGATATATTTTTGTGCAATGTTTCTGGAAGTATTTAAATTTCTGTAAAAAATATCATACTGTGATAGATTTATGCATTTAAATTTTGGCAGATACTACTAAAATGTCCAACCAAAAAAATTATGACTAACACAAATTCATACCTCATTCAAGAGCTCCTTTCTGTTAGGAAAAGTAGTCTTTGTGTATCTTTTATAGTTCTTTAACAGTTTTTGGTCTACGAGCGGACATGTGTCTCAATTCTGGTTAATAAGACTTAAGAGGAAGATTGCTAAATGACCTTTGTTCTTAATGAAAAGACAAAGCCTCAGAAACCAGGGTCTTTGGAACTTTCTGCTCATTATTCTCATAGAACAGCTTGGAGCTGAAGTAGCCATTTCTCCATCCCAGGACAGTAAACATGGAAATAAAAAGTCACAACTCTGAAATGATGGGACAGTAAGACCAAAAGAGAGCAGGTAAATCAAGGCAAACAACTTTCATCCTCCCTGCAGTATTTATGTTTAAAAAATAAACAACATTTCTCTAGTACATTGTTAGTTGGGTTTTTATTACTTGCAGAAAAATCTGTCCTATTCAAGTTGTACCAATTTATCGACCCAACAGCATTTTATGAGAATTCTAATTTCACCACAGTATTGCAAGCAGTGAATATTTTCAATCTTTAAAATTCTTTTACAATCTAGTGGACAAAAATTATATCTCATTGTCTTAATTTTTATTTCTCATTGGTGATGGTAATTAGCTTTCCATATGCTTATTTCATTTTCATTTATGATGTAATGATCAACACTTGTCTCTCTATTGGTTGTCTTTAAGGCCTATCAAACACTTGGATTTTGAGGATCAGTTTGCATTGGTTCTTTTTCTTTTTGTGTTTCTTCTGAATGTACTAAGCATATGGTAATTTCAGTGTTAATTAACACCTCTATCAGACAGTAAGTGGAAGGAGGAAGAGAAGATAAACTCTATACATCTGTGGTCTTGTTACATGAACCTCACCACCTTCACTTGCTTTGCTAGAACATTTTTAGAATTCATAGTGCAAAGTAGAATTGATTCTTACTAAGATACGATTCTTATGCAACCCAAGTGTAAAACTCACATAAAAAGCATAGAGAACTAAAGTATAATAATATATCCCTCACACAGAGTAAACAAAGAGTCTATTAGAATGTGTGTCATAACTAAAGACATGTTTAAAAACAATAACACTTTTATTTTGGTGCTTCCTAGTATTGCTATTGGAGATGATTATACAAATGTGGGTATTTACAATCATAGATACAAATGACTTTGAGATGTAAGTTGAAATATTGATAACCATTTTATATTTATAGCTTTACTTTCTTTTTTCTGTCAATTAGGGGATGAAGTGCGTGGTATAACATGGGTGAGAATAAATTACTATCAAAAATTAACCAGTTTTTTACTCCATCGTATTCATTCCATGCCCTGCCTAAATTCCATTCATCTTCCTAGTATGGTAAAACTACCCTTATTTAAGTTTTAATTTATTCCAATATATTTTCCATGGTCGCCTTTCAACAATATTAGTTTATTGTAGAAATAAATTCTATTTGTAAAAAAATATATATCCATCTGCCTTCTTTTCTTATTCCTTCCTATTTATTTATTCACCACTTTAAAATAGTGTATCATATCTTTAGATATATTGATAGAGTCTATTTTCCTGTTTGTAGGTTTTGTTTGTTGTTAATATTTTTCTCAATTTTGTTCTGTTGTTTTGAATATTTAGACCTTTTTTATTTTGTGTGGTTACATTTATCAATCTTCCCATTTGCATTCTGCTTTTTAAGTATTAGCAACCCAGCTGTAGAGGAGTCAGAAATGTTATTTTATTAAGCACACAGCAGCAAGACAGTTTCAAATACAAGGCATTAAAAGAAAAGTATAATGGGTTCAAAAGACATTAAAAAATATATAGACTGGGCCCTACTAGGAAGAAAAACATTGAGAAACTTTAACTTGCCTCAAGCTTACTATGACAAAAATTTCAGCCACATTTTTAATAAGAAACTTGTGATGAAGAAAACTAAAATATGGAAAACAGAGATCATTATATGGTGTTTTGGCATATGCCACTACTTATAGACAAGGACTATAGGTAAAAAGGTGGGAGGTTAAGTTTGGCTGATACGTGTTCAGGGTCTGATGCTTGAAAACTTATCACAATGAGTCCTAAGAAGCTTACTGCCTGTATACATGGACCTCATAGTCAAAGGGATATTTGGAGATTGCTAGCCTGACTCTCCCCCAGACATTGACATGAGAAGAATAGCAATGAACCTGAATTTAAGTTATTGTTGGAGAAACTATTACATAAACTTCAAACAAGCAGGCCGTGGTGTGATGTCCAAGAGTTTCAGATGCTATGAATGATGTCTTGTGCATTAGAGGGAATATGACCACAGAGATCTTTCTAATCTGTGTGTGAGCACCGCCTGCTGGCCATGATGGGGACCCTGGAAAAGTGTTTCACATAGAGATATTAGACCACAGACAAAATACTAGTCTTTAAAGTAACTGGGTTTGAGATATATTCCCAGAAGTGGGATCACTTGGTCAAAAGGCAGTTTCACTTTTAATATTTTGAGGAAAGTCCATAGTGTTTTCCACTGCGGCTGTACCATTCTTTTTTTCCACTAAGAGTGCACAAGGGTTTTCTTTTCTCCACATTCTCACCAGCACTTGTTGTTCATTAATTCATTGATGGTAGTAGCCATTCTGATAGGCAGGAGACAGTATATCATTGTGGTTTTAATTTGCATCACTCTAATAATTAGGGACATTGAGCATTTTTTTCATATATCTATTTGCCATTTGTATGTCCTCTTTGTAGAAGAGTCTATTTGAAAGAATATATGCAGCCTATTTTTATTGCAGTGTTATGTACATTAGCCAAATTCTGGGAACAGCCCAAGTGTTATGATACATTTACACAATGAAATTGCCCTCAGTCCTAAAAAAAAAAAAGGAAAAGAAAAAGAATCTTACCTTTTATGACAACCTGAATGGACCTGGAGATTATTATAGTAAGTGAAATAAGTCAGTCATAGAAAGGCAAATACCATATGATCTCACTTAATGTGGAATCTAATGAACAAAATAGAAAAAGAAGCATGGATACATGGAACAGACTGACAGCTGTCAGAGGGGAGGAGGTTTGGGGAGATGGATGAAAGAATGTGAAGGGATTAAGAAGTAAAATATTTATATTAATATAATATAGACATAGACAGGCTGGTGACAGCCTGAGGGAAAGGGGGGTAGATGGAGGTGGGCAAACTGGAGATAAATGGGGATGGAAAGAGACTTTGCTTTGGGTGATGAGTGCACAATGCAGTATGCAGATGATGTGTTTCGGAGTTTTATATTTAAAACCTGTATGGTTTTATGAACTGATGTCACCCTAATAAATTCAATTAAAAAATAAAAGAATAAATTAGTTGTGCTTTATAGAAGCTACAGTGATGATTCATTATGAAAGTGATTTTTGCTTTCAAAGTATATTAGGATGTGATGTTTTAAGAATGATTTTTCTAAGTGGAGCAAGTATGGAGAAAAATTATTCTTTTTTGGTGACAGAGATAGAGAGAGACAGAGAGAGGGACAGATAGAAACAGACAGACAGGAAGGGAGAGAAATGAGAAGCATCAATTCTTCATTTGCAGCTTCTTAGTTGTTCATTGATTACTTTCTCATATGTGCCTTGACCGGGGGCTACACCAGAGCAAGTGAACTGTTGCTCAAGTCAGCGACCTGGGCTCAAGCCAGTGACCATTGGGTCACGTCTGTGATCCCATGCTAAGCCAGTGACCCTGCACTCAAACTGCTAAGCCTAAGCTCAAACCGGATGAACCTACGCTCAAGCTAGCAACCTCAAGGTTTTGAACGTGGGTCTGATGCTCTATTTCCTGCTCTATCACCTGATCAGGTGAGAAAAATTATTCTTATGTATTTTTTGTAGGAGCATAGATTGGTTTAATCTTTCAGAAGTACATTTTGGTAATGTGTACCAAAAATTAAAGTGAACCTCCTAATCCTACTTTTAGAAATTTATACTAAACATATAATCAGAAAAATTAGCCAAGTTACATTGCAAGGATCTTCTTCAGAGCATTCTTGCAGTAGTGAAAAAAAAAGAGAATAAAAATAAAACAAATATGCAGATCTAATGCAATCCCCATCAAAATCCCAAAGAAATCTTTAAAAGAAATACCACACACACACAAAAAAATCGGATTTGTCTGGAACCACAAAAGACCCTGAATAGCCAAAGCAATCATGAAAAAAAAGAACAAAGCCAAAAGTTTTCGCACTATCTTCCTTCAAATTATTCTACAGAACAATGATAATCAAAATAGCATAATTTTGGCAGAAAAACAGACACACAGACCAATGAAACAGAATTGAAAGCCCAGAAATAAAACCACATGTAGGGAAAGAGAAGATGGCGATGGAGTAGGCGGACGTACCAACTTCCAACTCCCAGAACCAAAGTGGATTATAACTCAATTTTAAGAACCATCATCTGGATAAACCAACTTTGAGCTAAACTAAGTGGACTCTTCAACCAAGAAACACTGCAGAAGCCACATTGAGACTGGTAGGAATAGCGAAAACGCGAAGAGGGCTGCCCAGCTCCCCGGAGCAAACGGCAGCCCAGAGAGACCCGCGTGGCAGGAGGAGAGTTTGGCGGAGAGGGAGGGACCTGGGTCCCAGGAACCAAGCCCCAGCCTGCAGTCCTAGAGCCTAGAAGAGGCGTTTGGACAGTATCGAGCTGTGAAGCAAGTGAGGATACTGTTTGTGAAAAAGAGAGAGTTTTCTCAGACCCAAAAATCTTTTTAAAGGGACAGCTCAGAAAGCCTCTCTCACAACCACGCACCCGGGGCTCCGGGGAACTGGGACAGAGGAGAGGAACAGTGCAGCGGGAACAAAGAGTGGACTGAAGGCACGGAGACACTCTGAGGGACAGCCACCCCGACCCATGGGCTAAGTCACTTCCCTAATGGAAAACGAATATTTTCCCTGGAACTAGCAATACCAGCAATGGGAGACAGGACACTAGCCAAACAAGCTCTCCCTTGGCAATTAGAGCAGAGCTGCTTAGAGGGAGGGAGCTCCCAGGCCTACAGTGTGGAGACTTAGGGCACTTCTAGCCCCCTGAGGTTGCTGAAGCCTATGGTTGGGACAGGACGCTGAAACGCAGTCCTGTCGGTGTGGGTGGAACGGTGTGAGCTCAGGCTAGCCTAGCAGAGGCGGAGAGGACGCGTAAAAGCTGTCCGGCAGCTGCGGGCCGCCTGTGACCCCACTTGTGGGGAAAAATATGGGCAGAGATCAGCTCTGCGACCCTGCGCTAGCCGGCCCTGACCGCGGGCATGGGGCTAAGACCAGGGACGGGCGAGGGGCCCGCGGCTGAGCTCACGCTGCCAACCCCGCCCAGACGGAGAAACCGCGGTGTACCATCTGTGTGCACGAGCGGGCTCCTAAAACGGGGGCGAAGGAGACACTGAGACCAGCGGAAGTTCGCGGCTGAGCTCATGCTGCTCGCCCCACCCAGCCGGAGAATCTGCGGATTACCACCCTACGTGCCCGAGCTTGCTCCGAGCGTGGGGGCGGGGTAGGACCCGGAACGACCGGAAGCTACCAGCTGAGTTCACGCCAGCAAACACGCCCAGTCAAATAATCCCCTGCGCAGGAGGACCCTGGCCTCAAGGGCAGGGCTAAATTCTGGACGGGCAAAGGCTCACAGCTGAGAGCACGTCAAAAGCCCCGCCCAACCCACGAAAGGTGGCGAGCAGGCTCTGACTGAGGGGGCTGGGCGTAAGCCTTCCGGAAAAAGGCTGGTTCCGCAGCTGAGCAAAGGTGCTCACCTCTGCCCTGGGTGCTAAAGCTAGTGACTTGAGTGACAGCCCCTCCCGCAAAGGAGAGGCAGAAATCACAGCAATAGCTGCAGTGAGCCGGCGCTGGCAACGCCCACACCCAACCGCCCTAGGCAGCGGCAGATGGGGTGGCAAACCTGCAGACAGAGCACACCTAGAGAACACAAAGGTAACACATACTGGACTCCAGTGGCCACAACTTGATTACACTCAGATAAAATGGGCAGGCAGAGGAATACAAACCAAATGAACCAAGAGAAATCCCCAGAGAAGGACCTGAATGAACCAGATATAACCAAACAACCAGAAGCAGATTTTAGAATAATGATAGTTAGGATGTTCAGAGAAATTAGAGCAACAATGGATAGTCACTATGAGCACCTAAATAAAGAGATAACAAGTATAAAAAATGAAATTGAAATAATAAAAAAGAACCAGACAGAAATGACAAATATAATATCAGAACTGAAGACCACAATGGAAGGAATTAAAAGCAGGATGAATCATGCTGAGGATCGAATCAGCGAGTTAGAGGACACAATAAACAAAGTTGCAGAAGCAGAGAAAAAAAAGGAAAAGAGATTGAAAAAATGTGAGGAAACTCTAAGGGAGCTCTGTGACAACATGAAGAGAAACAATATTCGCATCATAGGGGTGCCTGAAGAAGAGGAAAGAGGACAGGAAATGGAAACTGTATTCAATCAAATCATAGCAGAAAACTTCCCTAAATTAAGGCTGGGAAACATTCCACATGTTCATGAGGCACACAGAACTCCATTAAAGAGAAACCCAAAAAGATCTACACCAAGACACATCATAGTTAAAATACCAAAGCTAATAGATAAAGAAAAAATCTTAAAAGCTGCTAGAGAAAAAAAGACTCTCACCTACAAAGGAGCCCCCATTAGGATGACATCGGACTTCTCAACAGAAACACTTGAGGCCAGAAGGGAATGGCAAGATATAATCAAAGTAATGCAGAACAAGAACCTACAACCAAGACTACTCTATCCAGCAAGGCTAACATTTAAAATTGAAGGAAAAATAAAGAGCTTTCCAGACAAAGAAAACCTCAAGGAATTCATTAAAACCAAACCAATCCTGCAAGAGATTCTAAGGGGCCTAGTGTGAACAGTGTAAAGGGAGGAAAGAATATAGCAAAAAAACAAACAAACAAAAAAAAACAGCTTTAAAGAATAAAATGGCAATAAACAACTACATATCAATAATAACCTTAAATGTAAATGGATTAAATGATCCAATCAAAAGACATAAGGTAGCAGCGTGGAAAAAGAAACAGGACCCCTACATATGCTGTCTACAAGAGACACACCTTAAAACAAAAGATGCACATAAAATGAAGGTAAAAGGATGGAAAAAAATATTTCATGCAAATGGAAATGAAAAAAAAGCCGGGGTAGCAGTACTTATATCTGACAAAATGGACTTTAAAACAAAGACTGTAATAAGACATAAAGAAGGACACTACATAATGATAAAGGGAACAATTCAACAGGAAGATATAACTATTATAAATATCTACGCACCAAATATAAGAGCCCCGACATTCATAAAGCAGACTTTGATGGATATAAAGGGCGAGATTAACAGTAATACTATCATAGTAGGGGATTTCAATACCCCACTAACAACACTGGATAGATCCACAAGAAAGAAAATCAATAAAGAAACAGCAGACTTAAAGGATACACTAGATCAACTTGATTTAATAGATATATTCAGAACTTTTCACCCTAAAGCAGTAGAATATACATTCTTCTCAAGCGCTCATGGTACGTTTTCTAGGATAGACCACATGTTAGGACACAAAAAAGGCCTCAACAAATTTAAGAAGATTGAAATTATATCAAGCATTTTTTCTGATCACAATGCCATGAAACTAGAAATTAACCACAAAAGAAAAACTGAAAAATACTCAAACACTTGGAAACTAAATAGCATGATATTAACTAATGAATGGATTAACATTGAGATCAAAGAAGAAATAAAAAAGTTTCTAGAAACAAATGATAATGAGCATACGTCAACTCAAAATCTATGGGACACAGCAAAAGCAGTTCTGAGAGGGAAGTTTATTGCACTACAGGCATATCATAAGAAGCTAGAAAAAGATCATATAAGCAACTTAACCCTGCATCTAAAAGAACTAGAAAAACAACAACAAATAAAACCCAAGACAAGTAGAAGGAAGGAAATAATAAAGATCAGAGCAGAAATAAATGACATAGAGGCGAAGGAAACAATACAGAGGATCAATGAAACCAGAAGCTGGTTCTTTGAAAAGGTAAACAAGTTTGATGAACCCTTAATTAGACTCACCAAGAAAAAAAGAGAGAGGTCTCAAATAGATAAAATTAGAAAGGACAGTGGAGAAATTACAACTAATACAACAGAGATACAAAGCATTGTAAGAAAATACTATGAAGAACTCTATGCCAAAAAATTAGACAATCTAGATGAAATGGACAAATTTCTTGAATCATATAAACTTCCAAAAATCAATCTGGAAGAATCAGAGCACCTAAACAGACCAATTACAACAGATGAGATCGAAACAGTTATCAAAAAGCTCCCAAAAAAGAAAAGTCCTGGGCCTGATGGCTTCACAAGTGAATTCTATGAAAAATTCAAAGAAGAACGAAGTCCTATCCTCCTCAAGCTATTTCAAAAATTCAAGAGGAAGGAAGACTTCCAAACTCCTTTTATGAGGCAAGCATAATTCTGATCCCCAAACCAGGCAAAGACAACACAAAGAAAGAAAATTATAGGCCAATATCCCTGATGAATTTAGATGCTAAAATTCTCAACCACATATTAGCCAACCGGATTCAGCAATATATGAAAAAAATCATACACCATGATCAAGTGGGATTTATTATGGAGAGGCAAGGCTGGTTCAATATTCGCAAATCAATCAATGTGATTCATCACATAAACAAAAGGAAGGACAAAAATCACATGATAATTTCAATACATGCAGAAAAGGCATTTGATATAATCCAGCACCCATTCATGCTCAAAACTCTCAGTAAAGTGGGAATACAAGGAACATTCCTTAACATCATAAAGGCCATCTACAACAACCCCACAGCAAACATCATACTAAATGGACAAAAATTAAAAGCAATCCCCTTAAGATCAGGAACCAGGCAGGGTTGCCCCCTTTCACCACTTTTATTCAACATAGTTCTGGAAGTCCTAGCTACAGCAATCAGACAAGAAGAAGGAATAAAAGGCATCCAAATTGGAAAAGAAGAAGTAAAACTGTCACTATTTGCAGATGATATGATATTGTACATAGAAAACCCTAAAGTCTCAGTTAAAAAACTACTGGACCTTATAAATGAATTCAGCAAGGTGGCAGGATATAAAATTAATACTCAGAAATCAGAGGCATTTCTATATACAAACAATGAACTGTCAGCAAAAGAAATTAAGGAATCAATCCTCTTCACTATTGCAGCCAAAAAAATAAAATACCTAGGAGTAAATTTAACCAAGGGGGTTAAGGACTTGTACTCGGAAAATTATAAAACATTGATAAAAGAAATCAAGGAAGATACAAACAAGTGGAAGCATATACCGTGCTCATGGCTAGGAAGAATAAACATCATTAAAATGTGTATATTACCCAAAGCAATTTATAAATTCAATGCAATAGCAATTAAAATACCAATGACATACTTCAAAGATATAGAACACATATTCCAAAAATTTATATGGAACCAAAAAAGAACACGAATAGCCTCAGCAATCTTAAAAAGAAAAAATAAAGCAGGAGGTATCACTCTTCCAGATATCAAGGTTTACTACAAGGCCATTATACTCAAGACTGCCTGGTACTGGCATAAGAACAGGCACAGTGATCAATGGAACAGAACAGAAAACCCAGAAATAAACCCACACCTTTATGGACAACTGATATTTGACAAAGGAGGAAAGAACATACAATGGAGTAAAGACAGCCTCTTTAACAAATGGTGCTGGGAAAATTGGTCATCTACCTGCAAAAAAATGAAACTAGACCATCAACTTACACCATGCACAAAAACAAATTCAAAATGGATAAAAGACTTAAACATAAGCCATGAGACTATAAGCATCTTAGAAGAAAACATAGGCAGCAAGCTCTCCGACATCTGTAGCAGCAACTTATTTGCCAATTTATTTCCACGGGCAAATGAAATAAAAGGCAAGATAAACAAATGGGACTATATCAAACTAAAAAGCTTTTGCACAGCTAAAGACAATAAGAACAGACAAACTATACAATGGGAGAACATATTCGACAGCACGTCTGATAAGGGGTTAATAACCAAAATTTATAAAGAACTTATAAAACTCAACACCAGGAAGACAAACAATCCAATCAAAAAATGGGCAAAAGAAATGAATAGAAATTTCTCCAAAGAAGACATACAGATGGCCAAAAGACATATGAAAAAATGCTCAGCATCACTAATTATTAGAGAAATGCAAATTAAAACCACAATGAGATATCACCTCACACCAGTCAGAATGGCGCTCATCAGCAAAACAACACAGAACAAGTGTGGAGAGGATGTGGAGAAAAGGGAACCCTTCTGCACTGCTGGTGGGAATGCAGACTGGTGCAGACACTGTGGAAAACAGTTTGGAGATTCCTCAAAAAATTAAAAGTCGAACTGCCTTTTGACCTGGCTATTCCACTTTTAGGAATATACCCTAAGAACACCATAACTCTGTTCGAAAAGAAGAAATGCGCCCCCATGTTTGTGGCAGCATTGTTCATAATAGCGAAGATCTGGAAACAGCCCAAGTGTCCGTCAGAAGATGAGTGGATTAAAAAGCTTTGGTATATATATACTATGGAACAATATTCAGCCATAAGAAATGATGACATCGGATCATTTACAACAAAATGGATGTACCTTGATAACATTATACGGAGTGAAATTAGTGAATCAGAAAAAACAAAACATCTGAGAACAGCATGATTTCATACATAGGTGGGACATTAAAGTGAGACTATGAGACATGGACAAGAGTGTGGTGGTTACGGGATGGGGGGAGGGAAGGGAGGTTTGAATAGGGAGAAGGGGAGGGGTACAGGGAAAACCAGATAGAAGGTGACAGAGGACAATTTGACTTTGGGTAAGGGGTATGCAGCACAATTGAATGATAAGATAATCTGGAGATGTTTTCATTGTATATATGTACCCTGATTTATTGGTGTCACCCCATTAAAGTTAATAAAAAAAAAACAAAAAAACCCCACATGTATATAGACAAATCATTTTTGACAAAGGAGTCAAAAACATGTAATGAAGAAAAGAAAGCCTTTTTAATAAATGGTGCTGAGAAAAAATTGGAAAGCCACATGTAAAAGAATAAAGCCAAAGTACAGTTAGTTCCCATGTACAAAGTTGATTCAAAATGGATCAAAGACTTCAACATAAGATTTGAAACAATAAATTACATAGAAGAAAATATAGGTATTACACTTATGGATGTTGGTCTTAGAAAAGATTTTATGTATTTGATTCCAAAGAAAAAGGAAGTAAAGGCAAAAGTAAATGAATGCAATTCTATCAAATTTAAAAGCTTCTGCCCAGAAAAGAAAAAACCCCAAAACAGAAAAAAAGAAAACCCCACAAAAACTAACAATAAAACAAAAAAACAACCAACCAAATGGGAGAAGAAATTTGCAAACAAGAGCTCTGACAAGGGTTAATATACAATATATAAAAAACTCATATAACTCAACACCAAACAAACAGTTCAATTAAGAAATGGGGAGTGGCCTGACCAGGCAGTGGCGCAGTGGAGAGAGCGTCAGACTGGGATGCGGAAGACCCAAGTTCGAGACCCTGAGCTCACAAGCTTGAGCGCGGGTCCATCTGGCTTGAGCAAAAAAGCTCGTCAGCTTGGACCCAAGGTCGCTGGCTCCAGCAAGGGGTGGCTCAGTTTGCTGAAGGCCCGAGGTCAAAGCACATGTGAGAAAGCAATCAACGAACAACTAAGGGGTTGTGACGGCAATGAAAAACTAATGATTGATGCTTCTCACCTCTCTTCATTCTTGTTTGTCTGTCCCTATCTATCCCTCTCTCTGACTCTCTCTCTCTGTCCCTGTAAAAAAAAAAAAAATAAAATAAATAAATAAAATTATTAAAAAATAAAAAAAGAAATGGGTAGGGGACTTGAACAGACACTTCTCCCAAGAAGACATACAAATGACCAATAGATATATGAAAAGATGCTTATTTTCACTAGCTATTAAAGAAATGCAAATCAAAACTACAATGAGGCACCACTTTACACCTGTTAGAATGCCTACTGTCAACAAGATAGGTAATAACAAGTGTTGGAGAGGTTGTGGAGAAAAAGGAACCCTAACTCACTATTGGTGAGAATATAAACTTGTTGGGCTGCTGTGGAAAATAGGATACAAGTTCCTCAAAAATTTAAGAATAGAGTTACCATAAGAATCAGCCACTCCTCTTCTGGGTATCTACCTGAAAATACTGAAAACATTTATTTCCAAAGATATATGCATCCTGTGTTCACTGCAGCATTACTCATGGTGGCCAAGACATGAAAACAACCAAAGTGTCCCTCAGTAGAGGATTGGATAAAGAAGATGTGGTATATCTATACAGTGGAATACTACTCAGCCACAAGAAAAGATGAAATACTGCCATTTGTGACAACGTGAACAGACCTTGAGTATATTATGCTAAAAGAAACGTCAGTTGGAAAAAGCTAAGAACCATATGATTTTACTCATATGTGGGGTATAAAAGTGAAATGCAGACACAAACAACAGTATGGTTGGTGGTTACCAGGGGGAAGTGGGGTAGGGGTGTGTGTAGTAAAGGGTAAAGGAGACAAAATGTATGGTGACAGAAGGTGATTTGACTTTGGGTGGTGGACACACATTGCAATTACAGATCATGTATCATAGAAGTGTACACTTGAAATCTATATAATCTTATTAGCCAATGTTATCCCAAAAAATTTAATTTAAAAGCAAACTAAACTTCATTATAAAGGTTGTTTATGTGCACTGTTGTACAACCATCTAATGGAATATTATGCTGGCATATGTATTACTATAAAAGGTATCTATGATATATCACTAGTTAAAAAATGAAGGTCATTAACAGCACCTAGTGTACTGTGGACTGGGAGTCAGATTGCCTTGTTTCAAATTCTGGCTTCACCACTTGCTAGCACAGGACTGAAGTATTTTGACTAACAGTCAAACTGACTATTTTGTTCTCAAAATTTCTTCATCTCTAAAATGAGAATGATTTAGTACCTAATTTACAGGTAATATTCATTTTATTCATAAAAATGTTATATTTTATTTTATTCATATAAGTGTTCACATTTATATTTCTGTCTATGAACAGATTGAAGTCCAGAAGTATTAACTACTATATGGTAAACTTGACCGCACAGTATTAAAATTAAAGGTAAGTTTTTCATATTTTAATATCAGTTTATATTTCTGATTTTTATTTGAACATGAATTATACAAAAAATTTAAAATAAAAAATTAAAGCTATTTTATACCAAAAAAGAAAAGTAATCTTCTTACTGCAGGAGCAAGAAGATATTATTGATAACATATATACCTTTTCACCTGAAAATGATCAAAATTGAAATTTCATATTGCATTTAAAGTATCACAATAGGTTTGGCCAGTGCCTTAGTATTTACCAAAAATTCAAATGAAAGCATAAATCTTGAATACCTAGACCAAAATCTTATATTTCTTGCATGAAATGTCCATAAAAGTTGGGGGGAACATTGAATTCTCCAAAGGAACACTTTTCTTACAATATCCATGATTTCAGTAAGCAAGACTAGGACGTGTATTATTGATGTGCATGAGATTTGGATGGGTTAAATCAGGTAGTTGGTACTGACACAGTTTTCTCTGGAAAACAGGAGAGAAGGTGTGAGGTGAGGTTTGGGGAAGGTTAAGAGAACTTATCGGGTAAACTGGGGGCATGATAATGAATGTTGCCTTTTTACAGTTTTATCTAAAGCCAGCCCCGAGCTTTTATCTCTGATAAGCATGACTGAGGAGGAAGACCTTTAAACACCTTGTTTAATGTGAAATGAAATTAACTTTACTGATAAGTCAAAGAAAACTGAAAAAACAATTTTATATCCTTAAGCAGTTGAAAGAAATTCTAATTCAGAATACATACAAACAGTGTGCTGTTGTTTTGCTATCTGTTGTGATAGGTATGAGGGAAGAGGCATATGCATACATTATAATTTACACTGTATCCATTCCCTTCACTTAGGCTGTTCATATTTGAAATAATCATGACAGAATATAAAAAACCCCAAGTATTTAGACTTCTGCAATATAAAGGCTCTTTTAAAAATTATAATCTTCATACCACTTAGAAGCCTATAAGAAACTTTATTGAATTTTGGAGTTTTAGTTTCTTCTTGGTACTCTAAGATTAGAATAATAACATTATTTTATAATTACATATCGCTTTTCATAATTGGGTTTTTAAAGTACTAAGATATTATCTTTTGGAAGATAAACATAAGTTTTCTTTTTTTTAAATTCTGGCAAATGTGATCTGGGGCAAAAACAATACCATAATTATTGTAACAATATACTATTTGTTTTGCTCTGTGGAAATCACAGATCCTCTTCTAATTCTTCTCATTAACCTGGGAGTCCCCAGGGTAACAACAGCCCCTCAAATGCAGGCCTGTCTGAAGAGCCATCCTAGGATATGTCTGGTTCAGGAAGAGTTAGGACACAGACTGCCCTGGATACCAGTGGGCATCCTCTAGTCCCTGGTTTCTTGTTATCTAGCTGCAAGTGACAAAATGGCATCTATGCCATAAAAGCTAATGCAAGGTCTTGTAGGGCCATTGATGTCTACCCTAAGCCCTAATGCTGCCTTTCCCCAAGGGTGTTAATGCCTGACACTAGCGGCCACTAAAGGCCACTAGCCGGTCCTTTGCTATTTCTTGTTTCTGCTGTCATCACTGGTTCCAATACTGCTGAAAAGTTTCCCCTTTAAGTTTTGCGGAGATTTTGCTACAATAGTCCTTGATGGTTTTATTGCTCTTTTTATTTTAATCATTTTGTTCTAAAAGAGTGGAGTTGGAAGGCAATCTTCTCCCATTTAGAATTCTATTTCCATTATCCAAGAGTCAAAATTGTCTGCGGGGAATTGAAGGGTGATATGCCTTTCCTGGGTCTTTCACAAGGATTGATCCCCAGTGCTACTGCCACAGTAAGAAGAAAGGAAACTGAAGCCCTACCTGTAGGTTCTTGTTCTGTATTACTTTGAATATTTCTTGCCATTCCCTTCTGGCCTCAAGTGTTTCTGTTGAGAAGTCGGGGGGCTCCTTTGTAGGTGATAACCTTTTTTTCTCTAGCAGCTTTTAATATTTTCTCTTTATCACTTAGCTTTGGTATTTTGATTATGATGTGTCTTGTTGTAGATTTCTTTGGGTTTCTCTTTAATGGAGTTCTCTGTGCTTCTTGAATGTGTGAGATGTTTTCCTGCCTCATTTTAGGGAAGTTTTCAGCTATGATTTGGACAAAGTTTCTATCCCTTGTTCTTTCTCTTCTTTTTTAGGAACCCCTATGATGCGGATGTTATTTCTCTTCATGTTGTCACAGAGCTCCCTTAGAGTTTCCTCAGACTTTTTGAGTCTCTTTTCTTTTGTCTGCTCTGCTTCTGTGCCTTCATTTATTTTTTCCTCTAACTCGCTGATTCAATCCTCAGTTTCATACATTCTGCTTTTAATTCCTTTCATTGTGGTCTTCAATTCTGATATTGTATTTGTCATTTCTGTCTGATTCTTTTTTATTATTTCTATATCCTTTTTTATATTTGCTATCTCTTTATTTAGGTGTTCATAATGACCATCTATTGTTGTTCTAAGCTCTTTGAACATCCTAACAATCATTATTTTAAACTCTGCATCCTGTAACTTGGTTATATCTGACTCATTCAAGTCCTTCTCTGGGGATTTCTCTTGATTCATTTGGGTTGCATTTCTCTGCCTGCCCATTTTGTCTGTGTATAAGAAGAGTTTGGCCACTGGAGTCCAATTTGTGTTGCCTCTTTGTTCCCTAGGTGTGGTATTTCTGCAGACCCGCCACCCCCTCTGTGGCTACCTAGGGTGTTCGGGTATGGGCATTGCTAGTGCTAGCCTGGTGCAGCTGTCACTGCTGTTTCTGCCTCTCCTTTATGGAAGGGGCTGTGTTCTTGAGCCGGCTCTATAAACTTCAGCCGATCTCAGTCTTTGCCACGCCCCCATGGATGGGGTTGCACACCACACACAAGCCACAAGCCTCGGCTCCAAGGGCTGGGGTGAGCACCTTTGCTCGGCTGCATGTCTCCACCTGTTCCCGGGCTTCCACCCCACACCCGCCGGTCAGAGCCAGCTTCCACCCCACACCCGCCGGTCAGAGCCAGCTTATGCATCAGGCCACAAGCCTCGTTCCTCAGGCCGGGTGGGGCTGTGGGCATGTACTCAGTGTGGACCTCCGCCTTTTTCTGGGCTTTCGCCCCACCCCCACAGGCAGAGCTGGCTCATGGGTAGGGCTGTAAACCTCAGAGGCCAGGTAAGGCTGCACACCGGCATGCCCTTGCTCAGTGGCGGATCTTTGCCCATTCCAGGCTCCCACCCTTCCCCTGCAGGTGGGGTTGCAGGCGGGCCCACAGCCAGCCGAACGCTTTTGCGTGTCCCCTCCATCCCTGCTGGGTTAGATTGAGCTCACACCAGACAGCCAGCTTCTGCCCCCCCGCTGGGCCGGCGCTTTTGCGTCCTGCTGCCGCCCACCCTCCAGCAAGTCCTCAGCAGTGTGGGTGGGGGTGCTGCAGGTCAGACCCTAACACTCCATACTATAGTCCTGAAAGCTCCCTGCTTCTAAGCAGCTCTGCTCTGAGTGCCGTGGGAGAGCTTTTTTGGCTGTGTCCTGCTTCCCTTTGCTGGTATTGCTGGTTCTAGGGGAAATATTCGCTTCAGATTTGGGGAGTAACTAAGCTCAGGGGTTAGGGTGGCTGTCCCTCAAAGTGTTTCTCCCTGTGCTTCCTAGATTACACTCTCTTCCAGCTGCTCCAGTCCCCTCCTTTCTCCCTGTCTCCCAGAACCCCCGATGAGTGGTTTTGAGAGAGGTTTTCTGCGCCATTTCTTTAAGAATCCTGGGGCTGAGAAAACTGTCTCTTTCTCACAAACAGTATCCTGACTTGTTTCATAGCTAAATACTGTCCATAAGTCTCTTCTAGGTTCTGGAGATGCAGGCTGGGGCTTTGTTCCTGGGCCTAGGTTCTTCCCCTGTCCACTAAACTTTCTTCCTGCCATGCGAGTCTCTCCGGGCTGCCGTTTGCTCCGGGGAGCCGGGCAGCCCTTTCCACGTTTCTGCTTTTCCTACCAGTCTCAATGTGGTTTCTTCAGTGTTTCTTGTTCGAAGAGTCCTTTTAGTTTAGTTCAAAGTTGGTTTTTCCAGATGATGGTTCTTAAAATTAATTTGTAATCCACTTTGGTTCTGGGAGTTGGAAGTTGTTACGTCTGCCTACTCCATCGCCATCTTGGCATATCGATATTAGTTTTTAATTTCTTATCATTTCAAAGAATAATTGAGAAAAATCTTCACAGCTAGAGATCAATTAATTTAAAATTGTTCTAATTCAATTAGAACAATTGAATTGTTGTTTTGTATGCAATGCTTCATTTATTATTGCTTGACTGAATTAAATGTATAAATATTTAATTTGTGTTTGTATAAAAATTTCTAAATCTTTCAATGGTGAATATAATCCAAGTCCATTACATGTTACCTCATGCTACTAACATCTCCCTGTTATGATCACAGTAGTAATAACTGCAAAGAGACTGTCTTATGTGGCATGCTTACAATGATTGTTTTATTATATTGGTATAGAATCACTGCTTCATTTTCCAAAATTAATTAAGCAATCATTTGTCAAGAGCTCACTAGGATCAAAGCACTGTTGTTAGGTACTTCCTTGCCCAAGGTGCTATCTGCAATTCCAGTATCTGTGCAGTTTAAGCAAAATACTGCCCAAATCTGTGGGCTGTGTTTCCATTGTGAAGATGCAGGAAGCAAACTCATCTTCAAATTATTTCTTGGGTCATTTGTCTCTAGTAGTTAAAAGATTAAAATTTCTTTACATCTCAGTTGGGAAGTCTCTTTTTCTTTGATTTCTTCAGGTGTGAGATAGTTTATGACTAGTCCCTCTCTCCTAGTCTCTCTGATGGGATTCTGAACTCAGTCAGATAATATTTGTAAATATTTGTTCTCAGAAGAAAAGTCACACTGAAGGGTAGATATTATTTACTTGACTGCACTAAGGGCAAATATTGTTATTGGCCAAGATTCCCTCTGCCTTCATATGCTATGTACTAAAAACATATGTAATAAAGAGAACCTTATTTTTCAAGCTCAAGTATAAAGGAATAAATCAACTATTGTGCCTGAGGAGGTCTTGGAAGGCATGTGAAATAAAGTAAAAAGCAGCAGTTAGTCTTGCAAAGCAAATCATTTGAAAAATTATCAGACCATAATTCATGATAGTCCATAAACGTGCAGTGGTCAAATTGTGCTCCTCCCTCTTCAAATGCTACCTTTGCAAATATTTCCCCTTTTTCTACTCTTTTGAACTAGAGGTTAAAAGAATAAGGTAACCTGCCTGGCAGCTTTTTGGATTTGAGCAGCCTGCTGTAACAAAGCTAACATATTGCTAAATCATTATCTGCCTTTGAAAGTTTAACATATTTGCATTGTGAGCTGTATTTTGATTATCACTAGTGAAATAGGTTCCTGAGATACAGAGGTAAATAAGAACATGAATTACTTTCTTTATGAAATAAGTAAACGTCAACTGAACAATTTAACAACTTCAATTATTTTAATATTAACTACAAGGTAATAAATAGTTTTTCAATTGGCCCTTATTGCAACTTTAAACTTATGCACAAATGCCTAGCACAGTGTTTGGCACACAGAATGTGCTCAACAAATGTTAGCTTCTTTAGTTTCTTCTAAAATTTTGGCATCATCACCACGCATTCCATGAATAAACTTTATGTTTTTGTTTATCATGCTATCCCCAGTGTTCAGCAGAATTTCTGGTGGCAGGTAGTTGGTCCATAATATCTGCAGACTGAGTGGGCCTATCACAGAGCAGTACACTGGCATGTGAATTATTTCCTAGCACAATTTAGAGTGAGACTATAATAAATAACATAAAAACAGGAAAGCAAAATATATTAACTTTTTTCTTTTTTAGTTCTAAGCCAGCTGTTATATATATTTTTTGGCCATTTTTTATGTTTATGGTTGCTGATGATTATTTTATTTCATCTTAACATTAAATGAGATAAATCTAAATTTTCTTTAAAATGAGCACTGACAAAGCATATTTTAACAGCTTTATTGAGGTCTAATTCATATTACATAAAATTCACCCACTCATTGTGTACAATTCAAGGGCTTTTAGAGTACTTATGGCATAGTTTAACCATCACCTCAATCAATTATAAAACATTGTCAACACACACCCCTGAGCCATCACCCTCAAGCCCTCCTGCCCATCTCTCCCAGCTCTCCCACTCATAAATATACATTCTGTATCAATATGTTTGCCTGTTCTGGATATTTTATGTAAGTGGAGTCATACAATATGTGGACTTCTGTGCCAGACTTCTCTTTAGCATGTTTTCTAGGCTTATGCGTGAGGTAGTACGTGTCAGCTCTTCATTTCTTTTCATTGATGAATAACATTCAATTGTATGAATAGACTATATTTTTTTATTTATAAATTAATGGACATTTGGATTTTTCAACTTTTTATGTCTATTATGAATAATGCTTCTGTGAACATTAGAGTACAAGAGTTGTATGGTCATATGTTTAATTTCTCACCTACGTTTGAAAGGGTATATTGATAAATCTCAAAACAAAACAAACCCTACATTCATTTGCCTACTAGGAGAAATGGTGGGAGAATTTCAGACATGGTGTAAAAAATGTTGACTAGAAGTCTGTCAAGAGACAGGGCATCCTTCCCATTCTGGTGCTGGCAAGTCATATGGCCTTGAACAAACATCTTTACTTTGCTCCCTGGTTCATAAGATGATTGTGCCTCTATCTCAAAGGTCAGCACTCCATGCAAGCAATCAAAGTATGTAATATAATAATGGTTTGCAGTTCCTTTTTGTTAAAATATAAGCCTAATCCAAAAGTATTTCATCAACTAGGTGAAGAACTGAAAAAAATCCAAAAATATGAAGATCAACATAACAAATAAAAATAATCCCTTAGTTGCCTTTAGAAAAAATTAAAAGGTATTTCAGAAAGAAAGAAAGAAAGAAATATATTTTTGTCATTTTTACCAAAAAACTGATAAATGACTGTAAAAATACCATATGGGTGTGTCTATGCATTAAAAAAACCTTGTTAAATGTACTGTTATATGGCTTGTTAAATTGATTCTTTTCTTCCCCTTTCTGAGAAATGCAGGTAGAAATTGGATATTTACACCTACTCTTTTTTTAACCTAAGGAAAATCATTTTGTTACAAAGGAAAAGTAATATCTCATGAATATAGTTGAGCATGTAGTAACTATCTTTAAGAGGGAAGGTATAATTCCTTGAAGGTATAAGATATTAAAAAGAACAAAATGTTCACTCATTGTAATTTGGAGTAAGAATTTGATTAACTATTCAGTTAATCTAATTAATATCTCTCTGGCTCAATCCTAGGATTTTTTGACAATGATCTCACTTGTGGTTCAAAGAAAGTTACATGGGGTAAGAGGACTAACAGGGTTTTGAGTTTAGAAACTCATCTAGGCTAAGGCAACAAAGCTTCAGAACTTTCAGAACAGGATGCTACTTTAGACTCCCTATCTAGACTGGAGTGCAAAGCAATCTTTGGCTTTATGTCATTTTTTAATAAATGTTATAATTCCCAATAAAAAATTTTATTACTTTATATAAGCAAGTATAGGTGCCAACATATATAAGTGACATATGTTTTCAGTTACATTTTTTTTATGCAGAGCTATTCTTTCTAAAACAACTGTGATTTACCATGTAGAGCCATCTTAAAGTTTGTTTCTCTTAACATTCAATCCACAGGTTAAATCCAATAATCCTGAAAAAATAAATGTAAAGGTTTTCTTTACTGCAGGTCCTTTAGAAAATTTGAATATGCTATGCTCATTGTAAATGTGTCTGGAATGCACACCATTCCAATTTATGATAGTCGAGAAATATCCTGGCCCCCATCTTCTCTCCATTCACCTTCTCAGGCCTTCTATGGTTCTATGGCACATTCTGGGATACATTGAGGAATCATAATCCCAGTGCTTTTTGATTCACTTGGGAACAAAATTTTTGTTACATCCACATAAACACTTGTTCTTAACTAATTAGAGTGTGTTAATCTCAAATCTGACATTAGTTTTTCTCTGTAAGATACAGTCTTTTTTGCAATTCAAGATTTTAGGTTTTCATCTTATTGTAAAATTTTCAACATTTAGTTTAACATAATGAAGTAGAATGTCTTCTTGGGCATCATCTTTGTGAAAATATAATAATTTATATAATGCAGTAAATACACTAAAAGATATGATTGTATCAGAATTTGTTTACAATTTCAAAATAGAACATATTAAAACACTTATTTTAATCATAAAATTTGCGAAAAACTTATTTAAATTCTATTCAGACAAAAATTTGTGTTTGTAGCTCTTATGTTTGTATGCTTGTTTTTTCTTAAATGACTGTAGTTTTTATTTATTGATTTTATTTTTAGCTTTTGTTTGTTTGTTTGGTTATTCATTTTAGAGAGGAGAGGAGGGAGAGAGAGTGAGAGAGAAGGGGAGAGGAACAGGAAGCATCAACTCCCATATGTGCCTTGACCGGGCAAGCCCAGGGTTTTGAACTAGTAACCTCTGCGTCCCAGGTCAACATTTTATCCACTGTGCCACCACAAGTCAGGTTGTTTGTGTACTTGTTGAGGACAATCTCGTTTGATGCTCCAGCAGTAGTCTGCTCATCACTAACAGCTCCAAGATTTTTGGGAAACTTATCAAGGTGACTGTTCAGGAAGTGAATCTTAATGCTCATGTTACATTCAATGTCACGGAAAGCCAACAGCAATAAACTTCTGTGATTGTAAGCCTTTAAGTAAAAGGGTCATTTGTTATCTTAGTATAGCTTACCCTCTGCTGATTGATATGGTCATGTCAGGTCATAGAAATTCCTAGCTGTAGGAAAAACATGCTAAACTTCTTACTTTCAAGAAACAGCTGGTACATTTCAAGTATAAAGCTGCTTCATACAACATGCTTTTATCATGATGGAATTTTCCTTATATTTTATGCTTTTGGTATGAACGGTCTCATCTTTTCTAGGAGGGCCATGATTGAAAACAATATACATCTGCATTCTCTTATCTATTATTTTTCATTTAAGCTAGATTCATTAATAGTAAATTTACCGAGGGGCCAACGTCTGAGAAATGTGCCGCTAACCCTGACACTGACTAGTAACTGTACTCTGACCGTTTCCCCAGGTCTGTAATTCCAGTTTTATGATCTCTGATTGTCATTGTTTGGAAGCTGTCTGGAAAAAATCAACAGACAAAAGCCATATTATTTTGACCTTTATCTGTACCCAAAGAAGATGTAAGCTGGTAGAAGCCAAATTATTGTCCAACCCATAATATGAACTACTTTTTCTCTCCTGACCAGCTGGAAATGTTATGTCACAGACACAGGCCAGACTGCAGAGGACTTTCTGTCTTGAGGAATGATAGGAAAACATTTTGTATTTTTCACAATTTGGCTTTAAATTTTGAAGATGCAATTTTCTTATGAGTTATTGTATACATTATTTTTCTCTATTGCAAAATTAAAATTCACTCATTCTTCCAAATTGGAACCAGCCAGTCCTCATCAATGTCAGATCTGAAACTTTATGCCCTGTAATTGGAGTGTTCAGCCTACTTAATAATTAATTTAATGTAATTATTAATAAAACAGGTTTAGGTCTGGTATCATACTATTTGTTTTATTGATATATCTAACCCTTCTTTTCTTTACTGCTTTTTTCCTCCTTTCCTGTCTTCTTTGGGTTAAACATGTATCTTTGAGTAGTTCTTTCAATCTTTTTTTATTGACATCTTAGCTATATTTGTTTGTAATATTTTTTCTATATTATAATATGTTTGTAAAATTTTTCTAGTGATTCCTCTAAGAATTTTAATATACATCTTTGATTTATCACAGTATACTTTGAATTAATACTATATCATTACACATATAATGCAAGAACCTTAAACAGCATAATTATTTTTAAGAAAACAATTATATGTACACTTCCTCATGCCTTTTGTTCTGTTGTTACATATTTTATTTCGAAATATGTTTAAGCCCTACAATACATTGTTACTACTTTTGCTTTCAATAGTCAATCAACTTAAATTAAAATAATAAAAACAGTATTTTAAGTATTTGCCCAAATATTTATCCAGTGTTGCTTATTCTTTCCTGCAGCTTTGACATTCTCTCTCACATCACACGAGATGCTTTTATTGGCATTTCTTGTCATATGAATCTGCTGGCAACAAATTATCTTAGTTTTGAAATATCAAAAAATGTCTTTAACTTGTCCTTCATTAAAAAAAACATTTACAGAATATAGAGTTCTAGGATAACACTTGTTTTGATTTTTGTTTCAGAACTTTAAAGATACATTTCATTGTGTTCTGAATCTATTATGATGAGACACTAGTTTTTATTCTAATCATTGTTCACCTGTATTTCCTATGTTTGTTATTCTTTGGCTTCCTTTAAATTTTTATATTTATCTTTGGTTTGACTATACTTTATGCCCTGTAATTGGAGTATTTAACCTATTTACATTTAATGTAATTATTCATAAAACAGGTTGAGGTCTGGTATCATTTATTTGTTTTATTGATAAACAGGGATGTATACAGGGCTTATTATTATTATTATTATATTTACCTTCATGAATAATTGGTTGCAGTTTTGGTTAGCCTTACTTTACTTATAGGTTTCTAAAGGTTTCACTACCTCTTCCTCCTGGTGGGCTTGTGTTCAAACTAATGAGACTACTACACCTTTACACATGAGACTTCAGGTATGCATGACCATGAAACTGTGAGACCATGGGACTAGGCACATCCATGGACCATGAAACCTCAGCCTATGAGCCAGTAAGACTGAACACCATAAGAAAGTGGAACTATGGACTGACAAGATATTGAGGCCATAAGATTTCAAGACTACTACTCTTAAGATTGCAAAATGTCCATGTAAGATTGTGAGGTCATGAGTGTGTGATGGAATGCATAGTCTCTGTGCCTACACTTAGACATATGACAATGTTTGCAAGTTAAATCAGCGGTTCTCAAAGTGTGCACCAGGGCACACTCCAGGTGCACCCTATGGTATTCCAGAAAATATGTGCCTGTTGGGGACCAAAAAACCAACATGGTTTTTGGAGGTTAGATTTTTGGGTGACAGAGGTGTGGGGAATTGGCTGTAAGCTAACAGTCTGCCCAACCCCCCACCTCACTTGCCTGATTAGATTGCAAAAGGCTGTTAAGCTGTGGTGCTGAATTGTTTACACTACCCCCATGTTCCTGGGAAAGACTGGAGGCAAGTTTCTTCTATCCTTTGGTGTAAAGTTAAGATGACATGTATGGTGGGGGTTTTTTGCACTCAACACAAGAGTAAAAAGGCAGAAATTCTTCAATGTATTGACAAAGAAATAAGAGTTTGCTTTTCAAATATATGCCCAAACATTGAAGAAATCGCTAGGACACATCAGGCTCATGTTTCTCATAAATACAAAAATGAAAAAACTTAACACATTAGTGCTGGGACCTTTTGAATTTACTAAATCTTACAAAGAATGTATCTATATATATATAAATATAGCTTTTTTGTCATTTTTAAATTTTTAACCCCTCTGTTTTACAAATTCTAAAAAGCATAACTCAAGAAATGTAAAATAAAAATGTTTTTTAATGTCAGAATAAATTTAATTTTGTTATATTTATTTCATTTAATTACCATAAAAGCACACTTGGACATTTTTTCTTTAATATTTGACTTAATTATTATAACATATTTCTTAGAAATTTGTATATAGTGCACCTACAGTTATTTGTAGGATTTTAAATGTACCTGACTTCAAAAAGATGAGAACCACTGAATTAAATGACCATATAGAACTTATAGATTCTGTGAGTTTATTTGGAAATAACCAGTCTTGGATCTCTTTGTGTTTTGTAAATAATTATTTAGTAGTTAATCTTCATAGATTAATTGAAATTTTAATTTTTTTCTGGTTTTAAGATTGTCAAGCAGAGATATTTCTTCACCACTTTCCTTTATGATGACATCTGCAACCCTCAGCCACAAAATAGAAAGAGAAAACAGTTGTAGGAATAATGCCACTTAGTATTGCAGAGAGTAATACCAATAACATGCCAATTTACTCTGTAGAAAGTTTTACTTCCAAGAAAGGCTAAGGCCTGGGAAGCACCAGATATTTTGTAAGATGATGGTCAAAAGAGAATATAAACACAGTGATTTTATTGAACATCTATTTTAAGAACCATTGGATACCTAGTGTTTCACCCCTTCCAGATAATTAGTCCACTTCTCTTCCATGTCTACATCTGAATGGAAGAATCAATTTCTTCCAAGAGAGGACCTCAAAGAGGCTCCACATTCAGAAATATCAGGCACAGAGGAAGGTGGTATTGAAGTACTAAAGCATAATCAGGAAAAAAGCCTACATGGTACCTACTTTCTATCATTCCCCAAGTGACAGAATGCCAGTAATCAACTTAGTACAACTCTGCAGACAGGTCACTGGAGATTCTATTTCTTGAGAAAGAGAATTGGCCAAAGAAAAAACCCAAAAAACAGATACTGAGATTTTTGGGTTCTCAAAAAGTGGACATTGATAGCATCTGGAGAAAAGATGGGGCAGGAGATTGCTGAGCTTTATTTCTAAATAACACGAACTGAAGATATAGTTCTCAAATAAATCTAAATAAATTGAATTTTGAATGCTAAAAGAAACCTTAAATGTTGACCATGATAATTGGTTTTCAGAGTTTAAAAACAGTCTTCTTAGTAATCTCTTTATTTTGACTCTTTAATGTCAGTTGCATTGCTTCTCACCTCTAACATGTAAAAAATACTGTCAGTGGAAATAGTGATGAAAGAATATTTGACTTTTTTGAGTGAGCACACAATGCAATATATAGATGATACACTTGAAATTTATATAATTTCATTATCACCCCAACAAATTTAACTTTAAAAAATATTATCAGATATTCATTGCTATTTCCTTTTTGTTTTTTTTTTTTTTTGGTTCATTACAACAGACTAAATTCTATATTTGAGCATGTATGTGTGTGTATAGATTAAAAATATTTAGGGCTATTTTGTAACTTTGGTTATTAAATGACTGGATGACCTCCTGTTAACATTGTGCATTAACCCTCTAAATAACACTGGTCAACAATTTTCTTTTTCATTTTCTGTTGCATGATGTTTTAGAACTTTCCCTATATATTTCTGCATTGCTGATTCCAAATCTGAAATCTGTTTTTTGGTGCATGCTCCAGTATTTATGCAATTTTAATTTCTTTTTGTTACAGTTAATGGCATGCATTGGTTTTTAAATTGGAGTTAAAGGGTAACAACTCTTGGATTGAACATAACCACAAGGTAATTAATGTATCACAAACATCACTTTTACATAATTGTAGTTGTTTTTAAATGTAAAAAATTATTATCTGATAAAAACACCCTCTTATTTTATTTTAAGGTTGAATCATGGTTTCTTCAAGTAGGCATAAATGTAAGAAGAGTCCTGACACCTTCTGTTATATATGTGGCTGTTACACACTTCAGCGTCAAAGGTACAATATTTCATCATTTGTGACACGTGAATATATTGCCTATTTTCAAGTTCCCCTTGGCGATCAAGACAAGAATTGGGCTCCTCATATTGTGTGTCATAATTGTGAGGAAATGCTTCCTGACTGGACAAAAGGAAAATGCAAAGAAATGCCTTTTGGTGTTCCCATGGTTTGGCATGAACCTAAGGACCACAGCAGTGACTGTTATTACTGTCTTATCCATACAAAGAACATTGGCAAGAAAAAAACAGCATATGATCGCATATCCTAATATTCCTTCAGCAATAGGACCTATCCCACACTCTGAGACACTCCCGGTTCCAGTTTACAATGGTCTTATTTCTTCTAAGGATGAAGAAAGTGAACATGGTGATCAAGTGTATTTTGATAAGATGCATGAGGAAATGGTTGTAGAATCTGAAGGGTCTTCTTCTGATGCCAAGCAGTCATTAACCCCTTAGCAGTTTAGCCAACCCGAATTGAATAATTTAGTAAGAGATTTGTACCTATCAAAGAAAGCAGCTGAGTTATTAGCCTCCAGGCTTCAAGAAAAGAATGAACTTCACCGATCAGCTAAAATATCCCATTTCAGGAAGCGTGAACAAATTTTGGACTAATTTCCCCTGAAGACAAACACTTTGTTTACTGTCATGATATCAGTAGTCTTCTCAGCCAGCTAGGTGTTACCACTTACAGTTCAACAGAATAGCAGCTATTTCCTGACAGCTCTAAATGGAGTCTGAAATGTGTTCTCCTACACAACGGTAATGTTTATACAGTGGTTCCAATTGGTTATTCAACTCATCTGTGAGAAGATTATAATGACATAAAAATTGTCCTTGACTTTCTGAAGTATGAGAAGCATAACTGGATCATCTGTGTGGATCTTATTAAAATATTAAATTTCCTGTTACAACAACCAAGAGGTTTCATGAAGTATCCTTGCTTTCTGTGTTTGTGAGACAGCCAAACTCGGCAGAAACACTGGACACAGAAGGAGTGGCTGAAACGTGAAGCTCTGGAAGTAGGGATGCAAAATATTGTGAATGAACCTGTAGTTAATTGAGACAGGATCATTTTTTTCCCTCTTCACAACAAACTTGTCTTAATGAAGCAGCTTGTTCAGGCTTTGAGTAGAGAAAGTGAATGCTTTCAACATATTATTTCTGCTTTTCCTGCCTTGTCTTTTGAGAAGATAAAAGCAGGTATATTTGATGGACCTCTAATTTTAACCCTCATACATGATGAAGAATTTGCCAGGAAGATGAATAAGGAGGAGAAAGCAGCATGGCAGTCTTTTGTGGCAGTTATAAAGGACTTCCTTGGCAACAAAACAGCAGAAAACTATAAACTTCTAGTTCAAAAGATGCTGTTGGCTTTCCATGACATCGAATATAACATGAGCGTTAAGATTCACTTCCTGAAGAGTCACTTTGATAAGTTTCCCCAAAATCTTAGAGCTGTTAGTGATGAGCAGGGAGAATGCTTTCATCAAGATCTGAAGACAATGGAAGAGCATTATCAGGCACAATGGGACAGAAATATGATGGCAGACTACTGCGGGAGCATCAAATGAGATTGTCCTCAACAAGTACACAAACGCAAGAGCTACAAACGCAAAATTTTGCCTCAATAGAATTTAAATAAGTTTTGCACAAATTTTATGATTAAAATAAGTGTTTTAATGTGTTCTATGTTGAAATTGTAGATAAATTCTGATGCAATCATATCTTTTAGTGTATTAGCTGCATTATATGAATTATTATATTTTCACAAAAATGATGTCCAAGAAGACATTCTACTTCATTATGTTAAACTAAATGTTAAAACTTTTACAATAAGATGAAAACCTAAAATCTTGAATATCAAAGTAACTGTATCTTACAGAGTAAAACTAATGTCAGATTTGAGATCAACACACTCAAATTAGTTAAGAACAAGTGTTTTTGTGGGTGCAACAAAAATTTTGTTCCCTAGAGTAATGGTTCATTGAGCTGTATTTCATATTTGTTTCTTCACCACGGACTGGATCTATCATCTTAATGTTGAAGTGATATTCATAGGCACCATCCCAAAAAATGATTGAATATTGCAGGGCATTGTAGCATCAATGAGTTTCTGCAACTTTTGTCAATTGATTGTTTCTCTGATGAAGAACAATATCTCTAGGTTGGAATTGATCTCTGACTATAACAATTGCCACTTCGTCTATGTTGGAGCGTTGAATCTTCACACATGTTCTCCAGCAGCTGTTTTGTCAGCATGAATAACAATCTTGTGTGTATCAGATGGCATCATGTCAATTGCTATTTTAAACAAATACACTAAATTGTTTTTTTTCATGAAGAAGCTCTTGCAGTTGGGAAACGATAGATCTTTTTAAGCTGGTAGAAATTCTGCAGCATGCATTCAATTTATCATTGCCATCACCAATGAAATACATTTGTAGAAATTTATGTTGACCATCTGGAAATGGAAGCAAGGAGCCAGCTTTATGATAAATTTGTCCTTTCACTTTGAAAGTTGGCAAAGTTGGCATGAATTAAGCTCTTACGATTTCTGCACTGAACGATGTCATTTGGAAGCATGAGTTCTATTCCCTGATGTTAGATAAGAAATGCTTTGATTCAGCGGTATATCCAGCAAGCAAATTTTTTAATGGCTCTGGCAGTTCTCCAAGTTGAGGCAGTTTAATATTTCCAGCAGCACAACACATTCCTTTTGTTTCTCCACTAAATTTTAGAGCCTTGCAATAAGGACACACTTCAGTCATAGTGCCAATGAAAACATGCCGACTCAAACTATAATCATCAGCTGGGTTGTACCAGATTGCAAGGCGATTGTAATCGTGTGATTGCTGAGCACAGAGTCGTGTTTGACACTGATCTGCTGTTTCTCATTGACGTCTTTCAGCCACTCTCAGCCTGTCATATTCATTCTGTTGAGAACAAAGCAGATACGAAGCTGCAGAATGCAATCACCGTGCTTGCAACTATGTCTCCTCAAGTTTGGTTGCACATAAATGGATCGTAAATTGGAAACATTAGAATGAAATCGTAAAATATTTAGTATAGCGTGTGTTGCTTTTACGTGCAACAGATGGCACTGTTTTTATTAAAAAAGCATGTTTTTACCTGTCACAGGTGTGACAGCTATATCTATATAATAGTAGATATATATAAAAGAGTGCATATTCGAATGCAATGTTGATTCTAAATTTCAAAGCAATTGGTGAAGAACTTTCAGAGATTTAAGATTTTGAACAAACAAACATTTACATTTTTATTTATATAGATGCTAATTTATAAAATGATAGGTTTTAAAGAGTAAAACAGCTTTAAAAACATCTTGCCTAAATATCTTGTTTTAAAAATGAGGGAATTTAAACCCAGAAAAGATAAATGACATGTAAAGTCACATACTAGCTAATAGCTGATTTAGAGTTTAGGTCTTTTTAATTTTCAGCTATTTGTACTTTGACAACAATATATGAATGTAGAGAAGACACTGTGCAAAGAGTATCACCACAAATCAGAAACCAGACTATTGAAGCAAACTGCTATTCTTCAGTTTTCCTTCAAATTATAAACATATCAAGCACCTGTTATATACAGTATATTGTGCCTGGTGCCAGGGAAGACATCATTTTTGAACTCAGGAAATCTTCATTGTTTATATACCAAATATTTACTGAATATATATGGAGTGCAAAGCACTGTGGGGAACAAAATGATAAAACAGACACAGTCTGTGATCTCAAGGGCTTAAAGCAATTGTAGACGTGACAAGATCTATATACAAATACTTACAATTTAGTGAGAATATAGAAAACCGAAGTGTTGTGATATAACTTCTTACTCAAAATAAGAAGTTATATCACCACATGCATATTGTGAGGTACTCTAGAAAGCAGTCAAGATGGGCTTTGAAAGAGATAAATGAGAACTCAGGGGACATCTAGCTTTGAGTTATTCTGTATATCATGGTTCTCAGATATTAGCATGCTTCAGACTCACCTGCAGGGCATGTTATGATGAAGATTACTAGGCCTTACCTTGAGTGTCACATTCACACGTCTGAGGAGGGGCCTGGGAAACCATATTTCTAACAAGTTCTCGGATAGCATTAATGCTGTGGTCTGAGGACTGCGTCTGGGAAGCCCTGCAAAAGACAAAGTGGGTCATTGGAGGTCTCTTATGAGAGCAGTTGGAAGTTTGGTAGTGGGAAGTATAATGGATTGTAGGAACAAGACACTGGATTAGAGAAGACAAGGTCTAGCACTGGTGTGAGCAAAAGAGTCCTAAACTAAGGTGGTAGGAACAATGTGAAAAAGAAAAAGCAGATGAGATGTGTCATAAGAATAAAACTTATCCAAGGTAACTGAGAAAAATGATAGACTACCTTGGGATGGTATTTCCAGCTTCTCTCTCTCTCTCTCTCTCTCTTTCTCTCTCTCTCTCACACACACACACACACACACACACACACACGCACACACACACACACAATTTATTGGTCCAATCATTGTCACTAGTCCAGATCCTCTAGTTGAGCTACATTATAGAAGGCCAATGCATGCCTTTCGGCTTGAGTTTTCTGAACTTTAAATTGAGAGGATTGGACAAAATCCATAGTTTTTATCCATTTTATTTTTTAAAGAACAATACCTTGGACTGTTTTATTTGAATTGGCCAGGCCTTGATGCATCTCTGTAAAACCAAAGGACTCATAATTACCATTAATAGAAATCTTACCAAAAATAAATAAACCAATAAAGACATATGCTTAGTAGCTGCCAGCAATTCTGTTGCCGAGACAAAGCTTCAGAAAAAGCATACCCAGTTGGTTAATTATAAAATAAACAGATTTCAGCATATCCTAAAATACATGTTGTTTTGATGTTATTCATACCTGTGAAGAGCTAGAGAAAATGGAAGAACAGTGCAAATCAGAGCTGCACTGATGGTTAATTCTCAAAAGGTAAAATGACTGATCATCTGCTCATCTAGCTTCATTCAGAGAATTATGCTAAAATATATATATATATATTTGTGTGACAGAGAAAGAGGGACAGATAGGGACAGACAGACAGAAAGGGAGGGAGATGAGAGGCATCAATTCTTCGTTGCAGCACCTTAGTTTTCATTGATTGCTTTCTCATATGTGCCTTGACCAGAGGGCTACAGTAGACCAGGTTACCCTCCTTGCTCAAGCTAGGGACCTTGGGCTCAAGCTGGTGAGCCTTGCTCAAACCAGATGAGCCTGCGCTAAAAAAGCTGATGACCTCAGGGTTTCGAACTTGGGTCCTCTGCATCCCAGTCCGACGCTCTATCCACTGAGCCACCACCTAGTCAGGTGCTTTTATATTTTTAAAAGGAAATTTTGGTTATAATTTAGACTTTCTCTGGAAACAATGTTCTGTATATAAAGACCTTGAATTGAATATATATATATCCAGTAGCTATATATTTGCTTTTATTTCTACCATTATTGCTTGATATATCTAGCCTTTTGTTTCTAAAAAGAAATACTCAAAAATTAGTGTAATATGTTTCTGTATTTGTCATTAATAGAAAGCACTCCTCTTTTGGCACATTGACAAAAGTAATAAAAAATTCAATGCCCAGGAAAAAAATTAGCAAACAATTTAATTGCCTCTAACACCAGAGCTGAATTTGGGAGCCAATTGTCTCTTTCAGAACTATAGCTTTTTAAATGATGAGAAAAGTACTTTAGCAATAACAAGTTTCAACAGAAGCAGTAGATGCGTGGGAGGAAATTGAAAACAGGGACAGGCATAACATTTTATTGTGGGTGGATTTTTCCCTTTCCCCCTACAGGATGTCAGTCCTGTATGAACTTAATTGCAGCACATTGCCTTCTCTTCAGAGAGTTTCATATCTTTTAAAACCCATCTGGTTGCTAATGTCAGTTACCTGTTTTAAAAAAGAACAATTGTTCAGAGTTTGTGATACTAATTTGAAATTTTTCAAACCCACTGGGTGCCAATGGGGCCATCTGAAACTTGGTCCTAAAAATGGGCCAGAGAGAGCATCCCAGACAAATATGACTCACTTGGCATCACAGGAGAATTCCCAGAAATACAGAATTATTATCCTTCTCTAAAAAACCTAAGGGTGACAACAAATATTAGACAGGAAAGAAGCTTGAGGGAGAAATTATTTTATTTTCTTTTAAATAATAACAGTAAAGATTCAATTAGATTTCACTGAAAAAATGGAACATATCTTACATAAGGATTTTCTCAGTTGGAGATGTTGTACACATCTGGGCACTATAGAAGATACACAGACCTTCCACAGCTCATAGAAGAAAGAGTAGGTAGGTAATTTTGATAACCAAATTGAGGAACAACTGAAAAACAGTTTACAGAGAATCAGGAGGCAGAAAATGCTTCAAGAGGCATGGTCCTCAGAAATTGTCCTGGAATTCAGTTTCACTTGTATTACTGACATGTTCCTGGTTTAATATCTTGAACTCCACCACTTGGGAGAAGATGTGCTCAAGGTATGTTTAGCATCTTGGTGGTCCTTTGGTAGTTTAGTGGTTACTTCAAGGTTGTCAACACACTTCCTGACATAGAAGTCCAGGTCTTCTCTAGTACCCTTCCTGGTAATGTGAGCAAGCCATGCCTTCTCAGAGGAGAACGTCTCATCTATGTCCCATAGCTCCAGCAGAGAAGGTGGCAACTGCCTAAAACTGGGAGGGAAAATGCTGGCTGAAGGGCTGGCAGTGGAGTCTCAAACTGAGGTTGGATTAGCTGGAGAAGTTCATGTTTTATGTTTAGCTGCTTATGAGCCTTGCTGACCTTGGGGAGGGAGGTGGCATCCAGCTGGTAAATGGACACGATGAAGAGGGTGATAAAATCCCATGGCTTCTCATTGCTCTGCTGGAGACAAAGTCGAAGCCACCCTGACAGGGTAGCTGTGTCGAGCAGCTTCATGCAGTCGGAAATCTCCAGGTCCTCAGCACCAATCTGGTTTAGGTAGATGTCTTCCATGTGAGCCACTGGAAAACAATATTTAACACTTTGCTGTTTTCTTTTTAATCCAAATATTGGTCACTAAATATGTGACATGAGCCAAGCACTTCCAGCTTCCCACCTTGGTTCTTGGAGTGATAGAAAGCCAGAAGTAAAACCCTCTCAGTCATTAATTTTTGACATTTGTATACACACAACCTTATTAACTTCATCTAAAATAAAGTATAAAGCATTTCCACCTGCATGGATAACTTCTTTGTGCTCTGTTCCAGTCAAGTTTTTCTCTCAACCACTGTCTAATTTCTATGACCATTGATTTATTTTGTCTGAATTTAGATTTCATATCAATGGAGACATATCATATGTGTCTCTTCTGCCCAGCTTCTGTCATTCAGTATGACACTTTTGAGATTTACCCAGGTTGTTGTGTGTTTCTTTTCTTTCTCTTACTAAATACTGTTCCTCTATATCAGAGGTCCCCAAACTATGGCCTACGGGCCGCATGTGGCCCCCTGAGGCCATTTATCTGGCCCCTGCCGCACTTCCGGAAAGGGGCACCTCTTTCATTGGTGGTCAGTGAGAGGAGCACAGGATGCATCCGCACCCATAGTTCCCATTGAAATACTGGTCAGTTTGTTGATTTAAATTTACTTGTTCTTTATTTTAAATATTGTATTTGTTCCCATTTTGTTTTTTTTCTTTAAAATAAGATATGTGCAGTGTGTATAGGGATTTGTTCATAGTTATTTTTATAGTCCAGCCCTCCAACAGTCTGAAGGACAGTAAACTGGCCCCCTGTGTAAAAAGTTTGGGGACCCCTGCTCTATATCAACCTTTTTATAAAACCGTCCACTTGCAGTGGTAGTTAACCTGGTCCGTACCACCCACTAGTGGGTTGTTCCAGCTTTCATGGTAGGTGGTAGCAGAGCAACCACATGGCGCCATGATTACATAGATTTAACTATAGTAAGTTGTTTTATAAAGATTTATTTTGCCAAACTTAGCAAAAATCTGACATAAAGTACTTGGTAAGTAAGTCCACTTTTGTATCTCTGTTAGTAGTAAAATTTTCTAACCACCCACCGGTTCCACAGTAATGGTGATTTATAAAGTAGGGAAGTAACTTTACTTTATAAAATTTATAAAGCAGAGTTATAGTAAGTGAAAGCATATAATAATTACTTACCAAGTACTTTATGTTGGATTTTTGCTAAGTTTGGCAGAATAAATCTTTATAAAACAACTTACTATAGTTAAATCTATGTGATTGCAGCGCTGTTTGGTTGCTCTGCTACTGCCCACCATGAAAGTTGGAATGTCCACTAGTGGGCGGTACAAACCAGGTTAACTACCACTACTTTATGAATCTGACGCAATTTGTGTATCCATTTTTCTTTCAAAGGACACTTGGACTGTTCTCAGTTTTTGGCTATTATAAATAAAGCTGTTATGACTATTCTTGTAAAAGTCAGTCTTTGTTTGGACATGTGTTATTTCTCTTGTGTAATATCATCTCTGTTATGTAAATGGGTAGGAGGAGAATTGCTGGAAGTCAAACAGTTCTTCAAGGAAGTTACCATTTCACACTTCCATCAGCAGTGCATGAGCATTCTAGATCCACCTCATCCTTGGTAACACCTGGTGTGGTCAGAGTTTTTATTTTTAGCTATTCTAGCGACTGTAAAGTGGTACTATATTGGCTATAAAATGCATTTTCTTGATTAATGATGTTGAAAACCTTTTCATGTGTTTATTGGCTACTTGTATATCTTCTTATAGAATATGTCTTTCAAAACCTTTGCCAATATTTATTGCATATTGTAAATTAGTGATTTGTAGTAATTCTTTATACTATTTTCTAGATCTGTGTCCGTCGTAAGATACATATTACAAACATTTTTCTATCGGTCTATTCATTTTCTTAATGAAGTCTTTTGATAATAAGACACTTTTAATTTTGATAAAGTTTGATTTATCAATTTTTTTTCTTTTATGAAAGTGCTTTTTTTGTCCCATCTACAAAATCTTTGCCTAGCCAAGATTGATTTCAATCATACCATAGTGACTATTGGTAGGTTTCTAAATTACTTTCCCTTACTTGAAGCTTTGAAGTGTTATATGTTGCCTTTTTTATTCACTGAACAATATTTTTCAAAGTAAAATATATTATTTGTAGATTGTTAGAGTTTTGGGCGAGACAGCTAAAATTTAAATAATAGTGACTTGCATGAAAAGCTACTTAACAGATGTTTGCAGAAGTAAATCAACCTACACTTCCAGTGGTAAACCTTGTCAAGTAGATTCGAATTTTTTTACTTATTGCTGCAAATCTATATGGTGATGTGCTTAGAGCAAGCCAAGGACCACTAAATAATCTGTGCAGCGGTTGTGCCAACACATGCAGAGTTGAATCTTACAGATACATTGATTCTGCCAATACATATGGAGAAACACCTCACTTCAGTTCTTGCTTAAAACATGACAACACTTTTGCATCAATGACAATAATGTTAAGATAAAAATGTTTAACTGCATATTTCTGAGAATAATTAGTTTCCTAACTCCATAAAGTAGCAAAACAATCTTCAAGTAAACGTACTATGAAACACTTTTAGATTGAATAATAGAAGAAATTCTGAATATGCCAAATTAGCATGTGCCCAATTGGTGATGAAAATTGGTATTTGCCAAGGCTGCATTGGAGTTCACAAGGCTGACTTTAAGCATGATTATTGCATGATGACAGTTATCCCTTGAGTACCACCTTTTACAGTGCCAATTCTAGAAAGGCCTTTTGGACCTGTATCTGAGATGTGATGGACGACAGGAGACTAGTTCCAGTTTAGGACAATGTACACATTCAACTATCTGGTATCCCTGACTCATTGCTCTCTTTGAACCTTAAACAAACTTTTTGCCATAAAAGTGTATGATTTATTCTAAATCCCAGCCCTTTCCTACTTATGTCTTCAGCAAAATCTTCTTCCCTCATTTTATCTTCTGTAGCTCAATACCCATAATGCTCTCAATAATGGTGAGAGATGTATTATAGGTACTCTTTGCATATTATCTCTCTTTTCTTACTCACTCATACTCTAATATTAGACATAGATTCTTATGCCCATTTTACAATTAAGAAGTTCAGATTCATTAAGACATTTCCAAACTATCCTGCTGGGAAGTGGCTGGAGATTCAGTTTATCTATAAACAAAGCCTGTGCTGCTTCCCTGGTTCAAGAACACCATAACATTTACTATGGTGAAAGGAAATTCTAGAGTTTAACTGTTGTCAAGGTAAGTCATATACATAGTCTCTATATTAGTCAGTTTGAAAAACTAGACACAGCTTCATAGATATTTCCTATTGTTTCTATGATAAACCTTGACTTATGGGTTTATAATTTCTCTGGCCCATCCTATTGGTCATTTCCATAGTGGGTAACGGGGGATTTAGCTATATCACTAGACCCCTTTTGATGAAGCAAGGAATAAAGTCACTTCTAGCTTGATTTATGCAGGCATGGATTGAAAATATTGGGCTAACGGGTGGATTTTTTTTGTTTAGGCTATCTGTGGTTGAGCCTCTAGGAAGAGAAGTTTTTGTAACAAAACAGAACACAGAAATGGTTAGAAAGAACAAGAAAGCCATCTAGTTTGGTTTATTTTCTCAGTGGAATATTTGAAGCTAGTAGTCTACAAATGAATAGTTTTAGCAATCAAAACCTAGAAATATGTGGTATGCTATTTTGAATCTGTTTCATTAAAATGTAAGGTTGCTAGAGGTACAAAATGAAAGTGTTTGTTATTTAAAATAGCATAGAAAATCGATGATCTTTTCAAAGTTGCTCATAATTACCTTGAGCTCAGGACTTTATGTCTGGAAACCAGAAGATATGGTGATGTTTTTACTTCTTTTTTAAATTTCTTTTTTACAGATAAAGCACAACAACACATATGGCCCACATGGCCTTTCATTGTGCTCTGTCACAGAAACTTGGCTAACATTCTTGGAATGTGCAATCTCTCCCTACTCAAAGTTTTTGTTTCTCATTCTTTTACAGAAAGGATTGTTCTAGGCAAGGGCACATCAATAGAGTCACTATCACAAGTGATGGATATTTTCTGTTATATTGATAGAACAGTGTGCTGAAGGATTCTCAGTCTTCTTTATGTAATGGTAGGTGCAAAGGATATGTTTTAAAACAAAGAATAGACATTTTATTATCATCAGGCTTATTGTGAATACTTACAGTTAGGAACTCAAAGAAATACGGTGTGTCCGTAAAGTCATGGTGCACTTTTGACCAATCAAATGATTTTACGGACACACTGTATACTTCCAGATCACTCTCTCACAAAAGGAGCTTTTCTTTGCCTAACTAATACTTAAATCAAGATTTGTGTTCTTGGTTTCAGCACCTCTGTGAGATACATATATCTTCACACATGCGATTTGTATTATTGTTTATCAGTTGTGTTTTTTATTAGTGTAGGTAGAGCACAGAGTGCACTCCTAGCAGTTGTGGCTGATGCAATGCTGTGAGAACACTCCAGTGCTGGAAACCCTCCTAGGCACACCCAGGAGGGAGCCCCCCTCCCCCGCTAGAAGGAAGTGGCTCAGCACCAACCAGGCAGCTCCCTGATCTTTTTAGCCGTTGGCTTTGAAGAACACCCTGTAACACCCTATAGGCTGAACCCGTGTATATAAGTAGCTTACTTCCTGAATAAAGCGGGTCTGCGTCACTAAACCTGGTCTCCGGAGTCAGGTCTTTGCATCCCCGTCGTCCCCCCCCCCCCCCCCCCCCCCCGTGGGCCTTGTCCACAATTAGTAACACAGGTTTGATAAGGTATTTTTATTAAAAGTGCCATTGAACACATAGGAACACTATTAAGCCAGTATGGTCAGAATACATTCTTTATTCAAAATTCAGTTTTCTGTTGGATACTCCTTATAAGTGGAACAACAAATTAGTGTTTCTCTCTCCTCTCTCTCTTTCAAATCAATTATATAAATTTTAAAAGTCCAGGTTTTTCTTAGGTAACCAAGTACTTAATGATAAAAAAAGGTTTCACTTTTGCTAGAGGTTAAATCTGATAAATGAGATCATTGAAGTGAAAATATTCAGAATTATAAAAGTAAGGATAAATTTTATGATTGCTCTATTCACAGATCATCTGTGTTCTGCTCCAGTATTTTAGGCCTATAGCCCTATAGGAAATGAATGAGAAAGATTAATAATCAATAGGGAAATTTGATGAGTAGAAATAAAATGTACAACTGTTAGATTTAAAAAAAATTTAATGGAATTCATTGGGGTGATATTGGTTAATAAGATTATATGGGTTTCAAGTGTATGTCTCCATGATACGTGATCTGTATATTGCATTGTGTGCTCACACCCAAAGTCAAATAACCTTCCATTAACCATATATTTGCTCCCCTTTACCCTTTACTATCCTTCACCCCCCTTCCCTCTGTTAATCACCATACTGTGCCTGTGTCTACTAGTTTCTGGTTTATTTTGTTTTTCTTGTTTGTTCATTTGTTACTTTCAGTTTTATATCTCACATATGAGTAAGATCATATGGTTCTTAACTTTTTCTAATTTATTTATTTTGCTTACTATGATATTCTCAAAGTCTATGAATGTCGTTGCAAAAGGCACTATTTCATCTTTTCTTATAGCTGAGCAGTATTTCATTGTATATATGTATTATATCTTCTTTATGAGCTAGCAACCCCTTTTCTGGGTATCTACCAAAACTAAAATAAAAACATTTATTCACAAAGATATATACACACCTATGTTCACTGAAGCATTATTCATGATGGCCAAGATATGAAAATAATCAAAGTATCCTTTGATAAATGATTGGATAAAGAAGACAACTATAGGTTTCTAAATAGGTCAATGATGGTTCCACTCCCAGGAGAGTGATTCTGTGTTATATATTTCTTGTAGAAAAAAATGAGTAGAGATAAATGTGTGAGTACCTGCATCCATGCATGAGGAAGACTGAGAATTGGTAAGAATTGTGAGTCAGTAAGGAGCAAATGTATGCATGAGAAGGAGAGAGATGTTAGAATAAATATAACAGGGAGGCTGAATATTTTCTCTCTTTCTCATTGCCTAAATTCATTTTTTGGTTCTGAAATGGTGAGGTCATTTCTTTAAGTGTTCTAATATGTTAGTCTAATGTGACACATAGGGAGATGACCAAACAAGTCTTTTCTTGTGGCTAGATTGATTGCTGAAAAAGACTTTTTCTGAATATATTCTGGGGAGGTCAGTGCAGCAGAGCAAGTTCTTGGGGACACTGGGCTCGACTCTTGGGCTGTATAATGGAGGCTGGTGCTTCCAACCCACCAATTAGTTAGAGTAGGCAACTCACCCTCCCACCTCTAATGATAATACAGTCCTTCCCCTTCAAACACCTTGTCTTCAGATTTTGATAACTTCTGCCCACCTTGACTTCCATCAATCAGAGTTTATGTAACATCATTGTGTTCTCTTCCCAAAATAAAATCTGTTCTTCAGAATAGCTATAAGTGGAACAGGCTCAGAAGGAGAAGTAGATGTCAAACACTGTTTGTCATATTCTAGTTACAACTAGACTTTCAGGAGTAATATACAATCCAATTGTAGCTGGATATAAAGGGAAGTTTTAAGTGGAGAAAAATCTAAAATTTTGTGGACAAAATAAGAAGAAATTTTCCTTATACTAAACCTAGTATCCAAAAGTATCCCTGAAAATGGCAGACCTAATTCAATATAAATTCTCCTAAAATTCTACCAAAACTTTCATGGTAGTGTTAACTAAACTCATATAATAGGTAGGGCTTAAGCTGTGAGAATTTTCATAATTGACTTAATCAGCTTTGGAACTTAGATGGTTAAATATGTGTAAAGTGGTTTTCTAATTAAACTTGAAACTGGAACTATTTCCACATCCCACCCCTCCATTCTTATTATGAGACATGTATTCATGAAGGTTTAATCTTATGTGATGGCATTATTGGATCAATGTGGGAACTATCATCCTATCACCCATATATGCTGGCTTTTGCATAGTGTGCTCTCTGGTGAGTAATGTCAAGTTGTCCTTCAGTCACCAAATCTTATTTAATAGATGACACTATATTCTGGACATGAGATGGGAACAAACTGCTGAGTTAAACAATTAGCCAAGAGATAAAGCAAGTCAAACTTGTTCTTGATACTCAAAGGGAGAGGATGCAAATGGCATGGGGGAAAACTGAATGGCATGAATGAACAAACCCACTTGGTTGCAAAGTTTCAAAGGTATATAATAATAATAATAATAATAAATAATTATTATTAGATTATTTTTTGAGATAGAGGCAGGGAGAGAGAGACAGGAACGTTGAGCTGCTCCTGTATGTGCCATGACTGGGGAATTGATCTGGCAACCTTCACACTCCAGGACGATGTTCCAACCAACCAAGCATCCGGCCAGAGCTTAATTTTGTTTTTCTTTTTAGGAGACAGAGAGAGGTAGGGAGAGAGAGGTGACACAGAAGGGGAGCATTAACTTGTTCTTCTACTCAGTTGTGCATTTATTGGTTGTTTCTTGTGTGTTCTGGGATTGAACTGGCAACCTTCTCGTTTCTGGGCAATGCTTTTAACAGACTAAGCTGACCCACCAGAGCCTCAAAAGCATAATTATAATTATTGTGTTTTTAAATATTTTTGAAGTGTCTCAAAGTTACATCTAACTTACTTTTAAACTACATAGAGCAGCATTACACATCCAATAAGCCCTAATACATTTCTAATAGAGACCAAATCCAGTTTTATTATTTCTCTGGAGAAAAAAATAGATATACAGGTATCACAGCTTCTCCCACCTATCATGGTAGATTATTTCTAAACCTATGTTGTCAACTAATCTTTCTTTTTTTGTTTTAGATATGTTCCTATGGATGTTTTAAGTGGTAATATTTAAATTCAAACAATTGAAAGTAATATTGAAAATAAATTTATTATCAGTCCAATGATGAGTACAAATGCTTAAAAAAGTATAGGTTGTTAAACTATGTACAAATCACCACTCAATGTTAGCTAAGGTATTAATTGCCTATGAAAGACTATTATATTGTTTATATAGTTTTAAATGTAGAACAAAAATTGAATCAATATAACTTGATAATGTAAGAATCTCAGACTCTAGAGATGCAGATAATATTCTAATTTTCAACTTGTTTTTTTCAATATAAATCTTTCTTGTAATGTTTCTTTATGAACTGTTTGTTCTATCCTATTCTATCTCCTAATCAGATTCAGCTACACCTTGGAGAAGTCAACATCTTTAAGATGTGGAATCTATTAAAGCTTATTCAAACTGAGGACCAGCTAAGAGTAAACAAGATGTCATAAATAGAAAACATAAAAATAAAAAAATATAACAGTAAAGAATAAAGAAAAGTAAATATAAATAGACAAGTAAGTTTAATAAACAAAAAAAATTGTATGCTCCCATAGGGCTATTTCCATATGCTCAGGACATAAAAGTGAACACAAATGACACTAAATGGAAACCATAAAAAGAAGTGGAGCAGAATTCCTAACGATGAAACCCAATGTTTCAGGAAAATTCCAGTAACATTGTATTAGAATGAATCCTCTACATACTACCAAATAAATTTGTTATAAAGGGGAAATTGAAGTTTTGTGCATTCATTTTGTGGCCTTTAGATCAATTGAGACTTGAGAAGTTTATAAATTTCTGCCAAGTCTGAATAACACTTTGTGATAAAGCCATTATCTTGTCAACTAGATATCAATAAAATCTTCATGAAGAGTAAGTGGAGAAATAAGAGACAATCATACTTTTTTGTGTGGGTAGCTGAAATATTCCTTAGCTTAATATAGACATCAAATAAAAATGATTAAAGTATGGGTGTTATATCAGAGCACTAACTTTGACCTTGGGAATCTTACTTCTTTAGACACAAACTAGATGTACATTAGCAATATTCTACAAGATACAATAAGATCTGACAAATTATTTTTCTGACTTGTGATCTTAGTTATATAAAAGTTATATAAAGGTAAAATTATCATTTTCACTTCCTATTTCATGCATTGCTTTTATAGAATAGAGAAGTTTATTTGCAAGTAGAATTATCCAGAAAATAAGGGAGGTACAGTTGCTGAATAAGGAAAACAGATTTAAATAATTTTTTAAAATCATTTTTATAGTTTAAATTTTGCTTTATTTAATTTCTTATTTATTTAAACCATAGCAAAGTGCTTTTTTGTTCTACCTGGTTCTCTCAGTCAATACTTTTCAGCCCACTGGAAAGAATTCTCTTTTTTCTTAATGAATACATGCTGCTTTATTCAATAGAAAACTGTTTCTTCTCCTGTCAGAAAAAGAAAGGTTGTCTACAAAGCCTGATAACATTGATAATTCTTTGCACTGAAGTCTATTTTAGTATGCTTGAAGAAGTAGATACAATTTTTTTGGTACTTTTCTCCCTCCTCAAACTCTCCCCCAGACACCCCACTGAATAAGTGCTCCTTGAGGACAAGAGGCTGGCCATGTCTCATATTTATATGTTCCTTTCTGTCCATCGGAGTGTCTGGCATGTGGGAGGCATTCAACACATTTTAAATTGAACGTAAATGAATGGCTCAGCAGTAATGCACAAAACTCAAATGGAGATGAGGATGTGGTCATATTCAGGAGGGATTGTCGAAACCATTCCGTAGAAGTAAAGTTTTCATAATAAAATTAGTCAATTCAATTAAACCTACATTAATTTCTATTTAATCAACTTCTGAATTTTGAATTTACAAATGAATAGTGAAAGATGATTCTAGCAGTGGCCTTTTATTTCTGTGCCTTTGTTTTTTTTCCAGTATGAAAAATTCAGTACCACTAGAGGTCACTCCAGTCATTAACAACAGAGTGATTAGAGTGGTCTGGCAAAAGCAGTGATTTTCAACCTTTTTCATCTTGTTGCACACATAAGCTAATTACTAAATATATTATATATTTTGCTGATCTGACAAAAATGAGTATAATTTTGATTGATTTACAAAAATAACAATAATTACCTACTGTTTTTGTTCCAAAGTTACTTTAAAAAAAATCAAGTGCCTATATTTGTAATGTAAGGATTTCTGTTACCAAGAATTAACCAATCAGATGTGGCCTTACTATGCAATGAGACCAATAAGATGCAACTCTATTATATGACCTATATATTTATGGTTCAAGACAAAGCATTCACACCTGAAGGCCATTGTTGTGTTGAGTGTAATAATCTTTTTTTTTAATTTGACAATCTAAGAAAAAAGAGGTTAGTAGCCCTGACTAGTCAGGTATTTCATGTTTTAATTTTTTTTGTGGTGCACTGGTTGAAAATTGGTGGTCTACAGGATAAGCGAGCTCTTGTAGACCCTTAAAATTTACCATCAGCAGGAGCAGAATAAAAATTTACTTAATATTCTCATAACTGATCAGTGCAAATATGTTGTTTGCTCTCTCTTCACCATCACAGTTTCTCTACTTCTGTATCATTTCTCGTGACTAGCTAGAGATCAGCTGACCAATAACAGCCATAGAAACTATGACTGTTATTGTGTGCTTATTATATATTAGGTAACATTTTAAACACTGTGCATCATTATGACCTTTGCTTCACACAGCAACCGTAAGAGGCCCAAGCTGTTACTGGCACTATTTTACAGAAGATGACATTGAGGTTGAGAGATTTCACAAAGCTAGTGAGTGACTGATCTAAAATTTAAACTTAGTCCCCACAATTGGAACATAAATATAAAACTATTAGCAACTATGGTCTATTTTTTACTCTTTCCATTTTAATTACAGGTTTCAAGGTCATAACAGGAGAAAAGTGTAGGAGTGCATGTATGTGGTGGCATAAAGCATTTTAGTATCCTTCAAACCCTAGTGCATAGACAGGGCAGGCAAATGACCAGTGTGGGGAGGTCTTAGGTATGTGTGTGGGAGGGGAGAGGGGGTTGTATAGAGGAGAATATGGGAAATGAATCTAGCAATGGTGGGATTTGCTGTTTGGCATACTAGTAATGGCCAGCTCAGCAAACCCATAGTCCATCCCTTCACAGGGATATAGCAAAGAGAAAAATAAGAAGAATCTTCCCGACTTTGCCATCAAATACCACTGGTTTGCACAGTATCTAGGTATTATGTCGAAAGTCAAAGAAAGTGCCTTTTTAAGAACATGTTCAGAATATTTCCCACAATTTGCAGTGAGAACCAGGAGCTCTGAGTCATACCCTGCTCTACATCAAAGGGCCCAGTTGGATAAATAGAGTGCATTTTTTTTCCAAGAGATGGTACTATCTCTGTATTTACATAGCACCTGTTCCGGTGGTATACTCACTCAATAGATGAGAAATGGAGGCGCGGGAAATTTAGAGAAACTTTTCCCAGCTTACAAAGCAAGTGACCACAGACTGAATGTAGAATCCACAGCCTCTGAATTTCCACTCAGTTCTTGGGTTGGTTTTACCCTGCTTTATGCTTGTTAATACCAAACCTGGAAATCTCTACTGCTGAATTTCCCAACAGGATACCCTGTACTCAGAGGTGACAAAGAATTACATCTTACCCTAACAAGACAACAATCTTAATCTAATAAAAACCCCTTCATGGAAACTCTGTCTGCTTTCCCTCTGAGCCCCATAAATATTAGTAATCATGTACATACACCCCTCATCCAAGCAGTCACCGCAGTTGGCACCTGTGCTGGAGTGTGCCTCTGGAATGTAAAGTCAGGATGGTATCAAAGTTTCATATACAATAACAGGAAAACAATTAAACAAAAGAACATTTTAAGCAGCAGTCCCCACCTCTGAGCTGTTCCTTTCCCATCTCAGCCAAAGCTCTGCATACCTAAATTCCCTTGAGAGCAGAGAAGACTATAAAACCGACAATTGAGGTTTTCTTTGCCCCACAGCAGAGGAAATAAGAATTGTTATAAACTTTCTCTTCTAGCAAAACTTGCTACCTTTCAGAGCATTCCAAAATAACAAGTAGACAGTTAAGAAGGAGAAAAAATCTAAAGGAGAAAAAAATCTATTTCATTCACACATTCTAACATTAGTATAAGAAGTAGTATCTGCTTGAAAGATGTTAAAATACCATTTGCATTTCAATCCACCTTTCACATTTTAGCTTTAATACACAGGGGACAGCAAAAACAGCATATTAAAGACACTAACTTGAAGGATGGGGAAATAGAATTTAAGTTAAAAAACCTGGTACTATATCATCTTCCAATAACAATCTATATAGCCTCTAGATGAGGGGTTCATTAGTTTTTAAGACCCAAGAGACTTTGCATGTAAGAATCATTACTTTTACTATAAAAGTATCATGCATGTAGCTTAATGTGGTCAGAGATGTAGGGTTTATGGGAGAAAGTTCTCTGAAGAAATCAAAAGAACTAGCTCTTAGCTTCATGACTATTTCTCAGGGCTTTAGTTTCTTCATTTGTAAAACCTGGGTAGTAATACTCTTTTGTCCCTTTCTCAAGCATATATTTTTGTAAAAACTTTTTAATATCATAAATATTTTATTAAGATTAAGTGAATTTTTTTAATATAAAGGTGCAAGAAAAAATATTATATAGCATTTTTCAATCAAAATTTTCAAAAACTCTCAATTGAATATTCTTATTTTACCATTTGAAAAAAAAATATACAAATGCAGTAGAAGAGAACATGTTAAATTATTGGCCTTACGTTTCCCCCAAGTGAACTAGTGTTACATCAGTGGGGTTTATAATGGGCAGTGCATGCTTTCATTTGCCAGGGCAAAAGCTCCTCTCAACCTTGGCTACTTTCTTTATCTTACCTCCCTCCCCCAAGTTCATTTCAGTAGGAAATCCCATGATCTCTCCCCCAAAAATATACTCTGAATTGTCACCTCCCTGGTTCTATCCACTGACTATATTACCAATCAACCTCTTAACTGCTTCTACCTGGGCATCTTCTCACTAATTTATTTTCAAAACAACTTGCACCATTAAGGTGATATTTCCCCATGTATAAGACACACTCATTTTTGAAAAATTTGGGGTCTAAAAACTGGGTGCATCTTGTAGAGTGGTTGTAAATTTTTTATTACTTGCATTTCCCGCAAATAAGCTTTTTCTGCACTTGTTTTGTGCTTGTTTTTGCACTCATTGAAGACAGTGATTTGTCATCAAACACAGATGAGGACAAGCTAATGGACGGGAGTTTTGACAGTGATGAGAAGTTGTATGAATTTTATGATGAATAAAAGTTAAGTTCAATAACTTCATGTAATACAATTCTTTTCTTTTCAACTTTATTTTTTAAGATTTTTTTATTTATTCATTTTTTAGAGAGAGGAGACAGAGAGAGACAGAGAGAGAGGAGGGGGGAGGAGCAGAAAGCATCAACTCCCATATGTGCCTTGACCAGGCAAGCCCGGGGTTTTGAACCAGTGACCTCAGCACTCCAGGTCAATGCTTTTACCCACTGCACCACCGCAGGTCAGGCCATGTAATACAATTTTTATTTTCAAATTTCAGGCCCCAAAATTAAGGTGCGTGTTATACATGGGGAAATAGGGTACATTTCTCTGAATGTAAAGATACTTGCTACATCTCGCAAATTTTATCTGCATAATTATTAATATCATTTATTACCATTGCCTAATTTTAGTACTGAATTTTATAGACATTTGAGTTTCCAAGTATGTTCAAAAGTTTTGAATACTGTAATAAATGACCTTGTGTATAAAAGAAAAGAAAGATGTATGTCGGTCTCTATATCTCCTCTGCCTGAAGCCTCCCAGTGGCTCCCCATTGCCCTCACAGATGCAAATCCTTTCAATGGGCTCTAAGGTTCTGTGCACCTGACAGGCAGCTAACTCTCTGACCTTCCTTCTACCAGCCAGTCACCTTAGATTTTTCGTTGTTCCTTCAATACACAGTTATGCTAACAGTTTAACTCCTTCAGACCTGCGTGCCCTTTGCTCAGGATGTTCTTCCTCCAGAAAGCTTAATGCTCACACCACATCTCCTTCACCTCTTTGGGTGCTTTGCAAATGTCACTCTCCCCATACAGTCTTTCTAAACATCAGAATCAGAATTGAACTCTACCTTCAACCCCAGACTTCCGCCTTCCCTGTTTTATATTCTTCCACTCTACCTTCCATCTTCTGATCGACTAATATATAATTTTTGTTTGTTTGTTTGTCGTTTGCTTTCTTCTTTCCTCATGGAATATTAGTGCTTAAATGGAAGGTATTTTTATCTCTCTTGTTTCCTACTCATACCCACACTTAAAACAGTGTTTGACCCACAGTAGGTGCTCAATGACTATTTGCTGAATGAATGAATAATACAATAGAAACACCGATACCTAGGCCTTGAAGTGTGTGGTTTTTTCTAAGAACCAAGGCAACTACCATTGCACGAATCATACTTATCCAATGCTCTCTGTTTTTATCCATACTTTATTGGAGAATATGAGGCTTCAGGTGGCTGCTTTCTTTGAAGTCACATAAGCAATTAGAGAGAGACTATAATAAAGACCTAAGCTCCTTTTAATTTTCAGACCAAATTTTCTCACATCCTTCACTCCACCACCTCTTCCAAAGAACAGGATAAGATGTGGTGTGGTAAGATGTGGTGTGGTAAGGTGGATGCTGTTTTTCCTGCTGCTGTTCCCAAGATGGACTTTGGAAAACAAAGGCATTAGCTATGTGGATTCTGCAGTAAGGCAGTGGTGAAGAAATTACTCATGGAATCAGGGTAGTTCAGACAGACACTTTCAGAGGATATCAGATCTACTGCTTTCCCTTCCAGCAGAATGATATTCACTATGCAACATGGCGTAGGAGATGGCTCACTAGCTGAAGTGTCTTAGATCATTGCTGTTCCCGGTGTGACTTTAACTGTCCATACCTTGCTGGGGTAGGCCCTTAGTGTCCAAGAACTGGCACAGCTAACATATGATCATGAAACAATTTGGTAAGAGTCATAAGTAGTAAAATGAATTAAATACTATAGGAGCAAAGAAGAAATAGTAACTGAATTTATCTGGGAGCTATGTTTTTGCAGGGTGTGAGAATAAGGGCAAATATCAAGAAATGCTTCTGAGAAGATATAATTATTATTTCTTTATTTTGAAGAATAAGTTTAATTCTTTTTAGGTACAGCAATTCAGGAAAGACTTTACAGGCTCCATTTTAAGCAGATGCAAAGGCACAAGGTGTAAAATCACAGCATGGTTGAAGAATGATGAAAAATGTCCTTGAATGTATGCTCAGGGGAAAAGACATTAGAAAAGCAGATTGAGACAGATCATAAATGAACTTCTGTGTCACAATGAGAATTTGGACTTTATTCTGAAGGCAATGAGGAGCCACTCAGGTGTTTTAAAAAGGGAGCAAAAAGAATCAATTTATCTATCAGTTAGAAAGATCACCCTGTCAATGTGTGCAAGATGAATTGGAGAGCCACTGAAATAGAGGCAGAGAGATGCATTAAGAGGCTTATATTCTAAACCACCTGGCAGATAAAGAAGGCTGACACCAAGTAATGATAGTAAGTTGGGTATAGAGAGGAGATTAGAACTGAAAAATATAAGGAAGAAAGATGGAACAGAAATTGCTTTTGGTTGGGAGTGGGAAGTCTGAGCAAGTAAGCCCTAAAAGTAAAAATAATTACTTGAGAAAACTAATGGAATGAGAAGCAAGTCAAGACCTAAATTCTAGAGACTACAAACATTTAGAGGATAAAAAATGATAAGCTATCTAGAAAGAATACTTTTATGGGTAAGAGAACTGGAAAGAAGATAATGCTTTAAAAGAAGAGCATTGCAGTTGGAGGGTTAGATGAAAGAAGATGAAGAGATTAAGCAAAAACACACACATACACATATATGTTTTATATATATATAAAATACACAGACATAGACAATAATGTGGTGATAGCCAGAGAGAAAGGGGGTAAGTGGAGGTGGGCAAAGAGGGGATAAATGAGGGTAAAAAGAGACCTTGCTATGGAGATGGGCACATGATACAGTGTGAAAATGATGTTTTGTTGAGTTGCACATCTGAAACTTGTATGGTTTTCTGAACCATTGCTATCCCAATAAACTCAGTAATAAAAAAGAAAGAAAGAAGAGCACTTCAAGAAGGGAGAAATGGTCTGCAATATCTAATAGGGCAGAAGAATAAATTAGGATGAGAATTCAGAAGAGTTCTTTATTTTGTCAATAAGCAAATTAATAAAACAGATTAAGTTCAGGGAAAAAGAAACTGGAGATGTTTTAATAAAAGAGTGTGTGTATGTGTGTGTGTGTTTGCTTTTTAAGAAGGAAAAGAGCTGAGCTTTTTTCATGCTGAACTAGGGCTAATTAAGAGAATGGAGACAAAAGAGAGAATGGAGATAATGGTGTCATAGTTTCCAGATGAGATATGAACAAGCCAGAGCCCAGTGATTTGAAGAAAATCTTGGAGAAGAAATGATTACATTTTCCTATGAGATGACATGAGGAAATGGGAATATGGTTGGGTGACAACAGAAAGAAATGGAAAAATTTCAGGAATAATGGCTCCTCTTTCCTCTGAGAAACAGGAGACAGGGTTTCTCTGGAAAGAAAGTAAATATGGGACAATCTTGAAGGCACCAGGGGACAAAATGAAGAAAGTTACTCTGGGGAAGAGTTAAAAAAACTACAAGCAATGATTGAGGGTTCATTTGAATTAAAAGTCACCAATGGCCATGTTCTACTACATACTACTGCCTCTCCTGAATTATTATTTATTCCTCAAAGTTCAATTTAGAAGTAATTTCCTCTGGAATGTAATCTATGACAGAAGCCGGTCCTATATCTTGTTCAATATTGAATTCCTAGACTTGGGTTGAGCACCTGGAACATGCTGGGTATTCAGGTTTGCTAGATAAATTGATATTGCATGGCATGGTATGAGCTAATTCCTGGGATGACCAGAGCCAGTTCAGGTAAAAGTTTTTAATCAGTAAAATTAATCTTCACCTTTTTCTCATCCTCCCCTCATCTCTCATGTTCTGTCTCCTGATCTCTCTTCAACCTTCACCACTCATACCCATCAGTAGCTTTCTTTTCTTCTGAAGGAGTCACCCATGTTCTCAGTTAACTGTATACTAATATACTAATACTAGCATACTAGTTAGTATATTATTGTTATTAACTAATTAGGAATTAACTAATATACTAATTAGTATACAGTAAGTGTATACTAATTTCTACCAACATACCACTTCAAGATTAATCCCAATGTCAACAACACCTAAAATGAAGATTCCTTCCAAGTATATTTGTTTTAAAAAAGGGGAGACACTGAAAGTTGTCTAGATAAGCAAATGAGCTGGAATATTATGGAGAAAATCCTGTCCCAATACTTGGAAACGTTCTGTCTGGGTGGCTTCCCTTCCACATCTCTGCTCATAGTCTCAGCTACTTTCTCGAGCAGAGGTTGCCATCACCACATTTTCCATCTGAGAAAGGGTTGGCCTGGCCTATTATTTAAAAAAGGAATGGGAAAAAATAATCATTTGGCATGCTGTTTAATAAGGATTATACATATATGATAGACAACCATTCTTTAAAACACATATTGTATGCCTCCCTTCCTTGCTCCAAGTTATACTCTTTCAGTGCCTTTTACCTTACTGAAAAGTTTTCACTTCCCAAGTCTTAATCACTATGACATTTATTGGAGTCTGTGTTAACAAGGAGAAATTCTTGTAGGTTTCTCTTCTTACTCTGTTTTATCTCTAGTCCTGTCCCCTTTTCCCTGCAAACTATTGTTCACCAGATGGGTAAATGAAATTTTAATTTTTTAAAGAAAAGAAAAAGAAACAAAAACTGTGTGACTTAGTTCTCTTAGGACAAGGTTTACAAAACAATGATTTTTGAGCTGACACCACATTAGGAGAAAGTCTCACAGGAACACCGCAGAATTTCAACATGCTTGAGATGGTCTGAATTTGTCTTTATGTGGTCATCACACCTAAAAATAGTTTCTTTTGTTAATAAAGTTGGAGAATGTTGATAGATTCAGCTGGAAGGGTCAAAATAGAAAAGCTCATAGATTATAGTATTCTGTTAACTAGCAAAAACTGCATATTGGGAATTATGGGTCACAAGTTTTGTGATGTGAAAGTGTAGGAAGCTTCCAACCCTTCCTCAACAGACTAGCTGGGGGATTGAAAGGAGCCCCTCTCTAATCTCTAAATCCATTTTGCTTCCAGTTCTCATCTGTCTTTTACCTATGGGGGATAAAAAGGGAATTTAGGTGGGAGAAACCCAGGTATGCTCTTTAGAAACTCATATAGGAGAAAAGTTGGTCAAGGAAATAATAGCTATTCCCAGTGTATTTCTTCTTTATACAGATCTAAACTAATATGCAAACAATTATCCTCCTTGTCCTCCTTCTCTCTGTCACTCCTCTCTTTCTTCCTGATAATTTATTGGGAAAAAAAAAGGTTTCCTTGGCCCAGGCTAGGTTGCTCAGTGGATAAAATGTCGACTCTGTATGCCAGAGGTCAGGGCATGTATGGGAGAAGCAATCAATAAGTGCACAACTAAATGGAACAGCTAAGTGAAATAATGAATTGATAATTCTCTCTCTCTCTCTCCTTACCTGCTGTCTCTTTCAAATCAATGGGGGAGGGGGGTCCTCCATTCTTTTTTGACAATTAGAGCCCTAGCGTCTAGCTCCAGATTCTCCCATTCTGTGAAGGCTCCTGGAGGAGATTTCACCTCCCATAGTACCTTTACATCTTTTCAATAACTACATAATTTATTGTCAAATTGGGACACTTTTGAGAGCAAAAGGGCCTGCTCTTAATAATTATTCCAGCACAGAAGGCATAGATAGGGCTATAGCAGGCAAACTGGTATACAGTTAACCTACACTTAGCTATCTCTGCTGGCTGTTGTTTTAGATTTATTGACACACTTCTTTTGGAACTTTCTCAGATTGCTTCTTGCAGGCCAACTGTATTGCACATTCAGTGGCTTCTTTTTCTTCTTTTAGCATTCCTTTCCACTTTCATTCAAACCATAGTATCCCAGTGTTGGGCATATAAAATATGTTATGCTCACTTTGTTAAAGATGGCGCTGCCCACATGGAAACCCGTTGCCCAGGTGATATTAGTTGCCCTTATGCTTGGGATGGGTATAATTATATTAATGTGTGTGGGGAACAGGTTGTAAGCAGGCAGAGTTGTAATAACCCAAGGCTTAGTTTTAAGACTAAGCTTTCCTCCACACCCTTGACTGTTGCATGATGTAGGGTGGTGCACTCTCATGAGGAATCCCATTATGCCTCAGATAAGTGGCTTTGTATCAGAAACTTTCTTATTTGTAGATTGGCTTAAAGGTTTGAATTTCTACACTGTAAAGTGGGGCAGACCAGGAGCTTCCACTCTTTCGGTTCCTGAGGTTAGCATTAGAGAGAAGAGCAGAGAAAGACCATGAGGAGGAGGCCAGGAGAAGCAGCCAAGATGGTGGGGTGCTGAGGTAGAAGCCAGTTTGTGCAGAATTTGTGCAGAGAGAAGGAGATGGGGAACAGAGGTGAATAAGTCTGGTGAGCTAGAAACCTTTGATTCTAGGAAAATTGGATAAGTCAGTAGCTTTGTGAGCACTGAATGAGTGGGTTTTGGAGCCCAGTGTGTGTTTTTATTTGTCTGCCATGTGCAAGCTAGGATTAAAGATGATGGACCACCAGTTTTTGGTTCCATTGTTTCATTATCAACTGTCTGAATCTAATGCAAACCTGCATGGGCCAGGGGGCTGTGATGGTGACCGTGGCTACTGGCTTTACACCCAGAAAATGCTCATTATTTGGGAGGAAGCATTTAAAATGTCCCTACTGAAAGGTGTGTATTTAAAAGTATGAAATCTGGAAAGAACACAGGAGTATATGAAAAATCTTTCTCATACTGGCCTACTTGATTCCAGTACCTGCTCTTCAAGGACCCTCTGTTTATCTCTGCTTCTTTGGGGGGAGATCTAGATATAACTTCAAGTAAAATAAAACAAATAAAAATTTATTGAGACATATATAATTTGTAGAAAAGAGGTAATAAAACACTTACGTACATTTAAAGAATAACAATTTAAAAAAATGAATAGATGTGCCTGTCAGCTACTAGATTAAAAAATGGAATTGCCAGTATTTTGGAACCTGCTTTCTCACCTAGCAAACCTCAGCAATCATGTTCTCCCTTCTCCTTTTGTCAGAGGAAATTAATTGCTCTTTACTTTTCTGTTAGTTATTCCCAGCTTTACTTTATATTCTTATACCCATGTATGCCTCCCTACAAGACCTCTGCTTTTGGTGTCAGATGGTGTTTTTATGTAATAAGGAAAGAAAAGCACTGTCATTCTTCCTCATACAGGAGCACACTGTTCTTTTTAAAGAATAGAACTACTAAAATATGATGTTATTTCCAAATATCTAACTGAGGAAAATATCGACACTTGTGTAAGGGAAAGTGTTTACGGAGAAGCACCAGCACTTACACTCCACCACTGGGGCTCTGTCTTTGTTTGCCACTTCCTTCTATTTTGTGATTAAAATCAAGCCTTCCAATATTCGGAATTTACATGAACAATTAATGCCACCAGGGAAGTGGTGACTGATGTGGGATTTTCCAACCTGTGGCAATTCTGCAGGCAAGGCTCACATTAGGTGAAATTATTAACTGTACACAGCATGTTGACAATGGTGCCCACTCAATTCCCGTCAGCTTTCCTTTCATGCCCACCTTGGGTAGCCAGTGCCCTCTCTCACTACCTATCACCTTGTCCATCCAAACCTTAAAATTCATTATTTATGTTGATTAACTTTAAGACAGGAATTTTTATACATTTCTCACAAAAATAATCTAGTGGCAATGAATAAGATATTTTGAAGGGCCTCCAGATATGAAAGCTGTGGTCAGCATAGATTTATCTATTTTTATTACGGGACATTATGTCTACACAAGTGTATAGAAACAAATGTGTCTAAATACATCTGTATGATAAAGGACAACAATAAAATAAATACCTACATTACAACCACCCAGGATTAAGAATGAACCATTGTAAAGCCAGTGGCCAAGGCCACCATCACAGCCGCCTGGCCCATGCAGGTTCGCATTTGATTCGGAGAGTCGATAATGAAACAATGGAGCCAAAAACTGGTGAGCCATCAGCTTTAATCCTAGCTTGCACCCGGCGGGCAAGCAAAAACACACACTGGGCTCCATAACCCACTCATTCAGTGCTCACAAAGCTACTGACTTATCTGAGTTTCCTAGCATCAAAGGCTTCTAGCTCACCAGACTTATTCACCTGTTTCCCATCTCCTTTTCTCTGCACAAACTCTGCACAACTGTCTTCTTCCTCAGCACTCTGCTATCTTGACTGTTTCTCCTGGCCTCTTCCACATGATCTTTCTCTGCTCTCCTCTCTTTGTTCTCCTCTCTAATGCTAATCTCAGGAAACAAGAGAGCAAGCTCCCAGTCTGCCCCACTTTATAGTGTACAAATCCAAACCTTTAATCCAATCTACAAACAAGGAAGTCTCTGATACAAAGTCACTTATCTGAGGCATAATGGGAGGATTCCTCATGAGTGCATCACCCCACATCATCCAATCTGTCAAGGGTGTGGGGAAAAGCTTACTTATAAAACTAAGCTTTAGGCTATACTGACCGGGCCTGCCCACAGCCTGTCCCCCATTACACATTAATAACAACAAACTTCCATGTGGACAGCACCATCTTTAACAAAGTGAGCATAATATATTTTATCTTCCCAACAATCCACCCCTATGCTCACTTTACCACCCATAATCTATACCGCCGGCATCCCTGCACAAGGAAATTAGGCACATTTCACAAATTACAAATATATGACAAATCATACAATTTCAACAATTACAAAGGTACATTTCACCAGTCTCTGAGCACTTTGCCAAAAGTGCAAAATGTCCTCAGCTTTCTCTATTGCCATTTGAAAGGCTTCCTGGGGCAGGGGGTGGGCCTCCATCAAAGCCGCTCTCCACCCCTATCAGGGTATTTCACATTGTCCAAAATCCATAAGTCCATTCAACAAAGGAGCCTGTTCCCATCCAGTCATAATCCAGGAAATCATAGTCCAGCAAAGCCTCACACACATGGGGCTTTAGCCTCCCCCCCTCATCCCTGCCATCATGGTAGGTCTCACACTGTCCTAAAGAGAAGCATGTGGCAATGGCAGTCAGCATTTTCATCTCTGCTCTGGGGTGCATGATGGCATCCACCCCTATGTCCCAAAATCTCAGCAAATCCACCAGCATCTTAGCAGGCTCCGCCCCCCCATACTAGCAGCCACTTGGTGATGCAAGCCCGGCTCCTGGGCCATCAATCTGTCTTCCCACCATCACCGCTGACGTTTAACTTCTGGAGTCCGCGCATTGCAACTCCAGCCCTACTCTCTTCATCCTCCAAAGAGGAACTGAAAACACCAGCTCCCGCTGCTGGGCTTGAGCCCCGGGCCACTGCTGCCTTCTGCTCAGCAGGCCTTGCAGTTCCAGCCCCGGCCTCAGTCTTGGCCTCCTGCTGCTGCTGGCTCTCCACAACGTCCAGGGAAATCGGCAACTCATGAACCTGTGATTCCTTCTCCAGCATCTACTCCATTTCCAGGCGAATCTCACGAATCTGGTCAACCTCCTCTTCCAGCGCTTCCTCCAGCTCCAGGGTCGACATCTGTTTCTCCTATGTTTCTTCCAGCTCCTTCCACTGCTTTGTTTGCAGGTCCCGGCCAGCCTCTTCCACAGAGCTCTCAATTTCCTCATGCATGGCTGTAAAAGTCAGCCAGCCTACTGCCCCCAAAAGAAAAGCTATGGGAAACCATAACAGCAGCCAGTCCTCTACCATGCACCTCAAGGGTGGTGGCTCCATATTGATCTCCAAATCCTGCCACAGACTATGCCAAATGTAAAGTCAGTGTCCAAGGTCATTATCACAGCCGCCTGGCACATGCAGGTTTACATTTGTTTTGGACAGTCGGTAATGAAACAATGGAGCCAAAAACTGGTGAGCCATCAGCTTTAATCCTAGCTTGCACCCAGCGGGCAAGCAAAAACACACACTGGGCTCCATAACCCACATTTTCAGTGCTCACAAAGCTACTGACTTATCTGAGTTTCCTAGCATCAAAGGCTTCTAGCTCACCAGACTTATTCACCTGTTTCCCATCTCCTTTTCTCTGCACAAACTCTGCACAACTGCTTCTTCCTTAGCACTCTGCCATCTTGGCTGCTTCTCCTGGCCTCCTCCACATGGCCTTTCTCTGCTCTCCTCTCTAATGCTAACCTCAGGAACTGAGAGAGATCAAGTTCCCTGTCTACCCCACTTTATAATGTAGAAATCCAAACCTTTAATCCAATCTACAAACAAGGAAGTCTCTGATACAAAGTCACTTATCTGAGGCATAATGGGAGGATTCCTCATGAATGCACCACCCCACATCATCCAATCAGTCAAGGGTGTGGGAAAAAGCTTACTTTTAAAACTAAGCCTTAGGCTATACTGACCCGGCCTGCCCACAGCCTGTCCCCCATTACACATTAATAACAACAAACTTCCATGTGGGCAGCGCCATCTTTAACAAAGTGAGCATAATATATTTTATCTGCCCAACAACCATAATCTGTAATTGAATGGCATTTAAATTTTTTTCTGGTTTGAGACTACTGCAAAGAGCATAGATATGAATGTTGGGGTGTTGTAAAGTACCCGATCTATAATTTCGCGGGTTTTTATAGAGGCACATAGTCCAAATAAGTTTTTGAAAAGTTTCATTAAAGGAGGAAATTTATTAAATATGCCGGCTGCACATATCTTACACAGGGCAGTTCCAAAGTCCCAAATTGTGTCTCATTAATATTCTAGGAGTTGATTATATACTGTTAATTATACATGGGCAGGGAAATAACCTGACATCATGGTGTAAGCTATACCTTTTGTTTCCTCCTCTATAGGTTTGCGAAAAGGATGAAGGGAAGGGGGATGTAACACAATTCATTAGCAAGTTTATAACATCTGTGTATAAAAAAACGCTTCTACATTAAAACTTACAAGGCAACACAATGGCAAAAATGTCACTTGACATTCCAAAAGACATTTCTATAATTTTCTAGTGTTCATTTGCTATTCTTTTGTCTAGAGATACATACATTAACTACATGCTTTCAGGAGGAGAGGGGTAGTTTCTGTCCGGTAGCACCCCCGGGGAAAGGGCTGGAAAGTCCCTCATGTCTTTGGCATTTCTGCAATTATTAACCTTTAGCACACACACCCTGTCCGAAAACACAATAGAAATTCCTCAACCGTTAGCGTTACGCAAACCAAATTCCCCAGCCAGCCTGAAGGGGTATAAAAATCTTGAGCCCCTCCAGTTGGGCACGGCTTTTCTGGCTCACTACTCTCCGAGTCACTGAACCCACCTGAAGGTTCCAATAAAGTTGGACTTTTTAACTATTTGGTACTTTGTCTCATTTCATGTGGGTCGGACCTTACATTTGGTGCCGAAAACCCGGGGGAGGATTTGTGACCCACCTTTAGGTCCAAGTGACTGGGCAATGTCCCCCTCTCTCTTTCTCTCTCCTCCCTCCTGCCTGCATACTCCGGGACCTTTTTTAGACCAGGGAATCCCATTTCTCGTTCAGCCAGGCCGTAAGTACGTTCCTTTCTTCTGGGACCTTTTCGCGGGTTGCCAACTGGGGTTCCTGTCCTAGACTCGGCCGAGCGGGGAACCCCTCCGCTGGCTCCAGGAGCCTTTAAAGGAGTGCGAGTGAGTGGGACGCCTCTCTCTCTCTCCAATACCAGAGACCAGTCTCCTTCCGGAACTGGGACACCCGATTGGGACGCCTCTCGGTTGTCCCTTTTCTCAACCTGTGAAACCTCCCCGTACTTCTCCCTGAACGATGGGCAACTCTGGGTCCAAGGCTGATCCCAAAGCACCCCTAGGGTGTTTATTGGCTAACTTCTCCAAATTGGGGTACACTCAAACCCTCCGTCGGAAGAAACTCATTTACCTGTTGCAGGTCGCATGGCCTCAATACAACCTGGACAGTAGGTCCCACTGGCCTCCAATGGGCACTTTTGATTTTAACATCCTCCAAGACCTGGTCAATTTCTGCCGACGGACAGGAAAAGATTCTGAGGTCCCCTATGTCCAAGCTTTCTGGGACCTTCGTTCCCGCCCCGACCTCTGTTCCCATTGTTCTACCCACCAAATTCTCCTAGCTCGAACCTCCTCTCCTCCCAAGGCTTCCTCCCAGGAACCCCCTCCTTACTCTCAACCCAATGACCTTCCCGACCACCTATCTCTCCCTCTGGCTCTCCCCCGCGAAAACCTCCCAGACCCGGGCCAGGCTCCGGCTCCTTCCGCCCCTCTGGTTCCTTCTGCCCTACCTCCCGCTGACCCCCTAACCTCTCCCGTCGCAGCCCATACCAGGTCACACGGCCCCCAATCATCATTCGTTGTTCTCGCCCCTCTCCATGAGGTAGCTGGGGCAAAAGGACTAGTTCGAGTACATGTCCCCTTCTCTCTCCAAGACCTCTCACAGATCGAGAAATGGCTAGGATCTTTCTCGGCCGATCCCTCAACCTACATTAAGGAATTCTGGTACCTGACTCAGACATATGACCTGACCTGGCATGACATTAAGGTAATCTGTACCTCTACTCTTACCCCTGAGGAACATGAATGCATCCTCACCACCGCCCGACAGCAGGCAGACAGGGAGCATCTAGTAAATGACCAGATCCCCCTTGGCACAGAGGCGGTACCAGGGGAGGACCCCAATTGGAGTTATCAGCCCAGCCAAGGATCCAACATCCCTCGTCGAAACCTTATGCTCCAATACTTAATCAGAGGTATGAATGCAGTTTCTAACAAGGTTGTAAATTATGATAAACTAAGGGAAATTACCCAACTCCCCCCAAAAAACCCAGCTCTTTTCCTGAACCACCTTCAAGAGGCCTTAGTTCTTTATACTCGCCTAGACCCGGGGTCCCGCAATGGGGCCACAGTCTTAGCCTCTCACTTTATCTCTCAGTCTGCCCCAGATATTAGAAAAAAACTAAAAAAGGCTGAAGAGGGCCCTGAGACCCCCATCCAAGACCTGGTAAAAATGGCTTTTAAAGTTTTTAACGCCCGAGAGGAAATGGCTGAAGCCGCCCGCCAGGAACGGACCCAAGCCTTGGTAGCTGCCCTCCGGCCGGTAGGGGAACTGATAAAAAAACCAGCCTCCAAGGGAGGACAGCGCACACCACTGGGTGCTTGCTTTAATTGCGGCAAAGAAGGGTTCTGGGCCAAGGCCTGTCCGCAACCAAGGCCCCCCACCAAGCCTTGCCCACAATGCAAACTAATGGGCCACTGGAAGTCAGACTGCCCGACCCTGGCTTAGCCTCTGGCATCTCAATGCCGGTGAGCTGAGAACCAGGCATTTCCAGTCTCAGAACTGCTGGGCTTAATGGACAACTGAGGGGGCCCTGGCTCTTCGACTCCAGTTACCCTCACTGAGCCCAGGGCTACACTCCAGGTAGCGGATAAGTCTGTTTCCTTTTTAATAGACACAGGGGCTACCTACTCTGTCCTTCCCTCTCATTCGGGCTTTACAGTTCCTTCCCAGGTCTCGGTCATGGGAATTGATGGATCGCCCTTGACCCCACCGCGGACGACTCTCCTTAACTGCCTATTTGAGGGTCACCCATTCTCTCACTCCTTCCTAGTCATACCCTCCTACCCGGTTCTCCTCCTGGGGAGAGACATTTTGTCCAAACTTCAGGCAAGCATTTCATTCTCCCCCAGGCAAGCCTTCCTATTAGCACTGGTGCCAGATCCCGACCCCGGGCCTGACTCAGACCCCAGAGTCCAGCTTCTACCTGGAGTTGACCCTAAGGTCTGGGATACGGATACCCCCACTGTAGCCTCCCTACAGAGACAAATAACTTCTCTTGCCCAAATCTCGTTACAGAACCTGTGAGCCATGGACCTACTTACGGCCAAGCACAGGGGCACCTGTGTCTTCCTGCAGGAAGAATGTTGCTACTACATCAAAGAGTCTGGCCTTGTAGAGACCAGGGTAGAAGCCCTCCACAAACTCATCTCTGATCTCCAGAAGCAAAAATTCTCAGCAGAATCCTCATCTTGGTGGAACTCCTCCATGTATTCTTTACTAGCTCCACTCATAGGACCCATTTTCATAATTGGACTAATCTTATTAATTACTCCTTGTCTTTTTCGCTTCCTGCAGACCCGATTTCAGGAGATTACCAGGATAGCAGTCAACCAAATGATGCTGCAACAATACCAACCCCTGCCCACCATAGTGGATACGGACTGCTCTGGCTCTTTTCTACCCCTCCCCAGCTCCGCCCCCGAACAGCAGGAAGTAGCCAGATAAGACCATGTCGCCCCACTCCCTATACCAAAGAGCCAGGAATGTCCGGTAGCACCCCCGGGGAAGGGGCTGGAAAGTCCCTCATGTCTTTGGCATTTCTGCAATTATTAACCTTTAGCACACACACCCTGTCCGAAAACACAATAGAAATTCCTCAACCGTTAGCGTTACGCAAACCAAATTCCCCAGCCAGCCTGAAGGGGTATAAAAATCTCAAGCCCCACCAGTTGGGCACGGTTTCTCTGGCTCACTACTCTCCGAGTCACTGAACCCGCCCGAAGGTTCCAATAAAGTTGGACTTTTTAACTATTTGGTACTTTGTCTCATTTCATGCAGGTCGGACCTTACAGTTTCCATAGGGACAAATGCCTGTAAATGGTTCATTAGTATAAGAAAAGATTTAATTTAATTTTTCCTCCCTACATCTGGTTAGCTATTCACCTATTTCCCTACCGGTATGGGGGAAGGTCAGAGAATCCAAGTCTCCCTTTTCTTCTGCATTTACAACACAATGCCATCAGCCATCTTGGTTTTATGCTAATCACACAAGTACAGAGAGGTCATCTACAGAATCTCTCTTTGCAAGCCTAGCCCAAACCAATAAAATGTTCTTTAAACTTTCTAAAATATTAATATTAATTCTATAGATTTTGGCACTGTAAAGCCAGTAGTCAAGGCCACTATCACAGCCGCCTGACCCATGCAGGTTCGCATTGCATTTGAACAGTCGGTAATGAAACACAGGAGCCAAAAACTGGTGAGCCATCAGCTTTAATTCTAGCTTGCACCCGGCGGGCAAGCAAAAACACACACTGGGCTCCAAAACCCACACATTCAGTGCTCACAAAGCTACTGACTTATCCGAGTTTCCTAGAATCAAAGGTTTCTAGCTCACCAGACTTATTCACCTCTGTTTCCCATCTCCTCCTGCACAAACTCTTAACAAACTGGCTTCTTTCTCAGCACTCTGCCATCTTGGCTACTTCTCCTCCACATGGCCTTAATCTGCTCTCCTCTCTAATGCCAACCTCAGGAACTCAGGAACCAAGAGAGAGATCAAGCTACTGGTCCGTCCCACTTTATATTGTGAAAATCCAAACCCTTAATCCAATTTACAAACAAGGAAGTCTCTGATACAAAGTCACCCATCTGAGGCATAATGGGATTCCTCAGGAGAGTGCACCACCCTACATCATCCAATCAGTCAAGGGTGTGGAGAAGAGCTTAGTCTTTAAAACTAAGCCTTAGGCTATACTGACCCGGCCTGCCCACAGCCTGTCCCAGAACACACATTAATATCAACAAATTTCCATGTGGGCAGCGCCATCTTTAACAAAGTGAGCATAATATATTTTATCTGCCCAACAGGCACCTTACAACAGGAGTACTTGTTTCCTGATAAATAAATGCAAGAATCTGAGTATGAAGCTAGAGGTAGATTTTTTTGGATTATAAACTATGAATGCTCAAATTTCTAGGCAATTCCAAAACTATTTTCTAAAGTAGTGCACATTTAAATCCCCACCAGATGTAGATGAGAGTTCCCATTGCTCAATATCCTTGTTAACACATACTGTTGTCCAAAAAAACCCTTTATTTTAAATCTGTATGCGAAATGGAACCTCATTGTGATCTTGTATTTGCATTTCTCTAATTACTGAAGAAGCTAAGCATCACTTCATGTATTTATTATAGATGAGACGTGCTTCCTTTTCTTTGAAATTCCTGTTAGAAAATTTTGTCCTTTTTTCTACTGAGTGATTTCTCTTTATTTCTTATTAACCGATTGGAACTCTGTAAAGCCAGTAGTCGGGGTCAGGATCACAGCCGCCTGACCCACGCAGGTTCACATTGGATTCGAACAGTCGGTAATAAAACACCGGAGCCACAAACTGGTGAGCCATCAGCTTTAATTCTAGCTTGCACCCGGCGGGCAAGCAAAAACACACACTGGGCTCCAAAACCCACACATTCAGTGCTCACAAAGCTACTGACTTATCCGAGTTTCCTAGTATCAAAGGTTTCCAGCTCACCAGACTTATTCACCTCTGTTTCCCATCTCCTCCTGCACAAACTCTTAACAAACTGGCTTCTTCCTCAGCACTCTGCCATCTTGACTGCTTCTCCTGGCCTTCACGTGGCCTTACTCTGCTCTCCTCTCTAATACTAACTTCAGGAACCCAGGAACCGAGAGAGAGAGATCAAGCTCCCGGATTGCCCCAGTTTATAGCATAGATAATCCAAACCCTTAATCCAATTATACATACAAGAAAGTCTCTGATACAAAGCCACCCATCTGAGGCATAATGGGATTCCTCCCTATATTACCACCCTACATTATCCAATCAGTCAAGGGTGTGGGGAAAAGCTTACTCTTAAACTAAGCCTCAGGCTATAATGACCTGGCCTGCCCACAGCCTGTTCCAGAACACACATTAATATCAATGAACTTCCATGTGGGCAGCGCCATCTTTAACAAAGTGAGCATAATATATTTTATCTGCCCAACAAACTCTTAAAGTATTAATAGTAGTAGGCAAAATATTTAACTATGTAGAGTTTACTTACTTTTATAAATATATGTGAAATAATTATCTTCTTATCCATAGCTAATTATTTCACTCCTGTCCTTTGACAAAGAAAAGACCTTACTTTTAAAGTCATTGACTTCTTGACTTTCCTTCTGATTTATTTTGTTTAACATAATATTCTCAAGATCTATTAGTTTATTTGTATGTGGAATATAAAACTGAAAATGGCAATGAACGAACAAGATGAACAAAAACTTATAGACACTGTAAAGCCAGTAGTCGAGGACGCCATCACAGCAGCCTGACCCGTGCAGGTTCGCATTAGATTCGAACAGTCGGTAATGAAACAATGGAGCCAAAAACTGGTGAGCCATCAGCTTTAATTCTAGCTTGCACCTGGCAGGCAAGCAAACACACACACTGGGCTCCAAAACCCACTCATTCAGTGCTCACAAAGCTACTGACTTATCCAAGTTTCCTAGCATCAAAGCTTTCTAGCTCACCAGACTTATTCACCTCTGTTTCCCATCTCCTCCAGCTCAAACTCTGCACAAACTGGCTTCTTCTTCAGCACTCCACCATCTTGGCTGCTTCTCCTGGCCTCCATGTGCCCTTACTCTGCTCTCCTATCTAATACTAATCTCAGGAACCCAGGAACTGAGAGAGCAAGCTCCTGGTCTGCCCCACTTTATAGCACAGATTCAAAACCTTTAATCCAATTATACAAACAAGAAAGTCTCTGATACAAAGCCACCCATTTGAGGCATAATGGGATTCCTCAGGAGAGTGTACCACCCTACATCATCCAATCAGTCAAGGGTGTGGAGAAGAGCTTACTCTTAAAACTAAGCCTTAGGCCATTACGACCTGGCCTGCTTACATTACAGCCTTTCCCCCACCCCATCCCAAGCATAAGGGCAAATAATATCACCTGGGTGACGGGCTTCCATTGGTCACCTCCATCTTTAATAACAAAGTGAGCATAATATATTCTATCTGCCCAACAGACATAAACAACAATATGGTAGTTTCTGGTAGGAAAGGAGGGTAGAGAAGGTAGTGAGGGGTAAAGGGGGTCAAATATATGGTGACAGAGGGGATTTTGCTTTGGGTAGTAAACACACAATGCAATATACAGACAATATATTATAGAATTGTACACTTGAAGCTTATATAATTTTATTAACCAATGTCACCTCAATAACTTTAGTTTTTAAAAAGTCATTTAATTCTTCAATCTTTTCTTTAGAGATTGTGCATATAAAGTTTGGTTTATAGATACTTCTTACAGTCTCTTCTTGAAATTGAATAATTTTGACTCTCATATTTATTTCTTTATTCCACTTTCAATTTGATTTTCATTTTGTATAGTGTCAGGAAAGGATATAGTTTCAGTTTTTAAAATTTGAATATAGCATTTATTGAATAGTCTTTTTTCTTTTCTTTTTTGCAGAGAGAGAGAGAGACAGACAGACAGACAGACAGAAGGAAGAGAGATGAGAAGCATCAATTCTTTGTTGCGGCACCTTAGTTGGTCATTGATTATTTTCTCATGTGTACATTGACGGGGGTGGGGAGAGGTTGGAGCAGCTACAGCAAAAGTGACTACTTGCTCAGGTCAGTGTTCTTGGGCTCAAGCCAGCGACCTTGGGGTAATGTCTGTGATTCCATGCTCAAGCCAATGACGCTGTGCTCAAGCCAGTGACCTCAGGATTACAAACCTGTGTCCTCCCTGTCCCAGTCCAATGCTATATACACTGCGCCACCACATGGTCAGGCTGAATAGTCTATCTTTTCAATAGATAGCTTATATTGGTCTCATATTCAACTTCATCATAAATCAAGTTTTCATATATCTGTGAATTTGTTTCTACGTTCTTTATTTGTTATTTCAAACTATTTGAAAGTGTACAGATCTCATTAGTAACTTAGTTTAGTTTTACAATTTATCTAAATATCTAATAGGACAAATTCTTATTATTTCTTAGAAACATATTAGCTAACTGTTATATTTTTTATGCTTTCATATAAATTTCAAAAACAGTTTATCAAATTCTGTGAAGAAACATTTTGTAATTGTTTTTGTAGTTATATTTTCTATTAGATTCATTTGAAAAGAATTAACAACTTTATGATACAACTTTTCTTATCCAAGCTCATGATATTTTTTCCATTAGTTCTTAAAGGAACTTTAACCAGCTTTCTAGTTATTCATGCTTTGTCTACATTTTGTGGGGTGGCTAATGAGGGATGGTCATGTGAGGAACTCAGAGCCCGGGAACTTTGACTAGGACCGCCCACACAACCAAGCACGCCAAAACTAAATTTCCCAGAAATCCTTGGGAAAAGATTGACTGTCCATCAGCCAGTGAGATTTCACCATGTCATAACTGCTCACCCACCCTAGAGGACTCCTGTTGGGCAGATAAAATATAGTATGCTCACTTTGTTAAAGATGGCACTGCCCACCTGGAAGCCCGTCATCCAGGTGATATTATTTGCCCTTATGCTTGGGATGGGTGTGGAGGAAAGGCTGCAATGTAAGCAGGCCGGGTGGTTATAGCCTAACGCTTTAAGAGTAAGCTTTTCCCCATGCCCTTGACTGATTGGATGATGTGGGGTGGTGCGTTCTCCTGAGGAATCCCATTGTGCCTCGAATGGGTGGTTTTGTATTGGAGACTTCCTTGTTTGTGTAATTGGATTGGAGGTTTTGATTTTACACTATAAAGTGGGACAGACCAGTAGCTTGCTCTCTCTTGGTTCCTGAGGTTAGTATTAGAAGAGAGGAGAGCAGATGAAGGCCACGTGGAAGCCAGGAGAAGCAGCCAAGATGGCAGAGTGCTGAGGAAGAAGGCAGTTTGAGCAGAATTTGTGCAGGAGGAGATGGGAAACAGAGGTGAATAAGTCTGGTGAGCTAGAAACCTTTGATTCTAGGACACTTGGATAAGTCAGTAGCTTTGTGAGCACTGAATGTGTGGGTTTTGGAGCCCAGTGTGTGTTTTTGCTTGCCCACTGGGTGCAAGCTAGAATTAAAGCTGATAGCTCACCAGTTTTTGGCTCCGTTGTTTTATTACCGAGTGTTCGAATCCAATGTGAACCTGCACGGGTCAGGCGGCTATGATCCTGACCCCGGCTACTGGCTTTACAACCCCTTTAAATACCTCTCATACAGTCTAATTGGGGCGACTCCTATGACCTCTCGACCCTGGGACCAGAGGACACCATTGGGCGGGATGCTCTTCCTTCTTTCTCAGGTTTCTTTATGGTGCTGAAACCCGAGACCCAGGAAGGAGTTAGAAGTCTACAAGGGACCGCTCCTCTCCTTCTCCTCCAAGAAAGAAGCAGGATCTCAGGATCTCCAACCATCCACCCGCTTCAGTGCACAGTGCGGTAAGTCTCATGCCTCCAAACTTTTCTCAGTTCTTTCCGCTGAGGCTCCCTATCCGAAACCGTAGCTATGTAGGGGAAGCCTTTTCCGTCAGAGTGCGTGTGTGCCCTGGAGATGTCCAGGCACATCCACTTTCCCTATCCATCTGTGGCCAGAGCTTGAATTTTGGGACACCAGTTCTCATCTCTGGCCACCCCTAGAACTGAGGGCGGCCGTGGAGGCACAGGAATCCCAAAACACTCTGGCAGTTGCCTTATTAGAAAACTATCCCTCCCTAAAGAAGAGGAAACTGGTCCTTTTCTCCACTGTAGCCAGGCCACAGAACCGACTGGATAATCAGACTGGGTAGCCTCCTTAAGGGAATTTCGGTTTTAACACCCTCACCAATTTCACTGTTGCCGAGGTGGCTGGGAGCTTAGAGATCCCTTTACATTCAGGGCCTCTAATTATTTGTGCACCTGTCCTTAATCTCCGTGCTGCCTGTTATACCACGCAGGCCTTTTTTTGGCCAGAGAAAACCTCTGCTCCTGATCTTTCCTTCTCTGCAGACTCTCAACTTTCTCTCTCTCCTGCCTGACCCCCAAGGGGCCCCAATCCCTGGTCCCTCTGCAGACCTCTTTTTCTCCAGTCTCTTCCCTCCAGAGAGCCTCCTCCCCCTCCTTTCACTAAATCCTGTTTCTCATTCACTTGCCAATACCAGTTTCTCTCTTCCCCTCCTGGCCAGGGGCCCCTTCCTTCTTTACTGTGTTCTGAAGTCCCTCCTCCATCAGGCTATTCTCCACCTATCATTGGCTCTTACACTGGTTTGCAAAACGCCCAACACCAATCTGCTTTCAGGAAGTTCTGACCCTGTCCTGCTGCTGTATCCAGCATTTCCAGCTGGATCTGAGGGCCAGGATCCCTAGGATTCCTCCTCCTCCTCTTATTTTCAATGCCCAAACCCCTATCCAGGACCTGTAAACATGGCATTTAACATTTTCAATGGTTGCGGCTAGTGGAAATGGCCAAGGCTGTTCACCAGGCCCACATGCAGCAGAAGATAACACTCCAAACCCAGGCACAGGAAGTGTCTGGCCCAAGTATGGACTGCAAAGAGGAATCCCACCAGCAGCTTGCTTTAAGTGTGGCAAGCAGGACCACTGCGCCCGACAGGGCCCCTGCTTGCGGCTGCCCACTAAGCCCTGCCCTTACTGCAAGCAGCCTGGTCACTGTCAGAGCAATTGTCTCTTTGGGTAACAGGCTCATCCTCAATGCCTCTACGTGGAGGACGAGGCAGCTACTTGGGAGCATTGCTCAAACTCCTAGGACATGGCCTCGACTCGGAGAACCCAGGGTATGCTGCAACTAGTGGGTAAGTCCATCTCATTTCTGTGGACATGGGAGCTGCCTTCTCTGTTTTGCCACCACACTCTAGACCTCTAATTCCCTCACAGGTCTCGATTATGGGAATGGATGGGACCCCTTCTTTTTCCCTTTGCACTACACTCCTGACATGCAGTTTAAACAGAATCCTCTTTTTGCACTCGTTCTTAGTTATGCCATCATGCCCTGTACCCCTTCTGGGTCAAAACATTCTTCATAGTCTCGGAACCACTATTCAGCTGACAGCTTCTTCCCACTTACTCCTGTCATTCCTCCTACCAAGGGCTCCCCCATAATCAATGCTACACTCATTTCTAACCATGTCTCTCACCTCAAGCTTGCTTCCATGGAGGATTGCTGGCAGTCAGAACCACTGGGCTCTACTCATTTGTGGCACACCAAAAGGTTGGACCCTATAGACCCTCCGGTTGCTCCTGTCCCTCCCACCAGGAACCTGCCGCCAGAGTGAGATGAAGCAGGGAGCAATGCTGTTCAGTAAGATTGGCCTGATGAATGAAGCTTCAATCTCCTCAACCGTCTGAGAGAAACAAAGCCAGAATCTCTCCTCCTACAACCCTCTTAACTCCTAATGGCAGCCACCCATTTTTACCTGGGCTGCCCCTATCCTAAATCTAACTATCAGCATATAACTCATATTTGCCCCTCTCTTTTTTAAATTCTTACAGAACTGCATCCGCAAAGTTTCTCAACTCACAGCCAAACAGATGTTCCTCCTCACACCCCTCAAAGCCACCACCAGCTGACCTCCCCTCCCCCCATTGCCCCTAACCAGCAGGAAGCAGACAGACGAATACACAGCGCCCCAATTCTATTTAACAAAAAAGGCTGGAATGTGGGGTGGCTAATGGGGGATGGTCACGTGAGGAACTCAGAGTTTGGGAACTTTGACTAGGACTGCCCACACAACCAAGCATGCCAAAACTAAAGTTCCCAGAAATCCTTGGGAAAAGATTGACTGTCCATTAGCCAGTGAGATTTCACCACATCATAACTGCTTGCCCACCCTAGAGGACCCCTTTAAATACCTCTCACGCAGTCTAATTGGGGCGACTCCTATGGCCTCTGAACCCTGGGACCAAGGGACATCGTCAGGCGGGATTCACGGTACTTAATAAAGCCTTTATTCCACACTTTGTGGCTCTCGGTCCCTCTTCCTTCTTTCTCGGTGGGGAAAAATACCTTACACATTTTCTAGATGGACTCTCATGTGTTTATGCACTTTATATAATGTGTTGCTTTTGTAAAAGGTATTTTAAATTAAATATTGTTCTTGAACTTTGTATCTAAGAGATTTTTTTCTTTTTTTTTTTTTACAATTTATTGTTTTACCTTGATGTTTAAGACTTGCACTACAGTATGCAAAAGAAGTGGAGATATCAGTCATATGTGTCTTGCTCATGGTTTTAAAAGTAATAGTTTCAAGTGTTTACTATTATTCATGAAGTTTGCTCTAATGTTTTAAAGGCCTTCTTTGCCAAGTTAGAGACATTCTTTGCTATTCCTACTTTGCCAAAAGTTTTATCATGAATGGTTACTGAATTTTATTGGACATCTTTTTGCTACTATTGGTATAATCATATGGTTCATCTCCTTTGCCTTATTAATGTGAATTATAATAATCCTGATCTGTAATTTTCCTATTTTGTTTTGTCTTTCGCTAGCTTTTATATGAGATTGTACAAGTCTCATAAAATATGATAAAGGGTGTTTCATTTCTTTCTATTCTCTGGAAGAGTTTGTGTAAGAAATATTTGCTAGAATTTACACATTAGATTATTTAGCATGCTAGTTTCTTTGAGTGATTTTAGACTACAGACTTAATTTTATTTTTTATTTCTAGGGGATTTCTACTTCTTCATGAGTCATTTTTTAAAGTCATGGTTTCTATTATTCATACATTTAATCAGTTTACAAACTTATTTGCCAAATTTTGTTCATAATATTTTCTTATGTTTTAAAAAACATCTATAAAACTATTTATTTTTTCTTTTATGCCTAATGGTATTGGTTTGCATATTTCCTCCTTTTTATTTTTTGATAAATTTACTAGATACTTGCTTTTTAAACAACTTTTAGTTTTTTGAATATTTATATAAAATTTTACTTTCTGTTTTATTTGTTTCTGTACTTATCTTTATTATCTCTTTTCTGCTTCTTTATTTTTAGGTTTATTGTGTTGTTACTGTTCGAATTTCTAGAATGAGTGTTGAGGTCATTTAACTCTAAACCTCCCCTCTTTTCTAATATAAAAATTGTAAACTAGTTTATTTTTTCTGTAAAAACTGCTCTTTTGCATCCACATATTTTGTATTAGTATATGTTGTACATAATGATTTTGTTAGCTCTAACTGCATGAGTATTGAATAAATAATGCTTAACATTTTATTGCATCATCTGGTAACATTAAGAGTAGTTAGGGCACAGGATATGGTTTTCATAATTTCTAATGTGTATATTCTCTCTCTCTTTTTCAAGTGAGAGAGAGATAGAGACAAACAGACAAGAAGGAAGAGAGATGAGAAGCATTAAGTCAGAGATGCAGCACCTTAGTTGTTCATTGATTGCTTTTTCATATGTGTCTTGAACGGAGTGCTTCAGCAGAGCCAGTGACCCCTTGCTCAAGCCAGTGACCTTTGGGCTCAAGCCCAAAGTTTTTAACCTGGGCCTTTAGCATCCCGGGCTGATGCTCTATCTATTGCACAACCGCCTGGTCAGGCACTAATGTATGCATTCTCTTAAACAAGATATACCTTAAATAAATAACTTCATAGTCTTCTTTCTCTTTTAATAGGGTGAAAATAAAATTAGCAGTTAAACTTTAAAAAATATTCCTACAAAAGGCTAATAATGTCTTTTTGCATCATTGTCACCAAAAAACAGAGAAAATAGAACTGGAAATAGCAAGAGAAAACAAGAATGAACGTGCTGTCAGTTGAAATTCTTTCTTATTTCGCACCACTGCCTCTGCATTAGGCTGTGGAAGGAGGCCTAGTCTTGGAGCCAGTGCACCTACCTGCTTCATTTTCATACTCAGACCTTTACCATTCTGTACCTTTAGTAAGCCCCTTAAGCATTAGAAGCCTTGGTTTCCTTATTTAGAAATTCAAAATGACAATACCAATTTCCAGGATATTTCCCAAAGATTTGATGAATGTGGAAGCAGTTTTCAAAAAGTTCTATACAAATAAAAAGTATTGTTTTTCTTCCTATGTCAGTATAAATCCTCAAATTTTTATACCTTGGTTTTTTTTTTTCTCATATGTACCTTTGTAGTCCCTTTAGGAAGCCTTCACTTTCCATGTCCAAAGAGACCACATGTTGTAGATTGTATCTTCATAGAAGTGCAAACCCTTAGAGATCACATATTCAGAGCTCTTCTCACAGCAGCTGAAAACCCAAAGGTTTACATGATGATTATTCCAATGGCTATAAATAACAGATGCGAAATTTTCTAGTAGTTAGTTCTAGAGCCAAATACAGCACAAAGATCTCAAGAGTTGTGATCTGGTGTTTCCTAGTGTGTTTTTACTTGATAAGTGGCACTTTTAATATTTATTTTGTTTTGAATGTTTTGACTAATAATTAGCAACCATGTATGCTCCCTATTCCATCCAACAATGGAGTTCTATCGGTCTCCTTGAAAGAAATAAAAGAATGTTATGCAGTTTTGCCACAATGTACCTATTAATTTAAAGATGAATGAACCTCAAGATGCCTAAAAATCTTAAAATAAAGTAAAATTTATTCAACAAAATACAACCCTCCAGAGGTCTAAAACCAGGACAGGATTAGAATATATAAGGTAAGGCTTGGTGAAAATTGTCTAACTGTTGTCCATTTATTTTGCTACCCTGAAGGAAACAGCCCCTAGTGGCAAGCCACTTAATTTATAAACTAATAAGCTTTATTAACTTTATATTGATTGATATGATTTCAACAATTACCCACTAAGATTCATTCAGTCCATGTATTTAAAAAATTAGTGCTGTGACATTGCCCCTAAGTCACCATGACTTCGATGCACCTCATGGGAATAGCTCCAGAAAGACAGTTCACTTATTCCAGGTGGAAATTGATAGTTCTAGTTGAAGGGCTATGGGCCCAGATGATCTGATTGGCTACTGTATCCCTTCACAATGGCTATGGAGTAGTACTTGTTCAACTTAGCTTCAACATCCTTCATGGAGAGGGAGCAAATAGGGGTCTGCTCAGTGTGTCTAGTTTGACAGCTACAAATAGGTTTGGTAGTGTTGTATTGTGGGTTAAAAGGCAATGCTGCTTCTGCTCCCACACAGCCGAGTGTCCACTGTTCAGCTCCAGCATCCCTCATCCCAGTGGCACCAGGAGTCTCTAGTCATTATGCACTGTAGAGAAATCAAAGAATTCGAGAGTGAAGCCCTGGAATGCCTGGCTGCCTCCCAGCTTTCCTACAAAGAAGTGAGTCCCATTGTTGTCTCACTCTCCTTTCCGCACTCTCGGCATCAGCAGTTACTGTACGCCAGCACAGCCCTCTCACCTAAGGAGACTGCTCAACCACACCAGGAAGCCCAGAAATCTTATAAGATAAACTCTCAGTGCTCCCTGCATTTATCGTCTATGCTCTCATCTGTCTCTCTTGCCAGGGACATTAGACTTCGTGACTTTTGCCATGCCCTGGACTGTTGTGTGGTCACTGTTGCCAGTGACTCTTTGAACTGATCCCAAACCTGTGTCAGAAAGGCAGTGATGAATTCCCAGTGCCATCCTGAACAACAGATTGGGATATCGCACCTTTAAACCATGTGCTCTGGTAAACAATACAGCATGTACTCAGCTTCATAAACACTCCGCGTTGTTACAAAGGGCATTGCAAACTCAGTGTGATAGGACTTGACCTTAAAAGCTATAGACAATCTAGCGGAGCACAGACGGTTTCATAAAGTACAATCACTTCCTGGAATTCTTGAGTCAGTGCAGTCGGAGCCGTGCAAATCCTGTTTTCCTTGCATTGTTTCCTGCATGTGAATATCATCAGTCTAGCAGGACTGTAACCATGGCACTTGTAAATAGCCGAGGGGTGACTTCTGATAAAGGCTTACAGTTTTAAGGAGGGTTTTTGTTGTTGTTTATTTTAAAGACAAGCCTGGATTAAATCTTACAAATGCCATCTGTCAACAGCAAAGTTGACAAATTGCAGTTTTAAAAATGCATACATCTAGACCCAGATGTTTTTTAATCACCGAAGAAAACAAAAGAGATGACCAAAGTATTGACTAGTGTTGAGCTGTTTTTCATTTTTTATAATGTAAATTTACACACATTAATATAAAGTAAGTAGATGAACACTGACCAGAATCATAAGAGAGTCTTCCTTAGTATGGTTGCTTTTCCACTGAACAAGGTTGTAAACTAGTAATAGTTTGGTCCTTCAGTTTATCCACTCAGTTATAGGAAGAAAAAATACTGATGCTACCCCTTGAAACACTCAATTGAAAACTTACTCTTCAGGCCTTGGCCGGTTATTCAGTTGATGAAAGTATCATCTGGATATGCCAAGGTTGCAAGTTTGATTCCTGTTCAGAGCACATACAAGAATCAACCAATGAATGCATAAATAAGTGGAACAACAAATTGATGTTTCTCTCTTTCTCTCTCTAAAATCAATTAAAAAACAACCTGTTACTCTTCAGGAGTTTGACATCACTGTTGGACGATTCTACTACTGCTTTATTTGGTACTTAACAGGTTGTTTTTTACTCTCTGAGACAATATAAAGGTGAAGACAGACTAAAATAGACTACAGAGACCACAGAACCCCCAAAATATATTTCCCCATTTGCTATAAATACCTCAGTCTTTAAGATTTGGAACTGCCAAGTCAATCTTGATCCTTCAGCCTTGTACCTGATTTAAATGTTGATTGAGCTGATACCATAAGTTATAATTTTTGACTGATTTAAAATATAATGAATATTGGACAAAATGTTGACAAAATTTAAACTTCTGAGAAAGGTTTCCTTAGGACAGAAATAAAGAAAAAAGGAGCTAATAAAATTTTCAATTATGTTGTCATAGATGCCCATGTTTGATCTTCTAAGATATAAAACTCTCAATTATTTCTTAAATAAGCCTTGGGAATGTAATGTACAACATATGGACTATAGTTTTTAATACTGCATTGTATATTTGAAAGTTGCTAAGAAAGTAGATCTTAAAAGTTTTCATCACAAGAGAAAAGGTTGTAACTATGTGTGGTAATAAATATTAACTAGACTTATTGGGGTGATCATTTTGCAACCTCATAAATATTGAATCATTGTACTGTATACCTGAAATTAATATAACGTTATATGTCACTTATATCTCAATAAAAATAAGTAAAACTTTAAAACATTTTATTTTCTAAAGTTTAAATTAAAATCACTAATATCTGACCATTATTTTCACATGTTAAGAATCATCAGTTCTATGCCTTTGTATAATAATCAAGTCTTTAATTATGCTAATAATTATACATATTAAGTGCTAAAAGTCTTCAGATGGTAAAATACTAAAAATATACATATTAAAAATGTGAAATACTTCTTAGTTTAATCCTTGATCTTAAAAAAATAGCACAAATATTTTCAATGAATTGTTTTTTCTCAAAATATTTTTTTAAATGATGTTTGCTTTCATATTCCACTTTCCATGAAGTTATTCTGTGTTTCAGATGTCATATAGCTATTTAATAAAATCTGTCATACTTTTATAAAGAAATCAAGGCTCAGGAAGCTCTTGTCTAAAACCACATAGCTAACAAGTATTAGACTCAGGATTTGGGTCCAGGTGTTCGTGGCTTCAAAGCAATTGTATTTACCCCAACAATGTAATTACATTGATAATAGACATTGGACACAAATGTCCTAAAGAATCTGGACAAATAGGGGAGAATCGGAAAAAAACTGATGCACACGGACGGTTGATGCTGAGTTAGAACAGAAAATAAGTGATATGGTTCAATCATGAAGCAATATAATTTCAACTGGACTTTCATTCTCCATTGTCCTTCTTATTGTTTGACTTAAAATGTGGTCACAGTTATGTCAAGTGGCTACATTTCTGCATATTTGGGCTCCTCATGAGAAGCAAGTAATTCTTAATTGATTTAGAGCAATAAAATAAGATAAATTCCGGTTCTCCAAAGATTAGTGCCATAGAGGTGAAAATATAGTTTTAAACTGATATATTTAACTACCTCCCCTCCATGAACTAATGATCTCAAAGGTCTGACTTCTTTTTATGGATTAGAAGTTCCCCTTCCTCATGGATAAGGCAAGGAGCACTTTTCCAGCAGCCAGTAAGCTGGGAGACAATTTTGGGCACTTACCATATTGCCTGCAACCTAATAATGGCAGACCAAATTTGGCCTTCAGATAAGTATGAGTAACTTCCTCCATAACCAAAGGGAGGCACATAGCATAACTTTGGAGCCAGATTTGGCTTTACATATTGTATTTACTTTGCAGAATTCATTTACAGGCATAGGGCAGGGAGATAAAAACGTCTTCTTTTTCATGAAGTTCCCAGAGGGACAGCAGACACACAATGTCGCCTTCATATCATACAAACAATACAACACAGAAGACTCTTCTAGCATAATAAACAAATCAGTATCTACAGTCTCCGTATTGATATTGACAAGGCTTTTTAAAGTTAGATCAAAAAGGTGCTTGAACCCTTTTTTTTTTTTAACTTGGTGTCTGTCTGAACAGGCAAACGTTCTGTCCCAATGTTGGATGCAACAGACCTGAAAGTCTAATGACCAAAATGAATTGTGCTTTCAGCATCTTGAGGGCATTTATCCTCGAGAGCTGCCAGGTAGATAAAAATTATTTTAAGTTGTAATTTTCACCATAATGTTATAGCAATTATAGATCACAATTAAGCATATATAGCATTTTTGATAGAATTTTAAAGTTTATTTTTTAAACTAACTTTTCTCTTTTAAAAGAAAACAAGCTCAAGCATCAATAGTTTCTGAAATTCGGCCTCACTCTTTCAGAAATGTTTGGAAAACTATGATACAAAAATTTTCCTAAAAGAATTTAGATATCATTTAACCTAGAAATGAAAACAAGGATATTCTCAATCCTAAGATTTCACCTACACTCATCAATAATAAGATTAGATCACTGTTGGGCAGATAAAATATATTATGCTCACTTTGTTAAAAATGGCACTGCCCACGTGCAAGTTTTAAGAGTAACCTTTTCCCCACACCCTTTACTGATTGGATGATGTGGGGTGGTGCACTCTCATGAGGAATCCTCCCAATATGTCTCAGGTAAGTGACTTTGTATCAGAGACTTCCTTGTTTGTAGATTGGATTAAAGGTTTGGATTTTACACTATAAAGTGGGGCAGGCCGGGAGCTTGCTCTCTTTTGATTCCTGAGATTAGTATTAGAGAGGAGAGCAGATTAAGGCCACATGGAGGCCAGGAGAAGCAGCCAAGATGGCAGAGTGCTGAGGAAGAAGCCAATTTGTGCAGAGTTTGTACAGAGAGAAGGAGATGAAAAACAGAGATGAATAAGTCTGGTGAGCTAGAAGTCTTTGATTCTAGGAAACTCGCATAAGTCAGTAAATTTGTGAGCACTGAATGAGTGGGTTTTGGAGCCCAATGTGTGTTTTTGCTTGCCCGCCGGGTGCAAGCTAGGATTAAAGCTGATGGCTCACCAGTTCTTGGCTCCGTTGTTTCATTACCCTCTGTTCAAATCTAATGCGAACCTGCATTAGCCAGACGACTGTGATGGTGACCCTGGCTACTGGCTTTTCAATCACCTTAACCAAAGTGCAAAAAAATTAGATGGAGATTCATGAGACAGACATTCCTGAGATAATTCCTGAACACAAATTTGGTCTTATTCCAAAGGGCATTCATAAACAGACTGGAAATTAGATAACTGAAACTGGGAACAATGAAAGGATTATGAATATTCTTCTGTATCTTTTTTTTTCTAAAAGGCTTTGTATATTATTCTTTTTTTTAAGAACAAGGAATGCTAATGGTTCATTTCTGATTCTCTTGGTCACTTTAAATAAAAGTAGATCAAAAGAGTCTTGTAATGACATGGTGACCAGATCTATTCTATATAGTTTTGTTAAAATTATTGCTGTTTGCATGCTATCAAATTGTACCATTCCCCTGGGTTTTGTTTTTCTTTGAACAACATTTGGAACAAGAATAAACAGATATTATGGCAAAGTGATGAACTGGGTTTAGTCTTGGCTGATTCAGGCCTGGGCGATGGCTCTGAAATTATTGCTTATGAGTCTGGACCTGTTGAGTTATAGAAAATCAGCAGTGGTAGGTGCTAAATGCTGGTATAGTACAAACTCAACGCTATTAAAAGCTCAGAATAAGAAAATATTATGCCCTGTGTTGCCTGGGGGATTAACATACTTCAAAATGTCTTGCACCTAAAAATAGGAGAAGACTTTATGTTCCTTACCACAGTCGACTTTCTTGCTTTGTGAAAATAAAAGCTGGTGGATATTTCCAGGTGGGTTTTCTCAAGCTGACAAATAATTCTCTGGCTCTTAGTTTATTAGCAAGAGGATAAGAAATGCCCTGAAGATAAATACTAAGCTCAAAATCTCAAGTACAGTTAAGGTAAATTTATCTAAACCCTCTTGTCTTCATTTCTATATTTGAGATAACTTTGACATCTTTGTACAATAGAAGTCTTGAAAGTTTGAGGTATATGGTTTAAGTTACAGTTGAATGGTCTTACTTAAACCTTTAAAATCTTGCATGTGTACAATTTGGAAGATTTCATGAGTTCAATGTCAATTATGTTTTGTTCAACAAACAGACCTTACCCAAAATATATAAAATATTAAAATTTATTTCTAAAAGTTCAATTCCACACTCAGTCAATCTCTTGTTAAATTAAGTCACTGAGATAAGGGAAATAAACTCAGAAAATGATTCACTCTACAGGTCTGGAGGAGGAAGCCTAAGACATATTTTTTTGAAGAAATGTTGCATCTCATTTTATCAACCTAAAATTCTACACAAATTTTACACTAAAATATAAATATATAGGGTTTCATTTTTTTCTCTAACAGGCCAGTTTCTCTCATAGAAACATTAAGTGGCAGTCCCAAATATCCAGGAAGACCTAACAGAACATTCTATGTTAAGCAATATCACCCCTCACTACATAGATACAATATTTTGTGACTTTAAGAAGAATAAAAAGCTATCTTTTTCTTCTCCTTCCTCTTTTATGTTTTTGGTTAAAGTGGCACAGCTAACCAAATGGGGTAAAATCGGGGTAACTTTAAGACATTTCAAATCCCATTGCTCTTAGTAGGTGAGGCAAAGAAGCAGCACTATTTTTTGTGTCGAGAGTATGGGTTAGGGTCTCCAACCTGCCCCGGGCAAGGAGTGACTGGCAGCTTCAGATAGCATTTGGATTCACCTGTGAGGGGCAAAATGCTCCTTGAGAATTCCTTCAAGGCACTGAAGCTGCCTGTCAGCTGAAATCTGAGTGTTCTGGTTTATTATTCAGAGCTGCTGGTCATCCATGCTGTGAGGGTTCCTTGTCATTCTGAGCTGCAATGCTAGGGAGGCTTTGAGAAATGTCAGTGGGATCCTTTCCCCAAGTCACACCTGCCCTGGGGTAGACAGCCTTCTGGAGAACAAAAACCCTGGGAGGTATGAGGTATAAGATAAAGAGAAGAAATGAGGGAAAGAGTATAAAAGAAAGGAAGAAGATAAGAATGTGAACAGAAGGAGATAAAGGAATAATAGGACATTAAACAAAAATTAAATCTATTTCTATTCCAGTCCCCTAAAATGCATTTATCTAAGCATCACTGTTTCTGGTAGCAAAAACCTAGTCAACTGTTCAGGAAATTTCTTCAAGCACATTCATGATGAATGTTCTAATCTGTGGATCTGCAAATGTCGGAAGGCAGGGTATATGTAACAGAAAAATTGTCTACAGATGTTAAACCATTTTGCTTCTCGGAGAGGAGCTACTCACAGATGTTCTTTCTTTCAAGAGTTGCATCTTGAATAAATACTGATGAGGATTAAAGGAATGACTTTATGACTCATGAAGACTGGTTGACCCTTACCAAGGGAAAAAGAGAGCAGCACACACATGCTTGTTTTTTAAAAAGAACCTAATAAAAACAAAAAGGATAAGGATCACAGCCATGGTCAACTGTGTAAGTAGAGGGAGCCTAAAATAGAGAACAACAGCATAATGTTTATAATGACTCATCTGCTGAAGGATCTCTGTGCTGCACAGCGTTCAAGGTAGGAATAGCAGGAGTGCAGCAAAAAGAAAGCTCTTGGGGTGGTGGGTCAGCCTCTCTCTATGCAAAATCCGTAAATAAAGGGTATAAAACCTGCCACTTCCTACTGAGAACGTCTGGTCTAGCCAAAGTTTAGATGGTTTCACAAAAGAGTCCGGTACTTGGTATCAGTTTTTCTGATGGGGAGTAAACTAATGAAGCAAGTTTAGATTTTTTTGCCTTATCCTACTTGGTGATAGTCATTCATTTATTCTCCTTCTCTTCCTTATTGTCTTGCTTTTTAAAATAAATTATCTGTCTTTTGTTTACATCTTTTTAAATTACACAAGAAATGTTAGTACATTGACATGCTGAGAGATTCAAGCATGGACATTCAGAGAATACACATGAAAGCTCACACCATGTATCCTTGCATTTCCATTCCCCTCCACAGAGGAGGTCCCTGCCAATAGTTTAATATCTATCCTTTCAGTTATGCATATATACATATATGTAAACATATACATATACATACATATCACATCTACACACACACACACACACACACACACACACACACACACACACACTTTTACTTAACCAGAATCATTATACTATTCTTATCAAAATTTGCAAGGTGGAGAGGTGGATTAGGGTAAAGGGGGGGGGCGGTGAACACACAGCATATTATACAGAGATGTGTTATAGAACCAGGCATCTGAAATCTGCATAGTTATGTTAACAAGTGTCACCTCAATAAATTCAATTAAAAAATAGAAGCCCTGGCCTGATAGCTCAATTGGTTAAAACATTGTCTGGATGCGCAGAGATTTAGGGTTTGATTCCTGGTCAGGGCATATACAGGAACAGACCAATGGTTCTGTCTCTCTCTCTTTCTACCTCTTCCTCTCTCTCTAAAATCAATTTTAAAACTTAAAAAAAAGGATAAATAATAAAAGTTAAGAAAAGCTAAAAAAATTTGCAAGGGATAGATGAAAAGTTTGGTAATATATTATTACTTTAAAATCCCTATGTCTAGCAACACTTGGAAAATAGTCCATAAAATATCTCATTTGATAAATTTTTTTCCAAGCATACATGCCCTCTACCTTCAGTAAAGGTAGGTCAGGGCTACGTTCTGTTGCAAATCATGATTACTTCTTTTCATATATTTGTTACATGTACCAATTGAAAAGATAATAAGTCTTTGGGAAATTTAGTGGAATATTTTCCAAAATTCTTGCAATCATTCATTTAGAGAATTCCACAAGCATGAGTTCTTACATGAACTTGAAAGTATAAAGATTAATGACCTAAGTGTTTCAGTTTTAGCTTCATCTAAAAATGGAAAGAGACCCACCCATAATTAATGAAATAATGTTGACTTAAATAAGCTGATAGACTTTTTGTCACAGAGAAAATAATTATATTATCTTTAAAAATGAACTTCAGGTCTTACCTGTTCAAGAAACTTAGCTAACTAAATCCAAGCTTACCAAACAAAATATCAGAGCTTATTTTAGCAAACAGATTCTTAACTTTATGAACACTTTTTACATAATAACTCACTCACATAATTTAATTTTTTATTTATTCTCAAACTACTAGGAATGCTACAACTTTGTAGTATAAGATTTACTCAGAAAAGTTAAACATTCAATGTTTGGGGATTTTTTTTGAGAGGAGAGAAGATAATGAGACAGACTCCTACATGCGCCCCAACCAGAATGTAGCCGGCAACCCTTCCCCCATCTGGGGCTGAAGCTCCAATCAACGGAGCTATCCTCAGGACCCATGCTCAAACCAATCACCAATTGAGCCACTGGCTTTAAGAGGGGGAAAAAAGGGGGGAGGGGAGCAGATGGTTTCTTCTCCTGTGTGCTCTTACTAGGGATTGAACCCAGAATGCCCATCTACCAAGCCAGTGCTCTATCCACTGATCCAACTGGTCAGGGCCACATTCAATTTTTCAAAATATGCAATATAATCAGTCACCCAAGTTGCCCTAACAAGGCTTTCAAAATTTAAAGTTGGAAGCCAATTTCTATCCCCTATTTATATAACATATATGGGATGGGTGGATGGTAAGAATGATATCAGCTTTTTGCAAAGGATGAAGAGGCAAATGGAAATATTTTGAGCCTTACTTTTCTTAAGTGTTTTCTATGTGCTGATGAACATTGTGTTAACATTTTGGGCCAGTCTATTTATTTATTTAGTCTAGATTTGTATTTACTAAGGCCAGCTTTCATCTCTCTCTATTGGGATGTCTCTCAGTAACTGCAAATGTAATATTTAAAATTGCTAAGTTTTGACTTCTGCCCCACTCCCCCACCTTATAAACCTACTCTTTCCTAAAGACATCTTCTCAGGAAAAGTTCCCACCATCTGCAGATTTACTCAACTAAAAAATGTTGGGTTATTCTTGATTCTTACCTTGCCCTCAAACCAGCACTCCCATTTTACCACCAAGCCTTGTTGATTTTACTTCTGAATAGGTTTCAAACCTTTCCACTCTCACCCTTGTCTAAGTCAATATTTCCTTTACCCAGAATGCTGTAAGCACTTCCCAGCACTTCCCTAACGGTCTGCTTATTTTTAATTTTACTCTCTCATTTTCCATTTTCCAAAGAGCAACCGGAATGATCTGAAAAACTTTGAACAGCTTCCCATTTCCATTAAAATAAACTTGTATCACCTTAAAATGGCTTATAAGTTGGGTGACCAGGTGTCTTGGTTTACCAAAGATAGTCCTGTTTATGTGACTGAGTTTGTATTCTGACCATGCCCTTTCACACCCAAAGAGTTCTATTTGGATGATTAAGTTGTAAGTAAAGCCCTGAATGCTTAAGCATCTGTAACATTAAGTCAGGCCATTCCATCTCTTGTTTGTGCTAATTCAGCCATGTAAATCTTCTTTTCGCTCCTCAAATGTGACAAGATTCTTACTACCTCAGGGCCTTCACACTTCCTGTTCTTTCCTCTGCTGTGTATCTGCCTATTTCTTTCTAACTTTTCAGTTTCCTCTTAAATTTCACCCTCTCAGGGAATCTTTCTCTGATCACCTGAGCTATCAGAAGAAAGTGTGCTTCCTCCTAAACCTTTAGCACCTGATAACATCATATATGCCATGTATATTTTGCTTCTAGCAATAGAAATGGGTATTTACAAGTATACAATTATTTGTGTATTTATTGGTGAACTGGGGAGAGAACATTTTGTTTCCACATTGAAAACTGTGTCTGTCCCAGTGCCTGAGACACAGTATGTACTCAGTATTTGTTGAATAAGTATATGAGGGAATAAATATATGAAATGGAAGATTTGTGATTATGAATTAGGAGGATTTGAGACTGCTCCAACATTGGGTGTAATAGGAAGAAAACCAGCCACAAAACTGAAAACTTCTTGAAAATCAGCCATAGGCCTGTTTTTAACTTGTGATCAGTCAGTTACTGAATGTCTTGAAGCACTGAGTTAGGGTCTGAGAATACAAAGGTTAATAAAATCCAGTATCTTCTTCAGGAGTTAACAATTCTTAGAAAGAGAGACACAAAAACAAGTTATTTCAGCACAATTGGAGCACAGGAAAAGAATAACCTAGTTTAGACTAGGGTTTGAGGAATTCTTTATCAAGGAGGTGATCCCATAATTAATTTGGTCAAATGTAGATCAGGTATAACATAATTTTTAAAATAAGTCTTTTTTTTTTTTTTAATTTTAAGAGAGCGAAAGACAGACAGACAGGAAGAGAGAGAAATTAGAAGCATCAATTCTTTGTTGTGATGCCTTAGTTGTTCATTATTGCTTTCTAGTATGTGTCCTGACCAAGGGGTTCTAGCAGGGCAAATGACCCCTTGCTGAAGCCAGTGACCTTGGACTCAAGCCAGCGACCTTGGGCTTCAAGCCAGTGACCTTTGGGCTTATGCCAGTGACCTTGGGGTCATGTCTATGATCCCACACTCAAGCCAGCGACCCACACACAAGCTGGTGAGCCTGTGTTCAAACCGGATTAGCCCGCGCTCAAGCCAGTGACCTTGGGGTTTTGAACCTGGGTCCTTTGCATCCTAGGCCAACACTCTATCCACTGTGCCACCACCTGGTCAGGCTTAAAATAAATATTAAAAAAGTAAATATATTAGACAGGTGAGTGAATACCTGCATGTTAAAGAGCTTCCTTCCTTCTTTTCTTATTTCCTTCTTTCCTTCTTTCCTTCCTTCCTTCCTTCCTTCCTTCCTTCCTTCCTTCCTTCCTTCCTTTCTTCTTTCCTTCCTTCCTTCCTCCTTCTTTCTTTCTTTTTCTTTCTTTTAAGAGAGGGAGAAGAGAGATAAGAAGCATCAACTCGTAGTTGTTTCACTTTAGTTGTTCATTGATTGCTTCTCAAATGTACCTCGACCAGGAAGTGGCGTGGTGGAGCTCAAGCTGAGCCAGTGACCCCTTGTTTAAGTCAGCAACCATGGACTAAAACCAGTGACCTTTGGGCTCAAGACAGCAAACTTGGTATCATGTCAATTATCCTGTGTTCAAGCCAGTGACACCATGCTAAAGCTGATATGTTGCGCTAAAGACAGTGACGTTAGGGTTTCCAACCGGGATCCTCAGCATTTTGGGTTGATGCACTATCCACTGCACCACCGCTGGTCAGGTTAAAGACTTTTCATTGTAACCTTTAGATCAGAAGTTCACAAAGTTTTTGGTCTCACTGTTAAAAATGATTAAGGATCCCAAAGACCTTTGGATTGTAAAGCTTGTATCCATCTATATTTACTGTTAGAGATTATAACTGAAGCATCAATAAATATTATTAATTTATTTACTTTAAAATAATAAATGCATTATGTGTTAACCTATTTTTATGGAAAGCATTTTTCCAAAACAAGAATCGAAGTTAGTGAGAAGAGTGACATTGCTTTACATTTTTTGCAAATCTCTTTAATGCTCGGTTCAAGAGAAAACAGATGGGTCCTCATATCTGTTTCTGTATTCCATCTGCTGTATTATGTTAATTTTTAAAATGTCAATAAAGAAAACCCAGCTCACAGAGATAAGTAGAGAAAGTGAAGACTTCTCACACCACCTGAGAGAATTGCTACTGAAGATGATAGCTTCCTATTAGATTTTGGCTGGGAGGCAGAACAATGATTTGACCTGATTTGTGTTTTAGGTAGATTAGTTTAGCAGCTGTGTGGTAAATGAACTTGAATTGGAGACCTTGAGTTCAGAGGCTATGCGGTATGGAAACGTGATAAAATTGAAAGGACTAAGTCATTCTTAAGTGTTGCAAATAAGGGAAAGATAACACACTGACTACATGGATATAGAACAGAGACTTCTTTTCAAGATGACAAAGACTATACTGTTACCATGGACTGTAGTAAGGATTACATTTGGAAGAGTAAATTGTTTTGAGGGTAGGAGGAAAGGGTGAAAAGTTATAATATAAATATATTGAGTGTGAGTTTGTGTAGAGTATTAAAAAAAAAGGCATCTGGGAGGCACTTGATTATGGAAATCTGAAATACAAGGGAGATGCTCATAGTGAAGATAGACAATTACAAAACATCAGCAAATAAGAGGAAGCTAAATATTTGAAAATGGAATAAATTCTCTAGAAAGAACAAATACTTATAGAGTGAGAATAATAATAATAATAATAAAAAAAACAGGCACCAAAGTCAGGGTTTGGTGAACATAGAGAATCTCACAAGGTGACTAAGATTAAAAATCACCAAGCAGGTGTAGTGTAACTAAAGTTATGATAGAGGAGTTTATGAAGATTCTGATCAATGGGTCAGTTGCAGCAGAAAGATCAGGCAAGATAATAATAGGGACATGGTTAGTGGTATTCTTAGAACCATATTAGTAGAGTTGATTAGGGAAGAATGTAGTATAAACTAGATGCAGAGGCTAAAGAGTAAATTGGATGCAAGCAGAATAAGGAATAAATAACTTTTTCTTAGAAATTTGGCTGAGAATAGAATGAGGAATACATAACCAGAAGAGTCAAGAGAGTTTGCCTGATTAGCATGTTCAAGAGACTTGAACATGTTTAAGAGGTAACGCAATAAAATCAGTTAAGGGAAGAAGTTGAAGACATGGGTTATTGAACAGAACATTCTGGAGAATAAAGGAAAAGATATTATTAACAGAGCAAGCAGTATATCTCTCTCTTTCATTTTCTAAACATCCTAGAATGTTGATCTTACAGAAAGAATACAAGCAAGTTGTAAGACCAAGAAATTTCTCAATAAGCAGGAATTTATTTCTGTGATTATTAAAGAAAATATTAATAATTTTTCTATGTTTAGTAACATGGGATGAGAAAATAGCAACTAATACTCCACTGCAAAAAAAGGTTGAATGAAACCAGTGAACAGGAGAGAGAAGGAGAGAATTATTGAAAGTAGTACAGTAGGCATCATTTCCCAAACTTATTTCATCATGTTTTCATTGAATTATTGTTTTCCTTACTGAACACTTACTGACTTCTTGCCAGAAATTGGTGTACCAAGGAGCACAGTTTAGGAAACACTGCTGTAATGTATTGTTAAATTTGTTAGTGCCAACCTGATTAATTCAGGTCATAATTCTTGTGTCTAGAATAGTTAAATTAGTTAGATACCACCTTTAAAGAACTCAATCTTAAAATTTATTGCCAAATAAGCTTGTAGGACACACCACAGTGATTCGCAGTTCAGGCGTTACAATGTTCTGTTCTTGATTTTATAGCGCCTATTCACTCTTGAAATACAGTCCACAGATATAGTAAACTCTCACTAACAATGTTATGATTGGTTGATTTATATTTTAGATAAATTTTTAAAGTATTTTTATCAATTGTGATATCCATTGTGAAGAGAAAACCAGAGGAAGTCTTCACTGGAAATAGCAATGCTGTGCTTAACATATCTGTGAGGACCATGTTCAGACCAACAATTGCAATGTCCATCTAACAAATTTTTGTCATTTGGTTCCAATAAAAACAAACAAAAAAAGTTTGTGGGAAATGCTTCATCTATATTTTTTATTGACAATATATTTTTTAATATTTTATTTATTGATTTTTAGAGAGAGAGACAGAAAGAAAGGGAAATGGAGAGGAGCAGGAAGCATCAACTCAGAGTAGTTGCTTCCTGTATGTGCCTTGACTGGGCAAGCCCAGGGTTTTAAACCAGTGACCTCAGCATTCCATGTCGAATACTTTTCCCACTGTGCCATCACAGGTCAGGCCATGGTATTTCTTTGTAAGAAGAATATCACATTTGTTTGTTTTTTTATTCATTTGAAAAATCAGATTGTGTTTGAGTTCCAGTTGAATTCCAATTTAATTTAAATGCTTGGTCATAAAAGAATAAATAGCATGATTCCTTTTCTCAATGAGCTTACAGCTGGCTTACATAGATGAGAGTAAATGAAAAATAAATAATATAATGGTTTGTGTTACACATTAAATATGGAGCATCGTAAGAGAATGCATGATTAGTAGAAATAAAAAGATAGACAAGGTAGTGAGTCACATTTAAGTGCATATATGTTTATGAATTGAATTACCACCCACGTATATGTCTTCCAGAAATGTGCTATACCAAGATGAAGTCCCACCAAGACAGGCAGAGCTGCTTCTTTGTCTTGGGATACAGAGAAGGAAGTTGAGAAAAATATGTTCTTTTCATAAGTCATCTAAAAGCTGAGAGGACAACACTATCCATGTGCCACTGAAACACCCCAATCCTCATCTTCACATTGGCTTAAATCTTAACAAGATTAAGGTAAGGTCTGTTCTAAAGGAGAGATTTTCCCCCTCAATTTGGATCTGAAGAACACGGTCTGACAGCCAAATCAGACATCTGGTAATGACCAGGGATTCCTGACATGATTGCTTGATGAGTCATTTTCAGATCTCTCAAATATGTAAAGTGTACCAATTTATTTTCATTCTTTTTTTTTTTTTTAGCTAGAAAAGCTTCATAGTGTTGTTCTTCCTGTAAAAACATGATTAATAATCACTTCTTGATTAGATCCAGATTTCTATAGTGAGAAATAAACAGGTTGTTTTGTTCTTTCTGTCCCACTGAGAACTCAAGGAAAGAACGTCATTTAATTTCTTTTTTATACCTCTGGGAGATTCTTTGTGACTTTGTCCACTGAACTTGTAGACTTCACAGGGAGGTGCCCTGTGCTTTCAATACAAACTTGCATCCTAAAGCTCTTTTGAAATGGGCCAAAAAGAGTATATACCAAAGAGATGGTGGGCTTGAAAGAGTTGAAAGGTATTTTTTCCAATCAACAGCTCAATTTAATATCTCTTTACCTTATATAAATTGTTAACATTTATTAAAGCCTATAAAAATGTGGACTGGAGATGTGGCTAATTGGTCTAGAAATTCTAAATGTACTTGAACTACCCTGGCATCAAGACATATGTCAGGTCAAAGTAAATAAACTAAAAGGAATTGACATATGAGAGAATACTGTTCACAGATGGATATTCCAGGCATTTGTGAATTTAAACCAAATATTATTAGCTTTGATTTTAGTAGCATAAACCATACCCTGAACACAGTAAACCTCCTAAATGTATGGTGTAAATATCTCTTTCATACTATTTTATAATTTATATTTTATTTATTGGAATTATTTGTATATTACTCTGTCCAAAGTATATTTGTGACTGTTATGTTTAGTTAACAAGATAACACTGTACAGTGAAGAAGCTCAACAGGCAATACCTTAACTAAATGTTCAAGGTTAATATCACCAATAATAACATGTAATAACATCATGTTTCTTCTGATATGATCATGCACAAAGAAGATAATCATCTTTATGGTATTCTTTCCAAAATGTTTAACTTCAACCTAATTATAAGAAAACATAACACAAACACAAATTGAGGGCATTTTACAAAAGTAGCTGATATTATTCTTCAAAATGTCATAGTCATGAAAGACAAGGAAAGACTAAGGAACTATCACAGACTGAGGGAGATTAAGGAGACATGACATGTTGATTCAACATGGGATCAAGAAAGAGAAAAAGAATCATAGTGAAAAACTGACAAAATCTTAGTTGATTTTTGAGTTTTGATCACTGATTGTATGGTTATATAGGATATTAATACTGGAGGAATCTAGGTCAAGGGTATTTGGTAATTTCTTGTACTGCTTTTTTTTTAAGAAAATTAAATTTAACAAGGTGGTATCAATCAACAAGAGTACACAGGTTTTGGGTAAAGATCTCCACATCATTTGGACAGTTGATTAAGTTGTATATCCATCACCCAAAATCAAATCATTCTCCATCATGTTATGTTTGTATCCTTCTTTATTTCCTTACCTTCATACTGCTTTTGCGACTTCATTCTTCAAATAGAAGGGTTATATGATAAACCCTCCAGTAGTTTTCAATTAATGACAAGGCCACACATGATCTAGGCCCATCTATCTCTGTGAAATCATCATCATTTGTTTTTTACACTCCAGGCCACTAAGTAACAATTAATCAAATCTAGCACCCCTTTCTTAGTGGTTTTTATGTTGGCTGGAAAGTTCTCTCAGAGACCCTAGAGGTCAGTTTGACTGGATTTTAAGCTCGTCATTCAGGGCTTTTCTCAAGTATCACCACCTCAGACTAGGAATTCCAACTTCCCTGCTAACACAACGACCTCATCCTATCAGTCAATCTCTATTCCATAATTCTTTATAGGAACTAATGTTTTCTTAAATGCTATTACTTTTCTACTTGTTTATGTCTTTCCTTATTAGAATGTAAGCTTCACAAGAGCAATTTTCTTGTCTGACTTGATCATTGATATATATAGATATATAGTAGATGCTCTAAAATATTTAGAAATAAATAAACAATTTCTCTACTTTTTCTCAAGAGCCTTTCACACTTACTTTCAAATGCTTTATTTATATTGAGTCATTAATATTTGAGTGTGAGTAAATCATTATACAATTTTTATTGAAAGGGGATTAATATAGTAATATATACAAAGGGCATGTTATTAACTATAGAATAGAAAATAGTTCTGATTTTTAAATTCTATTATAACAATAAAATGTGAGTACTAGAAAGAAGCTTAGCGAGGCAGGGTATATAGCATAGTACTTAAGCACTTGAAGCCTATCATGGATGAATCTTACTTTGCAAATTACCACCACTTACTTAATTGTGATTTTGGGCAAGTTATTTACAATGTTTCAGTTTTCTCACCAATAATTTAGTAATAATATTAAAATGACAATTAGTACATTAGAATATTATGAGGCTTAAATAAGAAATTTTAATAGAAGAGATGCTAAACTAAATATGTTCTATTTAGCTTTCATTCTTTGCTTTAATCTTCTAGAATTTAGGAATTTTGAGACTCAAAAGAGTTAGTTGCTTTTACTATGTGGAGGGTTAACAATAGAGTAATAATAGATACCTGGACAATAATATCTTCATGTGTGATTGCTTTCTGGGAGTGTTTATATTACTCTGGGAGTGTATAATAAATTGAAGTGCTAAGGTAAAGGATTAGATAACCTATGATAATATTCAGTCCTTGATCATTGATAAATAAAAATAATTTGGAGGACAAAGCTTTTTTCCGCCTGACCAGGTGGTGGTGCAGTGGATAGAGCATCAGACTGGGATGCGGAGGACCCAGGTTCGAGACCCTCAGGTCGTCAGCTTGAGCACAGGCCCATCTGGCTCGAGCAAAAGCTAGCCAGGTCGTCAGCTTGAGCACAGGCCCATCCAAGGTCACTGGCTCGAGCAAGGGGTTGCTCGGTCTGCTGAAGGCCCATGGTCAAGGCACATGTGAGAAAGCAATCAATGAACAACTAAGGTGTCGCAACAAAAAACTGATAATTGATGCTTCTCATCTCTCTCCGTTCCTGTCTCTCTGTCCCTGTCTATCCCTCTCTCTGACTCTCTCCCTGTCCCTGTATAAAAAAAAAAAAAAAAAAAAAGCTTATTTTCCAAGGTCTTGGATTGGATTTAGGTTTCTTTGGACCATACTAGAAATACAAATTTAGGTAACAAAGCTACATATTTGTCCAAAATGGGTATAAATTCTTTAGAAAGATGCTCCTCTTCCATTTTTCCCTTTGTCCAATGCCAAGTTCTCAATGTTTGCTTTATAAATGGATGTATTTCTAGTTCATCTCAATATGTCAGGTTGTACTATTTGTTAATTGATTATTAACTATTTCATTCATCTATAGAAACCATCTTTTTCTTTAATGTTTATAGTGTACTCCAGTGTCTTAAATCATTATTTTATTGTTAATGGCAAGCTTCTTGACAATTAAAGTACAATACCTTTGGAAACTGATCTGAGACATGTGTACATCAGGAAAGTATTAGCCCTACTGGACAACATTTAGTCACATCCTTCCTCATGGTAATGACTTTCCTTTTTTCATTGGCTATTTTATGAAATCCAAAGCAACCAAATGCAAGGACAGTTCTACAGGGCATTGTCATCAGTTTGAGCTATCATTATTGAAACAGCTTCCAACTACCAATATCTCTGTGGTGAGACATGTGAGGAAGAGTGGGCCAGGCTTTCCTTTTTTCCTGCTGGTGTTCGTTTTTGCCTCTGATGGTATTCCCTGCTCAGTAATATATGCTTTGACTTTGTGACCTGTGTTCCTGCAATAATTCTTTGGTGGAAAAATCCAGTAACACAGCCAAGAGTTAGTTCTTCCTCTGGCCCCACATGCCTGGCCCAGAGATCATAGCTTTTCAGGTTAACAAACAACTCTAGCTGGTTACTGTATTAGTCATGCAGAACTCCTTCCTCATCATTTAGTTTCCAAGTTCAAGATTTCAGTTAATTTATGAAAAGTGGAGGATTAATGCAACCTACATGAATAGCAACCAGTAAGCTAGTATACTAGTCTATATTTTTGGAGTATAAAACAGGATGGTGGTGCTGGGGATAACAATAGAAGAGTTGAGGAGCAAGGGGAAGATTTATTCTTTTAAAGGATAGAAAAAATTCATTGGTTAAAATTACCACTGAGACTCTAATAGAAATAATCAAACTTACTGATGACAGGAAATAACATTTGTATTGTTTGCTTCTCTTGGGACTTTAATTTAGTAAATAGAATGATGTGGGGCACTAGACTGTATCATAAATATCTGTGGGCATGTTACTATTCTGTCTTGCATTATCTCTGAGGCTGCAACACATGTCTTGATTTCTGTTTATAGAATACTATAAGTATTTAAAAGTTTTTAAAAATTAAGTTTGATCCTTGTTTACTTCTGGAGGAAACATAAAATTGTGCAACCACTATGTAAAACAGTGTGGTGGTTTTTCAAAAATTAAAAATAGAATTACTGAGCCTGACCAGGCATTGGCGCAGTGGACAGAGTGTTGGACTGGGATGCGGAAGACCCAGGTTCGAGACCCCGAGCTCGCCAGCTTGAGCGCGGGGCCCATCTGGATTGAGCAAAAGCTCGCCAGCTTGGACCCAAGGTCGCTGGCTCCAGCAAGGGGTTGCTTGGTCTGCTGAAGGCCCGCGGTCAAGGCACATGTGAGAAAGCAATCAATGAACAACTATGGTGTCGCAACGGCAATGAAAAGCTAATGATTGATGCTTCTTAACTCTCTTCGTTCCTGTCTGTCTGTCCCTATCTATCCCTCTCTCTGACTCTCTGACCTGCTAAAAATAAAGAATAGAATTACCGATGCATTCAGGGCAACACTAGAATCTATATAAACACAATGAATTAAAATAAATAAAAAAATAGAATTACCGTATGATCCAGTAATCTCACCTCTGAGTATACATTCAAAATAATTCAAAACAGGGTCTTGGAGAAATATTTGCACACCTACATTCATGGCAGCATTATTCACAATTATAGATAGAAGCAACCTATTAGACCATCAACAGATGAATGGATAAACAAAATGTGAGTATATATATAATTAAATATTATTCAGCCTTTAAAAGTAATGAAATTCTGATGCACAGTAAAACATGGATGATATGAAAACATTGTGATAATTGAAATAAGCTAGTCACAAAAAGAAAAATAATGTGTTATTTCACCTACACAAAGAATCTAAAGTAGTCAAATTCATAGAAATATAATAGTGATTACCAGTGACTGGGGATAAGGGCAGAAAAAGGGACTTGCTATTTTTTAAAATTAATTTTAATAGGGTGACATTGATAAATCAGGGCACAGATGTTCAGAGAAAATATTTCCAGGTTATTTTGACAATTGATTATATTGCGTACCCATCACCCAAAGTCAAATTGTCCTCTGTCATCTTCTATCTGGTTTTATTTGTGCCCCTCCCCTCTCTCTACCCCCTCTCTAACCTCCTCCTCCCCCCAGGTAGCCAGTACATTCTTATGCATGATTCTGAGTCTCATTTTTATGTCACATCTATGTATGGACTCATATAGTCCTTAGTTTTTTCTGATTTACTTACCTAACTCAGTATAATGTTATCAAGGTCCATCCATATTGTTATAAATGATCCGATGTCATCAATTCTTATGGCTGAGTAGTATTCCATAGTATATATGTACCAAAGCTTTTTAATCCACTCATCTCTGACGGACACTTGGGCTGTTTTCAGATCTTCGCTATTGTGAACAATGCTGCCAGAAACATGGGGGCGCATTTCTTCTTTTCGAACAGTGCTATGATGTTCTTAGGGTATATTCCTAAAAGTGGGATAGCTGGGTCAAAGGCAGTTCGATTTTTAATTTTTTGAGGACTCTTCATATCGTTTTCTACAGTGGCTGCACCAGTCTGCATTTCTACCAGCAGTGCAGGAGGGTTCCCTTTTCTCCACATCCTCGCCAGCACTTATTCTGTGTTGTTTTACTGATGAGTGCCATTCCACTGGTATGAGGTGATATCTCATTGTGGTTTTAATTTGCATTTCTCTAATAATTAGTGATGTTGAGCATTTTTTCATATGCAGATTGGCCATCTGCATGTCCTTTCTGGAGAAATTTCTATTCATTTCTTTTGCCCATTTTTTTGATTGGATTGTTTATCTTTCTGGTGTTGAGTTTTATAAGTTCTTTATAAAATTTGGTTATTAACCCCTTATCAGACGTATTGTCGAATATGTTCTCCCATTGTGTGGTTTGTCATTTTATTCTGTTCTTATTGTCTTTAGCTGAGCAAAAACTTTTTACTTTGATATAGTCCCATTTGTTTATCTTACCTTTTATTTCATTTGCCCGTGGAGATAAATTGGCAAATATATTGCTGCGACAGATGTCGGAGAGCTTGCTGCCTATGTTTTCTTCTAAGATGCTTATGGTTTCACAGCTTACATTTAAGTCTTTTATCCATTTTGAGTTTGTTTTTGTGAATGGTGTAAGTTGATGATCTAGTTTCATTTTTTTGCAGGTAGATTTCCAATTTTTCCAACACCATTTGTTAAAGAGGCTGTCTTTACTCCATTGTATTCTCTTTCCTCCTTTGTCAAATATCAGTTGTCCATAAAGTTGTGGGTTTATTTCTGGGTTCTCTGTTCTGTTCCATTGATCTATATGCCTGTTCTTATGCCAGTACCAAGCTGTCTTGAGTACAATGGCCTCGTAGTATACCTTGATATTCGGAAGACTGATATCTCCTTTATTTTTTCTTTTTAGGATTGCTGAGGCGATTCATGTTCTTTTTGGTTTCATATAAATTTTAGGAATATATGTTCTATATCTTTGAAGTATGTCATTGGTATTTTAATTGGTATTGCATTGAATTTATAAATAGTTTTGGGTAATACAGACATTTTAATGATGTTTATTCTTCCTAACCATGAGCACAGTATATGCTTCCACTTGTTTGTATCTTTCTTGATTTCTTTTATCAATGTTTTATAATTTTCCGAGTACAAGTCCTTAACCTCCTTGGTTAAATTTACTCCTAGGTACTTTATTTTTTGTTATTGCAATAGTGAAAGGGATTGTTTCCTTAATTTCTTTTGCTGAGAGTTCATTGTTGGTATATAAAAATGCCTCTGATTTCTGAGGATTAATTTTATATCCTGTCACCTTGCTGAATTCATCAATCAGGTCCAGTAGTTTTTTGACTGAGACTTTAAGGTTTTCCTATATAAAATATCATATCATCTGCAAATAATGACAGTTTTACTTCTTCTTTTCCAATTTGAATGCCATTTATATTTTCTCCTTTTCTGATTGCTGTGGCTAAGACTTCCAGAACTATGTTGAATAAGAGTGGTGAAAGGGGGCACCCCTGCCTGGTTCCTGATCTTAAGATGATTGCTTTTAATTATTGCCCATTTAGTATGATGTTTGCTGTGGATTTGTCATAGATGGCCTTTATCATGTTAAGGTATGTTCCCTGTATTTCCACTTTACTGAGAGTTTTGATCATGAATGGGTGCTGGATTTTATCAAATGCTTTTTCTGCATCTATTGAAATTATCATGTGATATTTGTTCTTCCTTTTGTTTATGTGATGAATCACATTGATTGATTTGTGAATATTGAACCAGGCTTTCCTCTCCAGAATAAATCCCACTTGATCATGGAGTATGATTTTTTTTCATATATTACTGGATCCGGTTGGCTAATGTTTTGTTGAGAATTTTAGCGTCTAAATTCATCAGGGATATTGGCCTAAAAATTTATTTCTTTGTGTTGTCTTTACCTGGTTTCGGGTCAGAATTATGCTCGCCTCATAAAAGGAGTTTGGAAGTCTTCCTTCCTCTGGAATTTTTTGAAATAGTTGAGGAGGATAGGAGTTAGTTCTTCTTTGAATTTTTGGTAGAATTCACTTCTGAAGCCATCAGGCTCAGGACTTTTCTTTCTTGGGAGTGTTTGGTAACTGTTTCAATCTCGTTTGTTGTAATTGGTCTGTCTAGGTGTTCTGATTCTATCAGATTGATTTTTGGAAGATTATATGATTCAAGAAATTTATCCATTTCACCTAGGTTGTCTAATTTTTTGGCATAGTGTTCATCATAGTATTTTCTTACAATACTTTGTATTTCTGTTGTGTACTGTTATTTCTCCACTCTCCTTTCGAATTTTATTTATTTGAGTCCCTTTTTATTTTCTTGGTAAGTCTAGTTAAAGGTTCATCGATCTTGTTTACCTTTACAAAGAACCAGCTCCTGGTTTCATTGATCCTCTGTATTGTTTTCTTAGCCTCTATGTCATTTATTTCCACTCTGATCTTTATTATTTTCTTCCTTCTACTAGACCTGGGCTTTATTTGCTGTTGTTTTCCTAGTTTTTTTAGATGCAGGGTCAAGTTCTTTATTTGAGCTTTTTCTATCTTCTCATGGTATGCCTGTAATGCTATCAACTTCCCTTTCAGTACTGCTTTTGCTGTGTCCCATAAATTTTGAGTTGATGTATGCTCATTATCATTCATTTCTAGAAACTTTATTTCTTCTTTGATATCCTTGTTAATCCATTCATTGTTTAATAATATGGTATTTAGTTTAAAAGTGTTTGAGTATTTTTCAGTTTTTTCTTTTGTGGTTAATTTCTAGTTTTATGCCATTGTGATCAGAGAAAATGCTTGATATGATTTTAATCTTCTTAAATTTGTTGAGACAACTTTTGTGTCCTAACATGTGGTCTATTTTAGAGAATGTACCATGAGCGCTTGAGAAGAATGTATATTCTACTGCTTTAGGGTGAAAAGTTCTGAAGATATCTATTAAATTGAGTTGATCTAGTGTATCCTTTAAGTCTGCTGTTTCTTTGTTAATTTTCTTTCTTGAGGATCTATCCAGTGATGTTAGTGGGGTACTGAAATCTCTACTATTATAGTATTTCTGTTAATCTCACCCTTTATATCCACAAACTCTGCTTTATGTATGTCAGGGCTCCTATGTTTGGTGCGTAGATATTTATAATGGTTATATCTCCCTGTTGAATTGTTCCCTTTATCATTATGTAGTGTCCTTCTTTATCTCTTACTACAGCCTTTGTTTTAAAGTCCATTTTGTCAGATATAAGTATTGCTACCTTGGCTTTTTTTTCATTTCCATTTCCATGAAATACTTTTTCCATCCTTTTACCTTCAGTCTATGTGCAATTTTGTTTTAAGGTGTGTCTCTTGTAAACAGCATATGTATGGGTCCTGTTTCTTTATCCACACAGCTACCCTATATCTTTTGATTGGATCTTTTAATCCATTTACATTTAAGGTTATTATTGATATATATTTGATTATTGCCATTTTATTCTTTAAAGCTGTGTTCTTCTTTTGCTATATTCTTTTCCCCCTTTGAACTGTTCACAAGAGGCCCCTTAGCATCTCTAGCAGAATTGGTTCAGTTTTAATGAATTTCTTGAGGTTTTTTCTGTCTGGGAAGTTTTTTATTTCTTCTTGAATTTTAAACATTAGCCTTGCTGGATAGAGTAATGTTGTTTGTAGGTTCTTGTTCTGCATTACTTTGAATATATCTTGCCATTTCCTCTGGCCTCAAGTGTTTTTGTTGTGAAGTCAGATATCATCCTTTTGGGGGCTCCTTTGTAGGTTATAGTCTTATTTTCTCTATCAGCTTTTAAAATTTTCTCTTTATCACTTAGCTTTGGTATTTTAACTGTGATGTGTCTTGGTGTAGATTTCTTTGGATTTCTCTTTAATGGAGTTCTCTGTGCTTCTCAAACTTGTGAGACGTTTTCCAGTCTTAGTTTAGGGAAGTTTTGAGCTATGATTTGATTGAACAAAGTTTCTGTACCTTGTTCTTTCTCTTCTTCTTCAGGAACCCCTATGATGTGGATTGTGGATGTTATTTCTCTTCATGTTGTCACAGAGCTCCCTTAGAATTTCCTCAGATTTTTTGAGTCTCTTTTCTTTTTTCAGCTCTGCTTCTATGCCTTTGTTTATTTTGTCTTCTAACTCGCTGGTTCTATCCTCAGCTTCATCCATCCTGTTTTTAATTCCTTCCATTGTGGATTTCTGTTTTGATACTCTATTTGTCATTGCTGTTTGATTCTTTTTTAATTTCAATTTCCATTTTTATACTTGCTATCTCTTTATTTAGGTGTTCGTAATGACTATCTATTGTTGCTCTAAGCTCTTTGAACATCCTATCATTATTTTAAACTCTGCATCAGGTTGTTTGGTTATATCTGATTCACTCAGGTTCTTCTCTGGGGATTTCTCTTGATTCATTTGGGTTGCATTTCTCTGCCTGCTCATTTTGTCTGTATGTAAGAAAGGTTTGGCTACTGGAGTCCAATGGGTGTTGCCTCTATGTTCCATAAGTGTGGTCTGTCTGCAGGCCTGCCACCCCCTCTGCTGCTGCCTAGGGCTGTTAAATATGGGTGTTTTCGGTGCAAGCTCCTCCTGTTGTTTCTGCGGTTTCTGCCTTGCTTCTGTAGGAGGGGCTGTGTTCTCGTGCCAGGCTCTTTAAGCCTCAGCCGGTTTTGGCCCTCGCCCCTTTCCCATGGGTGGGGTTGTGCACCACACTCTGACCACAATCTTGGGCACCAAGGGCAAATGTGAGCACTTTTGCTCAGCTGTAGGCCCCTGACAGACAGTTCCTCTGGCCAGAAGGGGCTCCTGCTACGCGCGCCGTGAGCCCGGTTACCGCCCTGCCCGCACCAACCTCAGTTACTCGGCCTGGGCTTTTGCTACACACTCAACTGCAAGCCCAGGCTTCCGCTTCACCTTCTTGGGCAAAACTGGTTTGTGCAGGGCTTCAAGTCTCGGAGTCCGGTTGAGGCTGCATGCCTGCTCACCCCTGCCCAGCGGTGGATCTCTGCCCATTCCCGACTCCCAGTTTTCCCCCATAGGTGGGGTTGCAGGCAGACCTGCAGCCGCTAGACCACTTTGGCGTGTCCCTTTCACCCTGCTGGGCTAGACCTAGCTCATGTCAGTGGGTTCGGCCTCTGCCCCTGCTGACAGAACCGCGCTTCCGCATCCCACCACTACCTGTCCTCCAGCAAACCCTCAGCAGTGTGGGTGGGGGCGCTGTAGCTCAGACCCTAACACTCCATACTGTAGTTTTGAAAGCTCCTTCCTTCTAAGCGACTGTGCTCTGATTGCCACAGGGGAGCCTATTTGTCTGGTGTCCTGCTTCCCCTTGCTGGTTCCAGGGGAAATATTGTTTCAGATTTGTGGAGTGACTCAGCCCAGGGTTTAGGGTGGCTGTCCCTCGAAGCTGTTTTCCCCTGTGCCTTCCAGACCGCACTCTCTTCCCACTGCTCTGGTCTTCTCCTCTCTCCCTGTCTCCCAGAGTCCCGGGTGAGTGATTGTGAGAGAGGTTTTCTGCGCCATCCCTTTAAGAAGAGTCCTGCATCTGAGACAACTGTCTCTCACAAACAGTATCCTAACCTGTTTCACAGCTAAATACTGTCCATACGCCTCTTCTAGGCTCTGGGGCTGTAGGTTGGGGCTTTGTTTCTGGGACCCAGGTCCCTATTCTTCCGCTAGCTTCTCTTACTGTCACACGAGTCTCTCTGGGCTGCCTTTTGCTCCCAGTAGCTGGGCAACCCTTTCCCAGCTGGTAGGAAAAGCATTTCTCAATGTTGCTTCTTCAGTGTTCCCCGGTTGAAGAATCCTCTCAGTCCAGTTCAACGTTGGTTTCTCCAGACAATGGTTCTTAAAATTAAGTTATAATCCACTTTGGTTCTGGGAGTTGGAAGTTGGTACATCCGCCTACTGCATCGCCATCTTGCCCTCCGGGACTTGCTATTTAACAAGTATAGTTTCAGTTCTGCAAGATAAAAAGTTCTGGTGATTTGTTTTACAGCAATGTGAATAAAAGTGCTTAATGCTACTGAACTGCATATTTAAAAATAACATTGTCATACATTTTTATGGTTTTTTTTATTACACACACAAAAAGAAACACATTTGCAAAATGAGGGAAAGATCCCTTTCTGCCTATCTCATGAGATTGATATGAGCAACAGATAAAGGCAGCATATACTCATGAAACAATGTATGACCGAGTATCATTGCTACAACATAACATGCAATAGCAAAAGGTTGGAAACCATTTAAGGTTCATCAATAGAGGATGATTTACACAAATGGTGGCATATCCATAGAATGGAAGACAATGTAACTATGAAAATAAATGATGAGAAAGTTCTCTATATAAAACACTTTCTAAGAGGTTAAGAAAAATGAAGCAAATTGCAAAAAGAATGTACAGCATGATATCTTTCTGTGTAAGAAAAAGGACAATATGAATATATATTTGTACATTTCTGTGTTTTCATAAAGAAATTCTAGAAAAATACCAAAGAAACTCCTAATATACTTATTTATCTTTCATGAAGAGGAAATGAAGTGGATGGGCAAGGGTGGCAATGAGACTTTTCATTGTTTTCCTCTTTAGAATATTTTGATTTTTGAAACATCAGAATGTATTGACAATCTTTGGAAAAGGTAGTATGTGAAAAAGATTTTGAAAGCTGTAAAGCATAATATGTAAAAGACATTGTTTTAATGGTTATTAATAATGTATTAATGATAATTTTGTACTTTATAAATGTTTGTTTCATCAGTATGTCATCAAACCCCTTTCTGTGTGTGTTATACCTAAAAAGAAAAGATTCAATTTAGCTACTCTTTCCCATGCTCTTATAAAATTGGGTGGTTTTGATTTGGCATACTCTGATTCACCTCCCTTCCCACTCACAAGATCTCTCTTGTATTCAAATAGTTCGATTTCTAAATTCCAGTCGGAGAGAACATCTATTATTCTATTGACAGCCAGAGTTGGTATAGCCAATAAAGTTGGCAGGCAATTATCATCTTGCTTTCTCAGTGGTTCATCACTCCTCCCTTACTGAATGGTGGGTGGGTGGGTGAATAAGTGACTCTAGAGAGAGATTGCTGTTCTTTGATCAAAATCATAGCTAACCTCAGCCTAAGGTGGAATACTTCCTAAAACAGTGATTTTCAGTGAGGGTGGGAAGCAATTTTGCCTCCAAGAGGACATTTGGCAATGTCTAAAGATATTTTTGATTGTCATGACTAGGGGGAGGGCTGTTACTGGTATTTAAGGGGTAGATGCCAGAAATGCTGCTAAACATCCCACAATACAATAAACAATCCCCCACAGCAAAAAACTTATCTGCCCAAATGTCAACAGTGCTGCAGAGGTGGATCTACCCTGCCTCAGGAAAAAGAGCATTTTACCAGAGGACTTTCAAAATGCATAAAGCCTTTAAGATGTATAGGTATGGTTTTTCTCATAGTGAAATATCAGGACCGTGACAATCAGTGGAAGAATATCTCTGGTCAGGGATCCTTTTATGGCTTCTTTCAAATCACATCACTGTGTGTGTCAGCTCAGTCCTCCTATTCTTCAAGCTCCCCTTGCTCACAGGAGAATATTGATTAACAAATTAGTTTGTACAAAGCATGCTAACTCCTAACAGTATAAGTCCCTGTTTTCCTAGAGTGTTCTGCCACCCTAAATATGAGTTCTGCCACTTTGAATATGATAACCTCCTTGGCCCTCCATCTGACTGACAACTCTTTTCTTTGTTTCCCCAACAGGAGTCATGTTTATGGGTTATGTGTCTGTTCTCCTGTTGTGGTGTGAGCTCTTTAAGAAGGTACTTTTCTTTTTCCTATTACTTTACATATAGTAAATGCTTAACAAATGGTTGTTGAATCATTGAAGGATCTCAGCTTTAGAATTTGGGGAAAAAATATTATTTCAAAGAGAATAACCATACCATACGTTGATTACATTGTTAATAAAACCACATTTTTTGTGTGTGTATACATTTTTTCTCTCAATAAAACATAGATGATCTAAGAGAGTACAGCTTTATGAAAAGGAAAGTATGTTAAGTTGGCTAAGAGGAATCTCCTCTGTTGATATTAGCTATCAGCTTCACAAGTTTTTAAAGTTTTCTTCTCAAGCATTTTGTATAGCACTCAATATAATTGAATGCCCTTTTTATACAAAGCACTTTATCACATTTTTAGAGAAACTAGGAAGCATTAGACAGTTTGTACAATTCTGTGGTTGGAAATATAAGAAATTTTAATCTTAAAAAGTTTATAAATACTGTAATATGATTTCAAGATGGCTGTAGAATGAGTTGAAGCTACAATTACTTGCTCTTGGACTAAAACCAGATTTATAGCTAAATTATGGAGCAACCAACCTGAATAACCAAATGAAGGCTAGCTGAACTGAAATACAACAAAAGATTGGCATAAGAAGCCACATGGAGACTGATAGGAAGAACAGAGACACAGAAAAGGCTGGCCCTTGCTTCCACATGTGAAAGCTGAGAAACTGGAGGGATATAAAGGCTGCAAAACTCCCTTTCCCCAGGAGAATGGGGTCCCAAACCCGAACAAAGATTTTGAACCCAGAGCAACAGACATGGAAAGAAGAGCCTGCATACAATCTGGTGGTAAAGTCAGTGAGAATTCAGTTTACTCGTGGAGAGAAGGGAGTCAGCTAGAGACCCAGACACCACCTTCCCAGGGTCACATACTCTTACTGTTACATCACCAGCGTGGGGAGTGCACTTCCTGGTCCTCCAACTCTGGCAATGTTACTCTGCTATGCTTGGGTCATTAAAGAGGTCTGCTGGCTGTGCCCAGAAGGGACCTTTGGGGAGTTCTTTTTCAGGAGAAGCTCTTGGGAAGAGACTCAGACAGTGATTGAACCATGTTCTTTGGAAAAGGGATTATTCCTCTCTACCTCCAGTGCACAGCCAACATACCCCCCACCTGTCCCCATCTTTTGAATCATTTGGGACTGCCTGGCCACTCTGTAATCCTGCCTTGCTGAGTTTAATCATGTAGGTAGGAGATCAGAATATATAGCAGAGCTGAGACTTTTAGAGTACATCTCGCATGGAACCTTTTGTCCAAAAATCAGATGGGAAGGTTCTGGATTGTATGGCTATATTGCAGGAGTGGAGCACTTCTATCTCCCCTATAAGCTCAGCCTGCATTACCCTGGAAAGGAAAATAAGTACCCATCAAAATTGTAGGAACTACCCACAATGGGAGACTGGATCTGTCTCCAAAGTCCTAATGGCCTTCTCTGCTGAGCTCAGTTCTGTAGAAGGAAAGAGAATGCTCTTTGAAACTGAGCCAATAAGAGTGTGTCTCCCTTGGAGGCTATTGTTTGGGACCAGAACACAGTGTTTAGCCCCCTCCTGTGGGCTCAACTGGCACCACTCCCAATGGAAGACTCTTTTGATCTGTCCTTCCGAGCCCTGGTGGTTTTGCCCTCCTGAGCTTTATCTGCAGAGGGAATGGTTGGCTGTGCCCAATCTGAACCTCCTGGGGGAGCTAGATTGGAGACTCTAGCAGAGACTAAGTAGTCTGGCTCTGGTTAGGGGTCACTTTCCCCTCATTGATTGCCTGATTGAGTGGCCCACAAGTACTGATCCTACTAGCCCCATCCTCCTGATCCCATATGCCGCAACCTACTGAGCTCATGACCTATGGAAGAGTCTGTGGGTCATGATCAGCCTGAGCTCACTATACTGTCTTCTTCAGAAGGTTCTGAAGGGAGACCAGGCAACCTCAAGAGGAAGCAAAGTAACTGACCAGTGGAGGAAAACATCAGGGAGACTTAGACATTTTTTAGATTTGCCCCTAGCTATCACCTGGACAAAGCCAACCCTTGTATACAGATAGACCCCTCCCAGGTATAGTCAGGCCCAGTAAACACAGCTACAAACAGTGAATAGTATGGTGCCTCCAGACATAGACCTAGGCCAGTTACATACAATGTCTGATATTAACCTATATCTGAACCCCACCCAAGTGGACCTAGAACTAACACAACCAGTGGTAGACTTCAGACCATATCAGAGGTTGACCCAACTAGCCACATGAGTGGTATACCCAAAAAGGCATTCTGAAAGGCACCAAACTCTGCTGGGAGTAACTCTGCTTCAGGAGGCAACCCCTGTACAGTGACTCATACACAGTAATCAAGGTTTATCTTATAGCCAGCCAGGTGAAAGGGTTAAATCACCCACAAAAAGGCCAGCAGCTTTCAAGATTCAACTACAACAGGAGCGTGCACATAATACACAAGAAACAATCCTGGAGGTCAGAGCTCAAGTGATCTGGAAGTTTGTGCTACTGAGCCCAACAATATAATACACCTTCATCATAAAGCCATCATAATGGATTTGGGACTCCTATCAGATCTATCTAATATTTAGAGACAGAAATCAAGAGACAACAAAATATGCTACAAAAAAAAAAAAAAAAAAAAAAGAACAAGAGGTATCTCCAGAAAAAGAGTTAAATAAAATGAAAGCAATGAAAATACCAGATGCAGAGTTTAAAACAATGGGTATAAGAATGCTCAAGGAACATAAGAGAAGAATGGATGATCTCAGTGAGAACTTAAACAAAGAGATGAATCTTAGAGTAACAATGAATGGACATAACGAGCAACTAAATAAAGAGATAGCAAGTATCAAAAAAGATATTAAAATCATAAAAAGAACTATCAGAAATGACAAATACAATATAAGAAATGAAGACTGCACTAGAAGGAATCAACAGCAGGCTGGATGAAGCCAGGATCAGCTCAGTGATTTAGAGGACAAGATAAAAGGAAGCACAGAAGCAGAACAGTAAAAAGAAAAAAGGCTCAGAAAGACTGAGTAAACTCTAAGAGAGCTCTGTGACAACATGAAGAGAAACAACATTCGCATCATAGTGGTCCTTGAAGGAGAAGAGAATGAACAAGGGATAGGGGACCTGTTTGAAGAAATCATAGCTGAAAATTTTCTTAAATTAATGAAGGAAAAAGTCACACAAGTTCAAGAAGTACAGAGAGTCCTGTTAAAGAGGAACCCAAGGAGGTCTATACCACAACACATCATAATTAAAGTGCCAAAGTTAAGAAAAAAAAATGAATATGATATTCTAAAAATTTACATGGAACCAAAAAAGAACATGAATAGCCTCAGCAATCTTGAAAATGAAGAATAAAGTAGAAGATATCACACTTCCTGATATCAAGTTATACTACAAGGCCATTGTACTCAAAACAGTTTGGTACTGACTAAAGAACAGACATGCAGATCAATGGAAGAGAACAGAGAACCCAGAAATAATCCCACACTTTTATGGTCAATTGATATTTGACAAAGGAGGTAAAGGCATACAATGGAGTAAAGTAATAAATGGTGTTGGGAAAATTGGACAGGTACATGCAAGAAAATGAAACTAGACCACCAACTTACACCATTCACAGAAATAAACTCAAAATGGATAAAAGACTTAAATGTAAGTTGTGAAACCATAAACATCTTGGAAGAAAATATAAGCAATAAACTTTCTGATATCTCTTGTAGCAATATTTTTGCTGATACATCTCCACAGGGATGTAAAATAAAGGACAAGATAAACAAATGGGACTATATCAAACTAGAAAGCTTTTGCACAGCAAAAGACATCATGAACAAAATTAAAAGACAACCCACACAATGGGAGAACATATTCGCCAATATGTCTGATAAGGGGTTAATACCCAAAATTTATTTAAAAAACTGCTAAGACTCAACACCAGGTAGTTAAACAATCCAATTAAAAATGGGCAAAAGAACTGAATAGACACTTCTCCAAAGAGGACATACAGATGGCCAATAGGCATATGAAAGAATATTCAACTTTATTAATCATCAGAGAAATGCAAATTAAAATCACAATGAGATACTACCTCACACCTGTCAGAATGGCACTTATTAACAAATCAACACACAATAAGTGCTGACAAGAGTGTGGAGAAAAAGGAACCCTCCTGCACTGCTGGTGGGAATACAGGCTTGTGTAGCCACTGTGAAAAACAGTATGGAATTTCCTCAAACAATTAAAATCAGAACTGCCTTTTGACCCAGCTATCCCACTTATAGAAATATATCCTAAGAATACCAAATCATTGATTCAAAAGAAAATATGTGTTACCATATTTACTACAACATTGTTTACAGTGTTCAAGATCTGGAAAGAGCCCAAGTGTCCATCATTGGACGAGAATATTAAAAAGCTGTGGTACATATACACAATGAAATACTACATGGCCATGAAAAAGAAGGCAATCTTACTTTTTGTGATGGCATGGAGGGACCTGGAGATGACTATGCTAAGTGAAATAAGCCAGGGAGAGAAAGATAAATATCATATGATCTCACTTATATGTGAAATCTAATGAACAAAGTGAACTGAGGAACAGAATAGAGGCAGAAGCTGTGTTGGGCAAATGAGTTTTAAAATTTGTGTTTTTTTCAGTTTGCACACTTTTATTGTTTAAAATGGTGCTGGACAGCTATGTGCCTGCTTGCCCTCAGAGCAGGACTGTTGATTGCAAATTGCAAATTACCTTCCTGCTTGGGAAGTGCCATTGTTATGCTAATGTCTGCTGGAGGAGGGGTTTTGCACCAAAAGGTTTTAAAAAGAAAAAGGAGAAGGAGAGGAAGTCAAGATGGCAGGGTGCTGAAGGAGAAGGCAGTTTGTGCAGAGAGGAGAAGGGAGAAGATGTGCAGATTGGGAACCAAATGTGACTGAAACTGGTGGGGGTCTTTGATTCTAGGAAAAACCAGAAAAGATTCTCCTGGTTGGGGAACTGGAGAATGTATCAGGGTTTTGAAGCCCTGTGTGTTTTCTCTTTGGCTGGTGTGAGGCTAGAATAAAGGAATGGCCCACCAGTTTTTGGCTCCACTGTTTCTTTACCATCTTCCCAAATTCAATCGGAACCTCCACCTGCATGGCCACAATGACGGCAGCTACTGGCCATACAGGCGGGGTCACAGGAAGCAGAGGGACAGCTGTCAGAGGGAAGGGGGATGAGGTGATGGGATCAGAGAAGGTAAAGGGAGTAGTAAAATTATATATACATAACACATAGATACAGATAACAGGAGGGCAAATCCCAAAGTGAAGGTGGGAGGGAGTTAAGGGGAGGGGGCATAGGGGGTAATGGGGGACAAGAGGGTGGAGTGAGGGTGTTATATTGAGCGGGACACTTGAATCCATGTTAACACAATAAATTAAAACTAATAAAAATTTAAGAAAAAATAAAGCAATTATAAGCATTAAAAAGGGCATAATAATTATAAAAACAGAAATGAAGAATACACTAAAGGAATCAGAAGCAGGTCAATGAAGTGAAAGATTGAATCAGCCATTTAGAGACAAAAGTCACAGTAAGCATGCAAACAAAACATCAAAAAAAAAAAAAGAAATTTATAAAATGAGGAAAGTCTAAGGAACCTCTGGGACAACATCAGGTCTAACATCTGTATCATAGGGGTCAAAAGGAGAAGAGATTGAGCAAAGGATAGAGAATCTGTTTGATGAAATAATGGCTGAAAAATTTCCTAATCTGGTGAAGGAAAAAGTCACACAGGTCCAGAAAAGCTCAGAAATTTCCTATTAAGGTAAACCTAAAGAAGTTCACACCAAGACACATCAAAATTAAAATGGCAGCCTGACTAGCTGGTGGTGCAGTGTATGGAGCATTGGACTGAGATGCAGAGGACCCAGGTTCGAGACCCTGAGGTTGCCAGCTTGAGCGTGGGCTCATTTGGTTTGAGCAAAGCTCACCGGCATGGACCCAAGGTCGCTGGCTTGAGCAAGGGGTTACTCAGTTTGCTGAAGGTCCATGGTCAAGGCACATATGAGAAAGCAATCAATGAACAACTAAGGCATCACAGCAAAAAACTAATAATTGATGCTTCTCATCTCTCTCCGTTCCTGTCTGTCTATCCCTCTCTCTGACTCTCTCTCTCTCTCTGTAAAAAATAATAAAAAAATAAAATAAATAGCAAAGATTAAAGACAAAGAGAGAATCTTAAAGGCAACAAGAGAAATACAATTAGCTACCTACAAGGTAGCTCCTATAAAAATGTTAGCTAATTTGTCAACCGAAGCACTTCAGGTCAGAAGGGATTGGCATAAAGTATTCAAAGTGATGAAAAGCAAAGATCTGCAACTAAGACTACTCTATCATCAAGGTTATTATTTAAAATTGAAGGCAAACAAAGATCTTTTCAGACCAAAAGTAAATTAAAAGAATAAATAAATAAATAGATTTATTGTCACCAAATTAGTATTGCAAAAATATTAAAGATCCTGCTTTAAGAAAACAAATAAAAACAAAAGAAATGCATAAAAAGGTAGATAAGAATAAAGAATAAAATAGCAATAAATAGACCTATCAATAATAACCTTAAAAGCCAATGAGTTAAATGCTCCAATCAAAAGACATAGAGTAGGCAAATGGATAAGAAAACATGACTTATTTATCTGTTGTCTACAAAAGACCCATGTCAGAACAATGATACACACAGACTGAAAGTGAAGGGATGGGGAAAAAATATTCCATACAAACGGAAACAAACAAACAAACAAAAGCCAGGGTAGCAATACTTATATCTGACAAAATGGACTTTAAAACAAAAGTCATAATGAGAGACATAAAGGTCACTATATAATACTAAAGGGATCAATCCAACAAGAGGATATAATCATTGTAAACCACATGCACCCAATACTGCAGCACTTAACTATATAAAGAAAATCTTGGTAGATATTCAGGAAGAGATTAACAGCATTAAAGTCATTGTAGGAGGGTTTTAACACCTACTGAGATAAATAGATAGATAGGTTTATCACACAAAAAGTCAACCATGAAACAGTTCCCTTAAATGACACGCTGGATTGGGTGGATTAAATTGATGTTTACAGAATATTTCATTCCCAAACAGCAGAATATACATTCTTCTCAAGAGTATGTGGAACATTCTCAAAGACAAACCACATATTAGGACACAAAATAAGTCTTAATCAGTTCAAAAAGATTGAAACCATGTCAAGCATCTTCTTTGACCAAAATAGCATAAAATAAGAATTCAATTACAATAATAATAATAATAAAAGAACTGAAAAGCATTAAAACACTGAAGGGTAAATAACATGTTATTAAACAATGGGTTTACAATGAGATCAAGGAAGAAATCCATAGTTACCTGGAAACAAATGAAAACAAACACACATCATCCAAAATCTATGCAACAGAGCAAAGGCAGTCCTGAGAGGGAAGTTTATAGCATTATAGGCCTACCATAAAAATCAAGGAAAATTTTAAATAAACAATCTAATCCTACACTTAAAATAACTAGAAACTAAAAACAAACAAAAAAAAACAATGCTAAAGATCAATGAAACCAAGATCTAGTTCTTTGAATAGAAAAACAAAATTGACAAACTTTAACCAGACTCATCAATAAAAAAAAGGGAGAGGACCTAAGTAATTAAAATCAGAAATAAATGAGGAGAACTAACAACTGACACCACAGAAATACAAATGAATCTAAGAAAACACTATGAACAATTATATGCCAATTTGTACAAGATGAATAGATTCCTAGAAACATACAGTATTTCAAAAGTAAATCAGAAAGTACCAGAAAACCTGAACAAACCAATTACAACTAATGAAATTGAAGCAATAATAAAAAACTCCCAGCAAACAAAAGTCTTGGTCCATATGATTTCACAGACAAATTTTACTGAACATTCAAAGAACTATATTTCTCAAACTATTCCAAAAAATTAAAGAGAAGGGAAGACTTTCAAGCTCTTTTTATGAGGTCATCATTATTCTAATACCAAAATTAGAAAAATGGGTTCTGGGTTGTTTCAAATACTTTTTCTGCATCTATTGATACAATAACTAATTTTTATCCTTCATTTTGTTTATGTAATATATTACATTTATTGATTTACAAGTATTTAGCAACCTTGCATCTCTGGCATAAGTCCCACTTGATCATGTTGTATGATTTCTTAAATTTATTGCTGGATCCAGTTTTCTAATAAAGTGGGAATAAAAGAATGGTACTTCAATATAATAAAAGCCATATATGACAAATGTACAGCTAACATTATACTCAATAGAAAAAAAAACTATAAACATTTCCCTTATATCAGAAAAAAGACAAAGATGTGCGCTTTCACCACTCTTATTCAACATAATACTGGAAGTACTAGCCACAGCAATCAGACAGCAAGAAGAAATAAAAAGAATCCAAATTGGTAAGGAAGAAGTAAAACTGTCCTTATTCACAGATGACATAATATTATACATTGAAAACCTGAAAGATGTTACCAAAAATCTACTAGATCTAATACATGATTCAACAAAGTATCGAGATACAAAATTAATATTCAGAAACTTGTAGAATTTTATACACCAATAATGAACTACCAGACAGAGAAATTAAGTAAACAATCCCATTTACCATTGCAACAACAACAAAATATGGCGTACCCAGAAAAAAATTTAAACAAGGTGGTAAAAGACCTGTACTTTGAAAATGATAGGATATTAAAAATAAAATTGAAGAAAATATAAATAAGCAGAAGTATATACTATGTTCATAGATAGAAAAATTAACATAATTAAAATTTCCATACTACTCTAAGCAATCTGCAGATTCAATGCAATTCTTGTTAAAATATCCATAGCATATCTCACATATATAAAATAAATATTCCAAAAATTTATATAAACCCACAAAAGACCCAGAATAATCTCAGCAATCTTGAAAAACAATATTGAAGGTATTGCAATAACTGATATCACACTATACTACAAGGTCACTGTGATCAAAACATCCTGGTACTGGCATAAGAACAGGCATATAGATCAGTAGAACAGTACAGAGAGCCTGGAAATATATCCACCCTTTTATGGTCAGTTAATAGTTGACAAAAGAGAAAAGAACATACAACAGAGTAAAGACAATCTCTTTAATAAACAGTGTAGGGAACACTGTACAGACACAAGAAAAAATAAAGAAAGAAGAAGGAAAGAAAGAAAGAAAGAAAGAAAGAAAGAAAGAAAGAAAGAAAGAAAAGAAGCCAGATAACCAACTTACACTACACACAAAAATAAACTCAAAATGTATTAATGACATGAATGTAAATCACAAAACCATAAAAATTTAAGAAGAAAACATAGGCAGTATGTGTTGTTTTTTTTTAATTTTTTTAAAAATTTCATTTATTTTAGAGAGGAGACAGAGAGAGAGAGAGAGAGAGAGAGGGAGAGAGAGAGACAGAGAGAGAGAGAGTGAGAGAGAGAGAGAGTGAGAGAGAGAGAGAGAGAGAGGAGGAGCTGGAAGCATCAACTCCCATATGTGCCTTGACCAGACCAGTGCAGGGTTTTGAACTGGCGACCTCAGTGTTCCCAGGTCGACGCTTTATCCACTGCGCCACCACAGGTCAGGCAGGCAGTATGTGTTTTAATAGGTCTTCCAGTTGTTTCTGATGTACACTAAAGTTTAAGAACCACTAGTCTCTAGTGTTCATTAGGGATGTTAGCTTTTAGTTACCCAGTGTCATCTTTATGAGGACCTAGATGACAAATTTCTTTCTGGTATACTTTTATGAGCATTTTAAAAATCTTAGAAATACAATAAATTATGTAACTACTTAGTTTCCTTTTTCTCAATGACTGCTGAAAAGCTAGGAATCACATCATGTCTTCCATAAAAGAACACATTATGGCATATATTGTTGAATTAATTTCTCTGTTTTTATACCCTTATCTTTTTTTTCATGTATTTTCAATTTATCTATCTTATTACATTTTTTGTCACCCTAAGTTATTTAATTTTTGAAAATGTAGAATATAAATATCTCAGTATCAAAGTATTAGTATCCATTATATGTCAATTAAAGCTAACTAGGACCAGGGCATTTGATATTACAGTAGCAGTTAAAATGTTCTTTTCTTATTCCAATTTATTCCTCATCTCTGGATTTAATTGTCTGTGCAGTAGGCAATGTTAAGTTAGGTAGTCTGTATATTTTCTCTAGAGAAAGCTTAAAAGAGTCCACATGCTATAAAAGTCTTTAGGAATTCTAGTTTCTAACACCCTGAATCACTCCTTAAAGGTCATACCAGTTGGCTGCTTTGTCTACACCATGATCATTTTAAAAATATTACTTGCACAATAGATGTGTTCCTAAAAGGTTATGCATAATTTGAACCACATTTACACCCTAGATCAATATTTAAATATATATATTTTTTTCTTTTATTAATTTTAATGGGGTGACATTAATAATATTTGAAGATATCTTATTGTGAATCATTCTGTACTAAAAAGAATTGGCTTCGGCTGCAATGTGTCTGTTTCGAAATCAGATTTCCTGGCATCAGAGTTTATATATAGTGAGATTTACTTGCATATGGCTTATGAAATCTAAACTTACTTTTTCAATGAACCAAGGTAGAAGAGTTGTCTCAATTCTGGAAATGGCAAAAGTTCTTATAAAAAGTAGAGGAAAAGCCTAAAAATCAAAATCCCAAAAATTGAATAAGGTGATGGTTTTTCATTGGTGAAAGGTTATCTGGTTATAACAATGAAGTTTTTGTGAGGGGCTCATTTAGACAAACTTTAAAAAACAACAACAAAAAACCCACAACATTAGTATTAAGCCAAACCACACCACTACATACTAGGAATTTTTGAAAACACAACAGAACATTCCAAGATAAAATATTAGGTCATTTCAGGGCTTGAGGTAGGGTAAAGTGAGCTAAATTAGTCCTCATATTGTTTTTTTTTTTTTTTTTTTTATAATGAGAGTGGGGAGGTAGAGAGCTAAAATGTATTAGTGAGTGGGGAAAACACAAGAAGGAGTACCAGAAATCATAGAACATATTTGTTTAATAAATATATATTGCAGCTCTGGCCATTTGGCTCAGTGGATGGAGCATCAGCCCGGTGTATGGATGTCCCAGGTTTGATTTCTGGTCAGGGCACATAAGAGAAGTGACCATCTGCTTCTCTCCTTCTTCCCTGCCTACAGCCAATGGCTTAATTGATTTGAGCTGTTGTAGTAATATAAGGTTATAGTAATTAAATATATAAAAATATAGAAGATATATAGAAGTAATTAGAATGATATTAAAATTAAATAAAGTTATACCATTTGGATAAGAATAAATATAGTGGCTTAGAGCCATAACTTTGTAATGTTATAAACAGACTCTGACTTACAAGCAGGGCCCAGTTAGTATGTGTGTGAAGTTATACCAAGATAAGAAGTAGCTTGGTGTTAATTACATTAACTTTGTAAACCACTTAAAAAGTGGTTTGATATAAACATTTCAGTAGATCGATGTAGAGGGGATTCCCTGTGAGGAAGTCCCAAAAAGGTGGCTTGAAGTGATAATCCTGTAGATTGACACCTGTTAGAAGGCATTGGCCAGAAAAGGTAGTAAAGCTGAGGGGCCCATGCTGCAGTAGTAGCCCAGACTCCAATGTTGATGTGGTCTCTCTCCACACCACTCTGAGCTCTGACCAAAACCAGCCGACTGGGCCCCTTAAGCTGTACCCAGGCACCCCAACAGGATTTGTGGGTAATAAATTGCCTGTGTGATTATTGTAACTAATTGGTGTGTCAGTCGTGTCTTTCCTCTGGTGGCACTTAACAGTAGCATCCTCATAGCCGCCTCAAGACTACTTCTTGAAGAGGCTTCCAGCCCTGCTGATAAGCAGGAGTGTCCCACTGCACGGGGAAGTCGAATCAGGGACGCCTGATCGACGTAGAGCTTGGGTTCTACTGGGACAACAGCATTGGCTCCGGGTGAGGATAGCTCAGTTGGACTGAGTGTGTCAGCCTCAAGCACTGAGTGTAACTCGGTTGATTCAAGTATTGGTCCCAGATGGGGTTTTTGGGTGGATCACAGTCAGGGTTCATGCAGGAGTCTGTCTCACGATCTCCCCTTGTCTTACTTAAAAATAAAGAAACAAATAAATATATATTGCATGCTTACTATATGTCTTCTTGTTATTCCTTTCTTTTTCTTTGCCTTTTTATCGAAGTCTGGTATGTGGGACACTAAAATTCAAGAAGAACTAGCAAAGTCAGAGTTAGTGCAGGGCAGGAGAAAATGAACTCATCCCATTCTATTTTGAATTGAGTGGGAATATAACAGGGGCATGCTCCAACTTCAGAGTCAATTAGCATAGAGAGATGGAAAACCAACAGAACCTAAATCTGTGTTATCCTGAGAACTTTCTGGCTCCAGGATAAGAACAGAGGGCCCAGGGAAATTTAAAATAGGGCTTGTACTTCCCTCTCCTGATGTCCTGAGGAACATCAGGTTAAGGGGATCTTATAGAATCATTTAACCCTAGATGCCATTTGTGTTGCTAGTCGTAATGGCATGCAAATTATCCTAGTTGGACAAAAACTACTCTGATTTTTAAAGACCTCAGAAAAGTGATAAGAAGGTTGATAATAACATCTTTATCCATATATTCTGGTATTGAACAATTTTCCATATTGCAAATTTCATCCTCTTGGTTGACTTGAATCTCCCATTCTATAATTTCTTCTTATTTTCTCTTTTTTGCCTTTTGTTTTAGTATCTAAAGAAAAAGGAGACCACTATATACTATCCAGTTAAACATTATACATTATACAAACTTCGTTGGAAACAGAGCTACAGATGTGCATTGGTAAACTAGAGATAGCACAAAGTTCACTGCAAACCCCAAATGATTTTCTACTGCCATATTATGTTCCATATGTGTACATTGCCTGGAACACATCCTTAAATCTTCACTGAGCTTCTCCCCCATATTATAAATAAAGTCACTTGGAATTTTATTTTTCTCTGGGTCAGTCTGGGGTCATCTATTAACATAATAAACACAAATATGTTCTTGGTGCCATCACTGAGTCATTGCTAAAAAAATGAAACTCCTATAGACCTAAGACCTAACCAACAGATATCACTCGCCAATGCTATCACATTTCCTTCCTGCACTCATTTGCACTTGAGAGTTCTCTTGCTCAGGCATTGCTCTGCTGGTCCCTAAGGCTCTGAACATCTGTTTGTTTTAAACATTAACTTCATTTTTTTTCATATCCCCCAACTCTTTCTTGCAAATAATATATCTTGACACCAGAGACCATAGTCTTTTGGATTGATGTGATTGTTTGAAAATGCTTATTTTCAAAATTTTGTGCAAACCTCTTTAAATCTGTACAAATATCAATGATTTGCAGAGATTCACTTGAGACTTGTTACATAGCCTGCAAACAACTTTTGCATAGGAAAGGAACATTGTGTTATGTTTGTGTCTTTCATAATCCAAGAGGCTGAGTCAATTCTAGAAAATAGTTAATAAAAACAGTAATTCACTAGAGAGCAGTTACTTTTAGGCAAGAGCATCTGGGAGATCATTTTGCCTTTTGCCAAATGAAACAGAAGGCTTTGTTTTAGATTGCTTTGTTTTAGATAGTAGCTCCCTTTTGTCAGAGCTTAGCAGGCTGACAAGTATGAGACAGGGTCAAAAGACAATAGTTACTTATCAAACAGTTCCCAATTAGGTAGATGGTGGCTAAAAAACAGTTAACAGAAAAGCTGCCTGTAGACTGGAAGACATGGAAATCAAAGCACAAACAGCCCTGGGCAGGTAGCTTAGTTGGTTGGCATGTGGTCCCAATATGCCAAGGTTGTGAGTTTGATCCCTAGTCAGGGCATGTGCAAGAAACCAGTGATGGCACGAATAAGGGGAACAACAAGTCTAACAAGTTGATGTTTCTTTCTCTCTCCCTCTCTCTTTAAACATCAATTAAAATAAATAAATAAATAAATAAATAGAAATCAAGGTACAAAGGAACATAAATAACATAAGACAAATTATCAGGCAACCTAGGAAACAAATTCAAGTTTCTTACCTCATAATCTACAGCTTACATCTTGCTAATATACTGTGCACTAGAAAGATACATCTGTGTTCACATGTAGATAATGTGACCTTAGGTAAACTATTTTTCTGAGCTTCTGTTTCCTTATCAGTAAAAACATAATAAAGTCTCTCTCAGAGGGGTTTTCTGAAGATCATTAAAATATTAATATAATATTAAGACAGTAGGGAACATAACTGGATGTTCAATAAATGGTAGTTATTTTGTAAACATATTTACTACGCCTTCTAATTATTTTTCTTAATGATTCCTACTCTAAAATAAATATGTGTTTATTACTATTAAGTTTCCAGGAGTCTAATACTACATACACTAAAGAGATAGGGGCTGTTGAACAGGACACTGTAATGAGAACAGGGGACCTTGACCTTGGATACAAGTCCAGGCCATGAGAAAGCAATCTTTTAGGTCTCTTTCTCTTGTCTCTCTATTTTCCCATACTTCCATATCTTCAGTTTCCAGTCAATACTCATAGGTGATACATTGTCGTACTTAATTTCTTCTTCTATTGTATATTTTATATGTGCTTTCCACATCTTAACTCTTCTCTAGTTTCTCTTGTTCCCTTCCTGTAAATACACTGAGCCATAAAACTGGGATACATTTAATTGGTGAAATCATAATTTGGGAATTCTATATCCTGAAAGAAGTGTTTCACACATTTTTTTGATATGAACAATCATTTTATTAACAATCCATCTCTTGGGCTCCAACCCACTCCTAATGAGTTTATCTGAAGTGAGGGGTGGGTGGGAGTGCTGGGAATTCATATTTTGAACCAATGGTCCAAGTAATTCTTCTATCTGACAAATTTGGGAAACACTTCTCCCTGTGGCCAGGTAGTTTTACATGGCCCCAGACAGCCATCATTAAAATAGTGAATCTGAGAGATCTGGGTGAGAGAATGTGTGTGAATCTCTGCTTGTTCATCCCCTTTCTGAGAAAGTGTGTTCTCTAATGCACATCCTACGGGTCTTGGGTTGGAACAACCTTCTTATTTATGGAAGCTTTAGAATTTATACACAATAATATTTAAAAGGATTTTCTATTTTTACCTTGAGAGATATGTATGTAATTATTAAAGCAAACAAGCTTAAACAATAAAAATCAACAAAGCACTTTTCTAAAAATTTTAAGAAGTCCCTGTTTTGTTTTGCTGAGGTTCTTCAACTAAAGACTGTTTATATAATTTTTCCAATTGCTGGATGCCATCTCTTCTATGGGAAGAAGCTAGTTAAAATATGGTGGGCATGAGTAAAATTTACAACTTCAATGTTTTGTAGAGTGTTGTGCCTAAAAACCTACCAGGATAATTATAGTGATTTGCTGCCTGTCCTACCCACACCTAATCCATATAAGGTAATATCTTGTTAGAGGTATATTTAAAATCTTTTGCAAAGTTGTCTGTCACATTTTTTTCAGTCACATAAAGATTCTGAACATTTTGTAAAGTTAGACTACTTGCTTCATGTCAGAGCCAATCATTATAACATGCAAGGACAAAATGTACTACTCTTTAAATAGGTCAAAGTGGATTTTGAGAGATAATCCTGCCTCATGTGAAACACGGTCTCATGCTTAGTAAGTCTACCTCAATGGTTCACTAAAACCCATCTTACCAATGAGGAATAGCAAATCTCAAACAGAAAGTCACTCACTACCCAGCTGCCTTTGATGACAGATCATTAAAAGGGGCTTTCAAAGGTCATTGTCAGTAATTGGTAAGGGTCGCCTCAGAGCAGCAGCAGCAGCAGATGGAAGCAAGCCAGTTTGTTTAGCCAACATAAACTATGCTAACTTAATCTAGTTCTGCCAGAAGAGCAGGAACAATAAAGCCACCCTGCAGGGCAGGCCACACACATCTGGTATGCTATGTGTGCAACCCAAGGGAAATCTCGTCATATATGTGACACAAAAAAGGAGCTTTAATTCTTAAAGATTTCTTCTAGAAATCAACTTAACACCATCTACTCCAGAGGAATGGCAGTCAGCCATACTAGAGAAAGTTCCATCCAATCTCAACAGCGGCTTATTATCTCAGCATAAAAAACATTTGTTTAAATATTAAACAGTGAAATCTCGCCTGGTCATTAAAACCCATAAAGAAAGAACAGGATGGAAACTGGTTAATAATCTTAGACTTTGGCCAACTGAGTGGCTGGAATGCCATTTGTCTTGGTGGCATGTCACCCACCCAGAGGAAGCCCTGTGCATCACAATTCCAGCTTTGTTCTCACACAATGTTTATAGCATGCTCATGATATGTGCTCTCCTTCTCATAGAATGTGCAGATGCTGAGTAAATCACTTTTAGTTCTCCCAAAGGCTGTTTTAAATAACTATGAGAGTCTAGATTCTTAATTTCTATTTATCCCATGTAGCATTTTGATTTAGCCAAGACATACTAAATAAAAGTGCTTCTTAAATAAAATATAAGTCAGTTAAAATTTACCAAGAAACATTTTCCCCTAATTTCATTTCATTCCAAAGTATTATTGAATGCCCATAATAAGCTTATCTTCTGCCACTTCAGGGAGTGGAAAGGCAGGGGGAAACGTTTCCCTAACACATATGCCAATGTGTCACCCTAGTCCTGAGGACGTCTTCCTGAAATTGCTTTACTAATATAGCTATCCACCACTGATATAAGCACAAGGGTCCTACAACTTCTGTAAAATATAATAATACTAAGTAAAGAAAAGATGTCAGGCTGTGCTTTACAATCAGTGACATATTCAGATTTGTAACTCTTTCTTGAAAATCAGTGACATTCTCAGTAGAATAAAATTCTGTCATTGCTTTATAAACAAAAATTTTATGACTTTTATAAACACCTTAAAGGAAATCAGTAAATAGTATATTGAAGAGAGATGGCTATTTTGTTAAAAGTACTTGATTCTATTACATTGGAATGTGATCATTTGGTTCTAGTATAAACATTTTCCTAACAACTTTCAAACAGTATTTGATACTATCCTGTCAGCACTGGTGTGAATTTATTTTGTAGTGCAGACAAGGTTAGATGTATCAGTTTCCTTTATTTAAACAGTTATTTACTGAGCACTTACCATGTGCCAGGTACAGTTCTCGGTATGAACTATGACAAAACAAAAAATCCCTAAAGGATGTGGCATTCAAGGAACCAAGGGAAGAAGGTACATCAAGGAGACTAGAGCAAGCAAGATGCTCTTCTAGTAAGTCATGTGGCATGAGGATAGAGAGTTAAAACTAGATTTAGTAACAAGGTCATTACTGACCCAGTTGAGAAAAACTTTAGTAGAATAGTTGGATTGTGAGTGGAAGTAAAAAGCCTGACTAAAAAAAAAAAAAAAAAAAAAAATTAAAGAGAAGAAAAAGGAGAGCTTTAAGAAAATTCTGAAGGAGTTTTACTTGAAGGAGATGTTAAGAAACAGAGCCATAGAGAGAAAATTTGATCAAGAGGAAGCTTGTTTTCTTTCTTTTTTATTTTTTCTTTCTTTCTTTCCTTCCTTCCTTCTTTCCTTCCTTCCTTCCTTCCTTCCTCCCTCCCTCCCTCCCTCCCTCCCTCCCTCCTTTCTTCTTCTTCTTCCTCTTCTTCTTCTTCTTCTTTTTCTTCTTTTCTTTCTCTCTTTCTCTCTCTCTCTCTCTCTCTCTTCCTTCCTTCCTTCCTTCCTTCCTTCCTTCCTTCCTTCCTTCCTTCCTTCCTTCCTTCCTTCCTTCCTTTCTTTCTTTCTTTCTTGGAGAGAGAAAATAAAAGCATGTTTTCCAGTTAATGGAAATAAATTAGTAGAGAAAGAGAAATAGTATAGAATAGAGAGGAGCAATTGCTTTTTACTTATATAGGTATTTGAAGATTCAGAGGTAGAAGAAAGAGCTACCTTACAAGCTGAGAAGGAGAGATACATTGCTTATCATAAACCCACTGAAAGTAATAAAATAAATACAGAAATAAAAGTGTACAAGTGGAGAATTATAAAACAAAATTAAAACCTAAACCATGTTTTAATGTGAATAAATTTGTTGAGTCCACAATCAGTAAACAGCTTTTAACTGTAATGATTTGAGCTTTCCACTAGAGATTGCAGAGTATTATCCCATTAAGATTTTATTGATCCAGGATGTTTGGGGCATAGGATACTTTGGCTAGGAGAATTGTGCTAAGTTTTCTAAAGTGGATTTGAGTTGCATAAAATACAGTGCTACCTTGAAATACGAATTTAATTCATTCTGTAACCGAGCTTGTAAGTTAGTCAACTTGTATATCAAACTGCCAATACTGGACCTATGCGCCAATGCGCCAACTAGAGGCAGCTTCCCGAATTATGACTCGTGTCTTCAAAATTTCGCTCAGATCTCGAACAAAAATATGGACCAAGTTGCAGCTCGTATCTTAAAAAAGTTGGTCTGTTCATATCTCAAGGTACCACTGTATACTTAACCCTCAAGCTTCATCAAGTAGACTTAAGTCTTTTATGATTTAGATGATACATTAAGTTGCAAGGAATCTCAAGGTTATTATGAACACTGTAAAATATTGAGTCAGTGTAATAGTGAAGAGATAAATTTAGCTTTGCAGGACATATAGTCTCTAGAGTGGCATAAAGCTACTCTACTCAGCCACTGTAGTTTGAACATAACCACAGACAATGCATAAAGGAATAAGCATATTCTAATACAATTTTATTTACAAACTCAGACAGAGGATTGAATTTGGGCCATGAGCTGTAGTTTTCCAACCCCTGCCCTAGAAGATTTACTGAAAGAAATTCCTTAATATTAGATAACATTATATCACGATTAAGGCTTTAGTGCCTTAGGTGGCCTTCGGTGTCATCCCTTTTTGAAAGTTATATATCTGTCATGAAAAAGTTTTGCAGTATTAGGTTCTCAGGATTTGGAGCCAGTGAAATGTGATTTAGAATGACCTTGTACAAACTGCTTAATCTCTAAGCATTAGTTATCTCATCTGTAAAATGGGGATAACATCTATTTCATGAGATGGTTGTAAGAGTTATAAGTTTTTGTTGTTGCTAGCTTATTTTATTTATATCACTTTGTTTCCCTGGATTTTGGCTCTGTCATAAGTGTTGAGTATAAAATATTTTATTCAGAGTTTTTCTAGTATGTTTTATTTGGCTGTCACTTAAGTAGAAATTTGTTGTGAATATTTTAGATAAGAGACATCACCACTGATTTCCACATCCCCAAACCTCTTCATTCTTCCTTGATCTTCTAGGTCCAATAAAAACTTTTGGTCTTCATGCAGAAATTTCCCATAGCTAGTGATAATGTCTTTCAAAGAGTTTAATTAACTTCACTTCTTTGGTTCTTTAATATTGCAAACAATTAAAATCAAATCCTCATTTGAGATCTTCCTTTGTGTAAGATACTACACTAAGATGTGACAAGTTGAAATGGAACCATAGAACATAGGATCATTTTTGTAAAAGCAAAACTGGCTTTTGTTGGTGTATGGATTACAACTGCCTTCTTTGCACTTGAGCCTGTCCGGACTAAAATAATAGACAAATGAAGATACTCATGATTTCTAGAATGGCTGAAGATTTGGTGAGCCACACTCTGCCCAGCACCTGGCTGAGTGAAGTTGGTTCCACTCAGCTAGACAGAAACTTGCCACATCTGTTTCTTATAATCCTGCAGCATGATGGAGGCTGCAAGGAGAATCAGTCCTAAGAAATAAAGAAAACCTAACTCCTCTTTCATTCTTATTAAGGATATCTCTCTCATTCAGCATTGGGAATCACTGCAACTGAGAGGGCAAGTGGGTAATCTCTTTGAACTTGCTGGATCAATGATGAGTTACAAGTGGAAGGCAGGGTCATTTTAAGTGAGGATGCAATTCATAAGATGCCTCTGTTAGAAATATTATTTTTGCCCCTATGTTACAGATGAGGCAGCTAAATGAAGTGCAGAGAGGTTATTGATCTTACAAGCTTTCAGATCCTTAGGGGACTCTGTGCTCAGGAACATCTCTTTGAGGTCATTGCACTGTATTGTCTGTCCATCAGAATAGGTCCACAGCAATTAAGATTGTATTGCAATTGCTTGTTTCCTTGTTTTAGAGCTTAGTACAGTGTCTGGTGCTTAATAAGGGTTTCATAAACTTTTGGTGAATACATCCAAGTGGGGATGAAAAAGCAGCCACATACTAAACTGGACAGGCTCAGGAGAGGCCTGCATGGTGGCATTACTAACTCAGAGACCTCAAATAATCACATAAGATGGTCTGAAATTAAAACTTTTTCACTAAAAGCCATGTTTGTATTCATGTTGTAGGCTAGTAGTTGTCTTCCCTGACAAAGATCAGTCTTTACCTTAATTGAGCCTGTCTGTTGTCTTTTTGCAGGTAAGATAACATACCTTTGGAATGTCAGAGTGATTTCCTTTTTTTCCAGACTCCTCACCGCATCAAAGTAGAGAACACAAAACTTCTCACTATTATTGTTATCATGTTAATTATTAATTGCTACTCATCCTATACCCACAAAGTAAAAGAAGTGTCTTTTCATTTTACTTTTTATCCAATCCCAGAGATTTACCTACTTTGCTTTCCTCCACCTCCCTAATCTTTTACCCATGGATTTCATGTAACCCATTACACCTTCTCCTTCTGTTGTAATGTATAAAATAAGGTACAAAACTGCCATTCTCTGGAACATTTTCTCAATCCATTGAGATTTTACTTCCTGGAAATTGTTGTCAGTTTGGTTCATATAAACTCATAAAAAATTCTCTATAGGTTTAAGTGTTTTCTACATTGACACAAAAAAATATCATTAATGTTATTAAGAAAAAGCACTAATGCAGGGGGAAAAATGGCTGAAACAGTACCTAAAAATAAAGGGAATATTTACCTTTAACTTACCTAGTTGTGCACATTAACTGTGTACAGCATTTTTGGAGGTCAGTCTTACCTCAGTGAAAAGAATAAAAAGAAGGGGAGCCATTACTGTGAAGAGTCACTGGTAAGCAATGCATTTCACTTCAGTTGTGTCCAGTGCTCTCCAATCTCACACATAGTATGACCCTATAACAAAAAATAAAATAAATGAACTCAGTAAGATGTCAAAGAAACAATAAGAATAGGGGCCAGTAGGGAAAAACTGCCCCAAATGTTTTTGTATTGTTTATTTCTCCTTCATTCACTCCTTTTCCCAAGTCACTTCCCCATCTAAGGAAATGAACAAAAAGATGCTTACCACATTTCTCTTCTGTTGTTATCTAAATGGTAATAATTCCATTGGGCAAAGGTCATGTCTACACTTTACAAACCTTTCAAAAATATTTACATTGTAGGTGGGAGCCATCCTTGTTCACAAACTTGACCTACCCGAGAAAAGAACGAAAGGTAGAGGAACTGACCAGCATCCACTGTGCTCAGTTTAAACCCTGATACCAGACCACAAAGAACAGAGTGCCCCACAAGCTTCTTGGAAATTGGGCAGCTCTGAGGTGACCTTAGTCCATGTTGCCTTGGAGACTGTTACAATGTGTTGGAATCAGCTTTGGGGCTGCGTGTCTGCTGCTGCTGACCTCGCCTAAAGGAAGGGCAAGGTCAGGAGGCTTGGGAAAAACCAATTTTGTGTGGCATATTGATTTGGGCAAATACGTTTACACATTAAATTTATTTTTTTTGGTGCTTCCATTTTCCAAATAAATAATCTCTTCTAAATTATAGCACAGTCACTACTATATTCAGAGAAGGCATATATTATGCCAGATGCAAAGGAAAGGCTGCTATGATTAAAAAATCTGGCTGGTGGACAGACCTAACTCTTCATACTTGCAAGGTAGGCATCAGAGAGGTAACCAAAGGTCAAGAAAAGAACCTGGCTTGCCTTCCTTTTATGCCAAACTAAGACTGTGTCCATCATTTTCTTTCTATGACATTAAAAGAAGACTGGTTTTTTGCACAAAGATACTGCTCATGGATCTGAAATTCTCCTTCCAATGCACCTGCCTCATGTAACACCTTGGAAATCTCAGCTGAACTGTCTGTGATGTGGATCCTTAGTTTATTTGTTATTTTAAAAATCTTTCTTTTGGCACTGATTTGAGAGAGAGAGAGAGAGAGAGAGAGAGTAAGAGAGAGAGCAGGGAGGAGGTGGGGGGAGAAGCATCAATTCATTGTTTCACTTTGTTGTTCCACTTAGTTGTGCATTCATTGATTGCTTTTCCTATGTGCCCTGAATGGGGGTTGAACCTATGATCTCAAGTGTGCTGGGTGGATGCTTTATCCACTGCACCACCCAGCCAAAGTCTTTATTTTTATTCTTAAGGAACAAAAAACTTTCTATTTACCAGATAGTAAAGAACTCCTTAAATATCATTTTTACTCTAAGGGAAACACTTGTCAGCTTCCCAGTCATTTCAGATATGATTACAGAAAGGGACATTCTTTCATTCTTCTCTCCCTACAGGCATAAACATTCTGCATTTTAAACTTGAAACATACAATGTTATCTACTTCTGGTGTCTTATGTAACTTTTCAGGAATGCTGCAAGGCTTTCCGGCTCTGAAGTTGGGAATGGCAAGAAGGGAGCTGGAGGTATGGGGTGAGGGCGGAGCAGGGGGAGAAGAAAAAAATCAAGTGTTTCCATACATCATTGTGTTGGCTGTTTGTGACAAGAAGTTATTGCAATTAAGATACAAGCCGGATGTGTGGGCTAAACAGTCTCAGCTGATATCACAGGCATTTATTGATAATGAAAATTTGGAGGAAGGGAACTAAAAAATTGTTGTCTTTAGTGGCTTCTCAGACCATATGGATTAATCAGAAAATTACCCCATCTTATCTAGGAGAATACTTTTTATTTTACTGCAAAAGGAATGTTTCTTTCTGTCAAGTTTTAAGTGTCAATCTTCTAGGTTAGGGCTTTACATTATACACTCCACTACACAAGCACATTATCTTGCTTTAAACAATCATTCTGAATTTGCTAAATGACCTGGCAAACAGACCCAACTGTAAGAGTAAGGAATAAACTTTCAGAGGAAGTTAGATTTGTGGGCCCTTTGGCCCACCTAAACCTTAGTTTGTATATTGGGAAAATAGGTAAATGACCTCTCTAGACCTAATATTGTAAAATGGATTTTATTTGAAATTATATTGTCAAGTAAGATAATATCAGAAAATAGGTTGAAAATGTTCTGGAATATCCTTTGGAAATGCAGTGGTAAGTTAATGGGAGTAAATTCTGAAAAGAACCCTTGAGAAACTAGTTTAGAAGTAAAATATCGGCCTGACTTGTGGTGGCGCAGTGGGTAAAGCGACGACCTGGGAACACTGAGGTTGCCAGTTCAAAACCCTGCACTGGTCTGGTCAAGGCACATATGGGAGTTGATGCTTCCAGGTCCTCCCCCTTTCTCTCTTTCTCTCTCTCTCTCTCTCTCTCCTCTCTAAAATGAATAAAATTTAAAAAAATAAAAATAAAAATAAAGCTTTAGAAGTAAAATATAAGACTAGATTACCTTAGATGAATTCTAAGCAGAGAGCAAAAAATCTGAAAATGTTAATATCCTGCACAGGGAAACACAATGACAGAGTTGAGAAAGGGCATAAAGTTTTCCAGAGGTTAAATTTCAAGATCTTCTAAAAATGCCTAAGAAACAGGCATTCATAATGAGACATTCACCACATCTTCTTTGCCCTTCTGAAGAAGGCGCTTTAAAAATTACCATATTTGAGATTTTTCTTGGATGAGAACATCAGCGTGTTCATAAATCATACTGTATAACATAAGTATGAAGTAAAGTTACTTATCACCAATAAAACAAACATCAGATGAGGATGGTTTCTTGAAGGGTACTTATTTATAAGAAAAAGATTGACCAATTGAATTGATAAGTATATGGACTAATTATTATATATATAGGTAATATCTCATTGGGACATTTATCAAACTCAAAATATAGTATGCAGACGGGAAGATGGCAAAGGAGAAGGCAGACGTACCAACTTCCAACTCCCAGAACCAAAGTGGATTATAACTTAATTTTAAGAACCATCATCTGGATAAACCAACTTTGAACTAAACTAAGTGGACTCTTCGAACAAGGAACACTGAAGAAGCCACAATGAGATTGGTAGGAAAAGCGAAAATGAAGAGAGGGCTGCCCAGCTCCCCTGAGTGAACGGCAGCCCGGAGAGTCTCGCGTGGCGGGAGGAGAGTTTAGCTGAGAGGGAGGAACCTGGGTCCCAGGAACAAAGCCCCAGCCTGCAGTCGCAGAGCCTAGAAGAGGCTTTTGGACAGTATTGAACTGTGAAACAAGTGAGGGTACTGTTTGTGAGAAAGAGACAGTTTTCTCAGACCCAGAATTCTTCTTAAAGGGACAGCGCAGAAAACCTCTCTCACAACCAGAGGAGAGGACCAGAGCAGCGGGAAGAGTGTGAACTGGACTGGAAGGCACAGGGAGAAACACTCTGAGGGACAGCCACCCTAACCCCTGGGCTGAGTCACTTCCCTAATCAAAAACGAATATTTCCCCTGGAACTAGCAATACCAGCAAAGGGAGACAGGACACCAGCCAAACAAGCTCTCCGGCGGCACTTAGAGCAGAGCTGCTTAGATGGAGGGAGCTTCCAGGACTACAGTATGGAGTGTTAGGGTCTGAGCTGCAGTGCCCCCACCCACACTGTGGAGGGCTTGCTGGAGGGACGGTGGTGGTGGGACGCTGAAACGCAGTTCTGTCGTCGGGTGGAGGCCCAGCCAGTGTGAACTCAGTCTAGCCCAGCAGGGGTGGAGGGAATGCATGAAAGCAGTCTGGCAGCTACGGCCCGCCTGCAGCCCCACCTATGGGGGGAAAAGCGGGAGGCCAGGAACGGGCAGAGATCTGCTCTGCGACCCTGCTCGAGCTGGTGCTGACCGTGGGGGCAGGGCTAAAGCCAGGGACAGGCTGAGGCTCGTGGCTGAGTGCATACGAGCAGCCCCGCCCAGCCCGAAAACCACGGTTTGCGATCCTGCTCCAGTTGGCCCTGACCGAGGGGCGGGGACAGGCGGAGGCTCACAGCTGATTTCACGCCAGCAGCCCTGTCAGACCCACCCAACAAACTGCGGCGAGCAGGATCTGACCATGGGGGCTGGGTGGAAGCCCGGGAAAAGGTTGGGTCCACAGCTGAGCAAAGGTGCTCACCCCTACCTTTGGTGCTGAGACTTGTGGCTTGAGTGAAGTGCGCAACCCCACCTGTGGGGCGAGACGAAGGCCTAGGCAGGCTGATGCTTGTAGAGCCAGGCACCAGAACATAGCGCCTCCCGTGGAGGAGAGGCGGAAATCATAGCAACAGCCAAAGTGGGCCAGTGCTGGCAATGCCCATACCCAACTGCCCTAGGCAGCAGCAGAGGGGGTGCAGACAGACCACACCTAGGGAACACAAAGGCAACACCCATTGGACTCCACTGGCCACACCCTTCTTATACATAGACAAACTGGGCAGGCAAAGAAATGCAACCCAAATGAATCAAGAGAAATCCCCAGACAAGGACCTGAATGAACCAGATATAACCAAATTACCAGATGCAGAGTTTAAAATAATGATAGTTAGGATGTTCAAAGAGATTAGAGCAACAATGCATAGTCATTATGAACACCTAAATAAAGAGATAACAAGTATAAAAAAGGAAATTTAAATAATAAAAAAGAATCAGACAGAAATAACAAATACAGTATCAGAACTAAAGACAATGGAAAGAATTAAAAGCAGGACGGAGGAAGCTAAGGATCGAATCGGCGAGTTAGAGAACACAATAAACAAAGTCACAGATGCAGAACAGAAAAAAAAAAGAGACTCAAAATATCTGAGGAAACTCTAAGGGAGCTCTGTGACAACATGAAGAGAAATAACATCCATATCATAGGGGTTTCTGAAGAAGAGAAGAAAGAACAAGAAAAAGAAACTTTGTTCAATCAAATCATAGCTGAAAACTTCCCTAAATTAAGGCTGGAAAACGTTTCACACATTCAAGAAGCACAGAGAACTCCATTAAAGAGAAACCCAAAGAAATCTACACCAAGACACATCATACTTAAAATAACAAAGCTAAGGGATCAAAAGAAAAATTTTAAAAGCTGCTAGAGATAAAAAGGCTATCACCTACAAAGGAGCTCCCATAAGGATGACATCAGACTTCTCAACAGAAACTCTTGAGGCCAGAAGGGAATGGCAAGATATATTCAAAGTAATGCAGAACAAGAACCTACAACTAAGACTACTCTTTCCAGCAAGGCTAACGTTTAAAATTGAAGGAGAAATAAAAAACTTCCCAGACAAAAAACGTCCCAAGAAATTCATAAAAACCAAACCAATTCCACAAGAGAAGCTAAGGGGCCTGTTGTGAATAGTTCAAAGGGGGAAAAGAATAGAGCAAAAGAAGAATACAGCTTTAAAGAATAAAATGGCAATAAACAACTACATATCAACTATAACCTTAAATGTAAATGGATTAAATAATCCAATCAAAAGACATAGGGTAGGTGTGTGGATAAGAAAACAGGACCCATACATATGCTGTCTACAAGAGACACACCTTAAAAAAAAGGATGCACATAGACTGAAGGCAAAAGGATGGAAAAAAAAATTTTTATGCAAATGGAAATGAAAGAAAAGCCGGGTAGCAATTCTTATATCTGACAAAATGGACTTTAAAACAAAGGCTGTATTAAGAGATAAAGAAGGACACTACATAATGATAAAGGGAACAATTCAACAGGAAGATATAACTATTATAAATATCTATGCACCAAACATAGGAGCCCCGACATACATAGAGCAGATTTTGATGGATATAAAGGGCGAGACCAACAGCAATACTATAACAGTAGGGGATTTCAATAACCCACTAACATCACTGGATAGATCCTCAAGAAAGAAGATTAACAAAGAAACAGCAGACTTAACAGATACACTAGATCAACTCGATTTAATAGATATCTTCAGAACTTTTCACCCTAAAGCAGTAGAATATACATTCTTTTCAAGCACTCATGGTACATTCTTTAGAATAGACCACATGTTAGGACACAAAAATGGTCTCAACAAATTTTCGAAGATTGAAATCATATCAAGCATATTCTCTGATGACAATGGAAAGAAACTAGAAATTAAATACAAAAGAAAAACTGAAAAATACTTAAACACTTGGAAACTAAATAGCATATTATTAAATAATGAATGGAGTAATAATGAGATCAAAGAAGAAATAAAAAAGTTTCTAGAAATGAATGATAATGAGCATACATCAACTCAAAATTTATGGGACACAGCAAAAGCAGTACTGAGAGGGAAGTTCATTGCACTACAGGCATACCATAAAAAGCTAGAAAAAGCACAAATAAGCAACCTGACCCGGCATCTAAAAGAACTAGAAAAACCACAGCAAATAAAGCTCAGGACAAGTAGAAGGAAGAAAATAATAAAAATCAGAGCAGAAATACATGACATAGAGGCTAAGGAAACAATACAGAGGATCAATGAAACCAGGAGCTGGTTCTTTGAAAAGATAAACAAGATCAATGAACCTTTAACTAGACTCACCAAGAAAAAAGAGAGAGGACTCAAATAAATAAAATTAGAAATGAGTGAAGAAATAACAACTGACACAACAGAAATACAAAGCATTGTAAGAAAATACTATGAAGAACTCTATGCCAAAAAATTAGGCAACCTAGGTGAAATGGACAAATTTCTTGAATCATATAATCCTCCAAAAATCAAACTAGAAGAATCAGAACACCTAGACAGACCAATTACAATAAATGAGATAGAAACAGTTATCAAAAAACTCCCAAGAAAGAAAATTCCTGGGCTTGATGGCTTCACAAGTGAATTCTACCAAAAATTCAAAGAAGAACTAACTTCTATCCTCCTCAAGCTATTTCAAAAAATTCAAGAAGAAGGAAGACTTCCAAGCTCCTTTTATTAGGAGAGCATAATTCTGATCCCGAAACCAGGCAAAGACAATACAAAGAAAGAAAATTATAGGCCAATATCCCTGATGAATTTAGATTCTAAAATTCTCAAAAAAATATTAGCCACCGGATCCAGCAATATATGAAAAAAATCACACCATGATCAAGTGGGATTTATTCTGGGGAGGCAAGGCTGGTTCAATATATGCAAATCAATCAGTGTGATTCATCACATACACAAAAGGAAGAACAAAAATCACATGATAATTTCAATAGATGCAGAAAAAGCATTTGATAAAACCTAGCACCCAATCATGATCAAAACTCTCAGTAAAGTGGGAATACAGGGAACATTCCTTAACATGATAAAGGCCATCTATGACAAAAACACAGCAAACATACTAAATGGGCAAAAATTAAAAGTAATCCCCTTAAGATCAGGAACCAGGCAGGGTTGCTCCATTTCACCTCTCTTATTCAACATAGTTCTGGAAGTCTTAGCCACAGCAATCAGAAAAGAAGAAAAAATAAATGGCATCCAATTGAAAAAGAAGAAGTAAAACTGTCATTATTTGCAGATGATATGATATTGTATACAGAAAACCCTAAATCAGTCAAAAAACTACTGGACCTGATAAATAAATTCAGCAAGGTAGCAGGATATAAAATTAATATCAGAAATCAGAGGCATTCTTTTATACCAACAATGAACTGTCAGCAAAAGAAATTAAGGAAACAATTCCCTTTGCTATTGCAACCAAAAAAATAAAGTACCCAGGAGTAAATTTAACCAAGGAGGTTAAGGACTTATACTCGTAAAATTATAAAACATTGATAAAAGAAATCAAGGAAGATACAAACAAATGGAAGCATATACTGTGCTCATGGTTAGGAAGAATAAACATCATTAAAATGTCTATATTACCCAAAACTATTTATAAATTCAATACAACACGAATTAAAATACCAATGACATACTTCAAAGATATAGAACACATATTCCAAAAATTTATATGGAACCAAAAAAGAACACGAATAGCCTCAGCAATCTTAAAAAGAAAAAATAAAGCAGGAGGTATCACTCTTCCGGATATCAAGGTATACTACAAGGCCATTGTACTCAAGATAGCCTGGTAGTGGCATAAGAAAAGGCACATAGATCAATGGAACAGAACAGAGAACCCAGAAATAAACCCACACCTTTATGGACAACTGATATTTGATAAAGTAGGAAAGAACATACAACAGAGTAAGGACAGCCTCTTTAACAAATAGTGTTGGGCAAATTGCACATCTACCTGCAAAAAAATGAAACTAGACCATCAACTTACACCATTCACAAAAACAAACTCAAAATGAATAAAAGACTTAAATGTAAGTTGTGAAACCATAAGCATCTTAGAAGAAAACATAGGCAGCAAGCTCTCCGACATCTGTTGCAGCAATATATTTGCCGATTTATCTCCTTGGGCAAATGAAATAAAAGGTAAGATAAACAAATGGGACTATATCAAATTAAAAAGTTTTTGCACAGCTAAAGACAATAAGAACAGAATCAAAAGACAAACCATACAATGGGAGAATATATTCAACAGCACGTCTGATAAGGGGTTAGTTAATAACCAAAATTTATAAAGAACTTATAAAACTCAACTCCAGGATGACAAACAATCCAATCAAAACATGGGCAAAAAAAAAAAAAAATGAATAGAAATATCTCCAAAGAGGACATACAGATGGCCAATAGGCATATGAAAAAATGCTCAACATCACTAATCATTAGAGAAATGCAAATTAAAACCACAATGAGGTATCACCTCACACCTGTCAGAATGGCGCTCATCAGCAAAACAACACAGAATAAGTGCTGGCGAGGATGTGGAGAAAAGGGAACCCTTCTGCACTGCTGGTGGGAATGCAGACTGGTGCAGCCACTGTGGAAAACAGTTTGGAGATTCCTCAAAAAATTAAAAATCGAACTGCCTTTTGACCCAGCTACCCCAATTTTAGGAATATACCCTAAGAACACCATAGCACTGTTCGAATAGAAGAAATGCGCCCCCATGTTCGTGGCAGCATTGTTCACAATAGCAAAGATCTGGAAACAGCCCAAGTGTCCGTCAGAGGATGAGTGGATTAAAAAGCTATGGTACATATATATATACTATGGAATACTACTCAGCCATAAGAAATGATGACATCGGGTCATTTACAACAAAATGGATGGACCTTGATAACATTATTATACAGAGTGAAGTAAGTAAAACAGAAAAAAACTTAGAACAGGATGATTTCATACATAGGTGGGTCATAAAAGCGAGACTATGAGACATGGACAAGAGTGTGGTGGTTACGGGGTGGGGGAAGGGAGGTGAGAGTGGGAGAGGGAGGAGGGGAGGGGCACAAATAAAACCACATAGAAGGTGACAGAGGACAATTTGACTTTATGTGATGGGTATGCAACATAATTGAATGATAAGATAACCTGGAGATGTTTTCTTTTAACATATATACCCTGATTTATTAATGTCACCCCATTAAAATTAATAAAAATTAAAAAATATATATAGTTTGCATAAGCTCACCTATTGTCTAAAAATCACTGGTAAGTTTTCTGAGTTTGAACAAACCTGAAATTACAGTAATAGTTGAAGTTGCCTCTGGATGGCCTTCCAATAATATGGGTGGTGGGGGGCAGGACATTCAGAAAAGTGGTCCTAGCTTTAAAGATTTAGATAATTTTGGTGTAATTCTAGCTGCAAAGCAGGCCATCTTGAATATACTTGAGTCAATGAAAATTACAATGTCCTCATAGAAGTTAAAATGCATTCCTATCAGAAACAAATATTTAAGTTCTCTTGGTCCCTGGAAAACTCCTTCTAGGATGGCCATCAGTTTCTAGAGCCTGTTAGTATCAGCTTTTTTTTGTGAAGGATGAGAATGGCCTATCCTCTAGCTTTGCTTTTTTCCCTCTTCATCAACAAGCTCTAATCAGGTAACCAGATATAGTATTCTGTCTGACCCAGCTGGCAAATAGGTTTGTGCAATAGATCACCTGAACAAAACAATATTTTTAGGTGTAAAGAGATTCATGTGTGTTGTAGACCAATCAAAAGACCTAGTGACTGGGGCACTGAGACTTAATGCAGTAGACCTCTGCTGAGGTCCTCTTTTTCCCTGGCAACAGCAGTTGTGCAGACACAAACCCTGAATTCCCTTTAATGTTATAGAGAAGAACACAAAAGTGGCAATAGAGGGGCTTTAATCTGGGTATGTTTACAAAATCTTCGCATACTTTTCCTTTTACTGGGGGAGAAGGAGATTTGTAATATTTTTCAAACATAGAATAAATAATTGCAGTTTAGAGGCTCTGACCCTAAGCATTTCTATTCTGTTATTTCTTGAATATTTTAAAAGTTTTTATAAACATGTCCAAAAACAAAATAACTATTAAATGGACCAAATCATTAGTGTGACCCATGCCACTAGTCATTTATATGTGTGTGTATTCACATATATTTAGAAATAGGCTATACTTTTTTGGGAAATTATAGGAAGGAAAAATTCTGCAGCTGTCCAATATCTTTTTTCCTTTCATGCACAACATAAAACTCCCAGAAGAGAAAAAAAAGTCAATAAAGTACAACTCCTCAATTCTTCCCACTCAACCTATTCCTCACCACTGCTAGAATTACATGCATTCCATATGATTTGCTTATTTTCTTTAACCCTTAGTTTGAAGAAATCTATCCTCTTGCCTTTAATTTATTCTATGCAGAATTCATTATACCTGTAGCTACATTTCTATACATCATGGGATATAAAAATTGGAAGTAACCGTACATATTATCTATTCCAATATTTGAACCTAACTAAAGTATGACTTTTCTCTACCACCCGTCATTCTGGGTAGACATAAAGTTGCAGCATGCGTCTACCAATGACAGAAAGACCCTGTTTAGCAACTTTAATTTTAAGAGATACCTTTCTGGCAACTAAGTTTGGTCATCTGGAATGGAACAAAATGTTTGTTCTTTCTTTCAGAGCACATTTTTAATTTACAAATAGATATTGTAGACCATAGTCCCTCTCCTCCCTTTATATTACATATTCCTGTAACAGAAGTTTCTGATAAAGAAACTTAGGTCACTTGATATAATTGGAGGGAGTAGGCATAATTATATACTTGCCTCCATTTTTATAAATGACAGTTAGTGTTACTGGAGTGTTGCATCTCTCAGGTTAGAACAACGAGAGCAGAGTAAATTACTCTTTTTTTTCTAACGTGAAGAGATGAATACCATCTCTTTTCCTAAAGGTCTAAGTGTTATTCCTTGTGGTATAGGTGCAGGAGTGGGACTCAGCCAGTTTGCACCAGTTTGGCAGAACTGATACCTAGTTTTTGTTGAGTTATCAAACTGGTTGTTAAAATGGCACTTGTCATCAGGGCTCTCTCTAAGGTGGGCGCCTAAGCATCTGCCCAGTGTGGAAATCATAAATTTACATTCCTTACTCTTTTTTTAATGTCCATCTGCACAATAGCGTATTCTAAGCACCTGTAGTAATAATGTTCACTCCATCTCTAGGTGAAAATATTTGATGGAACTATGTTTGTAATATTTATTTATTCATTTCATAAAACTCATTATACTTTTGATGAAATACTACATTTTAATTCCCTTGCACTTGTTACTACAGTAAATAAACATATAACGTAAAGAGAAAAAGTGCCAAACAACCAAGGGGGTGACAAGCTGTCATTGGAAATATCTTAAATAACTGTTTTGTTGTTTTTTGTCAGGTATTATTTAATACTTTTTTATTAATATTTTAAAACTCTTTCTTACAACATTATCTAGTTTTGTGTACCTCTTTTACTGTTCTTATTTAAATATTAAATTCATGAAACAATAAACTACCTTTTACTATATATATTTTTATACTTAAAATGGCTATTAGGGCAGAGAACCAGTTGTTAAATTCTTTGAATTCCACCACTGTTTAGGTGTAATAGTTATAGTAATACTATAATGTGGTTTGGCAACTCAGTTTCTTTCAGGAACTGGACTGAATAACCATAGAGAACTGTGGACTCATAGAGTATAATCCAATACCAGCCGATGGTAGCAAATATCAGTAATGGCATCAGTTAAGACTAACTGTAACACAACCACCCATAATATAAATTCACTCTTTTGATTCCCCACAGGATAGTTCAATCCCAGGTAAGCCTATGAGAAGGAGCCAAAAAGAGTTGTCAGAACTACCTCCAGAGTTACCCATGCTCAGGACAGAAATCTACCGCTGACGCCTAGTGAAACTGCAAAGTTTCCATCACACTCAGAATGGACATGGAAGAGTTTCCTTCTGGACATAAACTGCTGTGGAAAAAAATCAAAAGAGGGGGAATTGAAAACCTATAAAACTATGATGCATGAGGTTTTATTTATTCATGTTGGAGAGGTTTTTTTTCCCCTTTATTTAGGAGATGTTTTTCAGCATTATTTATTAGGAAATATGTAAGTAGAGTATTGTGTTTTTGCTTCTTTCTGACTACAGAAAATAACTGATATATCCAGCACTGATTTTATCTCTTGAGAAAGGGAAGCCCCTATCTCTCAAGACAAAGATGTTACCTCCACATGTGCCACCCAGGTAAAAAATAATTGTTTCCTTTTCTATGCTGTATGTTGACGTCTGTTTTGAAAAGATAATGACTATTCCTCTTGTACTGAAGTTAGTGGAAGTGGATCTTTTTCTTCCACTGGAATGCAGACATCTTTAGAATAGAAAACCTGTGTTAACATCTTGGTAGCATCTTCCAGAAATTTCCCAACCTCCCTCACACACAGGCCCTATCACTGTTCTAGAAGATTTTTCTTTCAAAGATGAGCAACTTTCTCTAGAATAAGCAGCAGTGGATTCTAATCCAGGGTGGTGAGAAAATCCACCCACCCAGACCTGCAGCGCAAGATGGCCCTGAGAAACTCCACCTCTCTAGAAAGGGAGGTCCTAAGAATATCCTTAAATATTTAAAGAGATACTTGCTTAAATAAATGCACCATAAATACGCAACTGATTAGGGTAAAAGAAAGTATTTTCACAATTTTAACATATCAATGAATTTTTCCAAAAAATTAAACTATTACATATTAGTGGCCTTCTAATGACTATATGTAATGTATCAATCAATAGCATGCCTAGAAAATGAAGGTAATTAGACAACATTCTGTTTTCTTTTCATATAAAATAAGTCAGGTGAAAAAAACAGACTGATATTTTAAAAACGTAAAATTCTTAATTGCAAATATTTTACATTAACAATATCTGGACTTTTGGTGTGTAGGTACAATTATGAACTGAAAAGCCAAAAGTATAAGAATGGGCACACTCTCTAATATAAACCAAAGAAACTAAAACCTTAGACAGAAGGCCAAGATTGGAATCAGAATGATTCTACTCCATTTTTGTGCAGTCTGAGCCCAAATCCAAACCCAAACAATTGCAATCTCAGTAAATTCCACCCTGAAAGACAGGTGGAATTTCCCTCTGAAAGTTATCTACTGTGTGAGGATGGTGAGGATGGGCGGGTCACTTTAAAATGAGGTCTCATCACTTTGGTCATCTCACTTCTTTAGGCATTAATGTCTCCATAGAATTCTCATGATGAGTCCAGAGAGCAGCCAAAATGGATGTTCTATAGTCCAATAAAGCTTCCAGAAATAAACTTGGAATATGCAGGCTTCTCAACATTCCATAGGGGAATTTAAACAGCCTTACATTTAGATCTTTACCTGAGCCACTAATCCAAGCAGAGAGGTCCCCAATAGAGCATACATGTGAAGGTGGATCTTCACAGATTGTCACACATTTCTATTCATATTCAAAACAGAAGACCAGAACGCAGGGCAACACAGGGTCTGCTACAGAGTCTACATTTTGTTTTTGAAGATAACTATTTCTGATTACAGATTTATCTAGTTGCATTTAATATTATATCATCTTTAATTATAATTTATAAGAAGTAAGGCATTTTTTTGTTCAAGCATTTGATATGCATAATTGCTTTTTTTTTAATTTATTTTTTTATTTTATTCATTTTAGAGAGGAGACACAGAGTGAGAGAGAGAGAGAGAGAGAGAAAGAGAGAAAGGGGGGAGCAGCTGGAAGCATCAACTCCCATATGTGCCTTGACTAGACCAGTGCAGGGTTTTGAACTGGCGACCTCAGTGTTCCCAGGCCGACGCTTTATCCACTGCGCCACCACAGGTCAGGCCATAATTGCTTTTTAGGAAAGACAGCAATAGGAAAAAAAAACAGGAAGCATTTATTTTAAGAAATTTTCATAATGATCCTGAACTGGGAGCTACTGAAAGATATATTTGATGATTTTGAGAATAGCATAACCTGGGGATAGATGGAGGAGGGTAGAGGGGAACAGACACCGAGGGAAGGCGACTTGACTTGGGTAGGTGAACACACAATGCAATATACAGATAATATTGCAGAATTGTGCACCTAAAGCTTATATAATTTTATAAATCAATGTCATCCCAACAAATCCAATTAAAAAAAAGAATAGGCATAACCGCTGGCCTTAAATTGGTTTGTAAGTATAGCAAGCCCATTTGCCTAAACCATGATTATGAAAGAGAAGCTAGAAAAAAACTCAGACAAGTATTCTTATTTTGAGAAACTGTGGTTATTTATTTAGTAGTTAACATTTGTTTTAGAATTTTCCCAGGATAATTGTGAATATCAAATTAGATAATCTATGAAAGACACCTTTTCGAATTAAAAATGCTATAAAAATGTGCTGTGCTATTATAAAGAAAAATTTCCCTGTATCTAACTATCGGTTTGACACTTGGTAAAACCTAAGTTTACTACAAAACATAAATCTAAATAGCAGTTTTTGAAATCCTTTTCTAAAATTATCTTGAGACCTGATTTTCAAGGTCCTTTCAAATAAAGTTTATGAAGAAAAAAAAAAGCCATTCCCATATGTCTTTTCCCCCAATTCTTGCCCACCAAATAAAAAACATTTCTCAAGATGTACCAGTTCTAAAGCCCCAAATGGCCAGCTGCTAAGATTGAATTTGTATAGACCAAATTCTCTAAGACAAATATTATTAAGTGTAAAAGTATAAGTTTACACTTAATAATATCAATTTCCTCTCAGTTTGCAATAATTTATTTCAAAATATTTTTATTTCATAGAACTGCCTTTCTCATAAGTCTTCATGAAATCAGCATTAAATATTATCTCCTTCATCTTAGGGGAGAAGAAACATATTGTATTCTGCCAACAGATATAAATTTAACATTTCAAAAAACAGGGATTGAAAACTAAGGAAAAATGAAATTCTAGATGTCTTGAGAATATAATTGAATGCAATGAGGAAAATTTGGTTTTTCCTGTGTCATATTTTATTTTTTAAAGTATTTTTTAGGTTTAAAAAACAATTAACAGAAGTATGGAGAATTCCCACATACCCTCTCTCTACTACACTCATTTCCCCCTATTATTGACATTTGACAGTATTGTGGTACATTTGTTATAACTAATAAGCCAACATCAGTACATTATTATTAACTGAAGTTCACAGTTTACATTAGGCTTTACAGTTTGCATTGCATATTCTATGGGTTTTGACAAATGTAATGACATGTGTCCACTATTAGACAGAGTAATTTCTTAGCCCTAAAAAATCCTCTATGTTCCACCTATTTATCTTTCTCTACCCCCCAACCCTTGACAACCATTCATCTTTTTACAGTCTCCACAGTTTTTCTCTTCTAGAATGTTATATAGTCATAATCATACAATATATAGCCTTTTAGACTGGCTTTTTTCACTCAGTAATATGCATTTAAAGTTTCTACATGTCTTTTTAAGGCCTGACAGTTCATTTCTTTTAATTGCTGAAAATGAATAATATACCATTGTACGATGCACAAGAGTTTGTTTATCCATTTGAAGGACATCTGGGTTGCTGTTCATTTTTAGCAGTTATGACTAGAATACTATGAATTATGAGCTTAGCCATTATGAATATTATAAACATTTATGGGCAGGTATTTGTACAAATCTAAGTTTTCAATTCATTTGGGTAAACACTTAGGAGTATGATTTCTGGATTGTATGGTAAGACTATACAGTATTTACCTTTGCAAGATACTGACAAACTGTTTTCCAAAGTGACTATATGAAGAAAATATTTTAAAGCTATGTTTTAGAAGTAGCAAAAAGACATATATTGTATTATATGAATTTATTATTCATTTAGAGTTGCAAGATATTAAAGATAAATTAGAAAATAGAAATGACTATAATTTTTATTTCTTCTATTCAGGGAAAGTCTAATACTATTCACACATGATGAAGAGACAGCTATATATCTTTTTAATTTATTAGATAACACTCAATTTAACCAACCTATACTATAGTACATTTAGCCACTACAACAGTACCTGGCATATAGGAGGCCAAGGAAAAGTAAACCATTTTGCAAATATTATCTCTCCCTTGTTTTAATCTTATCCCATGTCCTTCCTGAGTCTCAAAATTCTTCAGCCTCAAATTAAAAACCCAAAGAGCCCCCATCATTGTCATGACATCAGCACCACCTCTGCAAATGAGCCATGAGAATGACAAAGGCATAGGCAACCCACTCTACATTCTTTCTCTCTTGCTGGGCAGGTTTCATGTTCTTGACCCGAGGCAAAATTATTCATGTGGCTCATTCATTATTGTTGCTATGAAGATCCATTTGGGGGGGGAAGGTGTTGTCACAGTAGGTAGCAGCCCCTACTTTTTATGCAACCTCCCTGCTACCATACTAATTCCTCTATAATAAATCTGTACATATTTCCCGGGGACAGAGCTGCCTCTCTTTCTCCCTCCTTCCATTTTGTTTTCTTTTCCTAATTTACTGAGTGTGACTTTGCAGGTTAACAGACATAAATAAGATACTGCTCTGTCTAGAAGGGTCTGAAATTCATAGAGAAGGGTAAACACAGAACCAGAAAAGTGCAAGACCATGTGTTAAGTGAAGTATGTAATCAAAATGCTCTCAGACCACAGAGAGACATTGCAAATTGTTCTATGGTGTCATAGAGCAGGTGTGTAAGTGTGTAAGAGGTTTGAGCTGAGCCTCTAAGTGTCTATAGGGTCTGTTTAAAACAGATGGGAGTGTAGAAGGGAAGCTAGTGAGAGAAGTGAGTCCCCTGATTAACATATCCCTGCAGACAAAATTGAAAAGCAGCTGCGTAGAAAGAGGCGGTGATGTAGGGAAAAAATGGGGGTCAGAACGTTCTTGTAAGGCCTTCTGAAATAGAGGCCCAGCCCAGCTAGAGGCCCTGGGACCAGGCAGGTGGTGCACTGGTACCCTCAGTTTCATGATTTGTATATTCATTCACATGTGAAGGTCACTCTCCAGTTTGGGTAAAGGAAGCCCTGCTTTCTAAATGACAAAGCCTTAGTCCTCTACATAGCTCAGAATTAGAAATAAGGCAACCACTTGCTGCAAATCAAAACTAAAAAGAAAAACATATTTGGTTCTTCAGTTGGAGGAACCAAACCAATAATTTAGATTGCTGGACCACAACACTGGCAGCCCAGGAACTTGTTAGAAAGGTAAGTTTTCCAGCCCCACCTGAGATCTTCTGCTCAGGGACTTGGAGGTGGGGGTCAGCAATCTACAGTTTAACAAGTTCTCTGGGGAATTCTGATGCCTGCTAAAGTTTAGGAGTCACCGCTTTAAACAACTGTAGTTGTCAATAAGAGGAAGGCTAAAATTTTAATCAAGACTTTGTTTCTATCATTAATTAACCAGATTCTGACTAAAACACACACACACACAGCTAAGAATGAGACGATTTCAGGATTTCACTGCAACTGGTACTGAGTAATATAGTTACTCTAATCTACTTTTCTTGAGATAAAGCAAATCTTCTGGACCTATACAAGAGCATAAAAGGGATACTAAAGGTCACTGAACTGTAAAAATTTACAGTGCTTTATTTATCCATGTTGACAGTTCAGCTGTAAATGTTTATAACACCTTATAGACCACATCAGAAAATACATCAAACCATGTGAAAGACATATCAGTAATCAAGGCTTGAAAAATGTTGGCAGGGGCTGGGGGATCACCGCAATAAAACCAGAGAAAAGGGACTAAGGGCCAAGCCATGTTAATAAATATTTACAAGCATATCACTGAAGAATGAGAGGGGTTCTATTATAGCCAAGAGGCAACAGGTCATTTCTGAATAGTGGCATCTGGAACTGGAAACGAATCTGTTGCTGAAATACAAATTGGAGGAAATTGCTTTTGTGGGAAAACATTTCCTCTCCTCAGTGGGTTTCTCTTTTGTGTTCTGCTTGTTCTGAGTGTGGAATTTCAGAGGCAACTGGGATCTCCTGATAGGGCATGGCTTCTGTTCCAAGCTCTCCACAGTGGCCTGAGGCAAAGGCAAAGTGCCTTGTCCCTGTGTCTGCTCTTTCTCAGTGAAGAGGTGTACCTTACATCCTAACTCTCTCTCAGACACGACTAGATCTTCAGATGACTATTTCTAAACACAAAGCATTTAGAAAATGAGCCCAAGGATTCACTGTAATTGGCCCAATCTTCCCCTTCACTGCAAGTTCATATCTGAAGATTTCAAATTGTGGCCTTGAACTTGGTGTTGTTAGGAATTTTTAAACATAGAAAGGAATTTGTGTCTCTGAAAAATATGAACAACAGGAAACAAAGACAGCTGCCCTTTCTTCAAATAGTAATAACTACCAAACATTTGTTTCACGTACAGGGGATTTTTTTAAAGCTCCTGCTGAGTACACCTGCTCAGACCTTATTTTTCAGAGACCGTTCAAGCTGAGCTTGAAGAGTGATATCATTGAGTGAAGAGGAATGGAAATGGACATGGGTCCCGTATGCTTCCCATGCCACCGTTGTGATTAGGCTAAGCAGTTAGAGAAGATGAGAGAACACAGAGCAGGCTTCACAAAAATTGGTGTGCGAAGAAACACTAACCATACACAAAGAAAATGTCAAATTAAATTTAATCAAGCTTTAAAAATAATGTTGTTCTTCAAAAGATGCTATTAAGAAATAGAAAGCTTAGACTTGGAGAAACCATTTATAAGACACACATCTGATGAAGGATATCTAGCATCCTAGATATATTGAGAACTACAACTCAATAATAAAAATATAAATAACTTAATTTAAATTGGCAAAAGATTTGAATGGACACCTTACAAAAGAAGATATTTAAACGGCCAATTAATATTGTCCAAAAGTGCTCAAAATCAGTAGTCACCAGGAAAACAGAAGTTCAAACCACAATAAAGTGTTTATAAATATCTATCAGAATGGTTAAAATTTAATATAAAAAATTAATACTGAATGTTGCTGAGGAAAAGAAGTAGCCAGCACTCTCAATTATTGGTGGTAAGAGTGTAAAATAGTACAACCACCTTGGAAAAAGAACTGGCATTTTTTCATGAAATTAAATATACACCTATATTATGGCCCAGCAATTTCACTTCTAAGTGTCTACCCAAAAAAGATGGAAATCTATGTCCACAAAAAAGCCTTGTACAAAAATGTTTGTAGCATCTTTATTCATAATAACCCTAAAATGAAAACAGCACAGGCATCTATCAGAAGAATAAGGAATAAACAAATGGTAATATATTCACATAATGAAACGAATTTCTACAATTTATATACTGTCTCAAGCAAGAAGAAAGGACAATCTACTAATATATGCAACACTGAGGGCGCAACATCTCAAAAACATACTGAATTAAAGGAACCTCACAGGAAAGTACTAAGTGAATTCTTTATGTAAAGTTCTGAAATGGGGAAACAAACCTATGTTAAAAAAATATCCTAACAGTGGTTGCCTCTGGGAGGCTGGGCATGTCTATTTATAGGGAAAGACAGGTGGAAAGTTCCTGTAGTGATGGTTATGTTCCTTAGTTCAGACTGCTATGACAAAATACCACAGAGGGGATGGCTTAAAAGCAAACACTTATTTCTCCCAGTTCTGGAGGCTTAGATGTATATGGTCAAGCACAGGTAGATCAGGTGTCCAGTGAAGGCCAGGATCCTGGCCTGTAGACAGCTACCTTCCTGTAGTGTCTTGTCATGGCTGAGAGATATCATTTCTCTCATGGAAAACTATTCCCACTGATGAGGGTTCTGCCCTTATACCAAAGGTCCCACTGCCAAAAACTATCACTTGGGAAATTAGGCATGAAAATATAAATTTTGGCAAAACATAAACATTCAATCCATGGCATATGTTATATGTTGATGGGGTTTGGATTACAAAGGTCTATGAATCTGTCAAGTTGGTGAATGTGCACTTAAGCAGTCCATTATACACAAATTTACATCAAAAGGAAATAAAAAGCATAAGAAAATGTTGAGAAAAAATTTGTGTGTGCAAGAACCACCTAGGAAGCTTGCAAAAAATATGTTCCTCAATCTTATCTCCAGATAGTCTGATGGTGGAGCTCAGGAAACAGTATATTTCTAAACACCCAAGAAAATTATGAGCAGCTTCTCCGAGGTGCATGCTGAAAACCAATTTCCATACAGCATGGTTAGGGAATAGGTTAAAAATGTGCAATTATCCCATAGCCATCACCTGACTTCACAACCTAAACCAGGAACATAATGCATAAGTAAAGGGTCAATGACTAAAAGGGTTAATGGCTGAGTATACTTCAAATTATTTTATGCATTACAAAAATAGTCCATTAAAAATTGTATTGTGTACTTTCAAGCAATAAACATTTAACTTCCTTAAAAATATCGGAGTGCTGTGTTAACAAGCTTTGAGCACCAGCCCTGGTCACATAGTTTGGTTGGTTATAGTGTAATCCCAAAGCACAGAGGTTGCCGGTTCGATCCTGGTCTTGGCACATACAGGAATAAATATTTCTCTTTCCTGCTCTCTCATTCTCTCTCTAAAATTAATAAAATAACAACAACAACAACAAACAAGCTTTGAGGACTTATGTTTTCCCATTCTGCAGGGCTGATGGTTTCATTATTAAATTTTTAATTTAATTTTTAAAGTTTTTTTCTTTCCCCCATATCTTAATCCCTGGGTTTTAAGATACTTAAAAGTATCTTTACTTCTTTTTCTTCCTTTTAAAAAAATTTTTAATTAATTTTAATTTATTGTGTTAACATGAATTTAAGTGTCCCACTCAATATAACTCCCTCATCTCCAACCCCTTGTCCTTCATTGCCACTCTCCTCCTTTCCCTTTGGGATTTGCTGTCCTGTAATCTGTATCTATGTGTTCTGTATATATAATTTCACTAATCCCTTCACCTTCTCTGATCCCATCCACTCATCCCCCTTTTCGCTTAACAGCTGTCCCTCTGCTCCATGACCCTGTCTCTGCCTCTATTCCATTCCTCAGTTCACTTTGTTCATTCGATTCCACATATAAATGAGATCATATGATATTTGTCTTTCTCTGCCTGGCTTATTTCACTTAGCATAATCATCTCCAAGTTCATCCATGCCATCACAAAAGGTAAGATTGTCTTCTTTTTCATGGCCACGTAGTATTCCATTGTGTATATGTACCAATATTTTTTAATCCATTTGTCCACCTATGCACACTTGGGCTGTTTCCAGATCTTGGCTATTGTAAACAATTCTGCAATAAACATGGGGATGCATATCTTCTTTTAAATCAGTGATTTGGTATTCTTAGGATATATTCTTAAAAGTGGGATAGCTGAGTCAAATGGCAGTTCTGTTTTTAATTTTTTGAGGAATCTCCATGCTGTTTTCTACAGTGGCTGCACCAGTCTGCATTCCCACCAGCAGTGCAAGAAGGTTCCCCTTTCTCCACATCCTCGCCAGCACTTATTCTGTGTTGTTTTGTTAATGAGCGCCATTCTGACAGGTGTGAGGTGGTATCTCATTGTGGTTTTAATTTGCATTTCTCTGATGATTAGTGATATTGAACATTTTTTCATATGCCTATTGGTCATCTGTATGTCCTCTTTGGAGAAGTGACTATTCAGTTCTTTTGCCCATTTTTTACTTGGATTGTTTACCTTACTGGTGTTGAGTTTTAGCAGTTCTTTATAAATTTTGGTTATTAACCCCTTATCAGATAGATGTATTGGCAAATATGTTCTTCCATTGTGTAGGTTGTCTTTTAATTTTGTTCATGGTGTCTTTTGCTGTGCAAAAACATTTTAGTTTGATATAGTCCCATTTGTTTATTGTGTCCTTTATTTCATGTGCCCATCGAGATAAATGGGCAAAAATATTGTTACAAGAAATATAGAGTTTACTGCCTATATTTTCTTCCAAGATGTTTATGGTTCCATGACTTACATTTAAGTCTTTTATACATTTTGAGTTTATTTTTTGTGAATGATGTAGGTTGGTGGTCTAGTTTTATTTTTTGCATGTACCTGTCCAATTTTCCCAACACCATTTATTAAAGAGACTGTCTTTACTCCATTGTATGCTCTTACCTCCTTTGCTAAATATCAATTGACCATAAAGATGTGGATTTATTTCTGGGTTCTCTGTTCTGTTTCATTGATCTGTATGCCCGTTCTTATGCCAGTACCAGGCTGTTTTGAGTACAATGGCCTTGTAGTATAACTTGATATCAGGAAGTGTGATACCTCCCACTTTATTCTTCATTTTCAAGATTGCTGAGGCTATTTGTGTTCTTTATTTGTTCCATATAAATTTTTGGAATATGTGTTCTATATCTTTGAAGTATGCCATTGGTATTTTAATACTAATTGCATTGAATCTATAGATTGCTTTGGGTAGCATAGATATTTTAATGATGTTTATTCTTCCTATCCATAAACATAGTATATGCTTCCACTTGTTTGTATCTTCCTTGATTTCTTTTTTCATTGTCTTATAATTTTCTGAGTACAAGTCTTTTACCTTCTTGGTTAAATTTACTCCAAGGTACTTTATTTTTTTTGTTGCAATAGTGAAAGGAATTGTTTTTTTAAATTTCTCTTTCAGACAGTTTATTGTTGGTGTATAAGAATACCACTGATTTCTAAATATTAATTTTAAATCCTGCCACCTTCCCAAATTCATTTATCAGGTCTAGTAGGTTTTTTTTTTTTTTTTTTTTTTTTTTTAGGGACAGACAGAGAGTCGGAGAGCGGGATAGATAGGAACAAACAGGAACGGAGAGAGATGAGAAGCATCAATCATCAGTTTTTTGTTGCGACAGCTTAGTTGTTCATTGATTGCTTTCTCATATTTACCTTGACCGTGGGCCTTCAGCAGACCAAGTAACCCTTGCTGGAGCCAGCGACCTTGGGTCCAAGCTGGCAAGCTTTTGCTCAAGCCAGATTGGCCCACGCTGAAGCTGGTGACCTCGGGGTCTTAAACCTGGGTCCTCCGCATTCCAGTCCAGCACTCTATCCACTGCGCCACCGCCTGGTCAGGTCTAGTAGTTTTTTAACTGAGACTTTAGAGTTTTCTATGTACAGTATCATGTCATCAGCAAATAATGATAGTTTTACTTCTTCCTTTCAAATTGGGTGTCTTTTATTCCTTCTTCTTGTCAGATTGCTGTGGCTAGGACTTCCTGAACTACATTGAATAAAAGTAGTAAAAGGGGGCACTCCTGCCTTGTTCCTGACCTTAAGGGAATTGCTTTTCAATTTGGTCCATTGAGTATGACATTGGCTGTCAGTTTGTCATAGATGGCCTTTATTATGTTGAGGTATGTTCCCTGTATTCTCACTTTGCTGAGGGTTTTGATCATGAATGGATGCTGAATTTTATCAAATGCTTTTTCTACATCTGTTGATATAATCAAGTGATTTTACCCTTCCTTTTGTTTATGTGATGACTCACATTGATTTATTTGTGAATATTGTACCAGCGTTGCCTCTCCAGAATAAATCTCACTTGATCATGATGTATGATTTTTTTCATGTATTGCTGAATCTGGTTTGCTAAAATTTTATTGAAAATTTTAGCATTTATGTTCATCAGAGATATTGGTCTATAGTTTTCTTTCTTTGTAGTGTCTTTATCTGGTTTTGGAATGAGGCTAATACTTGCCTCATAAAAGGAGCTTGGAAGTCTTCCCTCCTCTTGAATTTTTTGAAATAGTTTGAGAAGTATAGGTCTTAGTTCTTTTTTGAATATTTGGTAAAATTAACCTGTGCATCCATCCTGTACAGGACTTTTGTTTGTTGGGAGATTTTTGATAACTGTTTCAATTTTATTTGTTGTAATCAGTCTGTTTAGGTTTTCTGATTCTTCTAGATTGAGTCTTAGAAGATTGTACGTTTCTAGGAACTTATCCATTTTACCTAGGTTGTCCAATTTTTTGGCATATAGATCTTTATATTATTTTCTTATAATTCTTTGTATTTCTACAGTGTCAGTTGTTACTTCTTTTTTATTTCTAATTTTATTTATTTGAGTCCTCTTTTTTCTGGAAGAGTCTGGTTAAAGGTTTGTCAGTCTTTTTTACCTTTTCAAAGAACCAGCTCTTGGTTTTATTGCTGTTTTGTGGTTTGTTTTTTTAGCCTCTATGTCATTTATTTCCACTCTGATCTTTATTATTTCCTTCCTTTTACTTCTTCTAGGCTTTATTTGTTGTTCTTTTTCTAGTTCTTTTAGATGCAGGGTTAAGTTGTTTATTTGAGCTTTTTCTTGCTTCTTAAGGTATGCCTATAATGCTATGAACTTCCCTATTAGGACTGCTTTTGCTGTGTCCCATAAATTTCAAGTTGTATGTTCCTTTTCATTTGTTTCAAGGAAATTTTTGACTTCTTTTTTGATCTTGTTAACCCATTCGTTATTTAATAACATACTATTTAGCCTCCAAATGTTTGAATGTTTTTCAGTTTTTTTATTGTAGTTGATTTCTAGTTTTATGCCATTGTAATCAGAGAAGATTGTTGATATGGTTTCAATCTTCTTAAATTTATTAAGACTTGTTTTGTGTCCTAACATGTGGTCTATTCTAGAGAATGTACAATGAGCATTTGAAAAGAATGCATATTCTGCTGCTTTGGGGTGGAAGGTTCTAAAGATATCTATTAAATCCAGTTGATGTAGAGTGTCATTTAAGGCAGGTGTTGCTTTGTTAATTTTCTGTCTGGAGGATCTATCCATTGATGTTAGAGGGGCATTAAAATCTCCTACTATTATAATACTGCTTATTGATCTCATCCATTATGTCCATCAAAATCTGCTTTATATATTTAGGTGCTCCTATATTATATATTAGGCACATAAATATTTATAATGGTTATATCCTCCTGTTGTATTGCTCACAATATCATTATGTGTAGTGACCTTCTTTATATCTTATTATATCTTTTGTTTTCAAGTCTATTTTGTCAGATATAAGTACTGCTACCCTAGCTTTTTTTTTCATTTCCATTTGCATGAAATACTTTTTTCCATCCCTTCACTTTCAGTCTATGTGTATCTTTTGTTCTGAGGTGGGACTGTTGTAAACAATATATATAGGTCTGGTTTTCTTATTCATGCAGCTACCCTATATCTTTTGATTGGAGTATTTAATCCATTTACATTTAAGGTTATTATTGACATGTATTTATTTATTGCCATTTTATTCTTTAAATTTTCAATTCTCTTTTTCTAGATTTTTGTTTCTTTGCTCTTTTTACAGTAGGCCCCTTAACATTTTTTTGCATTACTGGTTTGGTTGTAATTAATTCCTTTAGCTTTTGTTTGTTTGTTTGTTTGGAAAACATTTATTTTTTCTTCAATTTTAAATGATACATTTGCTGGAAAAAGAAGTCTTGGTTGTAGATTCTTGTTTTGTATCACTTTGAATATTTCTTGCCAATCCCTTCTAGCCTCAAATATTTCTGTTGAGAAGTCAGATGTCATTCTTATGGGGCTCCTCTATAGAAAATTAACTGCTTTACTCCTCAGCTTTTAGTATTCTTTCTTTGTCTCTTAACTTTGGCACTATAATTATGATGTGTCTTGGTGTAGACCTCCTTGGTTTTCTCTTTCATGGAACTCTCTGTGCTTCTTGAACTTATGTGACTTTTTCCTTCATCAATTTAGAAAAGCTTTCAGATATGATTTCGTCAAACAAGTTCTCTATTCTTTGTTCATTCTCCTCTTCTTCAGGAACCCCTATGATGTGGACATTGTTTCTCTTCTTGTTATCACAGAGCTCTCTTGGAGTTTCCTCAGTGTTTTTGAGCCTCTTTTCCATTTGCTGCTCTACCTCCTTGATTTTATTTATCTTGTCCTCTAAATTGATGATCTGATCCTCTGCTTCATCCAGACTGCTGTTGATTCCTTTTAGTGCAGCATTCATTTCTGATATTGTATTTGTCATTTCTGAATGGTTCTTTTTTTATGATTTCAATGTCCTTTTTGATGCTTGCTATCTCTTTTTTAGGTGCTCATTATGTCCATCCATTGTTGCTCTAAGATCCTTGAGCATCCTAAAAATCATTGTTTTAAACTCTGCATCTGGTAGTTTGATTATTTCCCTGTCATTCAGTTCTTTTTCTGGGAATTTCTCTTGTTGATTCCTATGGGTTGTATTTCACTGTCTGCCCATTTTGTCTGTGCATTATGTAGCACTGTCTGACTGAATTTTTTGTGGTGTCTATGAAGAAAATGGGCTTGGTGCTATTGATCTCAAGACCACCTGTTTTTCTTGTGCTAAAAATGCTTCTTGAGGGTACTATTTTCCCTCTTGTTGTATGTATTAGATGCAGTTGGTTCTTTCATGGGTACGGTTATTCCTTCAGGCTGGCTGGCTCTAAGGGTCAACCTTGATCATATGTATTACACAATGTGTAATATATGTCCTCTTGAGTGTATTTATTCTCCACAGTGTCTGGTGCCTGCTAGACTCCATCTTTGCATATGCTGCTTGTGTAGGTAGCTGAGTCTAGGGTTGGTACTGTCTGCCACCCACTGCCAGTAGTTTGTCTCTAGATCTTCATGGGTTGGCATCAGCTGTTGTTTGTAACCTGCTGTGAGCTACCTGTCTAGAGCTACTGCACTTTTCATTGTTAGTGTCTGCATTTTCTATGCCTGGGTACTGTGGGAGGAACCAACCTTTGTATAAAGGTCAGCTTCTTCCTGTTTAGAGATGACAACAACTCCTTAAAATCCCCAAGCTCTGTAAGATTTATCTCCATTTTTCAGCTGCTCCTCCTCCTCTTGCAGCTACCTGACCTTCCCACAGAGTCTTCTGTAGTAAGACTGTAGTGTGGGCTCTGACTAGCCTCACCCAACCAACTTCTCTACTGGTTGCATGCTTTGTGGATCAGGGCAGCTGAAGTTGGAAATACAACGTTAGTGGGACCCCCTATGTCAGGAGTCTCTTGGTCAGGAGCTTAGTGTGGAAAATGTGGCCCTTACTCCAGAGCTTAATCCCTCAGCCACTGCTGGATACTCAAATTTTATCTCTCCCAAACAGGGTGAGCAGCAAGTTCAAACCGAGTGTGTCCAATAGTCCCATGTGCAGAAGTTCTTTTAGCTGTTGAGACCCTGGTCTCTGGTAGGAAGACTGAGAGAGTCCTATCCTGGGGCTGACTGTGCCCCCCTCCAAAGGTGGTTAAGTCCCTTGACCAGATCCAACAATAGATTCACAGGGACCCACACATTAAATGTCCATGCTCCAAGCCTCTCTCCCTCCCCCCTGTGGAATCTAGTACAGCAGGGCAGGAAATCCAGCACTTAGATATATTGGTATTTCTAAAGCAGTGGTTCTTAACCTTTTTTGAGTACTGAACCCACCAGTTTCATATGCGCATTCACCGAATCCTTCTTTAGTGATAAATAAAATATAATTTTTTCCCCAAATTTAAGACATAGGTATATGTTTTTTTACTGGTGCACAAAATGAGCCATGCATGAACATCACCTTGCTCAAAGAACAAAGTGCATGAACTCACAACAAATTACAGTATTACTTTATTCTGGCTTCCACGGCAGAGGCTTCTCTGAACCCCTGAGACCAACTCATTGAACCCCTAGGGTTCGATAGAACCCAGGTTAAGAACCACTGACCTAGACCAGGTTCAGAAATTCCAGCTGCAAGGAAGTCTGGTAAATGTAGTTTTCATTTTCTCACCACCGTAGAAGAACCTGACATGTTGTGGAGTCCCATGAAGTCTTCCTGTTTCACAGGGGCTACTCTCCAATCCTTCGACTTTGGAAAATTTTTTCTTCAATACCCAACTTCTTTTTCTTCACCTTTTCTCTCTTGCCCCTTTCTCTTCCATACTGTCCAATATTCTGTCCTGACTATACTTTGGCAGACTGCCAAAAGCTTTAAAATGAACTTAGACAACTTCATAGAATGCTGGATTCTAGAAAAATAAATTAAAATGTTTAGTATCTAAATGTACATAACCATATAGATTTTTAAACATTTAGGTCTCTAATAATATCACAATGCAAGAATTTTAAGAAGTGTGTTTTGCAATGTATTTCAAAGGCCAACAAACTTCTTTTTGTTAGACTTAAAAAAACATTAATTTCAAAGCAGAAACTTGTCATTTTGTCTTAAACAACGTAGTTATCTAATTCCATAAATTTTGAAACCAAGAATTATGAGATAGATACCTGCCAGGGAGTTTTTCTTTCCTGTAATGTCTCAATCATCCACAAAATTTCACTACACTAAAACAGCATTTTTTTACACACCTATTATATAATTTTTAATTAGTTAAGATGATTCTTTCATGCCTGACATGTCGTGGTGCAGTGGATAAAGTGTTGACCTGGAATGCTGAGGTTGCCTGTTTGAAACCTTGAGCTTGTCCAGTCAAGGCACATATGGGAAGCAACTATTGCAAGTTGATGCTTCCTGCTCCTATTTCCCTCCCCTCACCGCTCTCCCCTGTCTCTCAAATCAATAAATAAAATCTTAAAAAAAAAAAAGGATGATGCATTCAGAGAAGGCTAATGTGTGCTTACAGAAAAAGGGTCAGATTGAAAAGTAAGCTGCAAAAAAAAAAAAAAAAAAAAAGAATGGATACTTTTGAGTAAAAATTTCACTGAGTTAAATAAGGTTCTAAAAATCTTAGTTTGAAAGATGTGGGCAATTAGGCAATGTGTTCAAGATAAACCATATCATACACTTAGCAAAGTCAAAATTTAGACTTGAATTATAAATTAGTGTATAATTATAAATTATTTGACAGTAGCCAACCATTTTTATGTGTAAAATATTCAAATTAGATTAGATCACATAGAACAAATAGCCAAGAGTTAAAGAATCATGGGGCAAACACATTCCAACTCTCTTGTTGCTCTAGCCTTCAAACGTCTTTTAAGAGTTCAAAAGTGCACATCCTTTTACTGCTGCTGACCTCCTTTCTACTGTTTGTGTACAACTCATGAAGCCAGTGGAGTCTGTCAGTTAAAAACATTTTATGCCCATTTTCTCTACATGTATCCCTGGCATGAGTGTTGTGTATGTGTATGTGTATAAAGATGTCATGGAGGGTTATCAGAAGAGGTACCAAAAAAGCAATGCCAGCATGTCAAGTCAGAAACAGTTTCCTTGAGAGCTGTAGAGAGAAAATTCTTACTCATGAAAGAAGAGAACAACTAAGTGGCACAATGAACGGGACAGATAATCAATGCAATAAAACTTCAAAAAAGAGAATGTTACCTACTTTCTAGCTGAAGGACTGAACCAGTCTCCAACCTGGAATCCACCTCCAATCTAGCCTTCCTGCTTCTTCCAGAGAGTTTTCTAAAATGTGCATCTTCTTATTTGCTATCATTCTTTTAAAATTTTTATTGGCTCTGAAATCCCTTGAGGATAAGGCCCACCTTTATAGACTAAACAGAAAGTTAGGAGAACTTTATTTTTATTTTTATTTTATTCATTTTAGAGAGGAGACACAGAGAGGGGGGGGAGAGAGAGAGAGAGAGAGAGAGAGAGAGAGACAAAGAGAGAAAGGGGGGAGGAGCTGGAAGCATCAACTCCCATATGTGCCTTGACCAGACCAGTGCAGGGTTTTGAACTGGCGACCTCAGTGTTCCCAGGTCGACACTTTATCCACTGCGCCACCACAGGTCAGGCAGGAGAACTTTATATCTCTTATCTTTCCCAGCTTATCTTTTGCTTCATCCCTCTGCACTGGCCCTAACAAGCCCGGTACCTTCATATCTGAGGTCTTTCTCTGAGGAATATTCTTATCAGCCATCATCCACAGTCACTCTAGACATATACTTAAGCATACAAGATACTTGTGTATACAGGTCAGGTTCATGGTGTCATCTGCATTAAATATGTCCTGGACTGCACCAGCTTGACTAAGTTGAATTGGCCATTTGGGTTTTCTCTATGGCTCCCAAATTCCTTTACTCACCAGAGTGAGAATTTTACTGTGTGTGATATTTTACTTCTGACTCTTCGTGTTATGCTGTAACCTTTTGAGGGACTCCTGTATCTTCTTTGTCTCTATAACTGGGTTGCCTGCATTCTAGTAATCCTTCATTTGCAGAATAAGATAGCCAAAGAATTGGTGAAGGATATAGCACTTGATCTGGATCTTGAGTCATTGGTAAGATAAAATGTGTATAACAAAACGTTGCATGAGAGGAGAGGAAAAGAGACAGTGAAATGGCTGGAATGGTGGAATTTACATTTAAAAATGTAGCATAAGATCACATTCTAAAATCTGGAGAAGCTCAACCTTATGTATTATGAAAGGATTGAAGAATAAAATCATACTGATTGTGAGTTCAGAAGCACTATGTCCTCTTTTTATATGTCATATCTCTTTTAAAAATCCTCTTGCCAGTAGAATTAATATGTATATTATAATTTGACGATGTTAAGAATTATATTATTGAAAAATAATACTAATAAAGCATATTAAATCAATGCTTTTGATTTTTGTTATAATATATATTTCTAGTCCATCATGAGCAATTTGCATATAACTTTTTGATGATTAAATTCCACTAATAATAGGTAAAATTGGTTACCATACTACCAACAAAACCTAAAATCTAGTTGGGGTTGAATGGATTACAGGGGGCATTAGTACTATAACATCTAATATAATCCAGGCATCAAAATTTTATATAGTTTATCCAATTTAATCCCCATGACTACCCTAAATCATGGGAATCATTAGACTCATTTGTACATATAAGGAATCTAAAGTTCAGAGACTTGAAATAGCATCCTGGCTGTGAGTAGAGAAGCTTTTACTGAGTCCTAGGCCTGCAGCATTTGAAGACAAGAAAGAAAAAACAGTCACCCTTTATAGCATCCTAGTAAACTTGTTAGAAATGTATATTAAAAAATGTTTAAATTTTAGTTATTATAGAGCATTTATAAGGTAAATACAAATTCTAACTAGATCCATTGTAATTCACACACAAAAATGTACTTCTCATGAATACTGTGGAAATAAAGATTTGGGGCAAGGGGAATAAATACAGTTATATGACTAGAAATGTTGATTAAGCCAGTATTTTGTAGGCCATAAAATATTTTGTGAAATTTAGCTGCTTTGATTAATTTACTTGCTTCGTATCACACAAGCACTCCAGAAAACCCTATCTTGGTGCTTTTATGAAACTCAGTTTGAGAATCACACAGTGGCTTTTAAAATTTAATTGTAAAATTCTTCCTCAGCCCTGGCCATATAATTCCATTGGTTAGAGCATCGTTCTGAAGTACAAAGGTTGCTGGTTCAATCCTCGGTCAGGACACATACAGGAACAGGTAGATGTTTCTGTCTCTCCCCCATCCCCTCCTCTCTCATTAAATCAATAAATACATTTGAAAATATTTTACAGAATAAATCTCATTTTTTTTAAAAAAAAAAGAATTTTCTTTCAAGCTTTAAAGGAAGACTGGGTGTGTGACATTCTTTAGTGAGGTGTCCTTCTAATGCCTAATCCTTTTCCACCCACCCCTGCAGTAACATGTAAAATGACTAAAAGTATGTATGCCCTGAACATCATAAATCTTCATGTAAATAGCACAGAACTTAGCAATGACAAAGAGCAGTATTCTTGAGTATTCCTTTAGTAATGCTGCTACTCTCTCTAAACCATTGGGTTTTTACTCTTCTTGCTCAAAGGCATAATTTAATTGAAATACCAAGTAGTCTGATAAACTTAGCAAATGCATTTTTAAATGGGAGAATTGGATCTATAACTAGTTTTCTATGTCATATTGGGTAAGAATTTTATAGTTCTTTGTTCTCAGCTACAGAGTTCTTGATGTGGCCTTATATTTTTGCTGTAGGAAGCAAGGGTTCTTAAAGGTTCATAACTGTAACTATTTCAATAACATGATAAAATAATTTTATATTTCTATGATTAAATGTGAATGTTTCTGGTAAGTTATAAGCTATTCAAGTGGATTTACCCTCAAGAAAGCAATTTTTTTACTGTTTCCAATTTATCATTTATACCCTTTTATAATATTCTTTCAAAATCTTTTAAAATCTTATTAAAATAATGTGTCTTTAAATAATCACAACCTATATTTTAAAAACCATGTGGTAAACAATTTGGATTTTAAATATAATTAAGCTTCATCAATGTTCACACTGTGCATAATTATAAATGACCAATTAAATTTCTGAGCAAGAAGTTCAGAGTAGAATGGAGGAAAAAAGTTGGATGTTAGAAGCTTTCTTTTTTTCCCCTAAATATGTGTAACTATTTCTAATATTTCATTATCCTGGCAGGACAGAGTTTATAATGTTTGTGACACCTCTGAGTGAACTCATTTAACACAGATAAATTCCACAAGCAGGTAGGAAGTGGCAGCCCCATTGATAAGCTTCCCCAGTTCACAGAACTTGAGCCATAACATTCCCATTAACTTTGTTTGGAGCAGTGATTAATGATAAAGCATAGAGACAAATCCAAGGTAATAGAGATAGGGAACTGTTATTTTCCTCATCTTCCAAAATTTGGCTATCATTGGATAAACATTTCTTCTCTGGAAGCCTTTCTTCTCCCCTCACATTGGTATGCTGGCAATATCGTGGACATTCTATAGAAGGATGTGGAATTTATTCTTGCCTGACACTTCAAAGCATGTATTCCCTCTACACTTATATCACCTCAATTTTCCCCAAATGCACTTCCAGTCCCATAATACTTTTGTTTGCTTAGCTTCTAAACTTTCCTAGAACAAAAATACAGAGGACTGTAGGAATTTGACACAAAGTTTTCACATGGTGACATCTGAGAATTGCCTCCATGGAAGCAGACAAGAACTTGGAGAGACAGGAGGGCCTTGGAGAAATTATCCATCATGTACCTTAGTCTGACTTTCAGCCTTGTGAACTCTGAAACCAAATTTTGTAAAGACATGAGGTCAGGCAGACTCAAATTAACCAATGTAGTACATCATTTATGTGTATCCAATGTATTAATTTGCAGGGAGAAAAAGAACTGTCATAAAACCGGAATACTCATGCTGACATCATTACTGAAAATTTCTCCCTGGGGTCAGACTTACATCGGGAGACAATCACAATCAGAATTTACTTAGGCTCAAAACATAAAGAATTAGACAAACTGAATGCTAATATACACCAAGCTTTCAATAGAGAGGGTCTGAGCTTAGCAAGGATTTCAATTTTTTATGATGTACTTATTTGCAAGACTTTCTAAAACTTTTGTTGAGGCATAATACTTGTTATATTTAACTGAGCAATTTTCTTCTGGTTGAGCTAACACAGAATGTTGCCAAGACACAATTTTAACTAAAAGATGATTCCTTTGCAACTAAAGAAATGTTCATAGTCAGATAGAAAGCTCAAATACAGACCAATTCTATGGGGCACTGACACACCAGGAGATAACCCCAAATGCTAGCTCCTGCCAGTTGACTAAGAGTTATCTTAACAACAGTAGAACATCAAGAGCAGACTCCCCCTCACAGAGAGACAATATTGTCCAATCTCCATTCCCCTGTCAACCAGAGTTCTAGAGATGATATGTGCAAATGCCACATAAATACACTAATAAATAATAATCATGGTTGTTCATGTCTTATGGCTTCTATTCCTACCTATCTCTACCATTATGGAATTGGATAGATATTCTCAAATAGGCATTTATATTTGTCAAAAGGATATAGAAAAAGTGTAAGAAATGTTTATTCTAAAGGGCACTTTCTCCAACAGGTTACCTACCTGAAATATATAGACTTAGAAATATACCGCAATGAGAAAACTTAGCATTGCTATAGCAGTTCACATCATGTGTAATTACTGCACATGTAAAAAACAAAACAATAAACAGTTGACACTCTAAAGATGTTGACTAGAACAGGTTATTGCATGCAGCCTAATCACTGCTACTTCTTTCTATGGTAAATCAGGCACCAAAAGTGTCAAAAGTTGAAAATAGTGTTTTATGCCTATTATCTCCACACACTTATTCATTTATATGGAAAATTCTCCTTAACCACTGCCAAAAGACTTTCTAAAATGTTTTGTAATCCATGGTTGCTTGGAGACATTTTAATTTCAAAATAAATCATTCTCCTTTGTCCATAATGTATACAAGCTGCACTAAACATAGACAATTGGTGTCCTACAAACCGCTCTGGTTGACATTGCAAGGCTTGTTTCAAATGCATTTTTGGCAGAATCTAAATCCTTACTTATTTTTAAAAAAGTGACATGTTAAAAATGTGCATGCTATTATCCCTAAAAATTAACATAAAGACATAAAGAATTCCTTTCTCCTGACTTTACTCTGTGACTGCTAATCTGGGTGTAAGAACTCTCCACCATAGACTGCAATGAATCATTCACCAAGCACTTGGGTCTCCTCCCATCTGTCTCTTATAGGACTCTGAAAACTGTGATTAGGGAGCAAAATGTCCTGTTTTTTCTAGTAATCAATGTTGCCACCTACAATAACTTAGAATTGTTTTGCTACTGTGTCACTGCACAAAAGCTTGCCCAAAATGCCATGTTTATATCTGATTTGTCCACTGTCTTAACAACCAGAAACAAATTATAATGCAAACTCAGAATGTCTCCAGAGATATACACGTGAATCAGTCTGGTGCTGACACAGGTACCTGGGTATACATATCATGATTTGGACAAAAGAAAATTATAAATTGAGTATTTCTACCAATCCTTATTTCTGTGCAGTTATTGAGGGATACTATGAGACATAAAAATGACAGAATTGCAAAACAAACTGAGTTATATATGATCCAATCTTTAAGACAACCCTTCCAGTCTTATTTATCCCACACTGCATGCTAGATGAAAAGCAGATAAACTGTTTCCAACTTATCTAAGTTGAGATGATTTGTCTTGACACCAGATATAATTTACAATTGTGGTGTTTTTCTGGCATCTAATTTCATCTGGGTTGTCTTTGTCACTTTTGACCATTTCTTTTTGGAAATCCTTTTTAGGGATTGACAATAAAGATATCAATATGGTTTTCCTGTTTACTATAAACTTTTCTTTCCCTCTTTCATTTTCAATGAAATACAAATTTTAAGAGCAGCAAAAATGTGAGCATTCTTTGTTCATCTCTGAACCGCATGATCTCATTTTGTCAGTCTTTCCAAGAACCTAAAATAGTTTCATAATATGAAATCTCTGGCTGATTCAAAAACCAAATAAGTGTGTCTTCAAAACTGACAAGCCATAGCTATTTGTGAGTAAAGCTGCCTACCTAGCTAAGATTTGTCCATGAGGTTAATGCCTGGTTAACTACCAACAGAGACCTATTTTGAAAGTTCTGAAAGTTTCCTGGTTTTCTCTTAGACAAATGAAAAATAAATTCAGAGTTTATGTTTATACCTATGAGTTTCTAATTAACTGATTTTAATTTCTCTTTTTTAATCTTTGTAAGTTAATTATGCTATTTTGATGCCTTACTATTATTTGCCGGCCAATAGCATAAATGTCGGAAAGAAGAAGCCCATTTGTAGCACCAAACCATGGCCAACTTAGAGTTCACATAATGTGTTTTTCTTAGGTTCATAAAATGCATCTTATCTTAAATCTATTTTTCAGATGAACTGGAATTTCCAGTTCTAAAACTGCAGGTATTTTATTGTCTTATCATCTTCATGTGTGATAATCATAACCAAGTGAGAGGATGGCGGGAAGGGCTACTGAGAGTAAGATGGTGACAAGATCAGCCCCTGAACCAGGTTGACCAGACTCAGGATATCTGCCCTTCTATTTGTTCTCTATGTGACATTGTGTAAGTCACTGAAATTCTGAGCCCTAGCTTTCTCATCTGTTAAATGAAGAAAATGATATAGTCTGTATCTGCTCAACAGCATTTGAATCATCATCTCCACGTGGGCAACCTGTGCTAGAAGAAAAATACATCTTTGGGGTAATGCTTGAGTAAACTCAAATTAAAGTTGAGCAAGTCTCCCTATTGTAGACATTATTGATATGTTAGTACATAATTTGACTCTCTCGTGGAGGTATATGTTACATACTCTTATCCAGACTTACTTAGAGACCCACAGGATACAAACTTAGAAGAGTTTATTCACTTCCTAATGTTGTCATAATTAAGCATATTAACATACATTAAATTTATAGCTCAGTATCTCTTGTGTTACAGGGTCTCACAATCACTGACCATGTCCATGTGACAGGTACAGAACTGTAGTATTGAATTGTCACTACATTCCTTTAAGAGAATCTTACAGGTAAGAAAACTGAAACCTAGGGATGGTTACCAACTGACCGGGGTCACATGCAAGAAAGTTGCAAACTTGGAACTGTTTGACTCCACAGAATCTGTCTGACTATATTTTAATAAATGCTGGTTCTGTGCCTTACCTATCCATGGGAAAATGTCATACTCTAAGGCAAGCTATCAGCAGCATGGACTTCAGAGTCAAGGTTCTTCTGAATAGTATATCTTCCTTTATAGTTTATTCAGAAACATGGTTAGACAACTTCAGGCTCTAATTCATTCAGTCATTCCTTCCTTCAATCAAGACACATCAAGTGCTTGTATACCAGACATTGTTCTAGGTAATGGGGTTGTGGCAGTGGATAAAACAGACAAAAGTCCCTGCTCTCATGGGGACTCCATTCTGGTGTGAGAAGACAGACCAAATCAAACAAACAAAAATAATTGTAATAAGTGTTTTGTAGAAAAATGAAGCAGGGAAAAGGAACATATGCTTTTGGGGGGGCAGTGGAAGGCCGATAATGATGGTTGTAAATCTAAGTAGGGTTATACAGTGGGCCCAGCTGAAATGGTATATTTGATCAATGATCTGTCAGAAAGGAAGGGATAAAGCCATGATATCATCTAGGGCAGAGCTCCAGGCTAAGGGCACAGCAACAAGTAGAAGGATTCTGAGCTAGATGTAGAGGCGGACCTAACGGCAGGTGCACCGCCTGCACGCCCTGGGCCCCGACTTCTGAAGGACCCAACAAAACCTCAACTTTACACTTTTTTCTAATGACACCAAGTTTGGTTTTATATGTGCAATTTTAACGTTAATAATACATGATATTTTTTATTTATTTAAAAATATGATTAACACGTATTTTTATTTTCCCTGTATCTCTCTATTTTTTTTTTAAGGGGCCCAGTATTTTCTGCATCCGGGACCTCAACTGACCTTAATCTGCCTCTGGGTAGGTGGGGGCATGCATGCCATTTTCAGAGAGTGGCAAGAAATTCCTTTAACCTCAATTGGATTTCAAGGTGACATGAAGACTTGTGGGCATACTGACATTATTCAGCTGATTTTGTCGAATTGCCTTCCTATACTTCTTGGTAGTGAAAAAACCAAGCCATAAAATTTATTCTTTATCTAAAGCAAAGCTAAACCTTGGGAACATAAAATTAAAAACTGAGAAAAAAATTTATAATGCAAGACAATTGTGTAGTACATTTCTTAACATGATTGCATTTGAGGGTTTCTGGCAACCCAAAGTTACTTCAGAATTTGCTGAAGTTTATAATATCACTGGGGAACAAAATTTTTGTTGCATCCACAAAAACACTTGTTCTTACCTAATTCGAGTGTGCTGATCTCAAATCTAACATTAGTAGTTCTCTGTAAGATACAGTTTTTTTGCAATCCAAGATTTTAGGTTTTCATTGTATTGTAAAATTTTCAACATTTAGTTTAACATAATGAAGTAGAATGTCTTCTTGGGCATCATCTTTGTGAAAATATAATAATTTATATAATGCAGTAAATACACTAATACACTAAAAGATATGATTGCATCAGAATTTGTCTACAATTTCAAAATAGAACATATTAAAACACTTATTTTAATCATAAAATTTGCAAAAACTTATCTAAATTCTATTCAGACAAAAATTTGCGTTTGTAGCTCTTATGTTTGTGTACTTGTTGAGAACAATCTCATTTGTCTGCTCATCACTAACAGCTCCAAGATTTTCGGGAAACTTATCAAAGTGACTGTTCAGGAAGTGAATCTTAATGCTCATGTTACATCCAATGTCGCAGAAAGCCAAGAGCATCCTTTGAACCATAAGTTCATAATTTTCTGTCTTTTTGTTGCCAAGGAAGCTCTTTGTAACTGCTACAAAAACTGCCATGCTGCTTTCTCCTCCTTATTCTTCTTCCTGGCAAATTCTTCGTCACGTATGAGGGTTTGATCTGAGGTCCATCCAATACACCTGCTTTTACCTTCTTAAAATACAAGGAAGGAAAAGCAGAAATAATATGTTGAAAGCATTCACTTTCTCTATTCAAAGCCTGAACAGACTGCTTCATTAAGCCAAGTTTTTTTTTCTTTCTTTTTTTTTTAATTAACTTTAATGTGGTGACACCAATAAATCAGTGTATATATGTACAATGAAAACATCTCTAGATTATCTTATCATTCAGTTGTGTTGCATACCCATCACCCAAAGTCAAATTGTCCTCTGTCACCTTCTATCTGGTTTTCCCTGTGCCCCTACCCTTCTCCCTATCCCACCCTCCTCTCCCACCCCCCACCCCGTAACCACCACTCTCTTGTCCATGTCTCATGGTCTCACTTTTATGTGCCACCTATGTATGAATTCATGCTGTTCTCAGTTTGTTTTCCTGATTTACTTATTTCAGTCCGTATAATGTTATCAAGGTACAACCATTTTGTTGTAAATGATCCAATGTCATCATTTCTTATGGCCGAGTAGTATTCCATAGTATATATGTACCAAAGCTTTTTAATCCACTCATCTTCTGACGGACACTTGGGCTGTTTCCAGATCTTCGCTATTGTGAACAATGCTGCCACGAACATGGGGGTGCATTTCTTCTTTTCGAACAGTGCTATGGTGTTCTTAGGGTATATTCCTATAAGTGGGGTAGCCGGGTCAAAAGGCAGTTCGATTTTTAATTTTTTGAGAAATCTCCAAACTATTTTCCACAGTGGCTGCACCAGTCTGCATTCCCATCAGCAGTGCAGAAGGGTTCCCTTTTCTCCACATCCTCGCCAGCACTTATTCTGTGTTGTTTTGCTGATGAGTGCCATTCTGACTGGTGTGAGGTGATACCTCATTGTGGTTTTAATTTGCATTTCTCTAATAATTAGTGATGTTGAGCATTTTTTCATATGTCTTTTGGCAATCTGTATGTCTTCTTTGGAGAAATTTCTATTCACTTCTTTTGCCCATTTTTTGATTGGATTGTTTGTCTTCCTGGTGTTGAGTTTTATAAGTTCTTTATAAATTTTGGTTATTAACCCCTTATCCGAAGTGCTGTCGAATATGATCTCCCATTGTGTGGTTTGTCTTTTTATTCTGTTCTTATTGTCTTCAGCTGTGCAAAAACATTTTAGTTTGATACAGTCCCATTTGTTTATCTTGCCTTTTATTTCATTTGCCGGTGAAGATAAATCGGCAAATATATTGCTGCTACAGATGTTGAAAAGCTTGCTGCCTATGTTTTCTTCTAAGATGCTTATAGTTTCACGGCTTATGTTTAAGTCTTTTATCCATTTTGAATTTTTTTTTGTGAATGGTGTAAGTTGATAGTCTAGTTTCATTTTTTTGCAGGTAGATGTCCAATTTTTCCAACACCATTTGTTAAAGAGGCTGTCTTTACTCCATTGTATGTTCTTTCCTCCTTTGTCAAATATCAGTTGTCCATAAAGCTGCGTGTTTATTTCTGGGTTCTCTGTTCTGTGCCATTGATCAATGTGTCTGTTCTTATGCCAGTACCAAGCTGTCTTGAGTATAATGGCCTTGTAGTAGACCTTGAAATCCGGAAGAGTGATACCTCCCGCTTTATTTTTTCTTTTTAGGATTGCTGAGGCTATTCATGTTCTTTTTTGGTTCCATATAAATTTTTGGAATATGTTTTCTATATCTTTGAAGTATGTCATCGGTATTTTAATTGGTATTGCATTGAATTTATAAATTGCTTTGGGTAGTATAGACATTTTAATGATGTTTATTCTTCCTAGCCATGAGCACGGTATATGCTTCCACTTGTTTGTATCTTCCTTGATTTCTTTTAACAATATTCTATAATTTTCCAAGTACAAGTCCTTAACCTCCTTGGTTAAATTTACTCCTAGGTATTTTATTTTTTTGGCTGCAATAGTGAAGGGGATTGTTTCCTTAATTTCTTTTGCTGACAGTTCATTGTTTGTATACAGAAATGAATCTGATTTCTGAGTATTAATTTTATATCCTGCTACGTTGCTGAATTCATTTATAAGGTCCAGTAGATTTTTGATTGAGACTTTGGGGTTTTCTATATACAATGTCATATCATCTGCAAATAGTGACAGTTTTACTTCTTCTTTTCCAATTTGGATGCCTTTTATTTCTTCTTTCTGATTGCTATAGCTCGGACTTCCAGAACTATGTTGAATAAGAGTGGTGAAAGGGGGCATCACTGCCTGGTTCCTGATCTTAAGGGGATTGCTTTTAATCTTTGTCCATTTAGTATGATGTTTGCTGTCGGTTTATCGTAGATGGCCTTTATCATGTTAAGGAATGATCCCTGTATTCCCACTTTACTGAGAGTTTTGAGCATGAATGGGTGCTGGATTTTATCAAATGCCTTTTCTGCATCTATTGAAATTATCATGTGATTTTTGTCCTTCCTTTTGTTTATGTGATAAATCACATTGATTGATTTGCGAATATTGAACCAGCCTTGCCTCTCCAGATAAATTCCACTTGATCATGGTGTATGATTTTTTTCATATATTGCTGGATCCGGTTGGCTAATATTTTGTTGAGAATTCTAGTGTCTAAATTCATCAGGGATATAGGCGTATAATTTTCTTTCTTTGTGTTGTCTTTGCCCGGTTTTGGGATCAGAATTATGCTCGCCTCATAAAAGGAGTTTGGAAGTCTTCCTTCCTCTTGAATTTTTGAAATAGCTTGAGAAGGATAGGAGTTAGTTCTTCTTTGAATTTTAATAGAATTCACTTGTGAAGCCAAAAGGCCCAGGACTTTTCTTTTTGGAGAGTTTTTTGATAACTGTTTTGATCTCATTTGTTGTAATTGGTCTGTTTAGGTGTTCTGATTCTTCCAGATTGATTTTTGGAAGGTTATATGGTTCAAGAAATTTGTCCATTTCATCTAGATTGTCTAATTTTTGGCATAGAGTTTTTCATAGTATATTCTTACAATGCTTTGTATTTCTGTTGTATCAGTTGTTATTTCTCCACTGTTCTTTTTAATTTTATTTATTTGAGACCTCTCTCTTTTTTTCTTGGTGAGTCTAGTTTAAGGTTCATCAATCTTGTTTACCTTTTCAAAGAACCAGCTTCTGGTTCCATTGATCCTCTGTATTGTTTCCTTAGCCTCTATGTCATTTATTTCTACTCTGATCATTATTATTTCCTTCCTTCTACTTGTCCTGGGTTTTATTTGTTGTTGTTTTTCTAGTTCTTTTAGCTGCAGGGTCAGGTTGTTTATTTGAGCTTTTTCTAGCTTCTTATGATATGCCTGTAGTGCAATGAACTTCCCTCTCAGTACTGCTTTTGCTGTGTCCCATAAATTTTGAGTTGATGTATGCTCCCATAAATTTTGAGTTGATGTATGCTCATTATCATTTGTTTCTAGAAACTTTTTAATTTCTTCTTTGATCTCATTGTTAATCCACTCATTATTTAATATCATGCTATTTAGTTTCCAAGTGTTTGAGTATTTTTCAGTTTTTCTTTTGTGGTTAATTTCTAGTTTCATGGCATTGTGATCAGAGAAAATGCTTGATATGATTTCAATCTTCTTAAGTTTATTGAGACCACTTTTGTGTCCTAACATGTGGTCTATCCTAGAAAACGTACCATGAGCGCTTGAGAAGAATGTATATTGTACTGCTTTAGGATAAAAAGTTCTGAAGATATCTATTAAATCAAGTTGATCTAGTGTTTTCTTTAAATCTGCTGTTTCTTTATTGATTTTCTTTCTTGAGGATCTATCCAGTGTTGTTAGTGGGGTATTGAAATCCCCTACTATGATAGTATTGCTGTTAATCTCGCCCTTTATGTCCATAAAGACTGCTTTATGTATGTCGGGGCTCCTATATTTGGTGCGTAGATATTTATAAGTTATATCTTCCTGTTGAATTGTTCCCTTTATCATTATGTAGTGTCCTTCTTTATCTCTTACTACAGTCTTTGTTTTAAAGTTCATTTTGTCAGCTATAAGTACTGCTACCCCGGCTTTTTTTTCATTTCCATTTGCAGGAATTATTTTTTTCCATCCTTTTACCTTCAGTCTATGTGCATCTTTTGTTTTAAGGTGTGTCTCTTGTAGACAGCATATGTATGGGTCCTGTTTCTTTATCCACACAGCTACTCTATGTCTTTTGATTGGATCATTTAATCCATTTACATTTTAGGTTATTATTGATATGTAGTTGTTTATTGCCATTTTATTCTTTAAAGCTGTATTCTTTTGCTCTATTCTTTCCTACCTTTGAACTGTTCACAACAGGCCCCTTAGTATCTCTTGCAGAATTGGTTTGGTTTTAATGAATTCCTTGAGGCTTTCTGTGTCTGGAAAGCTCTTTATTTCTCCTTCAATTTTAAATGTTAGCCTTGCTGGATAGAGTAGTCTTGGTTGTAGGTTCTTGTTCTGCATTACTTTGATTATATCTTGCCATTCCCTTCTGGCCTCAAGTGTTTCTGTTGAGAAGTCCGATGTCATCCTCATGGGGGCTCCATTGTAGGTGATAGCCTTTTTATCCCTAGCAGTTTTTAAAATTTTCTCTTTATCACTTAGCTTTGGTATTTTAACTATGATGTGTCTTGGTGTAGGTCTTTTTGGGTTTCTCTTTAATGAAGTTCTGTGTGCTTCTTGAACGTGTGGAGTGTTTCCCTGCTTAATTTAGGGAAGTTTTCTTCTATTATTTGATTGAACAAAGTTTCCATTTCCTGTCCTCTATCCTCTTCTTCAGGGACCCCTATGATGCGAATGTTGTTTCTCTTCATGTTGTCACAGTGCTCCCTTAGAGTTTCCTCACATTTTTTGAGTCTCTTTTCCTTTTTCTTCTCTGCTTCTGTGCCTTTGTTTATTATGTCTTCTAACTCACTGATTCGATCCTCAGCATGATTCATCCTGCTTTTAATTCCTTCCTTTGTGGTTTCAGTTCTGATACTGTATTTGTCATTTTTGTCTGATTCTTTTTTATTATTTCAATTTCATTTTTTATACTTGTTATTTCTTTATTTAGGTGTTCATAGTGACTATCCATTGTGGCTCTAATTTCTTTGAACATCCTAACTATCATTATTCTAAATTCTGCTTCTGGTAGTTTGGTTATATCTGGTTCATTTAGGTCCTTCTCTGGGGATTTCTCTTGATTCATTTGGTTTGCATTCCTCTGCCTGTCCATTTTATCTGTGTATAAGCAAGTTGTGTTCACTGGAGTCCAGTACGTGTTGTCTTTGTGTTCTCTAGGTGTGGTCTGTCTGCAGGCCTGCCACCCCCTCTGCCCCTGCCTAGGGCGGTTGGGTATGGGCGTTGCCAACGACAGCCTACTGCGGCTGTTGCTGTGATTTCTGCCTCTCCTCCGTGGAAGGGGCTGTCACTCAAGACACAAGCCTTAGCACCAAGGGCAGAGGTGAGCACCTTTGCTCAGCTGCGGACCCAGCCTGTTTCCCAGAAGGCTTACGCCCAGCCCACGCAGTCAGAGCCTGCTAGCCACAGTTTTGTGGGTTGGGTGGGGCTTTTGACGTGCTCTCAGCTGTGAGCCTTTGCCCGTCCAGAATTTAGCCCCACCCTCGAGGCCGCGGCCCTCCTGTGCAGGGTTGCAAACCGCGGTTTATTGGGCCGGGTGTGTTTCCTGGCGTGAGGTCAGCTGCTAGCTTCCGATCGATCCGGACTCTACCACGCCCCCACGTTCGGCGCCAGCTCGCGCACGTAGGATGGCCAACCACCGGAATTTTTCTGGCCAGGCAGGGCTAGTAGTGTGAGCTCAACCGTGAAAGCCAGCTCACACACACGTAGGATTTCAAGCCGTCGGGGTTTCTCTGGCCGGGTGGGGTTGGCAGCGTGAGCTCAGCCGCAAGCCCCTCGTCCGTCCCTGGTTCTAGCCCTGTCCCCGCAGTCAGGGCCAGCCTGCGCAGGGTCGCAGAGCTATCTCTGCCCCTATTTTTCCCCACAAGTGGGGTCACAGGCGGGCCCGCAGCTGCCAGACCGCTTTCGTGCGTCCCCTCTGCCCCTGCTGGGCTAGACCGAGCTCACATCGGTTGTGCCTCCGCCCATGCCCACACCGACAGGACCGCATTTCAGCGTCCTGCTGCCAACATCCCTTCAGCAACCCTCAGAGAGATAGCAGTGTCTTAAGTCTCCACACTGTAGGCCTGGGAGCTCCCTCCCTCTAAGCAGCTCTGCTCTAATTGCCATGGGAGAGCTTATTTGGCTAGTGTCCTGTCTCCCTTTGCTGGTATTGTTAGTTCCAGGGGAAATATTCGTTTTCGCTTAGGGAAATGACTTAGCCCAGGGGGTCAGGATGGCTCTCCCTCAGAGTGTCCTTGTGCCTTCAGTCCACTCTTTGTTCCAACTGCTCTGTTCCTCTCCTCTGTCCCCATTCCCCGGAGCCCCGGGTGCGTGGTTGTGAGAGAGGGTTTCTGCGCTTTCCCTTTGAAAAGATTCTTGGGTCTGAGAAAACTATCTCTGTTTCACAAACAGTATCCTCACTTGCTTCACAGCTCAATACTGTCCATATGCCTCTTCTAGGCTCTGGGACTGCAGGCTGGGGCTTGCTTCCTGGGACCCAGGTCCCTCCCTCTCCGCCAAACTCTCCTCCCGCCACGTGGGTCTCTCTGGGCTGCCGTTTGCTCCGGGGAGCTGGGCAGCCCTAATAGCGTTTTCACTATTCTTACCAGTCTCAATGTGGCTTCTTCTGTGTTCCTTGGTTGAAGAGTCCACTTAGTTTAGTTCAAAGTTGGTTTATCCAGATGATGGTTCTTAAAATTGAGTTATAATCCACTTTGGTTCTGGGAGTTGGAAGTTGGTACGTCTGCCTACTCCATCGCCATCTTTTTCCCCCCCCTCATAAGCCAAGTTTGATGTGAAAGGGGACGGAAATGATCCTGTTTCGATCAACTACAGGTTCACTCACAATATTTTGCATCCCTACTTCCAGAGCTTCACGTTTCAGCCATTCCTTCTGTGTCCAGTGTTTCTCCCGGGCTCTTCTATCCCACAAACACAGAGAGCAAGGATACTTCATGCAACCTCTCTATTCTCCTAGCAGGAAATTTACCATTTTAATATCCACACAAATGATCCAGTTATGCTCCTCATACTTCAGAAAGTTGAGGACTATGTCATTATAATCTTCTCATAGATGAGTTGAATAACCAATTGAAACCACTGCATAAACATTACCGTTGTGTAGGAGACTCATTTCAGACTTTGTTTAGAGCTGTCAAGAAATAGCTATCATTGTGTTGGACTGTAAGTGGTAACACCTAGCTGGCTGAGAACACTACTGATATCATGACAGTAAACAAAGTGTTTGTATTCGGGGGAAAAAAGTCCACAAAAATTTGTTCACGCTTCCTGAAATGGGATACTTTAGCTGACCGGTGACATACATTCTTTTCTTGAAGCCTGAAGGCTAATAACTCAGCTGCTTTCTTTGATAGGCCCAAATCATTAACTAAGTCATTCAATACGGGTTGGCTAAACTGCTGAAGGCTTAATGACTGCTTGGCATCAGAAGAAGACCCTTCAGATTCTACAACCATTTCCTCATGCATCTTATCAAAATATATTTGATCACCATGTTCACTTTCTTCATCCTTAGAAGAAATAAGACCATTGAAAACTGGAACTGGGAGTGTCTCAGAGTGTGGGATAGGTTGTATGGCTGAAGGAATATTAGGATATGCAATCATATGCCGTTTTCTCTTGCCGATGCCCTTTGTATGGATCAGACAGAAATAACAGTCACTGCTGTGGTGCTTAGGTTCACGCCAAACCATGGGTATACCAAAAGGTATTCCTTTGCGTTTTCCTTTTGTCCAGTCATAAAGCATTTCCTCACAATCATGATACAGAATATGAAGAGCCCAATTCTTGTCTTGATTGCCAAGGGGAACTTGAAAATAGGCAATATATGCACATGTCACAAATGATGAAATATTGTGCCTTTGACGTTTAAGTTTGTAACAGCTACATATATAACAGAAGGTGCCAGGACTACTTTTACATTTACGCCTACTTGAAGAAGCCATGATTCAATCTTAAAACAAAATAAAAGGATGTTTATATCAGATAATAATTTTTTACATTTAAAAACAACTACAATGATGTAAAAGTGATGTTTGTAAAACATTAATTGCCTTGTGGTTATGTTCAATCCAAGAGTCGTTGCCCTTTAACTCCAATTTAAAAACCAATGCATGCCATTAATTGTAACGAAAAGAAATTAAAATTACATAAAAACTAGAGCATGCACCAAAAAATGGATTTTATATTTGGAATCAGCAATGCATAAATATATAGAAAAAGTTCTAAAACCTCATGCAACAAATATGAAAATAAAATTGTTTTTCAGTGTAATTAATATTATTTATGAAAGTATGTCTAAGCTTTTAAGCAGGCAGCAAATGTGAAGGATTATTTTTACTCTTAAAAAAAGTGGATTTTAACGAATTGTCTGCAATGTTTCTTCAGTTATAAATTTTTAATGTTTTCTGAATTTCTAGCACTTACTTGTAATTTAAAGATACCTTGCTCCTTCATTTTATCTTTAATAAAAGTCTTTTCATCATAGAAAGTCTTGTTTCCATAGTATAAATTTTTTTATCTAATGAAAAAGTAAACCATAGTATAATATTTTGTTTACCATAGAGTATAAATAAGTGCTCTTTTTACCACAGTATAAATTTTCATAGAACCATGACCAAATTAAAGAAAACTAAGTGCATCCTCTTGCTTACCTTCATAAACTTCTGTTTGGGTATAAACTGGCACAATCTTTCTATTAAGCAATTTGGCAATATGCATCAAGAATTCTAAAAAAAAAAATTAAATCTTTTACGTTATAATCTTACTCCTAAGAATCTCGAGGTGTTCATAAATAATAAGAAAAGATACATTTGCGCGGATGTTTCACTTAGTATTATTTATGACAAGAAACACTGCAGATACCCTTGATGCATCAATTATGTATGGTATTTCCATGTAAAATGAATCCATTTATAAAAATAACCTTTACATAGAATTTTAATAACATAGAAACTTACTTATTGATGTAAAGTTAAGTAGACTAAAGTCAGAATAGAAAATTGTGGGTAAATGTCATCTTGTAGACATTAAAAGTAAAATGCATAGCAAAATATGTCAAAATGTTAACAGTGACTAAATCTGAGATTGAGGATTGTATTATGGTGCATTATTTTGCATCTTTACAGTTCCTTAATGGTGGTGACAATAATATATTTAACAAAAAACTAATTTTATCCTCTGTTACTTGGTCTCAGTAATATTTCACAATTTTTGACATAACCATTTATTAAAAATTATTTTCTCTGTGCCTTGTCAACAATGGATGACATCAGTAATGTCTTAGCAAACAAGGAAAGTGATAATCAGCTGTTATGATTAAAAAGCTGAAAACCATGACCAGAAAGGAAAATTACATTATAACCTAAAAAATAAAAATCCCCCAATGTATATATTTCAATATTAGAATATGCTTACACAGTATATTTTGAAAGATTTGTGTTTTAAATAACACACTGACATTTTTACCTCACTTTCCTGCCCCTTTTAATGCTACTGAAAAGGAGAAACTTTAAAATGAAACACACATACCTTCCTAGTTATGTTTGCTATTAAAACATAAAAAAAGTTTGGGGATGTATATTGTAACAGGCCAGCTTATGTACTTGTATTATATAATATGTAATAAGCAAATATACCCTGAACAAAGACATATCTTTTTATATTTAAGAAGGATCCCATTTAAGGCCACTGTGAGCTATTATTTATTTTATTTTTAGAAAACATCTGAACTGCAGTATCTTAAGAGTTCATTGGAAATTACTTCCAACTACTTAGTAAATTGGCCCTTGCTTTGTTTCAAATTCATAATCTAGAAAGTTTTGGGGCTTAACCGAATGAACAAGCCTAAAATGACCATAAGGTTCACAACAATTTCTCATTTGCCAACTTGACATTTTCTACCATTTTCTGGAGTAATAACAAATGTGTCTCCCTCACCAGAAATAGAAGCTACAATGTAAGTCACCCAGCCAAGACCATGCAATAGACAGTAATTTATATGTATTTAACAGTATTTGCCACATGCCTTCAAAAAAATCTACCATTCAGTTCTTATCTGGCAAACTACAGAAATAGGAGTTTGGTTTCCTGTTATTGCAGTGCTTGTGGAGTTGGAGAAACGCTCTTGATTTCCTTTCATAAAGTTTTCTTTCTGAAACAATCAGGATTGTAGTAAACACTGACCCAAAAAAGAGGGTTCATTTTATGAGTTTCCAGTAATGCCTGTGCTCTGAGGATTGTTTTTTCTTTTGTAAAAGATATGAAAGTTTAATTATGAATGTCATAAGGATATTTCAGTTGTTGTTTCTATTACTGATATTTTTTTAACAAAGATTTCCCATATCTAGGGTACTGTTGTGTTTCAGGAAAAATAGATGGGCGATGACATACTTTCTACTCTGCCACCCTAAGTCTAAATCAGTTTACAAATGGCATAACCAAATTTTCTTGCAACATGGTATGAAGTAATCCTGAAATAGTAATGCTAAAGTGCAGTTTCCTATGATTTGAAAAAACTAAAAAATTTTAGGCATTCCCTGTTGCATTTATTCTTGGTGGGGATTATACCCACCAATTACTGTATGATTTGCTGGGAAATCAGTCTGAATTTTCTGTTTCAGTCTCTTAAGTGTTTCAAAAAGTTATATCATTGCCACTTCAAGGCTCGGGGCACCTCTTTTGGATTTAGGCTTAAGTTGCCCTTGGTGTCTTTAGTAGACATGTGAGGGTACCATGGTTTTACCAGACTTCAAATCAGTGAACTGGCTGAGAAGGTTGAAGCTCCATCATGATTTACACTATCTGATTGAGAGCTTTATTAGTTTCAACTGCTAATTTTGAAGTATTCTGTGAGCCCTTTGACAAAACTGTGACACTCTACTTTCAGCTAGTTTCTGTTCTCCGAAGAGCCACTCTTTATCTTTCCTTATTATTTTACCAAATTTTCCTCTTTTTTTTCTAGATACCTTACAATTTCACAGTCTTACCCGAATGTCCCCTCATGCAAATATGACCATATCTTTTCTAACACAGCTTTTCTTTGTCATCAATGGGGCTCATGTGACAAGAAAATATTCACAGTAGTAGCCATTTTACAGGGAGAAAAAATACTACACATTTCTTCCCTCCAAATCGCACATTTGCTGCTACCATTCTAATTGTCATATTAGAATCAGCTTGCCACCCAACTGGTCTGACATTCTGAAGCCAGTCAAGTTAGTCTTGATAGTGTTCTATCTACCCTCACTTCTCATTTCTAGGAACTCAGGTTCTGAGTTTTCCCCTGGGGGACTCAGTCCTGTCCTGTAATCCAGTGTTTCTGAGAGTAGGGTTTTGTTTAGACATAGGGTCTTTCTGGAAACTTCTAAGTACAAAATATGTTCTGTTTTCTTTTTACTGCTACATATCCCAGACACAAACTCCAGGTGGCCAGGCTATGATCCACTCCTTGGTCTTTTGCTGAAGTGCTCTAACTATTGGTCTGGAATTGTCTTTATCACCTATGGCCATTTCTGCCTACTCCCCATGTGGGCCCATCCAGGGACATGTCTCTCTGCCTTCTGTCTGGAATGTTAGCTGAGTTTTAGTTTGTAAAAGTTCTACCTTGGCGATAAGATATACTTGCAGAGTGTGGCCTTAGCCAACACCCTTCACCTCTTGAGTCTCAGCGTTCCTTTTTACAGAGAGAAAAGACATTTATCTAAGTGATAAAAGGTCCCTATCAGAATGATTCTGATCTGTGCAAATTCTATCAGAATCTATAGCCTGGAACCAAGGCCAGGCCTTTACAGGTAGAGGAATTATTTTTCTTAATAGTATGAGGGGACGATGGGCATAAAATTATCCCACTGATGAATCACAGATCCAAAACTCCTGCCACTAAACACTTTGGGCCCCAAAATTAATCTTTAGCAAGGGCTGTTTTGAGACAAAGCATTAAATGGTATCTGACTGATTTGGCACATTTCAATGAATTTACAAACATTGAATTTTTTAAATTTAAGAAATTTTTCTTGAATATGAAACTAAGTCTTTTCTAAAATTTTTAGAATTAAAATATTCTTTCTTTTTATAAAATGTTGGTTATATTGAATAGTAGTTTTGTTGTAGTTTTTTTTTTAAGATATTCAGCTTACCAAAATAAAATGCTTAAAAACCAGTCCTTAATTTTTTTTCTCATTTTCCCTCTCCTTTTGTCCTCACTAGGTTAAGGGATACCTTTTTTTATTTTTTTATTTTTTGAAATATCAATAGTATCTTGTCTTGTGGTCAGGATGGCAGCATAGGTTAACGTGGTTCCCACATCCTCCCACAAGCACATCAAGATTACAACTGAACTCCAGAACACCCATCATCATTCATCACTGCCTAAAGTCTAGCTGAACAGAAGACCTACAGTTAGGGATATAAAAAAGAAGCCACATGGAGACTGGTAAGAGGGGCAGAGACGGAAATGGGCTGGTTTCACACTCACATGAGGTGAAGGAAAATCGGGAAGGACACTTCTGCTGAGGAGGTCCCCACCAAGGAGCTAGGGTCCCGGCTCCAGACCAGGCCCACCAGCCCAGAGTTCCAGTGCCAGGAACAGAAGTCCCCATAATTCTGGCTATAAGAACCAGCAGGAATTGTGGCTGAGTGAGACAAAGGACTGCTGGAATTCCAGGCAATTTCAATTAAAGAGCTTATGCAAGGACTTACTCAGACTCACTTCCTCGGAACTCCAGCAGCAGCTTTAAAGGCGCCAGGAACATATAGGGGTTAACTGAATTGTCTGGCATCAAGCAAGAGATGAAGGAGCACTTTCTCCCAGTCAGAATTGCTAGCAGAGGCCTCTATTTTTTTGTTAAGCCCTTTCCCCACACAGAGCCAACAGATGCGCACCATATCCAAATCCCCATCAACTTGGATATTACTGTTCACCCTGTCTTGGTAATTCCCTGAAAACCCACCCCACCCAACTTATGCTATTTTTAGTGGCTTTACCATACAAGTGGCATGTCTTGGCTCATACTTCAGACTTTTCTAAAATCTCCTAAACAAACACCATCTGGCCTTGGCGTGTTCTGTACCTCTCACTAAGTAGCCCCAGACCTGGTACTAGAAGCAGCAGGCTTTGGTTCACAGCTTGGTTTCTGCTGGGCACTACCAAATATAACACAAGTAGCAGCCATTTGCACATTGCTTTTTGGCTCATGCCAGGTGGTCTTGAACAGAACACAGGTGGCAGCTGACCTTGGCCTGTACCTCCTGAGAGGCCCCAGAGAAAGTGCTCCAAATGAACAGCTTCAGACCATGTCAAAACATTACTACCTAACCACTTCCACAGGCAACAACTCAAGGGGAAGACTCAGTTGTTACCAGAGCCACACTGAAGTATGGCTCCATGGAGTGAACCCCTAAACAACTAATTCTCCATGGGAATTGCAGCCAGCCCTTGCAGCTGATTGACCTGGAGGTAAGTCCTTCCCACTGATGGGCCAACAGCAATCAAGGCTCAACTACAATAGAGGGTGTACACTGCTCACAAGGGGATAGGTCATACCTGTAATGTCCAGCTCAGGTGAACACGGAAGCTATGTCAGGTGACAGCTACTACATAAAGTGACTCTATCATGCCTGGGAGACATAGCAGCTCTACTAATACATAGAAAAAAACATAGGGAGGCTGCCAAAATGAGGACACAATGCCCCAAATGAAAGAACAGAACAAAACTCAGAAAGTTAATGAACAAAATGGAGACAAGGAATCTACTAGATGCAGAGCTCAAAACACTGGTTATAAGGATGCTCAGTAAACTTAAGGTAAGAGTAGGTAAACTTAGTGAGAACTTCAACAAAGAGATATGAAGCATAAACACAGAACTAAAATATAAAAAAGAGCTAGTCAGAAATGAAGAGTACATTAATTGAGATGAAGAATATATTACAGAGAATCAACAGTGGAGTAGATGAAACAAAGGATCAAATTGGAGACTTGGAAGATGAGGAAGCAGAAAACACCCAATCAGCACAGCATAAAGAAAAAAGAATCCATAAAAAATGAAGGTAGATAAAAACTCCTGGGATAATTTTAAAAGTACCAAAATTTACATTATGAGGATGCCAGAAGAAGAGAGCAAAGAATTAAAAACCCCTGTGCAAAAATAGTGACAGCAAACTTGCCTAACCTAGTGAAGGACATAGACATACTAGTCCAGGAAGTGCAGACTCCCAAAAAAGATGAATTTAAAGAAGCTGACACCAAGACATATCACATTTAAAATGCCAAAGGTTAAAGACAAAGAGAGAATCTTAAAAGCAGCAAGAGAAAGGCAGTTAGTTACTAAAAGGGAGGTCCCATAACACTGTCAGCTGATTTCTTAACAGAAAGTTTGCAGGCCAGAAGAGAATGGCAATAAATATTCAAAATTATGAAAAGCAAGGACCTACAACCAAGACTACTCTATTCAGCAAAGCTGTCATTAGGAATCAAAAGATATATAAAGAACTTACCAGACAAGAAAAAGCTAGAGGAGTTTATTCTTTACAAGAAATGTTCAAAGGTCTTCTTTAAAAATAAGAATAAAAAAATTTATATAAAATATAAATAGTAAAATAGCAATCAATACACATTAATCAGTAACTGAATATGAAATTCCAAATAAATTAATAAGTAGTACAGAAACAGATTCATAGATACAGAGAACATTTTGATGATTGTCAGATGGGAGAGAGATTGGAAGGAGGGCAAAAAAGGTGACAGAACTAAGAAATACAAATTTGTAGTTACAGAATAGTCACAGGGATATAAAATAAAGCATAGGGAATATAATCAATAATAGCATAATACTATGTATGGTGTCAGATGGGTATGAAATTTATCAGGCTGATCACTTAGTAAGTTATATAATGTCTAATCACTGGACTTACACCTAAAACTAATCTAATATTGCATGTCAACTGTAATTGAAAAATAAAAAATTATGTAAGTAAAAAAATAGTATTTTGTCTGGTAACAAATAACACTTTTTTTTTTTAATGTGAGAGGTGGGGAGGCAGAGGCAGGTTTCCGCATGCACCATAGACCCTGCAAACCCACTAGGGGGCGATGCTCTGCCCATCTGGGGCCACTGCTCCACTGCTTGAAACCTAGTCATTTTAGTGCCTGAGGCAGAGATCATGGAGCTACCCTCAGTGCCTGGGGCCAACTCACTCAAACTGCTTGAGAGAGAGAGAGAGAGAGTAAGAGAAGGGGTAGGGGTGAAGAAGCATATGGTCACTTGTCCTGTGTGCCCTTACCGGAAATTGAACCTGGGACTTCCACACGCCAATGCTCTACCACAGAGCCAACCAGCCAGGGTCAAATAATACTTATTTTGATTTATACTATGTATCAACTTCCCTGAAGTTTAGGTATAGGGTCAGTCATTTGGGGAGGAATGAGGGATAGAATGTTTATGTCATTACTTAGATGTGGGACATCAGGGTCAGATATTTTGAGAAACTTCTTTGGTGGGCAGTGGGTAGAAAGGGAAAGAAAACAGGACCATATAAGTAAAAGATAAAAACCCCAAACCCAAACATAACTGAGTGCACAATAGTACCCAGGACTAGACCAATTAGCAAAGTACAATGAAATTACTTAAAATTGAGTGTGCTAAAACTCAACCCATAGCTCCATTCTCCAGTTCACATTATGACGATGCAAAACTTATTCAGAACCCACTAATTCTCCAAGCACTGAGAAGCTTATGGTCTTCTTCAAGGAACAATCCATCAAGGTCTTCCCATATGTGCAGTGGGCATATGTTTCTTTTTGTTTTTCTAATACTTCCTTAAAGAACAAACCATTCTTCAATCTTTGATCATACCTTTTATTCCAGGTGATTCAAGTGATTTTCAACCACCCATCTTTGTCCAACACCCTCCCTCACCCCTACTAGTCTTAAGAATAGACATTTGGCTCAATTCTGGCCGCTCATTTTGCTGGCCACAAAGACTGATTTAGGAATGGCCATTTGATCCAACTCAAGCTAATCAGAGTCCGCACTTGAACTTTGCCAGAGTTATTGGGAGAGATGTTATCTCTTTCCCTGAGATGAGAAGTTCGAAGGTCAATGTAGGCTCAGGATTATTGGAACCTGTGTATGAATATAGAAGTAGAACAGGCATACACACTATTGAGGGCAGCCTTCAAATCCAGGATCCAATCATATCTACTCTTGCAAGAAGTTCTCTCTCTCTCTCTTTCTTAGATAGAGTTAGGTCTTTATATCTGGTTACCAAAAGTTCCAGAGGAGTGTACAGTTTTGGGTATGAGGGTCTTCTCCTGAGAGATTTCTTGCCTTTAAAAAGTCTGTCTGAAACCCATGGAGATCACAAAGAACATTCTTGGCTAACTTGCTTCCATGTTTCTTTCCCATACTTACCCTCTTGGAATCCTATCAGGAGAGAGATCGGGGAGCAGAGTGGAAACAAACAGGTCTTTCCCCAGGGACCCCTTCCTTCTCCCTTGGCATTTGGCTTAGCCAAGTAGGAAAGTCCTGTTAGGCCAGTATCTCAGAGGACCTGTAAGAAAGTTGGCTGTGTGTAAAACTCATGACAACTACTAGAAAGAGACTGTTTTTCTTTTGTTCTCTGGGGTTGTTTATTTTTCACTGAGAACTGACAGCAGAGCAATTCTCTCCCTGCTAAATGCCAAATCCTTAACTGGAATGGGTCCAGCCCTCTCACTGGAGATTTCCCTCAGAAGGCCTGGGAGCCATCATATGAGACAAGACCCTGTTCTAATAGGATTGGAAGTTAAAACAGTTCTTTCCCTACTGACTGTCATCTTTTGGTAAACAGGGAGGATGGCTCCAGTGTGCAGATGCCTTTGTTGCTTGAGAACTGAAAACATATTGCTGCTGCCTGATTGATATTCTGGTGAATCTTCACTGGCTGTTTCATCCCAAGAAAGAATGTCTTAACCACAGCAAAACTTAGTCTCCATCAAGAATTTCTAGAATGCTTCATCCAAGATCAAAAGTGAATTAAAAAGAAAAAAAAATCTTCCAGGGAAAAGGTTAAGCATAAGGCCTAACACTAGAATCTTTTGTTTTGCTGTCAAACTTTAATACATGGTAATTTTTAAAATCACTGACAGATGAAATGACTAACTTAGAGGAAGAAGGAAAATTGTTTGCTGGTGGTAGCAATGATTAAAACTTTGTTTACTGAAATGTTTTAAAAAGGATATCAGAGTGTTCTAGCAACAAGAAAAACTTGATTTGAAATAGAAAACAGCTATAATCTTGAAATCTAATGTACAAATACAAGTGCACAATAAAAAATTAAACTTAGTAATAAAATGTGTAAATATGTCCCCAAAGAGAATTTAGCATCATTCTATGTATGCATACAAGAAAAATTTTGCTTATATCTGAAATGATTTAGGGGCACGCTAACAATGTCATGATGAGAAGAGAAAGAAGTTGAAGAAGAAGATAAAAATGAGAACAAACTGTAGGATTCTTAATAGTATTTATTAACACAAGAAAATATATTACCTGGAATTTAAAAGCATAAAAACATAATCCTCAAAATAGTATCCTGATTCACTCTATTGTTAATAATGCCTAGGAAGTGTTTCCATAATATTAATAAATGAAAAATAATAATAATAAACCTGGACTGCTTTGGATTAGAGTATATTTTCTGTTTGATATACCTTTAACCTGGATTGCTTCCTCTGTAAATAAAACCAATACTGAAATCTAACACCCGGACCATGAAAATACAAACCTTCATATTAAAAATCTGACTTTAGTAATAAACATATCTTTGTTTCATAGACTTCAATTTAACACTATGTACAATTTTGCACATTTATCTCTTTTACCAATTTTCATTTTTCCCAAGCAAATTTCATGAAGCTTGAGTACAATGAACAGATTGTTTCATGCTGAACTCCTAAATAAGAGCATGATGATGACAGGGCTGTATCTTCTCATCATCAAACCACCACCCAGAGAGGGGAAAATAGTGACTCCAGCCATTGTGGTTCCCTCATCAGAATTCTTCCTGAGTTATATATTTTTTTAAATCTGGAAATCAGTACCCATGTCTCTCTCCAACAGTCATCCCCTGTAATAGAAAACAAAACAATGATTCAAGCTAAGACAGCTGTAGAGATGAAAATTAGAGGATATTATTGAGGATTGAAAACGTATCTCCAATTCCTTTAAGCTCTAAGAGGGGAGCTATATGTATGCATCTCCTTGCTCATTTGATTGCTTTCTCCCATTGCCACAGCATTTGCAGTATCTGTATGAGCTCTAAAAATATTCTTTTTCATTCTAAATAAGGGTATACTTCCCAATCTTCAGATATTGCTGCCCCTGACTATCTTGTACATATCAATATTATACCACTGACTATGAGAACTCATCCTCTTAAACCAAATCCAAGATTGCAAATAGAAAAAAAGGAATCTGAAAGCAAGACATTTCTCCCAACACTGCTGACAGATTTTTGTTTGGGGGGGTGGGTGGGTACATATATGTAGATATGCTTATTTTTACCTTTATTATGCGTTTTCATGGTTATATCATTGTGGGCAAGAGAATCTGTTGATGTTGCCTTTGATTGCAAAGGAAATGGAAATGTAGGATGATTAAATTATCTGGCTCAGTTTCACAGAGCAAATTAACCATGGCATGTCCCTCAGTTAAACCCGTTGGCAGAGTCACCACGCTTTTTTTACCTGGATCAAGAAGAGAATCATAGGCCCTATTGGTCCTGAGAAATGTGGAATTTGATGAGGAAGAAAGCTGACATGATTATGCATGGTGATCAAACTTGCCAGAGTAAACCTGCAAGTGAAAGGAAAATTAACTCAGAATGAACTTAAAAGGATTGGGGTTCTATGACTTCATTGGCCAGCTTGAAGAATCACCTAAGTGCACAGAGAACTGAACACTTTAGGGAATATTTTCCTAGTAAGAAAAATTGAGAATGGATCACTGTCAGGTCTAATTTTGTTTCCTGTCCTAAGAGGAAAGCTCATCCTCCTTCTTGTTATTAAAGTTGAAAAATATATAACCACAGGAGTATCTCAACAGACTTCACATGTTTGTTTTATACTACAAGAATGTAAAATAAATGGGCAATATATCATATTGGGAAAATAAAACAGAAGAACAACTCATTGTGTTTAATAAACTAATTTTATCTGCTGAAAGGATGGGCATTGACAGTTATATATCTTGTTCATGAGCACAGACCTAAAGTGTATCAGGAGGAAATAAAAATATTTAAAATTGTAGCCGATGAAACAGCTTTTACTGGCTTAGGGCAATTGCCCAAAGGAAAAGTACAAATGTTTGAACTTCCCATCCATTTATTATTGGACAGGATAACAAGAAAATATTTCACAGAGATAAGCTGCTCTGTTGAATATTAAAGAAATTTAAAAGCAAAAATATCAGTATTGACACATTACAGATACAGAATTACAGATTACTTTAGAAAACATTTACCCCTATTCTTTTCGTTGTGGTTTAAGAAAAAAGTTATTTTGCCAATAAAGCCATCACATGCATTAAATATAAGATAGAAAAACTTCTCTCTGTTCTCTCCAAAAGCTAAGAAGATTTTTCTTAAAATGTAACCCGGAAGAGTTGTTGCCAGACTGGAGAGTGGGGAAATGGGGAAAACTGGTCATAGGGCATTTACAAAGTTTTAGAGAGGCAGTCCTAATTTACAGCATGGTGACTATAATTAACAATGCTGCATTGTATACTTGAAATTTGCTCAGAAACTGGATTTTAACTGTTCTCCTAATGAGCTCCCGCCCCGCGTGTGTGTGTGCGCGCACACACACACACACACACACACACAATAACTATGTAAAATAATGAGTGTGTTAATTAACTACATTATACATAGCAATTATTTCACAAGGTATATACATAGTAAAGCATCCCATTAAATATATACATTTTTTGTTTATCAATTATACTTCAAAAGCTGGAAAAAAATAAAATGTAACTTACCTTTTATGATGAGTGAGGCTGAGTAAGTAAGGAAATGTGAAGGAGTAACTTTGAAATAAATGATCACGAAATCTCTAATGTATAGATGACTCACCTGTGATGAAAGTTAAATTACTATTACTAATTATAATAGTTACTTTATGCTATGTTTTGAGGATCTTTCAGAGCATTCCATTTAAGACAGTGCCTGTCAGAAGGAGGTAAGTGGGTGTAACTTGTCTCTAAGGCATGAAGTGATTCTGTGGCTTGTCACAGGTCACAAGGTCCCCGAGGGAACCAAAAGTGCACCTGCAACTTCTCTCCCAGAAGCATGCACTTCAGCTGTGAACATAGTCTTAGTCACACAGGAGAGGTGAACACCCCAATAAACTCTATAAAAAAAGACAGGTGAAGTAAGCAAACTGGGGCAGAGATAGGATTCCTACAGATACCAGGTCTATTACCCAGAATGTGATTTTCTGCCGAAATATTAGCTTGTAGACTGCTTATCTGTAAAAAGGACCTGCTGTTCATGGGTGCCATATAGCTTTGTGACCAAAATGGAAAGTTGAACTACTACTTTAAGGAAAAGAGCCCAAGAACCTACACGGCACAGCCTATTTGAGGAGGAAACATCCTGATTTTAGTTCAAGTCCATAAAACACATGTTAAGCCTAAATATGTTTCTACCCCACTATTTCATTATTGGACATTATCGAGGTCAGGGAATTAAGTAACTCTCAACTGTGGTCCTCATGGCTGCCCAGTACCGTACACAACCATCCATTGCTCTTACACCTGAAGTTCTACGTTCCCAACAAAATTTTCCTATCAAAAGACTGCTGTTATTTAAAACGTTTTATAGTTTATAAAATACTTTCATTAACAAAAATTTGCTCCTTTTCCAATCTTAAAAAACAACAACAACATGAAGTTAGAGTAGGGGATAGTTGACTTGGCATTCCGAAGTCCACACCAAAGACTTGTCTCAAGGGTGCAGTTTAATCTCAGCCATTTTCCTACACCTTAACATAGAAAGAAATTTCCTGTAAGTTTTGTAAGTGCAACCTCATTTTACAGAGGTGGAAAGTGTTGTTTAGATGTCTGTGTAGTTTTCCTAGGGTCTTAGACTTAAGGAACAACAACACTCAGAGTGAAAACCAGGTCTTTTGTACATGATTTGCTCCTCTTCCTCTTCCCACTGCATAGACTGTCAGCTAGGGGTACTTAACCCCTTGGGTGAAGAGAAATTCATACTCTTGTCTGGCCATGAAAGGTTAAGGGGATATATTTCTAAATTGGTATATTCCTCTGTATGTATGTATGTATGTTCTTGGGTAGATAAAATATATTATGCTCACTTTGTTAAAGATGGCACTGCCCACGTGCAAGTCCATTGATATTAATGTGTGTTGGGGTACAGGCTGTGGGCAGTCTGGGTCATTATAGCCTAAGGCTTAGTTTTAAGAGTAAGCTTTTCCCCACACCCTTGACTGATTGGATGATGTGGGGTGGTGCACTCTCATTAGGAATCCCATTATGCCTCAGATAAGTGACTTTGTATCAGAGACTTCCTTGTTTGTAGACTGGATTAAAGGTTTGGATTCCTACAATATAAAGTGTGGCAGACTAGGAGCTTGCTCTCTCTTGGTTCCTGAGGTTAACATTAGAGAGGAGAGCAGAGTAAGGCCACATGTAGGAGGCCAAGAGAAGCAGCCAAGATGGTGGACTGCTGAGAGAGAAGCCAGTTTGTACAGAGTTTGTGTAGAGAGAAGGAGATGGGAAACAGAGGTGAATAAGTCTGGTGAGCTAGAAACCTTTGATTCCAGGAAACCTTTGATTCTAGGAAAAGTCAGTAGCTTTGTGAGCACTGAATGAGTGGGTTTTGGAGCCTAGTGTGTGTTTTTACTTGCCCGCTGGGTGCAAGCTAGGATTAAAGGTAATGGCCCACAAGTTCTTGGCTCCATTGTTTCATTACCGACTGTCCGAATCTAATGCAAACCTGCATGGGCGAGGCGGCTGTGATGGTGGTCATGGCTACTGGCTTTACATATGTATTTATATTACTATTTATACTTTTAAAACTAGCTCATTTACTTGGACCTTTAATCTGGTGCCATGAACTCAATGCACAGTAGGTGGTATGATCTCTCATAAATACAAAGTGCCCAGTTTTATTCAAGTTAATTAAGGTGAGACTTGGGAAAGAACAGGATTTTGAAGACTGTGAGAAGTAAAGCCATAGCTACTCCAGTTGATTTTTAATGACAACATTTACCTACCTTCATGCTCGTGAGCATCGTTGTGCATAAGTGAGAAGGAAATCAGAAACTCCAGACTCTGATTATATTATGCACATGACATAGGTGCATGTAAACTTCTGCAACCATTGTAAGACACGTGCAACAACTATGACTAGTTGATTGAGTTTCTTATTCCTCTCCTTGGAAATGGTCCTAAATGACCTTCGGAAAACAGCCTGTCCTCTAGCAGGCCCTCTACACTACATGTCTACCAGCTTTCAGAGCCATTTTGGTCTCCTTATTTTACTTTCCCCCACATTTTGTTGGGTCATTATGCCAGCATTAGTATTCTTACCTTTTTCTCCATCAGTTGATAACACTGGGGAACAACCTTTTTTTTTTCATTTTCTGTTGCATAAGGTTTTATAACTTTTTAAATATACGTCTGCATTGCTGATTCAAAATATGAAATCCTTTTTTTGGGTGCATGCTCTAGTTTTTATGCAACTTTAATTTTTTTTGTTACAGTAATGGCATGCATTGGTTTTTAAATTGGAGTTATAGGGCAACGACTCTTGGATTGAACATAACCACAAAGCAATTAATGTTTTACAAACATCACTTTTACATCATTGCAGTTGTTTTTAAATGTTAAAAATTATTATCTTATGAAAACACCCTCTTATTTTAAGATTGAATCATGGCTTCTTCGAGTAGGTGTAAATGTAAGAATAGTCCTGACACCTTCTGTTATATATGTGGCTGTTGCACACATCAACGTCAAAGGCGCAATATTTCATCATTTGTGACACAAGATGTGCATATATAGCCTATTTTCAAGTTCCCCTTGGCAATCAAGACAAGAATTGGGTTCCTCATATTGTGTGTCATAAATGTGAGAAAATACTTCGTGACTGAACAAAAAGAAAACACAAAGAAATGCCTTTTGGTGTTTCTGTGGTTTGGCATGAACCTAAGGACCACAGCAATGACTGTTATTTCTGTCTGATCCATACAAAAGGGATCGGCAAATGATCACATATCCTAATATTCCTTCAGCAATATGACCTATCGCACACTCTGACACATTCCCAGTTCCTGTTTTCAATGGTTTTATTTCTTCTAAGGACAAAGAAAGTGAACATGGTGATCAAATGTATTTTGATAAGATGCATGAGGAAATGGTTGTAGAATCTGAAGGGCCTTCTTCTGATGCCAAGCAGTCATTAAGCCCTCAGCAATTTAGCCAACCCGAATTGAATGACTTAGTAAGAGATTTGGGCCTATCAAAGAAAGCAGCTGAGTTATTAGCCTTCAGGCTTCAAGAAAAGAATGTACGTCACCAGTCAGCTAAAGTATCCCATTTCAGGAAGCGTGAACAACTTTTTCTGAACTTTTTTCCTTGAAGACTAATACTTTGTTTACTGTCATGATATTAGTAGTCTTCTCAGCCAGCTAGGTGTTACCACTTACAGTCCAACAGAATGGTGGCTATTTCTTGAAAGCTCTAAACGAAATATGAAATGTGTTCTCCTACACAACGTTAATGTTTATGCAGTGGTTTCAATTGGTTATTCAACTCATCTATGAGAAGATTATAATGACATAAAAATTGTCCTCGACTTTCTGAAGTATGAGGAGCATAACTGGATCATTTGTGTGGATCTTAAAATGGTAAATTTCCTGCTAGGACAATAGAGAGATTGCATGAAGTATTCTTGCTTTCTGTGTTTGTGGGATAGCAGAGCCCGGGAGAAACACTGGACACAGAAGGAATGGCTGAAACGTGAAGCTCTGGAAGTAGGGATGCAAAATATTGTGAATGAACCTGTAGTTAATCGAGACAGGATCATTTCCACCCCCCTTCACATCAAACTTGGCTTAATGAAGCAGTTTGTTCAGGTTTTGAATAGAGAAAGTGAATGCTTTCAACATATTATTTCTGCTTTTCCTGCCTTGTCTTTCAAGAAGGTAAAAGCAGGTGTATTGGATGAACCTCAAAATCGCACCCTCATACGTGATGAAGAATTTTCCAGGAAGAAGAATAAGGAGGAGAAAGCAGCATGGCAGTCTTTTGTAGCAGTTACAAAGAACTTTCTTGGCAACAAAAAGACAGAAAATTATGAACTTATGGTTCAAAGGATGCTCTTGGCTTTCCGCAACATTGGATGTAACATGAGCATTAAGATTCACTTCCTGAACAGTCACTTTGATAAATTTACCGAAAATCTTGGAGCTGTTAGTGATGAGTAGACAAATGAGATTGTCCTCAACAAGTACACAAACATAAGAGCTACAAACTCAAATTTTTGTCTGAATAGAATTTAAATAAGTTTTGCGCAAATTTTATGATTAAAATAAGTGTTTTAATATGTTCTATTTTGAAATTGTAGACAAATTCTGATACAATCATATCTTTTAGTGTATTTACTGCATTATATAAATTATTATATTTTCACAAAGATGCTCAAGAAGACATTCTACTTCATTATGTTAAACTAAATGTTGAAAATGTTACAATAAGATGGAAACCTAAAATCTTGAATTGCAAAAAAACCACTTTATCTTACAGAGCAACTAATGTTAGATTTGAGATCAGCACACTTGAATTAGGTAAGAACAAGTGTTTTTGTGGATGCAACAAAAATTTTGTTCCCCAGTCTAATGAGCTCTCAGTCAGCTGATCAAAATCTCGTGTAGCTGGCCTTCTTGCTTCTTTAGTTGAAACCCATTGTGAAGATAGGTACTAAAACAATTTTCACCAAATATAACTCAAATCGTATTAAATCCCTACCCCAGGGACACCAGTGGCTCTTCGTTACTTGAAAGAGTAAAGCCAAACTAGATTATGAGCTTGTCCTTCCCTTATCTTCTCTTAATACTTGCTTCTCTTTCTGATCTGTATGCTTTTTTTTTACAACAAATCTCCCTTCAACAGCCATGCTCAGTAAGCTCTAGTCTATGTGAGTAAAAAGGAGCAAGATGTTATTAATTAGAATTTTATTCTCACTTGCCCTCCCACCTTTCATCTGTACAGGATGCTAATGACAGCAGAATTCTCACCTTTCACCAACCTCAATAAATCTACAATCTATTTCATCATCTTCAAAATCCAAGCCTCTCCTCCAATTCTTACCTCAATTTGAGTAAAACACTTATTAACTGCCAAGGTTTTGGAGCCCTTAACAACCTTAATAGAACATATGTCCAACCCACGGCATTATCATTAGCTATTTTCAGGTTGTTTCCTATTCAATGCTAATTCTGAGCATGCTAGAAATTCAATAAATTGCTGTTGGTTTAATTCATAGAAGACTGACAGTAAAGTGAAATGTAATCATTTGGATAATGAGAGCAAAGGTCAATCTAAATTAAAAGCTTAAACTGTAAAATACAGCCAGTGCTTTCAAAGACATATAGAATGAATTAAATAGGACGAAGGGTAATGCCCACTGGCCATCTTCTGGATTTCCATTTTGATGAAAAGCTTAGCAGGATTCATAATTAGAGTACTAGTTGGAATGAAACTTGTATCTTAAAGCTCTGGAAGCATTCCTTTTGAACTGTTGCTTATTCCATTCACTTCTTTGGTAAATATGTTCTCTTTAGATGAAGCAAAGCTAACTGTAGTACAGTCCCCATCTTAATAACACCAAGTGTCAATGGGATGGAACAGAGTGGATGAAACTTTTGCCTGCTATAATATTCACAATATCCCTGACTGATTTTAATAGCTGGAGAAGTTCCTTTTGCCTCCAACAAGTAGTCAGATTACATTACTGGTTTTTAAGGCTCAGTTCAGCAAGAATTAACTTACTACACGACCAACTAAAGGTGTTCTCTCTGGTGTGCATGGGCTCCACCTGGGCCAATTGTTCCTTTTATTATTGCTAAAACATACATTGCACTTTCTATGTCTTTGCTTTTATTTGAAACATATTTATCTTTTTATTATTGTTACTATTCAGTCTCCACTCAACTTTTAAAGAGTAAACCAACTTCACTTCTTCTTTGAAGCCCTCCATGGCCATCCCAGGTTCAAGGGCCTCTCCTCCCAGGGCCTTTAGAGTCCTCACTCTTTTGCATACGCAGCCCTTACAATAGTTGTAAACTTCATGAGGAGGAAGGACTTTTGTGCATTCTTTTTCTAGAATCTTTGATTCTTTCATTAGAAAAAATACTTTCTCTCTTTATGTGTCTGTGTCAGAATTTCCTCTTCTATAAGCACACCAGTCCTATTGGACTAGAGCCCACCCTAATGACCTCACTTAATTACTTCTATAAAGACCCTAACTCCAAGTATGGTCACATTCTGAGACACATGGAGTTAGGGCTCCAACAAATGAATTTTGGTGACAGGGAAGAGACAATTCAGTCTATAATAGTCTCTTTTGAAATGTTTTTATTTTTTTCATTTAGTTTTTCTAGAATTACAAAAATAAATCTAAACTACAATTGGAAATAAATTTTTGAAGGAGTGTACCCACTCCTTCCAAGTCAGTTCAGTATCAGGAGCTAATTGGTCCCAACAAGTTTATTTTTCTTAAGAAAATGAGTCCTCTATATTCTAAAGAAAGAGCAGTGCTGTTGCAGATTTGAAAAATTCTCTGACATTTTTAACATCTGCTGATGCTCCACCCACCCTCTTATTCATATAGTCATTGATGCTTAGGAGCTGTGCTCCTATAATTCCCCACACTGAGTCCACTCAGTTAACTTGATTTCTGGTCACAGCTAAGTTTTTGGTGGGGCATCAGACAATTTGTCAAGACGTGTCAAAAATGTCTGTCAGGTTACTTCAGTTTACACTCAGGCAGTGGAATAGAACAACTTGAGTCATTATGTAGAATTAAAAATAAAACACACCTCAGAGACAGCCTTTTGTACTAAGAGCTTTCTGACCAAATGACACTACAAATAGGTTTTACCTAAAGGAGGGTAAAAACCTATGGATCAGACATGAATGAAATGCCATGACTCTGGGTTTTAAATATCAGACTGTGCAGCAACCAAATATAATTTTATTTTTTATCCCATCTAATCTCAAAGGGCATTATTAATTGGTACATTTTACTTTACATCTTAATTATCTAGTATAGCGTAGGGCACATATCTGTCTTGTTCTATTCAGTACATCACCATGACAGTCAACAATGTAAGAGAGAAAGAAGCAGATATGTACTGACCACAACTACATCAGCTCATCTAAACAAGGGACGAAATCAGTGTGGCAAGAGCAGGGGCACAACAGATTTCCATGGGCACTGGCTCAGGCTCAGGATTATTTTTTAACTCCCTTTCAGTTAATTTTTACTATAATTATTAGATTTGTGGTAAAAAGAGAATAAAGAGATGAGAATGTGAGTACCGTCAGTTTATGCATTCGTTTAATATAGTCATTCATGCAACTACTGAATGCTTACCGTGTGCCTGACTCCATGATCACAGAATTCATGTTGATGTAAATATTTTTGTTTTCCAAGGTCTAAATTTCACTCTGATGAGAAAATAATGAAGAAAATAAATGCTAGTTTTGAGATAATAATAGTGAACATTTATAAAGAGCTTCCTATGTGCCAGGCACTAATCTAAAGATGTTTCACATATTAACTCAAATAATTGCTATAGCAACTGTCTAAGGTAAAAACTATCTTTACCTCCACTTTACAGTGGGGGAGGTAATGTAAGCTGCCTATGGTCATACTACGTGTAAGTGGGAAGTAAGGGTTTGGGGTTAAATGAGGATTTGGACCTGGACAGTTTGGTTCTGGAATCAATAGTTTTATCATTCCATTTACAAACTTATGTACTTTAATGTTAGAATATAATTGTTGGTTAAATAAGTGTTGTTTTTTTTTTGTTTTTTTTTTTACAGGGACAGAAAGAGAGTCAGAGAGAGGGGTAGATAGGGACAGACAGACAGGAATGGAGAGAGGTGAGAAGCATCAATCATTAGTTTCTTGTTGCCATTGCGACACCATAGTTGTTCATTGATTGCTTTCTCACATGTGCATTGACCGCGGGCCTTCAGCAGAACGAGCCACCACTTGCTGGAGCCAGTGACCTTGGGTCCAAGCTGGTGAGCTTTTTGCTCAAGCCAGATGGGCCCCGCGCTCAAGCCGGCAACCTCAGGGTCTCAAACCTGGGTCTTCCGCATCCCAGTCCGACGCTCTATCCACTGCGCCACCGCCTGGTCAGGTGGTTAAATAAGTTTTTAAATATGACATGTCTGTTTTCTTGGTTTGGGTGTGGGAGACAGACTGTAAACTGGCAAAGTTATTATAGTCTAAGGCTTAGTTTTAAAACTAAGCTTTTACCCACAACCCTGACTGTTGCATGATAGGGGGTGGTGCTCTCTTATGAGGAATCCCATTTATGCCTCAAATAAGTGACTTTGTATCAGAGACTTCCTTGTTTGTATATTGGATTAAAGGTTTTGATTTCTACACTATAAAATGGGGACATACCAGGGGCTCACTCTCTCCGTTCCTGCTATCAGAATTGCAGGGGCCTCCCTGATCCCTTGCCCTTCATGGGAAAAGCAGGTTTGTCTTCTATTGTGGCTTGCCTGTCTTGGTGAGACACCAATAAACAGAATGGTCCACCACCATCCAACTTCGCCATTTCTTTACTATCTGCCTGAATCCAATGGGAACCTGCATGTGAATGGCCATGATGGCAGCTCCTGGCCATACAATAATGTTGTTTGTTTACTTATTTATTTATTTTGGTTTGGGAAAAATTGCAAGGGACAACTTTTTAGCACATTCAACTTATATAAAAGTGTTTTCATAGGTCAATATTAACATTATCATAGATCATAAAGACATATTGTCTGAGTATTTAAAAATGCCAGTCTAAGGGATGGGTGTTTATATCAATTAGAAAGTGAAAGAGAATAAATTTTATTTATTTTCACAAATTAGTCCTTAAAGTTGTATCAGGTTCTGGTGTTTAGAAGGATAACCCACTGAAACTTTCAATATCTGAATAAATTCTGTGCATTTGGGGTTTACAGGATTATTATTGATAGGTAAAATGGCTACTCAGCCACCATCTTTCTTAAGAACAATACAGGCCTGTAGGAGAAAGGACTTGCCCTCTCAGTAATCCAGCTCAGACCTTTCTTGCAGCTGGATGTTGATAAGGGATGATTGGATTAGGGTGCAGACAATATTGAGGAACTGTGGCGCCAATCCCAACCACAAACTGAAGACGCTATCTTGCAGCTGCCTTTGCCCAAGGCCCTTTGACAAAACCATATAACCCCTGTCCCATCCCTCCTTTGGGCTGCCATCCTTTGCTGGTTTCAGTCTACCTGCACCCTGGTGTTTTTAAAATAAATTTTCCTTTTGGAACACACTAGCCTCATGTTTTTGGTTTGGCCTGCAGTTTCTGCCTTTCAATTATCTTTCCTGGTTTGAGATGGGGTAAGTGTAAAAATAATAAAAAATAAAACAGAAGAACTTGCATTGCAGAAATCAAATATTTCAAATAGTAAAAAGAAAAAAAACCCAACCGATCAACTAGTATTTGTCTAAACCTGGAAAGAACTCAATTGGACCATTCCCTTTATTTGTACCTTGTGTTCCTCAGGAATCCTTTGCCATCAAAAGGATTTAAGACTACCGCCCACTCTACAACTATGCCCCCTATATGACAAAATGCCCAGCTGTTGGGCAGATGAAATATATTATGCTCACTTTGTTAAAGATGGTGCTGCCCACGTGCAAGTTTTAAGAGTAAGCTTTTCCCCACACCCTTGACTGATTGGATGATGTGGGGTGGTGCACTCTCATGAGGAATCCTCCCATTATGTCTCAGATAAGTGACTTTGTATCAGAGACTTCCTTGTTTGTAGATTGAATTAAAGGTTTGGATTTCTACACTATAAAGTGGGGCAGACTGGGAGATTGCTTCCTTGGTTCCTGAGGTTAGTATTAGAGAGAAGAGCAGATTAAGGCCACGTGGAGTAGAGGAGAAGCAGCCAAGATGGCAGAGTGCTGAGGAAGAAGCCAGTTTGAGCAGAGTTTGTGCTGGAGAAGAAGATGGGGAACAGAGGTGAATATGTCTGGTGAGCTAAAAACCTTTGATGCTAGGAAACTCGGATAAGTCAGTAGCTTTGTGAGCACTGAATGTGTGTGTTTTGGAGCCCAGTGTGTGTTTTTGCTTGCCTGCCGGGTGCAAGCTAGAATTAAAGCTGATGGCTCAGCAGTTTTTGGCTCAGTTGTTTCATTACCGTCTGTTCGAATCTAATGTGAACCTGCATTAGCCAGACAACTGTGATGGTGGCCCTGGCTACTGACTTTACAGACCCATACATTTAATTTATATAATTTGACATAACATGGACATTCACTTTTTAAAAATGTGTGTGGTGGGCAATTCTCCATGAATAGCTCGTGTTCTGCATTGTTGTGAGCAGAGGTATTGACTGTGTTTGATCTGGACTATGTTTTCATAAATGATTCAAAGGCAATTAGCTTTTGAAGAAAAAGAAAGTTGTTTCTCTTTGGAGCAATGGACAGGCATGCTTACTTTAAAATATTTTGATCCTTAGGCTCAGGGTTCTTATCTTGTAATGCAACCCACTGTGTGTACAGATGTCACCTGGCTCTCTGTGAATTGCACTGTGTAACTGGGGCTGTGGCATGGCACAAGAGGATGCTCATACTTGACTTATTGTTACTGCTCTAAGTTGCAAAGTTCTTTGTCTCTGACCCAAGAGTCTCTTGTCTTTTGCCAGTGTAAGGCCAGTAGCCACGGCCACCATCACAGCTGCTTGGCCCGTGCAGGTTTACATTTGATTAGGACAGACAGTAATGAAACAATGGAGCGAAGAACTGATAGGTGTTGAGCAGATAAGATATATTATGCTCACTTTTTTAAAGATGGCACTGCCCACGTGGAAGCCATTGCCCAATTGATGATATTGGTTGCCCTTCTTGCTTGGGATGGGCATGATTATATTAATGTATGTTGGGGACAGGCTGTAAGCAAGCAGGATTCTTATAGCCTAAGGCTTAGTTTTAAGACTAAGCCTTTCCCACCTTTTTGATGTAGGGTGGTGTACTCTCATGAGGAATCCCATTATGCCTCAGATAAGTGACTTTGTATCAGATTTCCTTGTTTGTATATTGGATTAAAGGTTTGGATTTCTACACTATAAAGTGGGGCAGACAAGGAGCTTGCTCTCTCTTGGTTCCTGAGGTTAGCATTAGAGAGGAGAGCAGAGAAAGGCCATGTGGAGGAGACCAGGAGAAGCAGCCAAGATGGTGAGGTGCTCAGGTAGAAGCCAGTTTGTGCAGAGTTTGTGCAGAGAGAAGGACATGGGAAACAGAGGTGAATAAGGCTGATGAGCTAGAAACCTTTGATTCTAGGAAACTCGGATAAGTCAATAGCTTTGTGAGCACTGAATGAGTGGGTTTTGGAGCCCAGTGTGTGTTTTTATTTGCCTGCCGGGTGCAAGCTAGTATTAAAGCTAATGGCCCACCAGTTCTTGGCTCCGTTGTTTCCTTACTGACTATCCGAATCTAATGTGAACCTTCATGGGCCAGGTGGCTGTCGTGGTTGCTGTGGCTACTGGCCTTACAATGGCCATTAGCTTTAATCCTAGCTTGCATTCGGCGGGCAAGAAATACACACAGTGGGAAAACACTTCCCTTTCCATTCAGGGCTTCCAAAGCCACTGCCTTATCTGAATTTCCTAGAATCAAAGGTTCCTAACTCACCAGCCTTATTCACCTTCGTAAAGCCAGTGGCCAAAGGTCACTATCACGGCTGTCTGGCCCATGCAGGTTTGCATTTGATTCGGAGAGTTGGTAATGAAACAACGGAGCCAAGAACTGGTGAGTCATCAGCTTTAATTCTAGCTTGCACCCAGCAGACAAGTAAAAACACACACTGGGCTCCAAAACCCACTCATTCAGTGCTCACAAAGCTACTGAGTTATCCGAGTTTTCTAGAATCAAAGGTTTCTAGCTCATCAGCCTTATTCACCTCTGTTCCCTATTTCCTTCTCTCTACACAAACTCTGTACAAACTGGCTTCTACCTCAGCATTCCACCATCTTGGCTGCTTTTCCTGGCCTCCTCTACATGGCCTTTCTCTGCTCTCCTCTCTAATGATAATCTCAGGAACTGAAGAGAGCAAGCTCTCGGTCTGCCACACTTTATAGCGTAGAAATATAAACCTTTAATCCAATATACAAATAAGAAAGTCTTTGATACAAAGCCACTTATCTGAGGCATAATGGGATTCCTTATGAGAGTGCACCACCCTAAATCATGCAATCAGTCAAGGGTATGGGGAAAAGCTCAGTCTTAAGACCAAGCCTTCTGCTATAATGACCCTGCCTGCTTGCAGCCTGTCCTCCCCCTCACACACACAATAATATAATTATGCCCATCCCAAGCATAACGGCAACTAATATCACCTGGGTGACAGGCTTCCATGTGGACAGTGCCATCTTTAACAAAGTGAGCATAATATATTTTATCTGCCCAACAACCTCTGTTCCCCATCTCCTTCTCTCTGCACAAACTCTACACAAACTGGCTTCTCCTTCAGCACTCCACCACCTTGGCTGCTTCTCCTCTCCTCCACGTGGCCTTTCTCTGCTATCCTCCAGCATGGGCTCCTCTGCCCCCCTCCTGTTTTATAGTGTAGAAATCAAAACCTTTAATCCAATATACAAACAAGGAAGCCTCTGATACAAAGTCACTTATTTGAGGCATAAATTGGATTCCTCATAAGAGTGCACCACCCCACATCATGCAACAGTCAAGGTTGTGGGAAAAAGCTTAGTTTTAAAACTAAGCCTTAGGCTATAACAACCCTGCCTCTTACAGCCTGTCCCCCATATCCAATGCAAACTATAAGTGAGCAAACATATATATCATATTTACAAAATTATTTGACCAACAGCCAGCATTTATGAAACAATAGCAAGGTGACTCGTTAGCTTCTACGTTCGACGAAGCCTTAGATCCTGTACCGGTTCTGACATATGAAAAGTACCAATTAATTTCAACTCAAATCGGTACTCTTAATAACAAACCAAACATGAAATATATTCTCTGTGATCTTATCTGTAAATGAGCTCTATAATTTTATTTTAAATCATATTCAGAGAAGAATGAATACACTAATTTAACAATTAAATTTTCATCCCATAAACTCAGTAATGAAACATCCCTAAAACCAGTTATTTCTGAGGTAATAAAGGAAAGCAGGGGATGATGTAATCCACAAAAGTTTTTTCTTGCACATTGGCTTTAATCTTCTCATGATAAATTTTCCCAAAGCAAGTAACATCCCAGCCAAAGATAATACTAGGCATTTTCAAGCTTGTGGAAGTCACATTAAATAGGAGAGGACTAGCTACAGTTCTTTTTTTAGGTTTCTGATTGCTGTATTAACATAAGTAGGGTTTGGATCAAATATCAGATAATAAATGGGAAAAAATAGAGATGACAGGACTGTTCAAAGAGGTAAATAGTCTTTACTTGATGAGCTTTTGATTAGAAGAAGCATGCTCATGGGCAGCTGTTAACAATTAAGAGAGGCATGCATGTATTAACTGAGTCTTCACTGTATTTCTTACCTTGCTCACACAGCAATCAACCTTTGCCTTCCTGAAGCAGCAAGAGAGAGAAGTGATAGTCAGCAGAGGGTATGTGGCCACTTGGAGATTTCTCTTCCAAGTAAATATAGTGTTTCATGCGGCCACAATATTTCACTTGACTGATGTGACCTAACCTCCATTAGAATGTTCTCTTCTGTTCCTATTCTCTATGAATCCAGGGGTCTATAACCCTCTGAAGTCACTTTTTAACCAAAAGTCCTCTAATGGAGGTAAAGAGAAGAGAAATGGAAACTGATGTCCACATCATTCACCTGACTTCTGCAGGGCTGACCCAGGCTTCCAACCTCTCCTCTTTTCCCACTCAGCATGCTCATTCTCTGATGAGATATGCCCTGGAAAGAACTGCCTCCCCAATATTCTTTTTATAAATATTGAAGAGACAACAAAATTGTCTCAGGGAAATAATCTTTAAAATATGGGTACAAATAAGTTAATGCTAAGTAATGGGCAAAATTTACTGGCTCACTGCATGTACTTGCACAAGACCCTCACCCCACCACCATAAATCCCTCCCCATTATTTCTGGGATTTCCTTGGTGGTTCTCACATGTGCTCACCAATAGTTCTCTTCTCTTGGTCCACACGAGCCCGTGTGATGTCCACTCTGGCCTGTACCCATGAGCACCTGGATCCACGGGCAGGGCATCAGCCCTGAGTCTCCACCAGCTGCAGGCCTGTGGGCACCTGAACTGTGCTGTCTGTGCCCCAAGAGTACACAGGGAGACTGTTCCTCTCCCCTCTCAGCATTCTAACCCTGTCTCCATTACGTGCTGTCCTTCGTCACTGAGAGCTCAGAGCATTTCTACAACAACCTCTGCATCCCTCAAAGTCGCCTCTGCAGCTTTTATCTTCACTTCAGTTTCTCTTTTGAGCAATTATTCACCTAGTCCATGGGTCAGGCTGGGAGGAGGTATCTGCTCTTCATGTGCAGCTTCTCTCCACTCTAACTCCAAGCCTTTCCATGTAAACCTCCTCCTTACAGGCCCTTCCCTTCCATGCAAATCATAAACAAACAGGTCTGAGGCTAGCCCTCAGCCAATAACTCCAGCACAGCTTCCCTGAAACCTGAGAAGGTATGTTGTGTTTCCAACCACCGCAGGACTGAGAACAGCAGTTGAGCAGCATGAGACCTAGTATATGCCTACTGATGGAAAATCTCTATTAATAAATTCCTCTTATAATATGAACAATTAAGGGTTGAAGGTAGAGAGAAGGACTGAATTATAAAAATTTAGGCATTCAATGCAAGCACTAATTGAACAAAAACATCTTCAGGCCATTTTATTGTTTTTAGAGAACAAAATAAATTTGCATTAATCAATATGACACAGCAAACCTGTCCATCAGTAAAAGGAGCACCATGTTGCTGGCTAAGTTTATAAAATCTTAAGCATTTTCCCCCAAAATCCAACTGACCTGAGTCATCCCTGGTTGCACCAGGCAAGCCAACCCGATTTTAAGGTGCCTGTCTCTTCAAGTATGGCCAAGCAATCACTGCTTGTCTGACCTTCATCCAAAGATACATTTCAATTGGATGCTTGTTGGGCAGATAAAATACATTATGCTCACTTTGTTTAAGATGGTGCTGCCCACGTGGAAGCCCGTTGCCCAGGTGATAATATTAATTGCCCTTCTTGCTTGGGATGGGCGTGATTATGTTAATATGTGTTGAGGGAGGGCTTTCTCGCCAAAAGGTTTTAAAAGGAGAGATCACATTGTTCCAGGGGATGAGGAATTACTTCTAGGAGAAGCCCATGCTGTAGAAGAGCAGAGAAAGGCCACGTGGGGGAGGCCAGGAGAAGCAGCCACGATGGTGGAGTGCTGAAGAAGAAGCCAGTTTGTGCAGAGTTTGTACAGAAAGAAGGAGATGGGAACAGAGATGAATGAGACTGGTGAGGCCCAGAAAGATAAACGGACTTGCACAAGATTACACAGTTAACAAGAAGCTGAGAGTAGGACCTATGCCTGCCTGGTTCTCAAATAAACACTCATTGCCCTATGCAGTCCATTTTACTAAGATTCACAATTCAGTGGGGAAAGGTAAGATTAATTGGTAAATACTGGAGTAAATTTGCTATTTTAAAACATCAGTTGAGGGAGGAGGAGCAAGATGGCGATGGAGTAGGTGGATGTACCAACTTCCAACTCCCAGAACCAAAGTGGATTATAACTCAATTTTAAGAACCATCATCTGGATAAACCAACTTTGAACTAAACTAAGTGGACTCTTCAACCAAGGAACACAGAAGAAGCCACATTGAGACTGGTAGAAATAGCGAAAACGCGAAGAGGGCTGCCCAGCTCCCCAGAGCAAATGGCAGCCTGGAGAGACACACGTGGCGGGAGAAAAGTTTGGCGGAGAAGGAGGGACCTGGGTCCCAGAAAGCAAGCCCCAGCCTGTAGTCCCAGAGCCTAGAAAAGGCGTTTGGACAGTTTTGAGCTGTGAAACAAGTGAGGGAGCCCCCAGGCCTACAGTGTGGAGTATTAGGTCCCTTCCTACTCTGCTGAGGGTTGCTGAAGGGTATGGTGGCGGCAGGACACTGAAACGTGGTTCTGTCGGCATGGGCGGAGGCCAGGCCGGTGTGAGCTCGGTCTAGCCCAGCAGGGGCGGAGGGGACGCAAGAAAGCGGTCTGGAAGCTGCAGACCCGCCTGAAATCCCACCTGTGGGGACAAAGTGGGAGGCCAGGAACGGGAAGAAATCTGCTCTGCGACCCTGCACAAACTGGCCCTGACCGCGGGGAGGGGCTAGGACCAGGGATGGGCGGGGGCTCGCGGCTGACCTCATGCTATCAGCCCCGCCAGGCCGGAGAAACCGTGGTTTGCCATTCTATGTGCGCGAGTGGGCTCTGAGCGCAGGGACGGGGTAGACCCCCAGACAAGTGGAAGCTCGCAACGGAGCCCATAATACTATCCCCGCCCGACCGAGGAAACCGCGGTTTGCCATCCTATATGCATGAGCGGGCTCCGAACTCAGGGGCGGGGTAGAGTCCGGGACGAGTGGAAGTCCGCAGCTGAGTGGAAACCAGCAAACATGCCAGCCCCAATAAACTTTGGTTTGCGACCCTGCGCAGAAGGGCCCTGGCTTCGAGGGTGGGACTAAAGCTCTGGACGGGCAAAGGCTCACAGTTGAGAGCACATCAAAAGCCCCGCCCAACCCGCAAAAATGTAGTGAGCAGGCTCTGACTGCAGGTTCTGGGCAGATGTCCGGAAATAAGCTGAGTCCGCAGCTGAGCAAAGGTGCTCACCTCTACCCTTGGTGCTGAGGCTTGTGGCTTGAGTGACAGCCCCTCTCGCGAATGAGAAGCGGAAATCACAGCAAAAGGCACAGTGGGCCGTCGCTGGCATACCTATACCCAAACACCCTAGGCAGCGACAGAGGGCATGGGGGACCTGCAGACAGACCATACCTAGAGAACACAAAGACAACACCTACTGGACTCCAGTGGCCACAACTTGCTTATCCACAGACAAAATGGGCAGGCAGAGGAATGCAAACCAAATGAATCAAGAGAAATCCCCAGAGAAGGACCTGAATGAACCAGATATAACCGAATTACCAGAAGCAGAATTTAGAATAATGATAGTTAGGATGTTCAAAGAAATTAGAGCAACAATGGATAGTCATTATGAACACCTAAATAAAGAGATAACAAGTATAAAAAACAAAATTGAAATAATAAAAAAGAATCAGACAGAAATGACAACTACAGTATCAGAACTGAAGACCACAATGGAAGGAATTAAAAGCAGGATGAATCACGCTGAAGATCGAATAAGCGAGTAAGAAGACAGAAAAAACAAAGGCACAGAAGCAGAGAAGAAAAAGGAAAAGAGACTCAAAAAATGTGAGGAAACTCTAAGGGAGCTCTGTGACACCATGAAGAGAAACAACATTCGCATCATAGGGGTGCCTGAAAAGAGGATAGAGGACAGAAAATGGAAACTTTGTTCAATCAAATAATAGCAGAAAACTTCCCTAAGTTAAGGCAGGAAAACACTCCACACGTTCAAGAAGCACAAAGAACTCCATTAAAGAGAAACCCCAAAAAATCTACACCAAGACACATCATAGTTAAAATACCAAAGCTAATGGATAAAGAAAAAAATTTTAAAAGCTGCTAGGGAAAAAAAGGCTATCACCTACAAAGGAGCCCCCATAAGGATGACATTGGACTTCTCAACAGAAACACTTGAGGCCAGAAGGGAATGGCAAGATATAATCAAAGTAATGCAGAACAAGAACCTACAACCAAGACTGCTTTATCCAGCAAGGCTAACATTTAAAATTGAAGGAGAAATAAAGAGCTTCCCAGAAAAAGAAAGCCTCAAGGAATTCATTAAAACCAAACCAATTCTGCAAGAGATACTAAGGGGCCTGTTGTGAACAGTTTAAAGAAAGGAAAGATAAGAGCAAAAGAAGAATACAGCTTTAAAGAATAAAATGGCAATAAGCAACTACATATCAATAATAACCTTAAATATAAATGGATTAAATGTTCCAATCAAAAGACATAGGGAAGTATGCATAAAGAAACAGGACCCATACATATGCTGTTTACAAGAGACAAACCTTATAACAAAAGATGCACATAGACTGAAGGTAAAAGGATGGAAAAAAATATTTCATGCAAATGAAAATGAAAAAAAATCCGGGTAGCAGTACTTATAGCTGACAAAATGGACTTTAAAACAAAGTCTGTAGTAAGAGATAAAGAAGGACACTACATAATGATAAAGGGAACAATTCAACAGAAAGATATAACTATTATAAATATCTATGCACCAAATATAGGAGCCCCGACATACATAAAGCAGACTTTGATGGATCTAAAGGGTGAAATTAACAGCAATACTATCATAGTAGGGGATTTCAATACACCTCTAACAACACTGGATAGATCCTCAAGAAAGGAAAGTGGAGAAATAACAACTGACAAAACAGAAATACAAAGCATTGTAAGAAAATACTATGAAGAACTATATGCCAAAAAATTAGACAATCTTGGTGAAATGGACAAATTTCTTGAATCATATAACCTTCCAAAAATCAATCTGGGAGAATCCGAACACCTAAAGAGACCAATTACAACAAATGAGATCGAAACAGTTATCAAAATACTCCCAAAAAAGAAAAGTCCTGGGCCTGATGGCTTCAGAAGAAACAGCAGACTTAAAGGAAACACTAGATCAACTTGATTTAATAAATATCTTCAGAACTTTTCATCCTAAAGCAGTAGAATATACATTCTTCTCAAACGCTCATGGTACGTTTTCTAGGATAGACCACATGTTAGGACACAAAAGTGGTCTCAATAAACTTAAGAAGATTGAAATCATATCAAGCATTTTCTCTGATCACAATGCCATGAAACTAGAAATTAACCACAAAAGAAAAACTGAAAAATACTCAAACACTTGGAAACTAAATAGCATGATATTAAATAATGAGTGGATTAACAATGAGATCAAAGAAGAAATTAAAAAGTTTCTAGAAACAAATGATAATGAGCATACATCAACTCAAAATTTATGGGACACAGCAAAAGCAGTACTGAGAGGGAAGTTCATTGCATTACAGGCATATCATAAGAAGCTAGAAAAAGCTCAAATAAGCAACCTGACCCTGCAGCTAAAAGAACTAGAAAAACAACAGCAAATAAAACCCAGGACAAGTAGAAGGAAGGAAATAATAAAGATCAGAGTAGAAATAAATGACATAGAGGCTAAGGAAACAATACAGAGGATCAATGGAACCAGAAGCTGGTTCTTTGAAAAGGTAAACAAGATTGATGAACCTTAAACTAGACTCACCAAGAAAAAAAGAGAGAGGTCTCAAATAAATAAAATTAAAAAGAACAGTGGAGAAATAACAACTGATACAACAGAAATACAAAGCATTGTAAGAATATACAATGAAAAACTCTATGCCAAAAAACTAGACAATCTAGAGGAAATGGACAAATTTCTTGAACCATATAACCTTCCAAAAATCAATCTGGAAGAATCAGAACACCTAAACAGACCAATTACAACAAATGAGATCAAAACAGTTATCAAAAAACTCCCCAAAAAGAAAAGTCCTGGGCCTGATGGCTTCACAAGTGAATTCTATTAAAATTCAAAGAAGAACTAACTCCTATCCTTCTCAAGCTATTTCAAAAATTCAAGAGGAAGGAAGACTTCCAAACTCCTTTTATGAGACGAGCATAATTCTGATCCCAAAACCTGGCAAAGACAACACAAAGAAAGAAAATTATAGGCCAATATCCCTGATGAATTTAGACACTAAAATTCTCAACAAAATATTAGCCAACTGGATCCAGCAATATATGAAAAAAATCATACACCATGATCAAGTGGGATTTATCTGGAGAGGCAAGGCTGGTTCAATATTCGCAAATCAATCAATGTGATTCATCACATAAACAAAAGGAAGGACAAAAATCACATGATAATTTCAATAGATGCAGAAAAGGCATTTGATAAAATCCAACACCCATTCATGCTCAAAGTTCTCAGTAAAGTGGGAATACAGGGATCATTCCTTAACATAATAAAGGCCATCTACGACAAACCCACAGCAAACATCATACTAAATGGACAAAAATTTAAAGCAATCTCCTTAAGATCAGGAACCAGGCATGGGTGCCCCCTTTCACCACTCTTATTTAACATAGTTCTGGAAGCCCTAGCTACAACAATCAGACAAGAAGAAGAAATAAAAGGCATCCAAATTGGAAAAGAAGTAAAACTGTCACTATTTGCAGATGATGTGATATTGTATATAGAAAACCCTAAAGTCTCAGTCAAAAATCTACTGGACCTGATAAATGAATTCAGTAATGTGGCAGGATGTAAAATTAATACTCAGAAATCAGAGGCATTTCTATATACCAACAATGAACTGTCAGCAAAAGAAATTAAGGAAACAATCCCCTTCACAATTGCAGCCATAAATATAAAGTACCTAGGAGTAAAGTTAACCAAGGAAGTTAAGGACTTGTACTCGGAAAATTATAAAACATTGATAAAAGAAATCAAGGAAGATACAAACAAGTGGAAGCATATACCGTGCTCATGGCTAGGAAGAATAAACATCATTAAAATGTTTATATTACCCAAAGCAATTTATAAATTCAATGCAATACCAATTAAAATACTAATGATGTACTTCAAAGATATAGAACACATATTTCAAAAATTTATATGGAACCAAAAAAGAACACGAATAGCCTCAGCAATCTTAAAAAGAAAAAATAAAGCAGGATATATCACTCTTCCACATATCAAGGTTTACTATAAGGCCATTATACTCAAGACAGCCTGGTAATGGCATAAGAACAGGCACATAGATCAATGGAACAGAACAGAGGACCCAGAAATAAACCCACAGCTTTATGGACAACTGATATTTGACAAAGGAGGAAAGAACATACAATGGAGTAAAGACAGCCTCTTTAACAAATGGAGTTGGGAAAATTGGACATCTACCTGCAGAAAAATGAAACTAGACCATCAATTTACACCATTCACAAAAACAAACTCAAAATGGATAAAAGACTTAAATGTAAGCCGTGAAACCATAAGCATCTTAGAAGAAAACATAGGCAGCAAGTTCTCCGACATCTGTAGCAGCAGTATATTTGCCGATTCATCTCCACAGGCAACTGAAATAAAAGGCAAGATAAACAAATGGGACTATATCAAACTAAAAAGTTTTTGCACAGCTAAAGACAATAGGAACAGAATAAAAAGACAAACCACACAATGGGAGAACACATGCGACAGCACATCTGATAAGGGGTTAGTAACTAAAATTTATAAAGAACTTATGAAACTCAACACCAGGAAGACAAACAATCCAATCAAAAAATGGGCAAAAGAAATGAATAGAAATTTCTCCAAAGAGGACATACAGATGGCCAATAGGCATATGAAAAGATGCTCAACATCACTAATCATTAGAGAAATGCAAATTTAAACCACAATGAGATATCACCTCACACCAGTCAGAATGGCACTCATCAGCAAAACAACACAGAATAAGTGCTGGCGAGGATGTGGAGAAAAGGGAACCCTCCTGCTCTGCTGGTGGGAATGGAGACTGGTGCAGCCAGTGTGGAAAACAGTTTGGAGATTCCTCAGAAAATTAAAAATCAAACTGCCTTTGACCCAGCTATCCCACTTTTAGGAATATACCCTAAGAACACCATAGCACTGTCCGAAAAGAAGAAATGTGCCCCCATGTTCGTGGCAGCATTGTTCACAATAGCGAAGATCTGGAACCAGCCCAAGTGTCTGTCAGAAGACGAATGGATTAAAAAGCTTTGGTACATATATACTATGGAATAGTACTCAGCCATAAGAAATGATGACATCGGATCATTTATAACAAAATGAATGTATCTTGATAACATTATACGGAGTGAAATAAGTATGAACAAAAATTTAAAAGGTAGAAATATAGTTTACAAACATGAAAGACCAGCTGTGGCCCATTGGCTCAGCAGTAGATTGTCAGCCTGGCATGTGGCAGACCCAGACTTGATTCCCAGTCAGGGCACACAGGAAAAGCAACCATCTGCTTCTCTAGCCCTCTCTCCCTCTCTCTTCCCCTCCCACAGCCATGGCTTGAATGACCAAGTTGGCCCCAGGTGCTGAGGATGGTTTCATAGCTTTGCCTCATGCACTAAAATATCTAGGTTGCTGAGCAACAGGGCAGCAGCATCCAGATGGGCAGAACATCAGCCCCAGACAGGAGTTGCCGGGTAGATCCCAGTCAGGGTGCGTGTGGGCCTCTGTCTCGCCTCTTCCCTGACTTTCACTTGATAAAATTAAAAAACATAAAAAACCATTTACTTTCATTAATAATCAAAGAAAAGAACTAAAACTTTTTTACCTATATCATTTATAGTCTTTTATAGTTATACTAGTGAATACTAGCAAGGATGGACAGAAGAATGAACAGTTTAATTTCTGTTGTTGTTAATTATGTAGCTTATTAATGTCTATGCTCCAGCTATAATCTCTTGTAGGTAAAGCCTTTTGCTTTTGCATTAAATGGAATTCAAAATGACTGCTTTAACACGAGAATTTGACTGTGGCAAAATTCGCACAATGTAATCAAATAAACCTGGAGGCCCTGGACAGTCTTTTGCTGACATATACTCTTGAATGTCCTTGCTTTCTTTGCACAGAAATGTACACATACATTTAAAAGGTCCTAAATATAATTCATTCCTAGAGATACCAGAAAAGAAAAATTCTTGCTGATCCCATAATGGCTATAGCTGACTGTAAAGCCAGTAGCCATGGCCACCATCACAACCAATTGGCCTGTGCAGGTTCACATTTGACTCAGACAGACAGTAATGAAACAATGAAGTCAAGAACTGGTGGGCTATCATCTTTATCCTAGCTTGCACCCGGCAGGCAAGAAATACACACAGTGGGAAAACACTTCCCTTCCCATTCAGGGCTCCCAAAGCCACTGACTTATCCGAGTTTCCTAGAATCAAAGTTTTCTACCTCACTAGCCTTATTCACCTCTGTTCCCCATCTCCTTCTTCTTGCACAAATTGGCTACTTCTTCAGCACCCCACCATCTTGGCTGCTTCTCCTTTTCTCCATGTGGCCTTTTTCTGCTCTCCTCTCTAATGCTAATCTCAGGAACCAAGAGAGAGCAAGCTCCCAGTCTACCCCATTTTATAGTGTAGAAATCAAAAGCTTTAATCTAATATCCAAATAAGGACGTCTCTGATACAAAGTCACTTATCTGAGGCATAAATGGGATTCCTCATAAGAGTGAACCACCCCCTATCATGCAACAGTCAAGGGTGTGGGCAAAAGCTTAGTTTTAAAACTAAGCCTTAGGCTTTAATAACTTTGTCAGCTTACAGCCTGTCCCCCATACCCAATGCAAACTATAAGTGAGCAAACATATATATCATATTTACAAACTTATTTGTCCAACATTCCACCCCCTTTTGCTCACTTCACATTCTAAAACACAGGTATTCCTGCACAAGGCAATTAGGTACATTACACAAATTACAACAACATGACAAACCATACATTTTCAACAATTACAAAGATACACTTCACCAGTCTCTGAGCACTTTGCCAAAAAGCAAAAGCTGCCCCCACCCCCATCAGGGTATTTCACATTGTCCAAAATTCGTCCATCCATCCAACAAAGGAACCAGTGCCCACTCCAGTCATAGTTCAGGAATCAGTCCATGCATGGGTCCTCAGCAACCCGCCTCATCCCTGCCATCCTGGCAGGTCTTACACTGTCCCAAAGAGAACCATGTGGCAATGGCAGTCAGCATTGCCATCTCTGCTCCGGAGAGCATAATGACATCCACCCCTATGTCTCAAAATTGCAGATCTACCAGGGGTGTAGTAGATACTCCTTGTTGCTGGGCTCTCACCTTCTGGAGACTGCAGATTGCAACTCCACCCTGATTCTCCTCATCTTCCAAAGAGGAACTGAAAACATCAGCTTCTGCTGCTGGGCTTGAGCCCACAGCCTCATGCCACTACTGGCTGTCCACAACATCCAGGGCAATCTGCAACTCACAAACCTGTGATTCCTTCTCCAGTGGCTGCTCCATTTCCAAATGAATCTCATGAACCTGATCATCCTCCATCGATGCTTGTTCCAGTTCCAGGGTCGGTATCTCTTTCTCCCACATTTGTTCCAGCTTCTTCCATTGCTCAGTTTGCAGGTCCCAGGCAGCCTCTTCCACAGAGCTCTTGTTTTCTTCATGCATGGCTGTAAAAGTCAGCCAGCCTATGACCCCCAAAAGGACAGCCATGTGGAACCATAACAGCAGCCAGTCCTCTACTCCACCTCTCAAAGTTGGTGGTGGCTCCATACCGATCTGTATCAAATTCTGCCACAGACTGCACCAAATGTAAAGCCAGTAGCCACGGCCACCATCACAGCTTCCTGGCCTGTGCAGGTTCATATTTAATTTGAACAGACGGTAATGAAACAACAGAGTCAAGAACTGCTGAGCCATCATCTTTATCCTAGCTTGCACCCAGCAGGCAAGAAATATACACAGTGGGAAAACACTTCCCTTCCCATTCATGGCTCCCAAAGCCACTGACTTATCCGAGTTTCCTAGAATCAAAGTTTTCTACCTCACCAGCCTTATTCACCTCTGTTCCCCATCACCTTCTCCCTGCACAAACTGGCTTCTCCTTCAGGACCCTGCCATTTTGGCTGCTTCTCCTCTCCTCCACATGGCTTTCTCTGCTCTCCTCTCCAATGCTAATCTCAGGAACCAAGAGAGAGCAAGCTCCCAGTCTACCCCATATTATAGAGTAGAAATCAAAACCTTTAATCCAATATCCAAATAAGGAAGTCTCTGATACAAAGTCACTTATCTGAGGCATAAATGGAATTTCTCATAAGAGTGCACAACCTCCTATCATGCAACAGTCAAGGGTGTGGGCAAAAGTTTAGTTTTAAAACTAAGCCTTAGGCTTTCATAACTTTGCCAGCTTATAGCTTGTCCCTTATACCCAATGCAAACTATAAGCGAGCAAACATATATATCATATTTACAAACTTATTTGACCAACACTTACCATTTTGTGTTTCTGAAGATTACTATTTTCTGTGTAAACTGGGGCCTGAAGAAGGGAAGTCTTCTAGATTTTCACTGGTGGTTAGGACTTCTTACACATCTGGATCCCAATCTCAGTGTCTGTAAAACTCTGTTACTAGTGCCAAGGCTACATTTGCACATGTATTGACTTTCCTGCTCTCTCAGCCCCCTTCCACTCTGGAGTGTGGTGTCCCCGGAAAGTCAAGATGTGTCCTGACTAAATTCCTATGGGAAATACTATTGCAAAAAAAAATACTTTTTTTTTTTTACAGGATCTATTATATTTCTAATTTGTATATAAGGAGGAATTTTAAATAGTGGTTTTGAAGCATCCTTTGAAATATCTATATTGTTCTGATGAAAGTTGTTAGATTTTGCTTCATAGTGTTTAGTACCAGGCAAGTCGACATTAACAAAGAACAATTTCTTGAGCTGGGATTGGGATCGTTTAGAACGAGACATTTTCTAGATGCTATTACAATTATCCATTTGATTTTCATAATAAATGATCCATTTATTTTTCCTAAGAAGATTTTACAGTGCCTTATATAATAAACAGTCAGCATATGGAAAATAATTAATTGTTAAGAAAAAAATTCCTACCAGAAGTAAAAACAACTCACTCATAACTAAAGCTTTTTGACCCCAAAGTCTTTATTTATGATTTAGAGTAAACTAAACTGTTTTAAAGAAATAACATACAAAACATATAAGAAAATTTATCAGTAAACAATTGAGAAGACCAGATAATATGCCCTAAACCAACCAACCAACAAGTACCTGTAAAATTTTATAGTAAAATTTATTTCATCATCATTCAAATAATTTTATTGTGAATTAAATTTAAATCTAAGTTTATAATAAATACCTTTCAAGATAGAGTTACAAATAAAAAGGTGAATATAAGAAATTTCTTATTCTTGGTTATATAAATTTGTAGATGATTATGTAGTGAGAAAAGAGGTCTGGATAATAATTCTCATTATCAAAATAGGAAGTTTTTTAGTATAGTTTTACATTTTTAAAAATCAGGTTAGTAAACAAGGATGGGGAAGAGAAAATTAACATTTTAAGTGCTTAATATATGTCAGGAGATATTACATAATGTTTTTTTATTTAAGCCTTTCTAAAATCTTGCAAATTAGATGTTTTGCTAAGTTCACATGAAGAAATATTTTAAGATTACACATTAAAAAACCTAGATTTTTTAGACTTAAAATTCCATGTAATTTTCACTATCATAGCATTTTACAAAGTATATTCTATTAGAATACTAATGTGTGTTTCAATGTAAACAAACATAAATACCCACACACATATTCAAACGGTCTGGTAGCTGTGGGGAAATGGGATCAAGAAAATGTTTTTAAATTATGTTTAGCTTTGTTTTTATGATAAAGATTCAATAAGAAGTGGAAAATGGATTCTATTTGGACAAAGGGCTTCTCTGAAAAATATTTTGAGGTAGCTACAGTATATGTTTCATTCTCCACAAACCTCCTTTTTCCTTTCTTCACAGCAACCAGGAAGATAGGAATTATTACTTCCATAGATAAGGACAATATGATATGACTCTCATAGGATGCACACTAACCTAGAGTCATAGACAATGCGTCAGTGCTCTCCCCAGATGCATACACATTCCTTCAACCTTTATCATTTCCAAAGGTCATTCAGATCTGCTGCCCCTACTTCTGGATTTCTCTTTCTGTCTGGCATCAAACATTTAGGGCTAGTTACCCCTGCACTTCAGCCAGATAACAATTTCTGTATGGGGTGTGAACATGTTACTCCTTGAGGGAAATTTATATTTTAAGCTGCTATTCCTACAGAGAAAGGTTTCTCTCAGAGCCCTGGGTTTGAGTGCCAAGTGTACCATTTCTAGCTATGAGACCTAAGGCAAGGAATTTAACTGTTTCAAACTACACATTTTCAACTGTATGTTGGAAAAAAGAATCTACTATGCAGAGCTATCATAAAGTTTAGAGATAGTACATAAAAAGTACCATTGTGGTTGTTACACAAATTCTTGGTGTTCTCTTATCATTAAAAGTAATTAAACCAAAAGAGTATCTCTTAGAGTAGAATGGGAAAATATCAGGTCATATACATGAGGGAGATTCTTTGGACAAAGAAATGTCTGAGTTTCTCCAAATTTCGCCACATAGCAGATGTGTTGAAAGTCATCTGAGATCTAGATGGCCTACTTTTCAGGTGTAGGACTGTGAATAAGGCACATATGTTCTGCAAGACTCAGTTTCCTCATTTACAATGATAGAAACCAATGTTATGTAGTACTTTGTGAACCGTCAAATAGAGTGAAGACAATGAGTGGAAGAAGATTATGGCAGCTTATCCAAAATTAGCATCTGGCTTTAGAAATCACCTCTATCCCTCTAGGTTTTTATAGCATTTAGCAGTTGCCTCTGGGAGAAGTGAATTTTGTAAACATGGGAGAAGTGAATTTTGTAAACAGGAGATAGAATTAGCTCTGAAAATATCCTCTAACGAACCCATCTGGATCATTCAATGAAACCTGTATGCATTTTTAGATCCCTGGATATTATCGCTCAGCCAACTGTCTTTGCCCAAAGGCAATGCTGCCTTTCTTTCTTTTTGATGACTGTGTGTACTTTTTTAGATAAAGAGAATACTATATGTATTTCAAATTCAGCTACTCTTAATGTTTTAGATAAGGCATAGATGAATGTTTTATAGCTCTTCTTGTGGTATATAAGCATTGGGCCTGTTCTTATCTTTTGAGCTTCCATTGCAAACATTAAGTAGTTAACATAGCAGTTTTTTTCATCAGAACTTCTACTGTTAGGTATTTAATACCAGGCCATTGGTGTTCATAGATGTTTCTGTATCTGTGGAGCGCAAATCAAATTCAACTGGCACGAACAATATAAGAGCAAACACTAAATTAAATTTTATATTTTAGATCATCTTTACTCCACTATCATCTGAGATTTGTGGTCTAGTCAAGGTTAAATTACTTAACAGAAAATACTCCTTAAAGCAGCAGTTAAGTTCTCATTTCTTAGTATACATTATATACAGCATAGACCTAAGAAGTTCATGGAGAATTTAGAGCGTAAGTCAATTGGATGAAAAATTGTAAATGGAGGAGATAAACAAGGTGAAAAATAACATGAAAAACTTGTCATATCTTCTTGAAGGTCATTTACTTTCTAGTAAGAAAAGTCAAATTCTTTTACTTCCTTTCCTTATCAGCATACATTTTCAAAAAGTTCTAATGTGGCTATTTCATGCTTTTTTTGTAGTGACATATTTGTGAAATCTTTGGCTCTCATTCAAGAGAATAAAACTACCAGTTTTTAAAAAGTACCCCCAAATACTGCAAATATGATGATGACCCTTGTAGTGGGACATAGAGTAGCAAAAACAACCTAATAGAAAATAATCAATACATGATGGTATTTGGGGAAGACAGCATGGTGCCTGGCAATTTAAAATTGTGTTTGTAAAGGATCAGTAATTACGCCAGATAATACTTAGATAAAATGAAAGTAGATGGATTTGAAATGCTTAACACAAAATTATCTGAATTTTCTATGCACATATATACACATGTTTAAGGTGACCAGATTTTAAAATTAGTAAAGCGGGACACCATTGACGGGAGGGGGAGGGGGGTTCTTGATTAAAAATTTGGTCTGTATGGAGCAAAACAATTTTTTATAGAATACAAAAATAGTATTGTAATATATTTTTTTAAATCGGGACTTTTTAAAAACGCTGCGGGACATGGGACAAATTGTTAAAAATCAGGACTGTCCTGCCAAAAGCGGGACGTCTGGTCACCTTAATACATACCTCTACGCACTTGCACATATTTCTGTATAGATGTGTATGTATAATAAGAAAAAAAAATGTTTGGAGGACTCAATATAAATAATATCTTGCTGGTTTGTGGTATTAGAGAGAATTGTGCTCATGCAATTTTAGATGGTTAAGTCTATTGCAAAGGTTATCAATGTGTTATTTCAACTCATTTACATGTATATGTATATTATTACCCTGCTTTGTTGTGAAAAGAATTTAAAGTGGCTAGCCTAAAGGTCACTAGAAGAATCTAAATTAAGCACCATAATGTTTCATAAAAAAATAAAGGAAAATAAAGATCATCTTTACTCTACTTTCAATGGCCACCATCTAAATCCCCTCCCCCAACTCTCTCTTTCTCGCCCATCATTCACAACATACACAATTACATGTGTTCTCAAGAAATCAGAAATCCTCTTTTCCAAGGGTATGGAAATAACTGCCTATAGGCCAAAACATCCCAGTGCTTGTTTTTGTTTTGTTTTGTTTTCTTAGTGGCCTCATGAGCTAAGAAGAGATTTTATACTTTTGAAGTGTTGTTAAGAGTGGGAGGAGGAAAAGCAAAGCAATGAAGGCTATATAAGAGACAGTATATGACCCTCAAAGTATAAATTATTTATTATATGCAAACCTTGTGCAGAAAACATTTGCCAGTTCCTGGCCTCTTTCCCAACACACTTCTGGAATCTCTGCTGCAAATCTTGGAAAAGACCTTAGCCCAGGGTGTGTTTAAAAAAAAGTGATTGAGAAATGGAGAGTTCATAGTATAATGTAGAGATATTTCTCCCCTATTGCTATATTCTGATCTTCCATTTAATCTAAGGACTATAGAAGCTTCCCTTGGATTAACAGGAGAAAAAGAAAATAAAATGTTAAAATAATGAATTACAGATATATTTTAAATGATTTTTTATTATTTTATACATATAAGGTAACGTAGACAAATTCAACAAAATGTTTTCAGATTAAGTTCTACTCTTGACTAGAGAAAAAATGATACCTGATAAGAAGGGTTATCTGCTTTCAAACAATAATTGTCTTTGAAAGGTCTTCCCTTAAATAGAGTCACTATTTCTTTAAAGTCTTTTACTCTTAAATTTTATTTAGGAAACCTCATATTTATAGAGTGCAAAGTTAAACTGTGGCCTGGTTTTCATAATGGCCAAATATATGGAGTTCAACACAGAGACCAACATGGAACATGATACACTAAGACACAGTTGAGATAATCCCAGCCATGACTGGGAAGAAAGAAAGTGCACAAGTGATACAAAGTGCCAGGAGTGACAATTTGAATTCCAAAGTTTAGTTATAAATTGAAATAGAGTTAACAACAAAAGAAACAAGAACACATTACTCTTTTCAGAGTGAGCAGCATTTGGCTCCAAGTTAGACGCAGAAAAACACACACCTAGAGAAAGATTATCTGCAATTTATTAAGAAGACTAAGATGCTTTTATTGACTCCTAGAATGAAATGACAGAAAAAAAAAGTGTCCAAATGACTAAATGTTTTTAATCCTTACCTTGCAAAACAATCACCCCAGCATAACTGCCCCAATGACACGCCTTAGATTTCCCCATTTAAAGAAAAATTTCTTAAGCAACTGCTGAGGGAAAGAAAACTGTACAAAGGAAGCAAGATGGCGATGGAGTAAGCGGACGTACCAACTTCCAACTCCCAGATAACAATCATCTGGATAAACCAATGCTGAACTGGACTGAGAGGACTCTTCAACCAAGCAACAATGAGACTGGTAGGAAAAGCGAAAATGCTGAAAGGTCTGCCCAGCTCCCCTGAGCGAAAGGCAGCCCAGAGAGACTTGTGTGATGGGAAGAGAGGCCAGTGGAAGGGTAGGGAATTGGGTCCCAGGAACAAAAACCCAGCATTCAGCCCCAGAGCCTAGAAGAGGCATATGGACAGTATTTAGCTGTGAAACAGGTTAGGATACTGTTGGTGAGAAAGAGACAGTTGTCTCAGACCCAGGATTCTTCTTAAAGGGATGGCGCAGAAAACCTCTCCCACAACCACTCACCTGGGACTCCAGAAGACAGGGAGAAAGGAGAGGACTAAAGCAGCAAGTAGAGAATGCGGTCTGGAAGGCACAGGGAGAAAAGCTTTGAGGGACAGCCACCCTAAACCCTGGGCTGAGTCACTCCACAAATCTGAAACAATATTTCCCCTCAAACCAGCAAGGGGAAGCAGGACACCAGCCAAACAGGCTCCCCTGTGGCAATCAGAGCACAGTCGCTTAGAAGGAGGGAGCTTTCAGGACTACAGTATGGCAATCAGAGCACAGTCGCTTAGAAGGAGGGAGCTTTCAGGACTACAGTATGGAGTATTAGGGTCTGAGCTACAGCGCCCCCACCCACACTGCTGAGGGTTTGCTGGAGGGCGGGCAGCGGCGGGACACTGAAGCACAGTTCCGTCAGCAGGAGCAGAGGCCGAGCCGGCTGGCATGAGCTCGGTCTAGCCCAGCGGGGGCGAAAGGGACGCGTGAAAGTAGTCCAGCGGCTGTGGGTCCACCTGCGACCCCACCTGTGGGGGAAAAGCCAAAGCCCAAAATGGGCAGAGAACTGCCACTGGGCAGGGGCAAGCAAGTGCGCAGCCACACCCGGCCTTCTAGGCTTGAAGCCCTGCCCGAACTGGCTTTGCCCGTGGAGGTGGGGCGGAAGCCCAGTGGCGGCTGAGTGCATAGCAGCAGCCCCGCCCAGCAGCGGTGTCCAGGTTGGCGGGGGTGGGGGTGGGGTGGGGGTGGAGTGGCGCTTCCGGCCAGGGCTAGCAGCTGAGCGTGCACCAGAAGCCCCTCAAGGCTGGAGAAACAGGCTGTCAGGGACCTGCAGCTGAGTTTGCCCTTGGCGCCCAAGCTTGTGGCCCGAGTGTGGTGCACAGTCCCACCGGTGGGAGAAGGGCGAAGGCCGAGACTGGCTGAGTCTTATAGAGCCGAGCACGAGAACATAGTCCCTACTGCAGAGGCGAGGAGGAGACCTCAGCAGACAAGGCCAGTGCCAGCAACAACCAAACCCATTCGCCCTAGACAGCGGCAGAAGGGGTGGTGGCGGGCCTACAGACAAACCACAACGAGGGTACACAGATGCAACACCCATGGATTAACAATGAAATCAAAGAAGAAATAAAAATGTTTCTAAAAACAAAAGATAATGAGCATACATCAACTCACAATTTATAGAACACAGCAAAAGCAGTACTGACAGGGAAGTTCATAGCACATACCATGAGAAGCTAGAAAAAGCTCAAATAAGCAACTTGACCCTGCATCTAAAAGAACTAGAAAAACAACAGCATATAAAGCCCAGAACTAGTAGAAGAAAGAAAATAATAAAGATCAGAGCTGAAATAAATTACATAGAGGCTAAGGAAACAATACAGAGGGTCAATGAAACCAGGAGCTGGTTCTTTGAAAAGGTAAACAAGATCGATGAACCTTTAACTAGACTCACCAGGAAAAAAAGAGAGAGGACTCAAATAAATAAAATTAGAAAGAACAGTGGAGAAATAACTGACACAACAGAAATACAAAATATTGTAAGAAAATACTATGAAGAACTCTATGCCAAAAAATTAGGCAACCTAGGTGAAATGGACAAATTTCTTGAATCATATAATCTTCCAAATATCAATATGGAAGAATCAGAACACCTAGACAGACCAATTACAACAAATGAGATTGAAACGTTTATCAAAAAACTCCCAAGAAAGAAAAGTCCTGGGCCTGATGGCTTCACAAGTGAATTCTACCAAAAATTCAAAGAAGAACTAACTCTTATCCTCCTCAAGCTATCTCAAAAAATTCAATAGAAAGGAAGACTTCCAAACTCCTTTTATGAGGTGAGCATAATTCTGATCCCAAAACCAGGCAAAAACAACACAAAGAAAGAAAATTATAGGCCAATATCCTTGATGAATTTAGATGCTAAAATTCTCAACAAAATATTGCCAACTGGATCCAGCAAAATATAAAAAAAATCATACACCATGATCAAGTGGGATTTATTCTGGAGAGGCAAGGCTGGTTCAATATTCGCAAAACAATCAATGTGATTCACCACATAAACTAAAGGAAGGACAAAAATCACATGATAATTTCAATAGATGCAGAAAAAAACATTTGATAAAATCCAGCACCCATTCATGATCAAAACTCTCAGTAAAGTGGGAATACAGGGAACATACCTTAACATGATAAAGGCCATCTATGACAAAACCACAGCAAACATCATACTAAATGGGCAATAATTAAAAGCAATCCCCTTAGATCAGGAACCAGGCAGGGGTGCCCCCTTTTACCACTCTTATTCAACATAGTTCTGGAAGTCCTAGCTACAGCAATCAGACAAGAAGAAGAAATAAAAGGCATCCAAATTAGAAAAAAAGAAGTAAAACTGGCATTGTTTGCAGATGATATGATATTGTATACAGAAAACCCTAAAGTCTCAGTCAAAAAACTACTGGACCTTATAAATGAATTCAGCAAGGGGGCAGGATATAAAATTAATACTCAGAAATCAGAAACATTTTTATATACCAACAATGAACTGTCAGCAAAAGAAATTAAGGAAACAATTCCCTTCACTATTGCAACCAAAAGAATCAAATACCTAGGAGTAAATTTAACCAAGGAGGTTAAGGACTTGTACTCGGAAAATTATAAAACATTGATAAAAGAAATCAAGGAAGATACAAACAAGTGGAAGCATATACCGTGCTCATGGTTAGGAAGAATAAACATCATTAAAATGTCTATATTACCCAAAACAATTTATAAATTCAATGCAATACCAATTAAAATACCGATGACATACTTCAAAAATACAGAACACATATTCCAAAAATTTATATGGAGCCAAAAAAGAATACAAATAGCCTCAGCAATCTTAAAGAGAAAAAATAAAGCAGGAGGTATCACTCTTCCGGATATCAAGGTTTACTCCAAGGCCATTGTACTCAAGACAGCCTGGTAATGGCATAATAACAGGCACATTGATCAATGGAACAGAACAGAGGACCCAGAAATAAACCCACAGCTTTATAGACAACTGATATTTGACAAAGGAGGAAAGAGCATACAATGGAGTAAAGAAAGCCTCTTTAACAAATGGTGTTGGGAAAATTGGACTTCTACCTGCAAAAAAATAAAACAAGACCATCAACTTACACCACTCACAAAAACAGACTCAAAATGGATAAAAGACTTAAATGTAAGCCATGAAATTATAAGCATCTTAGAAGAAAACATAGGCAGCAAGCTCTCCATCATCTGTAGCAGCAGTATATTTGCCGATTTATCTCCACGGGCAAATGAAATAAAAGGCAAGATAAACAAATGGGACTATATCAAACTAAAAAGATTTTACACAGCTAAAAACAGTAAGAACATAATAAAAAGACAAACCACACAATGGGAGAACATATTCAACAACACATCTGATAAGGGGTTAATAACCAAAATTTATAAAGAACTTATAAAACTCAACACCAGGAAGATAAACAATCCAATCAAAAAGTGGGCAAAAGAAATGAATAGAAATTTCTCCAAAGAGGACATACAGATGGCCAATAAGCATATGAAAAAATGCTCAGCTTCACTAATCATTAGAGAAATGCAAATTAAAACCACAATGAGATATCACCTCAAACCAGTCAGTATGGCGCTCATCAGTAAAATAACACAGAATAAGTGCTGGCGAGGATGTGGAGAAAAGGGAACCCTCCTGCACTGCTGGTGGGAATGCAGACTGGTGCAGGCACTGTAGAAAACAGTATGGAGATTCCTCAGAAAATTAAAAATCGAACTGCCTTTTGACCCAGCTATCCCACTTATAGGAATATACCCTAAGGATACCATATTACTGTTTGAAAAGAAGTAATGCGCCCTCGTGTTCATGGCAGCATTGTTCACAATAGTGAAGATCTGGAACCAGCCCAAGTGTCCATCAGAGACGAGTGAATTAAAAAGCTTTGGTACATATATACTATGGAATACTACTCAGGAATAAGAAATGATGACATTGGATCATTTACAACAAAATAAATGGACCTTGATAACATATGGAGTGAAATAAGTAAAACAGAAAAGAACTGAGAATTGCACGATTTCATAAATAGGTGGGACATAAAAACAGGACTATGAGACATGGACAAGAGTGTGGTGGTTATGGGGTGGGGCGAGGGAAGAGAGGGTGGGAGAGGGGGGAGAGGAGGGGCACATATAAAACCAGATAGAAGGTGACAGAGGACAATTTGACTTTGTGTGATGGGTATGCAACATAATTGAATGATAAGATAACCTGCAGATGTTTTCTTTGAACATATGTACCCTGACTTATTAATGTCACCTCATTAAAATTAGTTTAAAAAATTTATACTCTTTCATCAATGTATTAAAACTAATTGCAAATAAAAAGATAAAGAAAACTGTACAGAATAGTCCACTAACCACTTAGAGACAATGTTGAACTTAAAAAGAGAACAGACACTTCTTAATCAATCAACTCTAAAGGTATCCTAGAGTGTGTAAATAACATCAATATGATCAAGCAACAGTGTGAAAAAAGCAAAGTGTTACACCAGGAAATGCAGCTGATTCTCCTGGTAGAATTCTTCCATGGAGACCCTTAGGCTATGTCTATAATACACCATCATTCACTACTTTGTGTTTCACCCCCCACACTGTTGTTTAATTTATTTTCCCACCAAAGTTAGAAGTGGGTAGGCAGTCAGACAGATTCCTGCATGCACCCAACCGGATCCACCCAGCATGCCCACCAGGGGCGATGCTCTGCCCATCTGAGGCGTTGCTCCTTTGCAGCCAGTGCCATTCTCGTGTCTAAGGCAGAGGCCATACAGCCATCCTCAGTGCCGGGTCCAACTTTGCTTCAGTGGAGCCTTGGCTGCAGGAGGGGAAGAGAGAGACAGAGAGGAAGGAGAGAGGGAGGGGTAGAGAAGCTTATGGGCACTTTTCCTTTGTGCCCTGACCGGGAATTAAACCTGGCACTTCCACACGCAGGGCCAATGCTCTACCACTGAGCCAACTGACCAGGGCTCCCACACTGTTGTTTAATATCAAATATGTGGAAAAATGACAAACCAATTGAAGATTAATTATTCACCAAGCCAACCACTCCATGGAAATTTATTTATTATTTATTTATTTATATCTTTGACAAATATAATTTTATACATATAAATTATAAACAATGATTTGATATGCATATAACTTATGGAGAGATTACCAAGATTAAGATATTAACATCTTCATCTCTAATGGTTAACATGTGTGTGTATACAGGTTTGTGAGTACAGTGAGATGTTTAAGATCTACTCTTGGCAACTTGTAACTATACAATAAATACCATGTTTTTAACTATAGTCATCATGCTGCACATGGGATCCTCTGAACTTATTATTCTTATAACTGAAAGTTTGTACCCTTTGACCTACATCACTTCATTTCCTGTCCCCTCCCAACCTTTGGCATCCTGGCAACCACCATGCTAGTCCCTGTCTCTGTGAATTTTGTGTTTTAGATTTTACATGTAAGTTATGCCATACATTATTTGTCTTTTTCTGTCTAGCTTATTTCACTTAGCGTATTGCTCTCCAAATTCATCCATGTTGGAAATTACAGGATTTTCTTATTTTTTATGGCTGCATGATATTCCAGTGTGTATGTGGGGGGAGAGTTCTTTAGCCATTCATCAGTTGATGAACATATATTGTTTACATAATGGCTATACCAATTTACATTCTCACCAACAGTATATAAGAAGTATTTTCTCGACATCCTCTCTAACATTTATCTTCTAACTCTTGGATAGTAACCATCCAAACAAATATGAAGTGATATCTCATTCTGATTTAAATTTACATTTCTGTGATTACTGATATTGAGTACCTTTTCATATACCTATTGGCTATTTGTATGTCTGTACAAATTCATTAAGGGTCCATTATGTTTTAGGCACTATGCTCAGGGCTAGGACCATGAAGATTACTAAGAACAACAACCTTCTCTAAGAAGCTCACAGTGTAGAGACAGTTGTGTATACAAATAGCTACAACCCTCATTACAGTGCTACAAATGTACACAGTGCTAGGTGATTTTGGAAAAAGAGGAGCAGAACCATTTGTTTTGGGTGAGAATCTGAAGGAAAGCATGGTAGAGTATCAGTAAGTCCGAAGCTGTAACAGTTTTTCTAGGTAAACAAGTATGACCTGAAATAGCATAGGAAGAAGAAAAGAGAGATTTCTTGAGTAAATAGTGGGAATAAATTTTATCTTAGAAAGACAAAATAAACCTGTCTATGCAGGGAATTTTGGAAGATTATAACGAGACGGTATTTAAAACTTAAAGTCCAAATTTAAAAAGGAAGTTAGTTGAGTTCAAAACTATTTTGAGAATAATCCTAATCCTTTGCTGCTATATTTCCATTGGTATATATAAGAATGAGAGTTGTGGCATGTGAGTTCAATCTTTATAGTGGTATAGACTGTGTGTGTGTTATTGTATGTGTTTATAA